>OY756423.1:24586112-29586112 GCA_963576905.1 Mystacides longicornis
AACTTTGTATGTTCTACTTTTTATTTTGAATATATAAGGTTAAAACGTTTTCGGACTACCGTCCATCATCAGTAACCTAAACTATACTAAACTAAAAACTAAGAGGATAGGTTGCTTTCTATGTTTCGAGAAGGAGGGGGATTGGGCGGGGGTGCTATTAACAGTTTAACTAGTGGGGATGTTACGGGCGGGATTTGAATATTCAGGAGGTTATTATTATTGTTATTATGTATGTGCATTGTCTCTAAAATATCTAATTTTCTACCTTTATCACTTATATTTAAAATCTTAAAACTACTTAAATCAAATCGGTGTCCGTGATCTCTTGCGTGGTCTGCCATGTCCGAATTCATTGAAAAGTTTTTTATTGCTTTTAAGTGTTCATCCGCTCTTACTTTAATCTTTCTTCCAGATTGTCCAATGTAGAAGGCATCACAGTCATTACAATTTATTTTGTAGGCTCCACTATTGTCTAATGCATCTATTTTCGATTTATTATTAAAAATGTACTTTTTTATATTGTTATTTGTATAGAAGGCCGGTTTGAAATCTATTTGTTTGCACTTATTTAATATGTTACACGTATTCTTATTCACAAATAATATTTTTCTCCACTTTTTAGCTTCTTCTCTAGGTGGTTTGAGAAATAGATATTTATACATCTTTAGTTGGTTTGTTTTTTTCTTTAGGATCTTATGAATGTAATTGTCATCGTATCCATTGTTTTTAGCGATAGTCTTAATTATCCTTAGTTCTTTATCATAATTATTCTTAGTCAACGGTATTGAGATTAATCTGTGAACCATGGAATGGAATGCAGCCATTTTATGTTGTATGGGATGATGAGAGTCTGCGGGAATGATATTATCAGAATATGTGTCTTTTCTAAAAATTTCAAATATGAATTGGTTGTTTTCTATCTGTATGCGGATGTCTAAGAAATTGATGTAGTTGTTCTCGCCTATTTCGTGAGTGAATTTTTTGTGAAATTTTTAGAAAAGACACATATTCTGATAATATCATTCCCGCAGACTCTCATCATCCCATACAACATAAAATGGCTGCATTCCATTCCATGGTTCACAGATTAATCTCAATACCGTTGACTAAGAATAATTATGATAAAGAACTAAGGATAATTAAGACTATCGCTAAAAACAATGGATACGATGACAATTACATTCATAAGATCCTAAAGAAAAAAACAAACCAACTAAAGATGTATAAATATCTATTTCTCAAACCACCTAGAGAAGAAGCTAAAAAGTGGAGAAAAATATTATTTGTGAATAAGAATACGTGTAACATATTAAATAAGTGCAAACAAATAGATTTCAAACCGGCCTTCTATACAAATAACAATATAAAAAAGTACATTTTTAATAATAAATCGAAAATAGATGCATTAGACAATAGTGGAGCCTACAAAATAAATTGTAATGACTGTGATGCCTTCTACATTGGACAATCTGGAAGAAAGATTAAAGTAAGAGCGGATGAACACTTAAAAGCAATAAAAAACTTTTCAATGAATTCGGACATGGCAGACCACGCAAGAGATCACGGACACCGATTTGATTTAAGTAGTTTTAAGATTTTAAATATAAGTGATAAAGGTAGAAAATTAGATATTTTAGAGACAATGCACATACATAATAACAATAATAATAACCTCCTGAATATTCAAATCCCGCCCGTAACATCCCCACTAGTTAAACTGTTAATAGCACCCCCGCCCAATCCCCCTCCTTCTCGAAACATAGAAAGCAACCTATCCTCTTAGTTTTTAGTTTAGTATAGTTTAGGTTACTGATGATGGACGGTAGTCCGAAAACGTTTTAACCTTATATATTCAAAATAAAAAGTAGAACATACAAAGTTTTTCTTTTTTAAAATTAGCTATTTGAGTTTGAATACTCGATGGAGATCTGTGTAAGTGGAAGATTGGAGCCTCAAATGTCAATGTTAAACCTAAAGTCATTCGAAATGTGGTTTTATACCAACAAGAATATTAGGTACCATGCAATCTTGTGGGTCGACAGGGTGAAAATTGAGAGAGTCTTGGGAATGATGCAAAAAGAAAGAGCTCCTGGCCACTTTCAATACAGGCTATTTAGGCCACATGTTCCATACATGTCATAATTCAGGGAAAAGTAAGAGGAGAAGGGTTTTAGGGTAGAAGAGAGTCTCTTGGCTCAAAAATCTCAGACAGTAGTTTGGAAAACCGAATGTGGGATTCTTCAAAATATTGGCTCAAGATCGTGCATGAGGAGTTCGGGTGGTGTTCTTTTAGGAGAGGCGAATGATGAAGAAGAAAAAAATTATATTGATCGCTGTTTGAGGGAATCATGAATTTATGTATTGTTTTATCATGAATATCCAAATTAACTTCTTTCTTCTATTCAATTTTATTTCATAGTGATAGATGCAATAGGATAGTGGTATACTGGTTATAGTTCTAGCTAGTGGCCAGGCAATGCTGATAAACAAGGAAAACATGAAAAAAACGAATGCTTTATTTCGCCGCCATTTTAATTTACATTTTTGAAAGTAATGTTTACCTACGCTAGTCGCACCTCTTTAATAATATGAATTCATACGCGGTCTCATTCCGTACAACAAAATGAACTATGATCTAATTATTTTGGCACAAGTTTGCACTGTCCACTCTACTGTACGCGCATACCCTCTCATCTCAATACCAACACCGATATGATGACCGATATTTGTCTAAGCACATCCAAACAGACAACACAAGCTGTCGCATTTGTCATCTACATAATATTTTAGTCCGTTTATATTTTTGAATGCGCATCAATCGTAGAAAACAGACGTTAAGGTCAGATATTAATATGCGAAAAGCCGCGCAAAATTCCATAGAGCGTTCTTAAATACTCTTTGATATATTAACTTTAATATATTTAGAGCTATTTAAAAAACTTTATTTTTTTAAGATCTTCATACAAATTTTTCACAAAAGACAGTAAGCCATCTTTTGGAAACAAAATTACTCATGTAAACGTTGAACGGAATCTTGGTATTACTGTATGAAAATCCAATAAAATAATTGGAGATTGATTTGTTATACATATAAATGTTATTCAAAACTTATTATTCTCAATAAAAAAGATTTAATGAAAGATTTTGGAAAAATATTTCCTCCATTTTGAATATTGACACATTTTAAAAAATTTATGGCCACAGTTTTTTTTCAAAATGTCGTAGCCAGATAGATGAGTAATTATGTGGGTACCAGATAAAATCATATTAAATATTAAAGAAAATGTATTAAATATTAAAGAAAATATAATAAAGCTAAGGTAATAAAATATATTAATGAAGATTTAATTTGAAATTTGTATGAACATCCATAATAGCAAGAATTGGATGGTAAAACAGTTTGCGTAGTGTGTACTTACCCACATCTAAATCTCAAAATATTACCAGAATATGAATTCACGAAACTGTATCGAGCTCAAAATTCTTATGTAGATAAATGCAAACTTATATTCTCTTACCTTTTACTTATTTTATTTAATGTTACATTCATCACAAAACAAGGTGGGTAATATTTTTGGCAGCGTTTCTTGACATATCCAAAATCCTTGCAAGGTTCTGACCTAGAAAAAAACATAATTCATTTAATATATGAAAGCAAAATAAAGTGATTACATGGTTGCAAATATATAAGACAAGATTAGAAAATTTTGCATTTTTCAGGGATTTGTTTTAAAAATACACATTGTGAGAATTTGATTAGAATCAATATTAAGGATTTAGAAAGTATATCAAACTTTTAAGAACTTCATATTATATTAAAGTGTAGTATTTATACCTTTTAAAGATCTTCATAAAATCCATTTAGACTGCATAATGAACCATATTTGATATATGCTCTGCATAAAACCTTCATTTGGAATCTTTCATTATTTGTTTGAAAGTGTAGCATTTATACCTTTTAAAGATCTTCATAAAATCTATTTAGACTGCATAATGTACCAGGTATTATTATTTCAAAGCTGCTACTCCATGTCTAGAACATAGTATACAAAATAATCTTCAAAACCTGTCATATTTTAGTTACAGGGACAGCAAATTCAAAAAGTATCACATATTATGCCCCTATATCTTTACAATTCATGAATAGCCTAATCTTAGTAATTATATATAGCTTAGGTACCTACTTAGAAAAATATATTTCAATATGTTTTTGAATTTGGAATTCAATCGCTGTTTCGTTTTGTTTGTATGAGCTGTCAGAATCTGAATCTAATGACAATCGGTCCGCGGTCGCCATAGATAGTGAGCGAGAAAACAAAAAAGAATGAAGAAATTTTTTATAATAATTTATTGAATGTTTTATAATTTTTTTTTTTACACAATAATGTAGTTTTTGTGTGAAAAATATTTTTTTAAATGAATCAAGTATTTAAAGAGGCCATTATATAAGTAATTCGAGAAAAAATATAATTTATTGAATGTTTTATATTTTTTTTTTCACATTTAAGGTGGTTTATGTGTAAAAAATATTTTTTTGAATGAATTAAGTATTTTAAGAGGCCATTATAAAAGTAAATCAAAATATTATTATACCATAAAATAATTTTATAGTACTTATACCTATATTCTAACTAATGTTGAATTGTAATAATAATTATCTTTTGTTATCCATGGATCACACCACGATGACAGGATGACACTTCCAGTATATATTATATTATCTATGGACACTTCACAATAAATCGTATTTTGTTGTCAAACGAAAGTTACGGTTCGATTTTGAAAATAATTATTTTCAATTGAGTTTAATGAAAATAAAACTGGTAAGTCATTAATTGATTAAAATATTTGTAAGCTTAAGCCATAACTTCAAACATTTATGCGTTGCAAATTGCAGAATAGTTATGTTATAAGGCGGAAAGTACCGAAATTACAGGATCTTAATAGTAATTAAAGTAATTAATTTTGTTTATATTTTTTCAGGTTCCTCTGGCATACGTGTTTTCAACAAGACTAATTGCTTTCATCCCACCTTTTTGACATAGCAATTAAGTACATACTTCTAATGATCAAATTGATTGATAAAAGTGCATTTCTATTTAAACAAACTCAAAAGTTTTATTTTTGCAAGACAACATTATTTAACAAAATGGTAAGCTATGTAAGAATTTCATTAATTATCTTTCTTGAATTTCTTTATGTGTATTTTAATTCAGAAACATTATGTTGCAGATGAATAATTTTAGAGAGTTCCTTAAAATTTCCCATTTAGTTGAGAAGGGAAATAATTGTATTGAAAAAATATTCAATGGCAGCTTATGGGATGTAAAGAAGATTGACCATAATCAATAACAGACTCTTGCGGGTGCCAGTGATTTTATAAATTTTTACTACATATCATTATAAATAAGTTCTCTTTCTTCTTTTGTGTTGTGGCCCGCTAAAAGCATATTATCAGCTTCATACAGAGTCTAAATGTATCTTAAACCATATTATATAAAAACAATAATGCTTCTGGCTCGACACAACACAAGCTGATACAATTAGTGTGTTTCTAGCAAATAGATTTTTATATATACCTAACTACCGAGATGGAGTACTCCAATAGCTCTTCATAGTAAATAAGTGAAGCCGATTTGGCCGGCAATTTTGACAGTACAGTAGTCAAAACGGAACGTAAGAAATGATGTTGACATTTATAAAGATACTTAAAAATGATCTAATTTCACTTAGGTATTTCAATGTAAAAATATATTTTATTGTAAAAAACACGACAAAATCGACTGAATAAATATACACCGTACCACGTTCTTTTGGGAACCAAACTGTCAAAAGTTGCAATATTTCGGCTTCATTTTTGAATGCGAATCGGGATTCTACGTTATTTATTGTATAGAATTCTGTGTTCTAGCATCAGATTTATTTAAACTTTAAATTTTTGATTTCGGCTATGGAATAAAAATGATATAATGTTGGGTTAAGAAGCGAATAACTAATATAACGGTGGGTCGGAATATCTTTTCTGGTTTCCATTTGTTTGGGAGAATATTTTTTTTACTCTGCTGATTTAACAATAAAACTTTGAGATTATACATATTTTATTTTTTTTATATAGCTTTTCAATTGTTGATTTTATGTTTTATGAATTAAATAATGATTGGACAAAAAATAAATAAAAATTCTTTCATTCATTCATTCATACTCATAAATAATACTACTACTAAAATGGTTCTACCTTGAAAAACTTGACATTTTTCAGAAGCCAATAACTTAAATTTGAATTTGTTTCCTATGTACATTTTGGTTCAAATTTTGTTTAATTTTAATAGATAATGGCATTTATCAATAAGGAGAAGAAGAAATACCTAAATTGGATATTGATATACCTGCATTGATTCATTGAAAATTTCCTTATAGGTAACTTCACATATTTTTTTAAATTATATTGTAGTGGTGTAGTTTTGTTTTGATTCCAATGCCTTTCTCAAAATGACATTAAATAGTTTTGCCTAATTGCCATAGAATTTTTCACCTAATTTTTCACATAATAATAATACAACATCTATTGACGTCAAGTGAGCATCTCGGTAGGTTTCGAATCCTACTATGGGCAATTAATTCTTCAATTTCCTGTGACGAGTCTGGGGATTGCAGATTTATAAGTTGAACCACCAAAATAGAGAGTATTGTTAATCTATGTAGGTGAGTTTATTTGCATAATCAAGTTGATTTTTATTCGCTCAGTAATAATCTACCAGATGTTGTTACTTGCATCTTGAAGTTATAACACATCAACCATTGATGTCAAGTTAGATGCAAAACTCTTCAACAATTTGTGGCGATTATTTTGAGTTTGATGTATCCAGACATGGAAAAGAAATTTATGGTAATCATAGATACAAATTTTTACAATTTCTCATATATATTTAATGTGATTAATAAATTTCTAAAATTACAAAATTTTCATAGTAAAATCTGCGTAAACACAGATGGCCATCTTTTGAAAACAAAATTACTCATGTAAATGTTGCATGGAACCAAAGTTTGACAGAATAAAAATGTATTTAAAAGATTCAAGGTTGTTTTGAAGTAAAAATAAATGTAATTCAAACCATATAAAACACATTTTATCAACATTAAAATGAAAGTACATTTTCAGATTACTTTTCGACTAACGTTTGAGGTCGGTAAAACAGCTGCCTTTATCATTAGCCAATCGCATAAAATTTGTACCATTCCACACATAGAGGTTGTAGGGAATGTAGTCAAGACTCAAACCATATTGAGAGTAAAACTTTCATATTATTTAGGTAGGTTTGTATTATATTACTATTAAAGGAATTTTTTACCCTTCTATTGAGCAGTGGAATTGAATCAAGTGTAAGATGTAACATATTATGATACATGCAGTTTTTTCCATGTACCTAGGTATGTGGCAGACTATAATTTTTCTTCTTTCTTTTTTATAAACATTAAAACTGTCATTCTTCTCTCTTTTTATGAATTGTGAAAGTGTAATTCTTCTTTTTCTGTGCTTATGTCAGTTATAGAGGTCAGTTAAGCAATGGGAAGCTAGACTAGAACAATAGAACCTGTTTAATTACCTACCAATCAAGCTTGACATTCGGAATTAAAAACGTAAAGCAAGACGGGTATTAGCTAGTAAATAATAATTATATTATTGTAATCCCTGGGGAAATTACCACTTTTTAAATTGATTTCGAAATATGGATTTATTCTAATGAATAGCTAACTTAGGTATCATCACGCCGCGCGCCGTATCCTTTGACGGGTAGGCAGAAAGAACGGACCTCCCCTCTTTTCTATCCAAACACACAACTCTTTCGCTTTTCCCACCGACTAAACTTTTCTCATACAAGCTTTCCTTTTCTTTTGCATCTAACCTGGCCTTCCTTGAGGACAGAATCAATGTGCTCGATCGAAGCGTGATCAACATCGCAAAGTTATAAAACTACACATTTTCTTGCAGCAATTAAGCGTTATACCTGTATTCTTTTTTTTCTGTAATTTGTTTTGAATGCCAAATCAATCCCTTACCCAAATCATTTCAAACTGTCATCTTCGTAAAACATAACATTGATTTTTGATTTTCTTCTTTTCTATCTTGATTTTATTTGATATCAACAATATATGGTTGTTCTTTTAATTCTCGAAGGTGCTAAATTACACCAGATTATTTGACACCTTGATATCAAAAAACATTAATTTGTCTATTATTTGGCCCCATCTCTAATACTGGGTTGAGTAGAGAAATACAAGTTACTTTAAGAATTATTTATCTTCTAAAAATTTAAGCCAATATCATAATATTGAAAACGTTTATCTAAATACCTCACTTCAGCGATTTTGGAGATACCGTGAAAAGGGATTTCAATTTCTGAAAGTCTAGATTTGGATCTTCGGTTGTTTTCTAGAAAGATGTCCCTTGAAAAATTCTCTGCTTTTGCTCTAAAAGTGGTTTAGAAAATCAGTAAGTATTGATCGTTATAGCTACATCTGAACCTTCGTCAACCTACAGCCTACAGGTTAGTCAGTGAGTTTCTCTTGTTTATTGGCCAACGACTACACAATAATAAAAATAAAATAAACTGGCCACATTTTCATATTCCTGTCTAATGTTTTTGCATCAGGTTATTTTGAATATTTGTTGCTAAAATCTTTAAATAATTGCAGTTGGCGGATAAGGTAATAAATTTCGTACCGCATGTTATGACAATTTGATACCCGGTGAAGGACTTATTCTGCTTTTACGACAATTAATTGTAAAAAAACACGTTGAGACAAATTGAGATTCTTTTAAGGCTCTAATCGATCAAGGCTCATGTAGGGCGCAATACCGATCGAGACAGGCACATGCAGGGCTGTAAATAATGATTTGATGATGCAACGTATCGAGATAATAAGAACCTACCTCCATATTCCAATATTATATACGCGTTATGTAACAATGTATTATTATAAAACGTTATCAAACTATTGCATTAACCTTGGTTTAGTAAGTGCTATCTAACTACCGCGCGGACTGGTCGCTATATGAAACTCATTCGTGACAGAGCGCGGACGAAAATTCATTTTCTAGGAAGTGTGTTTCACATATAATACGCTGAAATAATATTAAAATGTTACATCAACCGTTGGTGATAATTTTTATAGGTGTACGAGATAATTTTAGCGGCTATTAAAATCTGAAGAGGGGAGAATCGGAGACCGTTTTGAATCACTGCGTGTGATGCATCGGACAACACCGTTTAGTGATGCCGAACGCAGGAATAGAATATGTGCATGATATCAATTTTTGATAATTACTATCTCTTTCTACCCCCATTTCCGGACAAGGTGAGGTGGGTAAACATTTCATATGAAAGCTATGTAATATTATAATATGTAGTGTAATAATTAGATATCAACTGTAGCAGTCCGCCGCGCCGGCCTTGCCGGATAATGATGACCCATGGGTTAACGTGAAGAGATAGCGATGGCTTTATTGTGGTTTATGAAGAAAATTATTAGATAAACCATAAGCTGAACGACAAAAGGTTTCGTTTTACATAATTTTTTTCTGGAGTTTTTCTGCACCGTACAATTCTTGGTTGATCGTTGTTCTGTCTGCTAGTATTGCTGCTTTTTATCAATCTTTCAGGATCTACTCACTCATCTACTCACATCTATTCTTGAAGCATGAATTTTCTAACGTTTTGCTTACTCCGAAGATTATTTGGGTATATTATGTAATTTGCGAAACCATACCAGCATTTTAATGCAAACAGTTATACTGAGATGCAATGTGCTAAGAGGAAATGAAATTATCTTTACCAGGGACGATGAAGACTAAAGAAATACCAAAACTCACTACTTTCATGATAAAATAAAAACTAAGGATAAGATTTACCAACATCTGTATTTTATTTTATTTTTGAAAGTAGGAAGTACATCGAGAATATTTTTTAGAAAAATGAATCTGTCCTCACTCTTTGACTTTTTCACAATAAGTAGGTACTTGAAGCTTGTTTCGTGAAAGACGAAGATGGTTGTCACTGATTCCAACAAATGAAGAAAAATAAGATGCGGAAAATTTTGAAGTTTATCTTAAATAACGATTGGATTTTGTTTAATTTACCTAATGATTGTTTAGTTTTACAATACGCCTTAAGAAAATAATTAACTTAAGTTCGAACTAAACTTTTCTAAATACCTACACCTGCTGCGTGGCTCTTATTAACTTTATTATCTCTATAATCTACCGCGCTTATATTTTGGAAATACATGGCGTATAGCGTTATCAAAATGATATTTATTTAAACAAAATTAAAAACCTATTTCTGAAAATCGGTAAGTACTTACATACCTATATTATTATACACGGTGTAACTTTGGTAGTGGATAAACCGAAGCAGGGAGGTAGAGGACCTCAATATCTATCGATTTGACCCCCATGAATGTTCAGTTATATTGGGTGGTTCAAAAGTTATTTACCTTCGTTTGTGAAATTTGAATAAAAACCGGATTTATGACTAAACTACGTTTCGTTCAAAAATATTTTTCCAAGCAAAAATTTTCTAAAATCTTTCAAAGGCTCTAGACAAAAAATTACTATACAAGCTATCTTAAAAACTTCTACTATTCATTGAGAATCATCCCTACAAATTTCATTTGCCTGGTATAATGGGATCATGCTAAAACGTTCTCAAAGCTTGTGCAAGTATCAATATTCAACATTTTTTCATTACACACAGACTTGTTATATGGGTGGTAAAAGCCAGTTTTTTTAATTATTTGTGCTACCTAAATGCATAATTTGATGTGATATTTAAATGAAACAAATTATTTATTGAAATAAAGATAAAAAATATTGTTATATTCTCTTAAAACTATTATTAAAATTGTAGTACTTTAGAATAAACAGATGATTCCTTTGTTTAGCCTGAAACCAATATTTCCCGTTATTGTTCAATAATATCATGTACTTATTTTTATAAAATAGCTGTTCCGGACGGCCGCTTTAGTGTTAAAAATAAGTTTAAATTTCTATAGAAATTTGCCATTGTATAATTATTGCAAATGTATAATCTGTAATCATACTGTGTGGCGCCTAGTAAAGAATGACGTATGTAGAGGCCAGGGGAGCCTATTAAACGTGAATAGAAAACGCTCCCTGATTACACATGCGGAGGTCTAGTACTAACGCGCTAGCGTAAAATATTTTAAATAAATATGTGTCGATTTTGCTCAATAAAGCATTCTGTTTTGTTCTGATCGTTTATCGTGACTTTCATTTGAAACTACCTACCTCTGCTTACCTGAACTGGAATACTGGAACCTTGCTTGACTATTGGACTCTCTTTGGAACTTGGATTTGGATATTGGTACTTTGGAAGTACCTACCTTATTGGAACGTTTCGTGTTTCTGCGACTCAGGCACACTAGTGCCACTGGTCCCGAACGTTTCACGCTTGCCGTCGTACTGCTTAGCTGCTACAGCTACCCTTTGTTAGAACGTTTTGCGCCTCTGCCGCTGTTCAGAACGTTTCACGTCTACACCCTTCAGCTAGCAGTGTGAGCAACGACAGCCTACCGGAGGTCCTACCCAGTGCCGCCGTCTACGACCTGCAGTGGTACCATCTACAGAGGAGCTGCAGTGGACCTGCCAAGCGGTGCAACCAGAGGAAGCAGAGCTGCAGAATCGAGCGTGGTTCGCGCTGTTGAGGACCGTAGTGAGGACCCACACATCTTTCTTTGTAGCCTAACACCTGTGCGCTACATCAGCTGGTCCTTCGAACCGGATCTTCACCGCATCCGAGATGGCGATGAATTTACGCTCTGGGAAGAGCGTTGCGGGAGATGGAAGCAGTGGCGAGGAAAGCAACACAAGCGGGAGCATCCGTACAGCTACAGACGACACCCTACGACGTCTACGCCGGGAGCTGAGAGCTACGAAGCTGGCCCTGGAAGCTGAAAGGCTGCTACGCAAGCAGAGGGAGGAGAACCCTAGGGCAACACCACCAACTCAGGAGCAACAAGCCGAGCCGGTGGGAGCAGACCCGGGTCCATCGTTGCAAGCCACAACGCAACCCACAACCGAGACGAGGATGGATGCAGACGTAGGAGCAGCAAGAGGTGCCAGTCCACCAGAACAAGGTGCAGGGTCCTGGGCAGGAGCATCTTTCAACCCTCCGTCCTTCGATGACTATGGCGCCGGCTCCTACACCCATGAATGGCTGCGGTACCGAAACCCCGTAGCCACAGCACAAGAAGAAGGCAGACTAGCTGCACTGGTTGCAAGGAATAGCCAGACCGCACAACTGCCCAAGTTTGACGGAGACCCCCTGGAGTGGCCTGCTTTCCGTCAACATTTCGTGGATTCCACTAAGATGTGCCGCATTGGTGATGCTGAGAATCTCCTACGACTCCGCTGTGCCCTACAAGGTAAAGCGAGAGAGACCGTTCGGGGTTACCTTATTTCAGGGGATCCCAACAACGTGAATTATATAATGAATTCACTACAAGAGAGATTCTCCCAGACCGAAAACGTGGTGCAACATTTGATGAACGAGTTCAGGAAGACACCGAAACTGCGGGAGAACTACACACTCAGCGAGATTGCAGACCTTAGGGCGACCATACACGGGACATTGACGTCGATCACGCTCGCTGATTCAAACTACTTACAAGTGAACAAGCGACAAGTGCTTGAGGCGTGTGTGGACCTGCTACCAACATCACTCCGAGGTGTGTGGATCTACCATCGTACGTTCGTGAGCGTGAAAGTAGAACTCAGCGTCGACGAGTTCTTAGATTTCCTACAACGGTTCGCGTCGAGTAGTGCCTCCGCCGCGATATCGGCACCCGTGAAAGACTTAAAGAAAAAAGTGGAAACCAAAAAAGTGTTTCTTACACAAGAAGATACCGAAATAGTTCGTGCAGTACAAACTGAAAAGACAGTGACGTGTAATGTGTGTGGTGGTAACCACAGAGTGCCAAAGTGCCAAGACTATCTCAAAAAGACCGTCGATGAACGTTGGGCCGTGATAAAAGAGTTCAATTTGTGTACGGGCTGTCTCGGGACTGGTCATTCGTCGCGTAAATGTCGCAAATCGGACCAGTGTAACATTCAAGGATGCCGCCGGTGGCATCATAAATCGTTGCATAACGTAGCCACGAGTGAAGTTAAAACCGCTGCAGTCACCAGTACGTGGTTAAAGGAACACCCGGTGTTACTTAAAGTGGTACCTGTTACAGTGAGCGGCCCATTGGGGAGCATGGACGTTTACGCACTTCTTGATGACGGATCAACGATTTCTCTTATACACGAAGACGTCGCGAATAAAATCGGTGCACGCGGTCGCGTAAGTACCCTAAAAATAATGGGCATTAACAAGATGACTACAGAGGAGGTGTCTTCGAGAAGAATTAAGCTACGCATAAAGGGCAAAACCATGCCTAGTGAATACAGTATAGTTGCTAATACAGTTCGCGGATTATCACTTCCTCAGCAACTATACGCAAGTAAGAAGGCGGAGCTCCGCCAACCGGGTGTGGCCGCTCCCTATATACAACCATCAATGTTGATTGGGCAAGATAACGCCCACTTAGTGGTCGCGCGTGAAGTCAAAGAAACTCCGGGCGATTCCGTAATGCAATCAAGAACTGCACTGGGATGGGTGTTACACGGGGGCGCCGGGCCGTGTGTTGAGTACCAAGTGAACTGCACTACATCTGATGAGGCAACCAGTGACGTTGTAAAACGTTATTTTGATATCGATTCCCTGGGCGTGTCGCGAGTGTTACGAGTACCATCAGAAGAGAAAGCAGCAACAGTTATCATGGAAGAGAGCACTCAGCAGACAAGTTATGGACGATGGGAGACGGGGCTCTTGTGGAAAGATGATGCACCCTTACCAAACAATTATCCTGGGGCCTTGAATCGACTTAAGAGTCTAGAGAGGAAGTTATCCAAAGATGAGCACCTGGCAGTTCAATACAAACAAAAAATAAGTGAGCTCATCGCCAAAGGCTATGCCGTACCTTCTTCAAGCAACGAAGACAGCCCTAGGAAGTGGTACTTACCCCATTTCGCAGTGACCAATCCAAACAAGCCGGGGAAGATACGCGTAGTGTTCGACGCAGCAGCCAGGTTTGGTGGTACATCACTCAACGACCATCTCCTAACTGGGCCCGACATACTTTCAATGTTGCTGGGCAACATTCTTCGATTTCGCGAAGGAAAAATTGGTGTCGCCGCGGATATCAGAGAGATGTTTCTGCGCATAAAAATGAAACCAGAGGACCAGATGTCACAATTATTCCTCTGGCGCGAGTCACCAGATATGGAGCCTCAACAATACAAGCTGAGCTCCATGATGTTCGGGGCTAGATGCTCTCCAGCTAGCGCCCAATATGTTAGAAATAGAGTGGCTGAAGGTGCCTCGGTCAACTACCCAAAGGCGGCAGAAGCTATAATTACAAGGTTCTACATGGACGATTACTTGAACTCACACCACACTGAAGAAGAAGCTAAGGAAATGGTCGAGCAAGTAACAACAGTATTGGCAAGCGGGGGATTCGATCTCGTAAACTGGGCTTCGAATTCCACAACAAGCTTATCAAGCATTCCGCCTGAGGCAAGGGCAACCCGAACCATAGAGCTAGGGGGCGCTGCTAATACTGAAAGGGTTCTAGGTGTACATTGGGACCCAGAAAAGGATGTATTCATCTATAGTCTTCATAAGCTACCAGAAAGAAGCTGGCCGACCAAGAGGCAGATCCTGAGCGACGTAATGAAGATCTTCGACCCGCTTGGTTTCATCGGTTGTGTGACAATTCAAACCAAAATTCTTCTACAAGACGTCTGGCGAAGCGGAACCGGCTGGGACGAGCCAATCCTGGAGCAACACGCAGATCGATGGAACAATTGGCTTGAATCTGCGAGAATGCTGAGCTGTACTATTCAACGGTGTTGCCGAGAAGAACCAAAGAGCAAGGCACGCCTACACATCTTCTGTGATGCATCAGAGTCAGCTTGCTGTGCAGTGGCGTACTTAGCAGAGGAAGGGGGGTCAGTACACTTCTTGGGAAGCAAGTGTAAAGTGGCTCCCCTCAAGCCGATTTCCATTCCACGAATGGAGCTTCAAGCAGCCCTTATGGGATCCCGACTCGCCGAGACCCTGCGAAAAGAGATGAAGACCAAGGTCAGCAGCTGCACTATGTGGTCAGACTCTACAACGGTGCTGACGTGGATCAAATCAGATCCCAGACGCTTCAATGTGTTCGTGGCTAATCGTCTTGGTGAGATAGCCGAACTAACACAACCAGATGAATGGAAGTGGGTGCCCAGCAAGATGAACCCAGCCGACTTGGGTACGAGAGACTTGGAGTTTCCAGACCTGAGCCCAGAAGCATTATGGTTCAGTGGGCCCACATTCTTAAGAAAACCTGAAGAGGATTGGCCCGTATTGAAGACTACGGAGAAGCTGATGCAGAAATGAAAGCAGTATTCTGCGGGACGACTACTGCAAAGTTAACCAGCGGCCTTCCAGATCCAAGCCGAATCAGCTCATGGAGCAAGCTGTTGAGGGTAACAGCTTGGGTACTAAGGTTTGCTGACAGAAGTAAAAGAAGAAGAGGAATGCTGGATCACGAAGAGCTCAAACGAGCTGAAATAGCTTGGGTCAAGCAAATGCAAAAGGATTCATTTCCTGAAGAATACAAGGCCTTAACAAGCGGAAAAACAGTGAAGAAAGAAAGCCGCATATCTCAAACATCACCTTGGCTCGACGACGGGATACTGAAGGCCAGTACCAGGCTAGAAGCGCTCAAAAAGGAAAGTCCCTTTGTATTGTGTGCAGACCATCCAGCAGCCAAACTGTTTATACGTCACTCGCATGAAGCAGTTATGCACGGCGGAACGGAGAGGACAGTGGCGGAGGTGAAACGTCACGCGATAATGTTCAAACTTCGTACAAATGTGAGAAAAATTGTCCATAACTGCATCAAGTGCAAGCAAGAACGAGGTAAACCGTCACCACCACTTATGGCTCAGCTACCACTGGGAAGACTTGCATACAGCGAGAGACCCTTCACTCATTGCGGGGTTGACCTATTCGGCCCCATGGAAGTCACTGTGGGACGAAGGAGAGAAAAAAGATATGGGGCACTATTTACGTGTCTAACAACACGGGCTGTACACTTAGAGTTAGTGGACAGTCTGGACGCTGACGCCACCATAATGGCGTTAAGACGAATGACAGCACGAAGAGGGTCACCATCTGTTATCTACTCAGACAACGGGACAAACTTCACAGCAGCCAACAAAGAAATATCAGACGCAATGGCGGATATTCTCAAAGGCAATAAATGGTATGCAGAAATAAACAAGTGTTCAAGATGGGCCTTCAACCCCCCAGGCGCCCCCCACCATGGAGGAGCGTGGGAGCGCATGGTTAGATCCGTCAAAACTGGGCTGAAATACGCCTTAAAGGAGCGCGCCCCGAGACTCGATACATTATTGACGGTGCTGGCAGAGATCGAGCATACCATTAACAGTCGGCCGCTCACTCATGTAGCCGTAGACCACGCAGACCAGGAGCCACTCACACCCAATCATTTCCTTATCGGATGCGCGAGCGGACGTCCACAACTCGCACACTACGAAGAGAAAGAAAACGAAGTGTGCTTACGACGGCAGTGGAGAATCGCCCAACAGTTAGCAGACGGGTTCTGGCGCCGATGGCTTCAAGAGTACCTGCCTACGATCGCCCAGCGAAAGAAATGGAGAGAGCCTTGTGACCCACTAAAGGTTGGTGATCTCGTAGTGATCGTGGACCCAGGAGCAAGAAGAAACGAGTGGAGGCGAGGAGTAATAGTGGAAGTGCGGCCGGGGGCGGATAACCAAGTTCGCTCAGCTTTAGTGAGGACAGCAGAAGGAAGGCTGTTACTTCGTCCAGCGGTGAAACTTCTACAACTTCTGCGAGAAGAAAAGGCGCCGTCCATCACAGAAGAAGAGAGGGAAACCCTCACGGGGGGAGGATGTTCCGGACGGCCGCTTTAGTGTTAAAAATAAGTTTAAATTTCTATAGAAATTTGCCATTGTATAATTATTGCAAATGTATAATCTGTAATCATACTGTGTGGCGCCTAGTAAAGAATGACGTATGTAGAGAGAGAGAGAGAGAGAGAAACGCGCGTAGCGCGGTTCGAGCGCGCGTAGCGTGCGTTTATTTGGTCGAAAACGGAGTTGAGTTTACTTGAATGTGTTGCTTGAGTGTTGAAAATTTTCCGCGGACTGGGCCCGTGCCATTATACGGATTTCTACTTGTGGTTGTGATTTCATGTGATATGTATTGAGTGTGTATGCGCGATACAAGTGTGTTCGTGTGGGAAGCTACTTTAGTGTATGTGTCGTGAGGTGTGTGGTGATGTGATAGTCTGTTTGTGAGTTGTAAGTGCAGAGTGTGGTGTGTGAGTGAGGTGTGTTTGTCTGGACGCGTTGTCGTCGGCTGGTCGGACACCCTTCTGATGTCCTCTGTGTAGTGGCCTCCATCCTTCTGATGGTCCTTGAAGATCGTTGCTGGCCGTGCCTCTGCCCAAGTGTGACCGAGAAGAAGGCGTTGGACTGAAATAATAAACGGTTAAGCAAAAAACAAAAGCGAGACATGAATGAAATTGCAATCTGCGAGAGGTTGTGTTAACGCGAAGTTAATTTAGGTATGCAAGTGAAGTTACTCGCGACTTTGGTACCACCATATTCATATAAAAGGCCCCCTTCAGGGATTTTTCTTATGCCCCACTGCTGGTAAAAAGCCCCACGGCATAAAAACCCAGCAGCGGCGCTAACTTAAGATAGGCTAATACAATATATTTTGCGGTCGGGTTATGCCCGGCCGCGGCTCTTAAGTTATTTGAAAATTAATAACAATCTGAAATAAGAAATGATTAGGCTGAAAGTGAAAGGTTAGTGTTACCTGAAAAGAATTTTGATTAATACGACAACTTACTCAAGGCTGTCCATGAGCTCTAGTATGACGAGAGCCTTCTCCATCTTGTTTTTGCATGCAGCCAGCCTGGGTTTGATCTCCATGATCAACCTGACGAGCTGGAGCAGTTCGCTGGGGTCCTCTTCGGCCGCTTGTCTCCTCTCTGCAGGTACGGGCGCTGCTCTGGCCGCGGGCGCGGCGGCTGGGGGGGGCGCTGTCGTCTGGGCGGTGGGTGGCTGCGGGGCGGGTCTAGACGGCCCCCTCACCACATCACTCCAGTTCCTGGTCGTCTTCTTCGGAATAGATGCCACGTACTCCTGTCTCTTCGGGCACCGACTGAAGTTGGCTGGGTGCGGGCCCCCACAGTTGCAGCACACTGCGGGCTCCTCTCTTGTCTTCTTGGGGCACTCACTTGTGACGTGAGCCCCCTGGCATTTCACGCACCTCACAGCGTGATTGCAGTGCTTCGCTGCATGGCCGAAGGACTGGCACCTGAAGCACTGGGTCCCGGTTCGGCCTCTCGGTCTGTATTTCTCCACTTGCACCCTGCAGTGGCAGATCACCTTCAATGAGTCTTTCACGAGACCCATCTGTTGGTCGTGGGGGAAGTATGCGATGTACATCGCACTTCCCTGTGACCGGGTCGTCATTCTGACGACCTTGGTGACGTTGAGGTCCTGGGCCCTCAAGTCTTCTTCAATTTCGGACACGTCCAGTGGCGGCAGACCCCGGATGACCGTCTTCTTCAGCTTCTCCGCCTCCGTGGAGAAGGTGTGGAAGGGGAAATTCCTTTCCCTCAGCGCCTTGAGCAGCGACTCCCTGTCGGCCGCTGTGGTGAGGTTCACGGAGGCCCTCCCTCCGGAAATATAATTATAATTTCCTTGATGAGTCCCATCACCTGGTTGTGGGTCATCTCACCAAGCCTTACGATGACGGGCGGGAGTCTACTCGTCCGTGGTGACGGCCTCGCCCCTTCGCGCACCTCAGGTAGTGCGCTGAATTTGTTCGCCAGCGGCGTCGCGTTCGCTGGGCCCTCAGCTTTCTTCTTCTTGGCGGGGCTCTTCGGCACCTGCCACTCGGCCATCTCTGCTGCCGCCTTGCCCTTCGGTCTCCCCCTCGTGCCGGTCTTGGAGGTGCTGGGCTGGGTCTTGGAGGTGCTGGGCTGAGCCGGGGGGGACGCTTTCCTCTTCGTAGGCGTCGGTGGTGCGGCCGCCGCCATCTCGATGTAGCGACACTCGTCCTCAGGGAGCAGGGTCGCTGGTGGCCCGTTGTTCGCCAGGTACTGGGCCGCTTCGTTGTCGTCTATGGGCTCCAGGCCCGAGGCCCTGACAATGGTACCGTCGGGGAGCCTGATGCGCATCCTGAAATTAAAGAAGAACACAAGAATATAAAATTAAGAATTTCTTACTCAGTCCGCTCTGTGAGTCAGCTTTCGCTGTCCTGTCCTGTGGTTGTGGCTTCAGTCCGCTCTGTGGGTTTGGGCCGCAGCTCGATGTTCCGGGTGGTGCGGGACAGCTCTCGCTGTCCGCCTTCTGTGGTTGTGGATCTGCAACAGAGAGACAGTATTATCTGTTCCGGCTGGCGTGCGTGAAACGTTTTGCTCTGAAAAGAGCACTTTGAAGCGTGTGGAAACGTTATGCCCACTCAGTTCTGAAAAGAACAAGTAGGCCTGTAGAAATGTAGTCAGCTGGCGTAGCAGGTAGTCGTCCCAGGAGTCGCCTCGGTGGTCCGTCTCTGATCTGACGTATGTAGAGGCCAGGGGGAGCCTATTAAACGTGAATAGAAAACGCTCCCTGATTACACATGCGGAGGTCTAGTACTAACGCGCTAGCGTAAAATATTTTAAATAAATATGTGTCGATTTTGCTCAATAAAGCATTCTGTTTTGTTCTGATCGTTTATCGTGACTTTCATTTGAAACTACCTACCTCTGCTTACCTGAACTGGAATTCTGGAACCTTGCTTGACTATTGGACTCTCTTTGGAACTTGGATTTGGATATTGGTACTTTGGAAGTACCTACCTTATTGGAACGTTTCGTGTTTCTGCGACTCAGGCACACTAGTGCCACTGGTCCCGAACGTTTCACGTCTACACCCTTCAGCTAGCAGTGTGAGCAACGACAGCCTACCGGAGGTCCTACCCAGTGCCGCCGTCTACGACCTGCAGTGGTACCATCTACAGAGGAGCTGCAGTGGACCTGCCAAGCGGTGCAACCAGAGGAAGCAGAGCTGCAGAATCGAGCGTGGTTCGCGCTGTTGAGGACCGTAGTGAGGACCCACACATCTTTCTTTGTAGCCTAACACCTGTGCGCTACAATAGCTCTTAATTAGCCGTGAGGTTGCCGGCTAAGAATAGTAGGTACCTCTGCTCTTTTTTCTGGTTTTTTGAGCATCCTGTAAGAGGCAGGAAATCGAAAAATTAGATCGGGACCGTGAGGTTGACCACTTCACGTCCTTAAACCTCAACTGGTCAGAAATGGCACCATAAGCCTCGGACGCCTTCGAGCGCAATGGAGAGCTCTTTGTGCCTCCTTATGCCCCTAAGTGGGGTTTAGGCCCCCTGCATTGCGGGTTGGTTTGGGGGGGGGATCTGCGGCGGGCTTGATTTGTGTGGGGCCGGCTTTTTGGTTTGATTGCTTCGATCGAACTAGAGGGTTGGTTTCGTGCGGGTCGGGTTTGCTGAGGATTTGTCTCCTTCGGGCTGGCTTGCGGTGTGCGGGGGGCCTTAAAGATACAGTATTACCTAATAAATTATTAAAACAATAAATAAGTGTGCAATGTTTGTAGGTATTTGGTAAATGCGATAAAAGTTTCTTTTGGGAGAAAGGTCAGACGAGTGTTCGTTATCTAAACGTTCGTTAAAAAGCAGTTGATCAAATTGCTTATTAACACAGAACAGTGCTGAATACATTATTAATTTATTATAGGAAATGACTTGTGCTATCTTCAATATAACCTTTTCACATATCACATTTTTTCAAATAATACTTAATATTAACATGACGGCTGCGTCCGTAGCTATATCTTATAATATTATTTTGTTACACAATACAATACGGTCACATATCATGATATTTTACTGAAAATAGTCATAAACTAGTTAGAGCCATCGTGTCTTTTGGTACCTACTCCATTTTTAGGTGAAATGACTTAAATACATATTCGAAATAATGTACGCCGCATATTCTATCAGGGCCAAAAAGATACAGAAAAGTTGTTTGTTAATACAAGTTGGCTATCTCTCAGGTACTGGGATAGTTACTGAATGAAACATAATATCACAAGCAAATCAACCATAAAAATGATTCTTAGATGAGCATTTGTGTTGGAATAATATAGGAATATGAAATGTAATTTAAAAAAAAAGCATCAACAAACAAACATAACAACAAAACTCGAAATTTGAAGTGGTTGGTAGCCGAGCTATTACGACGCCGGCTTTCTTTCTGCTTCATGCGGAGGTCGTGGGTTCGATCCCAGGTGCCGACCATGTTCCATTGTGAAAGAGTCAGAAGAGTGTATTTGTGTTCACGTTGAGTGAGCACAAATTCATTTTTTGTAAAAAAAAAGTCTTAAACTAGGTGTAAGTATATATAAGATATAAAAAGAAGATGAATAATATAATATTAATAAAGAAATGAAAGAAAAGTTTCCTAAACCAAAACTTGCAATTGTATTATAGAATGATAGCAAAAGAGACAAGAGAATGATAGCAGATTTTAAGTTTTTATTTAAAAATGTCTTTAAATGTAAATGCAGAGACGTAAGGTGAGTGGTACACGTGAGGGCACATGCCCCGGGCGCCGAATACGAGGGAGACTCAAAAACAAACATAGTACATAGTTGAGAATCGAGAGACATAGGTACATTGATTAGTAACAAAAAATAATAATTACATAGAATTATTCTAAAAATGTTGCTAGAGAAGGATTTTACATACAATGTTGCAATGTTGAAAATTTTATTATTTAATGTTCAAAAGTATCTAACTTTTAGTGAAATTGGATTGCGTACCATTTCGGAAATGAAACCAGTTCAGTTGGACATGATCTAGGTACCTACTCTTAAGATTTTCAAATGTATGTTTGAGATGTTATTATAATTAGGTAGGCTATATAACGTAGGCTCTACAATTGTTTATATATTTTCCAGTGCTGAGTCTTGCCTATAGAACTACCTATTTGATGCAATCATTAAATCAATTATTATTATTGTTCGATTTATATAAGTAAACGTTTAACAAAATGGATCAATAATGGGCCCACGAGCGTCTTAGCAGCGCCGTAATGGTCCAAATTGTTAAAAAAATTACCATTTAAAATCGAACACTAATTTATTTATTATGTTACTTATTGGTGGAGGTCTTTAACAAAAAAAAAGTTAGACCAAAAAGTCGGGGGCAATTGAAACTTATAGGGAAGGACAATATTAATAAAATTAAATTTTGTGTAAGGGGGGGGGGACTAAATTTGAATTTTATACCAGGCGCACACTAACCTGACTACGGCTAAGAACACGTAGAAAGCGGATTCCGACCCGCGCCGACCGGCTCATAGATTGTTGTCTATGGTTTCAATTCATTTAAATGGACATGCCGGAAAGCGGGTTCCTGCTTTTTCTGTGGGTATCCCCATTCAAATGCATAGTAACATTCTTTGCGCCGGTCGGTGCGTGTCGGAATCGGCTTTCTACGTGTTCTTAGCCTACGACTCTGCGACACTCTGAGTGTTTGTGTAAAGATAGTTGTTAATCATGTTGTGGCTATCTAAATCTTTATCTAACACATTGTTATCAAATTAACAATAATATATGGGAATTCAAAATTACGCATTACTTCAGTTTTGGATATATTTCATCATCACTACCAGTAGGTAGGTACCTACATAAATCTTGTTTACCTGCCTACAGCTTAGTTTTATATTGCTAGATTCTTAGTATATGCAAAGGGAACCCTTAATATCAGTGCACTATAGAAGCCTTTTTCGAGATCGCCAACTTTGAACATCATCTCTATAATTTTATAATTTCCGGTTTTGCACCGCACTGTACAGTTCCCTTTCTCGTTTTTCCAGTCGCTTCACTAGGTCACATGGGCGAGCGCCCTGTGCGTGCGTCTACTCAACTGCCCTCTACATTTCCAATCACATTATATAGGCTTTATACCCAAAATATCGGAAGAGTCTAGTCTGTTTTGAAGGAAATCATCCAAATTTTGCATGTCCGATAGTAAATAAGCAATCAACAAAAATGCTGTTTATTACGTGTGTAGGTATGTAGATACCTACGTAGTTAACACCTCCTAGGTATACCTACGTATAGAATAAATTATTATTAAAACCTAGGTAGGTATAATGTAGATATCTATACCGGCCGGTGTTTCCGAAGCGCATGACTCAATATTCGCCAACATTTCAACATTCATTTTATCTACATAACTACCTACTTACTTAGTATGTAGCATAGACATGAAACTTTCAAAACATGGCAGGACCACGTTGTTTATCTTGTCTGTACATAAGACATCGAATCCGGTCCGATCCCAAATTATATTCTTTATGATGAGCAAATCCGCCCAATAAATACTCTATTTTGATTCAAAGGACCACATCACTTGGAGCATTATTAGGACTTTGATAGTATACCCGTATTCTAAGTTTTATCGGAAGGTAGTCACGGAAGTAAAGTGCGTATTACGTACGATAGATTCATCTGGTGTGAGTTTCCTCCTTTGCTTTCTTTTTGTGTCCTTTTCGTATTCCATTACTAACGAGAGTTCGTATTCCTTTACCAACGCCTTGCTCTCATATTTCTCAAACTTTTCCCTTTCTCCAAATTATATGCATCAGGCTGTCATACATGTGGATTACTGTATAAAATGTCAATATCATTGTACGTTTTTGTTGGTCGTGTTGATGTGAGCCAAAATGAAACCCCAAAACTCGGTTATAAAAGCCGTTTCTAATAGCTCCAATTTCAATCTTATGCTATTTGCTTCACACGCAACAAGCACGGGTTGCGCGGCGCCCCTAGGCGGCCGCCTAGTCCGCCTAAAGCAGGGATGCACAGACTTATAGGTAACAGGGGCCACTGGGGAAGATTATGAGCCAAGGACGGGCCGCTACATGGAAAATTAACACTTCTTCTTCTTCTCCCGGGAAATCATTATTCCCACATGATGGTGGGGTCTGCCTTTTGTATTTTACGCCGCCACTCGGCTTTGTTATGTGCATCCTCGGGGGTAGCTCAACAACTCCTCATATTTTGACTTACAACTTCACGCCATCTTCGTTGAAAAATTCACTCTAAAAGTTTTAATTTTTTAATTTGTACAAATTACAATACTAATGATTAAAGATCAAACACTGTATTTAGATTTTTTTTATTTATTATAACGGCAGTACGTCCCTGTAGGGACGATGTGTCATTAATACCAAGTTTTACAAAAAAAAAAAGAAACAACAATCAATGGTATGTTACAAATTACTTACTTAATACTTTTGGAAGAGCAGTAAGCTATGCATTTTGTACATGATGATTGAACAAAAACATAAAACAACATTGTTTAGGAAAATAGAAAATATTATTGTCATAACACTATACACAGAAATCTTGTGGAATCATTTTTACATGCAATACATACACTTATAATGGATAATTAAAATAATTTCAAATGTAGCACAGAATATCAATTATTATTAACATCACAAACAATCCAAAAGCACATGACAGACTCTGGCTTCTTCCCGGCGCGGAGTAGTTTTACGTACAAAATTATCTACTCAGGTCTATTTTAAATATTATTTTGATTTTCCAATATTTTAATTCGTCGGCGGGCGGCAGACAAACTGACGGCGGGCCGCATGCCGTCCGCGGGCTGCGGTTTGTGCATCGCTGGCCTAAAGCCTAAAAAGGATAATCCGCCACTGATATGGGTAGGTACCTACAGGTGCCGGGACACAAGGCGATGGCCAGAAAGTTTTTGTCGAGCAATAGAACATTTCGAATAAATATTATGTCGACGTATAACTTTTAAGAAGCTGTTTACTAGGTTAAATTCCTGCATACCTACCTATTATAAATGTTTTTTTTTAATAATTCAATGGATTAAAAAAATGTCCTCCTATATATTTTGGATTAAAAAAAATTACCTATTTAGTAAATGCGGTGTTACAACGCTTTTAGTGTTTGTGCTCTAAATCCAAAAAGTTTTACGAGTAATAATAATTATTATTATTATATAAAAAAAATGATGATCCAATTACTTAACCTCAAACGCATCATCAAGGCTTGAAATGAAATGAAAAGGTTGCCTTCTGTGTCCTCTCAGGAACAAGACAGGAACAAATCTTCCTATAATAAGAGATAACCTCTTGCTTTGTTACTTACCATCAGACCAGGAGCTTTTTCGTTAGAACGTTTCAGGGAATTTGGGCGCCTTGGTACTCTAGTATTAACTGATTGGAAAAGAGACTGGTCCTTTGGAAAGAATTCCTTTGCCGGGCAACTCAGATATAGAGCATAACTCAAGAAGATCTCAGGGCCAGATGGGTCGTTGAGAAATTGCTGGACTGACAAAGTTCCACTATGATTCTCAATACACAGGTATATAAGTCTATTTAGAAAAACCCGTTTAACTTTTACAGAGTTTATTGAACAGATAACCATTTAAAACAATGTGAATCAAAAAAAGTCTGGTTTTTTACACTTTTTAGACAATTTTGCCAAATCAATATAACAGATTCTAATATAATATCCATATATCACCTTTAGTTAGTCTATTTTTAATCAAATTAACACTGTCACCTTATAATTCTATACACTGGCTTTTAATTAATTTTATTCCGTAATGGCGATGGGCGCTTTACGCGGGAGCACTAAAGGCTCGCTCTTGCCGCGGGGAAGGAAATTTCAGAAGTGACGCTCCGAATTCCCGCGTAGACGAGAAACGGTCATTACAACAACTGTCAAATTTATGAACATCATGTGTCGCCACCCGATTGGCTGAATTTTTAAAACTTTTAAGGCTAGTTTGCTTTACTGTTGAGGCCATCCCTCTTAAACTTTTCTTTTAATGAACTATCCAAATTTTAACACGTTACACCCCACTCCAGCTTAGTGGGAAGAAAAAAAAGAAAACGGATAAAAGAAAAAAAGAAGAATCAAGCCAGTGTTGCAAACAGAGAACATTAATTAAATGGAAGCCGGACAACATAGCTAGTTATGGTGAACAAGGACTAATACACAAGGCCAAACATACAGGAGGCCCATACACATTACAACAATTATAACATAGATACAGCCTCAATATATATCATAAGATCAAGAATCTAGTATCCTAGGATTTTTGCAAAACTCACAACAAAGGTAAGTGACAATAGTCAAAGCAACATTATTTACACTAGGAACACTAGACCGTGGACATTATACAATTTCTATATGCTAACCCTGAATAGGTGAGCAATGGTCTTCCCTTTTCCTTTACTTTTCCCTTTAGGTATTCCACAATTCTTTAGTTGACCTTAGGAAACAGTAATCAGGCATCCCTAAAATTCTCAACAATAAAACAGGAGGCATATCGACCACTATTAACTGGTGATTGTAAATTAAAAATCTTACAATTAAATTATATATACTAAATTGGTTATTATCTTAACATACCTTATAGATTATTTTATGTTATCAATTAAGATCGGTCTGCACTGGTCAAACTCACCAAGGGGAGTAGCTCCAAAATCGCACTTAAAGAGAAGTAGTAGGTGAACACTTACTTACATCTGCACACCTTTTTATACACATCTTGCATCCATCCGCACGTTTTACATTTCCTACATTCATACAAAAGACTAAAGTTGGATCCAAAAAAAATTATACCACATGCTTGCTTCACCCATAATTCTCTAAAGGCTTCATACAATGAGCGAATCCCAAGTATTCGATCAGTACATCACGAACAATACATATAAATTTTTTACAGAAACAAACTTAAAATACAATTGGTGGGTCAATGTGAACCCAATGATCAACACATATATAAATATTATAAATATAACAAGTACAAAAATCAGATAACATACTATACATATCCCTATCTGTGTAGTTATTGAATATTATTGGTTCAGGATGTTAAATTGGCGTACCACAGTTTCAAAAATGAACTGAGGCCATCACTTATTTCTCACTGTATGTATTCACTTTGTTTTATTATACACAGCCTAAACTTGAGCGATGGTAGCTCCAAAGTATTAGAGATATCTATTTATAGATTTGCCAAGGGTGACTTTCAGCATTCAATAACATGCACAGAGTCTACAATTAATATAACATAAATCATAAAAATAAAAATAAAAACTGTAATGCCCAAGTATTTACAGAGGTATTCAAAGGTCTTGATATCGAAGGCTAGCAATATTCTGATGGAAAATACAGAGCTGAACTCGGAAAAGAAGGCGCCATTCTATTTTTACTATAAGGGAACAGAAAAACCCTGCATAGAAAATTTAATTATCCTTAAAGATATCTTAGAAAATAAACAATATGGTTCCATGAATAAGAGGCGTCCCATCTTATCACGAACCTAATACAATCTTACAACGAGACCAACTATATTGACAAAAAATTGATTTAGTTAAACTAGGGATTCGAAGTGTATTATAATTGTCTAACTAGAGACCATTAGATACCAACGATGGTTTACATAAGCTAAAATACTATATCTAAGCCGAGGATCCGTGAGTTAGGAGATCATTTCTCGAAACAATTTCAACAACCCGGCAAAAAAAGGAAATTTTTTATACATTTGCGTACTGTAAGCCCGCATCGCTATATTGTGGAGCCTATTGGCTCTTTTCTATAAGACACCAATCTGCTCAATAACATGACACAAATTTTCTAATTCATGTCCTCACATGACCAAGTCACTTAACAACTTGTGTCTTTTACTACACATGCTCATCCTATAGTGAGCCGTGCACCAAATTCGAATACTCTCGAATTTCCAACGCATAACTCCGTATACGTTCATAACACCTTGTCTTTACAATGACACTGTGCTCACACGGCTTGTGGACTATTACCACAAGGCGTAATATAAACTTTTAAATTAAAATTCACAATTTTGTAGAATTGTAATTTCTTTGCTAGTTTCCAAACATGGTGAAAACTAGGATTAAATACTAGACCATATTAAGACTAATAAAAAAAAAACTTAAAGACTCCTTTATAGTTTAAGGAGAAACAGGAGGGGTGGTGACCTGTATAGGCGGACGACAAACTTGGCCAGGGAAATTATAACGAGGTCTTGGCAATCCATGACTCCAGACATGATGTCAATTCAAGGGAATATTCGTAGGCGAAGAAGAAGAGGTATAATTTAAGAACCGTGCAGAAAATTATAAAAGAAACCAGTTCAGTATTTGCAACTACCGAAAAGCCTCTCTGTTTCTGTATGCGCTCATTATTGTTAAACACTCAGTGGTAAACAAATATTAAAAGAAGAAGATTGCAACAGTCACCGAAGTCATCAATACGAGGATCTATCCTCAACTTGTTTGGAAAAGAAGAAGAAAACTTCCCCACAAAATCTAATTTATGTCCTTAGTAACTCGGAGAAAGAAAAAAAAAATGTGAATAAGAAGAAGAAGATGTGGTACGGACATTCACAATATGAGAGATAAGGAAGTAAAAAAAAATCCTTCTAAGATTCTCTATGTTACTGACAAGATAGTCACCAAGTGGCTTAACCAGTGTTCAATTTTTTTCAGTATGAAACTAAGAAGTTATTGGAACAAAACCCAACAATTCAAATCCATAATTGAAACGGAGATTAATCACGGAGAAGGAGAAAAGAAATTCCTGCAATTCAGCAATAACCTTCAAGAATAGGCTGGACTACAATGTTTCACAATGTTGTAACAACTGACATGACATCATAAAAGGGAGGATGAATCGCACATGCTGCTTCAATTGACCTGTGTACTTAGTGAGGAAGAAGAATCACAAGGCACCAGGCAAGCATATGGCAACACCGAATAGTCGATAACTGAACGAAAGAGAAAAGGAAGAAAAAAAAAGAGAAAAAAAGAAAAATAATTTACTCAGTGACTAGAAGATTCGCAAAGTGACCGATCCCCATCAGACTGTTCGTAGTAATAAAACAAATTATTACTCGCGATGGGTGGAATAACACTACAAAAATTGATTCGCTATACAACTCGAAGTTTCTCTTGGTGCTGTAACAATTGACAGGACGTGAGAGAAGAGGAAGATGAATTGCATAGATCACCACGACATCATTAAACGAATAAACAAAAACAAAACAAAGGCTTCTGAGAATACTTTTTTAGAGAGGGGATGAGGAAGGGAAAATTTAATCAGAATAAGAACGCACAACAGTTGATAATTGCTCATCAAAATGCGCAGGGCCTGAGAGGGAAGAGCCACGAACTCTACCTTTCTCTCCAGGAAAAAGGTATTGACGTCCTCTGTATAACTGAGTCGTGGCTTCGGGAGGAGGAACTCTCTACATTCACTCTCCCGGGATATAAGATAATTAGTAGTTTCTGCAGAAATAGATTCATAAGGGGTGGTAGCGTTGTAATTTTGAAAGATTTTTATGGTGTAAAAAATAGGCCAGACATTGTTAAATTATCCATAGAGAGAGAATGTGAAGTGAGCTGTGTGGAGTTCATGGATGTAGTTGTCATCTCCATCTATAGGCCCCCTGTCGGGCAGTTTTACATCTTTTTAGAAACGCTTGAAACTGTTCTGTCAAAATTAACGCAAAATAATTCTAAATTCATTGTAGCATGTGGCGATTTTAATGTAGATTTTGATTCAGATACAAGAGACGTGCAGGGCTTGATTGATCTGTTTGGCAGCTTTAGTCTCGGCCGTTGCATATTCTCAGCCACGAGAATCACTCCCCGTTCAGAGAAATGCATCGATAATATTTTCACTGATATGGTGGTGACCGATGTGGAAATAGATAATCTAATTAGATCGGATCACTCTGCACAAATTTTAAAAATTAAATATAACTTTAACTCGATTCGAGAACAAAATATCTGCAAAAGGAAAACACAAAAGAGGTGTGTAACGGCCGAATCTCTGGGTGAGCTGGGCAGATGTCTAAAACACTACGCGAATGATGTTTTTTTGAACGAAAACTGTAACGACCATACTACTCTTGACCCTAATTCAGTGTACTTGGACTTTTTTAATAATTTTATGTTAAGTATGAATAACTTTTTACCTATAAGCCATGCGAGGTGCAAGCCATCATCGACCTTTAACGATTGGGCTACTGAGGGCATCAAAATATCTAGAAGGCATTTATTCAAGCTATATAAGCTTAAAATCAATTTAAGTGACGTAGATTTTCACAAACATGTCTCCTTGTACAGCAAAATTTTCAAAAATGTCTGCAAAGAGGCAAAGGGCTTATATTATTTACATAAAATAAACCAGTCTACTAATAAAATTAGAACAGCCTGGAAGATAATAAGATCAGAAACAGGACGATCATCACTTAATGATGAATCCCCTGATACTAAAGATAGTAATACCCAAACTGCCAATCGTTTTAATTTGTTTTTTGCAAATATCGGTGAAAGTATCTCGAGAGATATGCATGCCAACCGTGGGAATGCTATAGAGTTTTTGAAGGAATGCTTGAATGACTGATGCCTTCTTTAGGTTCAAAGTCATAAAACAAGACGAAATTAGCTCTCTACTTCGTCGGTCGATTAGGCCTAAGGCTTCACAAGATGTCTGGGGCATATCACCTCTCCTTATACGTCCACTCATTGACGACTTGGCTCCATGTTTGACAAAAATATTTAATTTGTGTTTGGAGAGGGGTGTCTTTCCGGATCTGATGAAGTACGCTAAAGTGATTCCTATATTTAAAAAAGAAAATTCTGACGACCCTAGTAGCTACAGACCGATATCAATTTTACCGGCGTTCAGTAAAATCCTTGAAAAGATCGTAGCAAACCAACTTGCAGAATATCTCGCGACTCACAATATCTTAAGTGAAAAACAGTTTGGTTTTCAGAAAGGGAAAGGGACCAAGGATGGTATTATTTCTTTGGTCAAAACAATTCTGAACTCATTTGATGAAGGTAGTAGCTACTATGTGACTTGACGAAAGCATTTGATTGCGTCGACCATAATATTTTAATTGACAAACTTGAGCGTTACGGCATCGGAGGTACGGAGGGCTACTTTTTCAGATCCTACCTTAGAGATAGAAAACAAATTACGGAAATTAAAGGACTAAGATCGGAACAGAGCTATGTCAAATGTGGAGTTCCACAAGGATCTATATTAGGACCACTCCTATTCCTTTTATATATAAATGACTTGCCCTATATTTTATCAAATGAAAATGAAATTGTTATGTATGCTGACGATACATCCCTGTTGATAAAAGAATCTCAAGATTATAATATTACTAATGTGAACATTGCTTCACAACTGGACAGAATCAATACATGGTTGAAAAACAATAATCTTCTTTTAAATATGACGAAAACGAGTGCTCTCCATTTCTCCCTTAAACGGTCGGAAGAGGATGAAGTTGTTAAACTGTTGGAAGAAAAATCTGTAAAAAAGGTCTCGTATTCTAAATTCCTCGGAATAGAAGTTGGCGAGAAGTTACAATGGAAGCAACATATTGAAAGCGCTAGCAAGAAACTAAGTACAGCCGTATATGCAGTTAAAAAAATTAAAGAAATATGTGGAATACAGGCTGCGAGGTGTACATACTTTGCCTATTTCCACAGTATTATGACATATGGGATAATAGTCTGGGGAAAGAGCGCTGATTCGAATAGAATATTTATATTACAGAAAAGGGCAATACGAGCAATAGCTAATCTTAATCAAAGAGACTCTTGCAGAGAGTCCTTTAGGACATTGGGAATACTGACTCAACCCTGTGAATTTATTTGGGAATGCCTGCAATTCGCTCGTAGCAATGTACACAATACCTCACTAAATTCAGATTGTCACAATATAATACAAGAAACGGTCAAAACATTAGACCAATAAAGCACAGGTTGTCTAGAATAACTAAGAGTTTTCTGTGTATAAGTGTAAAACTTTATAATAAATTACCTAACGAAGTGAGATCATTAAATGATCACACATTTAAGAGGATAATAAGAGAGTATCTCGTTGGAAAAGCCTTTTACTCTGTTGACGACATGCTGAATGAGAATATCTCATTCAGCAGGGAATCAGATTCTCAGATAATTCTTTCCTAAATTATTGCTATTGTTGGTGTTTTTTTTTTGTCTATGTATCATCTTCTTTAAATGCACCTCGCATGGCTACTGAGAATCTGTATGGCTGCTTCTCCTGCCTGTCCTCCATATGACCCATTTGCTGACAGAAGGCTGAAGGGGCCCTTTACACCTTTTCAGCCTCGCCGATTGATTTTGATTCTGTTTTGCTTTGTTTTGTCATTTGATTTTGTTTTGTGTCTATTTTGCTTCCTTTTGTATTTTATATCACTTTTATATCAAATATTTAAAAAAATGTACAAACTTTGACGACTCCAAGTGCTCTGAAGAAGCCTAGGGACGAGAGTTGATAAATAAAATAAATAAAAAAAGAATTTAAAATCCTCAAACATTTGGATCAATTTTTCCTTTCTCAATATGTGTGTGCTCCGGGAAGAAGAAGAAGAGAAGGCTCAAGGTACTAGACAAGCATATAACAATACAAGCAATCAATATTGAGTTGTGAAAAAAAAAACTTTTTGTCGACTAGGAAATTCACTATGCGACCAGATTTTCTCACTTGTCTAGAACATTTCAGTATAGGAATGATTCATCTATTCTCCGATAGATGTCTCTGGGGGTTTATGACGATTTTACCAGAGTGAAGATCGTTCAAATGAAGAATTCCTACAATTACTTTGTCGTAGCGACTGTTCACACAATATTGCTTACTATAAAATTCTGAAGATGGCGGTGGCGGTATCAAATTTTCTTGTCAACTTGAATATTGGCGGTTACAAAATTTACGTCGTACAATATGGCTAACATTTAAACAATTACAGTAAAACTGCCCACTATTATTAACCAACAAATGAACATATGAACACCTATAGACCTTTTACAAGCAAAATTCAGATATACTTGGCATATAACAAGAGTTCACAACTGATTCCTAGAAATGTATGCTATCAGTTTTACTTGGCAAATCAATTAACAGAGAGATTGATTTAAATATTTTTTACAGTGGATTCCTTCAAACGTGATGATGAGATAGTCTTCCTTCAGAGCAGGCAAGTTGCTCGGAACTTGTATCTTGACCAGCAAATTCCGTGCCCCACGTTGGGCGCCAATGAAATGAAATGAAAAGGTTGCCTTCTGTGTCCTCTCAGGAACAAGACAGGAACAAATCTTCTTAACGAGATAACCTCTTGCTTTGTTACTTACCATCAGACCAGGAGCTTTTTCTTTAGAACGTTTCAGGGAATTTGGGCGCCTTGGTACTCTAGTATTAACTGATTGGAAAAGAGACTGGTCCTTTGGAAAGAATTCCTTTGCCGGGCAACTCAGATATAGAGCATAACTCAAGAAGATCTCAGGGCCAGATGGGTCGTTGAGAAATTGCTGGACTGACACAGTTCCACTATGATTCTCAATACACAGGTATATAAGTCTATTTAGAAAAACCCGTTTAACTTTTACAGAGTTTATTGAACAGATAACTATTTAAAACAATGTGAATCAAAAATTCGTTACACGTGTTACAGTCTGGTTTTTTACACTTTTCAGACAATTTTGCCAAATCAATATAACAGATTCTAATATAATATCCATATATCACCTTTAGTTAGTCTATTTTTAATCAAATTAACACTGTCACCTTATAATTCTATACACTGTCTTTTAATTAATTTTATTCCGTAATGGCGACGGGCGCTTTACGCGGGAGCACAAAAGGCTCGCTCTTGCCGCGGGGAAGGAAATTTCAGAAGTGACGCTCCGAATTCCCGCGTAGACGAGAAACGGTCATTACAACAACTGTCAAATTTATGAACATCATGTGTCGCCACCCGATTGGCTGAATTTTTAAAACTTTTAAGGCTAGTTTGCTTTACGGTTGAGGCCATCCCTCTTAAATTTTTCTTTTAATGTACTATCCAAATTTTGACACGTTACAGGCTTTTTGATCTTACATTGTGGCATTCACTTTATCCAGAAATATTTTGGTGATGACATTAAAACAATATCATTCTTATTATTGACTTGACTGTAATAATCTTAGAGCAAGAGAATAATACTATTATTTACAGTGAAAACTAAACTTTCATAATATTATTTAGGTACCATTTTATTATATTTTGTCTATGCGTCAAATGAATAATATTTCTATGCAAGAAATAGAATTTACGAGAGTCTATCTCGCTCTAATATATTAGCTAACTCGCTCAACAATTATTATCCTGTGAATGCATCTGTCAAAAACTGAGAAGCGCGACTAAAAACTTCTAATAATCATCTGTCCGTCATCATTCACAAGGACTAAAAAAATATTCTACGTATTAGAGATTTTGCAAGGCCAGCCCCCTAAATGCTGTAAAATAAATAAAAAAAAAATCTGGCTCACAGAAAAGAGAAGAAGAAAGCCTCGGACGCAGGACTGAACTCGGACATGACCAAAGCGCGCAAACGGAAACGAGACCAGACCAAAAACGACGATGGAAGAATAGAAGCAGTGTTAGAATAGCATGTTGGAACATGTAGCGGGTTTCCCCACAATCCTGCCTGTTGGAGAAGATGAAGCTCCTTTTAGCTCAGCTCAGTCGGTATGTTGTGGAGCACTCTCTCTTTAGTTCTCAATTGGCGATATGGTCCGTAATGAAGATAGGTCAATGTGATGGAGATGATTGTAGGATATTTTATAAAAAGATCACTTGAAGAAACAGAGTTTATTGTCTTGGTTAAAAGGGCACACAAATTCACAATTTCTTTTACAACAAAAGTTATAATTATTATTTATCGGCTCTAGCAGATTAATATCACTGTTAAAATCTATTACACCAATACTTAAACGAAATATGTTTGAGATGACTTAACACGAAGCCACTCTATATCAATATTACGTTCAAATGAAATTTAAAACAAAGTCTTTAACCGAAATTATGTTATAAGTTATACAAGGAAGAGGCTACGTGCTCTTCGTCCTGTGGATATGGCCAGAGTGAGGAGGGACTAAAAAAAAGAAGGGAGGTTGATTGTTCCCACCTAAAGAAATTATCCAAAGAAGGTGGAGTTTATGCGTCTACGTAATTTCTTCAAAATAACGTCCTGCCCAATGACTAGTAATGGTCATTGGTGTGAAAGGGATAAAGATAATGTCCTCTTTCATTCTAACTAAAGGAAGTTTAAATTTTAGAAATATGGAATAGGCGAGGTCAATAATGTACTTTATTTTGCAATTTCCGGCTCCACCCGAAAACCGTTGGTTATTATGCTTATATATACTTACACAAGAAGTGTGTATAGCAATATCTATTTAACATGCTACAAACATTATATCATAGAATAGGAGAGACCAAGAGATCATCATGGAACTTGACAACCATAATATTGAAATATGAAATATTCTAACTATATATTTATATACAGTGGGAAAAGAAGAGAAGAACGAGCCAGCTCTGGCGTGGGAATAATTATTCACGAAAGGTACGAAGACCACATAGAAACAATAGATTACGTAAATGATAGAATCCTTAAATTAACAATAAAAATTGGCAACTCTCTCGCCCAAGTGAATACGCCCCCGATATATCAAAACCGCAAGAGGATACTTTTTTTATTTTTTATTTATTTTCAACACACGGCTTAAAGCCATTTACATGTTAATAAAGTATTGATTTTGTACATATAAATTTAACAACAACAAAACTTGAACAGATCAAAGGGGGTAATATACATTATGATGATAATCAGGAGTATAAAATCGCATCGCCAGTCATTTTGGTCTAATGCGATTCTATATCCATCGTCGATTAAGATAAAATTTGTAACACATAAAAACAATAACGATATAACAAATAACAAATATATAGTCTCCAGTCGTAATTATCACAGTTAAATAAATGAAATAAATAGAAAGTTAATATTTAAGTCAACGTGGTGAAATTTTGGTCAGATCAAGTGAGAAATAAAATGAGAAGTCAGAGTAAAAACTATAATGATGAGTCAGAGGGAATATGGTAAATGTAGATAATTATTATATAATTAAATAAAGTTTGTCCATTTTAAGCGATTTCGCAAAAAAAAAAAATTAAATTAATTCAAGCATGTGTCAATAGGAACAAAAAGGATAAATAGCGTTGAATCGGGTTATCGAGTTGCCCATTGTCAATTATACAAGGAGTGGAAGAAAATATTTATGTCAGATTTGAATTTGAGGAAACTGTCGGCAACGATGTCCGCACAACCATCCACCAGATTTCCAAGTCTATGAATACGTATCATAGGAGAGTGGAACATGTAATTATTTCTAGTAGTCTGCTCCCGAAACAGAGACGTCTGTCGAGTTGATCTAGCTGGGATGTGGAATTGAATAAGTGCGAGAAGTTCCGGGGAGTTTATGGCACCATTAATCAGCTTATGAAGGAAACAGAGATCTGATATGTCTCTGCGATTTCGCAGGCTGAGCAATCCAAGTTCATTCATAAGGGCAGAATAGTCTATTTTATCTAATAGGATGCCCTTTCTGAAGTTGACCAGCCTCAAAAACTTCCTCTGCACCCTCTCCAAACTATTTACATGAATGGTATAGTTCGGAGACCACACCGTGGAGTTGTATTCAAGCAGTGGCCTAACCAGGGAAACAAACAAAAGCTTGTAAGACTGAATCAATTGCAAGTCAGCTGACAATCTAAATACAAAGCCCAGAATTCTCATCGCTTTTCCAACAGTTTCCTCTATATGTGCATTAAAAGTCAGATTTTCAGAGAAGGTGATACCGAGGTCTTTTATTTTAGTTACACACTCAAGTACGACATTGTCAATAGAGTAATTAAATATTAGAGGAGATTTCTTTCTATGGAATCTGATGACCTGACACTTCGAAACATTGAGATAAAGACTGTTTTCTATACACCAGTTACTTAGGTTCTTTAAATTATTCTGGAGAATGGTGTAGTCCTCTATGTTATGTACAGCTTTATATAGTTTCAAATCATCTGCAAATAGTAAGACCTCTATGTCTCTGAAAATCGTGACTATGTCATTTACAAATATATTGAATAATAATGGTCCCAAGTGCGATCCCTGCGGTACCCCGCTATATGCATCAATGGGGTCAGAAGTGCAGTCCCCAATTCTCACTATCAGTGTTCTTTCTTTCAGGTAACTTTCCAACCATCGGTGAAAGGTTCCGTCGACCCCATAAGTACGTAATTTCACTAGTAGCCTGTCATGTGACACCTTGTCGAATGCTTGATATTGATGAATTCTACTCCAAACTTCAAGAAGTGATAGATAACACTCCACAAAATGATAAAATACATAATAATTTTTGGAGATCTAAATGCAAGAATAGGTAATCAGGAACTGAATGGAATAAAGCAAAGATTTAATGAAGTAACCAGTAACACCAATGGATATGCTCTCATAAAATTCAGTGCCCATAATGAATTTAGAATAAATAATACGTTTTTTCCACATAAACCACAGCATATGTATACGTTCGAAAATACTAGAGGAGAAAAATCTGTAATAGACTACATCATCACCAATAGAAATATACATCCACTAGAAATTCTCGACGTAAGAGCCCTATCCTCAGCAAATATTGGATCTGACCATAAACTTATCTTAGGTAAAATCAGAATGGATAAACCGTGTCGCCAAAATAAGCCCCCGCACTATACCAATAAACTCAACATCGAAAACCTGGAAAATGCCAATGATCGAACTGCATATCAAACGAAAATGGCAGACTATATTAGACAAAACCCTATAAGGGAGGAAGACGATGAGGAGGCAGCCTGGATTAAAATAAGGGCGAATATACATAATGCATCTGAGGAGGCATTAGGTATACGAAGGATCAATCTCACTGGCAGAAAAAACACAAAGCCATGGTATGTAGAAGATTTGAAACGGCTTGCTGCAGACAAAAGATCCGCATACCTTAAATATAAAAGCGCTGTATCTCCACAGAACTATCAAACATATGTTGGTATAAGAAACAGGGTAAACGCGGAAATAAGAAAGATCAAACGCGATTACTGGACAAAGTTTACTAAAGACATGGAAAAGGATCTATATGGGGCACAGAAAAAAGTATGGAAAATGCTCAGAAATAAGAAAAAACCGATGAATGAATATATACAAACCAACAAAATACCTGTTCAGGAATGGGAGAACTATTTTCAAAATCTGTACCAACCTGACGCGGAAGACGCACTGGAAATTGTGAGAGTTAGTGTATAGAGGAGGTTGAAATAGAGGAAATCACCAGAGCAATAAAGAAGCTGAAAAACAGAAAGGCGCCTGGAGTAGATAACATCTGCAATGAATTGATTAAGTACGCTGGAGAACCCTTTACACACGAATTACTCAAGCTATGTAATAAAATTTTGTTATCATCAAACATACCTATTGAGTGGAAGACTAGCATCACAATACCTATATTTAAGAAAGGTCAAAAAACTAATCGGGATAATTATAGAGGAATATCATTGCTGTGTTCAACACTAAATGCCGTGGGGTTGCCGGCTTAGAATAGCACCTCTGCTCTTTTTGCTGGTTTTTCGAGCATCCTGTAAGAGGCAGGAAATCGAAAAATCAGATCGGGACCGTGGGGTTGACCACCTCACGTTCTTAAAACAATCGGTCAGAAAAGGCAACAGAATTAAGCCTCGGACGCCTGGACCCCATCAGGGGGGGGGGGGGTTCAGGCAGCTGGTGTCCCCCCTGTATTGACCACGGCTCGATTAAGGAACAAGAGCTTAAAAATCGGGACTCTGAATGTCCGCACTCTGAGGGCGGGCGGGGAGCTTGTTGCTGCCAAGTTGGCGGGAGATTATGGACTAGATATCCAGGGGCTGAGTGAGGCACGCATCCCAGGCTCGGGGCAGAGTGACGCTGGCAATTATGTCATGCTTCACTCTGGCCACCGGACTGCACGGATGCGTGGCGTCGCTCTACTTTTAAGTAAATATGCCTTCTCTCGCCTTTTTGGTTGGGAACCTGTTTCTGACCGCCTGATGAGTGCGTCCTTTAAGATGAGTGGCGAAACACTGACGGTCCTTCTATGCAATGCTCCCACTGAGGATGGGGACGCGGCTGCTAAGGACTGTTTCTATGACAGTATGGATGCAGTTGTGTCCCATGTTCCGAGGCGCCATCGCCTAATAGTTCTGGGGGACTTTAATGCCAAGGTTGGCAACGACCCCCAGAATGGACCAGGCGTCATGGGTAAGCATGGCTTAGGAGTGATGAATGATAACGGAAGCCGTCTCATTGGTTTCGCCACGCTCCATGGACTCTTAATAGGGGGAACTCTCTTCCCCCACAAGGATATCCATAAATATACCTGGACCTCGCCCGACAGAAGAACGAAAAACCAGATAGACCATCTCCTGGTAAGGGCTAGCAGCCGAACTGACCTGCGGGATGTCCGCACCTGCCGGGGAGCAGACATGGACACGGATCACGAACTCCTTGTGGGTTCGTTCAGATTCAAATTCCACCATTTCCAGCCAAGATCGTCTGCTCCTCGCCCACTGGACATACGCAGGTTAGAGAGTGCTCAGTGTCGCCACACGTACGAGACCGAGTTACGCACAAGGTTTGCCCCCTTGCAGGATTCACCCGGAGCTGCCCCAATTGAGTCAGCCTGGACTAGCTTTCGTGACGCGGTTATGGAATCCGCACATTCTTCTGTCGGCTACAAGAATAAAAAGAGGCCAATATGGATGTCCGATGGATCCTGGAGTCTCATCGAAGATCGCCAGAAGGCTAAGACCCTCAAAAAACTGGCCACTTTGGTGTCTGAGTACAGGGAGCTGAGCCGCAAGGTGAAGCACTCTGTACAAACAGATAAAAGAAGACACCTGGACTCTCAGATACGGCGAGCACAGTCTGCTGCACTCGGTAATGACTCGAGGACACTCTTCGAAATCACCCGGGAGGTCGGGGGCAGGGGTCAAAAAAGACCCGTGACGGCAATACGAGACTCTCGTGGAGCCACTGTCACTGCCCCCGAACTGATTAAAGGGAGATGGAGGGAGTACTTTGAGTCAATATTGAACCGCCCCGAACCCTCCTCACCTTACAACTTTGAGGAGGAGTTGGCGGGTCTGAATATACCTCAGGCGACTGGGATATGTGAAGATCCGCCGACCCACAGCGAGATGGTGCTGGCCGTGATGAGATTGAAAAACAACAAAGCGCCACGAGACGATGGAATCCACGCAGAGCTCCTCAAACAAGGCATAGACACCCTTGGCCAACCACTTCTTGATATATTTAAAATGGCGTGGGAAGAGGAGAGGTGCCCAAAAGATTGGCGGAATGGATCCATCGTCGCAATATTTAAAAAGGGGGACCCCCTTGAATGCGGAAACTACCGTGGAATTACTCTGCTGAGTGTTCCCGGTAAGGTATTATCTCAGATATTACTACACCGCATTCGGGGGCCTGTCATGGCTGTCCTGAGAGAGCAACAATGCGGCTTTGTACCTGGCAAGTCCTGCACGGACCCAATTTTCTGTGCCAGGTGCATCTTTCAGCAGTGCAAAGAGTTTAACTCTCCAGTCGCTTGTTGCTTCATAGATTTTGAAAAGGCCTTCGACAGCCCACATAGACCATCGATATGGAAAATTTTAGCTCTGTACGGTATACCTCCGAAGATAGTAAAAATGGTGCAGTCCCTGTATGAAGACTCCGAGTGTAGCGTCAAAACGCCAGGTGGTCCTACTGAAGCTTTCAGGATCACCACGGGAGTCAGACAGGGCTGCGTACTGGCTCCATTTATATTTATTATTGTCATGGACTTCCTCTTGAGAAAGTCCATGCAAGGAGCAAGAGGTATACCGATAACACAGAGAGATGGTCTAATGGGCGAACTGTGCGATCTGGAGTACGCGGATGACCTAGCGTTGTTCAGTACGACAATTGAGGAATTACAGCGCAGTGTTTCAAGACTCTGCGACGAAACAGCACGCCTTGGCCTTCGAGTCTATGCCAGTAAGACGGAGCTCATGGCGAGTAATGCCTGCCCTGATAAACAGCTACCGATAACCATCGACGGTCACCAGGTCTCCCGGGTGGATAAATTTAAATACCTGGGAGCAACCATTACCACCTCTGGTGACGTCGAGGCTGAGCTCCCGATACGTATCGGTATGGCCTGCCTCTCCACTTCATCCGTCCATCTTAGCTTTGGGCCAACTATTGCTATAGTGGAGAACGGTGATTTAAGTGAGCTATTGGATCCATTTTTTCCATGTAATCTGGCCATGGAAGTTTGGATGGGCTTGGTGATGTGTAATATCTTAAAACAGCTGGTAGAACAGATTGTACCTTACATGCCAGACTGTATTTTTTCTGAATTTTACTCACTAACGTAAGTGAGAAACTCACAGGAATTTTGTATGGGCTGCTGAAGTATTCTGAAGGGATGCACTATAAATGTTTCTATACAAAATTTTGTTACTTCACACCAGCGTACATGTCGTGGAAACATAGAATAGGGGTACTGATGAGACACTCAGCAGAAGGTTCTTGAAGAGTTGTGTATTTTGGATGTTGTCTAGTTATAACTTCAGTATAACAGCACGCCTCGGCCTTCGAGTCAATGCCAGTAAGACGGAGCTCATGGCGAGTAATGCCTGCCCTGATAAACAGCTACCGATAACCATCGACGGTCACCAGGTCTCCCGGGTGGATAAATTTAAATACCTGGGAGCAACCATTACCACCTCTGGTGACGTCGAGGCTGAGCTCCCGATACGTATCGGTATGGCAAGTGGCGCCTTTAACAACATGACCAAGATTTGGAAAGCGTCGGCGTTTAGTGTCGAGACGAAATGTAAACTGTTTGATGCGTGTGTGTTGCCCATTCTCCTCTATGGGTGTGAGTCCTGGCACCTGACCAAAGCCCAGGCACAAAAAGTCTCAGCTTTTGAAATGAAGTGCCTAAGGAGAATTCTGGGTTTAAGATGGTACCACCGCATCACGAACGACGCTATACGCCGGCGCACCCAGCGTGAGGCCATCACCTCTACCATTGTGGGGAGGAGATGGACTTAGCTGGGACATGTGTTAAGGGTGCCGAATGACAGTTGGCCGAGGAGAGCGCTGTTCTTCCTCCCATCAGGGTCCCGAAGACGAGGAAGACCCTCTCACACTGTGTTTCGCTCCTTCGAAGCAGAGCTGAGGGACATGGACATGGTGTGGGAGGAGGTCATAAACATTGCGCAAGATCGAGCGCAATGGAGAGCTCTTGTTGCCTCCCTATGCCCCTGAGTGGGGTGTAAAAGGGAGAATTGTATTGTATTGTATTGTTCAACACTAAAACTTTTCACACAGATCGTAACATCCAAATTGGAGCTGACTATCCAGTAACAAGGAGGAACAACAAGGGTTCCGCAAAAATCGTTCCACTACAGACGCAGTGTTTATAGTGAGGCAGATAAAAGAAAAGGCCATCGAATTTAATTTACCAGCCTACGCATGCTTTATTGACCTTACTAAATCATTTGATCGACCCAAACTCACTGACATTATACGAATACTGTCTGCACGAGGAGCACCCCCAGAAATAGTTAACATAATCAGACAACTTAACTCTGACACCAACACCCGAGTCAGAGTCGATGGAAATCTTTCAAATCCTGTCAGAGTTGGTACCGGCATTAGACAGGGGGACAGCCTGAGTCCATTTCTCTTCAACCTCATCATGGATGAGATTGTGGAGGAGATTAAATCACTTGAGAAGGGATACAGGCTGGGAGAGCAAGCCATCGATATTGTCTGCTATGCAGACGACGCGGTGATATTTGCCGAGACTGAGGAGGATCTGCAATCACTTTTGCAAGCTTTTCACCAAGCAAGTCAAGATCATAATATGAAGATCTCTGTGGCAAAGACAAAAAGCATAATGTTTTCGCGGTCTCCGGTGGATCTCAACCTATCTGTGGAAGGTGTCTCCGTGGAACAGGTCACCAAACTTAAATATCTTGGAGTGGAGTTGTGTGGGCAGACCGATCTACCAACAGAGATATTGGGTCAAATTAACAAGGCTGCTGCGATCTCAGGGTGCCTCCGAAACTCAATTTGGAGAAACCCCGATATGAGAACAAGCAGCAATGTTAAAATATATAAGACCTGTGTTAGACCCATAATGACGTACGGGATCGAGTCCAGGGCAGATACCACTGCGACCAAAAATGCGCTGAGAGTTTCAGAAATGAAAACTCTCAGGAGTATAGCCGGGAAGACCCTCAGAGATAGAGTAAGAAATACGAGGGTACGGGAAATATGCGAGGTCGAGGACATAGTAAGATGGGGAAGGCAACGAAGGCTGGGAGTCGACCTCGCAGGAGGCAAACCCCACCTCTTAAATTACAGGCCACAAGGCCTAAATTAAGAAGAAGAAGTATTAGAGATGGAGGTTGGATGCCGTGCAAATAATTATATTTTATGTTTGATATGATAGTACCTACACGCAACTTTGTGAATATGGCATTTTGTCGATTGACTTATATTTCACTCTAAATAATAATATACACGATTGGAGCTTGAAATATCAATTACTACTTGCCTATTTACCTGATGTCATTAATAAATTCGCTGTTATATCAACGATATACATAGGTAGAATATTATAGTATACAGCTGATGTTATTACATAATATTTTCAAAAGAAAGTTTCAAATTTCATTCCGTGTTCTTCAGATAAATGTGTTTGAGCCAGTAGCATGGACATTAGCAATAATTGAATTGAAAAACTGATTTATGGGATTGCGTTGAAGTGGGATTTAATAAATAGAGTCTATCTCTGTCACCCATCCTTATTTCATATGTTCCAAAACTGTTTCCATCTCTCTCTCCTTAACCTTGAACCCTACAGTAGAATGCATTATGCAACGCTATCATCAGTAATAAAATACATTTGTTCCGCACCGCACGTAGATTATTTGATACGTCGCTTATTGCCGCATTTTTTATCGCTTCGCTAATTTAATCAATCCGCATAAAATTAATTTTCTTAACCATCTAAACCCGCTTACTTTTGTATGCACATAATAAATATTGCATTTTGTGTTGTGTAATAAATCAGTGGAGTCATCGAAGACATCAGGGGGTCCATCTATGCACGAGTTCCATCACCAAAGGTAGGAATTTATGTTTATTAATTCTCACCATATGTGCAAACCTTTGATGAGTTTTTTGATTCCATTAAAACCGCACCCCGCATATACAGTCCGCTAATCCGCTCAAACAAAATGTCTGACTAGCAGTTCTTTTAACTAATTATTGCATGTATTTTCCAAACACTTTAAGTTACTCGGTTTTACTTTAGACACAATATCCATCTGAATTCGAAGACATTATGTTTCAATGCAAGATAAGTTCGTTATTACAGTATATTATATTATAATATATTACTATCTATTTATCTAGGGATAAGTTATAACAAAAGTTATATAGTTTACTCATATTCTCTCTCACACAAAACCTTACGGCTCACATGCTCACAACAATATAATACATACACCGAAATAGAGATGGCAATATATTAGAACGAGATAGGTAGATTGAATATTTCCTGGGCGATTTAGACTCTCGTATGGAATTTGCATCTTTGAGAAGAAATAATGTGCTACTGCGCATGGTCCCAACAAGTACCACGTGACTGCTGTTAAACTCATACAAACTGTGACGTTTGTCGGTAGCGGTGGGTGACATTCCATTTTTTATTTTAAATATTTTAGCGTTATCACAGATAAATTGTATATTTTAATCGTATAATTATTTAAAGGATGGACCTATGGGTTTGAAACTAAAATCAATTATTATTCATAATTTATCTTCAGTCACGTGACTATTAGATAAAGAAAGCGATTTTTGGTTCTGCGCATCCATAAAAGCTCTCTAATATTTTTGTACTCAGTGATTTGCATAGATAATGTCAAAAAAAATTATTGTCCATGGTATATGATGTCAAACATCATAAGTTGTCAATGTACAAATTCGACAACTATATTTTCTGTTTTGGGATACCAGTTTCAATAACAGAAAATATACTCGCGAAAATCCTAAAAAGTAATAAAATACATAGAAAAATTCATGAAATATAATATTTCATTCGCAGTAAATACTTTAAAATTAGTAACGGGAAAGTTTAGGTTAGATACCAACTTTTGATTCTTACACTATGAATTTATTCTTTAACATGAGTTTTCAAGTTTAAAAATAGTTATAATGAACAGTGAAAAACGTGGAAGAGGTCGTGGCAGAGGTAGGGGAAGAGGAAGAGGTAGAGGACGCGGAAGAGGTCGTGGAAAGAAAACCCAGAAAGTTTTGTCCTCAGATGAAGAAGATTGCTCGCTGGAGGAAGGGTCCAATGCTGAAGTAGAGGAAAACAGTGGACCAGAAATCAAAGAGGAAAATGAAGAGAACGAACCTCCAAAATGTAAGATTTTTGACATGTACCTATTTACACAATGCTGTTATGATAGTGTAAAGATTTTCGTTACGTCTATGCTTAGCGTTATCCCTGTTTCTCAATATTTAATACTTTTAAAATAGTGGAGGTTCCTGCGGACATCTCGCAGTTGGAGGCGCCAGTATTTACTACATTACAGAGAGGACCTCCCGAGCCCGTATTGAGACTCAAGTGGAATCATCGTGCAACTCTCATTGGGGAAAAAGTTCTCAATCCTATGATATATTGTTGTGACACTTGCCTCAAACCTATTCTCATCTATGGTCGAATGGTAAATATCATCAACAATATTTAATCTCTTTTTATATTGCTGAAAATATTATATTTCAATATCCTTACATAAATATTATGCTTACTTTTTTAGATTCCCTGCAAACATGTGTTTTGTCTTCAATGTGCCAGAGCTGATCATGCTCAATGTCCAAGATGTCGAGATAAGGTATAAATAAAACTCTAACCTTAGAGAAGCTTTCACAATATTGTATGTGTAGTTTTTAGTCATGTTTCCTATCCATACCGACACAATCAAATATTTGCAGGTTACTCGAGTTGAGCAAACAGGACTTGGTACTGTGTTTATGTGCACCCATGCGGGTACGAGGTATGGCAATGCTGGATGTAGAAGAACATATCTCTCTCAGGTGGGCTTACAAACAGTAAACGGTATCTAAATGTGGCGCTTCATTGCTGCTTTTCCATTTTTTACTTTCTAATATATTTTTTTCAGAGAGATCTGCAAGCACATATCAATCACAGGCATCTTCCATCAAGCGGTATTGGAAATACGGTACAGAGTCAAGAGTTTCCTACTAAAATGAGTGGTAACATAGTGTCTGTTGACCCCATTCACAATACCTCAAATAATGACATGAAGCAGCCGTCTCCAGCTCAAACTATAATGAGTCCAATTCAGAATACTCTTCCCATAGTGAAACCTATGAGTATGCCAGCAGCTGCGGACCCTCGAGCCCATACGGGGAGCCATGCTGTCCCTGCCACCACTCCTCTGCTTCCACCAGCACCCAACCCCAACAGAACCAATCTAATAACTGTTCCATTGCAGGACACACACACTGCTCCGCCCCCCATCCCTGACATGAACATGTCCCAACCCTACCACTACCCACACGCACACCCTCATCCTCACCATTCCTATTATTCACAACCACCCGTGCTATCTGGTGGTGGCCCAACCATCCAAATGAACACAGTGCAAGCCACGATGGCTCATAGCATGTCTGTGCCACCACCTACATTTTATAATATGGCATCTGGACCACCCCCTCCTCAAACTGGAGCATCTGCGTATCCCCTGCCAGTCCCTCAGGTGTATGTGAATCAAGGGACTCCTCAGGCCCCCGGCCCAGCTCGTCCTTACGACCAACCTTATGTGGCTCCCGTCCCTCCAGCAGCCCAGCCCCCTTGGCCTCCACAACCAGTTCAGCCCCCACCACAACAACATTACTATAGATAATATTCATATATTTTCAAGTAAAACCAACGATTGAAGTCTTAATTTCATGAATGACAAAATAAGTAAAAAAGATATTAAAATTCTAAAGTTTATTACAAAATGATTGTATATCTTATAATTTAACTTTTCATTAAATCGTTAATGAAATTGATTGTTTATTTTTTAAAAGTGCCAGCTTTCACTGTAGTATAATGGTAAATTATAGAGGTGAAACACCCTAAAGTCAACATTTTGACCAATTTTTAATGGTTGCAGCAGCAAACTTAAAAAAGTTCTAAGAAAAAAAAATAATATGTTTGAAAAAAACCATACTTACTGTAAAATCACAAACTACTTACATATCAAAAGATACCGACCAGTTTAAACTACCTGCTTACTATAGTTCCAAGAAGTTAATATTCAAGAATCATTTTAAAGTTTTATATCCAATCCAAACTCCCTTAAGACCCCACTTAGGGGCATAGGGAGGCAACAAGAGCTCTCCATTGCGCTCGATCTTGCGCAATGTTTATGACCTCCTCCCACACCATGTCCATGTCCCTCAGCTCTGCTTCGAAGGAGCGGAACACAGTGTGAGAGGGTCTTCCTCGTCTTCGGGACCCTGATGGGAGGAAGAACAGCGCTCTCCTCGGCCAACTGTCATTCGGCATCCTTAACACATGTCCCAGCCATGTCCATCTCCTCCCCACAATGGTGGAGGAGACGGGCTCACGCTGGGTGCGCCGGCGTATAGCGTCGTTCGTGATGCGGTGGTCCCATCTTACGCCCAGAATTCTCCTTAGGCACTTCATCTCAAAGGCTGAGACTTTTTGTGCCTGGGCCTTGGTCAGGTGCCAGGACTCACACCCATACAAGAGAATGGGCAACACACACGCATCAAACAGTTTACATTTCATCTCGACACTAAACGCCGACGCTTTCCAAATCTTGGTCATGTTGTTAAAGGCGCAACTTGCCATACCGATACGTATCATGGGAGCTCAGCCCCGACGTCACCAGAGGTGGTAATGGTTGCTCCCAGGTATTTAAATTTATCCACCCGGGAGACCTGGTGACCATCGATGGTTATCGGTAGCTGTTTATTGGGGCAGGCATTATTCGCCATGAGCTCCGTCTTACTGGCATTGACTCGAAGGCCGAGGCGTGCTGTTATACTGAAGTTATAACTAGACAACATCCAAAATACACAACTCTTCAAGAACCTTCTGCTGAGTGTCTCATCAGTACCCCTATTCTATGTTTCCACGACATGTACGCTGGTGTGAAGTAACAAAATTTTGTATAGAAACATTTATAGTGCATCCCTTCAGAATACTTCAGCAGCCCATACAAAATTCCTGTGAGTTTCTCACTTACGTTAGTGAGTAAAATTCAGAAAAAATACAGTCTGGCATGTAAGGTACAATCTGTTCTACCAGCTGTTTTAAGATATTACACATCACCAAGCCCATCCAAACTTCCATGGCCAAATTACATGGAAAAAATGGATCCAATAGCTCACTTAAATCACCGTTCTCCACTATAGCAATAGTTGGCCCAAAGCTAAGATGGACGGATGAAGTGGAGAGGCATCTAAGTGTACAGAACATTGGCTAGAGTAAAATTTTTAACAAGGCCAGGAACCTAGATTTATTGATGTTTATTTTATAGTAATTACTAGCTTTCCCGACAGACGTTGTCCTGTAGTCCTTACTATTGAATTTGAATTTATACAAAAACATGTTTAAAACATTTATGAATGTTAAAAAATTATTTCTGAAAACTCAAAACAAAATTTCATCAAAAATCTACGTCGCAATATATGTCAATGATTGTCAGGTAAACAATAGTTTGTTATAGAATTTTTCATAGATGGCGTTGGCGTCTCAGGAAATCTGTTCCATACTAACTTTAATATCATATTTTCAAATTTTTTAATAGTTATTCTGTTATCCGGAACGGAGAAGAATCCAAGAAATCAAACATCGGAAGAAACTGTTCAGCAGATCTCAAGTTATAAGTGTTGGCACTAACCTGACTTTCTTTTATATTATTAGATTGTACCTGAAACTTTCTTAGAATTCGATTGAGGTAACACAAATAAAATATCTGTCAATTTTAATAACAACTGTTTATTGCAACAAATTTTATTGTTATCAACAAAAACAAAATAAATTTTATAGAAATCAATAACACATGTTTAAAGCTGTTTTAGTTAACAACAGTGCATTTTCATGCATAATATAATTGTGAGGAAATGAACAATTCATACACATGATGGTAATTTCAACAACACATGCCTAATTCATGCTATTCACATCCAATACAACATTTAATGTCAATACATATTGGTATAACAGACAATAATTTATAATAAAAATATGCATTATTTCAATGATGATGTAAAAATATAGTTCAGTAAGAACATGGCTAGTTAAAATAAAACTTAAATAATATAATTTATTTAGTACGTCCTTCCTTAGAAGGAACATACTCGTATATGGCAGCTGTGTTTTCATATCACTTCTAGGACTAGTTTCATATTTAAATTCAGTCAGAAATTGAATATAGGTGACATTCGAAGATTCCATCACATGTAGGAGTAAGCCGTAGTGGTGCATTCTCAGCTAAATACAAGGATGTGATAATTCTTCTTAAATCTAATATTTATTACTCTAAAGTGCAGAAGATTTTTAGCCGCCTCTCACTTATATTTTAACTAAAAAGTTTATTATTCAATAAATGGCACAGGAATATAGCAATGGTTTAACCTAAAACTGCGATATTTTAAACAGTATAATAATATAAAGTTTAATGCATCTATTTATCTATTAGTTCAAAGTTAATGGTTGGAAGATATAAAAATGTTTGTGAAAACATTAAAGTTAATATTAAATTGAATAAAAATATGTAGCATATTATCTAAATTAGTGTTGGTTAGCAGTTTGTCAAGCACAGAAGTTAGCAAGTCCCCTAATTGAAATACATTACATAAAAAGCAACGAGAGAAAATGTTATAAAAAAACTAGTATAACCTACAATTATGTAAACCATTAATCTTTGAGCCTTCCTAGCTGCAGCCATTTTATTATTTAACCTCTCTTCATTCAAATTTTGCAAAATCATCAATGGTTCCATTACAAGAAGATTCCCCGTATCACTACCGGAAGCAGATAGAATATCCGTTATTCCTTCCGTCAATTTACCAAGAGATTTCTCCTTCAAATCATTCTTAGGTTCTAGGATTCTTCGTTTAAAATTATTTTTAGTGCATATAGCCGATTCAGCACTCGCAATTGACTGTTTAAAATTGAGTTGTTTTTCATCTAAAGAAAGGGTCTTATTATTTTTGCTATCCTTAGGATCTGATTCAATCAGGTCTAAATTAGAATCCGAAGTTCGACGAGGTGGTTTATACAAATTTTCATATATTTTGTTTGGATTACTGTTTTTATTTTGTTCGTAAATGAAATTTTTCCATCTAGATGATAAGTCCTCCTGGGACAGTGCAAAATCCGGCACAGGAAACTTAGAAATGATTTTAGTTTTATCGCAACTTACAAACTTTTCATACGAATAGTGCTTCTTAAAATATTTCTTTGTATTATTCATTTCATTTTCCATAAATGGCTGAAAATAACTTGTTCCGTATTGAGAAACGCGATAATCAATTGGTCGCTTTTCAAAATAGAAAAGGCCGTATGTTTGTTTTTGATTGATATCGCCATATTTGAAATGAGAATAAATATAGTCATCGTAGTCCATCAAATCTCTACCACAAGAAAATATATTAATTATTGGCTTATACTTAGGATACAACTGTCTGTTGTAATCATAGAAATGTTGAATGTCATCAAAGAAAGAAGATTGATAATATCGGTTATAGGATGGGATCATGCAGTGTTTGTCTCCGACACAATGCAAAACTCCACAGTTGTAAGAATATGGCTGTATAGACCAACTACTAAATATTGGCATAAAATGTTTGGTAAATGGGTTGCTGTCTGTTGTGGATTCCTCATCCCACAGAATGCTTCCATTATATTTTTTATTCTTATTGTAACATTTATACATTATTTCATTTTTTATATCATCCGATATGAAGCATTTTTGTGGCATTTGCTTAGTTTGTAATGTTCGGTTATATAAAAAATAGCGGTCACTATAAACAACAGTTGCATAGCTATATTTGTAATCAAAATGATGCAAGATTCTGTTACAGATGTTCTTAGATGCGCTTTTAGCCGCTTTGTAATGCTTTTGGCACATATTTTGAAAACCTGATATAATTTCAGGTTCTGAACTTGAATTGCAATCTCTGGCATCTAGGAAATGTTTCCTTTGATATTTATCTTTATGCCACATTCTTTTATTGCCAAATGGTAGGAAACTAAATCCTCGTTTCTTTGATCTATTTTGTTTGTCATTTTCAACATTATCAAGACTCTGTTGTTTTAAGTATTTTTTCTTATTTTTCTTTTTGTTGATCTTCCTCTTCGAGTTTATATAAGTTGGTTCAGAATATAAATGTTCGTTCTCTTTGGATTTGAGGTTTAGAGAACTTTCGTATTTGACATTTTTATATGTATGATGAGCCAAATCACAGGGATAAGGCACAATATGGACTACGATGCGTTGCCTACGTCAGTTATCTTCAGCACTAAGTATGACAGGCTGTTTACTTTCCCACTGTCTTATTTCATACAAAACTTCAAGCACGCATGACATGCTCCAGGCTTGAGTTCTGCAGGAATCTCCACAAAATGCACCTCCACTATTAGTTAACTCCGGCAAGCCACGCCAATGTGTACTTTGGAGTTCTTTCAAATGTCTCGAAAGAACTGCATAGGTTTCGGCTACAGTTTTCCTTAAACAACCATTTTCTTGCGCAAAGTGTAAGCGAGCCCTCAAATAAAATCCTATAGGCCAAACCCATTCAGGTCCTTGGTGATAATTAAATCCGTGAGCTACTTTGGGGTTAGTACTTTGATTAGAATTATCATAATCTCCACAGTATGCCCAATCGTCTGGATCCAAAGTCTTAACACCCAATGGACCTAACAAAATTTGCTTCATATTGTTCAAAGCTATCCAAGCATGTTGCGGATTAAAGAGTTCAGGGGCAACCACCATGGCAATAGGAAAATTACAGCGTAGTTGGTAGTCAGCCCAAGTTTGAGTAGCTCCGTGAGAATCTTTATAAATACCTCTACGGTGAATCAAATCTGGTCTCAAATCATTAGCCGCAGGCGTGGGATGAATCCAAAAGAATCTTTCGAAATTTTGTTGTATTTTGTCAGCCCACTGGACAAAACTCCATGTGGTGATAGAACCATCCCTGTGTTTGCGCTGTACCCCCGAGTATGGATATTTACCTGAAGCATTCAGTACAGCCAACCAACTGATAACAGACTTAGACAGCCCAATCAATTCCACAGCACTACCATCCCTAGGTGTTGCTGGTTTTCCTCTGTTCCCAGCTGCATCAGATGAACCCATTTTGTCCATCCAGGTTCCGCAGTTAGCATCATTGCCGCCAAAAACAAATCCACTCTCTGGATGAACTCCTATTTGGTTATTGAAACCTTTATCTGACATATGAGCATCTATTCCACGCCCTGCATTTCGCTCTCTAAATATCAACCCCTGGAAATGTACATTTAAAGCTTCTTGTATAACATCTTGGAGACTTTGGTCTACTTGTCCTGGACCACAGGGCTGAGAATCATCAGTAGGGAACAATCTGGATACTGGATCTTGTAGGATTGATAATCCTTGAGGAGCTTCATTACAGTAATCCTTGATACTGTTCAGCCACCACCAGACAGCATCTCTACAGTTAAACCTGGAATTTTTTCCTCCATCCAAGAGATTGGGAATCAATCCATGTCGAAGGCAGGCTCCATATCCCAATATGTGATGTCGAGCATCCAGATAACGACCAGTAAGTATCAACATGCCTCTGAGTGCAATGAAGGTATCTCTTCCCCAGCAGCGCATATATCCTGTGGTAAAGTGTGGCAGCCCAGCTGACAGGGTCACGTAATTATTGCATGGAAGAGGAGGAGGCAGCTTAGGTGACATACTTGGAAGAGTCACTGACGAAACTGATCCTGCACACTGCACACTTCCCAATGCTAGAGCCTTCTCAAAAGACGATCCCAATCTTACAAATTCTGACATTAATCCAAAACATGTCTTGAGTAGTATTTGGTATATGCCGGAAATCATCATCTCAAAATAACAAGGAATCAAAAAGCGTGGTATTTCTTTTAGAGGCTGAAAAGCAGATTGATACCAGCGGGATAGTTCGGATAGGTTTGGTTTCTTTTCTAGTCTCTGCCAAATGTAATCAATCATCCAGTTACCTTCCCTCAAATTGTTACACAAGGGATGGCCCAAATCATTGTTAGGTCTTATCTCATTCAGGAGTGAAATAAATCCTTGGAGGCCGGCATAAAACAGAGGTCCTGAGCCAGGAATGTCATAGACACCAGTTCCTCCATTATCTTTTTCTTCTTGATCGCATACATACAAGCAAGCATTCAAGTCTCCCAGTGAAAGTTGAGAAATAGCATTGCTCATGCCTATTTGCTTCACTACACTTTCGTAAGGCAGAAAATAAAAAGCATCAGCCATCTGGTGTAACTTATGGAAAGCAGCTATTTTATCATCTCGAGCAGACACCCTGATTGCAATCACTGACCCTGGCACGAAATCACCACTGAAATCCAATACAGTATACGTCCCTTCAAGTCGTTCGCTATTCTTCAAAAACATCGACTGATTCAACTGGATATTCTGTCTAATGACAGTTTCATATTCTGTTAAGCCATTGATGAACTGGGAGTGTTTGTTATAATTCTTATAATGCTGGAACATTGATCCACCGGATCTAAAAAATACACAACAATTAAACAAATAATTATTTGTTTTATTTGTTAAAACAAATAATCATTATGTACACCCTTTTTTATTACTAACAGAAAAATTTTTACCTGGCGTCGACATGTTTGAGATTTGCCTCCAATATAATTTCATCAAGTTTCCCTTCAAAACGCAAAGGTTTAATATATCTGCCACCATAATTTGTATCAGGATTAGAGAAAGCGGTGAATGCCACTAAGATCACAGTCTGAAACATTCATTTTGAAAATTCAGTATTAAATTAGTTTAATGCAAAATTTATACATACTTATCTATTAAATTTTAAACACACCTGATGAGTGCGTGGGTTGTGTCTTGTCACAGCTACTATATCTGTATCCACTTGGTCCACATACACCTAAAATTAAAAAAAAATACAATTTATTATGAGTAATCATCAGCACAACCAGGCATATGAAATTTATATTATTGATTGTTGCCAGAAAAACCACCCAGAGTCAAATCAGTAATAGAAGACACAGGGATATGCAGTAGACAAAAAAGGTAGTTTTGGAGAGATCACATACAACCAAATGAAGGACTGCAAAGTAATTCATCATCTAGGACCAATATAAGAAAAGAAAGAAATAGAGTATCTATATAATAATTCAGAAATGTTTGTATATTTGCTTTTTACCGTATGTCATCGCATCACGCCTAAACGGCTGAACCGATTTCACTAATTCTTTTTTTGTCGTGTTGGCTTTTATCAGTAGAAGGTTCTTATGAAAGAAAAAATTAAGAAAGTTGCGTGGTAAATTGGGAAATTAAATAAAACTCGCATTAGCCCCTCCTTCTCTATCTACATAATAATTCAGAAATGTTTTTTTATTTGCTTTTTACCGTATGTCATAGCATCACGCTCAAAATACAAATGCTACGTCAGATATGAATCTGCACAGAGCCGTGCAAAATGCCGGAGAAGGTTCTTTAATACAATTTGCATTAACTTTACTATATTTAGAGCTATTTAAAAAAACTCTATTTTTTAGGATCTTCATACAAAATTTTAATAAACATTAAAAGTGTTATTCTTCTCTCTTTTTATGAATTGTGAAAGTTTCATTCTTCTTTTTCTGTGCTTATGTCAGTTATAGAGGTCTGCAAAGCAATGGGAAGCTAGACTAGAACCTGTTTAATTATCTACCGATCAAGCCTGACAATCGGAATCAAAAACGTAAAGCAAGACGGGTATAAGCTAGTTAATTAATAATTTTGATAAAAATTAGATTTTCACCTGATTGTATCCTTGACTGCCCAATTCAAAGTGTAATTGATTAAGTGCTTTCTTGGCACTGATAATGCCGGTTTGAGAATTCACATTTATAGAACCTTCTATAGTTCCAGACGACCCGTACTCCATCCATTCGCTATACTGGCGTGTCTCATCCACAACATGAATCTATAACGAGAGATGGATATTTAAAATCTTTCATTCCAAACCAAATAGATTATTGAAATTTAATATCAATTAATGGTAAGAAAAGGAACTTACATGATGGGGTACTAATTCATCATAACCTCGGCTGCTTCCTGAGGCACAGCAGGCCATAGACACTAATGCAGCTGACGGCAACAAATCAAATACTGATCTGAAAAAACAAGTCACACATTCAACTAATGTTTTGAGAAAGAACTTGTGGTGACCAGAGACAACAAATTTACCAAAGCAGATTTATTTAAATAAAAGATTGTTGGCTATTTCACATTGCCTTAATAGTTTTGTAAGTGGTCACAGAATACCAAAAAATATGTTTTCAAAACACTTGCGTGAGACTTTTGCACTTTCACAAAATTTTACGGAATCTCGAGGGCTTTACTCTTAAAACACAATTGTGTTTTCTTAAATTCATCAAAATTTTAGATATTATGTATTTTACTAAGGTCCCATATATGAGGAAGACCCTTCCAGGCCCTGTTCCATTCTTTGGAAGCAGGCTGAGGGATTTGGACATGGTGCGGTAGGAGGTCATCCAGCTGCACAGGATCGAAGGCATTAGAAAGCTTTTATTGCTTCCCTATGCCCCTAAGGGCCGATCTTATAAACGAGAGACCAAATATCCGTAAGTTTATCGATGGTTTACTAACAAATTGTCGTACTGAAATTTGAATAACGAATTTTGTTGAGACGGAAAAACAAGCAAATGGATCATATTTTGGTTTATTTGGTTTGACTTTTAACTAACCGATGTTTATAAGACCGGCCCTAAGTGGAGTTTTTAAGGAATTATAGATAGATAAGTACTTATGAACTTATTGAAATTAAATTTTTGTTTCTGGGTCTAGAATTGAAACAAAAATTTTTTTTGAACGAAAATTTGTTTCTTTCACTAACGGATAGTAAAAGAAAAATAATATTCGTATGGTTTAAACTTTTTTCAAAAGACTAACGTTCATATAATAAATCACTCAACTGTGAGTGGAATTGCAGAAAATTTTAAAAAAAATATTCATTATAACATTAAAATTTGATATGAACGGTTTACAAGATAAGTATGTATTTTGTATATATTTTTACAAAACATTTCAAAGAATATATAACCTTTTTGAAACTGGAGACGGATTATCATGAGTTAGATCAAGGAAGAGTGCATGAGCAATGGAAGGCACAAGAGCTCTACGAGGAGGCTGCAAAAATGCTCCGGCTGGTTCTCCACCATATCTATATACCAAGCGACCTTGTTCGTGACTGTCCCATGCAGATAAAGCCTCTGAAATATTTCATTTCATCAATAAACATTCTAAATTCAATAAATATTGGACTGAATGACAATAAAAACTATATAAACCTCTGATGAGTGAAGTAACCCCAAGGCGGTTTACAAATATATTGTCGGTCTGATCGGAATTGGTAAAAAGTTCAGCAACTACATAGAGATCAGGTTTGATTTTCCTGGCGCAATCCAACAAGTATTCAGCAACCTATAATACAAAGTCATTACAGGTTTATTTAGATTCTCCCTAAAAATAAGGAATTACGGGGTATGTAAATGTTCAATACTCGTATATAATTGAATGACAATATAAATTATACCGGTAAAGGTGTGGAATGACAATTATCTAATCTGACTCCATCAAAGAGACGAGCTGTTGTTTCCACATACTCCCTCATATGTTTCCACAGGAATGGACAATCTTCAGGTTTGCTTCCAAATCTGTTAAGAAAAAAAAAACAATTTCAATACCTCACAAACTATAAGTAATCATAGTTCAATGCAAACATCCTTGTTTTTTATATCCGGCGTATATTCAGTAAGTAAATCAACATAATATCACTTTTTGTTCAAACAGTTTTATCATAAGTATATATATATATATTATGTAATAGATGAAAGTCATTGACCAAGCCCATGGTCCAATGCAGTGGAGGACTCTCGTTGCCTCCACTTGCCCTAAGCGTATTTACATATCATTATTGTGCAGTCATATTTAAAAAAAATTACTAGTTAAATCACAACGGCACCAACATTCTAAACAGCAAGAATCAAAAGAAAAGAAGAAGTATAATATGTGAAACAATTTAAGCCTTTTAAATACAATACCTCCAGTGATGGCATCCTAAATTTTTAGGAACCGGTTCCATAAAGTCATGTGATATCTAGGAACCTATTCTGTTTTTATGGTCATTCGGCAAATTCATAACAATTATATTTGAAGTTTGTGAATCGCACCGTCCGGCTCCACCCACTAGGGGGATTGCATAAGCATGTGTATTGTGTATCTAGTATCTACCAATTTCCTTCCTAATTTTAATGAAAATAGTACCCCTTTCTGGTCGAGAGGTTTAGTATCGGAAAGGTTAATAAAGCTATAAAATAGATAATACAAATAAATTAATACCTATAAACCTATAATTGATATATTTTTATCTTGAATGTAATTACTTAAACTTATATTAATGGAACCGGCTCGAACCAGTAGCATGCCATATCACTGAATACCTCCTCACAAAAGATGTGTGACGTAACTCTAATCAAAAGCTTTAATATAGTTACCTTAATTTGACACTATCACCCCATGCAATCAATTCTCTTCTGAGGTATACATTAGCTGTGCCATCCTTGACATTGGCAAAATCTTTAAGGGGATCTGAATTCATCACCCAACCATTGTGAGCCATCATAAACCTGGCGTCCAATGTGTACATATTGGTTTCAATGTCCTTCAAGTTGTTTATCGACCCATGATATGTGAAATATCTGAAAATTGAAAGCAGGTTGGTAAATATTTATTATTAGCACAGTTTTGATTTAATGATGGTTGTCAGACTAGTTCTAGAACACTTGACATCCCTGTTGACACACTGAAGGTTGAAGTTTGGATCTCAATGCTGACCATATTCTTTTACGAGGGAAATTGTAGATATAGCAAGAATACATAATGATTTAAAAATAAAACATTTGAATCTGTGAACCATGAGGAACTTTTTGAGGAACCAAAAGATATGATCTCTATGAATAATATGTGGAAAGACTGTGGGATATGGAAAGGAATGAGAAAATATTAGGAAGGAATATGGTATGGAAGTTAATGTTGTTACAAAGATGAAAGTCAATAAGTTGAGATGATTTGGACATGTGGAAATAACAGATGCAAACAGAATGATAAAGAACATTTCATTTATAAGGCTGAAAGGAAAGGTGTAAAAAAGCGTGGACGACCGCGAATGACTTGGATCAAACACGATTCCATTCTCAAAGAAGGACAGATCAGTAGTAAGAGAAATAGGAAAAGTTGTATGAGAAATGGTATGTCGGTGAAAGAAGTGGCGTGTTGGGTAAAAAAACGAATTGTTGAATATCCAAATACAAGTCAGCAAATCTCCTTTACTCAAGACAAATTTATTAAAATTGAATTTACCTAGGGACAATAGGATTTCTCACAGAGACTTCTTCGATTTTAGGACCATCCGATTGCACCCTGAAATACCTGAAAATTTATTCGTATATTATCAGCCAATTAAAGAACAAAAGCCTATCCAAGTATTTAGACTAAGAAAAAATATTACCTCGCCCCGGCAATACAATTATCAACAGCATAATTGAGATGCCCTTGTATCTCTTCAAACATATCATGGTTAAGAGACTCCAATTTCTTTTTCAAATCCTCCGAACACTTTTTCAAACGAGAATCTTCATCGAAGCAGTCGGCACTAGAACAGAAGATGTTATTATTGAAAATGAACCATTAAATAATTCAAAATCTATAATTTAAAAGATCGACCTTGGTGGCCTAGATGTATAGGCGTGGACTTCAGATCACGAGGTCCCGGGTTCGATTCCCGGTCGGGTCAGAGTTTTTCTAAGTGTTTTTTCACTTGAAATTTCTACCCAAGGTTGGCCCGTCTCAGATTGGACGGGACCGGTTGACTGGAAAAAATTGCCTCAGGCAATAAGTTCCGCCGGCTATACTGACACCTTTGTAGAGAATAGTGTTAATTTATTTATTAAAGTCGGGTTAATGTGAACACTTATAACTCGAGATCGCCTGAAAAGATTTTTATGATGCTTGGTTTATTGGATTTTTCTCCACTCCGGATAACAGAATAGTTATTAAAAATTCAAAAAAAATAATATAAAATTTAATATTAAAGTTAGTATGGAACGGATTTACTGACAACAATGCCATCTGTGAAAAATTCCATAACAACACAATTTTTATTTACTAGACAACCATTGAGTTTCAAAACATTGGTACGCAGATTTTTGATAGAATTTCTTTCAACCTTTCAGAAATAATTTTTTAACATTCAAACATATTTTAAATGTATTTTTGTATAGATTACAAATTTGAAATCAATATTCATATAGTAATAACTACAGGACAATATAAAATGATACAAAGAAACGTGTAATAACCGGTAGGTGTTGTACATCCTTAGAGCCAACTCCATATCAACCATTGAAGACATCCGCCTGTACTGCGGGTCCTGAACTATCTTCAATTCTTCATGATCATCAATCACGGCAGAGACTGGTGGAACTCTAAAAATATATTTATTCTTGAATTTTACAATTTTAAAGAAAGAAAGAAGATTTTTTATAGACGCTTCACCCTTTCTGATGTATATTATAATAGGCAATTAGTATTCTAATAATTTTCTATAAGACAACAAATGATGGGTCTCTAAAATCAACAGGATTTTGTTTAGTGCAATTGCAATCCTGCTACCATCAATGATATGTGACTGTGAATCGTGGATATGGACAAAAAAAAGAAAATTTTGTATAAATGCAGTAGAGATGAGAGTTCTACGAAAAATATGTGGAAAGACTCTATGGGAGATAGGAGGAAAGGATATTATTAAGAAGTTAGTGATGTTACAAAGATGAAAGTCAATAAGGCTGAAAGAAAATGTGTAAGAAAGCATGGTTGACCAAGAATGACATGAATCGAATACATGGATTCCATCCCCAAGGAAGGCCAGGTCAGAAGCAAAAGAAATATGAGAGGTTGGGTGAAAAATGTAATGTTGGTCGATGATATTTGAATGTGTCATGTTTGGAATAAAATATCGAGATAAAAAAATAAGGCACAAAAATGTGGAAAAAAATTGATGCAGATTAGAATAACTTTTGAACATACTTGTTTCTGGCCAATGTATAGAACTCTTGCACTATATCATTGATGTTACAGAGATAAAGTTCATGAAGTTTTATTTCAGGAATCAGCTTGGAGAGAAGGAGATTTTTAATTGCCTGCAATATTAAAAATGTAATACATAAAAATAAATATCTTCAATGTCAATATGAAGATATTAACAATAAAGTAATTCAAGGTGGACCAAATCTAACCTCCAAATGTTGGGGCTGTGTCACCCTGGTGGGGATCCCCCATGATTCATAATCACCACGCCCTATATCATCCGTGAGTTTTGCCAAAAGCGCATCTATCAGGAGAGCTGGCCTCAAGTGCGGACAGTTATACACATTGTATGTGGCTTCAGGATGATCTATCAACCAAGGAGACTCGTTGGCAGTATGATTCAGAACAATGTCACATATGGAGAGGACCTAAAACAGATTTTATCAAAATGCTTCCATTCAATGTGCATGAAGGAAGAAAAATAGTTTACCACATACCTAATATCTTTACTCATCGACAGAGATATGGGGATACAAACTAAATCTTACTATTACAAAACGGTGATGTAACAAAATAGTTTACCACATACCTAATATCTTTACTCATCGACAGAGATATGGGGATACAAACTAAATCTTACTATTACAAAACGGTGATGTAACAAAATAGTTTACCACATACCTAATATCTTTACTCATCGACAGAGATATGGGGATACAAACTAAATCTTACTATTACAAAACGGTGATGTAACAAAATTATCGGTATAAAGAACATGTCACATAAAATAAACTGAAGAGACATTTTTGTAAATATATCATACCTTTTTTAATCGTCTTGTTAAATCACTTATACTCGTATTATTCTAAATACCTCTCCTCTTGTCTGTCATTGTTAATTGAAATTTCAAATCGTCTTTCTTGCAATCGTCGTCAGTCATCCATTAACCAATTACTACTATATTTCCAATGTATCTCGTTTTTTATTATATTGTACAAATGTCAAATGTGTGATTTTTATTTCTGTAGTGCTTATGTCAATTTTTTGTGTTTATTATTATCTTTTTCTTTAAAAGGCATTGATGAATGTTGATGAATAAATAAATATCTCCTCCTAAAATGTGTCTATGAAATGGAAGCTGTTTTAGGCAACCTTGCGTTAATATGCAAGAGTCTGTGTTTGATAAAAGGTCATTATATTTTCAAATATACTTTTTTCTGGGATATTTTTGTTCAGAATGCAAAGTAGGTATATATTTCAATGATTGGAAAATTCTTCTTGGTAATGAAATCAGTGTCAAGTAGGTATGATAAAATATTCTGACACGATTTTGAAATTTCGTGGTAGTAGATAGCATATCTAAACAGTTATTTAAAAATTCGATATGCAATATTGCTGTTACCTTCCATTCACTCCTCATTTTGATAAGTAAGCTTTCAACATCGTTGAATGTGACAGCTCTGGAGACATCAACACTAAACTCCGGATTCAATCTAAGCTGATCAGCCAAACTGTAGCTGGAATTTGAACCACCCAATTCCTAAAATGTTGACAATTGTCTGAAACCTTCAATTTTTCAGACTAATTTATAAGAATAAGGAAAAATGAGGATGAAACCTTACCTGTATCGGAGTGAAATGTATCATGTTGTATCCCGATTCGGCAGAAACTCTTAATTTGTTTTCCCACGTACTGAAGGGACCCAGAGATTTGGACAAAACAGTCTGACATTGTATACAATCTAGAGGTAGATACTCTTGGTTATTACGCCCAAATTTCAAAGTTGGTAGAACTGTGAAGAATCCTGACCCCTGAGGTCCAACTGAAGAACCACTGCAAGTACAAAAATAAAATAAATTTTACTACAAAAAATAATGTTCTTTTCAGTATTAATATCTACCTACTTATTACAAATATTTTTTAAAGAATATACATAGCTGTTTAGACAAAGTATTATTTTGTCTATTGTGCTTAGCTTTCTTTATGTTGATCCTGTTTTGTATGGTAATTATAAAAGCGTGAAATCTCATACAACATAAGAATATAATAGAAATTTGTGAGAACAAAAGAGTATCCAATTACAAAATGAGAGACATACTTGTTTTCATAGACAAAATAGTAGTGGTAGCTCCCAGGTCTGTTGACAAGTATTTCACAAAACATGTCAGTGTCTTGAGCCAATATTCCAGTGCCAAGATGGGTTGGTTGGCCCCAAGGGTTATCGGGGTTTGGACGATTCCATTCTAATGCATAATATTGGTTGCGAATGAATTCTGCTTGATCAGAATCTTGAAAGAAATGGTAGTGTTAGCAAAAAACAATTTCATAGCATCATATCTTTTTTAAATTCATTTGATTAAACTTTTAAATCGTAGTACTTAGATTGACACATCTCCCAGTTATCAAAGATTTGTAATAAAAATATGGAACTTACTGTTACTTTGCTCTGCATAGTTGCAATATAGAAAAACTTTGTGCCCCAATAGACTAGGTCCAGGGCAGAAATTTAAATAACATCCTTTCTCCAATCTAAAATTGAAAACATGTTGAGTCTTATTCAGTAAGGCCATGATCTTTATCATAAAGTGATACAATTAAAGTAAATTTACAATATTTTTTATGATAAGATAGGTTAATTACTTTATCTTTAATGAATATTGGGTCATGCAAATAATGAAGAGGTCAAAATAATTATATAATCTTCACAATAATATGTTTATCGACAATTGTACCAACAATTTATTCAAAGCTTATCATAGTTGGTGTGTTACCTGAATAGAGATGAGTCAAGATGTTCCTTATGATTCAGTGTTAGAATCCGAACTTGGGCCCCTTGTGGGCGACCACTTGCAGGAGGAACCATTGGTGGTCCAGGTATTCTGCTTGAGAATGAAATAGGACTGGTTCGACCACGGCTTTCCAACAAATCACCTTGTAGCTAGAAAAATTAAAATTATTAAAAATATAGTTACACAGTTTAAACTTAATCATTTTATCAATCAAGAAATAAACAAAAGGAAATCTATGAAAAATCAAGGAAAAGAGAAAGCTCTACATGATGAAATAAGAAATACGGGGATCCGAGAGATCTGTGAGGTCAAAGATGTGGTCAAATGGGAACGCCAAAGGCAGCGATATAGGCACCAGCATGTGAAAGGATAAACACAACAAGGATACAGCGTATACAACGCCAATCAGAATGACCCATAAAATTATAGAAAGAGAGCTGAAATTCAGCATCTCTAGAGGACAACCCTAATATTACATAAAAAATAACAACTAATGACTCTAACAATTCATTACTAATGTTCGACTTTCAAATGGAACAAACCACTACGGGCTTACGACTGTCTTCACGAATGGCGAACATTGTTAACGTAAAGTGATCACACTAAGCCAGCCTTCGAAATAACAGTAGAAGACGGTCGTAAGCCCGTAGTGGTTTGTTCCATTTGAAAGTCGAACATTAGTAATGAATTGTTAGTCATTAGTTGTTATTTTTTATGTAAGATCTAGTCTTGAAAAAAGGTCACAAGAATCTAGACATAATTAGAACATTGTGCCTAATATTACAGACTAAAAAGGGAAGAAAAAAAAGTGGGGGATAAAAGCAAACAGAAGCACTGAACACATGTGTGAATGTGTATGCTTCCTAGACAACATTTTTCTCAAAGTGAACACAAATATACTCTCTGAATCTTTCACAGTAAACTACTTAAAGCTTGTGTCGTGAAAGAGGAAGATGGTCGGCACCTGGGATCAAACCCACGACCTTCAGTACGAAACAATACGAAAGCCGGCGCCAAGCTAGCAACCACTTCATAATATGTATATCCTATAATATATAGGTCTACATATTACATATACATTTTAAATATTGACCTTAACCTTTGACAATCAGATATCTGTGCTATTATTACTGTTTTATGTCTAGATTTTAAGATGTGTTGTAAAAAATCCATACAATAAATAAATAGGTCTACATCTATATTATCTCAAAATGATTTGGGAAATAATAATTAGTTAGAATCCTATATACAACATCTAATCGTGAACATCGTAAAATAAAAATTTTGTAAATCATGAAAATTCTAAAAATTGTAAAGTTATGGGAGTTTTGTGTGATCTTTAATTCAAAAGTTTGGTAGTTTCATGCTTTATTTAAGAACCATATTGCAATTTTTTATATTTTCTAATATATACAATTATAGATAAAATCGCTAAGCTCAAATGGACGTGGGCTGGTCATGTATCCCGCAGGGATGACGGAAAGTGGAGTAGAAGAGTGACAGACTGGAGACTAGAGCAACGACATTGGGCGTACTGTTGGGACAGAGTGGATGGGGATGACCAGAGTCAGAGAGGAGTGGCGTGAGCATGAGGACTGAGGAGGCCTATGTCCTGCAGTGGATGATTACAGGCTGACATGAATATTTTCTAATAGTTTCTGTAACTAATCAATGTATGATAAATGCATATGTGAAGACATTACTAGGATAAATTCTTGTACACGATTTCTTGTTTTAATAAAAAAATGGCTTACTTTGGTGAATGACAGATTCGGCCTCATTTTTGTTAAAATGCTGCTCAAAACAACTGATATGAGAAAGAATTTACATTCACATGAATGTTATTTGTGTAAAATAATATAATTATAATAAAATAAAAGTGACCACTGCTTTGGAAGATCAAGTTGAGAATGTGATAAGTAAGTAGGTATCACATCCTTATATAAACAACACAGTCATGGAACCGTGAAGTCTGCTTATGTACATTTCACATATCAAATGACACTGCCAACTAAACTTGTTTTGGAAAATTTACTCATTTTATTCACAGAATGATTTTCCCCATAGAATGCTCACAATATTATGATAAAAAAATATTTTAAAAGGTTTTAAAAAACCTAAAAATCAATATGTATAAGTAATTGAATAAAAATTTGCAATCACTGACATTTTTAAACACACAAAATAGGAAAAGATATTGGATATTATTGCTGTTCACAGTGTAGTCATTCAGAATAATAAACGAAAATCTTGTAAACCGAAACGCGTCTCAAAAATATCTTTGAACAAGTGTCTTTTCATTTATTAGGAAAAGATAGTTTGCAAACTTCATGTAGATCATATGCTAAGAGTTTGTGTATACTTATACAGGAGTCTTAAAGCTTGTGCACGTGTGAGAGATCTGTGTTAGACCTTATGACCATGAGAACTAAAAAAAGAACTAAAAAATCTTCTCCAAATAACAGAAATTCAACAGTGCGCTCTATAGTGGGCGTAACTCTCATAGACAGAGTTAAGAACGAGGGAAAGAGACAATGATATAACATCAATGACAATGTCCAATGGGGTAGAGAGCGAACACATTTTTGGAGGAATTATGTTGAAAAAATGAATGACCCACAGTTTTCTCCAAATTAATTCCTGAAGGTCAGCAAATGAGAGGTAGGAGACGAAACGCTGGAGCGACAGCTGGTTATCGAGAGCCCAAGCTCGAACTCGAAAGCCTAGTTTACCGACTCTTGGTTCTGAAAGGTAGAGGTTCTAGAATAGCATAAAAATGATGTGTAGTGGCATTAAGAGGAATAATAAATAGACAGCAATAGAAGAGGATGAATATGCATAATGCAGAAAACATATTTTGTAACACTCTATACAAAATGAGCATGGAATGGAGAATAAGATAATAGTGATGAAACTAGACACCTAGACTAAAATGATACTCTATTTATATTTATTCAACTTGGTTTAAAGAAAAGCAACAATTTTAAAGCTGGCTAACCTAAAGAGAGATAAGTAGCTCTCAATTACTTCTTGTACACACAGGTACAGGCCTAGCTCTACATTAAAAAAGTTTAGGGATCATTATTTATTTATTTAATTACTTTATAAGACAGATATACAGACAGTGATGATAACAAAATAATTGCACACATTGCATTGACAACAAAAACACCAGCATACGTGAATATAAACAGTGGGTAGGTAAGAAGCAAAAGACAAACAGAAAAACTTAGGCAATAGTATATGTACGTTGAGCTGGGGTAAAGGGATGAAGGCCAAGGGTAAGCAGGAATAATCTATGCACCATCACGAGGTCCCTAACAGGGCACTGCAGGCTGAACAAGCATGCACATGTGCGCCATAGGGATATTGGACTGTGGCATGTGCAGGGCGTGTGGGGTATCACTTGAGACCCCAATGCACCTCCTGTGTGAGTGCCTACCAATGACGAGTAATAGACACAAAAATCTGGGCACTTTCTAGATGTGCCCAGATAAAATTGAGGAGTTCAACGCCAACAAAGTCCTCCGATTCTTCCAGGAGGCTGGACTAAGCGACGAACTCTATACAGGGCCAGTCACAATAGTTCCATTTTGGGACGCAGTGACGGCGACCTCCTTGGAGGCAGCAGGCCTAGTAAATAATAATAATAATAGTGTGAAAGATGTCAAAAGTGTATTTGTGTTCACTTCGAGTGAGCACAGATTCATTTTTTCACCAAAAAAAATTATCTGTGAAAATTTAATTACAAAAGAAATACTGTAAGGTGACGTTAGTGTACCCTATACAAGTAGTCCTAAGAAAGGACACTCCTCATCGATTCTCATCTCCTTGAATTTGTAACTATGCAACTTGATTGTATATGCTCTGACCCTACTCTACTGACAAACTTATACCACACATTATGAAATCCTAATGAGGGCATGAGCTTTCCAGCATGTTTAACATGTTGAAAAGACTCTTGGTGGGTTTGGAATTTGAAATTAGAACACCTAATGGCGAACACTGTCAACGTGAAGTGACTAAATTAAGCCAGCCTTCAAAAGTAAGCCCGTAGTGGTTTAAATTTACCATTGCAAATTCTACATAATTGATTCATCCGTCCAAACAACACCCATTAAAAACTTGACCCATCCACAAATTTGGGTCAAGTTTTTAACACCGACAATCAAGTGACATAATGACATGAACCATGCTAATCGAATTTCCCCATAGAATGATGGGCGAATGGGTTGACACGATTGAATTTGGACTGACGGACATCCGACTCACTTTATCATTTTGATTTTCCCCACTGACTGTTATTTTTTGGAGTGATATCACTCCATTTGCACAGATGGAGTGATAGTGTAAATGGGGGGCTTAAAGATTAGCAAGTTAATATTTCATATTGATATTATGGTCCACTGTTTGATCTTAGAAATATCGTATCAATGTATACATTGCCTGCCATAAGTACCTGCATGTATGGGGGCTAACAGTCGATAAAAGGGATGTTAGCCCAAAAAGATGTGACATTATACTGTACAGATTTTGGTGACACACACATATTGTGTGCTGGTTGGGTGCATTTGCATCAGTAGTATACTTGTAGGTACCTAAGTAGTTTAAGTTCTGTATCTACCACGTAAGAGTGTAAAGTGAACAATAAAAGCAAGTGTTCCAAAATACCAAATTAAGGACTTTCACTTCTGACACTCAACTCCCCCAACTCAAGAACGACAGAGTCTGATGGACGGGGTTCTTGAGTTGGGGGAGTTGAGTGTCAGAAGTGGAAGTCCTTGATTTGGTATTTTGGAACTGCTTTTATACTTTACCTAAATACTTCTTTCTAAAAAGGATTTCGTTATGATTCGTAAAATTTTATTATTAGTTTATTGACATGTATATGTTGTATATGGAATCAGTCAAATACCTCAATGACTTTTTCTAACGTAATTAATGAAAATATCCAACACAGACCATTGCATACTAAACACAAGGGTGTCTAAAACGGCTTCGTTTTCATGGACACATTTAAGGAGATGCTCTTCTAGTACATATTACACAAAATAATTCAATGTTTTTTCATACAGATTCTATTTTTGTACCAAAACAAACTGATACTGCTGGGTTGGCTGGCAGAGATCCTTCAGGATAAGTTCGCCCTTTCTACTGTCCAAATGTCTTTATCGCCACATATTGTACTTATAAATAAGAAAGATTTATTTATTTAATACTTTCCAATACAATTGTAATGCCTATATGGAAAAGCTTAATATCTGAGACATCTCCCAGTCAACTGGTTTTAAACTGAACAACACATAAATAATATTAATCTCTAAAGGTTATAAAGAGCACAGTAAGTATTTTAAATATTCGAACAGGTATGATTTAATTGTGGATAGGTTTTATAGAAGCATGGACGAGAACCATAGTACTAAAAACTGTCGGTTGTGGGATTCTAAATGAGAAAATGTGCCCCTAGAAGAAAGACAACAATATGCAGAGTGTTAAAGAAGATTACCATCCTTAAGTCACCACCCAGGAGAAACAAAGTAACTTCTTAAGTTGGGTAGATGTATTTGAGTTTTAAAACTGTAAGGATGTAAAATTACAATCGACCGGTATAAATAAAATGGATAATTAATTCTTGGAAAGGAATTTAAGCTCAAATCTAAAGTACTCTTGATTGGTTTACCTTAATTTATCTCGATATAAGCTTTGTAACAACTGATTCAGTCAATTAGACAAAAAATCTTCTTTCTACCCAAACATAATCAGACGTGTTTTTGAATTATGACAATTGAAGGTGACCTCTGTAAATATTCATTGACATTGACAACCACTTTGACAGTTCCACTGATAAGCACAGATAAGCAGATTTATTTTCATAATATTTATTCTTGATAAGAGGATTACCTAAAGTGTGAATACGCTTGCTTCCTCGGAAACTACATAAAAAACAAATAGGGTATTTGACACTATGAAAAATAAGATACAGATTGTGGTCATCCTGTTTGAAAATGGCCCAAGAAAGCTTATTTCTTTTATTTTACAACTTAAATAAATAGGCTTATTTTTTATAAAAACACGTAATAAAAATCCAAATATTTCTATGGAACTAGTCACCGATGAAAACGCCTTGTGATTAGTTGTGGTCCCCGTGACGTCAAGGTGACGTCACCCCATGGTAAATGATAGTCATCAACCTCATACCAATACAGAAGTGTGACGTAAAATGCACCACGTGACCAGCGCCATTATACAAGACAGCGTTTTACGCGCGTTTTTGGATATTTAAACTTTAAACATGATTTTCATATAAAATATGGCATATCTTCAGAAAATATAAAGAGAATGTGCTTATAATGTATCGTAGAATAATTTAAAACGGTTTCTGGAAATTAGTCAAATACCCTATAGGGTATTTGACACTATGAAAAATAAGATACAGATTGTGGTCATCCTGTTTGAAAATGGCCCAAGAAAGCTTATTTCTTTTATTTTACAACTTAAATAGGCTTATTTTTTATAAAAACACGTACCCTATAGGGTATTTGACTAATTACCAGAAACCGTTTTAAATTATTCTACGATACATTATAAGCACATTCTCTTTATATTTTCTGAAGATATGCCATATTTTATATGAAAATCATGTTTAAAGTTTAAATATCCAAAAACGCGCGTAAAACGCTGTCTTGTATAATGGCGCTGGTCACGTGGTGCATTTTACGTCACACTTCTGTATTGGTATGAGGTTGATGACTATCATTTACCATGGGGTGACGTCACCTTGACGTCACGGGGACCACAACTAATCACAAGGCGTTTTCATCGGTGACTAGTTCCATAGAAATATTTGGATTTTTATTACGTGTTTTTATAAAAAATAAGCCTATTTATTTAAGTTGTAAAATAAAAGAAATAAGCTTTCTTGGGCCATTTTCAAAAGGAACGGATCGCGACAGTAATGCACACGGCTGCCATAGTGTAAGAACACGTAGAAGGCATTCTACTGTCACTGTCAAATGGCTGTCATTTGTTGATAACTGACGTGATCTCGTTATTTACTAATATTATTTATTTTTTGATTTCGGGTGAACTGTCCATTAATAAATTAAATATAAGTACCGATTTCCTATTTTTGAAAGGTGAGCAAGGTTTTCAAATTTCACGGGTGAATAATAACATTTTTATATTGGTAATTATTTACTTTGCGGGCTTCTACGTTCCAACCTTAACCTAACCTATTCAAATCGTACTGTTATCATCCGAGAATGTTATCAAATTGACTAACTAAACGACAATGACCAACAATGTCTTCATTTTTTAGACAAAAACACCAATTTTAGAAACAAAAAATAAAATGTCACTCCATGAAGAAAAAGTTTGTATGAGAAAATAGGCATCTTTTAAAATTGATTTTTACTTAAAATTGGTTGATAAAATACTTAAAATGTTATCAAATCAATCCATAACATGCTTATTTACCAATCTACATATACATTTGATATGTGTTTCATATAAAAAATTTCTGAATCCATGATTATTTACTAGCTGAATTGTATTCAGTTTATTGAGTACCCAACAGATGCACCTGTATTAATGTACTGATGATTGTAAAATTGTTTTTTTGGTGAAGTATTCAATACATGACACACAAGATTTTAGATTCATAGTCTGTTTTCCATGATTGAAAAATACAATATAAATAAATGATTACATATGACGGATATTGGGAGAAAACAATGATAGTCTGATTGGTTGGCTGGTAGAATTTACCGCTAGGCAATAAGCCTACCCTTTGACATATTTTATTATGTACAATTAAGAATATTATATTTTATAGTCACTTTTTTTTTTAGTTAAACATGCAATGTGGTAGCCAAATATCTATATGTTCAATGTGTGTTACAGATTGGTTGAAAACGATGATAGTTCTGAGTAAATATTGATATAAAAATCACCACAATGAAAAAAAAAACAATAAATGTCCAAGACAGGATGGGAGAGACCAATGTGTGTCGTATTTTATCTCACACACTTATTACAACCTTTCAGTATCTCATGGGGATAAAATAGCTGTCGCCAAAATTAAAACTACTTACCTAGTGTCCGAATAGTTGTGTGCTTACATACATACATGGATTAATAGTGTTTTTTGCTATTGTGATGATACCTGCTATGTGATAGATGTACTTGGTATAATATTGTTGTGATGTTTCATATTTTTTTGTAGTTTGGATTCTTCATGTATTTGGGTATGAACCCTTTTATTTTCATTTTGTGGTATAGTTTACCCACTTTTATCTTACATTGATCGACGCAAAGGCTTGCTGCTGTAATGCCGATCAGTGTCAGTGACAAAGGCATATTAATTATAATATAAATTTGTATATTTGTTATGCTGTTTAATAAACCTGAAAATGATTTATTGGTTTTAATAAAATAATTTCCATATTTTTATTCAGTTTTAAACAGGTGCTCACTAATTTTCAGTAAATTGATTCAGTCTTGCAGCATTAAACTGTATTACAGGAATTTTAGTAACCTACAAACATACTATGAAAATGAATTATTTTGAAATGTACAATCAAGGCCGTTTGTGAATTGTATAAGTGTGACAGAAGCAAGCAGTGTGTGACAGGATAGTTTGGTGTCTGTTCTCTCTACCTACCGTTACAAGGGAGACGGCTGGTCGGAATACATCGATAGAACATTACTTCGCAACCTTATATCCCACCCCAAACTGTTGCGCACAAGTAATGATTTTGCATTACAATAGCCCCTAAATAACACTGTCATATTTTTCTCAGAGACCTTATTCCTGCAGCATTTGTGTGTAGCGGTTTAATCAACCGATTGCTCACCCCATAATCTGAGAGCATGCGACACAATCTTTCACAGTCCACACGATCATAAGCCTTCTCCAGGTCTACGAATGCACAAAAATGCCTCTGTTGTTTACCCAGCAGCTTCTTAGCGACCATTCGCAGGGAAAAGATCTGATCGGTGCACTCCCTTCCACTCAAAGAAGCACCTTGAACATCCCAAATTTTACCAAATGAGATTCAACAGTGGTCTGCTCATTGAGTTTATCCACTTCTTCTTCTTTCGTATGCGCGCGACCTTTGTTTGTTGGAGCTATAGCTCCGCGTCAATATTCTTAATATAATCTAGTGCCCTAGGTGCATCCACTGCCTTCTATATTACAAACCTGGAAGCTAAAAATGGCAAAGTTGTAATTGCTAGCATTGGGAGTCCTATTTTGAATGTAATGCTATAATTACACGCTTGCCGTGGCTTGGCAAGCTCCATGCCTTCACAAACCCTTGGACGTCAATTACATGTTGTCGTGCGCACTGTATTTTAATAGATTTGCCGCAATTCCTTTGATCTGTGTCAAAAACCGACACTTGTTGCAAGCGTTGGCAAGCTCACACAAGCCAAGGCAAACACCCTGTTACACGTTGGTATTTGTGGTGGTTTGCCAAGCCGTGGCATGACATTTGTCATACTTATGGTCACTGGCATATTATGACAAATAATAATTATCAAGTGTTTTTTCATTCATATTATGAATTACTACACGGTAAACACCAAAAATATTAATTATCAATATTATGTGGAACTTTTTATAATGATTCTTACATTATTACCTATAATAATTCAATTAATGCGATAAATATTATTTAAGTATCATACATTTACGAGTTACAAGAAAATGGGGGTTTGTAAATTAACATAATATTTTATATTCCAAATAGCTCTTTATGGGAGTTCTATTTTGAAAAGGACATTTCTCACTAAATATGTGAATCTATATAGGAACATGAAACTTACACAATATTATGAAAATTCAATAATAAATACTACAATTCTTAATGGGTAGGCAGCTTTCACTGTTTTGACCCCCAAGTCTCAGCTAATTTGTAGTAATCTAGTATATTCTTGGAGGACTCCCTGGAGAGGAGGATTATGGTCGGGGGCAGGAGGGAAAGAGGACGATTGCCCACGAAATGGTCCGATCTTGTTAGGCAGGCAACGGGGACCACACTGCATGTGTCCATAAGAATGGCTGAAGACCGGGAGGGAGTTGGTGGGGATGCATGGCTGTTACGATCCTCGGCATCGAGGGACCGACTGAAGAAGAAGAAGAGTATATTCTTGAAAGTCATTGGCCGAGAAGTGTTTCAGGGGATTTGAGTAGTATCTTGTTGACAGTTTCTGCTGGTGTCCTCTTAGATGCACATTAGTGTTCATCGTAAACATAGCTGGTAGCATCTATCAGAAATAGTTGCATTCAAGGAAACATATTTCAATAAGGTCTCCCAGAGAGAGATGCTACCATCTGCTAGAGTCTCTCCTTGTTAAATATGTTGAACAATTTCTTTTATTATAAGTATTATTCTTTTAAGTATCAGTGCTTTCAACAGTTATAAGATATTGTTTGACAATGAGGGTTAAGTAATATAACATTCCTTTTCAAAATATGTTAATTTATTAAAAAAAAACAAACAATAATCAAATAAAACACTCAAATAGTATAGGTAGGCAATTTAAAAAGGTAGACGTAGAATGTACTCAACACGAGTACCTATAAATATTTCAGCAATGTAGGTCTACAAGATTTCAATTTGGAAGAAAGATATAAGAAACAATAAATGTAATCACAAACCAATATAGACAAAATGTACTGAACATAAACTATGTTCATTTCAAATAATGTGACTACTTCCATTGGATGGATCATCTTAAATGGAATATAATATGAAGTTCATTAAAAAAATTGAAATTGTAATAGGATTCATAAACAAATATGGGCAGAACGTACATAACATAGTACCGATTTTAAGTAACGTGGAATATGTAGCTAGATCCTTCAAGTAAGTATTCAGAAAGAAAAATGATATAAAGTTTAATGAGAAATTGAAATAATATATGTTAGGTCATCTTTGGATGGTAACAGAAAAAAATCTGTTGTTAAATGAATGCTAACGAAGAATAAAAATATATATTGAATGCAAAAATTTGCATAGTAATGCAAATGTTGTCCCACCTCCTCGCGGTGCATCCTGGGCAGTGTCTGGTGCTGGGTCGCTCATGTGGGGGTGGTTACTTCTACAGGAGGGATCGCGCTATGCCGGGACTGGCTAAGAGGACAACACCAATCTAAGGTGTTAAGCGTACCGTGCCGATGGATGAATGGCTGGGGGTTTACCCAGTCTAAACGGTGCATCTCCGATACATGGGCGCCTCGGAGATTAACCTCAGCCCTTCAGCCGACATGCGGGGCTCTGTCGGCTGTGACTTCTTTTCCCTTGCTAAACCTGGGACGGTCGTGAACGTCAATACAATCACTAATAAAGTGAACCCTTCCTCACTGGATGGTCACCCGGCCAGTGAGGAACTGACTCCATCTGGGCACTTTCTTGATGTTCCCAGATAAAATTGAGGAGTTCAACGCCAACAAAGTCCTCCGATTCTTCCAGGAGGCTGAACTAAGCGACGAACTCTAGATACAGGGCCAGTCACAATAGTTCCATTTTGGGACGCAGTGACGGCGACCTCCTTGGAGGCAGCAGGCCTAGTAAATAATAATAACAATAGTAATATCATATTGATTCTTATTACAGAAGTTTTATTGGATATAAAACAATTAATATACTGTTTTCTGTTCTATTATTCACCATAATACAACTAAATGGAGACTTATTTGGTAGCATTCTTCATTAACTTAAAATATTCTGCGTCATTTGTAAAACTGATGAATACTTGTCTCTATCTTCATAACATGTCTTCAAATTAAATAAAGACCAATAAGTTGTTTCACACTTTTAGATATCACCGACTTTAAATCATTTGGACATATTATTTCATTCCCTTCAACATACACTTTCACAAGGAGCTCTTTAAAGCGGATATGGACAATTTCACTTCAATTGTGTTAATGATGCTCTCACAAACGTTTGTAAACTACACAAGCAAACCACTAACAAATACACCTTAATCTTCAATTAGGTACGTCACATTTCAAAAACAAATTCACGGATTCTTCATGTCTTTCCATATGCACCTCTCTGTGATCCCCTTTATAAGTGCCTTCTTCTTCAGATAAGCAGTAGTATGAGGAAAACTGCTAGGAGTAGTACCTTTTATTAGAGGATAACAGTCTAATGGAACTTGCTACACCATCCCGTTTCCTTAGGTTTGTGATGTTGATTATCACATCTTCAGATGTGAGTTCCTGTGGATGTTTTCCAATATTATCATGCAATAACAGCCAGGCCTCATACATCCCTTTATCTTTGGGGTTATTGAAAACTGGAGCAGTTCCCTTCTTTGTAATAGTGCTGTCATAGCTTGTCTTGCATTAAGGCATCAACAGCTTTGGGGCATCTGAAAAAACATTATTACATTAATATCCAATAGGATAATTTCTTGAGAAACACTACACATTAAATTGATAAATCATACAATTCCTTGTACAAAAACTACATAACCTAGATCTGCGTACATGTACAAAACCTATTAACTGTACTCAAAAGTTATGAATCATAACCTACAAACTGGTATTTGTTTAATAAAAAACTCAATACAATTGTATGAAACACTTTACATAAAAGAATAAAAAAACATACAAAAAGAAACACAAAATAGTCAATAACTAAAGTTAACAATAAAAACGTAAACAATATAATATATTCAAAATAAATAATGAAAATTTATATATAGGTAGATGCAGTTTAGATATGCACACTAATTATGTCAATATACATATTTATGTAAAAAATCATGAAAACAGTTTAGGAAGTAAAAAAGTTGCAGATGATGCTTACCTATAATATGATTTTTAAACCATGTTTTACACTGAAAACACAAAGTGTTGATGATATATTATATCGAACACCTGAATACATACTTTCTATAGCTTAGAAACATTAAATTACGTTTAAAACAGCACTTTCAAACAGAAAAGAGTTATAACATTGCCGACCATACAAAACAACTAAAAACAAAGTCCTTTCTTGCATGACAGAAATCACATCCAGATTCCGGACACTGTCGCCAAACTTTCTAATTCCAGGCTTGTTTATCATTTGTTTATTATATTTTGCAAACAAAGATGCATTTATACGCACACTGAATTATTATGTGAAGTTATTTTTAAATTATCTATATCTATATTTTTGCAACTTTTAGAAACATCAAAAATTTATGTGACAGATTGAACAGTGTTGCCAGTATAGAGTCTTGCTGAGAAATATAATATTCGTTTATACGTATGCATTTTATGAATGTGGCAACATTGGCAGCCGTGTGCATTACTGTCGCGATCCGTTCCTATTTTCAAACAGGATGACCACAATCTGTATCTTATTTTTCATAGTGTCAAATACCCTATTGTAAAAAAAAAAAATATTTTCAATCTGAAGAAATTTACTTCATTGTTTATGATCCACAGATGACATTATGTTTTAATTTTCTGTGATCTATGTGTATCATGGCGGACGGTACGTGGGGGGGCTGATTAATTGTTAATCGTGAATTTTAATTATTATTTCGGGATGAGTGTTTTTAAATCTGCGATGGGCTATTTTAGCTCAAGTGGAACCAACGGTGGTTCTGATAATGATTTTGTTGGTCAAATTGTGGAAATAGCGAACATTAGGTTAAGAATAAAAAAAGTTATCGCAGAAGGTTTGTGATTTTGACAGCTTTTCCGTTCTGAAAATACGTTTGCTAAGTAACTGTTCATCATTTTAGGGCAGTTGCCTCAATCGAAATTTCTGCACACATTGTATCATTTTCCAAAGTTCTCCTGATAATAAAACATATGTTTGCCTACTTTCGAACTGTTCAGAATGTCCTGTCATATTGTCTTGTAACTGTGTCATTATTCTGACGTGAAACCTAAAGTACATTTTTTGCTGTTGATGAATTCGTTTGTTAAAATTTAAGATGAAATAAGAATTGTGTAAACTAACATCCAAGAATTTAATTAAGTAAATAATATTAAAGTCAAACACAACTATACATAGGTACCTACTGACAACAGCTTCTTTTGTTAAAGCGGTCTTGAGCAGTTGTTTTACTGTTTCGAAGAGTTTCTGAGTGATTTTTTTACAACGCAGTTGGGTGTATGGGGATAGAGGTTGCTTAAAAATGCATTTTACTAAAAAATCATTACTTGAGATAAAGTTCCCCAGAAATTGATGGGAATAAATGGCAAAAAGCTACATTATTTCCGGCCTATTACTTCTTGAGAGGAGGTGGACATAGTGTGATAGAATTGATATGAAAATGTTTTATCTTATTGGAGGATAGAAATGAATGTGACAGCCATTTTAAAAGCTGGAAAAATATCAGTTTATATACCATATTATAAGAGAATCATATGACCTTACTATGTATAAAAGAACAATTTTTTGTGAATTAATAACTTTATCTTCCCTTCCCTCAGTGCTTAATCTAATTGTGGTTATTGATCATTGACTATAATCAAACCAAAGTAATGGGTTGTTTGTTTTCGTCTTTTCCTCACTTGGGACTGCACTGCCAAACAGGGTTTAAGAGAAATGTCACATCTAGGTTACTGTGTATAATGACATATGATTGTCATTTTATGTTAGACCTAGGAGGATGAATCTATAGAAAAGATTTTTATAGTAACCACATGGTAATGATGCGTTAGTGATTCCCTCTATGATATCCTTGCTTTAAGATTTAAACCCATATTAGGTGTGCTCCCATCTGGTGTGTATTGTCGGAAATTTTCTAGATGAGATGGAAACGACGAATGATGATGGAAAATAATCACTCTATGGTGCATATTTATCCAATATATAGGAAATTCCCTTCATTTTCATTGAATGTGCATTTGTTTATTTTACAGGTGGATTTGCTTTTGTGTTTGTGGCGCAGGACACATCTTCTGGAACAGAATATGCCTTAAAAAGATTGATGGCTGCTGATCAAGAAGCCAACAAGAACATTATACAAGAAATTAGTTTATTAAAAAAGCTGTCAGGCCATCCTAATATTATTAAATATATTGCCGCATCATTCATAGATAAAAGTAAAACATCCCACGGTATGGCGGAATATTTATTGCTGACAGATTTGTGCAGCGGAGGCTCTCTTATGGAAGCCCTGCAGAGCCGGGGATCCGCCTTTCCACTTTCCACTATTACCAGAGTATTCTATCAGGCTTGCAAAGCTGTGCAACACATGCATAGTCAGGTGCCCCCTATTGCACATAGAGACTTAAAATTGGAGAATTTCCTTATAACCACTGAAGGTAATATATTCATTTCATCTTCCATTATATTCATTTCATCTCAGAGCTTACTCAAAATATTATCATGTTAAATGTATTGTTTATTCAGGTAGTATCAAATTGTGTGATTTTGGATCCGCCACAACTGAGGTCTATTCTCCAGATTCTTCCTGGAATGTCAACCAAAGAACCATGCTGGAAGAAAATGTAAGCTGGCTTCCCAAATTTATTATCCTTCGTTCCAAATTTATGCAAGTTTTAATCACATGGAGATGTTACTAATTTCAGCTTGCTATGTTCACAACACCAATGTACAGAGCACCCGAAATGCTCGACACCTGGAATAACCATCAAATTGATCATTCCGTTGATATTTGGGCATTAGGATGTGTTCTTTACACGCTGTGCTACATGCATCATCCGTTTGAGGATTCAGCAAAACTAGCTATACTAAATGGGAATTATACTTTGAATACCAATGATCAGACTTTTAAGTGCTTCCATGAGCTTATTCGTAAGTATTATTACTCTCTACATTTTAATTTCATTATATTCATAAGTTAAGGATGTCGAATGACAGTTGGCCAAGGAGCGCTCTGTTCTTCCTCCCATCAGGGTCCCGAAGACGAGGAAGAACCTCTCATACTGCGTTCCGCTCCTTCGAAGTAGAGCTGAGGAATTTGGACATGGTGTGGGAGGAGATCATAAACGTTGCGCAATGGAGAGCTCTTGTTGCCTCCCTATGCCCCTAGGTGGGGCGTAAAGGGAGTTTGATGATGATGATATTCATAAAACGAGATAAACATACGCCTACATAAAGTGAACACATGAAATATTATATTAACTAAATGTGGTCAGCATTATGTCTGATAACACTCCTGATTACCATTATGAATGTTGGTAGAATACAGTTTTAGGTGCACAAGTTAACTACAGTGGCTGGTAGTAACTAATTATCTTCAGATCATGAGCTAGTCATCTCTAAAATGAGGGAATTCATCTATTTTTTTTTTTAATATAATTGGAGGCCTAATTGTCCAATGTACAAGACTCATTATTGAAAGGTCCAAGGTTCCATTCCCAGTCAGATCAGAATTTTTATAGATGTTTTTCATGAGAAATTTTAACCTGGGGTTAAATCAAATTGATATGGACCAGTTAACTTGCATAAAATGCTGTCGGACACTATTTTCATCTAGCTATACTGTCACCTTGCCTGTGTCACAGTGCTTACTGTTTAGTATATTATATCACAGACAGTTAGATTTGGTTTTATTGAATTGTAAACACAACAGGTACAGTTTGAAGGGTAATAACTGACGGTGAATTTTTCTCTAACATAAAAGTAATATTTGTATAAAATGTCTCCCAAAGTATATTGAGTGATATGGCAGCAATCACTTGGATTTGTTTCAGGTGGTTGTCTCGTTGTGAATCCGGAGCAAAGGCTGAATATAAGCGGTGTGCTAGAAAGCCTGGCTGCTATAGCAGAGTCTAACGGTGTCAACCTAAAACAACCCCTCAAATTTGAGCGTAAAAAAGTTGAACAATCCGTGGCCACAAGCTCGCCAGGTAATAAAAAATCAAGTAAATATTACACTACCATATCATAAACATAGTTTAACTAGAAACAGTAGACAAATATTTATTTTTCATTTTAATAATTTTATTTCGAGCTTATTATGGTCATCGTATTCTTTAACTTTTTACTCTCAAAACTATTACAGCACATCAGACGTGTGTGTTCTATACTAATGTGCTTTCTGTAAATGTAAAGAATAGACTCTATTGTAAACATTACCAATCATGATACGCTATTTATTGACCAAATATTGTATGTAGACTTAATACACACATTCATATTTAGATATGATGATATATAACAAATGTATTTGTATACTTTTGATTGTTAATGAGGTAGTTTAATATTTATTTGATATTGTATATTCCTCCCCTATTTTGTATGCAATCACAATTTATTTCTCTTATATTTTTATTATTTTATTTTGAGTAGCAGTGACAAACTGTGAATTCAATATTATCTATGCTTGGATATCTTTTGTGTGTTCAGTATTATATCACGCACACTGCAATTTGTTTCTTAACAGGTTGATTCAGTATCTTTGGGTGTCCAGTATTTTATTCAAACAAATAAGTGTGCCGTCGACGCAAGATTAACCCTGAAATGTCTTTATATCAAACTTAATGTAATATTCTAGTGGTGCTCTGATTGCATTTTTTCTTGAAACATTTTATATGTATGTATCACTTACACCCGTTTGCAGAGTCCTAACTTTGTCCTAATTCAGTATTTTCAAAGTAATGTGGCTCGTAACTATTTTACTTTGAAAATACTGAATTTGGTCCAAAATTAAGACTCTGCATATGGGCTTTAGTGTGAGTGGGCTTAAATTAAGCAAATATATTTTGTTAATCTAAACATTATATCATTCCTTAGGTTAAATTAATTATTGTCCTTTGCTAATTATGTAACTCTACATAGAGTTGTGTACCCTTCATCATAACTCAATTTTACTCGCAGTAATCTTATAATTATTGCAGTAGGTTTTGGTGTTATTTGCATGTTCACACATTATTTTAGATAATCTTCTATATTTTTATCTTTCAATTTATTGCAATAGCAATTTTTGCATGATTTTTAAATTTATGGATGATATATCATACGACATACAAGCATTCTGTGTTGCTTCAACTATATCATTCCCGATACTTAATTTTGATGCGTGTAAAAAGTAATACAAAAATTATCCTTTGTGTGATATCTTACAAAAGACTCTCTAGACTTAGTTTACAAGTTCAGATATACCTGTTTGTTCTATTTCACTATGGAATTATAATTACTATGTATATAATGTAATGTATTAATATAAGTTATGGAAATTTAAGCAGAGTATTTATCCGCCATGCACTTGTACATTAATTAAGACAGAGAAAAACATATTTTATATTTAACCGTTTTTAAACACCAAAATACTACCAATAGTAGATTAATTCAGTATTTTTATGACTTTAAATGTCGGTCGTATTATTTTTTGTTTTGTAAATCATAGAATTTTATTAGTAAAAGAAATATTAAGTATGAATTTATATTTTCAGAAAACAATATTCAATATACCTAGTTGAAAATAGTCAATGGTACTAGGCACTTCATTTGCATTTTACAGAGAAATAAATCTGATTTAAATTCTAAATCAACTTTATAACGCAAATGTTTTTTTTTTTTTTTTTTTTTTTTTTTTTTTTTTATATGAATCTGTGCTCACTCAAAGTGAACACAAATACACTCCTTGACTCTTTCACATTGTTACATGTTACATCCACAATGTTAGAATTCTAAAGAATAAACAAATATAGTATTTTTAGAATATTCTTTTAAAGTATAGATATATTCATTTTTTACAATGGATGTATTGGTTGTTTCTGTTTCTATTCATTGAGACGACTTTTCTTTAACTAAATAGTTTACTTCATTTGCTTTCAAAACTTTCTTGTGAAAAAAACAATTTTACAACAGCTTTTAGTCTTTCTTGTTGATGTGGTGAATTTTAAATATATTTTCATCGTCACAAAATTTTTTCTCATGTTTACTCTCTATATGACTAGCTATTTTATAGAAAATGTAACGTAACTACACAAGTGAAATTTTTATGACGCTGACGATATATTATGAAAAAGTAATAGGTACAGGTCAAATCTCGGTATTATAACGAACTTCACGGGACCATAAAAAATATTTCCTTACACTGGATATAGAAAATGATACATTTTAAATTTTTTGTGTCGCTATATTATACCTACTGATGTCAAATAAACTATTAGGTATTTGAGACACAAATTATGAATACAGCAAAACACAAAGTCATTAACCTCATTTCATCATTATTATTTTTGTACAAAAACACTAAAATTTATTGTTTTTGAAAAAAGTTTAAGAATCTTTAGGGACACAAAGTTTAACAGAACGCAGTAGATACGTTATTTTTAAGTGAGAACAAACACAAGTTTCAAGGATTTATCAATCACGTTGATAAGCATGCTCGAGGTCCATGGGAGGAATTAGCCACCGAAAGAGGGCCTTCCATGTCAAGCGAACCTTCTTGCCAAAATTCAGGCAAAAATAAAACTCCGAAGGTCCGAGACTGGCCCAATTCGATGCGACCTCACGCCTCGAACAGGTACCAAAAAAAGGGGCCGAAATTCGGCTATCAGATATAGTGTATATATACAACTGAAAAAGGTTCCTGATGGTGTACAGACTATAGGGGCTGAAAGCTATCTTTTAACTATCTAACTCTTGACTCTAAATACCTAAACGTACTTCCGGCAGAGACTCAAAATAGGACAGGATTTTACTACGCGAAAATTATGCCACGACTAGCTGCAGTCAAAACGATCCTGCCTATTAACAATTTTTAATGTCTATCTCGCGTGCATTTAATTATTATCGATCTCAATATCAAAATAAACGTTCAATTACTTTATAAACGAACCAATCAACCTTCTAGTCAAATTTCGTACAGGCTGTCATTAAACCGCAAGTCCTTCCTCATGGGAATTCCAAATCGCTCAACTGCTTCGGTCTTAGCGCGCGACCTTTTCGCCAGTGAACCTCATGAACTGAGCTGAAAAGCGTCCAAATCAGCAACAGCCCATTCTCATAGACAGTCATGTGGGGAAGGTCTTCAGCTTGCGCCAACAGCCCTCCTTCACATACCGGTTTTATAACATTACGTTTATCACGGCGGCGAAAACTAAAATACAAACTCTACATGTACGCGGACAGACGCGAACTTTTAGTAAACTCATTCATAGCTCGACTGAATAAAATTACTCTCACGGGTAACAAACACACCAATGTACCTACTTTTACAAATGAAAATTCTACACTAAGCTTACTAGAAGGTTCTAAATATGAAATTCTTAACCGGATTAAAAAATAAACATTAAAGATAGGTCACACCACTGGTATCGGAAAATGGGGTAACCCGCGAATGAGAGATAACAATTCGCGACGTGTGCTTGACATGTGACGTGTGAAAACAATACAGGGAGGTACATGCTGCAATACAATAAATCCATTGGCACACAGAGATCACAAATATTCATAAATATGCCGTATCGCGTCGGCCATATATCTCTCATCTAAAACCACATCGAGCAATTTGCTCATAAGCATGCTTGGCGGGGGGCAACCAAGCAACAAACAAAATACAACATAAAAATATATCTCTGTGCCCTATCATCGTCCTGGGGGTAGCTGCCAGCGACGAAACAAAAACACTCTAATAAAAATATGGCCACTCACCCGAAATTCAGCATACCTTCAAAATAAAAGCACACAGCACAAAAGAAAATAAACACGTCACATTCACACATATGAGGTATGGTCTGTCACTTGTCCCTTTCCAACCACGCCACGCCACCCCGGATCGGGACATCTTCAATAAATAATAAACCATAATTAAACGGAAGGTTTAATTATTGACAAACGCGGGACTCTAAACAGAAAAACTCTAAATATGTGACACACCATAGCTCAATCGTCAGACACTTCCAAATTACTACAGAAACTATAAAACGCGACGGAAATAATTATAAATTGATTAACAAGGAAACAAAATTGCGATAAACTATAGGCGGAGAGATGTTTTCTGAACGAGAACTGATATTGAACTGAAGTCCAAAAAAAAATCAAAGCATTCATCTCAAAACTGGAGAATTTGCCTTCTATACTAATCGTTGTAAACAATAAAAATTTTAATGGTTTCCTGGACATACATACAGTGCGTAAAAATACCCAACTATCTAATCCGCCATAAACAAATAAGCAACTGTTTTTCAAACTCTTTACCATCGCGTTTCCAAACTTTCAAATAATGACTTAACAATATTTTGAATAATAGCATACTATAAATAAATCCCTCACATCAACGTGAAGGAAATATGTTTTTTTTTTTTTTTTGTAAAGAAGGTCAAAGGACCATATGCCCTTTGAGTCACCGCGACCAATAAGATCTATTGTGACATCCTTCAATGAATTCGTGGAGCGCTGCCTCTTATTGTGCCACGTCTCCAGAGGCCTCTTGCAGAGTGACAGTGCCTCTTCCCGGCTCCTGCCCTCCGCAAAAGGTCTCCTTAATCTTCTTTTTGAAAGATAGGTCCCAACAGGATTCCCATAAGGAAATATGTTAGGCAAACACTTGCGAACTCCAATGCCAAGGACAAACTGAAGTCGGAGAAACTATATTGCCTAATTGTAACATAGTTTTGAAGTTTTAAAACAAAAAGTTTGCGATACTGAGATCGACTTCATTATAATGAATTTTGGTTCAGTACATTTTATATGGAAGTTTTTCAGGGACAAATTGACGATTCGTTATACTGGAAATTTCGTTACTTCGTAATTCGCTATAAAGAGATTTGACCTGTATTATATTTAGATTGAAAAATTGTATTCAATGAAAATGATTTCATATGAAAAAAATTTGAATAAATAAATTATGCATTCCTGATTTACTATTATTAATAACATAGACCAGTCTTTTGTTTTAATGTTTGTTTTTGTATTTGCATTTGAAAAACATAAATATAAATTTATTGTTAAACAGTCAACAACCAAAAAAGACCTTATTATGTAATATTTGTGAAAATTTGTAAACTAGTAAATATATTTTTTTTTCTACTAGTCAAGGTATTTAAATTAATAGTCAAACACTAGAATGGAATATTTTAGTAACGAGTGGTGGCGTGTATATATTTTTAATTTTCCGAGAGAAAATAACTCATAATAATGTGGAACCCAGTTCGTGTATTATATTCTGTGATGAGATTGCTCAGTAGGCACATTCTTTTTTTTTTTCAACTCATCGAGATTGCATGCTTTTTGATTAGTTTCAGCCTTGATTGTCATTCTGTACTAGAAAATAAATATAAAAGAACAAAAGTGTAGAGATATTTTTTGAGATTTGCATGCTACTGTCTGCTTTGTAGAAACGGAAATGCTTAAAATATCTCTGGAATAGAGATTTAGCGCAGTCGAACCTGGTAATAACATGATTATGGTCATAACCACTTTTTGAACAGATCTTAGCCGTTATAAGGGTCTTGAAAATACAAATGAGTTCTATAAAAATTCATAACACGACGGCAAACTCACTCGCAACAATAGATATATTTTTTTGCAAAAATATTGTGTGCAACAATGACTTTTTTGCACTGATTGATAATCAACAAGTATATAATTTATGATTACATTATTTTATGTTATATTAAATAACTGGTCAAGGAAGGCCATGTAAGAAGTAAGAGAAATAGGAGAGGGTGTATGAGAAATATTATGTCGGTGGATGAAGCGAAAGAAGTGTGCTTGGATAGAAATGAGTGGAGGTCCGTTCTCTCTGCCTACCCCTTACGGGACACGGCGTGATGGGTAAAAAAAAAAAAAAAAAAAAAAAAAAAAATTGGTCGCAGCTCAGTCATCAATTGTTATTGCTATTATCTTCTAACAAAATTTTAACTCATTTAGTAGAAAATGTTAACCTCAATGGGGAGCTTAGAAATGTTGGGACATTAATTTGGGAAAATAGATGTAGCGGTGAGTATTTTTATTTGACGAGTTCCAATTAAAACCGGGAAATCCAGCTGGTTCCATCATGCTCTTAATTACCGAGTTCGACTGTTTCTATTTTGAAGACGGTTCGTTTATTGGTGAAATGAAGTCGTCTATTAGAATAGAATGTTTTATTACGAAAAAATATCAGATCAGATTTTGTACTTAGACAACAATCTTACTAAACTGAAATTTATACCAGCATTTTGGTGACATATTTACATGCTATCGGCATATTAATTAAATGTATTGTGGATTAACGTCACAATGCATTGTCCCAGTAGAAATAGTGGACCGCATTTAACATTCATTTGTTCCAGTTTGCAATTCGAACGAGGAAAAATTATGATTGATGCTATTTTCTTTAGAGGAATTATGTGATTGCGCTGCATTATTGAGTGTGAATCACACTTACTTATCTTTTAAAAGCCTATTTGTGTTCACTTTCAGAAGGTTATGATGTATAATTTAAAATAAAAAAACATGATTGTAGGTCTCTACTTGACGTTTTTTTCTCACACAAATATGAGTTTTGTGTAAATTTTAATGCACACATACCTTGCCCATTTTATATGCACTAACATTTCTGCATAACTCATATTTTATGTGTTAAAATGTGGCGTTAATTATAGCTGAAACAATAATGATAAATATTAGCTTGTTGTCTTTATTTAGTTTCAAATGGTCAACCCAGACAATATTTGAATTGTATTGCAATGAAACAAAATATTTAGTTTTTGTACAAATTATGAGGCAATTTCACAAGCCAGTTGAAAGTGACAAGCTCCTGTCAACTAGCTTGAAGAAGATGAATTTGTTTGATGTATTTTTAAAATTCTGGAAAAACTAAATGTAAAAATTTGTTATATCTTAATATGTTTCAACCAGTAGTCAACGTTTGAAATTATAAATAATTTTATCACTCGTGCTCAGAATTCAAGTTTTCAACATTCCGTTTCAATTGCTCAAATTATTTGATTGAGGTTGTGCCACATGATGTGTGTCATTTTTAAGCAGGTTCTGGTGAACGAGAACCTAATGGATGGTTTATACTTTTATCTCCACATGTATGGACTTTGTTAGTGATTGTTATATCAGGGTTGTGTTTCCTCATCATTTATTTAGATTTATATCTCTCTGTATAAAAACTTTGAATGTTGGAGAAACCAATGAACTATCCATAGACTATGTATTGATTATATTTTTGTTAGAACTAAGGTGTTTTCATTTGCAATAGTTTATAAGTGAATATAAAACTAGCGGAAGAAATCTTTCAGATTAATTCAAGGTATTAACCATCACCAGTATGTTTGTTCTTATTCAATATTATGTAATAATAATGACAATACAAAATTGTAATTAAGTATAATGTAATTTATTTATTTATATTGTAATATTCCTAAGTGCAAACCTTTATTAAATAAATTGTATTTGTTCAAAGAGTTTATTTTTTTTTATGTTGTCACATAAATTTTGTAAAATGTATCCTCTTGACCTTTTGTATTGTTTTGTAACTCATTAGACTCCGTTGAAATTATCTAAGAATTATTGAGTTTGGGCATTACAGAAATATTTAGAAGGCTTTGCTTACGACCAAACATTTGCATAAAGTTCATAAATATTCTTATTGACACAATTGGACAAATAGTTGTCAATTTTTAACCTAACTAGCACCACAAACTTGCCTGGTATAAGAAAACTCTTGTTCAAACTAACTCTGACTACAATGATACTCTTTTGGAAAGAGAAGTTCCCAGTCTACCAGTGATCCCCAAATAGTCTATATATAAGAGGGGCCCAGTTAATGTTGGCACTTTTGAAGAATTTTTCCTCTTAACACGACTACGAGGATTCATGTAGTAGACATTTAGCCCGTGATTGTGCCGATCTACACGGATTCATTCTCTTTTCTTCACAATATGTGAATGAACGCACTGTGTTTGTCCATGGATCTTTTATTAGAATACCGTTCTCAACATATTTGATTGCAGCTTATCTTTTAATAAAATGCCTTTGGGGGCGTCCATTAATCACGTGATGTTTTTTTGCAATTTTTTAGACCCCCCCTCCCCCCTGGTGACATTTGGTGATGTTTCAGGATACCCCCCCCCCCTCCACCCGAAAATCACGTGTACTTTTTTTAGTACAAAGAATTACGAAACTTATGATTTTATTTTTCGTCAATTTTTTAAATTTCTGAAAATTCAACTGTTTTTTATCAAATTCATCAGAAAAATAAATGCACGTGATTTTCTCACTAGACCCCCCTCCCCCTACGTGATCTTTCGTGATTTTTTTCCAGACCCCCCCTCCCCCTTTTGGACTCACGTGATTAATGGACGCCCCCTTTTTTCAAAATATTTCTGGTATTTTTGAATAAAATTAATTATTTATATGCCAGTGAAAGTGTTAATGATTTGGATTGAAATAATAGCTTACTGTATTAATTTCATTTTATTATACTTACATTACATAAGCATTGATCTATCTCATCACTTCAAATTATTTCTTGATGCATAATTTTATACACCTTTCTTTCACAGAAAGCAAATCTTGTGTTGTGTTTAACTCTTAATGCTATCTATTATATTATGCTGTATAGAAAATGCAATGTTTCATTATAAAACTCTACTAACATTTGCGTAAATATGTTTGAACCACCTAGCAGTTGCTCCAAGTCACCAAGAACCCACTCCACCACCCAGTATAATCCAGGAAGCGGTTCGTCCACCTCCGACAGTGCAGCCTACTCCTCAGGTGCCCACCACTGGAGGTCTCTTTTCATCTATAAAGGGAGGAGCTGGCTCTTTTCTCAAAAATTTGAAGGACACATCTTCGAAAGTCATGCAGACGGTACAACAGTATGTATCCTCAATTAGTCTTAGATTACATCAACTTATTTCACAATAAATAATTTTATCAACTTGTTTCAATGCTCAGTTGAAACTAAGCTAGATTATTAATTGATTATTGATGGTGTTATATTTCAGAACCATTGCCCGAAGTGATTTGGACATAAGTTATATAACAAGTAGAGTGGCTGTTATGCCTTTCCCTTCGGAGGGTATTGAGAGTGCTTATAAAACTAATCACATTGACGATGTTAAGGTTAGTACTCCATTTATAAAACTATAGTTTCAAATTCGCCCTGTATAACTCTGTCTTTTTGAAGGCAAGTATGAATGATAGGAATATTATTGCGTGTGGAATGTATGTGTGAGCAATATAGTGATGGATTATTTTTATTATTTGTGTGGGTCGGTACTACAGTATTATATTTGTATTGTTGTGTGCATCACTTCTGTGTTGCATATTATTTGCTTTTACTGCATGACGACTCATTCTAATGTTAAGATTGCTCCTTTTATTTCATTTCCTTATCCCTTATTCTCAAGAATTTCTCAGTATTTCATTTTATCCAATGTTAATGATTGATTTTAATGTTTTATTTTGTTTCACAAACAGTGCTATAATATATTATTATCTTATCTTTTTTATCATATTTGGAGTACTTATTTTTATTTTGATCATGGTTATTTTGAGAATAATTGATTTTAATGTTTAATTTTGTTTCACAAACAGTGCAATAATACATTATTATCTTATCTTTTTTATCATGTTTTAAAGTATTTGTTTTATGGTTTTATTGAGTCATTTTAATTATTTGCGTTTTTTTTTTTATGTGATTTGTTTGTATTGCTTGTGACACATTCAATCTTGTAATTTGTTATTCTCAGTAATATTGTCAATGGTTAAATTTGTATATACCTAATATGTTTTGTAAAAGCAACATTGTTGTTGCGTGGAATCAATTAAATAAATAAATAAAATAATAAATAAATAAATTCTCTATCCCTCACCCTTGCCCGACATCCCTTTGCCCCAGCTGAGCCTAACTATACTTTTACCTATGTTTTTCTGTTTTGTGTGCTTTACTGGTGTTTTTGTAATGTATCTGTGCTCAATCATAGTGAACACAAATACACTTTTGACATCTTCCATAGAAAGTAAAGTTTGTGTTGTGAATGAGGAAGGTACTTCCACTACTTAAGTCGGTGACTGACCGCTAGGCTACCAACCACCTCATTTTTACCTCACCTCAACTCAACCTTTTATTTAATAGTTTTTGTATCATCTCTGTTTGCATACTTTGAAACAATATTTTATTTATATGTGGAATAACAAAAATTTTTAGGCATTCCTTGAGAGCCGTCATCCTTCAGGAAGATGTTTGATATTAAATGCTTCTGGGAAACAAGCTGGTGCTATGTTTTCACCACCATTGAAATCATTAGATGTCTTTGTGCCAATTCCAGGCAAGGCTCCACCTTTAAGGCCCCTTTATACCTTACTCAGGAACGTTTACCGTCACTTGGAAAGAGATGAGAAGAATGTAATCGTCATCACTTGTCAGGTTAGTTAAACTTCAACATATTATATGACAACTTTTCAAAGTTAATATTACTTTTACGCGGATCAAGATTTGAATTGCTCAGTTTACAAACATCTTTGAATCAGAGTGTCTTGGTCTCATAAAATGCGTTTAAAAGCGTTGTCCAACTGTCTGTTGTGTATATATTTAAAATGACTGCAAATGTAACTTGTACGTTCTAGGATGGGAAGTTGATGAGCTGTGTAGTAATGTGTTCGGTTATGTTATATTGTCGGCTGGTGACTGTTCCCGAAGACTCCCTTCAAATGTTCGCTGTGAGGCGTTGTCCGCCTAACATCTGCCCTAGTCAACTAAGATATCTATATTATCTTACAAATATCATCAAGTAAGGATGAACTAGTGTTTTTTCTGCTTACTTCTTTGATTTCGACACATAATAGAGTGGATATTTATTTTCTTAACGTATTTCAGAGCAGAACCAATGTTGCCCCATTACAAACCGGTAGCATTGATGACAATCACTGTGCAGCCAGTGCCGTTGTTCACTAAAATCAGGGACGGTTGCAGGCCTTATGTGGAAGTGTATAACAATGATAGATGTGTGCTGTCCACTCTTCAGGATTATGACAAGTTACACATGTTCAATGTTGCCGAAGGAAAGGTGTGGGATTGTTTTTAATGTTTGGTCATTGTGAATTTTAGTTTTGTTAGGTTAGAATTTATAAAGTGGTTATTTTCAGTGTTTGCTACCATTAAATACTACAGTGACGGGAGACGTAACGTTGGTTGTATATCATGCGAGACATCAGTTGGGTAGGCCTACAGGAATCAAAATGTTCCAATTACAGTTTCACACTGGATATGTTCCACAAGACCAACTAGTATTGAGATTCAATAGGTAACTCATCAAATTCTAAAAATTTATATTATTTCGGCTATGTAGGTATATTCTACTAAAATAATAAATTTTTCAGATCTGAACTAGATGATTGTGCGGAGGGCAATGACCACTATCCGTCTGGTATTAGTGTGACCATAGGTATAGTTGTTGGTGGAACTGGCAGGGCTCCTTTAGAACCTGAGCCTTGGACTCAAGATGAAACATTTGCTTTACGTAGTAGCCAAGTGTTGTTTTCCACTCCTTTGGAGAGAGATGAAACTGTAGATAATTTTGGTAATTTTTTGTTTTTTGTTTGATTAAACATTTGTTACAAAATAATGCTTTGATGTGACATTGTTCAACTAATGATTTCAGTAACTGTTGTACGAAGTCGACCCCGTCCAGCTCGGCCTGCTCCACCCTCACCTCTACCACCTAAACGTCCTCCACCTCCAGAAAATCTCGATGACAAACTTAAAAATGTTACTATGGAAAATCCTCCAACTTCTGATTCAGCATCGCTAAATGTTCATTCTTCAAGTCCTGTTGTCACAAATAATGCTCAATCTGATACTTTTGATATTTTTGCCAATTTCCCACCTCCACCAAGTAAGGTTACCCCTCAGCCAACTGAACCCACAAATAAAGATTCTGGTCTACTCTTCCCCGAAGATGACACCTTTGGTGATTTCTTAAGTGGGCTGTCACCAGCTAGTGAAGCGCAGGTATGTCAGCCAATATTAATTATGCTATTCCTCCAAATGTATTTATTTTACTTTATACTATTTTAATTTTCTATTATAGGGTATTCAATCAGATGTACCCGATATCTTCGGCACCACCTCAAATTCAAATACAGGGGCCTCAATAGACTTTGACCCCTTTGGTTTAGCTTCTACTAAAATCAATGACAACAGTTCTCTACTAACTCCGAACGTCCTAGCAGGAGATGGTAAAAATTTTAGTAAAAAAGTTATCGGTTAGTTTTTGTTTTCCCCTTTATTTTTTAGTTTGATCTTTAAATTTTGTAATTTTTATTATGCTGTTTCTCACTATTTATGAAATGAATTTCGTATCAAAATATTACAAATTGTTCAATAGGAAAACAGCCTGCAGACAATAGCACAAAAAGAGATCCTTTTGCGGATTTAGGCGACTTTGGATTATCGTCACCTACAAATAATTCTAACCAAACGGCAACTTCTTCAACAATAACTCCACCACAAGCGCCAACCGGTTGGAGGAGCGGGGAAAATTCTTCTAACACATCCCGACTGTCTAGTCCTGTACACCGTCCACCGGCAACTACTCCAAGTCCATCTCATCAACCGGATTATAGGTATTTTCCCTGCTGTATTTTGGTGTCTACTAATCTACTACACATTGATAAAATCAAAATTCTTGAGGAATCTACCCTGAGAATGTAAAATTTTTAACAATAGTTTAATTAACATTGCAGTCGTTCCAATTTCGATCCACCAAAACCTCCATCAGGTGAAAAGGGGAAAAGGCCTGGCGATGTCTTTGGAGATTTATTGGGCAGCCAGGGTTATGAATTTATGGCTAAGAAAGACCAAGGACCTAGAACAATTAATCAGATGAGGAAAGAAGAAAATGTCAAAGAAATGGATCCTGAAAGACTTATAATTCATGAATGGGTTAGGATTGCTTACTGTGTTGTATTACCTAAATCAAATAATATATTTCATTCCATAATTTAGTTTTAAACTTTGCTTTCAGACTGACGGGAAGAAATCCAATATTCGAGCTCTTTTATGTTCTTTGCATACCGTAGTGTGGGATAGCTGCAGATGGGCTAAATGCGACATGGGTCAATTAGTTAATCCAGGGGATGTCAAAAAGGCATACCGTAAAGCATGCCTTGCTATTCATCCGGATAAGGTAAGCAAGGAGTCACTTCACTTTTTAATCTTTTCAAACATTATGTCAATGTTAATCTTGTTGTTAATTTCATTTTACAGCAAATGGGTACGGATAATGAAAATATTGCAAAATTGATTTTTATGGAACTCAACAATGCGTGGAGTGATTTTGAAAGTGATGAAAAACAGCAAAACCTATTTCAGTGATGATTTTATGTTAGTCTGTTGATATAGTCTGTTAGGCTTGATTTCTGATACCTCTTGACAAGATAGATAGACCCTTATTAAATTAGGCAAATTTCAACGTTATTTTTTATTTTAATTATGTTTTAACTTCCAAAATTTTCAACCTTGTTATCTAGGGTTTTGTATTTACATCTTCAAGCCTATTTTTTTTTTAATGAGTACTTTTTCAATATTAATGAAAATTCTTCTTTGTGCATTCAATATGGGTCATATATGACACTTTAACCAAAATTGAGTTTATTGTGTCAAAATATTTTGTTTTTTTACTCCTCTACCATCTACAATACGAGACATCTCAATACTATCAATAGTTTTAGAAATATAAAATGAATTATACGCTGATATCTTAAATATGTGTACCCACAATGTTGGTCATTACCATATGACCCTTTTTGTAAACATTATTTTTTGTTGGGGTGTATTCAAAATGGGCGATTTGTAACTTTTTATGAAATAATATTATTATCTAGTAATCAAAATCAATTTTCAATATTGAAGTACAATTATTATTATAAATCAAATGTGGTGGTATCCCAGTACAAAACCCTAGATTTTATAATTTTTATAAGTCATATTGCAAGGTGGAAAATTTCATATATATATTTTTAATTGCATATAATATTATGTACCTATGCATAAAAATTATCTTTTGTCAAATGTATATCGGAGTAAGTCAACCAAATTGATCTAAAGGGCCAATTTGTAAAAACATGATATGCATCAACTCCGCAGGCTACGTGTAAATTATTTCGATAAAATGATTTCAAATTATTGTAAACATTTTTGGAATTAAATATTTAAAAATATTGATAGTGAAAATTTCTATGCACAAATAGTCTTTTTTTTACACATTAATATTCAATAATAATATGTCCATTATGAAAAAAATATGTTGAAAAATGTGTGAACTGAGTCCCTTACATGGGTTGGCCACTCCTGCATAATATATAATAGCAAAAGTTTATTAAAGTTAAAAGTTTTTCATTGAGTTTTCTATCATTAAATATTTCAAATTTAATATCTTGTGTTTAGAAATGCCCCAGACAGCCATTCCTTTTTTATTTTTATATTTATTACAATAACATTATTTGTATTTGACCATGTTTTTTTGTATTTATAGATATTATAGAGAATTAAGTATGTACCTACTTAGATATATTATTTATTTTATATTTTGATGTGATTTTTAATAATTTGTCCAACCAACAATCCGTACCATTGCCGCATCCTTCACAATGTTGGGTATTCAGCTAGATGTGTGCATTACCTTATAGAGGTTGCACAAAAGCTGTATACTGCATACCCGCCCACCTTTTTAGTTATTTTTTTAATTTTCTTCATTAACGTCGAGGCATTTATATTAATGATAATATTAGTTTTAGATAGTTACATTGTTTCATTTAAATTAATATCCTATAAATGAGTACCTACCTATAAATGTAATCCATGTTTACATTGATTGATTATTTACAGTTTTTAGCACCTTGTTGATCTTTAGTACTGTTAAAAATTGTGTGCACTCAAGATTGTAATTGGGCAACCTAGATTTGGTTGTTTTTTGAGCTATATCAAGGCTTGTTTAATGTTATATTGTTATAGCTATAACAGCATAACAAAAAATTCTTCCTTTAAGCCCCACTAAGGGCATAGGGAAGCAACAATGTTGATCACCATTGTTAAATTATTAACAAACTTCAATGATATTTTAAAAAATAATGTAGTGTTTACTTACATTTAGGATCTCTCTGTGTCCCTATTATGAACAATCCTAACTTTCTCTGGCGAAAAGTTAATGCAACTCTTTTTGTGACTTAATGCCAGTGTTAAGCCATAGAGTTTCGTATAAGGTTTAATTAATTTCTCATCCCTATGTTAGAAATATCATAATTATTCAAAGGAAAAAACTTTGATGATTAAATTAGAGTTGTCTGGTTATAACATTGAGCCCACAATTCAATTTTCTATCATTGATATTATATTTTTACACTTTTTCTTCGAACATAGAAAAACAATATTTTTTTCTTATTGGCAACAATAATCGAGGAGTCATTTTTTTCTCTTAAATTACTATTATTGATAATATTAACGAACTGAATTAGGTATACATTGTTGGTGAAATCACAGAAGGAATTAAATAATTATTTTGTTATTCTGTATATTCATTGCCCTGGCTAGTTTTGCAGGCACATATCTAACATTGTTTTAGAAAACTATGAAAGAAATCAGGGAAATAAATATGTGGAATAAGGAAAAACCTATACTATTTAAAGTTCGTTAACAAGTAACTGGTTATAATTTTTGCTCATTGAAAAAAAAAGCGAACAATATGTGTTAATTGAAGATTTATGTATTAAATTCTTAAAGAGATTTTTAACTATAATAAAAGTATATTTAAGGTAATTAAATAATCCCATATTCTATTTGTTTCTTAATTGCTGTTCTAATATTATTATCCCTGAAAATATTTGGTAACTTGTTGATTATTATTGTGTTTTTTAATAATAAATATATCTAGAAAACAATTTAATGATAATATCTGTACGAAAAACTAAAGTTTTATTGTGATAATACGTCATATATTGTATTTAATTGTAAATAACATTCAATTATCCAATTCCTAAGAATGCTGTATGGCTTTGGTATAAACATAATATGTATAAACATAATATTATTAACATAATATTATTATTCCTCATAATTTTGCATTAAAAATCTAGATAGAAATTTATAGTTTTAAAATTGGCAACATTGTCACACATAGGGTAAACTTGCCATAATAGATTATAGCTAATATTCCACATTCATTAAATTTTATCCCTAAAAGTAAAATGGTTGACCGTTTGATGACATTTAGACCACCACTGGCGTGATACTAACTATGTGTGGTATGTTTAAGCATGTTTACCCTATTTATAAAATACAATATAGCTAAAGCCTGCTTATACTAATCTTACAGCGTTCTTAGGAATAGTGGGAGTAATGTTGAGATATCCTTGTATTATTAAGTTGGTGCAACAATCTTAAAAATATTTTAATCTTATCTAGATTCAATGTATGTAGCTATAATAAATAAATATATATTATATTAAAAAAGATATTAATAAGATAATGACTGTTATTCAGAAAATTCGATTCAATCGAGTTGTATTTGATTTGACCCATGGTTACCGTTTTTGTTACAATTCGGCAAACTTCATGTTTATTGTTGCTATTGACTCAATCAACTGTTGAACTAACGCAACTTGGCGGCATTCTGAATGACTGACATTATTGTGAAAAGTTTAATTCTGCTAAATTTCCTTGTGTATATAAACAACACTATGAAGTTTAGAGTTAGCATCTTTTCCCAAATCAATGAGCCCACACCTTCGAATAACAGTTTGATACTCTGGCTCGCTTTGTGATTGTTGAAATTAAATTTGCTTTCCATTCAAAACTATTGTAAATACAGAGGTTACAAATTGAAGTGTAAATTTATCATGACTCAGTTTATAAAGAAATTAAGACACATTCCTGTTAATGATTTGAATTATTTCGGACTGTGTCTGGGATAGCCCTGCTCACGTTGAAAATGTGCTTGTTTTGTTCTATCATTTATTTTTAAGACTGATGCCAACAGAAAAAAATTTCAAACTCTTTAACAGTATGATGCAAATGATTGTCAATCTTCAACTTATGGGGAGCACAAAACATTGGTGGTATTCAAGGAATGGGAAGAATTTGAATCCCTAAAGACTTGTATTTGCAGCATATTCAATTAACGTGAATATATTTTTATATTAAAATGAGAGCAGGGCTACTTACTGCTGTGTTGAAGTGAAATTGTATATGTTAATAATTGAATTGTAGGTTAACATAATATTATTATAAAACAAGCTTGAAAAAGACTTCTATTGCTTAGCAATAAATAAATAACATAAAAAGACCATTGTTTTTTATTCTTTAGCGTTTATGAAAACAGACTTTACTACAACCCATCATGGTTCTTGGCCCTTTCAAACAGTTGTCACCATTCTATCCTTTCAGCCGTCCAATGATGCCACTGACTCGGTCACGTCTAGAGAATGCAGATCTTCTTTTCAGCTATGAAAATCCCAACACCACCTATATAAGAAGGCCTTAGCGCTGGCGGCCATTTTTCCTCTCGCGTCACCAGGTCGCCGGCGTGTAGACAGATATCATAGCGTACAGGTAAGTACATACAGATATAGGCAAGTGAATGCTGGGCCTCACAATGTGACGTAGCGCTAAGGCCTTCTTATATAGGTGGTGTTGGAAAATCCCCTTGAAAGTATTATGTCAAAAAATTATTGGACTGCTACAGGGTTACAACAGAACTATCTTCTACTGCTGATAGACTGGCTGATTGCAACAATCACTACTACTTAAATATGTTTCTGTCTAATTTTCAACCCCTGACTAGTTAGGTACGTAATTGATTTGATTACATCGAAAACGACCAAAGTGGGTATAGAAATGTTCTATACCTATTTTTTTTTTAAAGAAGGTTAAGGGATCATATGCCCTTTGTGTCACCGCAACCAAATTGGATCTATTGTGACATCCTTCAATGAATTCATGGCGCTGCCTCTTAATGTGCCTCGTCTCCAGAGGCCTCTTGCAGAGTGACCTTGCCTCTGCCCTCCGCAAAAGGTCTCCTTAATCTTCTTTTTGAAAGATAGGTCCCAACAGGATTCCCATCTCTCGGTTGCAACAAATGCTTTTGATCATGTGGCCTTATGACCACTGATGCGGAAGTACCTATTATATCCACCACACCAGGTCGGCTCTACAAAGGTGCCATGTACATCCTCTATAGCCAGAACTAGGGAAATAAAAGTCTGCCCCTACAGATCCCTGCATGTAGAGGTAAGGCAAAAAGTCACCCCGAGATTGCCTGGTATCAGGGAGCCTCCGTTAGTTACTAACCTAACCGTTAGTCACGCATCCCTCGGCACGGGTCGAATGACACCTTGGATTGGGGATTTTTGGGCAGAAAGGTTTACTCCTTCCGGTATGATAGGACTAGGTGAGTATGGATGGGAGGGCTCATAGAAGGCAGGAGGATAGGATTCAGGTGTAGGAAATGCCCTGCATGTTGGACAGCCATGCAAGGCACCCCGTACTCTCTTCGGCTTGTTGACCCTAGCATCCACAGGGACCGATTGTAACCGCCGTTTCAGCCTGGGCCAACGTAACAGGGTCCACCTCTTGTAGGTAGAGAGTCGAGTTGAAATGCAGTCTATACCTACTTTGATCGCTTTCAAAATAATCGATTCAATTAGCTGTTTCTGTATTTGACCTAGTGGCTGTTTCATTTTGATGTCTACAAAGGATACATTTGCAAAAACTGTTTATCTGAAGTTTTTACAATGAGTCATTTCAATGCTACGCTTATCATTCTTGGACAATTCACACAAAACTGTTGCATATTAAATTGTAGTGTTTCTTGTCATAATGTTGACACTTTCTCCTATTCCTCCAGCATTGCAAATTTGAGTCATAGATAAATTTCCCATGGTGATTACGTTTCAAATATTGAAGGCAATGATTTTTCAATTTTTATTCAGTGAACAATATACAAGCTTAAACTGGAAGAATTATCTAAGTTAAACAATTCAGACTGATTCAATGAAACAAAACAAAAAAGAAACATGACTGTTAGATCAACTTTCCATTTTGACATCTATACAACCATATTTTTCAAGTAACTCTTGCTTTTTCTTTCGTAATAAAGCTTCCTCAATATCTCGCTGTGAAGGAATGGTGACGTGTGATGTAAACACTGGCTGTGCGGGCTGGATTTCATTATTTTCTTCTTCATCGTCTGGTGCCTCCTAAAATGACAATTCAGAAAATTTGACATCCCTTCATAGTTCAATTGCTTAGTGTATATTTTACACATCTAAAAAATGGATATGTTACCGTGGCATATATATCTTCTTCGTTCTCTTCACTATTTATACCTCGCTCTTTCTTTTCCTTCCATTCTGCAATGCACTTCAATCGAGCTGGAAACAAAAAGTTATGTAACTAAGGTTAAGTTTTTTCATTGATAACCTATGCCTAATGATAAGTTTTCATTCTTACTTCATCTAGAGAAAAGAAAAAATTGATTCTCTTGCCATTAAAATGGCTTATGGTATTTCTTTCAATGTCAAATGTATGAATAAATTTTAATTTAAGAAAGTCATATTAACTGGCCATCTCAGTATTTTAACAGTATGTACAACTTAAAATTAATACCAAATAAATAAATCCGAAAACAGATTGTTGCGTTCTATACTAAAGCATAGGTTATCAAAATGCTTCATTTTTATGAGGAGAATTCACTTCTTGTACATATAATTCAATGATTATTCTTTGGATCATTACAATGTAAATTCCACAAAGGTATTATACCTATTTAGCATATGCCAATCACATTTCATTTCCCAAAAAACTTCCATATAAAATGTACTGAACCAAAATTCATTGTAACAAAGTCGATCTCAGTATAGCGAACTTTTTTGTTTTAAAATTTCAAAATCATGTTACAATTAGGCAATAAAATTTCTCCGACTTCAGTTTGTCCTTGGCATTGGCGAGTTCGCAAGTGTTTGCCTAACATATTTCTTCGAGTGATTGATAAATCCTTGAAATTTGTTTTTGTTCTCAAGTAAAAATAACAACATACCTACTGTGTTCTGTTAAACTTTATGTTTAACTTTTTTCAAAAACAAAAAAATAATAGTGTTTTTTTTTTACAAAATTAGTCATGATGAGATGAGACTAATGACTTTGTGTTTTGCTGTATTCATCCTTAGTGTCTCAAACAATTCTAAAACTTAAAAAAAACGTAAGTCCACGAGCACGCCTCATGGCCGTGTAAGCTTATAAGAACACTCTTGTGTAATCAAGAGGTGGCTGTGAGTTTGCAATGCAAAAATTTAGGTTGGTAGTTACCTACCTATTTATGACAACATTAAATTATTTTTATTAATAGATACGACTTTTTGCCAAACGGTAATCTACATACGGCTATTATTGGTCTGCTATAAAGTTTACCTTTATTATTGTATTGATGGCACATTGAAAGAAAAAAATAAATGCACGTGATTTTCCGAATAGACCCCCACTTGTGAATTTTTTATGACCCCTCCCCCCCCTTTCGAGCTCACGTGATTAATGGACGCCCCCTTTCCTGCTTGTCAGATGCTAATATTTTAGTGTATGCAATCACATCGTCGATCAAAGCGAGGAAGTCTGACAAGCTACTGTGGTTTTAATAGGTATTAACTGAATATGTAACAACTAATGACTAACAATTCATTATAGATGTTCGATTTTTAAATGGAACAAACCACTACGGGCTTACGACCATCTTCTACTGTACATAATGTGGGAACATAATAAGATATTTTTACCTTCTTTTTCAGCTTGCCGTTCCAAAGGAAGAAGTAAGCCGTCATCATCGTCTCTGTACCCATAGTAGTCTGCATCTATATCTCTCATTAACTCCGTTCTTGTTTTCCGTGGTGGCACTGGAGGTGCTTGATCGAAAAGCTCACGAACGCCTAAAGAAATCAGACGAATATTTGACATACAATCCTACTGCTTTACATTATATCAGGCATTTTCTGATTTACATTTTAGAATGTCCATTAACTTTAAACTTTTACAAATAAAGGTTTCTTTCAGTTACACACCTGGTAAATCTTTGGCAGCCCCAAAATATCTGTATCCTCTGTTGCCAGGAACTTCTCTACCTTCGTGATCTAACATTCGTGGACCAACTCTGGCATAATCCGGTCCACCGAGAGTAAGAATTTGTTCCTCCCAATGCCTTTTTTCTCTGAGCAGTTTATTAATCTCATCGTTGAGATCTCTAATACGAAATTCACCAAGTCCGGCTGAAAATATGTAGTAACGTTATATGCATATTTAAAATTTAAGTACTAATTACTAGTATGCAGTAACAATTTTATTCTCTTGAGACAGGATCTAACTTCCATTAGAAATTTTGAGTAAAAAACACAGAAAATTTCTGACCCAATCAGGATACCCGGGAACTCTTAATCAGAAGTCGGTGCCACCATGCTGAGCAATGGCGGGATTAACGCCGATCTCTTACATCCAACCAAGTAATTAAAGATCAGAATATAGTTGCTTCTGAGTGTGACATGGAGCTGATGATATGCACAACACAGATATTTTGAGAATTTGCTGAGGAAGATGGTGACACCCCATAAGGTTTTTTAATCAATCAATTGCGGATATATGTATCAACGATTTCCATTATAAACACTAGACATGTCTAAGAAAAATGTAAAAAACTACAAACCGTTTTGTATTTGGGAAACCTTTTTGGCTATTTCTCGAATTATTTGTAACCTCCATTTCTCTGCTTGAGGCAGGTCATTGCATTCGGAAGCTAGGAAAGGTCTTCTCTGTTTGACGGCAACTCCGCTTTCTTGAACTTGAGCTGCTCTCCATCGAGCCAACGTTGTCCTGAAAAACAAAAAAAAAATGTTTTGAATTGTACCCCAGAAATTAACAAAAATTTATATTTCCCTTTATGACTTGATTGAAAATTTAACCATATAAGCTTTAAGTATTTAATTATTTTATTAAAGGTTTGAATATTGGTGAAATAAAATGTTTTAGAATGATAGAAAGCAAGATTATATAAATATGATATTAGTTCATTGAAAAATTAACCGAATTTGTCATATATGTATTTAGGTTTATTATTGTTTTTTTTTGTCTATGAAAATCACATCGCAAGGCCCTTTATTTATTCTGATTTGAAATTCCAATACTCATCATAAAGTACTTCAAAATTTATAATTAATATTATCCAGAAGTAAAATTTGACAGTTAACCACATTCACAACATCATATATTTTCTGGAACAATAAATCCGCGCCTCTTCTTGTAAATAGCTTGTCTCTTTTAAATACATTCTCCCACAAAATATTTTCTAGCCCTATCCTCCCACTCTACAATAGCCCATATGAAGTACAAAACTTCATTCCAAAAATCCACCTTTCTATGGGGATAAACAAGGATTTTGCTCAAAAGAGTTTCCAACACGTCATTGGTCGCCACTGGCCAAATTGGAAAATAATTTATACTGATGGCTCCAAACTTGACGATGGGAGAACTGGGGCCGCATTTTGCAGTGCGTCATACAATGAAAAGATTAAACTCTTGCCTGAAATGACAGTTTTTGCTGCTGAATATATCGCCATTTTAGAATCTGTATTATACATTTTAACGTTACCGCCCAATAAATTTCTAATATTAACAGATTCAATGAGTGTGTTACAGAAACTCGATATGCCAGCCTCTCTTCATCCAGATGACGACCTGGGTATGCATGTTCGCCGGAGAGTCATGCAGGCGGAGTCAAGTGGATCCGAGATTGTTATGGGATGGATTCCCAGCCACAGTGGTATACCTGGGAATGAAAAGGCCGACCAACTGGCCAAGGAAGCAGCTTCCTCAAACACCTGTACCGCAACATACAAGATCCCAGCGTCGCACCTGTTACATATTCTGAGACAACAATTTCTCGAGCGCTGGCAACTCCACTGGAGCACAGAGGGACTCTCAAAGGGACGCTCATACAGAGAACTTTCACCCCAGCTAAGCCTCAGGCCATGGTTTGCTGATATCAAACTGAGCAAACAAGTGGTGTCCACCATTTGTCGCATGAGATTGGGGCACTGCTGTGTTGGTGCTCATTTATTTAAGATAGGTATTTTTGATTCCCCGTCCTGTGAATGTGGCTCTGAAGAGGACACTCTCAACCAAAACTTCTTTGAATGCCCGTTAATTGACAGATATCCGGACTTCCTGCGAAATTTCTCTCGGTTGGGAGTCCTGTTTCCATGCAGCCTCTCAGATCTTTTATCTCCCCCTTCCAAAAATATATATGCTCTCCTTTCTAAATTCATAAATCTCAATTCCCTTAAAATATGACCCGTTACTTCTACCATTTTTCTCTACAAATTTTCCCCCCACTTTTTTGATACCTCCTAATTTATTGTCCTGTCCTCAATAACACAATTAAGTACCTAATAGACCAGTGTGTCCCAATCTCTCAAGTGTGAAAATGGCTGGGACACTCCTTTGGGGGTGAAAGCCAGAAATATGGGAAGAAGAAGTTAAATTTGACTAAGAATATGTACGTTACTTACATTGCCTTTTCTGCATTTCTAGCCTGAAAAATAATAAAAATTCATTATTACAATTGAGTAACAAAACTTTATCTATTGAAATAGTCCCTACTTTTCATTATTGCACAATAAAGTGCAAATAAAAAATAGATTAGTCTGACCATACATTACGTTTTTGCCGGGATGGTTAGGAATAAATTTTTTTTTTAAAAATTCAAAAAGTGTACTTTAAACACATTTCATTATTTAAAGAGGCACTCCTTATTTTAAAAACTGTTTATGTTGATTATTAATGTAAACAATGTCTCTATTAAAAGAAAATATAGAGTTGTCGTTTTGGTAGTATCTTTGATTTTTAATGGCATTCATGGGTCTCATAGCCATAGTTCGATAGACAACACTAAGGGGCAACAATTGGATGTAAGTTTTTTCAATCTTTTCGGGGGTTTAATACTAATTGTTAGAACTTTCTATGATTCATGTGAAGAGAGGAAGAAGAAAAGTGCAGGTAGTCAATAGTCATGAAAGTTGTGCGTGAGAGTTATTTTTGTTTTGTGATACAAAGTCGTTGTATTTTACGAATAAATGATTAATTTATAACAGTCGGGTTTCAATTAATCCTCTCCCCACGCAAACCAAGGAAGCAGCAGTTACAGTAGTTTAACGTAATGTTAAGAAAATAACAACAATATTTCGTAAGTTCTTTAACCACTTACACTGCAATGCAACACAACACATAATAGTAGTAAAAATATTTGTACAAGGTTATAAAAAAATATTTAGCTAATTCCAGTGCCAAACAAAAATATTGGTTTCATTTTCTTGACAGCAGTGAATGTCGGTAGAGTATTGGAATATCATTGACTAATTAATTAATTAAACTTTGCACAAAAATCGCTATCCGTACTTAAAATTTAGGCGGAAACCCAGAAGATAAATAAAAACACTCACCATCGTTTATTTATGAAATACGACAAATTCTTCAAGTAATTGTTAATATAATTGAACAAATTCAAAGAAACAAGATAGAAAAATAATTATGAATATCAATAACGAATATATCCACACACTTTAAAAGTTTAACTTTTAAAAACGTTTGAAATTCGACATAGTTTTGGATAGATTTTGAATGCATTTTAAGCTTTCTTTGTCATCTGTCAATGTCATATTTTGTAGCAGTTTGGAAGACTGTGTAAGAACACGTAGAAAGCGGATTCCGACCCGCGCCGACCGGCTCATAGATTGTTGTCTATGGTTTCAATGCATTTAAATGGGCATGCCGGAAAGCGGGTTCCTGCTTTTGCTGTGTGTATCCCATTCAAATGTATAGAAACTTTCTTTGCGCCGGTCGGAATCGGCGTTCTACGTGATTTCACGTAGAAAGCCGATTCGGACCCGCGCCGACCTGCGCAAAGAATGTTTCTATACATTTGAATGGATGTGCGCACAGCAAAAGCAGGAACCCGCTTTCCGGCATGCCCATTTAAATACATTGAAACCATAGACAACAATCTATGAGCTTGTCCGCGAGGGTCGGAATCCGCTTTCTACGTGTTCTTACCCTAAGGCTAAGAACACGTAGAAAGCGGATTCCGACCCGCGACGACCGGCTCATAGATTGTTGTCTATGGTTTCAATACATTTAAATGGGCATGCCGGAAAGCAGGTTCCTGCTTTCTCTGTGGGTATCCCCATTCAAATGCATAGTAACATTCTTTGCGCCGGTCGGCGCGGATCGGAATCGGCTTTCTACGTGTTCTTACCCTAAGGGTAAGAACACGTAGAAAACCGATTCCGATTTGCGCCGACAGGCTCATAGATCGTTGTCTATGGTTTCAATGTATTTAAATGGGCATGCCGGAAAGCGGGTTCCTGCTTTTTCTGTGGGTGTCCCCGTTCAAATGCATAGTAACATTCTTTGCGCAGGTCGGCGCGGATCGGAATCGGCTTTCTACGTGTTCTTAGCCTTAGGCTGAGAACACGTAGAAAGCAGGTGGCGGGTTTCCGGTTGCAAGAAACCGTTGCCCGCTTAAATTTGCGCTGGGTACACGGACACAGAGAACGCAGGCAAAGTTTGTTTGTGGTCTAGCAATCTGTGTTAAATACTCCATACTCTATGCTTGTGATCTTGTCAAAGTTAATAACTGTCAATAACATAATTGCATGTCGTCCGCAGTAATGAATGAAAAACTTTTCAAATTATGATTTTTTTCTCATCTAGTGCCCATCAATAAAATTAAAAGTTACAAGCGTCCATCCCATTAATTGTGATCGGTTTGTACATGGCGGATACCACAATATGCAAAGTTAAAGAACGACAAGGAAAGATTCCTACCAGTACTCCAGGATGTGTTATGGTGCAATCTTCGACGTGTTTGCGTTAAGGATGCTAAATTTGGATTTATTTTATCACTGGCTATCCATGAACATGAAGTGGTTCCTAGATTACTCACCTAGTACAATTTCGAAATATGAATTCTTTCCTGTTTCTCTAAATAAAGTTAACTGCTTCGATGAGATCAACTGAATGCATTAGTGCTTCATTATGTTGATAAGGATACATTTTTGTCCTTTTAATGTTTTTTTAACTTTCTTTAAGGTAAAAATGTACTTTAGAGATCTACTCAAGCCAAAAATTCAAATATGTTCGGTTTGCAGAGGGTAAAATGGATTCGGGGGTGCTTGTGAAGAAGTATGGTAACCTATATTCATGACTGTTAGTCATGAAAATAGGTTAGTTAGAAAATATGCTAACGAACCTAATTTTTTTAATGAATTGGTAGTAATGTCAAAGTACGAGTAGATCTCTAAAGTGCATTTCAACCTAAAATAATAATGGTTAATTAATGAAAGTACGTATACAAAAATAAACTTGTAGTCATTACTAGCAGTAGGTACACAAAAACGATTTCTCGATCAGGTTAGCAAGTGGCAATTACATTGATTTTTCCTGTTATAGAAAAAAGTATAAATATAGGGTAAAGTTATGAATTTATCTCCAAAGCAGAAAAATAAACAAAAAAAAAAAAAGTAGGTGATACCCCCAGCACCACTCGATTAAGTTCATAAAAAGTCATAGGTTTCTTTATTGTACACTTAACAAAAAATCCAGATTGGAAACAGATTTATCCTCCAATTATATTCAATGGATCCATACAGTGGTAATAAGACCCTTGATAACATAATATGTCCCTGTTGTTGGTACAAAAAGACTGAGCAAACAACCCTAAGGAACCTAATAATAATATAATATAGAAAATACCTAATATTATAGATAAATGTCGTGCATGTGGTCAGACAGGAGAGACTCTCACATCTAGTAAATAAATAATAAAATATATTCAATGAGAAGTAATTCAAGATTCAAAAATAAGTCAAGTTACACAAATCAAGCAGACAAGTTAAGTTACGTTCCATTTAAATTTCCTCGTTTCATAGTTGGAAGCAATATCTCTATCTATCCACACAGTGGGACTTCTTTGTCGACTGCTCTACAGTAAAAAAAAGAAACTACACATTTTTTTATTTCAATGAATATATTTTGCTTATACATTGTCATTCATAGAACACATTTATAGTTGAATATATTACCCTCCTTATAAAGAAAAACTTGTGTTACAGAATATTAAACATTTGATTGAATGGAGACGGTAGTCTCTGAAAAGCGCTTCATGTTTGAATCGTTTTATGATAGAACTATATATAAAGGTCTCCTCAAGAATGTCACTAGGTCCTTGAGCTCTTATGGTCTTGTATAATAAGGAGGGTAGACTTTTAGAGAAAGTTAGATAGTTTGGTTTTCTTATAGGGAAAAGGGCTCGGCTTGAGTGAAGAAATTAAATACTAGTTTTAGAATAGAGGTAAGAATTTATTCAGTCTTGTACTTACCGATATTAATTTGACATAACATGAAATTGAGAAAAGAAGGTTTGATTCAATATTAAATAAAAAAAGGCTTGCTTTTTTCCATAAAATTATAATGATAAATAAAACTTGTAACAAGGATATTTGAAAAGTTACCGAGGTGCAAAAAATAATTAGATAGCCGTGTCTGCAAATGGAGTGTGTTAGATATTCTGTGCAATCCTCTATGAAATAAGGTTTTGTGTGAAATAAACAATAAATTGATATTCATCCCTGTGTCGAATCAAAAGGTAAACTGTTTATTTTGCATGTATGCTAAATTGGTGCTATTAATGTTGTGAGAAATTTTCGGTAGGTGGTGGAATTTCATCTGTAGATGGTGTGATTTCTCCTATAAAAATGCGAGCATCACCAAGCACTTTCTGCAAAACACAGTAAGACATCTTGTTTATGAATATGGCATAAAACAAAGAAAGACAATACAAATGTAGAAATAAAAGTAACAATCATGAATAAAAATTATATTTTATTTTATTCAGTCAAAAAAATCATCACTCAGCATAACTGGTAAAAACCCTTTGCGCCGATATGTACCTATACATTTAAAAATATGAGTATGGGCTCACTCAAAGCAAACACAAATACACTTTTGACATCTTTCACACTAACCAAAGGGTTGTGTTGTGAAAGTGGAAATGGTCGGCACCGGGATTCGAACCCACGACCTTCAGTATGCTGTGTGTATGCAAGCCATCGACTGATACCATTGGACTACCAATCACCTCCATACAAATTAAATTTCTTCTAAATAATGTTCTTCCAAATAAACATCTTCGTTAATATCTCTATTGATAACACATGTACTGGGTGATTGTTATAAATCCCTTGTGAATAGGGTTCCCAACCCTCCCGGATTGCCCGGGAGACTCCGGTAATAATGGTCAACCTCCCGACCTCCCGGGCAGCAACAATTACTCCGGTTTTTTTTTCTAAAAATCTCGCTCGCTCTTCGCTATTCACTCGGTCGACGTTGTTGATTCGGCGATGTCTGACATCGCGATGTTTGACGTATTTACAAAAATGGTATAACTTTGAAGATTTGGAATACCAAGCAATGAAAATTTTATCTTTAAAAGAACCAATCACATGGACCGGCATTACTAGACTCCAGGAAGTATTAAATATTGGCTTGGATAGTGACAAATTGTACGATGATGTTGGACTTTTGCGTGAGATGCAACCACATCTTGTTGAAGAAAATCGAGTGGATTTACGCTGGGTTGACTTCTTTACGAAATCGAAAGACAGAAATCCCTGTCCTGAATTGAAAAAAATGATCACGTTTGTTCTTTCCATTCCTGTGTCTAATGCTTCATGCGAGCGCGTATTCAGCAAGTATGTAGCAAGGAAAGAAATCGAATGAGTATTACTTTAGTAAAAGCAGAGTTACAAGTATTAACAAACTTTGATTTTTCATATAAAAACTTTTATGATTTTGTGGTGAAAAAACGACAATGCTGCTCGAAAACAAAATAAATATAACTTTAAAAATTAAATAATGATTTTCTTTCTCTTAAACAACCCCCCCCCCCTCTTATTCTCCCGGGTTGGTCCTTTCCAGAGTTGGCAACCCTACTTGTGAAGTATAGAGTAGGAAATGTTGACTGGTATACACAATCTTTTACTAATTTTTGCAACCTGCTTCTAAATGATAATAGACGATCCTTAATATTTATTTGCTTGGAGACACTCTAACTTCTGCTTCAGGAGTTAATGTGTTCAAGTGTGGACTTGACAGACTGAACAAGTGAATACTGTTGTGAAATCAAACATATCAGCATAGCTGCCTGTCTGATAACATTAATAGTAAAAATAATAATATCTAATGACTTATCGTACTTACATATTTGATGACATGCATCTTTTCCTGCAACTGCGGAATGCTTGCAGATATAATATGTGGCATGTCTTACTGCTCCGACCATAAAGAAGACTGTATTTGGAAATTTACTGATAGCTCTTGGGAGTTGAGAAGACAGGAAGCTATCATTTGGGGATTCTAAAACAATATTTGCATGTGTATTTGGACCTCTTAGATTTCCACTTGACTGCCTCGGTTTTACTATATCCCAAAGAGATAAGAGCGATTGATAGTACGGCCGTTTATGTACATTGTCGTTGATGGTTCTTCTGAGCTAATGGTAGAATTTTATCATATTCAACTGCGAACTGGCTCCTTAAATATTTCCATTTCTTTCTTGATTTAATTTCTGTAAATGAAAATACCATTACATGTAATAAGTTGTTATTGAAATAAGAATGATTTATTATAAATTTCTACAAAACAATAAAATTCTATACAATTAAATATACAGAGGGTGAGTTTATCATTGGACAGAGATATCTTCCAATTAATTTTCATTAACATTTCAAAAACATTCAGGATAAAACGTTTTAAAAAAACAAACAGTTTTATTCCATAGTTCTAAAGGCTATTGTGGGCGCTTCTTACAAATTCATTACAACTGACTTTGGAGGTTAGAGAAACTGTATTTCAAATAAGCTATAGGCGAGCAGTTTATAGCTGATGTGTCCATATCTAGCTCAATCAAAATCAATAATTATTCTCAAATACTCGTCTTATAAAGGCGTCAAAAGTGTATTTGTGTTCACTTCGAGTAAGCTCGTGTTTCCTCAGGTGCGTGACCTGATTCATTGTTAACATTTCACTAAAGCTGGGAATGTGGTGATGCCCATGCAAGATCTTTAAGGTCTCTAATAATATCCACACATTCTTATTTAAAAACCATGCGTTACTGCAATATGTAGATACATAAACACACTGAATATCAATTGTTATTAAAACTTACCAATCGAGATTTCTCTCCAACATTTTTTCTACGGCATTTTTATTGCTGTGCAATTTGTTTCCTTTATCTTAAATAGGAGTTTTAGCAAAACCCGCGGCAATAAAATTCCCGGTATCCATCGAGTTATAATAATATTTTGACGACTCGACATGACAGTAATGACACATACAAGAGAAAAAATGACAGAACCAGCGTCTGCCTGCCCAAAAAAGAATGTCCAATTCATTCCGGTAAATATGCCCGCGTCGCGTGCTAGTGCCTGAAAGCGGGCCCCTGTTTTTATTGTGCGCACGTCCATTCAAATGCATAGAAACATTCTTTGCGCCGGTCGGCAGGTGTCGGAATCGGCTTTCTACGTGTTCGCGCCCTTAGGGTGGGTTTCCCGATCGTTAGTAATAGCAAACCGTTAGCATTAGCAAAGTAATAGCAACCTGTTAGTAAAAAAATGCGTTGTTCCACACAAATGTGACGTCATAATAGTAAAGTACTTTACTAACGGATTACTAATCGCTTACTACGCATTCTACCTGTAGTAATAGTGAAGCATTAGTCATAAACGTCAAAAAGTTTCAATTTGACGCTTGTGAATGATACAACAAGTGAGTATTTTGTAGTCAGTTTTAATTAATTTAATCTCATTGTATTATTATATACTCCTTTTTTCTTTAATAGCATTTGATGTATTCAAACTCATAGGAAACGAGTTTATAACAAAGATGACAAATATATAGATAGATAATGTTTTGCTTATGTTTAAAATTTATCAGATATTATTATGGTTAACAGCTATTACATTACATTTTCTGTATCTTTCATAACTGACTTATCACTTTAATGATTTATAAAATGATTTCATTGCAGGAACCGTGCCATACAAACTAATGAGAACGAGACTGTACTCATTTAAATACAGTTTCAAGGTAACTGAATTCTAACAAAATGACATGATATCAATTCATTTGTATGGGAATTTTCTGAAAAAAAATCCAAAATCTTTATGTCCCTGTGGCAATAAGGCCTGATGATACCTGGTATAGATGGTTTATATTTTACCTCTGCCTTTCTCAGTTATGGCGTCTTTAGAGGATATAAGAATATACCCCAAATCCCAACAATGAATGTATCTCTCAACAACCTCAGGTTCGCAGACGACATAGTCTTGTTTGCCAAAGTGATGAGTGCTGCAAGTCAGCCCCATAACATCCAGGTGGATGGTCAGACACTTGAACAAGTTGAGAGTTATGTATACCTTGGCCATACAATAAACTAGGAAGAGAAAATCAAGAAGCGGAAATAGACAGAAGGCGAGGACTGGCATGGGCAGCATTCGGTAAACTGTCCTATATCCTGAAGTCTCCAAATTATTTCAATTACTTAAAGAGAAAACTCTTTGATGCATGTATTCTCCCTGTGCTCACTTATGGCTGTGAAACGTTTGTGTTCACTCAAAGAATATTAAATAAACTAGCTGTAACACAACGAGCTATGGAGAGGAGGATGCTAGGTATCTCATTGAGTGATAGAAAGACTAATACATGGATAAGACAGAAAACATGAGTCACCGATGTGGTTCAGAGGGTCGCAAAGCAACAGTGGAGTTTGGCTGGTCATGTAGCCAGAGTAACCGACACCAGATGGACCAAGAAAGTTCTTGAGTGGCGTCCGAGAACTAGGAGAAGTGTTGATAGGCCTCAGGCAAGGTGGTCTGAGGGCATCAGACGGATTGCCGGGAGTGGGTGGATGCGGCTGGCGCAAGACAGAGGACGGTGGAAGTCACAGGGGGAGGCCTATGTCCAACAATGGACACGAGAGGGCTGAAGAAAGTAAGAAAAGTATCTCTCTCTCTCCCTGGCTTGCTCCCAGCTTAATGTCTATGAAGACTGCTAGGGTCAGCTCTCCTCGTCCTCAGGCTGTAGACTCCTCTGCTGCGCTTTTTTTTTTAACAATTAATGTATCTTTGTGATAAATAAAAACAAAACAAATGTACCTATCTAGAATCTTTAATATTTACACTGAATATATATTGGAATTAATATAACATCAAAATGGGTATAAACATAAATTTAAACATATTAATTATAATTAAAATATGAAAATCAAGCATTTATTTATATGTGTGATAATGTCATCATTTATTTATAAGCATTATTCATTTTCTAATTTTTTCACTTCCAACAATAATTTTTGTTTTGCTAACATCTTTATCTGCATGTCTAAAGTGTCCATTTCCCGTTTTCTCATATTGTCTTCAAAGGCATACTTTATCAAATCGACGTAATATTCATCTTGTTTTTTTTATCTTAACTCGATCTTCAGTCAAGTCTAAATATTTCTTGCGAAAAATAGCCTGGTTGCCTAGAATGTAAAGTGCATAATGAAAATTGTATATTTAATTTAATTATATTATTATTATATATGTATATGGAAGTAATTGCTTGTTTTTATTTTGTCCTTCATTGTTTAAAATTTCAATCAAGTGATAATCGAGATGAACAAAGTTATTTATTTATTTATGATACACAAACACAGAACAGATATGAATATACATAAGAAAAACATGAAGGTAAGGTACAAGCTGAGGGGTAATTTGTTCCACAATTACATGTGCATACAAATTGACTACTTTTGAAACATATAATCATAGCTTAAATCAGTTATAAACTAAAAAAACAACAAATTACAAAAAAATAGAAACATTAAATCATAAAAGAAAATTTCAAAGAAGGGGAAGGAAAGGATAAATAGGAGTAAGGAAGGATTCACCTGGATTGTAAACACTGTAGAACTTTCTTTTTAAGCCGCAGAGAAGACGCAGCGAACATATCTATACTGTCAGAGAAGAATTTGTTGTGTCGGCCATTCTATATAGGGGATTTCTAAGGCCTGCAATCGTGTTGGGTTTGTCCATATAGAATAGATTGCATGAACGAGTTTGCGATGGCACCCGGAATAAGACAAGCTCAGTAATGATGGCGTGTCAAACTCGGAGGTACAAATTTTTCTCACGAGTGGTCATATCAAGAAGTATTCGTCGATTAGATAGTGTAGTTAAACTGGTTATGTCTACCCTATATCTCCCGTTCATAAATTTAATAAATCTGTTTTGCATACCTTCAACCTGATCAATTTATTTAAAGTATGGGTTCCATATGGTTGAACACTATTCCAGTTTGCTTCGCACTAAGCTGCAGTTTTAAAGTTTTTTGTTGATCTCAGAATGAAACCTAGCAATCCCGCGCAGTCCCCAGTGATATTATTTATGTGTTGGTCGAAGTGTAATTTAGAGTCCACAGTTACTCCCAGATCCTTGGTATGAGTCAATTCCTTAAGCCCATATGTCCCTGTAAACTGTAAGTACATATATGGAATAGCTATTTTCTTTTTGGTGAAACGAATAGTATAACACTTATCGATATTCAAGTAGAGTTTATTCTTCTGGCAATAATCATTTAGTCTGTTCAAATCATCATTCAATCAGTCACGTCATGTATTTTAGAATATACTTTTAAGTCATCAGCAAAGAGTACAAAGTTTAAGTAGACACAACAATTGGCTATGTCATTTATAAATATCAAAAAGAGCATGTTATGAATGCATGCAAGCATGTTTAGTAGGGATGAAAAGTGTGAAAAAAAACGAACATAGGAAAGTTGCTGCCTACAGGGTGGGCGGTGCACAAAGACCTATAATGAGAAACAACAATGTCTCACTACAAGCAAAGAAACTAGTGCATAACGCAATTCTGTTCCATCGATGGGCAGGAAATATGCTCTGGAAAACAGATTAAATAATATTTTCAAAAATTATTATGAACAACAAATGTGTGTACACTACAGAACTGCTTAGACATAAAAAATATACTTACTTGGTAATATTGGAATCTTCGGGATTCATATTTTATTTCCAATTAAACCGACAAATAGTCTTAGCCTTAAAAAAATATAATATTGACGACGCAGCAGCGATGCACGTAAATATAACCAAAAAGTAATGAATGACATTGCACGCCACAGAACACATACTCTCACAGAACACATAACTCTCTAACGAGAGAAGAACGCCAACTTCATAGAAAAAATATGCAAACACGGAAATTGACAGATGGCATCTATGTCTCTCGCTCACATCTTTCATGCCCATACACAAAACCGGGAAATTCAAATATGGGTCGGTACAATGCGCACTAGCGACCAAAACAGTTGCATTCTAGTACAAAAATGGGATATGAAAATATCCCATCTTTATACTAGAATACAACTGTTGAATCATTTATCCTGAAATTGGTTATGATAAAGAATTAAAATGCAGCAGTAGTTAAATGTGGCATTTATTTTTATGCAAATAATAAAACATGTAACAATATAAATAGTATGTATTATTGTTATCTATTACCTACATAAAATAATACTAAGCCAAAATATATTATCAATAACAATTAGTTACTCGAAAAAATATGTTGAAACGACACAATACATCCTGATTCTACTTATTATTAAAATCACAGAAGTAACCACAGCGGAACCTTTTTTTACCGTTAAAAATGACGAGTACGTAGGACTTATTACAAAATCTTTTAAAAAGGAATACAATGTGTCTTTGATGGTATGTGATTGATTATTATTATGACACCACAGAATAAGGAACATTTCCGATACTTGAAACTCATAATAACAAAATAATAAAGTAAACGAAAGATTCAATGTCTAGAACCGACACACAACCACTTGTAAATATTAATTACACTATTATGAGTCTTTGTTTTAACATCTTTTACGTGCATACAATAGCGTAGTGGTAAAATCTCAAAACAAAACAGGAGTCCATTTGTCGAATCAACACAAGAGTCCATTTGTCAAAACAAAACAGAGTCTATTTCTCACAAACAACAGTATCTTTCTTGATATCAACGAGACCATTTTTCACAGCGATACGAAACACCGATTCGACTTCACACAAAATTAATAACACAATCTCCCGAGTTGGAAACAGGAAAAAAACGGAATAATCAGTCAGCGCTCGTCTAAATAAAATGGCTGAAGTTGTTTGGATGTTGTTTGGCAACAAGATCAGTGTAGCCAGCTTTCAAAAAATAAAAAAGTTTTGCAACATTATTTTTCGAAATCTGGTGTCTTATAAAGAAATACATATTAATTCACGAATCAAAACACCACGTGATAACATAATAATAAATGTATGTTTTTAATATTCACTCTAAAGTTCATATTTCGGAATTATTTCATAATCGGTAATTATATTTTTTGCGTCTGTTATACAAATTTCGATACCATACAATACCAACATTAGCATCACGATGTACCAACATCAGCATATTCTTGTTGGCAAGTACCAATACCAGAGTTAACCCCCCATACTCTTTAACTGCACGCGCATGCGTACATGACATTTTATAATAATGTTGCATGATGAAAAAATGTTTTTAAGCTTTGTGATGTTGGTATGAATGTTACTAATCGATTACCTTTTACTTTGACATTCCTTGCGATCGAGCAACACCTGATAGACCCGCTTGCACCAAGGTGATTTAACCTTGGTTAGTGGAAAAGAAGACCAAATAACGAAATTTTGTCTTGCACCACCACTGACCAGAGATCAAGCGACCAAATAAATAGCAAAAAGTTAAACCACCAAAATAGAACGGTTAACATCGCTAGTCGGGTACTAAGTTCGGTGCTTTCGAGTTATCAACTGTCAAATACGTTATTATGTATAATCAGTGGCCGCGGTTTTTGTTAAAACTACAATATAAAAATGACGTGGACAAATGTTGAAGAGAAATTTGGATTGCAAATGAAGATAGTAAGTTTTAATAACATTTGATATCCAATCAATTCTTTTTTGTATTGTTCATAATATGTAGTTATTATAAACGCAACAATATCTTTCATGTGCATTACCACCTTCCCGGCTTCAGTGAAATGTTTACCGTATATATTATTATTATCTAGTATGTTTACAATAAATGGAACTAAATTCAATTCGGTAATACTCCAGTTTAGTCACTCCTAATGATTTCGAGGTTATCTTATATACGATTTGAATATAACCTAACGTTAAATCTTATTGTTGAATTTCAGAATACGCCGGCGGATATGGAGGAAGTGGCGGTTATGCTGCTCAATACTCTGTGCCCCCACCAGCAACTGGGGTGAGTGCCTCAGGTGCCCACGGCGCCCCAGCTAGAATTGCTCCCAATGGGGAAAACAAGGTTTGTGTATTTTTGATTCTTTTTATTTACAAAATTGGTTTCTTTCTCGTAATTCGCTTAAAATATCATTGGAGGCTTGGTGGCTAATATATAAAATGTATAATTGACCTCCTACCGAGTCCTACAGTGATGTTGGACAATTGGTAGCCTGAGTTGGCTCTCACATAGCTATCAGGGTTGAGATGTTGTTTCAGACATTTTCTCTCATGCAATATTGTTTCCTTGAAAAGTGTACCTACCCGTGCGACCAAAAAGCTAATTTTCAAAATTACTAACAACTATTGCAAAAGTTTTTAAATTTAACAATTTGACGTCGTGGTTCAGAGCATTTTATTTCTTTGTACATGTCTAAAAAAAGACTGTTCGTAATGTTACAGTCGCTTTTCTAGAAAATCAATGCATTATTGTCCTTTTATTATTGCCAATGGATGAGTTACTGTTGGGCATACTTCCTCATATAAACATGATTTTTCAGGAGCAGACTACAACAACGGAGCTTATAATGTAACACCTAAGGAGGCGCTAACTCTAGAGGGTACGGTGGTGCCAACACCAAGAAAGGACAGTCAGGTGGTTACAGCGGGTCCAATGTCAGCGAAGGTGACAGGGGCTGCAATGCTGGAGATGGCCAGAATGGGTACGGGGCGCCTTTGAAGGCGGAGAGGGTACAGAAGGACCAGTGAGGCCAGGGGACAATGAGCGTGGGTATTGAGGGGACAACGAGCGTGGGTATGGAGGGGACAACAGGGGGTATATGGAAGTAATGAGAGACGAGTATACAGGAGAGGGGGCGGAGTAGGATATGTGTAAGTTTTCCTGCATCATATTATTATTTTATACACATAATACTCTTAACATGTCATGTTTCCCTAGTCAACTGATAACAAACTTATTTCAATAGCAACCTATTACATGCAAATGTATTTTTATTTACAGAAATGAAACTGAGAAAGAAATCTAAATATTGAAGGGAGCAGTTTGCAGTGGAATTTGGTAAAATGCTACGATCTAGGAATATGCATCAGCGACTGCAGTAAATGGCCTTAAATTTCTCTTAAGGATATAATAAACCCGAGACAATCAAGTGGAATCCTTAGAGGTCCAAATATCATCATCATTCTCCTTTTGAACTCTATGTGAAAATGAAGATGAACGTAATTATGTAGTATGTTCTTTAAAAGTATTCTTCCATATACAATGAAAATCATCAGGATCAACTATTATTTATCATTTAGTAGCAGCGTGTAAAAGTTGGTACAAGATTTTGTCTACCAGTCAACATCTGCAACTCCTTATACTTCACAAGGGATTTAAGACTATCACCAAGGAGATCATTTTTATTAAAATTAATTTATAGTAGGAGAGACCTGTTCAAATTTATTCATTTAAAGGAGATTCAAATATTAGTATCCTTAAAAGTTAAATCTTGTATTGATAAAATTTTTATGAAATGGTATAATTATTTCACTATGTATGTTACAATTTTATACATAACGTGACTAAAAAAACTTAGTAATGGGTTGTTTTCCTACGGATACGCTGCTACTATAAATAGCGGTGAATATGTCAGTTGAGAACATTGTCAATATTGTTTCCGTATTAACAAAAAACAATGACATATAATTTTGAAAGACGCCGTCTTGTCAGACGACACACCGTTCCCTAGGAACTCACTGCATAAGGGATAGTTTTGGCCAAGTATGTGTACAATAATATGATCCATGGAGATCATTATACCCCTTATGATTGCCATATGATACCATAATATATTTGATTAACAAAACAATTAAGTAATATAAAAATTATAATAAGTACTAAGTAAGCATGTTAGAAGGTAAATAACAAGAAATAAAGAATATGTAGAAAAATATTCATATTCCTGTTCCTTGGTAAAAATGAGCAATAATTTCTCAAATTCTTTCATGAGCTAAGGAACATTTTTTCTCTTTTACCTCCTTTTTAAGGACATCAATAGTACACTATTTTATACTATGCCCCTTATGTTTTATTTCATTCAATTTGTATTGCCTTTTATTGGTTGCCATAATCTGTAAATAACGAGAAATCCTACTGTGTTTTTGCTTTTATATCTAACGAACATAGACCCAGAGCTGGAAAATAGAGTTTTAATCGTTGATATTGGACACCATGGAAACTACGAGCTAGAACCAATTAATGGGCGACGACAGTTCTTTGTCATTTTGTTTCTCGTTGTTAGTTTCTTGGTGACTATATCAACGATCAAGAACATATGCTCTATTTTCCAACTCTGGGTTTACATTCGTTTGGTATAAACACACCCGAATAGATCTTCAATGCTTTGGGCAGAAGGTGCTTGCTGATAATCCATTTCAAAAAAAGAAAGTCTTGTGTAATTCTATCACACAATGTAACTTCAACAAATTTCTGAGAATGCCATCTCCTTTATGAAATGTAAAAGAGTTTTTTTTAAAACTTATTGTTGTTCATATTATGCATAGCACTTATGTTTATTATTTTTGTAATTAAAGAAAATATAAAAAAAAAACAGTGGATAGTTTCATTTAAGCCATAGAGCAGTTGACAAAGAAATGGTGTCGCACAATGGAATATCTTCCAGTTAAAGCGTAGGTTCTCAACGGAGGTGCTAACATACTCCTGTGGGAATTTGGTACTTTCAAGAGGGTAGTAGAAGACCCGGAGAAAATGAAATAGTAAGAGGGTAGATAAAATAAAGTTTGAAAAGGAAAAAAGTCATCCTTGTGCATTTAATAATTGATCTCATTGGAGCATTTTACTATCTACTAAGAAATAGAAGTCTTTGTTGTCATCACTCATCGCAAAGGCGAAAGCTGTTGTGATGAGAGGTGTTTATTTTAACTGTAATAAAGAAATAGGTGAGTGATCTAGGATCCGCGTTCCATGTTCCTAGATAAGCCAGTGATAGTATAGAGAAACTTCAAAGAATTTCAGGCGAGCACAAACGTATGCAAACAAATAACAAGTCAGATAAACCCTAAATCCAGTATGAGCGTTCTTAACACAACCACATTGAAGATTACAAATCTAATATAACATGAGATATTTGAAAGATTCCGGCTTTCCAAGAAACAAAAATCATTTTGGAACTCGCATTATAACATAATTTGACAAACGTCAGATGGTTCTAAACAATAACAACGTTTGTGCGCATGCGTGCATCTAGAGTGACCATAGTAAAATAATTATTTAAATTTAGGATATTATGCTGCCACGTTAGTCTCTAGAGATCATAAAATCACTTTTCGTGAGATTAATTGTCATGTAAAATATAAATATTTATTAAAACTTAATTAAGGTTAATTTTACAATCGATAAAGTTTATGTTATCATAAGTATATTTTTCGATAAATCTCGAGAAGTAACCCATTTATCATTATACACCTGGCATCCCAGAAATAGTAAACCATAGATCAAAAATGGCTGGTGCAAGACAATTTTATTTGTGGACTTGATCTCTGGTTTACTAGTTCCAAACTACGCCATATTTAGTCCGTCTGATGGCGCAAGCGGGCCATAGTAAAGTACTGTGCTAATACTTTACCATTACTCGCGGCTTCGAGAAACCCACCCTTAGTGCTGGCGGCCATTTTTGACCTCACGCGTCACGGCTGCCTGCGTGTAGACAGATATCGTAGCGTACAGGTAAGTACATACAGATATAGAAGAGTGAATACTGGGCCTCCCGCTGTGACGTAGCGCTAAGGCCTTCTATATAGGTGGTGTTGTTACAATCATTACGGATCATTAATTTACGGATGGTAAAGCGGTTACATGGCTGTGGGTGGCTGTGGCTATGTGGGTTAATCATAGAGAGTATATATTGTGTTCTGTGGGGTTAATTGTCTATGGTTGAGAAGTTGACAGTGACATTCGAGGAGACAACACCGAAATCCGATTGAAAACTTCGGTGAAATTGAGATGAATAATTGCAGGAAGATAATCAGTTTTATATAATTTACTTTATTTTGTGTTTTCTAAATTACTGCTACGAAGTATATTTGTTGTTTACTTTTGTCAATTTTGTATTGTTATTTTGAAATATTCAGTTCAATAGACTTCTTTCATTTGAGAATAAAATAATAGGTATCCGCTCTACCAAAATAAGGCGTTGTTCTCTCTATAACTGATAACTTTTGATTGAAGAAATGTCTCATCAAACTGGAATAAGAGGTATTTGAACAAATGTACACATGAGCCATTGGGCTATGATAATATGTATTGATAACATGAGCCTGCTTTATTTGATCTCATTCCATTGAATTATTATTATTTTAATGTTGTTTTAGGAAATCAAAAATTGAAAACATTTTTTGTGCAATGCCACAATAGCAATGTTCGGGCTATGAAGATAACAATCGAAAATGGTAAATAAAATTTCCCTTCTTAACCTGCCTTAATGTTACTGTGCCTATGTTTTATTAAAAGTTTCAGTTTGTAAACATACAATACAATAGAATTCTCCCTTTTACACCCCACTCAGGGGCATAGGGAGGCAACAAGAGCTCTCCATTGCGCAATGTTTATGACCTCCTCCCACACCATGTCCATGTCCCTCAGCTCTGCTTCGAAGGAGCGGAACACAGTGTACGAATTCTTTGACGAGCCTACTGGGTGATATTCAATATTGTATGTACAGCGCCCTTGAAGTGCAATGCACTAAACGGCGCTATATAAATTGTCATATTATTGTTTATTGAGAGGGTCTTCCTCGTCTTCGGGACCCTGATGGGAGGAAGAACAGCGTTCTCCTCGGCCAACTGTCATTCGGCATCCTTAACACATGTCCCAGCCAAGTCCATCTCCTCCCCACAATGGTAGAGGTGATGGGCTCACGCTGGGTGCGCCGGCGTATAGCGTCGTTCGTGATGCGGTGGTACCATCTTACACTCAGAATTCTCCTAAGGCACTTCATTTCAAAAGCTGAGACTTTTTGTGCCTGGGCTTTGGTCAGGTGCCAGGACTCACACCCATAGAGGAGAATGGGCAACACACACGCATCAAACAGTTTACATTTCGTCTCTACACTAAACGCCGACGCTTTCCAAATTGGTCATGTTGTTAAAGGCGCCACTTGCCATACCGATACGTATCGGGAGCTCAGCCCCGAGGTCACCAGAGGTGGTAATGGTTGCTCCCAGGTATTTAAATTTATCCACCCGGGAGACCTGGTGACCGTCGATGGTTATCGGTAGCTGTTTATCGGGGCAGGCATTACTCGCCATGAGCTCCGTCTTACTGGCATTGACCCGAAGGCCAAGGCGTGCTGTTTCGTCGCAGAGTCTTGAAACACTGCGCTGTAATTCCTCCACTGTCGTACTGAACAACGCTAGGTCATCCGCATACTCCAGATCGCACAGTTCAGTTGTAAACATATTTACTCAAATTATATTTTAAGCATGATTGGCGGGTAATATTGTGTAAAATTAGAGTTGGGATGAATGGGATTGTCTTTTAGCTAATGGGTGAGGAAAATAATGTGTTTGTGAAGCCAATCATGGCAGTGACATAATAAGAGAATATTAAATAATAGAGATGGTTCTGTTAGTCGCTGCAGATTTCTGCCCCTCTTTATCATGTCCAGAAAACTATATAGAGTAAGGGTTATCTGGAATGAGCTTGAACAATAGACTAACCGTAATAACCTGAACATAACGCCCTGCGCGCTTTAGGTGGCCATTGTGTCACAAAACGGCGCGTTAAAAATTATACCCCTATTATAACGCAACTCCAAATTTTCATAAAAATCTCGCCACCGGCTTTTGAACTGGAGGTTGTGGGCTCAATCCCAGATGTCAACCATCTTCCTCTTTCACGACATAAGCATAAGATCCATATTGCATGCGCAATGAAGGTATGTATCAGATTCATGAAGAAAGGGGCAAGATTAATTTTTGTTTTACATATTATGGACTTGTAATATTTTTCTATTTCTAATTTGCAGAAGAATTAACATTAAAAAATGTATTCAAATGTAAAGGTAATTGGGAGCAGGATTATAATGAAGCTTTGTCATTTTTGCTCGAGGAGGATCAGCCATGTTTTGTTTTATACAGGTAGATTAACAAATTTATCATTTTAAACAAGCTCATCGTCATCTTATGCCTGCTGTAGGCCTCTGTTGGACCAGGGCTTCTTCACCTCTCCTCCAACCATGTCTGCATCTCGCGCCATCATCCAACTTCATGCTGCCACTCTAACTATATCGTTCCTCCATCTGGCTGGTGGTCTGCGTACTCCCCTACTTCCTGGGGACTATGCCAACTGTAATAAAATGGCTGCCAACCGTGGTGGTTGGTCGATGTTCCCATAGTAACAACGTACAAACAACAGCTTTTTCTGTTGTTACTATGGGAACAACAACCGACCGACACGGTTGGTGGCCGTTTTATTACACTTGGCTTAAGCTCCAGTTCTGTGCTGCCATGTTCAAATATCTTGCGGCTCCAGTGATCATCCTCTCTATGAAACAAACTACTCTTTTAAAATTATTTAATTATTTTTTGTGGAATTGTTAATTCAATTCTTGGAACACATTATTTTGTAACTTTGTAATGTTCATTGTGTTTAAATTTAGATTAGACACCAAAAACTCGGTTGGCTATGAGTGGTTATTTATTTGTTGGTCACCTGACACGGCCGTTGTGAGACAAAAAATGTTATATGCATCAACAAAGGCAACTTTAAAACAAGAATTTGGATCAGCTCATTTGAAAGATGATTACTTTTGTAGCGTCAAGGTTTGTTATTTGTATCTATTTAAAAAGTTTATGGGATATTTTTTGTATGATTATTCTTATTTGATAGATGTGAAAACAAATATACTTATAGAGCATCATCAAGAATGAACTTTGAATATTTTTCTCAACTCCAAATAATGTATTTAATATATTTAATGTACAGTGTAGATAGATTTGCCTATTGTCTGGAATTTTCTGCAAATGTTAAATAAATAAATAAAATATTCTTTATTGCTCATAAAATATTAACAAATATAATATATTATTGTGGAAAGGGCGGGCTTATTGCCGAACGGCAATTTCTTCCAACCAACCCTAGGTGAAGAAAAACAGTTGTTATCTTATTTTAAACATGTCGTATTAAAGGCTTACAAACTACTGGACTTTATCCATTAAAAACAATATGTTCTGTGTGCGGGTATAATACTAAGCTCTTCGGAATTATTCTGTAAAAGACAAAAATTCTAAAATAAAATAAATCATTTTTTTTATAACAAAATCAATGTCAGATATCTTATCTAGTTTTCATATTTTATGATATGATAGCCCAAGTATGGAACACTGGCATATTTACTTTGTTGTTTCAAAAGTTAGGTAACAATTGTAATGTTAAACTTTTTTTAGGAAGATGCATTATTATCTGGATATAAAAAACATTTGAAATCTGTGGGCGAACCAGCACCTTTAACAGAACAAGAAGAGACCCTTAAATTTTTGAGTATTCAAGATCCCCAGCCTGGCTATAGTACAGACTCAAAGTAAGTTTACTATTGTGTGTACATTTTTCCTCAACATAACCATATTTTATGTGGAAACTTTTGTCTGGATCTAAATATGAATGGGTGAATAGTTAACTTTTGATCTGAATGATTTTGACACTTCCAGGCAACAAACCATAAGCGGAGTCAACTTCCCCATAGAAAAAGAAGTTGGGGATGCTCTCACAGAAATGGCCAAAGGAAAACATACATATCTACAGTTCAAAATAGGTAATAATTCCACTCATACGTAAGTATTTAACATTAAAGTGATCAATAGCCTACAGGTTTGAACACTGACCAGTGTTGCCATCTTTTAAAAATTTTGACCAGAACACAAACTTTAAAAAGGTCATTGAGTAAAGAAACGACCCGGACATTTTATATTTCGCTCGGGTGCACATTGTAAGACCCCTGTATTGACCAAGAAAAACTGAGCGTAAGATTAGCTATGCGAAAGATAAGCCTAATGTCTCCCTCAACGCTTATAGCTATTCATCAACGAAAACTTACAAAACTTAGCTGAGCCTAGACTGATCGTGTGTATCCATAGATAAAACGCAAATGTTTTGAAAAGAAACTGTCATCTATTTACGGAAGCAGTCAATAAAGTAACTAAAATGTATATTTTTTATTATTTAATAAATATAAATAATTATTATCTATTAAAAAAAATTATTTAATATAATTATTATTTCTTATTTAGTTTAATTCAATGATAACAATCACTTTTATTAACAAAACCCAAACGCCATCTATCGATAATCGGCCAAAGTTAAATAAAGTACAGTATTTTCTTACATTTATATTGTTAAAATACTGATATGTACATAAGCATTTTAACATGGAGAAAAAAAGGTAGCAGAACTTTTCGGTTATTGATAAGTGTCGATTTGTCGAGCTGATTAATTTACATATAAAATTATTACATGCCTGCTTACAAATATTGAATAAATTACGAAAAAAACGCAAACAATTAGAAGGAGACGGCAACAAGTATGGCGGACGCTATAGAATAATTTTGACAGATGGACGCTTAGCGTAACGTAAGCCAGCTCTATAGCCGATCAAAATTTGAGGGAAAGGTTTACTCAAATCACGCTGAGGGAGTGTGTAATATTTTGGTGAATACCAATTTTGACATTGATCGTAATTTGAGCTGATGGTACGCTCAGTTTCTCTTGGTGAATACAGGCGCTAGAGTTCAGCATCCCATGAGGCTACTCCTCGAATAAACAGACTCTTGGAGTCTACAAAAGAAAAGAATAAGATGCTGAAAATAGTAGGTTCAAACTCCACAGCTGAGCATTTCCTTTTTCTGAAACAAATTTCAGGTTTGTACGTTATTTGTGTTTTCCAGATTTAGATGAAGAGAAAATTCACTTATCAAAGGCAGATAGTGTACGTGTGTCAGAACTCCCGTCCCATATCCCAGAAGATTCAGCAAGATACCACCTTTACATGTTCAAGCACACACATGAAGGAGACCAATTTGAGAGCATAGGTCTGAAATCAATTTTAATAAATCTTTCATTCTTCGATCATCGTTACAATTGCTTTCTATTGGAATAGGTTTCTCTTGTTTATTTCAGTTAGGTAAGGTACAAATATTCTCATGTTTTTTTACTGCCCAGATGGATCAGTAGGTATTATTAATTCTTATCATTTTTTTTTGTCTGCCTTGTATTTATTTTTTCATTCATGTCTCTTTTTAAACTCCACATATTTTTCAAAAGAATTTCTCTGATGTATAAATAAAACAATTCAATTTGTTTTATTACTTGCTTATTTTATTTTCTCAATCAATCGATCAATTCTCCCTTTTACACCCCACTCAGGGACATAGGGAGGCAACAAGAGCTCTCCATTGCGCTCTATCTTGCGCATTGTTTATGACCTCCTCCCACACCATGTCCATGTCCCTCAGCTCTGCTTCGAAGGAGCGGAACACAGTGTGAGAGGGTCTTCCTCATCATCGGGACCCTGATGGGAAGAAGAACAGCGCTCTCCTCGGCCAACTGTCATTCGGCATCCTTAACACATGTCCCAGCCAAGTCCATCTCCTCCTCACAATGGTAGAGGTGATGGGCTCACGCTGGGTGCGCCGGCGTATAGCGTCGTTCGTGATGCGGTGGTACCATCTTACGCCCAGAATTCTCCTTAGGCATTTCATTTCAAAGGCTAAGACTTTTTGTGCCTGGGCCTTGGTCAGGTGCCAGGACTCACACCCATATTGGGCAACACACACGCATCAAACAGTTTACATTTCGTCTCGACACTAAACGCTGATGCTTTCCATATCTTGGTCATGTTGTTAAAGGCGCCACTTGCCATACCGATACGTATCGGGAGCCCCGAGGTCACCAGAGGTGGTAATGGTTGCTCCCAGTTACTTGAATTTATCCACCCGGGAGACCATCGATGGTTATCGGTAGCTGTTTATCGGGGCAGGCATTACTTGCCATGAGCTACGTCTTACTGGCATTGACTCGGAGGCCGAGGCGTGCTGTTTCGTCGCAGAGTCTTGAAACACTGCGCTGTAATTCCTCCACTGTCCTACTGAACAAAGCTAGGTCATCCACGTACTCCAGATCGCACAGTTCGCCCATCTCTCTGTGTTATGGGTATACTTCTTGCTCCTTGCATGGACTTCTTTCTCAACAGAAAGTCCATGACTATTATGAATATAAAAGGAGCTAGTACGCATCCCTGTCTGACTCCCGTGGTGATCCTATAAGCTTCAGTAGGACCACCTGGCGTTTTCACGCTACACTCGGAGTCTTCATACAGGGACTGCACCATTTTAACTATTTTCGGAGGTAAACCATACAGAGCAAGTATTTTCCATATTGATGGTCTATGTGGGCTGTCGAAGGCCTTTTCAAAATCTATGAAGCAACAAGCGACTGGAGAGTTAAACTCTTTACACTGCTGAAAGATGCACCTGGCACAGAAAATTGGGTCCATGCAGGACTTGCCAGGTATAAAGCCACATTGTTGCTCTCTCAGGACAGCCATGACAGGCCCCCGAATGCGGTGTAGTAATATCTGAGATAATACCTTACCAGGAACACTCAGTAGAGTAATTTCACGGTAGTTTCCGCATTCAAGGGGGTCCCCCTTTTTAAATATTGCGACGATGGATCCATTCCGCCAATCTTTTGGCTCCTTTGCTCTCCTCTTCCCACGCCATTTTAAATATATCGAGAAGTGGTTGGCCAAGGGTGTCTATGCCTTGTTTGAGGAGCTCTGCGTGGATTCCATCGTCTCCTGGCGCTTTGTTGTTTTTCAATCTCATCACGGCCAGCACCATCTCGCTGTGGGTCGGCGGATCTCTACATATCCCAGTCGCCTGAGGTATATTCAGACCCGCCAACTCCTCCTCAAAGTTGTAAGGTGAGGAGGGTTCGGGGCGGTTCAATATTGACTTAAAATACTCCCTCCATCTCCCTTTAATCAGTTCGGGGGCAGTGACAGTGGCTCCACGAGAATCTCGTATTGCCGTCAAGGGTCTTTTTTGACCCCTGCCCCCGACCTCCCGGGTGATTTCGAAGAGTGTCCTTGAGTCATTACCGAGTGCAGCAGACTGTGCTCGTCGTATCTGAGAGTCCAGGTGTCTTCTTTTATCTGTTTGTACAGAGTGCTTTACCTTGCGGCTCAGCTCCCTGTACTCAGACACCATTTTTATTTTCTAGTTTAGTAAAATACGTAGTACAAATTGAAGACTGGTGTTTAATTTTTACACTATCAACCATTTAGTGCTGAATGTATAGCGACTGGATTGAACTATGCTTTAGCTTCAATAAGTTTTTATTTAATTAACACTAATAAACCAATATTTATTAAATTAAAATTGATTAATAAAATTTGTATTTCAGTGTTTATCTACTCTATGCCAGGATACAAATGTTCTATCAAAGAGAGAATGTTATACTCAAGTTGTAAAAGTTCATTCTTGAATACAATTGAACAATATGGAATCAGCGTTGCAAAAAATGTTGAAATTGATGATTCAAAAGAACTAACTGAGGAGTTTTTACAAGATGCTATTCACCCGAAACGAAATTTACATCGTCCGGCCTTTGCCAAACCCAAAGGGCCTCCAAACAGAGGGGCTAAAAGGATAACAAAAACTCAACCCATAGAGTAGAGCACAAACTGTATTTTGTGAAACAAAAAAATGGTACTATGATTTGTATTTATATTTTATTTGTATAAATGTTATTGTTAAAACAACGAATCTTCTATTTATTTCACACACATCTGTATTCTCGAGTAAATGCATAGTCCAACTTGATTCTATTTGATTTCATCTGGTATTCCCGGGCCCCTGTTAGTCACCGAGGCAGAATGCTGGTCTATCAATGGCTGCACTTCAGTAGGTTCCCTGGACGCTCTAATTTCTTCAGATGCCTTCTGTCTAAAATTCAATATTTTTGATTCAATGAGCACAAATTCATTTAAAAAAAATATATTATCAATGTTGCGGTGAAGATCAAGAAAAGAAAATATCTATCTATACTTCTTGATAGGGAGATATGGAGGCAACAAGAACTCTCCACTGAGTTGGTTGTAGAATTATTTTTTTAAATGTAAGTAGAGTTCTTTAAAATAGTAAACCTAGAACTAGGATATCAACCAATCCTTGGGTAGACTGTGCACATTCTAAAGATGTTCTAAATTAAGAGAAAGAGAGGATCCACCAGTCAAGTGACGGCCGACGGCTAGACACTAACTAATAACAAGTCTTGGTTACATAATCATATTCAGGTGCATTATCATTACAAAGACAGAATCATTATAGAAAATTATAAAATATGGATAGGTACCCTTATTCTCAGTTTCTGTGACATCTGTGACATTTACGCCAATGTGACATCTGTGACATTTACGCCAATGTGACATCTGTGACATTTACGCCAATGTGACAGTAACGAAATTTTCAGCACCTCTACAAAATAACTTTGGGAAGCTCTGCAGCTGATAGAAAAATCCCCTAAGTTTCTTACTTTCGTTAGTGAGTTAAATTGGGAATAGGGGTAGCATTTTTCAAATAATGACACCAATTTATGAAATATATTAAACAAACCTAGCTGATTCATATTGATATTGCCAAAATCTAACTTCTTCTATAGTATTTCCCGACACTTTCAAGAGGCCGTAGGTAACAACACCAGCAATTGTTCCAAGAACTAGACCTACAAAAACCAAGGTGATTAATCTCAATTAAAACAATCTTGGTTGTATTCTGAAGAACTGTTTAGACAGTTTATAAGTTAGCAAAAACATTTACCTAGTCCACCACCTACAAGTGATCCTCGTAAACCTAAAGGAATTCTGTATATAAATCCTGTTAAAACTCCACCAATCATATATTCCCATACTGAAGATTTAGCACGATAAACAGATACTGTTGTTGAAATAGCACTGAAAATATTTAAGCATAGATAGTCACATAAAAATTAAAAGAAATTGAAAAACATATAATTTTATGCTGCCATTAGATAAACAGGGGGACTGGTCATTCGACCGATTCCTTGAAAGGGGTTAAACTAGAGCTTATTTTCAATAATTTTGTTCCCATTAACCAGGGGTCTAATATCAGTGGTTTTCAAGTTATTTTTAAGTTTTTTTTTTTCAGTTTTCCACCTTTGACCTAAAACTGAAAATTGTGTAAAAAGTACTCCACCTTTAGGAACTAAAAATACAGTTTTCTAATAGCTTATAAATGAAGAAATGCTTTAAATAGAAAATCTCGAAAACCTCAGACATACAACGATCTTAAAACACAAGTCAGTTTTTTTTTCATGTTAATTTTCAATTTTTCAAAGAGATTTACTCGAAAAAAGTATAACAAGCTTTCCGAAAAGGTAAAAATGTTGTCCACTTTAGTACAGGTTTGGAAGATAAATCTTATTAAATGATAAAAAAAAGCAAATAAGTTCTAGTATAACCCCTTTCAGGGAATTGGTCGAATTACCAGTCACCTGTATATTATTAAAAGCTCTCTTCTGACATATGTCTTTTGACAATTGTTTGCATCATCACAATTAGAGACTAGATTATATGCATTTGCATATTTTGACTATCAAATTTAGAGTCGGTGCCATCAATGGATGTTAACATTTTTTTTCAGTTTATGAGAATTGATATTAACCTGGTAAGCATTTGATAAGAAAAAAACATTTTGTTTTGTTATGTGGTTGGATTGCCATACCCAGATAAAACAGTTTTGATCCAATAATTATTTTTAGCTTGGTTTGTTTAGTCTGCTTACAAGGCCGTAGCCAGAAAATAATTTTGGGGAGGGCTTAGTCATGTAGTGGAATAGTAAAATCAATCCCCCTTCTAACTATGGTTGTTAACTACTTACAATCTTGGAAATTAAATAAGATTTTAGTTCATAAAATATAAAAAAAAATAATACTAATTTCCTCTGAAACTAACATATCCGCCAATGTGATACGTAAAACGCTCTATGTGGCAGATCGGCCACCCTTGAAGTATAGAGAAAATGAACCTGAATTGAATAATATACTATAGGTAGTTTATTAAATTTTTGAAAAAAATTGCCACATGACATGTGTGTAATATGCAATGACGACATTATAATTTCGTCTCTTAATCATGATATTTTATAAAGTTTTGTAAATCAAATTAAAGGGTCCAGGTCCTGAATAATGTAAAAATATTTGAAAATATTATTAGATGAAAATAAATACCAAAACATTGTTGTAAATAATGCAAATCTCCATGCCAATCGCATTCCACCTCTTCCAAATGCTGTGGAAACTTCAAATTGTAATTTTTTCTGAAAAATAAAAGCCTTTTTAGTCCTTTTTGACAGTAAAAACTTTTTTAATTTAAATCGTCAACATAACTTTCAGTTGTTTGGTATTTGATGCGATTGATAGAATGTGCCCTCGCAAACATTTTTCAAACAAATACATTGGTCGAAATTATATTGTTTCAATAGGTAATTAATTTAACAGTAAACACATTCAAATTCAATATTCATAGAGTGGACAGGACAATTTCTATCTGGAAAGCTAGCTAACAGACACACAGTGTTTTGTGATTTTCATCCCTTTCGCCAAACCGAGCAGACATATTTTTATCAAGTGGTATTTCTCAAAATAGTTCTTGAATATGATTTGAAAAGCCATTTCATATTTTTATATTATAAAACATATTATTTAGACAAATGACTTTTTTCATCCAGATTTATAGAAAAAATATCATTTAATTGCATGTAATGTAAAGTTGGTACTTTTAAGTATGTCTTTTTTCCACTTAACCAACTAAATAATGTAATTAAGATAAAAATACCTTGGCATCGTAATTACTTTGGAAAGCTGTTGCTTGATTGTTGTTCATAAAATTATTAAAAGCTGTTCGTGAGTGATTCATGCCTCCCCAAACTACTCCTACAAATGCACTAGCAAACCCAGTTTGAATAACTGATTGTAATTCCTTAGATACATATCCATATTCACTAAAAATATAAAGAAATTCGGTTTCGTGAATGTATGATAATAAGGATAAGTATTCTTATGCTACCTCATGCAGTAAGGCAAATTCTATGAAACCAGCAGAGATACTCCAAGCAGCACATTAGGTTGTATACAAGTAAAAATGAATTCTCCAGAGTGATAGTTAACATTGGCAGAATTTGCCTTCTTGACGTGTCAAAGTGCCTGTTCTGAGGCCTAAGGACGAAAATATACAAATACAAATAGGGACAACCTGACGACACAGAAAGAAGGGGAATAAATTTAAACCTCTTGAAATTGTTGGTCTAAATGTATTCTTACTTCAATATATACATCTGTTTCACTCTATCCCAGCCAGATTCTTCACGTATATTATCGTCGTTTGATAAAGGTGTTCGAAACTTTGGATTTACTTCATCATACTTTTCTTTGAATATGGATAACATTCCTCCTAAGTAAACCGGAGAAGTATTTAAGGGACGTAAATGAAATAACGCTCTAAACATGATGGATTAATTCGCCGCCACTCTATTTAATTAACAGCTGAAATAAATATTAAAATTTCAAAACACAACAGGATTACAGCTCATATTAAATTAATTTTAAATATATGCATATTGACACTGCTTTCGTTTGCAACTACAGATGATTCACTTAATGCTCATAAATAAAAATAAAATACTTTAATAAAGTATTTTAATATTGTAGGTATTACTAATGAACTTTTAAGTAAGTATTATTATACTCTATGTAATGAACTAATGGTAATACTTTTTTGGTTATAGTACGAAAATTATGATTTAACCTGACATTGACATTACCAGTGTGATCATCACAGAAAATTATCGCTAATACTTATTCTATGGCTAATAATGGCATAATAAAAAATATTGTGATTAGGTATTTATCTTTGATAGGTACTCTCTCTGATACTTATATAGATGGTGTTGCTTATAATATGTACCTACCATTCCTACCAAATATGTACTCTCAAAAATCATCTCAAATAGATTTACTTTTAAAGTTTTAAAAATGTGTTTGTACACTAGATGAAAAAAACTTGGAAAAACTCTCTAAATTACTCATCGACGACAAAAAAATAAATGTTTCTTAGATAAAAAAAGAAGATCCAACGAACCAGATTATTTTTCATATTTTTTTATGAGACGACGAGAGTTTGCTTTTTCCTTCTGCCGGACTAAACCTTAAATAAGTACTTATGATATGGGGCATGGGCTAATCGTTTGTGTAGTTGTGTACTTCTAACACAACATACCTACCTACTCCTTTTCACCTTGTGACCCCATTTTTTTCTTCGCGCTTGTTTCTTCGTTCTTTTCCCCCCTCGATCTTGCGTTGAATTACCTACTTGAATTCGCAGGGAGAGATCCTATGGAATAAGTCCGCCCACAGAACACATATACTCTCTAACGAGAGAGTCCGCCTTTTCAATCAATTGATCGAATGTTTATCATATTGTATCAACTAGTAATAAATCAATGTTCATTTATCATTCTACTCTACATACTATTTAAACATGTAAAAAGTGGTTATTGTCGTTTTTTAATCGCAAACACCTATTATTTAAGTAAAAGGTTGACCACTTCCTCCTAAGTTCGACATAAAATATTTTCTATTTGGCTTCATTTGGCAGATAATTTTTAACTTAGGTATTCTAACCTCTCTAACCGGTTCCGATTATTATTGGTTTTCTTAAATAGATTTCCGGTTTTCACACAAGTAATACTATAGGTAAGTAGGTGCCGTAGACCGTAGCCAGTGGCGTAACGTGGGTTTTCGCCGCCCGGGGCGGGATTAACATTTGGCGCCCCCCCCCCTATCTAATATAGTTTGGCGCCCCCCCCCCCCCCCCCTAATCTAATAAAGTTTGGCGCCCCACCCCCGTATATAAATGGAAAAAACTACTAGCTAGCTTACGCTGAGACAGGTTAAAAGGAAAAAAACCTTCATTTTATCAATTTTAAGATTTTTTTTTCTCATTTATTTTCCCTTCACAAACTCGGGGCCCCGATTTTTTTTTTCAGTTATTTTCCCTTCACAAACTCGGGGACCCGATTTTTTTTCTCATTTACTTTCCCTTCACAAATTCTCGTACCTATTTATATTTTGTGTTTTTTACCAAGTTTTTTTTTATTTGTCGGCTCATTTTGCCGCCCCCTGAAAAGTGCCGCCCGGGGCGGACCGCCCCCCCCGCCCCCCCTTAGTTACGCCACTGACCGTAGCAAGCTGTTTTGAAATTCACCAACCTACGTAAATATCGTGAGGTTATCCCGTTATTTCAAACATTATAATTGCACAAAGTAGGTTGACTAGTTTTAAAATATCGCTTCTGAATATTATCAGTTCGCCCAAAATAGTATTTTGTATTGTTCATTTTTCGACCCGTAGTTATTACGAGTCCTACGTGTGGCAGATAATATTAATATAGTATATTATTTAAGGTGTTTTTTTTTTAAATTTTTACAGAAGTTGTGTACAAAGCGAAACCAATGGTTCGTACCGAGTATTTATTATCAAGCATTTGCTTTATAATATGTGAGTATTTTTCAATAAAATAAATAAAGCCAAAATTATTACAATCAAGTAAGTATCTACCTAAACACATACCTACTTTTTCGGTAACCATGGTAACCGTAACCGTAGGTTAAAAATCTCCAAAATTATTAATTTAGCGGGTGTTTTAGTATCCCTACTTTTAAACCAGTAACACTTTATTCGTATTTAACATTAGGAATACATTTTTCATCTCGACGTTTTTTATAAAGGTTTGCCATTGATTGCCTGTGTGATGCCATCAGGATTGACAAGTTTTGTGGATAATCAAATTGTTCCTGATGTTTTGTCAGAAGCACCTTCATCTGTATTAAAGGTACCTGTAATAATTATCTGGATTTGAATAACAAATGCCTAAGTTACCTTACACTCTTCTAAGCTAGATACCAATCATTTGAGAAGAGAAGAGGATTTTATGGATTGTTTGTACCAACCATGATTTGATAAATCTTAGAAGAATTACTGCTCAGTTTGTTCATAAAAGTGTCCCACTGGTTCAAGAGTATCCCGTAAATACTAAATATATCTTGTTGCAAACCATGGAATATCATCACTGGTCCAGTAGGTATTGAACATAGGCCTCCCTTCCCGACTTTCACAAGTAGTCTGTATCGCTATTCCCCTAATATCGGCAGAATCGTCAGACCACCTTATCTGTGGCCTATAACTGGGTTTCTATAACTGAAAGCTTAATATTATGTATATTTCATTTTGTTCTTCCCATCATAGACCAGCAGCCCGATTCACGGAAAAGTTTAAGTCTAAGTTTAGTTCGAAGTTCGAACGAAGTTCGATTCAAACTTTTGTGAATAGGGCTGCTGGTAATAAAAATTATTGTAGGCGGCGACTATCTACAGTCTATGTACCTATTCACGGAGGGTTTGAATCGAACTTCGTTCGTACTTCGAACTAAACTTAGACTTAAACTTTTCCGTGAATCGGGCTGCTGTTCTAGGTACTTGGGAATGTCAATACCTTGTAAGAAATTGATGTAAAGATGCAAACAACTACTCTCAACACAATTTATAATGTAAAGTGTGGACTGCATAAAAAATAAGAATATTATTTATTGTATAAAAAAAATTATTACAGGTTAATTATGGTGGCCACCATGTGAACGAAGGGAATGAGTTGACCCCTACTCAAGTTAAGGATATTCCTGCAGTAGAATGGGAGGCAGAACCACAGGCATTGTACACTCTATGCATGACTGGTAAGTGATTTGCATCTATTTATTGGAATTGTTAAAAATCTTGTGCATTGCTTTGTATTGGCTGTGAAATATTCTACTTAGAAATATCAAAAAGATTTCAATCTCTCTGAATAGTTAGGTTGTCATCAGTTTTAATGGCAAGGGCTATGAAATTTAAAAGCTCCATCCATATTCATACTATTTTTACCAATTAATTGAACTTTGAATAGCAACCACAAATCAACTAGATTTGAATTTAACAATAATGGACCTATAAATCCCGTTTTTTCAACAAAATTGAAGGTATAATCCAAAAAAAAATTACGTTGTAGGTACCTACTGTATGCGATTTAATAAAATACCAATCCTCCGCGATAGCGTCCCTAATATATCTCTTATAATTTAAAAAAAAATTCTCAATGTATCCTTAATATGTCTATAATATACATCGCACCGACACCTCATTGAGAGCTGTTAGGTTCGATTCCCTGCCGTCTTCAGTGTCTCATTTTTAATATTTTTTTGGAGGCACTTTTCCAAAGCAATTTAATACTGAATGAGTTTCACAAAATTGATTTTTCCATTTGAAATTCATATGCGAATTCAACAAAATTAGTACAGCAGGAATTCGAACCCGAGATCTCTAAATCAGGTGTCGGTGCGATGCATATTATAACAATATTACAGATACATTGCGAAATTTATAAAAAAAATTAGAGATACATTTGGGATGCTATTGTGGAGGATTTCCAAATAATTTGTAAAGGTTTAAGAAGGTGTGGATCAAACATGGGCCAATTTTTAGTGGTAGCGTAGACGTATGAACTTCTTCAAAGCAACTTTACTCAGTTACTTTAAACAAGTTGTCAGTGCGACAGACATGAACATCAAGTTTTTGTTTTAATATATTACACAGATCCTGATGCGCCAAGCAGAAAAAATCCATCAAGAAGAGAGTTCTTACATTGGCTGGTTGTAAATATACCGGGCAATGATATACATCAAGGAAAAGTTCTGGCGGATTATGTTGGCAGTGGCCCTCCAAAGGGAACAGGTCTCCATAGATATGTGTTTATAGTTTACAAGCAGCCTGGCTCAGTACGCTTTGAAGAAAGAACCATTAGCAAAAGGTATTCAATATTTATTACACAGCTACCTACTAAGTCCCAATTATTACATTTTTTAGAAAAAGTATAATGAATTACTTACTTACACCAAAATATTTAACATTTTTTTTATTTGATTTCAGAAGTAAAGATGGTAGACCAAACTTTTCTATATCAAAGTTTGCATCCAAATATTCTTTGGCAAATCCAATTTATGGCAACTTCTATCAAGCACAGTATGATGACTATGTACCTAACATCCACAAACAGCTCGGTTAACTGTTACTTTTGAATGCCACTGCTTGATATTTTGTATAAAAATGATTAGATTTTTTTTTTAAATAAATTTATTCTTTCAAATATATAATCTAAGTATTTATTTTCCTATGCATAACATAGTCCATCCTCAAATCATCTTTTATAGTTTATAAAAAGTGACTCACCACATTAATTCAAACTGAGCAAACAAAAACATACCTAATGATTTCACAAGTCACTAAAGTTCATAAAAAAGGTTTTTGCAAAATAAATAAACGCCATCTTCATAAAATATGCAAGTATAGGTTAGTGACAGGACAAAACATAATTTATTCAAGGAAAGTAACTATAATGTATCAAATTCAAGTTTTCATTGAGGAAATTTGTGGTTCCCTAAATGTAAATGAATCCTGTAAATAAATAATATGGTTTGTTCAATTATCATTTTTCAGCTTAAAGATTCGATTATATTATTTTTTTAACATTCTACCTATTTTTGTTTGAAAACTCTGCACCTTAATACTTATTCCAATTTTAAATGCATCATTTTGATAAGGAAAATGATTTTCTCGAACGTTTTTTAGGTTATTCAAAGACTATCAAATAAGGCGCCAAATATTATTTTCAAACATGGATCCCAGATTTCTTTCTCAATGAAATGACGTTAACGTGTTTCTATTGGTCGAGCAAACTGGCGAATAGATAACAAGATGAAGGATAGCGCGGCCATCTATGTGAAAATGTAGAAAACATCGGATTGTCGGAGTTTACTTTGCTCCAAGTTTTATTATACCTAATACAAAATATTTTATCTGTATGAATCGTTGTTCAGTGTGGTGGGGTGTGTCCTTCGATGACGAGAGTCTACGATTCATATTATCATCTCCATTTAGTTCGTTAGGTCGGGGTTGTTTGTCTCTTTCGTTCAATGTCCCTTTCCTGGCTCCGTTTTCATGTCGATTGTCTGGTTCCGTGGTTCCGAGTAGAGAACTATTCGTTGATCGGAGTTGTCTGTGTGGTGACGGTTACGCGTCGCATCGGATTGAAATTTGTTTTTTTTAGTGTCTGATGGAATTATTTGTCTCAGTGTTGTGAACATTATCGACAATTGTTCGAAATCGGAATGTTTTATTTATTTGAATTTAATTGAAATATAGTGTGATCTTAATACATAAACAATGCCCGCCGACGCGAATTCGGAGTGTGAGTATGTGTCAAAAGAATGGCTGTTGGCTAAGCTACGGTCGAATGATAGTAACTCTATAGTGATTGACTGTAGGGGTTCTAACGAATATGCCGTCTCTCATGTGAGGTCTGCCGTTAATTTTTCCATTCCTAGTATAATGTTAAGACGTTTGGCCGCTGGAAAAATAGACCTGGTTTCGACAGTTCAGTGTAAGGAGTTGAAGGCACGTATAGGCGCGTGCAATGCTGGTGGGATGTTCGTGCTGTACAGTGACACCTCGTCCAGTACAGCAGAAGGAGACACTGTGCACAGCATTCTGCTCAGGAGACTCAAACAAGATGGCGTGCGAGTGGTGTGCCTGGAAGGTAATTGACTTCTTCCTCCACAATTTTTCTTAACCATTACGATCCCCCGTTCCGCTCACACTTGACATTTCCTGTTTGTCACATGCCCATGTTAGGGCCGAGTCTTCTTTCTCTCACTGCGCTTGGCTAGCATTTGTAATATGTTGATTTTTCCCGAGATCTCCATTTCATTCATCATTATGTACATAATTGAATAATGGTGAATGACAAGCAACAAGTTATGCTGAGAATGATGCGCCGCGCACTGCTCTCAATAAAATGCTTTTTGTTCAATCGCTGGTTGATAATTCTATACCTACATAAAACACGGATAGAGTTTGTGATAAGTACTGACTGCTCATAACATAACATTAGGTATGCATTGTGTTTTTTGTCATCAACTCATCACATAACCGAGCCATTATGCGCCCAGCACTACCTACTAATTGTGTCTACCTATTTTCATTGTTCTGGATCACCATTAGTAATTATACAAGTACCTACATCATATTATCAGGCACACTGTGTCATCTGTATCAACTACTTGTACCTACAATGTCTGTCTCGCCAGTACATACTATGTTCTACAATATTACACATCTCCTAATGAAGCAAACTGAAGGGAGTTGTGGGTTCATGATCATGTTAGCTTAGGTATAAAATATACAGGACAAGGAGTGTTTTTAAGAGATGTGTTGAAATGTTATCTGCACCCCCAATACCCCATTGACTTCACTGTTGTGTCATGCTTCTAATTTTGGTAATTTACGTAATTACCCTTGGTACAAAGTCAAATTATCTAAGGAAAGATAATATTGTATTGTGATTCATCTGCGCAAGAAACTTTCCTCTTTGGTAAATAGAATAATGTGGTGGCCATTCATTCTAATTGGCTGCCTTTCATAAAGTATCGCACACCTATTTTGTTGACATTGTTGATAGTACTTTACTGACCCTGGTAGCCTAATGGCAAAGGCTCTGACTTCTGATCAACAGAGCCCGGGTTTGATTCCTGCACCCGTAGATAATTTGAAATTGGCGTTCGACTATACAAACGAAGATTTCGTCAATGTATGTAGAGAGTCAAAAAAATGAACTTTCCACTGGAAATGATTTTAAACCAAACAAAGACACTTAGGTATATAAAAAATATAAAAAGTGGACAGTTAATTAATTTTCTTCCTACTCTACACTGTTGAAAAATTCGTTAGTAGTCGATCGCCAAATGCAATTTGTCTGGGGCTCATGATCAAAAATTTTCAATGTCGTTTTTTTCTATATACCTACTTGATATTTCTATTCGCGATTGGAATCCTCGGTTCGGACGGGACCGGACGACTGGTAGAGAATTCATCAAGCATTAAGTTCCGCCGCCTATATTGACACCTTCAATATAGCAGAGTGATACATTTTCTTTGATGTCATTTAAGTACATAGGCAAGGTATGATAATTCCTGAAATATATTCTGTTTATAATGCTAAAGCAGTCGTTAGATATAGACGTATCCGTTAATGATAAAAAGTCGTCAAAATTATCGTTGACCTTTCTGCTACTGTAGAAACAACTTCTTCATATCTAGATTTGGCACGTGTAGTTCCCTCTAACCTCTCCCTTGGCTCCGTCCCGACTGCGCCACCTCGGCAGCCTGCTCGGGGCGCTACTTCCTCCTTTCCTCTCTCTCCATCTTTCGGAGTGAACACTGGACTTTTCCAAATTAAGTAATCAAACTAAATTATTCGGAAACAATACCTAAGGATGAGGGCTGGCAACCTTATTTGGACGATGCTCGTTGTGAACCTTAGCCGTAAAATCATTCTCTGTCCACAACCCTGGAATTGGTTGGCAGCATTTCCCTTACCCCTTTTAAGTTCCTCATAGTCACGCGCATGTCTTAATACAGACACATGCTGGATAGGGCACTCTATTTTCTTGGAGTAATCTACAAAGGCGGGAGAAGAACTTGGTCAACAGAATAGGATATGAAAAGACTTTGAATCAGCAAAATGTACCCAGATAATCGGCAGAACACATGGCCAACAGGGTTAGATCTTAAAAATGGAGACTGGCAAAACAAGATCAGTATTCCTTGTTCAGTATTCTTTTAAAAGGTCACCCAACGATATCTTCTTGTTGGTGGACGAAATGTGACTGATATTATGTTTAATCACGACTGGTTTCCGAAAGCTGTTGCTTCCTTACTAAAGAAGTCGATTATCATTATGTGCTGAAGACCTACCACCCAAATCCTGCACTTCGTTTCATCATAGATGTACCCCACGTGACAGTTTGTTACGATACTGATGAGTGAATTTCATACCTACTCTCTGAAATGGCAAATGTATTGAAAAGAAAGTTTGAATTAAGGAAATGAAAGCAAAATGATATGATGCTTTTTAAGGTTTTCTTCGTCCTAACAGTATTTGGCATCTTTACGGCAATTTCGAAACTGAATACAGTAGTTAAGCGCCAAGCTACTTAACTACTGTAAGTAAGTATAAGTAAGTATGTAAGTATTCAGTTTCAAAATTGCTCTTAATTAGGGTACTTCCTTATTTCTAGTCAATTAGGTACTTATCATTCTACATTCAGGAATGTGTGTTGTTTGCTCGGAGAAATCTGATAAACACACCCCATAACTCGCATCACCATGCATACGAGACTAGGCGCGGGGATGAGATCCGACCCGTCCAACACCGACTTACCAAATTGTCCCGGAGTTTTGTGTGCAATAGTGTAAGACTGTATAACAAGCTGCCTCAAAGCATCAAATCTCTCGAGGACGAAGCTTTTCGGAGAGAAATAAAATCGTATCTTGTTGAAAAATCCTTCTACTCAGTCGACGAAATGTTAAATTGATATGTAATGAGTGGAATGAATCTGTTTGTATTATGTTGTCCTGGATCACCCAGTCTATAATAACACCTCCTCCCCTCTAAAACATTAAACATTTTTAAAAGCAAAAAACATTTATTTTTTTATTATTGCTATTATTGTTTTATTATTTTTGTACTGACGAATGCATTAGTGGCCCTTTACACCACGCAGGATTTATGTTATTCTCTTATTTAAGCTCTTATTTTGTACTTAGTGTGAAACTATAAAATTTTGTATTGTGTATTATTTGTTGACAATTCCGAGTGCCCTATGGGGCCTATGGACAATAAAGAATTTGAATTTGAATTCGAAGTCATTAAGGGTCCTTTTCTAGCTCTTCTTAAAAGCTTCATAATATATAGGTATTTATAGATATTATGCTAACTAATTCAAGCTCCAGGATTGTTCAAATATGTTCTAGGTTTAGTTTTTTATTACAACAATAGTATTAAATGCAGACGCGGACTTACAATTTAAATTACTTAGGAACTGTCTTGTTTTAATCAGTTACATTATTTTATTTACAAACTAGCTTTCCCGACATACGTTGTCCTGTGATCTAACTATGAATTTTGATTAGAATTTAAATGAATGATAAAAATGACTTTTGGCCAGTTTAATTCCGACCGATGCATCTGTTTTAAACCACATATTTTCCATTTGAATTCTGTCAATCGCACCAATTATATCAAACAACTTCCAGATTGTGTCAAACGACAATTTGATTTCAAATAAGATTTATACACTTATTAATTATAGTAAATAAAAATTGTATTTTATAGAATTTTTCACAGGTGGCGTTGTTGTATCGAAATTCGTTCCATACTATCTTTAATATTATTTGCTATCCTTTTTCGATATTTTATTACTTATTCTGTTATCCGAAGCGGAGATAATCCAATAAACTGAAAATGATAAAAATCTGTTTAGCCGATCTCGAATTATAAATGTTCGAACTAACCCGACTTTCTTATATTTTATATTTCGATAAAACCAGTTTGAACTTATTAGGAGCTACTTAAAAATCATCCCTTTTTATATGTGCCCTTTTCATCCCTTTTAGTAATATTTTGGAAAAATTGCCGAATATGCTAACACTCATTTCTATAGAAGATTTCATATGCCAAATTTAAAGCTCGTACCATGTCTAGTTTCCGAGATATTAGCATACTTTGAAAAACATTCAACCCTATTTTTCACCCCCTTAGGGATGGAATTTCCAAAAATCCTTTCTTAGTGGAAGGTTTTGTATTAAAACCTACCTGATTGCCAAATTTCACTTCTCTACGATTAGCCGTTTGGGCTGTGCGTTGATGAGTGAGTATGTCAGCCAGTCAGTCAGGCACTTTCCTTTATATTAATAGATCTGTAGATCTTCGCAAACCTACAGGAGTTCGAAGTGGTCATAAGCCTGACGGTTCGGTCGTGGGTTCGATCCCAGATGAGGATCTATTCCTCCTCATACACTAAACAAGCTTTGCTTAGTGTGACAGAGTGTAGTTTTGTTCACTTTGAGATTGAGTACTGAGTACAGATGCATTTATTAAAAAAAAAAAAATATATATATTATATAGGTATTTTGCTCCAGCCGTTTTCACCTAGGCTAGAATTTGTAGGCGCAATGAGTTTCACGGCGCAGTTGAGCCACGCACGGGCCATAGAATCTAGAGACAAGTCCATATTGGGCACACCTGCTGACCAGTTCAATTGAGAACCTCCGCATTTGTCGTACCTGCCCGTAATAATATAAGATTCAACAGCCTACAATAAGTCGAGATTTATATGGTTTTTGTCAACATGGAGCACATAGGCCGATTTTCGTTAGACCATTTTGTTTAACTATAAAAGACTTCTGATAATGAAAAATATCCTCTTGTCATACGATTTGTGAAATTTTGCTCCAAAATTTTTTTTTAGCGATTTGGTACGTCGCATAAGTCTATAAAAATTATCTTCAACCTCTGATTTGAGCGAAATTCGAAGATAAAATTTAATGAAAAATAATTACAAATTGGCATTTCAGTCTATTGACTATCGGAATTTTTTTTTAACCATCACGCCGTGTTCCTAAAGGGGTTGGCAGAGAGGAGGGACCTCACTCTTTTCTATCAGACACACCATCTCTACCATTTCTTTTATCAGGCCTCCTTGAGGACGGGGACAATGTATTCGATCCACGTCTCCTCATATCCTTCCATTCAGCCTTTCATATGTTCATTGTTATTATAGTAGTACCTTCTTATTGTTAAAGCCTACTCAAACAGAACTAACATGAATTGGGTTCTTTCTTACTTACATAAACTACAGTAAATTATTGGTTACAAAAGAAGATAATACCAGTCAGTCACTGGTTATACCTATTATGAAATAATATGCATTGTCTATATTTATACGTTAGGGGATTTATAAATAAATACATAGAGTGGACACTGGGTTACATAAAGGAAGTTCCAGTTGGCTAAAGTAAACGCTAGGAACATTATTGTAACAGAAAGGTTTACATAACGGGGTGGGACGTGTTATATAAGCCACACTAAAAAATGATATCGGAGAAGGTCGCGGGAGTGTGAGGAGGCCCCATGGCGCCCTATATCCCGGCTGAATCTAAGAATGAATAAAACGACGTTTACGTAAAACCTCTACCTAGAGTACACCACCATCTGTATACTCCATGTGGGCGACCATATTCTGCGAATTCAATACTCCAGTCCTACGCAGCAATATTCACTTCTCAATCCACTCACCCACAAACAAATCTCAATAGCCTTTTGAATAATACCTACACCTACCTGAGCGTAACACGTACGTCGTATTTATTGCGATCCCTTTACAAAAACAAACTTGTTCGACATTGCAAATAATAATCATTATATCATAGCCCAGTCTTACACAAGTTGAATAGGTCATTTAGAAAAGGATCTAAATAGAACAGATGGGAACCATTTTTAAATTATCTTTATCTCGGAAACGATGTGACTGGTGGAGCAGGAGCAGGCTGCTAAGATGTCGTACGAGAAACAAGGATATGAGAACAGGCAGCAAGGTACCTATGCATCTATTATGAAAATGCTCCGTGCCATAGCTGGTAAAACCCTGTTGGCACCGACGTGTGGAAAGGACGGTGTCCCAAATGGGCAGAGCCGACCAGAAAGACCTGATGGAAGGAGAGCTGGAATTAACGTTTCAAGAGGGAAACTATAGGGAGTCTACGAAAAGGAAAAGAGAAGAATATGAATATCTGAAAAGAACAAAATAACACCTGAAAATGGATTGAACAAAATTATATGTATGTGTTGCAACATCAGAAATAAACTACAGCTATTTTTAATTATAACTCATTATAAAGAAATTAGATAGGTCAAAGTTGAGATAGGTATGCAGATCACTCCCCCGAAAGTGGTTTGCTTCATTAAGATAAAGAAACCGAGGTATAAAAAATAAAATACCACGAAAGAAAATGCATATAGGCACCCCCCGACTGGCTCCATTACTCTTTGGTTTGTGCCTTTCTCACCAGGGTTGCAGGGCCGCCGAGAGGACTTCTGGGGCCCGGGGATATACTTCTTGTGGGGGCCCCTTTTTGCAACGGGGGTTCCGAAAGCAATCTTGGCAACGGACACTCTCCAGACGTACCCCACACACACGCACTACAAAAGGAGGAACATAGTTCCTACAAATTGAAATCATATAGATTTTTTCTCCGGGGCCCCTAGAACCCAGGGGCCCCGGGTATTTTCTCCGCCAACCCCCCCCCCCCCCTTTTGTCGGGCCTGCAGGGTTGCCAGGTCTTTTCAAAAAAAAATACCGAATCAGTGTTGCTACTTGGAATCAGGAAAGATGGAAGATCACCAAAAAAAGGTCATTCCGAAAAGTTAGTACTTATCCGGAAAGGACAGTTGGTTTATTATTAGTGATACCAAACACGGTGCTAAAATACCGAACGGTTCGGTAAAATACCGAACAACCGGCAACCCTGTTTCTCACCGGCCAAAACTAGCGCAATCCACGATGTCGTTTTACTTCACCTTGTGATTGGCCTGCCCCTGTCTCTTTTACTCAACCATAGATGCTATTGTCCTTGATTGTCCTACATAATTATTATCATGTTGGTCCATCTATCATAAGTTATTCTCGTCACATGCCAGCCCTAATTTAGCAGCTCTCGTGAAAGTTGTTGCTCCACTTTCAGTGGATACATTTTTACTCATTATTAAAAAAATTGCCGTGGGGTTGCCGGCTAAGAATAGTACCTCTGCTCTTTTTGCTGGTTTTTCGAGCATCCTGTAAGAGACAGGAAACCGAAAAATCAGATCGGGACCGTAAGGTTGACCACCCCACGTCCTTAAACCTCAACTGGTCAGAAAAGGCACAAGAGCCTCGAACGCCTTCTAGCGCAATGGAGAGCTCTTGATGCCTCCCTATGCTCGTGAGTGGGGCTTAGGCCTCCCGCATTGTGGGTTGGTTTGGGGGGGATCCGCGGCGGGCTTGATTTGTGTGGGGCCGGCTTTTCGGTTTGGTTGGTCGAGCTGGGGGGTCGGGTTTGCTGCGGATTGGTCTCCTCCGGACTGGCTTGCGTTAAGTGGGGGAGCTTAACGGGAGTATGTATGTATGATAAAACTATAAAAATGCTGTGGTTCAGAGGTCGGCTGGAGCGGCTCTTTCCCCCAGACGTGTGACTATCTGGCTGTGTAGAGGCTCTGTGGTTTTTTAATTATCCCATTTCCATGGCAATTTGGCTCTTCTCTCTTGACAAACCGCCGACCCTTGCTCTAGTTGAAATGAAATGTCATGGGATCATTATAATATTGAGTGTATTGTTTTTTATGAATCGATTTATATTATCTAATCATGGATTATTGTGTTAACTGAATAGATAAGAAGATTAAAAGACTTTGGTTTCTTAATCAATGGCAAACGTTTCATTCATGAATGTAATACTTTTTTAAAACTCGCTTAGGTTGTGTATAAATCTTTGTGGAGTAACATGAAAATCCTATGTACTCGTAGTTAGATCTTGGCATTCTATTTTACACACATCCGCTTTCTACACTTGGTGATCATAACAATATGTCCCTTTGATCAGATGTCGGCTACGCACTCCGCGACTTCCATCAATTTTGTTTTTTTATTATAAGCTGAAGTAAGGTGTTCTGGTTCAATCTTCCGACCTGACGATACAATTCTCTATCTTTTCCGACTCGTTTTATTATTATTATTTGAAGAATTTTACATTTGTCTGGAAACCATCTTTTCAATGTCTCGGATGAGAAGAAATGTATAGAGACATCGAGGTAAACTATGGATCTCTTACATTAGGTACGCTGTGCAACACATTATCAAATCTTTATGTATTATGAGTTAGGTGAGTTATAAAGGTTTGCTAACCCTAACAACGATGGCGATGTTGTTTCACAATTCATCGATCCGCCACGTTTTATCCTCTTCTTTTTTACTTTTTCTGGCAAGAAACAGAGGGCAGACGCAGTTTTGGGCCTCGGCAAGTGGACTTTACAATTAACTGTTTTTCTTAGATTATTATCTATGTGGAAATCCTACATATTGGAAAATACAGTTCGGATTATACAAGAGATTCATTTGATCAATCTCAAATTATCTGGCAGATATTTCGCCTTCGAGACAGAGCTCTGGATTTGTCAGGGATGTTGTTTACGAATGCTGCACCCCTGCTCCAGAGTATGGGTGCTGGTACATGTTATGATTACGTGGGCTTTTTACACCCAGTTCTAGGGAGATGCTCAATAATATAGATTCTGTTTGTGTAGGCAGGGAGAGGGCGAAGTCTTCCTTTTTGTCAAAATTTGTGTAGGATTTCAATACGCAACTAATTACGTTTATAGAATGTTCAAAAACGGCTAGTGGCCCTGTCGACATTATTAATGAGAAAGTCACGTTCCCTTGTGATAAAGTAAGAGTATTAAGTACCTATATTTACTTCAAGGTTTGCCATAATATACCGTCCAGTATCTGCATCCAACAATATTGTTATTTAATGAGTTCAATTCTCTGACAAATGGTCACGATATTGACCTGTTAATAATTATTGGACATCTGCCCTCTACCATTCAACCTAATCCAATCTCTACTCTCTGGATAGATCCTTTAGGACTTATCTTTTGATTATTATTGAATTCTTTTTTAAATTAAATTGTACCGCAATCGGGTAATATTATTTCTAGGAAACTTACTTTGGAAATAGCGGATTAATATCCAAAGTGTCCATAGTGCATTCTTGCATCATGTTAGTAGTTAATTTATTTGGTGTTAGTATTTAAGAAATACATGATGGTAGAAGTAAGCGGTGCGAGCAGATAACTGGTGTAGAGCGATATGGAGGTGGAGCGTCTGAGTGGGAGCGTAGAGCGTCCGGGCCACGGCACAGAGACAGACATAACACTCCGTACTCCACGTAGTACCTGTGCTGTGCAATGAAAGGATTCCGCTCCAACTTCATCCGCTTGTAGTAGCTGCCTTGAACTCGGCGGCATATGGCCCCCTCCACTTCCTCCTCAAGGTTGTGGTGCAAGGGGGTGAGGTCTGAGGGGTAGGGGGGGTGCGTGGGCGCGCTGTGAATGAAGCGGTCGCCCCCGCTTCAATGGAACAGCCCACCGCACCGCCGTCGGTCGATGGGCGCGCGCATGCGTCTTTGCTTGGCCCACGCACCGCCGCGCCGTCTACAAAATACGGTCTCGTGATCGTTACACGTAAACATCCTTGGACTTGCTACCCCGTGTCGTGTGTCTGTACGCAAACACGCAGCCCGCCTCTGCCCACGCACCATCCACGTCCACCCTTCCACTCGGCCTTCTTATTTTTTCAATTTGCCCACGTTCACCCCTCATGAGTATACGCATGGCTGCCTGCCTGCTCCTGCCAGATTTTTACATCTACAGCAATTCGTTCACAGTCCAATCGATCTACATCATAATTATAGTATGGTAGGCCATTCATTGAGAATGCAAGCTGATATCAAACAATGACACAGATAAGATAATAATTCGACATGTCACAAGAGGTGATACCAAGAGTAGGTTCGTGAATCAGTACAGTACTCTAGAAAACTTATTACAATAAGATACGTTATCAGTATCACCGATACGAACATCCAGACTTGGTGAATGAAGCAAGTGGAATGGTTGGCGCGTGAACATCCCGGAGCAAACAGTTTTCCATTTGAAGAATACAAGGTTTTATGACCAATGTCAGGGTTTCTCGCAGGGTAGCCCCCTAGATGTGGAAATCTTTGTCCTTCCTTTGACTCCTACAATATCGCCAACGTCTGAAGGCCACCCGATCTCAGTGCAGTAACGATTTTCCGCTTTAATTTCATGTCATTGTGCGTTATACGGACAAGTCATGATTTTATTTCAACAAAATTGGCGGTTCGTTGTTAGAAATTGTACGCAGCTGGCTGAGCCGTTCTAGCAATAAATCAATTTCCTTTCTAGATAGGCGGACTATCTCAGCAGGAAATACAATTCCTTCCTGCGTGAGAGTCTCATGATAATTATTGCAATGCGTTTGAAGTGAACTTTGTCAACTGTTCAAAGAAGCAGGATGGTTCTTTATGACGTATTTATGGTATGCGGATATCCATGAACTATATCGACATATTATTATAGCATATTGGTTGATACCAACTTGTATAAATATTTGGCAATAGGTATAAGAAAATACGCACGTAAAGATGGCAGTGCTTGGAGCCCGTCTGCCCACTGCCCTCTGCCCACGCACATCCAGATTCGCCGTTGCCTACCGTTGGCCACCATGCCTGCTAGTGTGCGCTAGGGTTGCCAACTGTCCAAGATTCGAGCAGCTGTTTCGGATTAAAACGTTCTAAGGCTTTTTAAATACGCGTCTTGATTAGCATATTTATTTTAAAGATACTTCAGCCCCTATCAAGGAATTGCTCGAATTAACAGTCACCCTGTATATTTCAATTTTTAATTTACAATTCCATTTACATTTTTTAATGAAATGAACCATTCAAAGAAATGAATAAACAAATGGGCGAGGCTGAAAAGGTGTAGAAAGCCCTTTCAGCGTTTTGTCAGTAAATGCAATAACAAGCGAACAAACAACAACAATCCTGTGCAGTCACAAAAATTGAATATTTAAGGCCAGACTAACAACAAATGAGAGCCCGCTACCAAAGGGTTATCCCAACGAGCTTACAATATTGACTATATAGAAGTCAAAGATTAATGGCCAAACCCTATTGAACCATTATAGGTGCTATGGTTACGTTTGATTCAGCATCTCGTGAATGGTTTGAAAGCATCTTACAACCACGTACTTTTTTAACTTGCTCTGAAAGGTATCGTAAGCGCACCTAAATTATGGCGTATAGAATTCTTGGAGATTCCGTTACAGACATGGTCTCCTGTAGTGATCCTGATGATCCGACCGAATTAAGGGATGCGATGAGTAATGAAGCCTGTGAGTTTGTGTATCACAGTTAAAACTGAAATAACGTACATTTTTGTCGGATTCGTGTTGGTAAATGTGGGCACTGGGCAGCCCTACCGTGCACGGAGTTGTACAACAGCCTTACCTACCACACGAATATCTCATCTGACGTCATACTATTGACTTTCAACCATTCCGATAAATACATATTTTTATCTCGCCGTAAGATATTCCCTATCTGAATTTCTCTGATCGTCGGCTTTGTTACTGATAATATTTCTTACGAGTCATGAAGTGTGGCTCATGGGATTTCACTCTTTATTTCATAATGTCCATTTTGGAATTCGATCATAATGAGCGCTCACAATCACTCACAATACATCAATATTTATCTGATGCCTAATAATTCTCGTTAAACTGTGAAAGATACTGTACTCTCTTAATTCTTCCAGTCAGCGATTAGTGCCCATTTATTGGAGACGAAATGTCAAACTCTTACAATAACAATTTTCAAAGATATAGATTGTTTTTTCATTACTCTAATTAGCTCTTGAAATGCAGTTTTCTCCCTCATTGGGTGGTTAACGCTATGAATTACTATAAAAGAATAGCTGCCCTAATATTACGAAAGCAGTATTCTTTGAGACAGGTACAAAGCATTCTATGATTATCTCTTTCACTGCCAGCAGTGAAATAATGAAAGCGCGAAAGAGACAGCGTAAGCTTAGTGTTACTAAGCGTAGCTTGGACACCGCAGTAAACAAGACGCCCACTAAGAGCCCCCGCAGACTGGAAGCGTTCCGAGTTCCAGTCAGATCGCGCCGGTCAGTTAAATGTTCGCGTTCTTGCGTTCTATTGTCAGAAGTACAAAGAACTTGTGGGGAGTCGTGAGACGCCTCGCTCGCAAGATGACTTACACAGAAAAATTAATTGACTTAGTAAGGGAAAGGTGCCGAAATATCGGCTTTTTCCAGTTGCGTATAAAAATATCGCCTTTCTCCAGTTGATGTCTTCTTTTTTAATTTCCTTTTTTATATAATTATTTTTTTGGGGTTGACCAGGGACAGAGAGGGATGGCGTGAGCGTGAGGAGGCCTATGTCCTGCAGTGGATAGTTACGGGCTATGATATGATGATATAATTATGCAATTCATTAAAGCTATTTATTGACATTCGGAAGTAAATAAAAAAACGTTCTTCATCTTCAAGTAATTCAGGAAAAAGAATACTGAACTCTCCTTTTTCATCTCGCTCAGCGTTAATCGGATGCACCCAGTATCTTTTTTTCTTATTAGACTCTTCCAAAGTCCACAAAAGCAGTGCTTCATCTTCTGAAGACGAACTATCGAAATACAATGTTTCACGTACAAGTTTGGTTGGGAAAATGGAACGCAGCATTTTTTACCGTGTGCTATGCGTGTTAGAACTCGACCGGACGAACGCTGGGTGAACGCTAGCGCTTGAACGTTTCCTGTCTGCGCGGGCTCTAAAATAAAATGCATGAACTAATACCTACTAAGTTAAAGGTTAAATTCAAAATATTTTTTTAATATTAGGTAGTAATAATATTAAAAAAAAGATTTTTGTATGTATTACGGCCGTTAAACCGCTGCATAAAAGATGCCTGTTTGTTGTCTTGAATTTTGCCACAAAGGTGTATGGCATCTTGTTGAGACAGATTACTGTATATCTCCACTTCTCAAACTTTTTGTTGTTGTTCCTTATATCGCCAATACTTTATTTATGTATCTATTGCAATTTTATAGTTTTGGTCATTCATGGAAAACTTTTTGTATCTATCGCATTCACCATTGTCCGTGTCTTTTTCCTAAAATTTTGTTCACAATCTGTAACGTGTAAGCAGGTACCCTCTAATGCCCCTACCTACCTACATATCGTATGACGTCACTTTTGATTTCTTGTGTGATTTGTATGACGCAAAACAATCTCACCCATGCTGGAGCTGGAGACGAACTTCGAGGTGGCACCCCTAACCTTTCAAGGGTAATCGTTTGTCTTAATTTTAATGTGCTTCAACGTGATCCCTATTAATTGTCTTTGACTTCAATACCAAAGATTACGTATGCGCGCTTTAAGAAAATCAAATATAATAAGTGGTCAAGATCGTTCGTAACTCGGGAGGTATTTTCGTTGAAACACCACGCGAAATATTTTTCATAATTATTATAATTTGCATCGGTTAAGTCCATACTTATTATGACAATTAACTTTTTATAATCTCTCCCCCTGGCATGCTCCCAGCTTAGCGTCTATGAAGACTGCTAGGGTCAGCTCTCCTCGTCCTCAGGCTGTAAACTCTTCTCTGCTGCACCACTTCCCTGGTTTTTATAATAATAGTAGGTATATCGAAGAAGCACGTTCTGCTGTTGCTGTGGGAAGAAATCTCAAACTGTCCCTATTTCTAACGCGGTAGAGTAAAATTGGGTCAATTTAAGCTTTAAACTGATTTATCGGACAATCAAACAATTCATGACTCTTTTATATGCCTGTCATGCGATAGTTTTTGCTGCTAGTATTTCATACTAATTGCACATACAATGTAAGTCTAAAATTTAAACTAAAACTGCCATGCCTACTACTAAACTAAAACATTGACTGGATCTCGAATATTACCGTTTTTTTCATATGTGAATAAATTATAGTCTACCTGCACGAGTAAGGGGTAGAAGCTGAAAGCATTTGTTTTCGAAAATATCTCAATTTAAATTTTAGACGCGTTTTTAATTTATTATTATGAAATAAATCCAAGCAATTTTAGTCCAAACATTTGAAAGATTACGTAATATTTTTTTAATTCAGCGATCACTTTGTCCAAGTTATTAGTATACTATCGCTCGCGTTGTTATCGGGATATTGATCTTTTAAATATTTCACTCCGAATTACGTGATCTTCTTCAGATAACCCAGTGCAGTGCTACCATCTGGAAGAAATTGTAAGAGAAACAAAGCAATCGTTTATTTGCAAAATAGCGTTTCGCACGATGCCTAAGTTCCAAAAGATGAATGTGTCGATTGTTCTCTTTTGCTTTAATCTCGACAAGGGCTCACGTTGTATCTCATGACAATACGGAATACAGTAATGTATGTATGTACCTTATATGTAGTATTAATTGTATAGGTATTATACTGAGTTGCGTCATATCCTGCGCGATGGGACCGGATGAATTGTTATGCGCGATTCATATCATCATTCATTATTATCATACTTCTTCTTGGTATTGTGTAAGTTGTTTATGTAAATGGTATCTGGTCTATTTTCAGGTGACTTTGAGGAATTTCGTCAGTGCTACCCTGAATGGTGTATAGAGGCTCCAGCTGATAGACCGCCCACACAGCTCCCTCTCATGGGCTTAAGGTAAACTTATACCGTATCCACATACATAATAATATCCAGAGGTCTATAAATAAATTAAAAAAATACATAATAATATTTAGTTATCTTGTATTCTTATTCTGTGTAGAGTTGTGCAAAACGTTAGGAACAGTTTATATTCACTTGAACTTATTAAAAGGTTTCAAAAAATCTTAAATTTTAGAATCTTATAACAGAGATAGACATGTTTTTAAAACTCATATGTAGGACAAACTATCAGCTTGTTTTATGCAACTATCAGCTAGTTTTATGCAAGTACAGTATCAATCAAAATCCAATCCAAATTTTTATACTTAGGTATTCATATATAGCTGTATTATAATCTATGAGTGTGTAGATGTGTGGGAGAGAGAAAGAGAGGTAAGGGTACCCAAGATTGTAGTGTGACGTATTTGCGTGGGCTGAGTAAGTAGTCGTCGAAGGGAAAACCTCTCCATTCCTCCCCTGCCTTTGTCCCTGTCCTGGGTACATACTGGCTACCTACCTATATTGTGTCTCACTAAGAATATAATAATATTGTTTTCGAAATGTCAATGAGTACTCCATAGTCTAGCTGGAGCAAGCTTCGTAAACTTTTTTATGTCATTGTGCTCCATATATAGAAAAATTCTTAAAACTTTCCTAACAATTCTATGTATTTTTTGCAGGGTTGATAAAAATCATGATTTTTATAAAAAAATAAAAAAAAATCAGATTGATTTGATTTAAATCGGATTTATTTGATTTTATTCAGATTTTTTTGATTTTTTTTAATCATCCGATCGTTTTCAGTATGAAAGTCAGTTATTTATTAAAAAAAATAACATTAAGTAGGTAGCATTTTTATTTGCCTATTTAACAAGAAATATTGAATTAAATTAAAAATTTATTCAATATTTAAAAAAATTACATTAACGAAAATCAACAAATAGGTATAATATTATATTCTTCTTAAAGGTAATTAAAAAAAAACTACTAAAGGTAACTAAAAAGATACTTTTCCCAGACTCCATATATACTCGTACATGCTGGTGGGATTTTTGCGTTCATTCATTTTAAAGTGTAGTTTGTTTTTCTACCACTGGAATATTAATTGTAAATAAGTTTATGTCGAGGGAAGTCCGTTGACACTTTTGGCTGTTTTGGTTGCAATAAAAAAATACTGATTTAAAACATCGATTTTTTCTTTAAAAAATCCCTTGATTTTAATCGCAATTTAAATCACTGATTTAAATCATATTATCATCCCTGATTTTTTGGACTTAAAGAAAAAAACGACCAGTGCACACAAAAAAATATTTACTAAATTTAGGTGGGTCACTTAATTCCCGCGGATCATAGGTTGATGAGACCTGGATTATAGGTCGAAATGTTAACCTTTTAAACATAGGGTCCCTGGTTCTATTCCCTATGGAGTAACTGTCTCCGTGTTTTTACTTGAATGTAATTAATTGACCATTTTACTGGTAGATTGAACCAGAAAAAATCGTCTTCATATATTTACTAACACTATATAAGCCTCCTTACCCTTACACTCTTTGAGAATAGATTCAACTACCATCCATTTCTTCAATGTACTCAATCAATACGGTGTGGATTATCCCATTATACCCATCTCTTGCACTCCTCTCAGATCAATACATACATAGGTAGCACATAATTTGTGATGTGATCTCTCCAAGATATGCCTAGTATTTCTTCTGTAGGCCCAATTGTCAAAGGTTTCCAATACTTTACGATCTCTTTGACTAATGCACCCAATAATCACCCAAAAAATGATGCCATGTTTTTTTTAAGTACCTAGTCACCAATTTCAACATTTTTTTATTTTACAATATTAAATAAGGTAAGGTATTTAAATATCAAAATGCACCGATAAAGTTATATTTATTATTATTATTATTATATTTTCTATGTATTTACTAGTTTATTACTTATTAAATACTTCAGGGCATTTTAAGTAGCTTTTTAAACATTCAACTAACCATGTACTTACAAGTCAATTCTAAAGTTCATTAAATGAATTATTTAATGGTGCATTACGGGTTGGTTTGCTATATATGCCACAACTAATTTGTCATGAAAGCTTTCCTTAAAAGGAGAGTTTTGAATGTTTTGATAATATAATGCGTATTTTTATAAACAAGTTGTAATATATCGTACACAGCCGCATATTTATACCATTTTACATATTAAGCTAATCCGACTAATTTATTTGAGGTTTTTAGGACGATTTCGTTCGTTCGTTCGTTCGGTTTTAACATGACAACGAAATACAGTGTAATGTAATTTATAAAATTTATTTTCATAAACACATTTAGGAAATGTTTGTGTGATACAAAACATGTGTGTTGGAATTAAGCATGAAGGGTGTATATTGTAAATATGAATTATTTAATGTTTTACTTCCCTTGGTGTGTGTTTATGAATGTCAAATTATTATTCTTGTCATTATACAACTGAAGTGAATAATAATTATTCATGTTACAGGTCATTGAGAATATCACCGGGCCTTTTTTCTGAAGAGAGGGGTTCTTCAGGCTCTGGCAGTGATAGTGAAGAATGTATGGGAGGGAAAGGACATCATCTTCCACAGCATCCGCAGCAACATCACCACCATCAAGATTTCCCCGTGGAGATATTACCAAATCTCTTCTTGGGAAATTCAGCTAATAGTGAAGATTGCGAAGGCCTTGCAAAACATAATATTAAGGTATTTTCTTTAATACTTACAATACCTAATGCATTCTTTATTGATTTGTATTTTTATTGTATGAGTTATGTAAATACATAAGTCATAAGAATACAAGGTCAATTTATGTAACACAGATCACATTTTTATGATTACTATTTTTATGTTTATTATAACTGCACCATTAATGGCTGGTTAAGTTGTGAGCACTTTTACTTATACAGCGCTCATCAGTTTTAATTTTATTTAATTCCGAGATTTTTACGAGTACCTACACAATAAGTGGTCATAGTTGGTTGCGTGCATGATATATACAAAAACTCATAACTGTACCTACTTTTCAAATGATGTTGATATTGTGCTGCAATTTTTATCAATCGGATATTCAATCGTGGGTTTGCTTTGTATTTAGATTTCTCTCTTTCATATTCAATAATTTTAATGTTGATTTTTTTATGTATTTTTATTACAGTATATATTGAATGTCACCCAGGACCTACCCAATGTGTTTGAATCCGATACCGATATCAATTACTTAAAGATTCCAATAGCAGACCATTGGAGTCAGAATTTGGCAACTTATTTTCCGGAAGCAATCAATTTTATAGGTTGGTATATGTAGTATTTTAATGTTAACTCAGGTTAAATCATGTGCAAAGGATAGTTTTATTTATAGTTTTTGACAATGATTCATATACATATATAAATGAACTCTTCTATTTTGCAGAGGAGGGAGTCTCTTCTAACTGCGGAGTGTTGATCCACTGCGTGGCGGGAATAAGTCGCTCAGTGACCGTCACAGTTGCCTACCTCATGCAGAGACACAGACTTAGTCTAAACGACGCCTTTGCCCTAGTGAGGTCAAGGAAGGCAGACGTAGCTCCCAACTTTCACTTTTTGAGACAGCTCCATTGTTTGGAGAGAGATTTGGGACTTGACACAGAGTCTCGCAGCCTGAGTAAGGTTGGTGGGTGTTGTTTTTGCCTCTTCCGCACATCCCTTTCATAATTTATATCTATGGCACGTCTCTTGTTTTCTTTTCTCTATGTTTTGATGCCTATAGATATTATGTAATTTTTTTTATATAAATAAGCCAACAACAACAACAGTGTTCACTCCTTTGGAGTAATATCTAGCACAATATTAATCTGCCGAAAGATAGTAAATAATGAATGAATTTGTAGGTTCTTGAGGAGATTGGTGTTGGTAGTACAGGAAGTATGATGTCACGGCGGCAGGATTCTGGGGAAGGGCGAGGTCCTCCAGATTCAGGCTTCGAACGAAGCACACCATCAAGTTTGGGAGCCGCTGGCGGTCGTGCCAATCCATCCAGCGTTGGTCCCAGTCCGGATTCAGGAATTGAGATATTTCGTTGGGGAGGAGCGCACGATACGCCACAATGACAGTTTTTCGATCGGCTGGATGAGGCCGATTAGGAAAGTTCACCGGAGGGGGATTTCCACGAGGGCTAGAGGGACTCTACAAAAATCCTTTCTCCACCATACTTTACTTGTTACTGCGCGCTGTGCTGTCTTTATCCTACTACATACGTTACATAGATTAGGCTTTTTATTTTACTACACACACTTTACAAATTATTTACTGAACACTGTTTCTGCCAAATGCAATTTGGAATATTATATATTTACTAGCGTAATGAAAAACATAATGTATAATAATGTTATTGGATTTTCAGATATGTTTATTTTTTATAATACATTGTTTCTTCTTTCTTTAAACTTGCACCTTGTTATATTTCAGTAAGAAAATTGTTCATCTATACGAGTCCTACATGCCACCATACACTCAATGATATTAAGTAAATATATTTCTCCTTCATTCCTTGCCAATCAAGTGATGCTACTCATTTTACTATTTCTACTCTGTACGTGATATAAAACCGTACTAAAAATTACTGACTTTTTAGTGAACCTAGTCAATATAAAGGCACCTTAAAATGCCTTATTCAATACACTTTTGTGATTGTACTGTTTAAATAATATTGGCACGTATGAAGAACAGAATATGATTTGAATTATTGAATTGGGTAGGAACTTGTGGACGTATTGCAATTATGTTATTTGCCAAAAAAATATTATAAGATTTGATTGTCCATTTAGAAAGTATATTATATTATGAGATGTTACATTCACTATCTATAATTACAATATGTAAAGATTATAAAATATGTTGTTGAATTAGAAGAAATTATTGTTATACAAAACAAATTGTTTATTGCACATAAAATAAGTGAGTCATGTGTTAATTTTAGTGGACGCAAAATTATAAAATGAACACACGATTCATATTTTTGATGTGCAATGACTTTATTGAATAAAGCAATATTTAGTGTATATGTACCACATTTTATTATATTGAGAAGAATTCTATTAGTGAAATGTGCCATATATTCATAATATATTAGACAAATACACATTGTACTCGGTTGTTTCCATTATTATTAAAAAATGAAGTTTTTTATAAGAAATAATTATCTTTTTACAATATAATATATATTGTAATTATTAAAACCAATAAAGTTACTTTATTGAGAAATATGTAGCTAATTTAGATGTAAACTTTTTGTATGTTAACTTGTGTATTTATCTACTCATTCAAAAATAAGATTGAAAGGTAGGTACATTCAAAATTTTTGCATTATTTTTATTAAAGGCAGTCATACCATTTTATCAAATATGTTATGATATTCATTTTTAAACATTGAGTTTGGAAATTTTTGGACATTTGGAGTTGTTAAATTTGCACAAATTAACATGTTAAGGTAAACAAAATACAATTGTTTAGTTGATTTTCACCAATTGTGTTAGCATGTTTTATGTTATAAAACTTTTTAAGCAAAAATATTCCACAAAGATAAAAAAGGCTTTAATGTTGTATGTTTTTTTTTCGTTTGTGTAAATTTGTTTTTATCCACCTAAGTGATGTGACACTTTTAAATTCTAATGCATTTATCTATGTATATGTTATTATTTTATTTTTTGTATCAAATAGTCCCATTTATTTGAAACCTCTAAGTAATGTACAAATGTCGTAATAACACAAAGATTGAAAACAATCATTGGTTTTGTTTCTCGTTCACTCTCCATAATACTTTAGCTTTATGTTCAGATTTTGCTTGGTCAATCACTGAAAGTTTTATTTATCAACATATTCATTTCTGAAATAAAAATGGATTACCTACATAAATACATTTTATTTTTAAATTTTGTTTAGGGAAAATTATTTGTGCCAAGAATTTGGGAGAATTTTCCATTCCTGAATATTTTTAAGGTAGATGTAATGTTATTAATATACACGGTCGAAGTTTTAAATAATTGTATTTTAAGTATAAAATATTATAGTAGTCTATTAAATTTAACAGATTGTGCACAAATTTGGCTATGGTGTGCCTTTAACAGTTTATAAACTTGGTTAAATAATGGCGGATCGTTTGATTGCAGTGGAGATTGTCTTGCATGAAATGTTGTCGACACGAAGTTATATTAGTTTTAGAAAATGATGTATGTTATGTACGACTTTCCATCTGCCAATGCTGGCACCTAGAATATCCTCCTTTTTCTTTATTAAACTTCATTTTGGGTACGGCTAGATGAGTGGCATTGAAGTACCTACCTTTGGAAAGATCAAACTTTCTTTCATACTTACCCACCTAAACTGGTTTTCCTATAAGTAAATTGTTGAATATTGAAATCGAAAAACTAATGTTAATTATGATATATATTTTTTTTACGTTTTTTGTAATTTGATTTGTGTTGTATGTACCAACTGGAAAGTATGGATTGAAATTGCAATTTTCGTACAAATTCTGGGTTGACAACATAAGAATATAATATTGCAATTAAAATAATTTGACTGTTTAACATAGACAGAAAAGACCTTTTTGGGTTAAAAAAAATAAACATGTAGTGTTCTCCAAGAGGGAATTGGTGAATATAATATTGACACTTGAGATCCGCTGCTGTAACTCTAGTCTTTATATAATCAGATTTATGTATATTAACCATTTTAAAATTAAATGTAATAAATAATCATTTAAAATAAAAAGTTCATTTTGGAGCACAAATATTTTTTTTCCAATTTGTGTAAATGTCTAAATTAATAAAATGTTAAAATAATTTTATATAATGTTGTATATAATTTTTAATATTATATAATGATAGAAGTAGAACCTTGAGATTCCATCATTGAGAATCACGACTTGTTAACCATCTTCTCTCACAAACAAAAGGAGTAAGCTGTTCTAGCTTGAAAGTATGTTTTGCTTTCAAACTACATTCTTTATAACATGTCTGTATGTGAACTGTGATGTTTTGAATATATATACATACATATATACATTCTCCCTTTAAGGCACACCGCAAGCCAGCCCGGTGGAGACCAATCCGCAGCAAACCCGACCCGCACGAAACCGACCTCCTAGCTCGATCGAAGCAATCAAACCAAAAAGCCGGCCCCGGACAAATCAAGCCCGCCGCGAACCACCCTCAAACCAACCAGCAATGCGGGGGCCTAAGCCCCACTCGGGAGCATAGGGAGGCATCAAGAGCTCTCCATTGCGCTTGAAGGCGTCCGAGGCTCATTGAATATAGCTTTGAATTTTATTTTTCCTTACAACAGGCATTTTAATAATAATAAATTTTTATTGAGACATAACAGTTTGAAGTACATAATATAATAATAATTACACTATTTTTGTTATTTTGTAGAAACCTAAAAATATCTCACTGGGTTTGCACCCGTATCGAGGTATTTTATTTTACCATGCCTTTAGAATTTTTTTGGTTAAGTTTAAGTCATAGGGAACATTCACATTCAAATTTCTCTTTTTCTAATAGAAAAAAGAGTTTCGAAAAGCCCATACCCCTATTCCAAGCTTCCGTGACATTTACGCTGTATGGAAATGTGTATAGCGCCCCTACAGAATACTTCAGAAAACTCATACATAATAAATTCCCGTGAGTTTCACACTTGCGTTGCGTAATATTTGGAATAGGGCTACTGTTGAATGATCATGTTTTGACTTACACGCCACGCAGTAACACATACAGGTATTGCATTTGTTTCTATAAAGCAGCATATTATGGCTGTGCTATTTCTTTAAAAAAATAACGTTTGTCTCAAAAACAGTTCTCAAGTATAATTAATTATTGTTTATTTATATAAAAGCATAAAGTTACTGTAATGATTGATATTTTATATTTTGAGATTCATCGTCTCTCTAAGCGTAGCTGTTATGTATAAATCGGACGGTCTGAAGTTATAAGAAATCAAAGAACTTAGTGCCATGAAATGATTAGAATATTTATCATTCATTAAGATATTTCTTCCTCATCATTAGAGACTGGATTTTATGCATGTTGCAGAATGTTGTATATTCAAGCAATGTCTACTGATCTTTCACATTTTGGTATATTTTCGCTATAACTTAGGCTTAATGTCCACGGTAGTATAGCGAACGCGAAGCGGCAAAGTATGCCTTGCAGCTTTTCATCCCAGCATACTGAAGTAGTGTGTCCATAACGCGTACTGCATCTGTACATTTTCAATTAAAGAAAACACCAAGTAATTTGTATATTTTTCATTTCTGTAAAATGATAAATCACAATAATTAATAGCATTCTTGTACAAACACAGATACTTTCCTACTATCTGAACAAAAATAAACACATGCAGGACGACAGGCGGCTTGCATCCTGCATGCATCCTACATGACGCAACGGTAGTGGGTTGCTGCTGCACTGTGGACACAGTCTCCATTGTTTTGTATATGCAGCTGCAAGCAACTGTACACTAACGAAATACTATGCATATGCTGTCCGCCGTGGACAGTGTCCTTAATTGAAAAAAAAAACTAATTACTACATTATAGTAAGATTGGGTCGAAAACTTTAACAACTTTGTCTGATTACAATGTTTACAAAAAAAAATAAAGAATTTGATTAAATAGAATTCATATAATTGGGTCTCTAGTCGTAAGCCAACCACACATACAGTCTGGCTAAAAAGAGTAGAAATTAATTATTGATGAACTAAAATGTTATCACTCTGGCAACACTGAACATAGGTTGTTGTCTGACATTACAAATTTTTAAGAATGGACAGCAATGCTAACTGGTAAATACAACATCCAATTTATTTAAAAAAATATTAACTACCTTTTACTAATTTGGATATTTTTCAGACATATTTTTTTTTGTATATTCCTATAATATTCACTTAAAAATAAATTGTAGGTTATGTTTAAACATTTTGACATTTATATGATTAAAATTCGGCTATAGAATAGTAAGCAGTTGTAAGCACCATTTTGTGGATTATGGCACCCAATTACATTATCTTATTATCTCTTATTTTTTGACTCGTTTTGCGTAGAATTTTTCTCCATCTCGTTTTTGATGCCATAACTGGTACAATGCGTTATTAAATTATTTTAAATAACCTCTACACAGCATTTCTCATGAAACCACATTGAGTAGTATTTTTTTTTAATATTTTGGCGGTTACAATACTTTACTTTATAAATGTAGAGTACTTATTAAATGTTGCCATACAAACGACTGCAGCGCCCTCAATTATTTTCTACTCTTTTTAGCCAGACTGTACTTAATATTATAAACATTCTATATTGTCGGTTGTTAACATTGTGCTGTGAATAAAAAAAATACAAGTTATTCAGTCGACAGTTAATTATAATAATATGAATTCTTATTATTATATTATTGAAGTGTAATAATTTTGGAATAAAGAACTAATTGGAATTTAGTTAATAGAAAATATACACTTGTGCAGCACATCTACTGGTGTAACCTACACAAATGATACAGTTAAAATAATACGTTCTAGTGCTTCCTATTTGATATACCTAATATAAACTCAAAGTTTTGATACACATAATTATTTAAATCGTTTATCCTTATTGCATATTAACAATGTTTATCACTTATATATTTACACCATTTGAAGTGTTGGTAGCCTAATTGACTGTTGTACCATCTACCTACCGGAGGTCTTGGATTCCAACCCCAGCACTGTTTATGTGAAAGATTTACAATGTGTGCATTGCGCTCACATAACATTAATAAGCCCAGATTCCAGTTAGAGGCAACAAAAGTCCTCCATGGCTCTCCAGCTTGCGCTGTTTTGGTGACTTCTTCCCAAATATAAAGTATATTAATATTAAATGACAGAATAATGTACTATAATTATTACACAAACTTACGTTTTTTTTTCATGTGTAGTGAATAATGTGTATTTATTTTAATTTCAAAGTAAAATGTGAAATAATATATTTTTAATTCTGCATCCATAATTATTATTATATCTGTTTGTTTTCAATTTGTCTTTTTCAGTCCCAGCATATCTATCTGATTCTATATGCATTCTTGGTTAATGAATATACAATTATCATTAATAAAATTTAAATAAAAAATTGATTTGTTGTGCTTTCCATTATTATGACTAAGAATGTTTCCAAGTAAAGGAATTCTCCATATAAAACTAGTCAGGTTAATAAAAATATGAGGCAAAACAATTAAATTTTTATTTAAACTTTAAGCAAAAATGTTTGATATATAATACAACAGTAGATTCCAAAATAAGTGGTAAATTTCTCAACTACAAGATGATTGACAATTTTTTCAAATAATTGTTAACTAGTAATAAAACAATCTTTTTTTTATTAAAATTTGTAGGTATAAATACCTACATTCTTAAAAACAGTTTTATAATGTTGACATGTTTGTGAAAATTTGAAAAAATATTATATAGAGACGCATAAATCTATTTTTCACAAGAGAAATAATTTCTATTTAAATGGTTTGATATAAACAAATATTTTTCTATTATAGTCTGAATACTAAATACTCACAACTTCAATATTTCTTTTATTGGATTAACTTGTTAATTTTAGGTAATATAATATTATGTAGTTATATATATCATTATGTACGATAACAGTGTACAAGATAATATAATGTACTTTGTTATTACTAAATGATTTATTGAAATTTATGCACACTTGTGTTGTCAAATTAAAGATTTAAGAATGAGCATACCAATAGCATAGTTTTAATTATTACCCTCATTCAGTTTATAAGTATGGTCAGGCTGCTTAGTCTCAACAAAATTCTTGAAAGGTGCTATTATTATTTATGTTTGCTGCCCCCTGGGGGGTTGTTGTCACTGCGTCCCATAGTGGAACTATTGTGACTAGCCTTACATTAGAGCTCATCGCTCAGTCCAGCCTCCTGGAAAAATTGGTGGATTTTGTTGGCATTGAGCTCTTTAATTTCTTCTGGGCACATTAGGAATTTGCCCAGGTTTTACCATCATTAGTAGGCATTCGCAGAGGAGGTGCATGGGGGTTTCTAGTGACTCCCCACACACTGGGCGTCCAATAATAAAGGACGCTCATATAGATTGGTTCAAAAAGATGTATGTTCAAGGCCATGGTTTGTTCGAATGAAACTGTCCAAGTATTACATTAGCTCGATTTGCAGAATGCGTCTTGGTCACAATTGCCTCTCGAATCACTTGTTTAAAATTAACGTTAAAAACAGTCCCTTGTGCGAGTGCGGTGAAGATGAGGAGACGTTAGATCATATATTTTTCGATTGCTCGCTAAGAACTCCTCTGAATATCGTCTTTGGTAGGAAGCATGTTGTTGTTAATGGTCCTATAAATTCAGCATATTTACTGAATATTTGTAATACAGACATATACAGGGACATCTGCCGATTTATTTCGGTGAACAACCTTAAGATATGACATTGTTTTGTTTTTTTTCCTTTCTCTTTTTTTTTATCTTTGTTTGTAGATTTGTCCTATGAACTCTTATATTATTAATCTTGATAATGGCACACATCACCCCCCTGGGTGGATTGCCTAATAAAAGAAGAAGAAGACTCCCCACACATCCTGCAAATGTCCGAGTCCAGGATCCCGATGGTGCACATGTGCTTGTTAAGCCTACAGTGCCCCGTTAGGGATCTGGTGATGATGCAGAGGTTTTATCTGTTTAAAGACACTAAGGTCCTAACAGATTTCGCGTTACAGGCATTTACTAGTGCCTTGGAGTGTTTTTGACCCTAGGTTTCATTCCAGAGTTTTATTGAGCGTTCATGGTGAATGTGAAAGGTGCTATAACCTGCTCAGGAAGACAATATTTCATTGATTAGCATTACAGCTCAGTGCCATTCAGTAAGAAAGCTATGCCATCACCAACGTAGCAATCTTGTACCAACAGGTATACTACCGACCTCGGTAACCTAGTTGTACTATTCAGATTACACGGTCCCGGGTTCGATTCCCGGTCGGGTCAGAGTTTTTTCACTTGAAATTTCTACCAGGGGTTGGCCTGTGTCAGATCGGACGGGACCGGTTGACTGGAAAAATTGCCTCAGGCAATAAGTTCCGCTGGCTATACTGACACCTTTATAAAGAAAAGTGTTATATTATTATTTTACCTCAGGAATTTAAAGAATACAAATATTCAGAAAAATGAGAACTCTTCCGATAATATTTTCATAGTATACTCACTTTTTATTTATCAAATTGAATTAAACAGCAATTTTGGCTGACAAATTAAAATGGTTCATTTTACACATAATATTATTTTTTTGAGGTTCAAAACAATTTTAATTACAGGAATAAATTCAGACGCATTGTATTTTATACACAGGAGGAACCTTTTGTATATGTTACAATATCAGGGAGAAAATTTTAGACTTATATACATACAATTTCATGTGATTTCTGAAAATTTTGCGTTGTTTTGATTAGCGGGGATTTTCCCCAAAACCCTGTTACAATTTCTTCTTGTCAACAAAAAAATAAGATCAACAAATAAAATTTTTCTTTAATATTATCTCTGAAAATTATAATGGCTGTTTCTATAATAGTATGAAGTAGTTGAGAAAACTAACAAATCTATTCATATGGCAATTTTTCTTTACAAGTCCATCCTTTTTATTGGAGTTCATTTATATTTTATAAAATTGTGCACAGGACATTTTGCAATTTGCGCTCAAAAAATATGTCAATAAACTGCTCCTCCCAAATTTTTACATTCTCATTTGTTTTTATTTCCAAATAATCCCAGATCAAGTTTAGTGCTTTATGTAGAAATATCTAAGTTTTCCTAGTGTTTATCCTTTCTTTGAGTATCTTCTTAGTAGAAGCTAACTGCACATTGATCTCGTTAAACCAAATTCTTTCTCAAAATCAAATAAAAATAACAATATCTAAAACAAAAACTTGCAAATGGAAAAGATACTTTGTTTTACATAGGTACAACAAGAGGTAAGAATGGGTCAATTTGCAATGCCAAAGCTCAGTATTTATTTTAAGATTTGCCTTAAATAAGATACGTTTGACTGTAACTCGTAGGTAGAATATAATGAGACATCGCCATGACATTGGTTTTTTTTTACACAAAATTTATTATATCTAACAGTTTTCAATATGTCTGAAGAGAAGACATTTTTATTTTCCTGACAATTTCATGTCCATAGGTAGAATAAGTTATGAATTATTTTTTTATTAACTCTACTGAGAATGTACGTTTAATTTGGAAAATTAAATCTAGCTCAACTGAACACGACTTCAAAGAAATACTGAAATTTCAACATTCAATGGTTTACAACTATGCCAAACACATTAAAAAACCAAATAATTTAATCATTTCTAAAAACAATAAATAAATTTAAATTAAAATGGTTTAAAACCTAAGGGTGGATCTTTTGAACAAGCATTATACAGTCAAATAAGTTTTAATGGAGGATTAACTCATTAATGTCCCATTAGATAAAAAAACGGATCTTTCAACTGTCAAATAGCGGCGATTGGGGCATTAAACACCTTAATGAAAGATTAAATTTAGTGGGCTGCTCCAACAGCCAATAGCACACTAATGGACAATTTAGAACTGTCAAAATGGTCCGTTTTCATACCGTTTTTCGAAATTGTTGATGATTCTTATTATGAGAGAGCCCATTTTTTCGACCAATTTATAAATCGGATTACAATTCTTTCTATAAAGCATCAAAATAGGAACTATGCGGTACTAAAATATCGTCTATTTTATAAAAAATATCTCACTTTTTTAGTGGGATAGGCAAAGAATGGGAAAGCGACCGGGTGTGACAGAGTGGCTACAGAGTTCATTAGGTTGGGCGGTGAGGTGACACTGCAGTGGTGCTTGGATCTTTTCAACCAATGCTGGAGGACTGGACGGACTCCAGAAGACTGGAGGAAGGCCGTTATACGTCCTCTATATAAGGGGAAGGGGTCGAGGCTGGACTGCGGCAGTTATCGAGCCATTAGCTTGCTGAGCGCTGTAGGGAAAATGTATGGCAGGATCTTAATAGATAGAGTGAGGAATGTGACTGAGAGTAAGGTATGGGATGCGCAAGGTGCTTTTATGAATGGAAGAGGTTGTGCGGACCAAATCTTCTCTCTGCGAATGGTAACGGAGAAGTTATTGAACAAACATCAAAAGCTTTTCTGTGCATTCGTAGACCTGGAGAAAGCGTATGATAGAGTCGACCGAAAGAAATTGTGGGAGGTTTTGTCTTTTTATGGAGTGGATAGGCAACTGATACGCGCTGTTGCTTCCCTTTACTCTGATAGTTCTGCTTGTGTCAAGGTGAATACTCATCTGTCACGAGAGTTCCGTCTTACGAGAGGGGTGAGGCAGGGATGCGTGATGTCACCTTGGCTGTTCAATCTATTCTTTGATTTTTGCGTGCGTGATATAAAAAACAGTACAGAAGGTGTAGATCTGAATGGAATGAATGTGTGCGCTCTGATGTATGCAGACGACCTAGTGTTGATGGCTGAAAGCGAATGTGATTTGCAAGAACTTGTGACGCGTGTGTATCAAAATTGTGAAATGAATGGTCTTAAGATGAATGTCAATAAGACAAAGGTGCTTGTTTTTGAAAGAGAAAATTTAAGAACGCAATGTAGTGTGAAAGTGAATGATGAGAACTTGGAACAAGTGGATGAGTATGTCTATTTAGGTAGTTTATTTAGCAGAGATGGAAGGTGTGAAAAGGAAATTGAAAGAAGGAAACTGGCTGGTAGAAGGGTTGGCGGTGCACTAAGACCTCTAATGAGAAATAAGAATGTATCTCTTAAATCCAAACAATTGATGCACAATGCAATCCTGATTCCATCAATGATGTATGGGAGTGAAGCATGGACATGGACGAAAAATCTGGAAGTTGGAATAAATGCTGTAGAAATGAGATCACTGCGTAGGATATGCGGAAAGAGACTGATTGATAAGGTGAGGAATGATAGTATTAGAAAGGAATGTGGAGTGGATGTTAGTGTAGTGACTAGAATGAAAGTGAATAAATTAAGGTGGTTTGGGCATGTAGAGAGAATGAACGAAGATAGAATGACTAAAAGGATATATAAATCTGAAAGAATGGGTGCACGCAGACGAGGCCGACCTCGAATGACATGGTCCGATCATATCGGTGCCGTCTTAGAGGAGGGCCAAGTCAGGAGTAAAAGGAATAGAAGAGCATGTATGCGGAATGTTATGCGTTTGGAAGAAGCGAAAGAGGTTTGTTTGGATAGGAAAGAGTGGAAATCCGTACTCTCTGCCTACCCTCTTCGGGAAACGGTGTGATGGGTAAAAAAAAAAAAATAAATAAAACTTTTTTAGTAATGCTAAGTGAAATGTCAAAATCACAAGATGACGCACGTAGTACATAATATTATTATAAACCAATGGGAATAATCTCGAAATACTTATTTTTAATACAGAAAATAATAAATATGAATTATATTATATATTTGTTTGGGTTCTCTTTTAAAAATATTTAAATAACAGAAATAAAATAAAACTTGACTTGACAGTTGCAGTAAAACAAACACATAAGACCTTGTCTGTCATCTCTTTCTAACGAATGGTGTTTACCGCGCGTCTCGCTCCCACACATGTATAGAGTGAAGATAGCAACAAGTTCAATATTGCCAGTCGCAAAAAAAAAACAAGATAATTGTCAATTAACCAATGGTCCATTAAATTTCTCATGAAAGACCCGTTTTGAGTTAGTGGATCGTTTAAAGTTATATGTCCATTTACTATTAGGCTGTTTAATGCTCATTCGAAATACCGGCCCTAAATTAGATTATTTTTTGGTATCTACTTTCTCATTTCAAAGTTAATTTATAGATGGCAGGGTTTTGAGAAAATATCGCAAGATAAACATAAATTTTTGTTACATATTATTATCTCACATATAAATATTATGGCAGCCAACAGAATAGATAGATCACAGAAGCAAGATCATCTAATCTATAACCCTGTTAGAAAAGAAAGTAATACAGGAAACACATCTCAAACTCAGTGACTCCAAAGGACTGTGTATTTGGAAATGTTAAGCAAGTCGATTTGTAGGAAGATACATAGGATACAGTGGAACCTTATACTTGGCAACTTGTCGTATTTACTTTTGCCCCATATTCATCGGAATTCCAATAAAGTTGTGCAAAAGTGGAGACTGATTCAGGAAGGTTTCATAGAGCATGAAAATATGACATATTTTTCATTGTTGCAAGGCAATCTAATTACACTGATCCAATGACAAATACAAAGGTTCCGCTGCATGCATTAAAAGTGATTCAGTAAAAACTTATTTTACTGCGAGTGCCCTGTGAAGTCAGATGACTTTATAATTATAGTATAAAATTGGAATAAAAAAAACAATAATCATTATTTCTCAAAATAACAAAAATAATATCACAGAAGAAAGAGTTTAGTATATACAGAGATGTATGGCATACTCCGAGTTGTACAGGGTGACGAAGAATGGACATTGACAACGAAAATATAGTTTGACGATTTTGGGCTCGTTGTTCAATAGGGAAAATGCGTGTGTGGGTTTTATTAATTATAATTAATGATTTTAATAGGAAAAATACGCATATTACCAATATCTAAATAAAATTTTAAAAAGAAAGCCCTTCATATCAAATTTTCACTTTCAAAATGCGTCATTTCCTTAAAATATTTGAACGGCTGTGAGATTTTTGAGGTAAGAAATCGCCACTCGTCGCCACATCCCTTTCATGCGTCTCCGTCGAACGCATCTATCGTATGCACGCACATTTCATTTTTTGTCTTTGTCTCTGGTTTTTTCTTTTTATATTACTTTTTTTAAATAATTTATTGACGAATTCTAATTTTGAATACATGCCTACATTTTTTGAATAAATAAAAAAAAGCACATGCTCCCTATTGAATATTGATCCATTTTAATTTCCTCAACTCTTCTTTACAAAATACCGAAAAAGAAAACTTCAAATACGATTTATAGGGAATTAAAATTACAATATGCATTCCCCGCCACCTGGTATGTACACACACACACACAATCATAAGAGTGTTGTCTACTATAAAATTGTATTTTTGTGCATTTTACTAAAATCACATTTATCTGATACCAAAAAGGCATTGATTGTCTGAAGGGGTGTATGTAAATATAATATAAATATATCATCATATCATAAAGATTTATAAAATAAATATTATTTTGGGAGTTTATGGAGTTCACAGTAAGGGAATAATACTTCAGACCTCATCAAAATAATTCTCATAAGTAATAAGGTTACAGCGAGTTTAACTCCACCAAACAACATTTACATACAATATTATTCTCTACTTATGTATAAATGAGAGGTTGCTTCCGCTTGTGGCTAGGAACATTTCCCCTCACACCTTTATAATATAATATATCACAATATTATCATTTCCACTCACAATATTATCATTTCCACCTATATAAGTATTTCTAAATGTGATGCATTGTATTTAATCTAAATTCTAAGAGGAATCATTTCAATGGCGTGAATGAATTATTAATGTTAGCAGTGAACCATAAGAAAACACAGAGAAAGCCGCAGGTAGTACTTTACAAAAAATAATTTGTTATAGTGTTCGTAAAAACACACACATGCAAGACAATAGGTCAATTAAAATGTGATACATCATAGTCAGTATAGTCAGGTTCACCACAGCACAGAACTAGAAGGCAATCTCAAAAGGAGTCTCATAAATTGTTAGCCCTATGGAATGTAGAATTGGATGGGGTGTGGTCCAGGGGTCCTAAACTGTTATGTTGCCTATTTACATTACTATTATTATTCACATTATTATTTGCTACATTGTTTTGAGGTTCTACTGGTCTACTTGGACATGATAGATGCCCTCTACTGGAATGTCCCCAGGAATTGTCATTATTGGTTGGAAGTTGTTCAGATTGTTTTCGGGAGCGACAGAGTAACTGTTCTTCCGTCTCTATATCGTGATCAACACTGTGTATGGGGCAGGTGCGCTGGTACGCTACAGCGGATGCATGACCTGATCGACCTGAAGTTAGCGGAGTTCCTTCCTCCCACTTGTCTGAAGCTGGATCATAAACTTCCACTATTGAAAGAAATGTCTGTCCATCGTATCCTCCTAAAAATTAAATATTCATTACTTTCTATTCCAATTCTATTCGAGATAAAGTTGGTTAAAGAGTTTACTATAGGGTAAGACATAGTTATGATTCAATCCTACCTACATGTTTAAAAAAAAAATCAGTGCACCGTTAGGTTTGTTGCTGAAGCAATATCTTCTATACAACTTATGTGAGCAGGGAATTCAAATACAGTGGCTGTAAATTAATGAATGTTTACCCATGGCATAAAGTTTTCCATCTAGAGTAGACAAAGACAAAGCACTTCTGGAAACTGTAATTGGACTAGCAGTCTCCCAAACACCTCTTTCTGTGTCAAATCTTTCTACAGATCCCAGTTGCCGTTGCCCATCATAGCCACCAACGACATAAATCCACTGGTTCAAAGCAGCCACACCTGAAAATGATACAATGAAGATATTAAGAATGAGGCGAGAATAAAGACCTACGTATCTTGACATGACTGGAAAGTTCTGGATGTATGGTAACCAGGGTTGCCAGGTTTTTTTCAAAAATATACCGAACCAAAACAAAAAAAGGTCATTTTCAAAATTTGCTATCCGGAAAATAGAAATTTCCCCTAAAAAAAAAAAAAAGGTCATTTTCAAAATTTGCTATCCGGAAAGTAGGAAATTCCCCTAAAAAAAAAAGTCATTCTCGAAATTTGCTGTCCGGGAAGTTACAAATTCGCTAGGAAAAATGAATATTATTCCCGAAAGTAAAAATACCGAACACTCCATAGTTCGGTATTTTTTTCATACCGAACATGGGGCAAAATTACCGAACGGTTCGGTAAAATACCGAACACCTGGCAACCCTGATGGTAACCCTATTCAAGAGAGAATTTCTAACTCTAGATTTGAAGCACTCATATTTTTAGTGAAAATATAAAAATAGATAATCATACAACAATTACATAAAACAAGCTAAGGCCACTTGATATTATGCTGCTTAGAGGTTCAATGAAGAAGAATAAATTTTAGGTGCTAAGCACAGTGTCTGGCCCAAACATGAATCTTCGACATCTTTTATATAATATAATTACCTGCTCCACTTCTTGCTATCGTCATAGGAGGCATCAAAGTCCATTCATCATTTTCCGGGTGGTAACATTCCATACTTGATAAGCGATTTTGGCCATCGAAACCTCCTACTGCATACAGTAGTCGGTTGACAACCGCTACCCCTACTCCCAACCTAGCATAGTGCATAGGGGCAACGTTGGTCCAGCAATCTTCTTCAGGGTCAAAGCTAAAATGATTAGAAAGAATATAATTGAGCTTCGAATAAAAGTAATTTGAATTGAAATTAGCAGAAGAAGTGTTATATTATAATGCACCAACTATTCTACACTTTTATGATATTCTTGAGCGGCAGATCCACCCACTGCATAGAGATGTCCATCTAAGACCGCCACGCCCACCTGAAATTATGTTTCTATAGAATCATTTACTCAATTCTGTTGACTGGTTGTTATCAAAAAGGATTACGATTTCTATGAGTATGTTTATGTTCTTACTCTGTTTCTAGGAGTTGACATAGGACTGACTGGCCTCCACTGTTCAGTTACGGGATTGAACACATCCACCCAGTCGCTGTCATATGAAGAGCCAGGAGAATTATTTCTTCCTCCAACTGCGTAAAATAAGCCCTGAAATAAGCACATTGAAGTGTTTTTAATACAGAATCCATAACATACACAACTAAACATTTGAAACAACAATATTATTTCACATTTTTGTTTTTGAGGTATGGAGGTGAAGAAATGTCGAAGGGAAGAAAATTTATTTGAATGGTTTCTTTATCATTTGTCTGTTCCATCTTGCTGTTTTAAATGTAAAACAGTTAAAATAGCTAGAACAATGTTTGTTAGAAGCATGATAGTAATAAAACAATAATAATTGTAAATGAGTGTTAGTATCAAGAGATTTTTGAAGAAAGTAGGTATCTATATTTTTAACAAATAAGAAAGAGTAGGTTCATTGCGAGGGTGACGGCCAGTCAACTTTGATTCATTCCCCCATTTTATGAGGAGTTGCTGCTTCTAATGTACAGTACCTACATAATAACTCAATGTAATTTATACATTTAATCGGCATGTGTGCCGATTTCGCCCACAAATGTGGATGGCGGGAGTCTCCAGAGTGCGACTGCGGAGCTGACAGGCAGACCATCAGCCACATATTATCGGAATGCAGCAACAGGGCATACGAGGGTAGTCTCTCGGACATCGCCATACTGACAGACAGGGCTAAAGACTACATTCGAGATCTGGATTTGACCATCTGACAAGCAGGAAAATTTCCCCTGCGCCCTAACCATTTTTTATTATATTGACTATTTAACAAGAAAAACAAAAATATACTTATTTATTGAATTATATATAAATTGTGATGAAATGGCCATACGCTAAATAAATAAATAATTTATACATTAATTCAAGGATCAAGGAATTTCAAACAGAACGATGGTCAAATTATAAAGCAATGTGTACCTACCTTTAAAAATGCTCCTCCTAGTCCCGATCTAGGTACTGAGAGCTTGGGAAGAGTGATCCATGACGAGTCATCCACATTAAAGGCTTCTAAGATATTGAGAGAATGCCTCCAGTATCCTCCGGCTATATATATCATGCGGGGTGTGTTTGGTCTGCGTTCTTTCACCGCTGGCTTTTTGTGCAATGTAAGGTCCTATGGATAATAAATGCATTTATTACATTGAAACCAAATGTAAACAGATTAAATATGTAATGAAAAATTCATAAATCGATAATAACAATACTATTTAACCCATTGAATGCCCGGCAAGTTTTGTTTCCCAGAACTGTTTTCAGTTTCATAGGTTTTTATTAAATTTAATAATTGATTAGATGTTGAGTGTCAATAAAGGAGGTCATAAACATTGCTCAAGATCGAGTGTAATGGAGAGCTCTTGTTGCCTCCCTATACTCCTGAGTGGGGTGTAAAAGGGAGAGTTAGTTAGTTAGTTTACAATGCTAAACTAAAAAAAAAAAACAGTTTCTGGTAGGCTAATACTCTTTATTATGCATTGGTGATATATGAAAGTACTAGAATTCTGTAGTTGCATTCAATATAAATATAGTTGAGGAATTACCCAGTTTTCATTCAATGGGTTAAATTTTATTTTTTAGGTTAAAATAATTAATAATAAGAGGATAATTTCTATAGCGTCTTTGTGTGACACCATGGCCACCTCAAGCGCAAATAATTTAGTAAAAATAGTTCAGTTACTTTGAATATCCTGGATAAATATTCTCTGCATGCTGGCACTTTCTTGAGAAGAGTACAGTTTTTTACTTGATCTTTTAAGAAATGCGGAGAAAGAAATTGACATCTAACTGCATAAAGAATATGTTCCATTTTAGCATGGCGATTATCTTCATCATATTTTACCTAAAAATTAGAAAGTTAATTATGTAATTGGTTGATAATTAAATCTTCTCTATTAAAAAGTCCAGTCTGTGATAGGACGATCTAACTTAAACAGCAATCGAACACAGGACCTCCAGGTTTAGAGTCTTACATATTAACCACTAGACTACCAAGAGAACAGTAATACTAAACAGCACTCTTTTGGAGAAGATTATTGAAATAGGTATTTCAAAATAACTATCAAAGTATGTATGGAACACTTTACGTACTTTGGTCAATTTCGAAATAACTAATTCAATATTGAATTGAATTTTTTAATTAAGCCCTTTGTTTTGAAGATATGGCGTTAAAGGGAAAGTTTGGTCTTGGCATAAAAGTGTATCTCTTTTTCACCACTGCATAGTTTGGCATTTCTGATCAATTGAGAAAAAGTATAAAATATATTTACCCAATTGACTACGGCATTGTACACCTCTTGTTCTTCTTGCACATTTAATTCATCTTTTCTAATTAATGCAACTAACTGTATGGCGGATAACTGTAGGAACTCTTCTTCTTGACAAACCTAAATCAATCAATCTATATTGAATTCAAACTTAATTAATTTTAAATTGAAATTTCAAGAGTCAAACATTATTACCTGGGTAAAATGTCTTTCAATGAACTGATTAGCTTTCTGTTTCAATTCTGTGCAACCATGCTGTTCGGCAAAATTTGCAATGCCGATAGCATTCGATGGGTCCAATTGTCGTTCCAGGAAAACACAACATGCCTCAATCACATTAGTTATCTGAAGAGTAATAGTAATATATTATCTTTATACATCAATGTGTAAAATTTCTACTAAGTATATTTGATATTTTATAACAGTTATGTTTTCGACCCTTTCACACCAGGAAAACACAACATGCCTCAATCACATTAGTTATCTGAAGAGTAATAGTAATATATTATCTTTATACATCAATGTGTAAAATTTCTACTAAGTATATTTGATATTTTATAACAGTTATGTTTCACACGCATCTTTAGTTACTGCATATTGTATGTAAGTAAAATTTCATGTAGAACAATATGCTTCAGGATATTTTCATTATTTTACAAGCCCATTTCTGTATTGCTTTACCACCTCTACGATAGATCTCTTTTACTGAAATTTACATAGTTATAAAAAAGATCCTTAAATATATTCAAGAAAATTTTCAAGGATCAGCAATAATTAAAATCTAACAACATAGAGTCTGCGATTTATGCTTGCTGCGATTACATAAAAAAATAAGCTTATTCCAGGAGGCAGTTTAATTTAAGGATTCCAACCCTGATTAGAAGTTTCAAGTGAGAAAGAGAGAAATTCTGATCTGATCCAGGAATCGAAACTGGGATCTCGTAAAAAGTATGAGGTTTAGAATAATATTATTTATAATGTACGTGTCACAAGAATGATAGTGATCAAATTAGAATACATAAAAATTCTAAATACCTATAAAAAAGCATACCTGAAACATGGTTGCAGCTGGTAGAAGTTGACATACTGTTATTTCAGTCACCCTGATTTGTCCCGTGTACATGAAGAACAACAACCTAGCCATAGCCGACGGACAAACACCTTGCAACTTGACTCTGGACATGTCGCACTCCTTCAAACCTCCAGTGAACATAGCCTGCAATTTATTAAAGCCTGCCAATCACCATCACTCTAATGAGTGTCATCCATTGTGATAGAAGTGTAACTTACATTTTTTGTTTCAGAAATTTGACAATGTTAATACACATATTTTGCCATTGTTAAATTAAAAACAGCAACACTGGTGGAAGTATGATGGCAAAATGAAACAAAGTTAGACAATGTTTTAACATTGAAGATCAAGTGACTCTGCGATTTGAACCACATCTACTTGAGTTTCTCCTTGACGAGCCGTTGTGAAGTCACATCATTCATTTGGTTCTCCCCACTCACGGTGATAGTTTGCACTCCATTTGGATGGATAGAGTGATCGTGAATGGCGGAATTTAGAAGAAGAAACTGTAAGAATTAACTGAATTGTCACAAAACTACTGACACTTACTTTGAAATATGGACTAGCAGCTGCCAAGACAACTTTGTGTGCATGGAACAGTTCTGGACCCACTTCTAAAACAACGTCTGTTAGCATGTGGTGTGAGCGCATCATGAACATCATCTGTTAAAATATACCAAAATCAACATTCAATATGGAAATAGAGTGGAACCTCTTATAACGAGCATAATTTGTTCTAGAGCATTTTCCATACAAATCAATGAAAAATAGGATAATGCGTTCCATGCTGAAAAAATACTACTTTCTATAGTAGGTACAGTAGAAGTCCGATAGTCCGGCACGTTCGGGACCGGCTCGGTGCCGGACTACCGAAGATTATAAGAACAATTTTTCAGAAAATCACTTTTTTATAAACAGTTTGATAAGTTACGTTTACTACGATGTGAAAGGACACAAAACAACAACGCACAAAAAAATGACGACGACGCTTCGTGATTAACAGAGCACTGCACCTGAATTTGTTGTGACAGCTGAGACTAGCCGACCGCTAATTGTTTCCGAACTATCCCGAAAACTTCCGAATAGCTCTCGAGCGTTTTTATTTGCTTTAAAGACACACTTTTGGAGAAAACACACTTTTTATAATTTTCCGGAGCGATGCCGGATTATCGGGCATTCCGGACTGTTGGATGCCGGACTAATGGACTTCTACTGTATATCAATATTAATAGCAGCAGAGTGCAGAGGTGTTAACATTTTTTATATCTGAAATCAGTACAACCGTAAGTTCTTAGTTAGATAAATGACAAAGGTAAACCTTCATAGCGTCCTTGATGTAATTTGCCATGCAGAATGTGACATCTCCAACATCACCAGGAGGTAAAGATTCACTTCCATTGGAAGAGGAACCTCCCAGTACTTCTCCCATCCCGCACAGTTCATCTTCATCCATTTTTTAACCTGAAATTTACACATCTTTGATTTCTTCATTCTAACATATTACAGACCTAACAACTTGAAGCTATATTATAAGAAGTAATTTTATAAAAATTTTAAATGAACCACAACGTGCCTATGACCTTTTTCTACTGCTGTTTCAAAAGCTGGCTTAGCATGATCACTTTGAGTTAACAAAATTCGTCATTTTGTATTTTGACTATCGATAATAATAGACAAATATTAAAATTATTGATGAAATAATTAAGGTCGTGGCTTCGAATCTCCATGAGCCCAGATTAATTTTTATTAAGTTTTTTCTCCTTTTTCTGACCATCTTTCCTATTTTTATAAAAAAATGAGATGTAATTTGTGGGTTACAATCTGTACGCTAAATTTTGAACACTCTTTTTATGTTCTTCCAATGAAAAATCACAGGAGTAAAAAAACTGATTTGATAAGTGCAGTAGAAAAAGAAAATGTACATGTTTAAAAACAGATTAAAGTATCAAATAATAATAAAAAAATAAGATAAGAATATATCTAGCAACTATGTATTTATGTAAACAAACATGGGTATCAAAAATAAACAAATATGGCTAACACACATTGAGAAAATACTAAAGTTCGATACAAATTTATATGTATTTTTTAAATAATTTTAATAATATTAATAATTTTGGCAAAGTCATCCTACATTGTAAAGATAAGAAGTTGATTATGAAAACATGCCGTATATTATAAGTAGATATAGCTTTGTATAACTTTATATACTACTACATGTATATAATAAAGATAAAATGTTTGTCACAATGATAAACACATTATTACTTAGCAAATTTGTAGAAAATCCATGGGAATGTTTATTGAACCATGTGAGAAGAAACACACATATATTATTATTACACAAGCAAACAAACATTTTCATCCTACAAATGCACTTGTTGAAATAAAAGTATATTTAGCAGTTCACACTTTTCCTTTAATCTTTCAAATCGTCTTATTTCCATAATATCCTAAGTACTTTGACAACATATAATTTTTCATACATGTTATGATTTTTAACACAATATTCCTCTCTGTAAAAAAATATAAACACTTAATCAAGAAAATTTGCGCCAATTTATGGCCCATTTTCCATTCCTAGATATCATACAAAAATACGAGAATAGTATTTTTTTTGTAAATTAGTGCCTATTTGCCTGTGAAATGTGAGAAGTTAGATTGAATTAAGTATTGTGTATTATAATTAGTTTCTCATTATAATGAGAAACTAAGAATGAACACTAGTTAAAAGCTTGAGTGGAACAGACTTTAACAGACATCTTATTTAATATTTTTTAAATCAATTATAGCACCTTGTTTTATAAGAAAGTATCACCAACCTATTTAATTAATATCCTTAAGTAATAAGCCAAATTATAACATAACTAGGGAGATGACTACATCATCATTATTTAAATTTAATTTAAAGATCAAAAGTAGGATTATTAAACCAAATAACGCTGTTAATGTTGTTGATTTGACGTAACAAAATAGTATTTTCACGAACAAAATATCAATAAGCAAAATACTATACAATTGGAATGAACGAACATGACAATTCATAACCATAGAATTACTGCAAAACATGACAAACGGCAAAATATACCATAAACAATAAAACGTTCGTATTTTTAATAAGACTACAAATTTATTAATTGTATATTTATTTTATCTTGGAAAAATCGTGTTTTTGTGTTTTGTATGAGATCAGTTATTGGTAGTCCAGTGGAATCAATCGGCGGCTTTCGTACGTACAGCGTATTGGAGGTCGTGGGCTCGAATCCAAATTCCGACCATTTCAATTTGCACGACACAAGCCTTTGCTTAGTGTGAGAGACGTCAAAAAAGTGTTCACTTATAGTGAGCACAGATTCATTTTTGTATAAAAAAGTTTCATGTTGGTTCATGGCAGTGCTTAAAAACATATCTACTTTTGTGCGGACAACTTGGATTTTTTTTCGAGATAATTAATTTACAATATGTATCTAGTCATTGGACTAGGAATAAAAATGTGAATCTTAGAGATAATGACAGTCATTATTTTTTATTAAAATTATTATTTTTATGAGAGAAAACTTTGTTTTGTTCTCATAAAAAGATTTTATCTCTACCTAAAAATACGAACTGATATTGTTTATCTGTGGCTACATTTTGATTTTATTGTCTGTGCCTACACGAGAGTAAAATGTCAATGTCAAAAAAAACTCGAGTTTTGTTTTGTTGCGGTATTTTATTGTGCTGAGTTTCGATGTATTTTCGGCGAAATTAATTTAATTTCAGTTCGATTTAATAATCAGTTTAAACATCAATTATGCCTCCTCTTAACGCTTCAGCCGTGGACCCTCTCAGTGAATTAAGAGCATTTATATATGGCGCGACAAGAGGTGGATTACAAAATGTGTTAGACTTAACTAAAACTGCTATTAATTTGTTGAAAACATTTCCTGCAGCTAGAGAAGCAGTTTTAGAGTATTTTTCAATGGTATATCATGACGCTGTTTCAACTTTTTTGGCTCAATTGGAATACGAAGTAATTACAACATTAATATCTCAGTTTTTTTGTTTTTTAAATCCTATACAGAAACTTAACTATATTTATATTTTCTAGAATGAATCTGGACTGGGCAGTTCTTCCATGGATGCTGTTTTGTTGATTTCACCTTCTCTTTGTGAATTGGAGACACCTTGGGCTCAAATTTTAGCATCATGGAGTATTAATTTATTGAAAGCCATAGCCAGCAATAATGCCAATTGTTCAAGTTAGTTAAATAGAGTTTTGACTTTTCTTTTTGTGTGGTTTCAGTTGGTATTATTAGATCTTATATCATAGTTTCCAAGATACCAATATATTTTAATGCATAGACCAGTGGCTCTTAACCTTTGTGGAGGTACTGTACCCCACCAGTTTCATATGCGAATTCACTGAACCTTTCTTAATTTGAAAGAGGTTCAGTGATAAGTTCTTATATGAGTTGGGTGTGTGTCTCGATCTCTGTCGAACCCAGGTTAAGAACCACTGGCAAACACAGTGAAAATTCTTAAATCCTCAAAAAGTACATTTTTTACTTTTGAATAGTAAATGCTTCCTTTCTTAAATAGTAAAACCACAGCTTATATTTTCTAACATATTTCATTTGTTTTCAGTTTAAGCACTTTAAGTCATCCTTTGTGCCTAACAAACCAGTACAATATTTTTATATCAAATTGAAAAACATATTATAGTTATTGAAATAGGAAGGCATATTGTTTTCTATTTTTGGTCAGCAGTTCGATTTTCAGCTTTTTACAAATGTAACTCAACTTTTTACAAATATGTCTCAAATTTAACTTTTAGTTGCCGTTTTACAAAATTGTGAAGCTGTTCGAGCTCTCTTGGATGTTGCAACTGTGTCTCTGAGTCGATTGGATGGACCAGACAGAGCAATCTGCATTGATAGGATGTTAGGCATGTGTTGAATTCATTATATACCTAATTCATTTTACATCTCATTTGGTCCTTAATATCCATTTGTAGTTATATAAATATTTGATTGCAGGGATAAGTCAATGTGATTGGGTGGTTGGTCATATTGGTCGAAGTGACCCTTCGTTAGTTGTACCTCGTGCATTAGAATTGGCATTACAAAATTCAACACCCCAAAATATAGATCACGTTGTCGCTATTCTGACACATTTGTCACCGCTGCACTTTGGACACATAAGAGAAGCTTTGCTCCAAATGTTTGAGGTAATATTTTTTCATTTTATTTATACAAAAAAAAGGTAAACTGCTATACTTTTAATGATAATTTTGTTTAAAGTTTAAACATTCAAAAGCGTCTTGTGATTATGTGGTCATAAGTGATTAGTTTTCCAGTCAATATCAGGGTACAAAACCAATATCAATCCTTTTTGTTTACTCACGTGTGACATTATTGGAGGCACAAGGCCTCGGAAGGCATTTTCATCAGCGAATAATTCCATACAAACATCCCAAATTTCATTTTTGTTCATACAAAAATTAAACACATAGCTGTAAACTAAAAAGAATAATGCTCTTTAGGCTATTTTCTATAAGGATGACCACAAATCACAGTCTTTTTTAAAGGTGTCAAACAGGTACCCTATTGTCAAATAACATATTAATTATTGAATTTCTGTTGTCATGTTTAGGACTGCCTGGACACAGATAACGTCAGTAATGATAGAAGAAAAGCAGTAGTTCCATATTTAATGCAATTAGCCTCCAAATCTGATATTGTGTTAAAGGCTCTTACGAAAGACATTAATGTTTCCTGTAAGTTTATTCATCTTTTCCTTTAGTTTCATAATGATTATCAATCAAGTAAAAGTAGAAGTTAATAAATTTGAATTAACTATTCATAATGAACTTGGAAAATTTCAGCTTCTTCTGTTCTGATGGATAAACTGGTGAAAGTTTGCAGCTTGGGTGTTACGGGAATTACCACTTCTGCAGCCAGAGCTGCATTAGTTTCTCTTTGCCTCAGATCGCACGCTCCGGTATTTTTGCTTCTCTTGGACTGGGCTCCTAAGAATCCTTTTTGCCGAGAGTTGCTTGGTATGATTTATGGTATTAAATATCTTTCAAAACCGTCATGAATAATTGTAAAAAAATAATATTTGCTGTCGTATATTCACAGAACATTTATTGCAAAAGTTGGAGAATGATGTGAGAAGTTCTGATGTTAAAATTCCTTTACTTGAAAGCATCATGGCTGAAATGAATAATATGAAAAGAAAATTACTCTTCGGATCGTTGTTAGAAAAATATTCCATTGCCAGAGTCGTCATACTTATAAGTAAGATTATGTTCTCTACTTATTTAATTGATTCAATTTTTTACCTATCTAAATGAAACAAAACAAAATAATACACAAGTTTTAAATGTTAGGGCTACCAAGTGGTCTGTAGCCCATGAATAAGAGGTGTATCAAATCTTCCGGTGTGACTCCATCAAGAGGCATAGGCAGGTCGCAAGGGCCATTCACAATGCTGGATCTTGCACAACTTCACTTACCTCCTTCCACACCATTTCTAAATCCTTCTGGCTTCATCAATGCTTCGAAGGAACTTAACACAGTATGGATGGTTTTTGTTTTCTTTGAAATCCTCAACAGCATTCACCTCAGCAAGCATTTGGCATCATTTAGACATGTACTAGCCATGTTCTTCTATTTCCACTCTATTATCAATCAGGCAAAGATGATATGCAGCCAGCCCAAAGGTCTCTAGTAAAAAGGGTTACGTATTAGTAAGCAACCTATTGATAAGATGAACTCAAATTGCAATATTAAATAAAGAGAGCACCAAAAATATTTCAGGTTTTCAATCACCATCACTGTTTATCAACATCGTCAGCTATTTCCTGCAAAACTGTAATGACGACAGAACTCTCGCTATTCTGGTGAGAATCATTTCCAGCACAATGATGATGAGAGCAGCCTTAGATCAAAATGATCAGTATTCTGAAAATAGTAAACCTCTATTTCTGATCAAACAAGCTCATGAGAACGCCCTCAGGGATGCTGTGAATTCCTTGGTTTTGCCAGAAACATCACAAGATGAAAAGAAAAATATAACTGATCGTAGAGAAACCTGTTTGGAGCGCTTCTTTCACAATATTTCCACTCTATTGAGGTTTGTTGAGATATAAAATTGTTTGTTAACATCAAATATTTTTTTTCTTTTAAGTATGATGTTTTTGATCTAACATGTTTTCAGGTGGGAAAGAACTGGAAAGGTTGTCCAGTTACAAAACAAACCCATCACAAAAGTGTGTGAAATGAATCTCTTAAAAATTGTTAGTGTATTCAACGATCTAGTGTCTATGATTGCATGTAGTTACGCCACTGGGTCCAATTCCACAGAAGAAATAACTAAGTATATGGATTCACTTTTTGTCAGTCATGCTTTGGTTTCCATGCTGGATCTCATCAATATTCCTAATCCTCAGAATATGAATGTTGAAGTGGAGATATTAATGACGTTGACGAGAGCAAATGTCAAATACTTCTTTAGATGTCTACATGATACAGGTCTGTTTTATTTTCTATCTTTTTTCTGTGGTGCGTGATGTGTAAAATACTTATTGAATTTTTTTAAATATAGATGTTATTCGCCAAATGAAAGGAACTCAGACAGCATTCAGAATATTTAGACGTGTCTGTGGAAATAGTAAAGTGGCCAGATCTTTAGCTTTGAGAGAATTGCTTGAAACCGCTCTGTTCAAAGAGGCAGAAATGTTTGCAGCCAAAATCAAAGACTCCTTAGATAGCAATAATTTTGAAAAAACCAAGGATGAACTGATCATGTTTCAAAATCACAAACAGGTCAATATTTTTTCTATTACAATAAAAATATAATTTCATTCATTAGTTAAAAGTAACTGTAATATATTGTTTTAGGGTCATTTAGCTCAATTGGCGCAAAGCCATACTTCTGTTTTCCACGCTGGTATCATTGGTAAAGGCGCTAGAAAAAATAACAAAAGTACAAACAATTTGCAAGTGAACGATGATTGCGGAGACATTGCTACGTTGAGTAAAACAAGTAGAGAAGTAGAACTATTATTAGGCGCCATCATGTCGTGTATGGTATGTTCTAGATGAACCTGAGAATGAACAACAAAACTTCTAATGGTTTAGTTTCAACAGTCAAAAATGTTTGTATCTTTTGTTTGTAGGAAGAAAATGGCTTGTGTCTGGATGGCATGACCTGCGTGTCACTCTTACTAGTAGAGTTAGTGTCCCCTGATGTTATGTACAATGGTTTGCCATGGCCAGATGAAGACTTTACTAAGGTAATCATCATTTCGTTTATATAACATTCTTCTTCTTCTTTTTTTCTTTCCTCAACTGTATTGTCAATATTATTTCCTAAATCCCATATTTCTTTATACTCAAGTGTCGGACTGGTTTACGCTTTGGTTACATTCTCAAAAATTAGATTAGAATTAGAAATAAATAACCTCTTTACTTATGTGGCTGACTATTTTGTACAAGTCTATATTTCAATTACAGGTGAGCATAGAACGAGAATTATACATTAGGCAAGTCTTCGATGGTTACCCTGTTGTGTGGCATCTGTTACGGCTCATAAGTGGTTTCCGTCCGGCGCTTTGTTATTGCTCTGTTTTACTGCGAGCTGTAGTAGCTACACTAATTCAACAGTATTCTGCAAAATCAGGTATAAGAATGTTTTTACTTTTAATATTTAGGATTTAAAATATCCGTTTGGAAAACTCTTGCTGAATAGTTAACAAATGTTTTAGATAAATATATTGGCAGTGATGCAGACAGTTTGAATGAAGTAACAATCCAGCTGTTAGACATCATGTACCGAGGCCAACTGTTACCAGCTCCTCTCAACTACATTAGCAAAATGATTCCTCACTTGAAACCCAATCAAGTTAGTAACTATTTATCTTTTCTCTATTCTTATTTTGCTTGGCTTTTGATGGCACATATTAGTAGCTTTGGGACCATTTTTATTAGATTTCGCGTAAATATCTAACTATTTGGTAACAATTTTATGTAGGAATAAATGTACCTAAAATAGACTTCTTCTTTCTCTTTTAAAAGGTCTGTAGACCTGTTTTGTTATAGAGGTTTCCTGTGACACTGAGCTCTAACTGTTTCGTCATCTCTCTTTCTATATTATTAGCCTAACTCAGGTTTTGTACATTCGCACTTTGCTTTCCACCCATCTTTACATATTATTTCGTATGAAATCTTTTGAGCAAGCATCTGTCTATTGCCGCTTTGGTGGTCGGTTTGCGGACTTCTTTGTAGAGATCAGTTTGGTAGGCGAGCTCTATTCCTAAGTACAGTAGAAGTCCATTAGTCCGGCATCCAACAGTCCGGAATGCCCGATAGTCCGGCATCTCTCCGGAAAATTGTAAAAATTTTGCTTTTCTCCAAAAGTGTGTATTTAAAGTTTTCGGGATAGTTGGGGATCATCCGGAAGCGCTCGGTATTGTTCGGAAACAATTAGCGGTCGGCTAGTCTCAGCTGTCACAACAAATTCAGGTGCAGTGCAGCTCCGTTAATCAATCACGACCCGTCTTCGCCATTTGTTGTGCGTTGTTGTTTTGTGTCCTTTCACATCGCAGTAAACGTAACTTTTCAAACTCTTTATAAAAAAAATATTTTCGTTCTAACTGTACAGTGACCATGTTTTCAAAACTCAACCCTTCGAGTTCAAAAGGAGAGAAACGAAAACACGTAACACTGACTCTCAATCAGAAACTAGAAATCATCAAACGGCAAAAAAAACGCGAGAATAGAAATGTTTTAATGAATGAGTTTAATATTGGCTCATCCACTATTTATGACATAAAAAAAAAACAAAAAGATGAACAACTAATGAAGTTTGCTTCTCAATCGGTAACAACTGAAAAATTGGCTTCTAGACAAACATTAAAAAACCTTATAAAAATTGTTGTCATAATCACCGCCCGGTAGTCCGGAAATTTCGGTAGACCGGCACCGAGCCGGTCCCGAACGTGCCGGATTATCGGACTTATACTATATTTAAACCTATGTTCTTGTTCAATATGATTGTTAACAAAATAATGTTTATGATTATTTTAGATAGTGCAGATATTGAGAGATTGTGTTTGGAACTACATGAGAGATAATGTTCCCTCTCCCGCACTCTTCACTTGTGATTCTACAGGTAATTTCTATGTATTTTTTTTGTTCACTACTTGGTGTTGATTCACTTAGTGTTTTTGAGCAAATTGCATTATACACTAAGAACACTAAACAAAACATGAATTCAACTCCTTATAATAAATTTGACGTTTGTATTTGTTGAAGGTTTACACTGGAGGGATCCATCTCAATCCAAGCCACCCCCACAGTACACGGACACCTTGAGGGTCCTGCTGCAGAACAACATCACCACCTTAGGACACTTGTATCCCTTAATGTTTCTGGATATACACATAGACAAGGATTGAACACAATATTTCAAGATTATCTGCTAGGAAAAATGAGTGATTTCAATTCACACTTTGTTGTTTTTTATGTTTGTACAAAAAATGTAGCAGGTTGGAATAAAATAGAAAAAAAAAAATCAATTGATATGTATAGAAGGTTCTTTCATTCCATTTTGTGTAAGTCATCCAGGCATTTTCTAAATATCCAACTGTTATCAGAAGTGGTGTTTCCTCAGAGACATAATTTAGAAAATTCCAAGTTTCAGAGTTTTGTCTTTTTATTAGAAACCAGCAGTAAAACCTATCAAATGACTATCATAGAAAAGGGTAATTAATTATTGGACTGTTCTATAAATCAGTTACTTTTATCATCCCTTAAAGAGTCAGAATTTTACTTTACTTTCTTTACGTCTGTTTCAGCTGCATTGTGTTTGCAAGGTACACAATGAAATAATTATTGTTTGGTGCAGGGTAGGTTTATGAAACAAAATGTGAGAAAATAAACACGGATATTTCAAACTTTTTATCAATATTATATTATTCTTAATAATATTTATACACATTCATACTTTTTTTATATTATTTACATATAAATATAAAAATTGGATATTTTAATATATTGCTCTAAGCATTTTCTCTTGTAGTAACTATATTATTTACATTATACAATATTACTATAATATTAACAAATTATGATAATTTTTTAGTAAGTATATTATTTTTTGAGGTAGAAGTTTTTACACAAAAATAATGTTAGCGATAATTATTCCTATTATTAAATTACTAGATAAAAATCTAATACATTTTAATCTAGCACCCATTAACAGCTCTAATTCTTAATTCTACAAAACAATAGTTGATACTATATCATTATGATTTATAATAATTCATCTGTGAGTTATGAATTTTCAATGGTTAAGTTAGACTCACTAATATGGCTCATGAGAATTTTCTACTCAAATTTTAATCTAGCTTTGTACAAGGTTATATAATGTATATACACATAGGTTTTAGCTGTCAAGATCCTTGGCATTGACTGAAGAAGAAGATAACACTTGTCAACTAAATTCTTTTGTTAGATTTTCATGTAAACTAATTATTGTTGATGTGCATTCAGTTTGGATCATACGTATATAATTTTTTTTTAGTAAATTATTGAAAAACTTAATTTTGAAATAAAAAAAAAAAAACTATATTATTATGTTATAATTAAATGGGTGCAAGGAGACTTGAGACACCTAGATTGACATGGGTCGATCATATTGGTCTTGTCTTAAAGGAGGGCCAAATCAGGAGTAAAAGAATTAGGAGACAAGCGAAAGAGGTTTGTGTATATAGGAATAAATTGAAGTCCGTACTGCCTGCCTATTCTCTCTGGCATTAACAAAAATACAATATGTACAAACTTGAACAAATAAAATGTATAGAAAGCATTGGTATATTGACATGACCCATATTGTGGGTACACATTTTAAGACTTCTGCATACGACCCATTTTATATTTGTAAAAACGTTGATAGTATTGACATGTCTCATATTGTAGTTTGTAGGTAAAAAAAATATTATGGAATAGTCTCAATTTGGGTAAGTGTTGTACGACCTATATTGAATGCAATACAACGTAAAAATCATTTCTTGGATGTAAATTTAAAACAAGTTCATCAGTTTTACACTTCAAATTTTCTATAATTTCTTGGCTAAAGTATAAAGAAATTGGTTTTGGCTGGAATCAACAAATTATTTTTAGGATAGTTTTAAAAGGGTAAATGGACAATAATTTCTTCGTTTTATTTTTTAATCATTTATACAAACATACACAAAATGTAACTCGAAATTCTGTGTAGGTTCTCTTTATATTGTCTTTGTTATGACATTATTCTCCATAGAGTTAGAATTGTTGTCGTCACACCAGGAATCCTAAAACATAGACAATAATTCTATATTACTTTTCAATCAATGTATTATTACTGAACTTTTTATGGCGTATTGTTTGTTCTTACTTTGAGTCTTTGTAGTACAAGTTCAATTCTATCTCCAGCAGAAGCTATCAATGGAACGGTTAGGCAGCAATCAAAATCCACTGTTCTTGTGCCGTTAACCTGTAGAAAAGAATAATTTAATTTAATTTTTTTTCCATCTAGCCGTTTCCTATGCTGAGAGTACAAAGTTTCATTCTTTCCTATTTTCAGATTTATAGATCCTTTTTGTCATTCTCTCAACATGCCCAAACTATCTTAATTTATTCACTTTCATTCTAGCCACTATGCTAATATTCACTCCACAATTCTTTCTAATATTATCATTATCAACTCTTTTTCTGGATATCAGTAATCTCATTTCTACAGCATTTATACCTACCAACTTCCAGATTTTTCATCCATGTCCAAGTTCACTCCCATACATCATAGATGGTAACAGTATTGCTCTGAGCATCAACTGATTGGATTTTAAAGAAATGTTCCTATTTCTCATTAAAGGTCTTAGTGCACTGCTAACCCTGCTACAAGCAATTTTTTTCTTTCAATCTCTTTCTCACATCTTCAATCTCTACTAAATAAAATGCCTAAACAAACATACTCACACACTTGTTCTAAATTCAAATATCATCACAAAATATCGAAACACAGAATATAAAGGCAAACGGGATAAGACATATTTTACAAAATATTTTCTCAGAATTTCCAAAAAAAAACATTGTAATCTTTAGCAAGAAGACCCCAAATTGAAAAAGTAGTTGTCAATATTTAGGTATAACAAAATGTACCTGAAGGATTCTGTCAAATGGTTTCAAAAGTCCCACTATATCTGCTGGTCCGCCCTTTCTTATTCTGTTGATGTACACCCCTCTTTCGTAGAGTCCATCAGACACGGAGAATCCATAATCATCGTATATTACATCTTTATATAAGGTCACATGGTGTATTGTCCCGTGTGACCCAATTGAGTCTGAATTGTATAAACCTACAGATAAATTATAATAAGTTTTCTATTTAATATCAATTTAAAAATAATTGTTTCAATAATATTTTGGTGTAATGAATTTTGCTCACCTGGAAAATCAACGTCATAGGGATTACCCGGTAACTGGAAGCTTGTTGGAATTTGTAAATTTGTCAGATTTAGAGGGTTTCTGTCGTTCATTCTTCCATGGAGATCCATTCCACTGTTGTTGTTACTTGAACCACTTTCTGATAAGTTGTCATTTGGTCTTTTGTACACATTAGACTTCATTGTGTTAATGTTGAATGGAGTTATTTCTGTTTTGTAACCGCTTTGATTTCCACTGACTGAACACTCGCTATATATTTCGTTACTCGCATTGTTGTTGTATGTTGGCATTGCGAAGATATTGTTAGGTCCGTAGTTTGCATCATTCATCTGGAATCTGTTGTTCCCTCTAGATCTTCCATCATTCTTGAATGTTCGGAGAGTATTGGTAAAACTGTAATTGGGAAGGGGCAGATCGCTGCTGGTAATTTCGTGATCCGCCATTCTGAATCCAGAAGACATAATTTTATTATCGTCACTGGGTAGAAATGATAATCTATTTCCACAATTAGTTTCCTTTCCTTCTGAGTTGCATACTTGTGCTGGAATGCCAAATAAGTGTAATAAGAAATTTGAAAAAAACTTGCTCATTGTTTTGCGCAAAAATATTTAGTTTGGTACCTGTGTTTTCCCTTTCTCTGGATGCAATAGGCTGACTGTCCCAAGACTCAACTGCACTGTCTATAGAAGCCAGACCGGGACTAGATTGAGAATTATTTGTAAATGTATTAGAATCTCGGTTGCTGTAAGATTCACAATTCTCTATTTGTACTGGGACCGTTATTTTTGTGGCTAACCCAACTAAAAGTTATAAGTATTTGTTACTTATCATTTGTGATGATTTCACAGATTAATTCTGAATTTTTAATTTACTTACCGTTTGTTTTTCTTTTGATTTTTAAAATAATACGTGGACTAGAATTTTGTAGCATATTTATTGCATCCGATAATGGTTTATCCAACACACTCTGTCCATTGATAGACAATATGTGGTCTCCTACATGCAATGCTCCTGTTTGTTCTGCAATGCCCCCTGGAAATAATATATTTCAAAAGTTAACAATCTGCTCTAATATACAAAATAACTTAGGTGAGAAAAAATCTAAAACCTTTTATTAAACCACTCAGCACAATAGGTTGTGAGGCATCTTCGCTCCCTGCTATAGTCAAGCCTAGTGGACCTTCATTTTGTTTCATTAACTCCACCTCTAATATATTTTCAACACCCGCCTCTCGTTCTAGACGAACTTCATCTAATCCGTTGTTCTGTGTATCATTATCTATGTTTTTATTTCGTGGCATTATTTGAGCATAAGTACAGTTTGATTTGGCTGATGAGTTTAAAGACGATGGTGATTCAGCCATACCGTAAGGATATTTAGCTGTCTTGGCGTTTCTTACATCGTTCCAATCGTTTGGCTTGTCAACTTTTCTTACTGTAAGTGTGATAATATCTTCTGGAAAGTTTTGAAGTATGTTGAAGGCTGCATCCTAAATATAAAAAAGATTATTTACATAAATTATTTACAGAAATAATGAACATGAGGAATAAATGTGGATGATTTGTACAAACTTACTAAGGAAAGATTGTGTAGAGGTTGTGAATCGATTGCTATCAAATGATCTCCCACAGCCAGCGTGCCACTTCTATATGCCACTGATCCTACTTTAATATGTGAAATCACCATTGGCTCGTCGGTATTTATTGCTCGTTGTTTGTTTCCTGTATAAAAAATATGAATCACTTTCTTATAGTATTTCTTAAGACCAATAAGACTATTATGTCTGTTTCGTGCATTTCTATTTTACCAGTGATCGTGACTCCTAACCCCGCTCCATTCTTGGCTAACTTCACATTGAACACCCCACTGGATGCCTCCACCGAATCGGCCATACTGAATTCACTTTTAATGTTTAGATATTTAGTACTATTTGTATCATTGACTTTTTGTAAGATATCATTTGCCGCATTAGCTGTTAAATTTTGTTGTGAATTGATTGATAATATTCTGTCTCCTAATTGTATAGATCCACTCCTGAAAACATAAATAAAACACAAGTGTGATTTAATTTCAAAAAGTGCTTTACGATATCATAATATAATCTTAATGAAAACCTTTTGGTTCTTATATTACACTGTTTTTTAATAGACAAATTTAAACCACTCTGGGCTAACAATAAACTTGTACTAATAATTTAAATGCTTACTTTGTGATGACTTACTAGCAACTATATTTTGCATTTATTATCTAATAAGAAACAAGTAACAAACCTGTATGCAGGTGATTGGTGAGTTATATGAGATACTAATAGCAATTCTCTGTCGTCACAAACAGTAATTCCGCTGTCGTGTCCCGATGGAATTTCTAATTGCATCGATAAAACTTCAGATCTACAGACACCAATGCCAGTTACAAAGTTGTTGTGGACATAATCTGAAATAAATTGAGCACCTTAGTATGACTTATAATAATAATACCAATAAATTCACAATACTGCATGAACTGTCTGGCAATATGCAAATTTACCTAAATCAGTTTCAAACGATTTTGGCAGTGAGCTTTGTCTGAATTGTTGTTTTATTTGCCTGTTTGATTTTTTTGAGTTTAACGTCGACGTTCCAAACATTGGACTGTTGGGCTTACCAGCTGAAAAAAAATTTACCATAATAATTTAGCTATCGTGGAATTTCTTTATAAAATTACTTAACACGCTTCATATGTGACTAATGTTCTACTACACCGCCATCTCTTGAAAAAGTTTAAAGTTACAAAATTATAAAGACAAATTTTTTATTATAAACTAGCTGACCCGTCGAACTTTTTCGCATCTTAGATAGAATCAATAATTGTTTTGTTACGTTATAGCTGAATTAAATTCCGTGTTTTATTAAGTTAACATAAATTATCATAACATAAATCATTCATATTTATCCAGGAAAATTTTTAAACTTAAATTTGACAATTGATAAAACTGACCTCTATTTTTGTTTGTTCTGTATTGTTTAAGTAACATATGAACGGGTAATATTTGCATTTGGGTGAATCCTTTCCCACTGCAGGTTTCCATATAACACATGACTTCTTCAGGGGTGTACTGTCCATTATCAACTAATAAATCGTCAACAGCCAGTATTTGATCTCCTGGATGTAGAGCTCCACACCTGTTAAGTAGACAACATAAGAATATAAATAAATATTAGGTTCATTAATAGGGTAACATTAATGTGAGTATTTTTATACAGTATCAACCCCTATTCTAAGTTTCCGTGACATTAACACTGGCGTGATGTAAAAAAAGTTTTGTCTGGAAACGTGTATAGCACCCCTACAGAATACTTCGGAAAGCTTCGCAAATTTTCCGCGTCTTTCGCACTTAAGTAAGTTTGGAATAGGGGTACAGCTTAAAATAAATAATGTTCAGGTAGTCCAAATGTGTCTCACCTGTCTGATATGCTGGCGGGTATTATGGACTCAATGAATATTCCTGTATTTCCATCAACACTTTGATAATTGGCGCCATTCCCAAAACACTCCTCATTATAAGTTTTGTCTGTGAGAATCAGTCCAAGATGTTCATTACATCCTCTTTCTATTTCTATTAATAATGGCCCAGTGGCGAACTTTACAGACTCCATGATGGATATATCATATTCAATAGTGAGGTTGGTGACGGGAGAGCAGCTCTGTAATATCTGGTACGCCTCCGAGAGACTCTTATTCGCTAGTGAAATCTACAAATTCAATTAAAATATGTATAAAAGTAATAGAACAATTGATGAGAGGGCATCCATTAGTCACGTGAGCTTGAAAGGGGGGGGGGGGGAGGGGCTCTATATTATGTAAATATCCCGTGTACTTTTTTCTAGTAGTTACGGCCCAAAAATAATGTACCTAGACATTTTTGCATATTTGGGTACTTACTGAAGCCTATCGTAAACAACAAAGGTAAAATTAAAAGCGTGCTCTAAATATTAAGTACCTACCTACAAAAAATACACTCGATTTTGAGGGAAGCTTGATTTATGCTTGATGTGGAAACATACGAAAATAATTAACTGAATTATTATGTAGATACTTACATTGTCAATTTTAAGTAATCTATCTCCAGATTTTATTCTATGTGTTCTATGCGCCGGCCCGTTTGGTCGGACGTGCGTTATGAGCAGGAGGGAGGGTCGAGAGCCGCCACAAGAGACCCCCGTGTTGCCCCCTGAAGTTCTGAGTGTTATGCCCAGAGATCCTTGTCCATCTTCGTCCGTTTCCACGCTGACCACAGCAAGTCTGCTTGTGATGCATAATGATGTTTGTGAATCTAAAAATATAGAAAATTGAAAAATGAAAAAAGATTTTCGTTGCGTTTTCAATAATAATTGTATCACGGTAGATCAATCGGATCCGAATTTTAATCGGGTGCTCTAGTGGCAGTACATTTTATATGGAGTTTTTAGACTTGGTCCGATTGTTGTTTGAACAAGTGAGAACGGGCTGTTATGGTGCGTTTACACCAAATAAACAGGACCATGCAGATGTAGAAAAATAGCATTTTTTTTTTAAATCGTTGGGCTATGTTCGAAACATCAAACATAACGATTAGGGCTAAAATATAACCTTAAAAGCTGCCGATTAGAATTACCCAAGCAAACTCAATGGATTGATCATGAATGAGATACCATAATCTGCATCTAATCATAATTGCACAGAGGGCATGTGTTAAGAATCTAAGCGCAAAAGCCGGCCCGGATTCAATCTTGAAACATCTTAGGCTACACCAGTTTCACGATTAGATATTGGTAAGTAGGTACTTAACTTTACACTGCACTGCTTTTTGGAATGAATTTAAAAATTAAGATTTTTTATATAAAGCTGGCTTGCCAAATCACTCGAATTCGGGTGAAGGCTTCAATAAAAAAATATACATATAATAAAGCTGGCACGAAGTTTTTTGATGGGAGGTAAAAATCAAGTTTGTGTACCTACTGCTTGAGATATTTGGACTAAATAGATAGAGTATAGTGCCTACCTATCGATAAGGAAATATTAAATAAAATCAGTGATCTTTGGGCTCTGCCTATACCCTATGACCACGCCGTGTGAGGCTATATTGTATTCCAAGGTCTAAATCAGGGATGCACAGACTTATAGGGAGCAGGGGCCACTGGGGAAGATTATGAGCCAAGGACGGGCCGCACTAAAAGTTTTTTGATTTCGTGTATCACCGGTTAGTTTTGTAAAAGTACGATGCTGTGTTTCATAGTGCCTTTTCACATTATATTCCTTTGGAATGGCAATAGAGCTGTTGCATATTAAACACACAATATTATTACACGATGAAACACAAAAGTATTTCTCGGTCAAATATCTTGAAACTGCCGATTTTCATCTCTAACTTTGCGTTTTTTAGTATAGTTCCTGGCTTAGCCATATCGAAATTTATATAATGTTTTTGGTACGAAGAGTAGAAAATGTACGTAGTAAACCTAAACAAGAAAGTGGAAGGTATGTACTTATGTCGCATTTTTATTATAACCAACGATTCAAAATTTTCAATAAAAAGTCAAGAAATATTGTTAATTACGATTTACACAGTCGATATTTCACACAAGAAACCAAAAAAATAACTAAAAAACATTTTTTTTAATAATCCTTCGAAAAGCTATCACTGAGAAAAATTCTAGTAAAAACACAGCCATTTTTTACTAGAACGGAGTTAGTTGATGAATTCTAGTAAAAGTGGTTATTAGCGGGTACTAGCTCGAAATTAGTAAAATCAGAGTTAGTTAACTTGTTAGTTGAGGGTACTTGAAAAAAACCTGTTAGTAACATTTACTAACTTTTTAACTAACTTTGTTAGTTGAATGATGAAAATAGTAGATTGTACTAACTTGCTAGTTCTTTTTAAAATCTTTTCTAGTAAATCTAGCTTCTTTTATTTAGTTGCTCCAGGTTTTTTACTAGCACATTCTAGTAGTTTGTAATAATTACTAACTGGTATTACCTACTAACAAAAATATTGTAATCGATACTTCCTCGAATTAGTCGGCTCACTTTTTACTAGCACGGTTACTAGAATTTTTCTCAGTCGTCATTTTGTATACAAAAGTAATGAATATTCTTTTGATTTTCCAATATCGTCGGGGGGCCGCAGATAAACTGACAAAGGGCCGCATGCGGCCCGCGGTCCGCGGTTTGTGCAACGCTGGTCTAAATATTGAAATCTCGTGACGTGTGATTGTTATTTGGCTATTATAATAATAGGTACCTAACTTCCGTTGTTTTTCATCAAACTCCTTACAGACTGTTGTACTTCATGCGTGATTCAAAACATTTTAGATTCAGATCCTAGCCGTATTTTTTGTTCGCAGTCAATAAATAATTTTACTTACATAAAGTCAATGGTACCTAGTTCAGAGAATACCTCATGGAACCATCGAGTTGTAAAAGGTAATTTAAATAATACGTGTGTAACCAATTCCATAATGTGGTTTCAGTATTCGCAAAATATGAATTTTGATTGAAATAACTAGGTATCAAAATGAGAATATTTTGTCGAAACAATGTTCCAATTTCATTGTTCGGCGAAGTTATTAAACCCTGTCAAAGTTCCTATTACCTTGTACCTGATCTATATTGTTTCGGATTTTCCAAAACTTTAACCACCTTTCCGGTTTACGGTTCTCATAGAGTAAGTACCTACTTAATATAAAAGAGACAGGGTTGGTTGGAAAAAGTTACTTTTTGCAACAAAAATTCTATCAAGTTATTTGGTAAATTATTTTACCGGCCCAATTGTTGTATTATCTCGCCAACATTATATTTTTTTCGTTAAAAGTGGTTTAGCCGTTAATTTTTCAAAAATGAAATAATATGTGCCGATTTCTCCGAACATATGGATATAGGGTGTCCCATAGAACCCCTGGGGCTATCCAAATACCTAAATATTATGTTATGCGGTTTTTTATAGTTTTCGTGTTAAAATTGTTATTTTTAGTATAGGTATTTTTGTCAAACCATTACTTGAAGGACATTAATGGTTACAGTGAAACAAATTTTTGAGGTACGTAGGTACCTATTTTTTCTGAAATAGCTGAATAGTATACTGGCAAATACAAAAACAGTTATGGGCCTATGGGATTCCATCGTGCCAACAAAAATTTTTGTAAGAATTTCAAAATAAGGTAGGTACAATTTAAAATTTTGAAAAAACTTTGAAGACGATTTAAAAGAAAATATTGACATAATTTTTTTCTTACTATTATTACCTATCATTAACAAAACTTGCCGATATCTTGCAAATCTATTTTGTAAATTTCATTAAGCTATCTTTATAATTATTGGAGAGTAATGGAGAGGGTCAGCTGGAGAAAGGGAGCTGTGGAGGCGAAAGTTACAGGAGCTCGATTTGGGCTGTAGCGCTATTGAAAAAGATTTTTATGCCATCATACCTATAAAAATTGTTTCAAAATAAAAAATGGGTGATAGCTTTCCAAAAGAAATTTCATACAAAATGTATGATGAGAAAATTTCACAAATTAACGTTATCCGATACAAGGGAAACCAGAAGAATCCATATTGCTTCTAGATTCTAAACAACGTGAAATAAAGTATAACATAAAAAAAATCTAAAAAAATATTGCTTTTAAGTAAGGTAAATGTATCAATATTATTTCAAAAGTCGTCTATACGTATCGAATGCGAGAATCGCTTTTGTTTCTAGAAATATCTTTGTGGCGGCGCTATACACGTTTCGCATACAAAATGTATCGTGTAGGTAATACTCACTTTACTTCCGTGACTATACCTTCCGATAAAACTTAGAATAATAGGGGTACTGATATTAAGCAAAAGAGGAAATACTGTACCTAATAATTATCATGCAGCATTCGAGTGTGGGTTTTCGTATGGCGATCCCGCACAGTATAGAGCTACTCTAATCAAACGAGGAGAGATTTAATTGAATAATATATAGCGCTTTTAGATAATTCTGCGAACTTGTTTCCGGTCAAAGTAGTAAAGTTGCCAAGATTTATGGGTAGATCTTTATTTTATCATTTGACGACACCCGTAGACATGAGACACAAGATATCTTTAACGATTATACATTATACTCTTGTTAATGCGGTTTTAAAACTGATCGTAAAATGGCGTTGAATGAAACTAATCTAGTATCAAAGTAAAAGAGGTAAGTTCAACCTAAGATCTAATTAAAATTTATTCTAAATATAATTACCTACGTTACTAGAAACCATACTCTAGCTAGAACAGCGCTCTCCTCCATTAGGGTAACTCTTTAAAGCTGGATAATTTAAAATTAAGAAAGTATACTAAAAATCGAACGTGATCCTCAACATCGAGAGACCGACTGAATTTAGGAAGAAGAAATGTAGAAAAAAAAACAATCATCTTGGAGAGTCATCACGATTCAAAATCTTGTTAGCCATTTTATGCAACTATCAAGTATCAACGTAGCTGTTTTTTTAAAGGTGGCGATGAACTTAGCTTCAGTGGTCAAGTCCGTCCAGTTTTTCGAGCTGGAGATCCAAGAATAGGAGTAAACGAGAAGGCGAAAGATGTTGAATAGCGCAAGTCTGTTCCAATAAGGAAACTGAGAAGAGCAAACTGAATTTCTCAATATGGTATAAGCTACAAATGAACCGAAATCAAAGAAATACCTGGCTGTGTGCGGTCTAGAAAGATAATATGGAGTTCAACCGTATAAGAAAATATGTGAGATACGAAGGTTCGAAGCCGTCAGGGCCGTCGCGTGGTTTTCAGGCGCCCAAGGCGAGGCTTTAATCTGCGCCCCCCTCTCATAAAACTCGTAATTTTGTTCACTCCAGTTTTGATTCGGGATAATCATAATCAGCGCCCCCCCCCTCCCTATAAATCTCGTAATTTTGTTCATTCCAGTTTTGGTTCAGGATGATCATAATCAGCGCCCCCCCCCCCCCCCCTATAAACCTCGGATTTATTTTTATACTAACATATTTTATACTGTCTGATACCCGTCTTGCTTTTCGTCGTTGTTTCCGTTAGTCAGGCTCATTTAAACAGATTCTAGTCTAGCTTCTCTCCGCGATGATTTAGCATATGGGTGTTTATTAAACGTTTTATTGAAAATGTTGCATTCGTATGGCTTTTCTCCGCTATGAAGTCGCTCTTTCCCTAGATTGGCGACGTCTCTTAGCCAAAAATTTCCTGTTGCTTGCTCGGTTGCAATGAAAATAAAATTTAGTTACAGTTTTTTTTAAGATTTAAATTTAAAAAATTGATTAAACTTTTTATAGCAAATATTGCATTCATTTGGCTTTTCTCAGCTATGAGTTCGCATGTGAATCCCTGGACTGTACTACAAGCAAAATAGATTTTTTTTGCCCACGGCGGCGCCCGAGGCGACCGCCTCGGTCGCCCCACCCACGCGACGGCCCTGAATACTATGATGCAGTTTATGACTAGAACACCAAGATGACTATGTTGGATGGCACAAATATATGATAAACGAGCGTCCAGGATATGCATGTATCTATGCGATTCAACACCTTCCATATCGGAACAAAACTTGCGAGAAATAGAGAGAAGAATTATCTTAAGCTTGATTAGTATTTTAAACAAGACGGATATAGATGATATAGAAATCCGCCCACATATCGCTTGTTGCAGATGTCTGAAAGTGGTTGTACAAAGCAACAAGACGTTTGTAGTTATTCGGGGCATTATGGCCTGGTTGATTTAAGACACGGGAGTGTTGTACCATTAGCGGTGCAGAGTTAAACACACTGTATTTTTAACTCAATGCTCTTGAGACGGTTAATGTAGTAGATTTATAGACACGAAACATTTCCTACTAGGAATGTGTTTGTATTATATGTGATGGAATTATGTTCTATGTAAATGCCCAACCACTCACTCACCCTTATACAAAAGTGGCAAAGTAACGATATAAGTACATATCTTACTCTTAAAAAAATTACACTATTTACAAATAAGTAGTAAACAGGGCGGAACGAAGGCGTAATTGTAGAGCAGCCTGAGACCCGCACAAGATAGTAGCACTTGTAGGTATGTAGGTATATACAAGAGTATTGTGCAATTAAAATTCATTTTTTACTCGTAATTTATGTTACTATGACGGTATTTCGACGATTTTTAAATATTTTTTTAAGTACAAGAAGAAGAAGAGAGATTAATGATCGATAGGTAAAAATAACAATAAATTTAAACTTTTTTTATACAAAGGTGTCAGTATAAATTGCCTTTTTTTGAAATTTTTTTCAGTCAACCAATCCTGTCCAATCTGGAGAGGCTGACCAACTCCGGATAGAAATTTCATGTGAAAGTCAGAAAAACTCTGACCCGACCGGGAATCGAACCCGGGTGTGTGTTTCTTGATGATTATATTCAAAATTTATTTGCAACATCGCTGGACGAGGGTTTACCTTATTTATTGATATAATCAACTACATTTAATGTAAAAAAAGGTCGCGTATCTACGTATTTACTTAACAACTAGCGGTTAACAGCGCATCAAGTATGTACGTACATTGTACATCTGTGAGTTATTTTAACCCATTAATTAACAAAGTGGTATAAAAGATTAGATTAAGTATAGGTATTAATAAACAAAAGAGCTCACCATAATTGGGGAGATAATATTCCACTTCTAAAGAAGCCCTCTCTTCCACGTTGTCCAGCATGGCCAGCACCTCGTCGTTGGTGAGTCGGGCTGTTCCGATCCCATTGATGCTGCAGATCCTGTCCCCGGGGGCGAATTTATCCACATCTTGGTTGGGGGCGTCTTTTTTGAAACCGGTGATGGTTGGAAGAAGGCCGGGTTCAGATCTTCCTGTAACATTTAATAAATTGCTAATTATTTTTGAGGCGACCAACAACTTAAAGGGCGACTATCTATTTTGTTACTAAAATTCTGCTGGTTCATGTCTCGGATTCCTATGTACTTATTTGTAATCTATTTTAAATAACTAACTGCATGTTTGCGAGGATTTGAAAAAAAAAATAATTTGGCAAGGACAAAATATTTTAGCAATTCTTATATTGGACTAGATCAGTGTTCCGCAAAGTGTGTGCCGCGGCACACTGGTGTACCGTGGCTAACATATGGTGTGCCGCGAAAAAATGAGACCCAAATGTTTTTAGAAGGTCACGGTTGAGATTTGACTTCTGTGTTCAAAAGAAAAGAATAGGTAGTAAAACTTGTTTATTTACCGGTCATATTCGCCCATTTAAATGACATCAACAGAAAAATGCAAGGCAGGAATTCTAATATTTTAACAAAATTTAAAGCTTTCACGCTAAGTTAGTGTAGATCAGGCACGCCTGCAATGGAAATTACCTAATTAAATGTTTCCAAACGTCACGCGGGCTAATCCAGAAAAAAAGTGCAGGCGTTGATAGTGAAACCCTTGGAGTTATTGGCAGGAAAAATTAACTGTCATTTTCCTAAATGTGACCTGCAACCTATGGACTGGGCAAGAAATAAATCCTCGGATACCATTTCTCTTGGACACTGATCGGACATTAAATAAAAAATTTCCGAAGTAGAGCTAGCCAACAGTATCAACGATCGCTCTAAATTTTGACCGCCTGATGCTGTGCTTGGTTAAAAAGCTTCACTTTTCTCATTTAATATCTTGTCTTATAAAGTAGGTAGGTACATTGGTTTTACGAGCAGTAACAAATGAATATAATATGTATAAAATTAACATTGTTTTTGGGATCACTCAAGTATTACGAAAGGCAATATAGGGGGGGGGGGGGTCTTGCCAAACGTTACTGGTTAATGGGGGGAGGGGGGTCTAAAATCTCAAAAACGCGTTACGTAATACTTCAATGGCGCCTATTTTTCATTGGTGTGCCTCTAAAATTTTTGATTTGGTAGGTGTACCTATAGAACACAAAAAGTTTGCGGAACACTGGAATTAATATATGACTCTGTAAAAAGTCGTATGACACTCATTAAAAGGCCTACCTACCTACTTCATTTCCAGTCAATCACTAAATAATGATTCTTTCTTGTCACACCTCTGCAGGCATCAAGAAGACTATGTATGGGATAACAAAATTGTTTATTTGTCTATTTTCCTCGCAATTGTTTCATATCTTCTCTCCGTTTAAAAATACCTCGAGCTTATACGAATATATCGAAATCAGAATAAATTAATCCGGTATACGGACGTTATCGAGTTTGCCAATATAATATAAAAAATAGACGAGTATAAATAATATGGGCTAAAAATAAGTATTTATACAACTTAAATAATGGTTGCTACAGCCAGGTAGTAATCATATTAATAAAGGGATACTTAATCAAATCGTAGGCGATAGGGTAGAACAGGATAGGATAGGATAAATATAAATAATGACACAGGCGACTAAATTTGGTATCCAGAAAGTTAAAAAATCTTTTAAAAATAAAAAAGGGTGTTTCCAAAATTTGGTATCCGGAAAGGTACAAATTCTCTAAAAAAAAAAATCGATTAGCAGATTCATTCAGAAAACTAACAAAATGAGCCACCATTATTATTTATGTAAAAAGTAGTACCTACAGATTTAGTTCTACACACATGTGTGACTGTCAACTTCTATACCGTTAAGATGACACGATATTGTTGAAAATATAATAAAAAAGATCTGATTTATGATTTCGAAAATACGCGTTGAAAATATAAAATGTTTTTATTTTTTTAAATTTAATAATATTTTGTATCAGTTTCATAATTTCTCGAGACCGCATATTAACCGTTTGAGATAAATTATTATAAGTCTATTTCTGAAACAAGCCATAGAGATGTGAAACATCGTAATAATATAGGAAGTTCATTAAGAGAAAGAAATAATAATAAGGGAGTGCGCCTTGCCAAAGAGATGTCACGTATTATACCTACAATTTGTATACAGCGCAGCGTATTGTGGGAATATATTTTTATAATGCGGGAGTTATATATGCGGGATATTAGTGGAGCAACACGGATAATAAACCATTCAATATTTCATACATCAGGAAGTCCGCTTGTCTGGATGTTGATACGAAATATGAAATAATATCTTAATGTCACAGTGCTGCCGCGATTTCTGTTCCTATTGACTATCTAAAGGGAAACATTCGATTACACATTGGTTTTCTGCAACACTTTAGCCCTATTAAAAAGATTTACAGCCAATAATAATTTATCGTACGCAGCTGTATAAGCACTTAGCAGTTGTTGGGGATAATAATTATATTTTTATATATATAGCAATATTTTATCTATATCCTGTTTCATTCTCTATACATTCTCTTCCTGTAATCTGTGACTAGTGCAAGCTTGTATAAATGTTAGCAGTTATTATAAATAAAAATAATTATCAAATAAAGAAAGAGTCAATGTTCAAATTAAAATAAAATCAATATAACACATAAACATAACCTCCAAAAGTAGTCACTAAGCGACAAGCGTATTGAATAACTGATTGAGTTTCTTGTCGATGAACGTTTTGTGACAACTCTTGTATTATTATGAAAATTATCCATTTCGATCGACCGATACTTTGTACTGACTTGTACACATAATGCTCCTAGTGATAATATGGAGCAGACGCACTAACAAATCATTTTATTTAATCCCAGTAGATAGCTATAAAGGTAGGTACTATTAACTTAAATAAAAATGGAATTCCATTCAGGTAGGAATTTAACACAATGGTTGGTTCTGAGGTGAGACGAAGTTCGAGGGTTCAGCTAGTTTATCATGAATGCTTATTTTTCAGGCCAAGGTAATGAAAAGAGTGCATAACCAAAGTACGAGAGTGCGCTGTGTAGTACCAACCTACATATTATGGTGACGGGGTATGTGGGTGCGGGCTGGGTGTTAGTTTAGTGGAGCGGATGTTACAACGAAAAATTAACAAATTAAAAATAATGCGAACACATATCTACACATAATAATTTCACCATTTTTTATTTGTGTCAGTTTCAATAAATCAATAATAAACCCAAAATATATAGTTATATTTATTTTATTCATTCATCTTTTACATAATTAAATTTGATTGAGAGATGGTTGGTAGTCGCACAGCGTATTAGAGGTCCTAGGTTAGAATCCCGGGCGTGCCGACCATTTCCGCTTTCACGACACAACCCTTTGGTTAGTGTGAAAAAAAACACATTTCAAATAAATCAACTGTTATAGTATCTAATAACAGTAATAACCAACAAAATAATCAGCAAGATCACATCAGAAAAAAAAGAAGAAAACAATAAAAAAAAACAATGGGTGCAAAACAAAAATCCTCTATGTGTGAATAAAATACAAAAAAACATAAAATAATACAAAAAAAAAACATAATATCTACTCAATTCAAATCCAATGAAAAAAAAACAATAAAGTAGATGATTTCGCAATATAATTTTCATTTCAATGCTATCGATCATCAATTATTATTGTTTTTATTTTGTACTCCTGCCATGAAATTTTTTTTTTGTTTTATTTAATTGGGAAACATTAAAAAATGGATAAATTTCACAATTAAATAATTTTATTGGAGGACTACAAAATAAAAACAATTATACAAAAATGATATAAAAATTGCAAATAGAGTTACAATAGGATATTGTTGCATACATGAGATTTTTCGACATGTTGAACATGTTGAGAATTCTCATGATTAGGAGTTTCGGAGACAAACATTACCACCTAATGGCGAACGTTGTTAACATAAAGTGATCACACTAAGCCAGCCTTCGAAATAACAGTAGAAGACGGTCGTAAGCCCGTAGTGGTTTGTTCCATTTAAAAATCGAACATTATTAATGAATTGTTAGAGTCATTAGTTGTTATTTTTTCAATAGGATATTTATTAAATAACTTATTAATACATATTTGAATAACTGAAAGGAATATGGTTCGTACGACGTACGACGCACGCTCGGTTCGTATGTACTGTTTCGTGCGGAGGAGCGGAGGTCGTGGGTTCAATCCCAAGTGCCGACCATCTTCCTCTTTCACGACGCAAGCTTTAAGTAGCTTACTGTGAAAGAGTCAAGGAGTGTATTTGTGTTCACTTTGACTGAGCACAGATTCATTTAAAAAAAGTTTTAAGATGATCGGCCGAATATAATATAAGTGCCATGCTGTTTTACCAAATAATTATTGTCCATTATTCCTCAGGTGTACCTACTGTCTCTATCCAGGAACACTTGAAAATCTACCGTGCGTCCTTCGTCCCAATTCAAGGTAATAGGTTTTATGCTTATGATATTAAAAAGCTGTTTTCACAGTAATGGCCTAAATTTAATTTACAGGACTAACTGTTTTATGCAATCATTAAAATATCAATAATTAGCTTTCGATTTTAAGGCGATCAAATTTGAACCTTCTACGACTCTTTCGAAGTCTACTTTATTCACTGGGTTCCTAGGAAGCGGTGCGCCATCTGACTAGACGACTGTCTTTTAAAATTATGACAAACAATGCTTTTTGTCGCCACAGTACCCACATAGACAACGTTCTACACTGACACATTCACCGCTGTTTATTGAAGTGCCGTATTCCTAGGAAAATAACCATCAGTGTGATTACTTTATGTTACAATGTTCGCAATTTAGATGGTCAAATTCATCGAATCCCCGAAATTTCCATCATGGGACAAACTTTGAAGTGCTCAGCCAAAAACAGGAAATTCGTAAAAACGCGCAGCTAAACTATAGACGACGTGTATGTATAGCATCTTTGTTTTTCTCGGTAGACAGACGTGTATATCAGTTAGTGCAGTTCAACGGGAGTTAAGTCCAAACAACCACTTACTTAGGCCTTTTGAACACTACAGTATTTTACTAAACTGCACATTGATCACATCCTAAATTTTTGTTATTATTTTTATTTTATGTGAACATTGTATTGGTTGTGAACAAAAAATGAGGGAAATATATATTTTTTAAGTATTCCATTCTATTCTATCGTTTCCGTCCTCAAGGAAAAACGGGCTGAAGTAAAAGAAAGAGGAGAGGTCCGTTGGTTATAAATACATACATAAATTATTATTTGATCTTGAAACGGATCGCATAGTGACGTAGCACCTCTTATAGAGCAAAAAATAATATTGTTTATATTTAAAAACTAATAAAGCAATCTCTAAACTAAGGGATGGTAGAAAAAGAGGATTCTACCCGCTTCGAATATGGTATGTAAGTATCACGCAGGGGTTAAGAATATCTACGGATTCGACATATTTCTGAAATCATAATATTATTATCAAAAAATATCTATAAATAAGCCATTCTGTATGAATGTTGAATTGCTTTGTCTGTCTGGAGATTGGAAATTCAAACTCTACGAAGATTTATTGAGCTTTTAAGGTTTGAATAAATAAGGGAATAGATTCATGCGACCCTTTCTCATTTTAACAGCTAGACCCAACAATTTTATTATGACTACGTGATTAGAACACTAACACTGGACAACAAAACTCTTCGTAGGTACCTACGGTTACCATGTCCGTCGATGTTGGAAGATAGAAGATAATTTTTTCTTGAACTATGTATGTAAGTGGTCAAAGGATGTACTTACCAACCATATTGACATCATGTCCTTTTCTTATGGAAGGGAATGTTGGTGCCGTGTTTGATATTGATATGTGGTACATAATTTCTGCTTAGAGTCTTTTTGAGACACTACATACTTCATTGATGCCACTCCACCTTGTTACGAGTCACTTGAAACCTCTGTTTCCTACTTCCGATGCCTGATTACTCTATAATATTACGCAACAAAAGGATTCTTTTTGAGTATTTGTTTGGAAAAAATATTTCGACAAAATTAAACGAAGCATTCTTATTCATAAGTTGCATGTTTTTTTGCATAAATAATAACAGCGTGCAGAAAAGATCACCAAACTAATGCGACACTTTTCCCTAAAAAGGGAGACGTTTGAAATCAGTACATGAAATACCTTTAAACAAGATGTGCAAAAAAATGATCGCATCGCAGAGCTTAAAAATAGAGTATATTTTCATAATCGTTGATACGGTCACCAAGGAAATAATAAACAGAAAGAACTGTCATCGCATACTAATATGTTGTTGTTTCCATGGTGTCCAGTATCAACCATTAGGAAAATATACTATTTTTTTAAGCTCTGGTTCTTTGTTCGTTTGGTATTAGGGATTGCAATCCGGTCTCATTTTGAATCCGGCCGGATCCAACCGGATTTTCGTCAATCCGGCCGGATCCGATCGGATCCGACCGGATTGAGCTAACCTTGATGAATTAACATTTTAACAATAATAAAGGCTTAAAATAAAACGGTACGTATACGAAATTAATTTAATTAGGGTATGACTTCTTTTAAATAGTAAAAACTATAAAAAAATTGTTTTTTTTTAAATAAAGTTAAAAATTAGATTACTTTTTATAAAATTCAAATTGAAATTCATCGAAAATAAGTAGCATATTTATATAACCTGCTTGATTGATCATGATTTACGATGTGCAAACTAAAACCGACACAACGAAAAAGAAAGATTCTCAAAAAATCACCGCCCATAGTGGAATAAACCATTCAAGGCAGAGTAAGAAACTCCAGATTCGGAGCTTCTGCGGTATCGAAAACGTCAGGCAATGGGGTAGAAATAGAAGGCCTTATTGTAAAGATCACGTCAACAGAACGGATCCGGTGATTCTGGTAATTATAAGAGGATGAAATCACATCAACCAGCAGATCCTTGTACGAGCACCAAAGAGATGGATGAGCAGTTGTTGGACATGCGCGTCCCAGGAATAATACCTATAACCGGGAATAATCAGAGACACTCCTATATATTTTATTTTTTTTTTTTTTTTTTATTTTTTTATTTATTTTAACAAAACACATTTCAGATGACAACTATACATTAAAGTAAAAACAATATAAATTTATGGCCTTAAACTAAGTTGACCTCCATCGAGATGTGTCACATGTCACAAGAATAAGTCTTTGAGAAATTATTTCAGTTTTATCCTTGAAATTGTGACAGAGACTACCGAACTAATCTAATAAAAAGCAGACAATAATCACAAGTATTATTTTGCTTTTAAAAAGGTTAATATATATTTTATTGGCTCAATAATTGTTTAATATTCTCACCATTTTTCTAACAGGTGTCTTTTCATTCGATAGTCAATACTTTCAATACGATCAGTAAACACTAGCTTTAAAATCCTACATTGGGTACAAGGAGGCAAAAGCAGCATTCCACTGCACTCAGTGTTACGCATTTGCCTCCTTTTCTCTTTTTATCTTTATGGGTACCCACAATTTTACCTACAAGGACCCTGTGAAATTGCTAGGGATACGGGTTCGAGTTCTGTCCATGTTGAGTTTGTTGAAAAATCCTTTGATATGATAAACCGGATCCGATCTCCGGATCCGTCAATTTGCGCCGGATCCGATATGAGCATTTTGATGCCGGATCCGCCGGAATACCGGATCCGGTTTTCCGGATTGCAATCCCTATTTGGTATAAATATAAATGCATCTTAATAAAATACACGTGATGTTCTCATTACATCCATCTTCCCTTGAAATTTAAGTAATTTTTACGACGTCTGTAGGTACAGTAGGGATACACGTCTATGAAATCGCATTTACAGGTTAGTTTCATATTACATAATTTTGTAAAGGTTTTTTTTAAACTAACGCAATTCCAATAATCAGCTATCTTTAAAACAATTGAACACTTAAGGCTTGGGAAAACACAAATCGCTTAGATCATCGTTAATTTTTATTTATTACTTAAATGAATCTTGCATTGCAAGTTTCTTATATGAAAATATGTTTATTGAGAAACGCGAGCCTCCCTATTTGAGAAAAAGACGCATAAGTACATACATTAGTGACAATTTTCGATAAGGCAACAAAGCTTTTATAAAGTAACATTTATGTTATGGTTAAATTGCCTATATAAAATTTGTCAATTTTCGCGGCACTTTTATACCCTTTGCGTAACACCAACAATTGACTTGAGTGCTTTTTACATACTGTATATTATGTTATATAAGAAGGCACATCGATAATTAAAAGAGTAGGCACTAAATATTCTCAAAACATCGGGGAGCAAGTATACTTACTTTATAGGGGCGAGATTTAACTGCTCTTTTAAATTCCCAGACGAATTTAGAACCAATTACTACATCGAGGTACTGGAATGATTTATAATTATATAAATGTCTGCATTATATAGCCGATATACCGTATCGTATGAGGTACACTTAGTTTGAGTGGAGTCTGTTGGTATTTTTAAATATCCACATACCTTTCGTTAAGTGAGCGCTCCTAATTAGAATTCCATTTGGTGAAATACAAAGAGTTACGTCTGCCAGCGAGTAGAACGGGAATGTGAATAATTCCAGTCTCTCCGCGAACCTGGAACCCTCTCCTCAGACTCTGCCCTTTCTCAGAATACTGCGCGGAGAATTCTGTAGGTACATAGTTATCTATGTTACTTGCTACTATAATAATTATGCTTTGTTCAAATTATAATATAAAATGTACAGCAGTCGCAAACTTCCATATTCTGAATCTCCCGACATATTCAAGTCATAATTACTTCATTAGATTTACTAAAACTGCCTCACAGTATGAGTGTAAAGTCAACTTAAGTTGTTACGTTGTCCTGTCCTTCCTATGAATATTGAATACGAAATTGCACACCAATATAATTCTGACCGAAGCATCTGTTTTCAACGATGTTTACAGGTCACATTCTGAAAATCGCACCAACTATCAGACAACTTACAGGTGTCAAACGTAAATTAAACTTCGTCAAAAGCACTAAAAAGGTTAAGTTTTCTTAAATTTTCCAATATTCTGCGTAATTTTCTTAATAATTTCTTTCACAAGAACCTTCTCCTGACAATAGCAAACACGCCATTATAACAAGAGAAATTATTGGTCCTGCTGCGTGATTCGATGACCACGAAAATAGGGCTCCTTTTTTATATAATATAGAGAATTAATCAGGAGTGGAGTTACGTAATTCTGCTGGCAAGCCGACACAATATGTCGCGAGAGGCTCACAGTACCTACCTAATAACATACTTTCATTACTTACAAAAATAACATTTTCATTTCGAAAATGCTTCCTTTGTTTATGTTGGTTTTGTAAAAAATTTTTGTGGAGACAGACATTTTTTTCAGTTACCATTGTTATGCTCAGCAACTGAAAAAACATTTCTTTGCAACTCAATAACAGAGGCCACTTGGCATAGTTAGCCGCCACTGCATGTGGAGTGGTTGCAAAATGCTACATTGGCGTTGTTATCCCTCTCGTCCGCAATGCGAGTAATGGTTATTATGGAGGGCACTTCGCAGTCTTCAGTGTAGTGGAGACTCTCAGAGAGTCTTCAGCCAATATGTTTAGACTCGTTTGTATGCACTTTGAAATGCTTCGTCAGCCTTTTTATATGACGTGCTTTTTGCAAAAATGATCAGCAAGTTATTACGGCACATTTTATTAAGTGGCATAACGAGAAGTGAGCATGCGCACGTGTAGTCATCAAAAGATCAAATTATTGTCATAGGTAGATATACAAAAGCGTAGATAGGTAGGTATAGTTTACGTATATTGATGTCTAACGCTAATACTAATTAGTTAGTGTAAAAGAGATAGAAAATATTGCATTATAATTATACTGGAATACAAACTAATGCGCAGTATATACACTTAGTATCACCTCAGCACGGGCTCTTGTCTAGTGGGGTGATAAATTCCATAATGTTAATCTGAATTTATATTTTTTACACATGAATGTACTAAATTAATAAATTTTGGAAAATTAAAAAAAAAAAATTCCAATTTTATTTAGACAAATATAGACTTGTAAAACGTTGCAATGTTGATTAATCCGTTACCAGGGGACGCTTTGGGATTGATTTTCGTATCGTGAAAACTCCATCTGCGTGGAGGCTCTTTTTTTGTCCCCCGGCTGGCTTAGTGTAATCATTACTTTAAAAATGTCCGAAAATTCAAAACACCCAACAATTCCATCATGAGGACTTGGAAAGGATCATAACATCATAACAAAGATGCTAGTCAGAGGTGAGTTAAAATATAATATGATTCCATGAAAATTCTTCGAAACACAATTCTTCGAAAATCACAATTCACCTAATGACAATTGTACAAAATCACAATTCACCTAATAGCAATTATACGAAATCACAATAATTCTCCTAATAATATTATGTTTATGCTGGTATCCATAGATACCTATATCGCAGGATTACATTAATTATGTTACTTTCTAATATGTTTATCTTTGTATGTGTTTTCAATGTTGTGTTGGTGTCTATTATAGTAAATAAATAAATAATAATGTCCAATTTTAATGTGGACAGAAGGGAAAAAGAAAACGAGGAGAATCAATTTGTTTTCTGACATCTCTGTTTATTCAGATCCATCAGCTAATTGAATCGACCAGACGTTTGATTGAAATCTTCAGCAAATTGCTTATTTTCTTTTATTACTCATTCATTAGGTAGGTAGGTATATTGTAATCTAAATTTTTACGTTATTTTTTTGTGTTTTTTGTAAATTTTACTCGTTACTGTTTGATCGTCGTTGAAAATAATTAAAAATACTGTTTGCGCCGGACGCTTTCCTTGAAATCCCAAAACATTAATTGTCAAAATTGTCCCTTATACCTAAATCCCTGCTTCTCAATGTCTCTGACACCAGTCAGTAGCAAACTGTACCTCGCTGTAGTAACATAGTGTCGAATCGTAATATATTGAAACATCGTTCGTATTGTTTTTCGTGTTGATTAATAATTGTGACATCGAGTTGTTTTGTTATCGTGCAATTGTTTTGTTTGACTAATTTGTGCACAAGAACTGCCGCATCATCCAGAGTTGGCGTCTCCAGGAATACAAGGTGAGTGTCAGAGGCAAACCCTCCCTATCGCTCCTTTTCCCTAATAAACCGCCTAGTCCTTCACAAACCCTTCGGATTACTTCGCGTAACCATACAATATACCATCCGAGTTAAATAAATACCCTTTATAATAATAGGCTAAGCTCATATGTAACTTTAAACTCATCAGTGGGCCTAGACAAAATCGCATTTGGCGATCGACTACAAACGAACTTTACGCCAATGGGTCAATTTGGTAGACAAAACCACATAATGACAGTTCATTAGAAACGATATTTCGATTTCGCTTCCATGACGTCACGATTTCTTTCGACGCTCGACGACGCCATACATTTTGTACGTTCTTCGTAGACAAACACATTTATTTTGACACTTTGGCGAAATCTTCAACAAATCGCCGCCATCTTTGCGACGATAAGAATTATTTGTAGAAAAATAATTAGTTGTTTTTTCAGCATTCGAGACATATTTATTAAATTCTTTTAAATTGAAAATATGTAATAATATATAATTTATATTTTATACTTCCATTTATCGACGCTTTATTAAAAAAAATAACGTCAGTTTGTATTTTTTTGGCATTTACTATATACTTAGTAGTTTTAATCCACAACTAGCTGACCCATCGAACTTCATCCTGGCTTATAATCATGAAATGATTTTCAAAGAACTCGTCGTGAATCATCAATAACATATTGTTGGATAAAATCAGGGTTATCAGGTTTTTTTCCCAAAAAATAGCGAACCAGTGTTCCCACTTGGTATCTGAAAAGAATGAAAGTTCACCATAAAAAAGTGATTCTCAAGATTTGGTATCTCCAGAAAGATGAAAATTCAGTAAAAAAAGAAAAACGTTATTCCGAAAATTTCGGAAAGGACTGGTTGGAAAATTACTTGGAAAAATATACCGTAAAATTTTCTTCATAGCGAACGCCGAACATGGTTCTAAAATACCGAAAAAATTCGGTAAAATGCCGAACACCTGGCAACCCTGATTAAGAGATGAAAGATGTCAACGGTGTACTTATTTATATTTACTTAATTTTAATTTTTATAAATATAACATTCCTGACATAATATGCACCATTGTCGAGAGTCACCATATATTTTTATATATAAATACTTTCATTTCGCATGGAATTTGTTTATCAGCGAACGCTTTGTTTCCTTGGCAATATTAGAAATTGAGTAAATTATTATCGCCACGACGAAATCTTCGAAAACGAAGTACAGTTTCGTAGACAAACAGACTTCGTTATCTACTTTCGAATTTTTCTCTTTGGCGATGCATCGGCAGCGTCGATTCGACACATTACGTCAGACATCGTCGTTTTTCTGAATTTTTTTTTGATTCTTACGTTGGTACCACTCGCGTTGCCGAGCTACTATTTGTTTGTTTACAAAATTTTGTATGAAATGTCATCTTCATACAAAACAAACGCAGATTCAATATTTTTTTTATAATTGAAGTAAAAACTTATCAGTGATTTATACGTAATCTTACGATGAACCATTTTTTCAGAAGTAAGACGGCTAGTGTTTGGATTTTTATTTAAATTGATATTGTTGAAAATTCCGTTCAATATGAAAAATAATTTCGATATGACGAAAACAACAAGCAAAATTATGTATTTTTACAAAAACAATGTCACTTTTTACGTGGTGCATTAGAATGCTAAATGGAACAATCAATAAAATCGGGCCATCCAAAGACAACGGATAAATTGGAATTTATTAAACATTTCCACTTCCAATGTCCGTCAGAATTGATCCAGATCAAGGTTGTAAGCATTTTCTGTACAATAATATTTTCTTCTTATTTTGCAGATCAGTCAATACCACATCCATGTGCTCTTCTGTGATCATTTTATTTATTTCAAATTCAATATGTACAATATTAGTAAACACAACACAATAATAAAGCTATAGAACATTATCTAATTGTTTTATTTATTTTTTTGATTCTTTACTGTACATTAATAAGCATAAGAAACAATATATCTGTGCATCCAAGAGGTTTTCGAAGAAGGTCTAGAAGCTTTTCAGATTTTGATAGGGCTAACAACAAGTTTGCGACAGTGGAAAACCGTAGCTTGCAATTATAATAAGATAGGAATAGAAGGGAATATGAATGGAAAATGGCGCACCTGGATATTTAGCGAAAACAACTATAGACATTTACGCAATTTAATACACACATAGGTATGCTATCAACATCTTTCAAGAAAATAACAGATGTTCTTGTGAAACAAAATAGAGAACAGCATCATAAATGGATTAGTTGTTATTGTTCATTTATTAATCATTTTACAACTGTTTTGATTTTCAAGAACATTAATTATTATCTCTTAAGTGTCGCTTTTAAAAGAATTAGCAAAGTGTTCATTGTTCCTCCTACATGTTCTGTTTGTGAACTTCTATCTTTAGCTCTTTGGAATAGAACAGGATTCCACCTATAAAGAGTCGATGGACCGTGGCGAAAGCAATCAGACGGCTTCCGTTATTATGTATTACCCCATGACGCCTGGTCCATACTGGGGGTCGTCAGGACCGTCAGTGTTTCGCCTGTCATCTTGAAGGACGCACTCATCAGGCGGTCAGAAACAGGTTCCCAATCAAGAAGGCGAGTGAAGGCATATTTACTTAAAAGTAGAGCGACGCCACGCATCCGTGCAGTTCGGTGACCAGAGTGCAGCATGACATAGTTGCCAGCGTCTCTCTGCCCCGCCCTAGGTTGCATGCCTAGCTCAGCCCCAGGATACCCAGTCCATAGTCTCTCACCAACTTGGCAGCAACAAGCTCCCCGGCCGGAATGAGTGCGGAATGCGGATATTCAGGGCTCCGATCATTACGCCCTTGTTCTTTAAACGATCCGGGGTCATTTCTGGGGGAAACGAGCTACCTGAACCCCCCCCCCCTGGTGGGGTCCAGGCGATGGGGTGGGATTTCTGAACAATGGGGTGTATAATTTATTACCTTTATTTTATTGTAAAACATAATTAAAATGTTAGTAAATATTTTATTTTAGAAAATTTCCTTTCAAAGTGTCGAATTTTTAACAAACGAATTATTTTTCTTCGTTTTCTACAAAGATTTCTTATCGTCAAAAAGATGGCGGCGAAGTCGAAGAATTCGACAAATATTGACGAAGAATTCGCCGAACTGTCAAAATTAAATGGGTTTGTCTACGCATTACATATATGATTTCATAATTTATATGGCGTCGGCGCGCGTCGAAAAATATGGTGACGTCATGAGATATCGTTTCTAATGAATTAATTAGTCTATGATTCGTGATAAGTAGGGCCAGGATTAATATGTAAATACATATTATTATTTTCCATATTTCATGGTTGAGTCCATATTTCACAAAAATATCACAACCGTCCATATTTAATGATTTTTTTCACAATCTCACAAGATAAAAGCACTAGAAAATCCTTCAACATCGGTAAATGAAAACCTGAAGATTATATTGAATGAATATTGTATTGCTAGTGCGGTGGTACCGAAGACCTTAATCATTTATTTATTTGAATATCCAATAATAATTCCTGACAGGTTCCCATTATTGTTTTTTTTCGAATCCGATCTATACTTTGCCACAACAGTAAGCAGCGACAGTCATCGCCTTGTCGTTTGCCAGGACAAAGTATTGCAGGCAACAACTTCCCCCATCAATGGGCCCATTATTGAATGAACTAAGATGCCGCGTAGAATTCCGATCTAATATTTCTATTCTTTTATCAACCGACAATACAATCCTTCTTAAAATTTTATTATCTTGCATTAAGGCCAATATTAAATAGTTACGCATCTTATTCTGTACGTATTTTTCTAAATCTAACTTTAATAAAATATAAACACAGCAATTACTATAAACAAAGATTTTGATATTTGTCATAATTAATATACAAGAGATCATGGCATGAACACCCTATTTTTAGGAGTAATATGCTAAATTAAAGAAGAATATAATGACATATCGACCATAGATCAACGACAATAAATGAAATGGCTGCCAACGTAACAATTAAAAATCATAGAAAAAAACGACGCTGTCTGACGTCATGTGTCGAATCGACGCTTTGCGTCTTATCGCCACGGCGATATAGAAACGAAGTGTGTTTGTCTACGAAACCGTACTTCGTTATCGAAGAATTCGCTTTGTCGATTCGAATTTACGATTCGCTTTCTAATGTGTTTTGTCTAGGCCAGCAGATGTATAATCTTTCACTCTCTTATGACCTACGGAGTAATCGTGTGGAGAAAAAGTAGACGTGTAGTTTTGACATAGGTAAGTACGTGTGCTTCTTCTAAAAATTTAATGGGTGTTTCTAAGGTGCCGCTTAAATTGATCGAATAGCGGGTCATTTTAGAGGAATTATGATAATTTTCGTGAAATTGTCAGTGAAAATGTACTTTTATCATATTATATATTTTTAGCGTATTCTATGCTTTAGCCGCTTTAGCGGATCGCATAGATAGAGAATCGGAGTATTGGTATGTATGTTATTTTGGGTCCATGGATTGGGATATTATTATAAGTAAAATAAAATAAAAGCATGCAGGTGAAATATCACTTATGTTTAGATTCAAGAGCCTTTAGTCAAGAATTACTTCCTGAATATTTGTCAAATTTGAATTTTAGAAAAAATTACATTCAATATTCAAACGCAGCTTCATATTTAACGATATAAAATTGATGTATGTAGATTGTGGAGTAAGAAGCTTTTGAGGAAACCAGCTTTTGTTAAACATGAATTTCTCGAGTAGGGTTCAAGATATTAAACGCTTCAAATTGGTTCATTCAACATAATCTTGTAAAACTTGTCAACTTTATAATGTTCGAAATACAGAATAGGTATATTATACGGAGGGGTAAAAGAGCATAAATAATACATACAATTACATACATACAAAAATAATTGGGTAAAAGGGTTTTTAAACGATGATCGGCTTTAAAAGATATCATTCAAAGAGTTCTTTAAAACTTTTCATGTGATGCATTCTTTATGCATGGCAATGGGAAATTTAGAATCTATGATCATCACAGTTTAAAAAATCAGTTATGTCTGTTATAAACTGATTTAAAGAAAGAATAGACGGAGGAAAAGTGATTTAAGGTTTTTACATAATTGAAGTTACTTTTCTTAAAACTTTAAAATTTTATTCGATCGGCTTCGATAGGCTATAGAAATAAATGTTAATCTCGCCGACCTCTAGTGGCACAGACACCCATTTCTGGTCAAAAGGTTCCGGGTTTGATTCCAAGTCGGATCAGAAATGTTCTATGTGTTTTTTCACTTGAAATTCTTCTCGGGGTTGGAATCTTGTCTAAGTTTGGACGGGACCGGTTGACTGTTAGAAGAGCATATACTTCAAGCAGTAAATTCCGCCGGCTATACTTATATCTGTTTATAGAAGTGTTTTTTTTTTACTTTCACAAGTTTCTTCACAAATTTTTACAAACCGTGTTTAAGAGCCAGCAAATTATAGTATTAATAATATCTAACTATAGCTTTCCCGACAGACGTTGTCCTGTAGTCCTTAGGTACTATGAATATTCATTTCAAATATTTAATTTATACAAAAATACGTTTAAAATATATTTGAATATTAAAAAAATATTTCTGAAAGCTCGAAAATGATTCCATGAAAAATGTGTACCAATATTTTTAATTTGAATGGTCGTCAGGTAAACAATAATTTTGTTGCTATAGAATTTTTCATAGTTGGCGTCGCAGGAAATTATTTCTTATGCATTTTTCAACTTTTTAATAGTGATTCTGTTATCCGGAGCGGAGAGGAATCCAATAAATCAAACATACTAAGAATTCATTCAGCCAATCTCGAGTTATATGTAAGTGTTCGCTCTAACCCGACTTTCTTTTATACATTTTATAGAGATATTGAGAGTGCACTTATAAACACTTCTTTTAACTTACGTAATAGTTCCCCAATGTCAATAATAAAGTTTAAAATCTCATTATTTACAGAAGTCGTTATAAACATTATACAGTAGTTTGTCATTCGCGAGTAGTTGGACTTAATACATTATGATAGGTAGGTACATCAGATTCATGTAGGATATACGGAGATAAATGGGCGCATTTAGTACAGAACACTCCTTATAAATCACCCAATAATCGGATATCAGAGTAACACGTACGTCGTCCATCAATATGGAGTTATGACTCCAGTGAGCTTGAAAAAACTATTGAACACTTTCTTATGAGTAATATATTACAAGTAATTGAAAATAAAACGTATTTTGTTCATAGATGGCGAAAATTATGATTTTAAAGATACTCAAGTTTTGTCTAAAAGAGTGAGTGAGGGTCTCTCATTATACGGTGCTCGCAACTTTTTGATGCAAACAAACATTTACTATGATCGATTATTAATGGTAATTTTTGAATTTGAATCACTTCGGCCTTAATCTAAACTACGCAAAATCTAACGCAGTGGAGAACTCTTGTTAGCCTTGTTGCCTCTCTAAACCCTAGGTTTACCAATGGATTATATATATACCAATTATTTTGTATTATATGGGGTGTCCCAGAAAGTACGACTAAGCGAATGTGCAGAGATAGAACATCTTAAGGGCTATCCAAATAACTTAGTATACCTATAATATGTAAATCCAGCGGTTCCCAAAATTGACGAGGCACCGAGCCACTTTACAAAAGTTAGCAATATTAGGATTCACCTTTTAGAACAATGGTACTCAACTTTTTTCGTTGGGCCACATATATATTTAAAGAGTTAATCGGACGCGCTATCTCCTAGGTAGGTACACTATTCAGCTGAAAAAAATCATGCATGTACCTCAGAGGGCAAACCTGTAGCAAATCCGTACCAACCCCCTTGGACAATGTGGTATAAGATGTCTCTTTCAGCGACTGTCCAACTACCCCCTATGATCAGCTTAGGGGGAGACGAGATGGGCTGGGAGGAAGAGAAGATTGGCGTAGTGTGGTCAAAATTGTAAATCATGATTCATCACGAGAATTATTGTCAACATGTCGAAAAATTTCATCCACCAGGTAGGACTCGTATTAAGTAAATACCTATTTTTAAAACTTGGTTAATCTTCTGTAATTTTTTATGCTACATTATTATCCGTGTTTAAATCATACTATAAATTATATTATATTATTTAAAAAAAAATCTGTATTCCGTTTGCTAAAAGGTGTTATCAATAAATCTTATTATATTCGTACCTATAGTTTACATATTAATGTTATTACTTAATGATTTTCAGTATTATTTTTGTGTAAACACTTCAATCAACATTATACTTATTATTATCATAAAAAACTAGCACTACATAAACAAAACATAATATATTTCAGCGGTAAAAACATATGATTACACAGGGGCACAAGTATTTAAAAAATCAGGAAGAACTGAAAATGGATGTGTCATTTTATTTTCTGAATAGAAAATAATCGATTTATATTTTAAGGAAAATTAAAAAGATGAGTATCATCTGAACTATATTATTAATTTTTGACCCATTAGCCGTAGTGGGTCGACAACTTTTTGTCACACGATGTTTAAATATTCGATTGTTTGGGCCGAAGGTGCTTGGTTATGAATTGTATTTGAAATGAAAAAACGAGTCTAAATTTTGTAATACCACGATTTATTTTAATTACCATTAACCGGTTTTCGAAAGCGACTGCTTTTTTCTCAGGTGCGGAGGTCTAACTAGAGGTAAATTCTCAGGATAATTTCAAAAGACGGACGTAAAAGATGTTTGAAAGCTAGATAGAAAACTTTAGGGAGACAATATGTTACAGATATTATTAAAAAAATGTACTAAGGTACCTTCTCAGTTACTTTCTTTTAATTGTGCCACATTAATAATAGGTCGGTGAAACATTATTTTCTCTTTAAAATAATTGATTCTAATGAAACAGATTTCAACAAACTTTCTAAAGACGAAAAAATATTATAAAATTGTCATTCGAAGATTTGTTAAACGTGGTAGCTCGTTGACCAAGTTAAAGTTAACCAGAAATTATAAACGTCAAATAATTATAAAAAAAAATTAAGGAGAAAACATGCATCCTACTTAATAGAATAATATAATGAGTGATTACCCAAATATTACAAATAAATAAATAAGTAAAAAAAGAAAAAAACTTATCACTATGAAAGGCGGCACGAAAACACAGTAAGGATGAAATATCAAACCTGAGCAAGAAAACCCAACACAACAGGTGCTGAAAATTCGGATGATCTACAAAAGGATAGTGTGAAAAGCTGGAGTTTATCGTCTCAGAAATGTTAATGAGACGAAAGATCTTGGGAAGATTTAAGACCACAGTAAAACGTGCTTTCTTTAAAAAAATTGGTAACATTAGCCTAGGACCCATAGGTAGGAACTTATAATAAAAACACACCTTTCAGCTCCAGAAGAGTACTGAAAAAAAAACTAATAACACTCTTCGATGGTATTGTTAGGTATGTACCTACCTACCCACACAAGTCGACGTACAGACACGCGCGTGTAGTCTGCAGGGCAGCCGTCTCCGGAACATCTGTTATTAGAATCACGGCGGTGAAGAAAAATTGACATAAATTGTAACTAAACGAGGCCTGTCATTATGAACTTAGCTATGATGGAAACACGGCGGGTTTTTCCACGGCAGTATTCGCCGTAATGTCTGACATGTAAATCTGTCAATAAACAGTCGAAAGTTGAAGATATTGAAATAAACAATGCGAAACCGCCAGATTATTATTTTTTCACTCAAAGTGAACACAAATACACTCTTTGACGCTTAGTAAGCTACTTAAAGCTCGTGTCGTTGTACCTACTCGTAGTATTGTTAAAGCTTATTAGTCCTTACCAGGGTTGCCAGATCTTTTCCAAAAAAAAAAAAATACCGACCCAGTGTTTCCACTTGGTATCCGAAAATATGAAATTTCACCAAAATAGGTCATCCTCAAAATTTGGTATCCGGAAAATTGATAATTCACTAAAAAAAGTCATTCTCAAAATTTAAATTTGGTGCCTATCCAGAAAGTTGTGAATTCACAAAAAAAAAGAAAAAAGTCATTCCGAAAATTTGGTATCCGGAAAGAACTGGTTTATATTAGGGAGGAAAATTAATCGGAAAAAATACCGAAACGCCTATACTTCGGTATTTTTGTCATACCGGACGCCGAACACGGTGCTAAAATATCGAACACCTGGCAACCCTGGTCCTTACTGCAGTTATCAAAATCACTTTCGTATCATTCGAGATAATCGTATGTTATACAAATCACTCATTCTCGGGAGAATAGTCCAAAGTTCGTACAAAAATCCAACAGAATATGAATCACTGCAGTGTAGTCCATTATTATTAGTACAGGAATTGTTAAATAGCCCAAAGAAAAGGGGGCAAGAAGGATGTGTGATTTTTGGTTTCCACAGTCATGTAAACCGCAGACCTCTCTGGGTGTTGAGTAATGTGCTCTTGTATTATTATTGATGTTAATAATATGTATATTGTGTCGTTTTTTGTTGTTTTGTTAAGATTCTAATCGGGAATGTGGAGCGACTTTCTGGCACAGTTCATTCATTGAATCGCTGATAATTTAAATTGTGGATTTTTTTTCCTAGTTTTCTTTTCTTTTCCTTTAATTAATAAAGTTATGAAACTACTATTTATTCATTCTTAGTACTGTCTCAGAACAGACCGTGTCATTGACTAGCGAGGCAGTATAATTTCCAATGATTTTTTGGGACTATTGTAAATTTAGTAATAGTAATTCAAGGGAAATAGTTTTTCATTCATTCATTCACGGATATTGATACTACTCGCTAAAATTATTTCCCCTTATTCAAAGATTAATTGAAATAAAAAAAAACACTATTGTTTTATACTTTATACTACACGAAATATTTTGAGGCAAAAAGTAGTTGCCATAAAACAATTCTTTTTATAATTAATATGATTTTTTTTATGTAGAGATGTCGCTTCTAGTGTGAAGTGCATATTATCGTAATTCAATGTTATATCAATATAAATTCAAAAGATGCTTATAGTCTAGTTTATCTCATTTTAAAATTCAATTGTTTGTACCATAGACACTGTATTAAATAGAACAGTCACAGGTCATAACTTGGTCATAATATACTTCCATGGACAAACAACATACGTACGGGAATAATAAATATTACAGTTAATAGATAAATTACATGAAGCATCGATCTATTGATTAGAACAATGGAACTTTAATAATATGTGGTTTGACCTACTAACTGTTCAATACATCAGCAATTTAGTTTATATCACAAATTTAAGTTTCTATCTTATAGTAGTCATCTAAACAATTACAAAACATATTTTAGATTTAAGGCTTGTTAATTATTTCAGGTGTCATGGTAAATCCCCAAAATGCGAAATATATCTTCCGAATATCCCTGTAAATTACGGCTAACAGATTTTATCTACGGTTAAACAAATACAGATTTAGCGAGTTCACGGAGATAAAATATATTTATGCAGAGTTAAAATTTATAGTTGCATTGTCATGATAATAGATAATTATTTTTGACAGTTAAAGTGTTTCATTAAACCATGAAGTTCAGAATAAAATAATTTAAAATATTGCAATTCAATAAAATAATTGTTTAGTTTATCCAAATCTCGTTTTTTTTTTTAAATAAAACACTCTTAAATATCTTTTTCATGCATTTGAATCGTCAAATTACTCACAGTTCTCGTTCTCAGTATGATAAATTAAATTGGTGCCTTTTAAGGGACAATCGAACAATTAATGACCCTTTTATATGCCTGTATTTTGACAGGTTTTACCTATTTTAATAAAGACAATTAGAAAACTTTTTAAAAAGTAGGTATAACATTATAAGTGTGCTTTAAAACAAGCAAAAGATAATTGTTATTTTCTCCCCTATATTTTCCGAAATCTGATATTTGCTACCTTTCCAGATTGTTTTCCAATACTCCAGCTGGATTACCAAGCAATCTAAAAAAATCCAGTATTTAATCTGAAAGGATATAAATAAAAATAATTATTAACGCAAGTATGTACAAGTACAAACGCCTTCTCAGAGAAATTTCCTCTGAAATTTTTCGTAGGTAGATACAGGCCATATAAAAGAAAGTCGGGTTAGTGCGAACACTTATAACTCGAGATCGGCTGAACAGATTTTTACCATTTTTGGCTTAGTAGATTCTTCTCTGCTCCGGATAACAGATAACTAATAAAAAATAGAAAAATGTTTTTTTTTTTAATAAATACCTAATACAATACAAAAATAATATAACATTTTTTTCTTATAAATTACATAATTATCAATATACTTAATTCACTTATATTTAATTCTTTAATAATATAAAATATAATATTAAAGTTAGTATGGAACGAATCTCCTTACGACAACGCCATCTGTGAAAATTCTATAGGAATACGATATTTGTTCACCTGACAACCATTAACGTTAAAAATATTGGCACGCAAATTTTTGATGGATTTATTTTTCAAGCTTCTTTTCTCGATTTCTTAACGTTGAAGCGCATTTTTGATAAATTAAAACGCGCAAAAGCGAATAAATCTAATTTTGAAGCTATTATTGTATAAAACACTGCTGCGGTCAGTATTTGTGTACGGTGCTGAATGCTGGGTGCTTAGCAGGAGAGACAAAAATGCCCGAGGATGACAGTACTCCAAGGAAGATTCTTAATACATTCTTAGAAACGGTTGGTAGTCCAGTGGTATGAATCGGCGGCTTTCGTACGTACAGCGTATTGGAGGTAGTAGGTTCGAATCCCGGCCGTGCCGACAATTTCCGCTTTCACGACACAAGCATTTGCTTAGTGTGAAAGATGTTAAGAGTGAGAACAGATTCCAATCCAATCCAAATCCAAACTCCCTTAAGACCCCACTTAGGGGCATAGGGAGGCAACAAGAGCTCTCCATTGCGCTCGATCTTGCGCAATATTTATGACCTCCTCCCACACCATGTCCATGTCCCTCAGCTCTGCTTCGAAGGAGCGGAACACAGTGTGAGAGGGTCTTCCTCGTCTTCGTCTTCGGGACCCTGATGGGAGGAATTTTTTTTTATAATAATACAAAACCAGAGGGGAGACGTAGTGTGGGAAGACCAAGGCTGAGGTGGATGGATGGCGTGGAGGAGGATCTCAGGGCAATGGGGGTGACTAACTGGAGGAGGCGGGCGATGGACAGGGGAGAGTGGCAGAGAATTCTGAAGGAAGCCGAGCCTCACAAAGGGCTGTAGTGCCAATGATGATGATGAGTGATGACTGATGAGTAATATTTCACAACTGAAAAGATCCTTAAGAAAAATATTTTTATTTACGAACAATAACTTTAGTGAGTTTTAAACATATCTAATTTGATTTTAAAACGAGTAGGTATATAATACATATCTATTATCTAGGTAATATTATTGTGTAGGGAGGTTCGACTCCCGGTGTTCTCATGATTCTTAAATAATGTTTCTTTCCCATTTCACGCATCCATTCGCTCTATTAGTTCCAGTCTTTTGTACGTCAATACCTGACAATAAAACTTTTCACACTCAAAGTTTCGAACCACCTGCTATTTTTTTTAAAGCAATGGGTTCTTAGAGAGCGGTCCGTCGTCTGACAAGACAATGTTTTTTGTCGCTACGGTATCAACATAAACAATGTTCTACACCGCTGTTTATATCAGAATCGTATTCCTAAGAAAACATACCATAATAAGAAATCACATACTCCTTTTAACTCTATGAAGAAGTCTATGAACTAGATAATTCTCATGATTGGGAGTTTCGGAGTCTTAAACATTACCACCTTATGGCGAACGTTGTTAACGTAAAGTGATCACACTAAGCCAGCCTTCGAAATAACAGAAGAAGACGGTCGTAAGCCCGTAGTGGTTTGTTCCATTTAAAAATCAAACATCATTAATGAATTGTTAGAGTCATTAGTTGTTACATATTCGCTATGAAAGGAACATGAACTCTGTACGGGCTTACCAAAATACATCAGTGTTATTTTGCTGCCCTGTACGCATTTTCAAACAAAAATTCTGTAACTTTATCCCCGGTTTATATCATGGCTATTTAGAAAAGGGGTACAGATGATGGGTATCATGATGAAAACGTAAATTGACATAGTACGCAGTGATCATCTCACTATGACCAGGCACTACATCCCAGCTAGCATCCCACATCTATCGTGACGAATTTCTTTCAGCGGTTAACTGCGCTTCTAACACGAAGATTTTACACTAATTATACGGCATAAAATCTTACTTCTTTGATGTCGTTTTACTCTCTGATGTCTGTTGGCTCCCAGGACCGGAGTCTTGGGTGGTTTATTCTTCACCACAGTGTTGCTGCACGTTGATGTTTCCTCCGCGCCTATCCCTCCCTTGGGGCCTTTGAGTCTTAACGTAGGGAACTTAAAATTGGAAAACATTTGATACACTTTCAGCACAATTTAAGCCATAAACCACACCATTATTGTGTCACAGTGTTTAAATAAAACAAAATTAAACTAATTATTGTAATTATTATTATTTCAGACAATAATAGACCAAAGTAATATTGTTTCGGTTAGTGTGTGTAATAAATGAAACTGACATAACTTGATTACGGTCTGGTGACTAATTAGAATTAATACACTGTCGACAATTTTCTTTTATTTTCACATAAATAATATAACACACACTCAAATCACAACACACATATGAATTTAGATTTCCGCGGATTCAATACGCACAACGAGTAGACATAGAGACAAATGTGCAAGTAATAAAAGTGGTTCATAAGAACCTACGGTAAACTGGAGACACTAACAAGGTTTGTTATTTTGTTTTTCCATCTCGTCGATGTGTTATAGCGTTATGAAGTGCACGAACGTCTGGAGAACTGAACAGCACAAAACAATATTTTCTTGCACATATGTATCATCGACGCCCGATTTAACAAGATGTTTCACTTGATTTTAACATTACGAATAATTGACAGCGCCATGATCCGGACGGAGCGCGCGTGTGCGATGGATCGCGCGGCGACTTGTAACAGACTCATCTGTAATTTTCGTCTGTATGTTGTTTTTTGTCAAGTTTTCTGGACAGAGTCGCGTCTCAGGTTGGTGCGAGGTAGTAAATATAGATCAGAGACGATGGCCAAATCCGTGGTGGGCTGAAGGGGCGGCGCGGAGGGCTTCCTCGTGCCAGCGCTCCCAACGCTCGTCTACTATTTTTCTATCATTCATTGGTCATTAGTGAGACAGATATTAAATAAAAACAAATTTCCCCTGTCCGATACCATCGTGTCGGGGAATCATTCACCAGAGAGGCCTCTAGCGCGCATGTCGCAGACACCGGAATGATTCCCTCGATCAAATGATGCGTCACTGACGTCCACCTAGAAGTGACTCCATGTAGGTTGGTAGGTAGGTACATGAATGGGATAAATTGGAAAATGATTCGGACATGAGTTCGGTAATATGTCATCATCTTTGTGGGATAAACGCGCTTCCAAGAAAACGTTAAGTAGGTACCATTAGACGTTGTTAGCTTGTTTAGTCAGTCGTATTATATTAAGCTAATGTCAATCCTATTATTCCAACTTTTTTCGAAAGGGTTTTTTTATGACCTCATATTTTTTATTTAAGTAAATGTTAATGCCTTTATTACCAGTCAATTACTTTCGTCCGATTTACGAACGGATCGTAGATAGAAATTAATTAGCACATAAGTACACTAAAAAGATGTTTCAAGAAATTATTTAAGAAATTCATCCATAATTATTGGCTTGAAAAAAAAATATGAAAAACGCTTGAAAAAGTATGAACACTGCCATGAAACTATATCTTCGGCATAAAAATATCTTCAGCGCTTATTTCATAGAAGGTAATATCAGACGTATTGCCAAACATCGTAAAGAATCCGCTGTCGAAGCCTGGCAGTATTATTTATCACGTAAGTTAGAGTCGTTAAGGAAAAGTAGGAGAAGAAAAAGTTGAGTCGAGTACTTACCAGCTAGGACGAGGCCAAGATCTCCTCCACCTCTCCTGTCCAGGAGTATGGTGGCACGCACAGCCAGCCTCTCTCCAGCTAATCCAGAATCGGGAGATTCGCTGGAGCGTCTGTGATGATTTATATCTGCAAAACAAATTGCATTACATCCAATTAATGCTATAAGTGATTGATTTTAGATTATTTTTATTTTATTGATAAAAAAAATGGGACTGTTTTACTGTTTAGCATGAAAGTAAAATCTTTGCGCTTAACAGTGTTTACAGTATAGAAAAAGTATACAAAAACAATACTTATATTAAGCAATGTAACAATAAACTGTACACTAAAAATCATACATAGATACATCATGGAAAAAACTACAGTAGGTACTATTATAGGTCGGTATATGTATTTTCACTACAATAGAGTACGTAAATCAGTAGAAGAGTTAAAAAGAAGTAAGTAATGAATTTTAAAAGTTGTTTAAGATGCATTTTGTTTTTAGGTGGAAAGTTATTTCAATAAAAAAAAACTTTAAAGCACTCGTCCAAATTTTTTTCCTGATCTGAGTACCTAGTTAGGAATGTTAAAACTTGAGAAATAAGGAAAAGTGTTAAAAAGTTTTATTTGAATTTCATTAAAAAGTCAATGCTATGTTGTAATACTAAAGATTTCTTATTAGACGTATTATTATAGGAAACTACATGAAATAGAGGTTATTAAAAAAATATCTTGAGAAATCTTGCGTTAACTATGTATATTTGTATTACGCCATTGCCACTTGTCTATACACTATTTTTTGTACACTATTTTTAATATGCATAAAGTATAAAATAAATAAATAAATAAATATATTATATTTACAGTCTTGATTATTTGATTAGGGCAATAGTTCCCAGTAATATTTTTCAGATGTGTAACTTGAACTTCAAAAGTGAGATAATTTCAACGATTCGTCATGAATTCAAAAAATATGGCGGCTTTTCTTGATAGAAAATGAGTCTGTGCCCGCCAACACAGCGAATACACTTTCGACATCTATCACGGTAAACCAAAGCTTGTGCCGTTTAAGGAATTTTTGGTTGCTGGTTTCAAACCAACGACTTTCAGAATGTAAGTATGAAAGTAGATGACGAAACCTCTAAGCGAGTCTAGCTACCAAAGACTCGAGTATCTAAACATGTCTTATTAGAACGTTCTTAATAAGAACATTCCAAAATTCTGTACGAAAATTTTGGACTTAGCACACCTCACCTCTGACGTACAGATTTTTTGAATCTTTGAGAGCAATGTTTTTCAAATAATTTTAAGACTGGCTGTAAAATGTTTTGGAAGACATGCATAAAAATGGTCATTAATAAAATTGTTTGAGTTTCTTATAAATCAGTTATTTCGTCTCAACTTCACTCTAGGTTCGCATCTTTACTTTATCGCGTTAAGAACTGCGGGCAATTTAATATTTTTCCCCATATGTAGGTATGCCTTTGACAAAGTCAATATAATATTTCCTGCGGGCACCTTTTATTTCATTGCGAGTGGAATTGCAAAAAATTAAACAAAACATAAACCTTTTATTTCGAATGACGTAGCAATATTCGACTTACGGATGAATAATTTCAGTATCAATATGTTATTTCAACAAAAATACCGAGCTATGGACGAACAATCAATTATGAAAATATAATAATATAGCCTATGTCACTCGGGAATAATTATTGTAGCTTTCCAACAGTGAATTTTTTTTTTCAAATCGGTTTAGTAGTTTCGGAGCCTGTTCGATGCAAACAAATAGTCAAATCTTTCCTCTTTATAATATGAGTAGCTGACCCATCGAACTTCGTCCCGACTTAAAGTCAATAAAATAAAACATACATGTCTAGTCATAGTGAAAAAATCAAGTCATGTGGTTATAATATTATGAAACAGTTATTTCAAAATCACCAAACGCGTCCATTTTATATATTAGATATTATTGATTTTTTATAAGTCAGATAATATAGACTTTTTTTTAAAGTCAGTTGATACTAAAAAATGATTGCACAAATTTTATGCACAACTAAAACACCAGAAAAGAATTCATTAATTGGTTTACAAAAACAAAAATACGCTTAAATTAATATGTTTGAATGTGAAAAAAAATATTTCCCAAAGCTTGAAATAAATTCAATCAATAAAAATCTTCGTACCGGTGTTTTGATACTCAATATATAATAAATAAAAATTGTGTTGTTATGGAATTTTCACAGATGGGGTTGTTGTTAGGAAGTCCGTTCCATTCTAACTTTAATATTATATATTATATTATTTCTTAAACTTTTTTCAACTTTTACTTAGTTATTCTGTTATCCGAAGTAGAGAAGAATCCAATAAATCAAACATCGGAAGAATCTGTTCAGCCAATCTCGAGTTATAAGTGTTCGCACTAACTCGACATTCATTTATATTATAAGATTATTATAGTATATACTAGTATAGATAGAAAGGTGGGCATATTTTTTGTTCCTGCAGTTCAGAGACAAAATACGTAGGTACCTATCGTCTTTTAACTTCAGCAATGCAAAAAAGGTACCTACCCATTGTACTTATTATGATTCTATCTGGATATCAGTAATTAATAATTAGCTTGGCTAGAGGTGGTAAATAGTACGGTGATTGTGTTTGACTCTCGAGCAATATAGGTAATGCTCAATCCTTCTACACTTCATTACGCGTTTGATGCAGCGATTTCAGAATACGAACGCTTTTAAAATTCTGTGCAATTTCAATTAATTGTACCTATAACTGGATTGCAGACTACAATAGCGAGTACAAGCAATTCAACTGATTCAATCATCGATAAATTAATTACAAAGTCATTTGTGAGACTCTCCTAATTGATTTTCGACTCGTAAATTCATCAACAAGCTATAAATGAACCGATACCCAAATACACGGTCATCAACATTGGAAACAATCCTATAAAATATCGAATGATGTTTTTTCTTCAAATGCAGTCACATATTCATTGAATCGTCTTTTTCCTCCTTTTTGGCATTTCATCCACAAGGGGAATGGTTTGGCCAACTATTGAATTCAAAATTTAGCTACTAGTAAAATTATGTTGTAATTATTGCCATTTAAGTATTTTATGTTAGACATTTGAGTATTTTTAATGCTGAAAGAATTAAGTTTAAAGCAGGAATGATTTGGATGATGGAAGGAACTTTTACAACAATGATTCCAATTGCCTTTTCTCATCTCTATAGGTACACTATACATATATAAACATGGAGCCTTATTTTCTTGGTCATCGCATCACGCTTGAGCAGCTGGAGCAATTCTGCTAATTCTATTTTTGTCGTGTTTGCTATTGTCAGGAGAAGCTTCGTATGAAGGAAAAAAATAAGATTTTTCCGCAGTTTTTAAATTAAATTGGTGTTTAATAGAAGCTGCCAGTTGCTTGGCAGTTGGTGCAATTGGCAGAATGAGGATGCAAAATATTTGGGTTAAAACAGATGCATCGGTCAGAATTAAATTGGTAATTAATTAGTTTATCACTAGGAAAATTCGAATTCAATGTTATCCCACGAGATGTTGGGAAAGCTATAGTTGATACTAAAATACGGCAATTCCTCTCCACTTTCACGGCATATTCCAGTATCAATGGGGTTCTTCTGTTTTTTAAATGTCATCACTCTACCTTGCTTGTGGTCTATACAGGTTTCTATGACCTTTTATTGAGGAATATGGGGTGGCAGAACTATCCGAACCTATTTCAAATGTCAATATTCCAGTATGGTCTTCTTTGCTTGAAAATAAACAAGTCTCTGGCGCCGATAATCAACGACAGGTATCATAAAAGCATGTAAAAGCATTAATTTCTTATGTTAATTACCTATTTTATCCACAATACGAATAAATAGGAAGGAGTTTTTGGAGGAATCACTCACCAAGTCGTTTGGACAGCCTGCCATGAAACATCATCCTTCTTCAAAGATTGATCGCATCGATTTAACTATGGATTTTTATAGATCTTGTAATAAAATGATTGTTTCTGAAATATCCTGGGGTTAAAAAAAGGTTGCAACTCTAAAATAAATTGTTAAATCCAAATGTATGTATGTCTACCCCACACAAAAATCCACAAATGGAAATATTTGTCATATTTAGAGTATTCATTGGATATGCGATGGTTTCAATGACAATCAATAATCACATGTATCCGGTGTGGGAAATATTATATCGAAGGAATATGTGATACTTGATTAAAGGTTCCTGTGACCCTTTATATTATTTAAATTACTTATAATTTAAATATTACGGTTTTGGTATCACAATAAGTTAAGATCCAGATTATCATCGGCTATACATATCTAACGACTTAGAGATAATATTTTGTTACTTATAACAAATAAATATAGGTATAAATAGTTCTCAAAATTAAAGCTTATAAAGAAAGAACGATAAAACAATACCACAATCCGCATGTATACAATTTATACTTAAAACATAAATAATCTTTTAACATTTTATTTTATAAAAAAATAATCGGTGTTTACTAAAAGTGAGCACAAATTCACTCTTTGAATCTTTCGCAGTAAGCTACATAAAACTTGTGTCCTGAAATAGGATGATGGTCAGCACCTGGGATCGAACCCACAACCTTCGCATGAAACAGTGCGAAATCTGGCGTAGTAACCGCTAGGCTACCAACCAGTTCTTAACAGATTTTACACCCTTTAAACTAAAGTATTAAATATGTACTTATTATGTATATATCGCACAGAAAAAAACCGTCTGAAAATAATTTCAGATTCAATTCAAAGAGAAAACTAATAAACATAACTAGGTACATACAAAAAATCAGAAAGAGTGGATTATATTTGGTATATAGAATTTTTTCATTGGAAAACAAACAACGACTAGAGATGAGATACTCGCACATACATAACACAATCTATATCTAGGTGAGTAAAATAGTAGCTATCGTTGTATAGAGCGGTGCAGTATTGAGAGTGTCGGAGTGAATTGTAATTAAAAGTGCATTTTATTAATCAAACAAACCGTTGGAAGAAGATAGAAGGGTGCGCCTGAATGCAGCCAATTTATCAACAGACCCATGATACCTAACGAAATATCCATTACAAAGGCCAGTATAGGTTAGGTTAGGTTGCACAAGCATGAGTACAATGACTATCACAGTGGACGGTTATTTATAAGACACTTCTTTCTTTGTGTTTTTTTTTCTTATGCTTGGTATGCATTTAATAATTATTATTACGAGCTGACCCGTCGAACTTCGTCCCGCCCTAAAGTCAATAAAATATTGCTGGTAATAGAACAGAGCTGACATACATTAATATTCATCGTGTAAAAATCAAAAGTAATATGGTTGCAATATTATGAATCAGTTGTTTCAAAAGCACCTCAACTCACACATTTATACAACCGACCTCGGTAGCCCTGGGGTTGACCTGTCTCAGATTGGACAGGACCGGTTGAGAGGAAAAAATTGACTCAGGCAATAAGTTCCGCCTACTATAATAATAATATAACACTTTATTGGGTAAAAATAAACATAATTAACCAAAATTGGCGGGCTTATTGCCTAGGGCAATTTCTTTTAACCAACCTATTATAGATAACATTTAATCTGCTATACTGACACCTTTGTATAGAAAAGTGTTAATTTTTTATTTAACTATTTTACTTATACTTAATTTGAATTCGTATAAACATAAATCACTTAGCAACAGGACACGGAGAGCCGACCCCAAATAATGGGACAAAGGCGAGGGCGAAGAAGATAAATCACTTATCAATTTAACCAATATAATTCCGACCTATGCATTGTTTTAAACACAGGCACATTCTGATAACCGCACCAACTATCAAACTACTGACAGTTATGTCAAACGTCAATTTAAATTCAAAAATAGAAAAGGTTGTAGTATCAAAAGAACTAAGAAGGTTCATTAAGTTAAGTTATCCGCAAATTTACGTAAAAAATTGTCTTCCGTCCCAGATTAATCAACGCCTAGAAGCTTCTGATTAATGAAGAACTGACTGTTATTCACTTGATAGTCGATACCGGTCGTTTGTGAGAGACCGAAGTAGGTACTTATGCTCGTAGTAAAGCAGGTCTCGGTGAATAAAGCTCGCTCTGCCCCAGTAATCTTCTCAATCAGGCAACAAAGAAAGCTCCACTTAATTTGTTACATCGAACCGCGATAGTGTCATTAACAAAATATTCATTTAATCAACTGATACTATACTACGCTGTACTACTTGTATTAGATATGATTTCTTTGTCCTAGTACATCGTCATAGGCCTGTTTTCTTTGAAATGAACTTTGCACAGAAACATGACATACTAACTTATTGGTTCTTTTCGATTTTATAAACTTAAGATCGCATCACATCGCGTCATCTCATTGATTTTTTTCAAGTTTTTTTTTCGATTGTTATTCTCTTCTTGCTGTTAGAATCAATGTACATATTTTTTCTGTTAGCTGTCCGTGCCCTTTAACACTACATTTCAAAGGCGTTTAATTTGCCATGCAGGAACTTTACTAAAGTTAACAAATTTTGAATTTTTTATTGGTTTTTGTGTATTTTTTTCCAGGACTAAATCTTATCGTACATACATAGGTATATAATAATAGAACAGGCCAACTATTGTGATGATATATAGCAATCAATTGATGTTCGATCTATTTTTCTTCAAATTTGGTGTCTAATTATATGTTTACACCACTTTCCAATGGATCATTACCAAATCAATAATTTAATTAATATTATATCAATTAATTTTTTTAAAGAAACAAAATATTTAGTTTTTTCCACAATTAATTAATATTTAGTTTTTTCCACAATTAATAATTAATATTAATTGTGGAAAAAACTAAATATTTTGTTTCTTTAAAATAAGTTCGAAGTATGTTCCACCAAGTAGCCACGGTCGAAAAGATAAATTATCTTATATCAATTCGCTTTAAATCGGCTTAAGCATCAATCCGTTGGTCAATTGGCTAACGACATGCTTAGGACTGGCAGGGATGTGGTCTCAAGTCCTGGATAGATTTTTTTCGACAAATGAAGACTCCTTTGATGGAAATTTTCGGGATTTGAGTCTGACTACTTAAATGACTAACTTTTTTAAATCGTAAAGTGATCATACACGACATGGATTCGAAACAGAAGTAGAAACTGTCGTAAGCCAGGGGAGGTTCAAATTTGAAAAAATCGTTTCAAAATTCAACATATGTAAATACACATGCATTTAATAACAGCATCATAATAGCTATTTCTATATACAACTAATGATAATAATATGTTTGAAGAAGTCGAGTTTTACTATCCTATTTCCAAACAAGAGTTCAAAATGGCCAGAAATGGAAATAATTGTAAAACTACACATCTATAATATAAAAGAATGTCGGGTTAGTGCGAACACACACAACTCGACATCGGCTGAACAGATTATTAAAATGCTTGGTTTATTGGATTCTTCTCAACTCTGGAGTCTGGATAACAGAATAACTAATAAAACATTGAAAAAATGGATAGCAAAAATATAAAATATAATACTAAAGTTGGTATGGAACGGACTTCCTAGTAACAACGCCATCTATGAAAATTCCATAACAACACAATTTTTATTTACCTACCTGACAACCATTGAATTTTAAAACAGCGGTACGAAGATTATTGATAGAATTTCTTTCAAGCTTTTAGAAATAATTTTTTAACATTCAAACATATTATTTTAAATGTATTTTTGAACAAATTACTAATTTGAAATGTATATTCATAGTACCTACCCAAGGACTACAGGACAACGTCAATCGGAAAAGCTAGTTAAGTATAAAGATTCATATGAAATATTCTCACACAGCAATAATGACCGAAAAATACTTAACTAAGTACATTCAGTTTTTTCCGTACTATTAATTTTGTCAACAAATAACTTTTATAGCTTTAATTAGTGACAAGTGTAAAAAAGTATTTAGTTATACGGCGCCGTTTGGTATTTCAATGTGTATCTGCGGATTCGTTTTTTTTTTCATATAACATCCCAATAACACGAATATCTCGTGAAAATAATAAGCAATACAGTATGTAGATATGCAGGGGAATTATTTGGAAACTTCGAAAAAAACCGTCGATACACACATAACATGACTCATGTAAGATTCAATCAATCAATCAATTCTCCCTTTTACACCCATCTCAGGGGCATAGGGAGGCAACAAGAGCTCTCCATTGCGCTCGATCTTGCGCAATGTTTATGACTTCCTCCCACACCATGTCCATGTCCCTCAGCTCTGCTTCGAAGGAGCGGAACACAGTGTGAGAGGATCTTCCTCGTCTTCGGGACCCTGATGGGAGGAAGAACAGCGCTCTCCTCGGCCAACTGTCATTCGGCATCCTTAACACATCTCCCAGCCAAGTCCATCTCCTCCCCACAATGATGGAGGTGACGGGCTCACGCTGGGTACTCCGGCGTATAGCGTCGTTTGTGATGCAGTGGTACCATCTTACGCCCAGAATTCTCCTTAGGCACTTCATCTCAAAGGCTGAGACTTTTTGTGCCTGGGCCTTGGTCAGGTGCCATGTAAGATTATGCACGCAAAATTTACCAACTTTGTCCGGTCAAATTTCGCATTCAACTACATTTGTTATAAATCATAGACCTGCATTCCGAGAATTTCAATCTAAAGAAGATGAAAACTTGCTGGATTTGCAGAGACTTCAGGGGAGACGATGCTGCGATGGTCTGATGGAAATCCTTCTAATGACAATTTATTTATTGATTCACTAATAAATGACTAATTTTGCGATAATAAATGAGTCATAATTAATGAGCATACAAAATAACACATGACTCTAATTTTGTGTGCATCGTCTACATACGTCGTGATTAATGAGTCTTGGGGTAAAAACATTCAAGAGTTCGCGTAATTTAACCAATTTGTCATTGTCGTAGCACATGGATTAATATTGGGAATACAAAATGTAAAAATAAATATGAAAAAATAAAGGTGATGTAACAATAATTATTATCTTGTATATAAAATAGGTAATTCTCTGTTGTGTAAATATCTTTTTGCCCCTACCAACATGGACTAATTTTGTGAACGTAAAATATAACAAAATCAAGCGGGCATTCACTGCGGTTCCACAAGATGCTGGACTAAGCTGGGATGAAGCTGTGCAACTGGCGCAAGATAGAGAGGCTTGGAGGAACTTCGTGGCGTCCACATGCTCCACACTGGGAGCGAACGTGGATTAAGTAAGTAAGTAAGCAAAATAAGACGAAGTTGGTGGCATGGTGATTTTTGACGAAACCAGAGACAACAAAGAAGGAAGAAGATCACCTTCTTTAAGATCAGGGGTGGCAAACTGAAATTAATTATGAAGTTTTCGTCAACTATGTTATTTTAAGTTCTATGAAACTTAATGATCATTCTAATTTAAAAAAAAATCTAGTAGGTACCTACAGTAAGTTGTCATCATCATTTTTTACTTACTTCCCGAATCCCGACTAAATAGACAATCAAAATAAAAAAAAGTATTTCAGTACCCTTATTCCGAATATAACTCACTAAAGTATGTGAGAAACTCACGGGAATTTTTTATAGGCTGCGGAGCGCGAGATTTTAAAATGTAAAAAATACTCACAGTTCAAAAAGTGGCTACTCGCGGCGCTAGTAGTTCTTTCATATCACTAGCGGATCGGGAATGTATAGGTAGCTGATATTATCAATTTTTGGCATGACGTCTTAAGACCACAGCCGTGGACGAGTGGTTATGACCGCCGCCTTTCATACTGATGGTTGTAAGTTCGATTCCCGGTGTAGGGCTTATTTTTTTTCCCTTTTTTTACATTTTTGAAGTACATATTATTATTTTATCAACCAATTTTAAGTAAAAATCAATTTTAAAAGTTGCCTATTTTCTCATACAAAGTTTTCTTTCATGGAGTATGGAGTGACATTTTATTTTTTGATTCACAAATTGGTGTTTTTTTTTTTTTTTTTTGAAAAATAAAGATATTGCTGGTCATTGTCGTTTAGTTAAGTCTATTTGAATAGATTAGGGATTTGACAACATCCTCGAATGATAACATTACGATTTGAATAGGTTAGGTTAAGGTTGGAACTTAGTTTTTAAGTGGAACCCCCCATACCTCTTCGGACACCTCCCCGAATGATAACACTACACTCTGTTAGGTTGAAACATACTCATTTAGAAGGGTTTTGTCAAAAATCTTTTCCTTGCAAGGAGTGACATTTTATTTTTGAACTACTAGCGCCGCGAGTAGCCACTTTTTGAACTGTGAGTATTTTTTACATTTTAAAATCTCGCCTGCGGAGCTCTACGAAGTATTCTGTAAGGGCGCTATACACGTTTCCATACAACATTTTGCTATACAGTAGGGGAGACCGAGGTGAGTTGAAACAAATTTTACATTATAGCTCATATCTCAACACAAGACAATCTCACAAAAGTGAAACTTAAAACGATGTTGTCCAAATTAGTATACTCTTTAATGACCTCACAAAAAATAATTTCATTCAAGCATTCTAGGAGATAATTAGCAAAAACCAGACCCGTTCCATCTGTTTCAACTCACCTAGATACGAGGTAAGTAGAAACATGGCACGAGGTGAGTTGAAACGCATATTTTAAAAATTGGTTTAGTTATAATAAAAAACATTTTCATAGAAATATTGTTATATTTATGGAAAAATAAACATACTCATAAGTAAATGAGATCATATTATTAAGTAATCAAAAGTAAATGAGCGAATTTGAGATCAAATTACATACATATTATTTTTATCATATTCTTACTCGTAAGACTTACATCATATTATTGGAAAAAATGCATATCAAGTAAAAAAAGTAATGTTGGAAAACTTTGCTGGTGTATGTGTTGTATTATTCGTGTATTTGTTATTATGTACCTATTAAAAAACTGTTTGTTTGCGAAAATTCAAATAAAATCATATGGCACTTTATAAGTACCTCCCTATTATAAAAACACACATTCCCTAGGTATCATTGATTCTAATGGGTATTTTCATTACTTAGATATATTTATTTGGTCAAAACAATAAAAAAATATACCAACCTACATATATTTAAAAAAAAAACATTTATAATAATCAACATTAACATCAGTATTTAAAACAACTTAATCTGAGAGACAATTTTGGCAAATATAATTGAGTTCACCTTCCGTGCATGCTTCATCCTAACCTTTGTTATCTAGGCACTGCACCCATTTTTCATTAGGTCTACTATTTGCAAACGACACATTAAGCAAAAGCAGCCATCTTCCTCTTCATCATCATCCTTGCTTTTACTGCATTTTGGCAGTTTAACTCCCTTATTTTCTTTTTTTACTCTAACTTTTTATTAAAAATCTGTCGTTTAGCTAGTTTTACTCTGGATGAGCTTTTAGTTTCTTTATAAAGCGGTAGAGTGATGTGTTATTGAAATTATAAGATTTTGCCCAGATTTCGCCGCATCTCGTGGGTTATTATTACCACTTCTGCTGCTAATTCATATATTTCTAATGCGGCTTCACCTCTTATTTGTTTTCCGAATATATTTATTTGACATTCTGAAACAAAAATAGAATGGATTTTATAATTAAATAATATCATGATTGTTACCGAGGTGAGTTGAAACAAATCGTTTCAACTCACCTCGGTAAGAAAAATACCAACTTCATGCGGTTTAACATCAAAATAATATTGAAAGTAATTGTTTTATAAGAAACTAAAGCTATGTTGTAAAAGTTCGATAATCAACTTATTAAAAATCATTTTAAAAATAAAAAAATAACAAATATTAGGTATCATAATTCATGATTAAAAAAAACAAAGAAAACTTACTTTTAGTACATTTTTACGGATGAACGTTATAACAGCTAAACCACTCGCCGAACTGGATCGACACATACTGAGGAATTTGATATCACGTTGTCGGTGAATCAAAACTGCTGCGTTGTCAAACCATTTCCATATAGTTGATGAGATATGAACATTGTTTCAACTCACATTTGTTTCAACTTACCTCGGTCTCCCCTACTTCACGCCAGTGTAAATGTCACGGAAACTTAGAATAGGGGTACATAACAAAATGATTTTTCATTAATTAAATTAACGAATTGAACGTGCATTCTTGGTGGATTTATTTAAATACGGTACGGTATACATATATACAAATTTAAATTTGTGGAACAACAAATCAACTGTTTTATTTAAATTACCGTGATTTTTCATTATTTTATAACTTGACCAACCTTAAAATGAACTGAATTCATTTCAGATAAAAAAAAATCATGATTAATATAATAACTTACATAAAATTGTTTTAATATAGATTATTTTATCTAATTAATTAATTTTTGCTCTGAGTAACATTACGCTCATCATTTTATGAAATGTTTTATTCAACAGAAAATTTTAAAAAGTAGTCTATGAAAAGGTCTATTCATATTGTATTTCACATAAAGCAAAATTTGTATTGTGAAAGTGGAAATGGTCTTATACCGCTGGTCTACCTACCGTAGCGCGACGTAAGGGATATATTGTTGCCTTCTGTTTAAAAACTTTGCACGGGGGAATTTGTCTAGGTTTAAATCAAAATGCGTAGATCGATTTAAAAACATGTATAATTTTATTTTGACATGGCTGAAGAATGAGGAAACGGAAATCACAATGCATAGATAACAAATCATAGATAATGAATGCGCCGTAGAGCCGTTTGAATTTGAACGATTCTACGGTGTTGAAATGCCTCAATATCAACAAAATATCAACACCTCTCATTGGCCCATAAGTGGGGTCAGACCGGGAGTATTATTTTTTGATCGATTGCTTGATTAAAAGGATAATAAAACATGATCACAGCATAGTTAAATATTATTATCTCCAATTTCATATCATATTGTAAAAATCAGAAATACAGATGACTGTAGCAGCCCCACACCATCAATGTTGCCAATATTACATTTATAATTGTGTCCCTTTAGGGAGTTGTGTGGGCAACACTAGTAAAAAATAATCGTTATTATTATATACGTATTGTGTTTATTTTTATTAGTATTTGGGACACTCAGGTGCCCGTTGTTTTATAAAAGAATACTCGCAGAAACAGGAACACACGATGACATAATATCATATAACGTAATACATATTTGTTTAGTTACGAAAAATACACAGAAAAACATATTATATAGGTAAAAGTTGTTGAACATGCACTTTTCTTGGTCGAAGTATTTTAAATAATCAAATTTAATTAAAAAAAGTTTTTACCTATTCCACAAATTTATTGTACCTGACATGTTTCGAACGGGCACGCCCTTCATGGTCACAGGTTATTTGAAACAGTTTCAAATAACCTGTGACCATGATGGGCGTGCCCCTTCGAAACATGTCAGGTAGGTATAATAAAATTGTGGAATAGTTAAAAAGTTTTTTTATTTAAATTTGATATATTGGCTTTTGTAAAACAATAAAAGCGCGAAAGGGGACGGCGAAGAGTAGCTTGGAAATCGTAGTAAACATGACTCCCGCACTGAAATAAAATGAATGAATAAGAGTTAAATTAAAAAAAAAAAACTTTTGCAATATTAGTTAGTATGTTATAAGTTAATTGGGGGGTTCGCTTTTCTAGAAAAACATTGCATAAGCCGGTCTTCGAAATAGTATTTGAAGACTGTCATTTAGCCGAATTTAGCGGTTCGCCCATAATGGTCGAATTGAATAATATACTTCTTTGGCGAGTGGTTGATATTGTGAGTAAACAAACTCAGGAGACGCTATCATGGCAATAATTTGAATATAAAAAAAAACTCGAAATTTTTACCTACATAAAAAAAAACAAAAACAACTAAAAAAGTTGAAATTAGTTAAAGCAGAAGCACCCTTTTCATAAAAAAAACTATGAATCGAATGAATAAACCTTTCTATAAAGAAGAAAATAAAGGTAGGTGTATAAAAAAAGTAATTATTTCTAGTTAATAGAGTAAAAGTTATAACAACAATAATGAAAAGCAATTTTATAAACCATTAATTATTTACCTCTATTGAAAGATTCTTTTAAACGTTCACTCCAGTGTCCCATTAACGTGTGCCTTCCTGAACAATGAATGAAATCAAGTGGACAATACAAAAACAATTTTAACAAGCGTAGAATGAAAATGAAAAATAATAAAGTAGGTTTTTTTTTACTTTATACGTGATTTTAAGTCCGCATTTCACGATCACTCCAATAAATGGATGTTATCCATTTAGATGACATCCAAAAAGTTTGACCCATTCACGATCACTCCAAATGGATTATACGGCTCTTTATAATGATTGGAAATTATATAATCTTTATAATGAAATTTCACTACGTTTATACGTGTGCCTATTTCGCTATTATTAAATTCTAGACAGCAACATGTATACCCTCATGGAAGGATGATGACAAAATGACACAAATTTGGACCAAGTTTTTAACAATGACGATCATGTGAAGCGGCGATTTGGACCATCTGTTTGGAGTATTGGACGAATGGACGCGATTGAATTATTGAATGATGGATATCTGATTCACCCAGTCACTCCACATCATCCATTTGGTTTTCCCCACTGACATTTTTGGAGTGACCGTTCCAATTGGAAGGATGGAGTGTTGGGTTTCTTGGAACACTTTATTGCAAGTCTTGGACAGAGTTAAATTTCCAAAGTTAAATTAAAAACATATTTAACAGTTCAATGAACACTTGAAGAAAATAGAATGCAACTTCTAGAAACCGGTTATACGTAATAATTAGTCTAGGCTAGAACGAAAAAATAGTGTAGAACGGATATGACGAACATTCTCTTGAAACATCTGACAGCTAGACGGATTGGTAGGTAGGTTACTTTTGTCATTATTTTTATATCAAGGATCATATTTGTACCGCTTAGGTATTAGGAAACACTACTTACATCACATATAGAGAGTAGTGTTATAAAAAATGTAATGCGATCCCAGATGTGGAAGTTACTGTTGTAACTATAACCATATTATTACACTGTTACTAATACACTTAATATTTATTTATTTATTTATTATTATAGTGTCACTATTACTTTATTACAAGTCCTAACGAACGTAATAAGAATAAAATAGAAAAAAAAGAAATGCTGACGAACCTCATACACGGCACACGAGTCAATGATAGTTTTATTACTGCTATTGTTTTACCGAGTTCGTTTCATCGACTCGCTTTTGTGAAGTTAATATGACGAAATGTGAAATAATGTTGATATGTTCGACCACCGAGATACCTAGATGCAGGTTCAACTGCTGATAAGGGTTAAAATTTGCTGTGATTCCATTCAAATTCTTTACCTATTGAATGTCGAGTAAAATAAGCGAATATTTATATAATGTGATGTAGGCTGCATCGCTTCAAACCTAGGTAAATGGGGATGGATGGATTCAACAGTAGGCGCTCGTGGGATAACAGAAACAATTTATCATATGATGATAAACAAAGTTCCCCATGTACGCATTCAAAGAGAGACTGCAGAACTTGTTTCTTCCATGCATCTTCTGTCCAAAATATGGAAAATAACATTAAGGTTGGAGTTATCTTTAAGTTTTATGGTATAAATCAGTGTTTATCTGTGGAGTACATTCATGGGCCCTCAAGGTGAGCACTATGAACAGGTAAGAGTCATTTTGAAATGTGTAAGCATCGATTAATGCTCGGCATCCCATGGATGGACATGGTCAGCAATGCAAACGTGCTCCAGAGAGCAAGAGTTGACAGGCGGTTCCTGACTGATCAAAGTCCGGAAGGAATTTTGTTTGGAACATGTGCTCAGGGGTGAGAAGTACGAGCTACTGCACCTGTATAAAAATGATCGATCGATCGATAAAATAAACGATCGAAGAGGCGTGGGTCCAAGACAGATTTTCCTGGGAATTGAATTCGAATGGTCGGAGCGCTTTTGCTGCTGCACAGGACAGGGAAAGATACTCACGAGAGATAGTCAACGTTGGGGTGACCCTGTATGACACATGAAGAAGAAGTAGGTATAAATAAAGATATACAAAAGAGACAAAAGGAGACAGGAACCTTTTGAGATATTGTCCACAGAAGACTTCCAGGTAGATCTTGGTGTTTGTTTTGAAATATGTAAATAAATAATCACATCTTATTCGAATGACAACACCATTATCTTTATGGGTTATTTTATCGGTTCAGCTTCTAGTTTCTGGTTACTTACTGAAGATGCGGCACACTTGCTTCCATTTGTCATCCATAGAGCAATCTGCACTTATAGCAACAAGATAAATATAGTTCTATTATTTTTTATTAAACCATGAACAAAATGTTATCGATGTATTGTAGGCGGTAAAACCGTGCGATGAATCTGGGAAGAGTGAGTCTGGGAGCTCCAAGGTGATGGGGTGATATTGTTTTTATGGGATGTTGTGTTTTTTATTATTATTATAGGTCTGTGTTGCATCTTACATCTTTCTCAACCCCCGTCACACATGGAGTGACACATGCAAACATGGGGTGAGCCATCATGACAGATATATTACCTACCTACTTACTTACTATACCTACATATATCTCTATAGGTTCATACCAACTAGCTATAAAGGAAGACAAAATATATTAGGTAGCTACCTTCTATATGTTTTTTTGATTATCTCTATATGAGTAAGGTGAATAATTTCTCCATATAAGAGGGCTAATAAATAATATGACTTTTAGTTTCAATAATAATGTTTGTTTTATTATTATGGGTTCATATATTCTGCAAAAACAAGGGTGAGTCTTAATACAGTTAGAGTAAGACACTTTATTAAGTGAAATAAAATTTTAAGTACCTAACTTAACTTTATTACATTACAGTAATATTTTTTTATCGGCAGTCATACTTCATATCGTGGGATGACATTTTAAACCCGCTTCGTTAAATTTCGATATCCCCGTGTAGCAAAAAAGCCCTTCTAGAAAATCTAATTCGACTAAAGGAAACGAACCCGAGGACTCTTGTTAGAAGTCGGTTGCTATTAGACTTAAGAGACTTAATTACCGAGGTCGGTCTTTAGTTTAACAACTATGCATATTATAATATATAAGTGGTCGGTAGTCAGTCGCCAACTGTTACATTAACTTTTAGAGGTCATACTAGGTTCGATCCCCAAAGTTGATTATTTCATCTGTCACGGCACTATAATAGGTTTGCTTACTTTAAAAGATGTTACATAATATGTGTATTTGTGTTCACTTTGAGTGATCTCAAATCAATGAAATAAAATAACTGTCGAGAATTATAAATGTACTTTAGCAGGTATATCGTTGACATTTCCATTGGCTTTTACGGAACCTTCAGACAAACCTATAAATAAGTGGACGTACTTGCAATGTTTTTAGACCAGTAGGTACCTTTAAGCATAAGCAAACAAAACAATATTTTCGATTTGTTTTAGAAATTTTCCACTACACACTTTTACGTAGACTGCTATTTTAAAGTCAGACTTATTGCTGACTTATTTATTGTAACAAAGCTAAATTTACATAAAATGTTTCATAATTTGAATTTCCCGAATATGAATTCGATAAAAAGTTGGTTATATTTGTTCGCCCGATATCTGAATTATCTACATTGAAAGAAAAACTGAAACATAAGCGAATAACTTTTGGTATTTATATTATCTTAGGGGAGTTTACGTGGTAAAAGCGAACGAATCTTTCAAATCAATAATTATTCATCGCTGAAGTACACAAAAAATACTTTGATTAAAATTGCCTTAAACCATCGACAACGGTAGATTTGAGGGCTTTTCACAAAAAAATAAAATACCGTATTGTAATATTAAGTAGGCTGGCGATAAAGAACAGGTTTCAGAGTGAAGTGGGTATACACAGTTCAGTATTATGTTGAGTGCCTATACCTAATCGAGAACTTATAATATCGGTGTTTGATGAATTGACGTGAACTATTATGACGTCAATTTTTATAGGTATTTGTACAAAAATATTAAAGAACGTTTATTTTATGCTAACTTTCCCGACATACGTTGTACTGCGGTCCTAACTATGAAAATTGAATTCGAATTTGTATGGTGATGAATTAATTATCTTTTGACCAATGTAACGATGCATCTGTTTTAAAGCATGCTTATTCCATCCGCATTCTGTCAATCGCACCAACTATCTAACAACTGACAGTTCCTGTCGAAATTGGAATAAAATCTATATTGTTAAAAGTACTAAGAAGTTTACCTACTTAGACTTTTCTTTGATTTTCTAATTATCCGCGCAACTTTGTTAATTTTTTCTTTCATAAGAAACTTCTCCTAATAAAGCCAACACGACAAAAAAATAATTAGCGAAATCGGTCCAGCCGTTTAGGCGTGATGCGATGATTATCGGAAAAAAGCTCTCCATTTTTATAATATAGAAGATTATCGTTCCAGATTGTTTGAAGGTGTTCTTTGACTATTCTTTATGGACATTTCTCGATTGAAAACAAAATAAATGGAGACTGACCAGTGACCATATCGTTAGCAAGGAATCAAAACCTAGACGCTGACCTGAAAAAAGAACTAAATGGTTCTATATAACCCAGATAGGGTGTAAATCTGCCCATTCTAGTTTTTGCTGTACTGCTGCGATCTTAGATAAAAAGATTCAATGAATATACTAGCATGCGCTCGCGGTACGATGCAAAATATTAACGACAACCTAAAAAAACGAGTGCTCCATGCACGTACCCATTATAATGCCGGTCAGACACTATCAAGCACACTTTCAAGCCTGCAGCGGGCTTGAAAGTGCGGTAAATTTAATGACGTGGTATGGCTATGAGTTGACTTGGCAAACCTACACTTCGTACTGCAAACTGGACGACGCTGCAGGATTGACGGTAGGCATGATGGTGTATGGCAGGCGTATGAGTGATTGCGGACTTACTCGCAATGTATAGAAATACATATGGTTCGGGTATATTGAAATAATAAAAGAACTTTCACCATATTAAAGGGAACTTATCTTGAGATCAGAGACAAAGACTAAAGTAATTAGTAGAAGACCCTAGCATAGGACTAGAAACAAGACGTCGTTAAAATGGTGGCGATTCTTTGTAAATATCGACTACTACTTCATAGGTATGTATGTTGCAGTCCTGTTATATCAGCAGAATAATTGAAATTTCTGAACATGTGACACAAAAGGATATAGACAATAGGGAACGGTGACCCTTAAGATACTTGAAGCTCGAGGCTGTCGGTCCTCAAGTATTGTACTCAAGAAATCCTCGTTGGCTTTAAGATGATTCCCTAACACTTAACAGTACAGATAATACCACACCTACATCAAGTGGAGGTAGACATAAAATTAACACCTACTATAATTACTGTTTTCGATGACAGACGCAGGTAAAACCAATGCAAAAGTTATCTACAAAAAAATACATCAAATATTAGGTAGATACATTGTAGTATTATTTTGTTTTGAGAAAAAGAATAAGTACAGTCGAACCTCCCATAATGAGCTTACCTAATACGTTCCAAAATATTTTTAGTTATATAATTTATATTATTCGGTGTAACCTGGAGAGAAGCGGAGTGGCTGGCGCAGGTCAACTGCATGAAGGGACTTTGTGGCGATTGGTGACCACATGCTTCACCTTGAAAGCGGACGTGGATACGGGTAAGGGTATATTTTTTTTCATACAAAATTCAACAATGTTAAATACAATAATTATTCGTTTCGAGGCGAAAAAAAATCATTTCCGCATTTTTCGAGGATATTACAAATCGTTTTTGTATTATTTGTATACAATGACAATCTTTTATAAGCTTGCTATATGAGCCAGAATTTATAACTCCTTTTTCTCGTTCTTTATTTTAATTTTATTTCTTACGGATATCATCTTGCAGCTTTTCCTTACGTACATTTTTGCATGCGTTTGTATGCAACACCTTTGAAAAAATGAAAGAATTCAAGTTTGGAACCATAGACTATGCTAGAGAACTAGCACAAACCATAGAAATAGTATATTAGATACTAATTAAAAAAACACTTGAATATTGTAAGTACCGGCTCATAAGTGAGTGACATTAAGCGAGGCGTTCTTTTTTTAAATTTTGTTTTATTCGATAATATTTTTTCACAATAATTGTTCGTTATGCGAATAACTCGTTATAAGTAGTATCAGTGTACTCGTACAATAAAACAAAATACTATCGCCATTTTATTCAAGATGTCAAATTTTGGTGACAGCTTAATGTCACGACATCTGGGGGGACATCAGGCAGACAGGAGTGTTATCAAGTTCTAGGTAGTGAGCACCTCTTCCCACACATCTCTCTATCCCAACCCAATCTAAGTTACTTCGGATACAGAAATAGATCATACGGGGGTTATCTCATAGCATTATCATGTTCTCGAGTGTTTTAATTCTAGGAAGCCAGTTTGCCCCGGAGCTGTTCTGTCGGAATGGCTTCTTTGAGAGATAGAGAATTTAATTTCTTTAGTAAAATATTTGCTCAGTTTTTACGTGTTCCTATAGCCGAGAAGATAATGAGAAGTAATTTTTTTTTAAAAGGTATTTTTTTATCTTGGTTTCAAAGATAAGTAGGTAAAATATGTTAAAAAGAGGTATGCAAATATGCAGCCAATTTTTTATGCTTTCACGGATGAAAATCTTTTTTGAAAAAAAATCCTACATATATGCTCAATGTTTAATTATTTGAGCCCTGCAGTAAAATAGTATTATTGAGTCTTCATTTTTTTCAGATTTTTAATTTTAACAGCGAATAGTTGTATAACAATATAAGGTCTGTAAATAATAATAATACATTAAATTCCTTAAATCGTCCGATTTGACCTAAACCTACCTATAGGTACAACGGACTTAAAACACCTTATGTTTTACAACAAAATACAATTCTCTTTTCTTAACCCCACTTAAGGGCATAAAGATGGTGGCGCTCGATATCGCGCAGTTTCGATGACCTCCGCCCACACCATATCGTGATCCCTCAGCTATGCCTCGAAAGAACGTAGCACGCTTTGAGAGGGTCTTTCTCGTCTTCGAGAACCTGATGGGTCATATAGTATGTTTACTTCGCTAAAGACTATTCTTATAAGATACTCCATACTAGCTGACAAATCGTCTGATCAGGATGGGTTAGTCATCATATGTATGTGTCCTGTTGATAAGGCAAAAATAGACAGAAGGCGTATTATAATATTATGTATATGCTACCCAGAAATGCAGGTATTGTTTATTAAGGGCCTCTTCTCGTAAAATAGCAGTTTTTCACCTTGTTATAAATTAAATTCCGACTCTAAATTTACAAAAACCAAATATCAAATGAGGTTTTATAATAGATCAAACCTTTATCTGAAACATAGACAACTTCGATTTTCAATCAACAGCATGCTTTAGGAGTTATTAGCGGTTTTATCGACGTCTGCTCCGACATTATTTTACAAATATCTCGAAAAGTATAAGACTTAGACAAAGTATCTACGTTTAGATACAAGGATGGTGCTGAAATTTCTCTGAAACATTGTTATCTCGGTTTTTTTATTTATTTCTCAACGATGAAACATATTTGTCACTTATTAAAGCAGTTTTTTCCGCTTTTTGAATATGCTAGCCAGTTTACGGTCTCTGTTGATATTAATTTTAACGAAACGTAAGACAACTCGAATTATGTAAGTATGTATTTCATTTTTTTTTCATTTGGCTGTATGTTTGTTTATATGTATGTATATAAAGTTGATACGAGTATCCATATATATTTATTTTTTAATGTAAGAAACTTTAGAGATGTTATTAGTTATTATCATTGTGTTTTATTGGTGTTATTTGTTTTTAGTGGGATTAGGGCAAGTTCCTCTCTGATTTGGGTGATAAACAAGATTTGAGAAATCTATCTACGCAAATGCACGAGATAACAGTTTAGACACGTCCCGAATGGAAAAGCGTGGACTACTCTCCCCGAGATGCTGTAAAAATAGATCCTATCGTTTTTCTTTTTCATAAACTGAAAATAAAATATTTTCAAGATAATCGAGTGGTTCATGTAAATAGTTCAGGATAAGTTTCTGTATAGCATTTCGAAAAATTGTTGATGGGTATAACGTTGAATGAAGTATGAATGAAACGTTCAGTACAATGCAACAATTGAACTGACATCGATAGCCCAGTTATCTAAAGTGATAAGACTCATTATAAAGAAGTTCTAGGTTCGTTTCCCTATTTTTTCACATGAAATCTATATGTACCCGCAGAGTTTGTCTGTCTCCGATTAGATGGGACTAGAAAAAATCTTGCAAAAGCTACAATAATTTAATTATGTTTACGGTGGTAACTTTGTGATGTGTTTTCAAATAAAACAATTTATTTAAAAACAAATTTTATGTACAAAAACAAATAAAATTAGCCAACGATTGCAAAAGCTAATACAGCAGGTGGATAACAAAACTCAACTTAAATCCATAAAGCAACAGAATCTGAGAAAGATCATTGAAAACAATCAGATGTTCAAATGAGGTTAATCTATGGAACAAGGTTTTCAAAATGAGGAGAGCAAATAAGTGACCAGGATTTTTAGAGTTTTAATCCAAAACTGGGGAGCGGACAAGGATGATGACGAAGAATACTACAAATATATTATATCTTATATTTTTTAACATGATTATGAGTGTTTGGTAAACTATTGAACGTCTTGTTCAACGAGTTTTGTCTTGTCTTGTTCAACGAGTTTTAGGACAAAGCTTTTGTTTTGATTCTTGACTGGATATCTTTGGATAGGCCTTAACGCCTAATTGTTACATAGAGCTACTTCTCTTCTAAGGTTGAATCCAGCTGTTCTATAATTTGGGAGATCTTCCACGTGGATGAGTCCCATGAGGTTAGTTATGAAGTGCGATATGATATAAGACTGCCTGGTTGTGTCAATTCCATTGTCTCTTTCTTTTTCTATTCTATTTCTATCATCTTGAGATATGTATCTTATTCTCGTTACAGAAATGTGTAGGTATATTGCTCTTACAGCACGGAAGACCAAGGCATGGGAGAATGAAGGTGGTAAAGATGCGGAGGAATTGCTTCAGGTAGCCAGCTGGAGGAGGCCATAGCGTCGTTGAAGAAGAAGAAGAAGTAGAAGAATCTCTATCAGCACTGCTGAAGCTTTGAATGTACATATTTAGGTAATATGTGGGCCCCATCTTGCCGTCTCCACACATGCAAATGTTGTTCTTTTTGTTAACATTTTCTGACAATGAACGATCTTGTTCATTATGTTGAAATAAACATCGTAGATACGGAGTTGCTGCTATTTCCAATCTTGTGTTTAAAGTCGGGTAATTAAACACAAGTCACTCACTTTTGTATTTATCTTAACTCTAACAATAATATGTACTCTGTCTACATTTAAAGTTAGGTTGGAGTTACTGGTAGTAAAAATATTAATTTATTAATGTTTCATTAAATTTTTCAAGTTCTACAAGGGATTGATTCCTTACTAGTCCGCCCATTTTCATCTTACATGGGGCCAGCTTTCTAAGTGTGAAAGATAAGGGTATTGTTTTGACTTTGGGTGACCCGAAATTCATTAAAAGAGCACAACATGAAATACAGTATATTACCTATGCTACAAATTTCAAGGAAGTTTGTCTCCCTTGAGTTTTATCACAATGAAAAATCAAGGTGACGAGGATTTTTAAGTAACTTTATCATACGTTCTAAAGAATATCGCTGGAAAATCTGTTAAGTCTTCAACAAGAAACGAAAGATACATCTCTCGCTAAAAGTAGACAATTTGTGTCATGAAAATTTAAATATACCTAGGTACATATACCAGCGGCCTGAGGCGATATAAAAACTGTCCTTTTTATAAATACCTATATGATTATTACCAGTGTTCGATATACAACATGGGTAGGAACTGGGTACGTATATAGAATTTAGTTTACGAATATTACGTCGTTTTCAAAAGTATTGTATGGGTACTGAGTGCAACAAAAGCGATCGATTTTTTCACTTCACTTCTCTCACTCCGACTCAACTTATTTGCAAAACGTCAAAATCGTAACAATACGCTGTGTTGTGCACACCAGGAACAAGAGTATAGGAAACAACCAGAAAACAATCGGTAAGTGAGTACCTTATCCATACAGTCCACTTCTTCTTCGTTCGTCTGCGTACTCCCTGCTGGGAGACGTAGTGAACAACCAGCCTCAATACCTATACCACTCGTAGCCAATCAAACATTTAAAATCTAGCAAAATGATCTCAGCAGAAAACAGGAAGGATTGGAAGAAAGCTCTAAGGGCCAATAATCTCCACCGGTTCGGGTTGAAGGATCATTAAGTTCTGCAATAATGTTTCCTGTTTCTTTACAACCGGATGTCATCTAGTTGGAAATCGTCTAATAAATTGTGTCTGGTGGTCTAACAGATAGGAAAAATGTAGTCACTCATCGATTAGGATACAAGTAAAACCTAAGTACTTATATAAAAAATTCACTTTTGCTCTACCAGACCCGGCATTATGTTTTTTTTTGCAGTTCATCATGCACATACTTTTTCTTTATTGTTAAAAATAGTTAATTTTTTATGAATATTACTGATAGTTGTAACCTACATAATAAGACGCGGCATTTTTATGAATATTATTGATAGCTGTAACCTACATAATAATAAAGACGCGGCATTTTTTATGAATATTACTGATAGCTGTAACCTACATAATAAGACGCGGCATTTTTTATGAATATTACTGATAGCTGTAACCTACATAATAAGACGCGGCATTTGGAAATAAAATTTATGTCCCTTTTTTTACAAGGTACGGAGGTAAAGGGACGTTTAGTGGAAGGATAAGTTGTGACTACGTCAAAAATCAACAAGAGTTGTCATAAATAGAGATAATTAATTACTACGCTGGGCAAGTTTCCTTTTATAGCGAAAATAATAAGGCGGAACCATATTTATTCGAACAACATTCTGTCTCTTTCAATCTTGTTGTTTTTAAGGATTTGTTAAGCGAGATGGCACCTACAATATTGTGTTCGTTTACTTTGGATAAATAAATGTGTCTGGATAAAAAAATACGCCAGAAAGACGTCATATAAAAATAAAACGACCTTTTATCGTACACAGACCATTGAATTATCATATTTTTGTCATGGTTACTCGTCTCTGCATTAGGAGGGTGCATAAGATTCAGTGTATGGGCCCGGTATTCACTTGCGCCGCGAACTTGTAACGTTGCATCAGTTTAATCATAAGGTTAAGTGTGTAGGTACGTGATTCGCAAATCGAACGCGAGCGGATCGCGTGCATCCTTTTGGTAACATTGATGCAACGTTACACGTTCGCAGCGCAAGCGAATACGTCCGGGCCTTTTATTTTATGAATCTGTCACTAAAAGAAAGAGTAAAAGGGGAATTCGCGCGCCACACAAGAGCGCTTGCAGACACAATTAAACATTTTTCAAACGATCAAACAGATGTCATTCATTAGTTTGTACTTTTCTTTAAATGTGGCGTAAACAAATGAACTTCATTAAAATAAACAAAGCGCCGCTATAAAGGTTTTTACAAAGCCACACGATCTACTCTCTCAATGGTAGACACATATATTATGTATATATTCCCGCCATAAAATACCCACACAGACGTTTCACTTTTGACAACAACAAAAAATAAAACAAATATAGACGCATATAAAAAAGCGAGTAAATGTTTATTTACAATTATAAATAGTTGGCAGAATTAGGTTAAAAAATTGTTCAATCAACATAATTTACAATGAAAAAATATGGTAGGTACCTAGTGATAACTTTATCTATTGTTGGTGTTTATCTGAATATTTATGTTGAGGGTTATCAATCAATCGAATCTCTCTTGTGCACTGGGTTCCTAGGGAACGGTCCGTCATCTGACTATTACAGTATAATTATATTGACGGCTATTCTGAAATGAAAAAAGACGATTGAGTTGCGTCGTATCCAATTTTTATTGAGACTCTTGACATTTCTGTATTCTGAAAATGTTTTATCCAATACATTAGTTACGTAACTACTGGCAACCGACAAGAGCTTCTTGCGTTAAGTTGGAACGTGAATTTGAGAATACCAGTCATTATCTATGCGTCTGACAAGACGGCGTCTTTCAAAATTATATGACAATGTTTTTTTTATGTTATTACGGAAACAATGGGTATTGACAATGTTCTCAACTGACATTTTCACCGCTGTTTATAGTAGCGGCGTATCCGTAGGAAAACAGGCCATTAACGTTTATCAAAAGCGCCGTTCGTGATACGTTGGTATAGGCTAACCTCGGTAGAATTTCACGTGAAAATATGATTTGAAAAACTCTGATCCGACCGGGAATCGAACCCACGATTACTTTTTTAATCTAAAGCTACCGAGGTCGGTAAAGATCATAAATGTATTTGTTTATTTTGATAGCAAGATTGAGGGAAGACCTGGAACGGGAGTAATATATGCTATGCCTCTGCAAAAGAGAGAGTTCAGCGAAGGTTCACCAAACTGGGAGTGGGGCTTAAGGATTTGACATATGAGGAGCGACTAGAGGCCTTGGGACTGACAACGCTTAAAGAAAGAAGAATGGCAGGCGATCTAATCGAGACATTTAAGGTGTTGAATGATCATTATGACTGTCCTGAACTGACTCAAATCTACACCTACAATCACAATGAGCACCTACGTGGCCATAGCCTTAAGTTGAATAGAAGTGTGTTCACCCAGAATCCACATAAACACTTCTTAAGTACCTAACAGAGTTGTGGATGCTTGAAATAGGCTGCCTCCAGATTTGGTTGTTGCTGGGAGTGTAAACTCTTTTAAAAATGGACTTGACGGATTACAGTGACACCTCTAACTCATTCAAGCGTACCAGCTTTGCTGTCTGCTTGATTTCATAATAATAATAATAATAAAAATGCAATAATGGGGCAGAAATTCAAACCAGAAAAGATGTCCATGCTATATTAACATGAAGGAAGCCAACGTCAGGGAGAGCGGACTGGGCATTTCAAGAGAATTTATGGTACAGTGACATATGACATATATGAGACAGAGTTTCTCCTTCGTTTTGACCCAAGACATTTGTTTAAATAAACAAAATGAAATTATTACAAAAAGTTTTAGTCATAATATTACAGAAGTACTTTTAACATAGGTAGGCAGTATAACAATACGGAAAGAAAATATGAAAGGCAAAAAAGGGAGACAAAAAGCTGGTATAATGTATAACTAATGAGCAAAGTTTTACTTCGTGATAGATGGCTGAGCAAACAATATTTGGTACTTATACTTATGTACATAGCTACTCCGAGTGGATTAATATTTCAACAGGGAATAGAGTTGTTTCCAAGGGTGAACAATAATTATTTGAGATAATCTTTACATATTATTTATCACCTATTTTTACAAAATGCTTCTTGTGTTGCCGTTCCTATCAGAGGTAGGTACTCCATTCATATTGCAATAACATGCGAACGAACGAACACTGAACCAATTTTCATGGTCGATTTTTAGATGAATTGTTACGAATGACATAGTTTTGAATTTGAGCGAATTTAACCGCCCGAGTTCAAAAAAATAAAATCCCATTAACAAATCGAACATTGGTGTAGTATTAACATCTGTTGTTCACCTATTAACTAAAATATGTCAATACCTGGTTTTGGAAAACGGCGCAATGAAACTCTTTTGATTCTTGGCTAATCAATTAAGTTCTACAGTACCTACCCCTACACCGAATGACATAACACGTATACAAATCGACTATGTAGAAAAATGTATTGTTTAAGTTTCGCTCCAAAAAAGCGTGAATAAGATTTATTGAAATTTACCTGTTAAAATTTTTACTTTTGAACCTAATGTGGAGGGTAAAAAAGAACAAGTCAAATTATTGAATTATTATAAGAAAAACTCTACTACTTGCATCGCGAGTCGCGACATTCTCATTCATGGCATCATCTGACAGAAAGTCACCCTTGATAATTCGCTTCTTGTACCTAGTGGATTGATGAAAACATTCATACAAAATATTATTCATCCAATCAACCATGGATTCTGGTTTCAGATTTTACCATCTACTGTGTTACCATCTAGTTCTGCTATGTAGAATTCTTATCATTCTACTCGTATATTTTGCAGAATATTCAGTGTCTTAGTAAACTGGATTGTCTAGCGTAGGTACGACCGCCATAATACGTGTACAATGTTAATTCGGTGGTCCAGAGGGCTGGTGCTTCTGCCAATGTCAACTGTGTCTTTAATACGTCATGATGAACATCAAGTAGTTTCCCGAGTTAAATTTAGGTGCTTACATCATCAACATCCTCTTTCAGATATTTCTCTGGCGATGTGTTTATTACCTGTGACCGGTTTATTAACCGGTGTGTTTGTCTAAATTCTTATTTCTACGTGTTGCTTTTTTTTTAATCGTTTTGTGGGGCTTTCGCTACAACGGAAGTTCTTATTTGAGGTTAATGCTTTGTAATATTTTGGGACGTTTTCCATTATCCAATTTTCAATTACTGAAATGTATGTGAAGATGGTCTGAACCCGTATTCTAAGTTTTATCGTTTTCCATGCAAAATTTATCGTGTAATACTCACTTTACTTTCGTGACTACCTTCCGATAAAACTTATAATATGGGCACTGGACGGGTATTGTCCAATTTAAAATATTTGCTTTGAACAGTAGGTTTCTCACAATATGTTAAGCTTCTAATATTCTGAAATGTATTAGATGTTTTTCCGGTGAAGTCAAAATCCAAAATATAATTTATTATATACCTACGTTTTTATGCAATAAAGTGATCACAGATTCAGGATACAGAAACGTTTTTTTTATTTTACCCTATAAAAACGACAGCAAAACTAAAGTCAAACATTGATCTTTAAAACTAGCATCGGATTTCAGGAAAAAGATCTTGCAATATTTACAACTTTTTATCGTAGGTTACTTTGTGGAAAGGCATTTTATATAACACATAAAATAATACGAGTATTTACTTGGTGATTTCCACTATTGGCTTGCAATGTGATAGAAATCAGATAAGCCTGAATATTGGGACTAACCGAAAGCAAAACATTATGTTCATTGATTAAAAAAATCGTGTAAAAGGAAGCTTTTTTTGGTTTTGAAATTATGAACAACTCCTATATGTACCGGTAACTTGCAATGTAAAACACTGCTCTCAAGCAGACATTGCTTTTGCCGATGTAGTTTCTGCTACTAAATGTATAGGTATTTGGGCAAATATTTTTATTCTGGGCTTTCCTTAAATTCTATGTAATATAATACAATAATATCCGATATTATTGTGTGTTTATATTGTTTGTTTTAATCAAAATAAGAAAATCCTATAATGAAAGATTGTTATTGTTGGCAGCGGCCACTGCACGGTGTGGAAGGTAGGTGTTTGGGTCTGACCAACCTAGACTGGCCATCCGATACAGTGGGCCATCGCTTTAAGAACACTTTTGACTGCGAAAAATTCGGTCAACGAACATTTTCACGAAAGATTTTCGAATTCTACCGTACGCTTTTTATTTTTGGCGCGTATGACAGGGTCACATAATGTTTTTTTACTGGTTTACATGCATATAAATATGTACCTACGCTAGTTTGTTTCGGTCCATTTTTTGCATCTGTCATCATCATTAGCCTACGTTTTCCTGGACATATAGGCCTCCCTTCTTCCCTCTTCTTTTTCATTCTCCCTATTTTAGAGCGTTTTTTTAGTTAGTAATAGAGTTATATTTATATGTAGAAGGTCGTTTCACACCTTATTAATTACTTCATGTATTGTAAGCATATGACATAATTGTATAATATTAGCATACTAATTGGTCGAATTGTTATACCAAATTTTAAATTTATAATATATATGTTACATGACTGTGAGTATGCTTAAAATAAAAAAAAATTCAACTCCTACGGTTTCTGTGCGATTATCTAATACTGGAGTCCATAAAGCATGACGAGGCTCATCGGTTCGAACCCCGTTGCCGGCAAATTCCACTACGAATTGGTTTTAATGTCGAATCGCAATAAACCGTTGTTCGATCGTCGGATTTTGTTCGTTTCGTGATCATCTACTGTATTATTATTTTAACTGTCTGAATTTTAAAATCAATTAATTATATGATATTGCGTGGACGTGCGTTAAATAAATAATACTCATTAAGATATCCACTAATATTTACGTAGATTTCGCAACCGGCAACAAAACCCAACTTGTTTAGTCTCATTTGGAGAAGATTATTGAAAGAAATAATCCAAATCATTGCGAAACGAAGTAAATCAATTCTCTAATTGATTCTATAAATACAATTACACCTTGTATACTTTGCATCAATGAAACTTATTCTAGCTACCTTTATTTAGAATGATACAAGAGCTTTTAAAATCGTTAGAAAAACCCAAATCTCGAACGTTGTTAATGTAAAGTGGTCTCACTTTTTCACAAAGCTTTTGAAGATGGTTGTAAACTCGCAATTCAAATAAAATAAAAACATACCTACCACATAAAATCGAATGTCACTTAATTTAATGATTTCATCAAATAGGTGGGTAGTTCTCTCTTGTTTATGTGAATATCGTTAGGCTCCCCAAATCATAGAAAAAAACCAATGGATGGGGATACATTTTACTTACAAATTTCATATTTCATGGGCAAAATACGATTTTGTGGGGTAGATTTGGTATAATAAGTATGATAGCCTAGATTTTTTCATATCAAAATCCGTGATTATTTCCTATTAAAAAAAACTCTAAAGGAAAGTTTTACTGTTGACACGATAGGAATATTTAAAAGAGCTATGCAGGCACTAATGAAAAATACTGTATAGGTTTCTATCTTGCTCTCGAAACCTATGCAGGCACTAATGAAAAATACTGTATAGGTTTCTATCTTGCTCTCGAAACCTATGCAGGCACTAATGAAAAATACTGTATAGGTTTCTATCTTGCTCTCGAAACCTATGCAGGCACTAATGAAAAATACTGTATAGGTTTCTATCTTGCTCTCGAAACCTATGCAGGCACTAATGAAAAATACTGTATAGGTTTCTATCTTGCTCTCGAAACCTATGCAGGCACTAATGAAAAATACTGTATAGGTTTCTATCTTGCTATTTCCTGTTCTCGAAACCTATGCAGGCACTAATGAAAAATACTGTATAGGTTTCTATCTTGCTATTTCCTGTTCTCGAAACCTATGCAGGCACTAATGAAAAATACTGTATAGGTTTCTATCTTGCTATTTCCTGTTCTCGAAACCTATGCAGGCACTAATGAAAAATACTGTATATGTTTCTATCTTGCTATTTCCTGTTCTCGAAACCTATGCAGGCACTAATGAAAAATACTGTATAGGTTTCTATCTTGCTATTTTCTGTTCTCGAAACCTATGTAGGCACTAATGAAAAATACTGTATAGGTTTCTATCTTGCTATTTCCTGTTCTCGAAACCTATGCAGGCACTAATGAAAAATACTGTATAGGTTTCTATCTTGCTCTCGAAACCTATGCAGGCACTAATGAAAATACTGTATAGGTTTCTATTTTGCTCTCGAAACCTATGCAGGCACTAATGAAAAATACTGTATAGGTTTCTATCTTGCTATTTCCTGTTCTCGAAACCTATGCAGGCACTAATGAAAAATATACTGTATAGGTTTCTATCTTGCTCTCGAAACCTATGCAGGCACTTATGAAAAATACTGTATAGGTTTCTATCTTCCTATTTCCTGTTCTTGAAACCTATGCAGGCACTAATGAAAAATACTGTATAGGTTTCTATCCTGTTATTTCCTGCTCTCGTAACCTAGGTACCTACCTTTTCTTATCATCAGTCTTTATAAGACCGTCTAATGTTTTGATTGTGAAAGGTTGATGAATGCATTTTGTGATTTGTTGCTACCTTTGCCAAAGTGGCAACGATCTAGTAAAGTGGATTATTCGTACCTACCTAGCTAGTAATTATGGTTGATGTTGGACACCACGGAAACAAGCAAGAACTAATTAATGGGCGGTGACAGATTAGTGTCCATATCAACGATCAAGAAAATATACTCTGCTTCCAGCTCTGGCTCTATGTTCATTTGGTTTAAATGCACATTAATGCTGCATTTACACGCTTGCCACGGCTTGGCAAACCACCACAAACACCATCGTGCAACAGGGTGTTTACCTCGGCTTGTGTGAGCTTGCCAACGCTTGCAACAAGTGTCAGTTTTTGACACAGATCAAAGGAATTTGCGGCAAATGTATTAAAATACCGACGCGCGCGCCAACGTGTAAATGGCGTCCAAGCGTTTGTGAAGGCTTGGAGCTTGTGGTGGCTTGCCAAGCCATGACAAGCGTGTAAATGTAGCATAAGAGGACGGGTGGCGTCAAAGTCACCATGCTTTATAAAAATGTAAATTTACAAAAAAGTGCAGTACAAATGTCATTTATTGATAAATAAATAATCAACCGTTATTTTGAAATAACATTCCGCAGAAATTCTCATTTGATAAGTTAGCAGGCAATCAGGTTAAAAGTCCCCCAAATTAAATACATTGAATTTAACTGTTGTTGGTTTTCCAAGAATGAACAGGAGTGGTGCAATTATCAGATATCTTCTTTATGACACAAGGATACGACATTAAATTTATCGAATAAGTGCTCTGCTCCTACCTACATGAGAATGATAAATTTCTGTACGTACACGATAACCAACGAACCGTAAATTTGTGTAAACACCAAACGTTCTTATGTGGAACAATAAATTCGAGTGGTGAAACATTTCGTGTCGAAATAATTACTTGGTGTAGCTGATATTCTGCTGGAGGTGTCTCCTAGGAATAGATTTATGTACAACATAATGCCTCTGTTTATTGTATAATCTTTCACCATCGGAGTATTGTTGTTTTCTGAGCTCGCTCCCGTGAGTTTCGACCTATTTTGGTTAAAGGACTGTAATAAATTTGTTCGCAGACAAAATGTCAACTGTACCAAGTTTAATCCTGGGTGTTTATAATGGTGAATAAAATTTACACCCAAGACAGTCATTTCAACGTGTGCCAATATTTTCCTGACGTTTTTGATATTTCGTGTACCTATGTATATACAGTCTAGAACCCCTCCTGTTTTCAAGTAGGTAGGTATATGTTGAACGTCGTTCTGTATTATTTATTTCATTGTTGTTTTTATTAAAGCGAGCAATTGTAACCGCATACATACTCGTAAAATATTATTATTTCTTTTTCGTTTGTAACGTGTCGTTTCTATTAGGCCAATAAAAAATATTATTATAATGTCGAGATTTTGGTGTAGACAAAACACGCTGGGATTACAACAAGCGCTGAAATGTTTTGATATATTATTCTGTTTGTTTCCCACTACACGTGTTTGATAATCTCTGGAAAGGTGGAAATATTAGCGGAGACTTTTCTCTGAATCGGGGGTGCGTTTCAAAAGTTTGTTCCTCCACATCGTGTTCGAGATTAGAAGCATCAATATTTACACGGGAGTTAGTTCTGTAAGCGGCGAGGAATGAGACTCTACGTTCGTACATTCAAGTAATCTGCAATCTACTCCTCCAAGAAGGAAATATTTATGGGATCATCCTTCTGATTATTTATTATTATCAGGGTGTTTTCTTATATATTATGATCCAGGGATACAGAAACCTACAAAAATGTGATTGAAATGAAGAATACTAGACTAGACTAGATTCCTTGGACATGGACAGCGAGGTGTTGAGTATAGAGCCGGGGAAATGCGAAAAATCCTGAAAAGGAATATCACTGTCATTCTCATTGATAAAGTGTTCTTACTGACCTTATAAGATAAGAGATCTGTAACCTTTACTAATAAATTCAGTGGGGTGGCAATATTATATTAAAGGGCTAGATATCGACTAGATACCAACCAATGTGTGAAAACACAAAGAACGCCGATTCCGACCGGCGCCTATCGCCGCAAATAATGTTTTCTATGGTTGCAATGCATTTAAATGGGTATGCCGGAAAGCAGGTTCCGGCTTTGCTGTGCGTATCCCTATTCAAATGCATAGAAACATTCTTAGCGCCGATCGGCGACAGTCCGAGTCAGCGTTCTTTGTGTTTTCACCCTATCGAAAAATACTTGTTCTGAACAGTGATAGTCATCACCTTATTAGGTACCTACCTATATTTTAAATGACAAGCTAAAAATTAGAGAACGCTTGTACCGATATGGCTTACTTTGGTTAAATCGTTGATAAGCTTAGGGTAGTTTTAAACGGTGAGAAAATAATATGGAATAATTATTGTGAGAAAAAAAACAACATTTTCCCCATACTAAGTGTTTCTCCCTGTCAGATGTGTCATAGGATCGTTGTTTTTGTGCTGGTGAATGGCCGGAAATTGGTGATACAAAGTTTACAGGGTCATCTAGTCCTAGTCCAATATAATTTTTTGAATTCCGAAAAATCGTTTTTTTGCCTAAACTGTTCTATTCTAAACCTAGATACGTTGAGTGAATCCTTGATATTATGGCTAAAAAGTATTTATCCTGATATTAGACCCTTCCTGCGATGTATATATCAATTAACAGCGGTAGGTACAAATCCTGATGGAAGGGTGTTATGATTTAATTCAGGTAGTCAGTTATCGGGGGTGAAAGATCTAAAAACTTCCCTGAAAGGGAAATATTGTTTATTCGTGAATTAAGCGTACGAAATCCTGTTTTGGAAGCAAAACTCATCAGATAAGCTTAGCACTCTAACATCAATGGAATTAACGCGCTTCGAAGTTTTAAATTTGTATTGTATCAAATTGCATATTATTTTTTTTTAATTATACGTAGGTATTCGTGCTGTTTAACGTCCAATTGTAAGACAAAGCAAGAATAATTTTTTTAGTCAACCTTATCATGGCGTTATTAAAACAAAGTGGTTGGTGACCCAGCGGTTACAACGCCGGCTTTCGTACTGCGGACGTCGTGGTTCGATCCCAGGTGCCGACCATCTTCCTCTTTCACGACACAAGCTTTAAGTAGCTTACTGTGAAAGAGTCAAGGAGTGTATTTGTGTTCACTTTGAGTGAGCACAGATTCATTTTATAAAAAAAAAAAAAAAAAGTAATATTGTTCGATACCTTGGGCCGAAGGTGCTTGATGGTTTTTATTTCATTACATTAAAAATAAAAAAAGAGTCTCAATGTAATTTTAATACCCATTAACTGATTAACAAAAGCTGCCGCTTTTTTCCTCACTTTTTTCAAAATAAAAAGTTATATTAACGTGCAAAAAATATACTATGTTTTTAGATTTTTGGTCCTTTTACAAAAAAAGTAAAAAGTAACGCTAAACAACATTTTCTACCAGTTCCGGACCTACCTACTATAAGACAGGAACGGTCGACTGGTCTCTCGATGAAAAAGAAATGAGAAAATTTTAACCCAATAGGGAATCGAACCTCTTTTTCAGAAATTTTTCTTCTAGAGACTACCAAAATCATTTTAATTTATTTGATTTGATACCGGTAGGTTATCTTAGGTTATTTATCCCGGTTTTCGTCTGTAGGTTCAAATCCTGCTGGGTTATTCACGTAAATGTCCGATATTTGAGACTTACGGGAAAAATAGATGGAGTGTGAACGAGGGGTAAGCCGACGGCAGATATTCTGGGTCCGAAATATTCGTGAAAGGAAAGGGAATACAAGTGTTGAGGAACTGTTTCGTGCCGCAAAGGACCGCGATGCATTCTTCAGAGTGATAGTTAAAGGTGGGGTCAAGAAGAAGGGGGGCTTATTGAGAGTTATTGGGGCTTATAATACCCCTTAAGAAAATAATTAAGATTAGGTCGAAATAGACTTTTTATTGAATAAACCTATAGTATCGTAACGTATGATAAAATTACGAGATTATCATAATATTGTGCATTTTGAAGCTTTGATTTGTAAAAATATATATACCTATTGATGATGGGTTGAAGACTGAAGTTACAGCCTTTGAGTGATCATCGAGCGTGCAAATGGCAAGTCACTTTTCTACCTCCCTCATAATGCAAAACGAGTTCGACAATAAGGGAGGTTTTCCTTTTTTAGTCATGAATTGTTTGGATTAAAAATCTAATTTAATAATAATACATAATTACCTTCCATCTCATAGGTGTCCGTGGTGTGGTGGGAGGAGGCCAGACTTGAGACTGACGTCTTGTGCTCATTCCCCACTCGATGACCTCCGACTGACTTCAACGTCCTCCACAGCTTCATCTTCTCATCAAAGGACTGACGTCAGCGAACAGGAGGGAATGGGAGTATTCGTGACAATATAATTAGAGCGAAGATATTGTCTTTTGATGTTTGGAAGGTTCGATCCGTGAAGTCATCTCGCTGAGTGCGCGCTCTGCCGATGGCCCTTGTCTCCTGGAGTACTCCGCGCTCTGCTCAAGGACCCCTCGACTCCCCCTTCTCAATATTATGATGACTCATTAAGTTTTTTTTTAAATCCGCGACGCTTCTTCGGAACTGAATCAATAAATTACTTTATGGTTTGCATAAACCATTCTTTCGCAACACTCCCGCTTATTCGTGATTTGTATTTTTTACGATCTATATTTATATTTAATTTAATAATTAACAACTATCAACCGATACAACTCATAAATTATTGTTTTTAAGGTAGTTTGGAAAAACAAATTATAGACAAAAATATTACAAACACTATTTTCCACACGCGTTATGAATAACTGGTATCGGTATTATCACGAAATGGCTTTAGCAAGGGTTTCGATTATTTGTAGATTTATTTGTAATTAATCAATAATTATTGAAAACTCATATTTTAGTTTTGATAATTCGTCTCATAATTATTTGCAACTTTTATCACACACGCCGAAATCAAAGTTAGGTACTTACCTATATGAATGGTAGGTTATTATTATTTTCGTGGGTATTTCGTCTAGTGCGAGTCAACAATATTCAAAATTCGTACGAATAGATAAATCAAAGAATTCTAGAATAGACAACACCATTGATCTTACATCAACAAACACCATTTGAGCAGAATAATAACGACTTATTTTGTAAACACACCAACATGAGAGAGTCTTGGCACAAGCTCCATACCTACCCACATAATATACACAGCACACACGCACTATATAATAATAATAATGTCATTCAATACCGTATGAAAATGTCACGCATCAAGAGACGAAGAGTTTCGCGTCACCGTTAGACTATTTCGTTTTCCGGTTTTATTTTTCCTCACTCACATCCGGCGAATTGTATACGTCACGCGGCGTCGCCACGGAGAGCGTCCTACTCCAGCGAGTGCTGAACAACAAATGAGGGAGGAAAAATTCCCCGCGCTTATGTGGTAAAGTTTGCTGTTGCTGGCGGTTCATCTGTAGATACTGTACTGCAATGATACTGGTATAGGACCGTATGGGTAATTGCAATGTTACAGTGTGCGCCATAGCATGGGTAGTTGAACTGTTTTAAGCAGTACGACACGGATTCATGCATGCATTCGCATTAGTGCTTATTGTGGATGCATGAAATTAAGTATAAACAGTGCTTTATGGTGTTCATTACTAAGGTGACCATGCATTTATTTAAACAGAAAAAGAAAAACATTGTAGATAAAGTATTTATTCATTCAAACGATAAAAAACAAGGAATATTTAAAATATTTGATTAGTTGAGAATTTTGGGACCCTTTTAAGAGATATACATGATTGTGTTTCGTATTCATAGTACCAAATTCCTCATTTGTCCTTCCTACCCATTCATATGGTCGCACCTGTGACAATTTTACTACCTATGTGTTAAGACATTCCGTCTATGTGTCAAAATCAGTATAATCACTCGAAAACGAGTGCAGGGCTTAAAAAAAAAGTCAGTATATTACGAGCTCCCGTGGGGTCACCGTGTATATGTGCATTGTCGTTGAAACTGACATTTAATTCGGCGAGTTACATTTGTGTGTGTATGTGTTACGTCATTACGAGTTAATTAAGGTGAAAAGGATATCAAAAAAAGGACAGCCAGTAACATGATAGGTGCGATCCTTCCCATCTGCCCCTTTACGATACAAACTGATTTATAAGACAATTTACGATTAACGAGTTACCATCTAAGCCCGAAGAAGGAAGCTTGCTTCCGAAAACCGGTTTGCTATTTATTAATAAATAAGTGGAAAAAAACTAAAAAAGTTTTATTTATAATATTCATACTAGTACAATGAATGACTTTTGCCTCTGCCTGTCGTCCGACAGGGTTTGCTGCTAGTGTTAAATAATGTTATCACTGCGTGGTTTATGGGCAAAATGATTCCTTCTTATTTATATTTTATAGTTTTTCAATAACTTGTGACGTGGACTCCCAACTATCCTTCCATCCTTTGGTCCAGACCAGTCGTAGAAGCCTGCTAGATTGTGGAATGCCATATCTAGCTGATTTTACAGATCTTGTGTCCGACATCCTGGACACATGCTCGTTCAACCTTCTTCTTTGTCGTCCCCGTCTTACAATATCTTCAAAATTCGCATACCCTTCGGAGTTCCGTATTCCGCACTCTGTCTCGAAAGGTTTTGCCAGCGAACTATGTTAATTGCATTAAAATTTAATGACACTAGAAACGATGTGATAGACGCCTGTTATCGGAGTAATCATAAATATAGATTTTGGTAAATTTACCTATTTCAGATTGCAGATACCTAACTATGAAACAGGTACCTTTAAATGAATAAAACAAATAGAAAAATTTGGAGTATTTTTTTTTATAAATAACAGAACTAGCTTTCCCGACAGACGTTGTCCTGTAGTCCTTACTATGAATATTTATTTATTTATTTATTTATTTATTTATTAGTAAGTACACGGCAACACTTTGCCTTTAACAGAAATTAACAAAAAATACTAAGATACTACATCAATATACAACATCGATTGAATGTCGAATACAAAAATAAAAACATCAAAGTTAAAATCAGCAAACCATAAAAGAATTAAGCAAAAATATAAAATAATTAAAAGAATTAGAAAAACGAGAAGTTAAAACACCTATAAGTATTTAAATTAAAAAAAAAAGTAAAAATATCATAAGACATGAAACAATGACAATAGAATAATGAAATCAATGTTTAACAAAACTGAGCATAAGCAATTCAAAATAATAATAAAAACATACAAAATAGTCAGATTAATTAAATCATAAAGTGGTCTACATTTATCAAAATTCAATTTAAAATAAAAATACATGCACAGACATACTCTAATAATACAAGTCATGGAGGTCAGAATACATAAGAAAACAACAATACATATATTAAACAATACTATGGGGCACACAAACCTGCAATAATTCAGTACAATTGTTTTCATGATAATTTAAATAACTAAAATAATATATAAGATAAGTAAAAGCAATAAATAGGTACACAAACATGCAATAATTCAGTAAACTGTTGTCAGGATAAGTAAAAAATAACTATGGCACGCACATGCAAAAATAAAAACAAGATAGGTAAAACATTGGATGGAACGACAAGCAAAAGAACAAGCAGCAAGCCAGAAACACGCAGCAAGTTGGGAAGTTGGATCAACATATTATTACCATATACATATATATATATATACGCAAACACAATAACCACTATTGTGACAAACCATACACTGAGTCTCTCACACGCGTCTTGAATTGAGACATGTTATTGTTAAATATATCAATAGACCCCAAATGTTGGTTACCCAACAGATGTAAACGAGGCAGGATCATGTTGCGCATATAGTTTGTCTGGTGTACATCAGTATGGAACAAGTCTGAGCTACGGGTATTTCTCACAGGCACTCTCAGCTTTATTTCATTCAGGAGGTCTGGGCAATCGTAAGTAGAGTTTACAACTTTATATAGAAAAATCAAATCAAAATAAATTCGACGATTCTGTAGTGGAGCCAGGTCGGTTAGCTCATATAATAGGTTATAGTTCAAATCATCTCTAGGTATGCCCAAGAGATAATTGATATGGCGCAGAAATCTTTTCTGCACCCCTTCCAACCTATTAATGTGGACTGCGTAGCATGGGGACCATATAGGGGAAGCGTACTCTAGTACACTACGCACCAATGACGTATAAAGGAGCGTCAGCGTCCGAACGTTTCGAAATCCTTGGGTAGTGCGCAAGACAAATCCCAAGGCTTGCATCGCCCTGCTTACCACTTCTGTTATATGCGGAGTGAAAGCTAGCTTACTATCGAATATGACTCCTAAATCACGGATCTCACCAGCTCGCTCGAGAGCCACGTTATTTATTCGATATTCGTATTCCACAATACCAGACCTAAGTCTAGAGAATCGTACAAATTGGCACTTTCCAATATTTAAGTGCAAGCAGTTATCAACGCACCACTTAAACAACTGATTGAGGGCATTCTGTATAACCTCACAGTCCCTTATACTTGTTACTCTTCTGAAAATTTTTATGTCATCTGCAAAGAGTAAAAACCGGACGTCAGAGAGTTCAGCGATAACATCATTAATGAAAATCAGAAAAAGTAATGGACCGAGATGACTACCCTGTGGCAGTCCACTCGTAGCAACAAAAGCCTCGGAAGCAATGCCCTGAACCCTCACCGTCAACGTGCGCCCATGGAGATAACTACCGAACCACTCAAGAATGCAGCCGCTAATCCCCAGAGCCTTCATCTTTGCAATTAAATGCCTGTGTGACACCTTGTCAAAGGCTTTACTAAAGTCTGTGTAGACACTATCTACTTGAAAGCCACTTGACAAAGCCTCCGCTATATAAGTTTCATACGACGCTAGGTTGGTTACAACAGTTCTCTCGGAGACAAACCCATGCTGCTTAGAAATTATAAGTTTGTTAATTATAGGGGCTATTCTGTTCAGGACCAGAGATTCAAAAAGTTTCGCAATGGCAGACTGTATACATATGGGTCTGTAATTACCGATGTCACATTTATCACCCTTCTTAAAAATGGGAGTAATACTTCCATGCTTCCACCTACTAGGGAACCTACCCAAAGATAACGATTTATTAAATATAATGGTCAAGGGTACCAACAGTGCGTCAGCACAGCCCCTGAGGAAAACTCCTGGGATTCCGTCGGGCCCCGCCGACTTATTGGTATCCAGACGCAACAGTCCTCTCTCTACTTCGTCATAGCCCAAAACACAGTCAGATATGTTGGTAGATTCTTTATAGTTGTAGGAAATCGGACTTGAGTTTATTTCGCGGTCATCATATACACTTTTGAAAAAGTGAGCAAACATGTTGACAACGTCTCGCCTGTTATTTGCAACCTCCCTGTCAAAATACATAGTCATGGGATAATCAGAATCGCCCTTAGAAAGCGAGTTTTTATATTTCCATAGTTTTTTGGAGTCAGTGACACACTCTTCAGCGTCGCGCAAGTAGTTATTATAACAGGTTTTCCTCAACTCACAACATGCAAGTCTTAGATTAGAAAAAAGCAAATAATCATATTGCTGCAAGGTGGTCTTGTACTTTATATGGGCATTTTTCTTTTCACATATTTTTCGTTTCAACTCTGAAGAGAACCATATTGGGAAAGAGGAGTTCGTGAACCGCTGGTAAGGAGTATGAAGGCTGATCGCTTCAAAAAGAATATCATAAAATCTATCAACAATTGTATCAACATCATCACACCTTAAAAATGTCCAATCAGAGTTAAATAAGTATTCCACAGTATACAAGAAATTACATTTTTTAAAATTATAATAATATACTGGTTCACTCGGTGACTGAAACACCACCGAATTAAAACTAATGCTGAGTGGCGGGTGGTATTCATCAATTGGTAAGAGCTCCTCATCGGACTTGGCAACCCTCACATCATCATAGTTGGATAGAATTAAATCCAACACACGATCTCTGGAATTGGGGATATAGTTGAATTGCCTGAGCCCAAGAAAATCAATCATGTCGATCAGTTCTCCCTCTGGCTCGCCAACACTTCCGCCCACACTACCATCACCAAGCTTCCAAACTAGCTTGGGGAGGTTGTAGTCGCCCATTATTAAAAGTTTGGCACTGCGGTGCTTTTCACTTAAGTATTCGAGCGTCTCACAGTGTGCTCTATAAATGTTCACATCCGACAGAGGGGGTACATACACACAGCCAACAATGATTTTGGAAGAACCCGACTTTATCATAGCATAAACATGCTCCACACTACTTAGTTTCACCTTTACTTGCGACACAGGAAAACACTTCTTTATTGCCACCAGAACGCCTCCCCCTCGTGCCTTGTTACTGGACCGCTTACTTCTGTCACAGCGAAACAAATTATGATTAATAAACCCCAGCTCAGTGTCTCTTATAGATTCATCGAGCCAAGTCTCGGTCAGAACGAAAACATCATGGTCGAAAGCAGGCAAGGTCTGTCTTAGGTTATGTAATTTGGTCCTAAGACCTCGGACGTTCTGATAGTACACACTAATCTTGCAATTCAGTTTTTTTTATGGATAGGTACAATTTTGGGTGTGGCATTAACAAATTTTACCGTAAGGTTGGTCTCTCCCTTCAACTTCCTATGATCAACCTCCCTCCATAATTCTCTCAGCTGGAAACGTTGTCTCTCCGTTAGATCCTGCTTAACTTTTACACCCTTTGGAAGCCGAGACCTACTGAAAAACACTGTGTTTGCCACGTCTGCGTTGGAAAATACCACCTTGATGGGTCTGCACCTTCCATCACTTCTAACTCCAAGTCTACGAGTCGTAACTACATCGCTAGCGTTCTCCAAATCCGCTGATTTTAAAAGTTCCGTCACCTGGTTTCTATCATCAGCAGAGCCTTCACCTGGCAGTAATGCTTGATTTACCTCCGGAATATTTAGAAGAATTAAGTTGGTCGATCTGGCAGTTCTGTCTGCCAGTTCTGACAGGGCGTCGCAAATAGTGGCTGATCTATCGAAACTGTCGTTCTCCTGTGATGTCTGAGGCAGACTTCGGAGCGCCTTTATCTCCCCTTCTTGAACTCCGACATGAACCGCCATCTCACTGAGCAATGACATCATGCTGTCATGAAATGGAGTAATTCTCCGTATATTATCCCTGGTAAACTTACTGGATTCGCTATTCAGCGTTTCATTTATAGAGTGCATTATATCGTTAGCGCGACGCATGAAATCCTGCGCGGTGTTCACTGAAGTTGCCATGCTGTTTAATTTAATTTATTAATAAAATGTGCCTTTTGGGAGTTCTATGTTGCCCCACATTCATGTATTACAGTTTATATGCCAGGAACAGTGTATCTGAGTTTGCAAAATCAGGCGCAATATGTAAAATAATTGCTTACTATCAGGAGCAGTTATAATAAGTCTCTCTCTTAGTTCATCTATTCTCCACCAGATGGCATAGGGCGCAACCATAGATGAAAGAAAGAAACTCTTTATGCCTCCTGTCTTCTTCAATTAGATTTTGTTTGACATTGACAGTTATACTAACATTATTTGAAAACTATAATATGTGCATTACTCACGCATCGGATGAGTTCACCAATATTTAAAATCAGAAAAAACAGTTCCAAGTATGTATTGATGATACGGAAGCTCTGTATTAACTTCTAATTCACAACTTTTTTTTAAAACAAATGCACAGCAAAAACTCAAGAACTTTGACAGATGTTATATATTTGACAGATGAATATTGATTTAGAATTTGTAATTTATACAAAAATACGTTTAAAATATGTTTGAATGTTAAAAAATTATTTTTGAAAGCTTGAAATAAATTCTATCAAAACTATGTTTTGAAACTCAATGATTGTCAAATAAAGAAACATTGTGTTGTTATGGAATTTGTCACAGGTGGCGTTGTTGTCAGTAAATCCGATCCATGCTCTGTAGTATATTTTATAATATTTTCTATCCTTTTTTTGATGATTTATCAGTTATTCTGTTATCCAGAGCGGAGAAGAATCCAATAAATCACACATCGGTAGAATCTGTTGAGCCAATCTCGAGTTATAAGTGTTTGCACTAACCCGACTTTAATTTATATTAGAGATTGTAGTTGTTTGTACTTACTTATCACTAATAATATAATTAATATTTTATAATGTAGTAGGTTGTACCTACTTACTTATCACTTATGTAGGTACCTATTATTAATATTTTATAATGGTTGTATGAGAAATGTAAGAAATGTCGGTGAAAAAGCGAAAAAAGGGTGTTTACATAGAAAGAGTCACCAACTCGCCACCTCTGGGTTTTATTAGTTTAGCCCATCTGTCATGTTCATCAAACAAAATTATCCCAATATGTTTTTTTTAGTAAATTTTGTGAACAATGAACGTTTGGTCACCCTACCATTACACATTGTTGTCTCCTTTATGTACGTAGATTCTTAACGTGGAAACATTAATGTAAGTAATAGATACGTTATTCCTATCGACTTCACAATTTTCAGTCGATGAATCGTAATAAAACAGGATATTGGTACAAAGTTATTAAATTTCCATAGAATCATTGATCTATGTTTTAGTTGTAAAAAAGTATCATCAATATAGAGATAAAAGTTGGAAATTACAAGTATTTATACAGGGTGACTGGTAATTCGATACATTCCTTAAAAGGGGTTATACTAGAGCAAATTTGCAACAATTTTGTTCCCATTAACCAGGGGTAAATGCCAGTGGTTTTCAAGTTATTTAACTTTTTACAGTTTTTTTCAATTTTCCAACTTTTGACCTAAAATTGAAAATTGTGAAAAAAGTACTCCATTAAGGAAAGTAAAAATATACTTTTCCAATAGCTGAAGAATAAAAGAATGGTTGAAGAAAAAACTCAAAAAGAAAATTTCAAAAACCTCAGAAATACAACATTTGAAAATCATAAGGTACATAAAGGTAATATATTCTTCAAATCACGAGTTTTTATCTATTAAAAAAAGATCATAGTATTTGTTTTATATGAGAGTAGGTATATTATATTTAAAGTTTTGTTTTTATTTACTTATTTTTTAAATAAGTTTCACACCTTCACACATTAGGGATAATCAGCGAAAAATGAAGGTTTCTTAATTAAACTAACTAACTAAATAACTCATCTCCCTTTTAGACCCCACTCAGGGGCATAAAGAGGCAACGAGACCAAAATTCTCCTGAGGCACTTCATTTCAAATGCCGTAATTTATACATATTACCTACCCACTAGTAAAGTTTGTTTTGTTTATATCTTCGATAAAGATCGCTACGGCAAATATTTCGCAAGTGCGCCATATATAAATTTTACTAAACTTTTGTTTTATAAAAAACAAATTAAATAAAAAAATATCCCAGGTGCCGACCATCTTCCTCTTTCACGACACAGGCTTCCAATAGCTTATTGTGAAATAGTCCTCACTTTGAGTGAGCACAGATTCATTAGAAATTTACAAAATCAGCAAGACAGGGAGTAACACTTACATTCTTTAGAGAAATACGCTTAGATACCAACTGCATGTGTTATTGTTGGATTGCATTGAGAAGAACACGTGTGCAGCTGTAAATATATTATTATTGATAACATCATGCCGGAGTACATAATATGGTGCCCATACTAACACGAGTTATCGTCCGCAACTATATAATATACATAAATACAAATTGTACATTTCTTAGAGTTCGTGGGTTAATCATCCCCCTACTGTGGTATTTCAGGGGTTCAATGTAGTTCTAGTAAGAAAGATGAACTTTTGTTATGATAAGGGTGGCAAATGTCGTTTAAGGGCATGAACTCTGATGCTATAGGGTGGTCTGGAACCACCGCCAATATAAGCACCATTTCATACACACGCGATTTCAGCTGCGACAAAATGTTTTATTTTATTTTTCATTCAGTTTAACGGCCAACTGGCCCTTTACAATTCAATTACGAAGCCATAAATATTTTAAACGCTGTGTTCAACATAGCCGATAGGCATTAAAAATAGAGACTTTATACTTAAAATGGATAAATTTCATATCCTGGCGCTATCTACTAATTAGCAGTTGTGAGTAAAAAAATTGCAGCTACAATGTTCCAACATGAAATAAAAAAATTTAGCCAACCCCAAGGAAGACGGCTCCTAAACAGACCACCAAATAGGTGAAAGGATAGCTGGAAGTTGATAGTGACCTAAGCCCAATTTTTAATTACAACTCCTGAACTATATAAGATCATGATTAAACTCCGATTTCAGACTTTTTTGTGGCGAATCAAATGGAACAGCGTTAGAGTGAAATATGTCTAAGATTTGAACATGGTTTACTACCCGTGTTGTGAAATACATAGGTCTTGGCTGAACATGGTACCTATACTAACCGTTTTGTTCGATTCGATAATTTTCTAATCCTGGGGGTTCGTGTTCAATTTAATGAACAAGATTGTTCGTGAATTATAAATTATTGTTGTTCTATCCTTTCAAATAATTTTGTAATACATTAGGTAGGTACATATATCAAATGAGACGGGGTTAGTGTTGAAAATGTTGAATAACCATGTTATAAATGCCTACGAATACCTACATCTAACACTGTTCTTAAAATGAGTGATATCTATGCAAGTACTTTCATTCATTAGCCATCTCGTGTCTATCTTTGAACATAGGAATCTGCCTTGAAACTTAGATCTCCATAGGATCTATCCACCTCCAGCAAAAAAATTTACGTCGTTAGACCACCATGCTTCTTCGACCAGTGGGGCAAGTACGAGTTTTATCGAAAGCTAATTGCAGGCAAGTAAGTGCTTATAAGGGTGCAATTAGTGTTCTAAAATCAAACGATCGAATCATTCGATCATTTTAGTATGAAATTTTTTCGAAACTCTTTCGATGATCGTTTCGATATTCGATCATCGAAATTTATACTAGGGCTACAGTACTTTCTTTCTTGGTCGCGATTCGAGAACATTTTTGTTCAATAATTGGTATCCTTACCACATGCCCACATGCAAATTATATTGAAGACCGGGAGGGATGGAGGGAGTTGGTGGGGATGCATGGCGGTCACGATCCTCGGCATCGAGGGACCGACTGAAGAAGTAAGAAAAAATATATCTATAATAATAAATATTGAAATATGAGCGTTAACATTACGTTAATTTGAATAAATTTAACAATGCTATCTACGATAAAGATTGGGGTAGTGTTCCTAATATTCTGTGGTTCCTCTTTACGAGATTTTCTAACCAATTTCTTGTTCGGTATGTCAGGAATTTTTGTCTTGTTTATTTTGGTATCACTTGATAGTTGTTGAGATTAGGGCTGATTCTTTGAAAGAATGTTATCTCTCTCTCAAACTAAGTGTCCTTCGTTAAGGCGTACATGATCTGAGCTACTAATAATTCTATTGAGATTCAAAATGATGAGCAAAGGGATGCAGAAATCTTTTTCAGCAGCATTACTATATCCCTCGTATCAAAATACATACCTATTACGTATTTTTGGATTTGGCGCAATTTGGAACCCTGACTGTAAAGATAGCGCTTTACTTGGCCTTTTTAAAGAATTTTATAACGATTCACCGTGTTTTTAATGGTTCTTGCGAAAAAAATCATGTAAATATTTAGGTGTGCCTTTCTTAAATTCAATAATAGCTCATTTGTTTATATATTGAACAGTATATTTGCAGTGAAGCGAGTTCGATGTTCTAGTTCCTGAAATACAGGAAGAACAAAACGTACGTTTACACGAGGGAATGTAGAATTTTTATGTTTTGCAATCAATCATTCATAATGTAATTTGTTGTGATAATGCGAAACTTCCATTTTATAAACATACCCACCTCCCCTGTGAGGTTTAACTTTCAGGGGTGTAATTATTTAAACAACCTGTTTGTAGGTACTAATCTTTCCGGCTACATGATTATTTTTATTATTATTATCAGCGTTCAGCTAGATTTTTAACATGATTGGCAGTCCACCGGCACGTGCTGTGGTTTTACTTAAATTATTGGTTGGTTGGTGTTGTAGTGGGACGCTTGACTTTCATGTTGAAATATTGACTTAAATTCTTTGTCGACCTTTCGAATGCACTGCAGAAAGAATCCTCATAAGCATAACATTATCAAATATATTCCTGAAAATGCACCAAAAATTGTAAATATTTCAGATAGAATTGATCCAGCTAGAGCGGTCTATTTTGAATTTTGAGTCTAGAAGTGTAAATAGTACCTAGTTAGAGTGTTCTCGCAAAAAACTCCTCAAGCTCAAGTTTTGCCCTAGTACAGGCTTGGCCTATTTGGGCAGCAGTTAAGATTGTTATCTGTTATCACTGTATTAATATGTATGAATAAATAAATAAATAAAGTATGAATAAATAAATAAATAAAGCTTTAGGTGGATGTCTAGATCTAGCAATATTTTACAGTTAGGAACACGGTGTTTCTATCACCTCTGCTGAAGCTAAAGCGCTTTACTGGACAAAGTAATGTGCTGTAACACTTGGCCAGTTATTAAAAACAATCTAGGTCTAGTTAGATCTCTAGGTGGTCAATCTAGAGAAAAAAAAAACTGATCTGCACTCTAGACATAGTTCTAGAGTAGTCTAGGTCAGTGGTTGCCAAAGTGGTGGTCCGCGAGAAAATTTCAGAAAAGTGTGGAATAAATACTTAGGTACTCATCATGTTAAGTATTTTATTATGGTTTATTAATAAAGCTTTCATAACTTGGTTACTATTAATAGTTTCACTAGCTACATTTTATGTGTTCTTTGATCACAATTTTTTTTTATAAATATATTTAAGTGGTCCGCGGGATGAAAAAACTGGTCCGTGAGGTCAAAAAGTTTGGCAACCGCTGGTCTAGATGACTTGTCTTGCTAGATAGAGAAGACATAGATAAGTTATGTAGTTGGTATACTCAACGTTATTGAATATATCAAGTGAATTGGTGACGTAAGATTCTATGTTACGAGTAGGGCAATATTATTTTCCAAAGTTCGTCACTCGGTTCCTTAAATAATATCGTATGATTTCCAGTGAACAATCGATAGGTAGCCTATCTCTGCTTGTGCGTACTTATATAGAAAAATCACAAGTCGGACAATAACTTATTATAATCTCTGGTGTATCTTTTGAAAAATTGAAGTAGGTATCTCATTAAAGCATTAAACAAACTGTCATATTTTTATAAGCAAACTTTACGCACACATCTCACGTCTTCATACGTTTAGTGAAACAAAGTTGTAAATAATTTGTTATTCCGCAGCTTAAAATATCGCGGCTGATTTATTGAGATGTTTTTCAAAATCAAACCACTCTGAGTGCGGAAATCAATAGCCATGTCGGAAATAATAAATTCTTAACTGACATCATCAACAATCTTAAATATTACAAATGACTTGTGATATTATAAGTCAATGTTGACAGACCGTAAACTTCACGTGGTTTTCGCTTCAATTTGATAATCAAAATTTCGAAAGGAAGAAAACGCCCATAATAAATCTTAGGTTTTCAATGTTTATCGATTCTAGTCTTCTTTTTCATTTTGTTCTGAGGATAAAAAAATACATGTACCTAACATATGAGTTATCATGGGACATACTAGGAAATTAACATTTGTAACTTGATTGCAAATATTCAATTTTTTGCTAGGTATATTATGTTTTCATTGTGCAAAATTTGAGAGACTGAAGTATGTGTCAAACCAAAGAAAATCTTATTGAAGTGAAATTAACACTTTCCAAAAATCTATACGAATTTAAAACGTTTTGAGCGAATAAAGGTGGAAAATACCCGCTTAACATACAGTCACCAATCACCATAGACTCTGGCCGACGAGGGCTTTTATTGGACGAAAGTGTAACGACGCTAAGTTCCAAATGCCAATATTTTTTGATCATTCGTTGCACACAGCACACAAAATACAACAGACAAAATTACACTGACTTACAGCCGGTTTCAAAGAAGCGGCTAAAGAATATTTTAGCTAAAGAAACTTTTAAAATTTAAGTCTCCTTTAAGTTGACGAGTTTCATAAAAAATATTCCCCCTTACTTTGGCTAAAGTTTGAAATGTCAAAAAAATATTTGAAAGTTGGCAGCATTTGGTTGTGTTACCATGGAAGACCATGGAAAACATAGGTTGTTTACTACTATTTTCGCGGAATTTCTGTTAATCTGTCAATTTTATTTCTCAATCGAGCATCAATGTGCCATTATTGTTGTTAATTTATTATTATGGTTTATGAATTAGTTAAGGGAATCTGTAAATAATAATATTCTTTCCGTATTGCCATGTTTTCCACCCTATTGTAGTCATTTTTGTCCACAGTGTCACCGTATACAATTAATGTATAATATTTGTGACAGAGAGAGCGCCACGAAATTTTCTATGATCTCCGGTGGCAAAATATTGAACTACACTAAAGTCGACTTTATTAGGTTCCAATAACGGGACTTTAACATAAAAGTGTCATTTTGTTGTTATGAAACACGCTATTTATTAAAGGAAACTTAAAGTCTCCATTATTTTTTATGAAACCGGCTGTTAGTGAAATTTAAACAATATTGTTCGAAAGCAACGATACACTTTTGTGCTATGAAAATATGTTCTCATCCAGCTCCGTTTTTAATCCACTTTGCGTGATGCTTCATGGTTGGTGGTAGTTTTATTTAATTTCCTTAGATTTAACCCGATATGTATCATGTCATGTGTGTAGTAAACTGTTCAGAACATGTGACGAAAAAACGGTAGTAAGTACAGTGTTCGATCAGAATAATAATATACAGAATGCATGACTGGCTTTCATACCCGGGACTCAACAGTCAGCTTTCTGTACATGACGCTGTCCTAAAACTTCATTCAAACGGATTAAGTTATAGGACGTGTGGATGAAGTATCGCTATGATGAATGCACGCGCGCATAATAATTTGTTAATAATGTCACAGGATAACGACTGTTCTACATCGATATCAATATTCGAATGCAGTACCTACTTGATACATTTGTGAAGGTTCTAATGTAGATACCTACCTATGTTTTCATCCCACATATATTTCACATTTTGTTTCATCTGCTTACTAGTTTTTTTATGTAATATTTTTTTTGATAAAATGAGTGTGGACTCACCGAAAGTTAACACAAATACTCTTTTGACATCTTTCACAGAAATCAAAGCTCGTGTTGTGGAAAAGGAAAATTGTCGACACCTGAGATCGAACCCACAAGCATCGAGACGAGAGTCGGCGACTGGACCGGTAGTCCATCAACTATTTCTAATACCTTTCACCCTAAATTACATTTTTTTTTCATCTACATGCTTAAAGTGACATAGTAAAGTATACCAAATAAGAAATTTATTGCACAATGATTTTGTTTCGGAAATAAAATAAAATCGTCGTTGAATTCAATATTTCTTTAATGGAATTGAGTTTAATACATCAAACATTTTTCCAACTGATTAAACTGTCGAAAATAACATGCTTTGAGTTGAGGAATCTGGACATGGTGGTCATAAACATTGCGCAAGATCGAGCGCAATGGAGAGCTCTTGTTGCCTAAGTGCGGGGCGTAAAGGGAGTTTGGATTGGAGTAACATTCACACTGTGTTCCGTTCCGAGTGTTCCGTTCCTTCGAATAAGAGTTGATGGTTTTGGACACGGTGTGTCTATAGATAGGTGGTCTAGCGTTTTTGAAGGAGGGAGGATTTATGACCAAAAATATATTAAGTTTAGTAATGTCAAAAGTAGGTGTGTAGTTTCCAAAAAGAGATTATATATGTGTTCATACATGTTTCCAATGGCATTACAGTATAATTTTATATTTTTTGTCTCCTGAGATGTCTGCTATTCCACATTTCTGAGATACTGACTTGAAGACACGAGAGCTATTTGAGTTCTTGTTCGTAATACCTAATTCACTCCTCACGCTTATCTGTTTATTATCATATTATGTTGAACTGATTGTAATGCCTAAATGAACTTTATAACATGGTCATGGTGATAAATATTAGCTGGCGCCATCAGGTAGCTGACTATGTTTGATCTATATAGTATCAGGTCTAAACTACAAACATAATATGAGATTTTTTTCATCGCAGAGCCGTGCAAATCTGCTCCAACCGATGCCTTTAAGAAATTTCTATTTTTTATGATCTTCAGAGTTTCTAGATACTCGATTTTATTTATTTAACTTTAGGTATAGGTAGCACGAACACATTACATTTTTTTAATGCATCTATACTCACTCAAAGTTTACACACATACACTCTCTGACTCTTTCACAGTAAGCTTCTAAAAGTTTGTGTCGTGAAAGAGGAAGTTGGTCGGCACCTGGGATCGAACCCACGATCTCCAGCTTGAAACAGTACGATAGTCGTCATCGTAACCGCCAGGTTACCAATCATCTCAAAAGTAATGAGGTACCTGCAGTAGGTATTTTTACACAGTCTGGAAAAGATTACGATAATTTTTTATTACGTAAATGAATCTGGGATCACCCAATGTGAATAAAGATACACTTTTTACATACTTATTTCACAGAAAACTAAACTTGTGCTGTAAAAGAGGAAGATGGCTGGAATCGGGGATTGAACTCACGACCATTAGGTTAACAGTTAGTGACTGAACCGTTAGGCTACTAACCATTCTTGCTATCTGCGCTCACTCACTACTCTCATCCATGTGTTTAGTTAATTTTCACTCATGTTTAGCAATGCCGTTCTTCCTCGGAACTAAATGGCCTACGACCGCGCGCACATTTAACTTATGACGCCGACATTCAGTTTGCCGGGAGATTTATCGCGGTTTATTCACCGTCAGAGTATCAGAGATTAAAGGTGCTCGCAGGACGTCGCATTGAGAGCAGAACACGGTATGCCGTCTGCCGCCACGCTCGATGAACTATCAGATATGTTGCAGCGCGTCCACATCTCCATAACTCATCCTAATGACTTTCTATTTCTACATGATCAATTCATAATAATATTCTGAAGTAGTCGAACTAATCAACTTCAACTTCTTGAAGATGACGTTATAATTTTTTATACTAAGAGTAAAAAAAGTAGTGTAGAAAACGATCGAGATAAGTAATCTCATTATACCGACCATTTTTTCCTGATCATACACAATGCAAACAGCGTCCTGTTCATCAAAAAATATCTAGTTTTTTTTAATGAATCTGTGCTCACTCGAACTGAACACTGCCTTTGAAAATCTAAAAACTATGAATTGTTAGAGTCATTAGTTGTTACATATTCTAAGATCTAAAAACTAGTTGTTGGCCTCGAGGCTAGTGCCCAAGGTAAAATTATTGGTATGTTCGCAGTTTGATTATTGCGCAGGCTTGGGATTTTTCAAATTATTGTTCAGCATGCTGAAGTTACATTCGACAACCTAGTGGCGAACTTTCAGCCTTGAAATTTTAGTAGATACTTGAAAATGGTTGAAATTCTGCATATTTTAAAATATAAATTAAGCTACCTACTGAAAAAAGCCGGCGGAATTTTGAACAATTTCAAACAAGACTCAAAGCCCTAGGCAGTCATTTCAAATGAAATACACTGAAAGCTACATCGATGTTCTGACCGGACAAGAAAACGAGCCCCGTCTTCCTACAATATTTAAATTTTGCAAACGAATTTTCAACAATATAGAGTAGGAAGAAAATTAACTATCCACTTTTCATATTTTTAAATAAGTGTCTTTTTTTGGTTTAAATAAGTGTTTTTCACGTGAAATTTCTACCCGCGGTTGGCCTGTCTCAGATTGGACGAGACCGGTTGACTGGAAAAAATTGCCTCAGGCGATAATAATAAAAATAATATTTATTTCATATTTTTACATGCATTTTTTTAACAAAAGCTGCAGCCCCACTAGACAAACTAGTCTGTGTTGAAGCTTACATGATATAACAATAAAATAAAATAAGATAAAATAAAATAAAACAAAATAATAAGTTCCGCCGGCTATACTGACACCTTTGTATAGAAAGTGTTATAGGTATTATTTTTTTCGCACTCTACATTGACGAAATTTTCGTTCGCATAATACAAATTTTCTACAGGGGCTGGACCGTGTGCTCCGAAATATCTAACTAGATTGACTACAGAGGCCGACAATGATTTCATAATACTTATGTTAAAATATGATGTTTATTATTCATCCAGAATTAAGACTACATATTTATTCGTTAAAACTATTGTTTCTACATATTATTATGATATTAATAATACCTATGTTACCTACAAAAAATATCTCGAAATACGAATATTGGAAACTAGTGGAAAAAGAAGAAGAAATGAAAATTATAGATGAAAATCTATATTGCAAATTTTCCACACTCCGTCGATCCTTAAATTCAATTTTCCAATGGGTTTTTTCTCTTTTGATAGTTAAACGTACTCGTATTTGTATCTATTTTTTCAACGTCAAAGAATTTACAATTTTCATACCGGATATACAAGGATCCGGTTTCGTTACCGAATGCAAATACAAGCAACAATCCAACATCTACTGATTTAGAAGTACGAGTACATACCTACTCTTTCATAGCTTTGTCTGGCATCTAGGTATAATACTGGTATTGTAATTTTTTTCAGCTCCAAAAGCTGAAAAAATCTTTCACTACTTTTTTTCCTTTGTACCTACTCAAAAACATTTTATTATTTTTACCGATCAGGAATATTTTAATGCTTTTTCAATCAGAATATTCAAGCATGTTGTGTATTTCCAATCAAGAATTTAGAAAATAATTAAAAAAATAAATAACCACCCAATTCATTTCGAAATTTCTTCTGCAGGAGATAAACCATCTGTTTTAAGCCATGTTTATTCCCTCCGCAATCTGTCAATCGCACTATCTAACAACTGACAGTTCCTGTCAAAATTTTAAAATTGGAATAATAATTATATGGGAAAAAGTACTAATAAGGTTGCCTACTAAGAGTTTTCTTTAATTTTCTAATTTTCCATACAACTTTCTTAATTTTTTCTCAATAAGAACCTTCTCCTGATAAAAGCCGACACGACAAAAAAAAAAAGAATAAGCGAAATCGGTCCAGCCGTTTAGGCGTTATACGATCGATAACATCAATTCAATTCATTTTGACTTGCCTATTTTTGTAGTATTTCTATTATTCATTCATAGTATACTATTTTAATATTTTTTCTTATATACTTTTAACTTGTTTTTAATTTGTTAACGGCATGTAAGCAAATACCGTTTGCATATTATGTTTGGGTGCTAGGGAAACACGTTATGTATGTGTGTGTTTGGTAGATTGCCATTAGAGATAGAACAATGTGTTGTGGGACATTCATAATAGTGGTGTGGTCGCTAACAGAGGACGGATACCAGGGCGTGCACCAAATTTGTTATTGAAGCCAAGTTCACGGGTGTTTTGTTTTGTAGAGTGCAACTATAAGTACAAGTCACACCCAGTACCTACTGCATACGTTCTTTTTCCTCTTGGCTTCCAACTTGACCTCCAGCCTATTTAATAGCGTTACCCCCTAACGTCATCGTCAAAATAAGTATTTCGAAAGGTTGTCATAAAGTAGGTATAGAGCTTAGGTTGTAAAATGGATGCCATAGTTATACAAATAGATAATCCAGATACATATAACTATAGCTTTTAGATTACCTACAAACTTTGTACTATATATAGTTGCAGTAAGCTGATAAATAAATAACACTTTCCATGCATGGTTTCAATAGAGCCAGTGAACTATATTTCGTCAAATCTGAGGCAAGATTTGTACCCCGAGTAAAATTTTTAAACATCACAGGAGATAGACATGGCTGGGACTTGTGTTAAGAATGCTGAATTACAGTTGGCCGAGGATATCGCTCTTCCTCCTATCGGAGTCCTGAGGAAGACCCTATCACACCATGTTCCTTTCCTTTGAAGCAGAGCTGAGGGTTTTAAATGTGATGTGGGAGGAGGTCATTTAGGCCGCGCAAGCTCGAGCGCGGTGGAAAGTTCTTGTTGATGCCTTCCTATACCCTTAAGTGGGGACAAAAGGGAACAGTTAGTTCGTTAGAATTTTTATGTACTAAGTGGACCCCATCTTCGATGGAGAGATGACCTGGTGAGGTTTGCGGGTGGGACCTGGATGTAGAAGGCGCAAGATACACAGGAGTGGAAGAACGTGAAGGAAGCCTACGTTCAGGAGTGGACGTTTCTTGAGAAGAAGAAGAAGTTATATGCACGAACAACACTGAAAAAAACTGAATCGGCTTGGAATCGGACCTTGGAACCTCCAAAAACCAAAGTAAATAAATATTTTTCAATCATAGATTGTGTCCATCCGTCAATTCTACTTTTTTTTTCAAAAATGCGCGACATAAAACCAAGAAGTGGTTGGTAGCCTAGCGGTTACGACGCCAGCTTTCATACTGTTTTGTGCGGAGGTCGTGGGTTCGATCCCAGGCGCCGACCATCTTCCTCTTTCACGACACAAGCTTTAAAGCTTACTGTGAATGATTCAGAGTCTATTTGTGTTCACCTTGAGTGAGTACAGATTCATTAAAAAAATGTATTTGAACCATTGATCGATTCCATGACATTCTGTGTGAGAAATTCACCCGAAACCACACAGCTTATTTAATACAAACCTATTTATTTATTTAAGAAAATAATTTTATACCTACATCTTGCATTGTTTTACAAATTCTCAACGTAGGATATAACGAGACGCATGAGTGTATTTATCCATTGCGGAGATAACAATAAATGTTAACAATTAGTTTTATCTAAAACAACTATACTATCCCCTTTACACCTTCAATGTTTGAAATAACATTGTTTGAAATGAAATAAATATTCACCATCTTTTACTATTGTTGTTCAGAATGCTAAATTGTTAGTGTTATCACTTAAAAGCTCGCTATTCAATAATTATTTTATCTTTTAATAGCATCCCGACCCACCATTTGAGAAATAAGAATCGATAAATATTTTCCAAACATGCGGATTAACTTAAGACACCATAGTTTAGCTTTAGATCAATAATTCTATAATAATTTCTCCTGATTTTTTTAAAGTTGATGCAAATGTCTATTGCAAATTTCAAAAAAACCTTTACTAACTTGTTTAGATATTGGTGAAAAGTTCTCTGACAACATCTTCCAATTTCTGAAAATATTTTTGTGCCTAATTTTGATCCCCTATGTTCTCCAAAACAACCTAAAAAACCCTGTCTTATTCATTTTCTAAATATGGAGTTCCACGCGTCTAGTATTTTGAAATAACAATCAAGCGGGTTCATTTCCCTCAAAATTTCGTAAAATTCCAAACAGATTCACCTGGCACGTTTAAACTGTGTACAAGCAATTAAAATTCTTGCACCAAGAAATCCCTGAAAACGCAAATAAATTATATAGACGCACATGTATTATTGTAATATGTACGCATCTTGTAAGCAATCCATTTTGTGCATTTATTTTTGGCTGATAGAGGGCAGTATCGAGTGGTTTAAAAGGAATATGGAATGAATTATTTGTTCGATTCAGTTTGGAGTTTTCATTTTTTTTTCTTTAATGTTGTGCTTCCAAGTACCTATTTTATATTTCTAGAGAGGATGATCAAAATACATATGAATTAGAAATTTTTTTGTGCAATCACTGACAGAGGTCGTTGTATTTTCGTCCAATGAAAATCGCTTATCAGTCATAAGAATAAGTCAAGTATGGAGTGTGATTAGCGGGTGTGCTCGCCTTTGGTTGCGCAAACAAGATTCAATATCGTAGGTATAGTTTTTTGGTTAGGAGTATATTATAGTAATTTGCTATATATTTCTTTTACATTGTGTATTAGGTTTACATGCCTATTCTGGCACCTACTTATTATCTTTGTCTTCTGACTCTCAAATTCTTTCTCATTCTGATGCGATTTTGAGAACATAAATATAAAAAACAGTCATATGTTAGCACAGGTTTAAATTAAAAATTGTAGCATATGGTTGGTAGTCTAGCGGTTACGTCGCCGATTTTCTTATAGACACACTGGGGTAGTGATGACTCTTATTAGAGTCATTTAATGAGGGGAGTGAGTCCTCCAGTTTTTTATAGCATGAACACTAATAACCTTACTAATCATTCCCTATTTCTGGCAGTTTCATACTAATTTATACACCTATACACTCGGGATTTCGGTATTGTTCATATCGAAATGAATACGTAGATATTATATTATATCAAAATAAAATCCTTTTGTCTGCGTGTGTCTGCAAACTATGAATCAGAACACTTGAAACCTTTTTCGAGTAAGCGTATCCAAATAAATTGAAGCTTATTCAAGTGCTATTGCGAAGCCAAAGTGTTTAGAAGTGTTGCTTGTAATGTATAGAACCAGTCAAGAACGAAATTGTTCAAACACAATTATTGAAAACAAATATAACAAAACTTAGTCATAATCAAATTACTTCGTGATAATTTATCTACTATGTAATTAGTCGGCTTTTTCTACAGTTCTCAACATGACATCTCCGTCGGTACCTACCGGGAACCCGAAAATTAGCATTGTTTTTTACCTTTTGGAAGAGTCCACCGCGTTTTATGTTTCCTGTTTTATGATAATTGGGGCTAGAAGAGTACCTCTACGCGATTTTTTTATGGCCTGCAGAGTTTACTATGATTGAGAAAATGTATGTTAGATAATATGTTTTCTCTCTTATTCGTTATTATTTACTTACTTATTTACACATTCCTATGGCGATAACGCTGTTAACAATACATTGTACAAAAAGAAAATCAAATGAGCAGATTAAAAATCAGAAACATTAGATAGGAACACAATAAAAATACAAACCAATAGGTAAAAAAAACAGTGATAGTTGATGTCAAATATACAAGTACCTATGTACGAATGGGTACTTGCTGTTACGAAAAAAAGGATAAAAGTAGCTGGTAAAACAGATATATAAAAAGGTATGCAAGTATCTATTATACAATTATTAGTAAAGGTAATTTATTGAGCTGTAACTTGAATGGCTGGATCTGGCTCAATAGGGAAATCTCCACATTGACCGCTCGACAATAAACAAAATGCTGGAATATTTATCAACACTTGACACGGTGTGAACTCCCGTTTGTTGGCGCTCTCCTCCCTCCACCGGCAGCAGGATTATTTCGGGCTCACACACACACACACATGTAAATGTATTCATCGGTACGATTAAACAAAAGTTTACGACTTTTCGCCGACGATCTCATCAGACGTTCTCGTTGAGAGACATCTGGCTCTGTTGTTTTTTTTTTCTCATTTTGATATATTAAGTATATTATTATAAATGCGAAATAATTTGATATGAAATTCGCAATAATAATATAGAATCACAAACCTATCAAATGAGACGACTACATCAATTCTCTCTCAACGGTTCCGCTTGGAGTTTAGGTAGGTAATCTCTCAAACTTGGACATCAATCAGCAGCTAAATCCTACAACTGGTCTTCGTCAGAATGGGATACAATGTGACAGGAGTTCAACGTCTTCGGATCCTTGATAGAAGAAGTAACGGTGTAAGGAAGATAATCGGCATCGATTAGTCCATCTCCAATTAAGTACTTTGGAAAAATGTTTCGTTTACCTATTGTATCAATATAAGTTTTCCCATATTATTATGATGATGCGGGTTTTCAATTTTATCGAAGTACATATCTTCTTTGACAAATGATATGTTTAGTAGAAATTTTATTGCTTATTTTAAAAGCTAATACAGGAACAAACTACAATAGCGTAAATCTTATATAATATTTTGCTCGGTTTCATTGTAAGTAATTCTATAGAAGTTGCATGAATGTTTAGAAAAAAATAATAATAATGCGCCAAATGGCTTATAAAAATCTGTCATCCAATCAAGAGAAGCTATTATCATATTTAATAGAATAATTTGATTTATGTTTAAAAAAAATATTGATTAATGTTTAAAAAAAAAATATTCGTTAAGAGATTCCCTACTACTTATTCAATTTCATTTTATTATAAAATGATTTTTATGTTATTTTTAAGCCCGTGGTCCATGTTTGGTGTTATTCAATCAATGGAAAACATTGAATTAAAATTCAATTCTCTAACTTTAAGATTCTTAATAGCGGGAAGATGGCTAGTATCCCTGTCCCTATCCACTCACGGCGCAGTCACTTTGAAGACGCAAGTTTGTCAATACGAGATGCGAATGTTAAGGTCTGCTGTACAATATTTCCCGATGCCTAATGCAAGATTAGTGTACGCATTGGCGGAGATACGAACGTGGGAGCATTCAGATGCAGACATTTTTTAAAGTTCTCTTCAACGAGTTAGACAAACTTTGTTCCATATAGGTATTATTATCTTATATATATAAAAATGGAGAGTTTATTTCCCGATGTCATCGCATCACGCCTAAACGGCTGGACCGATTTCGGTAATTCTTTTTTTGTCGTGTAGGTTTTTATCAGGACAATGTCCTTTTAGAAGAAAAAAATTATGAAAAATGTATGGAAAATTAGAAAATTAAAGAAAACTCTACGTAGACAATCTTATTAGTACTTTTTACCTTATAATTTTTATTCAAATTTTGAATTTTTGACAGAAATTGTCAATTGGTGCGATTGACAGAATGCGGATGAAAAATAAATGGTTTAAAACAGACGCATCGTTCGGAATCACATTGGTAAAATGATAATTAATTCATCACCATACAAATTCGAATTCAATAGTCAAAGTGAGTAACACAGGACAACGTCTGTCGGGAAAGCTAGTTAAGAAGAGTATAAAAATTAAGAAATGCTCGCACAAATAAATACGTAACCATCAATAGAGGTGGGTGTTATAACGATAACTGATAAAAATATTAGATAAATAAAAATAACGTCTCTAAAACGTGAATAACGATTCATGTTAAACGATTTGTAAATATTTGTTATTATAACAAAAATAAACACACATATCAAGTAATAATAGCCCAAAATAATAGCACTTACGAGATACGCGTCTAACATGCCAGTTAAAATATTATGTAGTTGAATTGAAAAATATTAGACTCGTGATGAATAAATTCGATGACATTTTTTGTGTGTTTTTTTAGGAAATGTTTAACTTTTATTAGATTTTTTTTACTTTCCGGATACCATATTTTCAGAATGATCTTTATTTAGGTTTGTGAAATAAAAAAAAAGCTTTTAAAAATAATGTTATTTACAATTAATGAAACGGCTATTGTGTAACGTTTTTGAATATAAGCCGTTATTCCATCCTAACCATCAAGACTGAATATATATCTATGTTTACTGACTTACATAATATTATATTGGTGAGTATCTTGTTATTATTAGTTACCTACTTGAATGTGGTTGCTTTATTAAACCAACACCACCTATATAAGAAGGCCTTAGCGCTACGTCACATCGTGAGGCCCAGCATTCGCTTGCCTATATCTGTATGTACCTACTTACCTGTACATACGCTATGATATCTGTCTACACGCCGGCGGCGGCCTGGTGACGTGAGAGGAAAAATGGCCGCCAGCGCCAAGGCTTTCTTATATAGGTGGTGTTGTAAAACACACATTTTCACGCAAAACTTGCATTAGGTCATTATTGCTATCTCCCTCATTCGTATCAAATGTGAAAGAGACAGCAATCACGGTGGCCCCGATAGTAGTCGCTTTCTGTTTAAACATATCGTCTGAACTATCTACTGATGGCAAAATGAAAAGTTTGAAGCCATTTCGACCATTTGATGCTTAGGTACTGTGTAATTAACAAGAACACTCAGAGGTGAACAGTTTCTGTCCGATGAGAGTTTCTAATGCCCTTTTCTGAACGACATTCAGAAACAGGGCTATAGAAACTCTCAATAAGTAGAATCAGGAATTTTGACGATATAGAGCAGAACCTTTCGTAGAACTAGAAGACGATTCTGAAAAGAACTCGCAGGGAGCAAACGGCGAAAAACCATATGAAACTTGAAAACGGGTCGAGATTCCGTCCCAGATGCAGCAAAATCCAATAGTAAAACAAAAGTATATCGTATCCAACGGTGTGGTGGTATGTCGGCGTGCTTCGTTGTGTGTCTTTCCGTACCTACTGTAATATTGACATTTGACATAACGTACAACATATTTTGTAAATATACCTATTTCAATAGCCAATGGCCGGGTATGATTGTAAATAAATAAAAGACTCACGGCTGCGCCACTGAGTGCATGTGAGGTGTAACGTGTTGTATGTTGGTTTGCTTACGTGAATTACATATATTGCAGCGTCGCGGCGTGGCTGGTCGTGGCGTCTTGTGTCGTGCGGCTATTTCCGTCCCGCTATTTATACGCCACATAGGATAGGAGACTCACTCGGGATTATTATTCAGCGCGATGCCGGTTTCCTTAAATCAGCCAGCCGATGAGTAATCCTTCATAGTGGCGCTTCGGGAGAAATCACCGATCATTTATATCAACAACTAATATAATATGTACATTCTTTTCCACCCGCCCTGCCTTCTCCAACGTGATGTTAAAAAGCAAACATGCCAGAGTACCTATCCCCCTGATGTAGTCCGTACAAGGTTTCGATGTAATAGGTCTGCTTATATAAGGATTCTTATTTGGGATTCTACTCGTGACAACGAAATTTCATTAAAATATACAAAAATGACCAAAAACCAACACGATATTTTGAAATCCTATGATTTGTTTTCTTTCCACTTGATCCAGAGCAATTAATTCAAATGTTACAACATACACAAGCTTTCAAAACTTTTTTAAACTCTTGGTGATATCTAGGTATTTGTTGGCTTGTATCTTCAAAATCGCTCAATATCAGCCGATGATTGTTTAAGCTGTAGGTACCTACCCCTTTTCTAAAACTATATGAGATAAAACTGGTGTAAAGTAGATAACATAATTTTTGAATAACGACGCCACAAACTGAAGCTCGTACAAAATTTGTGTGAATTATTCATTAAAATAAGTGAGCAATATTTATAATAGGGGTAATGAACAAAATCGAACACATTACATTTATAAAAAAAAAAAGAAAAAGCCCAAATGAAAAAAAAACACATAGCTATATAGCAACACAATATTATTATTGAATAAACCTAGATCTTATAATAAACGATATGATATAAACGATTAGCTGATGTGCCTGTGTCTCGCTAAATCTTCGTACAAGCTCGGAGTATTTAAAACGGCGAGAAAGTGTGGAAAATTGCGAGGAAAATAGAAAAACAACAATGTTGTTTTCCCATACAAAGTCTTCTTGCTTGATGCCAGTTGTGTTACAATCGTTATTTGTGGTTGAAAGTTACCTACTGGAAATGAAGTATGCATAGGGGATACGGCGTTTACCGAGTCATTTTGCATTATGGATCAACGAATCGATACTTCCTTCAAGGCCCCACCTTGGGGCATACGGAGGCAAGAAGAGCTCCACTGCGTGTGAAGACCTCCTCCCAATGTCTAAAGCCTTCAGCACTACTTCAAAGAAACGGAATACGGCGAGAGAGGTTCTATACATGCATGGTTTGAATGCGGAGACCCTTTTCTGTTTTATACTATTTTTCACCCAAGGCACAGGTTTTCACTAATAATATCGGTCCTTGGAGGTCAGGTATATTTGTGTTTTCTAGACAGTTAATATTTAAAATTTTAAATAATAAAATAAATAAACACCTAAATGGCGGCCCTGTTTAGTTTATTTTATTGAATGGTGAAACTCAAGTGTTTTCCTGCAGTCTACAAAACAACATACCTAATAGGTAAGAGAGATATAGGTTCCTACTTAAAAGGTATAATAATAAGCGTACATGTACTTACAAGAAGAGGAAAATGTCCCAGTAAAATAGTGATGGTTTATTTGGTAAAGATCAACCGTTAAGGAGGGGCAATGACGACGCAGACAAATTAGGAGAGAATAAAAAGTTAAGAGCGTCTGTGTAAGAACACACTCGAGATATTTCAGGTGGCAATTAAAGTGGTAAATATATTACCTACCAGTGTAACTGCGTACCCACTTCTGTTTTGATGTGACTATAAAATTTGTAAAAATTTAGGATATTTTCTGATACCTATCCATGAATCTTACTATAATGATTCCGTAAAATTTGGATTCAATGGAGTCTGTTCGTGCAGCAACATATGTACAATAACGTATGTACCATGTTTCACGTGTGACTTATTTCCTACTACACCGCCATCTCTTGGATTTTTTAAAAGTCACGCAACTATAAAGGAATTATTGTTTTTATTACAAACTTAATTATGTATATGGTCATGACCTGTCGAACTTCATCCCGCATCCGAATCAACATTAATTATTACATAATGCAATAAATTTTTAGCCAATTTAATTCAGTTTTAATGACGTAAACTGTATTTGATTCATGTAATATGTCACAATTATTTGTTTTATTCTGGGTTACATCGAAGTTAGATAGGCGGGTCAGCTAATAAAAATAATTCTGTACCTGTGAGCCAACATGTCTATTGGCATCAACCATTTTTTTTGTGAAAATACTTAATAAATGCATAATATTCCTAATATACTCGTACGCCGCATATTCTATTAGCGCCATGAATACACATTTTGTTAAATATGAAGACAAATTTTGTTCTTTTGGAGACAAGTGGGGTGTCAGGTAGGTACAGAATTGTAACTCCTAAACTATCAAAAATAACATAAATGTTTAGGCATTTGAACAGCTCTAGAGGTGCTCTATCTCAAGATGTGCGCTTAACCGTATACTTTCTGGAACACCCCTGTGTAATTAAATATACCTACTTCCACTATAACTTCACTGGGAAATGAAATAATGGGTTGGTTGTACACCTTGGTATTTTATTCGTACTTCTTTCATGTCTCCAACAGTTTGCAAATCTTATAATATAAATGAAAGTCGGGTTAGTGCGAACACCTATAACTTGAGATCGGTTGAACAGATTCTTTCAATGTTTGATTTATTGGATTTTTCTCCGCTCCGGATAACAGAAAAACTAATAAACATTGATAATAAATTATATAAAATAGGTACAGCTTTCAGAAATATTTTTTTAACATTCAAACATATTTTAAAGGTGTTTTTGTATAAATTACAAATTTGGAGTAAATATTCATAGTAAGGACTACAGGATAACGTCTGTCGGGAAAGCTAGTTGAGAAAAAAGAGTTAATTTAATTCCTTGACTATGCTTAGAATGATGATTTGATAAGCCTTTTTTTTTTTTTTTTTTTTTTTTTTATAAGCCTTGAGAAGATCAAATAATCTCTGATGCTTTCACGGCCGGCTTTATGACAAGTTGACACTTTGTTTTCCGGGCTGTTTGGCCGTGGTCTTGTAGGCGATATTCTGCCCTACATGGCATAACCAGTCCACGGCCAAACAGCCCGGAAAACGAAAAAAATCGTTGTGATGAGTAGGGCCAAATGAGTCAGACTTATCTGAGCAGTCTTATAAATATGGAACATGGCGAAAACCAAGAAATGTAGGTATCATCTCTGCTGATGTTATACAAGTAATCAAAATAGCCAGATTATGCTGGGTTGAGAATATAACAGGAATGACTAAAAAACCCCAGATACTTAACCCTCACACACCCGAAAATAGTAGAAGAGCAGGAAACCTATGGATGAAAGGTGTCCATACATATGCTGGGTGTGATATTGGACTGATAACTGAAGGTCAGCTGCTCTCAGGAGGACGGAGTGGAGGTGGTCTCTTGACTCAGCCAGGGTCCACCCAGGACTTAATACTGATGATGATGACTACATATGATAGCCATTCTATCTTCTGTCCAGTATCATCATACAAGGGCGAAGACTATATATTTCAATCATGAAGAAAAGGAGCAGAAAAAGAGATATGGTAGAGAGGAAAGGGGTTATCTAAAAAAACAAAACGTAATGCAGATTGATTTATTTATATTCTTGACAAGTATGTAATAAGAACCTATATGTGAATTGTATATACATTGGTTTCACTAACCCGTGACATTACAATAATACATGTTTCATATTATATTCGTACAATATTCATTAAATTTCATTACATATTTTAAACATAATGTATAAGTATTATCATGTAATGTATGATCGGGATGGCACACACATACACTGAATTTACTCCAGACAATAGTTATCAAATATTTTTATAAATTTGATGACGAAACGAATGTTACCTCAACATTGTAGAGTCTATCTGTGAAAAATAACTCTATTTTTTTTTTTTTAATAAATAAACACTTTATTCTTATAAAGGTATCACAACAAGCGAATGATAACTTGTAAAAAATTTCAAGTGAAAAAAGCCAAGAAAGCTTTTGACCAACTGATGGGAACTGAATTTGGGACCTCTTAATGGAAAGTCTGGTATCTAGACAACTAATCCAATGAGGTGATGATTTTTAGCGTCTTTTTTATGAAATTAATACAATATTTGCAGGTTTGTAAAATGTAGGTGAGCATTAAAAAAATTTCTATATGGTTCTTAAAAAATGTCTTTGGGGGCGTTCAAGTATTACGTAACGCAAGATTTTTTACCCCCCCTCCCCCCCATGTAACGCGCCGTAACGTTTTTATGTACCCCCCCCCCCCCCTAAATGTTACGTAACACCCAAGAGACTAATTTTTTACTGAACTCTCGTATAATATGTTCCATAAATTTTTCTTTTTCTTTTGCTATTTTCCAAATTTCGTTGGTATTTTTTGGCATAGCTGCGTTGGAAGGCAGCATGAGAGCCTTTATAGGCCAAGAACAGTTGATGATGTAAATCCCCCGCTTTTAAGGACATTATAGTATCTGAAAACTCACTTTAACAACACTCACTACAAGCAATTTGTGTTTATGCGTACTGCGTGTTTAAAACACCAACGAATACTGACAACGAAAATAAAATAAAAATGACGTTAGTATAATACAGCTGAGGGATCCCCCGTAAAAAATAAAAGAAAAGGTTTGCTAACTTGGGAGAGTGAAATAAAAATTACATACAATGCAGTCGAGGGACTCCCTGTTAAGACATAACGAAAAAGGTTCCTTTGATCCTAAGGAAACACGTAGAAAGCAGATTCCGACCTGTGCCGACCGGCTCAAAGAATGTTTCTATGCATTTGAATGGGGATACCCAGTACCCACAGAAAAAGCAGGAACCCGCTTTCCGGCATGCCCATTTAAATGCATTGAAACCATGCCGGTCGGCACGGGTCGGAAACAGCTTTCTACGTGTTCTTACCCTACCTTCGGAGAACAAAAAAAATTATGTACGGTACAATCGAGGGACTTCCCGTAAAACATTTCGAAAAAGGTTGCTAACTTCGGAGAGCTAAAAAAATTATGAACGGTACAATCGAGGGACTTCCCGTAAAACATAAACGAAAACGGTATCCAACTTCGGAGAACAAAATAAAAATGACGTACAGTACAATCGAGGGATTTCCCGTAAAACATAAACGAAAATGGTGTCCAACTTCGGACAACAAAATAAAAATGAAGTACGGTACAATCGAGGGACTTCCCGTAAAACAACAACTTCAGAGAAAAAAAACACAAAAATGACGTACAGTACAATCGAGGATTCCCCGTAAAACATGAACTTAATTGGTTTATTGCCCGCCCCCCCCCTCCCCCAAATTGCGTTACGTAATACTTGAACGCCCCCTTTGTAGATAGGAACTTACTCGAAAATGTACCTATTTATAATGTAATAGACCATTAATGGCCACGTGGATTTTGACATAAGCCGGGAGGCATAAACAAAAAGTTCAAGAGTTGGTATGAGTGTGTTTATACATAAACCCATCACTATGGTTTGTGTGTGTGGTGTGTGTCGCATGGGCGCCATTTTGCATCCAGCCTAATGTCAGATGACATCCTTTAATGGTCTATAAACTGAAAAATAAGCATTTTTACTTTATCTATGGTTTACTATAAAAATGGCTGCACATAAGTTCAAATGTCACTGTCATAGAAGTTTATAATGTTTGAGTATGACGAAGATTTTCATGCTAAGTCAATCAATTGTAAATTTGTCCGATTACATCAGACAATGAGTAGGTCTTACCAACTAATCCAGCATTCGACAAAACAACAGTAGAAAACTTGTTTACTATTTATTACAACCTTTGACGTGATAAAATAAAGGGCTTTAACAAAATTGTTTCTTAATTAGGCAAAACAATCGTTTTTTTTTAATAAATTCAATGCATGTGTAAGCCAACACCTTATGACATAATGTAATTTAGAGCTTTACTTAAGATCAAGGCACAAAATCGACTGTCCACTTGCACAATCTAAATATTTAAAATATAACATTGAGAATTAACATTTAACAAACGCAAGCCCATGAAACTTAAATGAAACATCACACTCATAAAAAATACAATAATTGTACATAATTTCTATTCAAATAATTATTCATTACTGAGAAGGAAATAATCAAGTTTTTTCAAAATATTTGAAATAAACCGGTTTAAAAATGCATATGACTTCTTTCTAAAAAAGAAAATGTTACATAAAATATATAATCTTTTAAAAAAAATGTTTTATATTAGGGTCTGTACACATCTGAACACGCACAGTAATGTAACCAATGTCACGTTGCATGCAACATATCAAATTTCCATAGTATGCGGTGGTTCGTGACCGTAATATATGAGAAATAAAAGTTAGGACATACGAAAATAGTTTATACTAGAACTCGATTTAAAGAATTAAGATGAGATTTTTTATGTATACTTCCACTGTCATTTTGTTTAACAAACATTTCATCGTAATATTGTATTGATTCAAGACAAGATAAGGTTATGCATTTTAGTTTTAGCTATGTACTTTCATTGTCAATCTTTCATAACAGGTACATCGATTTCACATTCATAAAAAAAATTACTGAATTAAATTTTAAAAAAAATTCCAAAAGAAATTTCAAATTTTGGACTAGAAATTATGATGATTCTAAATTTCTGCGAAGTTACAATAAATTGGCGTAAAGTTTCAGAATTATTATTTGAAAATGTATGTTATGACTGACATTTTATCATTTTATTTCATTCCTGTTATCAATTCAAGTCACATTGCAAGATTTTCATGTTTGACTGAAATCTAAGGTAAATCTAATTTAGCATAAAGTCATTAACGAAACCACAATTTGTCTTATTGAGCGTGATTTAATTCAAGAGTAACTAGTTACCTTTAAAATAATGTTTAAAGATAGGAGGAAGAGTTAAAAGATTTTTTCACAACTAAAAAATTTGTGCGAACGTTAGAAACAAAATCATGTTATTAAAACAGTTAAAACAAACTGAAAAAAATACAGGTCTCTTTTTCGGGAACAATTTGAAAGTTAATTAAAGAACTTCCTTAAAGAGTTTTGACCTGTAATTGTACAAAGATTGCATGTAAAGCCCGCCATTCATGATAACTCCCCATCCGTCCAAAAAGAGCGACGTTACTCCAAAAAATTATCGTGAGTGGGGAAAATCAAATGGATGATGCGGAGTGATAGGGTGAATTGAGTATCCATCAGTCCAAAATTCAATTGCGTCAATTCGTCTATTACTCCAAACGGACCGTCAATGCATAACTCGAGTGTACCTGTCATTCATTGTCAGTGTTGAAAACATGGTCCAACTTCATCTCATTTTGTCGTTATCCTTCTATCGGTGTACACACGCTGCTGTTTGAAATAAATCGCATACACGCCGGTAAACAAGGGATAGAAATTTTACCTGCGCGGTTTGTATGGTCGTCGTCTTTGTTGTTGACGTTTGGTCGAGTGCTCGCTGTGTTATTTTTGTCTTATTTTATCACATTTTAGTTATTTTGAAATTGAATGATATAAACTAAAACGTAATTCAACTTTTATTGGAAAACTGCAGTGAAGATTATGATATTATGAGATACGTTTTCTGTGATAACATTTTCTCATCAAATCGTTTGGGAGAGTTAAATCAATATTGGTAAAGAAGAAGTTACTCCCAAAAACTAACGCAAAAAATTAAATCACAAAACAAAAAATGTTTTACTCTAAAAATGAATATTATTTCTACTTAACTTCCATTAAAATATTTTTATAAAGATTCTCCAACCAATAACTTTATTTTGACAAAATTAAAATGAACTTGTAGTTAAGCATTTGGAATTTAGTGCATAGCTTTCTGCACACAAATGAGATGTCTATGGATTAACGTAGTGATGTTTCATTATAATGATTGAAAAAAATCAAATTTCACATCTGTCAAAAGGGATGCCATCCGTTTGGAGTGATCGTGAATGGTGGGCTTACGAATTATACTAAAATTGAATCAATTTATACAAGTGTGTACATGATACGACTAAATTATTTATATAAGAAATATTAAAATAACACAGAAGATGATAGCACAATATCACTTAGTGTAGTCACTTGGGTATCTTTTTATTGCTTCATTCTCTTAATCATAATAATAATATGTAATAAGGAAAAACTTATAGACGACTGATATTGCTAAAGTCAAGGTAAATCTATAATAAAAATGGATATTACTTTTCTTTTCATGCTGATATTTATACTTTAGTTTGAATAAGTAATACTGTTCCTAAATATTAAATAGATACATTTATTTAATGGAAATAAAAAATAATACTATGTACACTAAATCAAGTTCTTAGCAATATAAAAATATTATAGAAATTACGGCTAGGTCGTTGCATTCATAGTTATACTTACGTAACTTCCCACAATATGAAAAGGTAATAATTATAATAATATATTCTAACTTTCTCCTATAGCTAATATCTTTATACAAATTTGTAATAATATAATCTAGGATTAAATAAGGTTTAATATAAAATCACATGAGCACAATTTTTATTTTTAATAATGGTTTTGCTTGTACAGTATTATGTGCAAGAGAAAAATTATATATATTTTTATTATTATTTCTACATTATATTATTGTTATGAATTTTTATAATCGATAATAATATATAACTTTTTTTTTTGGAAAAATTATTTATTTATATATGGTAAAAATTGATTTACATCTTTTAATAGTTGAGTTAATGATTGTGAGAGAGGTAAAAGTGGATAAATGCTTTACGAATAAATTTTAACAAATACAATAGGTACCGTATTTCACAACAAACTTTTAACAAGGTAGGTACTAAAGAAGATGTATATTTTTTTATATTATTAAAACTTACATCAATAATTATTGCTTATCGATTTCTACAACAGCTAGTAACATTTTTTTTAATCAATAATTCAAGTTTACCTAAAGAGAAAGTTTTAAGCATAATATATCATCAAGAAACAAAAAAAATACATTGAATTATAGAATGTGACTTCTGGCAAGCAGCACCTATAATTTAATGTCAGAAAATCAAATTATTTATTAAAACTGAGAAATGTCCAGAACTAACTGTCCGTATAGCACCCTATTATCTTTATAAAATAATAAGAATGTTCCTATGTATAATGTTGCACACAAATTTGACTAATGTGCAATTCAATTTGCTTTGGTCTTATTTTCTGGGATGGAAGAAGCTGAGACCACCCAAAGCAGCATTCGAAACCGCTTGAATTGAAAAGCATTTAACTTGCTTATGTGCCAAATTTAAGCTATATTTATTGAAAATAATTGTCAATATAGAGGACATCAACTTGAGGACACTGACAAGTCAAAAAATGGCGGTAAAAAAACAGTTTAGTCTCTTATGTGCCGATAATTCACTAGGTATTTTTTATGTGCAAAGTAACAATGTATTCATATTGGTTATCTAGTGAAAAAATTAATCATTGCCAGTGTGATCATGTCAAGTTATGTGTCTGGGTAGGCAGAAAGGCAAAGAAGGAGAGGTTTAAGCTTGGTTAAAGTCTGGCACAATCTAGCTTTGACTGCAGGTGTCAATTATGGATTTCTCCTTAACGTAAAAAAAAATGGAAGATCGAGGAGGATCCAGGCAGAGAAGCCAGCCAGACTACACCTGGAAAATTCAGATGACTCTGACTATCTTCTAAGTTGTTATTTGCAAAATAAAATTAGTGTTAACTATTAAATAAGTTTCTAATCAAATGTAATTTTCATGTGGGATATGACTAAAACGCATTTAAATTTACCATCCAAACTCCCTTTAGACCCCACTTAGGGGCATAGGGAGGCAACAAGAGCTCTCCATTGCGCTCGATCTTGCGCAACGTTAATGACCTCCTCACACACCATGTCCAGATTCCTCAGCTCTGCCTCGAAGGAGCGGAACACAGTATGAGAGGGTCTTCCTCGTCTCCGGGAATAATTTAAATTTACACATTTGTCAAATTTTGTTTGCAACGTCAATATAGTTAAAAAAAAACAAAGACATACTTGAAAAAACAATATAATATAATAATAATAAAATTTACAAAATTAAAACTTATATCATAATATTGAGCAAAGCAAATGAAGAAAACAAATAACAACAAAGGGACTAGGTACAAATATTTGTGTGTTGGTTAAGAAGAACGCTGTAAGTAAATATAATCCAGAGACTAAAGTACTTTACAGATAAATCACAACAGTATTATATTTATAATAGGTAATAAGTTAACAACTAGGTAAGTATTGCTTTCGATTAGTTACAACCTATGAATCATCTTGAAACAATCATGTGCGATATGACTAAAACGCAGTGCACCAACACACAGTCTAATATATCTTTCCATCTGAAAACGTGCACTGTACTGCCTTTCGACGTTTCCATACATTCACCTGAAACAACAAATAATACAAGTTTTAATGAAATTTCAAGATTCTATGACAACTATTTATCTTTGATCTATGGATAACTTCAATGGCTGGTTCACGGAAAATATTGAATCACATACTTCCATTGTATTAATTTTATATTTTTTGTAAAAATGAATCTGTGCTCACTCAAAGTGAACACAAATACACTCCTTGACACTTTCACAGTAAGCTACTTAAAGCTTGTGTCGTGAAAGAGGAAGATGGTCGGCACCTGAGATCGAACCACAACATCGTCCGCACAAAACAGTACGAAAGCCGGCGCTGTAACCGCCAGGCTACCAACCACTTCGATTCGTTCAATTGATTCATCTTCTTCTTCCGAGCCTTAACCATTCACTATTGGATGATGAACTCCCTCGCATATTATGTTCAGACATTTCTGAACTAGACCTGATATATTATATGAGAGGGGTAATTCACAAAAGAATACCACAATTGCCATTCTTCAAACACATTATTTGTAACTTTGTAATACTTAGTCATTATATCAATTTATAAAGAAAACAAACTTTGCAGTATTACTATAGAATACTGCATGTTTCTATAGTAATACTGCAAAGTTTGTCTTCTTTATAGATTGCCAAGCGGGATGGTGAGGATGTCCTTCCACATTGACCTATGGGTCTACACTGTCCATAAAAGATGATTACCCTACGTATAATATTGCATGAAAAACTTTGCAGTACTATTAAATTTTTTATTTATTTTACCCGGAATATTTTCAGCTGGACGCGGAGGATGGACGCACGATGTCTGAAAATATTCTGGGTAAAATAAATAAAAAATTTAATAGTACCTACTGCAAAGTTTTTCTTTTACCGCACAATATGTCGAAGTACTATAAAGTTGATAAAAGTGTTTTTGAAGATTTAATATTGCATGGTTTCCAGGGGAGAGCAATGTCAAAGAGGGAATCTTACATTCAATTTAGATGTTAATATTTATTCCGAAATTTAAAGAACTTTTTCAAATACTTCTAACTGGAAGAAGTAACAAGCATATAAAGCTGTTGAGGTATTCGGTGAAAAACTGCACTGAAACTAATTGGAAAATAGTTGTGTTTATTTAGAAGAGTGTTTTTTTAAAATTGATTTTTTAAATGAGGAATTACCGTATTCTTTTGATGACTGCTATTTAAACTGTTCACTTTTGGCCTTCTAATAAACCATTAACATATTATAATGATCATATCGATCAAACAAAAAAGGTAAAGTTATGCTTACCTAAAGTACTTGCATTAAATACAAGTGCTCCGTCAATTCCTGGTCTTATATTACGATCACAGCTGACTGAAGATCTGGTAAAATGAATAATCCTATCAAAGGATTCTTTGTAAATGAAACAGTAGCGCTTAGCTCCAAGGGAGTCTCTGGTTAGAGGTGTGGTGATGAGGAATGAAGTTCCATTTTCTGTCCAACCTCCATGGCATGAATATGCTGCAATATCAATTTCCATTAAAGAAAACAAAGTAAAAATGTAAAATTTGTGTTTTGTTTTCAGTAAATACTACTGCTATCAGATGTGTTGCTACGACAGAAACAATATATCATTCAACAAACACCAATTCAACTTTAAAAGAGTTATTGAATTTAGATATACAAAAGACAAACTGCCATATCGTCATTGCGCATTCAATACAGCAGCCCGATTCACGGAAAAGTTTGAATAGGGCTGCTGGTAATAATAATTGTAGGCGGCGACTATCTACAGTCTATGTACCTATTCACGGAAAAGTTTGAATCGAACTTCGAACTAAACTTAGACTTAAACTTTTCCGTGAATCGGGCTGCAGGTCATATGAAGTTTTTACTGAAATAATTGATTTTACTCTGCCAAAATATTTGTTTTTTGCTCCTTTACCATCTACACTATAAGATATGTCAATACTATCATTATTTTTGAAATATAATATGAGCCATATGTGCGCCCATAATATGGGTCATTTCCATACACATATGATCTGTTTTGGTTGGCAGTATTTTTTTTAAAATAATATGTTTGTATTCAAAACGAGTCATATGGAAAAATGTGCGTATTTTTTTCAAAAACACATAATATATGTGTTCATAATATCTTACAGGAATATTATAAAACAACATAATCATTACTTTTTATAAAATTATAGCATATAATTGTTTTTGAATACTATTTCAAATTTCAAAATAAACAATATTTTTGGATTTTCTCAGAAATGTGTTTTACGCATATGACAATATGCATTGCCTTTTGTCCATGGTGTGTTTAGGCAGCACTAACAATTGGTTGCTTATATTATGCCTACAACCATGCCTTCTTGGGTTGAGTTTTGTTTTATCACACCGCACTTAAGGGTTGCATGGTGCTGGCAACTTTATCACGTGACCACCTTCTCCGAAGTGTGTGCATTAAATTGATCAATTATGAACTACGTAACAAAAACAAGTTTTTGTATATAAACAGGCTGAAAGGGCGCAAGCTGTTATGCTACTAGGTATTTATACAAATCAATAAAATAAATAAATAAAGATGTGAGTACACACCGGTAATAAAGTCGTTGTTATCACAGGAGGAATGGAACTCCATACTTTGCTGTGAATTACACCCAATATCAAGCATTGTGTATTCATTGTTCAGACAAGGAGCTCTTTCAGTGTTGGCGTTTGATCTGCGAGTTCGCAGCAAATGAGCAGACGACACATTAGCAAATTGAGACTCATTTTGGAACTCAGTCACATTGTAGAATGTGGCCACCGTAGCATTTTCTACAGATTTGTGGTGTCGTTTTTCTTCTCTATGTTTTTCTTTATTGAAAACTTTTTCCAAAAATTTCTCGTACTTCTTTCTTTTTCTTTCAACCACTATCTTAGTATCGTCATAATCTTCCTGATTGCCGGAATGTTTATGTTTCCTGTGGTTATGTAGCCTGACTTTCTTACGATTGGGATGTTCGTTGACTTCTGTTGATGACTGATTTTTAGCATCCTCCTTCAAATCGGGTATTGTGAGAAGCGATCGTGTGTTTCTCTGTAAGATTTTTAGTCCAGTTATTGAAAATTTTCCTGAATAAGGACAATCTCTTGCTTCTGGATTAGTGGCTGAAATAAAATAGAAAAAAAACATAAGTTTGAAACATAACAAATTTGTTGATATAAATCGAGTCATAGTACAAAAAGTTTAAATACTCACTGACTAATGTCAAGAAAGGAATAGACATGGGCTGGAAGTACATTGGAGAACAAGCATCTTCCGGACGAGATGCAAATCTTCCAGTTTGTAGTTCTGCTGCATGAGCACCTCTTCTGTGGAAGGCTAAGCAAACATATCTCCCAACACTAGAAACAAATTAAATGAAAATCAATTCCTGAATTATTTATTTCATCAAAGAAGCTGATGTAAGTTATTGCCTGAGACATAATGTTACCAGACAACTCATCGATACAAAATTTCAAGTGTAAAAATGTCTCAAAAAATACTTTTTACTAAATTCCCAACTGGGAAACAAACCCTAGACCTCTTGTTCTGAATCTTGTCATTTTAATAACTAGGCTAGAAAGTTTTATATTTTCTTGAAAACCATAAAAAAGTTGGATACTTTTGCGAATTGGGGGCATTAAACTATGGTAAAACTGATTGCTAAAAAATTTGGAAAAAACAATCCTCCTTGTCTCTATTTTTATTTGTCAATTTTTTCAGCATCTCGATTAAATGATATAATAATTTAATTTGCAACCAAGCTTATAAAAGTATAATATGAAAAAAAGAATAAAGAAATTAATATAATGTATTCTGAGAGTAACCTACCAATGGTGTTGCCAATGTGCAACTAACGCAACAGAATTTCCAGTAGGCGACGTTGCTTTGACATGCGCACAATGCACTTTGATGTCTGCACCAGTTTGGTTTGTGATTCGAAGGATCTCATTCTTTTGGTGGAATGAATATGTGCTGGAGTAGTCCAGAGTGTGCCAATGACCAGGGAAGGTCATCCATGATGGGAACTTGCACTTCCAGGTGAGGGGAACTAAAAAAAAACAAAAGAAGATGATTTTAACATTCTTTTTACAATTAAAAGATTAGTTTCACATTCTTCTTACAACAAAGTCAATGACTGAAAAACCATGAATGCATTTGATAAAGTAGGTATATGATGCATTACATATTCTATGTTTTTCCATGTGATGTGGGTTATTTAATAATGCTCTGTCTTTCTCTTTCTAGGGATCACATGTAATATTGACTTACTATTATCTCCAACTATTAAGAAGAGACGGATAGTAAATTTGTAGTCACTAGGGTATATTCTTATACAAAATAAGGGACAGTAAGATAAGAAACTAGTTGACAGCAAATTATTTATCACGTAGTCTTCCCAATACACGATTTGGCGTTTCATACCACTGACAGCAAATTATTTATCATGTAGTCTTCCCAATACACGATTTAGCGTTTCATACCACATTCATCTAATCTAACTGCACATTTTCAATCAAATATCCCGTCTATAGAGTCTGGTTTTAATGTTTGAATAAATAATTGTTTCAGCACGGCTCAGCTTATTTGGACAACATGGTTTGTACTGCACATTTGTGTTAAGTAATGAAGTAAATAAAACACATAAAAATGATGCTTTGAAGTAAGAAAAACATTTTTTTTTTATAAAAATATAATCCTTTGATACTTTTAAACATTGGTTTAAAAATATTAACATTACCATATACATACTCACATAAATGTCTTATGATTATTTGCGCAAAATTGCATCCAATTAATTTTTTTTTTTTTTTTTTTTAATTGGCAGAACCATTTTATAAAATAGTTTCCTGCCATTCACAAGTGTGTGAAAATTAAGGTTTTATCTTACAAATAACAAACAAAAAAAAATATCCACTCAATTAACCACTCATATTTGAATATTAAAACCGCATTTTAAGGGTGTATCATTCAGCGCCGTAATGTAAAAAGGAGAAAAAACATACATATTATATTATTTACAAGCATCTACATCAACAACAACAAAAAAAACTTATAAAGTAGAGATCGGAGATAAGGCCCTTCGGCACTACAACAATACTATCTACAGTGTGTCCATGAGACAGTCACTTAGCGCCTGCATTGGAACAAAATAGAAACAAACTATGTATATCAAGTCTACCAGTGGCGGAGAGTTACAAAATATCTGAGCGAATGATTTAATTTATAAAATAACAAAATATAAAAATAATTATTATCCCTTATTGGACTATGAAAAAAAAAAAAAAAAAAATTTCAAATTACAATATTTACCTATATAATTTAATATTATTATTATTATTATTTTTTTTTTTAATATTTTTTTTTGTTTTAATTTTATTTTATTTATATTTTAAGTTAAATTATGTTAAGAAAAGAATTAAAGAAGATTAGAGATGAAAAAGAGTTAAGTCGCTCTATCTACCACCATCTAGATTTTTACGTTATTTTTTGTTATAAACTTGATAACTGAAATTATCCAATTAATTAAACTGCAGTTTGAATATATTAACAACTCTTGCTTGTAATAATTATCCAAAGTTTTCAAAGCAATTTTTTTTACTATTTTCTAGTTCATCCTAACTTAAATAAAGACTTATTATTAGCGTGAATACCAACAAACGAACAGAAAACATAATCTAGAAACAGAGCATACTCCCTTTTATGGTTAATATTGGACACCATGGAAACAATCACAAACAAGATCAAGAAAATATACCCTACTTCCAGCTCTGGCACTATGTTCGTTTGGTTTAAATGCACCCCTGGACACTGCATGGAACAGGCTAACAGTCACCAAATGAATTACAAAATTTTGTAATCAAGCAAATTTGTCTTAGCAGTGACGGAAAGTATTGGAAATAAATTTATTAGGAGATACAAAAAAAAGTCAAAAATATAATTTTACCTCTTTTAAGAGCCATGGTTCTTGAGCCTTCAGTTGCACTAAAGAGACCATTACATGTTGCATCACCAGACTGTGCCACTCTATACTCCACTCCGTCACCTTCTTTAGCTAACGAATGTGATCCTAAAAGTTACACACAATCTATATTAATCAAAGCTTCTTATGGCAACAAGGGGGCACTGTAGGCTGAACAAGCACATGTATTGTGTACAATAGGGATTCTGGACTCTGGCATGTGTAGGATGAGTGGGGATTCACTTGAGACCCCAATGCACCAATGATGCATAACCGACACAGAAATTTGGACTAATTCCTGATGTGCTGTAACAGCACAGGCCGATGTTGCTTGTGTTGGGTGTATGAGCTTTGGGAGAGTTTTCCCGACATTGGAGCCATGACCAATATATAAAATAACAGAAGTGATATGCAAGAGGTTCCTACCTATTCCATTAGACTTCTCATAAACAAAACATCTATATCTATCTTCATTGCTGGTGGCGTGGTTGTGGTGTACTTTGCCTACTAGATATCTTAAGCTTCCTTCCTTCCATGTGGCGAGGCATTCTAGTTCTTCAACTGATAGAAAAAATAACAAAAATGTTACATTAGTACCTACATAATATAAAACAAATAATATACATAACAATTTTTTTCAGATGTTATTTTTTTATTTTTTGTTGTTCTGAAATAGTATTTTTTGATAGTAATATTGATAAAAATATGTTTGTATAACACTATATTTGCGCGACCCCTATCTACTTTTAGGGATGGGGTGCGCAGGTATGGTGTGCTCCCCGACCAGACACAAGACTTTTTTGTTTTCACTGGTCGGGTATCCCAAATGTTCATTTAAGTGAATGTATTTCTGTATTTTTATATTTTTCTTGTATTTTTTTCTTATTTTAATGATTTAATAAAAAAATAAAAATACATGCTTGGACGATCACACTACAGGTGAGAAGAATAGGAAAAATTTCTTCTTGTACGAAAAATATTTGACTAACTCCTTCTCAGTCCTGGCATTATATTGGTCTCGATTGTTGCTGAGACATCACAGAGCAGTTAAGCAGAAAGAATGAAAATCTAACTTGGACACATGGAATGTGATGCTCAAGAACGCTCATTCACATGTTAGTGTTGAAACAAATTGGAAAGCACTTTTACACAATAAAAAGCTGTTATGATTTGATCATAACATCTCACAAACAAAAACGAACAAGATAGAAGTTTGAATAAATAATTACCTGCACTCTCTGAGCCATGAACATCGGGGCAAGCCTGATAATTCAAAAGTAGCCTGGATTCTTCAGTGCAACTTTCAATTGAGGAGACAGGACTCTTGCAATCACCATGCCCCCTGAAATCAGTCAAAGACTTGGATTATTCTCCGGTTTGGTCCTCTTTAAGTAATGGAAATACTCCAGTTTCACCACTGCTAATGATTTTGAGGATAATTTCTTATACTTGATTTTTATTTTAGTAAATATCATTTGCAAGTTTTATGTTTTAAGTAGGTAAGTATTAATTGGAAGATGATTTATTGTTTTCTACCACAAAAAAAGGGAATTTATAAAGTTTGTTTGGTTTGGTTTAGAATGTTGACTGGGTTTCACCGAGGACTAAGCCCATGATGATGTTCTCTCACCGGGGCGTCTCCCCTTAGCATAATACCTACGCTTCAACATACTGTCCTGATTTTATTTTGTTTCATCACATTGAACAATACGCTAATAGGCCATTTACACCTATCAACATTGATCTACTTTATCATTTTGTTTTTTTTTGTCTCTTCCCTTTCAATTATCTTGAAGTATAGTTTTAAGTATTTCATGTCTGAAGTATTGATACATTGTAAAAACTGTATTATTTTGACCCCATTAAGTGCCCATTAGAGCCCATGGATTGGGAAATAAATCATTATTATATTATTTGCATTTTCTTCTGCAAGCTTAACAAAATCGGTAGAAAATATAGTTGTTTGGTCAGTAATATTTCATTTCATGGAACTATTTTATAAACCCATATTCATTTTGTGAAATAATTTACCTGTTATAGGTGAATGAGAATGGTCCTATCAGCGGACATCTTTCTGGAGTAGCGTTCTCTCTAAACATGGAATACAGGAGCGCGTCTCCTGTTATAAGGGAACAGGCATTCGGCAGAGCTTCACGACTAAGGCAATAAGCTGAAATAAACAAACAATTAGTTGACTGTGGAACTTGAAATAATTAATTATTTTAGTATAGGTAGGTACACATTTTTATGAATCTCTATATATATAAAAAAGGAGCTCTGTTATCCGTGAACATTTGAACTAATTTCGCTACTTCTTTTTTTGTTGTGTTTGCCATTATCAGAAGGTTCCTATGGAAGAAAAAATCAAGAAAGTTGCACGGAACATTAGAAAATTTTAGAATGCTTAAAGCAGGTAATCTTCTTAGTGATTTTTACAATATAATATAATTATAATTTTGAAATTAAATTGGTGTTTGAGAGAAGCTTTCAGTTCTTAAATAGTTGGTTGCGATTGATAGAATGCAGATGGAAAATGTTTGCCATTATCAGAAGGTTCCTATGGAAGAAAAAATCAAGAAAGTTGCACGGAACATTAGAAAATTTTAGAATGCTTAAAGCAGGTAATCTTCTTAGTGATTTTTACAATATAATATAATTATAATTTTGAAATTAAATTGGTGTTTGAGAGAAGCTTTCAGTTCTTAAATAGTTGGTTGCGATTGATAGAATGCAGATGGAAAATATATAAACAGATGCATCGGTCAGAATTACATCGGTTATACACAGTTGGCACTAAGATAGGACTACATTCATTATTAACTATTTGAACTTTTATCTCTATATCTCATTCATTATTAAATATCTACTTGTTGTATACACGGGATTCTTCGACATGTCGAAAATTCTCATGATAAGGAGTTTCGAAATCTTAAACATTACCACCTAATGGCGAACGTTGTTCGTTAAGTGATCACACTAAGCCAGTCTTCGAAATAACAGTAGAAGACGGTCGTAAGCCCGTAGTGGTTTGTTCCATTTAAAAATCAAACATCAGTAATGAATTATTAGAGTCATTAGTTGTTACGTATTTGTTATTTGTACTCACTTTCTTTATATTGTAAGACATTAATGTGCTTTTCATGGATGACAACACATCTGTAACAGCCTTTCCTGTAAAGAAAAACACATGACATATTATTAAAATAGCCACAATATTAGAATGTGTGTGTACATAACAAATGTAGATGGTTATATACTAACTCGTCTACTAAAAGGAACTTGTCTCCTTCCGATGAGAGGCACTTCCCTTTGCTGGACAGCTTGTCTCCTTCGATGACGATCTGCTGTATGACGCCAGACTGAAACCATCTTCCTGTCCACTTTGATGGAAATGTGCAGCCTGCAATACAAATACCCAGGTATTATAATATTTGAAAGCTTATACCAGAACTAAACTTTCAATCATTCGAAATAAAGGACCCCTTAAAGATAAAGCTGAAACCATTTTATCTTTGAAATTTATGATCTCAGAGATTACCCATTGGATTAAATAAAAAATTGCATTTGATATCGATTTTCTTGGAGAAGGCTTTAAGACTATTTTAAAATACGTTACGACTCTTAGAGACATTATTTGTAAATTCATTACGAAGAAAAATCACACGAGGCGCAACGCCATATTTGTCAGTGATGTTTATATGGCCATAGAGTGTCCAGACATGAGCGTCTTAAATGTTACCTTGTATTCCTACGCTCATGTGAATAAATAATTTATATTGCAGAAAAACGTTTACAGGATCAGCTAGTATTGTATTATTATATTTTTCAGGTCACCTTAACTTGGGAAGCCAGATCTTACCATAATAAATCGATAAATTTGGGGTCATATCATGTCAAATCAACATAGACAATAATAACGTAACACGCTTCATATGTGACTTATTTCCTACTACGCCGCCATCTCTAGGTTTTTTTTTTAAAGTTACGCAACTATTAATAGAGGACTTGTTTTTATTACAAACTTATGAACCATCGAACTTCATCCCGTATCCGAATCAACAATAATTAGGTATTACACAAATTTAATCCAGTTTTAATGCCATAAACTGTATTGAATTCATGTAATACTTAAGTCAAAATTATTTTTTTTCAATCCGGGTTAGGTCGAAGTTCGACGGGCGGGTCAGCCATAGTGTAAAATAATACCCTGTAGGAATATAGCAACTCTGATTCTCTAGGCATGGTTTAGGCTTAAAATATATTCAAAATCAATATCTATAAAATACAAAAATTGCTTCATTTGAACTGATTAAAATCACAATGATTGTTTAGTTTGAGTGTATGAACGTCTTGTTTCGAGAGAATCGTAACTATCATTTTCAGGCGCAACGTAAATACTCTTGTAAAAGTGATGGCTGTTTCTCCGTGGTTGACCATATTTACAAAACAAAATTAACACTAATAATTACCTATTATGTTTTAAGTTAAAATTAAATTATACAAAGTTCATCGTAGTTTATTTATGTTACATAGGTACCGAAGATTTTTGCGACAGTTAACTCAAAAAATATTAATGCTGTGTATTTTTTATACTTTTGCATATTGGACGAAAAGGTAATAAAAATATTCAAACTGTGGAGATAGGAAGTGTGGAGTGATTTTTCCTGTTCATACATTAAATCTGGCTAAAAAAAAACACGCTATTCAGAATTATTACTTATACTAATGTATTCGCGTATTATGTGGACAATGTGACTTCCCGTTCCCGCTACATTGTTCACACCTTGTACAATGTGACGAAATTCACGAGGTGTGAGCGTGTGTGCACTGTTTTATGAAAGGGACCAATAATTATTAGTGTCACCCACATTTAAGATTGAAGCGGCCAACCCGCGTTTCATGCTACCGAAAGAGCCTTTGTCCTACCAAACTATTTTCAGGGACACATGAGTTTTTTTTTCAGAGATTAAATAAGAAATAGTCAGTATAGCAATTACGTACATATTCGAATACTATATTATCCAGTTTGTAAAGAGAACCCTGGGAATCCATTCATTAAAGCGTTCGATAATAATTTTAAGCGTCTCCCAGGGTGAAATGAAGCCGGCGAGCGCTTTGTTCCACGGCGGGATGTGGAACAGACGAGTCCGGCGCGGAATTCCAATGCTTCCAGAACTTTACATTGAATTGCGCTACGGGAGAAATCAATCATTATTAATCGAGTAAGACTGTGGGTTCCTGTTCCATAAACCTATTGATGCACTTATCACCTCGTCTGACACAGATTCGAGACATAATCTATGATGAATTAAGAATGCTTCACATATAGACACATAATGTAGGACGGTTAAATCAAGCAAAGGAGATACGAAGACGAATTCAATTTTTTACTGGGCTGCTTTCAGATTTTGCATTACGAATGCCTCTGAATCTTGACCGTAAGAGTCTACCATGGCGCGCCCTCTCCAAAATTTCGTTCTTTCTTTGAGCTTTTTACACTGCATTATCCGAACTTAGTATAGCGCAAAGCAATCCTGTTTCATGAAAAAAAAAATAGTCATTTTGCGGCATTTGCAAACGCTTTTCAATTGATTGCTATCGCCAGCTAGTGGTGTTTCGAGAAGTCTATAATTTGAAAGAGAAAAGTCGAAGTGCGATGGTGGAACGGGGCAAGACTCACTCTTATTCTACCTACAACGGCGAAGGAGATTCGTGGCTCTAAATGTATCTGTTATATTTGAATAAAAAATATTATGATTTCATATTCAAACGACTAAACTATGAAAGAACTATCCAATGATAATACACGGATAGGCATTATAGTTGCCAGAAAATATTAAGTTAAATCTTTAAAAAGAGCAAATAAATGTTATTGTTTGGTGGATAAGATATGTATGTACAAAAGCAGAAAATGAAAAAAGGGAAGTTAATTTCATTAGCACGAGAAAAAGTTGTGTTTACAGCGTAGCATAAATAGACGGACATCATTAATAAAGGAACGGACAGAGGGAAATATGCCAAAAACATAATATTGACACTAAGTTAATATGAGAGTGTTTCCCCAAATAATTAATATGGGCCGAATAAAGCGAGAGAACGAGAAAAATCCGACACAGAAAAGTTAGCGCTCGCGCCGTTCGACGAAACGGGTAATTAATAATCCCCCTAATCTTGAACTGACTGTGCCCTACTCTGGGTAAGGTACACCACTGTGTTCCCTCACTGCTCCGGCACAATGCTATCATTCTGTGTCGGTAGAGAACTCATCAATACACCAGTAACGGGCCCGCTGTATACAGAGAATGGGGCCCGCAAGTAAAGGTTTACTTTGAGGAATTGTTTAAATATCTCTTAAACGGATGGCTTTGAAAAATATGGTAAAAAATACTCTTGCTTATTATATGATTTACGATCATTGTAGCCACTTCAAAATCAGTCAACTCACTCAAAGTGAACACAAATACACTCTTTGACTCTTTCACAGTAAGCTACTTAAAGCTTGTGTCGTGAAAGAGGAGGTCGGCACCTGGGATCGAACCCACGACCTCCGCACGAAACATTACGATAACCGCCAGTCTACCAACCACTTCATTGATGTTATAAAGATTAGGGTATGGGGTTGAATCATGGACCCTCAAGGTGAATCGGTTAGGTTAGTCTTTAGAGGCATTCGAATGTGGATGTATCGGTAAATGATATACATTGCATGGACGGATATGATCGGTAATGCGAATCTCCAAATAGCGAGAGTGGGAAGGCAATTGCTGACTGATATCGAAATCCGTAAGGTGTCCTATGAGGGGCATGTGTTCAGGGAGAAGTACAGGCTACCATCTTATTTTAATGGGCAAAACAGAGGGTTGAAGAGGAGGCAGATTTCCTAGTTCCATAATATCAGATATTGGACTGCAAATAGAACCATCGGAGCACTTTTTGCAGTTGCCCAAGACAGTAAAAGATATACTTTCGAGTGATAGTCGACGATGGGGAGACCCAACTTGATACATGAAGATGAAAGATCAACATTTTACAGTTGAAAAGGAATATTTTTTTAGGTAAAAAAAAGTAAAACAATAAATAATTCGAACAAAAATAATTATGCTATTAAAAAAACGCGGGCCAACATCAATGAAATGAGTTTTGGCCCGCAGTTATTCAGAGAAAACAAGATTAGTTAACATAGAAACTGGAAAGGAAGGATTTTTGCTTCGCGTAAAAAAAATAAAAGAACATGACAGCGAGCTGGCAGTTAGTAAACTGGTCATAAGTCAAGTTAACGAGGCAAACACATGTTTACAGACAGGGCACTGCTGCATCTTGACGCGGAGATCTTCTGCAGATTATTTCGGCACACAATGCCGTAATAAGGAGCTCACACAAGCGCGCCATCTTACATAACTTTCTTATCTATTGGAAACATTCTTTCATGGTATTTTCCCCCCTTATCTTCGTCGCCAGCAACTTGATTGTGATCTCTATTGTTGTACACGGAGGAAACTTTGAACACCTCCATATCCTTCTGCTTTATCAGATGGTCGGTAGTTTTTATCCAACCGCAAGTATAATCGAATGCTGTTTTTCAACTCAAGTATAAAAAAAATCGCTTTAAGAAGTCAAAACATACAACTTTTCAATCGCACTTTGATTCCTAAGCGAGTTTAGGACTCGGTTCCATCTAGAAGATCAGATATAAAAGAGTATTCATTTGTAACATCAAATAAACTTACGGAGTAAAAAGTAGGAATTTAAAGCTATTTTTTTTCACAAACAACCAATTTCCTTAGTCCGATTTGTCACATAAGATGCCATGCTTAACCAGAAATTAAATTAAAAAACACCCGAAAGATTCCGATTCATCGAATGGCTCCCGTGATTACCAGAAGCCCGACACTCAGATATTAGTGTACCGAAATTAAAAAAAAATACAGAAATAGCTTTTAAACAAAGATAATCTTGCCGTTTATTTGTACACTAGCTTATACCCGTCATGCTTTACGTTTTTGATTCCGAATGTCAGGCTGAATCGTTAGGTAATTAAACAGGTTCTAGTCTAGCTTCCCATTGCTTTGCAGACCTCTATAACTGACATAAGCACAGAAAAAGAAGAATGAAACTTTCAAAATTCATAAAAAGAGAGAAGAATGTCACTTTTAATGTTTATTAAAATTTTGTATGAAAATCCTAAAAAAAATTGAGTTTTTTAAATAGCTCTAAATATATTAAAGTTAATGCAGCAAATTGTATTAAAGAACCTTCTCCGGCATTTTGCACGGCTCTGTGCAGATTCATATCTGACGTAGCATTTGTATTTTGAGCCTGATGCTATGACATAGGTACCTACGGTAAAAAGCAGATAGAGAAGGAGGGGCTAATGCGAGTTTTATTTAATTTCCCAATTTACCACGCAACTTTCTTAATTTTTTCTTTCATAAGAACCTTCTCCTGATAAAAGCCAACACGACAAAAAAAGAATTAGTGAAATCGGTTCAGCCGTTTAGGCGTGATGCTATGACATACGGTAAAAAGCAAATAAAAAAACATGTCTGAATTATTTTGTAGATAAAATGCAATTTACGATGTAAAAACTTAATTAATTTTAGCTAATAATTTATTGAATTATTTTATAGTTATCTTTGATTCGGGTGAAGTATGACGTTCGATGGGACATAAGCTTGAAATCAAAACAATTCCTCTATAATTGCTTTACTTTTTAAAAAATTCAATAGATGGCGGTGTAGTAGGAAGTACATAACATGTGTTGTATGTTTGCCTATTGAATAGATACATCGAAAGAATTGACCAATTTAAACCACATTTTCCGAATTATTATGTTAAGATTAAGAAGTTCTTCTCTCCCTTGTGTTGTTTCTAACGGAATTTGGCAACCATTTTTTTGGACCAGTATGATCAAATCAGCAACCATATTCTTTTACGTCCCTATTTTTCCTTCCATCAACAGACGAGTGTATTTATCGCTTTAGTAAATGAGACCAAAGTTTTCCATTTTTTTCATTTCACAACTAAGTTTTTTTACAACGTTGTATTGTGTACATTCAAAAATGCTGTTAAGGAAGGTGTTCATCGAACAAAATCCAGACAAAAAACAAGTAAAAAGCTTTTTGAGTATATTGATTCATCGAAATAATATAAAAAATAAATAAAATAAATAGTAATTAGGGGAGGACCCTGGCATCACAAAAGCAATCATTATTATAAATACTCGGGCAGAAAGGCTCCCTGGAAGTATACTAAAGTTGTGTTTACAAAAAAGCGAAAATTGATTCGTCATTATGTGGAAAGATAACACACTTATACAATGCCAAGTGTCTGGTACGTGCAGGGAGGATGGATAGGAGAGGGTGGTAAGGGCCGGAGTAGTCTGTGTACACGGGAGCAGGGCCGGGAAGACACTGCGGTGTCCCAAAACTAACGCGAGATTTCAATTCAATAAAAAAAACAACAACACAATTTGTACTACCGTATATTTTTTTTATCCCCATAAACTGCTTTCGTGCTTAGAAGCACGCTTGACATATTTTTTTCATATTTGACTTGTAAATTGTTATTGTAAGTCTCGGATAGGGTATTATATGATCTAAAGCCAAGTTCACACATGTCGAGTAATTTAGTAGCTAAACTATACGTTACTCGACCAAAAATCTTTCACACACTATATTCGAGTACAGTTCATTAGTGAGTCTTTTAAAAAGAACAGTCTTCCACACAATTTAGTGGTAAGTTCGTGTAAGACATCTTATTATAATAATACAGGCTGGACATGGGCCTCTTTATCTTAAATGAAAAAAATATTGTTTTAACTAATTAAATCGACTAAAATATAGATTCAAACACGCTTAGCGCACTTCACCAGAGGCCACTGGGCAGTGACATCTCTTCTGTAGAAATATTGTTCAATAAAGTAAGCCATTTTAGACAGTACTATATTATTATTTTTTTAACGCAAATCAAATTTTGCGTTAATTTTGGGATGCCCGTTACAACACAAAGAAAGGATTCAATACCAAATAATAGAACAGTCGACGAAGACATTCTTTTCAAAAGGAATTAATTCTGTAAGTCAAGGAGGTATTAAAGTGTCGGACGTATTGATTTATTATGTAAAGTGTAAAAAGAATATTTCTAATCGGGGCAATCACCAAATTGCCGTAGCGAAGGTGAAGAGGGAGTGTCCTGAAGAAGAAAGTGGTTGAGCAACAAAGAAACAAATTTGAAATGGTATAATAATAATTATATTAATGGATTGTTAAGACGTAAAATGGAGATGGTACCAAGATACATAATATTATCTATTAGGTACATATTTACTTGCCGTGGGGTTTCTGGCTAAGAATAGCACCTCTGCTCTTTTTGCTGTTTTTTCGAGCATCCTGTAAGAGGCTGGAAATCGAAAAATCAGATCGGGGCCGTGAGGTTGACTACCTCACGTCCTTAAATCTCAACTGGTCAGAAAAGGCACAATGAGCCTCGGACGCCTTCGAGCGCAATGGACAGCTCTTGATGCCTCCCTATGCTCCCGAGTGGGGCTTAGGCCCCCCGCATTGTAGGTTGGTTTGGGGGTGATTCGCGGCGGGCTTGATTGGTCCGGGGCCGGCTTTTTGTTTTGATTGCTTCAATCGAGCTAAGGGGTCGGTTTCGTGCTGGTCGGTTTGCTGCTGATTGGTCTCCTCCGGGCTGGCTTCCGGTGTGCGGGGGGCCTTTAAGGGAGAATCTCTATCTAGGTACATATTCCCTCGTTTTGGTGATATAATTGTTTTGGATGTAAAAAAGAGATTAATTTAAGGATTGAAACCACAAAAAAGAAGAAAGCCTACTCTTTAGTATCGATTCATAAACATACAATTTGTATAATTAGTATGTACACATTTTATTCACTAAAAACCATACTATTTGAAGTAGGCAATATGTCTCCTTGAGAGGGATACGAAAGAAATCTCTTCTTGAATATGTCGCTTAAGAAATGAGAAAGTTTCGTCATAATGACTAATTTCGTGTCGAGGACTCTACTTACTGCCGTGTTCCGCGAGGACTACCAAACATTTCACAGCGCGATGTGTGGGGTGACACTGGTGACAGAGAACAATGGTTAGCTCGGGAGCATTGACTGAAATAACTGCTGTGGAAAGAAGTGACTGCTTGCTACTTGGTACCCACTAGCCAACTAACCAACATACAATGCCATACACATTTATAAGCCCATCAAGTGTTTTCTTAACAGTAGGTGCTTAACGCTGCCATAAAGTAACAAAAGTTTGTATGAACGAGTAGCCACAGAATAAATATCGTAAAGCTCTGTAGCCCACACAAAATTCGCGTTTAATGTTCACAGACGTAAGAGAGAAATATTTAGAATATGAATTAATATTCGGTTAGGAACGCAGAAATTCTTTCAGTCAATCCATACAATATGAGAAAATATACAAACCAGGGGTCGAGTTTCAAGGATAAATAAATCCAGTCAGAAAAAATCTGATCAGAAAGCGAATCCATATACCAATTTCAGTAGCCTATTTGAATGTATAAGTATGATTTTTTTTTCTTGCTTACGGGCTTCTCCATAAGATAATGCAACGTTCACCACTCGCGAGTTCGTCCTTTAACACCATGAGAAAATTGTGGAAATCCACCAACTTTTCCACCAAGACTAAGTGTCGCCTCTTTAATGCGTGCATTATGCCAGTGTTGTTATATGGTTGTGAATCTTGGCATCTGACGAAGGCTCAACAGAAGAAGATCCTTAGTGTTAAGAATAGATTTCTGCGACAGATTTTGGGAATTAGGTGGTACCACTATGTCTCAAATGAGATCGTAAGCGCCAGAACATCACAACAGCCAATCACCCCAATAATCTAAAATCGCAGATTGAACTGGCTTGGCTGTGTTTTCCGCATGTCCCCTGAGAGAGTCTTGAATATGCAAGTCTTTTCTACAATCCGGGTGGGACAAGAAGGCGAGGCAGGTCGAAATTAACAATCAAGCGGGCATTCACTGCGGTTCTACAAGAAGCTGGACTAAGCTGGGATGAAGCTGTGCAACTGGCGCAAGATAGAGGCCTGGAGGAATTTCGTGGCGTCGACATGCTCCACACTGGGAGCGAACGTGGATTAAGTAAGTAAGTTCACCATCACCACTAGCTGTTTAACCACATAAGGTCAAAAGCGCGCAATATCATTGCCGGAAGATTTTACTTTACCGTCTCTTTTTCCTATTTCTTTTCTACCATAATCTGCAGGGTACAATTATCTTTTTAAGCCAAGATTCTCATAGGAATTTGACCAACAATATATTATAGGACCCACCTCGATAAACTAAGTTTTCTGTTATTTATGTACGTAGATGCCAGACTTTTGAACAAGGATTTTCTATGATTCCTGTAACTACAATGATAGTCGGATGTATGAGATTGTTGGTTGGAAAAGAAAGAACTGAAATGGCACTCCACTCCGAGGTTAATGACCATGCATTTGTGAGTAAGTTGTCTCTAGAATCGAACTTGGGACAGTCTTAAGAGTTCTGTCTACGATTTTTAAGCCAATAGGCTCTTAAGCCCTGTACTCCGATCATGGCTACGGGTAAATTTACATCAAATAATTTGACGTTATAGTGCAAAAAGCAGTAGTTTAATTTATTAAAAAGAGGAAATTATAATAAAGTGGACGATTTCAACAGATCTGCGCTTGTAGGCGATACAACAATAGTTTTTATATCTTGAATGTGGGAAGAACAGCTTACATCGAGCCGTTCTAACTAATTAAATACACAATAAACATTATTTCTACATCCACGGATACTTTACGGGCAGTTTTCTGCTTGCAAACATTCAGCCTTCCTCAGTTTATTATTTTTACGTGACCAAACGTTGAAGACTAGCGAATGAAAACTTGAGAACTACTTTTAATATTGTTCTTTTCTTCATTCTAGAAAAGTTTTAGGGTGGGACAATTTTCTATTGTTATAATAATTATTATTTTTTGACCCGTTTTTATACTTTTGGAGTTTTTAAGAGTTTGTTAAAGATATTCAACGTTATTAGTGTCCCTATTTACTAAAATTGTATGTCCACTAAAATTGTTTTTGGTCTCGGAGTTCTTGTTTGAATCGGGGAACAGACATGCTGAATAACTGATTATTACGACCTGGATTTTATTGCATGTAGAAAAATACTAATCGAGGAAAAATATTCCGTTTTTCTCATCCATAAGTCTTTTTTGGACAGCACTCAATAACCCAATTTGATGCAAAAATGCAATCACAAAACGAAATCATTATTATGGAATCGTTATTATGAACATCCGAAATATTCGTTAAAATAGTTTGTTTTCACACTTCCAAATCAAATTATATTTTATTCTTCCAATCCATCATACATCCTTAAGCTTTATACAAGCATGCTGTAAATCGTACATTTGCACCAGGATTGATTTCTGTATCGAGATATTTGACTGACATGGACCAAGATCAGTGACTGATAGGTTTCAAGACAAAGTAAATCTAAATAAAATGGTAGCGGATTAAAGTATCTACTGTATTACGAAGTTTTCTATTAGAGTGCTTTTTAAACCATACCGTTATTGAGGGGGACAAACTCGACGACGATCACGTTAGGAATACCTTCAAGACGAGTATTCGGATATGTGCTGTTCCTCATATGAAGAACTGAAGAGAGCTTCAACGGACAGAGCGAGGTGGAGAAAATTGCTGTCAACCAAACATAAGATTGTGACCAGAGAAGAAGAAACCAAACGAACATAGAGCCCGAGCTGGAAGTAGGGTATATTTTCTTAATCGTTGATATGGACACTACATCTGCCATTCCCCATTAATTAGTTCTTGCTTGTAATTATTTCCACAGTGTCCAATATCAAGCATAAATTAATAAAGTATGCTGTTTTTCTAGATTCGGCTCTGTGTTTGGTGTGGACGACTTTAATCGAAGTCCTGGGGTTTTCATCTATTCTTGACAATCTCTAAAAAAGCAGCCGAGTTTTTTGTACAATTGTAATCGCAATTCTTTTAAGCTATCAAAATTAATAAAAAATAATGGAGAACGTTGTTAACATAAAATGATCACACTAAGCCAGCCTTCAAAATAACAAAAGAATAGGGTCGTAAGCCCGTAGTGGTTTGTTCCATTTAAAAATCGAACATTAGTAATGAATTGTTAGTCATCAGTTTTATATATTCTTTAAAAAAATAATTACGTAATTACATTTTTTTTGCATAATGTTCCAGACATCTATTTGAGTTAAAAAATGGAGCACGAAGAATTGGATTAAAATATTATAGGACTTGAAGCACATGTGAAGGAGTTATTCTTATCACAATATGAGGATAAGACAAGGACGATGATAAAAGAGAATGTGTGTTCTTTCGTTAGGAGTGACGCACACGAGATAATTAATTTTGAAGCGTGCTGTCATTAATAAAGTGGTTTATACGTCGGGGAGGGTTCTGTAGTAGCGGCGTAGGGCGGGAGGCAGCCGCGGCAGGCATCAACAAGATAATCATGTGATAAAATACATTGTGTCAATACGCTTTATACTTTATTTACACTACACGAGGAATAATTTATTGCCGGGTACGAGGCTTCTATCAACATTATCCCAGTATAATCTACACACACACACCGCCTTTACCGTTCAATATTTGAAAATTAACTTCAACGTTCTGAAATTCAGATAACTCACTGATAAATCAGTATATCTACGAGACACAAACGCCCTGGTAGGCAGACTGAATAATTCCTAGAGCTAATAATATTTCAGCATGGAACAGCGAGATATTTATACAGAAAATTATTAAGTATGTTAGAAAAGCAATACATATATTCATCATATTATGAAAATAGATGGGAATTACTCTTCCTAAGAGAAGTATTTTTGCTTCAATCAATTAATTTCTATCAAACAATAGCTTTCCCGACAGATGTAGTCATGTATTCCTAACAAATAATTATAAACTAATAACTGATCACACTAAACCAGCCTTCGAAAAAACAGTAGAAGACGGATGTAAGCCCGTAGTAGTAAAAAAGTCGCTTGCCTATAAGCATACCTACAATATGTAGTAATTATGAATAGGTAGGTATAACATAGTTCCGCTAAATGATTTTATGATATAAACCATTTCAACACTTTTGTTCGAAAACCACTTTATTTCTAGTCTGTAGTTTATTCGATGCATAATTATTGCATAATAAAATGCAAAGGAGATTAAGTTTTGTGTGCAAAAGTATGGACAGTGTCCCGTAAAATAAAGCGGGGGCAAATAAAGCAAACAGTTGGGAAACATTCGGGACATTATTTTGTGTGTGCGTATTAGGTACGGACTTATTTGGGATTACAAACTTCCCAGTACATATCTACAGGGGAATTTCCAAGTTGAATGTAACTTTGTTTTTGAACCCCCGAGCGGATATCTGGGTACAAACTTTCAAAATTTTAAGCAATGGACGAGGTTTTTCGATAGGGAACCCTTCCGGCTATTTCCAGACTCGCCCTTGAAATTTAAGTTTCCCGGTAAACATCAGGACCCGTCATATATCAGATCGGTGATATTCTTCTACCGTCTGGATTATGTACGTATCTTAAAATTCGTATTTTTTTTTTAATAATATGGACGTTATTGAGAATCGTTGGTGAAAAAAAACATAGAGAGTGAACGAGAGCGGAATTCCGAAACAATAAATAACAGAAGAAACGCTTGAAAAGTCTGCGGAGTCTATTTTTTTTTACAGAAACCTTATAGATATATTTCAGCCATGAATCAAAAGCCAGAGCTGAGAATGTCTTTGCAATAAAGTAGGCATACTTGAGAGATAAAGATCTAGTCCATTTTCCGTTTAAAATATGACAATAATTTTTTATCCCGCGCCTCCGTGGATAATAATAAAATGGAAGACATTTATTATATTTTTATCTTTTTCGGAAACCTCTTGCTATCCTGGATTAAACACAGGAATATTACATTACATCTGCTTGGTGCCCGCCCAGATATAGCCCACAGACCCGCACAATACCCTTAATCGATATTTACCAAATACTTAGATACTATAGGTAGGTGTAGGTACTTTTGATTTTCGGCGAAGGCAATTCTTTTTATTACCCTATTGGCGGTATAAGCTTCATTTCCTTTCACAGCTCCATACAACATCTCAACATTAACATCGTTTCAAGTTTTCTTCAACAAATTACCACTTTTCGTGTAAAGTACGTAACCGCGTGTAACATTGTCAATTAGTTGGAAAGTATTGGAGAATCGTATAGAAGAAAAAAGTGCTTTAGAGAGGTTTATAATGAACTTCAAACTGTATAAAGAGATACAATGTCGAAGCATATAAAAAATCTCATGCTTATTTATAAATTTCAAACACAAGACGTATTTTTATTCTATACTATACTGAATTTTATTATGACATCTAACAGGATTATACCTGTAAGTAATCCCGTAATTAATTGATTTTTTATTCAGACAAAATGGAATATTTAAAACACTTCCACATACCTTTTATACAAATAAACACGTGCACAAGATATACCTACACAGTCATTCAAAATTTTATGAATGGAATTTACTTTGGATATGGTCATAATCTGGATAGTGCCGGTCCTAGCACTCTACATATAACTGAATAAATACATCATGTTAAGTTTTAAGATGTTGGATGTATATGATAATGGGGTCCAGGCATCCCCGGGGCTTATCTGACCTGTATAGGTTTAAGGAAGTGAGGTGGTCAACCTCACGATCCTGATCTGATATTTCGATTTCCTGCCTCTCACAGGATACTCAAAAAACCAACAAAACGAGCAGAGATGTTATTCTTATCCTAAACCCCACATCATGTAAAAAAAACCCTAATATTTCGTATGTTTTACAATAACGTTGACAGCTCATTTGAATCTCTACTTGAAAAAAAAAAACTGAGATATACATTCAAAACTATTGATGGTTTGGTTTTTATTTTTTGAATTACAAAAAAATATTTATTTTATTTCAAAAATTAATCAGTATTCACTCAAAGGGAACCCAATGATATTTTTCATAGAAAGCAATGCTCGTGTTGTGACAGAGAAAGGTCGGCACCAATGCATGATATTAAGTGTAAAATCTTACCCAGATTTCGTTTCGATTAGATGAGCTTTTCGAAGTCGCCGAAGAAGAACCTCCGCTCAAGCATTAAGTTGCTTATGGAGGAATTCTGTGTTTTGTGTTATGTTGTTTAATTGATTATTGTATTTTAAATGTATATTATTTAAAAAAAAATTAAATAAAAAAATAAAAAAAAATATGTTTCCTTATCATAGAGCAGAGGGAACCGTGCATAATGAAGGGAGAAATAATTGTCATAACGAAAGACGGCAATCCAAACACTTGTCTACTAACCACATTATAGTACGCATAAGAAATTGTTGATTCAAGTTCCAAGAGAGAAAACTTCTTACAAAAAGGCGGTCTTATTGCATGTTTTTTTTTTTTTTTTTTTTTTTAAATGAATCTGTGCTCACTCAAAGTGAACACAAATACACTCCTTGACTCTTTCACAGTAAGCTACTTAAATCTTGTGTCGTGAAAGAGGAAGATGGTCGGCACCTGGGATCGAACCACGACGTCCGCACCAAACAGTACGAATGCCGGCGTTGTAACCGCTAGTCTACCAACCACTTCGCTATGTTAAGGCATAATCAATTGAAAAATAAAGACATTGTACCTAACCAAGGCGGAGGCGAGTAAAATATGGTTAATCTTGGAAAGAGTTAAGTTATGTTCAATGTTGGAAAGGGTACAGAGTGTGTGACGAAGAAACGCCCAAAATACTGCCCACGTTCCTACCTAGTGTTGCTCAAGAAACATATAGGTACCTACATAATGTATAAACATTCCATTAACTAGAACTAATCCGGATAAAGTTTACTTGATAACAGTTAATACCAAGCTACTTACTTACTATTATTGGTTTGAACACGAAATAATGATGAAATATGTAGAACTTGCACAAAAAAACACACGTTGAATATTAACAGACTTTTTGTACGTTCAATAAGATACAGATGTCAATATGAAATTTTCCCTACTTATTAATGAAGCAAACATTTCATAGAGTTCGATTTTTTTTAATAAAATCTTCACAACAAATAGTGCAATTAAAAAGGAAATTTGATAACATATAACTACATATATTATTATCTATCTAAATTTATGAAAATAGAGGTAAGTGCAATAAAATGATTGGGAACAATCAGACAAACACTCAAACGTCAAAAAATAAAATAAAATTGTAAATCTAAGCGTAAGGAAAAAAATGAATTTTGACTACAATAAGGGCAGACAGCATGATTTAAGGCTTAAGTGTTGATTGGCAAAAAAATAATATTTTCCAGCAAAAAATATCAAATTGAAAAGTTCCTTCTTCTGGGTTGATTGAAACATAATGCGGAATTGAACATTATTCTTTGATATACAAAAAAATAACAAATAAAAAAAAAACATAAAAGAAAATAAAATAAAGTAAGTAGGTACAAAAGAACAAATCAGAAACACAAAAAAGATAAAAGTAAACACGTAAATTGTGTTAAGCAAATGAGCCGCTAATTTATACCCTTCCAGCGCCCGCACTTCATTGATATTCAAGGATGAATTTTCACTTATTTATTGTAACGCACATCGGCACACTGTTGTATGTATTATGGGCCGACTCCACTTTGCTAAGCAGCAAACGCAGGTGCGAAGTACCAAAAGTGCTGAACACGTGTGAACAGAACTGCGTTGTTGAAACTTACATTACAAGTGATAGAAGCGAGTTCTATTTTTTTTGCGAGTAGCCTCGTCCAGCGCTCCGTACTGCAAATGAAAGTACCGCACCCTGTTTATCAGTGCTGACCCCCATAGCGAAAATCTTACCACGATAATTCGGTACAGTTTGCTTTTGATGGACGTATATTCTTTCAAAAATATATATATATTTTATTTATTTATTTATTTATTCACATTTACATACTTATACAAAATGTACAACATTACATGATGATACAATATATACATATTTGATAGCCTCACTAGGCGTATGCCTGTGTTGAGGCGATTTGAGCACAATACATAATTAATCAATATAATTTATTTATAATACATTCATCTTTCACTCTATACTAATGTGTGAAATAGTTCAGTCTGTGATTTTTCTCTTCCAATCATCATCAACCACTCAGTCAGAGACACCCTGAATACTCTCACACTCTCACAATCTCTCAGCTCACGGGGTAATTTATTAAACATTCTAGGACCCAGATATTCAGAGGATCTCCGTCCCAACGCCGTCTCCCTGTTTGGGACCTGTCGCTTGTTTACATATGATGATCTTAGTATACGTGTATGTGGAACCTCTTTATTATTTTCAAACGCCTTTAACAGAACTGACCTGATAAACAACTGCCTGACGTCCAACACCCCAAAGCGTCTGAACAACGGATCCGACGGACTCATATATCCAGAGCCACTCATAACTCGGAGAACTGCCTTCTGCATGACGTTGACAGAGTTGAGGTGCACGTCATGCAGAAGGCAGTTCTCCGAGTTATGAGTGGCTCTGGATATATGAGTCCGTCGGATCCGTTGTTCAGACGCTTTGGGGTGTTGGACATATATATATATATATATATATATATATATATAAAAACGCAACATCAGTAATCCGTCTCCACGAAAATACGGAGAAAATTCAAATCAAAAGAGGCATAAGACAAGGCGATACCATCTCGCCCAAACTTTTTACCCTAGCTTTGGAAAGCATATTTAAGAAATTGAAGTGGGAAAACAAGGGAATCAAAATTGATGGAGAGAGATTAAACCACCTGCGATTTGCGGACGATATAGTTTTGATCTCAGAGAGTATTGATGAAATGAGAGAAATGATAGACCAACTAAAAACTATGTCTGCTACTATAGGATTAAAAGTGAATGTCAACAAAACTAAAATAATGATAAACTTGGACACAAGTGATTATAGACAGTGGGCAGAGACAATCAGACCATAGAAATTGAGCGAAGAATAGGTCTAGCATGGGCAGCCTTCGGGAAGCTTAGCACTACCTTTCGTAGCTCTATCCCAAATACACTGAAGACTAGGGTATTTGAGCAGTGTGTCTTGCCGGTCTTCACATACGGCACGGAAACTATGACCTTGACCAAACTGTTTTGCAATAAACTGCGAATAGCTCAAAGAAAAATGGAAAGGATAATGTTGGGCATTAAACTGCAAGACAGGAGGAGAAATGACTGGATTCGCAGCCAGACTAAAGTAAACGATGTGGTCGAGACGATAGCTATGCAGAAGTGGAGATGGGCGGGGCACATTGCTCGAATGAATGACAACAGGTGGACGAGGAAACTGCTGGAGTGGAGACCGCGAGGCGATAAGAGACCACAAGGGCGGCCACCAACTAGATGGATGGATGACATAAAAAGGTTCGCTGGACCCCAGTGGATGGCGATCGCACAGGAGCGGGAGGAGTGGAAAAGGAGAGGGGAGGCCTATGTCCTGCAGTGGGCAAACGTGGGCTGATGATGATGATGATATTCTTTCAACAACATATAGAATATCGTAACGTGTATCACATGTGATTTATTAACCACCACACCGCCATCTCTCGGGTTTTTTTAAAAGTTACAAATCTATAGAGGAATTTATTGGTTTTAGTACATTTACTTATGATCCGTCTAACTTTATCCCGCTTCCGAATCAACAATAAACATTATATACATAATAAAATTAATTAATTAATAAAAAAGCTTGATTCAATTCAGTTTTTATGTCATATACTGTATTTAATTCATGCAATAAGTCAAAATTATTTTTTTATTCTGGGTTATGTCGAAGTTCGACGGGCGGGTCAGCTAGTAGAAAATAAACCAATCATTGAACCGAATGGAGCAACTTGACTCACACTACTTTACAAAATGGACACTCACTTTAGACATGCAATTTACACTTACTACTTAACAGTGTGTAAACAGCCCTTCCCGTCCCGATGGTACCGTCGTACAAATACTACACTCGCTTACATCTTTAGGCGTCTGTCTAATGTAACATGTTATGTATGTGTGAGCTCGAGCGTTGTACCTTAACAATGTAAATGTAGAACCTATTTAGCGGTACAATCACAGCTATGAGAGATGTGTCATACAAATAAGGTGATGCGCAAATATGGAGAAAAGGGTGTTTACGAGAGGCCTTAAAGGTTTATAATCCTTCAGGGTAAGTCCGAGATTTGGGTCTTTGCAACACTACACGTAAAGAAGGGGTTGATAGTTCAATTGACTTCGGCGATGTGACCCTTTGCAACCACAATAATTCTTTATGAAGCCATGAGATTTTTTTAGTTCCCGTACACACATAAATCCTCTCTTTTAGACCCCACTTATGGGCATAAGGAGGCAAACAAAGCTCTCAACTGCGCCCAATCTTGCGAGAGGGCTCTTTTCGGCCAACTGTCATCCGGAATCCCTTAACACATGTCCCAGTAAAGTTCGTTTTCTCTAGATAATGGTAAAACGATGGATCTGTGCTGGGTGGCACGGGTGGTTCATGAAACGGTTCCAAAGGTTTTTTATTTTAATAAAAAGGTCGTAAAATTATCAAATATGGTAAGAATAAAGGACAATGTCTATCTTCACCCAAATAACAAGTAATTCCATCTTTGGGGTTACCATTGGAATAAGAGAGTGTGTTCTAATAGAAGATACTTAAATGTTCATCTTTGATAGTACCTACCTTTTCATGGAATATTAAAAGCTCAGTGTTTCTTATTTACCTATGGTCTGCTTAGTATTTTGTTACTTATCTACATACATAGTTAAGTCGCGACCTTAATAACCACGTGGAAAAAATGTATAATTATTTGATTGGGATAAAACGATTTGAATTCCGAAATTGCTGGCAGCACAGCGAGTGTATGACGCAGACATATCTAGCTTGTTGTCAAAACGAAGAAGCTTTCTGAAATTTGCGGAGAAGCTAAGTGGTTGTTGGTTCTGTCTTGTTTGTGTAATACACGTGGGTACCTACCTACCAACCCGTCACTCGGTCCACACAAAATATGACTCACGTGTACATTTAAAAGCAATACAATTTGACTTATGTTTAAATTTTCACAATAAGAATATATTGTGCTACACCAAATTTAGTTCCGAAGTATTTTGTTACCATCACAGTTAATTTTTAAAATTTGCACTTGTACCTCAAAGTTTGTTGCACTAAGATTTACACATTTCTATAACACAGCGTTTTTGTGGTATAGGAATGTGTAAACGACTTCTGTAAATTTCCTCTTTACGTGGAAATTTACTGAAGTCGTTACGCCGGAAGGCAATAGGATGTGCGGTAAGCCCCTCCAAATGATCAGAAAATTGTACGAGGCTAATCTTCGGGGTATGGTGTCGACTGGGTTGAGCCGATGAGATCTGCGAGGGACAGGGTCGCATGACAATTAAAGACTTGTAGAAAGTTTGAGAGCGCTGTTCTTCCTCCCATCAGGGTCCCGGGGACGAGGAAGACCTTTTCATACTGTGTTCCGCTCCTTCGAAACAGAGCTGAGGAATCTGGACATGGTGTGGGAGGAGGTCATTAACGTTGCACAAGATCGAGCGCGATGGAGAGCTCTTGTTGCCTCCCTATGCCCCTAAGTGGGGTCTTAAGGGAGTTTGGATTGGATTGGAGATAGTATAACGAAGTAACAAGTTCTCGTACTAGTCTTGATTCTTGCTCAGTTTTCATCCGTCCATCCATAAATTCAGCACCATTCTTCTTCCTAATATCCCGCTACATAACTAAATAGTGCGTCATACTAAGATTTGATTTAAATTTCACTTAAATCTAATTTTACATTCACTTAGTTACACATGTGTCATATTTTTGTGCAAAAACCATGGATTAACATACGCAAGTATTTTCTCATCGTTTCTACTTGTACGAATTTCATATTTTCAGTGAAATCTCTACTTTATTATTATTGTATGCTCTCTCTCTCTCTCCCTCCCATCGATGGAGACCGCAATAAGTACGACTTTTATTTAGAAATATTTATTTGTGCTTTCTGTATTATACCTATTATGGAATATTGTATTCATCTGCGTGTTAAACTGTCTGAACTGTATGAGGCCAAGAAATTTTTCTACTACCAGTACATTACCTACCTGATCAAATTATCATCAAAATCAGAAAAGACACCTCATAAAATACCTACTGTAAAAAGCATACAATGAGTTAGTTAATAAATTCACTTTGCGTTTTCTAAGGATCTATAAGCAGGTCTATAGACCGTTTATAAACGTATACGTTTAAATCAACCATAAAGGGGCGGTCAATGATTACACGTAATGGTCACGAATTTTTACGAATTTTAAGGCGCATCTATGACTCAATGTAATGTGAACACTTAAAAAGGCGTACTTGTCATTTGTCATGTATGCATTGTTTGTATTATTTTCAGTTGAACCTATTCTGTTTTATAATGTTTCAGTTATGTGTTTGTTTTCTTAATGGTAAATTAATTGTTGATTTTGTAATAATATTTGAACACCATCAGCGCAAAGGCGAAAGCTGTTATGCTGATGGTGTTATATTGTAATGTTGTAAAATAAATAAATATTTTGAACGTTTTTTTTTTGTTGATATTATCGCATTTTTTGAGATACAAGTAAATTGCGACATACGAACTAAATATAAATGAATGCAATGCCTCTTACGTACATCGTAAATACCCTTATTATTACACAAAGGTAACATTTTTTATCATATATAATTCAAGATTTACGAAGTACAGAAGTAAAAAATAATAAAAAAAAACATAAAACAATAACTTAATATAACATTTTAATAAAATATAAATCTTTCGATAGAGCAAAGCTTGTATTCGATAAGTAATAAATATTGAAATATCTCTAATGAAGCTTGAAATTGAAAGATTGAAATATAAAAAATCTATATAAATAAGTAGGTACGCTTGTTTTATTAAAATTATTTATGACAATCCATTTAAATACTAATAAGAATGACAAAGAATAAACAAAAACATTTTAATAATCTCTAATGTTTTCTATTCTGGCATTTTTACGGCGTACGTAAGAAGTATGTAAGTGGATCCAAATCCAAGAGTGACTGGAGTGTTTTCGCTTTATAGATTTACATTTTCAGAAGTAGGTACCTACCACTGTGGATTTTCTCTAAGATATTTTTGTCTTAGAAAAACAGCCATCATTTATTAACGGAGAACACTTCAATTTATTAACGTGGGATGAAAATTGGCTAGCAAAAGAAAAAGCTACATAATACAGTATTAAAAAGGTAATCCTTAAGAATGACAAACAATTTCTTGGACCAAAACCAAAGTGCGTATAAAAATAGAAAATAATTCAATAAGAATCAGGAAAGGGGATAGTCAATGTCAAAGAAAGCCCGGAAGTATCCTATTTTGGAGGGAAAAAGCCCAATCCCTCTGATTAAAACTAAGCAGAGGTTGAAAAAATGCACATTTGCGAGACCAGAGTAAAGAAATTACTATGAGGTGCCTACACTCGGCGGTGCGAGCTGCAGAAAGCACGAAGTATTGGGAGGCCTTTTGTACCCAGTCATGGTATTATAGGTTGACCCTCAGTGAGGAGTTGATTGAAGAAGATAAAAGAGTGTAGTATAGTGGTAATGGATGAAGACTTTCTTGGGCAAGCAGTACATGCGACTAAAAGACTGCTCCAAGATGCCCGAGGCTTCTCGCTAGTGGAGATCAGGAAAATCATGACATCAAAAAAAGAACAGGTTTATTAATGCCACAAAAAAAAACGTAAAATAATTGGATAAAATATTTACATAGTCTTAACATTCTCATAGGTGCGAAGGGAGGAAAGATAGATAACTATTTGCTTTGGAACCACCGAGAGCTTGCGCTCCTTATACAGCAGGCTTATACCTCAAAATTCTGCTTCAAAGATTTGATGTATGTTGAAGAATCAGCTTTGGAAAATAAATGCTTTTGAAGGATTATGGGAATAATTTGATAATAATGCTATACGGTTGACGCTATCATCTTCACCAGAATTCACCACAAAGATCAGCAACGTCTGCTGACAATTGAAAATAGAATTTTGGCCACTAGGCTGAGAATCACAGTGTGTACCTGGAAGCTGAGAAACAATGATCAACATCGGGCAACATTGATCACTAGAGACATATCAACAAGGTTGCCATGTATATTGATATGTAGGCAGGTCCGAGGATAGACGTAAGCCCATAGGCAAAAGAGGAATCAGGAAGACCAAGATACTTAGGACCTAGAAATGCTGCGAGTCGGATATCCGTGGGAGTCTGTTGGGTTTGCGCAGGACAGCACGGCTTGGAGAAACATTGTTGAGGAGGTCTAGCTCTGCGAGAGTTATAGTGCCATCGATAGTAAGTGATTGAAGAAGTGTAATCCGAAAAAAAGGATACTCCAGCTTCAATTCATGTTGTATCATGATTCTCAAAGCATTAGTTGGAAAAAACTCGTAGCCACTTCCATTAAACGGTAGAAATGTGAGTGTTATGTGTTAGAAAGGAAAATAAAAACGAGTGAGTGAGTGAATAATAATGCGCGGTTACCATGTCAAACGTATCATAACAAAATAACATGATATTATCAGAAAGAGATTTGTAAAGAGTCATGGTTGGCGACATTTCACAGATCGTTGCATATCAATAGAGACGAGAGGCACCTACCCACACACACACACATGACGAGATGTTTCAGCTTTTTTTATTCAACATATTTTCAGCTCTTGGAGGTAAATTTTGTTTCATTGGAAAACGATTTGATTTATCGTTCGGTGGTAAAGAAAAATAGTGAACAACCGTTTGCCCTACTAGTAGTCAAGAGTTATTGTTATTGATTGTGAATTGTCCGATTGATGGGTTAACCGAATTATTTACACTCCTTTTTCTTATAAAGCATTTCACAAAGATTTTTATTTTCATTTACATTGAAAAACAAAGCAAACTAGAATGCGGAAATAAATCATTGAAGCATAAACGAAAATAATAATGATCTGCCAACTAGACGATAAATGGCTAAACTATTCCCCTTGTGGATGAAATGCTAAAAAGGAGAAAAAAAAACTAGACAAGAAAGAATATTAAAGTGGGACAACAAGGGACGCTGGTTCGAGTTATGGGTTTGTGAACTTATGGGCCATTAAAATTTATGTGACTGTGGAGACATAATGCTCTTGTACAGTCTTTGCTCACTTATGGCGTTATTGGATGGAGGTCGTGTTAAGAAAGTAATATGAAACTACTTCAGGTGACTCAAAAGAGTATAATTAAGACAATGTTTGGTTATCACAGGCGTTTCCCTTCCTTGCAACTCTATGATGAGCTTAAGATCCCAACAATTGAGCATCTGTTTGTGAAGAAAGCTCTCATACATTTCATCAAGTCTCGTGTCCCAACAGAGGAGATTCACCAGAAGAATGTTATCTTTTTATTGTGAGGTACCTACCTTTTAGAAATACAGCGTTTGGGCAGCGACAATTCTCATACGTTGCGCCTAGAACATTTAACTGCCTGCCTGAGAGCATTCGCGGGATAACTGACCCTTGAATTCTCGGGCAGACAGTTTCTTGCTGGGTTCTTGGTCTGTCGGTCGTGTCCATGCATGACATGCTACGAGGAATTGTCTAGCATCTAAGTATGGAGTATGGTTGTGCTATTTATTGAGTGGTTGCCTTATTTGTGTATAGAGTGGTTGTTTTTTAAAGTATTTCTGTCTCACTTATGTGTTCTGTGTGTGAATGAAGGGTGTGAGGTGGTTGTTTATGTGCGCGTGAGAGAGAGAGAGAGAGTGTATTTTGTGTTTTTTTTTATCTATTTTGTATTAAGACTATATTTTTATAAGATTTTTTAAGTTTGTCCTAGAACAGGCTTAGCCTATTTGGGCAACATTTTTGTAACTTATTAAAATGTTTGTATCTATAAAGTAAATAAATAAATAAAAAAAAATGTGTATATAAACATCATCACCTCCACGTACGTCTAAATATCTGAGAGAAAACCACAAGGTTATCATACACGTGGCAAATCATTTGACTTTCTAGGCCGAAGATCTGGACACGGAATAAAAACCAAATAATTTTTTGACAAGTTAGACATTGCAGGCTTAAAACTGATGAAATCCTACACACAAACACCTGATTAATGAAGTTGGACGGCTTCTTATTGAAAATCAAGTTGGCGAGATGAGGTGTCAGTGTTGCGGCCATAGAGCCAGGATAATGAAACAATCATGAAAAGGAAAGGAAGAATGGCCTTTTTAAAAAAGCGGAATCTGATAGAAATTAACGAAGATAAAGTAAGAATGGGGCGCGCAGGAAGAGGACGGATGAATAGAGGGAGGGAGAGGGAAGTACGTGGGCCAGAGTGGAATTAGTATTATTATTATTTTAACAAAAGTTTGCGGGCGTAATTTTTCGAATAAAAGAATTTACAAAATAATCGAGTGAATTATTATGAGAAAGATATCTCTTTGGAGGGATACATTAAAATCTGATATTCTAAAAAATGCCGGGATGAATTTATGCGATGGCCGTTTTCCTAAAACTTGTGACAGATTAATTAATTTAGCCCACAATACGGGCCATATCCAATTTTAAACCATAGGACGTAACGGTCCACTACCTAAATATTTCGCTGTCTTTTTGCTTCACTATGCATTATGAATTTAAAGCAGTTTACGAAAATAAAATTGCGATTATATGGCATATTATTTTGTTATAAAATACGTTTAAATTTTACCCTTTTGTGACATGTTTAAAGTCTGCAGAAAGACAATTGACCGAGGAGGGTATTCAATATGAATTCTTTTCTTCGACAGAAAAGATTCTCTCTTGATCTGAACGATATGGACATGAAATGGTGTGCGATTATGTAAGTGACATTGCGCTTTATCGAACGTCATTATTCTCTATAACCCTAAAAGGGTATGTAAAGGAAAATTGGTGATAATTATGAAAAAATACAATTACACGTTTGACATATTTCAAAGAAAGAAAATTAGTTTTGTGAAAGTGGAAATGTTCGTCAACGGGATTTGAAACCAACGAACTTCATAATATGCTGTACGTGCGAAAGCCGTCCACTGAACCGCTGGGCTTAAGTGGTTAGTAACCACTTGATAATTAATTATGCAACAGAGTTTTACAAGATTATATTTTTGATTTTTTTCACTTGATTGATTTCTGAATGCCGCCGAATCACTTGAAAACGAATGCAGGCCTTGAATGCTGACCTTTTCCCGGAAAAGGACATTAATATTGCGAATGACCAAGCGTAGTGGAGAATTCTTGTAATCTCACCATGTCTTTGTGTGGGGGTCATAGAAAGCTGAAAAAAAACTTACCATCTAGTTTATGTGTGTCTGCAAAGTGTGCATGTCCTAAGAGCCAAAGGAAAGCCAACGCTCCGAGCATGGTCGGTATTTTGTAATTCGACGCTACAAATCGATTCCTCCTCGACCGGTCAGATACTGCGAGGCTGTCCGGATATCTTGGAGGTCGGCCCGGGGAGTTAGTGTGAAGGCACAGCCCGGGCCGTCTCGTCTTGGCCCAGAGCTGATGGCATTCTGTCTTCGCAGCCATTCATGTGATGATACCGCACGTCGCTCTCATAGGTAGCTTGGTTTTACGGCAGACGCCACCTGAAACAATGAAATGTAACATCAGTCAATGACAAAAACCATATCCATCCATACTATGAAAAAACATCAGTTTATTTGAAGTGTTGGTAATCTAGAGCGTCAATCTTTAGACCCCAATTCGAAACTGACTATTGAAGTCTTTCACAACACAATCTTTGCTCAGTGTGAAAAATGCTGAAGGTTAGTTTTTGTTCATTTTAGAGGCACCCTGATACAATTAAAAAAGTAATACACAAATCTGTATTATTGAGACATAATAAAAGATTGAAGTACATAATAAAATCAATTAAAATAATTGCTCTATGGCCTAATAACTTCGCCTACGTGTGCATGGATATTGTTTACTATTTGATCGAAAATGGCCTTCAACTTAAGGTGTATTCACCCTTAATGGATAAAAAAAATTGGTTCAGAAAGACCCTTTCATACTGTGTTGCGCTCCATCGAAGCAGAGCTGAGGAATCTGGACATGGTGTGGGAGGAGGTCATAAACGTTGCGCAAGATCGAGCGCAATGCAGAACTCTTGTTGCCTCCCTATGCCCCTAAGTGGGGCTTTAAGGGAGTTTGGATTTTTTTTTGGATATACTTAGCCAAGCGACAATCCACAATTTTTTAAATAATAATAAATGTCTTACTGAAGTTATGAAATACAAAAAAAGTAACCGAGACGTCAACCGATCGTATATTATATAAAGTAACTCGGGAATAAAAATAAAAATATTATACTTGGTTGAAGTTTGTTTGTCATTTCTCCAAATCTTCGATAAACTCGATACAAAATATTATTGATTTTTACAATAATGATGAAATACATATTAACTCCCTCAATACCTGGACAAAAGGTTGGTACACATACAAAATAATATAAGGATGTTTGATTAGTTCAAATATATTGTAAAGGTTCATTTCCATATCAAACCACTTATAATGGTCCGTTTCCGGAAATGAAATATGAATTTATACCCAATTCAATTCAATATAATGTGTACCTATGTAGGTAGGTACACATTTTTATTTCTGTTTTATTTTCATTTCATTTTATGAAACATTTTGACGTAAGTCTTTACATTAACAAATAATAATGTAACTAATGAAAAAAAAACTCTGTTATCCAAGCAAAAGAAAAATGTAAACTAATACTCTACATTTTTTAATAGAGTAACAAATCCAACGAGCATTCGTGATGGTGGAATTACTTCGATAGAAAATTTTATTTATTCACATATTTTGATTATTCAGAATAGTTTCGGCTGACCAAAACATATGACCTTATGTTAGGTGAAATTGCGTGATAATATTTATGATAAAAATGTTTATAAATATATCTTTGACAAAATTTTGCGATATATTTTTTATTTGATCACCAAGATTTTTCTGCCCGATCATCGAAAACATCGATAATCTTGCATGTATTTGCTAATATCCGAGTTCCATCTGCGTTAATGTCTAACAGCGAGTTACGTACTAATTTACATTGGAAATGTATCATAATATAAAAAAATGACGTCATTGGAAATGTGTCTAAATAAAAAGTGACGCATTGGGAATGTGTCATATAAATAAGTGACATTAAATGTTATATATAATCTTTGTTTCATCAGACCTGCGTCTGCATCAGCACGCTAAGAAGCAGGTAGAGCCCGAGTTTCATAAAAAAACATTCGAAATTTCAAACTTTTTGAAAGGGGGTAGATATCGACGCAATGGTGGGGAGACTCTTGTAAAAATTAAAAATAGGTACCTACTTTGTATTATTTGTGCTATACGAAAACAGTAAAAAAAATTAAAAGGCTCTACGAAGCTGACTTTGCGACCTCCGGTGGTAGGTTGCGAAGGACATGATCGTATTACGAGGACTTGTGGAGTCCATATTATGCTCCACCTAGCAGATATGGATTAAAAATAAGAAGAATTGTGTGAAATTGAAAAGGTTAGGTGATAAACAAAATATCAGACGGCAGTCATTCCGATATAAACGCTTACGACGATATCGGGGCCATGTCATAGTCTTATAATATTTAAAGGAATTCCAATTCCTATAGAATATCCGGGCGGTGAATGCGCTTTCTTTCAATATTGCCATATTTTTTCAGTTTGTAATGTAATATAAAAGTCGGTAACAATCGATGTAAGTGTGTGGATGTGATTTCAAAAACCGATGTGAAGATAAAGGAAGAAGTTAGGAAAATGGAAACAGGTAGAACGATTCAATTACTGGCGTGTAGATAGATACTGAGCTTCCTACCCACATTCATGGCGTATTGCCTGGGAAATAATATTTAAAGTTTTTCTTATTCGAACGAACAAGTTGCCAATTCTCCAGATGTGTCTTTCAATCTTTGAACAAAATGAAATATGTAACTCCAAAACTAAATAGTGTCAAGTCGCGCTAAGCTTTTGACAATTTTGACTTTAATAATCAAGTAAATAACAGTTATGTGAGGAAAAAATCAAACGACTTTTCATAATCCGTAGACACTCTCAACAAAACATGCCTGTTGTACTTATTTTTAATTAGAACTAGCTTTCCCGACAGACGTTGTCCTGTGGACCCTTTGGTCCTAACCAGAGGCGGCCCGTTCATTGTGGAGACGGTGCAGGTGCAGTAGACAGATTAGATTTTTCAAAGATGGCGTCGCATGAAATTCGTTCCATACTAACTTTAGGTAATATTATATTTTATATTATTTCTTATCATTTTTCAACTTTTTATTAGTAATTCTGTTATCCGGAGCGGAGAAGAATCCAATAAATAACACTTCGGAAGAATCTGTTGAGCCAATCTCGAGAAGTGTTGGCGCTAACCCGACTTTAATTTATATTAGAGATTAAAGCTACTTTGAAACAAAATATAAACTTTGCTCACACATTTATTAAACAACAATAATTTCATTTGACAGCTCTTTGATCTTCCTTGAGTTAATGAATTCGAAATTAGTACCTTCGTTGTTTTTATCATTGAATTTTTATGTACAACTTAAAATAAGCGGTATTTCCTCGTATAATGATGCAATAAAAAAGTTGAGTTGACCGGCCACCATCATTGCGATGCTCTTCGTCCGATAAAGATAGCATTTTCAAAAGTCTCAAGATACTTACAATAAGCATTCAAAACAATAAGTTGGAAAGAGAAAGACGAAATATAAAGAAACCGTTCAAATAAATTTGTCTCCGCAATAAGCATTCAAAACAATAAGTTGGAAAGATAAAGTCGAAATATAAAGAAACCGTTCAAATAAATTTGTCTCCGCATTGAACAAATAAATTACAGAACACTTGTCAATTATACTAGTTCTATGACATACGCATTCAAGATTTGAAGTGGTTGGTATCCTAGCGGCTAGAACGCCGGCTTTCGTACTGTCACGAACTGGAGGTCGTCGGTTCGATCCCAGGTGCTGACCATCTTCCTCTTTCACGACACAGGCTTCAAATAGCTTACTGTGAAGGAGTCAAATAGTGTACTTGTGTTCACTTTGAGTGAGCACAGATTCATTTTTTATACAAAAACGATGTATGCATTAAAAATGCCAAAAAAAAAAAACAGGCTCTCTACAAGAAGGCCGTGCATAAAGTAAGATTTAGGGGCGCACTACCAAGTTCATTGTGATTGATTTCCTGAAAACAGGTAGAAATGGGCCATATAGGCATTCAGGATATTCCTAAGGGACAACCATAACAAAGCATTGGAAGCAAATGTGGGCAATGTATTAGTCCATTTGCAAGCACGCAATAATATGTAAGGTGAGCTATTGTGCGTCTATTCTCTAATGATAAGATGCGAAAATTTTTAGCAGAATACAAGATTTTAGTAATACAAGAATTGAAGACAAAAAATTCAAGATAACGATTCAGTATGTAGTGATATGGTTCCTCTCTTTTTGAGGTTATTAAGCGGCCCCCTAACTTAATCAGTATGTAGGAGTTGAACGATCCTCGAGATAAACAATGATCCCGATATGACATGGTGGTCCATATAATCAATCATAGGCTAAGAGATACAGGAAGGACTTGATTGTTTATTGCCTACTAAAAACGCTTTGTCCATTTTCATTATATGTACTCTCTGTACTTAAGAATTTGCATAATTATTTAATAGGACCATCCATCTTTTGAATCATTTATCAGTTATTTACGATTGACAAAGATTCATTTGCTTTTGATTACCTATGTTTTTGCTATGAGACATCAAATATGAAACACGACACATATAGAACAAACAAAATTATAATTTGTTTTAATTTTATTTTCATCAGATCAATCACCCTGACAGGCTCAAGTATTGGTCACCTGATTTATAACGAAACCAAATTCATCAATAGTAAGACAAAATAGACCTACAACTTTAAAATAATTTATACAAATATTAAGAGAATTAAAGAGAAAAATCGTCGATACCAGAGTTCGAACCCGTGACCTTCAATACGTCAACCCAATCTCAACAAATAGAAGTAACAAATGACAAGTTGCCGACTTACTGGTGCTAACCTATCACTAACTATATGTTCGAGTTTTTAATGGTCGACTTAAGAAAGATTTCAAAAGTGTATTTTTGTTCACTTTGAGTGAGCCCAGATTCATTTTGATATAAAAAATAGATGCCCATGTATTCTATTCTTAATTTTTGTTGATTAGTCATAAAGCATAAATCAGCCCATAGGGGTTGGATGTTGGATGCCAATATTGAAAAAAAAAACAACTATATTTTGCGTTTCCTTTAAGAGGGTACCATTCTGATTACAAAAATGGATAATTTTCATACTTCTATAACAGTAAAATGGTTTGATGGATGGATGTAAAAGATCAGCTTTCAGCCAATAAACCCACAATTGATCAGCACATTTCTATAATAATTTGCAACGATTACTTATATTGTATATCATGTCTGTATATGCATAAATAATAAAAAATGAAATAAACTAATAAAAATATATAACGGAAAATATTAATAAGATAGGAACAAATATAATATAAGTAAGTTTATAACAGAACAAGGTTATAAACTGTCGAAGAATCGAGAGATAAATAATTATTACCTGAAGGCAAATAATATATGGTGGAACTTCCCTCAGAACCTATGTAGCTACTCTTCAATATTCATTGAATATTAGATACACATTATGCAAATTTCTTACAACTTGCCGTCACTAGGAAGAGTTTTACATGTAAAATTAACAACTAGCAGTAGACATCTGCATCGGGACGAGAGAACAGAGATTAAAGAGGATAACTTTGGTGAAAATATTTTAACACGTCCACTCTCCCATAGTACATTATGTCCTTTTCCGAGGATTACTTACTAGTAGGTACTTACACTTGAATTCATTATGTAGTTTTTTCAACGTTAAAATGCTATTGTTGGTAAAAGTTGTGTATGTGTAAGTAGCGACTGAAGGAAAGTACGAACACCCGTTACGGGCGTTGACCAGGTGGGAGGACGGTTGTAACAAAAGACGTCGTCATGTGAAAGCATTGTGCTGTGGTAACATGCCATGAATGAAACAATGCCCGCCTAATAAAAGCGACAGATTGCTGCTCGAGGATAATAATATTCGCTAGTCACCTCAGGTTTTACATAAACCTTTAAGGTGCGTGTGGAAACATTGATGTACGTTACTTTATAAAAAAAGCACCTCCAAATATACCTAATCATCTACGAACATAATAGTTCAGAGATGTATGTACTTATTTTCTCATACCATCGCATCACGCATAAACCGCAGAACCTTGCAATTATAATTGTAGTAATATAAAGAAAAAAAAAAGTAATATATTAGATACAAATTATTTCAATAAAAGAAATAGTCATCTTTTAACGATGTAAAGTCAGACAGGAGACAGGTATTAGCTAGTATAAAACAATTAGCCTAGCTTATGCGTGTTTGAACGTCATTGAAACGTTTCATAAATATCTAAAAAAAGGAACCAGTTCTCCAAAACCTACTGACAATTTGGCTAATGAAAAAGGAAGGTTGTATAAGAAATCTGTCAATAATTCAAATTTGACATTTCCAAACGATTCTTGAAAGATAAACAAACAAATCTGCTTAACTTTCTTACATGGATCAATGAAGGATATTTTTTGATCAAATCTAAGGTAGGTATATAAATTTCATTATTTTTGACAACACTGATGAAGTGTGAACTGCGCCGTTTAAATATATAGGTACAGGTTAGCAGGCCCCGACCCGAATTTTATTCGGATATGCAAAATACCCCATTATTTTGTCGGACCCGAAAAATTGTGAACAGCTCCATACAAAATGCTCTGTCAACAGAGCATCCGAATGAAATTCGGACCCGACACACGTGAAAAACAGTTATCCATGTTTACGTACCTACTAATAATATAACTAATAGCAGTATTTTGCAGTGAATTCTTGAATAAATGCTATTTGGTGCGAGCTATTAAAGTAATTGTGAATCCCCAAAAGATTTTCCGTATGTAATACACGTATGTGAATAGAAAAACATGAAGGATGTTTGTTTAAATCAAGTTTCATTAGAATCAGTGATAAAAGGTGAGTTTCGTTATAATTAAAACGTGCATAGAATTGGTATGGAAATAAGAGATAATACATAAAGCAAACACAAAGAGAGAAAGTTGAAAGCTTGCTAGGAGGGGGGGGGGGGGGGGGGGACACAACACCCTCCCTCTACCTGGAGAGGACTCAACAAGGGATAATCCTTGTATCACAAACATTACATGGATGAATGTTCTTAGGTGGAAGGTTGAGGATTCCAGCCATCACCAGCTATATTAATACATACCTATTATTATTCCTGTTTGTCTTGGCCACCCTCCCTCTCTACAATAATATATCTACCTCTGTGGCCAATCTCAAAACTATACGATATTTTTATAGATACCTGTTACAAGCCTTAGTGATAAATTCAGTGTTATTCGAAATAGAATATAATTTTCTTGGATGGTCCTCGATATTCCAAATCAAGGGAAACTATTTCAATATGATATTTTTGGCATTTGGTTACCCTACTCAAAGAACGAAAAGAATCTACTGAAAGAACACAATATTTCAGAGAGGAGGACTGTTGTATGTTTTGGCAATGAAGGCGGTAGAATATGGTTGTGATTGGCAATAATAAGAATAAATTTCAGGGCGAATGATAATAATTATCGGGTCTCTACAGCGAAAGACATGGTAGTTTCTTGGGCATACAGTGGCTCCCCGTTGCCTTTTCTTTGGTAAATTTTCTATAGGGGTCGCATTTATTTAGCTGGTTGGCCTTGGTTTTTAGGAGCCACAAGTTCGCCTTTCATCCCTTCGTTATCTCATATGTTTCACAAGATATGAACACATTGCGCGGGGTACGCAACGGGGATGCTAACGAGTCGGGATAACCATTAGTGTTTCTGGTGTTTAGCAACCCGATTAGATGTAACACACTGTGACCCTACTGGCCCTACGAACCCCGATATTAGAACACCAAGTATTTATAGCTCATAGTTTTTAATGAAAGGATTGGACAAACCATTGTACGTAGTTCTTCTGGACTTTCGGTGTTGTTAAGTTTGATTTTAATATAGGTTGCACGTTACACAATCATGTTAATATAGGTGTACTTGTCTTAATAATCACGTGGGAAATATTTGAACGGTATGACCATTTGGTTTCACCAGCAGTTGGCGTGGAACGAGAGAATGACATTGGTTGTCGTCAAAGGGAATAATAATATAGTGTATTCGCCCGTTCTGATTGTTGCTCATTGAGTGGCATTGGGTGCTGTGGAAGTAGGTCAGTCAAGCAGAGGATTAGCGAATAGCGTGCAGATCTAATAATGTCGTGTGTGTGGAGGCGATGTTTGAATAAATAACCACACACTACCCCTCCCCGCATTAGCCCGGCGCAGTTTCACAAGAAATACCAGTAATAAAGTTATTAAGTGTGTGCCTTTAATGTCCCACATAGCCGGTCACCCAACAATCTACGGACCTAACTCCGTTATCGTAAAACATAAATAAAATGTCATTTTAATATAGAAACATATATTCCGCATAAGGTCTGCTTCACACATATTCGGTTTGGTGTCTTTCAGACATGAAAGACAAACGTGAAGCCTAACTTGTAAAACGTAAATAAAATGTCATTGTAATAATAACGCACAAAATTGACATTAGGCAGAAGATATATTTATTTCATACATATTCGGTTTGATTGGGATCATTTTCGGTCGTCGACGACAAATAATGTGATCGTCCCTATCCTAACAATCAAGATGAAACTGTTTCTGTTATCGTAAAATGTATACTTCTACATAAGGCTTTTTTAAGCATATTCGGCTCTTTTCGGTCAACCAAAAATATCAAACGTGACCTAACAATCTACGAACGAAAAACATAAATGATAATGTCATTGTAATACCTATGTACCTATAATAAATCATAAATACGAGTATTCTGCATGCATTAGATCTTTTTCCCGTATATTTGGTTCAGTTATTTTGGTCTTTGATGACAAATAATGTGAATGTGATATGTATAACCATTCAAAAATCATTTATTATCAACATTAAGGGATTGCCCCACCCCTTTCCCTCCCATTATACTTCTGGATGTTATAGGAATGTTCATTCAGATTTAATCCAGCATTAATAAAAAAATAAAATTTGAGAGGTTGATAAAATTGGTTCAAAATCATGAAAATGAACCGAACCGAACCGAATACGCATTATGTAGGCCTTAAAACCGATAAAATTATATTGTTTGAAACTTTTCCCAGCCGCGACCTTTCGCCGTACGATTTCTGATTATCTCGACTCTCTAGAATAATACCTACCGAGTTGAGTGCTTCTGTAATAGGTTTAGTTCTGAAACAATAATATTGTTAAATGTCACTTTTTTATGAGCGTCCGTAAATATCGGTCTGTTCAGGTCAAAACGGTTTAAATAAAAATATTCCAAATGAAGAGCTAGGTACAAGAATTTCTATCGAAATATTATAAACGAAATATTTTTACGTGTTTTAAGACTCATTATGTGGCTTATTAAGATGTCTTGCTGATAGCAGGGTTGGCGATGCACTGAAACAACAATTATTCACTACAAGCATAAAAACTAGCGCGATTGCTAGCTCTCTCAGCAAAACGCAATCCTGTTGCTTCGAAAGATGAATGAATTGGAAACGTGTAGGTACATGAGGGAAAAAAGATAACGTATTAGATGCGGTAAAGATTAGAAGAGCTCTTCGTAGAAAAGGTACAAGGGGTTCAGATAGGAATAAGAATATGGAAAAGGAGTGTGGTTTCGACATCAATATAATATGTTTATGATTTCTTTTTCATTTTGTTTCGCTGGCTAAGCTGTTAGCTATATTGATAACAACTTAATAATGAATGTAGGTATGTACGTATTCCGTTCATAATAAAATCAAATCGATATCATTTTTGTTTTATAATTATTATGTGTGTGTGTGTGTGGGTAAATGTTGGATATCCGTTACTCTTTTTAATTATAGACAAACAAAAAAAAGCCTGCCAAACAATTGAAATTACGTATTCACAAAACGAAACCTTTATTAAATTCAAATATGAATACAATAATCTCTGTATCGGATAATGAATATATAATTCCAATACATAGCACAATAATGATAAGATACTTTCTAGCGTGGGTGGGAGTAGTAACGCTATTTTAGAATGTCCTGCATATTGGTATTGGTTAATGGTTAAGCTTATTTCACATAATTCGAGTATTTTAACAGAGAAGCGAGTAATTTAGTAAGAAAACGTGTCAGAACTTAGTCGAGTAAATTAATCGGCATTTTGTTTTATTTTTTTTTTTGGCAAGTAGCCTGGGGGAGCTTGACTGGACGTGTTTGAACCCATATAGTTAAATTCATTACTTGCAACAAAATGGCGTTTTGCTAGAGTGAAATTATACATAATATATTTTTTCATTTTTTTTTTACCCATTACGCCGTTTTCCGTAAAGGGTAGACAGAGAGAACAGACCTCCACTCTTTTCTATCCAAGCAAACTTCTTTCGCTTCTTCCACCGACATACCTTTTCTCATACAACCTCTCCTATTTCTCCTACTTCTGTCCCAGGCCCTCTTTGAGGCCGGAACCGATGTGTCCAATTCACGTATTTCTCAATCGTTCAGGCTTTCTCACACCTTTCCTTTCAGCCTTATAAATTTACTTTGTCATTATGTTTACATCCATTCTTTCCAGATGCCTAAACAATCTCAACATTCACCATTGTGAAACACTAACTTCCATACCACATTCATTTTCATACCCCATCGAGTCTTTCCAGATGTTATCGTAGAGATTTCATCTCTACTACATTTATTTATTTCCTTATACATGTCGACATTAACACAAAATAAAATGTGCATACATATGAGAGGAAGGTTTAACCACTTTTTCTTTTAGGCTATGACATCCTTAAAACCTGCTTGCTTTGTCTATATTTAGATAGCGTATATAATACATCTGAAATTCTCCACAAATAAATATCCATTAACAAACAATGAGGATGTGAGCAAAATACTCACATTTCGTACTACCAAAATTTAAACTTGAAGCAATGCAAAGTGCATGCTAATGAAGACCAACTACCAATCCGACAAACATTACGTTTTCTTCAAACGAGATACGTGCTTCCTGCGAAATTGTTTGGTAATCTTGAGTTTTTTTTCCTACTAAAAGGTAGCACGTAAAAACGGAGTTAAAAAGCGATGAATTGTTTATTTTATTTTTGTATCCGAATTAAACTATTTTTAAATCCAAACTAAGAAGTGATCTAGGATCGAATGGACCAAACTGATTTAAACGACATTGATCTTGAATATTTTGAGAAGAAGGTGCTTGGTCCATTTCAAATATAATGAAAATGAGCATTAAATATAGTGATGCCTATCACAATTTTAAATTTATTCACCCATACATAAGTCTCGTTAACGAGAGGGCTTGAACTCATATAATTTACAGTGAAAGTGCAACAACTTCAATTTAATCTGTTAAAATGAACTTTTACTGCGTGAATATACCAACACTTCAATTTAATCTGTTAAAATGAACTTTTACTGCGTGAATACACCAACACTTCAATTATTGATGGGCCAGCCCCCGTAGACAAATTCAAATTGGCGTTCGACTACAAACGAAGATTTTGGCCAATGTATAGTGCGAAAAAAATTAACTGTCCACTGGAACATATAAAAAGTTATTTAAACTAAACAATGACACTTATATAAAAATATAAAAAGTGGACGGTTAATTTTCTTCCTACTCTACATTGTCGAAGAATTTGTTTGTAGTCGATGGCCAAATGCAATTTGTCTAGGCCTACTGATCATCTCGACATTTTTACTTTATCACAAATCGCAACAAGTCAATACCAATCAATGAGAAGAAGAACCACATTAAGCCGTCATTTGAAATGCATTGTCGTCAAACGAAACCAATCAACACTTTTAAATAATAATAAAAGGAGGTTGTAATCAATTTTAATTTGAATGCCTTTTGTTATTTCCCCAAGTATAAAACTTGGAGTAGTCTTGTTGGATGAAACCAGGAATGATGGATGGACTTGCGAGGCAATCGTTGAGAATACAGAGATAATGAAGACTGTAATCCGTGGTAGAATGTACCTGAGAGAGTACAATGGTGGCAGCCTACATACAGCAGCCCGGGCAGAGAGGAAGGGTTCCTCCACATATCACGCCACACCACGCCGTGATACTAAATAAAGAACCCACTGGATACGCTAATATAAATTAATGACCTCGCATATCATATTCGGCAAATGTTTACATGCACCTTTGTACGTCTATCCGGGCCGTGGACGCGAGTCTGGGACGTCTCCAGGGTGCCGTGAATTTTCACACAACACACCCGAGTTCCAACTATTACGAAGCATGTTCCTAGTTAAAACATCTTATTTTAGATACGCACTTAAATAACGACTCTCTGATAATATATTATTATTGTGTAGTTACGCGGATTATTTCGTTTGTCGCGTGTGTTTGGGTAGTTGGGTGAGAGATCTTTTGTTACAAACAACGCGTGCATGTCTTGAGGCATGCGGTGGTGGTGGTGATGTTACTGACTCCTTGCGGACTCGAAGCAATTTACACTGCGGCAAAAAGAACATTGAAACTAGGATATAAAGTAGGTAGGTACTAACTGATGCTCTTGAAGAACTTACGATATGAAAGTTTAACTAGAGTTGTTCTGTAAACGAGTCTTCATAGAGAGTTCGTGGATTGATTGCATTGCGAGAGCGTTAGAAATCAATAAGTTAACCGGGAGAGTATATATATATATATATATATATATATATATATATATATATATATAATTCGCTAATTACAGAGGGTTGATTCGTAATACATAATATTTTCGAGGAAATTCGAATATCGCCAACTAATCCCTTTCTCTCGAATGTTTACAATTATATCAACAAGGTAAGAAAGTACTAAGTGGGAATGTAATCTCGTATACACATTAACCGAGTAGATTATTGAGTTGTCTCTGAATATGCTGACGACATTAAATTAGCTCGCTGGCACTCAGTACATATACTGCTACCTACACCATTGTTCAGTGTTAAGCTCGAGATTAAACAATCCTACATAAATATATACACGGGTTACAGTAACAAGATGGAAAACCAAAGTAGATTTAGCTCTGGTTAATCCGAATTCTTGGCCGCAACTTAATCTGTCGAGTTTATGTGTAGTAATAGTCATTTTGTTGAGGTGAAGCACAGAATAAGGAAATAAATTGGATGTGACTAACAGCGTTGGTTTAAGAGACGCGATAGATGGTACCAACATTCCGGATAATGTATATTATTGTCTTACATTCAAACATTCGTGTTTATAATTGGACAAATAAAAAACTGGATTGTAATAAAAACGTGATTGTAGTTTATAATTATGAAAATAATTGATTACGGGGTCCAGCTATACTCGCAAAAACATCAATTAATACGATATTAATGGCTATAAAATTATACTGTTGTGCTTGCGAAATATTTGTGAAATTACACTGTGGATTTTTTTTTGCCCTAGGACCAACCCGAATCAAGCCATTGGTGCAGGTACCACGGCAGGGCATTAATTAATTAGTAGGCGACCAACGTAGCAGAGAAGACATGGTAACCGGTCGAGGTACCGCGGGTAACTCTTAGCAACTCTATGCCGGCTCGATGATGACTAATAGTCCATTCATGGATCAATCTGTATTATGAATGCTTAATCAAATCTGACCCCTCACAGTCCGTGTAGATTGAGTATAATATACCTAACATAATAATAGGGATTACCCGTCACCATGTAACGGACTCCGTCGCCCGTTTTAACGGTTGCACAATGATGGTATACAATAGTGCGTTACTTGTTAATTAACTTCATTAATAAGTAAATTTGGTTAAATTTATGGCGTGTTTCTTTTGATTATCGATTCATTGCGTAAAATGGCTGTAGGTCAAATCAAAACCCCTTTTGAACCCCACTCAAGGGCTTAGGGAGGCAATATGAGCTTTCCATTGCGCTGAATCTTGCGCAATATCTATGACCTCCTTCCATACCATGCCAACTCCCTCAGCTCTGCCTCGAAGGAAAGGAGCACGGTATGAGAGGGTCTTCCACGTATATGAGACCCTGATGGGAGAAAAATCAGCGCTCTCCTCGGTCAACTGTTATTCGGCATCCTTAACACATGTCCCAGCCATGGTGGAAGTGATGGGCCTGCGCTGGGTACACTGACGTACAGCGTCGTTCGTCATGATGCGGTGGTACCATCTTATACCCAAAATTCTTCTGAGGCACTTCGTTTCAAATGCAGATAATTTTTCTGCCTGGGCTTTGGTCAGGTGCCAGGACTCTCACCCATACAGGAGAATGGGCAACATACACGTATCACAGAGTTTACATTTCGTCTCGGCACTAAACGACGACACCTTCCATATCTTTGTCATGTTGTCAAAGGCGCCACTTGCCATACCGATACGTATCGGGAGCTCGGCCCCGAGGTCACCAGAGGAGGTAATAATTGCTTCCAGGTATTTAAACAGAGAGGCTGCATGTAGGTAGGTACCTATAATTCTTGTTAACACAAATATGCTGAGAATTCAACGTTAAGTAGGTAGCTACCTACTCCTAATACGCCTGGATATTTGTTGTGTATCCGCCCATATCAAACAACAGAAAACCCAAATGTGTATGTGTGGCTAGCGGTTTCATTTCGTTTCGGCTGACGAAATAGCGTTAGTCGATCATTCAATCAGTGTTAGCTTGGCTAATATAATATAGGTATAATATGTTGGTGGTTGGTGCCCACAGGGAGGATTGACGCGTTCTCCCTCCGACATTCGTGTTTGTCTTTCTTTCAACCCTCTCCGACATTTTAATCCCTGAAATTCGCGTATAAACATTTTAAATAATGTTTTAATAGAGTTAACGGAGTTTTGAAATGAACAAATTTAACCCATTGTTAATAATAAAAAGCGATCTAACTTTTATCATTACGCAGAGCGCAGTACAAATCTTCGTTATAGATTTTGCCGGAAGCATTTTACTCCGTGTAACATTATAATATTGTATTAACACAACAATAATAATAATACAGTAGTGGGGAATTGTCTGGGCCGAGGTGAAACTTTTGTTTAGACAAAGGCAGGAAGAGATTTAAATTTATTATAATTTTGCGAATGTTTTCGGGGAAATTTTGAATAATGACCGAGAATCTCTGTGCAAACCAACAGGTTCAATGGTAGCGTTTAAAATCTCTATCTGACATTAGCGATTGTTTAATTATTTTCATTTCCTAAGCAACACATAGCGGATATTATACATATCATAACTTTGAACAATGCGACAAGCTTATAACTGAATGTAGAAGGACAAGATGTATAGGTACATTACATTTACAATCTGAGTCTACCTGATGTAGGTATACAACTGAAGGTTCATTAAAAGGAAATATTAAAGTACCTACTGCAATCCAACGAACAATCTTTCCCTAGGTACAAGGATTATTTATGGCGTAAATCAATAAATTAATATTTGTTTTTAGATCATAAACTTTTTAAATATAATTTACGGGTAAGTACTGGACGCCGTTCAGCTATTTTTCCGTTGACTTTATTAACACCGGTGTTTTATTTTATTCATTATAATAACTAAACAACATATAACAACAAATATAATTGATAGACTTATAACTTAATTTCTTGTTTGAATCAAATAAAGTTAATATATTTATTTATCATTATCTTTGTGAAAACTTGTAGCTTCCGATGTTATCAATCTGGCCCTCACATACACCCGTCCATTTAGTAAGAATTAAGGCCAGATTTAGTTAAGACCGTTTTTCATCAGTTTGTAAGTAAGTACCTACATATTATACGAATTTTTAATTCCAGTCTGAGATTCCTGCTGTCTACGCTGCTAAAAATTATTAATAATATTTATGCTTTTTCTGAAAAACCGCCACAAACTCACCGACAAAACACTTCAATCACTTAAAATGAACACAAATACACTGTTGCAAATTGAGCTACTAAAAGCTTGTGTCGTGAAAGAGGAAGATGGTCGGCATCTGGGATCGAACCCACGACCTTCAGAACGAAACAGTCAGTGAGGGAATCGCCAGGCTATCGACTACTTTAATTGAGAAAATAAAACGGGTTTCTGACAGCGCTAGAGAGCCAATCACGCTTATCTCTGTTTAAATACATAAAGATCATAATACATATTTATTAGATTTAGAAATATTTAATATCGAAATTTTCCATCCCTTGCCATACAACGGATGAACAAAAGTGGGTCAGATATTAAAGTTTTACAATGTTACAAAATGGTTTGTCAACGACAATGCTCTAAAGATCGGATGAATGTTATTAAATCGAAGTGAAAATCACTTTTATTATCATCCCTTCTTCAAGGGATGGAAGTATAAAACGTTTGAATAAACCTGAATAGGTAAAGAGATGCGTAGGTACCCCTATAGGTGAGTTATAGTGAGAGGAGGGTTATATTATTATATACTAGCAGCCATATGATGCGTTGCTGCAATATCAGAAAAAATCTTTGTAATTGAATAAGGTATAAAGAAAAAGTAGCACGGCTCTCATTCATGCATTCTTGGAAGTAAATTGACGATTTGTTTCAGCATTCATCAATTACCTGGTTATAAGTCTTAATCGAACCGGGGTAGTGCGAGGTATTTCTGCTGCAGGTAGGAGTTCAGTAAGTTTCATATGTGGGACAATATCATGTGTGAGGATACTGCTGAAAGATCGGTCAGTGTTCGCCGACGTTGCGACCACCTGACACCAGCAACAGAAAGAATGTACGAGTATACCAACATTTAACTCTTTATTAACAGATACTTCCGCTTTCCGGACACGGATATTCGCGTTTAAATTAACAACTTTTCACTTTTATATATTAGTATAGATTAGTGGAAGCATCAGATGGAGTGAAGAGTCGAGTCATGATGATACCGTTGTGTATTTATTACCACAATCTGCATACAAAGGGATTCTTCTCGAGCTATTCATGAGACGCCATTATGCGCGCAGCCACGGGCACTGGTGCCTGTCACTCAAACCATCAAGGTAGGTGCCGTGTACTCCCCCACTTCACTTTCCATCTCGCCTGCATCATTTCTCCAAAATATTATTATAACAATATATATGTGCAGAGTATAATAAAATGCCATAACTAGATCAGAAAAGAAATGATGATAATTTATTAAAGGGTATAGGAATCTATAAGAAGTAATAGCGGTTGGTTGGTGACCCAGCGGTTACAACGCCGGCTTTCGTACTGCGGACATCGTGGTTCGATCCCAGGTGCCGACCATCTTCCTCTTTCACGACACAAGCTTTCAGTAGCTTACTGTGAAAGAGTCAAGGAGTGTATTTGTGTTCACTTTGAGTGAGCACAGACTCATAAAAAAAAAAAGAATAACAGAACACAAATCATATGTTTATACCTACATATGAAACGCATACGATTCTTTTTGAAGCAACCACAAAAAGCCGATCATGGAGAACCATGCATGGAGGGATTTTGTTGTACCAATTTATTTCTAATAACATTGACCTACACAACTCATCATTGACTGTGCTAGATGAAAAGTAGGAAACACCTGACTATTAATTTCCTCTTTCTACTTTCTTGAACCTCTACCCTGGCATTCGCCCTTGGCCTACATCCCTTTATCCCAGCTGAGACTACATCTTATACCTTCATTTTTCTGTTGTTTGTCTTTTACATATCACCTTCTTAGTGATGTAAGCGAATATATGTACAAAAGGAGAAACAAATGTCTCAAAATAAATGTTCGATCTTGCGCAATGATTTTCAAACACCAAATCCAAGTTCCTCAGTAGTGAAAACCGAACAAGGGAATCTTTCGAGATTTTTTTAAATATATTTGGGCTAAATAGTAGTGCGAAATAAGAAAATGAACTCACAACCTTCAGTGACTCAACGCTCAACCGCTAACCCACCAAATATTTCATTTATATCAGGTGCTAGCAAAGCTTCCGTATAAACTGGGGCAATCTTACAGCGAGAGGTCAAGTAAAAAAAAAAAACCACAGTTGTTATCATCTTAAAATATCATTTTTTCCTTTCATGTTTCAAAAAAAAAATTAATTAAAGACTACCTGTGTTGCAACAATGCGAAATTTTACGTTCGTGACTTAAAGAATAAAAGAGCTCGTAGGAACTTTTTTGCTTGTTATATCACTAAGACTTTCATGGTACTCGCAAAAGATGATGCATTCTCTCGAATTGTCGTGTTTTCTTCACGTTATATTGCATAGAGTGTTCGTCTATTCGTTCTCCTCTTTTGAATAGACACGAGATGTAAAAGTCAAGAACGAACAACAAAAGGAAACAGAGGAGGAATGATTATTTGAAGAACTTAAGTTATTTATTAGGTCGTTCTACTAACCGACCGTGAGAAATTGCAATGTGGTTAAAAATCTAACAACAATAATATTATAACTTGGTTCTTACAGTCTTGATACATCAAATCGATTTTCTGCATGTTACAGATATCATTTTTTGATTAAAGTTTAGAGTTAATCAAGTAACGAAAGACGGACAAGAAAGGGAGAACATTGTCTTTGGGTGTGTTGCATGGGTTACATTAATTGGTGTCCACAACTTGCTCAGATATTGATTTGATATTAGTTACCTACATTACTATCCACCTCCTAGACATTGGCATAATATCTTGTAAACTATATACCTACGCTATATAACATTAGATATCGGGTCATAAACCTCAGTGGATACTTTTGACATATGGATCAAACATCATCTTGCAAGCCGGCTTGGCAAGCATGGCGACATAATAGGTACTCGTAATAGGAATCATATCTCGCATACGTTACGTTCAGTACTGTAGATACTTATATTATGTGTCCATCATCCAGCAGTGTATTAAAATGCAATTAAAAAAGAAGACCGACGTTTTTGATGATTTTTTTCTGAAACGGTGAAAAACAATCAATGTTCCTCCTGTAACGCATTTTATGGCGGTTTTTGTGACCGCTTGAGAGTTGAGTTCAGATAAAAAAGTGCTGGGCAACTCTGATAATAACCTTATTGATTGCTTCATTACGGCATTACCCCTTGTATTAGTTTCATTGTAAATTAAGTGTGACAACATTTTTTATACATCCGCATAAGGTAAACTCAAAGTATGTTGCTAAAAGTATTACCTACCATGATGCATTATCAATCAATGAAATCAAAACTCCCTTTGAACTCCATTCAGGAGGATAGGAAGGCAACAAGAGCTCTCCATTGCGCTCGGTCTTGCGCAATGCTTATGACCTGCTCTCATACTATGTCCACCATTACGAAGAGGAGAAGGGCATGGCGTTGAGAATGCCGAATGATAGTTGGCCAAGGAGAGCGCTGTTTTTCCTCCCATCAGGGTCTCGAAGACGTGGAAGCCCCTCTCATACCGTGTTCCGTTCCTTCGAGGCAGAGCTGAGGCTTATAAAAATATAAACAGTAAAGCTGTATAAACAAAAAGATATCATACATTCTAAATTGTTAAGCACAAATACATATTTATATGTACACATACACCCACCTGGACAGTTAAAGAAAATACAGTTATGACAAAATGAAAATCCTGATTGAGCTAACTCATCGAAGAGATATCTACAACATCGGAAATTTGGGAGAATATTGACACTGGAATAATCTACATTCTAGATAGTCCAGAGAAAGTAAATGATATCTAAAAGCGGAAAACTAGCAAGCAGTAAACTTAATGGATGCCAGTAGGTAATACCACATTAATAGTTCAATAAATGGTAGAAATGAAAGACTTTGCTGCAAAATAATAATAATATAACACTTTTCTATACAAAGGTGTCAGTATAGCCGGCGGAACTTAATTGACTACTAAGAAGGATCTAACACAATATAATATGCCAAAAATATGAAACGAATAATAATTATTGTTATCTTTTAAAGAAATACCTATTTCAAAATTGTTTCGTTTGTGTGAGCAAAGTTTTGTAGAGTTTCGGCTAATCCTCCTCACTTTAAAACGTAGAGCCATGTAGCCTGGGCACCAGAGATATATTAGCGAAGTCACCCTGGATCCGTCTCTAGAGTTAATGCGGTACCAACTTTTGCATTTACAACTAGAACTTACATTTTACATAAAATTTTCTTGCTTTTTCTTTTATATTCTCTGTTGTTATATTAATTTTGGCATCTGACTTGCAAAAGTTTTTAAGCGAATCCACAAACTTAATAATAATAAATTGTAAATAAACATAGAATGATTCCGAGTATTATTTTTCAGTTTTTTTGTTGTTGTTGTTAAAGTTACTTTATTCATCTCCTAGCAAAAAAAAACCCCTAAGCTTACTAAAACAAATTTTGTGATGATATTTTTGCTTATATAATTTGAAGGTAGGGTTGCGAGGATGAATTAAAAAATAATGTTATATCAATAATAAAAACAGAATTGTTATAAAATACTAAAATACCTATGTATATGACTTGGGAAGCTTTATGCTATACGCAAGTTAACAAAATAAAGAGCCGAAAAATAAACAGCTGTGCATTCAAAGATGGAGTATGAAAGTATGAAATAACAAGGTGAGAGAAAATCATAAGTGACAGTTACATCAATAGATATGCAATTCAGTGGGAGATGCTGGTAGGGAGTGTGGCCAGAAGCTCGGTTCAGAAGTGAATAAAAATCCTTTAAGCATGGAGACGTATTTTAATAAATAATAAATATATAACTTACAGCCGGTTTCATAAAAAGCTTCAAAAGAACACTTTAGTTAAAGCTCCTTTTAAAATTTAAAGACTTGTTTAAGCTGACGCGTTTCATAAAAAATATTCCAGCTAAAATTTGAAATGTCAAAAAAAATATTTTAAAGTTGGTAGCAGTTGGTAGTGTTACCATGGAAATCTATGGAAAACATAGGTTGTTTACTAATATTTTCGCGGAATTTCTGTTGATCTGTCAATTTCATTTCTCAATTAATAGAGCATCAAAGTGCCGTTTTTTGTGTTAATTTATTATTAGGTATGGTTTATGAAATAGTAAGCGAAATCTGTAAACAATAATATTCTTCCCGTTTTGCTATGTTTTCCGCCCTATTTTAGTCATTTTTGTCTACAGTGTCACCGCATACAAAATACCTGAAATACAGTTTTTGGAAATGAATTTTGAAACTATGCGTACCTACATATACATGATTAAATTTTGTCACTACAGATTCACGACATGTACTTTATTAGGACGGCTATTCCATTTGGCATTTAAGGTACTTTTGGTTGATCGAATTTCGAACCCTTGGACTCGATGATTGTCATGATACTATATTTTTCAAAGGGTACGTATTTAAGTAGCGAAATTTCATGTTTTTTTTTAAATGAATTTGTGCTCACTCAAAGTGAACACAAATTCACTCCTTGACTCTTTCACAGTAAGCTACTTAAAGCTTGGTATTAAAAGTTTAAAGAAACGCGATTGCGCTTTTACGATGCAATAAAATCCATAATCCTGGTCACACTTTGTGGAGTATAATATAATAACCGGTTGATTCGTGCCATTGCTTCGCTATATTCGGAAAGTACTGCGTGTGTGAAGGTGAACAGTCACCTTTCACCGGAGTTCTATCTTACGAAAGGTGTGAAGCAAGGGTGCGTCATGTCACCCTGGTTGTTCAATTTGTTCTTTGATTTTTGCGTCAGTGGGTTAAAAGATATAAATATAGGGGTTGAACTAAATGGAATAAAGGTATGTGCGCTTATGTATGCAGATGATTTAGTACTTATGGCTGAGTGTGAAAATGATTTGCAAGAACTAGTGTCAAGTGTGTTTGAAAATTGTGCAAAAAATGGTCTAAAAATGAATGTAAGCAAAACAAAGGTTTTGGTATTTGAAAGGGATGAAGCAAGAACGAATTGCAAAGTAACCGTAGAAAATGAATGTCTTGAGCAAGTGAATGAGTATGTGTATTTAGGAAGCATGTTTAGTCGTGATGGAAAGTGTGAAAAAGAAATCGAACGTAGGAAAGTTGCTGGTTGCAGGGTGGGCGGTGCATTAAGACCTATAATGAGAAACAACAACGTCTCACTACAAGCAAAGAAACTAGTGCATAACGCAATCCTGCTACCATCGATGATGTATGGTTGTGAAACGTGGACATGGACGAAAAAAGAAGAATGTAGTATAAATGCAGTAGAGATGAAATCTCTACGAAGAATATGTGGAAAAACTTTATGGGATATGGAAAGGAATGAAAATATTAGGAAAGAATGTGGTATGGAAGTAAGTGTTGTGACAAAGATGAAAATTAATAAGTTGAGATGGTTTGGGCATGTGGAAAGAATGGATGCAAATAGAATGACAAAGAGAATTCATAAGGCTGAAAGGAAAGGTGTAAGAAAGCGTGGGCGACCGAGAATGACGTGGATCGAACACATCGATTCCGTCCTCAAGGAAGGCCAGGTAAGAAGTAAGAGAAATAGGAGAAGCTGTATGAGAAATAGTATGTCGGTGGAAGAAGCGAAAGAAGTATGCTTGGATAGGAAAGAGTGGAGGTCCGTTCTCTCTAACTACCCCTTACGGGACACGGCGTGATGGGTAAAAAAAAAAAAAAAAAAAAAAAAAAAAAAAAAAAAAAAAACTTTGTGGAGTACTTTTAGCCTCTAACGCTTCTGCAATGTACCAACATGTTATAAAGGAAAGTCGGGTTAGTGCGAACGCTTATAACTCGAGATCGGCTGAACATATTCTTCCGATGTTTGATTTATTGGATTCTTCTCCGCTCCAGATAACAGAATAACTATTTAAAGCTGAAAATGCATAAGAAATAGTATAAAATATAATATTAAACTTAGAATGGAATGGATTTACTAACAACAACGCCATCTATGAAAAATTCTATAGCAACTAAATTATTGTTTACCCCACTACCATTAACATTAATAATATTGGTACGCAGATTTTTGATGGAACTTTTTCGGACTTTCAGAAATAATTCTTTAAAATTCAAACATACCTATTTTATACGTATTTTTGTATAAGTTACAAATTCGAAATCAATATTCATAGTAAGGACTACAGGACAACATCTGTCGGGAAAGCAGCAAGAGTAATATATTTCTTAACACTATGCGCCTTGTTGGAAATTAAGTCTAGAATGTTTTCCCAATTTACTTATAACGGCATTGTAATGGATCGACGTATATGCTAGAAGAGATACAGGTTTTAGGAAAATTGAAATTCCTTTATAAATCACGCGTTTTATGAACGTTGTGAATATTTAAAGGATGCAGTCAATTTTGATATTCACCAACTGTGGCGTACTGCAGGGAGCAAACCAAAATGTCCAGTACGGTGCAGTAAGTAAATAGGTTTGGTAATGAATAATTCTAGTGTGGACAGGTATAGGTGCAGGGACACTCTCGCCCACGCTCTAGCACCCTGATATATTATGCAATTCACTCTAGTTTACTTGTTGGCACCTGTGATCCTAACTTATGCAGCAGTACCTCCTGTTATAGCTTAGCTGTTTAGCAGTCAAATTGCGAAAAAACGGTTGCGCGTTCAATTCCAGGTAAGTATAACTTTTTTAGTGTTACATAGCAGTAATTTCGAGACTGACTTGACTGAAAAAAGTGCTGGACGGGACTGGATGGCTTGAACAACACAAAAAAGCAGCATTTAAACTATGTACATACAAAACATTTGTTTTCCATGAATCTGGGCTCACTAAACAGAAATACACTTTTGTCATCTTTCACACTAACAAAAGGCTTTCATTATTAATTAGACAGATTTCTACTAAAATAATTAAATCGATTTATTTTATGTATTATGTAAAAAAAACTTTTTATTTTTTTGGTGATTGATGAAAGATTCAAATCGATTGGAAAAAGTGTTGAGGCAAATAGAAACAAATAATGAAAGAAAGGTATCAGTGATTCTCAAGCAATAAGAAAAATAGACTTCGAACGACAAAAAGGGTAGGACGACCAAGGCTGATATGGGAAGACATGTTGAACGGCATTGCCGGGATGATCTGGTGCAGCAACACATTAAAAAACGACCAGATGGAGAAGGTCTTAGAAGACAAGGAGTGGACGGGATAAGGCTAGAAAAGAAGAAGAAAAATAGTAGAAATTTTACTTTTGGTACTACATTTATTAAAGTATATGCTTTTATCCAGCTGTAAAAATGGAGAAGGTATTCATAGTAGTGGATCACCGAATCACTGCTTGTAATAAGAACAAATTAGTAGCACTCGTTCTCTCGCATGCAACGCCGTCGCCTGACAGTTTATTAACAGATTCTAATAGGCATCCTTGTTAGCACTCCGTTAATAATAGCCACACAGAATAAAATGACTGAAAATAAAGAATAATGCGTTCGTCTGAGTGTGCAAGTCGTTTATTTGTCTCGTTGAAATCAGTCTAGCTAGAGAGTAGGGTTGCCATATCTAGGCTGGGTCATAACCGGGACATTCTGACACTACAATAAAGTGACAATGCAGTAAAATCATCTCAATAATATGATTACTAAAAACTAATAATGAACTTCTTGCTATTGAAGAAGTTGGTACGTTATAATATTTTCAAAAGTTTTTTCACTCTTGATATAAATCACACTCTTTTTAATTAACGTTAAAAATGCTTTCAATCATTCCCAATGCGTCTTCAAATCAGAAACTTGATGGGTTTTATGGTAGGTATTTATTAAATGAAATTGCTCTTTCGAGATGAAAAAAAAAAACTAACTGAAAATAATGATGGTTTGCGGATTTGAATAACGTTAAAAGAAAGTGATCATACCAAGCACGCCTTTGAAATAACATTAGGTAGAATATTATCCTTAGTCCGTAGATTTTTATCTTTAAGGTATCCATTAAAAATCGAACTTGATGAGGAATCGAAAGACATTATATATTTTAACGAAAATACGGAGTTCCGGATGCACTTAACCAATAACAATATAGGATACTTGTTTCACGATGCATATTATTTTGCTTACGTATAAATCTGAAAAGTTATTTTGTGTAGTTTATTGATTAAGCATGACAGTAAAACCTCTGCGCCAAACAATGTGACAGTTATAACTAACGTTGGAACCATTTCGCACCATAAACTCAACATTTCTGAAAATCTTAGTATGAACATTTGGAAGTAACATTACGAATTGCGTTACTCTAACAAAACCCTCTCCTATTCCTTTCCTTCTTCTCTTTTTTAACTCGATCATTTAGTAAATATAAATAAAAAAAAATATATATTTTCATCATAATAAAATGTTGAATACTATCATTGGCGCTGTGAAGTTTGAATAAATTGTATATCAAATATAAATTATAATTGTAATATTCACAATAAAAAGTAAAAAAAAAAAAACCAAAGAATTTCAGTATCTTTCCGAATCGACAACTTTTCAGTCCCGATATATCTGTGGAGACATGAGGCAACCCTAGACGTGTAGTAAATCCCTTGTTCCGCTGTCATGTGATTAGTGGTTCCCATTTGTTGGGCCATGGTGTTTATTTTAGATACACGTGTACATGACGACATTTTGAAAACAATTTCATTAACATGGAAACACGTGATTAAAATTATTTTATAAAATGACAAGAAATAATAATCTTCAGCCGTCGAGTCAACGTTCTAAAATAATTATTGTTATTACTTAGATATGTTTTTTTTTTGTCAAATTAGTTGATTTTAATAACATTCTTTGAAATTGTCTACAAGCGATATAAATCTCTATTTTAATGACAAATTTTACATTGAAAAGGTAAAACATTTTTAAAACATTTAAATTAGGTAGTAAGATGTAATTTCGCAAATATTAGTGACGTTCCTTGCAAAAACCATCCAATCTCATCATAACCTGTCATCGTTCAGAAGTTATCACATTCATAATTTATCATATTTTAAGAAGACCACAATATCAAAGAAAAAGTCAAAATCGTCAAAAGAATTTGCCTCGTCATTTACGTAGAGAGGGAGACCTCAGAAAAATTGGATCAGTGAAATAAGGTTATGCAGAGAAATGGCAATAGTCAACGGAGGCGATAAGTGGGGAGGCTGCCAGGAGCAAGAAGAAGCAGGTAATTAATTTTTTTTCTAAAGTTTCGCGGTGGAAAAATATACAAATATATTTCGAAAAAAAAAACACGTGAAAGGAACTGCACAGAAGTGGTTGACTTTGGCAGAAAACATTTTGACTCCACTTATTCTTCTTGAAATGTTAGGTACTCCTAACCGATATCGTCGACTATATTTTAACCCAATATCTTCTGCTACGAGGCTTTTTCACGTGCAAAAATCATAACCTGCCCTTCATTTATATTCAATAAAAAATATGTTCACCATACGTAAAAAATGGTGAGTTAAAAGTAACCGATCAACTAACTCACACATTTTATACACTTTACTATTACACAAACTATTTTTGTTAATGTGTTGAATGGCATATCTAAAAGATTCATTGTGTGAGAAGTTTAATTGACCGATTCTCCTGTCTCCAAGAATAAACCGCATTTTTACACGTCTCGTTAGTATTCATTAACATCTCTTTAAACCCTCACGAAAGAATAATAGTCTTCCCTCAATTACTACGCACTAATTTTTTTCATGTAGGAAATCCTTCGAGAGTTTTTGTAGTTTGAAGTAAAAAAAAAATCTAAAAATAAGAAATAATAATAGGTACTACGCGTATGATGTATGTCTTGAAAAAATATATCTTCGGGATATGGAGTGTTCTTTACCGACTACCTACTTCAACGTGTGAAGGACCGTCAAAACAAAGAAAGAGAAAAAGTATAAATATAATAATATGATGATGTTGTACCTATAACTGTTTTATTTGAGGGAACTGACATTATTCCGATCCCGACTAGAATAATTCTTTTCTTTTTAACTTGTTGTTCGATTTGATTGACGGTGTATGTCAGCTCTAATAGAATGTCCGTCATATTATTATGAATTAATTGTATATTGATTTCGAACTAAGATGAATTGTGACTTCGAAAAAGAATAGGGTTGATTTTATTCGTTTTATTATAAACTCATGATATTGCGAATTATTTTTTTGTAGTTTTTTACAGGAAGAAAATCAGAATGTTTTAATAAAAAATACTTTTAATAAAAAATCGATGCATTTATTCAATTATTAAGTTAGCTCAACGAAACTTAATTGAAAACAGTATTCTTGCATAAGTTCTTTTATATAATGATTTATACATTAGAACGGATTTTGTTTGACTACCTATCTCGGTAGCCAAGTGGCATTGGCGCCAAGTTGGGATCAACAGATCTCGGTTCGGGTACTACTCAAAGATAGAATTCTGTCTCAGATTGGACGGGACCGGTTGGGTAGTGAAACTTTTTTTTCCGCCGGCTATCTGAAACCTATACATAGAAGAGTGCTATTGATTTATTTCGATCAATTTCTGACTTAGAATTTCTTTTTTTAGTCATTTTGCCCTCTATTTCAGATGGATTTTTTTAATGATAGGTACCTACTGATTGACATACGGTGTAATTGTTTTAAAAATATGTAATTAAATAACTAAAATATTAGACACAATTAAAATTCTTCTTTCAACTTGTATCCTTCTTGAAAACCTCATATTGACTATTATTCTGAAATGAAAAACAGACGATTGAGTTGCGTCGTATCCAATTTTTATTGAGACTTTTGACATCTCTGTATTCTGAAAATATTTTATCCAATACATTAGATGCGTAACTACTGGCAACCGATTAAGCTCTAAGCAAGAGCTTCTTGCGTTGAGTTGGAACGTGAAATTGAGAATACCAGTCATTATGTCCCTCAAAGTAGGGGGATTTAGATCAGGTGTAAGGGTGAGAACACAAAGAACGCTGGTTCCGACCGGCACCCATCGGTGCAAAGAATGTTTCTATGCATTTGAATGGGCATGCCGGAAAGCGGGTTCCTGTTTATGTTGTGGTATGCCCGATGCCCATACTCCCATGAATCCCATGGGAGAGCTCTTATTGCTTATCTTTGCCTGTCAGTAGAGTCATATGAGGGGAATACCTTCATTGATTGAACATCGAGATTAAAACGAAATGATATAAACTTATAACATATTGTATCAACATAGTCGCAAGATGCGTAAAATTTTTCAAAGAATCATAATACATATAACATTATAAGTATTACATACTCCTTTTAAATAGAATATTGGACAAGTAAATGAGAATATTAATTGAAATGAAAGATTAATGAGAATTACATGGCCCCATCATAAATCACGAGTAAACGCTAGTCACAATCTTTAAACAAATAAGAGATTATTGTAAGTTCACATAAGTTAGCTGCGCCATGAAGAAATCCGTGTGTATTATCTCATCCGTTACAAACGTTAGGCAATCGGACGATTATTTATGTGCTCAACTTATTTTATAATAAGAATTTTAAGTCTCAACTTACATATCTAATCTCCTTAAGACTTATAATTTATTTTTCCAAACCATAACATGTACGATTATTTTCGTGTTTTTGTGTAGAGTAACTGGTGCAGATCACGGGTAAACTTTTTTTTAATTGGCAGAACTATCTACTATATAAATTAAAGTCGGGTTAGTGCGAACACTTATAACTCGAGATCGGCTCAACAGAATCTTCTGATGTTTGATTTATTGGATTCTTCTCCGCTCCGGATAACAGAATAACAAATAAAATGTTTAAAAACTGGATAAGAAATGATGTAAAATACAATATTTAAGTTTGTATGGAACGGTTACCTATGACGCGCCCACGCCATCGCGGGTAGTTCCCTCTCATTTTCGCATACGCTCCTACAGTAGCCCATCCCACTTACTCCACCAACGCACCGATTCGAGCGTTAGAAAATTTTCACACAAAGTCGGGCACATTCGTTTTGGCAATAGGCGAGGTGTGTGCGCGAGCACATTATTCTCAAGTTCTTCCCGCCAGAGCTTTGAATATGGATGTTTCAGAAATAGTTTAATGTTATTATTTTATTAGCTTAACTCAATCGAATTAATTTTGTATTGTTTTATGGGGGCGCAGTGCACATTATGTACATATTAATTGACCATTGGAAAGCTAGTTTTATATAATAGTTTCCTGCCATTCCCAAGTATATTAAAATTGAGAGTTGATTTTATATAACAAACAAAAAAATATTAACTCAATTACCTACGTAACCCGATCGTATTTGGATATTATATCAATGTACATTATAAGAGTAGCTTTCAGTATTGTAATGGATGAAAAAAAATCACATTCACAAGCACATCAACAACAATAAAATAGAAATAGGAGAAAAGGTATTTCGGCATTGGAACAATATGATGTATCTACAGTACGGGTTAACTGAAATTTAAAACGTATTTATCTTGCTGAAATTTATGAATATTGTCTTAACCGGCAAATATACTGGTAATAATTACTTAATTGAATTATTCAACCCTTCTGGGCTTATTTATGCCTTATGCGTTATGACTAATCGTTTAAATCTTCAGTTACTTAAATACAAAAATATACGAAGACGCGAGATCTGTCATTCATTACAAATTTACTATACTTACCCTGAATTCGTTCTTTCTAATGAATTCTATTAACGTTTTTATACCTATATTTGACGTAAAAAGTGAAACAAAGCAAATGGGTTTCTTTAAAGGACTCTTCGTGAAATGACTGGCACTACCCGCGAAGAGAGCAAGCAAACAAAGCGGGATCAATAAACCGCATGGGTACGGTTTTTTTATGTAAATTAGCCGGCTAAATTCCGATTTTACCAAAATTTAATATGTACTATTTGTACATATTAAATGTTAGTGGAATAAAATATTTCTATAATATTAACTGCACGAATACTAAGAAAAAATGGTTAACATAACTGTTTATCAAAGTTATTTACTAACAGTTAATATTGGCGATAGACTGAGTTTAACTAACATGACCGATAACAAAAAATAATATGTGACTTTGTGTAGGTACCTACTGTGTAAATATCTTATCAAAGTTTAAATATTTCTGTTAAAACTTTTACTAAAAAATCCGATAAGGGCAAGTGGGAAAGTATGGAATATGGATAATCAAATATTGATTTGGATTACATAATTAAAAAATATATATCACTATACATACAGGATATGCGCATACGAAACCAATAATAAAAAGAAGCGCAGTTAATATAAATACCTAGTTAATATAAATTAACAGATTTCACTGTGATCCCAAGAGGCAAGACGATAAATTTGTGTTTGCTTAACACCAAGACTCTTGAGACCAATAGGATCCGTAACAGCAAAATACGCGAAAATGCTTAGTCGAAGATATTGTTAGATGGAGCAGATATAGAAGGCTGAACCTCGTTGTTCCGGGGCCTGCAATAAGATCCTGTAAAAACAGGTCTTTTTCCTGTAAAAACAGATCTTAGAAAAAGAGGAAGAAGAAGCTGAAACCATTCCTAACTAACACGTCGCAATATAAACATAATATTATTATGAGCCACATTACCGTGTATAATCAAACGAAATTTGTAGATAATTTTTTTTAGACTTGCTATCTGAAGTGCGTCCACTCGAGACAATGTTTGTGGAAAAAAACACACTGCACTTTTTAAGGTCCAGTCGAACAGAGAATAAAACAATTTTTTAGAAAAAGTAACGACCAAGTTCAATACGTAATTTCCAGTTTTTCATAGTTCCATATTTTTGTCTTTACTGACTCAGTATGGAGATATGATTTTTCTATTGAAAGACCAAACCTATTCTTCAAGTAGGATGTCTATAATTACGATCATTTAAGAGCATTATTTGAAAGTTTTACAATGCACTCGACAAACAAAACTTGGAATACAATAGGTACCATTCATGGTATTCTCTTTCAATGAGACAAGTTGAATTCTTCAGATGACGTGTGTGAATCTTCATCACATGTCAAATACGACTCATGTGCTAATTTAGTTCGCAAATTAAAATTTAAGTGTAAATTTTAGCAAATTAATTACTGTAATAGGTACCTACCTATGTATACTAAATTGTTCGCAATTTCATAAAAATTTAATTATTATGATCAAAATCGTTGATTTTGTATTTTTCTTAATCTATGCAGTAACTGTTGTGACAAAGATGAAATTTAATTAGTAGAAATAGTTAGACATGTTTAAAGAATAGTGCTTATAGGAAAACAAAAAATAACTAAAGGCTTAAAATAAATTTGTAAGAAGGCGTGGTCGATGGACTATGACATGACATTGGCCGAACACATCGATCCATCCTCAATGAAGGCCTGGGGCCTTACTCTGCATTCACATCGCGATCCAATTCTAATATTAGTTAGTTAGTGTGAAAGATGTCAAAAAGTGTATTTGTGTTAACTTCGAGTGAGCACAGATTCATTAAAAAACAATTATAAAAAAATAAAATTAATAACGATGTCATTATGAAATATAGATTTTTGTTGCTGATCATAAAAGTAGTCTTTTTTTAATCAATCTATTTAGGTATATAAGTATAGACGGTCGACATTGAAATTGGGATTGAACTTTAATAATGGCAGGTCAGAAGTAAAAGAAGTATTGTCTCAACCAGTAAATTACAATAAATTTTCTCCACCCATTCGCGTTTCAAAGAACAGAATCAAAATCACGGTTAAACCATGATTTGGTATAGGTATTAGGTGTTCGCACTCAGTTTTTTTTTCAAGTTTCCACATAAGCCTTATTTGGCGTGTACTTATTCAAATTTACACGTGCATCATATTTTGTGTGTGACAGCGATATATTATTGTATTGTATTGTACTGTATGTAGGTGTAAAATCCAGTCTATTGTGAAGATATGTGAATAAATTTGTGTCATGCAGAGACGTTTGGTGCGTTGCTGCAAATCTCGTCCAAAATACTCGCACATTCCCACCAGTCCTATTTGCATTGCCATCCATTTGTTTTTAAAGAAATAGATGTTTTCTTTGGGGACGTGTTGGAATGCAGGGGTGTGTAGGAGGAATGGAAAGATTTTTGGAACGTCGCGTAAACAACTTGTCAAATAACAGTCGAAACAAAATAAAAATGTCTGGAAATACCTAAATAAAACGAAAATGTACACATCACAATTTTTCTCTTTTCTTGTTGAAATTTCTTGGAAAAATACACGAATTACTTATTTTATATTCCGACTTCAGTTTTTTTTTTTCACATATTTCGTCTAGGTTAAAATAAACTTGTAAATAATAAGGTATGTTTTTCATTAAAATTATTTACTGATAAATAGTGGGTGGTTTACATTAAAACTACAATGAGGCTGTCATCTGTCTGTTATCCATGAAATCAAATTTATAACATTCAGTTGTCCAGGATATTTTTTCTGAGAATCTTAGGATCAAAGGTCTGCTAAAAGTCATACTATAAGGTCGACAACTGAAGATGGGATTCAGCTAGTTTTGAACGATAGGATGAAAAGCAGGTTGAAGGGCCATGATCCGGGACAAACAGCCAATACCGTATACCAAATTATTTTAAAATCAGTTTGCCGCCACGGTTTGAGCAAGATTCGCTGAATCCCATCCCCAGTTGTCGATCATGTTTATAGAATTTCAAATTAAATAATTTATCATGTTTAGTTATTCGCTAGCGAAATATTATGTATGATTCTTGCGGAAGAATATGAAGGAAACAAAAGTTTTCCTTTGCGTTTCACCCTGCATGCCCATGACTTCCACCCACATATTCTCACTTCAAAATGAAAAGATTAGCCACGATCTTTAAGAAAAACTAACGAACGTCTTCTTCTGCTAGTTTGAAGGCTGGTTTAGTGTGATCACTTTATATAAATAACGTTCGCCATTTAGGTGGTTAAATTCGTCAAAATCCCCGAAATTGCAAATCATGGGCATTTAAATGTCGAAAAAACCCACTCCCCAACATGACTCTATGTCGCATCCATAGACGTCTCAACCAAAGTCGCTATAGGACACAAAAATCAATAAAATATTGGGAATGTTAGGACAGAAGAATCGATAAATGCCTATTTGGAACGTTTTGTAATGGAGCTTGATTGAATATTCTATTGATTTCTATTCTGTGATGATATTTGGCAGTTTGACACTTAAGTTACTACACGAGTTCAATACAAAATTTTAGATATGGTTATTTTCACGAGCGTAAGTAGGCAATGCGAGGACTCTATTATGTGGAAAGAAAGTTGTAAAACAATGGTGGTTCACGGTTGAATATACATTCATTATGTACTAATTCAAATTTCATATCAGCTAAAACAATCAGTAAACAACAGCGGCACAATACAATAGTATTATATCGACCAACTTTGAGATTATTTTCAAAAGACAACATTTCCAATACCAGCTTCGTATTAATTTCTCCCAAGTGTTACATAAAATTAATGTAACGTCAATACATATGTACAGTGGAAGCGAACAATTGTACGTATTGTTTTTGTTAGTAGATGAATTATATCGAATCCACATAAAAAGATTCAGAGGGAAGCGGGAGCAAACAAATCAACAAAAACTTCATACTAATAATACTAATACCGATTCACTGTGTTTTATTCTCGTAGTGAGTTTCTCAGTAAAACAGAGTATTACGTACACAGCTCCGATTTGTGTAATAATGTCTTATTAATCTAGTGCTGTTTTTGTATATTGTGGGAGCTTCATACAGATTACGTTATAAGGTCAAACTCTTGTATAACGAAATTCAGTGAAGAGAAACGGATTTCGTTATAATGAAAATTCATTACCATAACAATTTATTTATTTATCGTATGGTATACAGTACATCACATCATAAGTTATTCAAAATAATGGTCATTTAGTAAAATAATTTTTATTTGGGGTGTAAAGCTAGTTCGCCTCCTCGTGGTGCACCCTGGTTAAAGCTACGGCTACACTATGGCCCATGCTGGTCCAGGATGGCCAAATAGTGGCACTGGCCAAGCATTGGCAAGTAGCAACATTTGGCAAATATACTTGTACACCTGGCTACACTATTGGCCCAACTCTGACAGCTGGCACGAGGCTAGATTGTTACACAATGTTTCTATCACTGATTTATTGATTAATTCTTGCTTTTATTCATCATTTTACATTCTAATCTCAAATTATTTGCTGTATACTCCTATCTGAGTGGGGAATTTCAAGAGAGTTTATCTCCCTGGGCAAAAACGATATTTTAATATAATTTCCAATTCACAAATATACCTACACAATAAAAACATTCATAATTTTATTAAACCTAACCTTCAATTTTTATTGATGTTTATTGTTTTGCAATAGGTATATATTTACCTAGCTCTTACAGGTTGATTTGGACTATAACATAAATGAAAATAAAAGATATTGATAAAAAAAACAAGAATCATGAGTACATTACATACATACTCGAGTGGTTTAAAGAAAGCATCAACCACCGTCTTTGCCGTTTGCGTTTTTCATTATTTTTAATAACAGAAAAGCAGATGCCGCATGTATCACTGTATAGGACGCTGCAATTAATGGCATAATATGATATTATCATTGTCAACTTTCATTACTTTATCAGGATTATAAAAAAAATGTACAAAACACTATGAAAATAACAACATGGAAGACATGACAGCTGTCACATTGTTCCATTATTGGTGAATACTTGCGAACTCGATCGACAAGTACCTATACAAGTAACGGCCAATGTCAAATATTGGGCGATATTGGTCATTGGTGAAGCGGCCACACTACTTGCCCATGATGGGCCAGCGCCTCTATTTGGCCAGCATGGCCCATAGTGTAGCCGTAGTTTTACGGCCAATGTCAAATATTTGGCGATATTGGTCATTGGTGGAGCGGTCACACTACTTGCCCATGATGGGCCAGCGCCTCTATTTGGCCAGCATGGCCCATAGTGTAGCCGTAGTTTTACGGTCAATGTCAAATATTTGGCGATATTGGTCATTGGTGGAGCGGTCACACTACTTGCCCATGATGGGCCAGCGCCTCTATTTGGCCAGCATGGCCCATAGTGTAGCCGTAGTTTTACGGTCAATGTCAAATATTTGGCGATATTGGTCATTGGTGGAGCGGTCACACTACTTGCCCATGATGGGCCAGAGCCTCTATTTGGCCAGCATGGCCCATAGTCTAGCCGTGGCTTTACACAAAATGAGCTAGCACATTGGTCGCCAGATAATTAAACATCGATCCTGGCGTACATCACATCGAAACTTACCATAACAATGAGAGTTTTAGTTACCTATTTTTTTTTAGATTTCCTTGTAAATTTTGTGTTGCTAACATATTTTTGTTTGCAAAATAAACTACTTGAGAAATTCCTATCCCGTAAGAATATATCTGCTATTTTAACATCATGAATTTTGTTCCAAATATTTCATTTATTGCAAAAAATATACTACAAAACCTACATTGATAAAACGATAGATGTATGAAGCACATATTATGGAAAATTCGTTATATTGAGAATGACACATCTTTAGTATTCGTTATATTGAGATATGATTTTAGAAATAGGAATCTCATAATTGCTGTCAGAATATTAATTAACTTGTAATTATTAGAGAATTTATGATTTCGCGTGAGTGGTGGAAAAAAAACACCAACAAAAATTCGATAAGGTTTTTCAGTTGGGACAAAATCGTTCAGACACGAACTGAAGCGAAAGCTTTGCGATATCAGACAGTAAATGACCCCAGCCAACAACGATACGATCCATGTTGGTTCGTGATTAAATTTTTACACGAAACTCAGGGGGCACGCATCAGAGCCATAAAACAAAAATATGAATGTCAAAAGAGCAACCGACTATCAGGATCGTGATAAAAATGTTTCGCGTGTCCATCTGCTATGAAAATATCTGTAATACCCCCCGCCGGCTAACCTCGGGAACACCTGTAAATTTGACAGAATGTGATGGCCTGCGGACAGGCGCGATTATTGTTAGACGAGGGATTTGAGAGGAAAACAAAAACAAAATTTAGTTTAAGGGGTAAAATTTTCGGACGGAAAAAGGTTGATGGGGTACAAAGCCGTAAATGATCCAAAAAACCCTAGAGGTATAATGTTATTGGATTTTGGTGCGAAGGAAAGCCTCTCTCTCTCCTCTTCTCCACACAAAGCCTTGTTTCGAAAATTCGTGTTTGAAATCGAAATCCCTCTAAATGCGTAGAGCCATGGCGAGGTGCGCCCTCTCTCTGAACTGAAACAACACAAAGCGAACACTGACGCGAGAGTATCATTATTTCCACATACTCCTAACCACTTTAAGCACAGTGTGTTGCGCCCTGCTTTATCCTTCCACACATGAACAGTACTATGTACATTCCTGTTCACAGTATAAAATAAAATGCCAGCTAGAGTACCAACAGTGAAGCAACAAAGTACAAAGAGTGAAATTTCACATCTTAATGCATTTTTATAACGATATAAGCACGTTACCGAAAAAAGAACATTTCTATAAAAACTTCACACAAGTTTATTTTCGTCAAGCTTTGCGTTACTTTATATGCAGTAACGCTAAATAAAGGTGATGAGTTAATTTGGTAATTGAAGAAAATGTTCTAGCGTCTCACAGTTCAGAAATCCCGAAAATTTTCGGACTAGATGGGATAAATAAACTTTTTTTAGAAATGCAAAGTTTCATTTTATTCATATTTTAGTTAAAAAGTACAATTAAACCTTACTAAGGTACATAATATATAAGATCGATTTTTTTGTCGATTCCTATTCTATAGGTACATGTTGCACCAATTGCAAGTTGTAAGTTCTATATATAGATTAAAAAAGAGAAACAGTGTACTAAAATTGGGTGTATTGGCGGGATTATTACCGAGGGAATCTCTTACATCCAACCTACCAACAAAACTTCAAAAAAATATGCATACCTATAGTTAACACAATTATACCATAAAGAAAAATAAAAACTTACATGTATTTTTAAAGTTGTGGAAGAGTTAAAATGTTTTTTTTTTATTTAAATTACTTCCACCACGGAAAAAAATCATATTCAAAAATTTATAAATATTATTACATAATTATTGCTGTGTCATACAATATCTCGATTGCTGATCGGTAGATTATTTGCGTGGTAAGTACCTACAGAAGCAAGCATCTTATAAATTTACTATGGCGTAGCGTTTTTAAGCTATTATATACGAACTTGATAAATTATATACCTAAATGATTTTTCAGAAGTAAACTTCGACGGAATGCTTCAATATTATTTTCTCGAAATGTTTTCTAACGTTACTATGATAATACGTCTGGTGGTTTTTTTTTCTAAGTCTCGTCAATATAAAGAAACACGACTCGTATGTGGGGTCACTGGGTGATTTCTCTCTGCGTGGTCGGAATAATTTAGGATGCTCCGGTCCCTAGGGACGGGGGTTGAGAGTAAATAATATTGGCCATTTAAAAAATCAATCACCGTCCACGTGCGAATAAGTCGCTACCACCAACGCAGACTATCACCCCCATTAGTTTTATTAGAAACACACCGATATGCGATCAGGGTAAGATTCAAAGTTCAAACCACACTTAGCACTATGCGAATCCACACAGTATTTGAAAATATACAGCAAATCAATCAAAGCTACATTAAGAGAATAAAAATAGCAGAGAGCATCCTAAAACGTATTGATTAAAAAAACAATCCGGGAACACGAATACATTCCGCCGGCTATACTGACACCATTGTACAGAAAAGTGTTACATTATTATTATTGACTTAATGGCGAATGATATAAGTATGAAAAATATTTCCCGAAAATACCGAGTTACGAAAGAACTTACCAATTATAATATAGGAGGATTTTGAACTGGATTCTTGAACCCACGAACACTAGTACGGGGCAGGAAAGTCAGAGATCACACCACTTTCTTACCAACTATTCCTTGTCCCACGTATGCTATAACATATTAAGGTATGAAAGTACCTGGTTTAAAATTGATATAGGTACCTACCTAATAACTTTGAGTATGAATAAATTGAATATTAAGAAACACATTTTAAGATATTCTTCAATAATAAGAAAAGTAGGTATATGGCGGAGATAAAATAAATGGATATCTCACAGAAAAGATGGTGGCCTTCATATTTTTTCTAAGAATCAATAGCGACGTCGCAGATGTCTTCAGTAGAGCAACTCACCTGAAACAAAAATAAAATAATACTTTGTTAATAGGTATATCACATAAAAACATATATTGAGATTTGAAAAGAGAATAATATTTTAGTCGGATATTTAAGTGGTTAGTTTAGTAGCGCCTAGTGGTTCGGTCTGAAGGTCGTGGGTTCAATCCCATTCGCACCACAAATTTTCTTTATGTGAAAGATCTCTAGAGTTTATTTGTATAAGCCAAGACACACAAAATATCTATACAATATAAATTTAAACTAACTGAATTCAAGCCGTCCTGATTGAAGCCACAGAGTTCATGCGAGCGTCGGCGTCGGTCGGACAGACCGAGGCTAGTATCCTCGGCGAGACTTTACACATGGGAAAAAATTCGAATCAATTTTTCTAAACTAAGAGTACGAATGATCACAACTAAACCAACTATCAGTTTTGTATTCTAGAAGTTCAACGTTCTTGTCAATAAGTTGTGCTTTAATTTTGAAAATATTCAGATTTTACAAGCAAATCTACGCTTTATTGTTTGTTAAAACATTATCAGAGAGGCGGGCCAGATGGATAGGCCACATACTACGCCACGACAATCTCCTGCACACCATAATGGAGGGCATGACTGAGGGTACGAATGCTAGGGGGCGTCCGCGTCGAGAGTACCTTGAACAATTATTTGAGGATATGGGCTGCACATCTTACATGGAGCTGAAGAGGGCTGCGGAGGACCGGACGAGATGGAAAACTAGATGCAGATCTTTGCTGCAAACCAATTCGTAGGATTGAGACTGCAGAAGAAGATTGTTTGAAAACGTTTCTGAGGAGTATCCAAGCAATGATTATCGACTTATAGACAAAACTCTCTAACTTTAATCTGTTGATATACAAAAAAGATTTATAATTAATCACTACTTTAAATTTTATACCTATTTATTTTAGTGGATAAGATTATTTGTTACTAGGATAGGAGAAGACGGAAGAAGTTCGCAACGATTCGATAGGTAGATAGAGCGTAGAAGCTCGTACTGCTTCATCACACCATCCATATTTTCCATGCGATTTAAACCCTAACTTGGTGTAAGTAATATTATCAAATAATGTCGAGTAGATTCGAGCCCCAATACTTAGGAAGTTCTGCCCAAGTTGGTGGCGGCGAGGGGGTGTACGGAAGATAGATATTACTAATAATGGTGTAGGGGTACCTCTGATCTAAGTAACTAGTGTCTCTAGAAACGGTGAAATAATATTATGGACTGCCGGCAACTTGTTACGGTGATACTAGGAACAAAGTTTACTTCAACATTACTATCACCATACTATAATAGTTCAGTGGTTGCGAAACTTTTCCACCGCAATATTCTCAATTTGATAATCTCCAAACAATTTTCAATCTTTGTATAAAAGGCCATTATTTTCTAAACAAATCTTTAATTTGAACTTACTGTGTAAATTTTCATTCAAATAAACTATATAGTTCCTCTCTTTCTCAAATAAAACGCCGAGTAGCCTAATTGTTGTTTTTTTTTTTCAAAAAACTCTAGTATTAGACTGAAGTCTTTTTTTACGAAAAACTTCATGATTAACATATGAAAGAGACTAAAAACCGATTTCTTTATAATTTACTAGCTTTACCGACAGACGATGTCTTTTTTTAGGTCAAATTCTGACAATCGCACAAACTATCAAACGCCAATTGCAATTCAAAAATAGAATATTTCATTTTGTCAAAAGCACTAAGAAGGATATTATCTACATCACGCCGCGTCCCAGGTGTACTGCCGTTTCCTCCACCGGCATTGCGACATTTCTGGTACAACCTCTCCTATTTGTTTCATTTCTGACCTGGCCTTCCTTTAGGAAGGAACCAATGTGCTTGATCCCCTTAATTCTAGGTCGACCACGTCTTCTTATACCTTTTAATTCCGCCATCAAGCAATTTCTACAAAGAGACGTGGAGGAAAAGTCTTAGAATTGTCCAATTCATATAATCTCTACGGACTTTGAGAAACCCTCCCGGACCATATTTTGACAACCGTTGTATTATTATAATATGAAACGTGATGTTTTATAAGTGTAGATGCCAACTGAAGAAGACTGTTAGATTCTGTATCTCTTGGCTGCGTGTGTGTAGCGGGTAATTCGAGTTAGTGGTGTGTTGGTGGGCTAAAGGCTGATTACGCCATTCGAATGAGTGGTCCCGTGGCAGACTCCCGGATCTCCTGCCCCATCATCTCGATAATGAAGATATAAATGCGGCGACTGTTGTTATTATTATTACACAGATATTATTGTGTGTTTCAAAACTCCCCCATCCCCCAATATCACGCATTTTCAATATAAATCAACTCGGTTGTAGGGAATACATGTGAATTTTCAAGTTTCTATTCAGTATCCACAGAAAATATTAAAAAAATCACTATTTTTATATTTATTTTGAGATCGTTCAGGGCGAAAAATCAATAGTGGAAGTAGTTGTTTTTCTTCGCAAATATCGGCAATCGCATCCCACATAGATGATTTGTGCACTTACATACGTGAACAAAATAACAAAAAAAACTAACAATGATTTCCGCAATAACAGTATGTATGGTATGCATTTGAAATAACAACGAACCTTTGTGGTAACATATTCGACTTGTATGGGAAAACGAATTTGTAAGATTCTATCAATAATTATTCTATATTTTCGTAACGTTTTAAGCTCTGATTGAAAACAACTCTAGGATCAGCCGTTCTCAAGTTTTATCAAGACACTCGCATAGTTAATCGTTTTTATATATATAATTGCTTTAAAGAGAAATACCTTTTGGCTCGGAAATCCTGGGACATAAAAATTTCGACAAGTATGCAGTGAGTGGGTCAACCTTTCAATAGGAGACCTAAGCGATGGATTTGTGATGATATTTATATGAACTATCGTGGAGTATCTCATTTGAGCTCGGAGAACGTGATATAAGAGTACATTTTTGGTCTATTAAATTTGTGAAGTATTTTTGACGCCTCTAAACCTTGTTAGATCACGTATCGAGGGTTCAAGTACCTACCTCCCGTCATAATGAAGACGTTTGTTCGAGCTCGGCGTGTCGTTTGCGTTTAATGAAGTGTTAACGATTTCTACAATTCCAGCGTGGAACCGTAATGGCCGGCTGTTAGGAGCTTCCATACGGCGGGGCGTGAGTGATACGCGCTGTGTCTAGGAGACACAAGACTAATCCCTGACACATCTGTTTCTCTCGTTCAATGTTCCATAATGTTTATATTGTCTCAATAATTACAAATATAGCACGTCTATTTCCTCTCCGCCACTAATGTAGTCTGTTAGTTTCATTGTGGTTATTGTATAGCAGTTCTGACGAATCGCAGTTATACATCAAGTGTGTATTACTATAACAAAAGTAGCCTTAACTCTTCGCCTTAATATCCTGAATATCATCATCATCTGCCCCCGTTTGCCCACTACATGAGAAAGACCTACCCTCTCCTTCTTCATTCCTGCCGTCTCTGTAAAATCCACATCAACTAGGGTCTAGCGAACCTCTTAATCTGGTAGGTTAACTCTCCTGTGGTGTTTTATCTTCCCTTGGTCTCTCCAGGAGTCTCTTAGTCAGCCACTCTTGCATCATACCCCGCCCATCTTTACCTTGCACAGCCATCGTCCTTACTACGTCGGTCACTTTAGTCTGACTTTGTATTCAGTCATTATCTTCCTATATTGCAGTTTAATGCCTAACACTATTTTCTCAATATTTCGTTGAGCTATTCGCAGTTTATTGCATGAAAAATTGGCCAAGGTCATAGTTTCCAGTCCATATGTGAAGACTGCCAAGACACATTGCTCAAACACTTGTCTTCAGTGTGTTTGGATAGAGCTACGAAAAGTAGTGCTAACCATCCCAAAAGCTACCCATGCTACACTTTTTCTTAGCACTAATTTGGGTTTCCGATCATCTCAACCTACAGATAATTTGTGCTCAAATTATATGCAATGGTCAACCTCTTCCAATGGAAGGCATTTATCACGTGTGCCCAAATGCGCTGAATATTATTGATATTAAAATCCCCGAATAACTATTGCAACACCATTTTAAGCCTTGAGTCAAGGGAGATACATGGATTTGAAAGTCGTCATGAAGATTGAAGAACTTTATTTGCCTCCCAACGCCCTATAATATTTTGAGATGTAATATTTTAGGTATAATATAAGTATTACTATGAAATGTTCGGTTGTATCGAGTGCAAAGTAAGCAGTTAAGTTAAGCGATATTCGGATAATATTGGGAGTGGAGTGGAGCTGTAATTTAGCAGCTATAGAGCATGGAGCAAAAACAGTAATGGAAGTAGGTACCGGCGGCGCAATGATTACAAATAATAGCGGCAGAAGTGGTGCAAGAAACCGGCGCTCTGAGCGTATTCCATTAATCACCAGCATGCTGCACCCTGTATTGTATGCATGCACGGAGAAATATATGTTCGCCAATATGTTATGTACAAATGGTAATTTTCCTCTACACTAGCATAGTACGAATTAAATTCAACCATTAGTAGTACATAGGTACCTATAATACCTATACAAAGACAGATCCAAGTCTCCCCAAGACGGGGCGTTGGTTGTGTGGGGGAGCAAAGTGCAGTTCCGTGTACGGCCGAAGGGACACCGCGTCTATTTCTTGAGGGCCTACTACATACACGATATTAAAATAAAACATAATTTAAGACGATGCGGAATATGTAATGCGTATTTAAGTACAAAGGAAACTATTTGCACTACACAGGCGCGCCCCATACAGCGTGTGAGGACTCAATTCAATTGATTTCCTCCCCACGATTTTCAATTCAAAATAGCTTAATCGACATTGAACACGAAAGGACCGATCGGCATTGAAAACGATATCACTTTAAAATAAAACCAATAAAATATATATAAATGTGGCGTGGAGGAGTGAACTATGATAGCGTTTTAAGCCACTTCTTAGAGTGGTAGTTTATGGAATTGAAATTTAACACCCAAATGGTTAGAAAGAGATCGCCATATGCCTATCTCACATTCATATACTTGCAAATAGGTAGGTACTATACACTTTTTTATCCGTTCGGAAAATTTGATATTAAAATCACCAGATCTCGTCAAAATTGAGCAATAAAAAAAAACGTAATAGGAACCAACCGTTGTTTGATCTGTAGGATAAATAAATGAAAAGATATTAGAAGAGAGTATTGTGGTTAAATATACCAAATTCGTTTTTTTTTTATTTCTTTAGATATATTTAACATAAAATCAAAATACCTTACAGTAAAATACCAAAATACCTTAGTAGTTTAAAATTTAATATTTAATAATCGATTTTTAAAGTAAAGAGCAGTCGATTACATGTAATATTAGCCTTTAAGACCATCTCATACATTATATTTATTCGCTTTTGCCAATCAAATAAAAAAATTTTGAAAAGTATTATTACAAAGAAAAAAGAGTATAAGCACAGGGTCAATTTCCTTGTTTTCACACTCAAATGTGATTTATATCGTCTGTCTTTCGGCTCTACAGAAGGATCCAGGGAAACCCGACCAACCACATTTGTGCGCGTAGTCCGCGCATCCGTCGTGTCGAGTACAGTCTATTAAGATGTCAGATTCGTCTTGGCTGGTCAAGCCCCAGGTGGTGAAATTGTTATCTAAGGCTCAAAGGATCATTCCGCTGCAAATTCACTCCATTCGGCAATCCATGCTTCACGTTATAGTTGTGGTCTTCGTAAATATTATTGAGTGAAAGATTTTTTGATCTAACCCGTTTACTATGAACCATCTCATAAAATGAAGGAAAATATTGCACACTTCGATAAGATACTCAATAATTGAGTATTTTGAAAATACAATCCTGGAAGCCAAAACAAAGTGGAGCGAATAGTCGGTAACAAAGGTATTACTAACTGGGATTATTGATACAGCGCAACCGTATAATTTGACAATATTATCAGATTTAACAATGCTGTACTAACATTATGCAATATAATATGTACAGCGATTAAGACGTGTAAAACGAGATGTGCACAGTAATTTCCTGAAGACTATCTCGTGCAGAATATCAGTACCTACCTATATCTACGATGCACCACAATAATTATTAAAACACCTATAGTTGAAACGGAACATCGAGTATGTGAACGCTAGATTTAATTTTAGTACGATTATTCAATGAAAACGCTCTCACAATATCGAAATATACGTTACGTGAAATTGAAATTATTGTCCTAGCATAAAGAAATTTGTGACTAAATCAGTGCCTTCCTTTTATGTCATACCTATATCGAAATATTTTATCCATAGAAGCAGGATATAACCAAGCAAATCCTCCAAACAATACTCGTTCGCTATCAAAATTCAAATAATAAACACTATAGATTGTACATTTTTTTATTGTGGTTTGATAGATTTGGGAAATCGGATTCAATATTGATATAATAATTCAAATAAAGGTATCATCTTTATTTGGGAGAATATCCACAATAGATCCTTTATCGATATCAAAGAAACCAATTCCAAAAATATAAAATGGAACCTTTTATTTATCCTGAAACGATAACGACGTGCTAGCAGCGGGGTGTTGTGTATATTTTATGTCATGTCGCTCTCGTGATTGTTATAAAGGTGGTATCTTTTCGGGGGGGAAATGGTTTTGTGTGTATCATAAACGGGACCCCAAACTAGTATATTCCTTCATTTGTTGAAAGGGCCAAATAGGGTGAAATAATAATATGCGAGCTTTTCGTATTCAGGAAGGATCGGAAAAAGGGAATAGGGAGACCCTCATCCATACACACTTTTCCCTTTTTGTCCTCTTGACCAAGACCAAGCGAAAAAACCGAGGATGGGAATGGTTGAATCGAAGGGTGAACAGAATGAACTCTGAATGGTATTCAACTAGGTACCTGTGTGACTATTACTTTCCAGTTACAGAACAGGAACACAAGTTTCAGATAATGGTTGGACGCTTTTAATTAGAAGGTGGAAGAAGATTAGATACAAATTTCAGACCTTTCATTTCTATAAGTTATCTTCTTGGATTAACGAACATAAATGAAGTTGTTGGTAGTCTAGCTATTACGACACCGGTTTTCGTACATTGGAGGGTTTGATGTCGACAATCTCCCTCTTTCACGTCACAAGCTTTATTTAAGTAGCATGAAGAGTCAAAGAGTGTATTTGTGTTCACTTTGAGTAAGCAGAGAATAATTTTAAAAATGTATATCTGTATTCTAATTTCGTATTCTATAATAAAATATTTTTATCATCCAATACCTACCTATCTAAAAATTATAAAATACTTACATGTATAAAAATAATTATCTATCTATACGATAAGAAAGGACCAATAAGACCGAGAAAAGGGGATCCCTATATTTTGGTATTAAAATTAAAAAAAACTGAGTCAAACTGATCAAATCATATAGGAACAATGTCCAAATTCTCCTTTTATAATAGGTATATTTTCAGCAGCAAAATAATGCTAGGCAATTTTACAAGTTTCACCACGTTTCTTTTTATTTTTTGTAAAATAAAAAAAAGGAATTCGGCTAAATTGCGCTCACTTTATAAAAGGTTACGCCGTCTTGATAAGAATCAATATTTACAATCAAATAAATGTCTTGCTCTTTGCTACGTTTGCGATGTTTTAACAGTAAATTTTCAAACACAGATTTTCTCACGTTGAAAAAAGTTAACTGAAGCAAAAAATGTAGTAAATGTATCTTAACGTACTGTAGAGGAATAATATTGGTCTGGGAAGATTAAGATTTAATAGTAAAAAACGCTTCGGGAATAGGTACCTATTTAATAAATGCACACTCAGGACATTTGAAATTGGATATTTTTCTGATTCATGGCGTGGAAAGTTTAAAATTTATGGGGAGAAAAATATTCAGTGTTGCTACACTGAAAAAAATGTAAGTACCTACTTGAAGAAAGAAAACTTTTGGTTACATGAATAATTTTTAAAATGTAGTTTTTTTAGAACTAAGAACTTCACATTCTTAAAGCTTTGATAAGTTTTGTCAACCATATATTATCAATTTTCGGACTCACGGTCCATTTAAAGTACAAGCATATGATCAAAACTAATTATTATGTGAACAAATGGGACCTTAGAGCCAGGCAGGAAGGTCTCTGTTCAGAAGCAGAACCTTAGTCACCAGGCCGATTTTAAAGGTGCCGATATGGACTGAGATGAGAATGTAAAATAGCCAGATAGAACCGAGGTAAACGTCACATGGTGAGGGCTTGTCCATAAAAATCTCTAACCAAGCCACAACTTCAATATTTATTATTCTTGCAAAGGGTTAGCCTTTTGCAAGGTTGACACGCTTTTGTTTGCTTGGTTGGTCTGCCCTTTTTTACTTTCCCTTGCTTTCTGGGTTGCACCGTTCTTTCACCGCTTAACATCTTTTAACCCGCACAACCCACAGTCCATTAATATCGTAATTCATACTGCGCAACTACATTTCCTCTTCACTTGGCTAACTTTTATGGAGTTGGAGTTGACTGTGCAAAATGCAAAGGAGTCTTAAATCTATACATAGAATCATTGATATGTAGATTTTCGTTAAATAATAATAAATAATTTCAACTGAATCAGTTATTTCTAACTTGAATGCTACTTTTAAACTTTCACTCTAATAAAATCACTATTACTTTTAATAAAAATCAACGACACGGTCATAACTGAACCTCCCCTTAGACTAATTATTATTTGAAACATGGCATGCGAAGAACTTAAAACGAAATCCAAGCTGTGGAGTCGTAAAAATAATATTATTTGAGTGGTCTAATATTAATTGATGGGTGGAATTTGAAGATAAAAAATTAATACAAGAATCTATTTACGTGGTTCCTTTAAATGTATAATAATAGTAAAAAGAGTGGGTGTTATTGTATGTCATGAGGACAGATTTTTCTATTAATAAATATTTACATTTTGAGTATTTATACCTATCAAAATTTATAAAATTCTTGATTCTGTAAGATGGACAGTCTTCATTAGAAAAAATATGAAAATTTTATATACAGACTTTTTTTTTTAAATTAGACGTACCTACCTAATAGATTCCTAGCATTTAGCATATTTTCTCCATAAACGTCTTCAAAATAATAACTCCGCGCGCCATTTTAAGACGAATGTCGAAATTAAGTTATTGTAATCATTTCATTCGATTTTGAATAGGTTCACACCTCAAAATAAAGTTTTTAACAATACCTATGTAAGGCGAATTCTTTGATTACTTAATGAAATATAGTTTTTATAAAGAGACTATTTTTTCTACAGTGATTTTTTAATTTACAAATACTTGCGATTGATGACTGTTGTCAGTTCAAAGCGAAGAGCGAAGGAGTGACCATGATTCCCACAGGCCTACTAGGAATCGAAACGTTGGACATAATATCGCCTGCAAGACCACGGCCAAACAGCCCGGTAAACAAACTGTCAACCTGTCAAAGTATCATTATGACAAATGGAACCTGCTTTTTTGATGGAATTGGTTTATCTGCAAATATTTTTATATAAGAGGTGTGGGAGGTTCCGTGCTAAAAAAGCTAGTCATGGAAATAATTAAACAGGGTTATGGAAGTAAATTGAAAAATACGTTACGTGTACATATTAACTGACTTGTGTGTGTATTTTTCTATGGTGGAACTGTCAAGATGATTAGATAAAACTCTTGATCCATTTGAATAAATATTACATTAATATTTGTTCATATTTTTTATATTAATTAAAACGAACTTATGGATATATTTGATGTCTATCACGGGTTCATTAGTATGGACTTATATACTCGTGTACTGTAACGTTCATAGCTTTATGCGGTATAAAAATGAGGGAACCTAGGCTCTTTTATATTCTTAAAATATTTTTTGCTCAATTTTGGGGGTAAAATAATATATTAAAAAAAAATGTATAAATTTATTATTGTGAATGTATTTTTTTTATGTTTTTTATTTCCTTAATAAAAATATTTGAATTTGAATTCTTCTCGGTCTCGGTCATAATGTATTGAGTCGATAATAGAAAAAAGCATGAAAATAGAGTATACTTAGTAGGAGAAGGTAAAAGTAAAAAGAGTCTTGAAGCACAATTATTTAGATTCCTTATTACATTGTTGAAAACAAAACAATTTTTGTAATCTCGGCGTGGATACGTAGGTAGTATGGAGAAATTTTTTTTTTTTTATTTTAAACTATTTATTCGTGGGGGATTTTCTACTATCTTCTGATTGACAAAGAAATTCACCTGAGAAAGTGAGCATTGACTGAAACCTGAAAACTAGTTTATGGTTGTAATAAAGATATACTTGGTAGTACAAAATTAAGACTTTTTTTAAATTATCATTCAATGTACGTACTAGGAAAGCCTAGGAATTTTTACTCGGGGCTAGTATTCTATCTTAGATTGGACTGGACCGATTGACTGGTAGAGAATATCCAAAGAATTAAGTTTCACCGGCTATAATGACAGGAGTATGTAGAAAAGTTTTAGAATTTTCTTAATCATTTACACTTTGTAGAAAAGTGGTAAAGAACCATATACAGACAAATAGGAACACTTAAAACTGTTATCATTGAATAATTCTAAAAATGGTATTATTTTGTATGATAATACACTTCATATGGGCTTGAACAAAACATAAGGATATTGTAAATAAAAGGTGTCTCAGAAAGAGTGCACTTTTTATTTTTTTTTCCCTGAAACTAGCAACACTGTGATTTGACAGTTGTCACCTACGTTTATTCCGATGGTGCGCTTGACGAAAGAACACCGCGCTATTATTGTGAAAATTAGAAGATTTGTCAAATATTCTAAGAATGGTCAAAGAACTTGAAGAAACTTGATCGAATGTGGACGTTAACATTCCATACCGATCGCTCTCTTGAAAACATTGCTGCTGGAGAGGAGAAGTTCGCCGAAAACATCAACAATTCGAATTTCTAGAAAAAGCTCTGTCATCAGAGCCGCGGGGATCATTTTCCAGATACTTTATTACATTCTTTTTCGAAATATGTCTACTTTAATTACCAATCAACCAAAAATCACAACTCTCTAAAAAAAATCGTGTTCTTAAAAGAAAAATTGCTTTTTTACTGAGACACCCTATATTTGATAAAATAAAATAGCATACTTACCACATGCAGCGAAAGTGAGGGGAAAAGGAAGAAGGAATTTCATATATGGAAACAAGTCAGGGCAGTAATTAAAATATTTATGAATACTCGTCGTGAATTTACGTAAATAAACATCACAACTATGCAGACAAAAGCCATATGCTGTGATCCGAGGTACGGAGCGGCGTGTGTCCACGGAGCATGAAGCGAGACCGGCCTACGAACGACCTCCCGTTGTGTCCATCAGCCTATTAACTCGAGATGTCTATTTGGGAGGTTTTTTGTTTAATATTATAATTACCCACCTTTGATTAAATATACCCTCAAGTTCCTATAAACTGATGATGGACGATTGATGAATGATTTTGAGTAACCTGTATCTTAAAATGATTTATGTTATAGGTAGGCTGATTGGATTGGTTGAATATATTTTAATGGATGTTAAAAGCCTCTTAATACGTGGCTTTTAGGAGTAAGGCTATGTCCTAACTGAAAAGTGATCGCGCGACCATGCAATAAGCGATCATACACCGTCTAACTTATAAATATTCGTTAATCGTAAGATTACATATAAATCACTGATCGGTTTTTACTTAAATTATAAAAAAAAATAATCCGCGTTTGTTATGTATGAAGATGACATTTCATACAAAATTTAATAAAAACAAATAGTAGCTGGGCAACGCGAGTGGTAACTACCAATATTCGCTATGTCAGATTTGAACGAGTTATTGATTCAGAATAGGTACCTACCTTATTTTTTAATTATTCATTTTATATCAAAATATAGTTAAGTCCTTATTAAATCATACGAAACCTTTATGTTTCAGCCAAAATAAACCAATAATTCATGTTTGATCACTTCAATTTTAATATTTGTACCTACTTAAAAAGTATTTTTTGAGTATTTATTCAAAATGTCATTATATTTCTTATAAATTTAGTTGGTGCATCATGGTTGTAAGACCTCGATTATTACGGGAATGCAATAATATTATTTGCTATATTTGTTTAAAATTTATATTATCAAAATGATAAACCAAAACAAAATGGACCAAAATATGAAGGGAGCATCTAATTGGACTTAAAAAAAAACTTAAAACAGTATATTTATTACAGAAAGCGTTGTTGTACACCCGAAACCATTGTCAGTTGACATAAAATCCAACATGGCGGGCTGAAATCTACAGAGATCAGCTCGCAATCAATCGATATGGGTTAAACTACCTCGACGACGGCGACGGCTTGATCGCAAATTTTCTACCGCTGAACTCTTATTTTCCACTGATTTCAGTTTTTTTAATAAAGCAGACAGTGTTCACAATTTGAACGGTCCGTCAGCGTTTGAACATATGAAGCTCGTCGCGTGGATAAATGAGACTATTGGTAAAATTAAATAAAAACACTATGTACGATCTTTTCGATTTCAAAAAGGTTGGGTGCCTCAGTAAATGAGGAAGAAACTTTCTCAAAAATGTACACATTTTCACCAATAAATTTTGGTCTATTTTTCGCACACTTTTGTCTGATCAAACGTCTAAATAACACATTGTATACGAGATTCCAAAAAATACGATTAAACTATGAATGTTCAAATCGAGTAAAATAACGAATATAGAAATTATAAAATGGATGCAACTATTAGATACAAATCCATTAATCAGCCTCTTTTTAATTCTTCTTTAAAACTTATTAGTATAACTTTGAATCTGGTCAATTTTTATTCAACCTAATAAGTTTCTTAAATTGTTAATAAACATTAATAAATGTATGTTGCTACTGTGGAAAGGGTAAAAAAACAATGATAAATGATACACAGAATAGGTCGAACGGTCCTAAAGAATGATGTTTAATTAAGGAATCAATTAATAGAACCGTTGAGCACATTAATAATGATATAATATTTGTCTTGAACACTGACTGACTGACTGACTGACTGACTGACTGACTGCCTGACTGACTGATGTCATTAACGCCGCTAGATGGCGCGCCACTCGCAACTAAAGACAAATAATATTATTCTTCTAATACAATATGGCTGACAGCAGTGACAACTGACAGTAACATAATGATATTATTATTGCCTGGTGGCTGAGCACTTTTTTTAAAGGTCTTGACGTAGAGAAAAACAATTTTTTGGGTTATTAAAAAGCTCACATGCGAAGTCATCCATAAGAAAGCAAAGTGTACCAAATTAGGAAACTTTTACGCACAGCGGGACTTCATAGTGAAGAAAAGCCTTTCTAATGCCATGAGTGCAATAAAAAGTTTGCGGTTTCAAGTAATTTAAAGAATGACATACGAACTCATATCGGAGAAAAGCCATACGAATGCAATAAAAAGTTCAACCAATCAAATAATTTAAACAACCAATGACATGCTAAAAGCTATTTGAATGGTAAGTTTGCAATAAAAAGTTTAATTTCATTTTTAAGTTTGCATAAATAGTTCAATCAACCGTGTGCTGTAAAGTATCACTTGCGAATTCGGCAAAAAAATTGACAAATCAGGAAACTTTTACGCACAGCCGGACTTCGCTTTACTAATGCAATGTGTTCAATAAAAAGTTTGTGAACTCATAGTGGAGAAAAGCCATACGAATGCAACCATTGCGATAAAAAGTTTAATCAATCAAATGATAAAATCATGATAAAAGCCATTTAAATGCATATTTTGTTAGAAAAAGTTCAAAATTAGTTTAAAGTCTGACATATGAATTCGGCCATATTTAGCATAGTTTGTATGAAAAAGTTTACCAAATCAGATCTTTAAATCACAGACGCGATTTCATTGCCAAGAAAACTCTTACTAATGCAATGTGTGTAATAAAAATTTTTTTTTTGCATTTTTATAAATAGTTATAGTATCATGAATAGTTATAATTTATCATCGAGTGCTTTACAGTCACACAAATGAATTCGGCCATAAGAAAACAAAGTTTCCATGAAAAAGTTTACCAAATCACGAATCTTTAATTCACACACACGAGATCATACGAATACATTCAATACGAATGCCATGTTTTCAATAAAAAGTTTACACACCTAGAGTAATTTTTTAAAGATTTTCATGTGAATTTGTAGCGTTGAAAAGCCATTCATATGCAACGTTTGTTATAAAAAGTTCACGTTGTTTTTTGAGTTTTCACGAAGAATTCAATTAATCAAGTGTTTTAAAGTCTCATATAAGAATTCGGCAATACGAATGCAAAGCTTACATGAAAAAGTTTAATCAATCAAATCGGTAAATACCCACATGCCAAAAGCTATTTGAATGTACAGTTTGTAATTAAAAGTTTAAGTTGTAGGTATTTGAGTTTTCATAAAGAGTTGAATCAACCAAGTATTTTGAAGTCTCACATGTGAATGCTCACAGCTATGCTATGAGAAAGTAAAGTTTGCATAAAAAAGGCCATAGGTGGGCGCCACGGGCGCCTTTAAAAAACTAGACTATACGAATGCAATATATGCAATAAAAAGTTGTATCAATCAAAGAATTTTAAACACCCACATGCTAAATGCCATTTGAATGCTAACTTTGTAATGAAAAGTTGAATTTGTTTTTTAAGTTTGCATAAATGAATAGTTCAATTACCTGTGTAATTAGAAAACTCTCAGGAAACTCAAAAGTAGACACGCGACTTCATACCGGAGAAAAGCCTTACGAATGAAATCTTTGCAATAAAAAGTTCATAGACTCAACTAATTTAATGATTCACATGCGAAGTCACAGCGGAGAAAAGCTATACGAATGCAATATATGCAATAAAAAGTTGTATCAATCAAAGAATTTTAAACACCCACATGCTAAATGCCAATGCTAACTTTGTAATAAAAACTTGAATTTGTTTTTTTAAGTTTGCATAAATTAATAGTTTAATTACCTGTGTACATAGAAAACTCTCAGGAAACTCAAAAGTAGGCACGCGACTTCATACCGGAGAAAAGCCTTACGAATGCCATGTTTTCAATAAAAAGTTTACACACTAAAGTAATTTTTTAAAGATTTTCATGTGAATTCATAGCATAGAAAAGCCATACATATGCAAAGTTTGTTATAAAAAGTTCAAGTTTTTTTTTAAATTTTCATAGAGTTCTATTATCAAGTGCTTTAAAGTCTTACCTACATATGAATTCGGCCATAAGAAAACAAAGTTTTGCCAATGAAAATTTTTACCAAATCACGAATCTTTATTCCACCACGCGACATCATAGCAGCGAAAAGCCATTCGAATGCAATGTTTTCAATAAAAAGTTTACACACTAAAGTATTTTTTTAATGATTCTCATGTGAATTAATAATGTAGAGAAGCCATACATATGCAAAGTTTGCATGAAAAAGTTTACCAAATCAGAAAACTAACGTACACACGCGACTTCATAGCGGAAAAAGCCTTACGAATGCAATGTTTGAAATAAAAAGTTTGATCAATCATATAGTTGAATACCCACATGCTAAAAGCTATTTGAATGTAAAGTTTGTATTTAAAAGTTTAAGTTCATAGGTGGGCGCCACGGGCGCCTTTAAAAAACTAGTAATGATATATTCACAGTTTAGTTTATGTAAATAATACCTACTTTGTAGAACCATACGGGCCCTAGCTCGTCCGATAATTATTACGTGTGATTTATTAATATTTCACCCTATTAAGTAATTTAATGTGCAATGGACTGTGCTACTATTATTCATCACATTTAATTACACATTTTCTGCTTTATCAATAACTCAGATCAGTGGAAAAAATAGCTCAGCGATAGAAAATCATGCAATCAAGCGTCGACGAGGTAGTTTAACCCATATCGCTTGATTGTGAGCCGATCTCTGTAGATTTTGATCCTCCATGTTGGCTTTTACGTCAACTGACAGTTGTTTCCAGCATACAAGAAAGCTTTCTGTAATAAATACACTGTATTTATGTTTTTTTCCCATCCAATTATGTTCTCCCTTCATATTTTGGTCCGTTGTATTTTGGTTTATCAATTTAATAATAGAAAATTTAAACAAATAAAGCAAATTTGCATTACCGTAATCATTCGAAGTCTTACAACCATGATGCATCAACTCCATACTGCTTTGTTCTTACGTAAAAGGTAGATAATTAAAATTGAACTGACCAAACATGATTTAGTTCATTTTGGCTGAAACATAAAGGTTTCGTATGATTTAATACAACTATTTATTTTTTGAAATAAAAATCAGGACTTAACTATATTTTGATAGAAAATAAATAATTAAAAAATAATGTAGGTACCTACCTATTCTGCATCAATAACTCGAATCTGACAAAGCGAATATTGGCAGTTACCATGCACTCGCGTTGTCCGGTTACTAATTTGTTTGTTTACAAAATTTGTGCAAAATGTCATCTTCATACATAACAGACGCAGACCAAATATGTTTTTTTTTTAAATAAAGTTAAAATTGACAGTTTGGGTCTAGCCTCCATACGACTACATGATTAGGTTCAGAATCATTAAATGTTTTTTTTATGAACAATACTTAATAATAGGTATTATATCAACGCATCAATAAACATAATATCGCAATCTTAAGTTCGAATTTGAGGTAATGTTACTGTGCAATTCATCATCTTGTAATACGTAAAGAAAATTTGGTTCTTTCATCATCATTTTCATCGGTTTCCAATGATGATGATCGTGAACATCATTAGACTCCACCAGCTTGCCGCAGAACCCCAGATCCCCTGCCATGTGCAGGGCCTCCCACAATGTTCTCCAAGTATAATACATCTTCAAAAGCATCTATCTTATGACTAGTTGCAGCCGGATGGATTCATTAATAAAAACAAACCTTACAAAAAAATATTTTTTAAATTCTTTTACAAGTATTATAATATACTAGTTTTCCCGACAGACGTTGTCTTGTCATTACTTTGAATATTGAATTCGGATTTGTATAATAATTTATTCACAATTTAACCAAGATGTTTTACAGGGCACGATCTGTCAATCGCATCAACTAGGTATTAAATAACTGAAACACCAATCTATATTAAAAAAATTAAAAAAAATCCTCAGAAAATGTATTTTTTCTGTCTGTAGCAAACAAAACAAAAAATAATTAGCGAAATTGGTCCAGCCGTTTACACCTGACCAAAGGAAAAAGGGATCCATTTTTATGTAGATACTAGCTGACCCATCGAACTTCGTCTCGCCTTAAAAGCCAATAAAATATTGCTGGGTAACATAACATAGCTAACTTACATGACTACTCTTTGTAAAAAAATCAAAAGTTATGTGGTTATTATGAATCAGTTATTTCAAAAGCACCAAAACTCACCCGTTCCATACTAACTTTGATATTATGTTATTTCATACTTTTTTCCATCCATTTTTCGATTTTTTAATATCTAGTTATTCTGTTTATCCAGAGCGGAGAAAAATCTAATAAACTATGTAAACACGATAAAAATCTGTTCATCCGATCTCGAGTTATAAGTGTTCGCACTAACCCGACTTTCTTTTATAATTATAGATGTTATCAAATTTATAAAAAAGATTGAAAAAGTACCATCAAAAATGTCTTAACAATATTTTTAATTTCAATCATTATACCGCCATCTGTGAAAAAATAGGAAAAATGTTGCTCAATAGAATCCTTCTACCAAAATATCAATCTACCAGACATTTCCCTATTTGCCCAACAGATGTCAGTGGCAGTACCGGTGCCGAACCCGCTCCATACTAACTTTAATATTATATTTTGCATAAGTTCTTATCGATTTATTCAACTTTTATCCGGAGCGCAGAAGAATCCGATAAATCAAACATCGGAAGAATCTGATCAGCCGATCTCGAGTTTTCGCACTAACCCGACTTTCATTATATTAGAGACTAGCTTTCCCGACAGACGTTGTCCTGTGGTTCTAGCTCGAAGTGGCCCGTTAATATGTACATGATGTGCACTGCGCCCCCGTTAAACAATACAAAATTAATTCGATTAGATAAGCTAATAAAATAATAACATTAAACTGTTTCTGAAACATCCCTATTTCAGTCGTATTCAAAGATCTGGCGGGAATAACTTGAGAAAAATGCGCTCGCGCACACACCCTACCTCGCCTATTCCCAACACGAAAATGCCCGATAATATTGTTGACTTTGTATGAAAAATTTCTAGAACTATCGAAACGGTGCGGTGGAGTAAGTGGGATGGGCTACTGTAAGAGCGTATGCGAGAATGAGAGGGAACTACCCGCGATGTCGTGGGCGCGTCCTAGGTAACCTTTCCATACAAACTTAAATATTGTATTTTACATAATTTCTTATCATTTTTTTTTTACTTTTTATTAGTTATTCTGTTATCCGGAGCGGAGAAGAATCCAATAAATTAAACATCGGAAGAATCTGTTGAGCCAATCTCTAGTTATAAGTGTTCGCACTAACCCGACTTTAATTTATATAGTAGATAGATGTAGATTAATATGAGTTGTTTCACACTTCTACTTCTTCTTATTCATTATACTTTCTTGTACTTACTATCGTATACTTACTTCTCATTATTCAGCGAAAAGGGTGCAAACCTGTCATGCTGAATTATGATATTTTTTAGTCTACATAATATTTTAGTCCGTTTATATATATATATTTTTGTAACAGCATCAATCATAGAAAACAAACGTAAAGGTCAGATATTAATATGCGAAAAGCCGTGCAAAATTCCAGAGAGCGTTCTTAAATACTCTTTGATAAATTAACATTAATATATTTAGAGCTATTTAAAAAACTTTATTTTTTTAAGATCTTCATACAAATTTTTCACAAAAGACAGTAAGCCATCTTTTGGAAACAAAATTACTCATGTAAACGTAGAATGGAATCTTGGTATTACTGTATGAAAATGTAATAAAATAATTGGAGATTGATTTGTTATACATATAAATGTTATTCAAATCTTATTATTCTCAATAAATAAAGATTTAATGCAAAATTTTGTAAAAATCATTCCTCCATTTTGAAATTGACATATTTTAGAAAATTTATGGCCATACTTTTTACAAAGCGTCGTAGCCACTGTAATAGATAAGTAATTATGTAGGTGCCTGATAAAATAATATTCTAATGTAGATAGGTATTAAATAATTTAAAAATAATTGTTGAATCATTTTATATTTCTGAAATATAAATAAAGTTTAAATCTTAAATTCATCGTTGAAAAATATTAAATTTAAAATCATCGTTGAAATTGGTATGAACATTCCATAAACAAACTGGTCGGTAAAACAGTAGCCGATAAATTAGATCATAACGTACAGTGAACTTGACAGAATTGTTGAGAGAAAGAAATAAAATTGACAATAATTGAGAATCTTTAAATGGCTTCAGGATTTTAATCAGTTTAATAAAACGTTTGTTTTATCCACATAATAATTTAGAAATATAATATTTGTATTGAAATTAATCACACTCAACAGCGGTATTACATTGTGTCTAAATTAGTATGTAAATAAACTCAAAACCACATTAGCTTATTGATTTTATCCTGCATATTATAAAAGTATTGTTAAAAATTTGGACTCATGGTCCTATTGTTGGTGTGAAAATTATTTTGAAAAAATATTCATAGGGTGTCATATACTTAACTTTAAACCAATCGTGTTAAAAGAAGTATTCTTCAAAGACAGCGGCCAGTAAGAGGTTTGATTGGAAGCCTTACTTGACGACCCTCCAAGGTTTGTGACAAATCATTCATCCTAGAATAAATACAATATTATTATGATACGACATATAATATCATTTCATCTTCCACATAATTTTTGTTAAAATATTTTATGTGCAGTTTCATTAATTTAATATTATAAAGTAGGTACCTACTTAGAAAAAAATAAACAGCAGCAATAATATTCCTATATTATAATTTATTCAATCTTATTCAAATTTCGAACAAAAATTAAATTTACTTCTTGTATTGTTTACATCGCCTATGTGTCAAAATTATTGACAACCGTGAATCCATAGACTATGATTAAAATGAAATATTGTGAAAGATAATGATTTTTTAAATGTGTATTTTGTGTGAATAATATATTCTTAAAATTAATAAAAAATACTTACCTCAGATTACTTACGATACACACCTACGTATTTTTTACAAAACTTTTTTTATTATCCAGCCGAATTGCTCGAAAACGAAGCGCTAAAAAAGAAATATTTTGTTGCGTTGTCTATGCCCTATGGATTCATTGTCATTGACACTTCTTATTTTGTTGTCAAAAAACTAATTAAATAATACAAACGAATGAGATGTAAAAAACTTTCTATTTTTCTGGTTATTTTTTAATTATAAATAACAAACAGGAATATTAATGGACAATCTACTGGTAAGCATATTTATTTGTTTCAAAACAATAGGATATTAATAATTAGTTGACATTATGGTTATAATGTCATTGACAAATTTTTGTGTAACTATATTTTTTGCAGGCTCGGCAGCATTTTCAACAATAACAACTAACCGGTGAATATCTAAAACGTAAAAACACATATTTCAAGAGAAGATCAACCAAAATCGGTATGTTACGTTACATACTTATCATTATTTAATTCTATTAATTTTGTGTGTATAACTCATTAATGTTATGTTACAGATTAAAGAACCTAAAAATTTACCAGTTCAATGAGGAGGAAAAATATTCAATGTTTGCCAAGTTTGAAATGTAAAAATACAACTATTAAGTCATAATCAGTAATAATGAACTGGCTGTCATACGGATAAGATATGCTGTGACAATACATAAAAACTTAACATAACAAAGACATCACGGAATCAACATACAGAGGGCGAGTTTCTATCAACTAACCCCGTTTTTTCATTTGTATAGGATTTTTTTTATTTTATTTTTTTATCTGTTAGATCTCAAAATGACATAATATTGTCAAATGACTGAAATGAAATAAACAAAATTGTTTTATTCATAACCAGAAATATACTAAATGAAATAACATAATGTTTTTTTTTCATCAAACATAATAATATATTCTTTCAAACACCACTAATATTTAAAAATGATGCCAACAGCAAAAAGAAATTATGAGAATTCATGGAGTTTTATAAGTATTTTTACACAATATATTTATGTTAATGTTAAAATAACTATCAAATAATGTGACATTTTAACACAACTTACTTCATTATTATTAAAAAGATATTCTGTAAATTTGAGATGCAAGAAGATAACATGATGGTCTTATTAGCAAGTCAATTTCATATAAAATACTTTATAAATTTATTATGTCCCACAATGTGCATTATTCCATTTTTAAATGGAACATCAGTAATGAATTGTTAGACTTATTAGTTGTTATAAATTAATCATGCTTCGACGTATAAAAATATCTTCTTCGTGTGGTTCTCCTAACTGAAGTTGGTGACCATCACTGCAAACTTTTCATGATTTTGAGCCAGCCTTCTCTCAGAAGACTCTCTTCTGTTCAAAACCACTTTTTTCCGTGAATTTTAAGTTGGAAGAGGGAATATTTTATTTATTTAGATACATAAATAGGACAATATATTACGAAACATACACCAGTGAAGTATATACATTTGAACTTATTCATCACAGCGTAATGAGAATTTAGCCAAAGTATGAGGCATTGACAGTGGTCAGGAGCTCTCTTTTTACTTTTGTATCATTTCCAGGACTCTATAGACACCCTGTCAATACGTGATATGCTCAGCATTCTTCTATACAATCACATCTAGAGGAAATTATCAGTTTATGTAGAGCTAGATGCTGGTTTAAAACTTGACGTGCACCTTGAAATTTGTTCTTCAACAGTTGTGTGCATTAAGTTTTAATAATTAGATATCGACTTCTGATCATGAGGACCTGGGTTCTATTTTTGGAGGAATCAAAGTTTTATAGATGCTTTCTTACGTAATACAATACATTGATTCAGGAGCTACACTGATTATAATTAATATATTACTACCGTAGTAATCACAGCGTAATGAGAATTTAGCCAAAGTATGAGGCATTGACAGTGGTCAGGAGCTCTCTTTTTACTTTTGTATCATTTCCAGGACTCTATAGACACCCTGTCAATACGTGATATGCTCAGCATTCTTCTATACAATCACATCTAGAGGAAATTATCAGTTTATGTAGAGCTAGATGCTGGTTTAAAACTTGACGTGCACCTTGAAATTTGTTCTTCAACAGTTGTGTGCATTAAGTTTTAATAATTAGATATCGACTTCTGATCATGAGGACCTGGGTTCTATTTTTGGAGGAATCAAAGTTTTATAGATGCTTTCTTACGTAATACAATACATTGATTCAGGAGCTACACTGATTATAATTAATATATTACTACCGTAGTATTTATAGGAAAAGACAAGTTTCCTTTTATTATATACATAAATTCCATAGAAAGAAGCTTAACTTGAACAGTCTTTAGAAAATTCATGCCTACTTTTAGTCAATATTTTTAATGAAGATAGATATTTTAATTGTTTCAGCAATTTTTATTATTTAGATGAATAAAGTACTTATAATTGATCAAATTTTTGAAATATAATCTACATACCTAATAATTCAGTAATGTTTGTTTATTTTGTTATTATATATTTATATTTTTGTATATTGGAGCATAAAACCGTAGGTTCTGCGTTGGATTTTAATAGTCGTGGATCCTTGCAGGTATATTTATGGTAATTCATGTCTACTTTTAGTCAATATTTTTAATGGAGAGAGATATTTTAATTGTTTCAGCAGTTTTTATTATTTAGATTAATTAAGTACTTATAATTGATCAAATTTTTGAAATATAATCTATATAATAATTCAGTAATGTTTATTTATTTAATATTGTATATTTATTTTTTGTATATTGTTGGAGCATAAAACCGTAGGTTTTGCATTGGATTTTAATTAATCGTCGTGGATCCTTGCAGGTATATTTATGGTAATCAAAGATACAAATTTTTACAAAATCTCAAATAGGTATATTTACTGTAATTAATAAATTTCTAAAATTATAAAATCTTCATAGTAAAATCTCCGTAAACACAGATGGTCATCTTTTAAAAACAAAATTACTCATGTAAATGTTGCTTAGAACCAAAATTTGACTGAATAAAAATGTTTTTTAAAGATTCAAGATTGTTTTGAAATAGAAATTAATGTAATTCAAACCATATAAAACACATTTTATCAACATTGAAATGAATATTCAATTTTTACCATTCTACACATAGGTAGAGGGTTTAGGGAATATAGTCAAGACTCAAACCACATTGAGAGTAACACTTGCATATTAATAAAGGAAAGTTTTCCCTTCTATTGAACAGTGAAATTGAATCAAGTATGAGATGTAACATATTATTATAATGCAGTTTTTTTCCATGTGATTGGCAGACTACAATTTTTTTTCTTTCTTTTTATAAACATTAAAAGTGTTATTCTTCTCTCTTTTTATGAATTGTGAAAGTGTAATTCTTCTTTTTCTGTGCTTATGTCAGTTATAGAGGTCTGTTGAGCAATGAGAAGCTTAATACTTATAAGTAGTCTGTGGAGAAGCTAGACTAGAACCTGTTTAATTACCTACCAATCAATCCTGACAATCGGAATTACATACGTTAGGCAAGACGGGTATTAGCTAGTTATTAATAAAATAAATAATAAAAATAATTACCTACTTCGTTTAGTGATATTTCGGAAAGAATGTAGGTAGGTAAATACGATTTAAGTTCTTCACAAAACGTAAAAAAAAATTAGTCCACTGGTAAGTGATAATTAAATAAAATATCTAGTGACCGACCGAAGGTTCGGTTTCAGTTTCGGCAAAAAAATCTAGTTTCGGTTTCGGCATAAAATCTGCCGAACCTTCGGCCACACCGAAACTCTGCGTTCGTGAATTATCGCGCGTCGTTCGGGTGACTTCGGGTGAGTTCGTGGCTGTTCGTGTTGGATCGCAGAATGTTCTATAAGATTCCAGAATTGGATCTGAAGATAAAGAAATGTTTTGAAAGGAAAAGTAGTAAATCTGTACCTATAGGTGTAAAAATAATAAGGAAAACTTCAGTAAACAATTAATTTTTAACATGTCTAAAAAAGTTTCGGTATCGGCCGAAACTGATACCGAAGATTCAGTTTCGGTTTCGGTAAAAAATCCTGTTTCGGTCGGTCGACACTAAAAATATCATTAAAAAATTAGGATGTTTTTATGATTCAGTACCTTACAAATTACGATGTTATTTAATTTAATTACATATAAAGATACAAAACAAATGTTATTATTACTAGAAATTAAAAACGTTGCGTAGATATGTATCGTGACAATTTTTCTGTAAGGATATAGTTGCCGCTGGTATTCGTCGTAGAAGGAAGGGTGAAATCAAACTTGTCCAGGGGGTAAGATCGTAGACAGGAGGGTAGAAACACACAACAGGGATCTTAATAGATTTCTGTGATAATAACAAATGCCCAATGTCCCTTTTATTACATAATTCGCCATGTAAGGAGGGCCTTTCTAAGGTGTGATATATGGCGGCGTATTATCCTGTAGCGTGCGTGCGGGGTGAGGCCTCGAGGGCTTCAGGACTCAGCCAGACGATGGCTTCTGCCTTAAGCACCTCTATTAATAAAGGCAAGCAGTGTGTATACATTATTTCATATTATTATTTATTCCCTAATTAATCAAGAGTCGAGATTCCCCGCTCGTGTTAAACGGCCCGTTTATTATACAATCATTAATACATGCCGACTTTCTATACTTGCTGGGAGAGGTATTTACTAAACTACCTGATCATTATTATTAGATCTATGAGTAATGAATGGTGAGCAAATAACTGATAATTTATCATTGCAGTGAAGCTTGGTAGAGATGATATTAGTTACTCAAGCAGGAAACTTTAAAAACAATGCGGTGTGAAGTCACAATATACCTGTCCACATAATTGCTACACCCCTACATGGTTTTTAAGGAGTCATACTTGCTTTTATATCCCCTCGTAGACCGAACCAAAATTTGATAGAAAGAGAGAGAAAAAACAATTTTTATATGGAGTGTCGATGGGTTAAATTTCATTATCTCTTATTTCTTAATAAGGTGACCAACCTTTATCGGATTGCGTAACCCTTAGCAGTTAATTTTAGTTATAACCACCTAAGATTAGAATTTTGTTTGTAGATTTAATGAAAGAAAGAATACTACATTAATCAAGAAGGTAAGTTTTTCAGTTGAAAGTGTCGGCGCATATGTCAAGAACGCTTAATTTCCTTCAAACCGATTTGAAGTGTGCAGGGTGCTTTAGAGCTTTAATTTTTTTTGTTATGTTCCCATATTGGTTGGGGGATTATCACAATTCGTTTCATATATTCTTGTTTGGTTAGGTATGAACATAAGTATTTCGATATATATAAATGACTGTCAACGTTGGCACTCAAATTGTGTTCACGAGTTCGTAAAATATTCGAACCGCATCGGTCTTGATCCAGTGCCCGCCCGAATGGGTCGACTTCCGTTAGTGTTATGCACTTTACATCCTCGGTTTCGGTCTGCACAGAACTTCCCCATTTCAAAATGTATGACATACCTTAATTTTGAAATTTCGGTAAAACTTCCATATTGTACAGTACCTTAAATTAAAATTATTCACTGTTGGCATATCGAAAAATGTTTATATATTCTGCCCAAAGCAGTTTTTTCCGTTTAACAGCTGTTGTCCACTCAGTTTATGTGTAAAGAATATTTTTGTTTTTATGAAAATGAATTTGGACTCACCCAAAGTGAACACAAATACACTTTCGGCATCTTTCACATAAAGCCAAGCTTGTGTTGTGAAAATGGAAATGGTCGGCACCGGGGTTCGAACCCACGACCTCCAATACGCCCTTGAAGTGGTAAAAGTACTTTCCCTAAATAAAGAAAAATAAGCCCTCGAACAGATAAAAATACTTTCTTTGAATAAATAAACTGGACATTCACCTTTTTATTAAATTTTGAGTAAAAATTCATTTTTGAAAAAAGGAAAAGTTCTCCTCGTCTACATGCTTGGTGGCGTTGTAATGTCGCATATATCACGTCTAATTTATAAATGGTTAAGGCTCAAAAGAAGAAAAAGATAATGTACTCCATATGTACCTATATAAAACTTTCAACCGATTGAAAAAAGGGGGAATACATACATTGTAGCAATGTTAAGGACTATGAAGGTTGCGTTTGTTGAGATTCATTGAGATTCAACATTTGATATGAGTTTAATCACTGCCAAATTAAGAGTAATTAATAGAATGGGCTTACGATAATAAAATTGGGTGGTGCATCGTAAGTTAACGCGTTGTATAATTCAACAGACTTTGTTTGGAACGACAGCAGCGCCGCGCTCTCTCCTTCCGCTCGGGCGAGCTTTAATAGAAACGTTGGCATAAATCATAATGACACACCATTGGGAGTCTTCATATCGCGCGCAGCTACACATAGAGTCGGCCCTAAATCTTCCCCGTACACTTTTATATTCCCTTCAGTGTATTTTATAATTCAGTGTTTACACTAAGGTAGCTTCTTACTGAAAAAAATGTGGGTAGTTCACTTCCCAACGATATAATCCTACGTTATTGTCTATTATGTACTTGCGTAGGTGATAGAAACAGATTTATTAGAGTACTAGATGACTCGGCAAACCTACATCCATATTAAGCATACGTCTTTTCCAGTATCTCACAAACCAAAAAAATAACGAAAACAAAAATTATATTGAATTCCTTTCGTCTTACTCGCGCAGACATTGTGTAGAGTCAAGTGTAACTGTTTTTGCTACTGTGCAATGAAACTGGCCTCACCCAAAGAGAGCACAAATATGCTTCCAACAGCTTGCAAAACTACGACCTTCAGAATGCTGCACGCATGAAAGCCGTCGACTGAACCGAAGGGGTACTAACGAATTCAATCATCATAATGAACGTTCACACCGTAAACACACAAAATTCACACAAAAAAATCGTCTTTAGCCGCGTACGCGCTCGAGAGGCGAGCATGAGCCGTTGCATCAATATAATCAAAAGGATGCGCGCGTTCCTTCCGCGTTCAATTTGCGAACCACGGACACGCTTTAAATAAGTTTTTTTCTATTGGTCACATGAGTTTTAAGAGCTTTTAAGAGATTATCTAAAACATCAGATTACCCGGCTTGTCACGTGCAGTAAAGTCCAACTTGAATTAAATGAATACTAGGGACTGCTTTCATTGTACCAAAATGGTTCATAGTATGGGTTCGAAACTTCGAAAGAACCAACAAAGCCAATAGGCAATAAAATTGAGACATTAACAAAAATGGATATAATATTCATATCCTTGCGCCAAATACGCCTTGTGACAGCAGTTGCAGTCTTAAAATTTGGTTGCTCTACTTGTTGTCAATAATTTCCAACTATAAGCTTATAGCTTTTTAAATTATTAAAGAGGTATTATATACCTCATTAATAATTATTAATATCTAATGTTACATATACATGGCATTTTTGACATGTTAAACATGATGAAAATTATCATTATTAAGAGTTTCGGAGGTTTAAAATTTACCACATAATGGCGAACGTTGTTAACGTAAATTAATTACACTAAGCCGACCTTCGAAATAACAGCAGAAGACGATGTAAGCCCGTAGTGGTTTTTTTCATTTAAAAAACGAACATCAGTAATGATTGTTGGAGTCATTAGTTGTTACATATTCGTTTCGAAAGAAATGTTTGGAGAATAAAGAGACAGAAATTGTGTCCCTTTGAAAGAGTACGGGGTGAGAGTGTCGCCCGAAAATGTGAAGGCAGGCGAGAATGTGGAAAAAGTACTCAAATATCTATATTAAGGGCTGAATTCTGAATTTGAGAACGCATGACCGTGTATGAAAATGACATGTACCTATGAAGCTTAGAATTTGACCCTCAATAATTTGCTTGTGTGAGACAAGGGTATCTTAAGGCTTTAACTTTACGAGTTTCAAAATTATTATGTAGATTATTATAATAGTGCAGGTCGTTGGTTATGTAACGCTATCTCAAACGCGTAGATATTTTGCACTAAAACATACAATTTTCATAGATTTTGGTTACATAGCGGTATTATCGGATTTCGTTGCTTATTTTTATTATAATAACTAGCTGACCCATCGAACTTCGTCTCGTCTTCAATCAAAAGTCAATAAAATATTGCCGGGTAACATAATAATAGCTAACATACATTACTACTCTTTGTAAAAAAAATCAAAAGTTATGTGGTAGGTAATTATGAATCAGTTATTTCAAAAGCACCGAAACTCCCCCGTTCCATACTAACTTTAATATTGTATTATTTCATACTATTTTCCATCCATTTTTCAATTATTATACCACCATCTGTAGAAAAATAGGGAAAACATTGCCCTATCTATATAATGTTTCTATCAAAATATCAATCTACATATTTCCTCAACAGATGTCGGTGGCGGTACCGATGCCGAACCCGTTCCATACAAACTCTAATATTGTATTTTACATAAGTTCTTATCGATTAATTCAACTTTTTATAAGTTATTCTGTTATCAGGAGCGGAGAAGAATCCAATAAATCAAACATCGGAAGAATCTGTTCAGCCGATCTCGAGTTATAAGTGTTCGCACTAACCCGACTTTAATTTATATTAGAGATAACTGCTAATTGCTAGGGAATGTTCCATCACTAGGCAGTGAGACTAAACTTATAAAATTGCTTGTTAATTAATTAATTGGGAGATAAAACCGTAACACGCTGACGGGTCACATCTTGTAGTATTAAAATATACTTTATATTAGAAGGAAACAACGGTAGTCAAATCATGCAACGAAGTATGCAATTGATAGTGAAACGAAGCTTTGACTGACACAGCTCATCTCTAATTAAATTCTTAAAACACCGGTAGCAGAAAACCACCCGCTTCGAGTACGCGTCACACTCTATGACAGTAGGTATTAATAAAACACACGAACAACCGAATACTAACTTAACGTACCTACTTATCAACAAATTAAACGTCTATGTACCTGGGCTGGGATATATTGTGTATCTACGAATGCTTAGGCCTAGTAATGTTAATGGAAATTAATAAAGCTGACATGTTGTTAGCGTAATTATTATACTCGTTTGTTTGAATAAATAATAAAACAGAATAATAATAATAATATGTATGTTAAATGATTTTCTGATTTTACGACGATTGAGTTTCGCGTATTGTTTAACTAAAATGGGATAATTTTACCACAATATAAGCAAAGCTTAAAATAATGTTGCCGAAAGTGCATTGATTAAATGCAAAATTTAAAGTATTCACATTAATATTATGTTTAAAAAAAAAACGGATTTTTACGGATCCTCGTCGTTGTAAGACCGACCGACCAACGCACTCACCATTATGGTGTCCCTCATCCAGTACAATTTTTAATATAACATTGAACTTGGATATACATAGAGATGGTGTTAGTTGTCCGCCAATTATTATGGTAGAGGTGACAAATTGTGTATTATACTTGAAGCCACTTATAGAGCTTACTGAGTAACACTTGGATTTCGCCATCGAATATCTTGGATGGATTTTGAGACGCCAATCTAAGTAGTACTTTATCTTGGATGCGACGTTAGGGAAAATAGAAGCGAAGCGACGAAATAATTAATGTACGGCAAATTTCACAAATCTTAGTGTCAGTCAGGTAACGATCAAGCTAAATATTTGATTAGAGTCAATGTGATGGCAAACAGACAGCGTCTGGAAGCGTCGCAAGCAGCGCGTCCAATTAGCGAGAGACAAAACCAGGGTTAAGTTGTCCTTCCTAAGAAACACTACTTCTTCATTCTCTTAGATTCATTCATTAATAGCTTGGATACTTTCTTATGGAAATCGCATCGAGATGGAGCAGACATTCATGACTTTTTAGAGTATCTACAATTATTCTACATAGATCAACAAACTCATCAAAACCTTTATCAAGAACTAAATAATGTAGTTATTTTCATAAACTCCTTATAAGGGCCTTTTTTGGCAGCGCTTTCAAACATTATTTCACCTTTTAGAAATGCATCTGTAAGTTCACTATAGAGGCAAAGAACAATGAGAATTTTAATAGTCCTGAAATAATTTTAAGACCTTATAGGCTTACGATAATGTTAAAAGATACGTTTTAATGACTAGCTAGAGAAGAAAAACATCAAAATGAAGAGAGTTTGAATTGTCCTGGTACCATACCAGAAGGTCATGGTCAGACGCCGACTCTAGTTCTGAAGGTAGCAATTTGGATCCGCGGTGTTGACCATCATCCCCTTTTACAACACAAGCTCTGCTTTCTATGAAATATGACAATAGTACATTATTGTTTTCTTTCATAAAAATGTATCTATAAGAATCTTAGGTACCCATCAAATAGAAAGTGAATATCAGCGAGCTTCAGATAGAAGTTGATTTTTCGCGAATATAGGAATAAAAAAATAAAGTGATAAAATTGATTTCTGTTCAACTTGTGAATGAACCATCTGCGAATTTATGAATAAAGTTTCAAAGGGGGGAGTGTCATTGTTGAAATATATTTATTAAAATAAAATATAAAAAGGGAATAACCCGACCTATGCACGGGCTGTCATAAACTTAAAAAAATATTTGTTTTAAAAAAAATAATAATAATAGGTTTGTGGGCATAAAACTCTCGAGTAGAATAAGGTGTGTGTGGTAGGATAATAATTGTGCGAGGGTGTGGAATGTGGAAGAACACGTAAGTACAGATAGAGTTCCTTAGTAATGCCAAAACTCAAACGATGGCCGTCATGTATGGCAACTAAAATTTAGAAAAGCAGGTTTAATCAATCAGTTTTATTTATTTTTAAAGTGAAATGTAATTGACTACGTCGATAATGTAGCCGACACATTTGGCTAAAAAATTAACCATTATGTCCCGGTTGCCTTGTTAATATTTGCATTTTGTATCTCGCACTTAAAAAAATTCTTCATTACAAGACGGAGAGACAGTGCTAGCCATCCAAATGATATGGTCTTGCCTTTAAAAATATTTCCGTCCGGACCCGAAGAAGTAAAGTGATATTGAACACTTTTCTAAGCAGAATTTACCCAGCATAGTAAAAAGTTCTAATTTAAACTATCTGTGATAATTTTTTGTCCGTCACTGATTCTTCCTTCCCCTCTCGCCACCGCCATACCTCATAATCCAAAATGTTTTGTAAATTTTGTTCAAAATGCCGCGTCAAGTACGTGGCTGTAGCGTAGAAAATCAATCGAAAATAGTAAAAACCTTACCTCGATCTATTGCCTTATGCGGAATAAGTGCGTCTCTTTTAAAACATGAATAGAAGTTTTCATGTCCGATTACTATTATCATGTTTGACGTTGTTTCCATGTAATTTTCATGTTTGACGTTGCGAAGTGTTTGGTAGACTAGCGGTTACAACGCCGGCTTTCGTACCGTTTGGTGCGGACGTCGTGGTTCGATCCCAGGTGCCGACCATCTTTCTCTTTCACGACACAAGCTTTAAGTAGCTTACTGTGAAAGAGTCAAGGAGTGTATTTGTGTTCACTTTGAGTGAGCACAGATTCATTAAAAAAAAAAAACTCGAAGTCAAAATCTATACAAAAAAAAAAAAAAATTTGCAAAATACATAGTACTATGAGATTGGCATCACTAGTTGACTCACTCTTTACCTAATTCAATAACTCGCAGTTGTTAAACTTATCGCTTGTAACGAGTAGCTGAAGGTGGGGAGGAGGTTGGATTCAGTTTGTGTAAAAGTTTCCAGTGTTGTGGGGTAGCGCCGTTGCCTTCCAGCCCTCGTCTTCTATTTTGCATGATCTTATAATTAATTTATTTTCTTTAACGCCCCGCCCGAGCCCCGATGCATTCGTTATAATAATAAACGTTTCGCAATCAAGATGGTGATATTGACTCAGGACGCTGATATAATAATCTGAATTTTTTTTGAAAGACAGGTCTTTTTCTCTTTCGAGATTTTTTTTGTGTCATAACAGATTATTGTCATAAAATTAAGCGTAAAAAGAAGCAATTCAAATAAAGGAGTGTCTTTTAGAAAAAAAAGAAAAAGAAATAAAAGGTTAATATCGATAAGGATACTTAGTAATACTTTCTCTTATTTTATTTACAAGTTGATCCGGTAAACGTTGTCCTGCCATAAAAAATATTTTTATTGCCCTCACTAACATTTCTCTGGCATGGTTTAGCCAAACTATCTAAAGACCACCTGATTCAATTAACTTTTAATCGCAATTACTTTTATTTATTCATGTGAGTGTTAATCATATAGCACCATATGGCGATATTCAAGACGCGAATGTCTCGACACTCGACGGCCATAAACGTTAGTGAGAAATATAACGTTGCGTGTCGTGTGGTTTAACTTCTTAATGAATTTAAAAAAACTAATATCTCTTAAGAGTTGTAACGTGATTTTCAAGATCCTTAAGCCTTCTCCTAAATATAGTATAGGATATCAGTTGGAAAATGATTTATTAACCCGATGTAGAAATGCAAAAACAGCAAAAATAACAATTGTGCGACTCTAGAGTCTCTAGGCCAACCGATCTATTAAAGATCCTTCCGAATTTGGAAGGAACTTGACGACCATTCTTATCTGACAGATTTTTTTTATTGAAAAACAAGAAGGTTAGTAAAATTCGTGCCACCCAAGGTGCTGTCTTTCTGAAATTTTGACGTTGTACTTGTAACGTTTGCTACATGAACAGATTGAAATATTATTTATGAAAATAATTTCAAGCGATTGAAGAAATTGAATATTCATCGTGGCCTATACATAGGTTGAAACATAACGTCCATACAATTCGTTACACAGAGAGAAAGTAGGTAGGTACACAATAAAGCGATTGCGTCGAAAGGGAGTTTATTTTAAAATTCCTAAACAAATTTTAATATTGCTTCAACAATTTATTTAACATAATCACTTTAGCAGTGCCTACAAATTGTTTTACTAATTGGATGAACCGGAGACGAACGCCTTTAAAATAGGATAATTTTAAGACAGATATTATATTTATGATAATACCTACTCGTAAGAGAAATACTATTAGTTAGATTTCTGAAGATTTCTGTCAACCATAGAAATCTGGTTGAAAAATAAGTGCCTATAGGAGGTCTTTAACTCTCTATGTGAGCATAAGATTGGGTGGTAGAAATATTTCAGCTAGTGAAAGCTTTGATTCCGAGCATATCTAAAACAAGACATAGGATATATGCTTCAAAAAGGTCGTATTTGATAAAATCATACTCTATATTAAATATTAAATTGATCCCAAGACCATCTCTAAATAACCACCTTGCCTACTAAAAAGATAATTATTATAATAGATATTTGAACCAATACGAGAAAAAATTAAATCATCAAAACTGCCGGTTTTTAATTGAGGACATAATCTTTACAAAACGTATGGGTATTAATACGACTATGTTGGTATTCTTATAACCATAGAAAATAAGCAAAAATAACTAACGCAATTTGTATACGCATATTCACCCACAGTACCTACATACCTACTTCACATATTATTATAAAATGTAAAAACTTCAAAATATTTTTGACACCAACCTAATGTACCACTTGATATAAAATTTACACTCTCCTCAACAAAAGTATAATTATAGCCGAGAGAACTTCCAAGTTTAAGGCATTTTATACCTACTAGTCAATTCAACAGCGGTCAATTCTGCGTTAAATACCCCAGTTAGAATCAGTTTGTAAACTGTTGAGAATTAACCTAAAAAGCATCTAAAAAAACTTTAACATTAAAAAATGTAAATATTTTTTCATTTCATAAAGAGCTGAAGTGCTTGCAGTCTGGAATAATTGCTTCTCTAAAAGGCAATAAAGGTCCCCGCACAAGTGTCAACAAAGGATACGAGTGGGTGCTGCCGGTGATAAGGATGCGTCAGTAGCGAATAGATTGATAAATATCAGGAGACAAGGAGCGAGGACGCGGCTAACAAGGGGCGAGCTCCGGGACACTCCCTCCAGCAGGGGAGCGCGTCTTAATGTGTCAAGTACAAGACACATCAAGCAAGACTAGGGCTACTCGCAAAAAATGTACCCAAATCCTCTCCTTAGTTATGATATCATTTTATGCGTGTTCTTTTTCATCTACCCTTACATTTCCTTTGTAAGCGATGGAAAAAAAAAATATTTTTTTACATGCGCCTAGATTAAAATGTTATAATACATTTTTAATTGATTATGGTCATTAAAGGCGACTTCAAAGAGTTTATTTTATATAACTTGATTAAAACTATTAATAATGACATTTTGATGGTGCAGGATGACATAATACACCAGGACTTATAAAATACAGGTAATGAAATTGATAGCCGAAAGATCCCACGAATAATATTGAAGTACTGTATTTATAAGACCTAATAAAATAATGACAGCAAGTCTGTGGCAAAGACGGAGTAAAGGACCCAGTTTTGTCACTGGAACTTAACTGATACATTATACGGGCATTTCGACGCCCCAATACTATACGGAGACAAGTCGAAAAAGTCCATTTTGAGTAAAACGCATTTGAAGATTTTGAACAAAGTATTTCTTTGATATCTTTAAAGAAAATAAATAAATTGCCATGTTGCGAGAAATATTGTTATTTTTATAAAAAACATAAATTTAGTTTATTAAAATGTTTTATAAATATCTAAATATTTAAAAATACAAAGGTATTTCGACTTAATTTTAACGAAAATCTGTCACCCGGAAATTTTTCTAATTCTATACGGAGACATTTGATTTGTCTCTATATAAAATTGAACTTTTTGTGAATTGGTAGTGATTATTAGTACGAATTCTGTGTTCATAACAGTGGGTTGGATTTTTTTAACGGTCGAAAATTTAATTTAATGTTTTATATTGCGGAGAAAGGTTAATAATCTTAAAATGGATACGAGAATTCGCAAAATTAAGATGATGGTGGAAAGTATTAAGAGCTCAAGAGTCCCAGAATCGCAGATTAGTGAGTTTTAAGCAATTCTTTGAAAAAATATAACCTAAAAATTGTTGACATAATATAACAAACAACAACAACACTCTTTTACACCCCACTCAAGGGCATAGGGAGGCAACAAGAGCTCTCCATTGCGCTCGATCCTGCGCAATGTTTATGACCTCCTCCCACACGATGTCCCTCAGCTCTGCTTCGAAGGAGCGGAACACAGTGTGAGAGGGTCTTCCTCGTCTTCGGGACCCTGATGGGAGGAAGAACAGCGCTATCCTCGGCCAACTGTCATTCGGCATCCTTAACACATGTCCCAGCCAAGTATATCTCCTCCCCACAAGTGTAGAGGTGATGGGCTCAAGCTGGGTGCGCCGGCGTATAGCGTCGTTTGTGATGCGGTGGTACCATCTTACGCGCAGAATTCTCCTTAGGAACCTTTCAAAGGCTGAGACTTTTTGTGCCTGGGATTTGGTCAGGTGCCAGGACTCACACCCAACTGTTTGATGCGTGTGTGTTGCCAAGATAATGGGGAACACACACGCACAAACAGTTTACATTTCGTCTCGACACTAAACGCCGACGCTTTCCAAATCTTGGTCATGTTTTTAAAGACGCCACTTGCCATTCCGAAACGTATCGGGAGCTCAGCCCCGAGCTCACCAGAGGTGGTAATGGTTGCTCCCAGGTATTTAAATTTATCCACCCGGGAGACCTGGTGACCGTCGATGGTTATCGGTAGCTGTTTATCGGGGCAAGCATTATTCGTCATGAGCTCCATCTTACTGGCGTTGACTCGAAGACCAAGGCGTGCTGTTTCGTCGCAGAGTCTTGAAACAATGCGCTGTAATTCCTCCAATGTCGTACTGAACAACGCTAGGTCGTCCGCGTACTCCAGATCGCACAGTTCGCCCATTAGACCATCTCTCTGTGTTATCGGTATACCTCTTGCTCCTTGCATGGACTTTCTCAAGAGGAAGTCCATAACAATAATAAATATAAATGGAGCCAGTACGCAGCCCTGTCTGACTCCCGTGGTGATCCTGAAAGCTTCAGTAGGACCACCTGGCGTTTTGACGCTACACTCGGAGTCTTCATACAGGGACTGCACCATTTTAACTATCTTCGGAGGTATACCGTACAGAGCTATGGTCTATGTGGGCTGTCGAAAGCCTTTTCAAAATCTATGAAGCAACAAGCGACTGGAGAGTTAAACTCTTCACACCGCTGAAAGATGCACCTGGCACAGAAAATTGGGTCCGTGCAGGACTTGCCAGGTACAAAGCCGCATTGTTGCTATCTCAGGAAAGCCATGACAGGTCCCCGAATGCGATGTAGTAATATCTAAGATAATACCTTACCGGGAACACTCAGTAGAGTGATTCCACGGTAGTTTCCGCATTCAAGGGGGTCCCCCTTTTTAAATATTGCGACGATGTATCCATTCCGCCAATCTTTTGGACACCTCTCCTCTTCACACGCCATTTTAAATATATCTAGAAGTGGTTGGTACTCCCTCCATCTCCCTTTAATTTGTTCGGGGGCAGTGACAGTGGCTCCACGAGAGTTTCGTATTGATTTCACAGTTTTTTTTTACCTCTTCTCCCGACCTCTCGAGTGATTTCGAAGAGTGTCCTTGAGTCATTTCCGAGTGCAGCAGACTGTGCTCGCCGTATCTGAGAATCTAGATGTCTTCTTTTATCTGTTCGTACAGAGTGTCTTAGCCTTCTGGTGATCTTCGATAAGACTTCAGGACCCATCGGACATCCATATTGGCCTCTTTTTATTCTTATAGCCGACAGAAGAACGTGCGGATTCCATAACCGCGTCGCGAAACCTAGTCCAGGCTGACTCAATTGGAGCAGCTCTGGGTGGATCCTGGAAGGGGGCAAACCTTGTGCGTATCTCAGCCTCGCACGTATGACGACACTGAGCACTCTCTAACCTGCGTATGTCCAGTGGGCGAGGAGCAGACGATCTTAGCTGGAAATTGTGAAATTTGAATCAGAACGAGCCCACAAGGAGTTCGTGATCCGTGTCCATGTCTGCTCCCCGGTAGGTGCGGACATCCCGCAGGTCAGTTTGGTTGCTAGTCCTTACCAGGAGATGGTCTATCTGGCTTTTCGTTCTTCTGTCGGGCGAGGTCCAGGTGTATTTATGGATATCCTTGTGGGGAAGAGAGTTCCGCCTATTAAGAGTCCATGGAGCATGGCGAAACCAATGAGACGGCTTCCGTTATCGTTCATCACTCCTAAGCAATGCTTTCCCATGACGCCTGGTCCATTCTGGGGATCGTTGTCCACCTTGGCATTAAAGTCCCCCAGAACTATTAGGCGATGGCGCCTCGGAACATGGGACACAACTGCATCCAGACTGCCATAGAAACAGTACTTAGCAGCCGCGTCCCCATCCTCAGTGGGAGCATAGCATGGAAGGACCGTCAGTGTTTCGCCACTCATCTTAAAGGACGCACTCATCAGGCGGTCAGAAACAGGTTCCCAACCAAGAAGGCGAGAGAAGGCAATTTACTTAAAAGTAGAGCAACGCCACGCATCCGTGCAGTCCGGTGGCCAGAGTGAAGCAAGACATAATTGCCAGCATCACTCTGCCCCGAGCGTGGGATGCGTGCCTCACTCAGTCTCAGGATATCTAGTCCATAATCTCCCGCCAACTTGGCAACAACAAGCTCCCCGCCCGCCCTCAGAGTGCGGACATTCAGAGTCCCGATTTTTAAGCTCTTGTTCCTAAATCAAGCCGTGGTCAACAAAGGCCCACCTGATGGGGTCAAGGCGTCCGAGGCTTAATTCTGTTGCCTTTTCTGACCGATTGTTCTAAGGACGTGAGGTGGTCAACCCCACGGTCTCGATCTGATTTTTCGATTTCCTGCCTCTTACAGGATGCTCGAAAAACCAGCAAAAAGAGAAAGGTGCTATTCTTAGCCGACAACCCCACGGCAAATTGATGATGATGACATTAAACATTCGATAAATTTTATTTACTTATAGTATCCAATACAATTTTCTCTGATAATCAATATCTTGTGCTAATTTTCAAATACCAATATGTATAAGTTTTTCATGTACCTAATAAAATAAATATCCAAAAATATCTTAATCTTGCAGAGGAGTCAACCAGTCATTAATATTCACTGTAATCTGGAACCTTAATATTCACTGTAATAGGTGGATCTACGTTTTTTTTTAACAGAAAATTGGGGATTGTAAAACATGAAATAATGAAGAATATAATCAATATTACTTTTGATTTATCAACTAAACCTATACAAGAGACCTTAATATGTTGTTTAATATCATAGATATAAATTACTAGATACGGCGTTTCATATTAAAAAAGTTGTAATTATGGATAGAAACTACTATACAGTAAGTGTCAAAAATTGCAATCTAAGAGTTTATGAATTTAGAAATGTATCAAGTACTGTTTTGTCAAGTCTTTTATTAAGTTTAAAATTAAGATTCATGATTTTATTATTGATAGAATGGTTATTTTCAAGAATACTTTTGAGTTGTCTCTCTATAGAACTAGATCTTTTCAGTTGTTGGCGGTTCTATAGGCGGACATCTAAGATGTCTGCCTATAGAACTAGAATGAAAGTTAATCATTGACAGTTCTTAAGTGAGACATTTGAGTTGTCTTCTTATTGAACTGAATGTTCAATTTTTTTTAAATAATTCCATGAAAAGACATCTTTTATAAAAAAAAATATTTAGGACAAATTTGACTTATCTCTCTAAAGAAATAGAAGCAGACCATCATTTGTAATCGATTTGTATCAAAAACTCAAATTTGATAATTTTAGACTTGTCTCCATATAGAATTGGGACGACGATTTGTGACAATATTGATACATAAGTTCAAACAAATCATAGGTATAAATAAAAATGGAGAGCTATTTCCCGATGTCATCGCATCACGCCCAAACGGCTGGACCGATTTCGCTAATTCTTTTTTTATCGTGTAGGTTTTTATCAGGAGAATGTTCTTTTAGTAGAAAAAATTAAGAAAAATGCATGTAAAATTAGAAAATTGAAGAAAACTCTACGTAGACAACCTTATTAGTACTTTTTACCTTTTCCAATTTTGAAATTTTGACATTAAATTGTCAATTGATGTGATTGACAGAATGCGGATGAAATAAACATGGTTCAAAACAGACGCATCGTTCGGAATCACATTGGTCAAATGATAATTAATTCATCACCATATATTTTCGAATTCAATATTCATAGTTAGGAACACAGGACCGTCTGTCGGGAAAGCTAGTTAACAATAATTTCAGAACTCGCCAGTATTGTATTTTCTAGTTATCTACGATTTGTGGAGTAAAAAAATAAATAAATAAACCAATCTTTACAAAATCTGACACAGATTAACCGATGAAACTTATTGCCTGGGACAATTTTTTGTAGTCTTTCCAATATGAGACAAGCTAACCTCGCGTAGAAATATCGAACCCGGGACCTCATCATCGGGAGTTATTGCCTATACAAGTAGGCTACCGAGGTCGGTTTTAATCAAAACCTAAAGGTTAATTCTATGTCAAAAATATAATAAAATGAACTCGAAGTCTCAACATAGTGTAAAAAAATAATTATCACCTCTTATTTGAGTAGGTATACAAAACAATGTTTGTATGTTTGTGAAACAAATAAATGTGGGGTATGAATGTCAGTCAATCTTAGGCAGATTTAAATATACCTAAGGGTAGGTTTGTTGGTGGAAGTATCAAGTAATATGCAAGACGAACCTGTAACATTTTGTTTGGGAGTTCCACACCTCCCCGTCGTGGAAATACCAGCAGACGGCAACATTTTTCCTCGGGCATATTTTATACATGATCGTACATGATGGATGTTAGTAGGTCGGAGGTGAGGCTGTTGTAAAATATTACCTACACTTTTTTCTCCAGGTTTATTCCTTACAGAATATTACCCCCAAACCACCTTGTACTTAGCGCTACGTTATTAAACCAAGGTAAAACCATAAATGAACAATTTAAGCACATTTACTTGTGACAGATCAACATTTATTCCAAACAGTTGACTAATAACCTTTTTTTCTAAAGTCACATTTTAGAAGCCGTTTTTTTTTGTTTTTCGCCCTTCTGTGGTTGTTTTAAAAAAATTCAGTACTTTAAGATATTTTTGTAAAATTTCCTTTTTTTACCTCGGGTTCAGATGTTATACGTTAAATTTAGTCAACTGGCATTAAAAATAGTGTATAAAAATGTAGTAGCATATAAAAATGTATCGTTTGGAGTATATATAAGATTCAGATGAATCGTTTTCACAATATGTCGCCAAAGTTGATATATAATGGCTATATTTGCAATACGAATATCTGCTTCATACATAGCTGTCTTTTACTTATGAATAAAAACCTATTAAATAATAGAACTATGTGTTAGGTTTAGTGTCCCAATTTTTTTAATAACCATGAGAAAATCTACAATATTATGAATTAAAGAACAATGAGTACCTACTAGTATTATCATTGTATTGTTGTATGCATCAATTCTGTGCTGCATATTATTTGCTTTTACCACATGACTACTCGTTCTAATGTTAAGATTGACCTTTTATTTCATTTCCTTATCCCTTATTCTCAAAAATTTCTGCTCTAATGTTATCATACTGTTGTAAGTATTTCATTTTATCCAGTGATAATAATTGATTTTAATATTTTATTTTGTTTTACAAACAGAGCAATAATGATTGTTATAATATATTATTATTAGCTTAAATATTAAACTGTTTATTTTATATTGATTATGGTTTTATAGAGTCATTTCATTATTTGCTGTGTTTTTTAATGTTATTTATTTCAATTGCTTGTGACACATTCAATCCTGTGGGGCTAGTACGAGTTTAATCGAAAGCTAAGCGCATGCTAATAAGCTCTTATTAGCGTGCAAATAGTGTTCGAAAATCAAACGATCGAATCATCCGATCATTTTTGTACGGAAAATTTTCGAAACTCTTTCAATGATCGTTTCGATATTCGATCATCGAAAACTTATACTAGGGGTACTGTACATATTTTGTTATTATCGGTAATATTGTTACTGTTTAAATTTTATATACCTACCTAATAAGTTTTGTAAAAGCAACATTGTTGCGTGGAATAAATAAATAAAAATGAAGTAATTATTATTCCTCTATTTTTCGTGAACCTTAAGCAGTTTCTATAAAGGCAGTAGATTTATTTATAGCGGCTCAAATCCCAAAAGGGCCAAAGAATCGGTCGGTTTAGAATTTCGTTAAGGAAATATTTCGATAAATAACAGAGTATATTTGAGTTGTGTTAATTATCGACCAAGAGAACGAAACGGGACGAGAAGAGGAAGAGTATAGAAAGGAAAGGAAGGTGTAGGTATTGTGTTTGCAACTTATAATGGGCGGAGTGGATTGAATCATGGAGGTTAACTAGGTTTATGGAATTACAAATATTTACTTAGGTACGGAGGCCGACATTATGATGAGGAACCAAATATAAACACGGCGAGTTACTTCGTGGTAGATAAGGGCCGAGGAATAAGGCTCGACGGATCCTCGTGGCCACAACACCTACCCCCTGCGATGGCATCTCGCCCTACACTCGTCACCCGCACTACTTCCATTTTGCTCCCTATTATTCGATACACTTTATGCAAAAGACTTAAGTCTTAAATGAAAAGAAGACAATAATAAGTATTGATGCTATGAATGCGCAGCTTAAAATATGCCTGAAAATTTTAGTGTACGCGAAATTAGGCTTAAATAGCTGCAAATTTATTTTATAACAATCTTTCCCGACAGACGCTGTACGGACATCCATTCATTCCTATCAAGACAATCCTGTCTCACTTTATTCAAGGGCATAACGTTCCGCATATTATATTGTCACCTATTCCTTATGTTATCGAATGCATTGTGCATCAACTGTTTGGATTTTAGAGATATGTTCTTATTTTCCATTAGACGTCTACATCACCAGCTCTGGTACCGGCCAGTTATAATCGTATTACAACCTTTACCTTTTCACTAACTCCATCTCTACTAAATTAATTGTTCTAAATTATCATCTTTAAATTTCACACAACATTTCAAATAATGAGTGCATCTTAAAAGAGGTATACCTACCCTTAATTTTACATTGGGTATATGTACGTTTTCTTGTTTCCATACATACCCATACTAACAGATGAAGCTTACTTCAGTCATATTTTAATTGCAACCAAGGTTATTAAGATAGTCGCATTGCAAGTTTTTAAACTTAAATTCTTCTATCTAACTACTATATTCTGCCGGCGCATATGTGAATACTGTAATGCCGGCTGATGAAAGAAAAAAATCGAAATTCAATAAAATAAAATAAAATGAATATCGCGACTTTTGTATATGACCAATAGGCTCAAAAAAAATCGGTTCAACAATACTCAAATCGTCTTAAAAATACTTGGTTTGGTTTCCCGTGTCATTAAATTTATATATTAGTAGGTACCTAATTTATTTATTTATTTTATTTATCAATGTAAACATACAGTCATTCACAAAACATAACAATACTACAAAAACAGTAATATATGATAAGTGGACCAACAAAGTTTACACGCTTAATTGTAACAAGTGATTTAGGTGTCACGTGTCACCAATTCCAATATTCGAACAAGTTGTAACAAAAAAAATCTTAGAGAAGAAATGAAAGAAAAGAAATTTTGTATTCAACGACGATAAAGCACTAATACACGTATGTTCAAATGTTTTCCACTTTGTTTAGAGAAATCAGTTCATAAATAATGTACTTTTTATCAGTATACTTACTGTCAGAGTTGCCCTTATGCGCTGAAGCAATTAAAGCGTCAAGGTGACAAATTATACATACAATTTTGTAGCTGAAGTAATGCCTTTTTTCAAAGTAGTATATAAAAAGGGGGTTCCCTATTTTAGAACGTCATGCTCATTATTTGTTAATGAATATTACTTTTTTCTGTTTACAATGTTTAACGCTAGTGTCCGTTTTTTAATGCCCGATTATAAACCACTATAAGCCATAACCACCGATAACAGCGTCCAACTGTCAAACTTAGAGTTGATACTTACTTTCTCTTTCTACTCAGAAATGCCACAGCCTTCTTAGAACGATCAACGTCCAACTAGCGTCCAACGTTGGTACACTAGCGATAACGACTAGCCGGCTTTCGCACTGTTTCGTGTGGAGGTCATGAGTTCAATCCCAGGTGCCGACCATCTTCCTCTTTCACGACACAAGCTTTAAGTAGCTTACCGTGAAAGATCCAAAGAGTGTATTACCGTGTAAGATTAATTTTATAAAAAAAAAAAGAAAAATAATTACAATTAATGTGATCATATATGTAGGTATATGTGGGACAAGAAGGCGATTCAGGCCAAAATAAACAATCAAACGGGCACTCACTGCAAGATGCTGGTCTAAGCTGGGATGAAGCTGTGAAACTGGCGCAAGATATAGGACTACAAGAAATTTCGTGGCGTCCATATTATGCTCCACTCTGGGACCGAACGTGGATTAAGTCAGTTAGTATCTTTCTATGTACCTATATTCACTTCATACTAACACGAAGAAATCTATAACTCCCAAAAAAATAACCAAACAAAAACTGTGGCCCGAAAAAATGGTCTGCTTTAATAGTTACAACGTTAATATCGAAAGATCTGATGATGAGATCAATAATTATTATTCGTAGCGTCAGTACAGAGTACTAGGAGTATAGGTATATTATAAACAGATACATCCACCAGCTGTGAAATACAGTTCGTATAGTTCGCTTTGAAAGGGAGACGGTTGTGTTGTATGAACAAACACACAAAACAAACAATTGTTCATCAATAAAACAAAGTCAAACAAAATAACAATAATAATTCATTATTCCTCCTTTAGCTTTTGATTCCAATTATGACTAATCCCGAATGTTACATCTGTATTTTTATCAATACGATGGATTAATTATTAGCTTTGACTTTTTGTAAGTAGGTACACACTTCACGACGTTCCAGCTGACTATTTACCTACATCTAAAAGCTACTGAATCAAGACAGGTAGGTATTTGTATTTTTTGTTATTACCATCAATTTTTGATGAACTCTATGATTTGAAAAAAGAAGTGCCTAAATTTTGTTTCGATGAATGAATTTAAATTTGATTTCAAAGTTTTATCTTTGTCTATTTTGGTGTGCGTAACTGGCAACTTTAAACCACAGCAGGACACAAATAGATAAAATTTAATTAAGCAAGTGCCCATATTTCCACTATGTTTTTCTATTCTTATGTAAGAATTTGAATTGTGATAATTTTGAGATTAATATGTCTCTGTTTCTTTATATACTCAATGTATGATGTGTAAAATTGATTTGACGTCCCCATGTGCCCGGAATGAGTCTATGCCGGAAAACAAAATAAATAATTTGCTCCTAAAAATATGTCGTGAAAACAAGTTTACTTGTACATTTGATAAAAAAAAAGTTAAGACTTTCAAATCCATAAATTTGCAAAATTAATTTTCATACTCGCGGAGAAATATTTCAGAAATGCGAAGTTAAATTGATTTTTCTTTATAAGAAAGAACGGAATAATGAAACAATTTTGTAGACACTCAACAAAGATTCGAATAATTATGGAAAATCGTGTTTTTCAAACAGCTTTTCGTAATGCGAAGGAGAAAATCAAAAAGAAACAAGAGTTTGTATTGCGGGGTTAGGAAGGTGCCGTGTAGGGTTGTTAAGACGTGGCATCCCCTCGTTCCCAGTTTCACCCCAGCAAGGAACCTCCCCATTAGTCCAATGGTGGTTTGGATTTCCCCCAAGGGACTCAACACTACTACCGCCTTCTAAAGTAACGAGAAATAATACATAATACTCCATCATCAACAGCTCCGAGTCATTTAAGAGTTCTTTAAAAGATGTGGCCAGAGAAATAATCACGAGGTAGAATTAAATACCTATGTATATATTATTATTATTTTTGGGTATGCGATACGATAGGTACATGTAGTCTCAAAAAACGGGCGAACCTTTTTCTCTATTGGAAGAAAAAAATATTATTTTATTTTCTTCTTTATTATAGGAAGAAGCGGGAGGAGAATTGTAAGAAAAATGCCAGAATAAATAAATAAAAAAGTGCCGCCGCTGCTTATAATTTGTTAAGTGTCTTAGTGAGGACCTAAATGTGCGAGAAGTGGTAGAAAACAAATCAATGTTTGTCCTTATGCTGATTCCATTAAACCATACAAATTCATTTTTATTTCGAAAAAAAAATATTTTCGGGTAACCTTGCCACAAATGCGCCTTAAATTATACCAATAGGTACCAATATAAAATAGCAAATATTTACATAAAATAAACATTAAAATCACATAAAAATATGTGATTGTAATATTTGGCCGTCGTTTCAACATTGGTGGATAGAAGAGAAGAACAAAGAAATAAGGCTTAAGAAGTTCTGCAGTCGAGCTAATTCATTTTTAATAATGTCCAAACACGAAACAGCTTAACGCTGATCTACTACAGGGGTTCAGAGTTGGGAGCTGCTTATATTTCGGAAATTCTTCACTACGTGGGGAAGGTTTTATTCAAGGCACATACTAAGGCAGCTCATGTTAAATCACTTTCCGGTCGCGTTTGTGAGCAATTCCAATGTTTCTAGCAATACCATAGTTTGTTCAGACAAGATTTTTTTGCTTCAATAAATTAAAATCTTGTTGGCCCATTCTCAAGAAATTATTTGACCTGCAGCGACCGAAACCATTTGAATGCATACATTGGGGCATTCGATTATAAGATGATCGATTATTTGTGTCATCCCAGATGCGCATGCTGGTGAGTTCATCCATCGCCATTTATGTAGGTTTGAAGGGGCGAAGCCTTCATCACATATTAATTGGTTGATCTTTCTGATTTTGTGTAAAGCCAGGCAGTTCTTTTGTCGGGTTAGCTATAAGGTTCTGGTTTGTTACTGATGATACAGTCCATATATTATGTCTCCAGTTTTCCTCCATCGAGAAATCTACACTTGTAGCGGCAGCTAGCCAGTACGGAAGTCGGGATTTCAGACCGCTTGGAGGTGGATTATCTACATCAAGATGAATTGGTAGAGTATGGTATAGTTGGACTGCACTGCTTTCTTACTTCTTGAAGAAAAGCTACCTCTTGTCTAAAGTGTGGGGATGCTGTATCATAGAGCACACAATAACATAGCAATGGCACAGAAGTTGAATTGTGTGTGTCGCTAATAACTCTCATCGTTTCGTTTAGTTGAGTGGCTATGAAATTGGTTTGTAAGAACAGTACCTATTCTGCAACCGAGTATACTCAATTTTAATCCGTTAATAGTAAATTATCACGGAGTTACGAAAATCATCGATAGTAAACGGGTCATTTAAGTGAAATAATCAGTTGACTTATGCGTTAGATATTGATAGTAAAATGAAGCGAAATGGGATGATATATTGGGATAGAACATGGCAGGAAAAGAAGGGAGAGCTCCAAGTCGTACAAACACACCTACAGTGAACACATAAATCCGTTGCCGGAGACAGCTAAAATGAACCGCACCATAAAAGAACTTTTTTTCACGCAAATGTTCACGCGAGTGGAAAATTTGCCAAACTGTCATTTAATATTCACAAAGATAGGTGTGAAATGTTTGTTTCTAATATTTATGAGTGCCTTTTGTTACTGATTGACAGTGCTCGACCTTAAAAGGCAAAAGTGTGCAAAAACGAGTCGTTTATCGAGCAGGTTTAATAATAATAATTGTACGCATGCAAGTATTTTGAGGAGCAAAATATTGATGTGTCTATTATAAGAGATTTCGGTTTTCGATAGTTCATAAGTTCGTAAAAAACCTCCGAACTGTGGATTTATTAGGATACAACGGATGCTTTAAGGTAGAAGGGGTAGTTTATGATTCTCTCTTTATAATAAAACCTCCGATCCGAGGTTTATAACAAAAAAAGGAATGATGGGAAGACGTTGATAATAATAAAAAATCAATTGTAGAATAACTCAATTGAAACCAAAAAGCATATAACAGGAGCGGATCCCCCTTGGAGGAAAAAACAGGGTGTTATCATTATTTATGTGTGTATTTATAGTGGAGGATTTCAGGGCTGAAAGTGTGATACCTCGTCCGATATCCAATATCCTAGGAACAACTTAGCTTTTGGACGACGATTCAGAAGAGCTCTCGTCTATACCACAAATTTCTACCTATGAATAATAAATTACTTTATGGGGATGTGTCGGTCGGGGGTGGAATTTATACATTCAATCCTATTTATATGAGGAAACAAGATTCGATATATCTACACTTTCACGGATACATATCTTAGCCGTATACTGACATGTTTGTGTAAAGTGTATCCCCCTTGAAATATCGCAATACATCGGGAAATATACATCTAGGTTTTTGTTTTATTTTAGTATGACACAATATATTATAATGTGTTCCTTGGTAAAATAAAAATTACAACAAATTGTTCAATATCTGAGATCTGATAAACCTCATTGACTTTTGAGGTTGTCAATCAATACTTTAGTTTCTTAACCATTAAGGTTATTAAAAAATATCCAATCTCTAATTCGAAAGGATATAAACCTTTCAATAAATATGAATTAATAAATTATCTTAAACTTTAAGATAAGTACCTACTTACTTAATTATCTAAACAAACTCTTATTACAATTAAAATACGTATTCAAGTAATGAATTGGTAATATAATAATGTATAAAATTAAATGAAAAACGAAAATATAAATTATCAAAATCACTCGAATTCGGGTGAAAGGCCTCAATAAAAATATATAAAAAAATACAAATTAATAAAAACTATAATTAATATTTAAAACTTTAAACATGTCATAAAATCTGGCATCCGGGTCTGCTCTTTACCATCGTCGAAGAAATGAATGATCGCAGAAATCATAGAGGCCTCCCCAAATATATCTATCTATACTATATAAATTAAAGTCGGGTTAGTGCGAACACTTATAACTCGAGATTGGCTCAACAGATTCTTCTGATGTTTGATTTATTGGATTCTTCTCTGCTCCGGATAACAGGATAACTAATAAAAAGTTAAAAAATGGATAAGAAATTATGTAAAATACAATATTTAAGTTTGTATGGAAAGGTTACCTGGGAAGCGCCCACGACATCGCGGGTAGTTCCCTCTCATTCTCGCATACGCTCTTACAGTAGCCCATCCCACTTACTCCACCGCACCGTTTCGATAGTTTTAGAAATTTTTCATACAAAGTCAACAATATTATCGGGCATATTCGTGTTGGTAATAGGCGAGGTAGGGTGTGTGCGCGAGCGCATTTTTCTCAAGTTGTTCCCGCCAGATCTTTGAATACGAATGAAATAGGGATGTTTCAGAAATAGTTTAATGTTATTATTTTATTAGCTTATCTAATCGAATTAATTTTGTATTGTTTAACGGGACCGCAGTGCACATCATGTACATATTAACGGGCCACTTCGAGCTAGAACCACAGGACAACGTCTGTCGGGAAAGCTAGTACCTATAATATTATATTATAATAAAGACCATCATCGGGGACATGCGCTGTAGTACCTACCAGGAGATGAAGAGGCTGATCAGTGACAGGGAGGAGTGGAGAAACAGAGTCAACAAGCTTGGTGCAGACTTCAAAGAATGAAAAAACATAATGCAAAGCAGGGTTATGAATGTACTTGTTCCAAAGGAAAGGATATTGTTAGAAATGAAATATTATAATGATTTTGGATGCGGTATAATTGCTTAAATTGTCCTATGAGTTTCAAACCGATGCCGCTTATAAAAGAGAACGATTTTATATAGTTTGACATGATCATTGAAATCTATAGTATCCATTAGATAAAAAAAAGTTTACAGCGAAAGGGTTGTAGGGATGAAATCAACGGATGTGCTATATATTAATTTTACGGTGAGAAATAATACCCGTATGAATGTAATAATAAGCTCATACGTAACCGCAATGTTATGATATGAAATCGAACATCGCGTTATTATTTATATAAGAGCTTAATTCAATTGGTATATTTTAATCCGATTGTTAGGAATGATCATATTCTATAACATACCTACAAACGAGTCATGCGGGATGTATTATATCAATATTAAAATCAAATTTCTAACTACTGATGCAATATCAAATTATTTTAATCATATAATCTCGTATCATTTCTCTCGAATAAGCACATGTTTAAAAAAGGGGAACTTGTCGAAAATTTAATGTTTTTGTTGAGTGTGTAGTAGAAATATCAAATAAAGAGTTTGAAATATGGAAAGAACTATAGGAATGTTAAAGGTTTTAAGCAAGCTTGAGCGCAAGTAGGTATATAATTCGCTCATAAAAACGGTAAAATAAACAGTCAATCGTGACGAATGTTGATCACATGAAATTTCTATTCGGGTTTGGCCTGGCTCAGATAATACAGGACCGGTAGACTAGAAAAAAACGCACTAGGCAATAATTCAGCAGATTGTCCATAGTGAGCTACACGTTGCTGTCAGTTCACTAGCGCCAGGATCATTGAAAGCTAGAAGTAGGCGTCCTCATATCAAGCGGAAAGCATAAGCTCAAAGTATGAATGCAAGTTCTTGGAGCTTTCAATCCAGGATCAACCAGCGAATCGAATGTAAACATAATACGTGGTAAAAATGGGATGTTACCTGAACTTCGTGCATGATTGATGGAAATCTAAGAATTAACTTACTTCATAAAGGATTATATTGGATCCCCTGTATTCTATGTTATGTGGCGAAAGCAGCTGGTATACCAGCAGCTACGTAGCTGTGCATTTAGTTTTTTTATAATCTTGACGATTTCAACGCAAAAAGGTATCCGTTGTCTATCGTTTGGGAGCAAGTGTACGCGGGAGAGAACAGGTAATGTCTTGAAATGAATATTCAGAGAAATAAATGGGCTTTTAGGATAAACTTTCGGTCTGGAAATATTGTATCAAGGATGTAAACGGAAAAAAGGCTAAGTTTATTTATATTAATGTTTGGAAACAGGAATATTCCAGAAGATACACGAACATGATCCGGGGAATATTAATGAGATGAACAAGGAATATAAAATGCTGATCGCAATGTGGGGAGTATCAAAACGTTCCGAACAAACATAAAACTCCGGTTTTACACTTCGATAAATTTAAATATGTATTTTTAAATTTCCATCGAATTCGATTGTTCTAAACAAATTAAAAAGCTCAGAGCGGAGTTGGTAATTCTATTTGAACTAAATTTAACGTTCACCCAAATTCTGATCTTATATTTAACGAACTAAAATCTGATGAACACAAAAAGAGATGTTGGTTGTTGAAAATATATTTCAATCAGAAAGTAACCTTCACATATCTGATACAAAAAAATATAAACCTCTGTTAGAATCCTTTCCTGGATGTTCATAAATCAGAATAACTCAAATCTTAAAATTTATTTAAATAGTAAATTCTAGTTGAGCCATGGTATTAATTGATTCCGACAGTTTTCGTTCCATACGAAGAAATTACACCTCTAAATAAAAATTTGAAATAGTTCACAAAATACATACCTTGATCACGAATATTCCAATGTCAATCTGCAACAACAACAAAAAAAACGTATTTAAATCATCCATATGAAGAATTAGCAAGCAGATATAAAAAAATTAATAAAAATTTAGATCCCATGCAAATCACTAACTGTAATGTCTGGGTTCGTGAAGCTATACTAAAAGTTTAAAAAAAGATTCCAAATAAAGTCAACCGCTACTCCTTAAATAATGAAGATAGATCGTCTAGCCAAAGTAGAATGGGACGATAGGATAATATTCCAAATGATATTCTTTATCGAACTTTTTTATACAAAAACGTACATTGAGTTATTTCAAAATCAAGGAGGCCTTAATTTTTTTTAAAACACAATAAAAAAAACGTTAATGATAATTGTATGAAGGAATTAAGTTAATTGTTTAAAACATATTGTCCTTTATCTCGTACTAGCTCTCCCGACAGACGTTGCCCTGTAGTCCTTACTATGAATATTGAATATTGATTTCAAATTTGTAATTTATTCAAAAATACGTCAAAAATATTTTTGAATGTTAAAAAATATTTCTGAATGCTCGATTCCATCAAAAATCTGCATACCAATATATTTTTAATGTCGATAGTTGTCAGGTAAACAAAAATTTTATTGTTATAGAATTTTTCATAGATGTCGTTGGCGTCGCAGGAAATCCGTTCCATACTAACTTTAATAAAATATTTTATATTATTTCTTATGCATTTTTTTCCAACTTTTTAATAGTTATTCAGTTATCCGAGAGGAGAAGAATCTAATAAATAAAACATCGGAGAAAAATCTGTTCAGCAGATCTCGAGTTATTATAAGTGTTCGCACTTACCCGACATTGTTTTATATTATAGATTTACTTGCAAGTTTTGGTCTTCAACAATAATTATGGCATCTCTTTAACCTCAATATATCCATCCATCAATGTATCATTTCGTTTAAAAAAAAAAGATGTAATTCAACTTTTCCAACATGGATTTCCACTCAAAAAGTTACATTTGTAAATGAAGATGGACGTTTCACTGTGAGGCACACATTGGCGATATAAAAATTTGGATTCTCGAAATAGATTTGAAAATTAATCTCTGTTGAATTTTGATTATAGGTACCAACATTTTTTAATGAATCAGTTCGTTGTCGTGAACAATTTGAATCTTGCGAACGAATTTTACGTCAATTTTGAAGTGGTTGGTAGACTAGCGTTAACGACGCCGGCTTTCGTACTGTTTCGTTCGGAGGTCGTGGGTTCGATCCCAGGTGCCGACCATCTTCCTCTTTCACGACACAAGTTTTAAGAAGCTTACTGTGAAAGAGTCAAATAGTGTATTTGTGTTCACTTTGAGTGAGCACAGATTAATTTTATTTAAAAAAAATGGAGAGTAGGAAGAAAATTAACTGTCCACTTTTCACGTTGTTTATTAGTGTTTTTGTTTGGTTTAAATAATTTTTTATATGTTCCAGTGGACAGTTCATTTTTTCGCACTCTACATTGATAAAAAAAATTCGTTCGCAAAATTCAAATTGTCTACGACTACTGGGCTCACTCAAAGTGAGCACAAATACACTTTTTGACATTAAGCAAATGATTATGTCGTGAAGAGAAAAGGTAGGCACCGAGTTTCGAACCCACGATTTTCAATACGCGCTACGTACGAAAGTCGTCGACTGATACCACTGGGCTACCAACCACCTTATTTGTTTTATAATATAAAAACGCAGTATTCTAGTTCATTCCTTTAGTCCTATGAAGATTAGATTAGATTTAGGTGTTGATCTATTCTGAATGCCTCTTTTTCCCTAGCAGGAAATTCGATGCAAATATTGGCGTGATATACTCGTACTGCCAAATACGTATCGATCCTTATCTTTTATAGTACTTACCTACGTACTACGTACCACTTTGCTATCAAACCCTAACCTAAAGGCAAATAATATTTTTAGACTTACATTACACTTGCGGGAATGGGTAAGAACTACATATTTCGCCCAATAACATTAATTTATTTTTATTATGCAAATCGAACGCTTTTTATATAATTTGAAACTTAAGAAACCCATTACCATAAAAAGTAAACAGTGTTTAAACTATATAAAGGTTGATGAAATGTCGATATAGAGTGACCACTGACCAGTCCAGAAGATAAAATCTTCAAAGATTATCAATACTAGTTTTTCTTTCGTCACTTGTAATACAATCTGGTGATGGGTTAAACATCTACATAATTTGTCTGTTCACATGTAAATTATGCGATAAAATACTAGATAACACCACCATATACCAACCGACTATAGAATTTCGACTTGGAAGAGTGAATAATATAGAATTTCTTTAAATTTGAGCCATGTTTTAAATTCGAATTAAGATTAGCATCTAATTTAAAATGTAAATAAACCAGTGGTGATTTAGGCTGTTTTTCTTGTGAACGATTCACTTAAATATTAGGTGCTACTTAAAATGATATTACCTACTTTAATAAAGTGATAAGGCAGTATTAATTATAAAGGCTTCGGTGTGAAATGCTGTTGATTTCACCAGACGTTCTGTTTTTCAATTTTAGAACGAAATGAAATCCCTTTGATTTGAATTTCGAATTAAAAATCTATATTAGAATATGTAACAACTAATGACTCTAACAATTCATTAATTATGTTCGATTTTTAAATGGAACAAACCACCACGGGCTTACGACCGTCTTCTACTGTTATTTCGAAGGCTGGCTTAGTGTGATCACTTTACGTTAACAACGTTCGCCATTAGGTGGTAAAGATTAAGTCTCCGAAACTCCTAATCATGAGAATTCTCGACATGTTGAACATGTCGAGAATTTATTAGAATAGCCGAGAACACTGATTGAATGACTGAACAACGCCGCCTATCCAGAGATTCACCGAGGGCTACACTTTCACACATCTATGTCGTGGTGCGTTAGTTCCGTTTTTTTTTTAAATATAAGTAAATGACCTTTCACAGTAAGCTACGTAAAGCTTGTGTCGTGAAAAGGAAGATGGTCGGCACCTGGGATCGAACCCACGACCTCCAGTACGAAACAGTTCGAAAGCCGGCGTTCTAACCTCTAGGCAACCAACCACTTCAATATATTTTAACCACTTTTTTGTAGACAAAAACAATAAACTTATTGATAGCCCAATAGTCCAGTTGACAGTTTTCGTACATATAGCGTACTGAAAAGCGTGGGTTCGAATCCCAGTGCCGATCATTTCCTTTTTCACGATACAAAAATTTGCCTAGTGTGAAAAAGTTGTTTTCGTTTTGAGTAAACCTAATTAAATTTTTATTAAAAAAAAAAACAATCATTCACGCTTCGAATATTTGCGTCACATGGTGACGGGTGAAGGGATAATCATAAACGAAGTATTAGTGTCAAATATTTGAGATATGAGAACATCACGCGTTTGAAAAATATTTTATAATCCTTTCGTAGACTAGAATGAAATATATTCGTGAGAGGAAGGTGGATTTAATCCAATGTGATTGGATGCACTCGGAGAATAATACAAGAAGCCGATCTATCTAGATATCAATAATAAAATATAATAATGGTCCGTTCGCTTGGAGCGCACCTTGTGGAGAGGTTTGTTTGTATTTATAATACACAATATATTATTTATTATTAAAATATCCAACCGGTTTTATTGTTAGACTCCTCGTAACTGGCTGCTTTATTTTTAGATTCTGGTCGAGGAATGGGATAGATAGAACGAAGACGAATGGTCGTGCATGCGTAAGAGCCATTACAAAAGACAGAAGCGACATCATCTGACTAGACTTCCCCGAGTCCGGGATAAATAAATAATATTGTGCGTGTTAGTTAGTTATCCCGGGTCTCTTATATACTGTCCGTGGGTGATGACACTGCTGAAATAAATTACTCATAAAGTCCCTTACAGTGAACTGTGATAAAATATGACATTGTCTTTTTAAGAATGATTTAACACCTTTGCATTTTAAAAACTGCAACTGTACAAGATTTCTAACTCTATCTGTTCAATTAAAATACGCCTAGTTAAAAGTCATTAAAAATTCATTCTTGTGAATATCAGCTACGTATACAGAATATAGTTTTTCTTTAATATGAATTGATCGAATAAGTAGATTTAAGATGACATCTGAACAAGACGATAGTCACAATTGATAATAACGAACAATTGATAACATAACCTAAGTTAAGCTTCTGCATATGTGTGAGGCAATGAGATCGAACTTTTTTAAAGTGTACAATGCTTTTCCCACATAATATCTAAATCCTTCGGGTCTGTTTCGAATGAACGGAACACAGTTTCTCTTCAGTCTTCGGGATCCTGATGGGTGAAAGAACATTGCTCTCCTCTAACAACTGTTGTGGAGCATCCTTAACACGTGTCCCAGACAAGTCCATCTTCTCAAAAATACAACCTGAAGTGAGTGCACAATGCGCATACACCTGTATGTCACTGATTTCACTGGATTGCTGAAATACCTAGCTGAGTTTGTTAACATTATAAGATAAAGTAATAATGAAAAAATCGATCGATTGATTGATGGATAATATAGCTCATCCGTTTCAAGCGACTGTAAGCAGCGCAGGAGATTGGTGTGTGTACTTACACTAAAATAGGAGAAATCTACCTTTTGTAAAGGCTAAGCAGACCTATTCACTGGGTTACTATACAGCGTTATAAAAAACGGCAATAAAGTTGATTCGAGTAAAACTTTAAAAATATCATTATTCTGCGTTTTATAAAAGTAATAGGAGGAGGGTGTAGAACGAGGAGATGAAGCTTAATTGTGAAGGTATTATTGTTATTACTATTTGCAGGTGTATTTAAAAAATCATGAGAACTTCAGCCATTTTAAGAGAGTATTTACAGAGTAAATACTTTTGGTAAGCACTTTTCGTTTAACAATTCAAGCTACCTTCGCTTCACCATCCCCCAGGACCATTCTCTTGTATTATTAATAGTTATTATCTCTGAAAGCTATTTTTCTTCATTCAGAATCCAAGTACGGCGTGGTTCCAGCAAATTTATGAGACTATGAACATTTCATTTTATTATACCCAACCAAAATATATACAATTAAAATTGTTGACAGCTTTACGAAGTTGAGACGTTGAATTAAAATTATGATTAAAACCTCAAATTGATTTTTAGCTAAAGTTATTAGGTTCAAGGTGGTAAACGAATCCTTTACGAAAAAATCCTTACCATATTTTGAAATAGTGGGAAGACAGAGAGCATACATGTATAGAATATGTATAGAATTCCGTTGATTGAACTATTGTAATAGAGCGATCGGGCGTCCCTGGAAACAACACCATGTCGGCCAATCCTTCCACCACCGGAGAGACCAAGAAAAAGTTAGCCAATGACAGAGCCATAAATGTGGCCAACCACTTGAGATTCTTGGTCTGACGATCAGGACTCAAGAAGTAAGTAAGAATCACGTCGAAGGGAAAACTTATTAATATGTAAGCAACACATATACAGGTATGTAGATCATCAGATAGACGACAGAACACCATGGCCTATGTGATGGCCAGTAAAGACAAAGATGGAGAAAACTCAGAAAACACTTTAACACAGTCTAACTTTGAGAATTTATAAATTACAAAATCTTGGTGCGGACTTCGCAAGTAAGTTTTGTCAATACAGTGATCGTCTTTTTTTTTAATTTAACGATATTGATTGTTGCTTTACATTAATCTATGTTTACATAATATGTAAGTAGGTTGGTACTCGAGAGTGAAAACCGAAGAAGAGGTGAAAAGAAAAAAGATAAAAAATACACCACCAGTTTTTTTCCGTCCGTTGAATAAATATTACATCACGGAAACACGAGTTTTTCTCATTTAGTTAATATAAAATAGGTGGTAAAATCATTTTCATACGAAAAACTCTATAAACAGGGTAGAGAGAACCTACGCACACGAATAAAAACTCTGGCGAATATTTTCCTGCAGCCGAATCGAGGTCCGTAGAAAGGTAATCTCACAGACCAAAGTACACGCATTTTATTACGAAATATCGAAACGGATTTACGCGCCCGAATTTGGAAGTAAAACCAAAAAAAATACATATTATATTTTCCGTAACTTCAAACAGTTAATAATATTTAAAATACAAAGATATTAAACGATCTTTTTTTAATACTTAATACATTAAAAACTACATTCCTATGTAATAGACACGGTTTAATTTTTTCTCACAAATCTCATAAAAACTTTCAAGTTGAAGCCTCGTTTTTTTTCTTTTCTTTTTTGGCACTTCATCCACAAGGGGGATGGTTTGCCCATCTTGAAGGCTTTTTCTTTAAGTAGAAATATCATGTTCATAACAAAAATTAGGCAGCGAAACTCGTGGTTAAAGAAATCTGTACCTATAGTGTAAAATATTTAATAAATGAAGTGCTTGTGTATTCACGTAGTGAAAGAACATAAAACGACGTAGGTAGGTACTTGAAATTTCACGATAAATTATGTGAGCTCTATACAATAATTTTTCGTGAATGTGCCACTACGTAGTTTTAATCTGTGAAATATTTCTACGAAAAAACTTTTTTTAAAACATTCTAAGAAAAAATTGTATCACTAACATAACATTTTGATAAATGCGAATCGCCGGCCGTCATCAATAAAAATATTCAGTTTATAAATAATCAAATTTAAATAAAAAAAACTTTTTAACTCTTTCGCAAGTTTATAAAGTTTTATATTATACTTTTATATTCATGTCCTTTGATTACAGGTAAGTATAAAAATTATGTTTTGTCAGTTTCAAATATAAGTAAGTATTTATTTCAAAATACAACTTTGTAAATTTCTACAATGCGTCGTCTTAGTTATTCAAATAAACGTTGAAAGTAGAAGGTTTGGAGTACGTTTGGGGTTTGTAAATCCGTAACTGTTTATCTAGGGTTAAAAATATTTAACCCTTCACATGTGTCTTGTCATATTCTGGTCACGAACTTTGCTTGGAGCGCGTGTTGACCCTCGGGCGCGCCGTTTACTAGTAATTTGTTACTTTCCCATACAGATACCGTCCCTGCCATACACACACATGTCTATTATCATCCACTAATATATTGTATGCACGGAAGGGATGAGATTATTCGCATCAATATATCACATTCGCAGGTATTCTAAAACCTGGTTGCCAATTTTAAATTATATCTATGAAAATTATATAACCAAGAGATAATTTCGAATATTATAAATAGCTACGTAAAATAATCTATAACGGATTGAAATACTCTGTATGCTGTTATAATCCGTTCAATCGTAGGTAAACCATAGAAAAGATGGATGGATGACATTTTTCGTGTGCCACAAATGCAAGATTAAAAATTGGTACATACATTATTACATACCAAGCGAATCCAGCAGAAGATTAATCGATGAACAACTCAAGAGATGTGTGGCTCGGTTTGTATGACCATTTGAAAAGTAGGTAAAATGATCATACGCGAGTTTTTTCATACCTAGTTTTGGTTGATCTAGTATTATAGATGAAATAACAGATAAGCCTGCGATATGAGTTTCAATCTTATAAATGTATATTATAGTGTACCTACATTACATTTTCAACTGACCATTCGTAAAACTGTAAAAGCGAAGAGTGAATTCAAAATATAAAAAGCTTCATATCAGCAATGTGAAACTTGGCTAAGGATTCAGTATTTTAGGCCTCTTGCCCTTATGAGGAAATATTATAAATGAAAATAAATGTAAATAAATGATTTCTGGATGCTTAAATATATATTAAAAACATCATAGCATATTATGGGGTTACAAAAAATGGGCAATCATGATATAAGGATAGAGCCCAGAGCCGCCACTGTCACAATAAAAAGTCTCATTACAACCAATATAGACAGTAGGTACTCAGAAATATATTAATTCGAAGAGCATGCAAAGTTAAAGACATTGTCAAATTAAGACGATGAAGAAGAAGGTTCGAACGGACATGTATTCAGAAAGGCAGACAAGAGCTATTAGGGCAGCAAGGAGACCTCTAGGACGACCTCACCAAAATGGAAGGATATTCAAACTGTTGGGAGTCCATCTCGCAGGAGGCTATACTTCAGTAGAAACTAACAAGTCCCAAAAATATTTGAATCGAGTATCGAATCGCAACCAACTTTAGTTACATAAGCGAAATCCAAGTATCAAAAACTCTTGATCGAGTCGATCGAACTAAATAATTTCGAGTCAACAATATGAGGTTTCAAAAAAGATGATCTTGACATTTAAAGAGTTAGTTGAGAAGTCAATGATCACATTGTTAGGTACCTACTTGATGTTCGTTATTTTCTTCATTTCCTGTTATTATTGAGAATAGTTGGATAATTAGTACCGATTGTTTGTTCAGTAATGCGAGCGAATAAGCAGCATACCAGTATCGCAATGTTAACTCTCCTCAATTGTTATTCTTTGAACGATTTTGCCGCATTGATTATGTGAAGTTAATTATTGAAGAAGCTCAAAAGGATAATCGATTTCGTAGAGCGGGAGATCATAAGGAAGACTCATGGGACATCGATCTTCATCCCATCTTTAATTTGGTCATCCAATATATTCATCCTCTTCTTTATCTTAATATTAAAGTACTTACCCACATACTTTGGATATTATCATGAGAGATTTTTCATGGGGTACATTTTTGTTGAGTCCTTGGGTAAGTAGTTTTTAATATCTATCTAATTTATAAAATTCGTAAGTATCACGATTTTTGTTACCTCCGAAATCACTCGACGATTTTTTTATGAGAATAGGTCGTAAAGCATATTTCATACAGTACTGATTACGGTGTCCATATTCAGATTGTTTTTTATTTTGACAAAAAAAAAACACCGTTGTTATTATTTTTTATTTGGCATCAAACTTTCACTTGTACTCCATCCTTCCATTTTCTAACATGAATACGCAGGTGTATACTGTTTCATGAAATCCCAGTAGATGGTAATATGTTAACTTAATTAAAAACATAATAAAAAGTTAGCACAACGGTTATTGGTTTTAAGGCGGAACGAAGCTCGACGATTCGGCTAGTTTAACTTTTAATTTAAGCCCTAAAAGCTGAAAGGGATTTATAAGCTATTAGTTATTTCACACGTTAACAAGATACAACAACTACTTCTTTGTTTAAGCAAGGCGTAAGATACATTTTTGTTACAACAAATAAAACTTTAACGATCCGTTAACATATTTTAACTATTTGTAAATCGATTTTATTCCCAACATTAAATTTAAATATAAATCTTTTTATTGTTTTTGAGTATCTAACTATTGATTTCTTCTAAAAAAAATAAACATACACATAGTATTATTTACTAGCTGATTCGTTCAACTTCGTCCCACTCCATTATCAAAATTTGTTGTGTGTTAACTAATTAGCTGAATTAACTTCCGACATTCATGATTTTTTTCAAGGGATGGCGGTGTAGTAGAATATCTTCTTCGTCAGCCTGTCTCCGTCCATTGCTGAACATAGGCCTCTCCTTCCAATCATTGTCTTTTTTGTATTCTGTTCTGACGTGTTTTTACTTAACTTGAGCATGTATTGTATAATTTTTTTTGTGGCTTTTCAAGAGGAAGGGTGTTGCTTCGGACACCACTAGACACAGGCTATGCCTAGTGAGGGTGTCCGAGGTCGCACTTGAATGTATTTATTTAACTCGAATGTTTTGTTTGCGTTTATATTGTTTTTACATGTCATATTTTGTTGTAATAAAGTTATTATTATAAAGTTACCAGCTTATACCCGTCATGCTTTACGTTTTTGATTCCGATTGTCAGGCTTGATCGGTAGGTAATTAAACAGGTTCTAATCTAGCTTCCCATTGCTTAACAGACCTCTATAACTGACATAAGCACAGGAAAAGAAGAATGACTCTTTTAAAATTTTTGTTTCACCGACCTCATAATATTATACGAACCTACCGACATAATTTGCAAGTTTTCATAGAGAGAGAGATAGCTCTGTGGTTTGAATCTTAGCTACATTCCCTAATGTGTGATAATTAATTAGGCTTTCCACCCATAGAGGGTGATTTGCGCTATCTGTCAAACTTCAAAATAGAGGAATCATTTTGCAAATTTTTTCATTGAATCTTTATTTATTGAGAATATGTAATAAGATTTGAATAACATTTATATGCATAACAAATCAATCTACGATTATTTTATTACATTTTCATACCGTAATACCAAGATTCCATTCAACGTTTACATGAGTAATTTTGTTTCCAAAAGATGGCTTTCTGTCTTTTTTGAAAAATTTGTATGAAGATCCTAAAAAAATAAAGTTTTTTAAATAGCTCTTAATATATTAAAGTTAACGTTGCCAATTGTATCTTAGAATGTTCTCAAGCAAATTGCACCGCTCTGCGCAGATTCATATCTGACGTAGCATTTGTATTTTGAGCGTGATGTTCACATATACGATAGAAAGCACACAAACATTTCTGAATTATTATGTAGATTATTCCTATCCTGAGACTCTCATCCATGTGCGGCCTGCAGTAGAACATAAGTCACATATTATATTGTAAAAATACATTGGATTTTAACCAAATTATTATTGAGTTTTTTAGAATGAGGCGGGCTATGTTAAGATATTGTTTTCGGGGCATTAGAAGGAATGAAGAACACTAAATTTAATACAATTACACCAGGAATAATTATAAGGGAAATATAACGTAATTAAAAGTTTGTTTATCGGTCATGCAAGGCACGAAGTTTTTAACGACGTTAGTCCGTTAACCGCAGTAGAGTGAATCTATAATTATATCACAATGTATCTACACGGATACATTTCAGACCTGAATATACTACCTACGTTAACCCTAGAAAGATTAGGTATTCGTTAGAGGGTTGAAAGTTTACTTAACGAAATTAACAATGCAGTGTTTGTGATATGATCGGTGTACTTAAAGAAGATCTAATATTCCGACAGTATATATAAAATCATTATTACGAAAATGGCTTCTTAAAATAAATAAACATATAATTCGAAATATCAGACTAGAGACGGCTTAAATTAAAATGCTTAAAGTTTGACCAGCTAATGATAAACGATAAAATTCATAAATACGTATACAGATTCAAGATTTTATATGGCAGTAGACGATAGTTGTAGTGGTTCAAATTTAATAGTCCAAACTCTTACGGCCGGTTTCAAAAAACCGACTAAAGAACTCTTTAGCTAAAGGAACTATTGTTTCATAAAAAAACTTTAGCTAAAGTTTGAAATGTCAAAAAAATACAAGTAAGTTGATAGCAGTTGGTAATGTGCCGTTATTGTTGATACTTTATTACTTTGGTTTATTAATTTGTAAACGAAATCTGTAAACAATAATATTCTTCCCGTTTTGCTATGTTTTCCACCCTATTTTTATCATGTTTGTCCACAGTATCACATTATACAAAATGTTCATCATATTTTGTGACTCTCTGTCACTCTGAGCGCCACAAAATTTTCTATGAACTCCGGTGGTAAAAGATTGAACTACACATAAATCCCAATAACGGGACTTTAACATAAAGTGTCATTTTATTTTGCTGTTTTTTTTTTTTTTTTTTATAATGGCATTACATCCAAAAAGATGACGCGTTATTTAAAGGAAACTTAATGTCTCCTTTATTTTTTTATGATACTCTTAATAATATCGTCGATTCGATGGCTAAAAGTTCTCTGTGAGAATCTATTGTAAACAACAACTCTTAATCCAATATTCTACGGAGGCGTTAGTTTTATATAGAACGCTTAGTTATTACATTCTCTCGTTGCCAGGGTGGTTTACAGCCACTGAATTGACAATTCACTGATGCGGTAGGTATCTGTATAGGGTAGGTACGTGTGTGTGGTTGTGAATTTTCAAATAACCGAAACAAAAAATATATATTATGTGTAGTGGCTGGGTTAGCGGCGTAAGTCGGTCATTCCATCTTCTAATACGGATATTTCATTTATGCATCATTAATAATTAATTATGCAGTGTGCCTATTTAATATTACGAAGTGAAGTAGCCAATATCACGAATTTAACGAAGGAGGTAAGTATTTAGTATTTGGTGTTAAGAAGTTTTCAAGTGGGTTTAAATTATTAGTCGGTAGTGTTTGCATGATTTGAGATGCTTAGAGAGAATTATTCATGAAACGTATAGGACATAAACCAACTTGAGTCGAATGTATGCGACGAGTTTTATGTGGAGCTGTGGAGAGCAGAGAAAGGGGGGAGCAGGTGGACACTCGGCAGGGAGGTGCAGGGGGGGAGTCCTGCCAAGGTATTTGATAAAGGATGAGTTAAGTTTACTATCAAGGGACTATGGCGAATAAAAGAAACCAAAATAAATTCGTAAAAAGCATTTTCAAGAAAATGGCGACGATAAAATAAAACGTACACGCGGACGTTCGGATGATACTCTGGGAAAAATGGAGTTTATTTTATTTGACTGAAAATATTATTCCCGAAACGTGACCTGTTAGCCATCCAGGGTACCTACACATCAGTCCTCCCAAAACTATTGCCTGGAAAGCACGAGGAGCAACCTTACCATGTAAAATTTGGTTTGGTTTAAATGCTGGACTCTATTCTTTCAACAATATCTTCTTCTTCTATATAATAATTTAGAAATGTTTTTTTATTTGCCTTTTGTCGTTGCTTTACGGTATGTCGGAGCATCACGCCTAAACGGCTGAACCGATTTCACTAATTCTTTTTTTGTCGTGTTGGCTTTTATCAGTAGAAGGTTCTTATGAAAGAAAAAATTAAGAAAGTTGCGTGGTAAATCTACATAATAATTCAGAAATGTTTTTTTATTAGCTTTTTACCTAATGTCATCGCATCACGCCTAAACGGCTGAACCGATTTCACTAATTCTTTTTTTGTCGTGTTGGCTTTTATCAGTAGAAGGTTCTTATGAAAGAAAAAATTAAGAAAGTTGCGTGGTAAATTGGGAAATTAAATAAAACTCGCATTAGCCCCTTCTCTGTCTAATTAATAATTCAAAAATGTTTTTTATTTGCATTTTACCGTATGTCATAGCATGACGCTCAAAATACAAATGCTACGTCAGATATGAATCTGCACAGAGCCGTGCAAAATGCCGGAGAAGGTTCTTTAATACAATTTGCTGCATTAACTTTATATTTAGAGATATTTAAAAAACCCTATTTTTTAGGATCTTCATACAAAATTTGAATAAACATTAAAAGTGTCATTCTTCTTTTTCTGTGCTTATGTCAGTTATAGAAGTCTGCAAAGCAATGGGAAGCTAGATTAGAACCTGTTTAATTACCTACCGATCAAGCCTGACAATCGGAATCAAAAACGTAAAGCAAGACGGGTATAAGCTAGTATACAATAAGTTAACAGACTTCACATGTGATTTATTTCCTACTACACCGCCATCTTTTGCATTTTTTTTAAAAAGTAAAGCAATAATTACCTATAGATGAATTGTTTTGATTTCAAACTTATAACCCATCGAACTTCATCCCGCATAAAAGACAACTATTACATAATGAAATAAATTATTCGCTAAATTTAATTAAGATTTTATGTCGTAATTCACATTTTATTCATGTAATAAGTCAATATTATTTTTGTCGACGGACGGGTCAGCTAGATATTTTTCAATTGGTCTGATGCTAAATTTTGAATTGTCCGTCTTAGAATTCAATAACGGAGTCTTAAGAGTTACACATTCTGGTGGGCATCAATTATTTTGAAAAAAAAAAAGAGTAATCATATGGACTATTTTTGTTGTTAAGAATTCATTTGGACAGAATTATATATAACTCATAACGGAGTCTTAAGAGTTACACATTCTGGTGGGCATCAATTATTTTGAAAAAAAAAGAGTAATCATATGGACTATTTTTGTTGTTAAGAATTCATTTGGACAGAATTATTGTTGCAGCTTTCGTTCGATTGGTTTCATCCGAATAACAATGTTGGCTATGCCCCCTGAATTTTTTTCTCTTTCCTAAAAATTCTGAAGTTTAAGAATGAGGATCTAATTGCGTAAAATAATTTTGGGGTTTTACGACGTTTAGATATAAAAAACAAATAAACATCATTCTTCCACACTTTTACACACTTACCTACTTAGTTTTTGACCAAATCAATCGATGCGAGGCCCTAGACAAATTGCATTTGGCGATCGACTACAAACGAATCGGCAGAACAGATTCTTTCAATGTTTGATTTATTTGATTCTTCTCCGCTCCGGATAACAGAATAACTAATAAAAAGTTGAAAAAAAAATGAGTAAGAAATGATATAAAATACAATATTTAAGTTGTATTTAAGTATGGAAATGATCACCTGCGATGCGCCAACGCCATCGCGGATAGTTCCCTCTCATTCTCGCATACGGGATTGCCGCTCTTACAGCAGCCCATTTCACTTACTTCACCGTTTCGGGCGTTTTAGAAATTTATCATACAAAGTCAACCAAATTGCGCTCATATAATTATATTCTCGCGTTGATCCCATCTGAGCTTTGAATAGGAATGAGATATGGACGTTTTAGAATTATTATTTTAATGTTATTATTTATTTAATTAGTTTATTTATCAGTGAGTTATACGTAATCTTACGATTAAAGATTTTTTTATAAATAAGACGGATAGGTACTAGCCCCACTGAAATGATTTATTAGTTTCAAAAATTGCATTCTTAAACTTTCAAACTGGTATAATTTTAACCGTAACACACTAACAGGAGTGTAATAAATGCGTTACAATGTTTTTACTATCTAGAAGTTGTAATTAAAATGTTAAATTCAGTATAATATTTGTGACAGAAATATAAATAGGAGTGTGAACTAATAATTAATGATGCAAAGATATATTTTCTCTGTTAAAAGTAGGAACCGCAAACAATACCATCGCAGGTGTAAATAAGCCGCATCTGCCAGCTGAACTTGGTTCTTGGGTCGGGCCCCTACTTACATTTTATCTACCAACACAACTAAATTCTATTATTGTTCTTGTGGTTTCAACTCCAAAACACGTAATACAGCGCCGCTAAGATTTTAATGTTCTATTATAATTGCAAGTTATAATATAAAACAAGCAAAAAAAGCATTTTAAAATGAAGGTAATAATTATAACGCCTTATTTATTTCTTTACTCAACTAAAGATCACTTTTGCATACAACTTGAAAACAATGTTACAGATAATATTTGGAAGTGGTTGGTAGATTAGCGGTTATGACGCCAGCTTTCGTAGGTACCGTAGGTAAAACAATAAGCTTATTGATGTCTAAATTGATATTTTAATCCAGTTCAGATATGCTCGATTGTCATTATTAAATACGCCTTGATCCTCACTTGACTTCTGAGCTAAAATATTCGAGTCAGTTTTGGGCATAAGTGCACTAGTGAGAATCCTCTCTGAACAGACGGATGTATATTCAAATGATTTGCATGCCGTCGCATTACTATTACTGGTGATGAGATAATAATGTAAATATGTTAGTGTTGTCATTGTCTTTTACAAATATAAGGCAGTGCTGTTAGTAATGTTTAGTATGAACGTATCTATTTTAAAACGAGCAACTACCTATGGTATATGGATTTTGTCACTGTGGACTCACGAAAACATTGAGGGATTGTATTGCTTGATCTCCACTTGCGTCAAAGCGGATTTGGTCAATATTTTAAGGAATTGCCCGTGTCAATTAGCAAATATTGAAGCTTAGCTAGCACAAGCCAGTATAACTGCGGGTCATCACCTATAAGAGATGAAGCAAGGTTTTTGATTTTTAAATGGAATTAAATATAGAAGCATTTCTTTTGCGCATCTATCGTTTTTGTACGTACGTGTCATTTGACTCCTAGGCCCTACGCATGCACACTCCGCCTTAAACCACCTTAAACGCGTAATACGTTATATAACTTAAAATATCTAACCGAGTGTCCTGTCTCATATTGCTCAGGATTTGGGACCTATAGACGAGAAAAATATTGCATCAGACATCAAGTTCCTCCGGCTATTCCCACACCTTTTGAAATTGGAAATACCTACTGATATTTTTTTATAAAAATGAATATATTGATATCTTTTACACATTGCAAAGCTTGTGTTGTGAAAGTAAAAATGATCGGCACCGGGATTCGAACCCACGACCTTCAGTAAGCGGAACGATAAAAAGACGTCAACTGATAGCACTGGTCTACCAGCCACCTCATTTATTTCATCATCATCCAAAGTTCGTACATAATTCACTGTGAAAAGTGTTAGGATCAAGAGTATTTATTACACAATTATACATATTTATTCATACAATTTTGTTAAAATAAAAAATCCGACGAAAAGTTTCAGACTATCCCAAACTTATTATAGTAGGTGTTTAGGTAGGTACAACACGTAAGTATGAGTGCAAGTAGCTAGGTGCTATGTAGTAGGAGTAGGAGGAAGAAATTGTGGAGGTTTCAGCGAAGGAATTAATGTTAATGTCACGGGGTAGCGAGTTAAATGTCGGTTCAGTTTTATTCGCAAAAGAAAAACGATGCCATCACATATGTGGAAATCCCTTGTAGAGAAATTCTCGCCGACTTATCTGCGGTATCCATCGCATGAGACTGCAACAATTATACGTGAAAAATGATCGGGTCCGAAGAACCGAATCTAAATCTTGAGCAGCAAAGGGTTACAGGCAGATTATGTTGGCCATTAACTAAAGACCGCAGCAATAAATCAAACCAAGCCACCGAACTTATCCTGAAATAATTACAGCTATTTGCCGCGCCGTACATACACACACAGAGAAAGGAATATCTCTTATGGAAATTGCTCCCTACTTAAATAATCCTTTATATAAAAAACTAGCATCAAGGTTTGTAGGACCTTGAACAAATATAAAAAAGAAATTAGTAGATAAAATCACAAATGTAAAAAATTTTTTTTTATTATCAATCAAAGGCGAAAACTGTTGGATGGTAAGTGGTGTTTATTTAACTGTAAATCTTGCCATGATAATTTGGTAAAATTTAGTTAGAATGGAATCTATTCTTTCAACAATATGCACCTACATACAATAACGTAACATGTATCACATGTGACTTATTTCTTACTACAACGCCATCTCTTTGATTTTTCAAAAAGTTATACAGGAATTACCTATTTTGATTTTATCAAACTTATAACCTGTCAAACGTCATCCCGTATCCGGATCAACAATAATTATTACTATATGTATAATGCAACAAAATATTAGTTTTATTTAATTCAGTTTTTTTTTACACTCTTTGACTCTTTCAAAGTAAGCTACTTAACTTAAAGCTTGTGAGGAAGATGGTCGGCACCTGGGATCGAACCCACGACCTCCGCACGAAACAGTGCGAAAGCCGGCGTCGTAACCGCTAGTCTACCAACCACCTCACCCTAATTCAGTCTTTATGTTGTAAACTGTATTTATTTCATGTAAATAAATAAATATCTCCGCACGAAACAGTGCGAAAGCCGGCGTCATAGCCGCTAGTCTACCGACCACTTCATACATAAAGATGTTTGTTGATTTGTATTTATTCCCTGCCATATTATATTTCATCAAATTGCGATAAAACACTGTCGAGCATTTTTGGGAAGGATAATTACTAGAGGTACGTAATTTTCGCAAATAAAAAATTGTAATATCGCATTTAAAAAATATATAAAAGCGAAATTTCGCATTAATTCGCATAAAACATAAAATGTCAATAATACAAAACCTTTGAGTATTTTAAATATGTAATAAAAAGTTAACAATTGTAGAAATCATTTATAAAATATCAATGTAATACGACTTCTACTAACTGATTTCTCAGTTTCAATTATTTTCACAAGGATAAAGCGTTCGTTTTGACGAGTTACTTGATCATTAACTTTTAAAAAATAATTATTATCGACATTTCACTGAAATTTACTAAAAATTAAACATCGATTTTATGGAATATATTGACAAATTTCGCATTTATCGCATCTATTTCGTAAATACGAAAATTACGTACCCCTAATAATTACCTAATATTCAGTACGTCTTATACTAAAGGTATACAATATATACATTAATAGATATGTTTATCTGATGATTTTTTATCGACTAACTGCGAGAAAAATTGGACAATTAGCATAATATGACATTGCTACTGTGGATTCTTGGTAGATACTTGGCAAAAATGCTAACCGCTAAAGTTTAAAGGCACATATGAACATCTAATTCACCTTTAAATATTCAATTTCTAACATTCGACGAGCTAACTCTTTTAAATTTTAAACACTTCTGCATCGCGCCGGGTGTCAGCTAGTTATTATATATAAAAGACTCTCAACGAATAAAAATTATTAGTTACGGGGCAACAGGAATTCCAACACAATCCTGAGTCCAGCAGTTAAAAAACTACTCCAGTTTGAAATAAACTGCAATTTAGTGATTTTTATATTACTTAGCCTCCGGCAGTTCGTCCGAATGATATAACTCGTATAATTAAAGAATAGTATTTAACATAATAAATTATACGCTGCTTGGTATTTGATATACGATAGCGCTGGAGAAATCGAAGCTATCGTTAAACTTTATACCGAGTTAAGTTCGTAAATAATAATATTACATCCCATATACCTAACTATCAAAAGCTCCTGCGATACAAAATGGGAGTTTAAATACAAAATTTGGTTGCATGTAGTGGTCGATAATAATGTATCAGATATCTAGATACCTTGCGTTGATAACAATAATTATCTTGTTAAAGTTAGGATGAATTTTGAAATTTATACATAAAAGAGTTTTACTGTATGAATATTTTTAATACAATAGGTACATTGTATTAAAAATTTCCTCAAGATTACTATGGGGGATATATTATCATACTCTTGAAATTTAACACCCATTTCAATGTCGACATTCAATACTTATAACGATTTGAGTAGGTACTAGTATAAATTCTTATTTTTACCATTTTTTTTTCGTAAATTCATACCGGATTCAAAATAATCCTACGTGGATTTTTTTATTCTTAATCTAAATGTCATAATGACATCGTTATTAAGATTGTAATTCAATCGATCTAAATGCGGAGTAAGGTCTCTGTTTAATCTTGCTGAGGTCAGGAGCCTCTCTGGAGACCAGGCACAATAAGAGGTAGCGCTCCATGAATGAATTGAAGGATGTCATAATAGATCTAATTTGCGGTTACCTAAGGGGCATATATGGTCCCTTGACCTTCTTTATAAAAAGGTCTCTGATGTGGATGATATACACAGTGGCCAAAGGGGACATTACGTCACATGACTAAAAGCAATTGTAGCAACCGGGAGATGAGAATCATTATCATCACTTCTCAGAGACTTCTTGGGGAGAGCTGGAGCAGGAGAGAGGCACAGGCACTCTGCAAGAGGCCTCTGGAGCGAGGCTCAATAAGAGGCAGCGCTGTATTAGCAAATAATTGGAGGATGTCGCAATGATCTATTCAGATCGAGATAGGTCATGATAGGATTGCATGGAATGAGAGAGTGAAGTCATTTATAGAAACCAATAGAGAAGGCTGGACATGTGCCGAAGACGGCTTATCTGAAATGATTTGAAGAGCTACTCATCCTAAAAGCATAATACTCAACCAAAAAGGGTAACCAGCGGGAGACGAACAGCTTTACGAAACACAACGTGCGCGCCCACATCTCTTATTACACCCTAACCAAAATTCTGAATGAAGTCGGTAAAATCTAAGAATAGAAGAGCAAGTTCTTATTTTCAATTTAAACGAAAAAAAAAATTTTTTTTTCTGCAATTCCACACACAATTCGAAAATTTGTTAATTTCTTATCCAGTAGGATATGACATTCGTTATATTTAGAACTAATTAATTTCGAATGCAAAAAGAAAAGTTAGAACAATGTACAAAGTTAGCTTAGGTACTCCTTACTTCTAGGAGGCACACGGCAAGTGCACCTATACTTTGAGGTTATGTGATGTGAAACAATTGAGTTTTTTTTTTAAAGATAAAATAATCGATACTTTTGTGCAAATTTAGTGTTATTTATTTGAAGACTTTTTACGGTTTTTGTCTCAAAGTGGAAGCTAGGTTTGGAAGTAGTGGAAGTGGTTGGTGGTCTGGCGGTTACGACGCCGGCTTTCCGCACTGTTTCGTGCGGAGGTCGTGGGATCGATCCCAGGTGCCGACCATCTTCCTCTTTCACGACACAAACTTTAAGTAAATTACTGTGAAAGAGTAAATGAGTGTATTTGAGCACAGACTCACTTTGAGTGAGCACAGATTCATGCATTTAAAAAAAAATCATCTTATAATATAAATGAAAGTCGGGTTAATGCAAACACTTAACTCGAGATCGGCTGAACAGATTATTATGATGTTTGATTTATTGGATTCTTCTCCGCTGCGGATAACAGAATAACTAATAAAAAGTTGACAAAAAAATTGGATAAGAAATGATATAAAATATTAAAGTTAGTATGGACGGATTTTCTGCGACGCCACCGCCATCTATGGAAAATTATACAACAATAAAATTATTGTTTACCTGACGACCATTAAAATTAAAAATATTGATAGGTACGTACGAAGATTTTTGATGGTAGGTATTTTTTTAAACTTTCAGAAATAATTTTTTAACATTCGAACATAATATTTTAAACGTAGGTATATTTGTACAAACTAAGTACATATTCGAAATCAGTATGTATTCATAGTAAGAACTAAAAGACCATTTATAGGCGATTTTGTTTCTTAAATATTTAAAATTTAAGGCAAATCAAATGTTTTGTGTTCTGGTTTAGAACATCCAGAACTTTTCTTCCTATATTGGTCAGCCGATAATGTGGACAATACGAGTCATGATATTACACGATGTAATCGGCTTTGACCACAAAAGAAGGAAGGCATTCGGTATAAATAATGGAAAGGTTTAATCACAAGAAGAACGCTGATGGCGGGCTCCCCTCTCCTGAGGATTTCAGAAACTTTGTGGAGTGTTAAAAGAATGCGAAAAGTTAAGGGAACAAAAAGCAATCTTGATCACTGTCTGAGATGTGAGCCGGGCGCGGTGACGAATCGCTTCGGGGTTTAATTCCAACTTATGTACTATCCAGATAGTACTTTTTTTACACAGAAAAAATTGTATGAAAAGTGTTCGGATGAGTATGAGAATAAAGTCTTAGATAAGACGTTTGAGGATCGGCGGGAAAACGACGCCACTGGAAATTTTCTTTCTTACTTTTATTTTTGCTTTTTTTTTAAAACTTTGTATGGGTAAGTATCTACAGCTACACCCTAGTATTATGTTTATGTACAATGTATCAAACGCGGTACGTAAGTACTCAAACTTATCTAGAAAAAGTTTTAAGATGAGTTTTACATTTATAGGCACTTGCAATACATCTATCTACCTAATCACGTCAACTATTTCAGAATGAGGTAACCAGCGAGATATGAACATTACATTCACTCATTCCCTTCCATGTACTTATAGCATAATTATGCACGTTTAGAATAAATTAGTTATGAATTAGTAAAAGGCTTTTTTTGTCGATCACTTTATGTTCTTAATGGGTAGGTATAAGGGAAATGGCATAAATAAATATGTATTAATCTTTTCGTCTTTCAATGAAATACCGTCTCATGGATCCATTCAAATGAAGAAATTATTCACGATAGATATATTCCACGGCACTAATGGTAGATATACCTACATTGATCAACCTTTTTGTCTCATCACATCATCGTATCCATCCCTTTAGTGGTAGGTAGGTACACATTAGAACATCCAAGAGTCGGAGCATTCATACAATGTTTTGCAGTGTTTATCAAAAGCACAAAAAGTAAAACAAATATCTATCCAATTTCGAAAAAAGAATACTTTTATTGACATGATTAAGCCTCCTAGTTGACATGACTAAAAATATAAATAAATTAAATGTAGAAAAAATCGAAAAGGTACCTACTTACTCAAATGGTAATTTTGTGACAAGTATTAAAAAATACTGTTAATGCATATAATAGTACAGTTTATTTCATTTTAGAATGCCGACTCCACGTTGTCTGGGGAACCCTGCGTATAGGGTGTACAGGTAATATTAGATACGATGTAACATTATTTTTCGATTTGAAGACGATGTCATCAAATATCAATAAAATGTATTATTTATGTGCCCACAAGCGTGGCTATAATAATACTTGTGATTGTTATACTTTATTAATACTAACTGTTTATTTTTTCATTCACATGATTTTATGTAATGAATTTCATTAACTTTAAAATTCGTATGGTTATGAACACTATAAAAAGATGATATAGCCGCCGCGAGTTTTTGTCCTAGGTGATTGTTTTTCTATAGTCAACTGACCCTCTCTAATCTGAGACAGGTAAAAGACAAGGTAGAAATTCCCAATGAAAACCATAAAAGCGAACCCGGTTGAGAATCGAACTGGGGATCTGTATGATACGATGAAAAACACAGTACATTCAAATAAATCATAAATCAAAGATATATATATATATATATATATCTAAATAAAATAATAGGGAGTCCATGTATTTACCTCAGTAGATCTATCGTAGCTCTTTTTAAAATGTTCATAAACATTAATTAAAATTACTTCTTTCGTTTGCCCACAAAGCGCTCTTCTTTACCCAATTTGCTTGAACACGATGACATGTTTGTAAAACACAAGAAAATTCGTTATCACCCGGTATTTTAAAGGACGAAACAAAAGGCCTTCCACCACAAACGCTACACAATAACTATGCACCTTTGTTTTTTTCGTAATACGAAAGGATTAACCAATACAGTCAAGATCGCAGCGACAACGTGGCGTCGGCAAGGTTAAATGAAATTACCTGTACCTATCCCCTTTTATAATTTGTTATATAAAAACCAATTATGATCCAGGATTAAGTTAAAAAAAGAGTAAGGTTGACGGTACGACATTATCAAGTAAAAAACGATTTTAAGGTTAATGTCCAAAGTTTGATTCGATAACTAAACAAGAAAGTGTCAAGTACATAGTGAACTATGAATTAAATATTAAATAATAATATTATGTTCGAAGAAGTGAAAACTGCTACAATCATATATAAATTAATTTCACACATTAAAAATTATGTGGTATTTAAACCAAAAATAAAAGTTTAGTGACATTCACGTAAAAGAAATCAATACAATGATTGCGTGTGTTTGAAATGTAGAGAGGTCTACATTATTCTCACCCCTGATGATCAGCCCTTACAATCGTAATTCATATTAATGTAACAGCTAGGTTATAAAAATCATTAAGAAAATAGAAAAATGTAATGTTTAATAATATGAACTCAACTCACCTTGCATGTACGATTGCGCACACCAATTCCAACCCCAAGATAATAGAATTTCGCTCCTACTATTTACATCTGTAAAGTTGTGGCGAGAATTCTTCCTCCAATGGATGTTCAGAATTCGGATCCTCAGAAGATAGAGTATTCTTTATTTAAAAAAATATCTTTCTTACACTGAATCGATGAATGTAACAAGAGCAACTAAGCCGATATAACAAATATAAGCAATAAAATAAGTCAATTCAATTACATATCACAAAGAAACAGTCAATAAAACATTGCAACTTTACTGCAGTTGCAAAAATGACAATTTCATACAAAACAAAATGAACAGCTTTGTCAATACAATAGAAACTCAAAACATACACGGTTGTCGAAATATCGTTTAATGTAATTGAACTTTTTTTGTAAATAAAGCTGGTGTCAGTGTTGTATTGATAATAATTATCACCCACTTAGATATTATTATTAAAATTGGGAATTACGGCGGAGAAATGCCGCCTCGAACGTTATCACTGATGTATAAATGTACAACTAAAACACTGCAAGACTTTTAATAAAAATAAATAAACCGATTTATAAAAAAATAAAACGTCTTTGTAAAATAATAATGTAGGGAATAGCGTTTGCCGGGATACTGCGCGCGACATACACGGCCCAGCCGAACATTACCGAGCTAACAACACAAATAAGCTCGGGAGTCGGGACAGGCAAGTGTGCGAACACTGGCAACATTACAAACACACATGCAAAAACACGCGCGCACCTACACATCCACAACACCTCGTGAATGCGGCGCGGGATATGATTTGGGAACATAAAATAATATTCCTATCCCATTCTATTTCATTTCTACCTGTCGCACATACGACTGTTAGAGTGCGATGGAAAATGGATAAACGTATGTCTATTTCCATTACATTGTAATATATCATCCCTTCCACAAAAATTCACCCTTAACGCTAGCAGTCTTGGTGAACCAACATTGTAGGTACGTCCTGTCATGATACGTATACGACATTTGTACATACGAAAAGAAAACGTGGCCAACGAAGATAATGTGGCCACCAAAAATTGTATCCGAAAACTCACAATTTGTAAGAAAAATGGGGCCACTTTCATTGCCAAAGTTCGTCGTTTTGCGGCGATTATACTTGAATATTGTAGAAAGGTTTTAGCCCAAAGCAACATCATCCTACACAACGAAACCACAAACCAGTGGCGTAACTAGGGGGGGGCGGGGGGGGGGGCGGTCCGCCCCGGGCGGCACTTTTCAGGGGGCGGCAAAATGAGCCGACAAATAAAAAAAAACTTGGTAAAAAACACAAAACTGAAATAGTATAGGTACGAGAATTTGTGAAGGAAAAATAAATGAGAAAAAAAAATCACTAAAATTCTTAAAATAATTGATAAAATATTTTTTTTCCTTTTAACCTGTCTCAGTGTAAGCTAGTACAAAAAAGTGTACACCGGAGTGAGTTAATTTAAGTTCCTTTTTTTCTTCTTTAAGTAATTTCGGGTTAAGGTGATTCCGCAGGTAGAAAAATCTGTGTCAGAAGTAAGCTCTATCCCATTATCCAAAAATTAAATTTTTGTACTATATTATTGTAGTGTTGTAAGTATCTATATATTAATAGGTGAAGGGAAAAATTTGTGCCCCTTGTTACGAAAATTGAGCGGACGGAGGAGTATGAAATTTCGCACACTTACAGTTTTTATAGAGAAGGGGTGGCAAATGCTAATATTTTTTTTAAAATCGTACATAAAAATAGATTAAATCAATAAAAAAAAAACTCTACGCACACTATTGTAATAGGTATATTATAGTTTAAATTAATTATGGTCGAATTTCGACCAATGAACTGAACCACTAGTTATAAAAAATATGCGAACTTTTTTATTTTGATTTTTTTTTCCATTTATATAGGGGGGGGGGGGGGGCGCCAAACTTTATTAGGTAGGTGGGGGGGGCGCCAAATGTTAATCCCGCCCCGGGCGGCGAAAACCCACGTTACGCCACTGCCACAAACCCACATAGAGATCATTATTTTAACATTAATTCAATCAATGGTCTTGTATTTCTTTACTAGCTGACCCATCGAATTTCGTCCCGACATCCCGTCCCGAAGTCAATAAAATATTGCTTGGTAATATAACATAGCGTTAACATACACTACTACTCATCGTGAAAAAATCAAAAGTCATTTGGATATAATATCTACTATATAAATTAAAGTCGGGTTAGTGCGAACACTTATAACTCGAGATCGGCTCAACAGAATCTTCTGATGTTTGATTTATTTGATTCTTCTCCGCTCCGGATAACAGAATAACTAATAAAATGGTTAAAAACTGGATAAGAAATGATGTAAAATAATATTTAAGTTTTTATGGAACAGTTACGTATGACGCGCCCACGCCATCGCGGGTAGTTCCCTCTCATTCTCGCATACGCTCCTACAGTAGCCCATCCCACTTTCTCCACCGCACCGATTCGAGCGTTAGAAAATTTTCATACAAAATCAACAATATTATCGGGCACATTCGTGTTGGTAATAGGCGAGGTAGGATTTGTGCGCGAGCGCATTATTCTCAAGTTCTTCCCGCCAGAGCTTTGAATACGAATGAAATAATATGGATGTTTCAGAAATAGTTTAATGTTATTATTTTATTAGCTTAACTCAATCGAATTAATTTTGTATTGTTTTACGGGGGCGCAGTGCACATTATGTACATATTAACGGGCCACTTCGGGCTAGAACCACAAGACAACGTCTGTCGGGAAAGCTAGTTTTAAATATAATTTATTACAAAAGCACCAAAACTCACCCATTTTATATATTAGATATTTATATTAAGTCGGATAATACAGACTTTTTTATAAGTCATATGATACTAAAAAAAAACATAGTACAAATTTTATGCACAACCAAAACAATTCATTCATTGGTTTAAAAATACAATTATACGCTTAAAATATATTTGAATGTTAAAAAAATATATTTTTTAAGCTTCAAAGAAATTCTATCAATAATCTACGTACCAATGTTTTGAAACTCAAGGTAAACGAAAATGCGTCGTTTTGGGATTTCTCACAGATGGCGTCGTTTCAGTAAATCCGTCCATACTAACTTTAATATTACATTTTATATTATTTGCTATCCATTTTTCGAATTTTCAATAATTATGCTGTTATCCGGACCGGAGAAGAATCCAATAAACCAAGCATCATAAAAATCTGTTCAGCCGACCTCGAGTTATAAATGTTTGCACTAGCCCGACTTTCTTGTATATTATAGATAATAGGGCTGTAAAATATTGCTACTAAATATTTCTTGTAAGCATAATCATGAATACTTTTAACATTATTTTCAGGACTTTACCATTCCTGATTTATTATTATAACTACATGATTACATTCTCATGGTAACAACAGCAAAATTTCTTACACAAAATAAAAAAAAAAAAACATTATAAATGAAATAAATTAGAACATAGAAGTGACTATAATTAAAATATACATATATATATTGGAGTGATTTTAGCCTTGGGATTCAGACTGCTACTTTCAAATCGAAGGTCATGTATTCAATTCCTGTTTCCGATCATTCACGGAACAGCAGCCCGATTCACGGAAAAGTTTAAGTCTAAGTTTAGTTCGAAGTTCGAACGAAGTTCGATTCAAACTTTTGTGAATAGGGCTGCTGGTAATAATAATTATTGTAGGCGGCGACTATCTACAGTCTATGTACCTATTCACGGAGGGTTTGAATCGAACTTCGTTCGAACTTCGAACTAAACTTAGACTTAAACTTTTCCGTGAATCGGGCTGCAGGAGTTGCTTAGTATGAAAGATGTCAAGAGTTGATATTATTGAAGACTTGGTAAGCTAAGGTAAGTTTTAAAAAATAAAACACTGTACAAAATGGAGTTTCAATGTTTTCAGATGGAAATCTTGGGAAAGACTAAACTTCCGAGTCATTCTATTATTGAAAAAAAAAAAAAAAAAAATTAAGTGTTTTTGTTTATTCCCGATTTTCATGTAGGTAAGTATGTTAAATTTTAATGCACCCAAAGTCGTAAGAATGGTTGATTAGAAGGAAGTTTGTATAAATGATGTATTTAATACCCCTAATTTATTTTTAACTGAAATAAAAAAAGAAGAGACATAATTGAAGAAAAAATTGAATACACGAATGTACAATGTTGGTTAAGAGAGTAAATGTACATACCTCCTTCGAAAGTGTAGCACTCAAAAGTATTTTTCTTTTTCTAACCATAAGTAACTGTATCGTACTATCCTTGTTTGATGTTCAATACCTGATGTTGAGAGCTCTGGCGGACAATAGTAGAACTAAGATTTTGAGGTTATGTAAAACGAGAGGGATTTTCAAATAATTACATTTCAAATATTTTGATACAAGATCTCTATTATATTAATAGAGATCTTGTATCAAAAATGCATTTAGATAAATAATTTTATTTAACGTTAATTGCTTAATTGAAACAATGTATTATATAAAACCCTCTTAGATTTTTTTATTATAATATACATATATTTTATATGATATAATATAACAACTATGTACCTTTTCTATTTTTATAATAAAAATCAATATTTAGAAAAAAATAATTTGTAATGCATTAAAAATACATTTAAAAAAGAGCTATGGATTCAGGGTGGAGGTCTAAATTAAAAAAAAAACAATTAACGTTGCCGAAATAAATTATTGCTTAATCTCAATCAAACTTAAAAATTGTAAGTGAAACGACATCTATTGCAAAACCCTTTAAGCATTACCATTTCATTTGACTGCCGCTTTAATGAGTTGAGTGAAATGGGAACTAAAATTGTTTGTTGTTGGTAAAGTAAGTAACGCTTTCAAATATTTTCCATAGATGTCACTTTTAGCATGTTTTCGCAACGGATTATATTTTTAGCACTGCCCTCGTTTTCTAGTGATTCGGGAAATTGCTTACCTACTATTATGGCTGCATTATTATTTTATTGGTACTTGTGAAAATATTGTTCGATTGCCACTTCATACCAAATATTCTAATTGTTTTCTTGTACTTATTATACTTGAACTGAACAATAAGAAAACAACTCTTTTACGAAATATTGGAAATTTTTGTTAGAATACAAACTGCTTTAGGTAGGTACTTTTATCTACATACCTTCATTACAATAGGGTTCTACTTACTAAAATTGAATTCGTTATTATGTTTTTTTTGCTTGTTTCAACAATGTGAGATTCCAAACTGGGATGATGAAAAGGGTAAGAAGAAGAAAAATGACATTTAAATTAGGTACCTACCTACGTATTTACCTGCCTGCTTTGAAAACAAAGAACTTTCGAAATTAGTAGCTAATATGAGGTTGTTTTTCTGTCAAATGTCCGTTTTGTATGTTTGAAAGTGAGTCTACGTTGTGATTTTCGACAATATGGGACTGGATTATTATGGGATTTTATATTTGAAATTTGACTGCGATATTTTTGAAATTCACGAAGCGTGAGTATCTATTAGCTACAGTAAACTAAGTATTCCTTCTTCCTTCTTCTAACTTCCTTAGATAGATATCATTATTTCATTTACTAACAGTTTCAGGAGAGCCGTCATCAAGTATTACACTACTAACAAACAGATGCTTCGTCTTGCTTGTGAGGCTTATGAGGTCCTTTCAGATCCAGGGTACCGGGCCATTTATAATCACTTCGGAGAAGAGGGCCTCAAAAGTGGCATATTGGCACAGCCTTACGTTTATCATGGGCAACCCCTCAGAACTGTAGAGTAAGAATTTCAATAAAATAATAAGGTGTCAATTTTTATACCTACGGTGAAAAGGCGGATGAACAATTTAAGAAAGTGCGACGTATTGAAAATGATGATTTTATGATTTCAAGCAAAATACACATTAACAAAATACAAACTAATTCCTTTGTGAACCCAGTTAAGGGCATAGGGAGGTAACAAGAGATCTCCATTGCGCACTACATGACCAGCTCCTAAACCATGTTCAAATTTATATAAACTTTTTCAAAACTCTATTGGATAATTTATTTATTGCGTAATAATGCTTTTTTGTCATTAATACATCTATTAATTAATAATAGCATTTTTTATAAAAATGAATCTGTGTTGACTCAAAATGAATACAAATGTACTTTTTAACTCTTTCACAGTAAGCTTCTCAAAGCTTGTGTCGTGAAAGAGGAAGATGGTCGGCACCTGGGATCGAACCCACGACCTCTAGTACGAAAGTCGGCGTCGTAACAGCTAGGCTACCAACCTCTTCAATTCAGTATAAGTAATATGGAAGCAGCATATATTTTCTATATACCATACTAGCTGACCCATCGAACTTCGTCTCTGGGTAACATAACACACATCACTACCTACTCTGTAAAAAAAATCGTAATGTGGTTATTATGAATCAGTCATTTCAAAAGCACAAAAACTCACCCGTTCTATACGATCTTTTATATTATATTATTTCATACTATTTTCCATCCATTTTTCGATTTTTTAATAGTTGTTGTTATTCTGTTATCCGTAGCGGAGAAGAATCTAATAAATTAAACACGACAAAAATCTGATAAGCCGATCTCGAGTTATATCTAAGTGTTCGCACTAACCCGACTTTCTTTAATAATTATAGATGTTAACAAATTATAAAAAAAGGCTTGAAAAAGTACCATAAAAAATGTCAACAATATTTTTAATTATTTCAATCATTATACCGCCATCTGTTTAATAATATAGGAATAACATTGCTTAAAAGAATCTTTCTACCAGACATCTCCCTATTTCCCCAACTGGTGCCGAACCCGTTCCATACAAACTTTAATATTATATTTTACCTAAGTTCTTATCGATTTATTCAACATTTTATTAGTTATTCTGTTATCCGGAGCGGAGAAGAATCCAATAAATCAAACATCGGAAGAATCTGTTCAGCCGATCTCGATTTATAAGTAGTGTTCGTACTAACCCGACTCTAATTTATATTAGAGATTTCTATTTCAATATTACTACTTCCTTAGATCGGTTAGCTTTAAAATGGCACGAGGACTATCCTTCCTAATGGCGTAGGTACTATTAGTCACCCTTAACTTTCGTCTTCTCCTGTTTCAATCCTGTGGAGAGGTTTGCAATGAAGTTCTAGATTTCACCATGCATTCTTCTCTTTTTTCCGTCGTCCGTCACCCCTAATTTATTCGTCGGATGAGTTGATTGAGAACATACCTAATTTGGTATCAATTTTGATATTTATAGAAATACCAAACACGTTGACTATTTTCAGGAAACTAAGTAGTTAAAATAGTTTTCTTCACCCATGAATAATCGTTATATTCTGTTGATTCTTAAACTAATATTTATTTTTTTATCTGAAACGTTTTAGAAATTTTTTTGGAACTTTGAATCCAATCGAGTTTGTCGTGAAGAGAGTGTTTAAGTATGATACCTTGCAGATAAAACAAGTGATGTTGCCCACAGAATTGCGAATGAAAGATCCTCCAATTTACAAAGAACTGTTTTTAACACTGGAGGAGGTAAAACTTTGATTAAAAAATGTTTAATATAGCTGGTATGACGTGAGTAATTTTATGTAATATGCCCTAAATAATGATCATTTAATACAATGATCGCAAAGTCCGGCAATCCAGAATAATTATTTATGTAGCTATCTATCAAATCATGCATTTAGGTACACTCATACATTATTTTCTCTCATATTCACAGTTTTCATATTATTTTAAGGTCAACCGCTGGCTATCGCGTCAGATGGGTGAATGCGAAAATCCCTGAACCCCTGAAGTTTACATTTTACAGTACTAAAGATCATCAAGAAAAGGCAATATTAGTTTTAAGAATGATAACGGTTCAGCTAATAATAATGCAGAAGGCGCTAACATCCTCTTGACGTGATCCGGTTGACGTTACTCCAAATTTTAAGTTTTTTACTATTTAGCGTGCGCAACGTGGAAAAAAAATAACCGGGTTGTGGTATTTACTTTGCAGATTTTTTACGGAAAAAAAATAACCGGATTGTGGTATTTACTTTGCAGATTTTTTACGGAGGACATAAGAACTTGTTATATTTTCGCCAAGAATACGACCGAGAGAAAGGAATGGTAACCAAAGAAGTCACTCTTACTGTTCCCTTTGAAAAGGGCATATACACTGGAACCAAACTCGTTTTCAAGAATCAGAGTCATCAAGGACCGGTGAATATTCCAGGTATAAATGCATTACCATATACTCGGCGCGAGGTCATTGAAGCCGCGCAAAATCGAGTGCGGTGCAGGGTTCTTGTTGCCTCCCAGTGCCCCAGTAAGTGGGGTTACATAGAGAGTAGTAATTTCCAAACAATTTTGAACGCAACCCTAATTGAGTATTAATGTACCTACGTGCTGCTGCCAAAAGGAAGACATATTTAAATTAAAGCCAATAAAATTATGCCACTAAAATGTTTTCCCTTAATAATGCATGTCTTTCAGGAGATGTCATCGTGACTATTAAAGAAAGACCCCACGGAAGGTTTTTCCGTTCGGGGAACAATTTGGTACAGAGGCTCCCGGTGACATTGAAAGAGGCTTTCTTAGGTTTGATCACAGAAGTGGAGACCTTGGACGGACGGAAGCTACGAGTCAGAATATATCCACCTTTAAGGTCAGTCAGAGATTTTTTAATTAGAATTTGTAATAGTACTCCGAACAATCATAAAATATAAGCATTAAACCCAATAAAATGGCATATAGGTAGGTATATATAAACCATACATGTGGACCAAGGTACGGCACCCATAGGACCAAGGTACACTACTGGTGTTGTACCTCGGTCCTAATGCCACTTTTTTTTTGGTTCGCTTTTTTCAATAGAAGCATCAATGACAAAATCTCAATTCCAGTCTTACGTGATGAATAAAATGTGTAAATAACTATATTTACTAATAAAATCTTGTTTAAGTAAGTAAAAATTGGAATATCACTAAAAACATAAAAATAGGACCAAGGTAGGGGACCTTCCCCTACTCAAGAAATGTAATAAATAATGAGTACCCAAACATTTTAATTAATAAACAATATAAATATTTGCCAAAATCACTCGAGTCCGGGTATTTATATGACAAATAAAATACGCAGTAGGATTTAATTAGCTTCGTTTTAACAACACAGTTTTGCGTTTGATGTTGCTATTTTTAAAGCTGATTCAACAACGCGAATTTGCAGTTTGTAGAATACTTTGGTGATCTGCGGAATGTCTTCCTTAATTCGATTATTTCTAATAGCCAGATATTTGTCATTTAAAATTGTGAGTAGCTTCGTTCTCCTAGTTATGCACTGTGTTCCTAGGGAGCGGTCCGTCGTCTGACAAGACGGTAGTCTTTCAAAATATATGACAATGTTTTTTGTTATTACGGTAACAATATTGACTATGTTCTCAACTGACACATTCACCGCTGAGTAGCGCCGTATTCGTAGGAAAACAGACCGTTAGTGAGTCGTTTTTATTTTTGGTCTATGAACGCATCAGTTCGTAGTTTTAAACCCTTTTTTCTTGCATTGGAATAACCTCGCAAAAAAGTCCTCTTGAGTTTATCCTTTTCCAGATGTTGTGAACTCATTATTCTTCATCAACCGATAGAGCGATAAATTCAAAATTCTATCACAATTTCCAATTCATCAATCGTCTAGCAACCACTAAAAACTTCAGTGCTTTTTTGTATTAATTATTATGATTTTGCAGCCACTACTGGTCCAAGGTGGTTGACAGAGAAGGTCTTCCTATACCGGGAGAGGATGGTAAGAAAGGGGATTTGATTCTGACAGCCGAAGTGAAGATGCCCATAAAAATGACGAAACATACCAAAGAACTGATCACAACAGCTTTGGATATGGCCGAAGAGCAAGGGATGTGCTACGACAATCCAGAAGATGTCCAAGAACCGGAGGTGGACAAAACTGATCCATGCCATATGAAAGCTGAAATAACCGAATTGGAAGAGTGTGCATAGTTTTATTTTTTTTTTTAATTTTAATATTGCTTTTTTTTATTTATGTCTTTCTGTGTAAATTTAAACAGAAAAGATTTTTTGTATTTTTAAATTTTTATAGAATAGAACATAATAATAATATACATACCTATACCAACTTATAAAATTTTATTTTTTAGAATAGCACCTATTAGACAAGCATTTTCGGTAATATTTTTACTATAGATAATATTAAAGTTAGTATGTAACGGATTTACTGAAAACAACGCAATCTGTGAAAAATTCCATAACAACACAATTTTTATTTAGGTTCTTGACAACCATTGAGTTTCAAAATATTTGTACGCAGATTTTTGATAGAGTTTCTTTCAATCTTTCAGAAGTAGATAATATTTTAACATTCAAACACATTATAAACGTATTTTCGTTTAAATTACCAATTCTAAATCAATATTCATAGTAAGGACTACAACAAGACAACGTATGTCGGGAAAGCTAGTTAGGTACCTATTTATATTGGCAAATAAACGGGTAGACATATTTATTATTTGTTGCCATTGTTGATCTGATTTTATATAAAACCTTGGACGAAACTTTGATTTTAGATACGTACATAATATACTTAAAAAATGTTGATTTATCTGGTGACATCAAACAAACTTATGTGATTTTTGTACGCCTGTTGACATTTTGGTGATTTATAAGACCGACCCTGAATTTCTAAGCTTCCTATGTGCAGGACAGAACCGGTCTATAATACTATTATATTGTGTACCTTTGTGTCTTTTAAGGCTCAGTTTATTTAAGGCTCTAATAACTTATACATAATACTTCATTCGTTATTCCCATAAATAAATTCCCTGCAAAAAGATAGGTAAAATGAATGCAGTGCTCTCATTCATAATTTGATACCTAAATAATACCATTGATACCTAAATAATACTGAAAAATGAATTTAATATGGCCTTAGAACTAATTGGCAGGCTAATTGTTGCAGCTTTTTCTCTCAGCCAAGCAGTCAAATATTTTGTAATTTATCGATTGCTTACGAATACGATAAGTACCTACACTAAATTATAATGGCTTATTTTAGAGAGTGAAAAACTGTGGGCTAGCGACCAACTTCTGCTGCTATTGAAGATAGGAACAGTAGGTATACCTAACTAAAGTTCTTTTATAACCCCACGTTTCAAATTCGCGAGACATCTTGGCCTTCATCCATCAGCTACTAGAAAAATGTATTTTTAGTTCCCGAAGTTATGAAATTTTTATAGAATTTTCAGTTTGATCTCAAACGTAAAAAAATATTAAATAACTCAAAAACCACTGGCGTAAGACCCTAGCTAATGGGAGCAAATTAGCTCTAGTACCTATATATACCTAACCTCTTTCAATAAGAAATAGGCGGAATTACCAGTCCCCTGTATATTCTTTTGCATACTTAGGTATTCAACCCTTAAGTTTTACCTCGCAAGTAGGTAAATAAACCCGAGTAAAAATCATTTTGTGTTTTTTTTCATACTTAAAATTATTTATTACCTATCATAGCGATAGTTACAACATAAGATAGATGGACATTGGACGTCAGTCTTAAAGCTGTCTCGGGCGGAATCGATGGCTTTGGCGGGCCGGATTTAGTAATGTCGTGAAGGTAACTCAGTCCCGAGTTCATCCGTGATGGTAAAATTTTCTCCCAGGTATTTGAATTATGATACCTTCTCAGAAGACCTGTAGGCCTAGCGATTTTTTGCATTCTATGACTATTCTATCATCAAAATGGCGTTATTTTAAAATCGAAATAAAGACTTATTAAGGTGATTTCACTCGATTTGTTTCGATGGAATTGTAGATCAAAGTTCTTTGAATATATTATTTCGAGTACTAATTGCATTATTCGTTCATAATAATTAATGCGAATAAAAATTAAGTTATAAAAAAAATAGTTAAACGTCACTATTATAGAAGTAAAGTGTATTCTATATATTAATACGTAAAGGAAAAACTTTGTGACTATCGCGGACGGAGGAGTATGAAATTAAGCACACTTATATATAGTTTATATAGAGAAGGAGTGGCGAATGCAATTTTTTTTTATAAAGTATGTATAAAAATAGATTAAATCAATAAAAACCACTACTGTAATGTTATGTATTTGATACTCACTCACACTTCCACAGACTATTTTATAAAGATCATGAAACAAATGTAAAACTGAAAGCGCCTCATAATGAGCGCAGAAAGTTATTTGAAGAGGGTAAGTATATAAATTTAGAACTTAGATTAATATCGTTTGACTTTAACAATACTAGAAAAAACTTTGTACCTACATATCAACATTTCAAATTTGACATAAGTATATAGTATTATTGTTTTTTTAAAGAAAAATTTGAAAAAGCACTCGCTCAGTCTTTGAAAATGTAACCTCAAAAATGTTCAAACTTATAATTCAAATAAAAGTTATTTTTTTTTTTTTTTTTTTTTTAGCTCTGCACTCGTTTTCGAGTGATTCGGCAAATAAAAGTTATGGACGAATCTCGAGCACTGGTAGACCACTAGTCATAGACAGGGTTGCCAGGTGTTCGGTATTTTACCGAACCGTTCGGTAATTTTGCCCCATGTTCGGTGTTCGGTATGAAAAAAAAAATACCGAACTATGGAGTGTTCGGGAATAATATTCATTTTTCCTAGTGAATTTGTAACTTCCCGATAGCAAATTTTGAAAATGACCTTTTTTTGTTTTGGTTTTCTTTCTTTATAAAATCCGACGCCAGAGAGACGCCGATAGAATATTCTGTAACAGAAAAAGTTAAATTAGCTACGAATTTTTTGTCGTCTGTCTGTAGTCGTTTTCTATGACAGACTAGGCGTTGACTCGTTGAGTGCAATTTTAGCTACGCCCGCTGGTGACTGTTAACGATAATCGAGATAGCCGCTATTCATCAAGAACTCATATAGCCGAATCACTCGAATACGAGTGCAGAACTCATATATACTTGCTAATAAAAAACATTAAATTTGATGAGATATGGTTCATGAAAATCATCTTCATTGTTTTACGGTATTATTTAAAAACATAGCTTAATAAAACGATTAAAATTTACGGGTAAACCCCATAAATTTAAATGAATTCTCCGATTAAAGTGTTATCGAAAATATCAACACCTTTCTTTTTTAGACTTGAATTATCGATATCGTTCGAAAATTGTGAAGATATAAAAAATTATGATAATATGAATATCGCATATACTTGTTTAATTATGTATATGTATAAGTGGAATAAAGTGTTGTGATAATCTCTCGATAAAAATATTTTAATACATTGGCGGCTTTGACTTTGACTTTGGCTACATAGTTACACCTATACAAAATTAGGTTAAAAATTTCACAACTTCATAGAATACGATATTAATTGCATATAAGCGTTGTTATTTAGTAATCTGGTAATTAAAATCTGCTCATAACTATTATATTTTATAACTCAACTTCCCTTCAAGCCTTCTTAGTAATTTAGCCAATAAATGGGTTGGTATTTAACTCACATTAAGTGTCCCACCCTCTTCGTCGTTTTTTAAGATGTGCAGTAACCGGCAAAATATTAAATCGTATGAATGACGTTATAAGAGGTATGTAGTGCAACCACTCGCCGTTCGTATATAGGTACCTTTCTTGCGAATGCAGGGTGTAGGTAGGTATATATGGCTTCCTTCTTCCTTCCTATCTTCATCATTCAGAGCATAGGGGCCGTTCAAGTATTAGGTACGTAACACAATTCCTCCCATGAATCGCGCAGTAACGTTTTTTGGTTCCCCCCCCTTCCCTTTCTCTAAACATTATGTAACACCCTCGTGTACCTAAAAATCACAATTATTACGAAATTTACGCTAGGTACTTACTACTTAAAGTCACTTACCTTTGTTTGAACCCTCCTAAAGCCACGGCTAAACTATGGGCCACAGTCTAGTCTTGTGCTGTCAATGTTGGGCCAATAGTGTAGCCAGGTGTACAAGTATATTTGCCAAATGTTGATACTTGCCAATGCTTGGCTAGAGCCCCTATTTGGCCAGCCTGGACCAGCACGGGCCATAGTGTAGCCGTAGCTTAACCGTCCTAGTAATACACAGTACCGTTTTATAAGAAGCCCCCTATATTGCGGTACGCAATACTTCAACGATCACTTATGACGCAAACAAGAAACCCTCAAAAGACTTTACTGTGTAGGTAATGTGAATTATACGTTTCTATGGGCTTGTGCCCGCTCAAGTTTGCTTTCGAAACGAAATGGAGACCTAAAAATAATGAATTTTGTACCTACATTAGCAGCAAAAAACGGAATCAAAAATTAAAAAAAATAATATAAAATTTTGGTTTATTAGATATGGAGGGGAAGGAAGGTCAAGAGGATGAAGGAGAAGTAGTGAATGCGTCAAAAAAATCACCACAGATAGTTTTAATTACTTATAATTACCAAGCTAGGCATCTGACCTTTTTTAGGAAAAATATAAGGCGGAGCTATGTCGTGTATTCGGACGTTTCTTTTCTCTGTTAATCCTGTTGTTTTAAATTATTATGACGAGCGTGATAGCAAGTAATTAAGTTTTTTGTAGGTATTTTATAGAGACGTTAATTTTTTTGAAATAGAAAAACAAACTTTCATCGAACACATACTAAAGTAGCCTGATAGGCGTTCTTCTATACTATAGTTCCATTTTAGGAGCCGACTGCAATGATTCTGTCAGGCATATTTTATTACCACAGAGTGCGACTAATTCATACAATTTCTCTGACGACTCCTAATGATAATATCAAAGATCGGAGTTAACAATAATTGTTATTGTTAAACCGCATTTGCGGTCTGCGATTGGGACATAAAATAAGTAATTAGGCGGATGAATCAAAATAAAATTATTTTGAAATTAGTTTTGAAATGAAAACATCCGACCATTGTGTAACTTCGTCGTGTTTAGACGATGGTCGTTGTGGTGAATAAATAAATTTACATACTTCGATGGATTCGATCTTCTTTTGAAGACGATCTTCAGAATAGACAACTCGAAGGAAAGGATAATTCAACAGCGGGAGAACGGAAGTGAAAAGAGATAATCAGCGCCAATTAAATAGAACCACCGTACATATCATGAACGGCTGTTTTATCAATCTCTCCTTCAAAACCCGATGATACCGAATCATAGTTGCGAGAGAATACTGTTCCTCCTCCTCCACCCTAAAGGTGCATTAAATGCATATAAATTTATTACCAAACGAACAAACACCCAGAGCTTAAAAAATAGAGTATATTTTCATAATCATTGGTATGGACCCAAGGAAATTATAACCAGAAAGAACAGTCATCGCCGACTAATAAGTTTTTGTTTTAATGGTGTCCGGTATCAACGATTGGGAAAATATACTCTATTTTCAAGCTCTGGGTCTTTGTTCGTTGAGGTATATTATAACACAAGTCCTTTGATGATGCGCAGAGCTACTTGGTTTCGGGTAACATTACAATCAATCGATAATAATCTATGTTATATGGGTTGTTTTCCTACAGACACGCCGCTACTATAAACAGGGGTGAATATGTCAGTTGAGAACATTGTCAATATTGTTTCCGTAGTAACAAAAAACATTGTAATATAATTTTGAATGACGCCGTCTTGTCAGACGACGGACCGTTCCCTAGGAACCCAGTGCATTAGTGAATAATTATTATGAACTGTGTAGCAGAAGCTTCTTTAAAAAATGCATTAAGCAGTAGGTACGAGTAGATATTACTATATATTATACCCTATGAAAAAATTAGGCTTAGGCTTAGGTTTCCCGCATTGTGGGGTCCACGGCGGACATGGTTTGTGTGGGGCCGGCTTTTCGGTTTGATTACTTCGATCGAGCTGGAGGGTCGGTTTCATGTGGATCGGGTTTGCTACGGATTGGTCTCCTCCGGGCTGGTTTTCGTTGTGCGGGGGGCCTTAAAGGGAGTATGTATGAAAAAATGTATAAAAGCCAAGAGACTATCCACCGGAAAGATTATTTAAATAATTATTAAAAAATTTTAGTTTGGAAGTAATCAATAGGTATACAAAATCTGCTATAAATGCTATTAAGAACAATAAAACTTAAATATTGACCAGCTCTAGAAATGTGAAGATTCTTCAAATTCTGAAAAGCTTCTCCGGTTAACTCTAACTTTTAATCATTTGGGTATACAAATAACTTATAATGTGTGTAAGGCAAGTTAGATTATAAAAAAAAACTAATAATAATATGGTAGATATTTCATAAAATCACTAAATATTTTATTCTTTAATTCGAAAATATTATAAAATTTTATGCTAACTCCATAAATTCTCGTAATCATCGCATGTCGTCGCCGTAATGAATTCGATAATCGACAGAAAAATGAATAAAGAAATGAATGGTTGTACTTCTCCGTGGTGAATCACCACAAAGAATTTACACAGGTAAACCAAGAAAATATTTCAAGAGGTTTTTGATATTTTAATAAATATTATTCTTATTCCACATCGCAATGCTGCAAGTTATCATTAAACATTGCGATTTCTTCATTTTTGCTTACGTCAGAATTATTATTAATATTAAGGTTTTGTGTTCTGGAAATCCAACATGACACATAAATCATCAACTAGAATGCATATTTTTCCCGTTTGTGTAAATAACAGATAATTTAATTTTAAAATAAGAATTTTATTTTTTCATCATAAAGCATCGCACCTAGTTATAATAGACAATGCTGTTAGGACGTCTTTCGAATTTTCCTCGAATCTGGGTTTATCATATTATTTGATCGAACTTAGCAGATCTTTGGTTTATTTGTATCATATAGGTATTTCACATCTCCGTCATTTTGCCTCAGATACATTATACTGGGTAGTCTTGTTTCTATTTGATTTGAAAACTCATTCCAACACAGCGCTTTAACAACTTCTAAAATGGAATTTGATGTACCTTCTTGATAAAAAAAAAATGAAGGTGAAAAATCCTTTTGTAAAATTAATAAGCTACTTAATGCAATATAGATATCGCTCTATGGGCTGTTTCTAAGACTGGAGCTCATCTATCTAATGTTATTAAACCAACCTTTAAAAACACTACTTCTTCTTTGACCTCCCATTTGTCACATTATTTTAGGATTGGCTCCGAAAAATCTCTGTCAAGAGCTTACTCTGGTTCCACTTTACTTTCCTTGAGGTCCCTCTAGATGTTCGACAAACACTTTGCGGGTGGTCTGCTTTGTCTTCTAGGTTCAACACCCATTTTTTTTATTTTATTCAAACAAACTTACAGTCATTAAATAAAATATTACAAATTTCATTGAATATGAATAATAGACCATTTCAGTCCCGTCCCTATGTCCAATGTCCATATCTCTTTGGATCATATTGTCCTGTGGTCCCCTCACGTTGCTCATACCATATTAACTATTTTCTGTAATAATTTCGGTTAAGGGTGCGACCTTGAAGCTTCCTCGATCAACAGTAGGGAGCGGTTAACGGAGATCAGTTAGTAGCCCTAGTATAAGTTTTCGATGATCGAATATTTATAATATCGAAACGAACATCGAAAGAGTTTCGAAAAAAAAATTCATACTAAAACGATCGAATGATTCGATCGTTTGGTTTAAGAACACTAATTGCACGCTAATAAGCGCTTATTTAAGCGTGCAACTAGCTTTCGATAAAACTCGAACTAGCCCCACAGTTTATTACATTTCTTAATTATTGAAACACACTTAAAGGTTACACACAAAAAAATAATAAATTTTTACCCACAATAAAAATCTAATATAACACTTGATCAATTTAATATCCATTACCCCTCATTTAGAGTGCGAGTTTTCGCACTGAGGATAGCTTGAATGTCAGAAAACAAACCATAAACTATTTATGTCATGAATACATTTTTCACGTCATAAACCAAAATTAATGACAACGATTTTCGACACCCTCATCTTGACACAGATTAAGGCGAGGTTGAATGAAATTGTTGGCATTAGCGCCGGACACAACATATTGTTATCTATCTACATCATTACTAGGGCCAACAGCCACCTAATTACATCGAATTAAAGAAATTGGCCCTTCAGAATCTAACATCAAGGGGCGTCAAATAAACATTGTATTAACCTAGTTGTTCATCAAATAATTACCATTGAATTAAACGAATAATGTTAATATGTGGGTTAGTTAGTCCATATGTAATAGGTACATACTATACCTGCTCTATCAATCGCTAATCCATTTTTGAACGTTGTTCGCATTGGCGTAACTATGTCATCTGAGGACCGTGGTAATTTTTTTGGATTTTTTTTTCTCATCGTCACTTTGTGATTTAATTTTTACAAACCTTAAGAAGTTACTCAACCTATTAATACCTAATATTGCGTGTATTTTGTTTATTACATAGGTGCATACATTCTCCCTTCAAGGCCCCCTACACCGCAAGCCAGCCCGGAGGAGACCAATCCACAGCAATCCCAGCTCGCAGTAAACCAACCATCTAGCTTGATCGAATAAACCAAGCCAAAATGTCGGCCCGCCGCGGACTCCCTCCCCGCTATGATGGGATCCAGTTGTCCGAGACTTATTTCTTGTAGGTACCTCTTCTGACCTGTTGGGTGACGTGAAGTGGTCAACCTCACGGTCCCGATCTGATTAATCATCATTTGGTTAAACATCTAATAAATTTTAATTTCAAGAGAATAATAATAAGAGGAATATTTTTTTTAGTTTCTGTTCCACAAAGACAAATTTGTTATTTTTCAAAAATATTTTCCTTTTTAAACTTTAAGGGCATTTATTCTGTGAAAGAAATTGAGATTTTGTTGGATTGTTTATTTTTTTGGACAGCTGGACCTTGATTACTGTAAAAAAAAATGATTACTGTGACTATATATGATTAATCCCTATTGCCAAATGGATGAATGTAGCGTTCAACAACACGGGAAACTACTTCCTTTCAGATTTTTTAACAAAATTGGTTGGTATGGAGGAGTTCCCCGACTGGTTGCGTTTTAAAATGGACCGATTGCAGGACTTAAAAAAATGGTTCAATATCTTTTTGTTTCGCATGTGTTGAAATCATAATGATTAGTTTGAATTTGTATGGTTTTAGATATGATTTAAATTTTAAGTACTTTCCAGAAAAAATTTTATTTTGAAGTATCTACTTAGGCACAAATTTTGTTAAAGAGGTTATTTCTAATCTCGTCGCCTCTTGGGTCGGGGTCCGTGGCAATTTGCCACCCTGCCTTCCTACATCATCAGTTACGCCACTGGTTTTACATACAAATGATAATAATTTCTAAAGATGCGATATATTTTCAGCTATTGTTTAATACAAAACAATCAATGTGTTTACGTTATTTCAAAGAATTGTAATTGAAGTATCGTAATATATTTTATTTATGAATTATTTATGATTATAAAATATATTCGCTCCGTAATTTGGACATATTCTTTTTACAAGGACCTTTAAGTTAAAACAGTTTCAGATAAGCGTTGTACTTGAGAAAACACGTTCATAGATTACACAGTCAAGCAGTCAACTACTATAATAGATTACACATTCAAGAAGTCAACTACTAGATATAATAGATTAAGATTACACAGTTAACCAGTGAACTACTATAATAGATTACACAGTCAACCAGTCAACTACTATAATAGATTACACAGTCAACCAGTGAACTACTATAATATATTACACAGTCAACCAGTCAACTACTATAATAGATTACACAGTCAACCAGTGAACTACTATAATAGATTACACAGTCAACCAGTCAACTACTATAATAGATTACACAGTCAACCAGTCAACTACTACAATAGATTACACAGTCAACCAGTGAACTACTATAATAGATTACACAGTCAACCAGTCAACTACTATAATAGATTACACAGTCAACCAGTGAACTACTATAATAGATTACACAGTCAACCAGTCAACTACTATAATAGATTACACAGTCAACCAGTGAACTACTATAATAGATTACACAGTCAACCAGTCAACTACTATAATAGATTACACAGTCAACCAGTCAACTACTATAATAGATTACACAGTCAAGCAGTCAACTACTATAGTAGATCACACAGTCAAGCAGTCAACTACTATAATAGATTACACAGTCAACCAGTCAACTACTATAATAGATTACACAGTCAACCAGTCAACTACTATAATAGATTACACAGTCAAGCAGTCAACTACTATAGTAGATCACACAGTCAACCAGTCAACTACTATAATAGATTACACAGTCAACCAGTCAACTACTATAATAGATTACACAGTCAACCAGTCAACTACTATAATAGATTACACAGTCAACCAGTCAACTACTATAATAGATTACACAGTCAACCAGTGAACTACTATAATAGATTACACAGTCAACCAGTCAACTACTATAATAGATTACACAGTCAACCAGTCAACTACTATAATAGATTACACAGTCAACCAGTCAACTACTATAATAGATTACACAGTCAACCAGTCAACTACTATAATAGATTACACAGTCAACCAGTCAACTACTATAATAGATTACACAGTCAAGCAGTCAACTACTATAGTAGATCACACAGTCAAGCAGTCAACTACTATAATAGGATCTACATTAGTCTAAATTAGAGACAATATTATCTTCCTTTGTATCAGTAGATAACCAGAAATAATTTCATGCAGGATTTGATTTTTATAAAAATAAATATACCTATAGTAAATTCTGGCGCCATTTTCATTCTTGACGTATCGATCCAAGTTGGTAATCCTCATGATTTTGAGAAAAAATCTTAAATTGATACCTATGGATGTTTCTCAAAGTCATTATCGATGCTTTTTTGAGGTCCTGTGTTCTGTTTTCCTTGATATATTCTATCGTTTTCACCTAAAAGATATTTAGAATGGAAATCGATGTTTATAAGCGGACTATGTTTTTGTTTACTCTGGCTTAATCTATGTTTTTTTACTCTGGCTTAAGTTTGGCAAAAGAAGATATAACTTGGATTAGATTTTTTTAGTATAGGTATTATACATCTTTTAAATATCTAGGCAGCGTGATAACACCTCAATGTTACGCAGATGAAGATGTCACCCACCGCAGCATTAACACAGGATGGCTAAAATGGAGGTCCCTCTCTGGAGTATTGTGTGATACAAAAATGCCAGTGAGAGTAAAGGGTTAAGTATACAAGACCGCAGTAAGACCCGCAATGACATATGGCTCTGAATGTTGGTCATTAAAACAAAAACACCAACAAAGCATGCACACTGCAGAGATGAAGATGCTCAGATGGAGGAGGAACCAGACTCGATAGAGTTAGAAATGTCCATGTCCGAGGAAGTTTCAAGCTCGCACCCATAACCGGAAAGATAACAGAAAACAGGCTAAGATGGTATGGGCATGTTAAGTATGAGACGACCACAGGACAACATGATTCAGAGAGCCATGGACATTGAAATTCCAGACAGGAGACCAGGCAGACCACCCGCCACATGGTTGTCGAGCATTAATAGGGACCTAAAAAAATGCGAAGTGGAGCCAGATAAGGCGTTCGATAGACAATCTTGGCGCAACAGGACAAGAAGAGCCGAACCCAAATAATGGGACAAAGGCGAGGGCGAAGAAGAAGAAGGTATTATACAACATAGGAAAGTACAGTCGTGAGTACAACAAGATAAAAAGTTCTTACACAGGGAAAACCTATTGATTTAATAATGCGTAGTTAAGTTACCTAATATCAAAAGGGTATTGGGTAAACCTAATAATTATTATTATATGTATAAGTAGGGACCTTGATTGAGTAAATTCATATTTGGCTAGGAATCATATTTAGGGTTGCCACCCGTACTTTATAATAAAGTATTGTACGTTATTTCAGGTAATTGTACTCTATACTTTATGAGAACAATAAAGTACACGAAAATACTTTATTTCGCATGATTTAATTTCTTTGAAAATAAAAAAACGATTTACTGATTTACTTTAATTTAAATATATATTGTAAAGATGCTGTGCAAGTGTTTAGTAGAGATACCAATTCGATACAAACTGCAAAAATCAATAAAAATATGTTTTTAAACAAGTTAGATAGAAAAATAAAAATATAAATATAGAAAAATAAATTGTACTTTATTTTGATACAATGTACCTTTTTTTCTTACCAATAATAACCAATGTACTTTAAATGTAAAAAAAGGTGGCAATCCTAATCATATTGCAACTTAAAACGATTACATAATATCTTACATAAGGACAAATTGCCTATTAATAAATACCTTAAGGTTTATAGGACCGCTTTAGACATGTCATTAAATACTTGATACTGGTTTAAACAATTTTTTTTAATCTAGTTTGTGCACATTTTTAGTTATCAAAAATTGTATTAATGAAGGTCACTTGAATATTACTCGTTTATCAACGGTCCTTAGATTTTTTTAATTATCGATTCCTTGATTTATTAAGTTTGAAACTTGTTTGATATTTAGGTACTAGCTGACCCGCCCGTCGACTTTCGACTGAACCCAGAATAAAAAAATAATTTTGACTTATTACATGAATAAAATGTGATTTACGACATAAAAACTGAATTAAGTAAATTTAGCTAGGTAATAATTTATTTCATTATGTAATAGTTATCGTTGATTCGGATGCGGGATGCAGTTCGATGGGTCATAAGTTTGAAATCAAAACAATTCCTCTATAATTGCTTTACTTAAAAAAAAATCAAATAGATGGCGGTGTAGTAGTAAATTTATCACATGTGATGTATGTTTACTTATTGTATATATCTTTGAAATAATGGATCCCATTTAAACCAAATTTTACTAAATTATTATGGTAAGATGTCAACCAAAATAATTATCTTGTAAAAGCTCCCAATATATGAATTTTATAACATCCGAAATTGTGATGCTGGAGGTAAAATGTGATACTGGTCGTATACTGAAGATTACTGAGGATACTACGGACCGTCGAGATTTTAAATTTCTATGTTGAAAAAGGCTCTTGTGGCGCATATTCATGAAAATAAATAAGATGAATTAAAAAGGTGAGAGTGGAGAACCGTTTCTCCCAGATTTTCTTTTTCTTCAAACTCAAATTAGCTTTTCATTGTAAAACATTTTTTTAAAAATGTATTTTTATTTATTTAATTTATTACATTACACCGATGTTGCCCGCTTAGCAATAGCATGTGATGGCAGTTTATCATTAAAAAAAACAGTCTTAGATTATAAGTATAGTTGGGTAAAATAAAACATAAGGCACCCACACTCTTCGAACCCTCTCTCTCAAAACAATAGGTAATAATGCAATTAAGATAGTTCAGGAGGCTGAAAATGAGTTAGAATTTCACAGCTATTGACAGCCAGTGTAGGCCACGTGTTTGTATATACGTAATATTTATTTACGCGTATAATATTACATGTGATAGGCCAAATATCACTAATTGATCGAGTCCTTAGAAAAACATTAACACTCTTAACTTCTCTCTATTTAAAATAAAAAAATGGAGATAAGGTTCATTGACACCGAGTATAATGTACCAATAGAAAATTTCCAACAGAATAAACTCAAAAGAGTCGAGTAGATTGTGTTTTAATTCATTAAATAATATAAATCAAGGTGAAAAATAATACACAAAGTTTTTTTGGTCGCCTTTTTTGTTAGCTGATTATATGTACCTATCTCATAAATATTATATAGGTTCTTACTAACGAACCAGCAGTCAATGATCTATTAAACCGGAAATATTTTCGCTTCGATTAGAATTCTGGATGTGAATGACTTATTGAATTTGGAATTAAATCAAGTCGGCTTAGACAATAAGTACCCTCAGTACCAGGCGTAACGATACGCTAAGGAACTGTGTGATATACATTCGATGTTTGACCGAAATGATGTATTTTATTTTGACCGAAATGATATATTTTTTTCATTCAAAACTATACATTAACGAAACACGTGAGACGGTAAAACGTCTATGAAAATGATCTCATACATAGCTTCATAAATTTCAATTGATATTCGAAAAGTGAGCAAAAACTTTGATCAATCTGGAGGGGTAGATTTTACACATTAAGACTCATTTTCGTCTATGTATCGATCTTGAAAACAATGCTGCTGTAAATGAGTATCGTCGATAATATTCATTGGGTATCGTTCTAAAAAAAACGCGAAATATTTATAATTTCATACCTAATTTTATTCAACAATTAATCCGAAGATACATACATTACATACGTTCACCCTTGCACCCCGCAAGCCAGCCCGGTGGAGACCAATCCGCAGCAAACCCGACCCGCACGAAACCGACCTCCTAGCTCGATCGAAGCAATCAAACCATAAGGCCGGTCCCGGACAAATCAAGCCCGCCGCGAATTACCCCCAAACCAACCAGCAATGCGGGGGCCTAAGCCCCACTCGGGAGCATAGGGAGGCATCAAGAGCTCTCCATTGCGCTTGAAGACGCCCAAGGATCATTGTGCCTTTTCTGACCAGTTGAGATTTAAGGACGTGAAGTGGTCAACCTCATCCCGATCTGAATTTTCGATTTCCTGCCTTACAGGTGCTGGAAAAATCAGCAAAAAGAGCAGAGGTGCTATTCTTCGCCGGCAACTTCACGACACCAAACATGACTCATTTAATTCTTCTTCTTCGACCATGTCCGCTCCCTAGTTGGAGCATATGGACTCCACACGTCCTCACCACGCCACCCTGTTCCTTGCGGTCCTCACCGACTTAATTACCATTATAAATTCAATATTATTTTTCCATTCGGTTATCTTCAAAATATGACATTTTGACTGTGAGCGTTTAATTGCGTACGAACTAGTACTTTGAGTTCATTAAGTCATCAGGCTTAGTACATATTATGAATATTCAATATTAGATGTTGAACTTTGTGAAATAATTGCGTGTCTCAAACTCACGGTCCATTTACAAGGACTTGTCGTACAAGCTGCTATACTTACGTAGACGAAATTATAACTTACGTTACACACATGTTAGTTGTTAATAAATTAAGTATTCACAATAAATCTCACCTCGGAGAGCCTGCTGTAGGCTTTATTTCCTATTTCTAACCGATTTCCGGCATCTTTGATCTTTGAAAATATTTTTAGATACAAAGTGATTCAAAACGTTTTATAATTTGGAATATTTTATAAACAAAATCAAGCTTTGAGTTTTTGAACTCAATGTTATTATCAGTCATGGATCATTTTTTAACTATTGTAAAAGTGCAACTTTCAGAAATCCAGGGTGTACCAGTAAGATGACAGATATTCCGGGTTCGATGATTTTATAAGAACTTGCCATCTGATTTTGAATCGGCTGATTTGGGGCATTATTCTGCATTTACATCGCGATCCCGATTCAATTTCAATGTTAATAACGATGTCATAACATTTAGATTTTCGATGCTAGGCACAATAAATAGTTTCACTTAGGTCTATTTTGAATCCAGTATTGCTTTTACAAAGGGTTTAGAATGTAAATAAACAAGTGCTAACTTTTATTATTTAAAGCATGGACATGTCGACATTGAAATCGGGATAGAATTACAAGAGTAACCCCTGGATAGGGTAATTATGCCAATAGCAATTCTAAGTTAAAATTTCTCAGAAGTCGGCGTCTAGAATACAACAATATAGGGGGAGGCTGATGTCCATTTGGCCAGAGTAATCAACTGATCGGCGAAACGTTAGCAGATCTCAGGCATGGTAGACTTGAGAAATACGGTTGGCGGAGGTTTGGGAGATGTAATATATACTATACATGGAAATCTAAGAGGGACTTTGAAGTTCAACAACGGATACCAGAGAGCTGAAGAAATTAAGAAAGATAAGATAAGACAAGACAAGACAAGAAAACTTCGACCGGTGGACTTTTTTGACTTAAGCAGACAGAAGTGTGTTTAAATGACATTGTGCGTACATTAAACCTAATTACCTTCTAATCTAATCTACATTGCGAAAGAAATAATATCACTTTGACCACTCTGTATAATATAGTTTTGGACAATCACGAAACAGAGGTGTTTTTATAATATTAAGTATGTGGGTATTACAAAAATAGTAACTATTTCTAATTATAATGAATATATTATTGTAGATACCTCAAAAAGATGTCGACATTTATTAGATGGCGTTAAATATGATAAAGTGGACGAACCAGAAGCTTGAAATAATTATTATTGTTGTATTATGCTGGGAATATCGAAGGTGAACCGTTGCATTTTACATATATTTTAGTTTGAGTACAGTTCATGGTCAATTGAAGTTTATTCACTGGCATCTATTGTGTAGATTACTGGGTTCAAAAACTACAGCGCGTATCGTGAAGAAAATTTTAAAAAGTTCGGAAAACTTTAATTATGAACAAATATTAGTTCGCTCCCTCGGTGGAGCATGTGGTCGCTATAAAACCTCGCCGAGAATCTCTATCCTGGGCTAGATCATTCCAATCGAAGCCAGTATCCAGAACGTCTTCATAGTAAGCTCTCTGATGGTGAGTCTTAGTCTGCTACGTCTTCTTGTACCATCCGGTGTGTAAAATAGACTTTCATAATTGTGATTCTTATTATAAAACCTAAGTTCGTCCTTAGATCTGTATTTTCGTTGTACTTCTAAGCCCATATGACAACACCAATCCAACTTCGGAAAATGTTTTTTATATACAACAGTTGCTACAGGAAGAAATGTCAAATTGTCAGCAGTGCTCAACGTGGTCAAGTAAAATTGGGACCCTTTTTAAGGGACGATATAATGACGACAATATAATATCCTGGCGCCAAATACTGTCATAGCAGTCGCAGTCTTTAAATTTGGTTGCTCTCTTGTTCTCAATAATTTCCAACTTTTATCTCTATATAGGTATTTCATTAATTATTGAATATCTACTTGTTGTATAGGTTCATGAGATTTTTCTACATGTTGAACATGTCGAGAATTCTCATAATTAGGAATTTCGGAGAGTTAAACATTACCACCTAATGGCGAACGTTGTTAACGTAAAGTGATCACACTAAGCCAGCCTTCGAAATAACAGTAGAATACGGTCGTAAGCCCGTAGTAGTTTGTTCCATTTAAAAATCGAACATCAGTAATGAAATGTCATTAGTTGGTACATATTCGTAAAAAAATAATTATATTAATGACCCTTTTTCATGGCCGTCGTCCGACAAGTTTTGCTTCTGTAGTAAAATATAAACTAATAGAGAATATTAAGGGTGAATATTGTGCATAGACATTGTGCAGTTATACATAATTATTAATTTATTATTGACATATAAAAATAATAATTCTAACCTACTTAGGTACCTAAAAATTTAACCTTATTGCACTCGAATGCTACTTGGCATCAGTTTAGTTAAACACTCAAGGTCTTGTGAATAAGAAATAAGATAGCATTCCTTGTTATATACGAACAGGTCGAAATATATATATATATATATTTCATATTTGTATTTGTGTGGATGTTTTAATTTGCAACGATTGCCCAATAGTGTTTTTTTTTCGTTACATTTGTACAATAATTGCATTAGGTTCTACTGGCTCATTATAATGTCTGAAAGCAAGGACAGTTGAAAATCTTGAATCTGTTATTATGTTTATGACGAAAGAATTATCATGATAGGCATGTTTTTTATTTGATTTGTTTCTAATCTTTTAAACATACTTCATAGTAAAATATACCATTCTTTTCCATCCGTATCCATCAACTACATATTATAAGAAACCCCATCAATATTATAATAAACATCACAGCCTTTCTACGTAGGTAGAGTGTGTACTGTGTAGTGGGATTTGTAGGTTTCCATGAGAGGACTTTTTTCCACGTTGACTCAACATTCATTGATGTTTGTAACAGGATCTTCAGTATATTTTTTGTTTCCAAGAAATAATATTGTGGAAAAAGTTTAGGTATCTATCTACTTCTATCTGAATATCTGATATTCGTGAAACATTTTTAATTCAGTAAATAGTGGTGTAATTAGTTCCTCAGATCATCTATTCGCATCGTCTTTGATGACTTTCCTCTGTGTTCCACTGCATGGTTTCCAGGGTGAAAATAATTTCCAATTAATCCATTGTATTTTTGACGTAATTTAATATATGACCAATAGCAATGAAACGTTTTTGATGTGAATGTCCAAAACACAAAACATAATAATATTAATAGTATATTTATAAAAAAACCCGGACAATACGGACATTTATTTCAGTAGAAACATATTCAAAACAACAACAAAAAAATAAGCATCCCCACTAGGCAATAGACTGTATCGGGGAGTGCTACCAATTCTTAATCAATGTTCAATAATACATGTCAATGTTCAACTTCGATCGGCAAATTTAAACAAAAACAACAATAATATTAAAATAATTCATTTAATCAGGACTAAACAAAATCAAATCAATGAAGAGTAGGTATTCTCTGTGGGTAAAACCATTAATTGTTTGTCAAAAATTAAAAAATGCTTTAAAAATAAAAACATATAAAGACAAAAAAGACCATCAATCGTCAAAAATCAAAAATACACAAAACAATAAATCAATGCAGTAAATTATGTAGTTCATAATGTAAAACAAGAATCCATTATCAATCGTATCTATTATAAAAAAACAAAGAGAAAAACATAGACGAGAAAACAAAAACTCCCTATACCGATTCAAATAAACAGGGTTACAGGCAATATCGTAGCGAATATTAAAGGACGTTATTAGTCAGGTTATTTCTGATGGATTTGTTCTGTAATACGGTGTCCGAAACTTAACCGTTATGGAGATACAGATTGAATTTTAAAGAATTTAAAAAAAATCTTTTATTTTTAGATTTTTTCGAATTGTGTCCGTTTTTTATTTATTTAGTTAGAGGGTATGTCAATTAATAAAACTGATTTTTAAAAAGTGAACCTACTTCGAGTACTCTTGTTTCCACTGTGGTGTCCATTTTTGGGAAACTAACGGCTAGAAGGTGATTATAATATAACTATTAATAAAGTCTAAATGTAATAAGTCTGCTGCTTATGCACGGGGTTCCTAGGAAGCGGCCGTATATTACGGCAGCTTACGACGGCGGTCTTTACGGTGACAGCTGGAAAGTTCCGTGCCCGTATTATTCTCCCCGTTATTTTAATAACAAACGTCAATTTATGCATTGTCGGAACGTGAAAATGAACGATCTTGATTTTGCATTAGTGATTTGCATTAGTCTCAAAAGACAACAGGACGCAGCAATAGTAAGTATTAGTTATATGTTTGGAGGATGACCAGGCATCAGAGGAGGATGAATATCGTATGGGAGAAGACAATTTGTATAAATCTTGTAGCATAGAAGCTGTTTTTTTTATCATTTCCCTTAATTCACGCCACCAACATTCCTCATCTCCGTTTTTCGGTATTCTTTATTTTTAATATTATAGATAGCTTCATGATTAAGTACGAAATCTATTAAAATTTCGTCATCTTCACTTCTCCAGATGGAGTTGGAACTCATTTTGTGCAGCCCACAATAATACACTAAAAGCAAGAATAGATATTTTAATACTTAAATAAAATAATTCAGTGCTATCAATGAAAGCGTTCACGAATCATCTAACACTGACAAGACGGCGGGCGTTTTTGAAAATTTGTAACTACTGTAACAAAATAAACAACTTTCTACTGACGCCGCTCTCTGAAACGTCGGATTTTTAGGAAAACAACTCATTATGGAACATATTATTCAACGAAAAGTAAACTCAACAAATTGAATACAACTATTTATTAATTAATAATCAACTGTACCATAAACCCATTCAGGGCACTTTGGGACCTCGTATACATAATATCAATTAACGACTATAAAACAAAATAAAAGCACAAAGCACATTTTAAGGGACTCACAAGAGTGGAAATGATATGGCATGTCTGTGATGAAAAGAACTTTCTATTTATGCAAGCAGTTGCCTACATATTAGCCATGATTGTGTAAAAAGGCCATTACTTTTGTACGTATTGGGATGTAGCTAATTTAAAAGGTACGTATTCTGACCAGTAAGTAACCTATGTACATGGATTATTACAGCAAAAAATATCATTTTACTTTTTAAGTAGGTACATTAAAAAGCAATAAGCCTAATTAATCATGCCTACTTGTGACGTTAATAAAATCAACAAATATTTGCAATCTACGTCATAATTTGGTAGAAAATGGTGTCGTATATTATTGTTTGAATAAAATTAACAAACTAATAGACAAAAGAACAAGAACTCATAAAAAATATAATTGGTTCCTTAAGTTTTATTATTCATTACTCTGGGTCATCCGTCAAAATTATAATTTTCATGCGTCAATGATGGCTGTAGATACTAAAAGTTTTTTTTCTTCACAAAATTGACAACAGTTACGAATTTTTTAACTGAAAAAACTCACGGGAATTTTGTATAGGCTGCGGAGCTTTCCTTTCTGTAGGGGCGTTGAACTCGTTTCCATTCACAATTTTGTCACACGACGCCAGAGAAAATGTCACGGAAATTTAGTACTGCCGCGGTACCTGTGTGGGGTATGTTAGTGTATCCGCCCGTTTCAAACCACATACTTCAAGCACCACTACATAGATGTTCGTATCGGGAAGGCAGCGTTAGTCGAGGATCAGTCAGTGTTCTAGATTATTTAAATTTAGATAAACAAATCCTACTATCACCGAGTACCTAAAATGTAAAATAACTTCAATATAATAATACAAATATTTGTACAGAGGATGACCAATTAAATTAAAATATGATCAGGTTTGTTGAAGAAGTTTATTGTCACTTGATTTATGATCGTTTAGACTTGTATTAATTATTGAACCTTGACCTTCGTTTCAAAAGACGTAATTGTTGATTTGTAATTGGAGATGAATTTTACAATTAGGTATATTACTTTTTTTGACAATAAAGACCATTTTAATTTTAACGACTTTCGTACAGGAGGTCGTGGGTTCGATCCCAGGTGCCGAAAATCTTCTTCTTTCACGGCACAAGCTTATTTTTTTGCAATATGTAGATTAAAAAAAATACAAGTTTGCATATTATGTCGTATATAGCTTTTTTTCCATAACTTTGTACAAAAGAGCCTAAGATATAGACAGACGTGAAATGGAAGAGGCATTCGTCTAGAAGCGGGGGGACATAAGGTTTGAACGCTCACATAATTAATTATTGATATTTTACGTGTTTCAATGCATACCTAATTATTTTTGAACTTTTTTAAATTTTTAAGATATAACAACTACTCGTTTTTTAATTAGATGGACTTATTTTTGAACGCATTCCTAGTGTGAGATTCACTAATTTTGATCAAGTATCACTCGCAATATAAAGTTTCGTTATTTAAGAGTCAATTTATAAGTAAACAAAATCTCGTATAATAATAATATAATAATGTATTTTACATCCATAAGTTTGGCATTCTTACGCGTAGGTATCCCAATAGTTCATACTTGCCGTTCTGAAAACTGTATGAATTTGATCAAAGCTTGACAATCTTCTAAAAACAAAACATTGCAAATGTCACGCAATGACGTAGGTATATTGTATCATAATCTTTATAGGCAAGAAATTAATGTTTTATTTATAAAGTTGGTACTTACCTATTCAGTCTGTGTATTAGTGCACGCGTGTGTGCATACGTCAGACTTGGCTCAACGACATCTCCTATGTTGAGGTTGGGCTGAGGAAGGACAACAGGTCTTTTGGTTTATCGACTTTTAATACCACCTACCTTTGAATTTCTGCAATTAGCGATGTTCGTAATAGGTTTATCGAGTCTTTTGGAACTATTACTCCGTATATGTTTTTTCTTGTTCTTGTTTTTATTTCCTTATGTTTATCTCAGCTGTGGAAGATCAACCCCGTATTTTATTATTCTAAACTTGCGTTTTTTTGTTTTAATGTCTTCGCGTCGGATTTTTTATGTTACCGCAAAACTAAGAAAATGAGAATAACCAATTATACCAATTATACCTAGTTGGTAAGAGATAATTTTATTTGGTAGTTGCAGGAGTTCTTTTTAAATTTTGTGACTTCCTATGCCAGATTTTTATTTCGATTTTGTCTAAAGCATTTATTCTTGATGAGTCATTGCACAATAATTTTGGTAAAAACGAAAAAGCCCAAACTCACATGTATATATTTTTTTCTTGGCCATGGACCATCCCCCTTCTGGGTGAAATGCCAAAAAGGAGAAGAAATGTATTTTTTATATAAATTTTATTGGTGAAACAATATTTCTTCTACAGACTGGAGTTTTCTCCGGCTGCATAATGAAAGGTTTGTCAATGTCAAGATGCACGTCTCTAAAAATGCCATAGTCGATTGACGAAAACGTTCAAAGTCATTGTGTTAAAATCATAAGGTCTTTGTGGGTGGGATGAATTTTTCTCGTGGAAAAATTCATCCCACTTGAGGGTGGAGTCCTGTTCATTGTTTTGCTAAGCTACTTCGTCCTTATATATTAATCTTCTCGTAGAATCTGTTGACACAGGACTTCAGCGTCGTAGAGCGAGGCGATTTGTAGCGCTCTATGCCGCACTGATAAGTATCTAATTATTATCTATGGATATGTTTTGTAAAATCTATGTATATCCGCTAGCGGTCTCTTCCGCCATTAGCAGAATAAAGACAAGACGCATTATAAAACGCTCCAAGAAGTTTCATTAAAAATTAACAACCTTTTCCCCAAACTGAAGGAAGAACATGGTCACATCGAGACGGATTAAATATAGGATTGGGGAAAAGCAAAAAGTTTTGAATCTAAATACGTTTTTTTGTGTTTTTGTAAAAAGTGGTACAGCGAAGAGCAAAAATAATCATAATTTATCGAAGCCATCATTACGTTGTTGGTTTGAATAATTTAAATATACTTATATTAACAATCCGTACGCATTGTAATGTCACTGTCGTAATCGGAACAAAAGGACTTGAAAAGTGCATCGTAAAAAAAAATATTAAAACACGTGAGTTCACATATAATTAAAATGTCCGAAGAAAAGAACAAAAGCTTGACAGCTCAAAAAGGATTTATTAAGGGCAGCATAACTAAGCTAAAAAACTCAATCACAGAAGAAGTCTTACAAAAGGCCAACCTGCAGCAGATCAACATCAGAATCGACAGAATGCAAGATCTCTTTCAAAAATTTGAAGCCATCAACATGATTGCAATGGACGACGAAGATGAGAGCAACGTAGAGGACATGTACTTCGAGACGATGGGCATGCTGAAAACAAAAGTGGCGCAAATCGAATCCAAGGACAGGGAGGCGGCGCAGGTGCTAGAGTCTTCCCAGTCAGCCGAACCTGCATCCAGTCGATTGAAGCTACCTGAAGTCAACATTACACCATTCTCAGGAAAGTACAGTAATTACAATACCTTTAAAGAATTTTTCATTGCAATAATAGATAAAAATGATAGGTTAGAAGATATTCAAAAATTTCTTTACCTACGTTCCTATTTAAGGGACGAAGCTCTTAATTTAGTTATGCATTTGCCTATTGTATCGAGTAGTTATAGGGGGGCATTAGATATTTTAGATGAAAGATATAATAACCAATTTAAAATTATAAATGAGCATGTTAAGGCTCTCATTAATATACCCGCTATAAAAAAATCGAATGTATTTGACATCCGAAAAATGTTGGGTGAATTAAAGCAACATCTTGAAGCTTTGAAAAATTTAAAACAACCGGTAGAACATTGGGATACGTTATTGCTATCTCACATTCTTGATAAGCTAGATGTAGGTTCAGTCAGAGCCTTTCATATGGAGCGAGACTCAAAAAAAATGCCAACCATGAAGGAATTCTATACTATCATGGAAACGAGATTAAATGCATTTGAAAATTCAAATGAAAACATTAATGTTAACAATAATTTTCAGGGAAAAAATTCAATTAATAAAACATCCCTAGCTGTAAAAGTCAAAACATGTAATTTTTGTAAAAAAGGAAATCATAGAATTTCTGAATGTCCACTTTTTATTTTAGCAAATCCTTCAGAAAGAAAATTTTTTATCATTAAACAAGAGAGATGCTTGATGTGCCTTAATTGGCACAAGGGCAGTGCATGCAAGCGTCCCCAATCTTGTAAAACATGTAATGAAAAGCACAATGTGCTGCTGCATGCATCGTCTAATGAACAAGGTGAGTTCATTACATTAATTTCAGGAAATAAATTTCCTCATTATCAAGCCTTACTTCCCACAATAAAGGTCAAAGTTCTTGGTAAAGATTATCAGGAGGTTACAGCCAGAGCCATCCTTGATAGTGGAAGTGAGGCGACATTCATTTCAAAAAATTTAGTTGACATTTTAGGAGTAAAAATTTCAAAAACCAACAAGAGCGTAAATGGCCTAGCTAACACTCAAACGCATATAAAAGGATCTGTAAATCTTAATCTTTTCTCTTTGACGCACCCATATCGTGTGCGAACAGAATGCCTTGTTGTTGATCAAGTGATAGCAACCAACTTGCCAAGTTCAAAAATAGATATAGATAATTTGAACCTTCCAAAAACTGTCAAATTAGCAGATGACAGTTTCAATATGCCTGGAAAAATTGACCTCTTACTAAGTTCAAACATTTTCTTTCAGTCTCTGATGCCCCTTGGTAACTACTCGGACATTGATGCGGGTGCCATGCGGATAGTGCCGACCCAGTTCGGGGACGTCGTTGCAGGGAGCATCCGAGGATCTGCTCAGCACAAACCACTCAACCTTTTCTGCCAGGAATGTGAGGATGACCTCAGTCTTCACATGTCAAGATTCTGGCAGCAGGAATCTGTCCCGGAGGTTTTTGTGGAGGACAAGTCTGAGTATGAGAGGGCTGAAGAGGTATTCAAGGAAAGTGTTTCATTAAAAAATAATAAATTTCAGGTTCAGATACCACTTAAAGTACCCCTTGATGAAATAAATAAGTTTCTTGGGGGATCATTTTCATTTGCATTAAAAAGATTTCATAATTTAGAAAAAAGATTTCAGAGCAACAAAAATTTATTCATTGAGTATAAAAATTTTATAAATGAATATATTAATTTAAAGCATGGTAAATATTTTGACATAAGTAATTATGACCTCAACAAAGATGCAGTGTATTTCTTACCTCATCATCCTGTCATAAGAGAAAATGCAATTTCCACAAAGCTCAGGGTCGTCTTTGACGCCTCCATGAAAACCTCCAACAAAGTGTCATTGAATGATTTGATGATTAATGGGCCTGTTGTGCAGAGTGAATTATTTGATATATTATTGTTGTTTAGATTGAATAAGTATGTGTTAACTTGTGATATCAAACAAATGTATAGAAATATTTTGATAGAAGAAGAACAAAGGCCTCTTCAAAACATTCTATGGAGAGACTCACCAAACGAGCCTATTAAATGCATTCAATTACAAACAGTCACATATGGCTTAAAGAGTTCTTCATTTTTAGCCACTAGATGCTTAAAAGAGCTAGCTATAATATACCAGGAAAAATACCCCTTGGCTTCAAACATTATTATAAATTGCACATATGTAGATGATATTTTGTTAAGTCATAATTCTTTAGATATTATTATTGAAAGTAAAAAACAACTAATTGAACTATTGAAATTGGGTGGTTTCATGCTGCACAAATGGTCGTCGAATCATCCAATGTTACTTACAGATATTCCACAAAGCTTGCAGTGTTTTGATGAGCGGAACTGGCAAGAGGGAGACTTTATTGTCAAAACCCTAGGTCTAGCCTTCGATATGAATGCAGACATCTTTCGGTTTACTCCACCCTCGGCTGAAGCGTTTGCATGGACTAAAAGAAATATATTAAGTTTTATAGGAAAGTTTTATGATCCACTAGGATTCATTGGCCCAATTTTTGTACAAGCAAAAGCATTAATGCAATCCTTGTGGATGGAAAAAGTAGATTGGGACGAAATACCACCTTCAAAAATTTTAAAGAAATGGCTTGTATTTTTTAACAGTTTAATTAATATGAAACCTATAGTCGTAAATAGAAATATTTGTACAGAAAATGTACTGGAACATCAATTATTAGGATTTTCTGATGCGTCTTCCAGTACAGCATATGGATGTTCAGTGTATCTGAGAACCATATATTTAGATGGAAAAGTAAGTGTTAATTTAATTTGTTCAAAATCTCGCATTAATCCCATAAAAAATAAACTTAGTGTACCAAGATTGGAATTGAATGCAGGAGTTTTAATGGCTAGGCTCATCAGCAGAGTGTATAAGGTAATACAGGAACAATTAAAAATTGAAAAGGTATATTTATTTACCGATTCACGGGTGGTTTTGGCTTGGTTGGGTTCTGAATATATAAAGTTGGAGGCGTACGTGGCCAATCGCGTCAGTGTAATACAGGGTCTATCGCAATCATTCAGATGGTTGTACGTAGGTACGTCCATGAATCCTGCAGACTGCTTAAGCCGAGGCGTGAACCCTCAAGACTTGGACAACCATCCACTGTGGTGGAGTGGCCCTCGGTTTTTGATGTGCTCGAATTTAAATTTTGATAATTGCGATCTTGATTTGAGCACAGTGGAATTGCCAGAGTTGGATGCTCCCTGCAATGCGGTATGCATGGCATCCGTATCAGTAAATTATGTATTTGATAGACTGTTTAATATCTCTAATTTGGATAAAATGATACATGTACTTTGTTATATTTTAAGGTTTTGTAATAACCGGAAATGTAAATTGTTTAAAAATATTAAAATGTCTGATAGATTGTCTTCGGAAGAACTAGAAACTTCTTTGAATATTATAATTTCTCATGAACAAAATGTGTATTTCAAGCACGATATTTGTAACTTAAAAAAGGGCCTTCAAGTTTCATCTTACTTAAGGGGATTAAACCCATTTATAGATTCAAAAGGTTTATTAAGAGTTGGAGGTAGATTACAAAACGCTAATATTGATTACTCTTACAAACATCAAATAATTCTTCCTTCAGATTCTAAAATAACACATTTAATAATAGATAATACTCATAAAAAATTACTGCATGCTGGACAAAAATTAGTTCTATTTCATATCAGACAGAAATATTGGATTATAAATGGACTTAGAATTATAAAAAAAATATTATATAAGTGTATAACATGTTTTAAATGCAAAGCTAATACTGCTAAGCAACTCATGGGTTCCTTGCCTGCTGATAGAGTAAACATCAGTCGACCTTTTCAAAAAGTTGGTATAGATTTTGCTGGCCCGATTTTAATTAAACAGTCTCGCTTACGAGGCACCACTACATCAAAGGGTTATATAGCTGTTTTTGTGTGTTTTGCTACTAAGGCCATACATTTGGAATTGGTCTCTGACTTATCAACTTCGACATTTTTGGCATGTTTTAAAAGATTTATTGGCAGAAGGGGAATACCCACTGAGGTTTATTGTGATAACGCTAGTACTTTTAAGGGTGCTAATAACCAATTATATGAGTTGTACAAACTGCAAGCCTCTGATAGTCACCAGGAACAAGTATTAAGACATTCTGAGAGAAATGGAATCAAATTCCACTTTATTCCATCTTATTCTCCGGTGTTCGGGGGCCTGTGGGAGGCTGCAGTAAAAAGCACTAAATTTCATTTAAAAAGAATATTGGGAAGCAGAGTTCTTAATTATGAACAATTCTATACAGTTCTCGTGGAAATAGAACAAATATTAAATTCACGTCCTCTTGTACAGATGTCTAATGACATTGAGGACTTTTCTTATTTGACCCCAGGTCATTTTATTGCTGGTGAAGCCCTGACTGGAATACCAGAACAAAGTTTGGCTAAAATACCTGAAAACAGGTTGCAGTTTTGGCAGAATTGCACTGCCATGAAGGAACGGTTCTGGAAGGATTGGTATAAGCAATACCTCAACCAACTACAGAGCCGTCCAAAGTGGAAAGAAACACTTCCCAATGTTCGAAAAGGTTCTCTTGTAATCTTGAGGGAGTGTGACGGTCCCTCCTTTGCGTGGCCAATGGCAAGAGTCACAGAGATATATCCCGGAAAGGATGGCTGCGTAAGAGCGCTAGAAGTGACGAGGAGTGATGGCAAAAGCCATCGCACTTCCATCACCAAGATTTGTGTCTTGCCATTGGAGTGATAATTCACAGGGGTCATCGCACTTCTATCACCATGGTTTGTGTCTAGTCATGGGAGTAAATACTCCCATGGCGGGAAGCGAATCTGGTCGATGGGAATAAAAGAGACTTATTTATAAAAAAAATTATATTATATAAATTGTATACATGTATGTTCATCTTTACGGCTTATGATAGGCCTACAAAATTTAAATTTCTAAGATAACAAATTCAGTAGATACATTATAATTGCATAAGCTTTATAGATACTTTTCAACTAAATAAGTTGAATTTTTCTAAATTCATAATTAAACTACTGAAAACAGGTAGCTTATATTGTTTAATATAAATTGCTTATTTTTTATATATTGTGATAACAATATTTTACTTTGTAATATGTACATGAGTTAAGGCCGTCTGTTTCCTTTTTGAGCATTCATCATCAGGTTCAAAAAAGTAAATACAGTCCACTAGTGAGGGAAACTGATGGAATGCTTGAAGAGGAAGCGGACGGGTGCTGTCGTTCTTTGTCGATCCTCTGCTTCGGGAGGATGTTGACACAGGACTTCAGCGTCGTAGAGCGAGGCGATTTGTAGCGCTCTATGCCGCACTGATAAGTATCTAATTATTATCTATGGATATGTTTTGTAAAATCTATGTATATCCGCTAGCGGTCTCTTCCGCCATTAGCAGAATAAAGACAAGACGCATTATAAAACGCTCCAAGAAGTTTCATTAAAAATTAACAACCTTTTCCCCAAACTGAAGGAAGAACAGAATCGTAGATTCTCATTACGAACTCCGGTTTTTTCCTAGGCCTCCTACAAGAAACTTGGAGTAACTATGTCGTATATTTATATCGCAAGGTTAAACTATATACATATAGTATAGTTAACCGTTTACCTTTCGATCTTTCTTTCTTTCTATTATTTTAAGCCTTCTTGGTTTGTGTTATTCTTATAGGTAATAATCTAGCTAATCTATTATTTGACTTAATGCAGGTGTGACGTTGATGATTTTACAGGAAGTATCGCGTCCTTAGAGTTAATTGCTGATTCGATTTGAATGTATAAACTTATTTTATGATTATGCGTCCACGCTTAATTCAGAATAATTTGCATCCCATAATATCATACATAGTGCATCATCACTGTATGTTTAATTAATAATTATTAAGTACAACGATTCTGAAATATCAAAAAAAAATTAAAACCAACTTGATTTTTCAGTAAATATTCAAAGCTCAGCAATTTTTGTACATATTTCAGACTAGATAATACCCGTTTCTAGTCTAGCTTCCCATTGCTTAAGAGACCTCTATGTAACTGTCATACACACAGAAAAAAGAAGAATCACACTTTAACCATTTATAAAAAAGAGAGAAGAAAAAGAAGAATGTAATTCAATGTTTAGAAAGAAGAAAAATTATAGTCTGCACTCACATGGAAAAAAAAACTGTCTGCGTATGTTACATCTTACACTGTTCATTAAAAGGGGTAAAATACTTTAATAATAATATTGTAGGAACCTACCTAAATATTATGAAAGTTTTATTGAACTATTTTACTCCCACATGGTTTGAGACTTAGCAACCTCTTTATGTGCAAATGAGATATAAAATAAATTACGTCTTTTTGTGGAATTGTATAAACGTTATGTGAAATCAATTGATAAAGGTAGGTAGCTGTTTTGTTGGCCATAGAAATATATTGTATTGTATTTCAAATTGTATTGTATGTACAAAACAATATTTCTGTAACCATCTTTTCACTTTTGGGACACACTAGTTGGATAGTTTCAAAGTCAACGCACATAAAAACAATTTTTGTCTTTTATAGCACAGCATACTCCCTTCGTGATCCCACTTAGAGGCAAGGCATAGGGAGGCACAAAGAGCCCTCAATCGTGCTCGATCTTGCGCGGGTTCAATGACATACTGCCACACCTTTCCTATTCCACCACTCTGCTTCAATAAATATAGATGTTATATTATGTAGGTACATATGTATTTTTCTATACAAAGAAACTAAATAAGTACCTTGTGGAATTATACCCCGCAGACAACCGGTCGTGTCAAATCTGATACAGGAACCCTTGGTAGAAATTACCAATGAAAAAAAGGTGATAAATGTATAGCATAAAATTCCGCCTCAAGATTTGTAATGGTTATTTCGTTCGATAAATAATAATATCTCTAATATAAATTAAAGTCGGGTTAGTGCGAACACTTATAACGAGATCGGCTCAACAGATTCTTCCGATTCTTACGAATGAATAATGGATGTTTCAGAAATATTTTAATGTTATTATTTTATTAGCTTAACTCAATCGAATTAATTTTGTGTTGTTTTATGGGGGCGCAGTGCACATTATGTACATATTAACGGGCTAGGAACCACAGGACAACGTCTGTCGGGAAAGCTAGTAATATTATATATTATCAAATCAGCTTTTTTAAACCACTTGCGAAGGTTGCTTTAAATATCTATGATATTTTTCAAGCCTATTCTTAAATCCTCAAAGACTCCAGTTGAAGCTTTGGTGTCGATTATTCTGTCGGAAATCAAACACAACGTCATGAATTTCAACACCAAATTCCAACGTCATAGGACTTTGTACGCTTTATAATTTTCGGAATGCTTTTTCTTTTGAACTCATAATTATTAATATCAAACAGCGTCAATTATTTATGATGATACTTAAAGTTACCAACCTCAGCACCTTTGAACGGTATTTTATACCATGAAAAAATAAAAGGTATTTTAATAAGCTAATTGACCGGTGTAATTTGATAATGATTGATATATCTATATTGTAATAATAACGTTTTAGAATATTCGAGATTGCGCACAGGATCTAAAAAAATCTGTCATATTTTTTTCTCATAAAATCCATGTATGAATGATTGGGGTTAGTTTTAGAAACCACAACTTTGTTGTGGTACACAACCCCTAAGGTAAGCTCGCCCCTGCATGTATGTTGATTCTGTGATGTCTTTGTTATGTTAAGTTTATATGTGTATATGTAAACAATGTACAGTAAAGTATGAATAAAAAAAATACATTGAATCGCATCATGATATTAAAAAAAGGATAAATTTATTTACCAAATTATAATTTTATTATGATCATAATAGAAAAGTAGGTATTTTATTAATAAACGTAAGTACTGTACTTAAAAACATGGTCATGACCCCCTGACCCTCCCTGGATCCGCCCTTGTTGACATACCTATCTGTCTTGGGTTTGAACAACGCAAAACATATGAATCAATGTTTAATATAATTTGATGTTTTTTCGTCAAAAATAAGAGAACAAACCGGGTAGAAATTTTGCGATACTTTTAGTATAGTTAACGATTTCCTTTCTCATGTTTTATGCTTAGATATATAAAAAATACACAACAACAAAACAACATAATTGGAGAAAAGATTTTTGAGACCAATTTGTATTCGAATGAAGTGAAGTGAAGAACAGAGAGAAGTGGGCTTGCTTGACGGAGAGAACTAATGTCCAAGGCTTGCTTGACGGAGAGAACTAATGTCCAAGGCTTACCCTGGAGCTACGGAAGACCTAAAATTAATGACCAATTAATTTTAAGCACTGAAGAGGTTCTATTGAAAAGGAGTCGATGATACTTAAATTGAAAATACCCACATGCGCGAACATAAAAATATAAAATATCAAAGTATCAACATAATCAAAATAACATTGAGAGTGTCGTTCCTTTGAACGGCAACAAAAAAAGTGTATGGCATTGCTGTAATGTTGACGGTCACGGGTTGAACTCGCTAGATCAATATTAATAAGAACATTTCAAATGATCAGTTACGTCCGTCTAAAGCTATGTCCACACATCGCTACTTTTTGTATCTCCAACAAAATGTTGGAGATACAAAAGTTGCGTCAACTCTATCTGGATACAGTTGATAGCGATGTTGCGCAAGTTGCGTTGTTTGTTCAACCCGTGACGTGAAGCGTTCTGTAAGTCGTTGGCTCGAGTCCCGGTGCTAACCAATTCCACTTTCACGATACAAGCCTTTTGCTTAATGTGAAAGATGTCAAAAGCGTATTTGTATTCACTTTGACTAAGCTCAGATTCATTTCAAAATGAATTTTTTGAAAATTGCCAAATTTGAAGCTCATGGCGAATAACGCCTGCACTGATTCACATTTACTGAACATCATCGACTGTTAATCAGGTATCCCGAGTGGATAAGTTCAAACAACTGTGAGCGACCATTACCAGCTCTAGTGACATAGGGACTGAGCTCCCGATTCACTATGGCAAGGGGCGCCTTTAACAAGACCAATAGGTACCTATATGGAAAGCGTCAACATTTGGTGTCAAGACGAAAATGTCAATTGTTTGATGTGTGTGTGTGTTCCCTATTTTCCTGTATGGTTGTGAGTCCTGGCACCTGACCAAAGTCCATGTACCTGACAAAAGTCCATGCACCTGACCAAAATCCATGCACAAAAAGTATCTTCTTTCGAAACGAGGTGCCTCGGGAGAATTTTTGATATAAGATGTTTCCACCCCATAACGAACGACGCTAGGTAGGCCCATCACTTCTACCATTTTGGAGAGTAGATGGACTTGGTTGGGAAATGTGTTAAAGATGCCGAATGGCAGTTGGTCGAGGAGAGCGCTGTTCTTCCTCTCATCATCAGGATCCGAAGACAAGGAAGACTCTCCCATACAGTGCTCCGCTCCTATGAAGCAGAGCGGGATCTGAATATGGTGTTGCAGTTGGTTATCGAAACTCCGAGTATGGGAAGTGGTTGGTAGACTAGCGGATACGACGCCGGCTTTCGCAATGTTTCATGCGGAGGTCATGGGTTAGATCCCAGGCGCCGACCATCTTCTTCTTTAACGACACAAGCTTTCAGTTGGTCGAGGAGAGCGCTGTTCTTCCTCTCATCATCAGGGTCCCGAAGAAAAGGAAGACTCTCTCACACTGTGTGCTCCGCTCCTATGAAGTAGAGCGGTATCTGAATATGGTGTTGGAGTTGGTTATCGAAACTCCGAGTATGGGAAGTGGTTGGTAGACTAGCGGATACGACGCCGGTTTTCGCAATGTTTCATGATGAGGTCGTGGGTTCGATCCCAGGCGCCGACCATCTTCCTCTTTCACAACACAAGCTTAAAGTAGCTTACAGTGAAATATACAAATAGTGTGTTTTTGTTCACTTTGAGTGAACACAGATACATTTTTATAATGAAGAAAAGCTGCGCGAGATTGAGCGAAGTAGAGAGCTCTAGCTGCCCCCCGTTGCCCCCGAATGGGCTCAAAAAAGGAGAATGGTAGCCTAAAGGCAAACTTCAGATCAAGAGGTTCCTGGTACGAATCCCGGTTGGGTCAGAAATTTTGAATGTGTATTTTCACCTGAAATTATTACTCGAGGTTGGAATCCTGTGTCATATAAGACGGGACTGGTTGACTGGTAGAGGATGCTTCAAGCATTAAGGTCCACCTGCTATACTGACATTTATGTAATAAGTCAGATCGAACACATCGATTCCGTCCTCAAGGAAGCTCAGGTATGAAGTTAGAGAAATAGGAGTGCTTTTATGCGAAATGTTATGTGATTGGAGTAAGTGAAAGAAGAATGTCTGGATAGAAAAAGTGGAGGTCCGTTCTCTCTGCCTATCCCTTATGGCTTGATGGGTAAAAAGAAAATATGAAATAAAAAAATAAGTAGGTAGGTACCTATTTAGATTTGTAAATTAATAAAATCTTGAAAAAATTTCAAAACAAACCTATAAAAATAATGTATGTAGAAAGGTAAAAAAAAACATTTACAAATAATACCTCGACCAGTGAGATGAACGTGAAAAGTTGACGAGTTACCCGTTTGAAACGGGTAACTTGGAAACATGCAATAAGCAACATTTCCATATGATTTTTGGCGCCAAATATCGACGAGTATCTGTCAACTTCACAACAAAAAGCTGATGAAAACTCGTCAACTGTTGATATCAACTTTTTGTTGCCATGTGTGGACAGCGGGGATACACGGATACAAGCAACAAGACCCAAAAGTCGGCGGTCAACTTAAAGTATCCGTCAACATTTTGCGTTTTTTACAACAAAAAGTTGATAGATACCCGTCAACGGTTGATATCAACATTTTATCGCTATGTGTGGACATAGCTTTAGATAAACTTACTAGCCTTAATCGTAATAATTCATTACTTAAATGTTAATGGTCCATAGTCGAGGTATTTAGTACCTAGCTCAATAGTATTACGTTGGAAATACCCGACGAAAAAATTCACCGAGTCAATTTTTAAATTCCTATATTCAATATCATGAATCATGCTTTTTTATCATAGATTTTAATATCTGTATCATTTTTATTATTGTTTTAACTGTATTGTATGATTGTGTTCGATTTGTGTAATATTGTTGCTGGTTTTTGTTTGTTCCCTTTGTAAATAAATGAATTACATGTAAAAGGCGTTTACGCCGAGGATGGTTTAATAAATAAATAAATAAATATCTTCACCAAATGTCCCCTATTGAATGCATTCATCATGCCAACTTTGTTATACGAATGTGAGTGCTGACACTTGACAAAGGCTCAGGAAAGAATAAATAACCAACTTCTCAGCATTGAATATAGATTCCTGCAGAAAATTTTGGGAATCAGATGGTATGACTTTGCCTCAGTTATCCTCAGTCACAGATTTGGTTAGCTCGGCCATATCCTCCGTATGGTACTAGAAAGCCAAGCGAGGCTGGCATGGATTTTATAACCCGGATGGGAGAAGAAGAGGAAGACCGTGCCTAACGAGCCTTTACCGCGGAATTACATACTATCGAACTGAAGTGCATAGACTATCTTATGGCGACCACATGCTCCCCTTTTGGGAACGAATGTGGATAGGTAAGATGGGGTAATATTTTAATTTAATGGACAATGCATTCTTTCAGTAAATGGAAAAAAAACACACGTATTTCAACTTTCAATCGAAGGAAGAAGGCAACTGCTTAAAATATTGTCCTCAATATGGATTGCAAACGAGATAAGAAACGAAGTTCTCCTAGATATCATCATTATTGAGAGGATGACCGAAGGGACAAACACCTGGGGTTGACCACGTCAGAGGAACCTGCATGCGCTGTTCCTCCTATAAGGAACACTCAATGAAGTAAGAAAGAGTGATTAACATTACTGTCTTGTGGTGACCATAGAAGAAAGATTTCAACTATAGTAATCGATAGTAAGTATAAAGAAAAACTAAAGATTCTTAAAGAGGTAGGTACACACTTTTGAAAAAAAAAATAACAGAATAATTTTTAATGTTTCAGTTATAGTGTGGTCAAAGAATGAAAATAATCATCAAGGATAAAAAAATAATACTAAAAGCTGGCAAATGTTTAGCATATTATAATAATTTATAATTTTGGACTTGTCATGGTTTACCACTTACCGACTCGACGTTCTCATTTAGTACAATATTGGCCGACAGCTTAAATTCTAAATTACTTTCCCAGTATTTTTACGTCTATGAATTTGTGTAATGTTTTGCACTGACAGGTGAAATAACCCTGAAATGAATTAATAAATCATACATAATGCCACCCCACAAGATCTGCAAAGAAAACTACACACATTATTATAGGAGTAATGACCTCTCAGAGCTGAAATGTGGAATGTCCTATTTTCTTATTCTTTATACATAGCTAAGTTTGTTGAACATCATTTTCAGAAAAAAAAAGGAGTGAAGCTTTTACTGTTTTAATCTGCTTTTCAAACATGCGCTCAATTTGGCACGTTGTAATGATGTAAAAAAAGATATATTATGTCAAGATTATGAGGAACTAATATGAAATGTTTTTTTTTCGTCTACGGCACTCTGACGAGAGGACGGACAGTATTTTCATCGGTCAGTTCTCAATCATTTTCTTGTGCTTTATCAGGTCTCCCTGGGGTTGGCAACCACTTCTGCGAAGGCTTCTCGGTCACGCGCTAGCCTTAACAACTCCTCCACTGTTACTATTCCAGACCATTCCACCACCTTGCGCATTCTTCGGCCAGGAGCTCATCGACGGACTCCCTTTTCCATTAACAAGAGTTAAAGGAATCCATATTTATTATTGGAGATCACTTTAACGAAAGATTTTAATTTAAGCTAATCCGACTTATAAGCGTCCCGTCACAAACGTGAGGATAAAAGGCGAGCTCCTGCCGCCTCTAAAGCAGGACAAAGGAGGAGAAGGGAAGGCAACCTACAGAAAAATAACCGGAGACGGCAGTGTAAACCATTGGGGCTAACTTTTATCCAGGAAATTACTATGCCCTGATATCGCATGCGAAGGCGCTGCAATAGAAGGAAGCATTTTTATTTTTTGATGCGTAGTTGATGTCGCCAATAATCAATATTCACAATCCTACAACGTGTGCGGTGGATGCCCCAGTGCTGTAAGAAGACGGTGCCATAATGAGAACACTTGTATGTGACGGGCGGCTGATGGTTGTATGCGGTGGCGGTAGCAAATAAGTATGTAATATTGTAAACTTGTTAATGGAAATATTTAATAGATGATGCCATTTAACAATCGACTGCGTAGCAAGAACCATTGTGCATTGTAAATGTAAGATTTATGTTAACTGAAACGTTGTAAGACATGTTCAATCATACGATTAAAATGTTTCATAGTTTATCATGTTCTAATGCTCGAATAATACTTTAATAAATTGTTTACGTCTTTGTAATAGACGATACTGTGCTTCAAGATTACTAATATTCATATGTACGAGTATCTACATAAAACGACAGTGTAAAAACACTTCCCGCTTTTTCTACTTCATTGTATTCGGATCAGGCTAGTGACAGATCCTCAAGCGATTAAATAGAAGAAATTGAATAGGTAGTTGATGGGATGTATGCGGAATATAGACCTCGATTTTGTTTGTGTATGTAAATTGCAAGGTAGAGGTATACCCCAAAATTATAGGACCCATTTTGTAAAAACAGTCAAAAGTCTGGTTTGGTACTATCCAAGTACATATGAATAATTGAGCATTGCGTTTTAATAGAAATATTCGATATCAAAACGGATCTCCTGTGTTGTCCTCATACATTTGTTTAAACGTGTGACACAAATTAAGCATTTTTGGAAACATCCTTGTAAAGGGTAATAAATCCACCGTAGGTACTGTTAGCAAAAAGATCAGTGAGTTAAAGATTCAATGAAGCAAATTATAAGAAATCTTATTTTTCAAATGGGTCTTGTAGCAGATAACCAGTGATTTCGGGCAATAGACGAAATTATACCAGTACCCCTAGTATCAGTTTTCGACGACCGAATATCGAAACGATCATCGAAAGAGATTCGAAAATATTCCATACAAAAATGATCGAACGATTCAATCGTTTGATTTTAGAACACTCTTTGCACGTTTAATAGCGCTTATTAACGTGCAATAAGCTTTCGATAAAACTTGTACTAGCCCCACAGTTACGTTACCTCAGTTATGGTCTGTTTTCCTACGAGTACGGCGCTACTTTATACAGCGGTGAATGTATCAGTTCAGAACATTGTCAATATTGTTACCATAGTAACAAAAAACATTGTCATATATTTTGAAAGACTGCCGTCTTGTCAGACGACGGACCGCTCCCTAGGAACCCAGTGCATTAATGTTGACAGCGGCTATCCATGGGACCTACGCCTCCATCAGTAGGAACCAAATCCTCTTGCGATATTGTAGTGGAGATGCAATTCTGTCAAAGCTTATTATATGACATAAAGTCATGCGATAGTTTGGCAATGACAATGACGTAGAAGAAGATATAAATTTCTCAAAGGATGTTTTTAATGCATACAAAACGAGCGATAACTGATTAGAATCCTTGAAGAAAAACATGGTCACACGTCCTTATTCTAAATAACACTCAATCACAAGGAATAGTTTTATAGCTAATTTTGTTTTTCAGAAAAGGGATAAGCATGTTATGTTAATTTCTCACTGTCACATCGTAATGTGTATGTAAATTAAAACTAAGACAAATTATCTGACTGCAATGTCATCATAATTACGCTGCCTTCATTGAAAGGAGTCAAAATGGAAAAAGCAAGATGTCGTTTAAGGGTCATGACATTGTGGATTTACAGAAGCGTGGGCGTTTCCAATGAAAGTTTCATAATAATATTATTAAAGATACGGCCTAATTGGAATGGGAATCAAGGTAATTCATCAGTTAGATAGGAAATCACTACACAGTACTGTATTTGATTTTATTACTCTGACCATAGGCACATGAGCATAAAACTATTCACGATATTGTAGAGTGACAAATCAATGTTCAATTAGTTTATTGATTCTTATATTATTATTGTTCTATCAATAATGCACATTAATTTCGTTAATTTTACTAATAGTTGTATATTTTGATTTTGCTACTGATTTTCATTTAGGGCATTTTTCCGTATAGATTAAATAAAAAACAATGAAAGAAAATTCTTCAATTCGATGATAAAACCTTCTTCTTCTTAAACCCCGTTCGCTTCCACTGTGGAGCATGCGAACGCCAAGAAGTTCCTCCAAGCCTCTCTATCTTGCTTCAGTTGCAAAGCTTCATCCCAGTTTGTCCAGTGTAAGACCGCAACGAATGTCCGCTTGATTGTTCATTTTGGCCTGCCTCATATTCTCGTCCCATCTGGATTGTAGAAAAGGATGGCGTTTTCAAGATTCTCGGGGGACATGAAGAGAAAAGGCCAAGCCATATTAATATGCGGTTCTGGATTAATGAGGTAAATGGCTGTTGTGCTGTTCTGGCGAGTAGGTCTCTTTTGAGACATCGTGGAACTACCTGACAATTACCCCAATTCCCTATCAGATCCGCTAAAATTTAGCATCAACAAAAATTTTGAATTTCGCGGACAACGTCAAATGATTTCCACCAATCCGACGCATATTGCTTAAGAAATCGATCTATAGCTGCAAGTGATTTCAAACGAATGTCATCATGGCCGCCAAATTTCCTTTTTCTCAAACAAATTTAATGTATCTTGATCGAGAAATATAACCACTATTGACGTATCTTTTATGATGAAAACAAGAGCAAAATAATATTTTTCTGTGCCACCATATTGATCGTATAGCGGGTCATTTAAGAGGAATTATCATAATTTAAGTATATACAGTCAGTTAAAATTTGGTTTTTTCATATAGGTAGGTATTTTTTCGTTGGATTCTAAGCTTTAGCGGATATGATAGGGAATCGGCGTGAGTGAATACTTACCCTACACATATTTTTAATGCATTGATTCGTATGCCCAGAAAAGTTTAAACATTTTTTTCGACACAAGTAATAATTGGTTTTGTTGCAAGTGTACTAAAAATACCGAGTTGAGACGCAATGAAATTATTACGTCAAAACTATAAAATTGATTATTTTGGAGTTTGAACTAATTCACCTTAATGTTAAAGGTATAAGACATCAACGCGAGGACCTTTCGAAACTCTACACTGCAGTGATTTCAAATAACAAACTTGTAATTCATTAAATCGTTTTTTAAGTTTTGTTTTCCTTGCAATTAAATTTGCATACGAAATGAAAATATGATGTTTTTTCATACATATATCTGATACTATGTACACTTTGATGAAAGGATGCTGACCCTTAATAATTATCATCCCGAAAATGAGTTCACAATTATTTTTGGGAGACAACTTGTAAGTATGTATAATATGACAATCTCGAGACGAAAATTTTGTTTGTATATAAATAAATTGTGTATTTTGATTAATCAACGTCTTTTTATTTATTCATTTTTATCAGAATATACCTATTTATGATTTTTTTTATGAAACTAAACTGAATACTCCATTTCCCATTCATTAATGATTTTTGGTGTGTTATATATCTAGAGAGATTTATCTAGGTAGGTACTTATATAATCTTGCAAAAATAAATAATTTTTACTTTAACTTGGCGAACACCCTTAAAAAGGAAAATCTCACAAAATCACGAAAATCATGCAAAAAAAAAAAAAACATCGACTAACTATAACAAACAAACCTAAATAAGAAACATTTGAAAAAACAAAATGAAATTTGTACACCCACCCACAAACAGATGGGCCTTGCCTTTTGGGACTTCGATGAAAGTGTGCGTGAAGTAGGTACTTATTTTTATGTGTGTGTTTTTATCGAAATAAATATTTAAGTAGGTAGGTATATAAAAACCAGATGTTTTCGAGAAATCATTTGAATCTTGTACGAACTTGTAAATTATTTATCATATAGGTACCTAGGACTCTTTCTTCGAAATCTTTTACGCTATATTTTTGCCATTGTTTTCATTCCGACTAATGGAATAAATGCTGTGGAAATGAGATCACTGCGTAGATTGATAAGGTGAGGAATGATAATATTAGAAAGGAATGTGGAGTGGATGTTAGCGTAGTGACTAGAATGAAAGTGAATAAATTAAGGTGGTTTGCGAATGTAAAGAGAATGAACGAGGAGAGAATGACTAAAAGGATATACAAATCTGAAAGAATGGGTGCACGCAGACGAGGCCGATCTCGAATGACATGGTCCGACCATATCGGTGCCGTCTTAGAGGAGGGCCAAGTCAGGAGCAAAAGGAATAGAAGAGCATGTATGCGGAATGTTATGCGTTTGGAGGAAGCGAAAGAGTTTTGTTTGGATAGGAAAGAATGGAAGTCCGTACTCTCTGCCTACCTCCTTCGGGAAACGGCGTGATGGGTAAAAAAAAATGAAGACTTCCAATAACTAGTCTTTCAATTAAACTTTATTGGTCAAAATCTCAGATAATTTGGTTCGCCGTATAGACAGTTTACGTTAAAATAATATAACAATGATAGTAGTATTATTAGCAGAAGATGGAGAACGTAATGTGTATGTATGTGCTCTCGGTACAGTAAGGCAGTTTAGTCTTACTTGAGACACTCGCGTGATAGCAGCGCTAGCCCGTGTGGGGTGACGGGCCGTTACTTATAAACAAAATTAAATTTTATTATTACCCCTATATTTACTACGATATAACAACTGTGATGATTCGGGAAAATAATTAAAAAAAAAACTGTTTAAACATTTTAAAAGTTTTATATTATACATTGTGTGATTTAGTGCTTTTCAAAAACTTTCAATTTTGTGATTTTTTTTCATTATTTAAAAAGGTATTTATGATTTTTTATTTTAAATTTATAATTGGTGAAATACCTATGTTGACTACAACCATTATTACTGCAACACTATTAAAATATCATATTTAAAAGGGGTTTTAAATTTTAAGAAACATATATTTTTAACTAAGTCCTACCTAGGTAATAATTTTTACTGTTCGGATAAAAGTTAATACCTACCTACTTTCAAAGTGCATTGATTTTTTTTCTTTTTATTTTTTTTTAACCTTTTTCTTTTCATAATACTTAAAATACATATGAAATTTTGATACTGACTCTGAAAGCCATTTAATTTAAATATAGGTAATATAAAGTTTCATAGTAAATTAACTAATTTAAACATTTTATTAGTTTATATTATTTTTTACTGATTCTTTGAAATTGCGCAAGAACGATCGCGGTGGAGGGCTTTGGTTGCCTCCCTATGCCCCTAAAGGGGTCAATAGGGAAGTTTTGATTGAATATTTTTTTAAGAACAATCTTTCTGAAGAATAAAGTATTTAAATTTCGAAGTGGTTGGTGGTCTAGCGGTTACGACGCCGGCTTTCGCACTGTTTCGTGCGGAGGCCGTGGGTTCGATCGCAGGTGCCGACCATCTTCCTCTTTCACGACACAAGCTTTAAGTAGCTTACTGTGAAAGAGTCAATGAGTGTATTTGTGTTCACTTTGAGTGAACACAGATTCATTTAAAAAAAAATATTTTGATATATAAGTACAGAAGCATAAAATAATTAATATTATTTAAATGTATATACATGAACAGAGGATAACTTTATACATAATATACATGAACAGAGGATAACTTTATAATATTTCAATATTTTTTCTGTTAAAATGTTAAAAAGTTAAACATTTCAACAATGATATTGCAAACAATAAATTGTTTGAAAATTTGATTTTTACCGCTGGAAATGAGATTAAAATTCATAGTAAAATTACTCTTCCATCAGCCATATTCAACAAAACATTGTATTAAAACAAATCGATACTACTTATATACGAGTATTATGTTATAATTTTAATACTAGCTGCGATGATTCAATGAAAATGATTCCGCATAATAATAATTATTATAATTATTATTATATCAATGATGGTGACGTATACTTACCTCCATATGAGATGAAACACGATAAAAATAAAGTTGTTAGTTTCTAGGACCTGTTTAGAGGAATAAAAATGCCATAAGGAATAAGTCCTGCCGGTCAACTGGTGAATTCTTATGGAAAAACTTTGTGACTATTTTTACGAAAATTGCGACGGAGGAGTATGAAATTTCGCACACTTTTAGTTTATATAGAGAAGGGGTGGCAAATGCTAATATTTTTTAAAAATTATGTATGAAAATAGATGAAATCAATAAAAAAAAAAACATTACGCACACTACTGTAATGTGATGTATTTGATGACATTATTTGACACGGATCTTTTGTTTATCTGTGGTCAAATTGAGAAGAGATTAATATTTTTTGTCTTTGATAATTACAGAAAAAAAAAATTACCAACATTTCAAATTTGACGTATCCATATTTGGAAAGTTTTTGAAAGAAAATTATTGTGAAATAGCGCTCGCTCAGTTTTTGACACTGCAATCTTATAATGTACAAACTTATAATATAAATTAGCTATGGTCGAATTTCGAGCACTGGCCGACCACTTATATGATGGAATTGTTCCCTTTTAATTGATTCAATCGGGTTCTTTTCAACCACCTTAAATACCTTTATTATTATCTTTATATATAAAAATGTAGCCCTATTTTCCGTGGTCACCAGTTAAGTACGCGTAAACGGTAAGACCATTTATTGTAAATCATTTTTTGTTGCTATTGTCAGGAGAAGGTTCTTATGAATGAAAAAATAAAGAATTTGCGCGGAAAATTGATTGAGAAAACGATTTTTTTATATGTTTGATATCTTATTTTATTAGGACAACATAACATAAAGAAGAACCTTCACAAAGGCAATCTAGGGGGCATAACGTTGTGATCTGTCGTTACGATTTGTCGTATATAAGAATGATAATGACAGTACGGAAATGCAAGGTAGTGCTAGCTCAACCGAAATAATAACATATTGTCCTATACTATTTTTCATGATGTGATCTTTCATTATTGGATGCTGTCAGCTGATGTCTTAGAAACAAAGAACAATGTCACTTTTTTTTAACATTTATAACGGACCTCACTAGTCTAGTCTACTGGGATTGAGGGTTCAGCGTTTGATTTCCAGAAAATGCCATTAATTATTTATTTTGTATTTAATGTAAGAGTATTTTAATATTATTTTGTCCAGCGCTGGGACTTTGTATCAGATTAGGTTCACTGAAAGAAATGATAAATGAATTGTGTCAGACTTTAAATTCACGACATCACTATTGTAGTACATTGTTGATCAAATGAAAAAATCTTTACCCCGTATTGGTTCTAGTTTATCCATTAAAAAATGTGTTGAGCATCCTCTCATCAAAGTCCCAAAATACGTTAAATATATTAATACTGTATTCCGTTCTTTCGAAGCAGAGATGAGGGCTTAAATGAGATTTTGGAAAAGATCATTATGGATGCTATGTGGGGACACAAAAAAATGTTTAATTGATTTAATTTAAACTTATAAAAAAAAACTAATTGGGTAATGTTGTGTAGGTATTTCCCGTATTATTCTATAAATAATTATGAAGTTAATTTCTAAAGAATATTTGAAATCTATATAGATGTGGCTTATCTATGGAGAATATCTTCTTTTTACGTCACTAAAGATAGTTCGAAAATAAAATATTTTCACTAAGTGTATAACTTTTCTAGATATAAATATTTTTTTAATGAATCTGGGCTATACAAATAAACTTTCGGAATCTTTCACAAAAAGCAAAGCTTAGGTTGTGAACATGGGAATGGTCGGCATCGGGATTCGAACCCACGTCCAGGACGCTGTATGCATGAAACCCACCGGCCGAGCCAACCACTTCACGTTCTGTGTTCTTTTCGAATTGCTATAAACAATGTTTTATTGGAAGATAATAATATGTGTTTAAAACTGTATATTTCGACAACGTAAACTTTTACTTCTCTGTTAGAATAATTTATAAATAAACGTACACCGTCAGATGATAGTTATCAAGGTTGTAATAGTAAAAATTCAATTCACTTTCATCAATTGCGCGAAAATCTAGGTCCAGGTGGGCCGTACTATGGGACACGTATGTGTGTGAGCAGAGAAAGTTACTGTGATAAGTTTATCTTCTATCGATAAAACTGACATTACTTGTATTTTTGTCTTTTGTTAACAAAAACTTCACTATCTGCAGACTCTCCTTTCTACAGATCTATTGCATTTACAAGGCTGATAAATCAAAGATACTAAACCTCTCGATTGGCGTGAAAAAAAGTCCGGGTCAATAATTTTACAAAGGTGGCAACACTGACGAAAGTCGGTGATGGAACCGCAAGGCTACCAACCACTTCCATTGATATTAATTATTATTTCAAAGTATCGTAAATAGGTAATTCTTTTGTCTCAAATATTTCTTGCATCGATTTTTTATGCGTGCAGATTACGCATTTAGACATCTTCAGTCATAACTTTAAACTTCTTTTCATATATTTCAGATATATCGTTATTTAAATCGATTATTAATACACTAATCTTTACTAAATGATAGGGTAATTAAAAGGGAAGGTTTAATGTTTTGTTATATAGAAATTACTGGAAAAATTATTCAATCAAATGTAGGGACCAAAAAAATTGACTCAGCGAAATAACAACAAAATGATGGTGCCAAACCTACCTACAAAAAGATGTTGATAAAATTTTATTATGCAGTAGGTACATTGCTAAAGGGACTACCAAGAATTTTATATTTTCCCTTATTTGGGGCATTTTTATGTAGATACTTGCACGTTTTTTTTTAAACAACTAATTTACAAAAATAAAAATTAATTTCTCGATTTTCCTATATAGGTACCTACCTAGTGCGTAATATGACGTTTCGATATGTACTTAAAACATGTTGAATGCGCTTTTCAGGTAAATAAACTTTTAATTTAAATAATTTAGCACACTGAACCCTTAAAAACGTTATTTCAGTTGAATACATACGTATAAGAATTATATTATATTATAATCTTATATGCATCGAAAAAATATGTAGTAAGAACTGCATCTTAAACTGACTGACTGTGCCCAAACTCGTTTGAGTAAAGATTAAGGTAAAATACCTTATATTGTCAAATACTGGAAAAACCAACGAAGTAAGAGCGGATAAATATTTTATTTCCGGGTGGGGAGCTTGTTAAGGACTCGCATCCTCCAAGGAATGCAGTTGAAGGATGTTCACTTTGAAAGTTCAGTCACTCTATAGCAGATGTGCATTGCGAACGTATACCCGACGTATCTGCATGGAGATTGCACAATTAAAAAAAACCTTCGTGTAAAATTATGAAGTTCACAAACTTATATTATTCCTGCTGATATTACAAATGAATAAACCTAGATGTCTGTCGTTGGAGGTCACGGGTTCGATTCCCTCGATTAAACATGTTTTTATCCATATCTGTTTTATATCCCGATCCGAAGTGCTTTCTCAGAATGGATCAAGGGTCATAAAAATTGCCGATAAGTTCCTACTTGCTAATGAATAATATGAATTCGCTCGATTTACATACAAATTGTTTTTATTGACACGTTCTTGCAACTTAATAATGATTATTTATATGTTTAGTTAGCTTATTTTTACAGAGTTTTGTATGGAAGAAAATAAATTAGACGATTTTATCAGAAATCATTACAATAATTTATAAACCAACGAAACAGCAAATTCATGAGAAACTTTAAGATACTTATTCTTCATCTTAACTTATGTCTTGAGGGAGCACTCTTCCAGCCATGGTGTTGGCCGTGCAGTGCCATATGAGAATCTATGGAGGAGTGTATTCTCCTCACATGTACATAGGTACCAACCAGCAGAACCTTTTTGTTGCCTTCCCCATCTCACTATGTGTTTCTTCTCATATTTCTCTTACCCTTGTATTTTTCCGCTATCTCTGGTGGCTTTATCGGTTATGCTCCCGAAAGTTTTTGGTCGCCGTATTATCAGTAGCCCTAGTCGATTTCGATTATTGAATATCGAAACGATCATAGAAAGGGTTTCGAAAAATTTCCGTACAAAAATGATTGAACGATTCGATCGTTTGAATTAATAACACTATTTGCACGCTAATAAGTGCTTATTTGCGTGCAATTTGCTTTCCCCACAGGACTCGATGCTGTACATCTTGTACAAAAAACTTACCTTCTAGTAAATGTGAATTTTTATATTTTTTTGTATATATGTAAATGGGTAAGAACAAGAACCTACAAGAAAGAGAGAAAACTATAATTTTTATATATAACCTTTGAGTAACAATTCAGTTAACCAACCTTAAAGTTTATATAATAATCAAAGGACAAATTGCCAAGGAGATTGCGGTAAATGAAACCGCAAAGCGCCATGATGAAAACAATTGTAAATATGGCTTAATAATATTTCTTTTAGGACATAGAGCGTTATTTTTTAAACAAGGCCAAAATAGATTAACTATTATTTATTTCACAATTTAGTCGATATTTTCCATTTTTTTTTTGTTTTTTTATTTTTTTTTTTATTTTTATTTTTATGAGTAAACACGTTTACGTACTTATAAGACACTCTATACCCAACCATCGATGATGTGACAGGTAAACAAGGAAATAATTGATCAATGATATGAATAATAATTCTTCAAAGCTTAATGAAAGTTTCTAACCAGTTCAAATACACATATTATCATACTGCTGACTCATCGACTGATGGTCAGTTTGATAATTTTAGAAGTACAAACTGTGCCTTGAATCTATACAAAAGGTATCGCGTGATCACATTGAGCCGGCCTTCTCAACAACAATAGAAGGCTTTCGTAAGCCCTAAATAGCTTTATTTCTCAGCAGCTCGAACAGTTCTTTTACTCTTCTTATTCCTATTCAGTACACATAGCGAAACCAGGAAAGTTGTTTCCTATTAATGACTATAATGATCCTCTTTTTTGTCATTGTTGATCACATGTAGTTGACAAAACTTGGACCCTAATTAGATACCTTTTCGGGTTTTGAGTTTTGGCATTAGTAAACAACTCTGTCTTTTTGAAGTTTTTAAATGTTGCTGGCATGTTGGTTCAGGGTAACCCGTAGGTAGCATTCTAGGCTGCAACCACTTTTCAAATACCCACTGTTCACTCCGAGTGTTCATATTTCTACAGAAAACATGAAAGCAGTTGTTGTTGATGTTTTGTATTAATATTCTTCTTCTTCTTCTCCAAGCCCCTCTTCGACGTTGGCTATCACTTGGAGAAATACCTAGCTTTGAGTCCAGTCCATGCTCTTACATTCTTGATTGATGACATCTGTCTCCTATATATACACATATCTTGCATAAAAATGATTAGAAATTGAAGTTGTCGGCAATGTTTGCCTAATTAAATGCTTCTTAATGCTATTCTCATCTTTCAAAGGGACGATTTTCATTGATAAAACCACATCTCGAAAGCTTACATTCTGTGTATTATTATAATTGTCTCGTTTTATTGAAGGCAGTTCGCAATATATTTAAATTCTCCAGCTTTAGGGTCGAGGCTCTGCATACCTATATACAAAAATCACCTGCAAATCCAATCCATCAAACCTATGTGATGAAAACGTCTTCTCTACGTACAAGTACGTTGCACGCTGGTCAGGTTGTTTAGGTCAGACTTTCTAATTCACGGGTCTATATATTTTTTTCCATTCTGTTTAAGGTTTCTTGGTCTTGTATCCGATGTTCATCGTTGAAGTCTAATAGCCATTACTCGGTTACAATACAAATTCATAGTCTTCACAAAATTACCCGCACTATCTTAACTGATTTTTTTCTGTATATGAATATAATAGCTTCTTTACTTATCTCTGTTACGCCCAGATTCTTTTTAATGTTCTCTTACAAGTATTAATTATAATGTTATTCAAAACAACTACACAAAAACTTTTTATTTTTAACAATTTTCATTAAAATATATTAGTGACTCAAAGTGTTTAATTAATGAATTTATTTTGTCGAAATTAAGCGAAGTCACACTGATTTAAAGGTTGGTGAAGTACTTTCACAAATGGGCCCAGGGGCCGGGTACCTACTAGACAAGCCTCAAGGTAGCTCAAGGTGATTGTACTTAGTCTACTTCAATATGTAGAAGATCAGAACGCGGATGTGGAACGTTGGTACGTCGGAACGTACGGTGTATAGCATGTCACAATAAAAAGGTACAATATTTTATATCATCGTGGAACATAAGTATAAGGAAATAAGCACCCAAATATAAGAAGCCCCCTTGCCAAGCGGGTTGTCCCATGGGTCAGCCGTATTCAACGAGATTGCTAACTCAATCTGTGTTACATCCCGTGGGGGCTAAAAGCGATGATTAATTTCAAGGAAGAAAGGGACAGGGGACATTGACTCCAACAAAAATAACGCGAACCCATTCCAGTGTTTAATTTTTTTACGACGTTCAATACACGAGACAACGCGGCTTAAATATTTTCAAAAATGACTCAAGCGTTTTTATTGGACGAAAGTGCCACGAACCGCTTATAATTAGGCGGGAATACGCCGAAACAGTTCAAACAGTTCAAATCAAGAAATTCACTATATTATAATATACTGAGTATACATATTTCGTAAAAACAATGCCCATTACAAATTAAGAGATGTTGACCTTATGACCGCCACAAAATTAATTTTTAATTACTTTTTCTATAAATTTACGCATATTGAAATTCCACCCATGCTGCATTTTTCTACGTTTTGGAGTACTGTGAATCTAACGTAACTATTTTTTACACAACTTTGTTCTGCCCAAATAATCGAGATACCGTTAAACAAGTTATACTGGTCCGATATCGACTTGTTAATAGTTTTATATTGAATGATTTATTTTAATTTCATTTTCGTTACATACATAGAGCTGTGTATAACATTGGAAGGGCAGTCGGAGTGGAACCACGCACTCGGTATACTTTAATAAATAACATATACTCACCAAAACGATTTAGAAAATGTCCATTGCGTTATCTTTTCATAGGAACTAGAGCCCATAAAATGTAACGGTTGGAAATAGACGCATAAAATTTTATGTTTTATAATCAAACCTCAATGGTGATTAATATCTTGTACTGTGATGTTAATAATTTTCGTGTGTTTCAACCGTACGCATTCAGTTCTTTTTAAACAAAAGAAAAATATATATCTGTTAACTTCATCAATAACTTTCTTACACGTTGCATATTTTTTTCAACGACGGGTTACATTGATAATATATATTGGTTTTGCTCCCCGTTCTGTATACCTAAGCTTGACGTTTGCCTACGGAGGAAATAGTCGGGATATTAAACGCGATGTCCGCAGAAACAGTGTCGCGAATTCAGAGCGGCATCAAAACGGCAGCAGCGCTCCGAACGTCCGTGTCTAGAAAATTGAAGTTTTCAAGTGTAAAATAACCTCATCAAATCTATGTTCAATAATAATATGGTATGGAGATTTGCAACGTCCTCTGATATTTGAGAATAGGATTTTGAGGCGGATTTCGCGACCTGAGGCCGATAATTGATGGTGGCACCTGCAGGATGAGAGTTAATGTGGATATAAGCGCTCACAGGATCATCAGTGACCCAAGATCAAGAAGTCTAGAATGGATCGCCCAAGTCGGCAGATCTGGGATAAAGGGGTGCACAAAAAATACTCTGCACGGTACGCACATTGGCAGAAGACCACCAGCAAGATTAAGACAAAAGCTGATAGCCAACGTCACTCAAGGGCCTTATACGCTTCCTTCGGCTATATTTCGTACTCTGTTTCGAATAGTTAGGCAATTTTCAACAGGAGAGTTAGCTTATTCTTAGCTATTTCTGTTCTGTACTGTGAGAATAAAGCGCTCACGACTCGCTGGTAATATCTGCATTATAGAATGTTTACTAAGTCCTTAGAATATTTCAGGCTAAGATAAATACAGTTAAAAAAAATGCCATCCGGATATTGTCTTTTATTGAATGACTGATAATATGTGTGTAGCATTTCTCACGAACTATCGATAGAAGTTACGCAACTTATCAAATAGAGTTTCTTGTTAGAGGCGGAACAAGAAATGCACAACGCAATAATTCAAATAAGGACAGTCCAGTTGATTTTCTCCTTTTCATGTATGTAATCAAATAGTCGAAGAATAGATTTTTAGACCTGATTTAATCTTTGATTGACATGCGAGTAATATGTGCGAGTTTTTGTTTTGTTGAATAAACAAACAGTTCTATTATATCATTGACGTAAGAAACTTTATGAAAAAGCAACTACTTATGACTTCAAATAAAATTGAGGCTCCGCTAAGGAACATAAGGAGGCTAAAAGTTCACTGTTGCTCGCATTCTTATACAATTACAAAGATAAATCGTATAGAAAATCAATTATGTAGGAACATATCGGGTGGCTCAAAATGGATGTTATGGATTGAATTCCTTATAACTTTTTTAATTCTGTCTTTTTGTTCATAACTTTTAAAGAAGACTTGAGAGAAATGGATCAAGATTACATCGAACGACGAGCCCAAATTGTTGACCTTTCTTTTTTAAATTCATCGGTCCATTAGTTTGACTCAACGTGCAATCGCAACTTTCGCGAGCAAGTGATTTCAATTATTGACCTCCGCGTTCACCAAATTTTGACTATTTCCGGAAAAGTTTACGTAGATAAACCATTATTTAATTCGATGAAATCGCCGCCAGAACACCCGAAATTTTGCATAAAGTTTGGAATCTGCGCGAATTTGCAAAGCAGAAATTAGCCACGTTCTTCTATTTCAGCGGTCTTAAAATACATAATTTAGACATCACAGTAAGAATAAAGGAGCAAAGGTAGATGTGATTGTCATAGTTTCACGTCAGAATTGACGTAAATGCTTATAAATATCGCCCTCAGTAGACTTGGCTTTTTAACAAGTGATGCATGGTGGGTTAGACTTTGGTAGATCTTTTATTATTTCTTTTTCTTGTAGTTTCTAACTGGAGTTTACATTCTGTCTCAAATAGAATGAGATAAGTTGTCTTAAAAGCTTTAAAAAATATCTATATAAAATCAGCTAAATTATTAAATCATAGTGTATCTATGAAAGTAATATCCTTTTTATTCGTCCTAAATATGTAACAAAAATTTAGAAAAATATACTGACAAACTGTTAAATTGTCCTTGTGACTATAAACTGCATCGAAGCTACGCCTCTGATGATATAGTACTAGCAATCTAATGGTCTAACACAGGTTTGGTGTTGCATAACTACATAGAATGAGTGTTGGTACGTGTTCTACTGAGACATGCACTTGACTGACTGGCATTGATCTTCATAGCATTTATGGGCGGGTACAGCGCAGTATCGATGATGCAGATTATCACGATGTTAGTTGAAGCTAGGGTTGCCACAAGTCCGGAAATTTTGGTCTTTATCTGAAATGCGGGAGAAATTGAATAGTGTCCGGAATGATCACAATTTTGCTTACTATTCAATGAACAAATCAACATTACCGTATCTTTTCATTACTAAATACATTATTATCATTTTTCTGTTCGAGGTATGATTGATAATTAATAAACACTTTCCTACACATAGCCGGCGGAACTTATTACCTGGGGCAATTCTTATTAGCCAACCGGACGCGTCCAATCTAAGACAAACCAATCCCGGTTATAAAGAAACTTTGAAAAGAGAAAAAAAATAGTTAGAAAAATTAATTAGTTATAGAACCTTCAAGAATAAAAAATTTCTTGACCGGGAATGGAACCCGGGAACTCTTGGTCATAAGCTACCGCCTATACCACTAGGCTAACGCGATTTACTATCGTTTAACGATAACCGATCATACATATAGGTAGGTACATGTAACAATTTTTATATGGAATCTTTATAAAGAAATTAATAAATTAAATGAGGTGAAAAAACCAGTGTTGCCAGCTTTGCAAAATTTTTGACCCGGACACATTCTTAAAATGGTCATTCTGAAAACTTGGTACCTATCCGGAAAGGTGAAAGTTAAAAAAGTTATTACATTAAGTCTTAGTTTCGTCCCGGAAATTTTTGATTGGCGCCAAACTCGGACATGTGGCAACACTGGAAAAAAAATATAACTATGTGTTGGTGGGTCCTACTATCAGTTCTTACCAAAAGGTCTAACAAGAAAGTCCGGAATTTTTCCTAATGTACGGAATTTCGTATTTTTTTAGTATGTCCGGAAAGTGGTAACCCTACTTGAGTGTATAGGATGAACTTAGTACATGTAATGAGACCGCAAAGTTTAATAATAATTATAAAACATACAATATCTTAAATTCTAATGAGTTTTTCTTTTTATATAGGTACCTACAAACAAATAAAACAAGTTTTGTGTTTTTTTTTTCACAAACATTTATTCATTGGAATTAAAATGCATTTGGATGTAAACATAATATAATTACAGGAAATGGATCCGAGAAAACAACTTTCCATATTTGATGGGCATGCGTCATAATTCAAAAGGTTGTGGCACAGTGGTAGAATCCTTGACTTGGATGACCGACTATGACCACAATCCTTTCATCTTTGCGTGAAAAATACCGAACGAAGATATTGGAAAATTACAATAAAAAATAAAGATCCTTTGAATGGGAAAAAAATGATATTTTCAATTTTTCTATATTATTTTCTCACCGTTTAAAAGTAGCCCGAACTTACAAGAACATTTCAATACCAAAATTAACTAAATCGATTCAGCCTATAAAGATTGGATATGCTAAGTTTAAGTTCTAATAAGTGCATACCTATTGAAAGTTATGATTAAAACAAGAGCCATCATGGTAAACTTAATATTGCTATTATAATGGACGCTTGCGCTGGCTAGGTTTCTTGTCTTACCATTTTGATTACAATAGCTAAACTCTTATACGCAAAGCCTATTTTAACAAAACTTATTCTATTAAAATCTTTTGAATGGGTTTCTCTATTCTTTTTTTACGCACATCTGTCCGTAATGCGTGTATTTTAAAAAAAAAACATACCTCCATGAATAATGTCGCGTCACGTTTGACCGAAATTCTCAGATGTAACTTCCTCATTAAAAATTCTTCGGGTTGGTACCTACGCATTGTAAGTTGATAAAAAAAAAACAATATAAATGAGTTTTCTCCGTGATTTGGAGTAGTTGTATTTTCAAAATTTTGGAAACCCAAAAATTTGAATATACCTAGTAGCTATTATTAACTCTGCGTAGCTTCTATTCAGATTTTTGTTCCAGATGCGTTCTGTTTCTAACAATAGTTTTTTGTACTTATCATAAACGATGTTAAAAGCTTTGCGCACGCTGATCGTTTCTACAATAACAAAGAATAGGCGGGCATGGCTGCGATATGTGTTAAGGATGCTGAATAACAGTTTCTTCATCCTTCAAGACAGAAAAGCGTAGGTACCTTATTGATTTTTAAACACAAGATCGAAGGCCGTAAAGGTCTATTCTATAGCCTCTCTATGATACTAAAAGGTTACTCTGGGACAGTTATTAATTATTATTGAAACATCGCATGGAAAAAACGTTGAATATTCATGCTAACAGTGTGTAATATTCAGCGTTTTTCCATGGGATGCGTCTATTTTCAATTTATTCGTTCAACTGGAACTTCAAAATTCACAAGAAAAAAGGTGATAGTATTGAAATCTTACGATTCGCCCTTGGGTGCTGTCAGTTAGTTGAAATTCTGTAAACTATTGTTGAACGCTTAAAGTATTTTAACCTTCAACGCAATACAGTAATTATTATGAACCTGTCTGTCTTGTATGTGTTAACATTTCAAGTTCAATCTTATAATTAGTTATTTCATCATAACATAACGCAGAGGTTTTGTCCGTCATCATTTGACGGACCTCGAAGTGCAACAATAGCACATTCACTTTCATAAGGATGCCAATGGTAATAACTGATTATTTGATTAACTCAAAACACACAAGTTGTGTAATGAAGAATTTTATGATACTCATTTTAAAATATGTATGTACCTACCTACCTGTATTTTGTTGTCAATTTGATTTTGTAATAATGATCACGGATATCACATAGTTCATTGTGAATAAATGTAACAAAATAAGTAGGTACATTTTATACCTACATGTTGTTTTATGAATTATTAATTGGTGTTTCTTTATTTGCATTCTTTGAAATTACTCAATGCTTCGTATTTTTAGTTATTTCGATACCACTTTTTCGTATCAGTCGACAGTCCATATTGCGAGTGCTAGCTGGATCTGGAGAACTTGGACCATGTGCTCTTTAACTGTCCTTTAAGAGACTGATACGAATTGTACAATAGAATGAATATTCAACTCCCTTTCAATATGACCCATCTCTTGTCCACTCCTTCGAAGAGCAAATATATATACAAACATATTTTGGTGTAGGTACATAGAGAAAAATATGACTTGCTCTATGTCTATTTTCCGTCTGTGAGTAAGTCTTACTTTGCTGCCAGTTGGCAAAAATCGTCCTTTACGTGACGTAATGCCATATTAATATATAAAAGCGAAATACGTATTTCCATATGAATAATTATTATTAGGTTGGCAATCGGTATGATTTCCTTTCAAAAGTATTCATAATTGGTGTGAAATTATATATACCTATATCATGATAAGAGAGATTACTACCTCATTTTTTTTAAATATTTTAATTTTTTTATGACTTAAGTTAGTAAGTATTTGAAATGTATCCGTATATCTGTATGATATCGTGATATTTTGGATACGATGTATTTGAAATAATACTACTTATTGTGTTTAAAGGCGAACGCCGGCGCCGTATATAATATAATGTAAATAAAAAATATTTTTCTTTTTACAGGATCTGGTTCCTTTCAATATTTCAAAATGGCCACATTCATGGAGTCGTATAGGAATTTTATGGAAACGAAAAGTGGTAAGAAATTATTTTTATTCGTTTTTGAATTTTTATATTTGACCTATCGGCGTAAGACTGTTACCCAATTATTAGCCCATCAAGTTTTGGAAAGCTTGCCAGGAGCTCCTGTAGCATTTTGGATCCTAGAACCTCTTGTCTTACTTGGACGTTTACTATTGTTTAGTGATAAGAAAAACCCCACCTACCATTCCAAAGGTTATAAATTAAATTTAAACTGTTATAACGTAAGCCATCAACCTCTGCTTACTTGTATTAGTTTCAAACTTCAGTTTTTCCGTCACCTATAACCACGCAGTGATTGTACCTGCGAAACTAGCGGGATCTTAATACATAATATGTGGATTAACGAATTCATTTCTTCATTGAAATAATTCCACCAAGAATGATGTTCAATTAGTTAATGTTAAAAAATGGTAAATTAAAATAAGAAATTATGTGGTCGGTGTGAATTTTCTATTCTATTCTATTTTCTTGCAATACTTTTTAAGTTTCAATAAGAAGAAATGTACCACCAATATTTTTTTTTATAACACGATATCGTGAATATTTTATTGGTCGACTTACAGTAGGTATAATATTTCAAAATGGCTATGTCATGTTGATCAATCAACACTGCCTTTAAGAGCCCATTAAGGGGCAAATTGAGGCAACAAGAGCTATCCATTGCGCTTGAGCCTGGGCAGTTGCGATGATCTCCTCACACACCAAATCACTCATCTCTGCTTTGAAGGAATGGAATGATAGGAGGAAAAACAATGCTCTCCTCGGCCTTTCCAGGTACTATCATTATTCCGGGTACTATCATAATTCTTCTAAGGCACTTCGACACTAACTGCTTTATTTAAAAACTCTGATCAGTGGAAAATAAGACTTCAGCGGTAGAAAATTTGCGATCAAGCCATCGTCGAGGTAGTTTAACCCATATCGATTGATTGCGAGCGGATTTCTGTAGATTTCAGCCCGCCATGTTGGATTTTATGTCAACTGACAATGGTTTCGAGTGTACAAAAACGCTCTCTGTAATAAAATATACTGTTTTTAAGTTTTTTTTCCGTCCACTTAGGTGCCCCCTTCATATTTTGTTCCATTTTGTTTTGGTTTATCATTTTGATAATAGAAATTTTAAACAAATAAAGCAAATATTGCATTCCCGTAATCATCGAGGTCTTACAACCACGATGAACCAACTAAATTTATTTTTTAGTTTTAGTTTTGAAGAAAATATTCAAAGAGTAGGTACTTTTAAAGTAGGTGCAAATATTAAAATTGAAGTGATCAAACATACTCATTCTGGCCAAACATTCATTTTGGCCAAAACATAAAGGTTTCGTGTGATTTTGTAAGGACTTAACAATATTTTGATAATATGAAAAAATTAAATAATAAGGTCTGGCACCTATTCTGCACCTACACGAAATCATTCAAATCTGACATATCGCATCTCGGTTTTAAGCACTCGCGTTGCCGGGCTACTGTTTTGTTTGTTTACAAAATTTTGTATGAAATGTCATCTTCATACGTAACAAACTCTGATAAAATATATTTTTATAAATGAAGTAAAAACTGATCAGTGAGCTATACGTAATCTTACGATTAACGAGTTTTTTATAAGTAAGGCGGCAAATGCTTACATGGACAAATATAAAATATTGGGAATGGCAGATGCTGTGAAGATTTCGATGAGATCTAATAAACTAGCAGCTTAGGCTATCTAATCGTTTGATACACTGTGTACAATTTATACATGACTTATCTCAAATTACCACGTAGATGTGTGGCTACTTATTTATTGTAATCGTGATACGTAAGTATTTATGTAGTATGTATGTATGCAGTCACGGTGGACCAAGTACGTTGACCTTAATAAGATCTCATATCATTACTTTCCTTTATTTTCTACAGCAGGTACACTACCAGCATATGGCCAATATTATTTATATTGTTTGTGCGCTTTTTGTTTCCACAAGTTATACATACATATTGTGATTGCCTATTTAACGAATTATTAAAATATAACTTTTTTTAAATGTGTTTGGGCTCCATCAGAGTGAATACATTGTAAAAACACGTTTGCCATATTTCACTGAAATCAAAAATTGTGTTGTGATAGAGGAAGATTATTGGCACGTGGGATCGAACCCACGACACATTATTTATTAGTCACAACAACAGAACACTAAACATCACACTCCATACAAATCATGAAACAGTAACATAGAACCTCCAATGCTACAATAACAGGTATTTCCCGCATAGCTATTGTACAATGTACAATTAGTGTACATATTAAGGTAGGTACAATCAACGTCTCCTGGGCATAATATTTAAAAATATTGGTTTATTACATATGAATACAATATACCTACCTATCTTTAAAAATAATTAAAAATCACGTATAAATACTACATATGTAAATTGTATTTAATCTACCCAGTGATTAATGTTTATTAATAAGTTAATGTTAACACCGAAGTCTTTATAGTGTTTGTTTCTTAACTAATATTTTTATACTTATGAGAGTAAATTGTAAAATACTTGTTCGGAAACTCGTTAGATCTATATATTAATACGTGACCATTTTTTCGAAAATTGCGCGGACGGGGGAGTATGAAATTTCGCACACTTATGTATAGTTTATATAGAGAAGGGGTAGCGAATGTTAATATTTTTTTTTTAAATTACGCATAAAAATAAATTAAATCAATAAAAAAAAAATACTATGCACACTACTGTAATGTTATGTACCTACCTATTTCATACTTACACACACTTCGATGTATTTGACATGATTTGACACAGATCCTTTGTTTACCTGTGGTCAAATTGAGAATAAATTAATATTTTTTTGTATTAAAAAACCATAGAATTATTTTGGGCATAACAACATTTCAAATTTGACCTATCCATGTCATTATTTTTGAAAGAAAATTGTGAATAGCGCTCGCTCAGTTTATGACAAAGCAATCTTAATAAAGTTCAAAATGTATCTTAATAGTCCAATTTCGAGCACTGGCCGACCACTCGGACCACTAGTATCAATAATCAATCTTATTCGGTCTAAAAGTATATTCTAAAAATACAGAGGGCATCCAACCTACTGAAATCCTAAATTCTTTTAGCTTAAAGTATGAAAATATATTTATTTCGTAAAACCGTTTTTCATTTTAGACAGACGATTAAAAATATTATTTTATTATTGGAAATAGTGGTTTCAAATGGTACATATGGATTGGGACACCATGCCGCACTATGGATCCTTAAAGCTCCACAAAATGGGGCATTTTTTTGCATGTTTTCGCAATTGATGCATCTATTCACCGGTTTTTTCGTGGCAAGTATTGCATAATGTGCCGTTGACATTTTATCAACAACTTAACTATTATTTTTATTTATTTTTATTATTAGTCTGAGCACTTACCTTAATCAAGTTCAAGTAGAAATTGCTCAATACGCTAAAATTGCAACGAAAACAGAGAACTGTCAAACAGACGTTGCCGAAATTTAGCCAACGGATGTTTAAGAGATCGGGCCTAATTAGGACAATGATAAAAGAGCAACTTATCGTATCGTTAAAACAACCCTTATAATACATAAATAAAATAATAATTATTGTTATATAAATTAATTAGTATGATAAGCATTACATAATTGGAAGTCAAGGAATGGTTGAGAAACAATAATGACAACCAATTAATAAACACAAATAAAAGAACTTGTTATTTCACTATCGATGAGAAAAATTAATGTATGTTTGGCTTTCTGGCATACGATATGGATTATTAGAACAATAATATAATAATTTGCATTATGTAACAAAAGATTTTTCCATAAGGTTTACTGGAAGCTGGCGTTAATAAGGTTATTATTTTAAATGACACGCACGCAATGAGTATTATGTTCACGAGATCTAACAAGCAATAATTATGTATATTAGTTTTTCACAAAGTACTGCAGTTCACAGGATAGCTGTGACCAGTAAAATGTTATCACCAGAATCAAGAATCTATAAGTTACAACTTCGTGTGAATTATATTTTTCTTCACATGATTACAATAATTGTTGTGTAACATTAGTTCTAGATTATTTTATTCGTACTGTCTACTGTTTATACCCAGTAAAATATTTGTTTTTATCGGTATATTCCGATGTGAATGCAATGACATATCAAAACTTTTACCCGATAAATGAAACGATCATAGTAAAAGTATCAAAGCTCTCAGCTTACAGCAAATAATAGGTTTTATACCCAAGAATTCTTTTGCGACCTTCAAAATGCCCTGTATTTTAAAGCACATATGAATTTTATTTATGTTCTTAAAATGTCATAGTACAAATTCACCCCAAAATTAGAGTTATGTGCCGTTTTACAGGAGAGGAAAAATACGAGTAATTCCATCCGCTTTATTTGTAAAAAGGCATTTCTATTTACAATCGAATCAATGTGTTATATATAATGTTATATGTGTTATAATTATAGTGGCTGATGGTGAGAATGCTCAGAATTCTTAACACAATACGAAAACTTTTTACATCGGCTTCAGTTGTTTTTACAAACATGCAAATAGCTCCAGTATTATTTGTATGAATAACTTACGATAATCTTTTTATGAGGAATCGACAAACTAGGCAATACGAAAGCTGGTTTTTGTGGACTGATTCCTTATTGAACCGAAGTACCAACGCGGATACTACATACGTACTGTAAAAACTTGATACCAAGTGTAGCAACAACTTGTGGTCGTTATAGAGTAAAGACGTTCAAGGACATCTGGTAAAACAGCAGGGAAATTAACTGGTATTATTGAAAAATACGCATTATTCAATAGTCGAGCTTTTTATTAATCGTCTGGAAGCTTTAACTTGTAAATACTAAACTTGTTTTCATTGATAAGATAGCTGATATGGAGTCTGTTTTATCATTCGTCCCACCGTGGATTCACCTCTCATATATTACGTACCTATATATTATTTTCTTCAAATTGCATTACGCTTCTGCCTTAATTTTGGCCATGGGCTATTTAAACATTGCTCTTATGTCTTTCACGGTCTATTTCTTGCTTTTTCACCAAACCTTACTTTTCCCAAGATGTTTGTTGATTATTATTCTTTATTCTTTGGATGCATTTCATGGACGTAACTAGCAGAGACAACGCATCAATGATAATCTTAAGTGGTTTCTACGTAGTTTTTATGAAACATTTTTTATGAAATATGAAACTGATGGTATCTCCCATCTGCATATAAGCCATAAGCCCTTTAACCAGATCAACGTCTCAAATTATCATTTTTCGTGAACGTGATTCTACATACTTACGGCAATTGTCATTATTCTGTGGTTATAATAACGGCGAAACAAATCAAATTTGTACCACTTCTTCTAAATTTATGATTCATCCCCTGATATTCATCGTAAGATGAGAATAATTTTTATCGAATACCTACGAGGCAGAGCTGAGGAATCTGGACATGGTGTGGGAGGAGGTCATTAACGTTGCGCAAGATCGAGCGCAATGGAGAGCTCTTGTTGCCTCCCTATGCCCCTAAGTGGGGTCTAAAGGGAGTTTGGATTGGATTGGATTGGACCTACAATGTTTACCTAGGTACTCATTGTTGTTTGATATGTAGTATTATGTTTATTGTTTGGTTGTTTTGATGGAACTGTAAAGAAACCCACGAATACATTTAATTAAATCAGTTTAAACGACCGGCACATACTATTAGGTGCTATAATATTTTATGAGATCTAGTTTTTTAGGTGACGCATGGACAGCAGTTGCGAATAAAATTGCACCCCGAAAGATTTGTATTTATAAACAATATTCGTAAATAATAATGATTATTACGTTATCATGCCTATTAGTTCTGTTTGAGAAGAAATAAAATTCATCAATATGTTTTTTATGTTGATTACATATTAATATGATATCAAATATTAACGATCTACGTATTTCCAGTCGCTAATAACTTTACTGTATTTAGAATTAATTACTGTGTGGAAAATAACAAACAACGATGAATAATACAATATAAATAAAATAGAGAGTCAATACATCATGTTCTGAATAGATAAAGGGTTTGTGTTGACGAACGCAGAAAGATTTTTACTGGGATAGAATAAGAGGATGGCTATTAGCTAAGTCAACCTTCTAAAACGTGCAGAGACTGTTGTGCAATGCGACCAGAGCTTATTATGTATTGTTTGGAGAACGGTTAAAGCTTATGTTCTGCCAGTGTTCCTGTATTGAATGGAGGGTTGGACTCTCACCTCGAACCAAATTGTAGAGTTCAAAATTTGACTGTAGGGACCGAAAGAATCGAGAGCCCATTGAGAGAGCAATGCGATCATTGAATAATGAGATACAGAGAGTTGTTGATCACAGTCGAATGAAAAAGCCGTATACTTCGACCACTACATCTTCCGCAATGGAAAATAATCCCTACTTCAGTTAAGTAATTATTGTGGAAGGAAAAATAGAGGGTATGCAAGGCGTAGAAGAGTCTAATGGCTGAAAAATCTGATACAGTAGTGCCAGTGGCTACAGAATACAATGAGACATGCCAAGTTGGTGAAATTTGTTCACAGATTGTCGGTCGTCAACCTTCAATTGAATGACATAAAAAATAGAAGAAAAAGTAACGATGGTATCTATCACTTCTCCAAAATGTAAAATGCGGGAATGAAATAACTTCTCATTACATATGCTTTTATGTTTAGAAACTTTGTTGCACTGTTTGGTAATTAACCTTTCATGTAATACTAGCTTTCCCGACAGACGTTGTCCTGTAGTCCTTACTACGAATATTTATAAAAAATACGTTTAAAATATGTTTGAATGATATTATTTCTGAAAGCCCAAAAAAAAATCATTAAAAATCAGATCAGCCGATCTCGAGTTATAAGTGTTCGCACTAACCCGACTTTCTTTTATATTATAGATTATAATGTATTGATGCAAGAATGAAATATTGCGAATAGTTTAATACCTATTAAGTTTGTACATTTATTATCATCATTAATGCAAACACGTGCTGTTTATGTGTGAAATCAACATGGAAACACGATAAACCATGAAATATTTCAACTCATCAAACCACTAAAGAAATCAATCGCTTTCCTGGAGGCCAAGTCGAAATATTAACGACAGCCTCCAACGTTAACAATTAGTTGTTATTTCCATAGAGATAACGTAAAATCTGTTGATCAACGTGCGTTAAACAATGTTGTTCCAAATTCCGAGTCAAAAAATAATTCTGACAGTTGATCAAAATAAACGTTAAACGTTACATCGAAATCTATGGAAACATTACGACGCTGCTGTTATATCGAAGACGAAACACATTTTTTTTTTGTTTAGAAACCATTTTCAATTTGGTTAACGTTAACGTTTGGAACGTTAACAGTTTTCACGTTTAACTTTATTTATTTCGACTTAGCTCCCAGATCTGACCAAGAAAGTGTTTAATACATAATATGATTACCTGAGTAGTATATTTCTCCTTTATTAGGGCTGTTAGCCTACTATTATTGTATCCCCTCAGGAATGCCGGCTATAGCTACCGTTTAGGTTGCTTTTCTGCAGTTCTGTTGTCTGTAAATAATCAAAATTCAATCAAAAATCAAAAAAAGTCATTGAATAAAAGGAAAGAGTACTTACTTGATAAAGTCAACTGTTATTTTTTTTTATATCAACTGTATTTTTTTTATATTGTCATCACTCATCGCAAAGGCATGTCGCTGTTATGGTGAGTGGTGTTTGTTTTGAAATAAATAAATAAATAATAATAATAATAAAATGTAAATATCGAAAGCTAAGCTTTCAAAGTGTGATTTGGCCTGGCCGGTTTGGCTGTGACAATGATCAATTAAATTTTGGCACCTGTTGCACGACGACAACATGATCAAAATATGGAAGGCGTCGGCGTATAGTGTCGAGAAGAAATGTTAACTGTTTGATGCGTGTGTGTTGCCCATTCTCCTGTATGGGTGTGAGTCCTGGCACCTGACTAGAGCCCTGGCACCTGACTAGAGCCCAGGAACCTGACTAGAGCCCAGGCACAAAAAGTATTTGCATTCGAAACGAAGTGCCTCAGGAGAATTTTGTGTATAAGATGGTATCACCGCATCACGAATGATGCTATACACCGGCGCATCCAACGCAGGCCCATCACTTCCACCATTATGGAGAGGAAATGGACATGGCTGGGACATGTGTTGAGGTTGCCGATGCCGAATGACAGTTGGCCGAGGAGAGCGCTGTTTTTCCTCCCATCAGGGTCTCGAAGACGTGGAAGACCCTCTCATGCCGTGTTCCTTTCCTTAGAGGCAGAGCGGAGGGAGTTGGACTTGGTGTGGGAGGAGGTCATAAGCATTGCGCAAGATCGAGAGCTCTTGTTGCCTCCCTATGCTCCTGAGTGGAGTTCAAAGGGAGTTTTGATTTGATTGTTGCACAATTAGACCATCCACATGTTATGCTGCAGTTTATTGAAAAAAAAAAAACATTATTAATTTATTTTTATTTTTATTTCAGATCCAAGAACGGCAGATTGGTGGATGATGTCTGGCCCAGCTCCTCTAGCGACAGTCCTTATCACATACGTATATTTTTCAGTGTCTGCTGGACCCAAATACATGAGAGACAAAAAACCCTATGATCTCAAATATGTTCTTATCGTTTACAATGCAATCCAAGTGTTGTTCAGTGCATTTTTAGTGTATGAGGTGGGTATTTTACACACTTTTTTATGTTTAAAAAGCGCAGTAATCTTTGTAAGTACCTAACCAATATGAACCCTTCAGTGTATGTCTATAAATATTATAAGTAACTAAGCTTAATTTGAATATGACCCATTGTTAACACAGTAACTTTGTCGCCTGAATGTATGAGGTCGTATGCGTTAAATCCGGTAGTTCTGATTTTTGACAGAATTGTTTATGATGTTGGCCTGATGAATAATCCAAGTTTGTGACCTCGAGCGCCGAACGCAACTATGTCAAAAACCTCGAAAAAATCGTTATTTTATTCAAATTTTGGTTTGGGTCAAGTCTGCAAAAAATCAGAACTACCGGATTTAACGCATCGGTGATGTATAAAGTTACTGTAGGTACTATGTGTTGTTATCGAAATTACGAGGCTTGTCCGTAAAATAAATTACTGAAAAAGATCACTGTCTTGTGCGATCCTGCAACACTGTCTCGTATGTCGGTCTTTCCCCTCCACATACCCAACAGACCGAACTCACTGCGATGCTCGGTGTCGGTTTAGCAGACGTATAGAATGGAGTTCCCGATCGCATCGCTCGCCAGATGTAAGGCACGGTTCGTTGCAAATAATGAAACTTATATACGTACAACCCTCGTATATTGGTAACGGGTTATTTGTCTTCTGTGGATAGGATAGGTATAGCTGCCAAACTCTTTAGTAGAAGAGAACCATGGAAATTCCATCCAAATCGAAGCAATGAACGATTATTTTTATATGTAGTGTAGGTACAAAGGGTAACTATACTAACATTAACTCGCATGCATTTTCCAAGTAGTGTAGTATACAAAATAGTAGGTAGGTAGGTATTATAATAATCGTATTCATTTTTTACAAGTTTCTCAAAATTGAAAGATAAATCCTTCTTAGTCAAGATTTTTTCTAAAAGTATTTTTTTATAATTTTGTATAAATAAACTTTAGAACCAACCTTTTATGTTTTTTTGCGGTTTCGTTGAATATTTTTTATGGTCCGTATAGAGCGTTTTGGATAAACTGACCCAATCCGTGTTTGTCCAATAGATCACTCTAGCTAGACAACTTTATCTAAAAAATCTAGAAGTATTTGTGCCTGTAAAAAAAAAAACTACACCATGAAGAATAGCCGAAAATAGGTTGCCATTATACAAGATTTTATCTTAAATAATGTAATATTAAAAGTAAATTAAATGTTGTTTACTAGGTACTTAAGTAAATTAATTAATTAAGTCATTTAAGTCAGCTGTTGATAAGAAAATATTCGGATGTTCAATTATCGTCTTAACAAACTTTCCATTTCACGGCCCCGAACAAGAGCGAAGTATTTATACCAGTCGATGTTTATTCATATTTACGTTACAGATCTTATAATTGTCATAAATTTTTAATGATCAACAGTCGAAAATGCTAGTAGTGAAAGTAATGAATTAATTTTTATTCACATTAGATTGGCAGCTAAAAGATACGGTTTTTGTTTATTTATTTCATCGTGTGGTCTTTCAACAAACATAAAAGAACGAACAAAATATTGAAATAATACATGTCACAAAAATTGTTTTAAACCACACGCTTATGTTTTTCAATACTTTTAATACATATAAATTTTTGCACATATTAATTCAATTTTGTCCTGAAACTATCAAAATAGTTTTACGTTGCAAGAAAAGAATATCTTGAAAATGTTTCAAGCAAGGAGTAATCTATAACATAAAAGAAAGTCGGGTTAGTGCTAGTTAACACTTATAACTCGAGATGAGCTGAACAGATTTTTATGATGCTTGGATTATTGAATTCTTCTCCGCTCCGGATAACAGAATTATTATTAAAAATTCGAAAAATGGAAAGCAAATAATATAAATATAATATTAAAGTTAGTATGGAACGGATTTACTGACAACAACCCCATCTGTGAAATATTTCATAACAACACAATTTTTTATTTACCATTGAGTTTCAAAATATCGGTGCGGATATTTTTGATAGAATTTCTTTCGAGCTTTCAAAAATAATTTTTTAACATTCAAACATATTTTAAACGTATTTTTGTATAAATTACAAATACGAAATCTATAATCATAGTAAACACTACAGGACAACGTCTGTCGGGAAAGCTAGTTTACATAATATAACAGAATTGTTTACAGCTGTGAGCAAACGTCCGAACTTTTTGAAGATATATTTTTCTGTATACAGCTAGTATAAAACAAATTATGAGGCCAAAACAAATAGTAAATTTATTAATGAATGCAAATCTGTTAACTGTTTATTCTTGACTGCCCGAGTTATCAATCAAACAGACATTTCATAGTTGTTGTTAAATATGTATAATCAAGATTTTATAATCTGTTTTCTTTACTTTCTTTGTAGGGCCTTCAAGCCGGCTGGTTAAGAGAGTACAGCTTCAAATGTCAACCGGTTGACTACTCCAATAGTCCAAATGGAATTCGGGTAAGCACTTTACATATTTTAAAAGTAAAATTTAGAACGTTGCTGTAACAATATATATCCTATGTTCGAGAACTCTTTAAAAAAGTAGATTAAGTATGGTTTAGATTAATGTTATAATTTGCTGATGCATACGTTTGCAGATGGCAGGAGCAGTGTGGTGGTACTTTTTCGCGAAGATCGTGGAGTTGCTGGACACAGTCTTCTTCGTCCTGAGGAAAAAGAACAATCAAATAACCTTCCTGCACGTGTGGCACCATACGCTGATGCCCGTCTGCGCTTGGATTGGAGTCAAATTTTTGCCAGGTTTGGAACTTGTAAATACTTTTGAGTGCAAGTAAAAAATTTGTGAAGTAATTAAAAAAATGATACCTTGATTATTTTGCGAAGATTTTTATTCTTTTCCGTTGTTAATAAATTGTCATTGATTTATTAATTTAGTCCAGTTATAATGTTTAATCTCAATTAAGTAGTGTAGCTATAGTTGGCATGACAAGCCTTCTCTCGCTACTCCAAATTTGGCGCCATTGCAGGTTTGACGATAGGCATGATCATGTATTACCAGAATAATGTCTTTTTCCAATTCATTTTTACAAATCTTTGGCTAATCCAATAAGCAGAATAAAACTGAACGAATGATTGTAAAAACCCACCTTAGACAACATTGTCCGAAATCCTATTTATGATGTTAATGATTAATTTTAATTCGCTTTGGCAAAGTACATAATTTTAACATAAAAAAAACACAACCCAGTCACATAAAGATCTCACATTGAAATAACCGAAGGAAATTAATTAAATTTATTTTTTAATGCACACTGAAAAAATAGTAAGCAATAAATATTATAAAAACTTTCTATAATCGAAAGTGGCTGTAAAAAATACACCTTCTCCCACATTTTTAAAAATTAAGTAAAACAATGATTTATTCAGTTTTAATTATTCTATTTTAAACAAATATGTTATGCATAATGCATATACACAGATAGTAAAAAAGACAGTTTATATTGATTTCAAAGTTTCGCATTTGGTCTGAGGCGGGTTCGTACAATCATGCATTCAACTGGTGACACAAAATTTTACATTTATGGGTACCTATAATGTGTATAGAACTTGAAAGCAGAAAGAGTTAAAGGTATTGTTTGAACAAATGTACATTCGTGATAAAAATATGCAGGTAATATTGAAAACATGTTTTGTAACTGATTCAGGTGGGCACGGCACCCTCCTCGGAGTAATCAACTCCTTCATCCACATCATCATGTACACCTACTACCTGCTGGCCGGCCTTGGACCCGAGGTGCAGAAATATCTCTGGTGGAAGAAGTACGTCACCAGACTACAACTTGTAAGTGCATACATACACTTTTAATATTCCTATACATAATTGCGAATCGATAAAGAAATGTTTTGAAGCTGTATTAGAAAGATATTAAACTACACAAGTATTTGCACCCTATAATGAGACTTTCAAAGAAGTTGATTATACAAATTTTTAATTGAAAAGATGTTATTATAATACTGGTTCATTCATTTTTTTATGTGCATTCTTTAAACAGTCGCTTTTAATATTACTAGCTGATACCCATCTTGTTCTCCAATATCTCTGATGGATGTCTTTTACTGAAAAGTTACTACATATGAAGAACCTATCTTTTTAGAAAATTGAAGAATTTGTACCTATTTTACATTACTAAAATTATTATAATTGCAAGGTTCCAAATCTCTAATATAAATTAAAGTCGGGTTAGTGCGAACACTTATAACTCGAGATCGGCTCAACAGATTCTTTCGATGTGTGACTTATTGGATTCTTCTCCGCTCCGGATAACAGAATAGCTAATAAAAAGTTCAAAAATGGAAAAGAAATAATATAAAATATAATATTAAAATTAGTATGGAACGAATGTCATGCGATGCCATCTTTGAAAAAATCTAACAACAAAATTATTGTCTTCTGCACCTGCACTCACTCATTCTTGCATACGTACGTAATTGCCACTCATACAGCAGCCCATTTCACTTACTACTGTTTCGGGCGTTTTAGAAAATTTTCATACAATGTCAACCAAATTGCGCGCATATAATTGTATTCTCGCGTTGATCCCGTCTGAGCTTTGAATAGGAATGAAATATGGACGTTTTAGATTTAATATTTTAATGTTATTATTTAGTTAGTTTATTTTTGTTTCTGGAGGCGCAGTGCACAATGAACGGGTCGCCTGTGGTTAGGACCAAAGGGTCCACAGGACAACGTCTGTCGGGAAAGCTAGTACCTATTATATAAAAAGACAGTATTGTTCTTTATAAATCAAACAATAAAACTATCGAATTTGTTTATATCACTAGTAATAATTTATTTTAATTTAAAAAATCCAAAGTATTTTCATAATCAGCGGTTGATTGAGTTTATACCTACTTAGTAGTTGTTCTTTACCCCTATTCTAAATATTACTCACTAATGTTAGTGAGTAACTCACGGAAATTTTGTATCGCCTGCGGAGCTTTTCGAAATATTCTGCAGGGACGCTAAACACGTTTCCATACAAAATTTTATTAGGTACTTCATGCCAGCGTTAATTTTACGAAAGTTCAAAATTGGGGTACTGTTGACTTTTTAGCGTTTTAATCATGATTTTCTGTATAATTATACTTCTATTTTGTTGTTTTAGATCCAGTTCACGATCATTTTATTCCACAACCTCCAAAACCTCCCAAGAGATTGCAGTTATCCCAAACCGATGGTAGTACTGATGGCTATCAATGCTGGAGTCTTCATTTACCTCTTTGGTTCATTCTACGTCAAGACCTACAAGAAGAACAAATCCCTAAAAGCAGCAGCTTCAAAAACCAGCAACGGAGTTGCAAACGGAAATATAGAACACAAAACAAATGAATGCGAAACTAGAAGTATAGATGAAACAAACGAAGATGAAAAGAAAAGTATAGAAATACCAAACGGCAAACAAAATGGAAAAATAAATGAAATACTACATTCAACATTGAACGGTCTTGCGACGAATGGAAATATTGAGAAATTAAAATACCAATAACACTAGATGTATTATTTTGAAATTGTTGTATATTGTAGTATAGATAGGTTAATAATAGCAATATTTTTAATATTATTTTGTATTGTTTAAGTTATGATTAAGATAACAATAATGATTATTAAAAATAAGGTTGTGAAATAAACAAATAGACGATTCGCTACAGTGGTGCCTAAGTAAACAAAAAATACTTAACTGGTTCAGATAACAAAAGACTTATATTTTATCAAAGTGAAATAAAAGAACTGTTGTTTTGTCATACAATATGTTTGTAGTATGCAGCAAGTGGTTGATTTTATTCAATAAAAAGCGAATGGTTGATAGTCGTTTTTTTATTACAAACACAAAGTTTTGAAAAGTCTGAATGCCGTATTTTTACCTTACCTGCCGAATGAATTTTAAGACTCATCAAATAATGTGATAGCAGATTGAAATCATATGACTTTTTATGGTAAATCTGTGGTGAAATAGTTAATCAGTAACCGTACAGCAACTAGTGAACATTTTTTTTTTACTATTATTTGGCAAAGCTATATGAGAAATTCGTTTGTAAGGAACGTTTCGCTTCTACTGGTGATTCTATATGACCGTTCAAAAAAGCATTCAATGTTAATCTAACTGTTTGCGCCCTTTTTCCCTATTCCTGTATTGTTTTTTGTCCTGGCAACACAATCCCAAAAATACTTTTTATCCAAAATTTATCCTACCTACAACCTACAGTTCAAATAGAATCGCTACCCGCGCAACAAGTACTCTTACGCAAAATTCGCTGTAAAAATAACCAAATTATCTCAAATCAAAATAAACCTTATACAAAACTATATAAAATATTGTGAATTCACAAGTGTCAATATAGACGAGGATTAAAATCAACGCGGGAAGGTCAAAGCAGGAGATCATCATCGAGGTAGGTTTCCTATTTTTCCTTTCCAATTAAAATTTACCGCAAATCCAGCAACCAACGCAAACATAATGGTCCTTCAACGCCGATAATTATTCCAAGGAGTTTTTTACAGTTGTTTTCATATAATAATTGTATTTAATCTTTAAATCCTTTCTATATTTGCATTTCATAATATTCTATATAACATATCTCCGCAATTATTTCGCTATTACAACAATACTACAACATTCTTGTACATTTCTATTTCATTGCCATACGAAAATAAATTTCTTCAGCTGATTCTAAATAGCTGACCGAAATAATTTGTCTATGATCAATAATCGCATCTGCAGCTCTTGTCTGTGGTCAATCTGTCATTCTCTGCGGTTTGACATTGACATTGTCAAAGCGTCGCAAACAAAGTCATTTTTCATTGCGAGAAAGAACTTTGAATATTATTTTATGTTTTTCAGATATTATTAAATTGTTTTATTTATTAAGTGATACGTTTATCCATAACAATGCCGCTCTCAATCCAGGAAAGAAACGTTAAATTGTTCGAAAGTAAGTTGACGAGCTATTTGGATAAGATCAAAGGCATTCTTAATAAAGTAAGTCAGGCCGATAAATTAGGTTGTGTTGTGTTTATGGAGGAAGCAGAAAGCTTAAAGAATTTGTACTATGCATAAATATCAAGAAGCCAAACTTGAGTTGGACGAGACATATATTCCTAATTTTGCACGCGATGAGTTTGATGTAACATATCAATCGATCAAATATATTTATTTCAAAAGTAAAACTACAAATGAAATCAAGGTGGAGCAAACAACGCAAATTAAGACTAGCCCTCCTAAACTGCCACCCCTCAAATTACCTGTGTTTAGTGGGAAAGTATCAGAATGGATTTTATTCTACGAGACATTCTCCAGGGTGATAGATAAAAATGATGAATTGTCTGACGCGGAAAGGGTACAATATCTGGTAGGACAACTCTCCGGTAAGGCTCTCAAAACAATAGAAGGAGTCCCCCCAACCCCAGACAATTATTCTGTCATTTGGAAAATGTTAACAGATAAATACCAAGATGACAGAGTAATGGCTACATATTACATTGATCAATTGTTGACTCTTAGCAAAGTCAATGGTCCAAGTGATTTGGAAGTTTTTATGGATAAATTTCTGTCCTCAGTATCTGCGTTAAAGCAACTTAAATTGGAAAATGTGTTAGAGTTTTTCCTTATAAGACTAAGTACAAGTAAGCTGGACAAGCAAACCATTAATGGATTTGAGACATCACTGATGGGACAAAAAGGCATTCCTTCATTTGATGATTTTTCATCTTATATTAGCGAACGTGTAAAGTTATTAAGTAGAACATCCCAATCGGTAGATGTTTCAAATCAACGTAGGGCAGGCAGCAAAAATTATACGTAAGCATTTGTAAATTTAAATAATAATCCCAAATTTCACACAAAATGTGTTAATTGCAATATGATTGCAGTGAACGTCTAGGTTGCAACATATTTTCAAACACAGCTCAAGCCTCTGTACGAGGTATAGGCAACGCTACACACCCAGTATTAGGGGTGTCTAAGCTGCGACTCTATTCAAGACATTCATCTTATTCTATAGAGGTACGGCCTCTGGTGGTTGATAAAATCACTGATAAATTACCAACGACACAGGTAGATAGAAATGTCTTATCATACTTACAACATGTACCACTCGCTGATAGTCAATTTCAAATACCAAAGACTATTGATTTGGTATTGGGAGCTCAATGGTTCCCTATGATTTTGAAACAAGGACGGGTAGACGGCCCGCCTGGATGTCCACACGCTTTAGAAACTTCATTGGGATTCATCGTAATGGGAACCGCCCCCGCAGCTGAAATTAGTGATTTGGGTAGAACATTTTGTGCAATCACTAATGAGCCTAGTATTGAAACACTTATTGCTAAATTTTGGGAATTAGAAAAGATTCAAGATAAGCAATTTTTATCACCCGATGAACAAAAATGTGAAAATATTTATAATGATTCAACAACGCGCGACTCATGTGGTCGATACACAGTATCATTACCCTTTAATACGGACCCTAAGTTATTAGGAGATTCATATTCATCTGCGGAACGCAGATTTTACGCATGGGAGAAACGCATTCTATCCACGCCTTTTATAAGGCAGGAGTACGATAATGTTATTATTGAATACCTTGATAAAGGTTATTTAACGCAGGTTACGGAAAGTACTCATTCTGGGTATTATATTCCACATCACGCAGTTATCCGAGAGGATAAATCCACTACTAGGGTACGCATTGTATTAGACGCAAGTGCTAAATCTAAATCAGGATTCGCACTTAACGACATTTTATTTTCTGGGAAAAATTTACAATTTGAATTGTCAAATATTTTACTAAATTTACGATTTTATCCTATTATTCTATCAGCTGACGTCAAGCAGATGTATCTTCAGGTGATGGTTAAAGAAGAACATAGATGTTACCAACGTATTCTATATAGATTTAAACCACACGAAGAACTAAATACATATGAATTTACTCGCGTATGTTTTGGTTTAAAATGTAGCCCATTTTTGGCACTACGTACAATCCGTCAACTAGCATCTGATGAACTTCACAAATTTCCAAAGGCTTCAGAAATTGTCAACCGAGACATCTATATGGACGATATTGCTACAAGTGTGTCTACGGTAAGCGAAGCAGTAACATTATCAAAACAGTTAATTGATTTGTTCAAGGCAGGTGGTTTCGATTTGAAGTTTACCAGCAATTCATCAGAGGTGCTCAAAGAAATACCAGAATCTTCACGATTGTCGCATACTGTGCAGTTTGGAGAGAGTGATCTATTAAAGATTTTAGGTTTATGTTGGGATCCGATACAAGACATATTTACATTCCAAGTAAATGTGGAGTCACACAAATGTACAAAACGTAATATGCTATCCACTATAGCAAGATTATGGGATATAATGGGATTTGTAGCCCCGGTAATTTTGTACGCTAAGCTTTTGGTAAAACAGTTATGGCTGCTAAAAATAGACTGGGATGATTCCCCCCCGCAAGACATTCAATCAGCATGGGAACAATTTGTATCAGAGCTACCCATGTTGGAGCGTATCAGGATTCCGCGTCATGTTGGTGTTTTTCAAAGGAATTGCATATTGACAGTTGTGGGCTTTTCAGATGCAAGTGAAGCTGCTTATGGAGGAGTGGTGTATATACATGTTGAAAACAAGGATAATAATTCAATTTCAGTGAAGTTATTATGTGCAAAATCAAAGGTGGCTCCGGTGCAATCGGTAAGCCTAGCAAGACTGGAATTGTGCGCTGCGTTACTACTGTCGAATCTCATTCGAGCAGTGTATGAACTATATTCTAAACGGCATGAAATTAATAAAACTGTTGCATTTTCAGACTCAACAGTGACTCTAGGGTGGATACATTCTTCCCCGCACCGATGGCAAACATTTGTGGCCAATAGGGTAGCAAAAATCCAGGAAAATATGAACCCGGAGGATTTCTTTCACATCAGCGGAAAGCAAAATCCAGCGGATTGTTTGTCTCGCGGACTTACACCGTCGCAATTTCTTAGCCATCCATTGTGGATGGAGGGTCCACTGTGGCTCAAGCAAAGGGTACAAGATTGGCCGATGCAACAATTTAAGCAGGGAATAGAAAATCCACCGGAGGAGAAACCTGTTTGTTTTCTTGTGTCGCAATCAAAACCCTTTCCTTTTCTTTATGATTTGGCATTGCGAGTGTCTTCGTGGCCAAAACTCTTGCGCATCGTGGTATATGTATTGAAGTTCATTCGCAAATTACCTCGGTCTCACAAGATTGAGGTGGCTGATATGGAATTCGCTGAAAGTGAAATCATTAAAGCATTACAACATGTTCACTTCCAGGAATTTTTCCACAAGGGAAAATCATCCTCAGCAGCCTTTCGCAGTTTGTCTCCATTTATTCAAGATGGAGTGATTCGTGTTGGAGGCAGACTTTCAAACGCAAACATAGATTACAACAGTCAACACCCCATACTTTTGCCTGGAAAAGATTATGTCACTAATATTATTATAGATTATTATCATCACAAGTACTTACATACTGGGCCACAATTATTGATGTCGCTACTGCGACAAAAATTTTGTATTTTGTCAGCCAGAGGAGCGGTGAGATCACGAATACACAAATGTGTCACGTGCTTTAAAGTTTCTCCCAAACCAACATTTCCATCAATGGCAGATTTGCCAAAATGTCGTGTGAACGAGTCGAAACCATTTGTACATACTGTGGGCCTAGACAAAACACATTAGAAAGCGAATCGTAAATTCGAATCGACAAAGCGAATTCTTCGATAACGAAGTACGGTTTCGTAGACAAACACACTTCGTTTCTATATCGCCGTGGCGATAAGACGCAAAGCGTCGATTCGACACATGACGTCAGAGAGCGTCGATTTTTTCTATGATTTTTAATTGTTACGTTGGCAGCCATTTCATTTATTGTTGTTGATCTATGGTCGATATGTCATTATATTCTTCTTCTTCTTCTTTAATTTAGCATATTACTCCTAAAAATAAGGTGTTCATGCCATGATCTCTTGTATATTAATTATGACAAATATCAAAATCTTTGTTTATAGTAATTGCTGTGTTTATATTTTATTAAAGTTAGATTTAGAAAAATACGTACAGAATAAGATGCGTAACTATTTAATATTGGCCTTAATGCAAGATAATAAAATTTTAAGAAGGATTGTATTGTCGGTTGATAATAGAATAGAAATATTAGATCGGAATTCCACGCGGCATCTTAGTTCATTCAATAATGGGCCCATTGATGGGGGAAGTTGTTGCCTGCAATACTTTGTCCTGGCAAAAGACAAGGCGATGACTGTCGCTGCTAACTGTTGTGGCAAAGTATAGATCGGATTCGAAAAAAAAAACAATTATGGGAACCTGTCAGGAATTATTATTGGATATTCAAATAAATAAATGATTTAGGTCTTCGGTACCACCGCACTAGCAATACAATATTCATTCAATATAATCTTCAGGTTTTCATTTACCGATGTTGAAGGATTTTCTAGTGCTTTTATCTTGTGAGATTGTGAAAAAAATCATTAAATATGGACGGTTGTGATATTTTTGTGAAATATGGACTCAACCATGAAATATGGAAAATAATACTATGTATTTACATATTAATCCTGGCCCTACTTATCACGAATCATAGACTAATTAACATTAGCAACGATATCTCATGACGTCACCATATTTTTCGACGCGCGCCGACGCCATATATATTATGAAATCATATATGTAATGCGTAGACAAACCCATTTAATTTTGACAGTTCGGCGAATTCTTCGTCAATATTTGTCGAATTCTTCGACTTCGCCGCCATCTTTTTGACGATAAGAAATCTTTGTAGATAACGAAGAAAAATAATTCGTTTGTTAAAAATTCGACACTTTGAAAGGAAATTTTCTAAAATAAAATGTTTACTAACATTTTAATTATGTTTTACAATAAAATAAAGGTAATAAATTATACACCCCATTGTTCAGAAATCCCACCCCATTGCCTGGACCCCACCAGGGGGGGGTTCAGGTAGCTCGTTTCCCCCAGAAATGACCCCGGATCGTTTAAAGAACAAGGGCCTAATGATCGGAGCCCTGAATATCCGCACTCCGCACTCGAGGGCGGCCGGGGAGCTTGTTGCTGCCAAGTTGGTGGGAGACTATGGACTGGGTATCCTGGGGCTGAGCTAGGCATGCAACCTAGGGCGGGGCAGAGAGACGCTGGCAACTTTGTCATGCTGCACTCTGGTCACCGAACTGCACGGATGCGTGGCGTCGCTCTACTTTTAAGTAAATATGCCTTCACTCGCCTTCTTGATTGGGAACCTGTTTCTGACCGCCTGATGAGTGCGTCCTTCAAGATGACAGGCGAAACACTGACGGTCCTGACGACCCCCAGTATGGACCAGGCGTCATGGGGTAATACATAATAACGGAAGCCGTCTGATTGCTTTCGCCACGGTCCATCGAGTCTTTATATGTGGAACCCTGTTCTATTCCAAAGAGCTAAAGATAGAACTTCACAAACAGAACATGTAGGAGGAACAATGAACACTTTACTAATTCTTTTAAAAGCGACACTTAAGAGATAATAATAAATGTTCTTGAAAATCAAAACAGTTGTAAAATGATTAATAAATGAACTAGCAACAACTAATCCATTTATGATCCTGTTCTCTATTTTGTTTCACAAGAACATCTGTTATTTTCTTGAAAGATGTTGATAGCATACCTATGTGTGTATTAAATTGCGTAAATGTCTATAGTTGTTTTCGCTAAATATCCTGGTGCGCCATTTTCCATTCATATTCCCTTCTATTCCTATCTTATTATAATTGCAAGCTACGGTTTTCCACTGTCGCAAACTTGTTGTTAGCCCTATCAAAATCTGAAAAGCTTCTAGACCTTCTTCGAAAACCTCTTGGATGCACAGATATATTGTTTCTTATGCTTATTAATGTACAGTAAAGAATCAATAAATAAATAAAACAATTAGATAATGTTCTATAGCTTTATTATTGTGTTTACTAATATTGTACATATTGAATTTGAAATAAATAAAATGATCACAGAAGAGCACATGGATGTGGTATTGACTGATCTGCAAAATAAGAAGAAAATATTATTGTACAGAAAATGCTTACAACCTTGATCTGGCTCAATTCTGACGGACATTGGAAGTGGAAATGTTTAATAAATTCCAATTTATCCGTTGTCTTTGGATGTCCCGATTTTATTGATTGTTCCATTTAGCATTCTAATGCACCACGTAAAAATTTGTAAAAAAATAATACATTTTATTTTTAACGATTTTTTAGCAGTAGTGACATTGTTTTTGTAAAAATACATAATTTTGCTGGTTGTTTTCGTCATATCGAAATTATTTTTCATATTGAACGGAATTTTCAACAATATCAATTTAAATAAAAATCCAAACACTAACCGTCTTACTTCTGAAAAAATGGTTAATTGTAAGATTACGTATAAATCACTGATAAGTTTTTACTTCAATTATAAAAAAAATATTGAATCTGCGTTTGTTTTGTATGAAGATGACATTTCATACAAAATTTTGTAAACAAACAAATAGTAGCTCGGCAACGCGAGTGGTACCAACGTAAGAATCAAAAAAACATTCAGAAAAACGACGATGTCTGACGTAATGTGTCGAATCGACGCTGCCGATGCATCGCCAAAGAGAAAAATTCGAAAGTAGATAACGAAGTCTGTTTGTCTACGAAACTGTACTTCGTTTTCGAAGATTTCGTCGTGGCGATAATAATTTACTCGTTTTCTAATATTGTCAAGGAAACAAAGCGTTCGCTGATAAACAAATTCCATGCGAAATGAAAGTATTTATATATAAAAATCTATGGTGACTCTCGACAATGGTGCATATTATGTCAGGAATGTTATATTTATAAAAATTAAAATTAAGTGAATATAAATAAGTAGGTACACCGTTGACATCTTTCATCTCTTAATCAGTGTTGCCAGGTGTTCGGCATTTTACCGAATTTTTTCGGTATTTTAGAACCATGTTCGGCGTTCGCTATGAAGAAAATTTCTAAAGGACTGGTTGAAAAAGTAATTTTCCAACCAGTCCTTTCCGAAATTTTCGGAATAACGTTTTTCTTTTTTTACTGAATTTTCATCTTTCTGGAGATACCAAATCTTGAGAATCACTTTTTTATGGTGAACTTTAATTCTTTTCAGATACCAAGTGGGAACACTGGTTCGCTATTTTTTGGGAAAAAAACCTGATAACCCTGATTTTATCCAACAATATGTTATTGATGATTCACGACGAGTTCTTTGAAAATCATTTCATGATTATAAGCCAGGATGAAGTTCGATGGGTCAGCTAGTTGTGGATTAAAACTACTAAGTATATAGTAAATGCCAAAAAAATACAAACTGTCGTTATTTTTTTTAATAAAGTGTCGATAAATGGAAGTATAAAATATAAATTATATATTATTACATATTTTCAATTTAAAATAATTTAATAAATATGTCTCGAATGCTGAAAAAACAACATATTATTTTTCTACAAATAATTCTTATCGTCGCAAAGATGGCGGCGATTTGTCGAAGATTTCGCCAAAGTGTCAAAATAAATGTGTTTGTCTACGAAGAACGTACAAAATGTATGGCGTCGTCGAGCGTCGAAAGAAATCGTGACGTCATGGAAGCGAAATCGAAATATCGTTTCTAATGAACTGTCATTATGTGGTTTTGTCTACCAAATTGACCCATTGGCGTAAAGTTCGTTTGTAGTCGATCGCCAAATGCGATTTTGTCTAGGCCCACTGGTGTCGATTATGCTGGACACTTTTTTATAACTGCCAGCAGATATCGGGGTACTAGAAAGATGAAAGTCTATATTTGCTTATTCGTACACGAGCAGTACACATTGAGTTAGCTGTGGATCTTTCTACGCAATCATTCTTAAATGCATTTAAGCGATTTATAGCACGCCGCGGTCCATGTCTGAATTTATATTCAGATTGTGGAACCAATTTTTTAGGAGACAAGGCACATCTTGATGCATTATATAAATGCCTAGCTTCAAATGAATTTAATAGTTCATTAAGACATGAACTACTGGAACACCGAATTAATTGGAGGATGAATTCTCCCGTCCAGTAGTCAAGATATGTCCATTACCTGTGGACTATTAATTCCTTTTTTTTGTTTAAATTTTGTTAGTTTTTCATTTTTTTATTTTATTTTTGTAACATTGTGTTATTTTTCGCAATGAAAGACATACAGCTCTTTCTCCTTTTGATTTCGATTATTATTATTATTTTATTTTTTTTACAATTGTTGAATCGCAGAGAATTGATGTGCCTTTCGCAGGCGATGTGTATTAAGTTATATTGATCATACTCTATTTTATTTTTTTTGTTTTCTTGTGGGTCACTCCATCTGTGACGCACTCAACTTTTCTTTTTTTTTTGTTGACAGTGGTCTGTCAAGGCGGGGGCCATGTTTGCGCCCTTTTTCCCTATTCCTGTATTGTTTTTTGTCCTGGCAACACAATCCCAAAAATACTTTTTATCCAAAATTTATCCTACCTACAACCTACAGTTCAAATAGAATCGCTACCCGCGCAACAAGTACTCTTACGCAAAATTCGCTGTAAAAATAACCAAATTATCTCAAATCAAAATAAACCTTATACAAAACCATATAAAATATTGTGAATTCACAAGTGTCAATATAGACGAGGATTAAAATCAACGCGGGAAGGTCAAAGCAGGAGATCATCATCGAGGTAGGTTTCCTATTTTTCCTTTCCAATTAAAATTTACCGCAAATCCAGCAACCAACGCAAACACTAACGTTTAATTTGTAGTAGAAGTGAGGTTCAAGATGGTAAAACGATGACACCTTAACACTCAAGAACCTCGATAGGAAAAAGTTGAATGGATTTTTTTTATTTGTAACAATTTATAGAAAAACATGTTGACAGAGGTAAGAGATATCGTTTGCCACTGGAAGAATGATCAAAATTAGGTACCCATTTCATGTGGTAAATCACTTTTCGCAACATATCTTAACCTCGGAAATAACCTGATATAATACCTATGTATCATATTCATAAAAGTAGGTCATATCAATTGGTTTTGGAACATGTATAAAATCACGTAATCCAATGCACAGATTAAAACATAAATCATCAAACCAATCTGAGTAAACATGCGTATTCTAGATCGATGTAGTTTCTATTAGGATATAACCTGTACTATATTAAAAAAGGCGTTAAATGGCACGCATAAATTTAATTTTAATTACATGTATTAAATATCTAATGGTAAGACAAACATAAATCAAAGAGTTAATAATTATTATTAAAATTGATTTGGAAAAAAAATTGCAAATCAAATTTGCAACAGAAGTGATCCTGTTGTGTGAAGAAGTAAATTTGCAGAATGTAGATAGTATTATGTTTTTTTTAACTGATTCTTGCGAGAGTTCGGGAGGAAAGGCGAATATAGAACACCATATCAGAGAGACGCATTGACTGGGGCATCTAATTAGACACGGAAATTTACTGGGTACAAAATTGGAGAAATGGTTGAGGATTCGATTGGTATAGATGAGGCCTGCGTCAGGAATATTTGCAACAGATAAGCCAGGACATGGAGTGCAGTTCATACACCGAACTAAAGAGAACAGCGGAAAACCGAGAGGAGTTGAGTAGAGAATGTTCGCGCTTGCTGCAAACCAATCCACAGGGTTGAAACCGCAGTAGATACTTAATAATACAGAGTGTTTCATCCACTAAGGAGTCCTATAAACGTTGCATTTCTTTAGTTACAAATAGCTATAGCTATTTTGATTTTAGAAGTATAAACAGCAGTAAAAGCGCTCTATCAGAAACAGCTCAAACTCTAGGTAGAGAGGTCTAACTTTAGCTACGTTGTAATGGACATTATAGTAGTTATAGTTTACACTGATAAGCTTAAAAAACACTCGTGGTATAGGTAGATCTCTAGGTGCTATACCTTGTTAGAGAAAATCAGTTTCTACCTGTAGACACAGCTCTAGAGAAGTCCACGTAGTATGTAGGTATTCAACTGTACAATGCGATTGATTGGTGGAAAAGTATTTTCTTCCACTAACTTCTAACCAAATACGACTTAACAAAATTTTTGATTGAAACATTTTTTACATTATTGTTTTAAGTAAAGGTATATCTAATTCGATCAAGTAATGAAAAACGTTACTACATTTCATATCTATTATATCTATAATCTATAAAATATTTGTGTCGTAAAATATATTTAGATTTTTTTTTTATTTTAGTTTTTATCCTGAGATTTTCAGGTCTTAACAGGTACCTACATAGATACACATTATTTAACCAGGGTCACTTGACCAGCGAATTATTCAAGGTTGCATTAAAATTTGCATTCGAATTGATTTAGACAATAAATTATAAGAAATAGTAGCGATACGCGTAAATATAAATCTATTTTCGCAATACGAACAATAAATAATTGTTAATTAAACACTTTCATCACTATCAACACATGGCGTAAACTTGTATTGTTCGCAGTTTTACATCCAGCTCGGGCTCAACACATCAGTTCAAGATGTCAAGTACACTCGGCTATTTAGCTAGCTATAAAATCGAAATTAGCGGGACAATCAAATCAACACCCCTGACCCTGTATCCCTGTTCTTAGTGAACCAGAACTATCAGACTTGCGAAAAATGGGAGCTTTTTTGAGGATGTGGAGCAAATGTTACAGGATAGGACATAATATTCCATCTCATTCCTTTCATACGAGTGAAATTCGTATATTATCATTCTTGGCAACTGGGAAAGGTTCTTAGGCCGAGAACTCACTTGAGTCACGAGTACGAGCCGTCGCCGTATCAATATTATTAAAAGGACGCATGCGTTCCGCTCGCGTTCGATTTACGTTTTTTGATAATGCTGATACAACGGCTCGTGCTCTCAGCTCAAGTGAGAACATGGCCTTATCATGAGAAATTATGGCACTAAACAGGCGTGGCGGGTAACTTGGAACCATATTTATTTACCCATCAAAGTAGACTATGGAATGGGGAATGATATTTTGGACAGTGTAACTGATTGTAGGGATTTGGGCGTATATTTCAAAGCTGATTTATCTTTTAAGCATCATAGTGACTGCATAGTGGAAAAATCTACGAAGATGTTGGGTTTTGTATTAAGAAATTCCAGACATTTTAGAAAACGAAACACATTGGAGTCTCTTTACAATGCTTTTGTTCGCTCTACCTTGGACTCTGCCTCAATAATATGGAGTCCAAGTGAGGCACTCCATATATTGAAAGTAGAGAAAATTCATAAAAAGTTTCTTCGCCATGTCTATAAAGTTGAAAACGGGTATTATCCTTATTTATATCCTTCGGCCTTTATAAGAGGCTGCTTGAGTATGTCTTCTCTGGAAAGGAGGCGTATGGATTATTTATGTAGACATTTCTTTAAGCTGATCAGGGGTATAATACAATACCTACCCTTCGGTGTTAGGTGAAATAAAACTATACGTTCCTGATGCATACACTCGGGCTAGATCGCACATTCTCTTCTGTCCAATTTCGGGCAGAACAAATATAATCCGCAACTCTCCGGTAAATAGAGCTGTCAAATTATTTAATGACATGGCGGATCGCATCGATATCTTTTGTATCCCATACAGTGAATTTACAAGACAGATCAACATGATTCTACCGTGACTTGATAAAGTCAACTGTTATTTTTTATTTATATCATCTTTTTTTTTTGTAATTATTGTCATCACTCATCGCAAAGGCTTGTCGCTGTTATGATGAGTGGTGTTTGTTTTGAAGTATGTAAATAAATTTATACAAAATGTATCGTGTACTCACTTTACTTCCGTTACCTACTACCTTCCGATAAAACTTAGAATACGGGTACTGATCGAGACTATGAAACACATAGTGCTCAGGTGTTCAATTAAAATAATTGAGGAATCGCTGAAAGACAGGTGACGACAACGGTAATGAAATATTTGGAAAATATTGAAGAAGAGTTGTAAATCTAAGATAATGTTCGCAAGCATGCGAGAGAAGAGAAAATGCTATAAAATGTCTAGTTTTTTAAATAAAAACATTTAACTGTGAAAAAAATTATATTTTTTTTGTAGTTGCTCCTTTCATATAACAACAATTCCTCAATTTATTTTTCAATGAACATTTATTTCAATGAGACTCTAAGTTAAAAAATCAGCAAAATTGTAATTAAATTGTGAATAAGGTAAGAAATTTAAAATCTCTGGCAGTGGGCTCTATAAGACTTCTCGGGATCCAGAGAACAACCTACGGATGATGTTCACCAAACTCCTATAGGATTGGCATTAAAGGAAAAAAAACAAGTAGGTAGTTGATTCAATGTATTTAGAAATTGTTCTTAGGGGTTGATTTAGTTTCTGTCGTTGAAACAATTATTTAGTGGATTTATCTTTAAAACCGATAATTTGTACTTTTTTGTATTTCTAATGTTACAAAATTGTTATAGCAGCTATTTTACAACCAGATGACGTTCTCTTGTTGACTTTTTTCGACAATTCATTGTAGAGTAAAGTAAAACAGGAAGGCATGAAAATCTATTAATAGTTGCTATCAATAATTGTTAATTTTAGACTGCAAGCTCAGAATAGTTTTGAATGGAATATATTTACATTTCTTAATATATTCAAATCTGATATCTTGCTCAATATTTTCCAGCATTATAAAATTGATTAAAATGTAATTGGTGAATTGTTGTAATTGGTGAACTGTTCATTATAAAAGAAAGTATAAGTGTATGGTACTTCACATAATTAGTTGTGGGTGCGTCGCACATCGGCTGTATTCACACACGTGGGCAACCTTGTTATGATATTGTATTATTTTTATTAGTTAAAATTACAGTTTACTCTCGCAAACACCGACAAAATAAATAAGCCTTGCTTGAGTTTATCTATTAAATTATTATGTTAATCATAATTTGACTAGATCCCTCCAAAATAAAGGAGTACCTACTTAAATGTACCTATATACTTCACTGGTGTATGTTTCGTAATGTATATGTGAGGAGCAAACATTCAAACCGTGTTTTGTCACAAATACAATAAAAATTAGTTATGAATGCAGAATTACTCGTTATCAACAATAGTATCAAGTAGTATAAACGAAATCAACAAAAGATGATAACTCACACACAAAAACTTATTTGAAAAGTGTTCTTTCAATCAAACAATGTTTTGTGAAATGAAATTTTCAAACAAAAATAGTTTTGTCCCCATTGACCAATCACAGAGCACAAAGCGCCATTTTGTATTGTGATTTAACTGTTTTTTTTTAAAATGTTTTAACTGTTAGTTAAAATTATATAGCTGCTTTTCATACATACATTCATACATTCAAAAAGTAATATGTCCACAAGTTTTAAATTATAAAGCTGCTTTTCATACATTCAAAAAGTGATATGTCCACAAGTTTCAGTCAAAACAAGTTTTGTCCAAATTTTAAACCTTATATTTACTCTATATTCCTTAATGATAGATTTATGGCATTTATTTACAAATTAATGTTACTAATGACTTACCTACATATAACAGAAGTACCTAAAAAACATTCTATGTGTTATAGTTTAAGCGGAATTCGTTTTTTGTCTCTATCTTTTTTTCATATCTCTGTGACAAAACACGGTTTGAATGTTTGCTCCTCATGTATTGTCTTATTTTTGTATCAATTTCCCTGTCTGTATAGGTATTAATGTTAAAATAAAATAAATAATAATATAAATCCTCAATATACCTACCATGGTATATCTGTGGTGGCATGGTAAAAGGCATTAAGTCAGTGGGATGACATTTCTCAGTATGGCGGATTTACTTGTCAGTATTTTAAGAGGTTTCATTTTTGTCAAATATTATTTAATACAAATAAAATAGATCAACTTTGATGCATTTACTTCGTTAAAAAGGGTTCACCATACGATAACTCATATTTATTTCTTCAATATTTCTTTGTTTATATGCTTTATTTATAATGCGTGTCTTTTTACCTTGACAATTTTGGCTCATAGGTCGAAAAATTTTGTACTTGGGTCAAATTTTACAAGGAAATATACCCAGTTACTCTCTATCACATGCTAATTTATTATTTTTCAACACTTACATTTTATTCTTCATAAATATTAGTTATTTTTTAGCTTACCTATTATTATTTTCTAGCATAGCATTCCCAGAACATCAGTAGGTATATTTTTTTTGCTCAGAATGTAATATTGTTAAGTAATAAATGAAGAATATTCTTTGAATAATAAAATGAAATTAGTTAATTATAGATACAATTACCTTTGTTAAGATAACACTCTCTCACAATGTACCGATCCTTCAAAGCAGAGCTGAGGAATTTATACACGGTTTGGGAAGAAGTCATACAAGCTGCACAAAATCATGCGCAGGGGAGGTTCCAATATCAAACCATTGCAAACCAGATGAATATTCGGAAATTTGAACATTACGACCTAATGGCGAACGTTGTTAACGTAAAGTGATCACACTAATCCAACCTTCGAAATAACATTAGAAGATGGTCGTAAGCCCGTAGTGGTTTGTTCATACTATTTTAAAATCGAACTGTATAATCAGTCATCAGTTGTTGATATAATAGTTCGCACAGCACGACTTTCTTTAAATTATATTAATAATAGTATTAAAATAGCAATGAAAAAATATTTAAATGAAATAATAATATGCAGATAGTATTACCGATCTATTGTCTATAGCTTAACAATAAAAACAACGAAAGCTGTAAACAGATTGGTCGACAGATAAGGAAGATACCTGCCACAAAGTTCACAAAATACATTATTTAAACACATTTTAAAAAGGTTCACTTTTAAAAGAACGGCTTCTCACGGCAGCTCTATCATAGACAACACCGTTTTACTTCGTGGTATACAAAATTCGACGCGCGTCGTTTTACCTTGCCAAATAAAATTAATATTGAGTTATGTCGGAATGAAAACTTGCTTTTAAATCCTTTATAAGTGGATTTTTTTAAACTTATGTTTTTGAACTTTGTTCTGTTTGTGATAATGTATGATGTAGCGCATATAACTCAAAATGCTGAAAAACGCGACTTAATGCCTTTTACCATGCCACCACAGATATAACATATTTTTTTTATTCATTTTCATCTCTAGGCCCCTTCGGGCACTTGGAGTCGTCAAAAATATACAAAATCAGACATAATTAAACATTATTAAATTTCAGCACATCAATAACAAATACACAAAATATGCAAATATGCTAATACCCAAATATGCTAACAACAATATTACTTTGACGATGCTATGTAAAGTCATACCAAATCTTCAAGTCATGCTGGATCGATTTTCCATGGGCTCTATGAGATGCCATGCTAAAAGATCGATGGAACATTAGCCGATTCAGTCAAGTCAACAAACTTTTATACTGGAGTAAGCACAAAGAGCTGGACCGTATCATGATGATATAGATATGCGATGTGGTAAAATAAAGACACTCTAAATTCTTAAAACTACTAAACAGATGGTATAAAATCCAGAGCCGACTCTCTGTATCAAAAAACTTCCTTTGAATCAGCGAAATTTAGGCAGGTACTTATAATTATTACTGAGGAACGACTCCAGTAAAACCTTTTGACATCGAAAAAACGAGTTAGTGCGTCACGAAAAAAATCATAATTGAAATACCTGCATTCCAAAAGATAATATTTATATGAAAATAGGAAACGATTTCATCTGAATGTTTCCTTGAACCTATCGAGTGTGTTGACATAGTAAAATTATTCCCTGGAAGTATGTAAATCGGCCACAAACTATTATACCTACGGTACTGTCTTCCTACCGATGAATATTAACGAGTTAGCTTATAGGTATGTATAGTTACACATTACGTCCATACATTTTAATATAATTATCGACATTTGCCCCGTTGTATGTATATTACTTTATCATCTATTGCACTCTTCAAAATACTGTCTATTATGTTTCCTTTCAGTTACAAGTATAGTTTCAGGTTAAAAGTCGTCTTTCACACCGGTGTGTCCGATAGTTGTTTCAAGTGTATCGCAACATATCGGAATATTTAGTTGAATTTTAAGATGGCTGTAATTTTAAGGCAACTTTATGGATTATACCACACCGTTTTTGTGGAGTGGGGAGGTAAAGTTTTTTTATGTATGCACATTTAAATCATGATATCTGATATAAATGAGGAGCTTGTGAAGAGAGGCATCAATGTATTTTCGTTTCATAAAACTGGATATAAGTTTCCTTTTGTTCCGTTGAGTCTAGACAACTCAGTTGAATGAAATTAACGCTTTAATACGATTTAAGTATCAGTTTCGATATGTGAAAGGTCATGTTCATCTCTCATCACCTAAAAAACTCCGTTTTTTTTTCATCCTTTATTCGCCGTACTTCAAAATGACCTTCTATCTTAGAAGACTAATCAAGTCTCGTATCTTGGTACTTGGTATCTTCAAAAACATATTTCCTGTTCTTCACCTTTCTCAGTTTTGTGTTGTATAATTACCTACATTTAAATTTATTGTACTCTTTTGTTTAATAAGGGGTTCAATTTTCATATCCCAAACCCATCAGGTGTGTGTTGAATATCCTCATGCTTCCAGTAGAATTCGAGCCTACATCCAAGCTGTGCCGTGCCAAGGAGCTAACCTCCAAGCCACCAGCTGGGTGTAAAAACTAGCTAGATATAAGTTTCCACCTAAACCTCTATAAATTAGTAAAATTATGAATATCTGTCGGTATTTATGAGAATCTTTCCTAAAGTAGATGGTTTTCGAATGTTAATATTTTCGGATGCCTTAGGACTGTTGTATAATAAGTATGACCTAAAAAGTTGTATAAATTAATTATTTATACAGGTATCTTAGTGCCTTTTAGCGACAACAGTGGTCACCACAATGCAATACCTACTTATTAATAAATTTTCTTAGTAAATTTATTTGGAATACTTTTAGATCCCAGAACAGACGATTTCTTCTTGATGTCATCTCCATTACCTGGCATCGCACTGTTAGGAGTTTACTTATATTTCGTACAAAATCTCGGACCAAAGTTAATGAAGGACAGAAAACCATTGCAACTGAAGAATGTTATGATAGTTTATAATGTAATACAAATTATATGGTGTTACTACATAGCGCATAAGGTAAGGACAATATATATAGAGTTCTCCAATAAGAGGTTTCATTTTAAATAGCCCACTATTAGGGCAGATGTTAATTTTAAGACTCTCATTTTTTTGACATTTCTTCTTCTTCTTCGTTGGGTGCCCTGTCAGGTCCCCCCGACGTTGGCGACAAAGCCACTCGGTCCTGCGCTGCTGTGAAGAGTTCATCGACCTTTGATATTCCGGTCCACTCCCGGATGTTTCGCAGCCAGGACATCTGCTTTCTGCCCACTCCCCGTCTTCCCTCAATCTTGCCCTCAAATATTAGTTGAAGAAGGCGGTACATCTCCCCTCGCAACACAATGGCCCAAATATGAAACCTTCTTCACTTTAATATGCAATTGACAATCTTGACATTTGGTAAAAACTACGCCATTACTAAAAATGGAATAATTATTATTCATGCTTCAACAAAATATTTACATTGAGTAAATTGAAGATATTTTCAACAAAACGACACTACGTGCCACATAAATAACGAATCCATCGCAATTTCGGAAGAAATGATTCCTGGCCGTGTTATTTCTCGAAGGGTGATCACAATAGGCCACCGAGATCTTGTGATTTAACATATTTAAACATCCTTTTTCTTGGAGCCACGTCAAAGATCAGACCTATGCCAATTATCTAATTCGATAACACCCAGAAAGATGGATTTCTGCATGTTATCGAAGACCTACAGACGCAAATGTGCGAATTTGTCATGGAAAATTGCATGAAAAGGATGTGGTGCTGCAAAGGTAGCCATGGCGGCCATTTGGCTGATAATGTATTCCATTGTTAATGGCATACCATCTTCTTTACAATGAAATAAAACTTTCATTGATTTCTATTAAAAAACACAAGTTTTTTTGAAATATCGAAATGAAACCTCTTGTTGTATAAGCCTATATTTCAGTTTATTATTCTTTTTGTTGTTGTTGTTGTCAAGGGTGACCCGATAGAGTACCAAACATATAGTTTAAGAGTAACCTGTGTATTGTAGTTGTTGTTGTCAAGGGTGACCCGATAGAGTACCAAACATATAGTTTAAGAGTAACCTGTGTATTGTAGTTGTTGTTGTCAAGGGTGACCCGATAGAGTACCAAACATATAGTTTAAGAGTAACCTGTGTATTGTAGTTTTATGTCAGTGGTCTTCAAACGATGAAAATGAAAGGGGATTATTTTTTCAATTTAGGAATAGTTAATATTTTTTTTATTATTCATCGAGCGCAATTGAGATGTCCCTATGTGGGGTTTTCAGGGATAGTAAATAGACATCAGATCCTGCAAATAAACTACTTATTATGTAATTGTTTACATTATAATTTGCGTCCGTAATACTACAGCTGCTATTTGACGGTACCGGTATCCAAGGAAGTCACCAGCTGGGTTATTCACAAAAATGTAACTACAATTGTCAAATATTTGAGACTTTTTGCATTATTATTTTATCGATTTTAATTAATGATTCCGCGAATCCTTAACATACGAAATTGTAATTTAAGGTAATTTCTGTTTTATTGTGGAATGAACTTTGATTTATTAAATAATTTATTTGAAATCACATTTGAGGTATCGAGGATAGCGAAATACATAGATTAGGATGCTAGGATGATATTTTTTTCTGGAACGTCTCCCAATTTTTTTCTCTATCCAAACATAAAAAAAAACAATATTTATAGAAACGTAGGATGTAGAAAAATGTGAAGATTAATCTACTCTAATACTCTAATAACGCGAGCATTTTAGCGTTATAATGAGGTCTTCTTCTTCCTCTTTGATTAGGCCTGCTGGCCTGTTGTTCCTGCTACGTTGTCCTCTTGGGAAGCTGAGTGCCAACTGTCCCTCCAGCGTTTAGGCGGTCGTCCTGGAGGTCTGCTTCCTTGTGGTATGTTGTCTTTGGCAATTTTTGCGGCTCTTGTGTCTTCCATTCTTGAATCCATTCTTGAAACGTGGCCGTTCCAAAACCGTCTCCTTTGTCTTCCCCACCTTACAAAGTCCTCGACTTCGCAGATCCTATGGATCTATGTGTTTCTGACTCTATCGCGAAGGGAATAATGAAGTAAAATAATAAAATATGTTTAGTTCGAACTAACCTTCATAGTTGATTTAGGAGATTCACTTTCCCTTTGCTATTCAAAATTTCATTTCCAAAACTGTAGCTCATTGCAAAATCTCATAGTGTTTGAATAATTCATAAAAAAATCTATGCGAACAAGCAAATTTTTGTCGACCATTGACATATAGATCGATCGAGTTGAATTGAAATATTACGCAGGTATTTAGATACTTAGTACTGAATACTCAGTAGGTACTTAGTAATGAATGATTACGATAGGATCAATATAATATGTGCTCATATGCTAATGATATACTTACATATTATGCAATATTCTTTTGTATATAGTAATAGTAAAATTAACACTAGTCAATGTTCACAAAACGTACGTACCAATATAGGGTCGTGTGAACTACCAAAAACTATATATGTCAAAGGGCGCGTACATAATTAGGTCGGAAGATATCAAAATGCAGGATTGATATTATCATACGAAGAAACCACTTAACATACTAAACTTAAATGAATGTATACAAATCTATAGAAATATAAAAGAAAGTCGGGTTAGGCCAACATTTATAACTCGAGATCGGCTGAACAGCTTCTTCCGATGTTTGATTTATTGGATTCTTCTCCGTTCCGGATAACAGAATACCTATAAAAATTGAAAATGGAAAAGAAATAATATAAAATATAATATGAAGGTTAGTATGGAACGGATTTCCTGACAGCGTCATCTATGTAAATTCTATATAAACAACATTTTTGTTTACCTGGAAAAACAACCTTCTTCGTCTTCTTCTAGTGTTCTATCGGGTTTCACTGACGTCAAAGACCATTTGAGAGAAAGCCTTCATGTGTTTTCAACTGCTCTGAACAAATCTTCGACAGTTCTCAGTCCGGTCCATACCCACAAATGTTTCAGAGCCAGGAATGTTGCTTCCTACCAACCCCTCTGCGGCCCTCTATTTTCCCCTTCACGATGAGTTGTTACACGTTATATTATGTTCTACCTCTCATTATGTGACCAAATTACGAAGTCTTACGTACCTCAATTCACACAAGCGACTTAGCGCTTTAGAAATGGTGTCTATATATTGTTCTCAATAAATAAAAAAAAAAAAAAAAAAAATAATAATTACTTAGTTGAAAAAAAAAATAGGGCGGGATCCACTCCGATGTGGGACCTTTACGGTGATACCGGAGTATAAAATCCTGTAATATTTGAGTGGTGGAGTGTCTCTCAGTTATTTATTTAATTTTTCAATTTAAGTCAGGAAACTTAAAAACAAAGAAATACGCGGGCAGGTAGATGGCTCACTTATTATATTTTGTTTTTATTGTGATTAAAAGATACATACAATATTTAACCTGATAATAACAAATTAATATAATAATAACTACTTAATACAATCTTCGCCATCTATCGCAGAAATCAAAAAGCTTAATCGAATTGATGTATTGTGTAAGTCAAGTTATATACTCGTAGTTATAATGAAATTTTTTATTTTAACGATTTGTTTTATGATATTCACTGAAGATGGCGTTTGTCTGTCTTTAAACAGTTAATTTCTTTAAGTTAAGCTACATAATATTCTGGAAGAAATTAATAATAATAATAATATAACACTTTATTGGGTAAAAATATACATAATAATTAACCAACCTATTATAGATATAACATTTAATCTGTTGCATGTTATATAAAAAAAATACATACACATATATAAACAAATAAATACATAATACATTATTGATATGAAATTTTTCAAACTTTCCAGGCGGTAGTTTTGGCGTGGGGCTGGAAGTATCGATGGATCTGTGAACCTGTAAATTATTACAACTCTCAAGATGCCTTAGATATTCTGCATACGACACATTCATATTTTTTGCTCAAAGTAACAGATCTGTTAGACACGGTAAGAATTCTTAAATATTTCATTTCTTATGCACTTATGTTCATACCTGTTCGAATGATGTACGGAAGTGCAGTGTGGACAATGGACATGAACAAAAATAAGTTTTGGACGCCTGGACCCCATCAGGGGGGAGAGAGTTCAGGCAGCTGTTGTCCCCCCTGTCATAACAACGGCAAGACCCTCTCATATTGTGTTTCGCTCCTTGCACCCATGCAAATCTGAGGGTTTTTGTCATGATGTGGGAGGAGGTCATAAACACCAAGTTGGGTAAAACGTAATATATAATATAGTGGGTTATTTTAGTTAACATAATTCTTGTTTTTATGGATAGACTTTTCATGATGTTGCACCTTATATTTTCCAGGTGTTTTTTGTTCTAAGAAAGAAGCATGGGCATGTGTCATTTTTGCACGTGTACCACCACACAGGCATGGTGATGCTTGGGTGGGGTGCCACCAAATATTTGGGAGGTAAGAATTTTTCAAAATCCACATACCTTTTATTAAACTTTATTCGAACGTTCCACCCGAGATCAAGAGATTTAAAATCTTTATGGTGAAACTCGATTTTTGAACTGCGCTGTGTCCACTGTCCATCTTAGGAAACCTGTGTATTTTAACCGTTAAAAAGATGTCGTGTAGTCACGTTACCTCACCTATTGACATAAAGGTATGGAAGTAATAGCCTATCATCTCTATATATAAAAATGGAAGCCTATTTTCCGTGTTCACAGCATCACGCGCGAATGGTTTGACCAATTTCGACCTAATTTTTTTGTGTTTACTTTTGTCAGGAAAAGGTTCTTGTGTAAGGAAAACATTAGAAATTTGAAAGAATATGTAACAACTAAAAACTCTAAGAATTCATTAGGTACTGATGTTTGATTTTTAAATGGAACAAACCACTACGGGCTTACGACCGTCTTCTACAGTTATTTCGAAGGCTAGCTTAGTGTGATCACTTTACGTTAACAACGTTCGCCATTAGGTGGTAATGTTTAAGTCTCCGAAACTCCTAATCATGAGAATTTTAGAAAATTAAATAATGTTTTTTAATGTTTTTGACAATATAAAATTTGCTTTTTTTTGTAATTAAGACTAATTGGCGTTTGACATCAGTCTGACAGTTGTGTGATAGATTAATTAAAACAGATGCATCGCTCGGAATTAAATTGATCAAATACGTAATCAATTTATCACCATATGAAATGTTAGATTATTTTCTATATATTTTTTATTTATTTTATTTTCAACACATGGCGTAAAGCCATTTAAATGTTAATATAGTATTGATTTGGTACATATATATTTAACAACAACAAAATTTGAACAGATCGAAGGGGGTGTACACATCATGATGATAATCAGGAGTATAAAATCACATCGCCAGTCATTTTGGTCTAGATTAGAGATTAATTCAATATACATATGTAGTAAAGACAGGAAAAAGTCTTTCGGGAAAACTAGTAAAATATATACATCAAGAACTTATGGAGAGTATAACAGAAATTGGGGATTCTTTGTAACATATTTAAGAAATATAAGACTTAAACCTAGTATGCTACCGGACTCCAAAGTTGTCGTAAAGGCCACATAGGAATGATTTCTGTCTGATGTTTAAGGATTTCAGTGATATTGATTTAAGTGTTGGGATTTATTGTGAGCGAATTCTAAGTAGGTAGTGAAGCGAGCTATACTTTAATAACCAGAGAAGTTTTAAAAATTAGTACAATATAAGATTAGGAAACAGGAAAAGCAAAAATTGGGTAATGACTATGCGTTTTGTGCGAATGTATTTGGTGATTCCTTTATATCATTTAAGCGCTCAATCTCCCACCACTTTAATCCGAACATGTATTGAGATTCTTCTGCATTGTAAATTCTTTGATAGGTATGATGGTTCGCATTTTGTATTGTTGGAGTCTTGTGCTTGCTGGTGTGTGTGCGTTTGTGGTTATGGGTTGAGGGTTGACAATATTATATATGACATATATTTTTATTTTTGTTTTTATTTTTACTGATTTTTTACTGTTGTATAATTTCTGTCTGCATCAACTGTTTTTGTGCCGACTGATTGTATGATTCTCACTGGCTGACTTTTCTTTTCTTTGGTTTTTTGTTGTGTATGTGTTGATTTAGCCTTTTTGTATGTGTTTTCTTTTTGCTTCTTATATTGTATATGTAATAATGTTAATGGCCTATGGTCGTATATGATTTAATAAATAATAAATAAATAAATAAAACAAAACCAAATATTTCAATATAGAATTGATAGAAGATTTTCCTATAGTGTTAGGTATATGGTGCCTGCTACTGAAATAGTAACAGAAATCGAAAATATTCCTAAAGTCGGGTTATCACATCAGCATCAATTTTTGACCTGAATTTACTAAACGGAGAAAGAAATAGTGAAATAAACAGGTAGTTTATTTATGTATGATTGCACGATCAAAAAATTCGCGAGAGAAAACCTGTTGGTTAGCATATTATGTTGGCGCGTGAGGAAATTATCACAAGGCCTTAAACTTGATCTTAGTCAAATCAAAGGTTAAATCATCAATCAGACGAGACACGAGCGGGTTAACCTTTGGCTTGAGGAGGTACCTACTTTACTTTTACCATTAATTTTTTATCGGCCAATAATGTATTTAGATCATGGAAGCTTTCTGTCAAGTACTTGAAATAAATAGGTAGCTGGTTTAGCAGATTCTAGAACTAGTTTGACTTTGATCTCAAATAATAATAAGCCGGAAAGCCGCGCCTGTGAAAGGGTGAGCATTGATAACGGACTTTGAGCCAAACACACTTACTTCCTCTTATTATTCTTGCAACATACTTATAAAACATATTATTTAGCAAGACTGCCTTTGCAAAATTACGATAAATTTTATTTCTGAAATATATTTTTGACCGACTAAGCGACTCATCTCCGCTGAAGATGGTTGCTTAGTCCTCCGAAAATAAATTTATCGTAATACTGCAAAGGTAAGTAGTCTTCTTTATAAATTAGTATATGACTAATTATTACAAAGTTACAAATAATGTGTTTGAAGAATTTATTATTTATTTTTTATTAAATCATATATTATTACATATACAATATAAGAAGCAAAAAGAAAACAGATACTAAAAGGCTAAATCAACATATACACAATAAAAAACGAAAGAAAAGAAAAGTCAACCAGTGAATATAATACAATCAGTCGGCACAAAACAGTTGATGCAGACAGAAATTATACAACAGTAAAAAGTCAGTAAAATAAAAGCAAAAATAAAAAATATAAGTCATAGATAATATTGTCAACCTTCAACCCAAAACCACAAACGCACACACACCAGCAAGCATAAGACCCCAACAATACAAAATGCGAACTATCAAATCAAAATAATTTACAATGCAGAAGAATCTCAGTACATGTTCATATTAAAGTAGCGGGAGATTGAGCGCTTAAATGATATAAAGGAATCGCCAAATATGTAGGTATATCCGCGCAAAACGCATAGTCATTACCCAATTTATGGAGACGAATTAGACTCCCGAAGACGAGGAAGACCCTCAATAGCTTCTTCCATCCCATCGAGGCATAGCTGAGAGATTTGGACACGTTGTGGATAGAAGTCATTGCAACTGTGCGAGATCAAGCGACTGTTTGATCTTCCTATATTATATGCCCCCAAGTGGGGTCTAAAAGGGATGATTGATTGAATTATTTGTAATGAGGTTTTTCAGAACCAGCATTAGGGCAAAGGCTTTACATTACTGTAAAAACAAGGGGTAATTATGTACGAGTAATACAAACTTATACAAAATAGTAGTAGGTGTTTTTTTTTTCAATTATATCTGTCGAAAGTCAATGGATGAGGCAGATTCCAGTTCATCGATCTCGTCTAATCTCATAAAAAATACCAAATCCTTTCGTTATAGCACTAATAATAATAGGTAGAGTAGGCGTATTGGCGTTGACAAAATATATGACAACACCCGGAAAAGTTAATCTATTACAATATGTAATATAATATCACACCTCTTCAAACTTAAGACATATGAAATGCCGAATACAAGCGATGCGTGTACGTACACCTGTAACAATGTTCCCAATACATAAGAAACTCTCATTAATGTTTGAAGATAACTGACGGTCGTCTGTATATTGATGTCAATCTCTAATCCGAAATTCTATCTCTCAAATCGACATGAGAGTTTAAAATATTTTTCGATGCCTTCCGCACTTGTATCATCTGTCCATAAATAATAATAATAGTACCTATACCATAGTATATAGTATAATAATAATGAAAAAGACAAAGGTTATGGCGCAAACACCAATACATGTCATGATAGACAATACATGTATAGAAACCGTAGATTCTTACGTCTATCTGGGACACAAAATGATGCTGGGTAGAGCAAATCAAACCGCAGAAATAGATCGAAGGACTGGCTTGGGATGGGCTGCTTTCCAAAATGTGAGGCATTTATTGAAGGATCCTAAAATCCCCATCAACCTCAAACGGAAGGTCTGTAATGCTTGTGTCTTACCAGTCAGTACTTACCTACTTATGGGTTCGAACCCTCACATTAACCCAAAAAAGTGCTGAGAAATTAAGGGTAGCTCAACGAGCAATGCTGGGTATAAGTCTTAGGGACAGAATTAGAAATATCATAATAAGAGCTAGAACAGGAGTGTCGGACATAGTCGAACGAGTGACAGCGTTAAAATGGCGATGAGCCGGTCATGTCGCTCGTTTGGAGGATAAATGGACAAACTGTTTCCTGTGCGGCGCCCTAGGACTACAATTAGAAACCCTGGCCGTCCACAGCTTCGATGGAGGGACGACATTGTAAGAACCGTTGGCTCGCAATGGATGCAGGTTGCACAAGATCGGGGGACGTGGAAGAGTCTGGAGGAGGCCTATGTCCATGAGTGGACTGATACAGGCTGAGAAGGAAGGAATAGTATAACACTTTTCTATACAAAGGTGTCAGTATAGCCGGCGGAACTTATTGCCTGAGGAAATTTTTTCGTCAACTGGCCCCGTCCGATCTGAGACAGGCCAACCCCGGGTACAAATTTCATGTGAAAAACACTTAAAATAAACTCTGACCCGACCGGGAATCGAACCCGGGACCTCGTGATCTGAAGCCACACCAGTACAATTAGGCTTCCGAGGTCGTTAGATAAACTGACAATTTATTGAAATTCGGTTTTTAAAAGTTAAATCAAATTTGAACCACCAAGAGTTAGAACGTCTTCGATTTCCGTTTAAACTAGTTTTGACTACCTTTTTTTCTTTTGTTCTGTTGAGCCTTAACCATCCACTGCTGCATAGAAAAAACTTTAAGCATATCAACATTTCAAATTTCACGTATCCAATGATGTCATTATTTTTGAAAGAAAATTGTGAAATAGCGCTCGCTCAGTCTTTGACAACGGAACCTTAAAAATGTTCAAACTTATAATCTAAATTACTTTTGTTCGAATTTCGTGCACTGGCCGACCACTAGTATCAAGAAATCTATGAATTATTATGCGTGATATTATGCGAGGGGTTATTGGCATTATAACGGCATGCTTGCCAAGGGGGTTTGGCGAGGACGTCCTTCCACGTTGGACCATGGGTCTACCTACACTATCCGCAGAGGTGATTACTCAACGTAAAGTTAATATACGTCATATAGTTTCCAGGGAAGAATGACTCATATTTTGAGGGTGTGTGAGTAAGTAATTAAGGTCAAATAAATCCCTAAATAGGACCTATTTGGACACCCAATAATGGCGTCCATGGCTTCACATAAAAAGTAAAATACGATCCCTTTTTTCCCATTCAATGTTCCCCCTAAATTCTGATCTCAGTGTGACTTTTTCTTAATTTAACCATTTTCCATTGTCACCCGATTTCCATGAGGCAGTCCCGGGAATACCAGGGTGATGCAATTACGTAAAACCTGAATGAATGGATGAATCAGTGGTAAAATAGTCTTTTAAAAACACGTTTTATTATTTGTATGTTCACGTAACCGACAGACATTTAAAACAGTACTTAAATGATTGGTAAACACTCAAAGTGAACACAAATACACTCTATGACTCTTTCATAGAAAGCTACTTAAAGCTTGTGTCGTGAAAGAGGAAGATGTTCCGCATCTGGGATTGAACCCACGACCTCCGCATGAAACAGTACGAAAGCCGACAACCGCTAGTCTACCAACCACTTACTACCTGGACGTGTTTTTATTTCTTCATGTCCGATAAGTAGTTGGAGTCATGTCTTCCGCAGTACTCAACATTTCGTCCCAATACGCATCGACACTCGAAGAGCAACTTCACACAATCTTCTAACGCCTCTACTCACCTGGAGTGACAAGACTGAAGACGTGCCATGTTCTCTTTGGGGTTCCTCAGAAAGACAGTCAGGTCGGTCGATGAAACATAGAGCCTAGTTCACGCAGGTCTAGTAGCGAGTAATTTAGTTGCTACATAGCTTGCGTCTGACAAAAAAACGTTCACAATTTGTTCGATTACTGTGTGTTAATGTAAACAATAAATGAAAGGTTTTTTTTTTAAATGAACTGCCCTCAACACTATATGGTTGTGCTCGTAACGTAATTCTTGTTGTAATAAAATCAGCTCATCTAAAACTATTGGTCGCTCTTGAAAGAGCGTATCTCGCCCTAAAAAGGAACAAAATGGATCGACTCTACAACAACTGCTGACTATTTTGGTGCTCAGCCACGCTTAGTTAAATTACTAATTATATTAGTTAAATTACTCACTACTTGACTAAAATATGTAATGCAAAGTCGTTAATTAACTACAAAATATTTTTTTGATATTTTTTTCTAAGTACCTAGGTAGTTGATGTTTAAAAAGAGCACAAAGATCACACTCGTAACATATACCTATAGAACATAACTATTTTATTTTACGCATAATTTTAGGAACTTGAAAAATATTGTTTTTTTTAGTATATACTAACATAAAATATGTAAATCTTTTCTTTTGTATAGGTACTATGTACTATGTCACGTGTCATAGGTAGGACGCATTTTAATAGTTTGTTTAAACTGCGAAATGCCTTTACTATAGTACCTAAGTCAAAACAATTCATATTTCAAAACAATAAACTTAGATATAATCATATTATAAACATAATCACGTGTAGGTATGTTTGGCCTTTTCCAAGAAGTAAGTTTTATTACTGTGTATACCATGTATATAGTATGACTTATATTTTTGTAGTTGTTTATTTTATAATTCGTTGTTTATATGGAAGGAGGATAATCCAACATATAAACCTTTTTTTGGTTCTCTTTAAATCTATAGGAACACATTAAATATATATACATGTTTCATTGAACCTATCAGCACGGTTACTCTTGAAACTCGATTCCAATCCTAAAATCGTAAACTCCCAAAATGGTACTCTTGAAATGCGACGTTAGCGCACGATTGGATTCAAATCGAGTGGTGATTTGAAGAAAATGTGAAATCGTGTAAAATTTGAAAATTGGTACTCTTGACGTCGTTTTGACAACTACTCGATTCCACGGAATTGTGTTGGAATCGTCTAACTGTCATTATTTACAAGATCGCAAGAAAGTAACTTTTTTGAAATCGAGAAGACGTATATTAATTATATTACTTAAAAATGGCTCGTCTTTATGGCATTATTTTTTAACATTTTGGAAAACGCGCATCAAGTCGATATGCGTCAACGAAATAACTTGCGTAGAATATCAAGATAATCGCAAAATGCGTTTAGCATAAGTAGTGGGGAATTTATATATAGCAAATTATAGAATATCAAAAGAGATGTTTGAAGAGTTGTGGGGGATTTTGGAACCTCACATGACAAAACCTTAAAGACGAAGTGATATCTGTGTGCAAAACATGCAACTCGACATCATTACCATTGGAAGATATGAAAATGACAATATAACCATACCCACAGCACCAACAGTTCTTTCTGCAGCTCATGACTGAATCCAGACATGAGTAGTTCATCAGCTGTGGAATTCACATCATAGACGAATATGAAAAATTTAAGAGAGTTTAAGAAATTACCATTTTATTATAAAAAGCTTCTGTATTATTATCAATTCCTAATTTACAGCGAAAATATTTTTCATATTGCAATAACAGACTTGAAACGAAAATATTGTTTTCACGGCTTGGAACGCCAATCTCAAATCCGATTCCAATCGCACGGAATTTGGTTCAAGAGTGCGGTTTTGAAATTGGAATCGAGATTGTGATTGAAATTGGAATTGGGTTCGAATCGAGTGTCGAGAGTAGGCCTGCAGCTCATACTAAACATTATTTCAAAACTATTAGGTAAATATAAAAAGAACATATTAAAATTTAAAAAAGTTATGTAGGTGTCGATACAACAGAGCAATACTTACAAGCGACGCGCGATCATTTCAAACAAGGGGGTTACTTGGACGATCGAATTTACGTCTGTCCGTCTGTCCGTCTGCCCAGTTAGGACAAGTTCATACATTGTTATATGTTTGAACAGGGCCTCCGCGTTCATGCGATCATCGCAATCGCACGATCATGCGACCAGCTAGGACAGAGCCTTATTGCTTCCCAGTGTATCACAGAGGGAGGATGTTATGTTATGTTGAGCGGAATACAGAGCATAATTACCTACAGATTATTTTTTTTTCTTCTTAAGTCATACGTTATGAAGTGGTTGGTAGACCAGTAGTGTCAGTCGGCGACTTTCATGCGTACACCGTATTTGAGGTCGTGGGCTCGAATCCCGGTGCTGACCATTTCCACTTTCACAACACAAGCTTTGCTTTAAGTGAAAGATGTAGAATGTGTATTTGTGTTCACTTTGGGTGAGCCCAGATTAATTTTTCTAAAAAAAAATATATCAAAACTTAAGTCACACATTAGGTAGGTACCTGCCTACATACATAATTATATGAAATATTAACTATCGAATGGTATCTACCTATGTGTACGCGCCTATTAAGGTTTAATTACATTAATTTAACCACATTAACTTAATTTGAATTGGTCGGTATCATAGAGAACCAGGTAAAGATTTACAGAAACACCTACCTATAATAATTATGTTTATATTGTGACGCAATTGGTTCGTACTTTATTTAGCGAAAAAACACTTAAATACGCAATTTTTATGAACTTGTATATATTAAAAATGAGTATAAACTTACTAGAAATTACTATCACCCGTCACATTATGACAAACTGAACCTCCTAATTTAACAGTTACACAATGGCTACCCCCATTTTTAGCCGCGATATCGTCAATTCTCATACCAGTACGGTTTCTTCTGAATTTCGAATTCGATACGACATCTACTTGTATGATTCCACACATATCTGATTAAGTCTTAAATTATTACTTACATTATTTATCAAATCTTTTCTGGAGGTTCCTTATTTTGTTACCTTTGAAACATGAACTTAATCTTTGGTTAGCACGTTTTTGTATATTGTATCTGACAATCGATTCCCTGGAGGCCAACCACCAGCAGTTTTTGGAACCAAACTATGTTTTCATTGATTCTCCTTGCTTTTTCGGTGGCGAAAGGATTAGCCGACCAGTGGTCGTTTCCAGCGGCGCCAGATTGCTTTCGTGTTATTTGTTTTTGCTTTCATTTCGGTTACTTGTTATCTTTCCTTGTTTCGTTTGCGCTTTTTTACTTTCTTTCTGCAATGCAATCGTGCGTGGAGGCTCCTTTCTTGCCCCCCTGGAGGTCTAGGATGATGAGCATCTGCTGGTGTGCCAGAATTTGGAACAGACGTGCGACCTGAACGACATGTATGAGGCGAAAGACAAGGCGATTGCTGCTGCTACATATTGGATGGGAAGGGCTTAGCTTTTACACGGACTCGGGAAGTAAGTATTGATTCTCCTTATAAAAGCAGGCCCGTCGTCTTTTGCCATCCAGATGCTCAATCGCTTAAACATATTGCAAAATGGCTATTCATTGAAAACTACGAGGCCAATTGACCACTGTAAAGATTTTCTTGAATAAAATTCAACTCAGTGTATTAAAATATTTATTTATCAAATTCCTAAAAATGTGAAATTTTCAATATATTTTGACAAATTTTGGGGACCAGTAATCATTATTAAGTTTTTCATAATTCGAAAACTTTAGAGCCTGTGTGTGACCGGAAGATTTATTTATTTATTAAATCATCCACGACGTAAACGCCTTTTACGTGTAATTTATTTTATTTACAAGGAGAATAAACAAAAATAGTAACATAATATCACACAAATCGAACACAATCATACAAGACATTTAAAACAATAATAATACAGAAATTAAAATTTATGATAAAAAAGTATGATTAAATTTTAAATTCATTTAAAACAAAAGCAAATTGAAAACATTGGCTATGCGTATAAAAATATTCAGGACAAAATAAATAAAAATTAGAAAATTTACTATATATATATATATATATTTTTTTTAACGAATCTGTGCTCACTCAAAGTGAACACAAATACACTCTTTGACTCTTTCGCAGTAAGCTACTCAAAGCCAAAGAAAACAGGAAGGCACCTGGGATCGAACCACGACGTCCGCACCAAACAGTACGAAAGCCGGCGATAGGTACTATAATATCATTTACGAAAAGGTAAATGATATAGTATTGTCGACCAGTTTCGATGTCAAGATGTCGACCAGTTTTGATGATTCTATTTTATTATACGATTCTCATCTTTTCCGCGAACAATAACACACAATACATAGATTTTTCATTAACCAACAGCTTTCATTTACCTGTCGAATCGAAAACAGCTACGAAGGTGATGGGTAGGTATAAACTGGCTGGTAATAATACCTACAGATCGTATGAATGAAAAACGTCAGCATTAAATGGACTGTTATACATAATATCAAAAAGATTGTTGTGTTTGAAATTGATATTATATTATTACAGGGTAGTCTTATACATAATACAGACGTCTTTCACCTTTGGTTCAAGGCATAGTTCATTAATTTTTTTATTATCATACTGTTGTTATTCCTCTCTTTCATTATCGAAGAATCCCGATGAGATGACGTGAAATGATATTTATGATAAAACATACATCTATATTGAGATAGAAAGAAATCTCAATCAGTGCTGACGTAACGTTATATTATTGCGTTATAAAGTTATCAACTAATGCGATCCAAACCTTGCACTAATGACGTTCAAGTTTCAAATGGTAAATTTTAACCTCTGCTTCCGGCTATTATACTTCTAGTGCTTATTTCAAAGGCTGGCTTGTTGTGATCACTTTATGTTCTTGTGTGAACACTTTATGAACAGCGTTCGGCCTAAAGTGGTCAAATTTAAAACCCCAAGCCTATGAGTGTTTTCAGCATTTCTAAAAAAATATTCATGTTTATGGAGTAATAAAGACAATATTATGTTAACATGTAATTTTCTCTGTATCTAATCAAATATTTTCAACACTATATATCTGAACCTGAGAGCAAATATGTATTAACTCCATTTTTTGCGAAATCACTCAAATACATATTCGAAATATACGCCGCATATTCGAAATATAATACGACACAGTAAGTGTTTTTTTTTGTGAGTACCTAAGACAAATTGTCTCTCAGGTACAGAGATATGATGTTTATCCATTAACAGTTAGGCACATATCAGTTAAAACGAAATAAATGACTTCGGCATATCCCGTCACTAAGTATGCCAGAATGTTTTCACATCCTTCTGTGATTTTTGTAGTTGTTGGTTTTGGTGACAAATAAAAATAACATTACCTAATAGAGGAAACGTGTTGTTAAAAGGACTCGAGTTCTTCAAAAGCCACACGAACGACCGTGAGGAACACCAACTCATATTAACGAAAAGATTATTAAAATCTGCAATTAGCTATAACGCACGTCGTAGCACTTGTTTGACTCAATTTCAGAATTAGCTACCTAATTAAGTAGTGTGAAAATTATTACTAAAATGCAATAACATGTATTGGTAGCATGTAAAAACATATTCTTGTTGGAAGACATCGGACATTCGTGTAAAACTAGTTTTGTTTTAAATCCCAAATCCAGGTACACGTCTAATACTCGTACAAAGTTTTTCAACATGCAAATTAATGAATACACGTTCAATATCTGTTGCAAACATCACATTTGTATGAGTGCTATCTCAATGTTTGTGTGTGTACCATTAGGGCTTACTACCTTCATCAATCATGATGGCTGGTTTAGTTGTGATCACCTTTACGTATACAACGTTCACCATTTAAGTACACTGATTCGAATATTTTCTCCCAGTGCCACGCTGGGGATTCGAACCACGGCCACTCCGATGATGTTCGAGTATACCTGCCGTCGCTAGCACTGGGCTGCGAGCGGCTCGTCGGGGATCGAGAGAAACCAGGTATTAATGTTTCCCTTGTTACAATCTGCGACATCTACTGCTTTTAGAGAGAAATTTTGAAAGCAACCATCTTTTTCTGTAAGATTTCTTTTTTACCGACCCGATTACCTCGAGTAAGCCCTAATGGTACACACACAAACATTGAAACACACAAACACGTAAGCCCTAATGGTACACACACAAACATTGAAACACACAAACACGTAAGCCCTAATGGTACACACACAAACATTGAAACACACAAACACGTAAGCCCTAATGGTACACACACAAACATTGAAACACACAAACACGTAAGCCCTAATGGTACACACACAAACATTGAAACACACAAACACGTAAGCCCTAATGGTACACACACAAACATTGAAACACACAAACACGTAAGCCCTAATGGTACACATACTATAATTATTGAAATAGCACTCATACAAATGTGATGTTTGCAACAGATATTGAACGTGTATTGATAAGAATCGCGTCCACTATGTGGTCTAAAAAAGTTGATAGCATGCGCTAATATTGATGAAAATTAATGTTTTTTTATTTCTTTCCAGGTGGACATGGAACATTATTAGGTTTAGTCAATTCTATTGTTCACGTTGTAATGTACTCCTATTACCTTCTAACCCTCATAAATGACGACTATAAGAATAGTTTAACCTTGAAGAAAAGGATAACTCAATTACAAATCGTGAGTAACTATTTCAGTTAGTGTATCATTAAGGGTTTCGTGTCTGACCAAAAGTCATTCATAATCATTTAATTTCTATGATTCATCAGTATGGGTGTGAGTCCTGGCACTTGACTAAAGCCCAGGCACAAAAAGTATCTGCATTCGAAACGAAGTGCCTCAGGAGAATTTTGGGTAAAATATGGTACCACCGCATCACAAACGACGCTATACGCGTCAGTAGGCCCATCATTTCCACCATTACGGAGAAGAGATGGGCATGGCAGGGACATATGTTGAGGATGCCGAATGACAGTTGGCCGAGGAGAGTGCTGTTTTTCCTCCCATCAGGGTTTCGAAGACGTGGAAGACCCTCTCATACCGTGTTCCGTTCCTTCGAGGCAGAGTTGAGGGAGTTGTACATGGTGTGGGTGGAGGTCATAAGCATTGCGCAATATTAAGCGCAGTGGAGAGCCCTTGTTGGCTCTCTATGCTCCTGAGTGGAGTTCAAAAGGAGTTTTGATTTGATTGATTTTTGATTCATCAGTGGAAATTGAAATTTACAAAGGGCAAAATGTTTGTTATAAGTTTTAATTTCTTTTATAAAAATGAATCTAGGCTCACTCAGTGGCGGATTTACGCATTTGCCGCCAGCAGGCTCAAGGCTGTTCAAATTTTGCCGCCCCTTCTAACCTTCGATACCCTACACGGACAAAAGAAGGTTAAAACATGATTCTCTGTTTTTTTTAAATTATATAAAGGGTGACTGGTAATTCGATACATTTCTTGTAAGGGGTTATACTAGAGCAAATTTGCAACAACTTTGTTCCAATTAACCAGGGGTAAAATGCCAGTGGTTTTCGAGTTATTTTACTTTTTACAGTTTTTTTTTCAAATTTTCACCTTTTGAGATAAAATTGGAATTTGTGAACAAAGTACTCCATTTAGGAAAGTAAAAATCGGCCAGGCACTCCCGCACCGCGCTCCAAATAAAAAAGTATTAGCAGATTGACAAACGTCAAATTCCTCACTTTGACAGGTTAATTTAAGTGGTGAAATCTTATAACATTTAGGTATTTATTTATTTTTTATTTCTGTAAGACAATAATTTTTTCTGGGGAAAATTTGCCGCCCTCTAAAATCCGCCGCCCTAGGCTCAAGCCTACTCAGCCTGCTGGTAAATCCGCCACTGGGCTCACTATATACATAGAAAGAGAACACGCCGACAAATCTTATAAGATTTGGCGTGACTCAATTTGTTATATTTGTAAATATTTATTTGTTTTAATAATTAATAAAAAAAACTAAAAGTGAACACAAATACACCATGACATCATTTATACTAAGCAAAGGCTTGTTTCGTGAAAGAGGAAAATGGCCGGCATGGGAACGGATAAACGACCTTCAGAAAGAAAATCGGCTACCGCACCGCTATGCTACCAACCACTTCAAATACTAATGGAATACGACTTCTTTATTTAAGGGTGATTCATATTTTTCCTCTCAATAAATATTGAGAAACACTTCATTGTCTTTCTCAATATGTTTTTCAAGATGCGAGTTTCAAAATGTGCCAAATTTCAAATCAAACTCATCCATTATAAATGAAGTTGTTTTCCTGGTGAATAATCGCGAAACGAAACATTAACAGGAAAAGAATAATTAAAAAATACCCGTTTAAGTACATGTTTTTATTACAGGAGACATATTAAAATATTCTCACTGTTTGCAGATTCAATTCTTGATGTTTGTCATCCACTTCAGTGTGCCCGTCTTCATATCACAATGCGATTATCCAGCTTGGACTGCGGGTATAATGGTCCCGCAGAACCTTTTCATGCTTATATTGTTTCTAGATTTTTATTTTAAAACCTACTTAAAACCCAGTAAACATCCGAAATTAGCTAAAAATGGCGAAGAGAGAAAGAAAAAAATATCCTCAAGTAATGATCACAAAACAGGTTAAATAAAATAATATGTAGATATAATAAACGTTTGGGACTTGAATGTGGTAGAAAATTGTCTATGTTGTGCGTAAAATATTACTTATGTTAATACAATTACATAAGTAAAGAAAATATACAAAATTTTTGTTGCCCTATTTTGTTTTATTTCTAAAAAATATAATGTTTTGTATCAAAATGGTCTCACTATAAGTAAAATATTGAAAAAAGACAGAGTGAGAACTTTGTGTGATTTTTATACTCTTCTTTCGTCTGGCTAATCATCCGAATTGTTTCCTAATCTACCCACATCTATAGCAGTTTCATTTTTAAGCTATTTTATTACATCTTTCACTGCTTTATTTAAAATCTCTGATCAGTGGAAAATAAGAGTTTAGCGGTAGAAAATTTGCGATCAAGCCGTCGCGTCGTCGAGGTAGTTTAACCCATATCTTAAAGAAAAAATAACAACTAATGACTCTAACAATTCATCACTAATGTTCGATTTTTAAATGGAACAAACCACTACGGGCTTACGACCGTCTTCTACTGTTATTTCGAAGGCTGGCTTAGTGTGATCACTTTACGTTAACAACGTTCGCCATTAGGTGGTAGTGTTTGTCTCCGAAACTCCTAATCATGAGAATTCTCAACATGTTCAACATGTCGAAAAATCTCATGTATGCAACAAGTAGAAATTTAATAATAATATGAAAAATAGAGCTAAAAGTTGGAAATTGTTGAGAACAAGAGAGCAACCAAATTTAAAGACTGCGACTGCTGTCATGTATTTGGCGCCAAGATATGACTATATCCATTTTTGTTAATGTCTCATATTTATTGCCTATTGGCTTTGTTGGTGCACAACGTTCTAATTATCTAAACATAATTAACCCATATCTATTGATTGCGAACTGATCTCTGTAGATTTTAGCCCGCCATGTTGGAGTTTATGTCAACTGACAACGGCTTCGAGTGTACAACAACGCTTTCTGTAATATACTGTTTTTAAGTGTTTTTCCCGGCCAATTAGGTGCTCCCTTCATATTTTGGTCCATTTTGTTTTGGTTTATCATTTTGATAATAGAAATTTTAAACAAATAAAGCAAATATTGCATTCCCGTAATCATCGAGGTCTTATAACCATGATGCACCAACTAAATTTATAAGAAATATAATGACGTTTTGAAGAAAATACTCAAAGAATACTTTTTAAGTAGGTACAAATATTAAAATTGAAGTGATCAAACATGAATTGTTCCATTTTGGCTGAAACATAAAAGTTTCGTATGATTTAATAAGGACTTAACTATAGTTTGATATAAAATAAATAATTAAAAAAACAAGGTACCTATTCTGCATCAATAACTCGTTCAAATTTGACATAGCGAATATTAGTAGTTACCACTCGCGTTGCCCGGAGTTACTATTTGTTTGTTTTTACATTTCATACAAAATTTTGTATGAAATGTCATCTTCATACATAACAAACGCGGATTATTATTTTTTTTATAATTTAAGTAAAAACTGATCAGTGATTTATATGTAATCTTACGATTAACGAATTTTTTATAAGTAAGACGGTCAGTGTTCTTATTTTCTTTAGAATAATATTCTTTTGCGATATTGAAACCAGAGCTGAAAGGACTTTTTTCTCCGAACGACAGAAATGAGAAAATTTTAGTGAGTGTAAAAAGGAAACAATGCGACGATGTAATGTCAATGGGGAAGAGATGCAGATGCTTTTGGAGGGATCATGTAAAGAGAATGGGAGACGACAGTCTCGAAGAATTTTCTGACGGTAGGCGAATGAGAGGTAGAACCCCGAAACCCCGCAGCTAGAACGGCAGCTGTGTATCGAGACCCCTATAAGCGAAAACCGTCTTGAAAAAAAAAACCTGCCATAGCCTATAACAAGAGGATGACAAAGTATTGTTGCTGATTTGATTTGTACTTCTTATGACATACAACAAAAGGTAGGATTTGATTTTTTTTAATACTTTTAGTCCTCTACAAGCCTTGTCAACAGGTTAATAACAAACTCTTGCCTTTAAACTTTTTTTGTCACAAACTAACAAAAAAAGTCAACGATTAACCATAATAATATGTTTCATTTTAAATTTAAAATATATAGATGGATTATTTTGTTGTAGATATAATATATTTAATGTTGTAGGTATTGATGTTTATTGAGGAAAATGTCCCATGACCGTAGATCAACATGCAAACAGCCCCATGGGTATGCAAATAAATATAAATTTTGATACATTTTGTATTAACGTATTCGCAAGAGTTGGGTATTTGTGGGACTGCATTTTTTTTCTTTATCTCATGCATATTGGAATTATGATGTTTTTCCCAACCAACTATATTTCCATCAAGTCATTTCTTTTTGGTTTCCTTATTACAAGCCAAAATGATCCTTCTGGTTAGGCTCTTAAGATTTTCATTTATAAGACAGTAATCTGAGACGTACGTTTTGGCACGACAACTCGTCTCAAGCCGCGTGTATTTAAATCTTGCGGGGTCTCGTACCTATTAATATAAAAACAAACATGAGGTAACCATGTGTACGAGATAGCGACATTGAATATTATCCAATTTAAATCATGTTTTATTACATGATGAAAACAAAAATAGAAAGCCGTTGTCTGAATAATTGCCGATATCTAAGAAAGTGAATTATTGGTTAGTTAAGATACATAAGTAATAGTGTATCTACCTACATAATATCTAAAACATTGCCCCGTAATTTCCGTTCAATAACCGGCAGTAATATCAGCATGTGTGATATTATGATTGGTCCATTACTATTATCTACGCACTATAAAATATAATTACTGAAGACAAATTTGCAATAAATCATTTGAGATAAATTTTACGCACCCATATAATAATTATAGCTAACAATGTGTTGTGTGAAAGACAAGTAGTGTCCTAAGTATGACATCTATACACTCATAATAGCAAGATGTTATAATAATTATACGATTAGATACCTATATCTATGTAGATCATGTTGTCACTTTCGCAATACTTTTACTTGGGGCCATCAAAATATTCAAAATGTCGCTAATCGAGTAGGTAAGTATAGGTACGGGTCTCCTTTGATTGAAGCTATATATTCACAAAAGAGAGTCTGGGTCTCCATAAATGTGGGTATTATATTTTTTACAATTTGGATTTGTTGCTTTTTTACAGTTAGAAGGTTTTATAATAGATTATTTGAAAACGTCTTAATCTAACCATATTTTTCTAAACGTTATTGGGGTTTATGGATCGTGGACTATTGTTTCCGCTGCATTCCTACCTTTGAGAGCTTTATCAATAGTACCAGACATTTTAGGAAGTCTAGAACTTGAAAATATCTAAGGAAGGAACATTGTCTACCTCTCGTCGTCGTCACGAAGGCCTCACGTGTACCTACCTACCCTTAGTCTTCAGTGACTATGATATGATATAGTATCTTATATAGAAAAATGAGTAAAAAAGAAATTATATAAGAAAAGTCTATCATTTGTGATGGAAAACACCCACCTTCTAAACAACTTTATTAATGTTAAGAAATATCTAATATTTAGGCTTTTGGATTGCCAAGGTCTACCACCTACTACTGGCAAAAATATAAATTGTATGATTTAAAGAGGTATTTCAAATCATAATTTACTTATGTAAATGTTTTTTTAATTTCTAAAATGTGTTGAAATAAGCTTAAGGTTAACGAGCTAATCATACATAATCTTAACGCGAATATCTCAACTCTACCCAATATCTTATATCAGATTTGATAACGATTTTTTGACAATGGTTTCAAAAGGTCTCTTATATTCTTTTTATAATCCTAGAAGTAGGATCATTGGTAGTACAGTATTGTAAATACGTGGTCCGAGAAAAGTTTATAACCGTCTCGCAAAAGATGTGAACACCTGCGGAACCGCAAGATATCCACTATGTTTAGAGTACTAGTAATAGTAATTAATGTGTACTATGTCCATGTACTTTTCACTTTTACTCATTTCCATTAACTATATTAATCGAGATATATTAATTTGTCTGACATTTAACATCATGGCATCTTTGTATAGTTGTCGGGTCGGAAATGTGTATTTTGTGTATTCTAGGCCAAACATAACATTAAGTACCTACCTATTAATTTTTGTGCCTTATATGCTGGCTCCAGAATTATCTTAGGAAAAAGGTAAACATTTTTCATTTTTGTCTTTGTGAAGGTAGAAAACAATTTGATGTGTTTAATATGAAACGTGAGTCCTGGCACCTGACCAAAGCATAAGCACAAAAAGTCTCTGCTTTCGAAACGAAGTGCCTCAGGAGAATTTTTGTTATAAGATGGTACCACCGCATCATGCACGAAGCTATACGATGGCGCACCCAGCGCAGGCCCATCTCTTTCACATTTATGGAGAGGTGGTTGAGATATTAGCTGGGACATATTATGTTAAGAATTCCGCTTTCCGAATTTCGAATTCCGAAAGACAGTTGGCCGAAGAGAGCGCTATTAATCCCCTATCAGGGTTTCGAAGACGTGGAAGACCCTCTCATACAATGTTCCGTTCGTTCGAGGCAGAGCTGAGAGAGTTGGACATGGTGTAGGAAGAATTCAAAAGCATTGTGCAGGATCAAGCGCAATGGAGAGCTCCTTTGTTGCCTCCCTATGCCCCTGAATGGGGTTAAAGGGGAGATTGTTGTTGTTGTTAATATGAAAACTTACGTAAAGATAGAACTTATTTAAAAATAGCTATATACCAGAACCTATTATACCTACTTAGGTACTAACGAATGTTGAGAAAAACGAAGAGAAAAAACGTTGAATAGAATAATTCTGATATACAAATAGAAATATGCTACATGAATACAGTACCTACAGTATATAAACCTATTCAACGTTTTTCCATGTTCCAAATAACGAAAAAATTACACCATTCAGGCCGACTCTCAGGCAGGAAATAACTCGTAATAAAATGCACAATATTGGTCAATGATACAAGTAAATATATAACAGTAAAGCGTCAAGTGTACAGAAAAAACTTGCGTAAAGTTGCAAAATGAAGACATACGCACTGTGTTATAATAAGTCATAATAATATGATAAATATTGAAAGTGTAAAAAGGTAAACTTGCGTAAGAAGCGGAACTCATTTTTGATAAAGTAAACTACTTTAATGTAATAATAGTACTTAGGTACGTCTGATATGTATAATAAAATTAATTACTCAAGATGTACAAAAAAGTTGGATTATAATTTTCGTCGACTGTGACCGTTGTAAATTATGATGTTTTGAGTATAGGTAGGTAGAGTAGACTTAATTCAGTCAGATAAACGAGTAAACAACGTGGTAGAATTAAAACAAATAAAGAAAATAATATTCTAAGCAAAAAATGAGACAAAAGTTTCACTCTAATTAAATATACCATACGTGTAGGAGTGTTAAGATGCATTTACACCAAACATATGTAGGTACATAAAGACGAAACTAGAAACATCCAGAGACGTGTTATAATAACATAATTTTTAATATATCACTGGAAACATCTTTTCTTTTACTGTAGACTACGTATAACTCACTGATCAGTTTTTACTTTATTTATAAAAAAAATATTTAATCCGCGTTTGTTATGTATGAAGATGATTATTTAAGATGATTATTTAAGTAGTATTATTATTAGAGATGAAACGGATAGTTTGGCCGGATAGCTGAATACCGGATATTCGGCCAACTCAGCTGCCGAATAACGGATATCCGGCGTATGTTTCTGGTTGGTGCATCCATGGGCGTATATTGCAACTTATTGTATCATTGGGAACATCGTCGAAAAAACCATAACCACCAAATAAAGTAAAAACTGATCAGTGAGTTATAGGTACGTAATCTTACGATTAACGAATTATTTTATAAATAAGACGGTATGAGATGACATTTCATACAAAATTTTGTAAACAAACAAAATAGTAGCCGGGAAACGCGAGTGTTTACAACCAAGATACGCTGTCAGATTTGAATGATTTCGAGTTATTGATGCAGAATAGGTAGGTACCTTATTTTTTAAGATAATTTATCTTTTCGACCTTGGCTACTTGGTGGAACATACTTCGAACTTATTTTTGTGAAAATTGTGGAAAAAACTAAATATTTTGTTTCTTTAAAATAAGTCCTTATTTTTTAATTATTTTTTTTTATCAAAATATAGTTAAATCCTTATTAAATCATACGAAACCTTTATGTTTCAGTCAAAATTAACTAATTTATGTTTGATCACTTCAATTTTAATATTTGTATCTACTTACTTAAAAAGTATTCTTTGAATATTTTCTTCAAAACGTCATTATATTTCTTATAAATTTAGTTGGTACATCATGGTTGTAAGTCCTCGAATGATTACAATAATGCATATTTGCTTTGTTTTTTTTTTAATTTCCTATTATTAAAATGATAAACCAAAATACAATGGACCAAAATATGAAGGGAGCACATATTTGTATGTGGGAAAAACTTAAATAAAATGTATTTATTACAAAAAGCGTTCTTGTATACTCGAAACAACTGTCAGTTGACGTTAAATCCAACTTTGCGGGTCGAAATCTACAGAGATCAGCTCACAATCAAGCAATATGCGTTAAACTATCTCGACGACAGCTTGATCGTAATATTTTGTATCGCTGAGCTATTTTGTCCACTGATCGTAGTGTATAAATAAAGCAGACAATGTTCTCAGTTTGAACGGTCCGTCCGCGTTTGAGAATATGACGCTCGACTCGCGGACGCGCGAATGTTTCCCAATAATTAGAACACACCAAGAGTGCATATTCACTTTGAGTGAGCACAGATTCATTTATTAAAAGAAAAAGTATCTATCATTCGTATAGGTATACAGAAGAATCATATAGGTATTCGCCCCTCATACAAGAACACAATCATTTCATGCGTTAAGTGTGAACAAATATTTCGTTTCTTAATAATATTATATAACTTAATAAAATTTATATAACAAAATTGGTCTGTGTTATCCGTTTAAGGTACCGCCATTAAAATATAGCACAATATGTAAAAATGTTGTTTTGTAAAAAAAGATTGAATCATGAATAAAAATATATTTTATAGACTTTGATAGATACCTACTGACACAAATGCATATCCCGATTTGTCATATCGATGTGAATAAAAATATTCTTTTCACTTTCTATTTTGTGGATGTGTGCGATGGTGCAAGGCAAGTACCTACCACCTAATACGTATTTCGATTGCCACACATTCGTAAGAACCGGATCATCGAGTAGACCCGCACATAGCCCATAATGGGTGATAATAACGCATAGATCAGATACTTACGTAGATGTAACCCAGACCTTCATCAGTTCAACAACCTTCAAACTGAATTTTAATAATATAAACATAAACAAACCGTCTATAAGCGAAGATCCATCCTTTGAATCTTAGCTTTAATATTAATAACTAGCTTATACCCGTCTTGCTTTACGTTTTTGATTCCGATTGTCAGGCTTGATCGGTAGGTAATTAAACAGGTTCTAGTCTAGCTTCCCATTGCTTAACAGACCTCTATAACTGACATAAGCACAGGAAAAGAAGAATGACACTTTTAAAATTTTTGTTTCACCGACCTCATAATATTATACGAACCTACCGACATAATTTGCAAGTTTTCATAGAGAGAGAGAGAGAGAGAGAGAGAGAGAGAGAGAGCTCTGTGGTTTGAATCTTAGCTACATTCCCTAATGTGTGATAATTAATTGGGCTTTCCACCCATAGAGGGTGATTTGCGCTATCTGTCAAACTTCAAAATGGAGGAATCATTTTGCAAATTTTTTCATTGAATCTTTATATATTGAGAATAATAAGATTTGAATAACATTTATATGTAGGTATAACAAATCAATCTACGATTATTTTATTACTTTTTCATACCGTAATACCAAGATTCCATTCAACGTTTACATGAGTAATTTTGTTTCCAAAAGATGGCTTACTGTCTTTTTGAGAAATTTGTATGAAGATCCTAAAAAAATAGAGTTTTTTAAATAGCTCTAAATATATTAAAGTTAATGCAGCAAATTGTATTTAAGAACCTTCTCAAGCAAATTGCACCGCTCTGCGCAGATTCATATCTGACGTAGCATTTGTATTTTGAGCGAGATGTTCACATATACGATAGAAAGCACACAAACATTTCTGAATTATTATGTAGAACTATATTATACAATTTTGAAGTTATACCTTTATTAATATTGTACTCTCACAATTTCCAACAGATATTCATTTGAAAATAAAAATATTCTTCTTTATACAAATGAACATAAACGTGATGTCACGGAGATGGTTGAATCCCTTGATAAGAGCCATTATATGACATATAATATAGGTTCGACTGGACTTAACTAGGTCCCTAATACATTTAATTATTGTTGACTGGATGTTAGCCAAAAAATAAATAGTGGTTGTGGATGGAGATAATGTTTTTATTCAGATCGTCCAACATTAAAAGAATGCAACATTGATCAATGTTCAATGGCTAGTAATGGTAAATAACTAATCGAGGCCTACTGACTGTAGGGGCGCTCTTATTTCCCTAGCTCTGATTTTGTTGGATGCTCCTGGCACCTCTGTAGGAAATATTATGGAAGTGTAGGGTACTCCTAGAATCTCCACAGAGACAACCTGGTAGGAAGGATATAGTGCCTCCATGACCTCCAGGGTCATAGGGAGCGTTAGGTCACACGACCAAAATAATATTTGCAATAAGGAGATGGAAATCCGTTATAATCTTTCTTGGCCATCGAAAATACGATTAAGGAGACATCTTGCGAAGGACAGGAACCGGAAAGAGGGACTAACACTTTGCATGAGGCCTTTGGGATGAGGCTGATAGAATTTATTTGGTCGCGATGGCATAAGGAGCATAATATGGCCCCTCAACATCTTCTAAAGGTATAAAAGAAAATTGGGTTAGTTCGAATACTTATAACTCGAGATCGACTGAAGAGATTTTTATCATTTTTGGTAATTTTTTTTTATCAAACTGTCAGTTTTTTGATAGTTGCTGCGATTGAAAAAATTCGGATGAAAAATAATATGTGGTTTAAAACAGATGCATCGGTCGGAATGACATTAGTTAAAAATCAGTTTTACTTAATATTAAATTTGCATTGACACAGACGGAAAAATTGGTAGTCTGCTTTTCATCAAGTAATATAGTAATAACACCCCTTAACTCCAACTGATCAGAGTCCAGTTCGTGAGAATCTGCGTGATGTTATTTGTGTTATTATAAATTCTTATCATACTCATTGATGTACATAATTAATATTTATAGAAGATGCGTATAGAGTATTGCAGAAGAGGGAAGTTGTATGATGGGTTGTCTTGTATGGAGTGCGTACGGGAAACGAATCGGTAATTAACAAAGATGTTTTTGTTTTGAAAATAGATTAACAATCACCTGTGAGGACGTATAGAGAAGTTACTTACAAGAAATACATAATTTTTATATCTATGAAATTATAATAAATATGCAAATAATCTTTGTTAGATTTTTGGACATGCTTCAGATAATCTTAAAGAATGTTAACTGGAATAGTCAAACGAAAAACAAAGGGAAGTTAAAAACTGTACGCAGACTTTACTGTTTCTGCACGGAGTGTAAACCTGGACTTTAAGGGCTTAATTGAAGAAGAATTAGAGAAGAAGAGACTGCCCAGTAAGTTATTGTTTACTAGCTTTCCCGACAGACGTTGTCCTGTGAATATTGAACTATGAATATTGAATTCCAATTTTTGTATGGTGATTAATTAATTATCATTTGACCAATTTAATTCCGACCGATGCGTCTGTTTTAAACCATATTCCATCCGCATTCTGTCAATCGAATCAATTGACAATTTCTGTTTAAAAAAATTGGAATAAAAATTATACCTAAGGTAAAAAGTAGGTACTAATAAGTTTGTCTACGTAGAGTTTTCTTTAATTTTCTAATTTTCCATGCATTTTTCTTAATTTTTTCTTCGAAAAGGACATTCTCCTGATAAAAGCCTACACGACAAAAAAAGAATTAGCGAAATCTGTCCAGCTGTTAATGTTAATAAGTTCTGAGGGATTGACCGAGAAGAAGAGACTGCCCAGTAAGTTAATGTTTTATGGTCTGAGGGATCGACGGTGAAGAAGAGACTCCCCAATAAGTTAATGTTAATATAAGTTCTGAGGGATGGACGAAGAAGAGACTGCTCAGTTAATGTTTGTTAGTTGCAAAGGATCGATGGGGAAGAAGATAATCCACGGAAAATGTATATTTAAAACTACCGTTAACTATATAGGTACCTATACCTGTCTTCAACATTTATGGTGTCAGAATTAAATAACTGTTCTAGTTATTTTAGAGCATTATAAAACATCAACTTTATAGATGGTCGGTAAAACTACTACAATATACCTATACATAAATAGGTAGTTTCAATGAGCAGCTGTTATACCTTTACGCTACGGGAGGCCTAATTGATATACCCATAGGTATGTGGGTAAACACATGCATAAACCTAGTCTACGAGTTACGTGAAAATACCTGATGATTCTTTAAAATCAAAAGAGAACTAAACTACAAAAGTAGAGAAATCGCAATACAGGTGATTTGAGCTTCATGTGTATATGTCACTAGCTTTCCCGACAGACAATCGTTCTTCCACTTTACAAGGAAACTGTTGTCACTTAAATGAAATAGATGAAGGAAAACTTTGGCAAAAAAGACAGAGCCGCGTCAACAAAGGACAAATAATGGTCATCAGGTACTTGCGAAATGAAAAGATGTGCTCATCGATAGAATCTTGGGAAATTATTCACCTAATGATATTCATAATGTCAGTGTCAGCGAATTGAATCGAAAAAACCCGAGGTTAATACATGTATTCAAATTTTTATTAATTTATAGATAAAAATTAAATATTACATAAAAAAATGTTTACGCAACTAGCAACTATTGTCAGTTTTTTTTATTTAAGTAAAAACATTGATTTTACCAACCTACCGTTTTGACGCAATTTAATTACCTTTTTTCAAACCATTACATTGAAGTACCTAGGTATGTATGTACTTTGAACGTTACTGAACGAACAACTCTTCTGGGATATTTCTGAAAAAAAAAATATTGTTGAATATCTGTAAGTATAAGAAGAAAATACAATTTAGTTGTTTCATCTTTTGATATACCTAATTTTGATTTAAGAAATCACTTTAAGAATATTTGGAGGGAAAAATAGAACGGCTTTTGTTATTTTTTAAGATTAACGTGGTTAAGAAAGTTGATGTATGAATAGAATTAGTCAAAATTTATGTTTGGATTGAAAATAGTCGAGGGCGGTTTCTCTCCCTATGCCCTAGGGATACATTATGACAGGTATAAAAAAGCAGAAAAAAAGATTTAAATAAATTCACACTTTTCTATACAAAGGTGTCAGTATAGCCGGCGAACTTATTGCCTGAGGCAATTTTTTCCATTCAACCGGTCCTGTCCAACCTGAGACAGAACAACCTCGGGTAGAAATTTCAAGTAAAAAAAACCCTGACTCGACCGGAAATCGAGCCCGGGTCCTCGTAATCTGAAGTTCACGCCTACACCACTAGGATACCGAGGTCGGTCTTAAATAATATACACGGTGCAACTTTGGTAGAGGATAGCCCAAAGCAGGGATGTAGAGGACCTCAATACCCATAGATTTCACCCCCAAGTATATGTTCAGCGATATTGGGTGGTTCAAAAGTTATTAACTTTTTTGTCAAATTTGAATAAAAACCGGATTTTAGACTAAACTACGTAACTGTGGCTAAACTATTTAGATTAAAGAATCATCTCTGCAAATTTCTTTGGCTGGTATAATGGGATCAATGAACAATAACGGGAAATATTGGTTTCAGGCAAGGCAAAGGAACCATCTGTTTATTCTAAAGTACTACAATTTTTATTATATTATTTTATCTCCTATATTGTGCGGATGTAGGCATGGCAGGGTAGGCCCTGCCTTCTCACCGCGCAGTTGTATGTGTGAATGTTGCTGGGGTATGTCGGCGTGCTTCGGTGTCTTTCTTTCCGTAATATTGACATTTGACATGACATTGATGTTATGTGCAAGTAAGTGAAGACTGATAAAAAATCTGCAATAAATAATAATATGCAATACAATAGTAGTTAGTGATGTGCAACGAAGTGAAGACTGATAAAAAATCTGATATTAAAATATTTTTCCTTTTCCAAAACCTAAGACTAAATACAAGTGAGTTAATTAAACTAGCAAGCAATAGGTATTATGGGCACTTATTGGTTTAAATAAAATGTAGTAGAATTGATGCGAATCGCAAACAGTACTCATACACAAGCGACGAAATGTACCTATTCGCTAATTATGTATGGGTAACCACGTCTTTTGGCACATTCAAAAGTCAATAAAAATACGTGTCCTCCTAATGTTTGAAAGACGTTTGATGACTTTTTATCGAGACAAAAAGTCTTAACCCAAAAACGACGGACTCTGTAGCCAAAGGCTGTGAAAGTAGATTCATGCATTCGCGAAGTGACTATGAAGAAAACAAGTCACCGCTGCACATAGGTGTATTTAAATAATCTAGGCGGACAAAATTATATTTATGATATATTAGGCTTTTGACGATGACAATGAAACATTTCAGTACATGCACATTAATTATTTCATAAAAAAGATTAGGTACCTATACATATACATTTTGATTATTCATTTTTATTATCTGATAGTACGAGATTTAGCTGCGCTTGTTGAAGCATTTCTATTGTTTAAATTCAGGCAAAAAGGAATTATTTTTTTATTACAATCCTTGAGCCACTAAGCAAGGGACCTGACCTTAAGAGATGTTTATCTAGTGTGTTTCTAATACAGGATCTTCCACCAAATTTTCTCGAAAAATCCGTAAGCCCTGAAATGCTTAGTGCCTCAGCTGCTTCTTCACAGTTGTCCAATGATCAATAATGATTTTTTTATTATGACTGTTCAATGTATAAGAATCTTGTGCAGTGTAGGTGTCATTGGGTGCCATGGTTACAGCCTTACGTAAAGAGCAGCACAGAATTTTGTGCGCTCCAGCCCATCTTTGCTTCGAAAGTAAAGTAAAGTACCGATTAATATTGAATATGTTGTTCTAGAGAAGATAATTATGAATTTTTATGCAAAGATATGTTTTACACGAAAAGACTGTTATAATAATATACTATGAGTTCTGGGCTACCCTAGGTTAGCAGCTTTTTTTTTCTTGGGATAGGCGAATCGTGGGATGTTCCACCGGCCAGCCGTTTGTTCGTTGGGGTTTCCTCTGTCTCAGGTAGTTGATTATTTAAATTATTTTTGTCACATTTCATATTCTGACTTTTGGCCGTGTAGATTATTAAAATACCTGTTCGTGCGCTGTACGCCATACCCAAAACAATTTAGGCAGAGCTGTAGAAAAACGCGAAGTGGAAACGACACTTGATGTGCAGGCGCATGCGGACGTACCTCTGGACCTGCCGGCCGAGCGTCATGCAAGTCAGCCTCATACAACGTAGGAGATCCCGAGGCTCGCAACCTTTTATCAATTTTTAATTCTTGAATACTGCTTTTATGTAACGAAAAGAAAGTAAAAAGGGATCCTTGTTTACTATTTGAGTAATGTTGCTCCCTAACAGGATTTCGCATTTCTATTATTAACAGCGCTTCAACGTCCTTATTAAAATACTACATAGCTTTCCAGAGAGACCTTGTCTTGTCTTTACTATGAATATTGAATAAATGTAGTTCGCATAATAATTACAGTGAAAATAAGTCATTAAAAATTAAAATTTAAATAGAATTACACATATACGAGTATGTAACAGTATTAAACAAAAATATTCAACGATTCGACAATCACCCAACTGCCCAACATCAGTTCATAAAAGATAAAAAAAGCTTATCATGTCACGTTTATATTTTGAGAAAACTTCTAGAAAATGTAACATTAATATTGCAGAAAAATATGTTTAAATGTTTCGTAAATTGAGATGAAAACATCTGATCTTCAACCACTGGCTCTGTAGCAATGTCAGGTAGGTGATACTCAAAGCCAGGTGTAAGTACATCACTGAGACTACTCAATGAGTACTAAATATATATATCGGAGAGATTCATTTTTTACAGACCGTCTGACACGAAACAGTAGTCCACTTTGTATTTTTTTTTTATTAACGTAGATAGATATCGTGATAAACTCTTTATCTACATATTACTATGAGTTTTAATTATGTTTTGTTTAGTTAATAAAGTTAAAAAAATAAATTCTTTATAACTTAAAAATTAACATATTATTATAATTATTTTACTATAGTAAAAGAGAGAAATTCATTAATTTTCAATTCCATATACAAATTTGTAATTGAATAAACCGGTTAAATAGTAGATGTTTTCAAAGTAAATCTTGAATAGTTAGATGTTGCTGGGTTGGCTGGCAGAGATCTTCTAAGATAAGACCGCCCTTTGAAACGTACAAATATTTCTCCTTATATTGTTATACAGACAGCAATAAAGCTTTCATTTATGTTCGTAGTTTACAGAGAAAAAAACATTTTGAAGTTTTTTTTATTTAAATCTTTTGTTTAAATTAAATTTTTATTCAGACTTTTGAAATCCGAATAACATAGTACATATTTGAATAACTATAATCATATCTCAGTTTTATCTGAGCCCCAATTCCGAATCTCCGTGACATTTACGCTGGCGTAAATTAACAAAATTTTGTATGGAAATGTGTATAGCGCCACTACAGAAAGCTTCGCAACCCATACAAAATTTTGTTAATTCACGCCAGCGTAAATGTCACGGATATTCGGAATAGGGGTACAGTTCATTTTCTAATAGTTGACTAAATATTACTCATTACTCTTATTACTATTCGTAAATTTATTTATGGTCCAATGATACGTCGCTCAGCATAACAGTAAAATACCTTTTCTCTGAGCACCGTGAAATAATTTTGTACGATTCCCGTACAAAATTAAAAATTCCCTATGTTCTAACAGAAAAGTGATCGCGCAACCATGCGATGAGCGATCATACAATGTTTTCAATTTGATCGATTCTTCCGCGTTTGAGTAGGTATATGAAATTAATCGCGCGGACGCGCGAACGCTTTCCAGTTAGGACACACGGTAATTGCATCAATACAATAAATTATCAAACAGTTGGTTCAATGTAATGGTTATGATGTTGGTGGGTAGAAATGGGGTAGAGTAACATTGAAACCAATTTTAGGCTTATAACCAGAATGACAGAGGAAGAGAGAAAGTGAGATAAAAATGATGTGAGTACAAATTTTAAGTAGGAATATTCTTTATTATAACTTTTATTGAATAAATAAATGCATATTGGAATGCATAACAACAAAAATACATTAAAGAGATTTTAACAAATAGGTATATGAAAGCAGGTATATGAAATTAATCGCGCGGACGCGCGAACACTTTCCAGTTAGGACACACGGTAATTGCATCAATACAATAAATTATCAAACAGTTGGTTCAATGTAATGGTTATGATGTTGGTGGGTAGAAATGGGGTAGAGTAACATTGAAACCAATTTTAGGCTTATAACCAGAATGACAGAGGAAGAGAGAAAGTGAGATAATAATGATGTGAGTACAAATTTTAAGTAGGAATATTCTTTATTATAACTTTTATTGAATAAATAAATGCATATTGGAATGCATAACAACAAAAATACATTAAAGAGATTTTAACAAATAAATATACGAAAATAGTGCAACAAATGAGCGGAACCAAAAAGTTGAACGTTGAATCCTGTGGATATTTTTCATCAATAACTAGCTGACAGGCTTTATGCTGTCTTAACTATGACTATTGAATTCGAATTTGTACAATAATTAATTACTTAGGTAATCAACATTATGATTCAATCCGATGCATCTGTTTTAATCTGTCAAACACGCTAACTATCAAACAACTGACAGTTATAATAACGCGTTGTTGGAAAGGTTAAATATTAATAAAAAAATGCTAAATATTCTTAAAAATGTTTACATGTTCCGCGCAGTTTTCTGATATTTTTATTTCTTAAGGACCTTCTCAAAGATTTTGCGAAATTGTCCCAGACATTCACTCGTGATGCGTTGTGTAAGCGAAAACGGATTACTTACGTTTTAGTAGAGTACCTTTTCGTAGCGTCGACATAAAAATGCCGTAAATTTGGCGGGCAAGTCAAATGATGGTTGGAGGGAATGATAAGCGGGTGATAGCTCGCATTGCTTAACTCACACTCGTGCAGTTCGTACGCACCATCCGAGTAGCAAGCAGGGCAGTGTCTTCACTCCACTTTAGGATGACACTCTGCCTCTGAGCACACCAGTTACATTCAGATACTTTACAGTGACATAGTTTCTTGTTGAACAATTCATTATTAAAGACAATAGTTATTGGTTGCATAAGGTTCAGCTGTAGTGGTTGCAGTGCATCACTATTTCACAAGCACATACACTTAACAAATCGGATTTCTTTAATCTATGTAAGTATTTATCAAATATTAATTCAGTAAAAAAATCATGAAATAGGATTTATTAATATTTGGATTTTTAAACAAAAATTCAGTGTATATAAATTATTTTTACCTAGAAATTAGTGAAATTAGTAAATAAAATTGTGAAACATATTTAAAAATTATCATGAAAAACAGTAAAAAAAAAACAAATAGATACAAAAATGCATGTTTTTCCTTTGAGAATAAATTGAAGGTGGAAGAAAGTGATAATAATATTATGTGGGAACTTGTAGTTAACATCAACTCTGATATAGTTTATATACAAATAGAGCTTAAAAATATTTCGCGTAGAATAGAAATTCATTCTGAAAATTTTCAGACGGTCACACATATTAATGTTAAAGTTTGTCCTTTTAAGACTTGATCTAATTATTATGTGTGCGCTTTTTAATTTACACAATGTGCAACGGTGATATTAGAAAATAAATAGTATAGAAGGTGAAATGTGATGCTGTGAAAAACTCCTATTTTGATTGCGATTTCAAACGATATTTGAAATCATTTTATTATTTAGAATCAATCAAGTCATAAGTGTGAAATGATTCAATAAAATCACAACCATAAAATAGTTAATGTGGTGTGTATTTTGGTAAAACGTCTATGTGAATTGGAATTAGCACCTACGAAATTGAGAGTAGGTATTTATTTCATAGTATACTCGTGTACGGTTGTCATTGGTACATTGTCAAGTTCATTACCATATATCGAAATCGTTTCAGGTGATCATTTCAACAAGAATTTAGGTACCTATGTATACCTTCTCTATATTATAAATTTTACTCATTGTGTACAATCTATTATATAAAAATGGAGAGCTATTTCCTAATGTCGTCGCATCACGCCTAAACGGCTGGACCGCTTTCGCTAATTCTTTTTTTGTCGTGTTAGCTTTTATCAGGAGAAGGTTCTTATTTAAGAAAAAAATAAGAAAGTTGGGGGGAAAATTTTAAAATTAATGAAAACTCTAAGTAGGTAGGTAATCTTTTTAGTACTTTCTACTATATAATTTTGTTCTACTTTTGAATTTTAATTAATTTAAATTTGTAAGAACTGCCAGTGGATTGATTGTTGTTGCAATTGATTGAATGAGAATGTGAAATATATCGTATAAAATATATTGATTGGATAAATTATACAGGGTGGGGCATAATGGATTCCCTAGTATAAAATATAAATGATAAAAATAGGTTAAATAAATTGTTCAGTTCAGTCAGGATGAGTAATTGCCACAGACATCGTTTCATTATTACCAGACCAAAAATACAAGACCAAAAAAATATATATAAAATATTTAAAAGAACACGCGTATACCCATATTTATTTAAAAAAAAATAGACGAATATTCATACACAATGACATGTATTTTAAAGTAAGTCTGCTCGATCTTCTTTCTATGACCCCAAAGTGTTTTCTTTTCTTTGAATCTTATGAATATGTGAATAAAAGATGAAACACTGCCGATTCAAGCTATGAATTAAGACATTTTTAAATATTACGTTATTTTTTTATAAGTCAAAGCATAAGGCCTAAAAGACGTAAGATTATTTTTCTTCGCAGGGCCGTGCAAAACTCCAAATGATGGTGGATAAAGTTTGTTGCAATTAAACTAATATACCTACCTATGCTTTTAAGAAATTTCTATTTTTTATTACCTTTATAGTAGTATTTCAATTGGTAATTTAATAAAAAAAAATATTTCAAATACGAATAAACGGCGTGATGAGTAAAAAATATGTCAGCGCCTATATGAAATTTGATTCACCTCGTGCGCATTCCTATACATCGTTTATTATGATATGTAACTCGTTTTGTTTTTTGATACGAAAATTTTGCAATGCATTAATTTTAAAATTAAACAAACTATTTCCTCGTTTTATTATTGTAGAAAACAAAATTAAATAAAATGAAACATAGAAGTTAAAATTAAATCTTGTTTACGCGATGTCGCAAAGTTTTATTTTATTTAAATTCTTTCCAATAGAAAAATGAATCACAAAGCATTAAATCTGTCATCATAAGGTCACAGTTTCAAAAGTGCATATTGCGTTTCTAGCGTTTATTGAACTTTGAAACAAATGACACGGTCTCATACGTAAGGAATTTCCCATTCCATAGAATAATCCATGTATTTTGATAATGGACAAGGTCCGAGTAGAAATTACTCAGCGATAATTAGGAGAACCCATTTGAAAAAAGGATAACTTAATTTAAAAACTCATTAGCCACTCATTTTTAGCTGGCAATGTCATAAGACGTGTTTAGGTAGAAAGTAACAGACGATGAGTCATATAATATCCCTTGACTGCCCCTTAAGGGTATGGGAAGGCAACGAGAGTCCACAACTGCGCTTGATCTAGAACTCGTCACACCATATCACCACTACGCAGGGTGCCGCGAATTCAAAACCTTTTAGCCGTAGGAAAAGAAGCGTCATGTAAAATTTCCTCTCATCACCATTCTGATGAAATCCCAAAACTGTTCCGTTCTTTCGAAGCAGAGCTGAGTGGTTGTGTGTAGTGTGGAAGGAGGTGATTTTGTATAAATTATTCATGTTTTTACTTATTTCCTCTTTCTTTTGGGTAATCTTTGGATTGGCTAGCACCAAGCATGTTAAACCATTCTCACGGTCACTCATCAATCTCTGAATTTAGAACGTTGTTGGCCAACGCATAAGGAGTTGCCTCATTTTCCCGGCCCTACTCAGTAACTCCTTATGTAATAAAATCCGAAAAATGGATTCCTAGCGTTTATTGGATACAAAAATTAACAAAAGATAAATAAATAAATAATACTCTTCTATACCTACATATGTGTCAGTATAGCCGGCGGAACTTATTGCTTGAAGCATTCTCTACCAGTCAACCGGTCCCGTCCAATCTGAGACAGGATTTCAACCCCGTGTAGAAATTTCAAGTGAAAAAACACATTGAAATTTTATGACCTAACCGGGAATCGAAACCGGGACCTCTTCATCTAAGGTCGTCGCCATTGCCACTAGGCTACCGAGGTCGGTACCTACATAAAATATTTCATACTTATATGTGAAGAAATATTTTTTTATTGTTTTTGATTAAAAATACCTATCTTGAACATCAAATTGAATAGAAATAGGTATTTCCTTTACCTATATCAACATGTGCATGATGCAAAAAGCTCTAAACTCGTTTAAGTCGTTTATTTACGTATGTATGTATTATATGTAGTTGTTTTGGCATCTCTAGACACGGATGTCCCAGTTTTAAAATTCAGATAGACTTGAAATTAATAATTGTCCATTTAGGATTTTTTTATACTTGAATAATTATACGATGTTATTCACACTACAGAATATGCAACTTGCTCCAGCCAGTCTCCAATTGATGATAAAAAATTTTTTTTTTGTTTTTTTTTTCTATAAAATGACTCTGTGCTCACTCAATGTGAATACAAAATACACTCTTTCACATTTTAATATATATGGACTATACATTTATTAGCTCATAACTATTTAATAACCTTAGCATTTTATTTTTATTTATTTACTAGCTGACCCGTCGAACTTTGTATCGAAATAAATAATATGGGTTTTATGGTTTTATGCAACAGAGCTCAAATTCGTTTTTTTAGTTATTTAATACGAATGACTATTTACTGGCATTAGCAAAACCTGCATACCACGCTGCATTCATTTGGTCTGAGTTTATTAATCTTTTATTTTCATCAAAAACTTTTAACCTACCTATGTTAATATGGTGTGGGAGGAAGTCCTCATTGCGCAAGATCGAGTGCAATGGAGAGTTCTTATTGCTTCATCTTGCTCCTGAATGGAGTTCAAAGGGAGTTTTAATTTTGATTGATTTGATGTTAATATGTAAAAAAAGAATTTAAGTTTGTCATTATATTCGATATATTAATAGTTATTTTGCTCAGTTAAATTAATATTGATTGATTGATCAAATTACGATAAGGAATATCTCCGTACGATTCAAAATACGCATTGAAGCGTCAATGGTTTTTTTACCCATCCTGATTCCCGATGGAGGTAGGCAGAGAGTATGGACTTCCATTCTTTCCAATCCAAACTCATTCGCTTCCTCCAAACGCATAACATTCCGCATAGATGCTCATAAATTTCTTTTGCTTCTGACTTCCTGTAAGACGGCAACGATATGGTCGGTCTATGTCATTCGAGGTCGGCCTCGTCTGCGTGCACCCATTCTTTCAGATTCATATATCCCTTTCGTCATTCTCTCTTCGTTCATTTTCTTTACATGCCCGAACCTCCTTTCTTTATTCACTTTCATTCTAGTCACTACACTAACATCCACTCCACATTCCTTTCTAATATTATCATTCTTCATCTTATCAATCAGTCTCTTTCCGCATATCCTACGCAGTGATCTCATTTCCACAGCATTTATTCCAACTTCCAAATTGATCGTCCATGTCCAAGTTTCACTCCCATAAATCAGGGATGGTATCAGGATTGCATTGTGCATCAACTGTGGTTTAAAGAGAGACCTTCTTAGAGGTCTTAGTGCACCGCCATCCCTTCTCCCAGCCAATTTCCTTCTTTTGAACATGTTTTAGTTTGTTTTTTTTTTTCAATTATGTTTATAATCAGTATTCGTTGTCAATCATCTAAACAATTCAGTTTACTGGTGGTTTTATAAATCTCTGTAAACAAACAAAAAAATATTCTACTTGTTCTTCATTATACCTAATCATGTATTCATTGTGTTAAAACTTACCTAAACTCCTTATAAAATGAGCTTCAATTAAGTATAATTCCTTAATAGCAATGTTTTGTATACGATTTTGTTTGCTGACGGTTTTAAAAATCTCTGTAAACAAACAAAAAATATTCTACTTGTTCTTCATTATACCTAATCATGTATTCATTGTGTTAAAACTTACCTAAACTCCTTATAAAATGAGCTTCAATTAAGTATAATTCCTTAATAGCAATGTTTTGTATACGATTTTGTTTGCTGACGGTTTATAAATCTCTGTAAACAAACAAAAAATATTCTACTTGTTCTTCATTATACCTAATCATGTATTCATTGTGTTAAAACTTACCTAAACTCCTTATAAAATGAACTTCAATTAAGTATAATTCCTTAATAGCAATGTTTTGTATACGATTTTGTTTGCTGACGGTTTTAAAAATCTCTGTAAACAAACAAAAAATATTCTACTTGTTCTTCATTATACCTAATCATGTATTCATTGTATTAAAACTTACCTAAACTCCTTATAAAATGAACTTCAATTAAGTATAACTCCTTAATAGCAATGATTTCTATACGATTTTGTTTGCTGACGGTTTTAAAAATCTCTGTAAATAAAGAAAATTTTCGAAACTCCTTACGCTTCATTACAATAATGTAGGTATTCCTTGTATTAAAACTTACCAAAACTTCTTATAAAAATTAACTGCAATGAATACCTATAATATGGCTTATCCAATTAATCTTTTTCATACGATATATTTTACATTCGCCTTCTATCAATCGCAACAACAATCAATCCACTGACAGTTCTTTCAAATGTTAATTAATTAAAATTCAAAAGTAGACCAAATTATTTTGCAAAAAGTAATAAAAAGATTACCTACTTTCTGTGTTTTCAAAAATTTTCCATGCACTTTTTTTTCTATTTCAACCTTCTCCGGATAAAAGCCTACACGACAAAAAAAGAATTAGCGAAATCCACCCAGCCGTTTAGGCGTGATGCGATGACATCGGGAAATAGCTCTCCATTGTTATAGTTTTCTTTAATTTTCTAATTATCCATGCACTTTTCTTATTTTTTTCTTCTAAATCAATCTCTTTCTGATAAGAGCCTACACGACAAAAAATAAATTGCGAAATCGGTACAGCCGTTTAGGCGCGATGCGTTGACATCGGGAAATAGCTCTCTAAAATTATCTAATTTTCCATGGATTTTTGTTAATTTTTTTGTTCTAAAAGGACACTCTCCTGATAAAAGCCTACACGACAATAAAAGAATTAGCGAAATCGGTCCAGCCGTTAAGGCGCCATCCGATGACCACGCGAAATAGTTCTCCATTTTTATATATAAGATTGTGTACCTATCTTGATTGGTACCTATGTTTGTTTCGATACTTAATGGTTGCTTACCTACGTAAATAAAATTACGCTGTCAAGAAATTTATCGCAGAAAGGAATAACCGTTCCATACAAAATGTATGGGTATTTTATTTTCTTAATATTTTTTATTCCTTATCAATTTTTCATTTTTTTAATAGCTAGTAGCCTATTCGGGACGGAGACGAATACAACAAATCAAAAACCATGAAAATCGGTCCAGCCGAAGTGGCCCGTTAATATGTACACAATGTGCACTGCGCCCCCGTAAAACAATACAAAATTAATTTGATTGAGTTAAGCTTATAAAATAATAACATTAAACTAGGTATTTCTGAAACATCCATATTTCATTCGTATTTAAAGCTCTGGCGGGAAGAACTTGAGAATAATGCGCTCGCGCACACACCCTACCTCGCCTATTACCAACACAAATGTGGCGTGCCCGATAATATTGTTAACTTTGTATGAAAATTTTCTAACGTTCGAATCGATGCGGTGGAGTAAGTGGGATGGGCTACTGTAGGAGCGTATGCGAGAATGAAAGGGAACTACCCGCGATGGCGTGGGCGCGTCATAGATAACCGTTCCATACAAACTTAAATATTGTATTTTACATCATTTCTTATCCAGTTTTTTAACATTTTATTAGTTATTCTGTTATCCGGAGCGGAGAAGAATCCAATAAACCAAACATCAGAAGAATCTGTTGAGCCGATCTCGAGTTATAAGTATTCGCACTAACCCGACTTTAATTTATATAGTAGATTTATACGACACTTTAACAAATTAAAAATTACAAGATTACAATTATAAGATTACAATAATTATTTAGTTACAACAAAAAGAAGTACAATGGTAGTAGAAAATATTAAATAATTCGATACAAAATTAAACGTTAAGGTACAGTGGTACACCAAATAAATTCAAGTCGGCAAAGTAAAATACCTACTTAGTCGTATCAGAATAGGATTTTCAGCAAATTGAACAGACAAACATGTATATACATACATTGATAGATCATAAATATAGATTAAAGTTGAATAGATGGATTATAGAAATATAGTGTAATAGATAGATTAATATGTTAAAATAAGAGATTCAAATAAATTAAATATTATACAATATTGATTACCTATATAAAAAGTCGAAAACAATAATAATTTAAAATTTGAAGTAATGAAAAGTCATAATATAACAGAATAATATTATCAAGGGGAACAACATCTTTAAGCATTTTTCTTAACTGAATAACATTTTCACCTTTAATGGACGTATAAGAACACATAATAATATTCTTTCGCTTATAATATAGCTTTGCTTACTCGAGCCTTCGAAAAGTAATAAGTATCGATTAATATTGATTCCAGGCATTATATATCTTGGAATTAATCAAAGCAAAACTGGTACAATTTATGATTACAAAGTAAACTAAGTCTAGCAAAAATCAAGCATGATATTTTTTTACCCATTACGCCGTGTCCCGTAAGGGGTAGGCAGAGAGAACGGATCTCCACTCTTTTCTATCCAAGCATACTTCTTTCGCTTCTTCCACCGACATTTCTCATACACCCTCTCCTATTTCTCTCACTTCTTACCTGGCCTTCCTTGAGGGTGGAATCGATGTGTTCGATCCACGTCATACTCGGTCGGCCTCGCTTTCTTACACCTTTCCTTTCAGCCTTGTGAATTATCTTTGTCATTCTGTTTGCATCCATTCTTTCCACAAGCCCAAAACATCTCAACTTGTGATGTGAATGAAAAAACACTTGTCTTATACTACACAAATTAATTTGTGTAGTATAAGACAAGTGTTTTTTCATTCACATTATGAATTACTACACGGTAAACACCAAAAATATTAATCATCTCAACTTGTTAAATTTCATCTTTGTCACACACTTACTTCCATACCACATTCCTTCCTAATATTTTCATTCTTCGTAGAGATTTCATATCTACTGCATTTATACTACATCCTTTATTTTTCGTCCATGTCCACGTTTCACAACCATACCTACATCATCGACAGTAACAGGATTGCGTTATGCACTAGTTTCTTTGCTTGTAGTGAGACGTTGTTGTTTCTTATTATAAGTCTTGCTGCATGCACCGCCCACCCTGCAATCAGCAACTTTCTTACGTTCGATTTCTTTTCACACATTCCATCCCAATTAGAACGTTGAGTAAACATGCTGTAAGATCTAGTCCTGAAATAAGGTCACAAGAATCTAGACAAAATTAGAACGTTGAGTAAACATGCTTCCTAAATACCTACATAATATACTCATTCACTTGCTCAAGGCATTCATTTTCTACGATTACTTTACAATAATTATTCGTTCTTGCTTCATCATTTTCACATACCAAAATTTTTGTTTTGATGACATTCATTTTTGGACCATTTTTTGCACAATTTTGAAAATTTAAATTTTCAAAAAAAAACATGATATCGTCTTTGTATATGGGATACTAACAGTTTTATGTTTAACATTTTAAAGATAAAGCAAACCTTTATACATATTATCTTTTACTTACAATATTAGAAATAAAAGATTTCTATAAAACTGCATTTAAAACTTTTAATATTTTCCTCATCGTAAATTCAATGAATGCTACGTAAATGCATTTAATAACACTTGGAATTATGTAAATTTTCTAAGAGAAATAAATTGAATAAAAAATAAAGCATCTCGATACGGATATAAAAAAGTATAACATTAAAAATATGAACCTATTTAAATATATAATGGAGCTCTTTTTAAAACATTAACGAATTTGGAATAATTTAAAAATAATATTATTTAGAGTTGATTTTTTATGGCATATTTAAGTTATTATTTGTAGAGATTGAAATAACATTGCCACAGGAGAAAAATGAAACATATCAGTTTTATTTATTTAAATAACAATTCTCTACTGGTCTCAAAGGGCTGAGATACGACATGGAAGTGAGAAATCAAATGTGATTGAAATACAGAGAGGTGTGAGACAAGGCTGTATCCTTTCTCCGCTACTCTTTAATCTCTACTCCGATTACGTATTTAAAAGAGCCCTTAGTAACACTGAAAAAGGTCTGAAAATTAACGGCGTTGTAATTAACAACATAAGGTATGCGGACGATACTGTCCTGCTGGCCGAAAGTGTTAGTGATCTCCAAGACTTTCTAAACCTTGTTGATGAGTCCGGTGAGGAATTGGGCCTTACAATCAATGTCAGCAAAACTAAGTGGATGACGTTCGGGCGACAGGATTATGCTGGCACGGTGATACAATTGAGGGGACGAAATGTCGAGAGAGTAGAAGAGTTCAGGTACCTCGGCAGTATGCTTACACAGGGCCTTGATCCGGAGGTGGAAATTAGGTGTAGAATAGAGGCAGCAAGAGCTGCATTTAACAAAATGAGAACCCTATTCTGCAATCATAATATAAACCTGAAACTCCGACAAAGAATGGTCAAGTGTTATGTGTGGTCTGTTCTGTTGTACGGGTGCGAAACATGGACGTTAAAGGTCAATGCCATGAACAGACTGGAGGCATTCGAAATGTGGATCCATCGCAGGATGTTCAGAATACCCTGGACAGACATGATAACAAATGCCGAAGTCCTAAGGCGAGCTGGAGTGGACAGAGAGTTGCTGTCAACTATCAAGGTTCGCAAGATCTCATACTTGGGTCATGTACTGCGAGGGGAAAAATACCATCTCCTGCACCTGATATTGAAGGGCAAAATTGAGGGACGCCGAGGACCTGGCCGGAGACAGACATCATGGCTGCGCAACATCAGAGACTGGACCGGCATCCGAAGTGTGGAGGAGCTGTTCCAGAAGGCGCAGGATAGAGAAAGATTCGCCGAAGTGATCGCCAACGTTGGGGAGACCCGACAGGGCACTTGAAGAAGAAGAAATAACAATTACTGATTATACATTGAAAAAACAAATTCATTATAATATAAGAAATCTTAATGATGTTTGTACATCTTTTTACCAAGGAAACGGCATTATGGTACAAATGGTAATAAATTAAAAATAAATTAACAAGTGCTCACATTTAAATTGCCCAAGCGCACGTCACAGAGCATAAAATAGTTGAAAAGTACTTTAGAATATTGTTAATTATTAAAGCATAAAAAATTAGTTAATAATAATATTCTGTAATACAGTTAGTACTACCTGAAATAATAATATGTAGGTACTTAAATTTTGGCCGTGGGGTGGTCCTCTGTGTGTTGTTGGCACCTCTGCTCTTTTTAAGAGACAGGAAATCGAAAAATCAGACCGGGACCGGGAGGTTGACCACCTCACGTCCTTAAACCTCAACCGGTCAGAAAAGGCACCATAGGCCTCAGACGCCTTCGAGCGCAATGGAGAGCTCTTGATGCCTCCCTATGTCCCTAAGTGGGGTTAAGGCCCCCCGCATTGCGGGATGGTTTGGTAGGGATCTGCGGCGGGCTTGATTTGTGTAGAGCCGGCTTTTGGATTTGATTGCTTCGATCAGGCTAGAGGGTTGGTTTCATGCGGGTCGGGGTCATTTGTCTCCTCCGGGTTAGCTTGCGGTGTGCGGGGAGCCTTAAAGGGAAAATGTAAGTGTATGTATGTACTTAAATTTACATAGATAGGTACCCGTTATACAATAAACTTTTAAATTGAAATAAGTGCTTACCTACACGAGTCAAAGTTTTGAAATATAAATAAAAATATAAGAATTTAAAAAATGGAAGCTAAAAGACAAAATAACATTATGTTGTTTGATTTTTTTTTATTTAATCACATGTTTGCTCTTTCAAATTTAATAAAATAATAATATTGAATTGTCGGTTCTTTTACAAGTGTTTATAATATTTAATTTTGCGTGTTTAAGTGATTTGTTAATTAATGACAATTGTGTTTTTGTTACACCTTCGCAGGTCTAGGTTGTTTCATTGTTATCTGTGTTTGATGGTAAAGACAATTTTCTATTTGCTGTCGATTTTACCGTAGTGACTTGTGAATTTGCACAACCAACAAAAGGAATAATGTTGAGTGAAATAATTCCAACAATAGTTTTAAAACACACAGCGAGGGACCCGACTGCCGATATGCGCCTTTGATGCATTCGAAAACACGCACGCTCCTTTCAATACGACTTTTTATTGCTTCCTTGAATAATTGCAACTTGTGAAGTCATCACACTTAAACAATAGGAGAAAAAAGGTTTGTTTCTTGCGTTTCTTATCTCAACTAACCTTGACATCTCTCTGCTCATTTAATCTTGACATCTTGGCGTTGACACCGTGTCGATCCTTTTAAATTACATGTATACAATAATAATAAACCCTAGAACAGGTCTCACACAGATATGCTGTGTAAAAATGATTGTTTTTCTGGTAATAATTATTTACTTTACGGGCTTCTTCGATTTTTTATATGAAACACATATCAAATGTAGGTATATGCAGATTTGTTAATAAGCATGTTATGGATTGATTTGATAACATTGTAAGTATTTTTTCAACAAATTTTAAGTAAAAATCAATTTTTAAAAGTTGACTATTTTCTCATACAAACTTTTCTTTCACTGAGTGACATTTTATTTTTTGATTCTAAAATTTGGTGTTTTTGTTTGAAAAATGAAAATATTGTTAGTTATGTCGTTTAGTTAGTCAATTTGTATAGATTAGGGGATTTGACAACATCCTCGAATGATGAGACTACGACTTGATAGGTTAGGTTAAGGTTGGAACGTAGTTTTGAAGGGGGTTACCTCTCTAAAGGGGTTATCAAAAATCAAAAATCGAAGAAGCCCATAAAGTAAATAATTACCGTATTTCTTTATATAAATAAATAAATAAATTATGGTAATTTTTAACTATGTGGGTTTCTTCGATTTTTCACGATTTATTATACGCAACACATATCAACTTTATTTGCAGATTAGTGCACGAACACACAATGTGTTAGGATTGATTTGATAACATTAGAAGTAGTTTATCAACCAATTTTAAATAAAAACCAATTTTAAAAGTTACCTTATTTCTCATACAAACTTTTCCTTGCATGGAGTGACTATTTATTTTTTGATTCTCAAATTAGTGTTTTTGTTTGAAGAATTTATTTATTTATTTGTTACATATACTGGACTGTCGACTAGATTAATTTTGAACAAATAACTGTTCAGCCTATGGTGACCAAAACGCATTCGGCAAATGTTTACGATTTGAGGTTGGGTCAACTTCAAATTATGATACCAGGGTTTTTTGGAGATACTATTTTTGATAGCTTTGTATAGAGATCCCTTGGAAAGGCTCTCTCTATCCCAGAAGTTTTCCTATCTTTTAAATGCTGCCTCCTCCATAATGCGCCTCCGGTCACTTATAGGAAGAACAAATCCCCCAAGAATGGTCCCGGAAATAGATGCTGATCTCGCTAGAGAATCAACTTGTTCATTATATTGTATACCCTTGTGTGAAGGGATCCACGTGATGACTCTCCTGGTGGTTATTCATCTGATCAAATAGTTCCCTCTTAATTTGTAATAATATTTCATTTTCCAATAGATTAGATAGGCAAAAGCCTGATTGGGATTTTTGTACCATCTATTATTTTTGCTATTTTTTTTTAAGTGTGTTTATACACGCCTATATGTGTACAATCTTGCATAAATAAAATAAAATTAGGGGATTTGATAACATCCTCGAATGATAACACTACGATTTGAATAGATTAGGTTAAGGTTGGAACGTAGTTTTAAAAGGGGATTTCGGGGGGGGGGGGGGGGTGGAACCCTCCATACCTCTTTGGACACCTCCTGATTGGTAACACTACACTCTGTTAGGTTGAAACATATTCATTTAGAAGGGTTTTCTCAAAAATCTAACACGTTCGCGAAGTTAATAATTACCACAATAATTAGCAGTAGGTATGTACTTTGTAAAAAACAGGAAATAACGAGATTATTATAATTATATATATATATATTATAACGATAATTGCTTAACAAAATTTAAATTATAATTTTCAGCTCTAGTATTACGGGACAAAGATCATTTATTTTTAAGGCCGATAGTCATCGGCAATACCTACAGTTAATACTTTTATTATAATACTATGCGACAGTTTGATCTCCTGATACTCCAGAAAATTACAATGACATGCGCACCTTTGAATTAAATTCTTGTAGAAGCAGAGTCGTTTGTTTGAAAACAATTAGCTGATGTTTGTAGCGTCTTCTGAACATTTCATAAGGTCGATATTAAAATGGACAACATTTTTACCTTTTCGGAAAGCTTATTAATTGAGGAAGTTTTCTTCGTGGTGTTAACGCCAAGTGTAGAGTTTGAGTAATTCTTTTCGAAAATCCGAAAATTAAAATGAAAAACACTGACTTGTGTTTTAAGATCGTTTTATTTCTGAGGTTTTCCAAATTTTCTTTTTTTTTATTTAAAACATTCTTTAATTCATAATCTATTAGAAAAATGTATTTTTAGTTCCCAAAATGGAATGATTTTCAGTTTTATGTCAAAAGGTGGAAAACTGAAAAAAACTCTAAAAACTTAAATAACTTGAAAACCACTGACATTTTTTGACCCCTGGTTAATGGGAACAAAATTGTTGAAAATTTGCCCTAGTATAATCCCTTACAAGTAATGTATCGAATTACCAGTCACCTTTATATAGTTCTCAGCAAATTTTCATGCCTCAATACACGTCCCAGTCTTCTTGCGCGTCTGTCCGATATGGAGTCATACATTATTTACCTTTCTTTCCGAATTCTTGCAAGAACCTCTGCAATCTGCATCCGTGGTGAGTTTCTCCAAGATATTTTCAACACCAAAACTTACATATTTCGAAAACCTCTAGTCCTTTGCATTCTCATTCGCTGATACACCAAATTTCATATCCATATAGTAGAATCCTCCATCCATACTTAGGTCTTACATATTATTATGTGTGTTGAAAAGAAACACCGTGTTTTTTTTATTTTTTAGGAAAGTGGTTCATTCTATTGAATGTGCAAACTTCAACAAAAACTCTGTCAGTCTATCTAGAACTATTGGAACACCATAACATAAACTTAAGTATGTATATTCAACAGCTGTAATGACCAAAATTTAAAACGAGTGCAGTTTCTTTAGACACCGAATAACTTGTACCGTTATCGGTAAGTGTTATACAAACGTACTTGCGTGCGGCCCCAGTGTACTCGGTACCCACACTCTCACTACTCTTGTTTGTTCGGAGAAAGATGTTTTTCTACGTACATTCACACACAGCAAGTGTATTGTTTATCTCATTATAACCCGTGGTGCTCTCCCATACTTACCCATGCAGCGAGGCAACCACACTTTTCTATCCATACCAACCAACACATATTTACTAATCAGGTTTACCGAAATCCACTCACTTGCACTCTCTTCTTTTACAGACATTTTGTTTCGTCCGAAATGGAGTACCTACGTAGTTTAAAAAATCAAACACGATGCTATCAATATTAAGGACAGCTGTTATGATGCTTTGTAATATAGAAGGTAGTATCTTACATAGAAATTAAATTAAAACGTCCCTTTATTATAAAGAATATTATTGTTTACAGATGGTAGTGTTACCATGGAAATCTATGGAAAACATAGGTTGTTTAGGTACTAATATTTTCGCGGAATTTCTGTTCATCTGTCAATTTCATTTCTCAACAGAGCATCAAAGTGCCGTTTTTTGTATTAATTTAGTATTATGGTTTATGAATTATTAGTAAACGAACTCTGTAAACTTATTTTTCCCGTTTTGCTGTTTTCCGCCCTATTTTAGTCATTTTTGTCCACAGTGTCACCGCATACAAAATGTTTATCTTTGTGACACAGAAAGCGCCACAAAATTTTCTATGAACTCCGGTGGTAAAAATTTGAACTACCTAAAGTTGACTTTAACTAAAAATAATAATCAATAACGGTACTTTAGCTAAAAGTTGGTTTTAAATTTCGTTTTGTTGTTTTGAAACTCGTTATTTTTTAAAGGGAGTTTAAAGTCTCCTTTATTTTTTATGAAACTGACCGTTAGAGGCAAAGCTTTAATCAAATTCACGAATAAAAACCATTACTATATACTTAATATAATACTAGCTAATACCTGCCTTGCTTTACGTTTTTAATTCCGATTGTCAGGCTCGATCATTAGGTAATTAAACAGGTTCTAGTCTAGCTTCTCATTGCTTAACAGACCTCTATAACTGACATAAGCACAGAAAAAGAAGAAAAGAAAAAACCCCTCGATTTTTGCTTATTGGTTTTTTTTTTCGGTTGAAATTTACTACCCCATTACCCCAGATAGTAGGTACATTTTGTAATAGCACCCATCCATTTTAAAATTTCGTTAATTATTTTGGTTCAAGTATTTTTTTCAATTGAAAAAACGGCACAAATCGTCCCTTGAAGGATGATGCCAACAATTTAATAAAAAAATATTTTTTTTTATAGTAAAACTATATCAGCAAATTATCAGAACAGTTCAAATAAACCAATTAACACAATTAATTACTTATTGTCCAAATGTTTCCATGCACTAATTGAAGATGATTCCAACTACTTGAAGATGGTTCCATATTCCATACTGAACACTTTTTTAATGACGGTTGGCCATACTTATTTTAGGCCTACCTTGTGATCTTGTAATGTCTAATGACTCGCCAGCGATGACGGACAACGCATCTTGACTTTTTTTTAATGCGTACGTTGCTATCAGACCGGTGCCGTTGTGTTACTTTCCATGCTTGGTACTTTACCGCCATTTTTACTTTTTTGTAGATTGTGCGTAGCGAAAATCCATATGAGAAGAAATCGTTTTTTTCTCTTGTTGTTATTTTTTTTGTCACGAAAATATGAAACATATTCGGTTTGGACACCTTACAAAAATGCAAAAAAAAGCTTACAAATTTTAAAATTATACGATGAAAAGTAGGTACCTACTTCAACACTATTGTGAGTTTTTTTTTGTTTCAAATTGTCGAGTTCCGGTTAATTTATGATAGAGTTTTAGGCTCGCAAAGAAACCATTTTCAATTATAGTTGTTATGTTTGAATGTTAATGATTCAGTCATAACAACTAGAGGTTGATAAAATCAACAACTGACAAGTATAATAGTCGGTAAACAGTTTTGTTTTTTATAAATATCTACTTTAGTACGAAATCGAAAGCAGATAAGAACTAGTAATGGATTTAAATTTAGCCTTGAAAGAATGCAGAATACCTTTACATTCAGCCTTCCTTTACACTTAGTGATACTATTTATTTCACCAGTCTGAAAATATATGATAATTAAATATTTTCTTTAAGTATCAACAACAGGTCTACTCGATGCGACAGGCGGCCAGTTAATTAAGACTTTTATATATTCTTAATATATTTCATTATCTTCAGGATTGTGAGGACCTTCAGGATTTAAATTATATTTTAAATGACAAAACAGCGCATAAAAATATATTATTTTAACTCAAATACTTGTTATTATCAGAAAAAATGATAATATCCCGGGACTGCAACAAGTAAAATAAAATTGTTTAACAGTAAAAACAACATAAATAAATAAATAAATAAATAAATCTTATTCAATTAATTATAACATTGTAAAGTCAACACAATGTCTCATATATTTTCATCATAGTAACAATAATAATTATTATAAACGTCAAGTTATATTATTTATACGTACGCTAATTGCAACTCATATCATTCTAGAATAATTATTTAATTTTCTATGAATATGAATCAAATCATATTCTGCCGAATCACTCGAAAACGAGTGCAGAGCTAAAAAAAAAAAAAAATATGATGATTCTTTGTAAACCCGTTATCTTCTCAATAAACCGATAAAAATTTTGTTACAAGCAATAAAATGAAAATTTTTGATGGTTGTAATTTCGAATATAGGTGTCAAATTCTGATGGATCTTTGCTACTACGATGAAAGGTACATACCAACTTTAATTGATTAATTATTTATTTTTATTGTATTGAAACGTTATACCTATTATAGAGTTTAACTGTCATAATTATATTAATTCAGTGCTGTATATTATTTATTATACCTAGTAAAACTTTTTCTTTTTTTTTCAAGATTTATTAGTAATATTTAGTTATGTACCTAGTTACTTATTTTATTCATAAGTAAAACGAGTGTTATAATTTTTTCACTATGTTATATCTTCGTAATTTCAACTCGCCTAAAAAGTACAATTATGTATATACCTACTTATCAAAATTTAGTAAAATTAAAAAATGAAATGACTTCGTCTCTGAATAATAATATAAAATAAGGTTAAAGACTCAAAAGCGGTAATTCACAATAGGAAACAATATGATCATATCTATTGAAGTCAGTTTTATTGATTGTATTGATTTCAATGCCAAAGAATCGTAGATGGATAGATAAGAAGTCACAGATTTATTGTGATTAGTAGGTACATTGATCATTGTAAGGTGAGATGTCTGATGATTGGGAGATAGCCCTCACTGCGGATATAAAGCGCTTTCTCTGGACTAGATTTTGGCCATCGTTAAAAACTTAGTCTCAGAAATGAAGACTCTAAGAAGCATTAGATGGTAAGCACAGAATGGACTCATCTAGACTTCTTCGTATTGCATTGCACGGCTAACCCCATGGAAGACGACTCGACCTTGCAAGAGACTAACCTAACCCCACCTTCAGGCCTCAAATAAGAAAAAAATATTTTCATAAGATAAACGCTTAAAAAAAAACTTTTATAATGAAGATAATATCGGTTGCAATAATAGGTATACTTGAATAGAGGAAATGATTCCTACCCTAATTATTATCAATTCGGCTTTACAATGTCATACCTACTAGGAAATCAGTTAAGATAATGGCTTCAGTTACACATTGTATGACATCCAAATACTAACAAAAAAAAGAAGATAATTGGTCTACAAGCTAATGAATATTCCTTCGTGGTACAATAATTAAACAATGTCGAAAGCCTTGCTTGACTTTGTCTTTTGAAAACAATGAATGAACGAGAGACCAGTTTAGGTCAAAGAGATGTCGCACATATTAAGTCTAAAAGTAAGTCGTTGTGAATTAATATTCCATGAGGAATTTTTTAAACGATTGCAAATATTCGATTCGGTAACAATGTAGGTGTATTGTGTTGGTGTTTCATATCAAGATATTATTTGTCGTGAATCTCCCAAGGTGATGATTGACGAGCCATACTAATTAGTTCTGTTGGTTTTGTACCGTCGGCATCGTCGCACACACGCCGTATTGCGTACTAGGATACTCGTATTGATACAATAATATTATTATGTTTGTAATTGTAGGTACACATAGGGATTTTTTGTAATATTATATGATGAATAAATACGTGAGACAGCACTTTCTTCAAAACTACATTACCTATTGCACTAAGTATGCCCTTGATCACCACCATACCTGCATGGCTATACCTGGCACAACGAACAAGTATTTAATATAATAAACTATTGCTGACAATGTATTTTCATCTACACCTCCAACCTTTTATAGTCCATAGTTGAGTGAATGAGTGAGTATACATCCCATATTGAATCTCTTATGTTGGAAAAAGCACGGGTTGTTTAAAGGACAATGACCAATTAGTTGCTATTTTTCACCGAGGTTGATTCCATCTTCTTTTGATAACTGTCCAGTCTTCACTTAGATCGCCCCGCTGCTGGGACTTACAATTCTAACAAAACCATCCCTCCATCTGCCTGCTGGTATCGAATCTGCTGATATTTTTCAGTCAGTTGATGTTTTGATCTGTAATACATGGCATAGTTTACCCGGATGTGTCCAAGAGGTGTGAAGAGGATTTCGTGCTACAAAAAGAGTCAACAAGATAACCCTTAAGTAGTATTGTTATGTTGGTATGACTTCATTACCCCAGAATATTTATACTATTGGTCATTGCTTATTGCATAAAACCTTTCGTTACAATATTAAATATGAGATACAAAAACTATTTACCTACGTGTGTCATTTGAAAAAAAAGCAATATTTAGGTAGGCTGACGCAATACGAAGGAAAATCATTTCGAAAATATAGGTGTGAAGTGGCAAATATTTTCAATCTTTGCGCATATAATAATTTTACTCGGACAAGATAAATAATTCAACACAGTGAATGCACCCAAGGAACATTGTTGTTTTGGGCATTGTCTTTATCAAAGGAATCGTCCTTTTCAAACAATAATTGAGTTCGTTTGTTTTGCTGAAGAGTCTTAAAAGTGCAATCCAAAACATGTTAATGTCACAAATATTTCTTTTTTTATTTCATTTGTCGATATTGTCGCGTCAATTCGCTTATAGTAAGAAGGTTTCTTGTATTTTTAAACAAATGATATTATCGTATCTTCTTAATAATTTATTGCGGGACGCAATGATTTTATCAACAGTGTTGCCAATAAATTGTATTGTTTTCAAAAAGTTATCATTACCTTGTAATGACATTTAGATAATAATCATTGGTGTATTTTTTGGTATAGGTACCTAAGTTCCTAAGCATTTAAATTAACTTTCGCACATCATCCGGTTTCATTTTTAAATCATGTTTGAGGGGCGGAAATACTGTGAAAAATTGACTAATAAAAGTTTTAATACCTAGTTAATTGTTTTTTTATGCTTCAAATTGGCATCGATTGTAAAGGAGAACAAACTATCAAATCTATGAATATATTAGATACCTACCTACTTTTACATATTATAGAATATGAATTTGGCCTTTACATTTTATTATTTTTCTTACTCCATGTTTTTTCTTTTGCAGAAAGTCTCATTGTTTGTCGAAGAAAGAGGAATTGAAATAGTTTCACAAAAAATGGCTACCTTCATACAAACATTTAAAGAAAATTACAATGATTGGAAAATAGGACAAAGTGAGTTTTGCTTTTTATTTATTGTTGTTTAAGTTCTTTTTTTAAGGATGTTTATCTACTGAATTGCTTAACATAACTCTTCTCTGCCATGTAACCGTGCAAGTTACACAATCAATTGGTTAAAGGTACTTGAGTTTATCTACATTTGAATTTTGAGCCTAATATAAACACATTCCGATGAGAAAAAACAATAAGTACCTGGTTGTTATTAAATGTATTACTTATCGTATTACTCTGCTCATAAAAGATACATTAATTTGTACTATGCAGTTACAGTAGTTATCGGAGGCCCTCTTTTTGTTCAGGGTCTTGACAAAAATAATCCTATTGATTTTTTTTTGCAGATCCAGAAGTTGACAAATGGTTTTTGATGGAAGATCCGGGGAACATAGTATTAATAGCCGCCGCTTATCTTGTATTTGTCTTAAAAATAGGACCAGCGATTATGAAGAACAGGAAACCATTAGAATTAAGAAATGCCCTGATAACATATAATGGAATTCAAGTTCTCTTCTCTATTATGCTAGTGTGGATGGTGAGTCAAAATTTTTCTGTTTTATCAAAACATTCACTTTTAATACTAAAAAATATTATGGTGTTATTAGAGACAAAAACACGTTTTGTTTAAAACTAGATATTGTTAAGTTATACGTTGACATCGTCATTGGTGAAAGGGAATGTGCAAAAGATTATTTTGTTTTGTGTTAAGTAGGTAAATATTTTAAATATTAATCTTTACAAGTATATCATCCTTTTTTCTGCGTCTTTTGTTGCCTCCTAATGCTCTGATTTCCTATGAAAGCGGAGCCGCCATATACAATGATGAATTTTGTCACCTTGAATGTTATCAGCCAAAATGACTCGGATTCCTGTTTACTTTGTAACCGCAATAATAATACGGTCGCTATACAATGGTACTCTTATGCACTGGGTTCCTAAAGACTTGTCATACGATGGACCGCTCCCTAGGAACCCAGTGCATTATGGTACTGACTACGGTACTACTATAGTGGTAGCGGTGAATGCCAACTTAGATTATTGTCAATATTGTTACCGTAGTAACAAAAAATATTGACCAGAATGCCGTCTTGACAGACGACGGACCGCTCCCTAGGAACCCAGTGTATAAGAGACATTGTAAGCTGTAACTCTAGTGTCTTGTGCTTACCTTGGATACCGCAGTTAATAATACGCTCACTGAAATTAAATGAGATTTTTATATGTATTACAACCGTTAAATTGCGGGTCCATTTTTCTAGTAAACCATTGCATTATGATGCATTGCATTATGATGCACCACTTCTAACCTCGGCTTCTTGGTGTGTTAAAGTCATACCTACTTGGATATGTGGCCACCTCATCAGTAAGTCTTTGTATTTCTGATATTCTTGTTTTTCATTACGGCTCCGGTGATAAATCACCACGGGTCTACCTATTCTTTCGAGATTTAAAAATATCAACTGAACGTGACGGTTGTAGATTTTTTCTTAACTTTCTGAAATCGTGAATCGTTCAAATCTCCCCCATTTGTGACTAGATTTTTTTTGAATTTCAAGATCGATTAACATTTAGGGGTGGAAAATTATTTGTTTTAAAATTTATCAAAAAATCTCTCGTATAAATGTGGATTTTTTCTCAATCATATCTTCCGCTCCACTGTATAAATATATATTATGGCACCGTTCTTAACCGATATATTATACTATTTCTTTCCACTGCCAAATTCCGTTAGAATTATATTTTGTAGACTGCTTCTAATTAACTTTTAACAAACAGGTAGATATCTCGGCACAGGCTGTTAATAACATTCATTAATGAATATGTAAAGAAGTTGTGAGCAGTCTATGATGATTGGCGTAGGTAGGTAGGTATCTACGCTTATTCCGATCTACCGCCATTAATAATATAATATATTGATGTACCGAAAATATTATTTAAAGCATTAAAGTAATTAATATAAGTAAGACAGCGGTCACTACTTTCTTCCGTCCGATAACGAAGCAGTACGTTTGATGCTGCGATGTATTTTTTCAAATAAGTGGGTCAACGCCTACATTTTTTATTCGCTATTCACAGAATAGTATTTTTATCTCGTAAAATTCTTAAACAGGCGATGAGTGTTAGAGTGAGTGGACATGACTATTTAATATGAAACTTCAGGTACTACGTGTCTAGCAAATGTGTGCTCGTATAGCAAGGATACCTAAGTGAATGTAATAAGATTTTTATTTACCTTCTCAATTACATAATAGGTATTCTGTTGGAAACGAAGAAACTTGTCAATAATAAAAAATCTTTTAATATCTACTTAATATTTGCTTGTTACATTTTGTATACACTTAAATTAACACATGAATCGGATTTTATATATTACTAGCTTTCCCGACAGACGTTGTCTTGTGGTTCTAGCCCGAAGAGGCCCATTAATATGTACATGATGTGCACTGCGCCCCCGTAAAACAATACAAAATTAATTCGATTGAGTTAAGCTAATAAAATAATAACATTAAACTATTTCTGAAACATCCATATTTCATTCGTATTCAAAGCTCTGGCGGGAAGAACTTGAGAATAATGCGCTCGCGCATACATCCTACGGAGTAAGTGGGATGGGCTACTGTAGGAGCGTATGCGAGAATGAGAGGGAACTATACCCGCGATGGCGTGGGCGCGTCATAGGTAACCGTTCCATACAAACTTATATATTGTATTTTACATAATTTCTTATCCAGTTTTTAAACATTTTATTAGTTATTCTGTTATCCGGAGCGGAGAAGAATCCAATAAATCAAACATCAGAAGATTCTGTTGAGCCGATCTCGAGTTATAAGTGTTCGCACTAACCCGACTTTAATTTATATAGTAGGTAGCTACGATTTTTTTTCATTGGATCCATTCATTACAGAGGTACTGAATCAACAGCGAGTCTGCAAATGAGGAGTGCAAATTCTGGTCCCAGTATTTAATTGTTTTTATCGGCTACGAACTTTGATTTGTCAATTTAACTCACCTTCTCCATTCATTTTTATTTCTCAAAGTAGGTATTGCCCAGCCAGTGACCTTTGTTTCTAGAAAATACGGCTTGTGAAAATCAAGAAACTAAAGCTATCATAAACATGCACTAATAATATCTATACATACTATTATATACCTACATCTTATGCGTCTACTTACTTGATTCGTCCCTACTCTTGTCGACTATACCGACCTCGGTAACCTAGTTGTACTAGCGTGGACTTCAGATCCGAGGTCCCGGGTTCGATTCCCGGCCGGATCAGAGTTTTTCTAATAGATAGATAGAATTTCTATCTAAACTTTCTATCTATCTTTCATTACATGATTTGTATAGAAATCGGCGATAAAGCGTTTCAATAACCTATCTCTAGTAGCTTGTGACATTTGTGATTACCTACTGTATTTTCTATGGTTTTCCTAACCCCCGATTTCGGCGGTTTGTTTTTCCTATCCCCCGATTTCGACGGCAAGTGTTTGGTATAGCAACAAGTTTTTTTTTAAATAATGGCTTTTTCAAGTGACGAGAGCGATTTGGAGTTATTTGAAGACGGAGTCTTCAACTCTGACGAGGACGAAGAATCCCGGATGTTATATTCACGGATAAATTTCATGTCGATATTGTCGAACAAAGATTTTCTTGTCAGCTTTCGGTTAACCAAAACCGTCGTAAATGATTTATTTTGTATAAATTATTTTCTTATAAACAATATACGACGACGAGACGAGAAAAATAATGGTAGGCGAATGTTGCGTCTATCTGACGATTGTTGATATTGAAACTCTTGACAATTGGCCAAAACATCCCCCTTGTGGATGATATGCCAAAAAAGTAAAAAAAAAAGTATTGACAATGTCTATGATCAAACGCGGATAGTTTCCATGGTAACTGACATAAATACTATCTATCTGTTGTTTGTTTATTGAAACACGGATAAGGATAGAATATTAACTGCGGTTAATTGACGGATAGCGTTTAACTGATTACTACGGATAGGTTATTGAAACCGGCCGTTAGTTAAACTATTCGTAGTGAAGGGTTGCTTCTAAGGGTACGTTTACTCCAAACGAACATAGAGCCAGAGCTAGATAATACAGAGCATTCTTTCTTGATCGTTGATTTTGACACCGAGCAAACAACACAACGTGACATTATATTGTTATTTTATAATTTCTGAAGTTTATTTCGATATTAAAAACGTGTTTCTCTTACCGTCTTATTTATAAAAAATTCGTTAATCGTAAGATTAAGTAATAACTGACTGTTCAGTTTTTACTTTATTTATAAAAAAAATATTTAATCCGCGTTTGTTGTCATTGTATGAAGATGACATTTACAAAATTTTGTAAACAAACAAAATAGTAGCCGGGCAACGCGAGTGTTTACAACCAAGATGCGTTATGTCATATTTTAATGATTTCGAGTTATTGATGCAGAATAGGTACCTTTTTATTATTTATTTTATATCAAAATATAGTTAAGTCCTTATTAAATCATACGAAACCTTTATGTTTCAGCCAAAATGAACTAGGTAATTTATGTTTTTTGATCACTTCAATTTTAATATTTGTACCTACTTAAAAAGTATTCTTTGAATATTTTCTTCAAAACATTATTATAATATTTCTTATAAATTTAGTTGGTACATCATGGTTGTAAGCCCTCGAATGATTACGAGAATGCATATTTGCTTTGTTTCTTTAAATTTCCTTTTATTAAAATGATAAACCAAAATACAATGGACCAAAATATGAAGGGAGCACATATTTGAACGGGGAAAAAACTTAAATACAGTGTAGGTATTTGTTTACGAAAAAAGCGTTCTTGTATAGGTACTCGAATCAACTGTCAATTGTCGTTAAATTCAATATGGCGGGTCAAAATATAGGAACAAAAAGAGTTCAGCGGTAGAAAATTTGCGATCATGCCGTCGACGAGGTAGTTTAACCCATATCGATTGATTGCGAGCTGATCTCTGTAGATTTTAGCCCGCCATGTTGGGTTTTATGTCAACTGACAATGGTTTCAAGTGTACAACAACGCTTTCTGTAATAAATATTCTGTTTTTAAGTTTTTTCCCGTCCAATTAGGTTCTTCCTTCATATTTTGGTCCATTTCGTTTTGGTTTATCATTTTAATAATAGAAATTTTTAACAAATAAAACAAATGAAGTGGTTGGTGACCCAGCGGTTACAACGCCGGCTTTCGTACAGCGGACGTCGTGGTTCGATCCCAGGTGCCGACCATCTTCCTCTTTCACGACACAAGCTTTCAGTAGCTTATTGTGAAAGAGTCAAGGAGTGTATTTGTGTTCACATTGAGTGAGCACAGATTCATTTAAAAAAAAAAAAAATTGCATTCCCGTAATCATCGAGTTCTTACAACCATGATGCACCAACTAAATTTATGATAAATATTATGGCATTCAGATTTGGCTGGATCTGATCCATAAGATGAGATGAGATTGAGATGAAGAAGGAGTGATGATTTCCTTTCTCAAGGTCAAATGATATTGGGAAAAGTGGTCTTTATCTGAAGATGAGAAACTCTCTTATGAGTTTTTGCAAGATCAAGAATATCTGGAGTACTCACCAAGTTTCACTATTTCTTTATGAACTAGATTAAACAGTTAACAAGGAACTTGACTAACTACCGAAATGAAACTCGATTTATATTATAAAAAAAACGCAAACACTATATTAGTGAATAAAAATAAAGTATCACAGGAAAATGTATTTTAACTTAAAAACTAATTACAATAATATGCACTGGTAGTGGGTTCTGAAGAAAAGAGTAATAAAATTGTATCTTGAAAAAGCTTTTATACTAGGATTATTCACGCAAGATATTCTTTAAAAAATAGGCGGTGTGTTCTCCCTCTGGCGTGAAATATCCAAAGCTAGTTGACTTGGTACAGACGGCGATGAATCTGCATAGTTGGTAAAATATGAGATGTATTCGTCGCACTCCGCTAGATGGCTCTTTGTTCTGGATGGTTCTGATGGATGGTTGTCATCAGATAGAAAATTAGTTTGTGTGATATAAATTCGATATTACATAACCGCCATATAGCCTCCCGCAAGAATTTATGGCGTGCTATAAATTCTGATGTGGATCTGGTGATGGAGTGTGGAGTGGAACTCTGCAGTCCTCTGGTTGAGCGGTTTGTAGGATGGTACGTCTTGGATGATGACTTGGCTCGACTGGGCTGGTCGTTGTAGCGACTGGAACTTAAGAGAAGTTGGACAGAGTGTTCACGACGTTAGTGCGGTTGCACTGGGGTAATATGATGGCTAAAATAGGTTAAAACAGCGTTGATGTGTTTCACCATATGAAGCGGCGATGTTGATTTGCGCTCGGCCATTAATGCAGCAGCGATGGTGGTTGTGCTGTTGTAACTGGTTGATCCATGATGTCGGTTGACGAGCAAGGAAAAATGCATCAGTTGTTTTCAGTGGGGTGTAATCGTGGTGTGATGTACATCGGCCACTGGAGAGAAGAGACAGTAGTGGGGCAAAATTCGTTGGAGAAGTTTGGCCTCCGAGCTACGAAGTCTGTGAGACAACTCGTGTAGTCCGCCTTTGCTAAGTACAGCAGGTGAAGATTGCTACTGTAGGCTTCCATCAATTGGATTGTGGTGAAGTCCAGCGTTGGTTGAGTAGTGTCGTGATGAGATAATATGCAACATATAGAATAAACAAAAAAATGTACAATAGAATTGGTATAAGTATATTTGTTTTAGGGTGGTTCTTGAATTTAAAAGATTGTGAAGTAAATTTTAAATTTGAATTTGAAATTAAGAAATTGTTTGAGTATATTATAAACAAATGTTGACTTTGAAAAAATTTTACAAGTTATATTTTACTAAGATAAATGTTCTAGGAAAAATTTTCCTAAGTGTAGTGTTTCAATGTTATCCTTTGTTCAATATTCAAAATAATATTAGGAAAAATTATTAAAATTGGTATTGAGTAGTTATGATTCACAATAGATATATGTTTAAATACTTTTTCCATAATGTTTATGAAGTGAAGTTACTATGAGAGATCCTTTATATATAATAAAATTTGTTACCAATCTGGTATTAGCAATATACAGTTGGTGGTTTTGTATTGGGATCTGTAATCATTTTGTAAAAATACATATTAGAATTTTTATACAATAAAATAAGTAAAAATAGTGGGTAGACATGGTAATATAGTTGTACATAGTGTGTTTGAATTAAAATTTTTCATAATGTTTTATTTTGTCAATGTATGTGTGTCAATAATGTTAAATAAATGTTACTGATTTGGGAAAATTAGTATGACACTTTTTAGAATTCTGTTTTCAATGGTCTTTTGTATGAATGTAAATACATTAATTGTCTTTTTCTTAACTCGTTGAGTTGTATATTTGATGGTAATAGAGTATACGTATGACGCTGTTGTCATGTGTGTATAATATGGACAATACGTATGACATTATAGTCATGTGTGTATGTCCTTTGGTAGACTATACGAATGATGCTATGATCATGTGTGTATGTCTGTTGCTCAGTCACTACAAGAAAGCTTTTGAGATGGGTATCTCTGCTCTTGTGTGTATGTAGTTAGCCGACGAAATGGGAATTTCGGTCTGAACATGCGCGGTGCATTGTACTAGACGTGGCGTGAAATACATAGAGCTTTTTTTAGTACGTGTGTATGAGTACATGTGTATAAGTATTAGGCCGTATTTGCATATGTAAGTTGACCTCGAATTGAATTCGGACTGAGATTCTTGAGACAGAATTTCTCTAGTCGCGGAAAACGTTAATAGCAATTGGCTAGTAGATGGTAATATAAGATGGTAATATAATTGTTTTACATTGACAGTTTAGATAGAATATTTTTATAGACCATTGAAATATTTGTATTGTTGATAAGTTGATACATAAATAATATTTATTGACCAGAATAAAGTAAGAATTAGTAAAATATGACTGAAATGTTGGTAAGATATTAACTGAAGGAGTCTGAATGTCCTTTATGTGTTTACCAAATATCAATGTGACAATATACAAATGTACCTATGTGAAAAATGCGATTTAAATTTCTTGTTTCTCTTTAAAATGCAATAATGCGCTATGAAAATCTAATAAAAATGTAGGTATTTGTTTCGCTTGTTGTTTATGCAAAATATAAAGAGGTTACCTCAAGGTTTGGCAACATGAAAACAATGTACTTGTAAATCTGCAATCAGATAATCAAAGGTTATTATTTTGTAAAAAAATTATTTAAAATTGCAATTCAGCATGCGATTATAACTAGTTAATGTATTAAATTAGGTTTTATCAATGTTTGGAGACTTGAAAAGTTTTATGAAAAAAATTCGATGTGACATTGTATCGTGAAAAAATTTAACCTACAAAATTTATTGTTCACAAATTTTAAGTTTTTTTCTTTTTTTGAAGATTTTAATATCGTTTTTACAAGGTTTAGGCATTATTGATTAAATGTTTGTAATAATAAATAGAAGGCAGAAAAACAAGAGGCTTTTAAAATAATCCGATGGGTTGAAATTGTTTGGAAAAATTTATGTGCTGAATGTCGTTTTACAATGGTATTTTAAAAGATTTTACTTGCCTGTGACCCATCGGATGACTCATCCCTTCAGAACCAGTTGAATTTTCGAGTTTGCACAAGATTTTACCCTATATTTATATATTTTGTCTAAAATTTGAAAATATTGATCGCGAACAAAACGGCTGGTGAGCTATTTTGACAGTTGTACTCGCAGTAGAGTGAAGTTGCGCCGAATGATAAATGGATGTTGGACGCGCTTAGTTTTGAATGTAGTATGTGATATGAAAATTTTAATTGTGGGACAATATTATTTAGATGGCTTTGTGAAAGAAATAATTTGGAATGAATGTATAGATTGTTAAATATTTGATATGGATTAGTGGATGAAGGTGTACATGTGACAATTTTGTTAGAATGATTGTTGAGAAAAATTTGTTTGAGAATGTTAATGGATTGTTGGAGATTATTGGAAAATGATGGATTAAGTAGATAATTGAAGGGTGTTCGAACGTCGTGGGGTCACCAATTTATGGCATTCAGATTTGGCTGGATCTGATCCATAAGATGAGATGAGATTGAGATGAAGAAGGAGTGATGATTTCCTTTCTCAAGGTCAAATGATATTGGGAAAAGTGGTCTTTATCTGAAGATGAGAAACTCTCTTATGAGTTTTTGCAAGATCAAGAATATCTGGAGTACTCACCAAGTTTCACTATTTCTTTATGAACTAGATTAAACAGTTAACAAGGAACTTGACTAACTACCGAAATGAAACTCGATTTATATTATAAAAAAAACGCAAACACTATATTAGTGAATAAAAATAAAGTATCACAGGAAAATGTATTTTAACTTAAAAACTAATTACAATAATATGCACTGGTAGTGGGTTCTGAAGAAAAGAGTAATAAAATTGTATCTTGAAAAAGCTTTTATACTAGGATTATTCACGCAAGATATTCTTTAAAAAATAGGCGGTGTGTTCTCCCTCTGGCGTGAAATATCCAAAGCTAGTTGACTTGGTACAGACGGCGATGAATCTGCATAGTTGGTAAAATATGAGATGTATTCGTCGCACTCCGCTAGATGGCTCTTTGTTCTGGATGGTTCTGATGGATGGTTGTCATCAGATAGAAAATTAGTTTGTGTGATATAAATTCGATATTACATAACCGCCATAATATAATGACGTTTTGAAGAAAATATTCAAAGAGTACTTTTAAAGTAGGTACCTACAAATATTAAAATTGAAGTGATCAAACATAAATTAGTTCATTTTGGCTAAAACATAAAGGTTTCGTGTGATTTTATAAGGACTTAACAATATTTTGATAATATAATAATAATATAAAAAATTTAATAATAAGGTCTGGCACCTATTCCGCACCTACTCAAAATCATTCAAATCTGACATAGCGCATCTTGGTAGTAAGCACTCGCGTTTCCGGGCTACTATTTTGTTTGTTTACAACATCTTGTATGAAATGTCATCTTCATACATAACATACGCGGATTAAATATGCTTTTATAATTGAAGTAAAAACTGATCGGTGAGTTATACGTAATCTTACGATTAACGAATTTTTTATAAGTAAGACGGTTAATGTTCTTGTTTCACAGCACCCAGCTGATGTTCATTGATATTTTTTGATATATTCTTTAGAACGTTTCCATTATTTTTTTCAGTCTCTGAGGGTAGACTTGCCATTCAAGATGTTGTTCAGCTCAGCTTGCCACCATAGGAATTCGCAGCCGCCAAGAAACAAAATGCACGTAAGAAATATTCGTTCATGGTCTTTACCGCGCAGAAAATATGTACGAGTATATTATGCTTGAGAATATTTGTATTTAAAAATTTCCATATATTGGGTTAAATCAGCCTGAATAGTTGGTTCGTTCTTTCGAAATTCGACTCGGAGCCGACTTTCGTACCGGAGATCGAAACTTGTCTTAATTCCCCTTAAGAATGAAATGTGTGTTTGTACTTACTTTGACTGAACCAAGGAAATAGAAGAAAAAAAACATTATGTACATTGTGTTGTTTCAATTTCAGCTTGTGAATGGCGCGTGGTGGTATTTCTTCGCCAAGGTGACGGAGCTACTGGACACTGTGTTTTTCGTGCTGAGAAAGAAGAACAATCAAATATCCTTCCTGCACGTGTACCACCACTCGGTGACGATGGCTTTCTCGTGGGCCTTCCTGAAATACGCCCCCGGCGAGCAGGGGGCCATCATAGGGCTCCTCAACTCCCTCGTGCATGTTTTCATGTACACCTACTACATGATCGCTGCCATGGGGCCCAAATACCAGAAATACCTTTGGTGGAAGCGTTACATCACCGTCATTCAGCTTGTAAGTATAGAATCACAATTAATTCGTACCTATAGGTATATATTATAATAAAAAACAAATCCATTATTTTACCATAAAAATATCTACCTCCCTTTCTCTAGATACGTACATACTACAGCAGTCTTCTTAAAAGAGTTAAAACACATTTCAGAATAGCCGAAAAAATAAAAGATCTTGCAAGAGCCTATGGCTGAACGTTTTAAAATTAAATTTCTCCATTATTGAATAAAAAGGTTCGCGTTGATTATCGCCCATGGAATTCTGAAAATGCAGCGTCACCACCCCATTTTTCGTAGGCATAATTTCCCTATGGCATATAAATATCTACTCTTTTTTTTAAATTTCTACTTTAAATATATCTACAATCACAAAACTTACGCTTAATTTCTTTAATTTTATAAGTTTATACGTATGTGGGCTAAGAATTGTTATATTGATTGATATCTTGCATGACTACTTGCATCTAAAGGCATTTTTAATTTGTGTCTATATACAGAGACATGGTACTATAAATCAAAATAATTTACAGTTATACGAGTATGTAAGGTCCGCTTATTGATACACTAATCCACTTATTTAGAGACATATCACAGTCTAGATCTATGGCAGTTATTTTACATTTCATTTTTCTAATAGTGCGTATGTGAAGTAAACATTGATATTGAGCCGAGATACCTACTAACGAGACTGAGATGCCATCTGAATGTGACGCAACACAATATACTTTTACGCGGGGTACTTATCGCTTTGTTTTCCTAGAAAAGATAAGGGGGCCTTACCATTACGAACGCAGTTTTCTTTGAGACAAGTAAAAACAATTCAATGTTTATCTCTTTCACTGCCGGCAGTAATATTTTTGCGATGTTAGTTAGTAATTTTGAAAATCGGTTTTATCTATGTATTACGGCCGTTAAATTTCGAGCCCACTTTTCTAGAAAACGAAAGAACTTGTGGTTACCATTATTCCCTAGGTTCTAGATGACCGGTAGAAGCTTATCAAAGGGTTTGTTTATAGATCTGGCTAAAATGTGTATGACCAACTACCACGACATATTTAAAGTTCAAAATTTATTACTCGATGTTAATCTTTACGGATAATACTTGTCTCTCCAAAGAAATTTCCCCAAAAATATTTTTTTGAATTTTCTTAGGTCACCCTTAGCCTTAAAAGTTTACTCAAACAACGTTCAACGTTATGGGGTTAAAAATGTAGGCGAATATTTTCAAAGGTCCATCGAGTCTGTTGTACGTAAGTCACATATCTATTTTTTGTGCCGAAGCTTAATCAAACACTGGGGTAATTATTATTGGGGGGTTGTGCATTGTTCATTGTAAGCGTAAGTGGAACGGGCCATGTGTAGTTTTGATGGCACTACATAATACTAATATGTAAATTAGATTTATTTGAACACTATAAAATTAGCATTTTAACAATTTATATGTATTACGCTAAAAAATACTTGTAATGGACCACGCGGAGTTTTTCCAAATATTTCCTTGGAAGGTACATGTAGGTAGTTTTGAAGATATAAATAATTGCACACATCTGAATTGCGAATACATTTACCTTAATGCTCTAGAAATTTTGCACTAAATAAATTGTTAAACATGGGCGCCATTAATGTTTATTGAATAGGGCAACTCGTCTGTTGATTAATAATTTGTGATTTTGGCCGAGCAAAATGAGAATTTTATTTAAAAATACATTTTTATTAAAAAATATAATTGCCATATTATCGTAAGTTCCTAGTTAATTATACACAATATGATATATTTTTGCGTTAAGTTTGAGTGATGCGATTTGTGTAACACATACGACATTCACGTAGTACAGTTTTATGATACATAACCACAGCATAATATTATAACGGCGGTGGTGGAACATTACGAGACACCAAGAAGACACAGATGAGGAAGAAAAAACTAGAGATTTCACACATTCATATCAGCAAATTAACAGGATTTTTATTCACCATTCGATAGAGCTTTTGCATCAATCGGCAGTATGCTTACCTTTTTTAGTTCGTATTCTGCACAATGCATTTGACGAATTGACACTGTCCGCAGCAACAAGATCCGAGGGTAGCTTGATCCAAGGATTCACTACTCTGTCACTCAGAATTAGTGTTTATGCGAGTTCTGAGTAAACATACTAACTTTTGTAGAGCTTCATGCTATGCCCACACTAGTGTGTAGATGCTGAGCATATCGGAACATCTTCTAGCATCTTGAATGTCTCAATGAGGTTACTCCTAATAGTTCTAATCCCTCTTTCCTTTAAAGTGGCAGCGCCACAGCCTCAAGACGTTCTTCATAGTTTTTAGTTTTCCTCAAAATTTAATCATTCCACCTTTCAAAAATTAAATTCTTTGTTTTCATATACTCTGTTTCCCTAAGAGAGAGAGATTAAAGGACAAAATTTTGAGTATCATTCTAGTTTTTCCACATTGTCACTATAAAACTCCTCAACTTTGTGTTGTTTCCGTGTATCGGTATCAACGGTATCCGGTTCTTCTTTAAACATGATTCTTCTTCTTTAAGTGCCCTGTCGGTTCTCCCCAACGTTGGCGATCACTTCGGCGAATCTTTCTCTATCCTGCGGTTTCTGAAACAGCTCCACCACACTTCAGATGCCGGTCCAGTCTGGCTGCGCAACATAAGAATGTTGCACAGCCATGATGTCTGTCTCCGGCCAGGCCCTCGGCGTCCCTCAATTTTGCCCTGCAATATCATCTTGCGAACCTTGATAGTTGACAGCAACTCTCTGTCTACTCCAGCTCACCTTAGGACTTCGGCATTTGTTACACATGATTACTTTCTTAAAACTTCGCCTTCAATACTAACAATAAGAACTGTCAATAATTCCAATCATTTTTCTCGTAGCAAAGAATGATGATCAAACTTCACTCACTGTCTAGCTAGAATTTAGTAAGCTGCTACGTCATCAACGACTGTATAGATAAAAATACTTAATTGTGTGGGCATACTTTAGAGCTGACACACACCTTAATCATTCACTTTCCAACAACAATGAGTATAAATTATTATGATTTTAGTTGAATACTTATCAGCCGGCTATAATGAGGAACGCACATACCTACCTACACAGGTAAATCACACGGGCACGGGCATAACGCACGTCTAGGTGTTGTATCAATAAGAGTATTTCAAATTTTCGTGTCTTAACCTTAGACTTTACATTCTAGTACGGAAATGTGAACATCTTTTGGTAACCAGTGGTTTTCAAATTTGGCGTCATACAATTGAAAATAATAAAAATGCCAAGGCCCACAATATTATTAGGTACAAAGTATTTTTTTTTATAAAAATTGAATCTGGGCAAAGTGAGCAAAAATAACAAACTTTTAACAACATTCACAACAAGCAAAGCTTGTGTTGTGTACCTAAGTGGAAAATGGTCGGCAGCGGGATTCAAACCCACGACCTGCAGTACGCTATACGTTGTCGGCTAAACCGCTGCTGGGCTACCAACCACTTAAATTCGTCGAAATAGTTTCATGTAAAGTCTGTTTAATGGAATACATTAATATTTTTTAAGTATATAGACATCAGTACACACACAGTATGGGACTTACAATACATCGAGAAAATGAATTATTGTCATAAGTTTAGTATGTATTTAATTGGTGGTTATCATTTGATAAATGAAAGACCTTTGCCGGAGAGAGAAAGTGGGCATCATTCTCAATTTAAGAAATTTATTATAAATTAAGTTAATTTTTATAGTTGAATAGAATAATTGAGAAAGTATTGAATAAAAAATAAGAGGCCATACATACATCATCTTGTATGTAAATTTGTCGTTGTTAACAAGGAATGCAAGATACTCCTGATAGAATAGATACTCAAAGCACTGGATATAATACTTTCGATGTTAACTGTAAAGTGATCATTAGAAAACAGTTTTGTTTTCCGTCGGCTTCGAGCGAGCTGATAGATGTATTACGGATGAGTAGCGGGCGGCTTAAAATCTTTTATCGTTGTTCCTACTTAAGCCCCAGAATTGGCTCAACCATAGCATTTAGGCATAGCGCAAATATAAATCCCCGCAAGTATAAAATACAACCTAGTCTTATCCAGACTTAAAAACTTCACATTGCTTTTTAAAAAAGAAATCCCCTTTTCCTATAAGGATTCCTATGGAGGCTCCTATTTAAAACTTCATTCCCCGTGCTTATATGATTTTGTTAAAAACTCAATAATTCTATTTTGTTGAGTACATTTTATTTAGAGTTATGTTATTTTGTAGATAACCATCGGCATTTTGATAGGTACCTACCTACACCACATTTTAACGTGAGCAATGTCCAATAATTTTCTTTAGAAATGAGAGATTGGGAAATAAATAAATGTTTTTTTTTACAGATTCAATTTTGCATCATGATCGCCTACATGTCGCTGCTGGCTCTCTCCAACTGTGGGTATCCCCGATCAGTGTCTTACTTCTTCATTGGAAACGCTCTGGTTTTCCTGTACCTCTTCACCGGATTTTACAGGGCAGCGTACAAGAAACGTCCAGCATGCAAGGCAAATGGAGTCCACATTTCGAGTAACGGAACGCACGAATATAAAAAAGACAGCGACGCCTATTCACAAATCACCAAGGATGTACAGATGCTGAATGAAATGGAAAATATCAAAAAAATCAACTGACAAAAAGCTCTTGCGTCCGATTAAACGACGTGTGTGATATATTTTAATGTATTAAGGCATATATTTATATTTTAGCGATGGTCGATCTAAAAATGCTTGTTGAAAATTGATATTCAAGACATCTCCTAGAGAATCTTCAGAAAACCTCATTGCGTACCATTTTTGTTTGGTCAATAATAATGATGTCTCAGGGAATGGAGCAAACAGAAAAGAGCTATGCACTTATGTTTTCTATTATTGATTTTTAAAAGCATTTTTATTTCTTGAATGTGTTGTGACTACAGATAATTTTATAATGTACAATATTTATATTGTATTCTATCTTTTAGTCCTTATCCAGAAAAGGGCTGTTCAGTTACACCGATCGAAATAAGTGTCCTTCTTGGTTATAAATGGCGTGAAATTGCATGTATTATTAATATAATACGCTATAATGTTTGGCGTTTCTCATGTCGAGAAATTCAAACCTAACATCCAATAGTTCAATGTACATACTGCTATTTCGATAGATTTTTTTCATCCCAAATTTCATGGTTTTCACAGCATATTTTCTGAACAACCTCTAAGTAAGCTTTTGAACAAAAAAAACTGAGTTCACGATGTGAAGATCAAAATTAAAGGGTTTCAAAGCAAGAAGGCTGTTTAGATGAATGAAATTTATTAAATCATTTCTTTGCCACAAACGACATCTGTTAATGAAATCGCGAAGCAGAATCGTCGATTGTCTAGAATTATGTTACCCGGTTTGATTTGTACGAGAGTATTGCGACGGTAGCTTTAATTTTTTTTTGTTTAATAAAAGAAATTAAAATTAATGTAACATTGAAAAAATGGACTGCAGTTGCATTAAATAGATGTGTAAAATCGTTTTTTTTCTCAGTACTTTTTCCTTACACCTAGGAAATCCTCATCGAAGAGTTTAATTACAAATTTGTTTATGTAAATAATTATAATATAATACCAAGCTATTGTCATATTTAAAATAAATATGTATAACGCAATAAAAACTTTGAAAAAAGTTAGGTAATAAAAATAATATAGGAACAATTAATATACTTAATTGTAAATTTAAGATTTATTTATTGTTTCATAACTGAAATAAAACTTTTATTAAAAAGAAAAATTTGTACCTTTGTGATTTTTCTTTTGTTCTTACCCCACAAAAATTTGGTTTCGTTTGATGATAGATGTGAAAACTCATTGAATCTATGATAATTGTTTAAGTTTTCACATTGGATTGCTGAAATTATCCCCAAAAATATTTTTAGTTACAAGAATGTACAAACCAAGGTTTCAAAGACGTTGATCTGTGTTGTTTAACTTCCACAATATTTGACAATCTCTTACCTCTAGCAATAATTGAAGTCGCTTTCTCTAATCTCTCCTACCATCTTAGCTTAGTTCTTCCAAAACTGTTCCTTCAAGCGGGTCTTTCATAGAATATTATTTCTCTGAATTTTCATGTTCAATAGTTTATTTTATTCAAATCAAAGAAACTACTGAAATTCTCCAAGATTTGAATATAAAACTAATGATGTTTCAAATAGTCATGTTGTTGTAAGTCATTTTTTTTGTCATAAAAACATATTGATTTTTGAAAAAAAAAACAGCAGCCTCGTTTGTTTATTTGTTCATTATTGACCTATTACAACTTTATAAATCACTCGAGATCGGGTGCATTACCGGAAAAAAAGAAGAAGAAAGAAGAAGACCTATTACAACTGAAAATAAAATATTGATTGCTTCCATATCCATAGTCCAAAATGGATTATAGCAATAAAAATGATATGTTGTTATTACGACAGATGGCACGGCCTTCATTGCGTCAGTTAAAATGATGGTCGCTGTCAGTCTTTTCGAAACTTTCAACAGGTGTCGATAATAATAATTGACATTAGAATTTCACATAATCTCATGCACCTATAGATTACTTCGCTTAACCTCATATCCTATTCAAATCAAAAGAAATCAGCAGACAAATGTTTAACAACATTTTAATGGATTTTTTTTATCTTAAGAAGAAATGGCAGAAAATGACAGGATTTTCCAAATTAAGGAAGAAAATATAAAGACGGAACCTACGCTCCAAGTCGTACGGTGTGATGTTGCTCTACCTATATGATGTTGCTAAAGAAACTTTTCGAAGGGTTTGACTATCTCCAGATTTTCTCAGATGTTGAAAGACCTTAAAATGGAAAGTATGAGAGACACTGAAAGTAGGTAGGTACCTATATGAATTTAATGAAAAAGCGTATTTCAATGATACCTATTTATTTTCTCTTCTCCCCTATAACATCCATTTTCACCAAAGGTTTTTTTTTATATTATGGGATTAGAAAAATCTATAAAAAATGTTCAACAAATCACACAATTCAGTACGTTTTTATAAATTTTAAACTAATATTTTCTAATCCTGATCTTGGTGATTTATAAAAGACTAGAGGTCCGCCCCAGCTTCGCACGGGTAGATAGATACTTAAAAATAATTTAGTTTTAATACAGATCCCTAACTTTTTCAAAATATTTTATAGCATATGTTAATCTGGAATACCTAATTGCATTGCAATGTATCGTGTCACGTCATTTTACCACCGTGACTACTTTGCGCGGTATTTCTACTAAACTTGACATGACTCCCCTCAGTCCCCTCCCCGCTCCCCTCAGTCCCCTCCCGCTCCCGTACGCACCATCGGATAAGTTGAGATGATAAGAGACTATGCTTTTTTCCAATACTCACATTTTTAAACTCGTGATAACTTTCGAATGGAATGTCCGAATTGAATAATTCAAAAAGTTATACAAACATATTGAAGCAGACTTGAATATGAACTAATTTATTTTAATAAGGAGTAATACCAAGATACCAATAAAGAGCCTTTTCTAGAGGTGACATTTTATTGATTTTTTTCAAATAAAAAACACTTATTGTGGCATAACTATAATAGTTAGACATATACTTTTTGTAAATAATGATGTCTTCTACAAAATTGTAGTACATTGTTTTATTCTATCATCATTAGTTTTCACAGCGTTCGTGATAAAAAGAATATTTTAGGTAAATTTCTTACACCTTGGGTTACATTATTGAAGTTTTCGTAGGTTACCCAATTTTTTATGAAATTAAATATAGCCTATGTTCACCGCCGATATTGTAGCTTCCCAAAAGTGAAAGAATTTTTCAAATCGGTTCAGTAGTTTTGGAGCCTATTCGATGCAAACAAACAAACAAACAAAAAATCAAATCTTTCCTCTTTATATATTAGTATAGATAGAAGATTGGGCGAATGTTTTTGAATGAGAGGACTGGTGTAAGTAGGTAAATGTAAGAAAGATCCATTGTAAAACTTAGGAATTTACCAAAAGTCCTCAATTGCAATCAGAACGAGATGTGGGTGCAGTTTTTGCTTGAACTATTGTTTGTACTGTTTTTTTTCTGTATGAAAATGTTTTTATTAACTTTATCATTTTGATTGTTTTACCAATACTCACTAAGGTACCTAAGTAAAAAAATCTGAAATGCGAACACATGTCATAAATTGTAATTACACACAGCATGAAATTCAGTAAGCGATCGTTCACAATCAAAAAAATATAGCTTTATGTATTAGGGCGGGTCGATTTGCGTTTCTTCAAATATTGCTAACGTAATAGTTATATTTTAGTGCTAAGTGCTGTTTAAAATAGGTATGCAAAATATTTTTCAATTTGAAGGATATCTTCTGTCTCCGAATTGAGCTCAAAGTTTCAAAAAAATTGTTAAATTTATCATATTTTGAAGCAGGTATAAATAAATTAAAAATATATTTAACTTAATATTTTTTAAGATTGTATGTCATAAAAATGACGGAATAATCAGTTCTGTATGATATAAAGCATAAAAATGCAATTTTAGATAGCAACAAAATATATAGATCGCCACGAAAAACCAGAGAAAATCTCATGAAATGAGAAAAGGGTTGCTGGTATTTTTATACCAGTATTGTATTTTGATGGCCGTAAAGCCAAAGTTTTAGGCTAGTGATTAGAAAAAGTGGTCAAAAATACAGATGAACAATAATAATTAAGAGAGTGTTAAAGGAAACTGATTCTAAATTGATGGAAAATTTGGAAAACCGAAACCGATAGAGAGATCGATTACAGATTTCTTTTCAAAAAGCAATATTTCATTTGATCTTTTACTTGTCGTCTGATGTGATAAAAAAAGTGTAGGTTGATACCGGAAAATATGATTGAATAATTATTAAACTAATTAGTTTGCAGGAGAATGAATTTTTTGCTTATTGCAAACCACAAGTAATCTCAATTGAATGAGTCGCCGGTAATCTAGAAAAAAACGACAAGTAACAATTATTTAGGTTTTTGTAAAATATGTTGATAGTGCTTTCTCAAATCATCATACGCATTCTGACCAAATTGGAAAACAACTGGAAAAATAAAAAAAAAACAATTGATATGTTCCAGGTGATTACAACAAAAACTACTATTTTATCATTTCAAGATCTACGAAAAGATCAATTATATTTATTCCAAATTGGCACAGTCATAGCAACAGAAACATTTTCTAATGATTTAGGAAAGCTCCAGGAAAAATATTCCATGTTAGATCGCTAAACTAAGCTAATAGGATTCTGCGACTGCGTTTCTTTCAGAAAGTTTGATGACCTTAACTTATCTTTATTGTTAATGTTTGTGCACCAAGTTACCTCGCAACTGATCCCGTTACCTATGATAGTTTAATTTCTTATCCATATATTTATCAGATGATCAAATAATCTGTTATATAAACTATAATTACTAAAGGAAAAAGCTATTTCGCTCAAAATACACTATGTAGTAAGGGAATGAACCGCTCGCCGGATAGTGAAAGCTCGAATCACCCAAAAACACGCACCTTTGATCCTTGAAGTACCGAAAGTAAATTTTGAAGCATCTTTTGCAAGAACTACGTTATAGAACGGCCCAGCCTATTATGTATAGATAAGTAGTCATATTATGTCGTTCACAATATGTCACCTCTACCCGATTTCCTCAGATTCTGTCAAGAATCGCGAACATTTCCAAGGGTGCTTATCAATAAGAATATTAATTAAATATGTTATAATTATGCCTCTAGACTGTTACATTGTGCGCCAATATGGCAGGTTATTAAGTAAATAATCACATTAATAATATGATTGCATTATTATTTATATTGTAAGCGGTTTATAACTTACTTTGTCAAAAAAACAATGAATCCGACGTAATGATCAAAGTTTAGCGAGTGTAGGACAAAAATTTGAATTAGTTACGTACCTAGGTATTTCGTTCAATATAAAAAACTGTCATTGAACTCTCCGGTACCTTGCACTTAACACTTTGGGCTCGCAATGTCGACAGGTATATTAATACAGTAACATAATATTATTATGTAAGTAAGAAAGTGGAATTGTATGTGGGTACCTATGTGATTTTTGGATAAACTGGATATTCAGTTAAACGTTCATGTTAATTACATTATTTTCTCCCTCATTGGGGACACTTTTTTTTAAACAGCGTTCGATGCAAAGAAGCAATTTTTAATAGGAAAATACTTATAAAAGAATGTATAATAATCAAATCATCCTTAAATCACTCAGAAACCTTCGGCACCAATTACCTACATATATCTCCAATGTGTCTTGGCCACTTAATGGTTGCTTCTCAACTCTGTGAAATTGGCATTCACTACCTCTAATTTGGATCGAATCATTGGATCATTTTTGTTTGGAAATTTTTCGAAATTCTTTCGAAAACTTATATTAGTGGTACTGATTTGATTTTTTGACTTGCTGCGTCTTATAGAATTCCTGAAAAATCAGTAAAAAGAGCAATGATGCTATTCCACATAAGTACAGTTGTTGAGAGCTATAATAAACTTACAAAAATAAGATACTATGGTTGTAAAATCAATAATCAATATAAGTAAAATAATAATAAATCATAGTATTTTGAACCTTTATAAAATGAAAGGGTGTGCTGAAAATTAGGCATTTTAGCTAGTAGCTATAATAATATTATACCTACCTATTATGAAATCTGATATTATAGTAATAAATTATCAAAGATATTCCCAATTGATATTCATACAAGAATGAGACAAAACTTTTAACAAAAAGTTTGTTAAATACTATTGTTTTACAAAAAACTATACCTATCAAATTGCTTGTGAGAAAAATTTTTTTTTTGTCAAATTGAAGGTCGAGGAAATCATCATTTATTTTTTATTACAAATAAATTTAAAAAAAAATCAGGTTCTTAAATTTATTAAGAATGTTTTTAAAACAGCTATCAAAGATGGCCGTGGGGTTGTCGGCTTAGAATAGCACCTCTGCTCTTTTTGCTGGTTTTTCGAGCATCCTGTAAGAGGCAGGAAATCGAAAAATCAGATCGGGACCGTGGGGTTGACCACCTCACGTTCTTAAAACAATCGGTCAGAAAAGGCAACAGAATTAAGCCTCGAACGACTGGACCCCATCAGGGGGGGGTTCAGGCAGCCGGTGTCCCCCCTGTATTGATCACGGCTCGATTAAGGAACAAGAGCTTGAAAATTGGGACTCTGAATGTCCGCACTCTGAGGGCGGGCGGGGAGCTTGTTGCTGCCAAGTTGGCGGGAGATTATGGATTAGGATATCCTGGAGCTGAGTGAGGCACGCATCCCAGGCTCGGGGCAGAGTGACGCTGGCAATTATGTCATGCTTCACTCTGGCCACCGGACTGCACGGATGCGTGGCGTCGCTCTACTTTTAAGCAAATATGCCTTCTCTCGCCTTCTTGGTTGGGAACCTGTTTCTGACCGCCTGATGAGTGCGTCCTTTAAGATGAGTGGCGTAACACTGACGGTCCTTCTATGCTTTGCTCCCACTGAGGATGGGGACGTGGCTGCTAAGGACTGTTTCTATGACAGTCTGGATGCAGTTGTGTCCCATGTTCCGAGGCGCCATCGCCTAATAGTTCTGGGGGACTTAAACGCCAAGGTTGGCAACGACCCCCAGAATGGACCAGGCGTCATGGGTGTAGCAGGTATTTTTGTTATGAAGCTTCACCCGTCTCATAGTACGGAATATTATTTTTTTTTAATTTCAAATATTGCTATGCATACCTACCCCTATACTAACAGGTATGCATCTATATATAATTTGGTTTCTGTTGAACGCGAGTGTAGGCACGTAGGCCACAAGTGCTGTTGCCAAATGTTAATATTATTGCAAGAGTGCGAGTGGAATGGATGCCTATGCATTTCACTCACTCACTTTCTCTCCACCCCTTTTTTTTAATTATTTGCGACGCAGATTATATTCCGAGGTTGTCAGACGTTCGCTACTGAGTATGGTGAATGTGAGAGGCAGATATCTTCCATCTCTCTCACCGATGGTCACATGATCAAGGACCTGTTGACTCAAGTAGAAACGACCGTTAAGTATTTTTTCCTTTGTTTCAAATTGCATTCTTTAAACTCACTTGGTGGGAATCAGACGTATAAATTTTGGAGTACTCCCTGATAGTTGGAGAAACTCAAACAATTTTACCGCGATTTCCTTAGAATCCAACCAATTATATTCATAGATACGAAAAGTGATTATTATTGTTGTTTTAAAAGAATAAGCAAACTTATTTAATTGATTATAAATTTGATACAATTACTGTTGTGAATTACGTGAAAAATCTGAACTTTTGTATATTTTCCAATTTCCTGTTAAACGCAATAAACAAGTGTTTCTTAAATTATCTAACAACATCTTTGATTAAAAATCATCATCTCCTCCTGGATCGAACTTCCAAAGACCAGAGAGTTCGGAGTCCGCTCTACCAACGCTAGCCGAGGCAAATATTCATGGTTAAAAGAAGAAGAGAAACTGAAGTAGACTCGACTCCGGAGAAAACTTGACTCACATAGATGCCGGACAGGAAATTGGTGAGCGAAACGTAATTAATAATCCAATTCTTTTGAAAATCACTAAATAATGCAATAATACAGTGTTCTGGTGTTTAAAGTTTTTTTTTTTGATAATGGTGTATTAAGTTGCCTTTTTTCCTTTTCTTCTCTCTTGAGTATTAGCAAGTTCTATTATCTCAATTTAAATTTCTGCAATTGCTAAAATTTTGTTGTGGGCCAAGAGCCGTAAAGTTTTGCAATACCTACAGATAAATTCAGCCGACGGCAACTAGAAAAGTTTTTTTTTGTGTTTTGTTGCAATTTTTCTTGAAAATTTTTATTTTTGCATTTGGGTACTCTGTTCTGCCACAATAATTCAATAACTTTCCTTGAGAAAGGGTCTTTCTCCCTTGAATGTTGGATAAGTGAGTGAAGTCGAGATAAAACTTCGATAATTTTAATTTTTTTTGATTTTCTTGTGATCGAATATTCCCGACGGTAGTCAAAGTTTGAGATAGTCACACTCCGGTAGTTTTATTTGTTAATAATGTCATCCCTGGTCGATCAAGTTATTCCGCGTGTGGAGAGGGCGACATGCAAGACACTTTCTAAAGCACTGTTGAATAGAGGTATCCAGCCAGATGTAGGTATTGAATCTCTGCGAAGGCAATGCAGACTTTTCAATTCTAACTTATTGTCTGATGTAGGTCAGCGTGACAATCACCCTTCGGAATTGTTAGGTATCCAACGCCCTGATAGCCTCTCGGAAATTAATCCACCTCGTGATAGTTTTGTACCTTCTTCTCCGCCCACTCAAGCCGTGACAATGATAAATACTAATGTTTCCAATGATTTAATTATTACACCGGTTCGTAGAAATTTAGATAGACCCAATCCTACAGTTAGCCAATCACACATTATACATTCGGTAAATTTTAATTCATGGCCAGTTCAACATTATTCCGGTGTCGAGGATGTTAGGGATTTCTTTTTGAGATTGGAGGAAATTTCCCGAGCTCGAAATTTTCCAGTGGAAAACCTAGGCCCCGCCTTGCCTGAATTTTTGGAGGGAAAAGCACTAACCTTCTACCGGACATTTTATAACAGTGTTAAAACTTGGACACAGCTTAAACAATCATTTATCAAGCGCTTCGATTTGCCTGATGCTGAAGGCAACAGACGATTGGAAATCTTAACTGCATCACAGCAACCTTTGGAGAGTGCTAGTGATTACATTTCACGTATAACCCTTTTGAATCAGTCCTTACAGTCTCCATTGCGTATGTCAGATATCCTAAAGGCCATCAGAAAAGGATTAGATAGCAGATATGCCAGTGTATTAGTGTCCAGGCGACCGAACTCAATTGCTGAGCTGGATGAAGTTTGCACGGAATTGGAGTGTGTTTCGGTTGCAGTTCCAACCCGCTCTCCCTCTAAAGTTAAGATAGTAAGGAAACACCCTGTTCAATCAATTTCTTCTCAACAGCCTTCTGCTCCTATGATTAAATGTTTTCACTGCGGACGTATAGGTCACATTGCTCGAGACTGCTACTCTAAGTCAGGGCCCAGTGCCAATAATGCTCATTCATTTCAGTTTAGGAAACCCTTCAATCCTGTGCCACGCCAACGCTTACCTGACGTGAGTAAACCGCCTCCCCCACTTAGAAATTCAAAAAACGAATAATGAATCCTGCAATTTTCCCGAGCCCAGAGACCTCAGCTCGCGAAAGATTGTCGTGGATTCAGAGTGTTAAATTGTTCTTTTCAACATTACAGGTCAATAAAGTTTCCGTAATAAACGAGAGAGATCGACGCCCTTATTTGCTATTTTCTATCTCTCAAATACAACTCCGAGCCTTGCTTGATACCGGATCAGCTTGTAATGTCCTAGGGGGTCAGTTATATCGGTCTTTTATCGAAATAGGGTTCCGTCCTGAATATTGTCAGCAAAATATTCGTGGGGTTGACAATAATTCCATAAGATCTATAGGTACCATAGTTTTGCCACTATGTTACAACAATAAAATTCAGCATGTTAAATTTGTTATTGTTCCTTCCATTCCTGACCAATTCATTTTGGGTTCACCCTTTCTGGAAAAGTCAGGAATAATTCCTCGTTTGTTCCCCACTAAAACCCATGTTACTGTAGCATCCATATCTGATCAACAGTCGTCTAATGTAGAATCACCTCCAAAATGTCTTAACTCCATAAACGATTTGACAGTGTCGCAGAGGAAAATTTTGGATGACCTTAAGAGTGAATTCGAGAATATTTCTTTTGAGAAGATGGGTTTGGGTAGGACGAATGTAGTTTCTCATGTCATTAATACAGGTGATAGTTTGCCCGTTAAACAGAAATTATATCCAGCTTCCCATGTACGACGAGTTCAGATGTGTCAAGAGGTAGATAAAATGATAGCTTTAAAAATAATAGAACCTTCACGTTCCCCTTGGTTAAATTCCTGCTTCTGTGTACCAAAATCCGATGGCACAGCTAGATTCGTTCTCGATCCTAGAAGATTGAATGAGGTCACAGTCTCAGACTCTTATAGACTCCCTAATATCAACCATATGTTGGATAATCTGAGAGACACCAAGTTCTTAACCACCTTAGACTTGAGCTACGGCTTCTGGCAAATTCCTTTGAGTCCAGAAAGCAGACCTAAGACAGCCTTCTATGTAGAATCCAAAGGGATGTACCAGTTTGTTACCTGCCCGTTCGGCCTTAAAAACGTGCCCGCCGAAATGCAGAGAATTATGGATAAGCTTTTCTCCGATTTGGGACAACGAGTATTTAGTTTCCTTGATGATGTTCTGGTTTGTAGTTCAGATTTTGATTCCCATATTTCCACCTTACGAATTGTTCTCCAGCGCTTGAAAGAAGCCAACTTGACAATTAGGCTCAGTAAATCCGTGTTTTGTAAATCATCGCTTAAGTACCTCGGTCATATTATTGACAGGGAGGGAATTCATACGGACCCAGATAAGATCAGTGCTATGAAGAATTACCCAAGACCATCCACCAGTAAAGAAATCCGCTCATTTTTGGGATTAATGTCTTATTACAGGCGTTTCATTAAGGACTTTTCCAAGATTGCTTCTCCCTTGACTCGCCTCACGAGTAATAAATTTAACGGTAAAAAATTCGAATGGTCAAATGAAGCTGAACTTGCCTTCCAAGCCTTGAAACAAGCAATGATTTCCGCTCCAATCCTTAAACCACCAGACTATTCCCTTCCGTATACATTGACGTGTGATGCAAGTGGAGTTTCCTTGGGCAGCTTCTTGTCCCAAAAAGACTCAAATGGAGTAGAATATATAATTGCTTATCATTCACGTAAATTGTCCGGTCCAGAACGAAATTATAGTACCACGGAGAGAGAACTTCTTGCCATAGTAGATTCTATACAACACTTTAAAAGCTATTTAGACGGAGTACACTTTACAGTAGTCAGTGATCACGGATGTTTAAAATACCTAAACTCAATTTCTTCACCTTCTGGTAGGTTAGCCAGATGGGCTTGCCGACTTTCACAGTTTGATTTCACTTTTGTATTTAAGCGTGGCTGCGAAAATAACCTTGCCGACGGATTGAGCCGTATTCCTGTTTCTAGTCTATCTGTTCCAGAACCGTTTGAAAATATTATAGACCCCTGGTACAAAAAAGTGTACAATTCTTGTCTTCAAAAACCCCAATCGTTCACTAATTTTATGATAAATGATGGACACTTGTATCGTTATTCTAGGTATAAAAAAGATTCCTTGTCTAACTCTCCCACTCACCTGTGGAAATTGGTTGTCCCTGCGTGTAAGATAGAAAGTCTCATATTGGACTACCATAAGGGAAACTGTCATTCTGGAATGAAAAAAACCTACGAATTTATTTCCCGTACATACTTCTGTAAACGATTATTACCTCTTGTTAGACAGGTTGTGAATGAGTGTGAAATATGCAAGGCCTACAAGTATAATAACCAAATGCCCCATGGTCTTATGAAATACCCTAAAAAAATTGAACGTCCCATGGAAAGTATATCTATGGATTTCATAGGTCCCTTACCGCTGAGTCATAAGCGAAACCGTTACATTTTCACTGTAGTTTGTAATTTTAGTAAAATAACTTGGGCATTTCCTCTCCGAGCCGCTAATACCAGTAGTATAATTCAAATCTTAGACGAAAGAATCTTTAAAGTCTTTGGAATCCCTCGACAGATTGTTTTGGACAACGGGAAACAGTTTGTTTCTCGACAGTTTAAAGAATTCTTACACTCCCACGGAATAAATGATCTTAGATATAACGCATATTTTCATCCCCAACATAATGTCTCCGAAAGATATAATCAGTCTCTAGTAACCTTGTTGGCAATATTAGTAGAGGAGGACCAACGCAATTGGTGTAAACATCTTCCAAAAATCTGTTCTTGTTTGAATTCTATGACTAACATTGCTACCGGATATTCTCCACATTTCTTGATGTTCGGTAGAGAGTACATTCCCCACGCCTCATTTTATAAGCCACTACAGATAAATCATGATTCCCCGTCTGAAACATTTGATCCCTTAAAACAAAGATTGAATGACATTTCCACCTTAGAAAATCTATATAATAAAGTCTCACAAACGTTAGTACAAGCTTTTAATAAAAATAAGGACCGTTATAATTTGCGTCGTAAAGACATATTCTTGTCAATTGGTCAGCTGGTATGGAGAAGATCTCATTATCTCTCAAATGCTTCCCAATATTTTTCAAAAAAATTAGCTCCTCGCTTCATTAAGTCTCAGGTAGTACGTAAAATATCAAGAACAATTTTTGAACTAAAGGATTGTGATAGTGGATCCATCGGTAGGTTCCATACGAAGGATATAATAAAGTTGTAGTTTAAGTTTTATCATATCTTGATTTATGGTTAAAGGGCTCCTGAGGACCCGTTCCCATACGTTTATTATCTTTTAACACCCTGACTAGTCTCGTACAGTCAGAATCATAAGTAATCATAAATCATAATCAAATTGGGCTCACCCCAATACATGTGAATTTTGTTTAACAAAGAAATTCTAATCAAAGTATATTCAGAAATCCTAAGTGTGCCTCCTGGAACCCAACCTTCTGTTGGCTATTCATTTGGGAGGAGCAGGGCGAGAATTCCAAGTATACGATGCTACTTGGCATTTCTCTTCCTTGTGGTCCAGTATAATAGCTTACTTCTTGCTTCAGGCTATCATATTGGGACAACCCACGTTTAAATACTGTTTTACCCGGTAAGAAGCATGATCTCCACCTTTTTTATTAATTTTTTTTGTTGCACTAAGTGTAACTTCATGTTTTTATTAATTATTTTTTTTTTCGTCTAACGACTTGAACTCGGTACGCCTTCTCATTAGATTACCGTGTTCCATGTCCGAGGATGTAGGCTAAGCCATGAAAGACTTCTTTTGATTATGAGAATTCCAATAACATATCTTCTATACCACCCACATACCTGTAGGTTGTCGAGTGATTTTTATAATTAAAATTATCTCAAACAATTTGTAGAAGAATTACGTTCTAAGTTCCTTTTTGTGACTATAGTAAATGAAATGCTTCCCAGAAATCTTAATAAATGAATGTTACGACAGTGCGTTGCGCCGCTCCGTTTTTCATATTGTAAATTCACATCACTAACAAAAATGTGTGTTCCCCCCTTCATTAATAATTGGTTTTTCACTCATTAATCGTGCTGCGCTCTCGACACACAGCCCACACAGACCATCGAGTAAGCGAGATGTCATGATTAAAACCTGCGCGAGAGTGAAACAGACGTATGTTTCCTTCAATGTTTCTTCATGCGGCTGCGGTGTGTTGAACTGCGCTGCGCTCCGCCCGGACCGCGCTCCGCTCTGATGTTACTGACCTACGACAATAATCGTGCTCCCCCCCAACCCGAGTAAGCGGAGAATTATATTTTACACGCGCGACACATTATATCGGCACTATTCATCAATTCCGTTGTTTGGAGATGCAGTGGTGACTGGACAGTATGCATCTGCGTATTTCGAATATTTTCTGGTGTAGTTTCAAACACTGTGGATGTTCTGAGTGTGTGTCTTTCTCAACTAACCTGTGTCCTAGAAGCGCGTCAGAATATCGACTCTTTTCATAGATTCCCCACTAATATTTTTTTTGTCGAATGCGTTTTGTTTACTGGGTCAGTGTAATTCTAGGTGTCCTATATAATTTCTAGTTTGGTATTGAGCACCGATACTATTCTGTGTTGTTGTCTTTCGCTTCTGCGATTGTTAATATTTTTTTTTGGACGTTAATTGTAGTCATGATTTATCCACATGGAACCATTCCTTCTTCATGATATTACCATAATCGTAGTAATACCTTCTATATTGTTTTGTTACATACGGGGTCAAATTAGTTATTCTCTTTTTTTTTTTTTGGAATGCTCTATTCAGTTCACCTAGATCTAATCGCACCCGTTAAGAAAATTTGTGCGAATCATAAACTTGGTACACTCTCAACCTTCCTATTTTTTTTTGAGAGCTGTAAATGAGCGAAGCACACTTGTGAGAATGTGTGTTGAAGGAATTTTTTTTGTACATTTCTGGTTATGCCAGGCTTGTAAATCTGTGCTATGATGAGCGCAATAATAAACTTTGGTACACTCTCAACCTTCCTAATTTTTTTTGAGAGCTGTAAATGAGCAATGCACCCTTATGATAATGTGTGTTGAATAAAAATTTTTTTTTTTGGTACATTTCTGGTTATGCCAGGCTTGTAAATCTGTGCAATAATAAGCGCTATCTGATGTATAAATAACATCTTTCGTCACAGCATTGTTGGCTTAGAGCAAACATCAATTTCAATGAATCTTTTTTGTGTTCCTAATTAAGGCCACAAATCTTCTTAATTATTAGTTAATATTTTAGTCGACTCATAACGTTAGTCTACTGATAATTTGTAGTTACTACTTCTCTAATAATCTTAGACATTTTTTTTTTTGAGTTGCAACTCGTTTTTTCTTATTTAAGTATATTCTTAACCTTTCTATTCGATTGAGATGAGGACGCTCGGATCAGTCTTATACAACTTTGGCATACTCAAATCTTTCTCTCTTGTCAAGAGGTAAGATAATATTTTTTTTGCTGTTTTGGTTTATTATTGGAATTTTCCTAGTTTATTCCACGTATTTTCCCAAACTAGGTGGCGCTCCAAAACTTAGTATTGTGTCCTAATTACCAGGACAACAGCTAGCATGAAGTTTAACATCTCTTCTTACTTGTCGATCCGTAATCTTTGGGCAACGGATACCTTTCTTTTATATATATTTTTTTTTTTGAAGTGAATTTCTTTCTTTGCAGGATACTCTTATGCAATTGTAAATGATATAATAATTTTTTTTTATGTACAAACACCAGAACATTTAAATTAGTTCTCTCCAAATCTTTGAGCTACAAGCTAACCTTAGGAGTGCTCTTAAACTAATCAGTGAACAGTGAAACTAAATCAGTGGACATTTCTCACTTTGAGAAATGTTATGGGCATTTTAAAATCAAAATTAATAATAATCTAAGTGAGCACAATCAGATATTCTTAAGAGATGTCCTTGATGAAGGAAAAATATTGTACAATATTTTTTTTTTTTATTTATATTTTTTTTTGTTTATGTTTACTATTCTGTCACCTTCTACTTCTTGACAGTTGGATTGTTAATTGTATTAATTAATTTTAATAATTTTTTTTGTGGAATTATTGGATTACAGTCTCTGCTTTGAACCATTATTTAATAAAAATTTTTTTGTGTTGTTTGTCTAACCGTGTGATAGTAATTATTGATGAATAAATCTAGGAGTGAGAGGTTATGAATGAAGGCCGTTAGGGATGGATGAATAGGTAAGAAAGGGTGACAAACAATTTACCAATCTAGGTTCTACTCTTCATGAGGGTTGTCCCATACTTCCACAATCAAATTTTCTTCACATGCCATCTTTAACTCCTTATCTATATGTATGAGAATATAAATTTTTTTTGTTTTATACCTAATTACTAAACTAGGGTATCTATCTTTGGTATACCCCTTACAACTTTGGAACTCTTGAAGTTAAATGTTCAAGGATTATTCTAAATTCCTTGATCCTACCTTATTGGATCAGTTACTCCTTAAGAGATTTTTATGTACTCAAAATCTTCTTTTTTTTTTTCTTTTTTTTTCTTTTAATAACTAAAAATCGATTTGTAGCATGTATTTTTGTTATGAAGCTTCACCCGTCTCATAGTACGGAATATTATTTTTTTTTAATTTCAAATATTGCTATGCATACCTACCCCTATACTAACAGGTATGCATCTATATATAATTTGGTTTCTGTTGAACGCGAGTGTAGGCACGTAGGCCACAAGTGCTGTTGCCAAATGTTAATATTATTGCAAGAGTGCGAGTGGAATGGATGCCTATGCATTTCACTCACTCACTTTCTCTCCACCCCTTTTTTTTAATTATTTGCGACGCAGATTATATTCCGAGGTTGTCAGACGTTCGCTACTGAGTATGGTGAATGTGAGAGGCAGATATCTTCCATCTCTCTCACCGATGGTCACATGATCAAGGACCTGTTGACTCAAGTAGAAACGACCGTTAAGTATTTTTTCCTTTGTTTCAAATTGCATTCTTTAAACTCACTTGGTGGGAATCAGACGTATAAATTTTGGAGTACTCCCTGATAGTTGGAGAAACTCAAACAATTTTACCGCGATTTCCTTAGAATCCAACCAATTATATTCATAGATACGAAAAGTGATTATTATTGTTGTTTTAAAAGAATAAGCAAACTTATTTAATTGATTATAAATTTGATACAATTACTGTTGTGAATTACGTGAAAAATCTGAACTTTTGTATATTTTCCAATTTCCTGTTAAACGCAATAAACAAGTGTTTCTTAAATTATCTAACAACATCTTTGATTAAAAATCATCATCTCCTCCTGGATCGAACTTCCAAAGACCAGAGAGTTCGGAGTCCGCTCTACCAACGCTAGCCGAGGCAAATATTCATGGTTAAAAGAAGAAGAGAAACTGAAGTAGACTCGACTCCGGAGAAAACTCGTAACATGGGTAAGCATGGCTTAGGAGTGATTAATGATAACGGAAGCCGTCTCATTGGTTTCGCCACGCTCCATGGACTCTTAATAGGGGAAACTCTCTTCCCCCACAAGGATATCCATAAATATACCTGGACCTCGCCCGACAGAAGAACGAAAAACCAGATAGACCATCTCCTGGTAAGGGCTAGCAGCCGAACAGACCTGCGGGATGTCCGCACCTGCCGGGGAGTAGACATGGACACGGATCACGAACTCCTTGTGGGTTCGTTCAGATTCAAATTCCACCATTTCCAGCCAAGATCGTCTGCTCCTCGCCCGCTGGACATACGCAGGTTAGAGAGTGCTCAGTGTCGTCACACGTACAAGACTGAGTTACGCACAAGGTTTGCCCCCTTACAGGATTCACCCAGAGCTGCCCCAATTAAGTCAGCCTGGACTAACTATCGTGACGCGGTTATGGAATCCGCACATTATTCTGTCGGCTTTAAGAATAAAAAGAGGCCAATATGCATGTCTGATGGGTCCTGGAGTCTCATCGAAGATCGCCAGAAGGCTAAGACCCTCAGAGATAGCGAAAAAGACCCTCAAAAACTGGGTGCTTTGGTGTCTGAGTACAGAGAGCTGAGCCAGGTGAAGCACTCTGTACGAACAGATAAAAGAAGACACCTGGACTCTCAGATACGGCGAGCGCAATCTGCTGCACTCGGAAATGACTCAAGGACACGTTTCAAAATCACCCGGGAGATTGGGGGCAGGGGTCAAAAAAGACCCGTGACGGCAATACGAGACTCTCGTGGAGCCACTGTCACTGCCCCCGAACTGATTAAAGGGAGATGGAGGGAGTACTTTGAGTCAATATTAAACCGTCCCGAGCCCTCCTCACCTTACAACTTTGAGGAGGAGTTGACTGGTCTGAATATACCTCAGGCAACTGGGATATGTGAGGACCCGCCAACATACAGTGAGATGGTGCTGGCCGTGATGAGACTTAAGAACAACAAAGCGCCAGGAGACGATGGAATTCACGCAGAGCTCCTCAAACAAGGCATAGACACCCTTGGCCAACAACTTCTCGATATATTTAAAATGGCGTGGGAAGAGGAGAGGTGCCCAAAAGATTGGCAGAATGGATCCATAGTCGCAATATTTAAAAAGGGGGACCCCTTGAATGCGAAAACTACCGTGGAATTACTCTACTGAGTGTTCCCGTTAAGGTATTATCTCAGATATTACTACACCGCATTCGGGGGCCTGTCATGGCTGTTCTGAGAGAGCAACAATGCGGCTTTGTACTTGGCAAGTCCTTCACGGACCTAATTTTTTGTGCCAGGTGCCAGGCCAGGTTTCAAGACTCTGAAGCGAAACAGCACGCCTCGGCCTTCGAGTCAATGCCAGTAAGACCGAGCTCATGGCGAATAATGCCTGCCCTGATAAACAGCTACCGATAACCATCGATGGTCACCAGGTCTCCCGGGTGGATAAATTTAAGTACCTGGGAGCAACCATTACCACCACTGGTGACCTCGGGGCTGAGCTCCCGATACGTATCGGTATGGCAAGTGGCGCCTTCAACAACATGACCAAGATATGGAAGGCGTCGGCGTTTAGTATCGAGACGAAATGTAAACTGTTTGATTCGTGTGTGTTGCCCATTCTCCTGTATGGGTGTGAGTCCTGGCACCTGACCAAGGCCCAGGCACAAAAAGTCTCATCCTTTGAAATGATGTGCCTAAGGAGAATTCTGGGCGTAAGATGAAGATGACCAAGATATGGAAGGCGTCGGCGTTTAGTGTGGAGACGAAATGTAAACTGTTTGATTCGTGTGTGTTGCCGATTCTCCTGTATGGGTGTGAGTCCTGGCACCTGACCAAGGCCCAGGCACAAAAAGTCTCATCCTTTGAAATGATGTGCCTAAGGAGAATTCTGGGCGTAAGATGGTACCACCGCATCACGAACGACGCTATACGCCGGCGCACCCAGCGTAAGCCCATCACCTCTACCATTGTGAGGAGGAGATGGACTTGGCTGGGACATGTGTTTGTTGCCTCCCCATGCCCCTAAGTGCGGTGTAAAGGGAGATTGATTTAAGATCGAGATTCTATTATATACCTAACAGATGTAATTTCAATATATGGTATGTATGTATTTTTTTTAGTTCCTAATGGTCTTTTTACTAGAAATTACTAGGTGAATGTGTCAGTGTAGAAATTATTGTCAATGTAGTTACTTTAGCGACAAAAAACATTTTCAAAGACAGTGTTGTCTTGTCATACGACGCACCGCTATCTACGAACCCAGTGCGTGCTTAAAGTGATATAAAATTAATTGAAAAAAACACGGCAAAGATGTTAAAAATCATATCGGCCTTTCTAGCCTTTGAAGTATATTAGTGACATTTATTGAACACAAATATTTTTGTTAATTCACCAAACTCTGCCACCTTTGTGTGACATCCTTTGACACTGCTAAATAAGCACTGGCGAACATTATAATTAATATCTTGTTAAAGTTTCTTCCTTAACATACTTAGAAGTTTATGGTTTTTTTCTTCTGAACTTATCAAAGAATATGTTTTGGAGGCTTAGATAGCCCAGGTGAGTACTTAAATTACCCAGCAGGTTTGTAATTTTAGTTATCCATTCCATAGATGCAACTCAATGTATACATGCAACTTGTTTTGTTACGTAAGATTCACGTATGTGATTCTGATCAACTAATAATATTACTGTAATCCAGTGTTCCGCAAACTTTTTGTGTCCAAGACCAAGCAAGAAATTTCAGAGGTAGACCAATGGGTTTTTTTTTTTGAGAATTTTGCCCCCCTTCCTCCCCCTCCCCCTCAATGAAACGCACTGTAACATTCCTTCCTCCGCCATCCCTAAACACCCATGTGGCTATTGTATATACCTACCACAATTCGCATAAGTAGGTTGTGGCAATGGTCATAGAATTGCAACAGCATGCTTTGCACGCTGCGATACTTAGGCTTAGGCTCTTCTTCGGATTTTATTTTTAGATATTTTTATGTCCGATCAGTGTCTAAGAGAAATGGTATCCGAGAATGCATTACGTACCCCGTCCATAGGTTGGAGCTGACCATTGACAGCGTACCTGATCTACACTAACTTTAGTTTAGAATTCCTGTCTTGAGTTTTCTGTTGAGCTCCTTTAAATGAGCGAATATGTCCGGCAGTTATCTGCCTATTGTTTATACAAGTTTTCCTATCCATTCTTTTCTTTTGAGCACAGAAGCCAAATCTGAACCATGAGCTTTTAAAAATACTTGGGTCTCATTTTTTCGCGGCACACCAACTGATGACCACAGTACACCAGTGTACCGCGGCACGCGGTTTGCGGAACACTGCTGTAATAGAAGCGCTGAGTGAATCAACAAAAATGTACCGCATGTTCCAAAAGAATGTACATACCTACGAGTATTTAAATTTGCCTTCATGATTTACGAGTGAAATAAGTTATTTTAATACTTGGACATTTCTTTATGCCAGTTTCAATGAAGTGGGACTTTAAACATACTAGAGCATCAATGGAATGAGTAATAATTATTCTATAATAAATCGTAGTATGTTATATTATTAAGTTTGAAGGACCAATCCTTCAAATTTTTAATATTATAGGCTCAAAATAAAATTAATTTTCATTAATATAGTGAAAAACATCGAAAAATATACTCCTTATTGACGTAGCTTTTTTGAGACAAGTAGAGGTTCGTATCCTTGGTACGAATTTTCAATGTACTATTCTAGAATTTACTACGACTTTTTTTTTAAATTATATAAATCACTCATTATTGAGTAGGATTGCAATAAAAAAGAATGAAATCAAAAAGATAGCATGTCTCAATATCAATACAATTATTAACATACATCTTTTGCAGGTTCTGAACCTGTTATACATTTTCATACAGGAACTTATGTGAAAAAAGCTCCTGTTGTTGCCCAACGTGTGTCTCATGGTTAAAGACTCAGAAGATATTATGTTGTAGAAGAGAGTCTTAACCTGGAGGTCTAAGACAACTACCAGGAGCTTAGAAGGACCAATACTTCGATGCAGATGGGGACGGCCTTTACAAGATCCATCAGCAATGCCAAGATAGAAAGTCGTGAAAAGAGGTGGAAAAGAGTGAACGCGAGTAGATTGATAAAAAAAATAATGGCTAGGGCAAGTGTATGTGTGAGTGCAGGTGGAATTTTAAAAGAAATAAACACGAATGGACACTGGACAGTGCTGCGAGTGAAGTGCAGGGGTTAACAGTATCATAAACGAGTTCCTTTCTCCTTGAGAGAACATAACATATTATCCTCGTCCTGCGCTTCTTCCTCGCACCCGAAGCAAATTGCAAAGCACAACTGCCCCCATTGGAAATGAAAAAAAAAAGAAAATAAACAATCTACCGAATGGAGTAACTTTGGACTCACACTTAGAAAAGTGGACACTTACTTCTTTTCACTTGCAATTTACACTTGTTAATGAAGTGGAAACGACCTATAGTCAAAGGGTTGGTTGAAAAGCATTAAATTTTGGTCTTAAATATAATTCTCCATGAACTTACAGGTTGAGAACAATATTATTACCTACAACTGGTAAACTGTACATGTGATTTTTAATGCATTACTGAATAGCTCTCATACTCATTTTTCGATAGGTGTTTGTTATTAAAATCGGCCTCAGAGATTCAAATCCGGTTACAAAGCGGCATTTTTATGACCGAAATAATGATATTCAGTGAAAACAAGCCAAGTTCAACATACAAGCAGCGTCATAATATACCGTTTGTTGTGTGACGTAACACTAGGCCTGCCTGTGCTCTCACTCATCAGCTGTGTGGAGGAGAATGTTGCGGCGAGTACAAAACAACATCGAACCGAAACATTCATAGGAAAAGGAATACTTGACAGTGGTGTTTGCTTTAATAAGAAACACTAAATAGCTCTTCACATTCAAACATTTGCGAATCAAAGTACCTATGTAGGTATGTCTTAAACTATCAACCTTTCTTTATAATATCACATTGTAGTGTGTCATAGGCTTGATCCCAGGAGCAGAGATTTCCTTCTTTCACAACACAAGCTTTTGTTGAAAAAGAAAAGTGTAAAATACACATTCATCTCTATAATAATATAATGAAAATGGGTCCCTTTTTCTTTCCCTTGGTCATCGCTTCACGCGTGTATGAGTGGACGAATAATTGTGCTAAGTAATTCTTTTTTTTGTGTTCGCTATTTTCAGGAGAAGGTTATTATGAAAGAAAAAATTAAGAAAGCTGCACAGGATATTAGAAAATTTAAATGAAGGTAGCCTTCCTAGTGCTTTTGACAGTAGAAACTTTTCTTATTTTGAATTTTAATTAGTGTTTGACATAACGTCTGTCAGTTGTTTAATATTTAGCACGATACATAGTTTAAAACAGACGCATCGGTCATTGATACCCATATATACCCATCAGAGGGGACGGTTAGAATCAAAAGTACATACCTAGTTTTATTGTGAGAATGCTGGCTGTTTTTCATTGACCAAATACTTCCATTGATTGCAACTATTCCATGAGCAGAGTAAAAATTGTAGGTAGAGACCGTCAGAGGAAAATAATATGTAGGTACATCAAATACATTTCATTACAGGACTCCATGCTCAAAATCCCTGACACTTGTATGCCTGATAAGTATTTTTTGTTATCATGGTTATAATCATTTAAATAGAGTTTTTGTCTATTTATACAATTTTATATTTTCATCTGCGTCATATTTCTCCCACGTCTTTTTCTTGTATTTTAATTTGTAAAAAAAATAAGAAGTTAAATAGATAATATGTTAATTTCCTTATATCGAATACTAATTAAATTAATGCTTGAATCTATTAATTAACTTACATAATGTTTGGGGCTGGATGTACAAACATAAACGAGTAGGTACGTATATCATTATGTTGGAAAAAAGCAGCTAACCTAGGGTAGCCCAGAACTAATAGTATAAAAATTATAACAGCCTTTTCGTGTAAAACATACCTTTGCATAAAAATTCATAATTTTACGATTAAAATGAATTTATCCTTGGAATTATTATAGAAACTTTTTATTATCTGCTTTAGAACTACATATTCAATATTAATCGGTACTTTAAGGGGGACCCACTGAAGTTACGGACCTCAAATTTATGTGAATATTACATCTTTAGTGAAGTCAGCCGTGTGCGTATAACACACATTCAAAAGCAACATGTCTAACTTATCCCATACCTCTTTTTGCATTCCTTAAGCTCTCATAATTATTTCGTGGAAATATGCTTGACGTGTGTTTGCTTTTATAATTTTGTTATTTTTGTTTTTAAGAGACAAAGTTAAAAACAAACAAAACGAGCACTTAAAAATACAATATTGGTTCCGATGTAAAACTACATTCTTATGAAGATAAAATATATGTGTAGAGGCACTTCTGACGATCCTAAACATGTGTAGGCGTATGCGATGAGGAAAAAATGGATTAATTATTTACGGGTTAAAATATCCAAAGTTCATTACGTCAAAAATAAAGTCATCATCATCATCGTCGTTAGTCCTCATTACTGAGGGTCGTCGTGACCTGGTACTCTCTCCGTCGTGACCTGGTACTCTCTCCGCCGTAATAACATCGTATATAACCGTCCTCCACCTCTCCCGACACATCGCCGTGCGCACTGCTCCAACAACTGTCGTGCCTGTGGCTGCCCTAATTTGGTCTGTCCATCTCGTGGGTGCTCTTCCTCTGCCTCTCGATCCTTCGACACCACCAACTTTTCCAAGTTCTCTTCACCTCTCCTGGCATGTGTCCGAAGAACCGGAGAATCTGCTTCAAACATAAGGAGGAAAGTAAAAATAAAGTAAAGTAATTTATTTTATTTTTTTATTTTTTTTATTTTATCTTTATTCAAACAAACTTACAGTCATTAAATAAAATATTACAAAGTTCATTGAATATGAATAATAGACCATTTCAGTTTGCGGGTATATGCATAGTTGGCAAGCACGTTAAATGCAAGCCAACGGGTGGGAGACACATTTACTTCAAAAAGTATAACATTATTAAAAGCACTGCCTGAATGAATTTTACCTCCTTGATTCATAGCTCTTCGAAGATGATAAGATTTTTGTGATCTAACCTGAGGATACAAATTGTTTGTAAAAAATATTAGAACTAATATCTAATAATATAATTCATTTCAATTCAATTCAATTCTCCCTTTTACACCCTACTCAGGGGCATGGGAGGCAACAAGAGCTCTCCATTGCGCTCGATCTTGCGCAATGTTTATGACCACCTCCCACACCATGTCCATGTCCCTCAGCTCTGCTTCGAAGGAGCGGAACACAGTGTGAGAGGGTCTTCCTCGTTTTCGGGACCCTGATGGGAGGAAGAACAGCACTCTCCTCGGCCAACTGTCATTCAGCATCCTTAACACATGTCCCAGCCAAGTCCATCTCCTCCCAACAATGGTAGAGGTGCGCCGGCGTATAGCGTCGTTCGTGATGCGGTGGTACCATCTTACGCCCAGAATTCTCCTTAGGCACTTCATTTCAAAGGCTGAGACTTTTTGTGCCTGGGTCTTGGTCAGGTGCCAGGATGAAACGCGAGACCTAGATTTCTCTCCTCCTCGTGTTCTCCTCACCGATTCTCTCCATCTGAAGCTCTCTCTCAGGGATGTTTTTGGGCGCGTTTAACTGAAACAGGAGCTGGGCTGGTGCAGGAACATTGAAGAGAAGACCAGAACTGCCGGCTGCTCTTGGTTGGAGCAAAACTCAATGATATCTCGGGGTCGAAGTGATCGATAGAATTGACCGATCAAGACACAAGTTTCACTTTTTATTCTGAGAAGGTTCAAGTGTAGAATTGTTCCAAAGCAAACACAAATTCACCTTATTTAGAAATTTATTGTTCCACAAAAACTTAGAATGCCGTATTAATATTGTACAACAGTTATCTTGCCTTTTGACAAGTAAAATCTTAATCACACTATGACAGTATAATGTTTTAGAAATAAAATTAACATTTTCACATACAAGTTTTGTCACGACTTGTAACCGTCGGTCGACTTTTGAATTTTACTTTTTCTGAGACAATATTTATCTATTTTTACTTATAAATTTTAGACAACACATTGAACTGATAGCTATCTTTAATTAATTAACCGGGTGGAAGTTATTTACATGTTAAATTACGGTGCTGGTTAAAGTTAAAACTGAACGGCCATTATGGCGTCCCTCTAGATCAAAATTTTTACATGTCCGTCCACGGAACAAGAATCAAGAAGTGACGCCCCGAATTCGCGCCAAAGCGAAAACGGTGCATAGAACAACTGTCAATTCCATATATCGCGTGTCGCCATTCTATTGGCTGAACTTTTTTAAAACATTTTTTTTTTTTTATAATAAATTACTGCTTTAGTGTTGCGGGCATTCCTCTTATCTTTTATTCTTTATTTTGACACGTTACAAGGACTCACACCCATACAGGAGAATGGGCAACACACACGCATCAAACAGTTGACATTTCGTCTCGACACTAAACGCCGACGCTTTTCAAATCTTGATCATGTTGTTAAAGGCGTCACTTGCCATACCGATACGTATCATGTGCTCAGCCCCGAGGTCACCAGACGTGGTAATGGTTGCTCCCAGGTATTTAAATTTATCCACCCGGGAGACCTGGTGACCGTCGATGGTTATCGGTAGCTGTTTATCGGGGCAAGCATTACTCGCCATGAGCTCCGTCTTCTTAGTGGCATTGACTCAAAGGCTAAGGCGTGCTGTTTCGTCGCAGAGTTCTGAAACACTGCGCTGTAATTCCTCCACTGTCGTACTGAACAACGATAGGTCTTCCGCGTACTCCAGATCGCACAGTTCGCCCATTAGACCATCTCTCTGTGTTATCGGTATACTTCTTGCTCCTTGCATGGACTTTCTCAAGAGGAAGTCCATAACAATAATAAATATAAATGGAGCCAGTACCTACGCAACTCTGTCTGACTCCCATGGTGATCCTGAAAGCTTCAGTAGAGTCTTCATACAGGGACTGCACCATTTTAACTATCTTCGTAGGTATACAGAGCTAAAATTTAAAAAAAATAAAAAAAAAAATAAAAAATACAGAGCTAAAATTTTCCATATCTATGGTCTATGTGGGATGTCGAAGGCCTTTTCAAAATCTATGAAGCAACAAGCGACTGGAGAGTTAAACTCTTTACACTGCTGAAAGATGCACCTGGCACAGAAAATTGGGTCCGTGCCGGACTTGCCAGGTACAAAGCCGCATTGTCGCTCTCTCAGGACAGCCATGACAGGCCCCCGAATGCGGTGTAGTAATATCTGAGATAATACTTTACCGGGAACACTCAGCAGAGTAATTCCACGGTAGTTTCCGCATTCAAGGGGGTCCCCCTTTTTAAATATTGCGACGATGGATCCATTCCGCCAATCTTTTGGGCACCTCTCCTCTTCCCACGCCATTTTGAATATATCTAATAGTGGTTGGCCAAGGGTGTCTATGCCTTGTTTGAGGAGCTCTGCGTGAATTCCATCGTCTCCTGGCGCTATGTTGTTCTTAAGTCTCATCACGGCCAGCACCATCTCGCTGTGGGTCGGCGGATCTTCACATATCCCAGTCGCCTGAGGTATATTTAGACCCGCCAACTCCTCCTTAAAGTTGTAAGGTGGAAGGGTTCGGGGCGGTTCAATATTGACTCAAAGTACTCCCTCCATCTCCCTTTAATCAGTTCGGGGGCAGTGACAGTGGCTCCACGAGTCTCGTATTGCCGTCACGGGTCTAATATCTAACATAAAGGGTCTTCTAAATCTTCGAATACAAAATTGATTTGATTTCATATATTATCATAGTTTTCTTTGACACCGAGCTCTTTTCTTGACCTTGATTAGAGGTCTTCCAAGTTTGTGACTATCCCATAGCAGAGTGTTTGCCATCAGATTGTGGATTCTGGTATTCTCCATCCAAACCACGTCGTTGAGCCTAGGGCAACACCTTATCTTCTTTTTAATGGCAGTTTCGTATTTTGATCTTCATATATTACAATACTCTTTTTATTTTTGAGCTCTTTTCATAATTTTGAAAATAATCGAAATTTTTCAATTTTATTCAAAATTGTTAATGCAAAACTGTCCAAAGCGCTCATCTTGTTGCTTTTGACAGTTTTAGACAAAATATACATTTATCATCAGCGTATTTTGCTTAATATAAAACGGTCTTAGCTTGATTTTTTTTTCATTTAAGAACTCAAAGCCTATTTTATAATAGTACTCGTTTCTTCAGCTTCCAGCAGTCAATCTCTTTAATAGTTCACCAGTATTGATGGCCATCTAATGAAAGGTGAAAGAATTTGGACAACTCTCCTGTGAATACCAGAATATTTTACTTTCTTTTCTCCATCTCATCGCTTAACTGATTTAGCATTTTGATATTGAAGTTATATCCATATGAAAAATCGAACCAATGTATGATTTTTATGTACAAAGTTCATGCGGCTCCTGAAGAATTTCTCTTTTTATTGTCGTTTTGATTATAATGGACATATTTTTATACTGTGCGTCTTCTAGTGCTTGTAATTCGATGCCGAATGTAGCATTGCACCGCTGTAAAGTAAAAAAAAACTCAATGTAACTTATTTACAAGGACCAAAAAAAAATCAAGTTGAATCTTTTACTATTATTATATTTATTTATTTATTCAATTCAATTATTACAAAACATTTGAAAAACAAAAGGATTAAAAATGTTGCCCAAATAGGCTCTAAGCCTGTGCTAGGGCAAACTAAAAAAGGTTCTAAAAATATAGTCTTATAATAATATAAGTTGGTACAAAAAAAAACATATTACATATCATTCTGGGCTACCCTAGGTTAGCAGCTTTTTACTATTGAAATGATTAACTTAGGTATTTTATTTTTAGCTTACCTTGAAATTTTGTTACAAATCAAAACACATGAAGCATTTCTTGTTGCGCATTGAAAATCATCATATTCTTGAAATTTACAATTTACTGGAATATTTCTTAATTCTGCCACTCTAACAGACCGTTCTTCTTTTCCTTAATATTTCTTGTTCATCTGCAGTTAATTGATTCAAAATATTTAGAAGTTTAATTTCATTACTGTTAAAGCTCTACTGGATCGCGGCCGCGGCATTGTGAAGGATCACTTGGAGATTGTCATATGCACGCCTAATGAAACGAACAAACAATTCAACATATTCTGATGACAAACAGCATAACCTTTTGTGTAATATCTCATTGTTTAGAATATACAAAATCAAACTTAACTCACCTTTTTATATTCACTTTTCGCTTTTCTATTTATTTGAAAAATATGATTAAACATTAAACGAAAACACAAAAATACTTAATATCGCATTATGAGTATTATTTCAATGATATGGTTGATAGTCCAGTGGTATGGATCGCCGGCTTTCATGCGCACAGCGTATTGGAGGTCGTAGGTTCGAATCCCGGCCGTGCCGACCATTTCCGCTTTCACGACACAACCCTTTGGTTAGTGTGAAAGATGTCAAAAGTGTATTTGTGTTCTCTAAGAGTGAATCATTTTCTTTAAAAAAAAAATAAAAAAGTAATTTATAGCTGTTTTAATTGTTGTGTTGAGCATAAGCTTCCAGTGCAGTTATTTTCAGAAAGGTTAATATGCATTTTTTTTTCATTGAATGCGATTTCAGTTTGATTCATTATGCGGTACCTACTTTCTTTAGAATTTTATTTCTAAAAGTAACCTCCAGTTTCAAGCAATTACTCGCTTTTCAGCTATTTTTCAGATTCTTCAACCTTGTTGAAATCTACTTTACTGAACTGAAATCTACTTTACTGATCTGTGTCATGTATCACAGCAGTGTAATAGACATAGAAAAGAGTATCGAGATTAAGACCAGTCCTATCAGTTCATATATATTTTTGTTTTTACAATGCAAATTTTATGTAGAAAATATACATATCTACGAAATTCGTCGATGTCACTTTCACTAGTGAGTCTAGAACTGAAATATATAGAAATTTACTATAACATATAAGAGGTTTTGCACTATTTTATATTGTTTTTGTATTTATTTTTCTCTGGGGCAGACTTGTGGAGCTGGTGTGTGATTATGGTCACGATCCTCAGATTTAAGGGACCGATGATGAGGATGAGATATTTTTAAATAATAGTGTCATTGAAAGTGCCATCCACGGGATTTTAAGATAAAGTAAACTTTGGGCAATTTGTTGTTATGAGTACCTATGAGTAAATTGAAATCTTTAATTACGAAATTTTTATGAAACAGACACATCTTAAAGAGCCGACATTGTTTATCTAGGTTTTATTTTCTTCCTGTACCATGTCAGGCCCCCCCCCGGGGCTGACAGTCTTACCATGGCGTAAAGGATCCTCTGTCTTGGGCTATCCGGAAGCACTCTTCCACCCGCTGGATTCCGGTGTCATATAGGCAAAAGAACATAAAGGTTGAAATTTATAGGTGTTTTTTTACATATTGTATTTTGTGTTAATAACCTCTCTCTACACAAACTCTCTAGAGTTTTATGAGAGAGGAAGAAATTGTAAATAATATATGAATATATAATAATGAATATAATGATAATTATAATTATTGTAAGAATTTGATTGAATAAAATAAAAAAAATAAAATAATATGATTAAGTATTTGATTAAAACTTAAAAATATACCTATAGCATACGCTCACTACTGTATAAATGTTATACCTACCTACTTTTGATATTTCTAGTTGTCTTCTGAAATACAATAAAAAGTATAAGTGTCTTATGATACATTGTTTTTTTTTGTACGTGAATAATAATAAAATATTAAAATGATATTATGATTTGACAAAACGGAGACAAAGGCGTTTCGCGGGTAAGGGAAAAAAATTATAATAAGTCCACTCGCGAGAATCTTATAGACGCGAACTTGCGGCTGGGACAGTCAGTGCCTGTAGACCTATCGCACGCTTAGCAAGTATCGGTGAACCGGCCGTCCGCGGGTCATTCACGCAGTGCGGGAGAAATTTAGACAATAATTCCTCAAAAGTTTTTCATCGAATAGGTCCAGAACAAAAAGTTGATTATAAAGAAAGTGAGTGGTTCTCAGCAGTGTGACCTCTTTTTGGATATAATTTCTTAATTATAATGTAAGTACTTTACTCTTTTTAACTATCACCTTCCCTAAAAAAAATTATCAAGTATACCAAATAGAAATACATAAAATGAATGAAAACTTTATCAAAAAATAAGAAGCTTTATGATTTGTTTCTCTAATTAGAAATATGTTATAAAAATAACTTCTTTAAAGTTAGATGAATAATTAATTATTTCCTTTTGTATGTAAACAATACAAACTATAGTAAACAATACTAAACACAGTATAATTATACCTATGTATGTACCTACTGTAGATGTCAATATCAAACCAATTTTATAGTTTGTTCGAAATTAATAATTACTTAGTAAATTTCTCAGTTTCAGACTTTAAGCTGGCTTATCAATTTTATATGCATTTTTATCTTTTAAGAATGTATTTTTTTACTAATTTCTTCAAATACTTTCATTTTAAAAAGGTTGGCTAAAATCACTCGAATTCGGGTGAAAGACCTTAATAAAATAAAATTAAAAAGGCACCACCTGATTTTAATATTGGTTCCGACTTATTTAAAAAATTTTATTATTTTATTTTTTATAAAAGCAGTTTACAGGGGTCCTACCTACAGGAATTTTGCCTAATAGCTATTTTTTTTAAAATAAAAGATATTTGATTGATCGTGTGAAAACTTTAATGTACTTATAGGATATTATATTATTGACATTGCGAACTCAATATTTGAATTTAAAAACTTGAATTTTTCTTAAATTGTTTCGTTTGTATATTTTTTTTAATTAAGGGATAACTGAAAATTGTAAGGGATATAAAATACTATTTTTCCAGTAACCTTATATACCTACCTACCAGATTTTTTTTCCTTCTCTTTTGTCTGTCCAAGGCCCAGTACTCACTTGCGCCGCGAACGTGTGACATTGCATCAATTTAATCGAAAGGTTAAGTGTATATTATGTGATTCGAAAAGCGAACGCGGGCGGAACACATGCATCCTTTTGATAAAATTGATGTAATGATACACGTTCGCGGCGCAAGTGAGTACCGACCCTAATGTAGGTTTGCGACCATCCTCACGATCGTAAGTGAGAAAGATTACCCGCGTACGGTATTGTACTTTAACCAAGAGACTCCTCCACCCCGTTTACTTTCTTTCATTATTTCCCCTGAATAATGAGATGTAGCAAGGAATATAAAAATCTCTTTCTTTTATAATCATGCCCATGATTTTCAAATCTGTACAGACCCAAAGACATCACTGATAGGACATACCTACCTACATCACTCATCGCAAAGGAAAAATCAAAAAATAATTATGAGTGATGTATTTTACTTAACTTATGCTGTTACAGCTCTCCATTGAGTGTTCCATCTCAAAAAGCGATAAGCATAATAGTTTTTGCATCTAATATAGAGGTGGAGCTTGGCATCTCAATTCTGGGGCTTTAAAGTAAACAACTAATGTATGTATATAAATGTTTCAAAAACACAATTGTCGACTTTATAGCACTTCAACAAAACTGATGTTTGTAATAAAAAAAACAACTTAACAACACTATGAAAGTTTACAGTAATATAATATTAGTATTTCAAAGTAACTTTTCAGTAATATAATAGTACTGCAAAGTTGTTTTTTATTTTAAAAATAACAGGTTTATATATGACACTAAGTAGTTAAGGCTTATTTGTTGAGACGATAAAGCCTCTATCGGCTGCACAACCTTAATTCTGGACATTCCTGTTTAGTGGTTTGATAAGAAAGTCGCCCTTGAGGTGGTCTTTTGATCACAAAACGGCGCTCTTAAAATTATCTTATTATTATAAACTATGATTTTAATTTTATATTTTAAAACTCATATGGGTCCCCCAGACGAACCAAAAGACGATCGTTTGACCGCTACACTTTATTGAATAACCTCTGACCTATCGTCACGAGGCATTTTAAATCATTTAAAAAACAATAAAATTGAATATCTTTTTTCTACCTTTATGCGTATGAAAAAGTTGCATTTAATAGAGGAACTATTAAATATCGCAATAATTAGGTTTTGAATGTTTTAGCTATGTAACTATAATTCCATTTCGTCGTATTGATCAGGTATATTATTGTTGAAATTGATCAAGAAGCTTGAAAGCTGTGAATTAAATTTCTTTTTCAATCTTTGTAAATATCTCTTCTTTTTCATTTATCAGCTTGTCCATGCATTCCTGAGAGTTACATCGCATGTAGGGTTGATTCACAACCACCCTTTTTGAGATATTATTGTACGCCAGAGAGTCCCTTAACAAATTTGGTGCGAAACAAAGAAAACATAAAGCCCGTTTTCAATTTATTCAATCTTACAAACAATATCGTCAGCCTCACGTATGCATTTAGGCGTTCCTTATAAATAAACCATCTCTCAGGGATTGGCGATTTAAATGACCGGTATTCACTCTAGGTTCATAGTGTCATAGTACCTGCTCTACTTTTAACTCCATAGCTTTGCCATAAAATGGATCTGCCGCATGTTTTCTACAATCATGTTGGCTTTATCGTTACCTATTATTCTAAACAAAAATTCACGTTCTTAATGTCCTTTTTAGATATCAAAAACTTTAAAAGAGTTCAATTTTATTAATGATTCACAAATATCATTTTTTTACCCAGAACCGTGCGAAATTCTAAGAAAAACTAAAATTATAAACTAAAATCTTTCATTTATTTCTAAGGAACTTCAAATTGTTTTTATAATTTTGCCTCAAATGCGCTTTTTATTACACGAATATTTCATTAACAGTGGAACATGTAGGCAGTCTATCGAGCTATCTTGGGCCAGTTAATCAAACCTGTACATCTATGGTGGGTTAAAACTTGAAAGTTTAGCTTAAGACTAAAATGTCCAGTGGCCAAAGTCAAGTGCAATAAAATGAATATCCATACTAACAGAGTTAAAATGACGGCTTTTTGTTATATTATGCTTGCTTTGAAGGTGTACTTGATGTCGAATAGACAAAACGCTTTGATATAAATACCTACTAACATTTGTAATAAAATAATGATCTCTGATAATTTTCACTCTAGCATCTAACAAAGTCCTCTGTGCCATGACCAGACCAAAGGTTGTTCTATATACATAAAAATAACAAACTTTGTAGTCCTATTAAAATTACCATTTCAATTTAAAGATATTTTACCTTTTCAATCAATCAATTCCTAAGCAATATTATTTTTTTTATCTTCACAACAGGTAAAGTTTGTGATAATTATGAATAGAAGAGAAAGACGTTGATACTTCACAATCTAAATAGACCTATTCCTAGATTAGCCTACGTTTCATTGTAACCGTTTCTTTTTCTTTGTTGACAAACTGACAAACTGATAACCAAACCACTTACACTATATTATTTAAATTCAAACTATCTACATAATAAAGGTACCTACACTATTTTTCCTTCTAATTATTGGATTTATCTATAAAAGTATAACTTTTATCAAATTTTCGTAGAATCAGCAAGATTAAATTCAAACTATCTACATAATAAAGGTAGGTACCTAGACTATTTTTCCTTCTAATTATTGGATTTATCTATAAAAGTATAACTTTTATCAAATTTTCGTAGAATCAGCAAGATTAAATTCAAACTATCTACATAATAAAGGTACCTACTCTATTTTTCCTTCTAATTATTGGATTTATCTATAAAAGTATAACTTTTATCAAATTTTCGTAGAATCAGCAAGATAAAACATTAGCTCATTACTCAACAGTAAGTGCAGCGTTCTATCAAGTTTTATTCTTCTAGGTTTCATCCTTTTATTTCTGATACCACTAAACGCAGGTATTTTGTGTCTTAATAAAGGTACTTTGTGTCTTAATAAATGCATGTTCTATTTGGTTATTAAAATAAAGCATATTTTTTATTAAATTTAAATGTATTGTGTTCGGAACAAAATTTTCAAAATATTATGTCATATTATTTTTGTTTATGAGGAGCGGAAGTGAAGAGAGAAAAAAGGGAGGAAAAGTAGTGACAATGTCAAAACTATTTGCACGGTTTCTTATTCTTTCATCTGTCTCTGTCCATCTCGTTGCTTTTAAGTGAAAAATAAATTTGTATTAGTCTCTAGAGACTTTTGAAAAAGAAATACACGAGAAAGAATAGAAGCATTAGAAAACAATACGACTGAACAATTTTATTCACTACCCCTTTTTGTTAGGAGAATTATTGTAGGTTAGGTTCGAATACCGGTATAAAATTATTATAGAACATTAAATTGTGTTCAATGAGTCATTGCAAATGTTATAATTATTGCAAAACGCCCATCTCAAGATAAAATTTACAAATATCAAGCCCGTGAATATAAATTGAGATGTAAAACAAAAAGATTATACAATGACGATCAGAAGAAATAGAGCAAAGAGAGGTTGAATTCATACAAAGATTCAACATCGATTGCAACAGTTGAGATTAGATGCGGAAATTTGCTATTGCCACTAAGAGAAGTAGGTATTTAAATCACCAAGTTATGCTAGTTTAATAGATTACATTAGGTAAGCACCTACTAACTCGGTGATTTTTGTATTTTCACTCAAAGTGCTTTCATTCGTTCAAAGTCTTGTGTCGTGAAAGAGGAAGATGGTCGGTACCTGGGATCGAACCAACGACCTTCAGTACGAAAGTCGGTGACGAAACCGCGAGGCTACCTATAACATCTGTCCAGAAACAAGCTTTTTGTATTAATTTACTAGCTTTCCCGACAGACGTTGTACTGTGGTTCTAGCCCGAATTGGCCCGTTAATATGTACATAATGTGCTCTGCGCCCCCATAAAACAATACATAATTAATAGGATTGAGTTAAGCTAATAAAATAATAACATTAAACTATTTCTGAAAAATCCATATTTCATTCGTATTCAAAGCTCTGGCGGGAACAACTTGAGAATAATGTGCTCGCGCACACACCCTACCTCGCCTATTACCAAAACGAATGTGCCCGATAATATTGTTGACTTTATATGAAAATTTTCTAACGCTCGAAACGGTACTGTGGAGTAAGTGGGATGGGCTACTGTAAGAGTGTATGCGAGAATGAGAGGGAACTACCCGCGATGGCGTGGGCGCGTCCCAGGTAACCGTTCCATACGAAATTAAATATTCTATTTTACATCATTTCTTATCCATTTTTTAACTTTTTATCAGTTATTCTTTTATCCGGAACGGAGAAGAATCCAAAAAATCAAACATCAGAAGAATCTGTTGAGCCGATCTCGAGTTTAAGTGTTGTGACTTTAATTTATATTAGAGATTGGTGGTCATTAAGATATATCCATACAATGTTGGATAGATTGTTTAGATGTTTGCACACTTTTACCTGTATTTTGCAACCATCATGCGATTCTGCATGAATCCGCTGAAATTTGGCTTCGATAAACATGTGGATTCAACTTAAATAACGTACCTAACCTTAGTGACATTCTCTACGAAATTGATCGATGTGAACATAGCTGCAAGTAATATCGACCTCGGTAGCCTAGTTGTACTAGCGTGGACTTCAGATCCGAGGTCCCGGGTTCGATTCCCGGTCGGGTCAGAGTTTTTCTAAGTGTTTTTTCACTTGAAATTTCTACCCGGGGTTGGCCTGTCTCAGATTGGACGGGACCGGTTGACTGGAAAAAATTGCCTCAGGCAATAAGTTCCGCCGGCTATACTGACACCTTTGTATAGAAAAGTGTTATATTAATATCTACCTAATGATGTCAACATTTTCGAAATGGAAGACATTTTTTTTTTCGCTAAAAACTTTATCTCAATCAAGAAAAAGGGATAAAAATATTAAAGTAAAATACAATATCTATGGGTAGAATGCCTTATCAAAAAAAAAACAAAAAGTTGAGTAGTAAAATTCTTGCTGAAGATGGGTAATATGGTATCTTTAAGTATGGGCTATCTCATTCGCCGCATTTTTTAGAGCTCTCTAAATTGCCGCATAAATCGATGGAATAACAGGTCATTGTGAAGAAATTATGCTACTGTAAGCGCCATCTATCTGTCCGTTAAAATGCACATTTGTCAAAGAGGCTTTACGTATTTTTAGTGGATTTAAAACTTTAGCGGAACAGTTACAGAATCGACCTCTGGATGTGTTATAAGATAAGCTACGAAGTGGAAGCGTTACAATATCACTTCGCATAATGATGTGCTTCGTTTAGCGTATTATTTAAAATTTAAATTATGTCATCTTCGTTCGATAGAAAGTGGGGCGTTGGTCTTTGACGATACCGCGAGTAACCAAGTACTTGAAAGTGAAAACAAAATAATTACCGAATTAACTGTTGTACACGTGAAGTTACTCGCCATTTGCGACAACGTTATTATAGTAATTGATGAAATCGTATACCAGGTATGTACGTTGATAAATTTAATATTCAATGATTCAAAAATATATCATTGTTGCATATCGGGACGGCAGAAGTGACACAAACTACTGACTTTTGTTGCTATCCTATACTTCGAGTAAGTACAAATGTAAAGAAAAAATGCATTTTAGTTCATATCGAACGAACCCAGTTTTTTTTAAATTTTTATTAGCCTTTACGATTTTTTTTTAAGAATTGATTTTTTTATTAATTTTATATTGTTTTTTTTCAATTTATCATGGATTGCATACATATAAAAAAAACATTGTTTTTTTTTTCAATGTCAAAAATGCAATCAGAAATCAATAAATTATACTTACTAACATTATTTTACAATTTTCTAATATTTATCAAAAATCCTTCCACTTTAGGGCGAACGCAGTTTAATTTGATTCTTATTTCGAAGACTAAGTAGGTATTAAAACATTTAAAAAAAGTGTTATGAAAATTAATATTTTATAATGTCCCTTGCATGATTTAAATTGTTAATTTTTTTTAAGTTCCTGTATTTAAAGCATATTTAAAATTCTCGATACATTTTTACACAATGATAATATATTATATTTATCAATTATGTCAATTTACATAATGACTTATTTTAAACTTCCGGATTTTTTTTTATTTATTCATAATGCTTACTTATATGTAAAATTCCCTTATTGTTAAGTTAGTGCTCCAAATAAAAACCGAGTAATGGACGAACTAAACTGTTATTATAAAGATGGATACTTAAATGTTGTACTTATCTATATACTAGCTTATACCCGTCTTGCTTTACGTTTTTGATTCCGAATGTCAGGCTTGATCGGTAGGTAATTAAACAGGTTCTAGTCTAGCTTCCCATTGCATTGCAGACCTCTATAACTGACATAAGCACAGAAAAAGAAGAATGAAACTTTCACAATTCATAAAAAGAGAGAAGAATGACACTTTTAATGTTTATTAAAATCTTGTATCCAGATCCTAAAAAAAAAATTAATATTGCTCTAAATATAGAAAGTTAATGCAGCAATTGTATTAAAGAACCTTCTCCGGCATTTTGCACGGCTCTGTGCAGATTCATATTTGACGTAGCATTTGTATTTTGAGCGTGATGCTATGACATACGGTAAAAAGCAAATAAAAAAACATTTCTGAATTATTATGTAGATTAATACGTACCTAAAGGAAAAACTTTGTCACTATTTTTTACGGAAAATGCGCGGATGAAGGAGCATCAAATTTCGCACACTTATAGTTTCGAGAGGTGGCAAATGTTAATATTTACTTAAAATTATGCATTAAAATAGATTAAATAAAAAAAACGTTGAATAAAAAAAAAATAAAAAAATAAAAATATCTATATAATATTTGCCTTGAACACTGACTCACTGACTGATGTCATTAACGCCGCTAGATGACGCGCCACTCGCAACTAAAGACAATTATTTGTTCCACATTTGTTCTATACCTACTAATATACGACTGACAGCTGACAGTATGACAGTAACATAATAATATTATTATGCCTGGTGGCTGAGCACTTTTTTTAAAGGACGTCGAAAAACAATTTTCGGGTTATTTAAAAACTCACATGCGAAGTCAGCCATAAGAAGGCAAAGTGTACCAAATTAGGAAATTTTACGCACAGCGGGACTTCATAGTGAAGAAAAGCCTACTAATGCAATGTGTGCAATAAAAAGTTTGCGGTCTCAAGTAATTTAAAGAATGACATGCGCGGAGAAAAGCCATACGAATGCAATAATTGCAATAAAAAGTTTAATCAATCAAATAATAATTCATGATAAAAGCCATTTGAATACAAAGTTAATTTTTTTTTTTTCATAGAGTTCTAATATCAAGTGCTTTAAAGTCTGACTATCATACAGACGCGACATCACGGAGAAAAGCCTTATTTTGAAATAAAAAGTTAATACACTAAAGCAATTTTTTAAAGATTTTCATGTGAATTCATAGCGTTGAAAAACCATACATATGCAAAGTTTGTTAAAAAAAGTTCAAGTTTTTATTTAATTATCATAGAGGTCTATTATCAAGTGCTTTAATGCCTGCCATATGAATTCGGCCATAAGAAAGCAAAGTTTGCATGAAAAAGTTTACCAAATCATAAATTTAACGCACAGACGCGACATCATAAAGGAGAAAAGCCTTACTAATGCTATGTTTGAAATAAAAAGTTTACACACTAAAGTAATTTTTTAAAGATTTTCATGTGAATTCATAGCGTTGAAAAGCCATAAATTTTGTTATAGAAAAGTTCACGTTGTTTTTTGAGTTTTCATGAAGAATTCAAATAATCAAGTGCTTTAAAGTCTCACATAAGAATTCGGCCATACGAATGCAAAGTTTAAAAAGTTTAATCAATCAATCAAATAACTTAATATAAGTTTTTAAAGTAATTTTAAAACCATGACCGTTTATTTATGTTTTTTTTTTATTGTATTTTAATGTTTTTATTAAGTACTAATGATTTTAAATTTTGACAATAATTATTTATAATCCACCATTGTAAATAGTTTTTATTTTTTTAGAATTTAATTTGCGCCAATACCATACGCATATATATATATCAATCAAATAGTTAAATACCCACATGCTAAAAGCTATTTGAATTTAAATTTTGTAATTAAAAGTTTAAGTTGTTTTAGAGTTTTCATAAAGAGTTGAATCAACCAAGTGTTTTGAAGTCTCACATGTGAATGCATACAGCTATGAGAAAGTAAAGTTTGCATAAAAAAGGCCATAGGTGGGCGCCACGGGCGCCTTAAAAAAACTAGTATATATATAAGTGATTAAATAAATAAAAAAATATTACAAACACTACTGTAATATTATGACTACTTTTAAAGAAGATCAACTTCATAGAAAAAAATGTAAAGCGCCTCATAATTGTAAGATAACACACGCTCAGTCAAACTTATAATCTAAATTAGTTATGGTCGAATTTCGAGCACTGGTCGACCACTAATTAATGATAATACGTATACAGACGAATATATTTTTTAAAGTAGGAATTTGATATTTTTGCAAAACACTATTGATTTCGAAATAAATTTGTTTTTTCGGACTGGTCTGAAGGTTGACGTAGATAATTATTTTCCTCATAAAAGTAGTCACAGATGTTGCAAACCAAACGTGGCAATATTTACCTAAATAATAATTCTGTTGTGTATTTTCCTATTTCTTAGCGTCAGGCCTAAAATACAAACCTAACGAGTAGGTATGAGCTGCATAGTAACAAATAGGTTGATTTATAAAAGCGGTTTGACATAGCGGGTTGTGTTACATAGTTTGAGTGCCCTTTGCATTCGAGACAGTGACATTGTATAGTTTACAAATGGTACGTCACTCTCCCATTAAACTGAGAGTCAGCGTCCATTAGTTGCCCTATAGTTTGAATGGCAATACTCAAGAAAAACCCAAGTATAGTTTATGACCCGACCTTTTGACATCGAGGACAGAGTTAAACTTCTAGGAAATCTCACAAATAAAATGATTCTGTGTTGTTTGAGTGTTATACTCATGTTTATTGGATTCGTTCACGCTTCACTTGCTTACAAAATTATTGTGAACACCAAAATATTTTTGTTTATATTACTACACTACCGTTTCATCATTACTTAGGTACTACGTATATCCAGAAGAGATCATTATTGCTGAAATTCAATTATAATGTTATTGTTAGCGAAAAATCTAACAAATTTGTTTTAATACAAGAAATAACAAGGCAGGTAATAATTGCTGTTAGACGTAGGTGATTTTATTTATTTAGAAATCTTCGGATGCACGTATGAATTTTGCCTTGCGTTACCTACCGAAATATTAATAAATTGGATAAATATCGGGCCTGACCTATCTATGAATAAATATAGTGTAATATTTAAGTTTCATTAAAAAGTTGAACGAAATGAATTTTGAATTTTGCATAATATGTAAGTAGTCTACCTACTAAGAATAGAAAAAATTGCTGTAAAACATTTAAAAATTAATGTTCTTGCTATTTATAAACATACGACAAATTTAATGTTCATGTAATGGTCATAATTCAGAAAATTTTAATCACGTAAGCTCCGAAAAACATCTTATTAGAACATTCATTCATACCTCGATACGGGTGCAAACCCAGTGAGATATTTTTAGGTTTTTACAAAAGAACGAAAATAGTGTAATTATTATTATTATGTACTTCAAACTGTTGTTTCAATAAAATTTATTATTTTAAATAATTTATTCATTAAATCACAATATATCATATGAAGTATACATCATTGTAAAAAAAATTAATAAAAATAAATTAAAATTAAATACAATGCTATATACTAAATATAAAAATATCGGTATTATCTCTCATGATACATCACGATGTAATGTAATCATGAGAGATCTTCGAACTACAGAGAAAGGAACGTTCTTAACATCCTACATGAGGACAACAGAACTGCCTTTTGGATGGCATATCTGAGACCACAACAGATGCCAAGTTTCCCTAGATTGTCTTTAAGAGACTTAGGAATAACTCCATTCGTCGATATCACTATAGGTATTATGTGACTGTGTGGTTGGTGTATGCCACATATCCTTGATTTCGTGAGCAAGATCAAGATATTTAATTATCTTGTCTTGCTCGGCTTTTTTCAAATTTTCGTCATACGGTACAGTGATATCCACGAGATACGTTATCCCGTTCCTACGATCAACCAATACAATGTCCGGACGATTTGCGTTAATCGTTCGGTCAGTCTGTATTGGTATATCCCAATATAACTTTCTATTATTGTTTTGCATTACCGAAATTGGGGTGTAACTATAATAAGGTACTTCAAAATCGAGTAAACCATATTTTAAGGCAAGTTTTTGATGAACTATTTTAGCCACATCGGTATGTCTGTGCAGATACTCAGAACCACCCAGGAGAGAGCACCCAGACAAAATATGTCTGAGTGTTTCTCCCGTTTGGCCACATGCACGACATTTATCAATAGTGTCAGGTGTTTTAATAATATATTTTTTATAATTATTGGTTACGATGACCTGGTCTTGTATTGCACAGACAAAACCTTCTGTTTCGCTAAATAGTTCACCAAACCTCAACCATCCAGTCGAATCTTCAAGACTTACATGTGATGAATTTAAAGTTTCGAAGAATCGACCGTGGAGAGACTTGCCTTTCCATATATCAACCCGATCTTGTACCCCAATTATCGGTGGTGAAACAGGATTTGATAAATTTAAGGGCGTGTACTTTAAATCACACGCAATGAGGTCTTCATAACCCAATTTATTCCTTGATGAGATAAAGTAAGATTGGAGGAGGTTTATCTCTTTGTTATTCATGTTTTTGATGTTTAACATGCCTCTACCACCAATCTTCCTTGGTAAATATAATCTCATCAAGGAACATCTTGGATGATGCATCCTATATTGCGTGAGCAAACTACGTACCTTTAAATCCATCTTGTCTAGTTCCGTTTGGTTCCACTTAATGATTCCAAAAGAATACAAAATTTTCGGTACAACCCATGAATTAATGGCCATAATTTTATTTCTCCCGGAGAGAAAACTTTTCAAAACTTTTTTTAATCGTTTAATAAATTCATTTTTAATGTTATTTTTAATAATTTTGTGGTCAAAAACTAGATTTTGTTGAAAGCCAAGATAAAAATTTATTATTATTATTATTCAAGTGCTGTTTACCTATTGGTACCTTAGTGAAAAACCAACCAGTACCCGTATTATAAGTTCTATCGTAAGGTAGTCACGGAAGTTAAGTGAATTACACGATACACTTATGGAAAACACTATGGAAAACGTGTATGTATAGCACCGCCACAAGGATATTTCTAGAAATAAAAGCGATTCTCGCATTCGATAAGTATTCACGTTTTCCATAGAAAATGAGTTACTCACTTTACTTCCGTGACTATCTTCCGATAAAACTTATAATATGGGTACAGGAAACTTAAAAACAGAGGTAATATTAAATGTATGTAACTAGAATCTGTTTAAGAGTTTCTTGAAAATTTCAAAAAAATGCTGAAAAACACCATAAAGTGTCGGATATTGTCGAACGGGTGGCAGCGTTAAATGGCGATAGGTCATGTCGCTCGATTAGATGATAAATGGACAAAACGCCTCCTGTGCTGGTGCCCAAAGACAACAATTAGAAATCCTAGAAATGTACCTACATTTCTATAGAAATACCTATTTCTCTTTTTTCATACTTTACATAATATTATGTATCTGCAAAAAAATATACAGTGATAATAGTTAGATTTTATTAAAATTTAAGAAAATATGTATATTAAAACGACAGAAGTGGATGTATAAATAATATGTGCACTTTGAATGGGAGCTCAAAATGGACGAACCACAAAGAAGTAAAATGTATGAAATTTATCTAGTCAAAATAATTAAATAGAAATATACGGGGATGAACTTTGAAACAACAAATTTTCCTCGTGCTTAGAGTACAAATGGTACAAAAACAAAATATAAACTTTATTATTAACGATTTTAATCCGTGAAATACATAAAAATCTGACGTGAGTGCTTGTATCTAGAAGTGGGCATTATGACGAAAGCTGATAAAAATATTCGATAAAAAAAATAATCTCCCTAACGTTATTCATATTAAACCTTTTTCGTTATTCGTAAGCTGTGAAAATAAGTCTTAACAAAAATAATTTCTAAAAAAAATTGTTTACACCTTCAAAATAATCGTCTAAAATATCACAATATTAGTTTCCGCCTAACGTGACTGTTTAAAATATTCAACTATTATTTTGCACCTCTAGATATCCGCCTGTTAAAAATAATCCACTATTATTTTGCGCCTTAACGTTATTCCTAACGTAACTGTTTAATAATAGGTGTAGATATATCACCGCCACTCTGTCGTGCCCTTGCCAGTTGCCACTGCACGTGTACAAAAGAAAGTGAGTGGGTAGGTAGGTAGCTACCTATGTGTGTGTTCCTTGATTTACGTAGGTAATATAGTATTGCCTCGGCCTAACAGTTTTGTAATGTAACCCTCCTAAGTCCATTTTTTACACAAGGTTAAAACGGTTTATTTTCAATATAAAGTACAATTTTGATGATTGAACCAACATATTATAAAAATATTTATTTTATTAATCGTATTGAATTCTTCATTCTTAGTTGTGCGGTACTGAACCAGGATTTATGAACTTTGTCCATACAACAATAATATTACAAAGTAATAAAAAATCAAAAAGGAAAAATTGTACGGTAGAAAATTTTATGTAAATATTGTTCATATTACATAATATAAATTATTGTTATTATTCTTTAATACTTTTTGTGCTGTGTAGATCGCGTGATTGTTTATCTTCAGGGGGTAAGTTGTTATTTTTTTATAACTAGGTATACCTACCTATTGTATATATGCTACGAAATAAATAAGCCTTTTAGTTTTTAAGCTTTTAAAAATAACGTTTTTTGAAATTAAGGAAACAGCTATAACGTTTTTTAATTTAAGCCGTTATTCCCACCTCTATGTATGACATCGCATAAACTAATAAAATCTTAGTGGGTTTCACGAATATAAATTCTGTCAATTATTGTTACAAGTCCAGTACCACTTGTATAAGTTTTCGATGATCGAATATCGAAACGAAACGTACCCGTATGCGTACGCCAAAAATGTGTTCGCACCCATAACTCATAGTAATTCTTATCCGATTTGATTAAAATTTGGTAGAACGGTTAGCCCCTCGATGTAGATGAGTCAGTAAAATGTTGAGATCTGTACCTTCAGGGGAACCCTCTTAAAGTATCCAAAGAAAATTTAACTTGTTCTAGAAAAAGGGCTAAAAAAGAATAAAAAAATTCTTCGATTTTCATAAAATTTGGTATGCGGGTTGGTCTTATGCTCCTACATAAGCACGTAAAATTTGAGGTCAGTAACTTCAGTGGGTCCCCCTTAAAGTACCGATTAATATTGAATATGTATTTCTAAAGCAGATAATAAAAAGCTCCAATAGTCGATATCATTTTAAAGTTTCTATAATAATTCTAAAGATAAATTCATTTTAATCGTAAAATTATGAATTTTCATGCAAAGATATGTTTTACACGAAAAGGCTGTTATAATATACTATGAGTTCTGGGCTACCCTAGGTTAGCAGCTTTTTTTTATAGGATCAATCACATCCCAATATATGCATTAAGTTACACGAACCCTTGTGAAATGAAAATAACGCGAAACAATTTTTTTAATTTCTTATTCATTGATTGAATGTTGTTTATATGTAGATTATCGCATGATTTTCTTTTCATGGTCTCGATTTTTTCTTCTCAGCTTCGTCCTCCGCTCCTGGTAATAGTCCTAAGTTTCCAGGTTTAAATATACACATCTCATATTATACTTTTTTACTTTACGCGATTGGGGCCCATAAGGTATAAAGTTTACGAGAATACGACTCATTTTCCTAACTTAATACTGATCCACTTTTGACCTCGGTTCAAGGCGAATCCTAGATTAAATCTATATATTCTTGAATATTTTCTATCGAGTCACCATCCGGAGCTATTTTGTACTTTTTTGTGAAAATTCATTTTGGATGTACTCTTATTCAAATTACCTACCTACCTCATGTTTCATAAAACATAATCGTCTGGTTGAGCAATATATTTTCATATCATTGCAGATGTGAAAAAAAATACCTCAATAATTTAATGCGTTGAGAAATGAATCAGTGTTTTCCTTATAATACAGGTTTTTTTTTTGTAATAAAAGACAGTTGAAGTACGTAACTCGTTTTTTTTGACCATTTGGACCGTCCTTGTGAGTGATCGAAATAATATTTTAAAGCCCAAGAAACCAGGGATCTTGCAGGGTAGTGGGATATCTTATAATATCAATCAATCTACGGCGCTACAACCTCTTGTGGATCCAGGCCTCCAAGAGCATTGAATATTTGTCGCCATTCCACATTGTCAATCGCCCTGCGACGCCAGTTCATTCATCGAATTTATATCGTATTAAGATCGTCCAAAAACTCTTTATTGGTAGGCTATTATCTGATCAAAGTTATAATTATATTATGTCAAGTAATGGCACATGGGCCATCGTGAACGTTGCCAACCTTGCCAACAAGGGCTTTGTTACTTTAATCCTTTAAAAAGGTACCTACTGTAATGTAAGTAAAAAAAATAGTGGGTAGGTATGTCAAAGAAATGTATTATCAGCGGTGGACAAAAATATATACCTATCTGTGGATATTATACACTTTATTTGACCAATTTGGCTGATAGCATGAAAATAATTATAAAAAATATTATGTTCTACCAATAATTGAATGTTGAAAAATCATCTTTATGGCATAGCAAAGGCCATAGGGTGAAAACACGTAGAAAGCCAATCCCGACGGGTCGCAATCGGCTTTCAACGTGTTTTCACCCATAGGCTCGAATCCTACCTGGAGCATGTGATTTTTTCAAAATATCTAACAAGTTCGAAGGTATTCATGATGAGTGGGGGATTTCGAATTTGCCAACTTTGTTGTGGTGATCACACTAATCCAGCATCTAAAGTAATAGAAGACGGTCATAGGACGGACGGAAGGGGTGCAAATCCACCTTTAAAATAGGAAACATATCGGCGAGTTGTTAGCATCATAATGTTGCATATTAATAGAGACCGGGTTTTATGCATTTGCATATTTTGGCTATTATTCAGGACATTGCATATTTTGACCAAAATTTAATGAACTTGCATATTTGGGTATACTTTCTTCTAAAATTTTAATAAATCTTTGGTATACTTTGGGATCGAGTACACGTACGAGTTAACGAAGATTCCCGAAGACAGTCGGCTTTTTTCCTAATCCGAGAGTGAAGGTGCGCCGTGTTGCTGAATGAGCACCGTCGTCCGACATTGCGTCATTCTTTCCATAGGCTTGGTAGTGGGCGGTCAAAAAGCTGGAAACCCAGGGTGAAGAAAAAAGTACGTCAAATCAACTCCGACTTGCCAGGAACATGTCCAATAAAACTGAGAGAAAAGTTTGAATACATTTTAAACAACAACCCTGGTTATGAATCTTTGTGCCAAATCAACAATTTTATTAACAGATGGGATTCAACTTTACCAGAGTTAATACCAACTAATGTAACACCGAAATTCAAATACTGTCCAGCGACTTCAGTGGATGTAGAAAGATCCCTTTTTTTTTTTTTTTTTTTTTAGGCCTTCACTCGTTTGCGAGTGTTTTAGGCAGGGTAAGGTAAACAATATTTAAAAGCAAACTCAGTCAGCTAAATTACTCTATCGTTAATTTTCAGGAACTTTAAAATTTCAATATAGTTTTTAATCGAATTTATCGCGATAATTGATTTGATACATAATGGAAATGTATTGAATTCATTCTTTAGATATATTAAAAACTCCACTCGATTCATTGAAGGACAGCTAAAAAATATATGGTCGAGAGTCTCGTCGTCCTGCCCACAGCTACACACCGGGGAAGGCAGGACTCCGATTTTCGCCAAGTGCGACGCTGTTATGCAGTGTCCGATACGCAATCGTGACACCAATGATATGCATAGTTTTGATAGTTTTACCGTCTCAAACCACGGCACATGAGGGATATTGGACTGAACCGATTTATAAAAAGAGCCAGTTTCCGAATTTTGCCAATGAAGAAACCATTATTGTTTTAGTTGGGGCTTTAAATCAATTATCAAATCACTGACAACAGGCAAGGGTATGTGAGGGTGAACCCCACAAGAACAACCGCTTCTGGCAAGCTGATCTGCCCGCTCGTTTCCAGAAATGCCAATGTGGGAAGGTATCCAACATAACTGAACTCTTAAATTTTGCTGGGAAGCTTTAAGGAGGAGGCTTCTGATTTCACACATCATATTGTCCCCGGGACCAGAAGGTATCGTTTCAAGAGCTTTAAGAACACTCTGTGAATCAGAAAAAATAACCGAGTTTGGGATTTCTCGGCTGAGTATTTCTCTTAGGGCTTCTATAATTGCAATACTTTCTGCAGTGAAAACGGTGGAGAAACTATTAAGTTGGTATTTCATTTCAACTCCAAGGGACGGAATCACCAGTGCAGATCCACACCCGTTGGAATCTTTAGACCCATCTGTGTAAATGTAAACACAGTCAGGCCAAGTTTCATTAGCTTTGACAAGAAAATTTTGATTGTTGGCGTTACTATTACAATTTGAGAGAGATTTATGAAGACCAAAATTCAATTCGATTTGTGGAGAAAAAACCAATGCCTCAAACGGAGCCAAGAACATTGGTAAATTCATTTTCGGAATGATGGTGTAATGTTGCCGAATAATCTGCAAACATTCCACAAGCAAAGGGACACGTCTGCGATAAGTAGCATTTTTAAGTAAATCATTGAACTTTTCCGCTGTTGTGGTGAGAGGGTGTGAGAAAATATCCAGTCTTTTTAAAAGGAATCTGAAACAGAGGAGTTTTCTTCGTAAATGCAGTGGCATTTGCCCTGTTTCCACTTGAAGAGATCCTACCGGGGAAGACCTCATGGCCCCAAGTACCATACGTAAGCATTGTGACTGTACTCGTTCAAGTTTCAATTGTAGATATTTGGGCAATGGTTCAAGTAGGAAACTTCCATAATCTAGGTGGGATCTAACTAATGCCAAGTACATTATTTTGAGTGTTACCGGGTGTGCACCCCACCAGACTCTTGACACTGAACGCATAATGTTGATGCTTTTTTGACATTTAGCGATTGTATATTCAATATGTGAATTCCATGAAAGCTTCCTGTGAATTACCATACCCAAGAACTTGACGGAATCCTTGGTCGGGATTCTCACTTCGTTACTTTCTATGTTTACCGAAGGAATTTTATGTTTATTTGAGAATACCAAAACCTGGCTTTTTACGGGTGAAAGTTCGAGACTGTTAGTCTTCAACCAATTATTAATATTCCCGAGTGCAGTTTCGACCACCGTGGCTGCTTTATTAATATTACTGTTCGAATTATATACCACAAAGTCGTCTGCATACTGAAGTATCTTACAGGTATCAGGGACAGATATGTGCAGGTCAATTGTGTAAAGATTAAAAAGGAGGGGACTTAAAACAGATCCCTGGGGTAAGCCCCTAAAGACTGTTCTTTGAATTGTCCCACCTGGGGTTTCTATTATGATTTCTCGCTGAGCAAGGATACGTAGTATGAGTTTAGACAATTTATCTGGAATTTTCACACCTTTTAGTTTTCTTTCCAGTATTGGCAAACTAACATTGTCGTAAGCTCCATTTATTGTAAGCTCCAGATAAAGCAATCTTAATTGAAATGATTGTGGACAATTTTTTAACATTGAATATGATACTGAGTCCATACCAGGAGATGAATCCTGTGTACGTCCCATAGCAGCTGTCAGCTCATCCAGACTAAAATCCTTACACAACCACAAATTGTGATCTGATCTGCACTCAGTGTTCACAAACATTTCATCCTCGCAAGGAGCGTAAGGAGGAGCGAGTTTGTCAGCGAAATCCTCGATCCACTTATCGTAATTCTGAGGCGAGGGCTGAGATGCAGTTCCTCCCTTGAATTGTCTTATAGTTTTCCAGATTTGGCTGGTCGGTGTGTCAGGGGATAAAGAGCTGCAGAAACTTCTCCATCCCTGTCGTTTTTTCCGTTGAAACGTTTTTTTGGCTAAGGCCTGGCATCTTTTAGCTTCAATAAAGTTCTCCTCCGAGGTATCATTTCTATAATTTCGAAGTGCCTGTCGTCTACCGTTAACAACTTCATTGCATTGAGTATCCCACCAGGGGGGAGGAGTTTTACGTTTTCTTTGGTTTCGCATTTTGGGGATAGAAATTTCCGCCGCGTGAATAATACACTTCGTGATACTACCCTCCAATTCATCAATATCATCGAAATCCTTATCACAAACATTTTGAAATGCTGTCTTATATGAATCCCAGTTTGCCGCTTTTATATTGTATTTTTTCCGGGGTGTTTTCAAATTATTTGATGGATGTGTAATACCAGATGAACGAACTATAGGGAAGTGGTCACTAGAGTGAGGGTCTGTTATTATCGACCAATTTAAGCGACCCGCCAAATCAGGCGTACAAATTGTAATGTCTACTGCGTTGCTTTTTTGTGAAGGAGGAGCCAATCTCGTTGGGGATCCGTCATTCAAGATGCACAGATTGTGCTCATCCATGAATTCCAGTATAGCTTTTCCACAAGTATCAGTGGAACTGCAGCCCCAGGTCACAGAATGTGCATTGAAATCAGACAGTAATATAAATGACCTACATAATCTATTAATGATATTTGTAAAGAGACCCTTGTCAAATGTTGTCCTAGGTGCGAAGTAAATAGATGCATATGATATATTGCCAATAGTGATAGCAACAATTTGAAAACTAGGATGGCTGGGAAGGGTGACAATATCAAAAGGAATATCTTTCCTTACAAGAAGAGCAGCCCCACCCCTGCCATCTGCCCGATCGTCACGTACCACTACGTAACCCGGAATGCATAAATCAGTGCCAGGAGGAAGCCAAGATTCAGAAATTGCTGAAACGGATATGTCAAATTCTTGTAATAGGGAAATAACTTCATTTTTGTTGGACACAATACTTCTACAGTTCCACTGCAGAATGGAAATCTTATTGTGATTGAAAGTTTGTGGGTTCATTGTTGGATAGGAAAGATTGAAGTGAAGAAATCAAATTAGCAGCGTTGTACGGTGAAGAAGTTTGTGAGGATAGTAATTCAATGAGCATCATTATCATGGAATTCATGAATTTAGCATTGTCATTATACAGGTTATTTCTCAATTTATTATGGCTCAAATCATCATTTTTTGAGGTGGGTCGGTCTGATTGCAGCGCGAACCCATTCGGAGCTGATGACCATTCTGCACCGTTTGGGAACAGAAGGTGAGAATCATACTCCGTTTGGTCGTAACCTGGGGTGCGAGTTGCCTTAGGTGTTTTATACCTAAATGTTGTTTTACGGTAGGATGTTATGTTGTTATTTTTCACGGGAGAAGAAGAAGAAGAATCTTTTTTTAGTACATCTGCATAAGATATGACATTTGAATGGAGCTTGGAAGCTTGGTAGTATGATATGTTATCTTGCGCCATTGAATTTTTAATTCTTTTTTGTTGTAAAAGTTCCGGACAAGAAAGGCTCGTGGCTCTATGTTCCCCACCGCAGTTATTACACTTCTCTTCCTCAGATGTGCATTGAATCAGTTCGTGGTCTTTTCCACATTTCGTACATTTAGGGGCTGAACGACATGCCTTTTTGGTGTGTCCAAACTTCGTACATTTGAAGCACTGTACAGTTGGGTAAAAATAAGTCTCAACAGCAAAGGAGTTATAAAACAAATATACATTTTTAGGAAGCGACTGACCCTCAAATGTTAGCACCATGGTTTGAGACGGTTTCCAAACTGGTGGAACCACCGACTTATTTTTATAGCTCAAGCGTCTTATTTTTATTATTTTCCCCGTGTTTGGGTTGGACTGATTTAAACATGAAATAATTTCCTCATCGGGAATTTCGACGGAAATACCTCTCACGAGACCCATTCTACTAACGTTAAATGTCGGGATGTACGCCTTGTATTGAGAATTTGATTTTATGAAAATATTTTTAATGAACGAGTTTGCTGCTTCATAATGGTTGAACTCCAATGCAAGTTTGTATCGGCCTTCCGATTTCAAAGAACCGTTTATTACATTCTTTATATTATTTCTAACGATGAACCTTCCCAGCTCCATGGGGTGTACAGGTTTGCTATGAGAACTCTGTACGAACACTAAAAAGGGACCGGTAGATGTTTTCGAATAAAAATTTGTAGGAGTTGGAGGGCCTGTGGGTTTATTCACATCCGGTGTTTTGGGAGTCTGAACATTTGAAGACGAAGTATCTGAGAGAATTTGACTTGCCGACAAATCTGTAGACATGCCGTCATCTCCTACTCTTCTTCGCTTCATATCTTTAACAGGGGTAGGGGGAAATATAGGGGGGGTCTGGTGGATCGGGGGGTACGAATTTCTAGGGGGGAAGGATCCATATTTGAGAAATCACACTATCTACAATTAAATGTGCTTTATCAGCGTACAAAATAAATTGTTATAGAAAATAAAGTGATAAAAACTCACTTTTACGTGTCTACAAAAAATGCAAAAAACAAAAAAAAAACAAAAAAAGAAGAAATACTTATTTATATGGGTTGCGGCGTCGTGTATTTATTACCACACGGGCCGCAAAATAATAATACGGCAACAATAAAAATAATAAAGAAAAAAAATATTTCTGCTTACCAGCGAATGAAAACAAAATTAAGTATAATATATTTACAAATTAACTTACCCAATTTGATGAGAAAAAAAAGAAAAAAAAAGAGTGAAAAAAGAAAACATAAACCTGCGAAGTGTACAAAATTAAATAATAATTATTTATATAAATGATACTGTGGTAATCATCGATTCAAAAAAACTCAACAAAACACACGTCCGTACAGCAGCGTTCCCCGCACATCCGAAAGATCCTTTTCGAATTATAAAAATATACTTAGTGATAGAAGGTATAACCTTACTACTGAACATTTGGAACAGTACTTGACTATTGACGTTTTCTCGAACAAAAATGATAGCATCTAGTTGAAAATGTGGTAAATAAAGAATTTTGTTTAAATTTAATATAGGTTGTTTTTTTTTAAATAATATTACTCGTAAACGAGCGGATGACCTTGTTTAACAATAAATTATAAAAACGCTATTTTGTGGTATTTATTTAAATTTGATGTTGCATATTTTGGCAAATTTTGGCGATTTTGGTGAATTTTTCGAGCATTTATGATGCATAATTTCAATCATTTTAATTTGCATATAATCCGGTATCTACTTATTAAGTTATGTTGGTTATTAAGTATATTGATATACTCGTAATTGATTGATTGGTACCTTAAAATATAAATTACAATATTAAAGATTTTTTTTTTATTTTATAATCTACATACTTACTAACATTTTTAAAACAGGCACACATCAAATCTATATAATAATTCAGTTACGTACTTATTTTCGTAAGTCATCACATCAGGCATAAAGTAAAGACAAAAAGTTCGATTTTAAACATCGCTGAAACTTAGAATTAGTATTGTATTAATGTTGATTACAATTTTTTCAATTTCCTCGAACCGCTTTTTTCTAAAAGAACTGGATCAAATTTTCTGATGGTAAAACAGCACGGGTTTGACCTAATGTACCTACTAATTAATCAATAATTTATCTAATTTAAATTATTATTTATCAGGTTTAGATCTCTCTACCTAGACCTTGAGCGGTTTCTACTAGAGCGTTCTATGCAGATTATCTCTAGCTCTAGCTAAAATTGCAGTGTATTTGTGCCTCTATCTCTATATGATCTATATTTAGAAATAAATGTATGTTCGTCTGTGGTTCTCGTCTACCATCTTACAATAAACATAATATTGATAATTACAGTACCTAATTAAGTACACCAATGTTTTAAACCCATTAATAATCAATTTATTTAAAAATCATTACAAGTGTAAACATGCAGGCATTATTCAAATTGATGCAAGTCTCAAAGATTAACGCAAATTGTTAATTTCCTACTAAACAAAATAATAGATATACATAAACAAATATAATAATTAGATAATAAGTTCGTGCGTAACTCGATTTTTTCGTTGAAAGATTTCAAACCCACTTAAATATTTTTTACTACTTATACAAATGGCTGAAATATTCAACTTTAGGAAATATTTTTCACTCTTTTTGTCGGCAAACCGATGCGCGATGGTTGCTTCGACCATTGATCACAGATATCCGCGGGGAAATGTTATATCGTAGAAATGTGATCCCTACATACATCACAGGCTCCTACATTCAACTGTTGCTACGGGAAGAAATGACAAATTATCCACAGCTATGAATGTGGTAATGGACTCATTCAGAGATGATATAACAGTTATATAATTATAATTCAGCTACTGAATAATAAGATAAACAAACAATTAATAACCCTTCCTACGACAGATTTTATGGTTTGTTGTTTATAAACAAACACTGCATTTTTTTATTAATCAATTAATCATTCACAGTGTGGGACAAAACTAACAAAGAAGGATGTAAAGTCTTTCATGTTAGATTATTACTGCATAATATGCATATTATTATTATGTAGGTACCTACCTATATTCGTTTAAAAAAATAAGAAAGGTAGTTTAGTTAGAAGAAAGCTTGCCTTTCGAACTGATGAGTGTAAGACAGAGGGCTCAAACACTGACGCAGATCGTACTCGTAGATCACTAAACAAACTGAAAATTGGACCTTAAACTTAAACCTTGAAATAAATTAAACAAAATTAAATTCTTTTTTAATTTGTTAAAAAAATAACATTTAAATAAAAAAATATGTTTTTTTTTCAAATGCTTGAACACTTAAAACTATAAATATAAAGTCCAAGTTGAGTCATTATAATAATAGTTGTTGCATTTCAATTGTTTCAGATTCATTTGTCAAGATGACGTCCATACTGCAAACATTCCGAGAAAACTACAAACAATGGCAGACAGGACACAGTGAGTTTTTTCATCTTAAATAATAGGAACTTTCAAATGAAATTAAATAAAGATTGTATCAGAATAAATCACAAGAGACTCCATCAGATCACGTACAGTAGGGCTGAGGGCCTACAACCTCCATTGGCTCAAGCTAAAGGCCTTAACATCGAATTAACCCGAGATTTTTTTTTTTTTATAAAATGAATCTGTGCTCACTCGAAGTGAACACAAATACATTTTTGACATCTTTCACACTAAGCAAATGCTTGTGTCGTGAAAGTGGAAAATGGTCGGCATGGCCGGGATTTGAACCCACGACCTCCGCACCAAACAGTGCGAAAGCCGGCGTCGCAACCGCTGGTCTACCAACCACCTCTAGATTGAAGGGTTTTACTCTTAATCTTATTCATAATTTATTGAAATTATGAATAAGATTAAGAGTAAGTAAGATGTAGGAAGATGGATTTTATGTGAATTGAATTTCGATCTATTCAAGATGGATTTTAAAATTCTAGCGACATCTATTGAGATTAGGTTAAATCATAGGGAGACATCTATTGGATACTCTTTATAAGCTAATTTTTTTACATTAATTCGTGATGAAAATCTTAAAAAAAAAATAAAGAGTGAATCGTCGAATTCCTTTGTCAAAAAATACAGTATACATCTTTATAATTCACGTGTCCTGTTTTTCATGGTGGCGGAGTTAGCCTCATGAGAGGTCAATAATATTATTCTAAGCTGCCCCTCTACCTGGGAGAGGTATTCAATGCATTATTACTCTTTTTTATTAATATTTCTTTAAAACATAATACAACAACAAATTGATTTATTCCGTACCTATATTCACATTTCACAATCCAAATACTTGATTCAGTTCTCACTATCACTGCCTCACTATATACATAATACTATAATTATAGTACACCATTATAAGGATTACAGTATTATTTTTAACCCAAATCCTCACTAGGTTCTGGTAAAAGGGATTAAACTGTGTACTTTTTTACCATTGTTTATTCTTCTTGCATATTGTGCATACGTATTTGGATCTTTATAATTTTCTTCCCCATCTTAATAGAATGTCTTTGATCTCACATATTTTTCATAGCCTAAGCGTATTTCCGGTTTTACAACTAAGAATTTCCAATTCTGAAACTACTAGCATATTTTTGTACGCGTGGATATGACCCCGAACTAAAATGATATCAAAAGTCCTTTTCTATTTTTTTAGGTCCAGATGTTGACTCGTGGTTTTTGATGGATGGCCCAGGGACTCCGGTTGGAATCATTATTTTCTATCTGCTATTCGTCTTGAAAATAGGCCCCATGATAATGCAACATAGAAAATCCATGGAATTAAGAAACACATTGATATTTTATAATGGTGCCCAAGTTTTATTCTCAGCAATACTTGTATGGATGGTAAGTCTTCAATAATATAATATATGTCACTTTAAGAAACAAAATGTAACGTTTACCTTTAAATATCATTTTTTTTATTTTCTAGTCACTACGAATAGATATTCCATTCAACGCTCTGTTCTCGCCTTCCTGTAGTCAGAAATTTCAATATTCTTCAAGATCTAGGATGTTGGTATGTGTTTTTTTTTTCAGTGTCATATTAACATTATACCTATACTTCCTTATACAGCGTCCGTAAGCGTTGAGATGTTTCGCATCAGTAACACTTCATTTTAACCGAGTAAAGTTCAATGGAATTTTTTATTAGTAGGTATTCTCAGTAAAATCTACATTATTTACACCAGCTGTTGCAAAATAGCACTTACAAATTCATTATCAATTTCAGCAAAAAGGTCTCAGTTTGTTGAATTTGATAAAGAATTTGTGTATGTACTTAAGGTTTCTTAGTTAGAGTAAACTTAATTTTTTTCCTGCCAGTGGTGATTCTGAAATTTGACAAAGAATGACGCAATATAATAATATTGTGTGTGTTTACAATAATGGACCTCAGTCCGCTCACAATCTTTGCGGGATTTTCAGTCGAAAAACAGCACTCAAATTGTCAACCATTGTAAGAGTGATCAAATTTTTTTAAGAAATAGGTCGATTATAGACATAAGACTCTTTTTGCGGTACCTTATCGACCGCTCTCTTGAAAACATTGCTTCTGTGAACGATATTTATTTTGTCAATGCAAAAAGTCATGTCGTTGTTATCAGAGCCGTGAAGTAATTTAGCAGAGATTTTATACTTTCCTTTATCGGAACATGTCTCCTTTAACAAAAAATAAAAAAAACAACAACAAAAAAAAAATTGTGTTTTTTTGTTGAAAATTGAAAAAATGCACTTTTAGGTAATGAGAAATCCTTCAGAAAGAAGGTTTCGTAGCTAATGTACTTATATAAGAAGCTATTCAGCAACTTACTTTATTTGTTTCAGACTATAGAAGGAACATGGTGGTATCACTTTAGTAAAGTGACTGAACTCTTGGACACTGTCTTCTTCGTTTTAAGAAAAAAACAGAGTCAAGTCACTTTCTTGCACGTCTATCATCACACCGTGATGGTCCTTTACACCTGGCTCTTCTTGAAGTATTCCCCAGGAGAGACGGCAGCCATCATTGGAATCATGAACTCCTCAGTGCATGTGGTCATGTACACCTACTATATGATCGCAGCCATGGGACCCAAATATCAGAAGTACATCTGGTGGAAGAAATACATGACCCGCATTCAGTTGGTACGTTTGATATTTTCTTTAATAACTTTAACTGCATATAACATCAACGTTTCTGTTCATCAAAGATATAAAGGTTTCAAAATGAACCCATTAGAACACCATTATATTATGGAATCAGAGATAATCACAATACATTTCTACTTTCAAATATTTCAAAATGATTGCTCCTACCGCTTGTCAATAAAATCAGACAATCATCTCTCACCTGTCTTAATTTCTGATTTATCTTTGAATAATTATTGTCAATTTTGTATTGTGTGTTGCAGGCCCAATTTTGCATTATCATTGTGTATTTATCGATGCTAGCCCTATCAAACTGCGGTCACAGCAAATTCGTTACGTACTTCTTCATAATAAACACATTCATATTCCTATATCTATTCATGGACTTCTATAGAAAATCGTACGCCAAGAAGCCAAAGGCGGTTGAGAACGGACATGGAAAGTCGACCAACAATAATAACACAAAGTACGTGAATTCGAAGCCTTACATCTCGGACAAAGAAGCATACTCTAGGATAACTAAAGACGTTGAAATGTTGGACAAAGCGGAAAAGTATTCAAAAGCTGAATAACACCATGACATGAAAAATGTACTGTTAAATAAACAGATATGTACTTAGTATTATTGTAAAATTATATGTAAGTACCTAGATGATTCTATGTTTAAATGAGATGTGAAAATGTTTAGTATTAGTGCGAACTGTTAAGTGATTCGAGACTCAGCGTAATGAACTTCAGCCATTATGAATAATGGCAAAATACAGTAAGTTGATGGCCAACCACCTACTTCGAATACAAAAGCCTAAGTTTCTCGGATCGAGCTATTAAGGTTATCAAAAGCTAAATCGTTGATAATGAACCATAAAGTGCACCATAGAAATTGTTGACACAGTGTCAAAAGAGTACTTGATTCTAGAACGACGATGATTATGCATTTTGCGAAAGCTTATTGTATTGGAAAACAGTTACAAATACATGGTAACTAAATAAATTATTATATATCAATACAAAAGGCATTTTATGATAATATATCATTGCAATAGACAGGAATGAGAAGAATCAATAATATTTATTGAAGCAGCGTTTTAGTATCCATTATGCTGATGCTGAATTTTATATTACAAAACAATTTATCCATAGACACTGTTTTTGTAAGGTTTTATCCGAATCTAATAATCTAACTGCTATAACGAATAGCAATATGTAACAAATTACTGCATAAGTGTAACAAAAATTATTTCATAGTTTTACAATGAGAAATCTTATTTTCCATTTTAATAACTAATATTGCAAAAGTTTTTTATTTTTTTCTTTTTCCTTATTTTATACATTTTATTTCAGTACATTTTTTTTTGAATTCCCTAAATATAAAAGAAATACTTAGCATTTTGTCCTTTACAATATCAGCGTAAAAACCATCAGGGAAAAAAACATCCGAGAAATTACGTTTTTTATTGTTTAACCCCTTTGAATTTCGTTTTTTTTTTAATAAATGAAACAAACAAGCTAATTTAAGACAATAGTATAAAAGTTGGAATACTATCAGATTGCTTTTTGAACCACAGCGCTACTAGATGTCTCCACATTAGTTTAGCGTCCTAACACGAAATATTGTGACACAGTTAGAATTGAATTTAAATTCAAACTATCCAATTAAGAGACATAGGTACACAAAATAATTTTAAAAGCAATAAAATTCATATGACATAATATTCAATATGTAACGAAATGATTTTCCTAGTCCCTTGAATTTCATTATTACGGGATTTGTAGGTCTTTGAGGGTTAATAATATTATTATTTGAGGAAAGCATTTTGACGCAATATTTTTTTATGATGTTGGGGTGTTTCTGCTCAGTAGGTACCTACTGCCCTATGCCTTTCCATAACTTGTCTAATAATTATAACATCAATAAAATTACAATAATAATTATTGTTTATTTATATCAGAATTTTACTTGTTTAAAATTAGTTTAAGGCGATGTAATAAAATATTTATTTTTTATTTGTTGTTTTTTTTTTTATTATAAACCGAGTTTAAAACTATTGCCCATAACTTTAGAAAAAGAGCTTAGAATTTTTAATAATATTATGAATTTCACATAAAGTTGACTAGACTGCAGTGTTGTGGATGACCACCTTTCGAACTTTCACAAAAACTGTCGGAACCAAATAAAATAATTGTTTTGTTGTGAGTGTTGAAGCTATTAGCAATAGGCAATAGATGGCACTGTGTGTGTATGAACGAAATACAACATTCAATTTATCAGAAGTACCTGCATAGTAAAACCAGCTATAGTATTCTTCATTATTTTTTCTTTATAGTTCATCCTGTATTATGATGATTATATAGGATTTTAAACACAGGCAAACATCATTTCTTGTGGAATACGATTGCAAGTAGGTACTTGCTAAGAAAAAACTAACCTTTGAATGAAAAAAAAAATGTTTTATAGATAACAATTTGCCAAGTCTTATAAAAAATCTTCTTTGAAGGAATTTGATCTGCATTCGTGGCTACTTTTGGATTTTGGATTATGCCATCCGCTTAACAACTCGAGTGATGGTATGGCACCATCTATGTATCTAATACATGTAATAGGGTATTATTGTTCTGTGATCTATACATTACTGCCTTGCATTTTTGAGTGATGCAGTCACCATGCTAAAAAAAATTGGTAAAAATGCAAGTAAAATTAAATAATAGGTACAATAATAGATATATATATTTTTTTAAGAAAACTAACTCGTACGTACCGGGTATCTGTGAATGAACTCTGCCAGGAACATTGCATCTATTAATTGTATAACAGAGAAAGCAAAAGATACATAGAAAAATTGTAAAAACCAATACTGTAAGTTATACCACCAAGTTGACCAAAACACAATTAGTTATTCTTATTGTGTAAGATAACGGAAGAAAGCCAAACAAATTAGGAATACCCACTATTCAATCAAATTTTTATTTACTTTATGATAAAAAGAGAACTTATCATGTTATGCGTTGGTGGATATAAAGAGTGATCTCAAAAAATAAGTATATGAAAGGATTTTTGATGGATTCAAGATGAAGTAGTATGAAAAGAACACTGCAATGATATCGGTAGGCACCTATAGGTAAACTTTTTTTCCACATTCCGATTGAGAAACTCGCAAGGTAGGTATACGTACTTTTTTTTAATATTGTATTTACCTTCAATTCTAAAGGAGTATGTAAAACAGAAGTTGTGAGATTAAAAAGTGTTCTCGGCAAAAAATATTCAATTGTAAGAACTTATGTACCTACATCCATGCAGACACCTGCCAACAATCGAAATTAAGGTAGGTATTATTAATGATATCAAAATCGATCAAAGATGCAATATATGCATGGATTTCATTTATTTATTTATTTCATTTTCCACCATAGACCCTTCCAGGCACTTGGGGACGTCAAAATTTTCACAATTTCACATGTATAAATTAAGAATATATAGAGATGGAGACAACTCAATACAAGGTCAAGTTATCACAATACAATTATTGGTCACAGAAAGAACATACGGAGAGAAAAGTATGGCTGTAAGCGAGCAAGTACTTGTTAATGAAAATTTATTTATTTGAGTCATGCCTGGATGTAAAGATTCCATTCACGCTCACGTCAAAAGATATAAAATAAAACAAGAATAGACAAAGATAAAATATTGAACTCAAATTTAAATTCACAACATGACAAAATTAAGGCACTAATTATTATTTCCAAATCATGGATGTAATATTTGAGTCATGCCCGGGTGAAAAGGTCCCATTCACGCTTACGTCAAAAGAAGCAATAATAACAATGAATTAGGCATGAGACAAAACAAGGGCACTCCAATTTAAATTCAAAGTTAAATAATACAAAATGGACGGGAATAGCAATAAATGCATTTTATTTACAGATTGTAGATACCATATAAGCTGTACCCCTATTCTAAGTTTTATCGGAAGGTAGTCACGGAAGTAAGGTGAGTATTACACGATACATTTTGTATGGAAAATGTGTAGCACCACCACAAAGATATTTCTAGAAACAAAAGCGATTCTCGCATTCGATACGTATAGACGTTTTCCATACCTTCCGATAAAACTTAGAATACGGGTACAGCTTATATGGTATCTACAATCCTCAACGGTAGAACGGTAGACTGCTCTCTTGTTCTCTCTATGTCTCATTAATTCTTAAATATCTACTTGTTGTATAGGTACATGAGATTTTTCGACATGTCGAACATGTCGAGAATTCTCATGATTAGGAGTTTCGGACACTTAAACATTACCACCTAATGGTGAACGTTGTTAACGTAAAGTGATCACACTAAGCCAGCATTCGAAATAACAGTAGAAGACGGTCGTAAGCCCGTAGTGGTTTGTTTCATTTAAAAATCGAACATCAGTAATGAATTGTTAGAGTCATTAGTTGTTACACATTCGTTAACTTCTGATTTCCTTTAGTTTCGCTTTAAAACCTATGGAAATTATAATATTAGGGGGCGTCCATTAATCACGTGATCCCAAAAGGGGGAGGGGGGGTCTGAAAAAAAATCACGAAAGATCACGTAGGGGGGGAGGGGGTCTAGTGAGAAAATCCTGAGAATGCATTTATTTTTTCCGATTAATTTAAAGAAACACAGTAAAATTCAAAGAAATTTAAAAAAATAATAATATATTCCATCCGCATCCTGTCAATCGCACTTACTGTCTAACAATTTTCAGTTTCTGTCAAAAATGGAGTAAAAATTATAAGGTAAAAAATACTAATAAGGTTTTCAACGTAGAGTTTTCTTTTATTTTCTATTTTCCATGCATTTTTCTTGATTTTTTTCTTCTAAATGGACATTCTCCTGATAAAAGCCTATATATATATATATATATATACTCCCGTTATGGTCCCCCACTAAACGCAAGCCAGCCCGGAGGAGACCAATCCGCAGCAAACCCGACCCGCACGAAACCGACCCCCCAGCTCGATCAAAGCAATCAAACCGAAAAGCCGGCCCCACACAAATCAAGCCCGCCGCGGATCCCCCCCAAACCAACCCACAATGCGGGAGGCCTAAGCCCCACTTAGGAGCATAGGGAGGCATCAAGAGCTCTCCACTGCACTCGAAGGCGTCCGAGGCTCTTGTGCCTTTTCTGACCAGTTGAGGTTTAAGAACGTGAGGTGGTCAACCTCACGGTCCCGATCTGATTTTTCGATTTCCTGCCTCTTACAGGATGCTCGAAAAAACCAGCAAAAAGAGCAGAGGTGCTATTCTTAGCCGGCAACCCCACGGCAAAAAAAAGCCTACACGACAAAAAAAGAATTAGCGAAATCGGTCCAGCCGTTTAGGCGTGATGCGATGACATCGGGAAATAGCTCTCCATTTTTATAGATAAGACTAGCTTTCCCGACAGACGTTGACCTGTGTTCTTAAATATGAATATTGAATTCGAATTTGTATGGTGATGAATTAATTATCATTTGACTAATGTGATCCCGAACGATGCGTCTGATTTAAACCATGTATATTCCATCCATATTCTGTCAATCGCACCAATTGACAATTTCTGTCAAAATTTCAAAATTGGAATAAAAATTATAAGGTAATAAATACGGTACTAATAAGGTTGTCTACGTAGAGTTTTCTTTAATTTTCTAATTTTCCATGCATTTTTCTTAACTTTTTTCTTCTAAAAGGACATTCTTCTGATAAAAGCCTATACGACAAAAAAAGAATTAGCGAAATCGGTCCAGCCGTTTAGGCGTGATGCGATGAGATCGGGAAATAGCTCTCCATTTTTATATACAAAGATTAGGAACATTTCAAATGTAGGTATTAATAATTGAGATGAATAGTTAAAAAATAATATTTAGACAACCTTCATTCAAGTAAGTGATATAGTTCAAATATTTAGACAACCTTCATTCAAGTAAGTGATATAGTTCAAATATTTAGACAACCTTCATTCAAGTAAGTGATATAGTTCAAATCTTTCGCAGTGTAACCCAACGGTGCAATCATATTATGACTATCGATCGGTCGCTGGTTTTGTGTGGAAAGTTAGTGTTTCTTATTACATAATAATCCAGTTACAAGCTGAACACGTTGTTGAGCGAATCGCTCGAAGCCGCTCAAGTAAACAAAATCTGAAAAAACGTCAATAGTTCCGTGAAAACTTTGTGTTATTATCTCATAGATGTTGTTTCTATATTCGGTACAATACAGAACATAAGAAGATAATTTTTTTAACAAAAGTGTAGTAGGAAAACAACTTCAAAATGAAGAATGATTGTTTTATTGTAACTTATTTAATAAACGCCGTTGAAAAATTGGATTGAATTTTTCCGTAAGTGTATTTTTTTTGTTCCTCACTCACATAATCTATAATAAAAATTCTACCAATATGCAAATAATATCAAGCATTCTACATTTTATTGTACCTATAAGGTACACGATATTATTTTAAAGTCTCCTCGTCTTGGGTAAATAATAATTTATTTTTAGCAGATGTGAAATAAGCTGTTATTTAGAAAGTATTGATTTAAGTATAGAGATTTCCATAGAAGGTAGGTTCACATTTTTCTGTATATAAGGGTCATTCGTCACCATGTGACTGACTTTGTAGCCCGTTTTACGGACTATTGACCTATAGTTCGTCTACGCAAATTTGACGACAGAACTGACGCGTTATCTGTGTGGGATATATTATGTATGTATCCACCCGTCTCAAACAACACAATTCACGCACCCCTACATACCTACGTAAGATATAAATTATATATACTTCTTCTTTCTGTGTCGTGTCAGGTCGCCTCACCGTGTCGACTATAACTCTGGAGAATGGGGAACAGCATGGGTATTCACGAAAAAGTTTAGTTCGAAAACTTGTTCTTTTACTTAAGGGTCATTATAACGCAAAAAAATCATTTTTAGGTAAATGAGAGATGGTCCAATTATTACATAGTTTATAATCTTCACATTTTTTGCATCTTACGTTTCTATAAATATTGATTTTTTTTTATTTGAGAGACGTTCCTGAAAATAAAATACCTACTCAAAAGGTATCCTAAACCAGCTAAACTATTTAATTAAAATAATTCATTCAACAATAAAACAAAATTTCTGTTTCTCATGTTAAGGACTCGTGGAATCATGTAAAATAGATTGTAAAAGTGAAAAAAACGGGTATATTTACGAGCAACGTACCTTTAAGTCTCAAATATTTGACTATTTCTAAACTTAAACATTTTCATTAATTAGTCTGCATGAATCATCCCCAGCACTTGTTATACTATAATCTCCTTTTTTATAAGGTAATTTAATGAAAAGACATACTGTTGAAATGTGGTGAGAAGATTTACCACTCTAACCCTACTGCGGAATACCTATTCACGTTTTACCTTAGTACATACAGTTTTTCACGATACTGTTTTCACAAAACTAATAATTATTGCCGAACACCGCTATCAAGCGAAATAAGCGTCTCAAGCTACTACAAATGACTTACACACTTACATCGTAACCTATAATGGCTATAGGTTACGACATGATTTTTTAAGATGCACTGTTTTCAAACGAATCAAAGTGCACGCAAAAACACACTTTTTCAACAAATTTCCACTCTAAAAAAGTAATAAATAAATAAATAACACTCTTCTATACATAGGTGTCAGTATAGCCGGCGGAACTTAATGCTTGATGAAAAATATTGTTGTTATATCTTCGTTTTGTTTTATGAATGTTTATAATAGATGATTCAATATATGTTGAGAATTATTTATTTTTATGCCTATGTTTATTCACTCTAAGTGATTAAGTTTGAGAATTCAATTTTACAATTTCCATATGTATTGTAGTGTTTTTATTTTTTACTTGCATAATACAAAAACAAAAACAAAGTAGACAGATTAAGAAGTTTATGAGTAGACACTTCAGTGTTTACTTATGAATTTCATATGGACTATGTAGGAACAGCCATATAGCCACGCGACCGCATCGTTTTGGAATTTAAATAATGTTCTTATTGAAAGATTTGAAAAATAAAACAAAACAATACAAGCTGTGAAGATTTTCTGTCAGAGATCAATAATAGTGCAATCTTAAAATGTAATTATTTTGAAAAGAAGGTGAGAAGTGTTTTTTTTTAACCAGACGAGGTAATTTTGTTTTTGCAAATTAATGACCTAAGATGTACTTTATTATTCTTTAAAATGTTCCCATAGGTATATTTTCTTTGAAAATGTTTCCAGCTGATCTCGCCCAACCTTTACCTTTATGCCTCATTTGCTCATAAAGCAAAATTTTTGAATTTTTTTTTATAATTTAAAGTTCGTTGGCTGATTCAATTTTTGACGAACCTTTCTATTTAGAAAGGTTCGTTCGTTTAGAGTATGTTTTAATCTAACAGACCAGTGTCCAAAATGATATGTAACCCCTCTCTATAACTACGTTCTAACCTTCTCGTAGTGTTAACGGTAATTATTAAGTTCGCGGGCTGATTCAATTTTTGACAAAACCCTTCTAAATGAATGATATGTTTTAACCTAACATAGTGTAGTGTTATGTTGCAATGTTGCAAAAGTGGTAAAAGACCAACTCAACTCTTTTGGTTTACAAGTTTTACCACACCCGCCCTATTCCCCAGATGTCGCCCCATCAGATTAGCATCTGTTTCGTTCAATTTTATGGAACTCTTTGCGTTCAATGCACCATGGTTTATCTGGGTAAATTTTCAAAAGTTACAGAGAAGTTGACATATGGGTGGCAAATTGGATTGCCTCAAAAGACAAAGTTTTTTTCTACAGGGGAATATGGCTTCATCCTGAAAGATGGCCCAAAGAAGTAGAAAACGAAGGGACAAAAATAAATTTATATTTTCGAAAAAAAAAATTTGCATTAATTATTTTGTTATGGAAAAATGGCGGAAATTAATTCAACCCTCATATATAATTTTTTGTTAAAACAAATCCCTGAATAATCAATCAATGTACCCTAAATATTAATATCTTTTTAGGACTTCTGTGTTTCAAGCTGTTTTGGCTGTAAGCTTATAATTTTAGAAGTTTTGTATATTTTTGTTGGTTACTAGTTTTCCCGACAGAAGTTGCACTGTGGTCCTAGCTATGAAGGTGGAAATTTAATTTGTAAAATGATAAATTCATTATTACCTATTTAATCTATAGGTATAATTCCTACCGATGCATTTGCTAAGCCATATTATTATATTTTGCATCCGCATTCTATCAGTGGCACCAACTATCAAACAATTGACAGTTTCTGTCAAACGCCAATTCGATTTCAAAACAAGAAAAAAATATATCGCAAAAAGTACTGAGAAGGCAACCTTCTTAAGGTTTTTTTTTAAATTTTATAGTGTTTTGGGCAACTTTCTATTTTTTTTTTCTTTCGTAAGAACTTCCCCTGTAAATGTCAAACACGACAAAAAGGAATTAGTGAAATTAATGGTCCGTTCATGCGTGATACGATAACCAAGAAAAATTACAGGTCTCTATTGTTATACACGGTGTTAGGTTGGTAGTGGATAATCCGAAGCAGGGAGGTAGAAGACCTCAATACCTATCGATTTGACTCCTATGTATGTTCAGCGATATTGGGTGGTTCAAAAGTTATTAACGTTTTTGTGAAATTTGAATAAAAACCGGATTTCTGACTAAACTACGTAACTGTGGCTAAACTATTTAGATTACGATTATGTTTTTTTTTTCTGGAAATAGTCCGATAGTGACCCTTACGCAAGGTATTATTGCTATGAGTCAGAACCCGATAGCTATTGTTGAAAAAAAAAATTTTCCAAGCACAAATTTTATAAAATCTTTCAAAGGCTCTAGACAAAAAAAAATCACGGAACATTTTTTTAGAAACTATCTTAAAAACTTCTACTATTCATGGAAAATTATTCCTGCAAATTTCATTTGGCTGGTGTACCTAATGTGATCATGCCAAAACGTTCTCATAACTTGTGCAAGTATTAATATTCAACATTTTTTCATTAACACACAGCTTTGTTATATGGGTGGTAAAAGCCAGTTTTTAAATTATTTGAGGTACCTAAATGCATAATTTGATGTGATATTTAAATAAAATAAATTATTTATTGAAATAAAGATAAAAAATATTGTTATACACTCTTAAACCTATAATTAAAATTGTAGTACTTTAGAATAAACTGATGGTTCCTTTGTTTAGCCTGAGACCAATATTTCCCGTTATTGTTCAATAATATAAGGTATTTATTTTAATAAAATAGCTCTTATTAATAAGAACTTCCAAAGACGAAAGTCCATCGGATTTAAGTTGGGGACCTTAGTGGCTAGCTTTTGGACCCCCGTGGCCGCTCCATCGGCATGTGTAAATTATGTCGAAAAATGTTCTCACTTATTGGTTCTCAATGTGGTCCCTTTGAATCATTAGGGGACTCTAAAATCATTCAAGGGGTCCATATAAAATTAAAATCCATTTTAGGGTCCCTGAAAAACGTCAGGGGTCCAAGCAGGGGTATAACCCCGTTAGCACACCTCCGCTGCGGATTAGCCGACGCGACGACGGTCACATCTGTCAGTTTCTGCGCGCCATGTTGAGAGTGAGATAGCATGCTCAAACTCGTACTGTTTTCTATACATTCATCTCTCTCTTGCGGTGTTTCGCCATAGATTACTTCAAAATTGTATTCACACCTCCGCCTGATATTTCGCGGATCCGTGTGTTTCGCATTCCGCCCGCTTTTGAAGTTGTCAAAATCGACAGAATTTTGGAGCGAAATCATGTTTTCCATAGAAATCACAGATGGAAAACCTTAACTGCGTTTTGTTGTGGGATGGTTTACAGAAGTTGGATGTGCATATTTTCTAAATTGTAAGTAAAAACGTTGTTAATGTTGTAATATTTAAAAATATATATGAAATGTGAAATAATATTGTGGTTTTAATTATTTATATTTCCCAACAAAACATAACCATAGAATACTTACTATGTGCATTTTTCTCTTTCGCTTCTCCCGCTAGTGTACTACCACTACCTGCGATTTCGCTTTCTGCAGTTCCGTGTGCCGCGATTCGCGGCGGAGGTGTGCTAACAGCCTCAGAGTTTCTTTATTAACCACTAGCTGATCCATCGAACTTCGTCCTGCCTTAAAGTCAATAAACTATTGCTGGGTAACAGAACATAGCTAACATACATGACTTCTCATTGTGAAAAAATCAAAAGTTATACGGTTATAATATTATGAATAAGTTATTTCAAAAGCACCAAAACTCACCCATTTATATATTAGATATCTATATTGAATTTTCATCATCTGACTTATAAATCAGATAGCCATCTGTGGAAACATAGGGAAAACATTGATCAATAGAATCTTTCAACCAAAATATCAATCTACCAAACATTTCCCTATTTCCCTAACAGATGGCGGTGGCAGTATCGGTGCAATCCGTACCATACTAACTTTAATATTATATTTTATATCATTTATTATCCATTTATTCAACTTTTTATTAGTTATTCTGTTATCCGGAGCGGAGAAGAATCCAATAAACTAAGCATCATAAAAATCTGTTCAGCCGATCTCGAGTTATAAGTGTTCGCACTAACCCGACTTTAATTTAAATTAGAGATTAGCTATCAGCAAATGCATCACGAAACGTAGTAGGTAATTTGCGGCTCCTTCCGAAGTTGCATAAACAGATTGCATTATCAACAGCAAGAACACCAGTCTCTTTCATTTCAAGAACATATTTTTACATGAAATACCCGCTTCTTAAAATGTGAGTTTGAAATTTTTCAAAACCAATTTTTTTTTACTTGATTTTAACAACGGTGTCATTTGAAATGATAGAATGAAGGTTGTCACATATTATTTTTTTTTTGTTTCCATTATAAACACGGTATTTTAAAGATGGCCATGGAAGTGTTTTGCCCCTTCTGTTATCGCGACCAAAATAGGTATTTTATTTATTCAAGTTTGTTCATTGAACACTACCTCTTATTGGGACTTGTCTCCAGGGTCTTCGAACAGAGAGTCAGATCTCCTGCCCTTCGTAAGAAGTCTCCAGCAACGGATTTTACTGTCTCCGAAAGATCAAGGTCCTGGCAGGATTCCCACTTGCGACGATTGTTTTTGGTCATGAGAGCTCGTGTCCCCTTACACCACTGATGTCGGGATGGGTATGTCCTCCAAATCAGGTTTCTATGTAAGAGTATTCTCCACTTCCATATTTCTACAAAGGTGCAGAAGCATCCTCCATTGTTATCTGCTTCGTTTCTTCAACAATATTTTGTCTGCACGAAACGCTAGGGATTAGAGAAATAAAAAAACTTGCATGATTGCGGAGACTTTAAGTCACCTGCAGGTTTCCTGGCATCAAGGAGTCTCCGCGATTAAAAATCTGATTTTATGTCAGTGGGCGTCTGGTTTACTGTTGTATCCAAGCTATGCGCGATGAGACTACAGGTACGGCTTTCACTGTCTCTTTCGCGCTTTCATAATTTTACAGCCGGCAGTGAATGAGGTAAAATAGACGCTTTTGTGTTGCCTCAAAAATACTGCGTTCGTAATTTTACGGCTGCTTACTTGTTTCTTCTTCAATATCGGATGAGCTTTTATAAGGAAGGAGAATGAAGGTGTTGGTTCTGCTCATTTGGGAAGCGTTATTCAGCATGAGCTCTGACCGACCGACTTTGACTAGAAAGCAGAGGCTTGCTGTTTTGTTGCAGTCTTGAAGGACTAGGCTGTGATCCCTCCAGTCCACAACTTTAGGTCGTTTCCTTATCCCATAGTTCGACTTTCATAGCTTAATTTGTTAAATCTTTCTGTGCTATATTCTTGGTAACAAAGCGGTAAAAATATTTATTTCATGCGAACCATTGATTGAGAACCCCGTCAATTATAATTAGGTAATAAAGATATACAGTATGTATTTACTAAAGGTTTTTTTCTCTCGATATAAAGTGGAAGGTAAAACCTGCATTATTCTTGTAATATGAATTTCAGTGTTTAGTGAGACGCTATCATTATTTTTGTTTAGAATTGTGTGACTTTATTTTTATAAAAAGCTTATACATATATTTAAAAAGTAAATTCGGTGTATGTATGTCGAGTTACTATGTAACTACCGAGCTCTTTTCAAAGTGAACAAGTTTAGTGTTTCCTTACGCTAAGGATGTACCTAGTGAAAGGGAAAGTTTTTCTTTTATGAAGAGAGTTCTTTTTTATTGTAAGAGGCAACCGTCCTAAAAATAGTGATTTGTGCAACAGAGATCCTTCAGGATAAGTCTGTCCTTTGAACCTCTCAGGTTTTATTTACCATGCAATTTATTCTAAATACCTATGTACAGTAAAATTTCGTTTACTTCTAAAATATAGCAATTTTATATCAAATTTAGGCATTCAAAGAAAAATAATTCGTATTATTTTGGTTATCCTTTTATATATGAGGTGGTTGGTAGTCCAGTGGTATCAATCGGCGGCATTTGCAAGTACAGCGTATTGGAGGTTGTGCGTCCGAATCCCTGTGGTGCCGACTATTTCCACTGTTTTACGACACAAGCCTTTGCTCAGCGTGAAATATCTCATAAGTGTATTTGTGTTCACTTCGATTGAGCACAGATTCATTAAAAAAAAATTGATCTCCTTCACATAACTTCCATTGAATAAATGATAAGATGTCGTCATATTAATGCAGAAGATATTGTAACGTAATTTAATGGTCACATTTTTAAAGTTTTCGACTGAACACGTGAATATTATAATGATTTTTGGAATACTGTTAATAAAATATTGAATACATTCTGCGATAAACATGGTCAAGGGTGCAGGGTTTGGTTTTTCTGAAAAACTGCAGGCTAAACTCTTTTTACTGCACTTTCGAAAATCTGATAAACGTGATCACTTCACCTACGTTAAAATTCCCCGTTTGATTGTCGAATTTCGATGCAACACACAAAACTTCCCGAGACTCTGGCACATTTAATTAAAAATAGGATGTGCGACGGCTCACTTAATGTTTTATCAAAGTTAGTTTTTTTTTCTTGAAATTAGTGTAGAGGTACCTACCTAAATATAAATAAACAGACTTAAATGTTTTTATTTCAAATAATGACTTACTGATTATGACGTATTGAATTTCAATCAGGCCATATTTCGTATATTATAATATAAGAATACTAGCTGATCCGGCAAACAAAGTTATGCCATTTTTTTTAATTTTCTTTATGACGCTCATAAACATCAGGCCATGAAGATAGCAGAAATTTTTACACAACTTGCGTCGAAAGGGCATTTTTACCCAGCATGTAAATAGTTACGTATTTTTGATCACTTTGAATGAGGACAGTTTCACTTAAAAATAATACGGTTAATTTTGTGGCCATGAGTTGTTCCAATAGGACAATAATTATTCTATCAACCAAGTTTATACAGGGTGACTGGTAATTCGATACATTCCTTGAAAGGGGTTACACTAGAGCAAATTTGCAACAATTTTGTTCCCATTAACTAGGGGTCAAATAGAACCTTTTAAAATCACAAGTCAGTTTTTTTCATGTTTAATTTCTATTTTTCTAAGGGAGTTACTCCAAAAAAGTATAATATACTTGGCGTACAAACCACAGGAAAAACTTTCCCAATTAATAAACTTTCCAAAAAGGTATAAATGTTTTCAACTTTCTTACAGTTTTGGAAAATAAATCTTATTAAACCAGGTCTAAAGTGTTTACGAGTAAACGGATCGAATATGGCGGCCATCCCAAATATATCTATCGTAGATACCCAAAAATTTTCGTGGCCCAATGTATCAGCCATGTTGTGTCTCATTTATGAGTGCCATTTTAAGTATTTTTTTTACTTAATTCCATAAGCGTGAATCAAACATAATATGAAGTTGCACGTTGTCTAGTTTTTATTTGTTTAGTGAATTAACAATAATTAATTATGTATCAAACAGTCTTAAGTAACCTGATTTGAACTAATAAAGCCTCCTCCAAGAAACAGGATTACAAAAATGTTTAAAGATTTTTTTAATGTGATGGAAAGTTTCTGAGGTCACAGCTTCCAAACTTAAAACGGTTTCCGCTTTATATGTTAGTATAGATGAGATAATAATTACAAAACATTTGCATACATTGCACCTAAATATAATTAACGCTAGTTGAATCAAATGACATTATTATATACATAGGTACCTACTCAGACCGTTGAAGGGCTTATAATAGACTCGACCTTCATCGAATACACATTGTACCTTCATCTAGTACTGTTTCTACCACATCTTCGACTAATCCGTACAATTCATCATCTTACATAAGTAACAAAAAAAAGTCAATCAAATGTACCTAGGTATTGTCAATTATTTTAGAATGTATTTGTAGGGGTTATCATGGACAAAGTCTAAATGAATTATGTAAATCATACCACAGTATTATGAACACCGCTATTCGTATCCTAATAACACTTAGTAGTGGTCTGTTTTCCTAGGAATATGGTGCTGCTATAAACAGCGGTGAATGTGTTAGTGTAGAACATTGTGTATGTGGTTACCTTAGTAACAAAAAACACCGGTACAAATTTTCAAAGACAGCCGTTTTGTAAGACGACGCACCGCTTCCTAGAAACCCATTGCATATACAGGTTGACTGGTAATTCGATACATTCCTTGAAAGAAGTTATACTAAAGTAAATTTGCAACAATTTTGTTCCCATTAAGCAGGTGTCAAATGCCAGTGGTTTTCGAGTTATTTAACTTTTTAGATATTCTTTCAATTTTCCACCTTTTGACCTTAAATTGAAAATTGTCAGCAATGTACTCCATGTAAGAAAATAAAAATACCTACTCTTTTCCAATAGCTGAAGAATAAAGAAATGGTTAAAGTAGAAAATCAAGACGAACATTTCAAAAACCTCAGAAATACAAGGTTTTAAAATCACAAGTCAGCTTTTTTCAAGTTTAATTTCGATTTTTCAAAGGAAGTTACTCCAAAAAAGTATAACACGCTTGGCGTGCAGCCGTGCTTTCTTCAAATTCAAAAATACTTAGTACTAAATAAATAGATACTTAAAGAATAAACTTGTATAAGCTCTTTTCTCATGTTTTCTTTCCATCTAATTTCAGATTAGATTTCAATATTGTAAGCCGTGAGAAGAAAGCAAGACTGGCATTATGGCTCAAGCTATACCCGATGACTCTGTGTATTTATTACATTGGAAGTCCAAGGCAGGTGAGTCAGAAGACAGCGAGGAACTTTTCTGAGCACGCAACTATACAAACTAATGCTATGGATTCCCTAAAATGAAAAGCGGCCGTAATATCACGAACGAAGTATACCTTGATACAAGTACAAAGCAGTGTTTGTTTATCCCTTTCACTGCTGGCAGTAAAAATATGAAAGCGCGGATGTGAAAGTGTTTTTTTAATTTTTTTTTATTTAAAGATACAACAGCTAGATAATATGTATTTTTACAGTCATAAGTAGTAACATTTTTTTTTACATCGCCAATTAATGTATCCTATCTTTATGTCGATTATATAAGCAAATGAAAAGAGGAGAAGGACGGAAACGGGTAGGAGAGGAGAGGAAGGGATACCGATGCCCGCAATCCTCGACACAGCTCACACGCACTCGCATATACACACATTCATTCCTTTATATACATAGACATTCATACGTGTGCATTTACATACTCATACTACTTATACCTACATTTTGCATTTTACAAGTGTTAGCTGTATGTGTAGTGTCATTACGTGTAGCTTGCATACCGCAGTGAAAAAGACGCCCCGAGAGAAACTAAAAAGGTTTAATAAAAAAAAAATTGCGCAATTAGTGAGTAGGATACCCGCTATTCTAGGAAACCATTGCATGACAGCTGTAATAATGGACTTGCCGTGTTGAGAAACAAAGATCCTTCATCAAAGATCGTTCAAGATCAGCTCATGTAAGATTGGTTCTCACAGCCGTCAAACAATAAGTACACAAGGTCTTTTGTCGGCAACGCTTTCCCACAATGTTCATAAAACAGCTTATGCAATGCGTTTTTTGCCTTTAGTTAGAATTTTTTACTATTGGTGATACCTACTTGTCCGGTGATAAGTAGGTACTATTGTTTACAAGCTTGTTTTAATGAATCTGTGCTCACTCAAAGTGAACACAAATACCTACATTCTTTGACTTTTTTCACTTTCAGCTTTTTTTTAACGAATCTGTGCTCACTCAAAGTGAACACAAATAGCTACACTCTTTGACTCTTTTCACTTTCAGCTTTTTTTTTAACGAATCTGTGCTCACTCAAAGTGAACACAAATACCTACACTCTTTGACTCTTTTCACTTTCGGCTTTTTTTTAACGAATCTGTGCTCACTCAAACTCAAAGTGAACACAAATACCTACACTCTTTGTTGAAATAGATAGCGAGAGATCAATAATTATTATTGAGAGACACGCACGAAGAATAATAAATTCCAGATACATAAATTATTCCTGAATAGAAAGATGGCATGATGATTTTCTCAAAGATTTGTTGTAGGTAATTAGTTGCTTTTATTTTTTTTTCTTTGTGACACTGTGACAGAAAGAAGTTATTTGATTACACGATGAATTAGTTACCAGACTCCCCTCGAGAAAATCGTATCGATTGTCAATTTTCAATCGATCTTGTTTTGCTAGGCACATGTGTTGGGGATAATCTTCTTGTCGCAGTTAGTTAACAGGATGGGCTTCTATTTACTCGCACTTATACTAAGCAGTTATTCTTTAGCCTTTAAACATGGAGGGTATTATTGTAGGTGACAAGTACGAAGCCCGTGTAAACTCTATACATATACATAGGTATAACTGAGGAGTTTTGTACTTGTCATGGGTAAGTCAGGAATGAACCTGATGAAAATTTATTTGAAACGCTTTCTTCGAATCGCGTTTTATAGCTTGAATAATCGAATTAAAGGTTTTATAAATATTTCTTTCCACTTCAATGAAACTTTGAAATACATGTTTTAAAAAAAAATCAAAAAAACTTTATTTATTTCAGTTTTGATTAGTTTGGTCTACTTTAAAAGTTATGGATTTCTGTCACATTGTTTTACTAAAATAGCTAAGGGGGCCGAATTGAAAACGATCATCATATTCCATATTCAACCCACCGAAGTGAACAAGTGATGTTAGTCTGAAAGAAGCGTTAAATTAAAACATTACACCTATTTTAAAAACAATAAAACAGTTTTTTTTTTATTTTCAGATCCGGAAACGAGAAGATGGGCATTAGTAGAAACGTCCCAAGCTCTGGCTGTGGTCTTCGTGTATCTCGCCCTGGTCGTTTATATCCTACCAGCGTATATGAGGAACCGGAAACCTTTTGATCTACAAAAAGTCATATTGGGGTACAACTTTGCACATATATTGGTCTCCCTGTATTTAATATACAAGGTTAATAGTTTATACTTTCCTTGAAATTATTTTTTCCATGATAATGTCTATTATAAAAACCACAAAATAAGGATGTTAATTTTACAGTCGCTGCTTCCTGGATTCCCCATATCCGATTTATTTTCTCCAGTATGTCGGTATCAATCGGAGAGTGATCGGGAACACAAACTGAGTGTAAGTTTTCTGTATATTGCATTACCCTAAACAAACTATGAAAAATGCGATAAGAGAAATCGATTTCACACACTTTAAAAAAACACAAGACATTCTGTCCTCCGATGCGGGGTCTTCTGGCTACTTACCTAAAGCAGAGCAACCCCATATTTTCCAACCTCTTCCTACCATCTCAATCTTAGTCTTAGTCTACCCACCAGCTTTCAGCTTTCTCCTGAGAATCACGCAATTATTATATTTGGAACCCGAGATTTCGGCATCTTGTGAAAAACAATTTTGATAGTCTTTTTAAAATTATTCAAATTGATAAACTAATTTTAAATGACAATTTGTAATTAAATTAACATTAGTTATAAATCTATGATTATCAAAAAATTGGTTTAATTTTGTTTCATATTTGTAGATAGCCCGCGGTATTTGGTGGTACATGCTGGCGAAAGTCCTAGAACTGCCCGACACGATATTCTTCATTTTGCGCAAGAAGTATAACCAAGTGTCTTTTCTCCACGTCTACCACCACGCCTCCACGTTCCTGTACGCTTGGTTCCTGCTGAAGGTGGCTCCAGAGGAGAATGCTTTGTTCATCACTCTCTCCAACTCTTTCATCCACGTCATCATGTACTCCTACTACACGATAGCGGCTATGGGGCCGGAGTATAGGAAGTATATCTGGTGGAAGAAGCATATGACCACTATGCAAATCGTACGTCAGTTTTAAAATTTTCTATTAACTATTCTAAACAGTAGAGAATGTTAAGCTATGTCCACACTGGGCATAAAATGTAGTTGCTTTAGAGACATGAGACATTTAACTCATCTCTGAGTTGGTTCAAATATATCTGGATACATTTTTTTGGGCTGCAAAATAGATATGAAACCTTCTGGTGTCAGTGCTCCTTTGTATTTATAGCTGCAGGCTGGTTTGTAAACATCAATAAAATCAAATCGGCAAAGGGAATTTTCGAAATATGGAACACGGATTTGTCTGAATTAAGATTAAATTATGGTAGCTCGTTTCGAAATTTCATAAAATCAAAACCGAATTAAGTATAAGAAAATTTAATAAATAAAATTTTAATAGATGTCTAAACAGATAAAGTAGGCCAAAAATTGTCAACTATTGGGATTCACGGAAAATATTCATTGTAGTAAAAAAAATCATTAATCTAAGATCTAAGTACCTACCTACATAAAAATGATTTTCTATCTCCCTGTAATGAACACCACGCGTGAACGGCAATTTCGCCATTTTTTTGCGTTGTGTTTCTTGTTGTTAGCAGACGGTCAAGAAATAAGTCTGGATCCTACAGAACATGCATGCTAGAGTTTCAACGCATTATTTTGTTTCTTCGTGGGGTTGCCGGTTAAGAATAGCACCTCTGCTCTTTTTGCTGGTTTTTCGAGCATCCTGTAAGAGGCAGGAAATTTAAAAATCAGATCAGAACCGTGAGGTTGCCCACCTCGCGTCCTTAAACCTCAATCGGTCAGAAAAGGCACAATGAGCCTCGCACGCCTTCGAGCGCAATGGAGAGCTCTTGATGCCTCCCTATGCTCCTGGGTGGGATTTAGGCCACTCGCATTGCGGATTGGTCTGGGAGGGGGTGCCGGCTTTCTGGTTTGATTGCTTCAATCGAACTAGGGGGTTGGTTTCGTGCGGGTCGGCTTTGCTGTGGATTTGTCTCCTCCGGGCTGGCTTGCGGTGTGCGGGGGGGGGGGGGGGGGGGCTTAAAGGGAGAATGTATGTATGTATGTATTACCTGTTGTCTTAATTTTTCTTTCTCTCTTTTTTTTAGATACAATTTCTTATAATGGAGACTTACCTGGTGTGGGGATACTTCGTGTCTAACTGCTCCTACACTCCAGTTACAACACATTTGCTGATGGGAAATGTCATAGTAATGATTTATCTTTTCGCCAACTTTTATATCAAGCAATACTTTAGAGAAACTAAACAAAAAGGATGATTGAAGAATTCCAGGAGAATGTGGTCTTAATTTTATATGTTTGCATTGAGTGAAATGATCATCGTTTTGTGATAGTAAATAACACAAAAAGATTTTGTGATGTCTTCTGCTTGGGTGATAATAGGTACTAATAATTCTTACATAAACAATGTAGGTACTTACCGAGTCGTTTTTATTATTAGGTATATTTTTTATTAATAATAAAATATTGAGAATAAAACAAATTTTTTTTTCAATCCATTTCCCCCCTCCGTTCCTTGTTTTATCAAAAACAGGTACTTATCCAAAGTCACCCAACACATAATCAAGAGATCTTGGGTTCGATTCCCAGTAGGGTCGAAATATTTAAGTGTTTTTCACATTAAATTAAAGAAGATGAGACAGGAAATGAAATTTTATCATCCTTTCTATATTTAATTGGGAAGTTCAAAGCTTTCTATATTTATCACTGCTGGCAGTAAAACAATAAAAGCGGGAAAGATACAGTGTATTTTTGACGTTTACAACAGGTCTCATAAAAAATAAAGGAGACTTTAAGTTGTTTTTCATTTCAGAATACCCGTCAATGACCTTTGGATACCAATCTATCCTTCACCCAATAACAAAAATTTTAGTTAACATAAGTTATACCATTGTAAAAAAATATGAACATTGGACATGCTTTTTAAATAACAAATAACCTATTTTACAATCTATTATAAAGCATTTCATAATGAAAATAGTCTTGGGCCGCGGCCTAATTAGAATATTATATCGCGATCTCTAGATTAAAACTTTTGTGACATTGTGACCTAATAACCATATTTTTACGTTCGTGATCGTGTGATCAGCCTCTTCGGCCTACCCAGGAAATAGAATTATATGAAGAGCTCCACTAACTATACCTAAGGTTTATAAGAACTGGCTTTCTTAAGGACTCAAACAAATTCAAATAGTTTTATTAAGGAAATAAAAAACATTAAAAAAATACATTCACAATAATAAATTTATACATTTTTTTTAAATATATTTTTTACCCCCAAAATTGGGTTGTGTTTATTTATTCAATGAGTAAGTTACTTCAAGAAAATAAAAACATACCAACATACAACAAACAAGCATCACAAAGGACACATGCAAACAAAAAATAACAATTACAATGACAATAGCAATAACAAAATCATCAGAGACGGCAAAAAGCAAAAAACAGTCAAATTCAAGATACATACACTCAAGTCAATAACAAAGAAAAACGAATTCATCAACACACATAATATTTTTGTCACTTTATGATCTGTAGGTATTTGAAATAAAAATATGTGTTTCATATACAAATTGTATCAGCCCGCTAATTTTTACCATATTTTTCTGACTTGATAAACATTGTCCTGTTAGAATCCCTTAACTCTAATAATTGGGTAGGTACCTCACCCAAATAAATAAAACATTCATATTTCGCTGTATATTTCTTGTGTACCGATTCGCTGTCTCCTTCAAAACTAAATGGATCTTGATGAAACATTTTGTGTGTATCCGATGTTATTCGAGGATCGGTTTGAAAAAAACAAAGGCACTAAAATATACCCTTACGAGACAACGAAAAGCTAGTTTTTCTATATATTTTTTTTTATAGAGGATTAAAATCAATTATTGTTCCTTATCAATTTGTAGTATAATATTTTACAAAATTATCAAGTTTTGTATTTAAAAAAAAAAAATCATAATAATTGGTCAAAAAGTACACAGTAACTGCAGCCACCAGATATAATCGTTGTTACTGGCATAGGTATAAATTATGACATAAATCATCAATGTAAAAATATCGTAGAGCGAGGAAAACCGTCAACTTCTACCATGCAGAAATGAATTCGGTGTAATTGTGTGATTCAACAATCAATTTTACTTTTATGACCCAACGTAGGCGAAAAGGAAAGCTACATGATAGCTTCACTGCGTTCTTGTTGATGTTCACTTTTTCCCACTCTCTTTAAACACTTTTGGTCTAAAGGTTGTGTCACCCTGTAGTTTCTCGGACCAACTCGATCTCGGTCCTTAGCTCGTCTCATTGCCATGTTGATAAGAAGACTGCGGTTACATCTCTACCAACTTGTGCCAAAATCTTTTAGCTCTTCTTCGTGCACCAAGCACTGAGGGATGGCGACAAAGTTCTTCATGTTTTTATTAAATTTTGGTAGTCCCGTTATTCCAGATCGCATGTTCCTCTTTTGACTCATCTGTAGGATTTCTTCGTGATGTCAGTGTGTTTCCCTCTCCTTCTATGGACTTTCCAAGGTGAAAATCAATGACAATATTGAATATCAGGAGCTAGGCCCTCTTGTCCAGTTACTGTCTAATCATCAAATTCTTGATTTTGTTACTGGGCACCCTTGGTATCATTTTAAAAATGCATTATTTCATCTCTTATTTATTGTCGAAGCAAGTCTTCCTTATGAAATAGACTAATACCTACACCACCAAAAAAACTAACAAAAAAGAAACTAAATATATTTGATGAAGAATAATACTTCATATTATAAACAATTGATCGATTTAATGCAATTTGGAGAGTGCACGTAATTGAACGAAATATCAGTGCATCGATGTTAGAGAACAGATATCCTCACCCAGGTCTTATTTTTAAATAAAAATTATGAAGTTGCCAGTTACTGTTTAATGGACAATGGACATCTCTCGTACTACATGCCCTACATTTCGTTTATTTGGTCTTAATGCAGTCAAATGATCTCGAACTTCAAGGGTAGGTAGATAGTAGGCTCTAATACAATTTTGGGTAAGTATTTAAGACAGGATGAAAAGTTGTATACTTCTCCTAAACACAGACAAATAGCTGGACGAAATTGAATTTTGGAATGATTGCATATTCAATTCACCCGAACATTTGGTTTTCCCCATTCACGCTAATATTTTGGAGTGACATTGCTCCATTTGGATGAATAGAGAACTCGTAAATGGCGGGTTTTAGGCTTATACCTATTTCGTAAATCTGTAACGTATTCAAAATAAACCTACCTACGTGAAACTATTATTTTAATGCATGGCTTCCAAAATCTTAATGAGGTAATGATATCTTTTTGAAGATTGAAATTGGATCGGCATTGCGATGAAAATGCAGAGTAACCTCCCGATCGATAATTCGCACATCGCTCACTGTGTTTATAGAAGGTCGTAGAGAAATATTGCAAATATCTAATCCAATCCAAAAGGATTGTGGAGGGTGTAAAAAAGCGACTTAAGGTCTTCATTGCGAAGGAGCAGAGTGCTGTCAAACGAGAAATGAACGCATCCTTGGAAGATATAAAGGCAACAATCACCTTCCTTTCCGAAGAATACGACGAGTTAAATAAGAAGGTCTCGGCGTTGACAGCAGCAGTGGATAACCAAAGCATACTAGAGGCAGAGTTAACATCAATGGGCAGGAGTGTTGACGAGCTCGAACGGAGAGAGGAAGTCAGCAAACAGGCAGCACTGAAGGCAGATATTGAAGTTTTCGGGGTATCTAAACAAACAGAAGAGGATCTGCGGCTTTTCGTAAAAAAAATGGCAGATGATGTGCAATTTGATTTGAAGAAGGAGGACATTCTAGACGTCAACCGCCAGCAGCGTCGGGATGATAAACCTGGGAGCATCAATGTTCGCATGATATCCGCATCTCATAGGGAAAGGTTTTTGTCTTTGCTAAAAACAAGGAAGAATATGGATGAAAATGAAACAAAGATATTTTTAACGAACATTTAATCAAGAAAAAAAAAATCATATACCGAGAGGCGAGGACAAAGGCAAGAGTACTAAAATTTCGTTTCGTGTGGGTTAAAAATGGTAATATCTTTGCGAGGGAGGGTCCAGGTTCAAGAATCTATAAAATTTAGACTCAGCGGGACATCGAATTACTAAAAAATGAAATATCTCATTAAAAGAAAATATAACCCTGGTGTAGATAGATACATAGATAAGTAGAATACTTTAAGCAATTTATAATTCCAAATGTTGGACGATTTTGTATTGAACGAAATCGATTTAATTTAATGATATTACAGAGTATTCTTGTAACCAAATAGATGTATGTAATGAGTATTTATGTTTCAGTGAAAAGTTTTTAAGTGTGAATGTTAGAAGTGTGAACAGAGAAGTTTTGACGAATTTTTGTTGCATATTAATGAATTGCAAATCAAACCAACGATCATAAAGAAAAAATAACAACTAATGACTCTAACAATTCATTACCAATGAATTGTTAGAGTCATTACAACAACAAACCACTACGTAAGCCCGTAGTGGTTTGTTCCATTTAAAAATCGAACATTGGTAATGAATTGTTAGAGTCATTAGTTGTTATTTTTTCTTTAAGATCTAGTCCTGAAAAGGTCACAAGAATCTAAACATAATTAGATCGGTGTGCAACGATTATAGTTGTTCTTACAGAGACTCACTCCAATAGTAATGACTGTAGTTTTAGTATTCCTTCATATAACTATATATCAACTTAAAACTTTATAAACAGATGCTCCGGCATATTAATTTTTGATAAAGAAGATATTTTAATGGAATTTATTCAGGAAATTATGATTAATTTGGTTAACTGCGATAGAGTCGATTTGCTTATGAATTCAAAGAAATATACAATTGTAGCTGTTTATAGAATTCATGAGTTTGTGCTCTTGAGTTTGTTGATTCTCTACCGGAAGCTCTTCAGTTCTCTGTGGGCAGACCAACCATAATTGTAGGAGACATTGATATAAACATAGCAAGTGTCACTCAGTCACAAATAAAAGATGAATATAAACATGTTAATTGAATTTCAAATCGTGCTTCAACCGGCATACTAGGATTGTGGGGGGGAAAATCAAACCTGCTTAGATCATATTTGGGTAAATTTTGATGACGTTAATAATGTAAAAACTGTAAATTATGAATGCAAAATAACAAATCACAATATGCGTATCTTGGTATACACTGGGGTTGTAAGGGGTAAAACGTCTTACAGTAAAAAGAGCAAATTTGACAAAAAAATTATCAATAACGAACTTAAAATTAAATTAAAAAATGATAACTGGTAAATGGTTTTAACGTCAATTTCTGTTGATGAATATGCAAAAAACTTTGAAGAAATATTAAATTTTCATCTGGCTGAATGCGCGAGACTTGAAACAATCGTAATAAAATCTAACCACAGGGTGCCATGAATTACACCTAATCTCATAAAATGTATCAGAAAAAAGCAAAGAATATCTATAATAATATCGTCTCCACAAAAAATATCCACATTATTTTGGTTTTAAAACAAATTTTGTAAAATACAAAAACATTTTGCAAAAAACTTTACAAAATGTCAAAAACAAGCTAGCTCAAATGGGTAACAGTAAAACAGATTATGGTCTATAGTAAAAGAAGTCATGGGTAAGTAAAATAATAAAGTGGGGGCGTCCATTAATCACGTGAGCTTAACAGGGGGGGGGGGGTCTGGAAAAAATCACGAAACATCACCAGGAGGGAGGGGGGGGGGGTTTAGTAAGACAATCGCGTGTATTTATTTTTTATAATGAATTTAAAGAAACACAGTTGCACTTTCAAAATTAAAAAAAAAATACAAAAAAACCAAATTAAAAAAGTAAGTACTCGTGATTGGGGGGAGGGGGGGGGGGTCTGAAAAGTTGTAAAAACATCACGTGATTAATGGACGGCCCCTGTGCTACAATATGGTATCGTGGAATGGGGGGGGGGGAATAAATATCCGTCCACTCTGCGGCCTATTTTTGTGGCGCAGAAGCTTCTTTTAAAAATTATGTATAAAAAACCAAGGGACTATCCATCGGAAAGATTGTTTCAGGAACTTAAAATTTGTAGCTTAGATAATATAATTTATAAAAAAAATCTGCCATTTTGGAAATTATTAAAAACTAGCTTATACCCGTCATGCTTTACGTTTTTGATTCCGATTGTCAGGCTTGATCGGTAGGTAATTAAACAGGTTCTAGTCTAGCTTCCCATTGCTTAACAGACCTCTATAACTGACATAAGCACAGAAAAAGAAGAATGACTTTTTTAGCGACCTCATAATATTATACGAACCTACCGACATAATTTGTAAGTTTTCATTGGGAGAGCTCTATGGTTTGAATCTTAGCTACATTCCGTACACCCTCTAATGTGTGATGTGATAATTAATTAGGCATTCCACCCATAGAGGGTGATTTGTGCTATGTTTTTGAGAAATTTGTATGAAGATCCTAAAAAAAGAGAGTTTTTTTTAAATAGCTGTAAATATATTAAAGTTAATGCAGCAAATTGTATTTAAGAACCTTCTCCACCATTTTGTACGGCTCTGGGCATATTAATATCTGACCTTAACGTCTGTTTTCTACGATTGATGCGCCTTCAAAAATATAAACGGACTAAAATATTATATAGATAAAAACTACAAGACACAAAATTCAACCGGCTCCAGACATATGGAAACATTCCGAATTCCGAAGTGCAACTCCATTGCGGCTGAGCACCACTCCCAGTATGTTGGTATAAAAGAATATAATAAACTGCCAATTACTATTAGGAAGATCAGGAGGATGCGATCATCGCAATCGCACGACCGTATGATCATGCGACCAGCTAGGGCAGGGCCTTAGACATGCCTAATATCGTTTAAAATACTAATATATTATTCAGCTATTAAATCGCTAACCCAAATCATAACACAAATAATAATTATTATTCTAAGACGAAAAAAGGCCGTCCAAATTGTACGACTGTTGGGTAGCCGGTAAATTCATCACCAACAATGAACAATTCATCGTCAGTACAATTCATCGTGGATACAATTCATCGTCAGTACAATTCATCGTGGATACAATTATTCATCGCGAGTAGGGGAGACCGAGGTAAGTTGAAACAAATGTGAGTTGAAACAATGTTCATATCTCATCAACTCTATGGAAATGGTTTGACAACGCAGCAGTTTTGATTCACCGACAACGCGATATCAAATTCCTCAGTATGTGTCGATCCAGTTCGGCGAGTGGTTTTGCTGTTATAACGTTCATTCGTAAAAATGTACTAAAAGTAAGTTTTCTTTGTTTTTTTTAATCATGAATTATGATACCTAATATTTGTTATTTTTTTATTTTTAAAATGATTTTTAATAAGTTGATTATCGAACTTTTACAACATAGCTTTAGTTTCTTATAAAACAATTACTTTCAATATTATTTTGATGTTAAACCGCATGAAGTTGGTATTTTTCTTACCGAGGTGAGTTGAAACGCTTTGTTTCAACTCACCTCGGTAACAATCATGATATTATTTAATTATAAAATCAATTCTATTTTTGTTTCAGAATGTCAAATAAATATATTCGGAAAACAAATAAGAGGTGAAGCCGCATTAGAAATATATGAATTAGCAGCAGAAGTGGTAAACCTAAGGAATACTAACCTACGAGATGCGGCAAAATCTGTGCAAAATCTTATAATTTCAATAACACATCACTCTACCGCTTTATAAAGAAACTAAAAGCTCATCCAGAGTTAAACAAACTAGCTAAACGAAAGATTTTTAATAAAAAGTGAGAGTAAAAAAAGAAAATAAGGGAGTTAAACTGCCAAAATGCAGTAAAAGCAAGGATGATGATGAAGAGGAAGATGGCTGCTATTGCTTAATGTGTCGTTTGCAAAAAGTAGACCTAATGAAAAATGGGTGCAGTGCCTAGATAGCAAAGGTTACGATGAAGCATGCACGGAAGGTGAACTCAATTATATTTGCCAAAATTGTCTCTCAGATTAAGTTGTTTTAAATACTGATTTTAATGTTGATTATTATGAATATTTTTTTTTAAATATATGTAGGTATGTTTTTTTATTGTTTTGACCAAATAAATATATGTAAGTAATGAAAATACCCATTAGAATCAATGATACCTAGGGAATGTGTGTTTTTATAATAGGGAGGTACCTACTTATAAAGTGCCATATGATTTTATTTTATTGTGTTGCGAATTTTCGCAAACAAACAGTTTTTTAATAGGTACATAATAACAAATACACGAATAATACAACACATAAACCAGCAAAGTTTTCCAACATTACTTTTTTTACTTGATATGCATTTTTTCCAATAATATGATGTAAGTCTTATACGAGTAAGAATATAATAAAAATAATATGTATGTAATTTGATCTCAAATTCGCTCATTTACTTTTGATTACTTAATGAAATGATCTCATTTACTTATGAGTATGTTTATTTTTCCATAAATATAACAATATTTCTAAGAAAATGTTTTTATTATAACTAAACCAATTTTAAAAAAATGCGTTTCAACTCACCTCGTGCCATGTTTCAACTTACCTCGTATCTAGGTGAGTTGAAACAAATGGAACGGGTCTGGTTTTTGCAAATTATCTCCTAGAATGCTTGAATGAAATTATTTTTTGTGAGGTCATTAAAGAGTATACTAATTTGGACAACATCGTTTTAAGTTTCACTTTTGTGAGATTGTCCTGTGTTGAGATATGAGCTATAATGTAAAATTTGTTTCAACTCACCTCGGTCTCCCCTACTTTTAGAATTCAATTCGATTCCGGGTTGTGGGTTTGTATCTAATCTAATCAGTGGCTCTACAACCTCTGGGTTTTTGTATATCACTCTGTAATTATTTTTGGTAAAACTTCAGATTAGTCACTCCTAGTGATTTCGAGGTTATTTTATATAGGATTTGGATAGGTTAGGTTAAGGTTGGAAAGTAGTTAGGCAAGGGCGGATCCAGCCTTGGCACCAGGGGGGGGTCACAAAGTAAAAAAAAAGGTCATCTTGAAAATTTGGAATCTGGAAATTACACTTTTCCTAAAAAAAAAAAAAAAAAGGTCATTTTCAAAATTTGGTATCTGGAATCTACACTTTTCCTAAAAAAAAAAAAAAGATCATTTTCAAAATTTGGTATCTGGAAACTACACTTTACCTAAAAAAAAAAAACATTTCCTAAATTTGTTATATGGTACTTTTGCTCCAGGGGGGGGTCATGGCCCACGGAAATTATAATTGTGCTAGCAAAATAAAGATTTTATTAATAAATATCACTGCCCTACTTCAGATTACATAGCCTAGGGGGGGGGGTCATGACCCCCGTAACCCCCCCCCTGGATCCGCCGTTGTAGTTAGGAGGGTTTGGGGGGTGGGACCCCCCATACCTTTTCGGACACCCACCCGAGTGATAACACGGTGATAACACTGTAATACTCCAGCGTATATCAAAATCGCCGCCATCTTTAATTTATAGGAGTGCCTAAACTCAAGCTTTACCTTATTTTTAGGTGATAAAACAATTATTTGACAATTGTAATCGCGATGAATTGTACCCACGATGAATTGTACCTGAGATGAATTGTTCACGATGAATTGTTCGTGATGAATTTTCCTTGACCCGACTGTTGGGTTAATTTTGAGTTCAAATGCAATAAATAATTCTTTGAATGGAATCGAGGTGCATTTCATTTAATTCTTATGAATTAGTTTAACCGAGTAATGAGAACGGTGAGTTGTGCATTTCAATGTTACATATAAACGAAAGAGCAGTATAGTTATAAGATCATCTCTTACTGAGGATTTAGTAGAAAATATTCGATGAGATAAGACAAGTTAGAAAATATGTAAGTAAATTTTATTTTCAAAAATTAGTTCGGTCAAAAGTTTGATTCTAGAAATCTTTTTTTATTGTGTTAATTCTTTAGTATTATTTCAAACAGAGGACGTATGATTTTCAAATTATTGATGCAAAGTGGAATTTGTAATCACTGCTTTCAAGATGTGGGACCTCACAATTTTTTTTTACACTTCGTCGATGACTTACTTAGTGATAGCTTATGTTCCATTTGAATCTAAATGGCACTCCCCACATTGTGGCAGTATCAGAGTGAAAAAAATATTAGAACTTGTTTTTGTTTAATGAAAATAATAGCTGGCATCTATGCTAATGATAAAAAGCATTACAATACCAGCTATCTGTCAGTTTTTCTTGCAATTATTATATAGGGAAAAGGTGCTCATTTGTCAATGCTTGAATTTTTGGCATATAATGAAGCATCAGTTCCCTACAAAAAAAAATCGCGCATATTGTATATCAATTTTTACAAAGAAAACATTAAAAACTGTCTGGGACGGAAGTTCATAGACGTATTTCATGAATATCGTATGAAAATATTTTCACTGATATAAATTTAGTACATCAAGTATGAAAATAATAACGAAAATGATGATAAAGAAAAAATAACAACTAATGACTCTAACAATTCATTACTAATGTTCGATTTTTAAATGGAACAAACCACTACGGGCTTACGACCGTCTTCTACTGTTATTTCGAAGGCTGGCTTAGTGTGATCACTTTACGTTAACAACGTTCGCCATTAGGTGGTAATGTTTGTCTCCGAAACTCCTAATCATGAGAATTCTCAACATGTTCAACGTGTCGAAAATGATGATGTTTGATAAAAAAAACATGCATCAAATCGATGTAAATAAAAAGATTTAATTAAGATCGCTGCATTGCAAGAAAATTTAAGTTTTATATAGAAGAGATGGGTCTTTTCTCTATAACAATATCTACTAAATGATATTTTTTCAGAAAGCAATAACAGCTATATCAGTATTAAGTATTATCAGTAATATTATATTACAAGATGTTCCAGTACATTAATTTAAGAATATTTCTATCATTGTATTTTCGAAAAGTTGAGTAATGCGTATTCCAGGAAGTTATTTTTCTCCCCCGCAGCCCTAGACAAATTGCATTATTTGGCGATCGACTACAAACAAATTTTTCTACAATTCAGAGTAGGAAGAAAATTAACCGACCACTTTTTGTATGTTTATAATTTTATGTCTTTGTTTGTTTTAAATAATTGTTTATGCGGTCCAGTGGACAGTTCATTTTTTCGCATTCTACATTAACGAAATTTTCGTTCTTAAGTGTTTCGTTTAAACAGTAAGCAAGTATTGTCAGCTCACGGACGACATGGTAAAATAAACTTGCGTGAAATGACCTCTAGCCCAAAGATATGCCCACGGTAACGTCAAGGGTAGGTACAGGGTACCTACCTATAAAAAGAATTGTACTGTTTTGACCGTTTGATTATTTTTATTGTGACCATAAACACCTTACAGGAAGCACTGAATGGGGGGAGTTTCTGGTATAATAATATATTTTAAATGTTGTCAAAGTGAACAAGTGTGGATGAATAAGTGAAAAAAAATTGAGAAAATTTTTGTTTACCTAGTTGATTTGTTATCTCAAAGGTATTTTTTTAGTAATATACCTGCTATACCGTATCTGTTTTCACCGTACGAAGTTAAGTTTTTTTTTTTTACAATCGTACCTTATTAAGTACGTTTTATTTGCCAAAAGCCGAGAATATCAATGATGAACCCCTTTCAGAAAATAAAGACCAATAGTGAAGACCGAATTGTTCTTCAAAATACCTCGAAAATTTTCCGTTTTTTTTTTTATTAATGAGTGCGGATCAAGGTGCATAAAATGAATCATTGTCCATGTTTATTTTTATTTTCAGTACCATACTAGGGATACTCAAAAAGAAATTACAAGTTTACTTTTTTTTTAAATAAGTTTTTTATTCGTTAAGGATTTAACGTGTGTTGGATATTGTTATGTTTATTTTTATCATGCTAAATATTTTGTTTTTTACTTACGATTTCTTTTTTATGAAAATTAAAAAATTGTTAAATGTGCCTATGGACAAGTTTTGCCAAAAGAGGCTTTGCCTAGTGAGGGTCTCCATTCTCACTGCCAAGATGAAATTGTCATCATCTAGCGAACTTAATTAAATATGCTTTGTACTGTTTGGTTTTTCTTTTACTGATTATTGTATTTTTTAGGGGAAATAAATTATAGGTACATTATTTAGTGGTAAAAACTTTTTTGGTTGAAAATTTGCTAAGCTAATATGTACATATTTTTAAGTAATACCTAGTTGAAAAAGAATATGCAAATATTCATGAGCTGCCCGGTTTTCAATGCTAAAATAGAAGTGGTTGGTAGACCAGTGGTATCAGTCGGCGACTTTCGTACGCACAGCGTATTGGAGGTCATGGGTTCGAATCCCGGTGCCGACCATTTCCACTTTGACAACACAAGCTTTTCTTTATGTGAAAGATGTCGAAAGTGTATTTGTGTTCACTTTGGGTGAGCCCAGATTAATTTTATATATAAAAAAAAAATTAATCACCATTAATTTATTGATTTTTTAGTGCGCATGATCCTTCTGTTAAATAAAAATGTAACGGGGGTTTCCCAGAAAACCAGCCAGTGGCGTTTGTAAGGAAAATTTTAACCTGCAAAATACGAATAATAAATCAATAAAAAAAATGTTTGTCGAATGTGGTCGAATGGTTCTATTTAACTTCAAACGATAGTGAGAAATTAGTTCTCGATAGAGCCAAGTTCTTATAATATGTACCGTATTTCACCAGAATTTAATGTTTATTGTCGCATTGCTTCAAGGCATACCATACTTTATAATGGTAGCCGGTAAATTCATCGCGAAAAATTCATCGTCAGTACAATTCATTGCAGGTACAATTCGCGAGTACTTTAAGAATGCAATTCGAATCCGGGTTCTGGGTTTTTGTATATAACTCTGTAATTATTTTTGGTAGTACTTCAATTTAGTCACTCCTAATGATTTCAAGGTTATTTTAAATACACTACTTCATCACCATGAAAAACGTAGGTATATAATAATATTCTAGAATAAAACAAAAAGACCTTACAGCGAAAAACAAATTCAAATTTAGAACAATAACGAATAATCTTATATATAAAAATGGAGAGCTATTTCGCGTTGTCATCGGATGGCGCCTAAACGGCTGAACCGATTTCGCTAATTCTTTTTTTGTCGTGAAGGCTTTTATCAGGAGAGTGTCCTTTTAGAACAGAAAAATTAGGAAAAATGTATGGGAAATTAGAAAATTTAAGAAAACTATAAAAATTGAGATTTATTTCCCGATATCATCGCATCACGCCTAAATGGTTGGACCGATTTCGCTAATTCTTTTTTTGTCGTGTAGGCTTTTATCGGAAGAAGGTTGATTTAGAAGAAAAAAATAAGAAAAATGCATGGAAAATTAGAAAATTTAAGAACACTATAAAAATGGAGATTTATTTCCCGATATCATCGCATCACGCCTAAACGGTTGGACCGATTTCGCTATTTCTTTTTTTGGCGTGTAGGCTTTTATCGGGAGAAGGTTGATTTAGAAGAAAAAAATTAAGAAAAAATTATGGATAGTTAAGAAAATTTAAGAACACTATAAAAATGGAGAGCTATATCCCGATGTCATCGCATCGCGCCTAAACGGCTGGACCGATTTCGCTAATTATTTTTTTGGTGTGTAGGCTCTTATCGGGAGAAGGTTGATTTAGAAGAAAAAAATAAGGAAAAATCATGGAATATTAGGAAATTTAAGAAAACTATAACAATGGTGAGCTATTTACCGATGTCATCGCATCACGCCTAAACGGCTGGACCGATTTCGCTAATTCTTTTTTGTCGTGTAGGCTTTTATCAGGACAATGTAGAAGAAAAATATAAGAAAAATGCATAGGAAATTACAAAATTAAAGAAAACACAGAAAGTAGGTAATCTTTTTAGTACTTTTTACAATATAATTTTCTTCTACTTTTGAATTTTTATTAATTGACATTTGAAAGAACTGTCAGTGGATTGATTGTTGTTGCAATTTATAGAATGCGAATGTAAAATATATCGTATGAAATAGATTGATTGGATGGATAAGTCATATAATATTTTTGCAGTTATTTTTTTTAAGGAGTTTTGGTAAGTTTTAATACAAGAAATTCATTATTGTAATGAAGTGTAAGGAGTTTTGAAAACTTTCTTTATTTACAGAGATTTTTAAAACCGCCAGCAAACAGAATCGTATATATAACATTGCTATTAAGGATTTATACTTAATTGAAGTTCATTTGATAAGGAGTTTTGATAAGTTTTAACACAAGGAATACATGATTATATTGAAGAACAAGTAGAATATTTTTTTGTTTGTTTGAAAATCAATTCTTCGTTTATGGGCTGATTTTTAAAGAGGATGAGTACATAACTACATATAACGTAAATATAATCTTCATCGTTAAAATGTAAAAAAAAGCTGGATATTATTTGCTAATGAACTAGCATTTGTTTCTTTATTGAAAATAAAAATTGCAACACTTCCACCATGTTGTAATAGAAAATAGAAAAAAATCACCGATACTGCATAAAATGTGCTTTTTATTTATTTCCATTGTTTTGATAGAGGAGATTTAAGAACGCTATGTTGTGTGAAAGTGAATGTCGAGAACTTGGAAGTATGTCTATTTAGGTAATTTATTTAGAAGAGATGAAAGGTGTGAAAAAGATATTGAAAGAAGGAAATTGGCTGCGAGAAGGGTTAGCGGTGCACTTAGACCTCTAATAAGATATCTCTGAAATCGACAGTTGATGCACAATGCAATCCTGATACTATCCATGATTTATGGGAGTAATGGGAGTGAAACTTGGACATGGACGAAAATTTTGGAAGAAGTTGGAATATTAAATGCTGTGGAAATGAGATCACTGCGTAGGATATGCGGAGAGAGACTTATTGATAAGGTGAGGAATGATAACATTAGAAAGGAATGTGGAGTGGATGTTAGTGTAGTGACTAGAATGAAAGTGAATAAAGAAAGAAGGTTTAGGCATGTAAAGAAAATGAACGAAGAGAGAATGACTAAAAGGATATATAAATCTGAAAGAATAGGTGCACGCAGACGAGGCCGACCTCGAATGACATCGTCCGACCATATCAGTGCCGTCTTACAGGAGGGCCAAGTCAGGAGCAAAAAGAATAGAAAAGCATGTATGCGGAATGTTATGCGTTTGGAGGAAGCGAATGAGTTTGGATTGAAGAGAATGGAAGTCCATACTCTCTGACTACCCTCTTCGGGAATCAGCGTGATCGGTAAATTAAGTATTGACACCTCAATGCGTATTTTGAATCGGTACGGAGAAGTTCCTTATCGTACTTTGATTAATCAATCAATATTATTTTAACTGAGCAAAATAATTATTGAAATATCGAATATAATGAATGACATACCTAAATTCTTTTTTTTTACATATTAACATCAAATCAATCAAAATTAAAACTCCCTTTGAACTCCACTCAGGAGCAAAGTGAGGCAATAAGAGCTCTCCAATGCACTCGATCTTGCGCACTGATGACCTCTTCCCACATCATATTAACATAGGTTATAAGTTTTTGATATAAAAATAAACTCAGACCCGATGAATGCAGCGTGGTATGCAGGTTTTGCTAATGCCAGTAAATAGTCATTCATGTTAAGTAACTAAAAAACGAATTTGAGCTCTGTTCCATAATTCCTAGAGTACCCATATTATTTATTTCGATACGAAGTTCGACGGGTCAGCTAGTAGTTAAATACATTACATCTATCCAGTTGAGTAGGCACTCACGTACCTATGAATTACAAGTAAAAAAAAAAAGTTTTAACAAATCGTTAATGTTATCTCTTGAGAGCTGCTATAATCACAATTGAAATATATTTTTCCTTTTTATTTTCAGAAGGCTGATATAATTATTAATCAAAATGACTGAAAAAATTCATGAACCCGTCAAAGTGTTATTTTGGAATTCAAAAAATGGTACAAAAAACATTAAGTATTACTAACATGTTTTTGGTAAATATTTTTTTGTTTAAGTTTAACTTCTTACATTCTCTTATCAGTTTTTAGTCAGTAATATTTCAACAAACATGATCGACCAACAATTTTGTCTCAATGATTTTGTTTTATTTAAATAGGATATTTAATCGATTGATCATGGTTATTTTTCAGATCCTGAAGTTCTTACATGGCCCTTGACAGATCCAATACAGGCTCTAGTCATCATAACCATCTATCTTGCACTGGTACACTACATCCTGCCTGCGTTTATGAAAATGAGAGAAGCCTATAAGCTCCAAAAACTAATAGTGTGTTATAACATTGCACATGTGTGTATTTCACTATTTCTGATGTACAAGGTAAAGTTCTTTTATACAAATAAGTAAATTTGCCCATAAATGAAGTGTGTCCATCTGATTTCTCTTTCGGATTCCAGAATAGATTTTCATAATAATTAGAATATTAAAACAACATTTAAACCTACATAATATTATGTACACCTAAAAATTCAATATTTTGATCTAATTAGGTACATATGTACCTACTTGAGTACAAGCAGACATTTAAATTCGGTTAAAACATAAAAAAAATCGACCTCGATAGCCACAGAGGATTGGACTTCATGTCGAGAGGTCCCGGGATCGATTACCGTTTAGGTCAGAGTTTTTCAAGGTGTTTTTTCACTTGGAATTTCTACCTCGGTTTTGGCCTGTCTCAGATTGGATGAGACTGGTTGACTGGAAGAAATTGCCTCAGGCAATAAGTTCCGCCGGCTATACTGACACCTTTGTATAGAGAAGTGAAGGTAGGTTTAAAAAAAAGCACAGTAGATATTGGAAATGGGCTTACAGACACTACCAAACGTTATAACATCGTATAATCTCCTTTTGGAAACGACTAATAAAAACTTAAGTTCGTATTCGTAATTAACTAATTAAATTAGCATTTTTGAAAGAAACGTTTGTCTCTCAACTCAAAAACGTATATCTTAAGACGTAGAGAGTAAAAATAATGCCCTGTACGCCCAAACTCCCACAAACAACCCTAGGAGATGTTAATTGCCCTTACATTACATTAAATTTTGTTACTTCTTGTTTAGTATATGAATAATTGTGAGTTGTATTTTTTATCATTAATTTATATGTTTTCACAAAATTTAAAGGTCCACGTGTCTTCAAGTACCTACTTTAGTACTTATAGATAGATAAATACTTAATGAATTTAAAGATTCAATTTTCAGTTTTAAACAAACAGTTAAGTACTTGATCAATTTTTTTTATAATTTTGCAGGCATTGGTCCCAGGAATCCCTTTTAGGGATTTATTTTCTCCTGTCTGCCATCACCAAATCGATACCAGTCGTGAGCATAAATTAGAAGTAAGATCAATCATTCTTATAATATGTAATTACAAAATTTTGACAATCGCGCTGGTAGATTCTGTATGAATTTCGCTGAAACTTAAACATTGAAATTCGCGAGTAATGTCAAGTTGTGATTTCAATCATAATACCTATAATAAATATTACATGCATGACATAAACCTCAGCGATATTTCATAATACATAATTAATTATTATTGATATGAGTATAGCTGCAAGTGAATATCTAAATGGCACAGTAATTTTTCTACTTTCCGCCGATTTTGCTTTTCGCTAACAAATTTATCTGGATCAAGAAATATGACAACATGCACCTATTGACTTTTCAAAAAAATGTTTTTTCAAATGCTACACCAACAAACAAGCTATGCCATGCGAAATTTTTCGAAGTGTTTAATTGTTATCATTATTTAAAGATTGCTACTTTCGATAAGTAAACATATTTTTATTATTATTGGTAACGCATAGTTATTGGTACAAAAGAAGAAGTATGTACTTGTCGTAAGAAGAAGTAAGAGTCGACTTCTGATCCGGGTTCGATTCCCGGTCGGGTCAGAAATTTTCTGCCTTTTATTTTCACTTGAAATTTGTACTCGGGACCGGGTGCCTCTATTTCTCTATGTCAGAGCTATGATGATTGAAAAATTCAGAGTATTATAAGATTTTAGCGGAATTCATACGAAATCGACCTCAAAATATGTGAATTATAATATCCCGACCTATTTGCTGTATTTTTACGGGCATTAATTTGAATAGTAAACAGTTGAATAACTTGAGTCCAGATGTACCCCACAGGTATCTTTGACTTAGGTACATTACGAAGGGCAAATTTTTAATTTAAACAGCGGTTTTGGACTTCTTAACTTTAACAGAGTTTCTTAAACATGCATACGTTATCCTGTTTAAAATTCACCTCAAGCTTCAACCTATTTCAACGTTAGCCTACATCGGTATCTATAAAATATGATCCTCATCGTCTTGCAACTTTCAATAAGAAATTATTATCACTGATCTCTAAGATGCTTCAATTTTAATATTTCAGGTTGCTAACACAGTATGGTGGTATGCATTGGAGAAAGTTCTGGAATTGCCAGACACGATATTTTTCGTTTTACGCAAGAAGTACAACCAGGTGTCCTTCCTCCACGTCTACCACCATGCTTCCACCTTTGTAATTGTGTGGAGTTTCCTTGTGTTTGCTGCAGAAGATAACAATCTATTATCCATTTTCTTGAACTCCTTTATTCACGTCTTGATGTACGGTTACTATGCGGTGGCCGCCATGGGGCCAGAATATCAGAAATATATCTGGTGGAAGAAACACATTACCTCCATGCAACTGGTAAGCACAAATTTTCATATGAAAAAAATATGCCTCATAAATTTAAGTACCTTTTTGGTTTTTTTTTTCACAAAAAAAACTAGAATTATTAAAAAAGTGGATAATGTCTATCGATCCGAGCCTTCAGCGGGTGACCAAATTATGAAAGAAAATACAAAGGCTCTCACTACCTTCACCTGGCTGTTGATCTGACTTCTCACCTTCTACCTGTTCTGGGCTACCACTCTAATATCTTGCGGCTCCGGAGACCATCCTCTCTACGATACGTGTCCCGCCCACCTCCATTTTAAGATAGCAACAGTTTTTAAAATGTCGACCACTCCTTTTCGTCTTCGTATGAATGTGATTCCACACATTTCCCTATCCATGGATATCTTTGATACTACTTGTAATTGATGAATATTTTGCTGTATAGTCCAGGTTTCCGCCCTTTTAGTTAGTATGCATAAAAATATAAAATGCAAAACAATACAATACCTAGAGTAATTTTTATTTTCATTAATTTCTATAATATCTAGGATTTTTGATTAGGATAATTTTGTAAAAAAAAATCTGTGGAATTGTACACAAAAATTACGTTTTTGACGTACATAATTGTTTAGAGAAAGATCGAATAAAATTTAAATTAAATTTACGATAAAGTTATGTACAGTACATATTTCATTTTTTCGTATAAAATATTTAAAAAATGTTCCTACTTATAACACAGCTTTAGTTAAAATTTTAGATTCCCATTAACGCCTTATACCTATTTATACAGCTATGACTTAGTTTCAGATACAATATAAAGTTCCCATTGATTCAACATTCTTAAAAATTTGTTTCAGATACAATTCTTCACGATGATGTCGTACCTCATTTATGGTCTGTATTTCTCAAACTGTTCGTATAACTACGCCACCACGAACGCTGCGATAGCACATATTTTATTTTTGGTGTATTTGTTTTCAATGTTTTATAAACAACAGTACAGCAGTTCTAATATAAAAAGAAATGATATAAAATCACAATAGGTATAATGATTTGTACATTATTAAATGGAATAACATGAACCTGTAATAATATAACAACTTTAAGTGGTACATTATAATATTAAAATATTTATTTGTAATATTATTTTCTATTTTAGTCCTTTGTTGTCCAAAGATACTTAAAAACTACATATTTTGACCGACCGTATTTACTAGAAGCACCATTTTGTGTTACTACAGAAAATTACACGTGATTTTTTAGCTTCTCAATCCCAACGAGACTTTAAAGGAACATTTCACTTCCATTTATTTTTTTTGTCAAAATCAGCAACCTAATTATGGGAAATTTGCATTTTCTCACAATGCGTTGTGTCGTTTTCAAAGATGAACATATTTTTTTGTTTTCTCATTGTAGACAAAGAGTATCTGAAGAAAATTGTACTTACGTATAAGCAGGCCCCCCACATTATTTCCTGGGCCCCGTTGCTAAAAGTCATAATGCCCCCCCCCCCCCTCTCACTACCAAAAAAAATTTTCGAGCCTTTATTACAATATACATTTTTTAACTTTTATTAAGAATATTTTAGGTAAATTTTTTGCACCTTGAGTTACATTATTGGAGTTTTAGTAAGGATCCTTCATTTTTTTTGAAAATATAGTATTGCATTTGTTCAGCGCGGATAGTGTAGCTTCCCAACAGTGAAGAAATTTTTCAAATCGGTTCAGTAGTTTCGGAGCAAACAATCAAATCCTTCCTCTTTAAATATTAGTATAAAAAGTGGACGGCTCATTTTTTCTTACTCTTCGTGAATAGTCTTCCTTGGTAGTGGTTTTGTTACTCACAGCACAGCTGTTGTAGATTCAGACCCGTTATGTACGCAACGCACTGCAAATCCAATGAACCAATTTATATTACTCTGATGTAATAGTTCATTGAATCATTGATACCTACACATAAATCTAGTCCTAGTGATTTTATTTTGGTTTCATTTCTATGATTTATTAAAATGTTCTACTTTTTAATTTATTCCCCCGTCCTTGCGGGCCCCCTTGGCCCACGGGCCCCGTTGCTGTAGCATCGGTAGCACCGGCCATGTGGGGGCCCTGCGTATAAGTACAGATGGTCTAATGGCCAGCGAAAAATAATAAATACATAAATAAGTGTCATGCTTCGCTCTGTCAATGTGCATAATAATTATGCTTTTAATAGAATGTCTGTCGTTCTTTATGGTTGTACTGTGGAACGTAGTACCTAACCTATGCTAAAAAAAAACTCGTAGGTATAGCGGAAATCTGGACATCCACTGGAACGGTTTTATAGGGTTCCTTCGACTTAACTGCTGACATTCAAATCGTCGGCGTTGACTAGGATGGGGCTGCATGGATTACGCAAGACAGGGTCATATAATGAGGACTTGTGGAGATCATTATATGCTCCAACATTGATCTAGAAAGAAAGATGTCCATATATTATTTTGACCTATAAAATTTTATCTTGGATGGTTCCAATTTTTTTTTCATTTATAAAATGTTAAATTAGGTATGGATGTGGAATGAAATGTTACAAATAGGTAACAATCAAAAACGTGTGACATTTTGACTGCTCAATCAATCAATCAATTCTCCCTTTTACACCCCACTCAGGGGCATAGGGAGGCAACAAGAGCTCTCCATTGCGCTCGATCTTGTGCAATGTTTATGACCTCCTCCCACACCATGTCCATGTCCCTCAGCTCTGCTTCGAAGGAGCGGAACACAGTGTGAGAGGGTCTTCCTCGTCTTCGGGACCCTGATGGGAGGAAAAACAGCGCTCTCCTCGGCCAACTGTCATTTGGCATCCTTAACACATGTCCCAGCCAAGTCCATCTCCTCCCCACAATGGTAGAGGTGATGGGCTCACGCTGGGTGCGCCGGCGTATAGCGTCGTTCGTGATGCGGTGGTACCATCTTACGCTCAGAATTCTCCTTAAGCACTTCATTTCAGGCTGAGACTTTTTGTGCCTGGGCCTTGGTCAGGTGCCAGGACTCACACCCATACAAGAGAATGGGCAACACACACGCATCAAACAGTTTACATTTCGTCTCGACACTAAACGCCGACGCTTTCCAAATCTTGGTCATGTTGTTAAAGGCGCCACTTGCCATACCGATACGTATCGGGAGCTCAGCCACGAGGTCACCAGACGTGGTAATGGTTGCTCCCAGGTATTTAAATTTATCCACCCGGGAGACCTGGTGACCGTCGAAAGTTATCGGTAGCTGTTTATCGGGGCAGGCATTAATCGCCATGAGCTCCGTCTTACTGGCATTGACTCGAAGGCCAAGGCGTGCTGTTTCGTCGCAGAGTCTTGAAACACTGCGCTGTAATTCCTCCACTGTCGTACTGAACAACGCTAGGTCATCCGCGTACTCCAGATCGCCCATTAGACCATCTCTCTGTGTTATCGGTATACCTCTTGCTCCTTGCATGGACTTTCTCAGGAGGAAGTCCATAACAATAATAAATATAAATGGAGCCAGTACGCAGCCCTGTCTGACTCCCGTGATGATCCTGAAAGCTTCAGTAGGACCACCTGGCGTTTTGACGCTACACTCGGAGTCTTCATACAGGGACCGCACCATTTTAACTATCTTCGGAGGTATACCGTACAGAGTTAAAATTTTCCATATCGATGGTCTATGTGGGCTGTCGAAGGCCTTTTCAAAATCTATGAAGCAACAAGCGACTGGAGAGTTAAACTCTTTACACTGCTGAAAGATGCACCTGGCACAGAAAATTGGGTCCGTGCAGGACTTGCCAGGTACAAAGCCGCATTGTTGCTCTCTCAGGACAGCCATGACAGGCCCCCGAATGCGGTGTAGTAATATCTGAGATATTACCTTACCGGGAACACTCAGTAGAGTATTCCACGGTAGTTTCCGCATTCAAGTGGGTCCCCCTTTTTAAATATTGCGACGATGGATCCATTCCGCCAATTTTTGGGCACCTCTCCTCTTCCCACGCCATTCTAAATATATCGAGAAGTGGTTGGCCAAGGGTGTCTATGCCTTGTTTGAGGAGCTCTGCGTGGATTCCATCGTCTCCTGGCGCTTTGTTGTTTTTCAATCTCATCTCGGCCAGCACCATCTCGCTGTGGGTCGGCGGATCTTCACATATCCCAGTCGCCTGAGGTATATTCAGACCCGCTAACTCCTCCTCAAAGTTGTAAGGTGAGGAGGGTTCGGGGCGGTTCAATATTGACTCAAAGTACTCCGTCCATCTCCCTTTAATCAGTTCGGGGGCAGTGACAGTGGCTCCACGAGAGTCTCGTATTGCCGTCACGGGTCTTTTTTGACCCCTGCCCTCGACCTCTCGGGTGATTTCGAAGAGTGTCCTTGAGTCATTACTAGGGAATCCAATCCCGCATCAAATTCTCGATCCCGCAAGCCTGCGGGATTGGTGATCTCAATCCCGCGGATCCCGCGGGATTTGCGGGATCAGCGGGATTGACAATTCTTTGTTTGAAGTAGGTTATTATTATTAAGAAAACAATGAAATAAAAATAAGTATGCATTTTTTTAATTATTAGAAGTGTAAAATAATGATATTTTATAGGTAGGTATAAAAAAATCTGCTTCTTTAAAGGAACGATATAATACAACATTTGAACGTTTAAGCTTTTAACACTGTGATTCGTATTGACAAATGAACACATTTATTGATTTAAGAGGCAAAAAACTAGTTATATTTTTCTGATAATACTTCCGAAGAAATTATTAAGTGTCTAAACGTTGTAGACGGAATTGACTTTACATAATTGTAAGCAGTTTTCAAGTAGAGGTGAGCGTTATAACGAAAGCTGATAAAAATATTCGATAAATAAAAATAACTTATTCTCGTTATTCGTATTAAACGATATTTGTAAATATATCAGAGTTATGACTTTACTGAATGACTTTTTTGCGAAATTATACCTTACCGCCAACGGACATCAAATTTTCGGAATGATTTTTTTTTGTAGGAAAGTCTTTCCGGATACTAATGAAATAACTTAGCTTTAATCCTTTAAAAATAACGTTATTTAAAATTTATGAAACCGCTATAAAGTTTGAATTTAAGCCGCTATTCCCACCTCTACAACATCCAAGTGCTTTCCTCAATTCCCTCCACATCACATCAAGAAAATTATCTCGAGTGGGTACGGATACAGGCACAACAGGTCTAGACTCAGTTATCCATTCGGTATGGAGACAACGTTCTCATTCATTTTCTATTGTAAGCGAAGGATCATCATTTAACAGATTCGTTAAAGGTATGCTTTTTTCATCGTCGTTTTTATCAACTTGCTGGTGTTCAGTTTGTTGTTGGACCCGCTCGTCTGACAGCATTCTCTCTATTCAACGCACACATTTCAATTCTTACTTTGCTCAGATAAAAGAATGGATCGTCCACCACATTTGTAGATCCTCAATCTTTTTCTCGATATTTTTACGGCAGTCATTGATGTACTTACTTACTTAATTCACAATCGTTCCCAGTGTGGAGCATGTGGACGCCACGACGTTCCTCCAAGCCTCTCTATCTTGCGCCAGTTGCACAGCTTCATCCCAGCTCAGTCCAGCATTTCGTAGAACCGCAGTGAATGCCCGCATCATTGTTAATTTCGGCCTGCCTCGCCTTCTTGTCCCATCCGGATTGTAGTAAAGACTTGCATATTATTCAAGACTCTCTGGGGGCATGCGGAGAACATGGCCAAGTTAGCTCAATTTGCGATTATGGATCACTGAGGTGATTCGCTGTTGTGACATAGTGGTACCATCTAATCCCCAAAATCTGTCGCATAAATAAATTCTTAACACTAAGGATCTTCTTCTGTTGAGGCTTCGACAGATGCCAGGATTCACAACCATATAACGGCTATTGATGTACGGCGTTCTTTTATCCGACGAGATAGCGACACTATAAGTTCCTGGCTTATCCTGGTATTTTGTCGATCAATTTGGTTTCTGCATTAACTAACATTGCATCACGCAGTAACCTTCTTTGACAATTTACTACGCTCGATACTGAATCCCCTACCATGGTAGAATCCCTAGCCATAGAGATTCAAATGACATTGATTTTGTTCGGTTTCGATACAGAATTCACAGAACACAAAATATAAATTCAAAACTTACTTAGTTGTAACTTAAAAACTGAAAGTATAATTATTTTCCATATGAATTTCAAAGAAAAGTCCCGTTTTTCCGAGCGAAAGTTGATAAATATTTCATTAATGAGGTTGTACAGGAACTAATAAATAATCAGAACTTCATCTGAGCCCATTCTTTTGTTTATTATTTTTTCATTTTCAGTCCCGCAAACGTGCGGGATCCCGCATGAGAAATCCCGCATTTCTGATCCCGCAAAAAAGGTGCGGGATCCCGCATTTGCGGGATCCGCGGTTTGCGGGATTGGATTCCCTAGTCATTACCGAGTGCAGCAGACTGTGCTCGCCGTATCTGACAGTCCATGTGTCTTCTTTTATCTGTTCGTACAGAGTGCTTTACCTTGCGGCTCAGCTCCCTGTACCCCTAGTATAAGTTCTCGATGATCGAATATCGAAACGATCATCGAAAGAGTTTCGAAAATTTTCCATACAAAAATGATCGAACGATTCGATCGTTTGATTTTAGAACACTATTTGCACGTTTATAAGAGCTTATTAGCGTGCACTTAGCTTTCGATGAAACTCGTACTAGCCCCACTGTACTCAGACACCAAAGCGGCCAGTTTTTGAGGGTCTTTTGCGTCTTTTTCAACCAAGAAGGCGAGAGAAGGCATATTTACTTAAAAGTAGAGCGACGCCACGCATCCGTGCAGTCCGGTGGCCAGAGTGAAGCATAACATAATTGCCAGCGTCATTCTGCCCCGAACCTGGGACGCGTGCCTCACTCAGCCCCAGGATATCCAGTCCATAATCTCCCGCCAACTTGGCAGCAACAAGCTCTACGCCCGCCCTCAGAGTGCGGACATTCAGAGTCCCGATTTTTAAGCTCTTGTTCCATAATCGAGCCATGGTCAATACAGGGGGGACACCAGCTGCCTGAACCCCCCCTGATGGGGTCCAGGCGTCCGAGGCTTAATTCTGTTGCCTTTTGTGACCGATTGTTTTATGGACGTGAGGTGGTCAACCCCACGGTCCCGATCTGATTTTTCGATTTCCTGCCTCTTACAGGATGCTCGAAAAACCAGCAAAAAGAGCAGAGGTGCTATTCTAAGCCGGCAACCCCACGGCATTTTGACTGCTACTCATTCTTATTTTAATTATGTAATTAATATCTAATTTATGATAAACGAAACATTTACATTTACATTTACACGTAGGCCTATATCAAATAAGTAAGTAAAAACAATGATGTTTATATTTTTCGCTTGAATTACATATTTTTGATGAACGATTTTACTGCGTACAATTACCTACTACGAATGTACTCCATTCAAATTCCTACGTGTCAAGGGCTTTCGAATTCAAGCATTAAGTCGTATTAATAAAATCATTAAATTAAAAAACTTACTCAATTAAATTAATTAACAAACCAATTTAAGCACGCGTCTTAGCATTGTAAACGTTCGCCATTTAAGTGATGTATGTAATTTTGGCGAAACTTCGTGAGAATTTTTGACATGTTCTACATGTAGAAGCCCATGCCCCCTACTGCACTCGAGCTCGGAGCATTTGCCTTACCGAGCAGATACGCTGACCACCGGGCCATTCGATCCCAAGCACCTTCTTTCATAATAGTAGCTATATACATGTATAAGCTGCATGTAGGTAGTAGGTATTACTGGTTTGTCCTGCTTTTACTATGAATAATGAATTCGAATTTGTCAAATGGGAATAGACTATGTACTTTTTTATATATCTAAGTAATAATGCATTCCGACCGATGCATCTATTTTATGTTTACAGGTCACATGCTGATTATCACAGCAACATTCAAACAACTGACAGATGTCAAACGTAAAAAAGTTTATATTGTCCAAAGCACAGAGCAGGTTACCTTGGTTAATATTTTCTCGAATATCTCTCCTGGCAGTAAAAAAACAAAAGAATATGCGAAATTGGTCCGTTCACTCGTGATTTGATGACTAATGTAAATAGGACTCCATTTTAATATGAGTATGGATATTAATCTTATAGTAATAGTGATGGAAAGTTGTAAGAATATTCCACGACCTTCACAATATATATTCCCGTATTTGGCGATTCGACGAATCATCCGAAATTTTAAAAACATCCATTGATTAAAAATGTAAGCGTCAGAATAGTTGTTTTTAAGATCTAGCCCTGAACAAAAGGCACAATATTCGTTGCAATATTCCTTAAATATTTGAAACACATGCAAGTACGATTTGTGTAAAGTATGTATAGGTATTAGTAAATTAACAGTTGCATTTTTTCTTCAATTAATATATTTACAAGCTCTGTGCTTATTCATATGAGTTTAAACTCAGTAAAAGCGCATTTTTTGTCAGAAACTACATTCAAATACACAAACATTCAGTTTTTTTAAGAAAACTGGAGATAATATTATTTATTAGAAAAAAAAAAAAAAAACAAATGAAGAACTCTGGGTGACAAAATGGTACCGTATGAGTTATGACTCATTGAATTTGACATTAATAAATCCAAAATGGTACCGTATGAGTTATGACTCATTGAATTTGACATTAATAAATCCAAAATGGTACCGTATGAGTTATGACTCATTGAATTTGACATTAATAAATCCAAAATGGTACCGTATGAGTTATGACTCATTGAATTTGACATTAATAAATCCAAAATGGTACCGTATGAGTTATGACTCATTGAATTTGACATTAATAAATCCAAAATGGTACCGTATGAGTTCTGACTCATTGAATTTGACATTAATAAATCCAAAATGGTACCGTATGAGTTCTGACTCATTGAATTTGACATGAATAAATCCATTTTAATTGACACGTATGAGTTTTAAATTTTTTATTTTTTATTTTATTTATTTCAATTCACGGCGTTAGCCATTTACATGTAATAATACAATATTTTATAAAACATTAAACAACAACAAAGCTTTGACAGACAGATGGAAGTGTAAAATAATTGTCAGGAATGTAGAATCGCATCGCAAGATGAGGGTTCCGGCCGAAAGCGGTTCTACATCCATCGTCACGTCATCCATTTTTAACACATGTATATACTAGCTACGTCATATAAAATGAATAATTGATTTAGGGTAAAGTTGAATGTACAATACAATGTGACATTGTTTGATTTGCGCGTTATTTGTTATATACTATTTAGGTAGAACATTTACTGCACACCTTAATTTATAAAGGATTACATGTATCTATTGTCGAATATTCAAAACTTATTGAAAATCACATACGAGTTACAAAAAATAGACTATTTTGAACAAAAGTATCCAGGAGAATTCGTAAGTGGAGGGGGATCACGAGTGTTGAGGAACTATTTCGTGCCGCACAGGACCGGGATGCATTCTCCAGAGTGATAGTCAACGTTGGGGCGACCTGACACGACACAGAAAGAAGATGAATATCCAGGAGAATTTTTTACCTTTTTCAATATCCCCTCCGTAGGTACGGTCGGACAATTTTGAACAAGTTTTACTCGAGAATATTTTAGAAAATTTATTGCAGACAAATAAAAAAATGCATACCTATGTATACACGGTGTAACAGAGATAGTAGATAACCCAAAGCAGGGAGGTAGAGGACCTCAATACCCATCGATTTCACCCCCCATGTATGTTCAGCGATATTGGGTGGTTCAAAAGTTATTTACGTTTTGGTGAATTTTGAATACATTCCGGATAGCATACTCAATTTTGAACTGTGGCCAAACCATTAATAATTCTAAGATCATGTTTTTTTTTGAGAATAGTCCAATAGTACTTTGTACTAATGCTATGTTATATCTTTGTAAGTCAGTACCCGATAGCTTTTGTTTAAAAAATATTTTCTTAAGGCTGTTAGAGTCGCCAAAGGGGTGATTTTAATGATTTTTCAATCCATTTTCCGGCGTTATCTACTGCCGGATTTCGATGAAAAAAATAAATAACATATATTAGACTTTAATGAAGGCGGCCTCAGAGCCGTTTTTTGATATCTAGTATAATTTCTTGTAGAAAATAAAAATAGCAAACGTCGTTTTTCATCTTTTTTTTAATATTCCAACTGATATATACGTCGGAATGAAATAATTCTTTTTTTGTCTTAAAGAGCATTAAATAATCTACAAGATTATAGAACGAAATGCTAATATTTATTTCCGACTTAGCGTATAATCCCAAAAAACCTCTATTTCAAATAAACACTGAATATCGAAATATTCTATCGGCTTTAGCGTGCATGCGATAATGACACTTACAGCACGGGAATTACAAGGAACGCACTGGTTTTCGTCGTGTCAATTATTCAGTCGCCCACAACATCGTGGAGTTAGATGACGTGCAACCTGCGCTAGTCCAATTTACGTTTTGTGTTGTATACTTTTTGACGAAAATTCGTATATTACAGAGGACGACAAACATTGGTTAGTGATTTTTATTTTATTATTTTTTGTATTCAGCAATTAATTCTATCATTGCTGTTCGGTGATTTTAAAGTTTATATTTTTGAATTGATTGCATTTTTTTTTTATTAATGAATCTGTGCTCACTTAAAGTGAACACAAATACACTCTTTGACTCTTTCACAGTAAGCCACTTAAAGCTTGTGTCGTGAAAGAGGAAGATGATCGGCACCTGGGATCGAACCCACGACCTCCGAACGAAACAGTACGAAAGCCGTTGTTATAATATGTTTATAGTCACTTACATTCCATACCTATTATGAACTTTTTTCTTCTAAACTATTATCATTTATGCGTTATACAGGGTGGCACGTTCCTATTGGGCAAAATTAAACTCCTTTCTAAAAATCGGTGGATACCGAATTCTATTAGTTTTCTATAAAACAAAATTTCTGGACAAAATTTTAAACGCTGCGCCAATCTGAATATAGCCCATTCACAAACATATTGTGATATAGGTACCAACTAATTTTGGCCCAGTCGATGGATATCTTAAGTACTATTATATCACATTATTTTGCTTTTTCAGAAACTATTTTATCACGCCGAGTGCAATATTATAGACTTAGAGCGTAAAATAAAAAATCAAAATGGGACGAAAAGAGAAGTATACCGGAATAGTGAATCGGACAAAAAAATGTCTCCTTGCCAAAGCACGCAACATTAAGAAGTAAGTATTTTTTATGTATAAATTGTAACATTCGGTCTATTAATAAGCCGTAATTTGAGCAGTTCGGTAATTTTTCCATCTTATGGCAATACTTCAGTCAAATTTCAGGAACTTACCGACGAGGTCCTATTTACTCCACGGGACATGGTAGCCGGAAATTGCCGAACATCAACATTATAATTGACACTAATACAATCATACAGTCGTCCTCGTTACACTTCGGAATGGTTCGGCAGTTTCCGGCTACCATGTCCCGTGGAGTAAATAGGAGCTCGTAACTTACCGATGGTCGAATGACCAGATATGTAATAATTTGATAGTTCATTTTAGATATTGTTGACTCACTTTCTTCTTATCACTAAGAGCGAGACAACCCAACGTTCTTTTGAGTGAAAGTTTTTATGGTTTTGTTCACCAGGGCACGTCATTTTTAAAATTCGAATGTTTTAAAACAGGTTCAAGTGTTGCCAAAAAAAACCATTGGAAATTAGATTATCCGGCAGTAAAATCCACACAATTTTCCACACTATTTTCGGATTGTTAAAAATGTTTTATAATACCATTATCGGAACAATTTACTTAGGAACGACCATCCGTTAGTTTACCAGCGACATACTTACAGATATTTTAGTATCTCTTTTATAGTATTGGCCCAATAAAAAAAATACATTATGTATACCTTTCAAAGATTACAGATATATCTTCAAAATCTCGTCAATTTTCAGGTCACGGAACGCTGTCCCGGACCAAATGAATGCAGCTACTTCTAAGTCCAGAGTTACTGCAAAATTAATCGATACATTTCAAGACCAACCGAGTGACAACAAGGATTTAGATTCAAACAATATCTTAGCATGCGAAACTTCCAGATTAGAACCAACGACTGAAGGGACAAAAATATCTGGAAGGCGCGTTTTTAATATGATGTGGTTATCTTCACATCCTTTTGATACCATGACATATAATCTTGACCGTCCAGTTTTAAAGGAGGAGTTCGACGGCAATGAATCTGCACACATGCAATATATACATCAGATATAGCATTTCTTTTTGTATGAATTTTGTAATTACATTTTTTTAATATGCCATTAAAATCAAATATTAAAAAAGTGTATTTTTCCCGTTCCGATTTTATAATCATATAATCTGAAATGGTGGCAATTAGAATGATAGTATGTGAGTGTTAGAAGAAATTAATTAATGGTGAGAACTCATGTTTAAAAAAAGCTGGTAAAAGCAATGTATACCTGAATGTAACGTAAAATTAATAATGTCGCTTTAACCAAATACATGTTTATGCTCTCTTAACTTGTGCAAGTATCAAAATTCAACGTTTTTTCATTAAGACACAGCCTTTTTATACGGGTGGTAAAAGCCAGTCTTCAAATTATTTGTGGTACCTAACTACTACCTGCATTAGTAGTACTATCGGAATATTCTAAGAAAAAAATAATGATCTTAAAAGCAATGGCTTGGCCACAGTTCTATATTTTAGTCTGAAATCCCCAATTCATTCAAAATTCACAAAAAAAACGTAAATAACTTTTGAACCCATTTGAACCACCCAATATCGCTGAACATAATATATCGATGGGTATTGAGGTCCTCTACCTCCCTGCTTCGGATTATCCACTATCTCTGTTACACCGTGTATAATATAATATATTATGTATATAGTTACATACCTACCTATGAAGTGTAGGTAAATTATTTTTTTCGAAATTTAAAAAGGATCAGGTACAAAATAAACTGATCCGAACTTGTTTTTTAAACTAAATTAACCCTTATCGTCCACATGAAAAAAAAAGAATAACGTTATGAACATTTGCCATCATAAAAATGAATTGCCGTTAACATTTAAATTAATGTGTTATTAAATAGAAATGCGATAATGGTCAAGTTTTCAAGGTACCTACCTACTTCCTCCTTTGGCGTTTAGTGTCGAGACGAAATGTAAGCTGTTTAATGCGCGTATGTTGCCCATCCTTCTGTAAGTGCCTCAGGAGAATCTTGGGTATAAGATGGTTCCACCGCATCACAAACAACGCTATAATTCGCCGGCGCACCCAGCGCAGGTTCATAACCTCAACTTTTGCGGGGACGAGAGCCTGGGACATGTGTTAAGGATGCCGAGTGACCGTTGGCCAAGAAGAGTGCTGTTCTTCCTCCCATCGGGTCACGGAGACGAGGAAGACCCCTCATACCATGTCCCACTCCTTCGAAGCGGATCTGAGGGATTTGGACATGGTGTGGGAGGAGGTCATTAACATTGCGCAAGATTGAGCGCAATGGAGAGCTCTTGTTGCCTCCCTTTGTGAAAAGGTAGTGTGTATTTATCTAGTATTTTCTACTTTAAACTATTACAAAATAGCTTAATTAGGAGTACGAATTAAAAATTAATAGAAATTCAGGGTCAATACGAAAGTTCAAATGATGTATAATTATTTTAGAATGACAAATTACGCTAAATAGTGAACAAAAATCGATTTTCCTATTTCATTTGATATGTACCTGCAATCTATAATGGACACTCGGTCCAATATTTCCTTCAAAAAATCGTGCCTACAGTAAAATTGTAATGTTAATTACTTTTTGAAGCAAAGTTCGTATGTTATATTCATCATAATATAATAATTTATCGGTGGGATGAGTGAATTTTTGGATTAATTGAAGAAAGTGTTATAAAATCAATGTAAGTTCAATAAAAATTATGAAAAAAATATATTGAAACACTTATAATTGTTGTTATGTGATATTCACAAAAGAAACTAATGAAGAAAATATTTGAAAAATAATGTTCGTGTTTTGAAAATTAACTCTTTTGGAGGTTTTAATAATTTCAACTTAAAATATTCTATTATTGATTCGATCATAATTACGATGGTTTCAATATAAGTATTTGATATTTTACAAAAAACTATTTGATATTTTTATATAGGTATTTTTCATTACAGAATAATATTGACTACCTACTTTAAAAAAATCAAAATGACCGAAAAAATACACGAACCTGTAAAAGTTTTATTTTTGACATCCAAAAATGGTAAGCTCACAAAAACCTATTTATTAAAATAGTTTACATAGTTATATACATAATTAAAAGCCATTAAAATACCTGCTTCATCGCTTTTTTCAAATAATTTACCACATAGCTGATTTTCAAAATATAATAAGAAGCTTGGCATTCCATCTGATAATAGGAATCTCCTGGTTTTCTTGTCAAATGTTTCCGTTACACTTGCAATACATTCTTATAGAGAAATCAATGGATTTTGATTTTTATACTAGCGACATCTATTGGTGGATACGGAAGGCATTGCTTTTTAAAGAGACATTTTATTTATGATTTAAATTCACTATTAATTCTCATGGTTCGCGATAGCTCGAATAACCAACATATTTTAGTTCTTTTTTTCAATACTTTTAAAACAATTCATTATGTAATTATGTTGCTATTTTACAGACCCAGAAGTCCACACATGGCCATTGACGAGCCCACTTCTTGCTCTGGTTATTGTGAGTGTGTATCTCGCTCTGGTTCTATACATCCTGCCCGCATTTATGAAAAATCGTCCAGCCTTCAAACTTCGTAAAATCTTAATCTGTTACAACATAACTCATGTGCTAATTTCACTATTCCTTATGTATAGAGTAAGTACCTCAAATCAATTTATTATGTTTTATTGGTGAAAAATAGATTAAGGAGCTTGCGCTAAACGGAAGGACAGAATGCATTAAGCTCAATCATATGTGAGTGGGCATAGAGCAAGTGACATGGAAATTTAAAAAACCTAAGATCCTGTATTAACAGCGAGTGACATCCATTCTCGGAGGTCAAAACATGGATTGATATGGCGTAATCAGCCTTCTATTAAATGCAGAAGCTCTTGTGTAATCATTACCTGAGCTTGTACAAAATGTAGAGAACCGTTAATGCATATTATGCTCCGCCAGTGAAGGTGAAGGTTAGGAACAGGATTAATTCGCTTGAACTCTGGCTATACCGAAGAATGTTCACCATGTCGAGGAGAAATCGTGTAACCAATGAGGAGTTCCTGGGAGTAATGAATAAGGAGACACAACGGCTGACCAATGTCAAAAGACGAAAACCCGCATACTTTAGCCACATCTTCACATGGATATGATCTTCAGAGTAAAGTTTTGAAGGAAAGATAGAGGTCAAGAGAAGTATGGGACGTTATATTTCTTTTTTTTTTATTTAATAAATGATTAATTCATTTTTGAATTTTGCAGGCCCTACGTCCGGGGATCCCTTTTTTGGACTTATTTTCGCCTGTTTGTCATCACCAAGTCAATGCTACTCGTGAACATAAACTGGATGTAAGCATAAGCCTTTTTTTGATTGAACTACTAACAAATTAACAGGCTAAAAATATATAAGCTTGGTAAAACATGATTAAGCGCGTAATATTATTAACATCAAATCAAACAAAAAGGTCCTAGGGGTCAAAGGTCAGGCATGTGAAAGAAGGAACTTAAACGTACCATCTCCATTAAGACAATAACATGTGATACAAACTATCCTCATCATGATCTTGAAAAGTGTTGAGTTATGAACAACTATGAAATCCTGACATGTTAAGGTATACTATTGCAGTTTGGACGATAGAGAATTTCTAGATATTATAAAATAAGAACCTTACATTGACGAGGTTTAAGGTTAAATAATGTGTTCTGTGTGTAAGCGTGTGTTCTAATTAGAAAGCGTTCGCGCGTTCCCGCGTCGAGTTTCATATACGCAAACGCGGACGGATCGTTCGAATTGAGAACATTGTATGATCGCTCGACGCACGGACGCGCGATCATTTTTCGATTAGGACAGGGCCTAAGTCCTTAATATCTTTGCTGTTTTGTCGAATATGTTAAAATTTTAATTTCGAAATTGCAGGTTCTTGGGGCGATGTGGTGGTTTGTATTAGAAAAGGTTCTAGAGCTGCCAGACACGATATTTTTCATTTTACGCAAGAAGTACAACCAGGTGTCCTTCCTCCACGTCTACCACCATGCCTCCACCTTCGTTCTTATGTGGTCCTTTCTAAAAATCGCTGCTGAAGATAATGTTCTATTGGAGATTTTATTGAACTCCTTCATTCACGTTTTGATGTACGGATACTATGCGGTTGCTGCCATGGGCCCCGAGTACCAGAAATATATCTGGTGGAAGAAATACATGACTTCTATGCAACTCGTAAGTAAAAATGAAATTCACCATCCGCCTTTGATTTTTATCAACCTTATAAAATGTATTACTTATGACGTGTGGTGCTTTTAAAAACATGACCGAGGTATGGAATACGTCGCTATGTTTAGTGGTGGGACGAAATGTTAACTGTTTGATGCGTGTGTGATACCCAAATGGGTAGGTACGTGCGTAAAAAAACAATTGCCCGAGAATAATATTGGGTAAATAAGGTGGTACAACATCTAGGGGAGCTTTAAAAGTGTTATAACTGAATATTTCCAAACCTTTACGTCACATTAATAGATTATCTGGCAGAGATCCTTCCGGAAAAATCCGCCTTTTCTACTGTCCAAATGTTTTTATTGCCACATTGTACTTGTAAAGTAATAAAGCTTTGTTTAGGTATTTATTTATTATTATTAATTCAAAAATCCGAAAATTTGTGTAAATTGGAAAAATTAATTGAAAAGTTGCTTGTCTTGTAACCATGAACAACACAAATAATATTGAAACTAGTCCGTGGTTTTCAGACCATTGGGGAGGGAAATCCCTTATGGACACCCGGCTTTGCTGGTCGGGTAGTGCCGGACTCGCACCGGCTAAAACCCCCCCTCTTCTTTGCAGTCGTGTTCCTGTTTTTCAACCTACCACGATGCTGCAACTTGCCTAAGTGTTCGTCTGTCTGCGGCTTTCATCTGCCTCCTTTCGCCTCATTACTGCCTCCATATAGACCTCCACCGCATTCCATTGTCTTGGAAACTCCAGCATTACCCCCACAATTGTCTCAGCGTTTACGCCTCTGCTTATATCTCCCTGCAGTGTGGCTCTTTCATCTGTTCATCTGCTGCATACAAAGAGTGTGTGCTCCGCGTCATCAACCGCTGCCCGGCAGTCGAGGCATTTCTCTGTTGGGGCTTTGTTATTTTTTTTTGAGAAATTTTCCAAACACCCCGTGTCCGGTTAGGCACTGGGTCATTCTGAAGGTCACCTCTCCGTGCTTTCTTGCGAGCCATGGTTTCAGGTTACTGATGAGTCGGTGGGTCCACCGACCTTTCTGCGAGGAGTCCCAGGTACTTTGCCACTTAGTAATTGAGGTATCTCTCTCCTGCCGTTTCTCTTCACTTGTTGATTCTCTGGCTTTGTGGTAGATTCTAGCACGTTCCTCTACCAATATATTCAACGGCAGGAGTCCAGATATGACCAGCACCGCATCAGCTGATGCCGTTCTGTAGGCTCGACACACTCTTAGGGCAGCTACTCTCTGCGCGCTTATTAGTTTTTGAACTAGTCTTTGGCGGCTCAGAGTTTTTTCCCAAATGGGTGAGGCATACAGTATAACAGATTAATGTATTGTCATCGCTAGTATTTTTCTTTTCGTCTCGGTTGGGCCCTTCGTGTTAGGCAGTATTAAGTGCATTGCTCTTGCTGTTTTTTGGGCTTTTTCGCACACATATTGTACATGTTTTCCAATGTTTAGTTCGTTATCAAGTATAACGCCCAGATATTTTGCTTCATTTGATGTATGAATTTTTTGCCCTGCTATTTCGAAGGTTATGTTTCTAGCACGCCTCCTTCCGCTTAGCATTATCGCCATTTTTTTAGTGGTTTTCAGACCATTGTCAATCCCTGTTCAAGTGGTATAAAAGTTTTTCATTTAATTCTAACTTAGAGCGTTTGGAGGAAATTTCGATACCAACATACCTATAAAGATTCTAATTTTTCTATTTTGTTTCAGATACAATTTTGCATAATGCTCTCATACCTCATTTGGGGGCTGTATTTCTCTAATTGCTCCTACAATTACTTGACGGGGAATGTAATAATACTAGATCTCTTCTTTATGGTTTATTTATTTTCACAATTCTATAAACAACAATATACTATTCCAAAGAAAACAAAGTGATCCCATCTATTTTATACAATGTTTAATGTTATAAAATAAATTCAATAAACTAAACAAAACATTTATTTGCGTATTTATTAAACACCTTTTTATGAAATACGCCCTCCTCTTAAGACCCTGTTCTAATTGAAAAGTGATCGTGCGTCCGAGCGATCATACAATGTTCTCAATTTGAACGGTCCTTCCGCGTTTGAGTATACGACGCGCGAACGCGCTTTGGCAATTATTTCAACTTTTCTATAGAAATCTAATCTAGTTTCTATAGAAAAACACCAAATGTATTGAGTGAAATAATGAGTATACCGAACGCCAAGAGGTTACAGACAATTTGTGAATGTGTTGGATTTTTGTGATTTGACTATTTGTGTACATTGCCTGCGACATAGATTTATACCTATTAAGGGTGGGTGCACGGGGTCTTCTAACTACTTATGACGACCGCGGAGTGTGTTTGTAAGTCCGCTGAGACTGACGCATTTCCACTACCGCGGCCGCCGGGTTCTTGATGTACCCGTAAATGTGACCTCGTACCCCCAACCCGATCATTGATTATTATGCATTGGTTAAGTGATCTTAATTATGTATATATTGATTTGTGATTTCGTTGTGCATCCCGTCTCGGACAGCTAATAAAGGATTGGTTTGTCCCTGAAGAGCTGAGGCGGGGGCCAACATCTTGTACATATGATATCCTTGTGTAAATTTTACTGTTTGTTTATATACCTGGGGATATTATAAGTGCATGCCAGATGCTTACTCTGGCATGGCACAGCATGCTGCGTCGGTGGATCGGCTATAAGAGGCCGAGCAACACGGCACATGCAGAATGAGAGATGCATGAATGCGCCGGATCAAGGCACACCAGTGCTGAGATACTGGTGCGGCCAGGCATGTATGTAGTGTCGGTGGCTTGGTCGTGGAAGGAATCCGCGGCCAGGCATCACGGCTTATGCTCGTACTGTAAGGTACATGATTGATATGCAGGATCGCTGATTGCGTAACCTAGCAAGGGCGACGGTGGCCGGTCCGCAGTACTGAAACTGCGGCGGTGTACCACGGCTCGCGATTGGGAATAGTTGGGGGGCTTGCTAGATGCGATGACATCGGCGGCCCAGCATAGAGCTTAGCGCGCACTCGGTCATATATCATTGCGAAAGGAAGTGTTGCTTGCTATAATGAAAGGACTTGATCCTAACAAGGGTTGTGGCAGTGATGATATCCCAAATTTATTTGTGAAGGAGTGTGCCTGTGAACTTTTGGATCCCCTTTACAATATTTTTCAAAAGTCTCTGGTCTCGGGAACATTTACCGAACTGTGGAAGATAGCTAGAATTATACCCGTTTTTAAATCTGACGACAGAACCAACGTCAAAAACTACAGACCAATAAGTTTATTGTCTTGCTTCGGTAAGATTTTCGAGAAAATGTTATATGCGAATATTATTTATCATTACGTGAGTCCTTATATTCTCAATACCCAACACGGTTTCATGTCGGGGTAGTCCACGAGATCTAATTTGATTGAATTTGTGAACCAGATTAGTGAGTGTCTCGATTCTAGAATACAAGTAGACACCATCTATACGGACTTCAGTAAAGCATTTGACCGGGTTGACCATGGAATTCTCCTAAAAAAAACTAGGAGCTCTATGAATTGCTGGCAGTTTGTTGAACTGGATTAAGTCTTACCTTTGCGATAGGGTTCAGGTTGTTTCTGTGGGTGAATACGATTCTCTACCGTCATTAGTATCTTCAGGGGTTCCACAGGGTCCTCATTTGGGGCCCGTTCTGTTTTTGATCTATATAAATGATTTAGGATCTTGTCTAAAAAATCAGCACTTAATAATATGCTGACGATCTCAAGATTTTTACCCAAATAAAAAATGCAAGTGACTGTGAAAGCCTGCAGGAGGATCTCGATGCTCTGTCCCGGTGGTGCATTGCTAATAGAATGTCACTTAACGTTGATAAATGCCACACAATAAGTTTCACTAGAAATAAAAACAAAATAAATTATCCTTATACCATTAATAGCAAAAGTTTAACGATAGTATCAACTCTCAAAGATCTGAGCGTCACACTGGATTCTGAACTAACATTTACGAAATACTTTGACAAAATCGTGAATAAATCCCTCAAAACAATGGGTTTCATCCTCAGAATCACTAAACCGTTTAGCGATCTCCAATGCGTCATAAAACTCTATGTTTCTATGGTTCGCAGTATACTTGAATACGCCTCGACAGTTTGGTCTCCTCATTACATGGTTCAAAGTGATGCAATAGAGCGTGTACAAAGATCTTTTACCAGAGCCCTTTCGCGTAGAGCCGGACACGTTCGCGGCATCTGTTATACCGAGCGACTAAAGGCATTCCAGCTAGATAGACTATCTGACAGGCGTTGCTTGGCTGACATGACTATTTTTATAAAATAATGAATCACGGGATTAACTTCTGTCTTGGAGCAAATAAATTTGTATGCTAACGTCAGGTTGAGAGGTCGGGGTATTTTTCGACTCCAAAATTAAAAATCCAATGTTGGTTATCACTGCCCCGTCGCTCGCATGACCAGAGTCTACAATGACCTGTCTAAAAAAAATCCTGCTTTCGATATTTTTTCCAATCCATTTAATATGGGGTGCGCGGGTATTGTGTGCTCCCCGACCAGACACAAGACATTTTTGTTTTCACTGGTCGGATATCCCAAATGTTCATTTAAGTGAATGTTTTCTGTATTTTTATATTTTTCTTGTATTTTTTTCTCATTTTAATGATTTAATTAAAAAAAATAAATAAAAAAAAATAATATGGAAAGTCTTAGAATATCAACCTCCGTATAAATAGAATCGTAACAGTTTTATTTTAGTATATTCGACCATTGACGGAATTGGTGCTTTTGACTGTAGCATAATGAAGAAAATATGTTTCAGTCAAACAAAAATTGTGGGTAACAATACTGTACTATGCACACTGCACAGGCCGCCGCGCTGGGCCGGTACCCACGTACGTACTGCACACTGTATAGTGTGTATGTACGTGCATAGATCATCTCTAATATAAATTAAAGTCGGGTTAGTGCGAACACTTATAACTCGAGATTGGCTCAACAGATTCTTCCGATGTGTGATTTATTGGATTCTTGGATTTATTGGATTCTCCACTCCGGATAACAGAATAACTAATAAAAAAGTTGAAAAATGGATAGGAAATAATATAAAATATGATATTAAAGTTTGTATGGAAGGAATGTGATGCGACGCCATCTTTGAAATAATCTAACAACAAAAATAATTGTCTTCTGCACTTGCACCCGCTCATTCTCGCATAAGCAACTGTCCATTCTTACAGTTGCCCTTTTCACTTACTCCGCCGTTTCTGGCGTTTTAGAAATTTTTAATCATTCGTCAAACAAATTGGGCGCATATAATTATACTCTCGCGTTAATCCCGTCTGAGCTTTGAATACGAATGAATTATGGACGTTTTAGAATTAATATTTTAATGTTATTATTGAGTTAGTTTATTTTTGTTTCTGGAGGCGCAGTGCACAATGAACGGGCCGCCTTTGGTTAGGACCAAAGGTTCCACAGGACAACGTCTGTCGGGAAAGCTAGTACAATAATATACTGATGTGCGTGCTGGCTAAGGTAATAATTATTATAAGATAATGTACCATACCTATGCGTAAGACACCTGTCATTAGAGTAAAGGAGATAAATATGTGTTTGTTATTTATGTATGTGCATCGCATATGTGCTGTCCTTTGTTCTGTTGGTGTCTTTTGAGAATAAATACGTAAATAAATATATATGACAATGTTTTTTGTTACTACGGTAACAATATTGACAATGTTTTAAACTGACACATTCTCCGCTGTTTATAGTAGCGCCATTTTCGTAGGATAACAGACCATCACCCGTTGATATAATTAGACTAGCATTGATAATTTCTTTATAACTAATTTTTAAGTATTATTGGTCAAGACAAAATTTTGGACGTATGTTTGAATTTTGAGGGAACGTTAAAGAATGTGGAATGACTGCTTATAACAGCATAATTTAAGTTATTTAATAAAAATAATAATTTGATTTTTGATGACGTAATAATAAATGTCTTTTTCTTCTTCCTCTTCGTTTTATAGATCCTGGGAATATGTTTGTACTGCCACCTGTTCCTCCTGTGATGCCAACTGCCAGATGTGTCTCCACCTCTTCGGGTGTCTGGCGATACATGGAAGTCTGACCTATGACATTCTGTTTACATGTTCATTCTAGTATCACCTTCGTTTTCATTCACACCTCACTATTTATTTCGTCTTACACGTGCTCCGTTCATTATAAATATACCAACTCAAATCTTAAGTATACTAGTAGGTATAAACCCCGACGTAATATAGGTCATTGTGTCAAATTTGACAAACAAATTTACATTAGAATTTACGGTGGAATATTTTGGAAAGACCAACTGTACCTGAATCATATTTTGTGAAGACAATAAATTCAAAATTATTTATTTTTTCAACATCATATATTCTATATACATAGGTTCTTTATGTAACGCGAGTAATGTAGGTAGATATCATAAAAAGACGAATAAGTACATAAAATTTGTTCAAATGCACAATTATTGCTTAAAAATCAATTTTCCGAATGGCGATTGTTCGACATTTATAGCATATATTCGAGCATTTATACTAAACGAACAAAGACCCAGAGCTAGAAAATAGAGTTTATTTTCCTAATCGTTGATATGGTCACCAATGAAATAATATCTAGAAAGAACTGCCATGCCTACTAATAAGTTATTTTTTCCATGGTGTGCAGTATCAACAAATAGGAAAATACACCTACTCTATTTTCATGCTCTGGGTCTTTGTTCGTTTGGTATAAAAACACATTTACCATGTGTCGAAACCAAAGAGTTCTATATATAGAGGGGCTAATATGAACAAAATTCACTTTAAATTTGTGTCCACTTAGGTGAGAGGGGCGGGAAGTGTGCGGGTGATGTTCCAATTATGTTTAATTAAAAAACATTCATAACGATGACGAAATTTTAAATTTCCATATTAATAACTTATATTGCAAATGTAATGGAATTCGACCTTTTTACTATACTTAGTGCATTGTTTATATTTCAGTAGATATTTGTTTACGATAGTAACAAACTGTTCAATAAGCAACAGTGATATTATTATGTTGCTATAGTGTCGATACATTGATATGCAACATGGGTAAATGCATTTTTGACAAAATGACTTACCTAATGATGATATAAAAATTCTGTATTCTAATACACATTCTTGGTGATTTTGGCAAATCCAACATAATAATAAAATGACTTAATAACACCTTAAGAAAAATAGGGAAAAGTTTGTTAGTATTACAACGTTTAAAATGCGCAACTCTATTCTCTATGCAGACTGAGATTGATTGATTGATCTTGATTGAGATTGAGAATTGTCTTGGATAAATTCAAGATGAAACTGTATACTCATGACATTGATTAAGACAAATCGTTTGATTGAATATCATTACAAGCACAGAATAAGGAAGTTTTATTTTTTATTTTAATGTTGTAAGAGATTGCAAGCAAATTACGGTCAACAGAATACTCAGATTCTGGTGAAAACTGAGAGATATCAATCTTCTAAGAACAAAAGAAGGAAAATTTGTAGCACATAAATTTTCATGGCCCTCAAATTTAAACCAGAAAAAAGAGAAATATGAAATACTTGGACAGGAAATTATACTTTAAAACAGAAAAAAGCAAACCTTGGATCACGAAGTAAAATGATAAAAAAATAAAAACAAAAGGGCATGAGTGTACATGAACAACGATTTCATTAAATTATGACTTGAAGAGTTTTTCCATATCTGATAAGTGAAGGAAAATGTATATGAAGATGAGTTAAGGAAAGAATTTTTTTCTGTTACTTTCATTTACTTTACTTGTGATTGCTAACCTAAGGGTTACGAGACCTGAACCGCTATTCTCGTTCTTTAACCGTCTCTAGTAAAGGATACCTTTTGAAAGGATAGTATCCCTTGCGAAGGACATCTCTAAATAAATCGGTATTCTCGATCTTTTGTTGTTAAGGATTGTCTTTACAATTCACTCCAAGGATATATCCTTTACGAAGGATAAAAATAAACGGCAACGCAGCAACTTAATCATAGATAAATGTCAAATCTGTCATTATTATTGCGAATTGACATCAATTGAACGGAGTGTATCGGATTTTGTTGTTTTAATTTTACAAAAATGAGGTGAGTAGTAATTTGTTTATTCAGATAATTCATGTTTTATTAATATATAATTTACCTTTTTACTTAAATTTAAAAAAAAAATGCCGTGTGTGTTAATAATCAATAGCCGCATGCATTACAAGTTTTTTTTTTAGTTAAAACGCCAACAATAATAGAACGAGCAGAGTAAATAAAGAATATATGCTGTGTATATTGATAATTTGTGTGCTAATATTTATATAATAGTGTGCGAATTTAATGAAATAAAATATAATATTTTTTGTAACACGTGTTTTAGTAACAAACCACAAAGAACCAGCAGAGTGCATAACCGCCAAATGGAGATGTTGGTGACTTACATGTGCGAGCATTCCGAGTTTGCTGCTGGGAGACTACTAGGGATGAGGGGTAACGCGAATGTGTCTGCTCAGTGGACAGACCTCGCAATCCTTTTAAATAACGCAGGCCCTTCAAAATCTGAGAGTCAGTGGCAAAAGGTATATACATATTATTTGACTTGCTTCAGGATCGTTACATAAACAATATAGCTACCTATTAATAAATGTATATTTGCTTGCATCTATATAATATTTGCCTTGAACACTGACTCACTGACTGACTGACTGCCTGACTGACTGACTGACTGATGTCATTAACGCCGCTAGATGGCGCGCCACTCGCAACTAAAGATTTTGTTCTACTAACATACGGCTGACAGCTGACAGTAGTGACAGTAACATAATAATATTATTATTCCTGGTGGCTGAGCACTTTTTAAAGGTCTTGACGTAGAGAAAAACAATTTTTCGGGTTAGGTATTTAAAAACTCACATGCGAAGTCAGTCATATGAAAGAAAATGTACCAAAATAGGAAACTTACGCGCAGCCGGACTTCAAAGCGAAGAAACGCGTTACTAATGCAATCTGTGCAATAAAAAGTTTGCAGACTCAAGATTCACACGAGAACTCATAGCGGAGAAAAGACCTACGAATGCAACAATTGCGATAAAAAGTTTAATCAATCAAATTATAACTCATGATTAATGCCATTTGAATGCAAAGTTTGTTATAAAAAGTTAATGTTTTAATTTTCGTGGAGTTCTATTATCAAGTGCTTTAAAGTTACATATAAATTCGGCAATAAGAAAGCAAATTTTGCATGAAAAAGTTTAACAAATCATAACTTACGCGCAGTGGGACTTCATAGCGAAGAAAAGCCATACGAATGCAATGTGTGCAATAAAAAGTTTGCAGACTCAAGAGTCACACGAGAACTCATAGCGAAGAAAAGACCTACGAATGCAACAATTGCGATAAAAAGTTTAATCAATCAAATAATAACTCATGATTAAAGCCATTTGAATGCAAAGTTTTTGTTATAAAAAGTTAAAGTATTAATTTTCGTGTAGCTCTTTTATCAAGTGCTTTAATGTTACATATAAATTAGGCAATAAGAAAGCAAATTTTGCATGAAAAAGTTTACCAAATCATAACTTACGCGCAGTGGGACTTCATAGCGAAGAAAAGCCATACGAATGCAATGTGTGCAATAAAAAGTTTGCAGACTCAAGAGTCACACGAGAACTCATAGCGAAGAAAAGACCTACGAATGCAACAATTGCGATAAAAAGTTTAATCAATCAAATAATAACTCAGATTAAAGCCATTTGAATGCAAAGTTTGTTATAAAAAGTTAAAGTTTTAATTTTCGTGTAGTTCTTTTATCAAGTGCTTTATTTAATGTTACATATAAATTAGGCAATAAGAAAGCAAATTTTGCATGAAAAAGTTTACCAAATCATAACTTACGCACAGTGGGACTTCATAGCGAAGAAAAGCCATACGAATGCAATGTGTGCAATAAAAAGTGTGCAGACTTAAGAGTCACACGAGAACTCATTGCGGAGAAAGGACCTACGAATGCAACAATTGCGATAAAAAGTTTAATCAATCAAATAAGAACTCATTATTAAAGCCATTTGAATGCAAAGTTTGTTATAAAAAGTTAAAGTTTTAATTTTCGTGTAGTTCTTTTATCAAGTGCTTTAATGTTACATATAAATTCGGCAATAAGAAAGCAAATTTTGCATGAAAAAGTTTACCAAATCATAACTTACGCACAGTGGGACTTCATAGCGAAGAAAAGCCATACGAATGCAATGTTTGCATGAAAAAGTTTACCAAATCAGAAAACTAACGTACACACGCGACTTAATAGCGGAAAAAGCCTTACGCATTTAATGTTTAAAATAAAAAGTTTAATCAATCATATACTAAAACACTCACATCCTAAAGCCATTTTAATGCAAAGTTTGTTGTAAAAAGATAACGTTCTTTTATGAGTTTTCATAAAGAGTTTAATTAATCAAGTGCTTTAAAGTCGCACATATGAATTCGGCTATGAGAAAGCAAATTTTGCATGAAAAAGTTTACCAAATCATAACTTAGGTACGCACAACGGGACTTCATAGCGAAAAAAAGCCTTACTAATGCAATGTGTGCAATAAAAAGTTTGCAGAGTCAAACGCGAACTCATAGTGGAGAAAAGCCATACGAATGCAACAATTGCGATAAAAAGTTCGACCAATCAAATAATAACTCATGATAAAAGCAATTTGAATGCAAAGTTTGTTATAAAAAGTTCAAGTTTTTTTTTTAATTTTCATAGAGTTCTATTATCAAGTGCTAATAGTTGAGAAAAAGCCATACGAATGCAATGTTTGCAATAAAAAGTTTGCACACTAAATTATTTTTTTTTAAGATTCTTATGTGAATTAATAGCGTAGAGTAGCCATACAAATGCAAAGTTTGCATGAAAAAGTTTACTAAATCAGAAAACTAACGCACACACGCGATCAAATAGTGAAATACCCACATGCTAAAAGCTATTTGAATGGAAAGTTTGTAATTAAAAGTTTGTTGTTTTTGAGTTTTCATAAAGAGTTAAAACAACCAAGTAGGTATTTTGAAGTCTCACATGTGAATTCAGCTATGAGAAAGCAATGTTTGCAGGAAAAGGCCATAGGTGGGCGCCACGGGCGCCTTTAAAAAACTAGTTATTTATATATTAGGTGTGGACAAGCCTGAAGTATAAAGTGCGCAGCAAAAGTGCAGGTATCCGCAGGGGGCGCTTACAAACCGGCAATATCACAAAATATGCTGAACTAACCAGTTTGGAAGAAAAAGTGTTTTGTTTAATGGGAGCAAATTCCTCGGATGGATATGGGGAAATAGAAAATATTCCTCCACTGGATGTAAGAACCCATTAAAAAATAGATGAGATATGCTTATTCTTAAAAAAATATATAATTTTTTATTATCTGAATGTGGTTGTAGGCATCCATAACTGCAGCGATGGAGGAAATTCAGAACGAGGATGTCTCTTTTGAATTTAATGTGACACGCTGTATCACCCCAATTGTTGTATGCTCGCCACAACTCGCAACTGAAACGCCGCAGCTTGTCACTGACACACCGCAGCTTGTCACCGATACTACACAAGCTGCTGGCACCAGACGAAGGAAAAGAATAAGTATGTTAATTCCTAAAAATTTATTTGTTGTATGAACTTTAGAAAAGAATTCTGTTGTATAGTCTAATTCATAGCAAAGTAGTAATTTCAAAATAGCATACCACTCCATCCTATCATATAAAATATGTAAATTTTTGTCTATATTACATTTCAATAATTATAAATTATTCATGTCAGTGAAAATTTCTTACAACAATGAACAAAACTATAATCAATTTTATGTATTTTGAATATCCAAAATGTAAGTTAGCATTACAGTTCAAGCTTTTGCCCTAATCGTTGGTTTTTCTATAAATCGGTGCTTCTTTAAAAAGCGGTGAATGTATCTGTTCTGAATGTTTGTCAATATTGTCACTGTAGTAACAACAAACGTTGTCATATTTTGAAAGACTGCCGTCTTATCAGATGACGGATCAGTCCCTAGTGCATAAGTGATGTGTACACAAACGATGTCAACTTTGGTAAAGCTGATGGTCTATTACTATATTGTCTACAATAAATTTACCATTAAAATACCATTATGTAATAATTAAAGAGTATTGTCATTTATTTTTGTAGGGACTTCAGAACTTATAAGCGAGAGGCGTCTCAGAAATGGAATAGAGACAAGAGACGTCTTTGCCAATTTAATGCAACAGCAGAATGATATAATGAAGGTATGTTTATTATTCAAACGTGCTCATTTAAGATTTACATCTTTATTTATTATCTATGTTTATTAGACTCTAATAAACTCTCCGCTGATGATGGTCGCATAGTCGACCGAAAATATATTTCAGAAAAAAATATATAAACCTATTGTAATACTGCAAAGTTAGCTTTATTTATAAACATTTATTTACTACATTTTACCTACATCACACATAACTAATTTCCATGTTCAACTTGTAGGTGCAGGCGGAAGCTGCTTTGCTCCAAGCTAAAAATGAGAGAACCCGACTAGAGCTGGAAAACAAGAAACTCAAAAGAAGTTTACATGGCTCATATTTAGAGAACATCCTAGATTTCACAACATTATTGGCCATCCAACATGGCGGATACGACGAGCTCCTATTTTCACCAAGGAACATGGTCACGAAGTGTAACGAAGAACGACTGTATGATTGTATTAGTGTTCAATTTTATTTTACGTTAGCGTTTAGCAAGTTTTCTACTATTTATATGATTGAGTTAGGTTAGGTTAGGATATAATTATAAGGGGGGTTTGGGGGGCGGAGCCCATCACGTTTGCCCCCGAATTCATTTAAATTAATAGAAATACCATCAAAATTATCATTGTCACTAATACATCCATACAGTCGTCTCGTAACACTTCGGGTTGGTTCGGCAGTTTCCGGCGACCATGTTCCTTGGTGCAAATATGGTATCCGCCATGTTGGATGGCCAATAATGTTGTGAAATCTAGGTTGTCCATATTTAGAGCACACGCAAAAAAATATTTTTTTTAGTTGATATATATCTGATATGTTATGATTTTATAGGATTAAAAAAAGAATAATATGTAAGTTAGAATTAATTTTAATTAGCTATAAAAACATGTATGTACAATGATTCAATCATAATATTATAACATAGAGCTACACATCTAGATATTAACATAAAGATCATTGAATCAATATTATTATTAAATATAATGAATACAACTTAGAATTAATTTTATTTACCCGTTTAGTAATTTTATATAATCTTGTCATATAATGAATATACCTATAGCACCTATAGTATTTAAGAATATTAATTTTATTTCATTTAACAAAAATGATCTAATATCAGTTGCTGTTGGATACGCCTGCCTTCTGCTAGGCGTGATCTTACATTTTCAATTTGTCTTAGTGGATCTTCCTGCGGTTCAGCTAAATTGTCGGTTTGTTCCAACTCAATTTCCTGCAACCGATTTTTTATCCGCATGTTGTGTAGCACTACACATGCATTTATTATTAGCCCCGCTTTTTTCTGGGCTGTACATTAATACCCTTTGTTTTGACAAGCATCTAAATGTAGCTTTTAAAACTCCAAAGCATCGTTCGATCACCGAACGTGCTCGACAATGGGCATTTGTATATGCCTGTTCGTTAATATTTTCGGTGTTAGTTATTGGCGTCATAAGCCATGGCTCTAGAGGGTATCCACTGTAACCTAAAAGTTGCAACATAATATTATTTTCAAGGTACATGCATATATTTAATTAGTTCTGTTTAATAATGGGTATACTATTACGATTTCATAATATTCTAATATTGTTAATTTTATTATCTTGAGAATAAAGAGAGACAAAATATATTCAATTATTGTTTTCTTTAAATACATTGTATTGACTCTAAGATTATATAACATTTCAATTCAATAGGGATGCAATTGTTATAAAAATATATCAATATTAATGACAGTATCTCACAAAACTCCTTTCTTCTTTTGTTTAAATAATTTACTTGTTTTAAATATACATGCTGACATACCAATAATCCACGTTTTTCTTTCTCCTCTACTGTGCCATAACTCCATTACTCTTTTGGCAGCTGAATTACTCCATATAAAGCTATCATGCCTAGCCCCAGGATATCTTGCGTTGACATTAAGACTGACTTTACTGGATCACACACCTGAAATGGGAAGACTCATCATTAATTTGTTGTTTTTAAATAAAATTCTATTGATTACCAAGTATATTTTATTTGGTCTGCTTTGGTGCATAATGGATTTAAGTCTGTGAATGAATTAAAGTTATTGTTTTATGTATTATTCTCACCATTTGAACATTCATAGAATTATATCCATGGTGATTAAAGGCAGCTTCCTCATGCTCAGACGTGCAATAATTGAAACATGTGTACAATCTATTGCACCGATTGTCCCAGGGAATGGCTGGGGAGCATTTTCAAATTTTTGCTTGGCAGCAAACCTTTCTTGGCTTGTCATTGGAAATTTCACCCATTCCATCAGCAGCACCTCGTGAATTGCCCGAGAAACTCTATTCACACAACGGCTGACTGATGGCTGACTTACAGCGAGGTCATATTCCCGGCCTATTCCTTTTTGATAAGATCCTATAGCGTAAAATCTCACTGCTGTTAGAATCTGGAAATAACATATTGACAGGATAAAAAATGTAAGTATTTTATCAATGTTCTATTTATCATGAAGTACATTATTTAGGGATAGGTATGTAAGCCTAAGAAAAATCCACAATTAGCTTTACCTGGGTTTGCACAGACAAGCCATGGCTTCTTTGCCTCTGCAACCTTGATGCCAATCTGTCTATTAGATAGATTGCTATGCTTCTGGAAATTCTAAATAAATTTTGGAATTGATGTTCCTCCAATTCCAATGGATTTTGGGAATCTCGCAACATCCTGTATTGCAGCCTTATCGAATTTTCTTCGGACTGCACTACTGCATCCCAAGCCAAATAACCTGCTGCCATTGAACAATGTATAATTGATAAATCTGTAATCATAGAATAATATTTACACATCAAAATAGTTGCATATTAATTGCTATAGCATGTAGATATAAAATAGCCTAAGCACTCGTAAGTACTTATATATGTGTATTTATACAAAAAGATCTAAATAAAATTTTATTGTTTTGTATATTCATTTGCAAAGTTTGGCATCCTACCAATAGTTTTGACATTGTATCCAATTCAATAACCTTATTCATATACTTACACCTAAATCTATTATTTTCACTGCACAATTACTTATTTGATAAAAAAAAACACAGAGTAAATTTTACAACACTTAAATTTAGTTACTTACCTCTTATATTTTATAAAAACACTTATTTTTATCGATTTACTACTGAAACGTGCTATCCTTGCTAGTTAACGCTGGGTAAAATGGCGGCGCTAATTAAGGACACTTTAAAGGATACTATCCCTAGCGGATGGATGTCATCTGTCAAAATTTTTAGAACGAGAATAGCAATTATCCTTCCGTTTTTTTTTTCTCTTGTGGACGCCCGGAGAGTGTAGTCGTGTTTGGAGCAACGCTCTGTCGATAAGTCTATCAAAACCATTTCTATTACTTGTTTAGTAGCATTATTTGTTTATACATTATTTGATTTATATTTACTTTAGTTTTTGAGTCACTTCCCCTTAGGGGATGTGATCGTAGTTAGTTTTTAGGTTTAATTTTCGTAATAGTATTTCGTATTGTTTTATTATTGTTACAAATAAAAGGCTGCCACGGTGAACGCGGCCGCTATGTCATAACATTTCTTCTACAGGGTGCGAGCTGAAGATTTGCCCACTGTATATTTTTTTTTCTTCTTTTTTTTTTATTTACTAATCCTTTTTTCTTCTTATTTAGCTTATACTGCATTTTCTATATTTTGTTTTAAACAGTAACTTTACGTTTTATCATGGAACCTCCCGATCCCGGGCTCGTGCCCGGGGATCGGAAGAGATCAGGTAGCGTGGATTTTCCACCGTTACCTCCTTCCAAAATAACACTCCAACCACATCCATCTTTCCTCCCTCCAAACCTTTCCTCTCTTTCTCCTCAACCATCGACCCATTCACAACCACCTTCCCAACTTCTACAATCCCAACCGTTATCCCCTATCCTATCTGATTCTTGTCAACCTGTCACTCCTCTGCCAATTATTCCTGAAAACCAACCTTCTCAAGTATTTACAAGCATAGCACCTTCTCTTTTTTATAAAGAGACTTCCCCTGGGCCTTTCGTTGTTTTCGTTACCGGGAAAAACGATTCCCCTATTCGCCCCATGGCTTTCGGTACTCTTGTTTTTAAAAGTAGGATTCCCAACGTCGTGTCGGGCAGTATTAAATCTGAAGGTAGATTCAAAGTGTCAATTTCTTTCCACTCAGCTTCTTCGGCTAACGATTTCATCTCCTCTGATTTTATAAAAAACAATGACCTCAAAGCTTTTATTCCCAGTTTCAAACTGTCTAAGATTGGAATAGTGAGAGGTATTGACGTAGACATCCCAATCACTGAAATCATGGAGTACGTACAGGTTCCGATGAACATGTGCAAGGTAATTGGAGCGAAACGTCTCAGTTACAAAGACACCACCAATGGCGATATCGTATGGAAGCCTAGTCGATCAGTCCTCTTAACGTTTGAAGGCCAAATTCTGCCGCAGAAAATCAACCTGTTCCATATTTCTATTCCCGTGGAACAATTTATCTCTTCAACAATCCTTTGTTTCAATTGCTCACGTTTTGGGCACTCAAAGAAACAGTGTCGGTCTTCACCGCGCTGTTACCGCTGTTCCGACAACCATCCAGGAGCAGAGTGCACTTTAACGGAATATAAATGCGTTAATTGTAAAGGCAATCATATGTCTAAAAGCTTTAGTTGTCCAGAGTATGGAAGACAGAGATTGATAAAACAAGATATGGCTTACCAAAATATGTCATATAAAGAAGCTTCCGAACTACATCCTCCAAACAGCAGTTATGCAGATAAAGTTTCTCTTGCCCCGAAAAATAGTTCTCAGTCCTCGAAAATAAGTTCAGTTCCAGAGTATTCCAGCCCAAATTTAATTGATTCCAATCCAGCAAAACCCAACAAATCCCAACAAAATTCCAAAATAACAAAATTTAGCCCCAAAAATTTAAGTAAACGAACAGCACATAAATTCCCTCAACGTCCGTATTACCATAATGAACTGCAATCACTTTTATCATACAATAATGACCATATAATTAATAGTCCCTCTAGCGGTCTTCAAGCCCGCGATTCACAGACTCCCAATCCGGTCATTTCCACGACAACTTCAAGTGAATCCCCAGTCTCCTCTCAAGACAATGAACTAACTATTGGCTATGCTCTACATCTTCTTGCTCTGGTCATAACTGATCGTAACAATAACCTTCCTCCTTCTGTAATATCGGCACTTCTTAATATGATGTCAAGTTCCTCTACAAGTTTTGATGAGTGCTTACAGTCTACGAGTAATTAGCTCGTACATTGTGAGAACCATCTTGTTAAAATACCTTAATAATTATAATGTTCTCTAGACCAAAAAATAAACAGCCTTTGAGAATTTTACAATGGAATTGCCGTAGTGTTCACTCAAGTAAGAGTGACCTGATAGATCTTATAAACAAATATCACATAAACTTAATTGCGCTTAATGAGACTTGGCTTTTTCCGGAATGTCCTTTCAACATTCCCTCTTTTCATTGCCTCCGCGATGATCGCCTTGAAGCTAGAGGTGGTGGGGCGGCCCTTCTTATCCACTACTCCCTTGTCTTCAAACCAATCCATTTACCCAAAAATGTAGTATTTCAAGCAGTTGCAGCAAATGTAGCGGACATTACGATCCTATCTTTATATATTCCTCCCCAAAAACCTTTTGTGGAAAACTACTGGAACTCCTTAGTCAAAGATATTCCGAAGCCATATTTATTATTGGGTGACTTCAATGCTCACTCACCGGTATGGGGTAGCTCCTTCTCAGATCGAGCAGGAAATTCTATCCTCTCATTCATAGACTCGAACAATCTCTGTGTTCTAAACGACGGTAGTCCCACCAGATTTTCATTTCCATCACAGAATCCCAGTGCGGTGGATATATCAATTGCCTCAGCTCCACTGGCATCCACTATCAATTGGATGATCACTGATGATCCACTGTCCAGTGACCATTTCCCAATAATTTTAACAACTTCAGAATCTATTTCATCACATATTGGGTCGGGGCGGAAACGTCTCACCGGGGGCGTTGATTGGAATGTATGTGCTGAACTATTAAAGGAAAAATTCAAAAACTTATCAACAGAATCCCATTCAGACAGTGCCGCTTCATACAATTCTTTAGTATCTAAAATAAAAAACTCAATTTCGGAAGCATCTCTTCCCAAATCTAATAGTAGTCAGACCCAGTATCCACCGTCTCCCCCTTGGTGGGACGCAGAGTGTTCCGCCATGATAAGGAAAAGAAAGAGTGCTATGCGGAACTATAGAAGGAACGTTACCGAGGAAAACTATTTAAGTTTTAAGCACTTACAGGCGCAAACTAAAAGAGTACTAAAGAAGAAAAAGAGAAAAGGTTGGGTAGATTTTTGTAATTCGTTATCACCTGATTCCCCTTTGTCCACTGTTTGGTCTTCTATCCGAAAATTTCGTTCTTCCTCCATTCCTCCAAAATTCAACAGGTTAACGGACTCATGTTTGGAACAGTTTTGCGACAATCTAGCCCCCCCCTTACCCCCCCAATTTTTCCGAATTACGTATAATTCCTTCTCTTTCTGCCTCATCACCCAGTCTGTCTGAGTTGGATTCCCCATTCGTTTTGCAAGAACTTTTGACACCATTAAAATATGTTAAAAATACTTCTCCCGGCTTAGATAACCTGTCATACAAGGTTCTAAAACAGCTCCCACCAAACGCACTGTCCCAACTGCTTTCGTTTTATAATTATTGCCTCTCCTCGGGTACAACGCCTGAAGAATGGCACATCCAGAAGATTATTCCAATCTTAAAAAACGGAAAGGATCCTTCCCTAGGATCATCATACCGTCCCATAGCTTTATCATCATGTGCCTTAAAATTGTTGGAACATATGATAAAGAATCGTTTGGACTGGTATATTGAGAGAAATGGTCTGGCCTCCCCATTCCAATTTGGTTTTCGTAAGGCTCGATCCTGCCTCGACAACTTGAGCATATTGACTACGGACATAAGAACGGCATTCGTAAAGAAAAATTCTCTTATAGCGGCGTTTTTGGATATAAATTCAGCATACGATAATGTTAGATTGGAGCATCTTAAAGAAGCTTTAATGAACATTGGGGTGCCTTCTAGATTGATTTCCCTTATTCACAATATTCTTGCTGAACGTCGCATACAGATATCTCAAGGCGATACGATACATACTAGGAACCTGTTTAGAGGCCTCCCACAAGGGTCAGTATTGAGTCCAATTCTTTTCAATATCTACTGCTGCGGTCTTGCAACAGTTATCTCTGGAGGATGTAAATTTTTACAATACGCGGATGATATTGTTATATACTGCTGTGATAAAAACCCGGAAACGGCAAAACGTATTGTTGAACAAAATCTCGCTTCGGTTTATGATTGGTTAGGATCTGTAGGTCTAGGTCTTTCTCCTACTAAGTCTCAAACAGTCGTTTTCAGTAAAAAGCGTAAACTTCCTCCCCTCCAGTTGCAAATCAAGGGAACGCCAATTCCTTTAAAAAATGAGGTCAAATTTTTGGGGATGATCCTAGATAAAAAACTATCTTGGAGACACCACATAGACTATATTGTTTCGAAATGTGAAAAAAGTATCAACACCCTGAGAGCAATCACAAGAGTGTGGTGGGGATGCCACCCTTCTACCATGAAACTTATGTATAATGCCTTGGTCCGAAGCCATCTTGACTACGGGAGTTTCCTGCTAGAACCTCTTCCTAAATATTTAAAATTAAAATTGGACAGAATTCAATTCAAATGTCTCCGACTGATATTGGGAGCCATGTCATCCACTCCTACATCTGCACTGCAGGTGGAGACGGGTGAGATGCCTCTCCAGTTTCGGAGACAATTTCTATCAGATAATTTTTTACTTAAGCGATTAGTCTTGAGCGGCCACGCTCTGGTGGAGTCGATTACGTCGTTGTCGTCAGCGAGAGCGTCGGGGCCTGCTTCATCCGGGGGGGTCGACGGAGACTGTCCAAATCTATTGAATAGTTTTACTTATCTCTCGAGTTTGCCACATTTTCCAAAAAAATCTGTCTCTGTTCCAATATATGAAATCCCATTGGAAGCGTTCTCTCTGGAGGCATATGTAATAGAAAATATAGGATTAAATAAATCTGTGGCCAACACCAAAATAACACGAATACAGTTTCAAAATTTCCAGTCAGAATATCGCGAATTCACAGAAATTTATATGGACGGTTCAAAGTTTTCACCAGACTTAGATGTGGGTGTAGGAATTTATGTTCCATCTCTCAATATTAATTTAATGTATAAACTGCCACCTTCTGCCTCAATTTTTACCGCGGAACTGTTTGCAATCAAAGAAGCTTTAATACTAGTTCACTCAAACAAAATTAAAAAAGCCCTAATTTTATCGGACTCATTGAGTTCGATTAAATCAATTACTGGAAACATATGGGGGCAACCAATGAACCGACTTTTAGCTGAAATACTAACTGAGATCCTCGCCATCCGCTCTGCAGGGTGTGAAGTTTGGTTGGCGTGGATTCCATCGCATCACGGTATACATGGAAACGAAAAAGCTGACGATCTGGCAAAAACTGCGGTTTCAGAGGGTGGTGTCCCAGGGTCTTTTGGTTCCTCGGTTGGTGACACTTCTCTTGTGTTAAGGGCTCGAGGAGCCAGGGCTTGGGATCTGCTTTGGGAAAATCCAGAGAAAGGTAAACAATATAAGGCTATTCAACCAAAAATACCTGGGAAACCGTGGTTTTATAAGCATAGATACCATAAAAACACCATATCGGTTATTTGCCGGATGCGTCTGGGACACTGCCTGGTGGCCTCCCATCTTTACAGAATCGGAATAGTCGATGATCCATACTGCGAATGCGGTCTGGACGTCGAAACGTTGGATCATGTTTTTTTTGGTTGCCCTATAGCTTCTAATACGGATTTTTACAATAGTCTGGTTGGATGTGAACGTCCAATCAACATCTCATATCTTCTTTCATTAAACTCTCAAAAAATATTTAAACAAATGGCGGGTTTTATTAAATTAAATAATTTAAAGATTTAAATGTGCAGTGGTCAGTCTAATCGCGTCGCAGAGTGTAGGGTGGTGGTGGTGGCGATTCGTTGTCGATGTACCCGCGACTGCTCCTGCACTGTGTGTGGATAGGCGCGTAACAATATTTACTTTTTACATTTTTGTTCCTCAATAATTCTACTATTTTTCTTTTAACTTGTGTCACTTGTATATGGATGAATGGCCAAAATCACTCGTTATCGGGTGGAAGGCCTCAACAAAAACAAAAAAAAAAAAAATTATCCTTCCGTAGGGTTACTATCCTTAACACTATCCTTCATTAAGGAAAAAAAGAACGAGAATAGCGGTTCTGGGCTCCGTTCCACCATCATACCATCATATTCTCTACTTTGCGTTTTTTTTTTTTCAAATTAAAACATCGTTTATGTATGTATCAAAATTATGTAGTTTTTTTTTTCATCCCGAAAAGTTACTTTTTTGAAGTTATCCAATTTGCATATTGAGGTATCGATGTATCAAATAATATTGAAATATATTGTAGAAAATATTATTAATTATTAAATGAAAAAAAAAACATTATAATAAATTGTTTTTAAGGATTAAAAGATACAATATTGTCACTTTTATTATCTTATTGTATAATTGGAGCAGTTTCTTATCAAACATTAGGGCATTTGAAGAAAACATTATGTTGTCAACACGATGCGACACCTAGCAACGTCTGTGACAAACTGAATTCATAAAAAATACGGAGCGGTTAACTGCCTCATGTGGAGGACTGATGAAATACAAGGCAAGTAAGCCGCTCTATATATAGAACTCTTTGGTCGAAACACAGTTTTACGAACACAAATTTAGCAGAAATTACAATTGTTTGTATTTTGTATTTTTAAAACATCATGTTACTCCGTTGTTTTCACACCACACTCAATTACTTTAAAACGTAGTTTCAATGCAATCAATAAAAATCCAACTTTATTGTATTTTTTTTTTTGCGACTGGCAATATTGAACTTATTGCTATCTTCACTCTACACATGCGTGCGAGAGACGCGCGGTAATCACCATTTGTTAGAAAGAGACAGACAAGGTATTATGTTTTTGTTCGTTTTACTGCAACTGTCAAGTCAAAATAATGTTTTCTTTTATTTCTGATATTTAAATATTTTTGAAAGGGAATCCAAACAAATTGATGAGCATGATCGAGGTCTATGGGAGGAATTAGCCACCGAAAGAAGGCCTTCCATGTGAAACGAACCTTCTTGCCAAAATTCAGGCAAAAATAAAACACCGAAGGTCCGAGACTGGCCCAATTTCGATGCGACCTCACGCCTCGAGCAGGTACCAAAAAGGGGCCAAAATTCGGCTATCAGATATAGTGTATATATACAACTGAAAAAGGTTCCTGATGGTGTACAGACTACAGGGGCTGAAAGCTATCTTTTAACTATCTAACTCTTGACTCTAAATACCTAAACGTACTTCCAGCAAAGACTCAAAATAGGACAGGATTTTACTACGCGAAAATTATGCCACGGCCAGCTACAGTCAATCCTGCCTATTTACTATTTTACTGTCTACCTCGCGTGTATTTAATGATTAACTATCTCAATATCAAAATAAACGTTCAATTACTTTGTAGACGAACAAAAAATCAACCTTCTAGTCAAATTACGTACTATCCGTGGGCTGTTCGTCGGGCCGCAAGTTTTCATCAGTAGGATTCCGAGTGGCTCACCATCTTGGGCTTGTGCATTGCTTTTTCGAAGGGAACTTCCTGAGCTGAGCTGAAGAGCGTCCAATTCAGTCAACCCACTCTCCCGGAGAGTCATGTGAGGTATATCTTCAGTCCACAGCGCTCCTAACATACCTACTATATATTATTATACGGGCTCCGTGATTTTAACTTTAATAAATTTACAACGGCGCTGGCCAAAATATATTTATTTCTTATGCGCGGGAAATAACAAACGCAGAATATCATACCGCGACCGGATATTCAAAACAAAATTACTCTCTCGGGAAACAGACCGATGTACCTTTACAAATGAAAGTTCTATACTTAGCTTACTAGAAGGTTCTAAATATGAAATTCCTAACCAGGTTCAAAAATAAACATTAAAGATAGGTCAGAGGTCACACCACTGGTATCGGAAAATGGGGTAACCCGCGAATGACATATAGCAATTCGCGATGTGTGCTTGACATGTGACATGTGAAAACAATACAGGGAGGTACATGCTGCAATACAATAAGCCCAATGGCACACAGAGATCACAAATATTCAAAACAATGCCGTAACGCATCGGCCACATATTTCTCAGCCAAAACCACATCGAGCAACTTGCTCATAAGCATGCTTGGCGGGGCAACCAAGCAACAAACAAAATAAAACATAAAAAATATATCCCTGTGCCCATACAAATTCTAATATCATAAGATTGTGGTAACTCACCCAAAATTCAGCATATCTTCAAAATAAAAACACAAAAGAAAATAAAAGCACGTCACATTCAGTCATATGAGAAATGGTATGCCACTTGTTCCCGCTCCAAACCGCTTGCCACGCCTCCCGCCGGATTGGGAATCTTCAATTTATAATAAACCATAATAAAACGGAAGGTTTAATGAACAAACGCGAGACTCTAAACAAAAAACTCTAAATATGTGATATAACATAACTCAACAGTCAGACACTTCAAAATTACTACAAAAACTATAAAACGCGACGAAAATTATAAATTGATTAACAAGGAAACAAAATTGCGATAAACTATGGAGAGACGTTTTCTGAACGAGACCTGATATTGCATTGAAGTCAAAAAAAAAAAATCAAAACATTAATCTCAAAACAGGAGAATTTGCCTTCTATACTAATCGCTGTAAACAATAAAAATTTTAATGGTTTCCTGGATATACATACAGTGCGCAAAAATACCGAACTTTCCAATCTCCCACAAACAAACAAACAACTGTTCCTCAAACTCTTCACCATCGCGTTTCCAAACCTTCAAAATGACTTAACAATATTTTGAATAACAAGATATGAATAAATCCCTCTCATCAAAATATATGAAATAATTCATAGATATTATTTTCTGTATTAAAAATAAGTATTTCGAGGACGTTATTCCCATTGCTTTATATGTACCTACTACGTGCATCATCTTGCGATTTTGACATTTTACTTAGCATTACTACCAAAGTGAGATATTTTTATAAAATAGACGATATTTTAAAACCGCATAGTTCCTATTTTGATGCTTTATAGAAAGCATTGTAATCCGATTTATAAATTGGTCGAAAAAAAAATCTCATAAAAAGCATCAACAATCCTGAATACGGTATCAAGCAGACAAAATTGACAAAATGAAACAACCATTTTGACAGTTCTTAATTGTCCATTAGTGCGCTATTGGGAGGTGGAACGGCCCACTAACTTTAATCGTTCATTAAGGTGTTTAATGCCCCAATAGCCGCTATTTGACAGTTGAAAGATCCGTTTTTTTATCTAACGGGGAATTATTGAGTTAATCCTCCATTAAAACTTATTGGACAGTTTAATGTTTGTTAGAAAGATCCACCCTTATCATCTACAGTTAAATCCCTCCCATATCCCTCACAAAAACTTAGTTAAAGGCCATAAATTTATATTGTTTCTACTTTTAATGTATAGTTGTCCTCTGTAATGTGTTTTGTCAAAATAAATAAATAAATAAAATAAGCTCAATTAATTCATTATAATCAAAACGTATTCATTTATTTACATCCATAATCTTATCCTATCATACTCGCTCAATTGTAACACTCTACTAATTTATTCTATTCACACACATTCAAGATCAAAACATTCCAGCTCTATAATACATCTTATTATCAAAGAACTCATTGATTCACAGGGATTTTTTCGGCATATGAGATTTAAGAAATGTGTAGCTGTAACTAAAACACCAAGGTTATAATATTATCTAAGTGCATATTATTGCATATGGCTTTGTTCTGTGACTAAAAAGGGATTATTGATCAAGAGTTCGCCTATTTATAAATGGATACATTCTTTTAATTGTGAATAATGAATATGCATAATGAATAATAATTTCGACGAAACTTACCAACGAAAAAACAATATTGTTTTAGTTTCACTAAAACAGTTAGATTGAAAATTCGATCTTTTTTAATGTAAAGAAAAAATTTATGTGAGTGTGGTTACTCATTGTGTTTTTTCAGACACTAAAATATTATGATAAGTGATAACAAGAAAATTGTGATTTATTTAAATTTTATTTTTCGATGCGCGTCGGTGGCTCTACGCCCCTGGTAGTTGTTCACAGAGCGAGTCTTGGTCTCAAGCTTTCGATCTTTTTCGACCACTCTTCTTCTTGATCTTTAGCATCACGACCTGCCCATCGCCAGCAGAATACCTTTTATTTATTCAAAAATTTCTCAACAACAATTCTTGAATTAACTATTTTCATGTTTCTGCCATAACCTCTATATAAACTGAAGATGGATCAGAAAGAAACGATTGACCCTCTGGCTGATGTATTATTTTGGACCACGACAACAGGTAATAATTATTATTGTAAATCTATAAAAATAAAAAAATTATCAGAATATTATTGCTTTGTAGTAGATACACAAAAGAAGGTATAAAATTTTTCGATTATCCATAGACTTTCCTAAAACGCTGCTTTGGTCTTCCTTTGCAGATCCTGAAACGCACAAATGGCCATTTGCTCATCCTTGGAATCCTATAATCATTTTACTAACATATCTCGCATTGGTTCTATACATCCTGCCAACTTTTATGAAAAACAAGAAACCATATACTCTCAAAAATGTAATACTGGCGTACAACGTAGGACATGTTCTTCTCTCAATCTTTGTAGTGTACAAGGTTAGTCAATAATATTTAGAAAAATTGATTTTAATCTTGACAAAATAACACTCAAACTGTTTGATACTCTTTTCATAAAAATTGAGCCCAAAAGTTGCACATCATATTATTACTACCTTCTTGTTTTTCTTATTTAAGAGTCAATGAATGACAGAATGTAACGACTCTTTAGGGATGTTATTGGCTAACTGTTGTTGTACTTCTATCTATACCAACTCACAGTACAATTTTTCTTATTAAAGAGTCAATGAATGACAGTATGTAACGACTCTTTAGGGATGTTATTGGCTAACTGTTGTTGCACTTCTATCTATACCAACTCACAGTACAATTTTTCTTATTTAAGAGTCAATGAATGACAGTGTGTAACGACTCTTTAGGGATGTTATTGGCTAACTGTTGTTGTACTTCTATCTATACCAACTCACAGTACATTTTTTCTTATTTAAGAGTCAATGAATGACAGTATGTAACGACTCTTTAGGGATGTTATTGGCTAACTGTTGTTGTACTTCTATCTTTACCAACTCACAGTACAATTTTTCTTATTTAAGAGTCAATGAATGACACTATGTAACGACTCTTTAGGGATGTGATTGGCTAACTGTTGTTGTACTTCTATCTATACCAACTCACAGTACATTTTTTCTTATTTAAGAGTCAATGAATGACAGTATGTAACGACTCTTTAGGGATGTTATTGGCTAACTGTTGTTGTACTTCTATCTATATCAACTCACAGTACAATTTTTGTCAAATGCGTTATGTGTTTGATTTCCTAACAAATACTGTTAAATGAGTGCATATTATAACCTTAAACATTCTATAGAAAGACTCCAAAATTCTGAAAGATTTTCATTGCGCTGTGTGAACTTGCCTCGAAGACAAATCACAAATGAAGACAGCCTACAAAAGCAAAAAACGTTTCAAATAAAAGCTCTTGATCCGAGTAGTGTTACTAAAACAGATATATTATATTATTATTATGTTCCTTATATTTTTACAAAAACTCATATTTTCAGACATTGTCTCCAGGGATCCCAATAATGGATCTATTTTCTCCTGTGTGTCATCATCAAATTAACCCAGATCCAGAGCATTTACGATTGGTAGGTTTCTAAATATGTTATACATAGTTTTAAATTAACTACTGCACTAATTTTAATATGGTTCGCCATTCATGATCACTTCATCCGTACAAATGGAGCGATATCACTCCAAAAAATGACGGTGAGTGAAGAACTCCAAATGGATGATGTGGAGTGATAGGATGAGTCGGATATCCATCAGACCAAATTTCCATCACTCCGAACGAATCGTCAATGGGGATACTCGAGTGGACTTGCCCAAATCATACGTCACTTGATTGTCAGTAAAATCTCGTAGTGAAATTTACAGTATTGTACATTTACAGAAATGACTATACAGCTGAAAGAGTTGTGCTCCACATCTATACACTAATTTACTGATCTCTTATAGCCTACTGTCTAAAAAAAGACCACACCTTACAAAAAAGCGCAATTTGGCAAATTCCAACAAATGTCTACACTTCAGAAATCTGGGCACTTGCCAAGTATGCCGAGAAAACTCACTCTGCCTATTGCAGGCTAAGATGAGTTCTCAAAACTGTGTTTTTCACTCTCATTCAATAGTATTTTTGGAATCATAAGTTTTGGACACTGGGATGGTTGGATGACGTTGCAGCAGATTGCTTTACTTTCGGTCAATGAAACTAAAAGAAACTAAAGCTTGATGAGTTTTTTTGAGGACATTCATTCTCTTCCTTTTTGGAGAAAACGTCGTATTGCTATGGATGAATTAACCAAACAAATAATACTAGAATAAGGAAGATATTTCTAAACCTACAACATTACAGTACCATACCAAGTTGTTAAGATACAAACTCTCATCCTTATTTTTACAGATAGCAACCGGTGATTGGTGGTATGTGTTTGCAAAAATTTTGGAATTGCCAGATACAATATTCTTCATTTTACGCAAAAAGAACAACCAAGTGTCTTTCCTCCATGTCTATCATCACTCCAGTACATTTTTTCTCTCCTGGTACTACTTCATCACAGCTACAGAAGACAATCATCAATTTCCAACCTGTTTGAACTCATTCATACACGTTATAATGTACACGTATTACGCCCTAGCGGCGATGGGTCCCGAGTATAAGAAGTATATTTGGTGGAAGAAGTATATTACTGTGATGCAGCTTGTAAGTGAATCTTTTTAAATAACAGCTTTTTTTTAAATAGCAACTTTGAGTGAGCACAGGATCATTAAAAAAATCATATTTTTATATACCTACCTAATTTAATCTTTTCGTAAATCATAAATCTTTGTATAATTAAATCTCATAATATAATAATTCCTGTTGACATTTAATATCTCCAAACGTAAAATCGACATACGTACACATCTGAACCACGCGCGGTAACGTAACCAGAGGTACGTATCAAATTTCCATAGTAGGTATGTGGTGGTTCTGGTACTATGGAAATTATTTATTGTACTATAATAGCCCTAGTATAAGTTTTCGATGATCGAATATCGAAACGATCATCGAAAGAGTTTCGAAAAATGTTCATACTAAAATGATCGAATGATTCGATCGTTTGATTTTATAACACTAATTGTACGCTAATAAGCGCTTATTTGCGCGCAAATAGCTTTCGATAAAACTCGTACTAGCCCCACAGTGGGGGTCCTAATAGATTAGTAAGCTCGTACTAGCCCCACAGTGGGGGTCCTAATAGATTAGTAAACCTCAAAAAGAAAAGAAAGATTGCTTTTTATTTCAGTCATGTTTTTTTTAAATTTATTATGTTTGCTCAGTCCACCATAATATTTTTACTAACTTAATAATTTTCCAATTGATTGCAAAGGTATTATATTTTTTAATTCTTTATTAGTCAAAAATCGGTAATTCAAAATAATGAAACCTAATTTGATATCAAAATAATGACTGGTATTCTGAAATTCACGTTCCAACTCAATGCAAGAAGCTCTTGTTTAGAACTTAATCGGTTGCCAGTAGTTACGCATTGGATAAAACATTTTCAGAATAGCGAAATGTCAAAAGTCTCAATAAAAATTGGATACGATGCAACTCAATCGTCTGTTTTTCATTTCAGAATAACCGTCAATATCTTTGTTAAGGTAGTAAAATAAATATCTATAGTTTGCATTTTTTTTATGTTACAGATACAATTTTTCATGGTGTTATTTTATATGACGTGGGGATATTATTTATCAAAGTGCACCTACACATTCAGTATCGCTAATTTGATGATAGCTGACTTGTTGATAATGATCGTCATGTTTAACAAATTTTACAAAAAGACATATTATCACGAGAAAAATTCATGATAAAACGAGTTTTTTATGGTATTTTTATTACACCTGAACAATATATTTGAACTTGTTAAAACTGTACCATGGCCAAAACATCCCCCTTGCGGATGATATGCCAAAAATTATAAAAAAAAAAAAAAAACTGTACCTGTGCAAATTTGTTTTTTTTATTTACCCACATACCTAATGAAAGCCTCTGCTCTGTATTGCAATTGTTTAATCGTTTTTTTGGGTCTGAACTCAATTCTTCAAACATTAAATGATTAACACATTTCGGGGTTGAGGGTGCATGTCTAGCCTCCAAAAGCTCCCTCCTTGAAAATAGCCTGGTCCCTAGGTACGACATCTTTTAATTTTTTTAAATAAAAAACCTATAATAGAATTGTTTTAAACAATGTTAAGATGCCGATTAATAAGTAGGTAAATAAAATAGTACTAACAAATATTTTCTTGAAAACATGTGTGGTCTGTTCTCTTATACGGAGTTGAATCTTGGACTCTCAAAGTTACTACAATGAACTAAATAGAAGCGTTTGAGATGTGGGTACACCCGATAATGCTCCGCATACAATGGACAGACATGGTCAGCAACACAAAAGTCCTGGAAAAGGCTAAGGTTGATAGATAGTTGCTGACAAATATCAAGGTCCGGAAGGTGGCCTACTTGGGTCATGTACTTGGAGGGGGAAAATACTATTTGCTGCACTTAATCATTAAGGGAAAAATAGATGGAGTGTGGACCTGGCTCCGAAATATTCGTGAGTGGACGGGGATCACGACTCACGAGTGTTGACGGGGAAATTAACACTTCATAGCCCGCGCTCGAAAAATTCTACGATGGCCCGCACCAACGGGAAAACCTTCGGACTTTTTTAATGGCTTATTTTTCATACAAATGAGATGTTTGGAGTTACAAAAAAATGCCAGTATGAAGCTTGAAATCTTCTTTTCCGAATAACATTAAATTATTTTCTCAGAATCTAAAAATAATTGATTAAAATACGATTATATAACAATCCATCTTTTTGACAAACCTTCAAACACCGTCATAGCCCGCGTCTTTAGCAAATAGCCGACTTTTATTGCCCTGCATCCAAGGGCCGGTGTCCAGGTAGTGACATCTTCTTTATTGCTTCGGGGTTGCATTTATTTTATTATTGGGATCGCGGGCCCCTGTCCCAAACTTATCTTTTGTTATCGGGATTCTTTTGTTATTGCCTTCTAGAAATAATTCTCTTCGAAAATGTGGAACATAACAATGAAACCTAGAACCGTCCGCGGCAAAATCTTTTTTACAACTGTTTACGACTGTTGAAACTTTACATACCCTTAACACCCGCTCCCTTGGAGAATCTCCGATGATTAACGAAATAACACTAAAAACTCATTTAATTTGACACATATACCAACTATTTAAAAAAACAATGGTATAATCAACAAATGTGAAGGATATGGTAAGAGCCCAGGGTTCTACATTTAAAGGAATTTTAGGAATTACAAAAAAACTGGCCTGACCGGGGAATCTCCGGGGTGCGGGCTCTGAAGTGTTAAACAAAGAATAACTAATGTAAATAGTTCGATTAAAAAAATAACATTTTAAGCATCTGGCTTTGGTGCTCTTTTCGCGGACTTCATTGTAGACAAATCACATTAGAAAGCGAATCGTAAATTAAATCGCCAAGGCGAATTCTTCGATAACCTATAAATGACTTTGCCGCCTGTGTGCGTGTCGTCGGAAATATAGATGGGGGCAGTCTCATACGGAGCTGTCAAATGCTTAACAAAGGGATGGCCACCATTTCTAATAGTTGCAGTATATCCTTTAACTATATTATTCGTATTCAATCTGATATAGTTTAAGAAACACAATTCTTATACAGCAGTACAAGATTTTCAGGACAAACAACAACACGCCGCAGTGACAGCAAACTTAAAAATGGCGGGGGTCACGTGGTCTATGAGACTGCCTCCTTCAATCTAGGTTCCCTAGTTTGATTTATGGCCCTGCATTCCGGCTTCTCCATGCGAATGAGAGAGACAGCAATAACGCTGGTCTCGGTACAACGGCACTAATGCCCGCGCGTAAACATTAAATCAAAGTACAATCACGATTAATATATTCCTATGCTCATAAATTAAAGCCAAATGATTGTCACACAGGTCATTGTGTCAAACTTTGACGACAAAACATAGCCGATTAATTAGTTTATCTACTGGTAGGTATACTTGGAATCAAAATAAAGCGGAAACCAAAATGCGTTATTTTCATGTTTATGTATATGCCCATCGACCTCGGTAGCCTAGTTGTACCGGCGTGGACTTCAGATCACGAGGTCCCGGGTTCGATTCCCGGTCGGGTCAGAGTTTTTCTAAGTGATTTTCGCTTGAAACTTCTACCCGGGGTTGGCCTGTCTCAGATTGGACGGGACCGGTTGACTGGAAAAAATAATTGCCTCCGGAAATAAGTTCCACCGGCAATACTGATACCTTTGTATAGAAAAGTATTATATTATATTATTACTAGCTGTTAGCCGTGGCTTCGCTCATATGTTACTGTGTTTGGTTTCTCTTCCTAAACCATACAGAATTATATTCTCATCATAATTAATTATAATAAAAAATATCTTGTCCCATTTCCAAGACTGTCTGAGATGTCTGAGTATTTCTTTTTTTATTTATATTCTAAAATTTCCATTAAATAACCCCGTTACCTACTATATTTTTATTATATTTTTGTCATTATCAATCTGTATTCAAATTAAATATGTGTTTCTAATACAAATACAATCAGCCCGAAAACTTAAAATCGCCATATTTTGCTAACTTGTCAGACATTGTCCTATCATAATTCCAAAAAACAACTCGAATAACTTTTATTGCACCAAATGACGTCATTTGAAATCAATTTTTATATTGCTGGATATGAATAAAAAATTGTTAAGGTTTCGAAAAGCAATTAAATTAGTGATCTTTAAAATATTCAAATCAATCTGCTTTGGGCATTTTAAGCTACAAACGTTTTTTAAACATTTCAATTTATATATTTCACTTTCATTTGCTATTGTTGGTCTGGTCGTAAGTTTGAACGTCTTATTTATATCATAAACACCTTCTCCTGACAAAAGCAAACACAAAAAAAAGAATTAGCGATATCGGACCAGCCGTTCAGGCGTGTGTAAGTGTGATAGGGTGGAAACACGTAGAAAGCCGATTCCGACCCGCGCCGACCAGCGCAAAGAGTGTTGTCTATGGTTTCAATGCATTTAAATGGGCATGCCGGAAAGCGGGTTCCTGCTTTTGCTGTGCTGATCCCCATTCAAATGCATAGAAACATTCTTTGTGCTGGTCGGTGCGGGTCGGAATCGGCTTTCTACGTGTCTCCATCCATACGCCCAGAAGCAAGTTATATTAACCCCAATTAGGGTTGCCAGACGTCCTTTATTTTAAAGGACGTCCTGTATTTCAGACGCAAAAATTGATCTTGTCCTTTAATTTGTATTTGTAATAAATATTCGTTATTCAAAATATCGTTCGCTCAGCTAATCTTCTTCTTCTTCTTTTTTTCCGGCAATGCACCCGATCTCGAGTGATTTATGCCCTAATTCGTATTAAAACCAACAAAAAAATACAAATTAAACAAATTAGTCATAGGGAAGGACCACATACATCAGTAAAAAAACTAATCCTCCAAAAATTATATACACATATAATTTTTTTTTTTTTTTTTTCCTTTTTTTATGTCTATGTTATCTTAAAAACACACACACGCACGCACACACCCTCACACACACACACAACCCTCGCACCCTCTCTCACAATGCACACATACACACATTATACTTTTTTATCGTACTTTTTAAGGTGATTTACTATAATTTGATTGACTTTAAAATCGTTAAGTGCCAAAAGGGATTGAATCTTGATAGGGAAAGTGAGACAGATCTTTGAAATTTCTTTGATAAAATCATGGTTTGGTAAGAGCGGGCAATTAAAGAAAACGTGGTCTATTGTTTTTTTCCTCCCTCCCACATTCGCAAGTAGCGTCACCAACTATACCGATTCTAGCCAAATGGAAAGATAGGACGACGTGTCCCAATCGTAGTCGTGTTATTAGATATACATTCAACTTAGGAATTTTGCAATTTTTAAACCATGGACTATACGGGATATCACTCTGCACTGCCCTGTAATGACCACCAGTCGCAGAATTCTTAAAAACTTCATTCCATTCCTCCCGAATAGAATGTTCCACAGTGTTCATGCAGTCTGTGACAGGCAGAATAAATTAATGCGGCAACACTCCGCACGTACAAGCATCTTTGGCAAGAGTATCTGCCCTCTCATTACCACTTATTCCGATGTGAGAGGGTATCCAAACGATCATCACGGTAAGCTTTCTCATGAACGCCAAGTGCAAGGAACTCTTTATGTCACCCAAAACATGAGAACTCAAGGAAGATTTTGAGTTTGTGTTTAAGCAATTAACGAGACTCAGAGAGTCAGAGAATATTACGGTGCGGGGTAATGACTGAGTTAAAACCTCCAACAGTGCTTCCCTCATCGCCACGCATTCGGCTGTGAAAATGGACGCCTTTCGAGGAAGCTGAAACATTCTATTAATGTCAAGGGAAGGGATGCAAAAAGCTGCTCCACATTCTCCACCGGAAGCCTTTGATCCGTCAGTAAAGACTCTAACAAAGGAGCCCCAATCCTCGTCCACCTTTTGGTTGAATAAAGTATTGACTACATGCGGGGGAAGCGATGCAAACGACCTATTGATATCAATAGATTCGACGATATTTGGGGGGTATACAGTTGCTTCGAATGGAATGGAGAACATCGGAAGTGAGGAAGCCAAAGAGTCAGAAAATTCATTGCAAATGCTTTCAAAAATCGAACAAAGTAGGGGCGGCACTTTCGAATGTCAGTAAGAATTACTCCGACAGCTGTCCAAAAGGACGTGTAATACCGGGGTGAGGGGGTCATCAGATAAACCTCTCTTCAGAAGAAACTTAAAACCAAGGAATTTTCTACGCAGTGTGAGAGGTCTTTCCACGCACTCCGCCTGGAGGGCGACCAAAGGAGATGACTTCATAGCTCCTAAAATGAGTCGAAGGCACTTTGACTGGACTCTTTCCAACTTGATGGACAGGTACTTCGGGAGAGGTTCCATGAGGAAACTACCGTAGTCTAAATGACTACGGACGAGAGCACAATACATTGTCCTCATAGAAGACGGGTGGGCTCCCCACCAAACTCGAGACACCGCTCTCAAAACGTTGATGCTTTTTTCACATTTTTGTATTGTTTCTTCAATATGCATATTCCAATTAAGTTTTCGGTGAATGGTCATACCAAGGAATTTAAGAGAATCCCTGATTGGTATTGACACATTGTTACATTTGATAGAAACGTCTGGTATCTTGTGTTTGTTGGAGAAAATTATCACTTGACTTTTATAAGGAGACAAGGACAACCCGGCCTCGGAAAACCAAGGCTGTATGAGGTCCAGAGTGTTCTCCATTCCATTCACAGCTCGAGACATTATATTATCCTTACAGTATACTACAAAATCATCTGCGTATTGCAAAACACTACAATAGGGAGGGATGCGGAAATGAAGATCCTGGGTGTATATGTTAAACAAAATGGGACTTAGTGAAGAACCCTGAGGCAAGCCTCTGCACACCGCTCTCTGAATTGTCTCCCCGGGAGTCTCAATTAAGAGCTGACGTTCGCATAGTATGTTAGAGATCAATCGACAGGTGGGGACAGGCACCCCCAAAGAAACCATTTTATTGTAAAGTATTGGTAACAACACATTGTCATAGGCACTTGAGACGTCCATGAAACAAGCTACCATAACCTCCTTTTTGGACTTGGCTATATGTGCATCTGTAATCAGAATACTCAGGTTGTCCAGGCAGGATTTACCTTTCCGGAAACCGAGCTGCCGCTGAGGAAGTAGGTTGTTCGTCTCCAAAAACCATTCGAGTCTATCTTTTATCATTTTTTCTAAAATTTTACGAAAGCAACAAGACAAGGCTATTGGTCGGTAGGACTGTCCCAAAGATGGGTCCTTACCTGATTTTAGGATCGGGATAATTATTTGCCGTTTCCATGTTTCTGGAACAGAGCCACATTCCAAAATTTGATTGAATAATTTCAAGAGTTGCAGGAGGAAGGGGGTTGGGAAGTGTCTAAAGAAAGAATATGGGATCTTATCTGGGCCAGGGGATGAGTCTCCTGACGATTGTATTGCATGTACCAGTTCGTCTAGGGAAAATTGAGAAGAGAGAAAGCAATTATCTTGTTGGGACGCTGAGCTAACTTTAACCGTTTCCGACTCATTAGGTACATAGGGAGGTGCAAGCCTCTCCACAAAACTATCGACCCAATCAGAACATTTATTTGGGTTGGGCTTGGGAGACAAAGAGCCTCTGAACTTTTGAATTGAGGACCAGACCTCGGAAATCGGAGTGTCTGGAGAAATAGAAGAACAATAGTCCTGCCATCCCCGACGTTTCTTTTTCCTAAGGAGTTTTTTAGTTTGGGCCTGAATGTTACGGAATGAAAAGAAGTTTTCCTGAGAGGCGTATCGTTTGTACCTCTTGATGGCGTCGGATCTCAGTTTAACCATATTTGTGCACTCCTCATCCCACCAGGGGGGAGATGATTTTTTCCTTACACCGGTCTTTTGTTTGGGAATTGAGGCATCTGCTGCTTCAATTACGCTTCTGGACAGATCATTTGCGAACGTATCCACCAAAACCTCACCGCTGTCTATGCCGCGCTTGGCAACGCTACAATTAGCAAGGAGGTCTTTGAAGTGAGTCCAATCTGCATTTTTTGTTCTATAACCTATTCTTAACTGAGATTTGTGGAGTTGGATCCTATTGTTGCGGATCGACAAGTGAATCGGAAAGTGATCGCTCGAGTAAGGATCACAGTGAAGGGGCTAAATCAGCGGAACAAAGAGAAACGTCAACTGCACTAGGGTTTTGATTAGGTAAAGAGAGTCTGGTAGGCTGACCATCGTTTAGGACTACTAAATTCTGGTCATCAGCAAACTCTAAAATAGCCCTTCCAGCCGGATCAGTGAAATAGCTACCCCAGGATGGTGAATGTGCATTGAAATCGGCTAAGAGGATACAAGAGGATGGAAGGCTGGAGACAACCCTCGTCCAATAATCAGAATTGAATGCAGTTCTTGGAGCAGAATAGACCGAAAAAATAACAATACCTAGGATCTCTGCGGTTACTACTTGAGATCCCGGAAGGGGAAAAGTGGAGGTTTTTTTTAATAAGAAGAGCGGCTCCGCCTCTACCGTCGGAACGATCGTCCCTCAGGCACACGTAGCCTGGAAAAGACACGACGGTATCTGTGGAAAACCATGATTCGGAAATTCCAGCAACGTCCACGTGATGCTTTTTCAGAAGAAAAATAATGTCATCCCTGTTACTAACCGCACTGCGGCTATTCCACTGAAGGATTGACAGGTTGTTGATTTTCTGTATTTTCGGAGCCATTTTCGGAGACAAATTTATTTAGAGATTGAATTAGAGCAGCGTATGAAATGTCAGAATTCTTGGATGAAAGTGCTTCTAAAAGTAAAGAGATCAATGATTTCAGGAAATTTTTGTTGTCAGAGTTAAAATCTTTTGAAAGTCTTTCTATATTTTGGGCAGATGATTCATAATTGTTTTGAAGGGCAAATCCATTTGGAGAGGATGATAACATTTCCCCATTTGGGGAGATTAAAAGGGCGTTAAGCTCCGTTCGGTCGTAAGACAGAGACGGGGGGTTTCTTGGGGACTTATAAACAAATTTACCTCTCGCGGGGGTCGATCTAACTGAGTTATATGAGATGTTTTGTTGAGAGTTCTCAACGATGACATTGCGTTGGGGAATGGGACGGGGGTTTGGAACGTCTTTTTTTACGATATTTGCATACGATAGTTTTTGTTGGGGATGACGTTTGGAGGCTTGAAGAAACGAGATATTGTGAAAGGCCATGGATTGTTTTATTTCCTTCTGTCTTTGGTACTCCGGGCATGCCAAACTTATTGAGACGTGGGGTCCTCCACAATGGAAGCAGGTAGGCTCAGAATAACACTCATTTGCAGGGTGATTTTCGCCACATTTGAAACATCTTTCAACTGATTTACACACTGTTTTAGTATGGCCAAAGCGAAGGCACTTAAAACATTGTACTGTAGTATAAAAGTATGTTTCAACGGGAAAACTATTGTAATATATGTATATATTGTTAGGCAGACTTTGTCCCTCGAAGGTCACCACAATCGAGCCAGACGGTTTCCACTCGACTTTTCCCGAGGACCTGTCTTTGTAGCTCAGCCTACGGATCTTCAGCACCTCTCCAACATCGGGATTAGACACTGAAATCGCGGCCATGATATCCTCGTCAGAGATGTTTGTAGACACACCCCTTATAAGACCCATGCGGGTCACGTTGTGGGTTGGGATATATGCTTTGAACGCTGAGTTCGACTGGATATAGATATTTTTAATGAAGGAATTAGCCGAACTGGCCATGGAAAACTCCATGACCAGACGGAACTTCCCCTCCGACTTGATGGAACCATTAATAATGTTGTTAATTTTTTTATTACCTATAAAGAAATTTACCGAAGTCCATGGGGTGGATTGACTTGCCAGGTTCTGTACTCTGGACAAAAACAATGAACGGGCCAAGAGATCTTAAGGAGTAAAAATGTTCCCGTAAGGGAGTCTCCTTGGGTTTTGAAGCATTCGATGAGGTAGAAACAGACTGATTGGAGGATAAATCAGGGTCAGATATGAGACATTCCTCGGCTTGAGTCATTTTTCTCTTCCGCTTATTCGTTTCTTGAGGATCCGGAGGATCTGGAGGGAGAGGTGGAACGGGAGGGTGAGGAGGTACCTCCATCTTCTATGAAGATGGAAGTCTGAACACCCTTTCTATACCAGAAACGATAACAGAATAAAGAAAAGTAAATAGAGAGAAAAAAAGAATAATAGTAAATAAAAAACTTAATACGGACCTGATCCTTGAAGAATATTACAAATAAAAACCAAAAAATAAATTTTTATACTTAAGTTACATTCCACTTTGCGACAATAACAACACGAATATACGAAAAAATATTTCCTGAAGCACAGCGCGAACAGCGAACACACACGTCCTTCCGAGTCGGCAGCGAGCTGGAGAATGGCTCAGCTAATCGTACGCCCAGTTTTTCTTGGTAAATACCGAGATGTTGATGGATAGCGTTAAACTGATTACGTTATTGAAACCGGGTGTTACTTAGCTTCGATAAACGACAAACAACGTTGCATTGCGTTTTTTTTAATAAATGTCGCTACTGATATCATAACAGTATTTTCGTTACATTAATGCAGAACTATCGTAAGTTCATGTTTTGGTCAAAATGAGTTGAGTATGAGGAAATGTCGAGCATAGACCAATATATTATGTGCAGAAATATCCCATCTCACATTGATTACTTTTTTTACCAATTCCTCATAAACATTTTGATCCTAAATAGATGACACCGTGATTGTTAATGCATAAAATATAAAATAAAAAAATGTTAAATAAAGATAACAATTATTTCAATAAATGTGAGCTTTAACATGTACAATGTACTAATGCATGTCAAAAGTTGGGTTGAATTTTAAAAATATTTTAATTATTATGACATATGTCAAACTTTAAACTGCTCCTGTCAAAAATTACTCTTGAGATACTTAGGATAGTTCTGCATTAAGGAAACGTTTTATTAAAAAAATATTGATGTCCTTTATTTTCACCCTATATCCTTTATTTAATCGTATCAAATCCTCTAATATATAAAACGGGAGCTGGCAACCTTTTGTATTAACCCCATATTTTATATTAACCCCAACGACATTTTGTATAGGTACCTACCTAATTATTCATTTAAAATTTTACCTTTTTCGTGTATAAAATTCGCATTAATATTAACAAATAATATCTTCTCTTTTAAGAAAAAGTATTCACAATTCTTCAATCTAATTTTTGCACCTTTATTAATAAAATAATCTTTTTGCAAAGTTCACGTAATGGACTAACCTAGTCCAACACACGGAGTTTGACCTTGTCCACTTGTCCACGTGTAATCGTGAACAGTAGGTATAGATAGTTACCTATGTCATTGTGTTGAAAGGCAATATTAGGCCCACTGTCCACAGCGTATGATAGCGTAAATGTTCTGTGATGTCTTTGTTATGTTAAGTTTTTATGTGTTACTCTACCAATATACAGTAAAGTATGAATAAAATAAAATAAATTCCCATACTTATACAGTAAAATAAATTGTAAACGATTTCTTGCAGCTGCACATACAAAAGACACGGATTTTTAATTATTTTTTTGCATTATTTATTTATTGATCTATGCAGGACTTACGCCGTCTGATTTATTGCTATTTATGCTGAACCTCTGGGCGTGTTTATTTTTGATCAGATAGTTGAAAAGTATCCGTGTTTGTACAAGAATGCTATTAATTATTGTGATTTTTTTTCTAAGTATATATAAATGTAAGTAGAATAATTAACGCATTTGACTTTGAATGAAGTAATAAGCTAAAGACGTATTCATCACACATTTAGTAGCCCGGGCTGCACGGCGTACTTTGTCACGTCTCGTACGCTATGCCGCGCCGCCGTGGACAGTAGGCCTTTATTCTATCTACTCATATTATTACGTTTGATGCAAAACAAAAAAATATATTAAGCCCTATCTCCCCTTAATCTGAATCTTTGACAAAACAATGAAACAGGACAATTTTTATTTTTAAGGAAGAATCTATATATTAATTTACAGCTTTCTAATTTTATTTATCTAAGTGATATGATTTTTTGATAAAAATCACCACGCACCGTAAATATTTTTTACTTTTAAAAACGAAATAATATAATTTGACTCTTTCTGAAGAAATTAAATTTTTTGAAATTTCGATAAAACCAGTTTTAAACTTATTATTATTATTTTAAACTTAAAAATCATCCCTTTTTATATGTGCTCTTTTTCATCCCTTTTAGTGAAAATTTGGAAAAAATGACCAAGAAACCTACTACTCATTTCTATAGGAAAATTCTTATACCAAATCTCAAGTTCCTACCATGTCTAGTTTCCGAGATATTCGTATACATTTTAAAAACATACAACCCTATTTTTCACCCCCTTAGGGATGGAATTTCCAAAAATCCTTTCTTGATGGAAGGTTTTGTATTAAAACCTACCTGATATCCAAATTTAGCTTCTCTACGATTAGCCGTTTGGGCTGTGTGTTGATGAGTGAGTATGTCAGTCAGTCAGTCAGGCATTTTCCTTTATTATTATAGATATCAGTATCTACCTACTTAATAGTGCCATTTTATGAAATGATTCCGCTTCCAGTACATGCTACATAATATTATTCAATGAGTTGGATTGGTTTTGTCTTATTTATTTAATACTAGCCTTCCCGAGAGACGTTTTCTGTGGTCCTATAACCAGAGGCGGCCCGTTCGTGTGTGCATAATGTGCACTGCGCTCCCAGAAACAAAAATACATAATTAATTCGATTGACTTAAAATAATAACATTAAAATATTTCTAAAACATCCATATTTTATTCATATTAAAAGCTCAGGCAGGAATAACGCGAGAAAACACGCGCGCTCAGATATTCTACCACGCCTATGATGTATCGATGCTGCGTGTGCACATTTGAAAATGCCCGATAATTTTGTTAACTTAGTATGAAAAATTTCTAAAACGCTCGGAACGGTGGAGTAAGTGGCTACTGTAAGAGTAGCAAATACGTATGCGAGAATGAGAGGAAACTACCATCATGTGCTGTAAACCATAATTTTGTTGTTATAGATTTTTTCATAGATGGCGATGGCGTTGCAGGAAACCTGTTCCATACTAACTTTAATATTATATTTTATTTATTTCTTATTCATTTTTCAACTTTTCATTAGTTATTCTCTTATCCGGAGCGGAGAAGAATCCAATAAATCAAACATCGGAATAATCTGTACAGCCGATCTCGAGTGTTCGCACTAACCCGACATTCATTTATATTATGAGATATTTTGCTTGGGGCTAGAATAGAATTTCGCAATCTTTTTCGGTTGGCGGATCTTTTCACCAGTTCGCCAGATTATTTTCAAAATTTCTGTCTTTCTTCGGGAGTGGAGAACTATAGACCTGGCTGGAGTATTTCAATGAACTTACCAATTGGAAAGAGGTTTTAAAATTATCTGTATTCCTGTATATCGCCATAGAAACTATCTTTCCTTAGGATCTATTATGTTCTTGGGGTTCAGGGTGATACTACATCAATCTCCCAAACTCTTCACTTTGGCAATGGAAGATATTTTTGAAAATCTCAAGTGGAACGATGAATGCATCAATATAAAATAAATGGACATAGACTCAACCATCTGCGGTTTGATGACGATGTGATACTTCTTGCGAAATCCTTTGAAGAACTATCGGAAATGCTTTGCGAATTATGTAGACGAGGAATCAATTAAAATTGGCTTAGAGATAAGCCTCAAGAAGACGCAAGAAATGTACACCGAGAATAGGTACAGACCCTGTCATAGAGAAAATATACAGAAGGTAGATAAATATTTATATCTTGGACAAGAACTAAAGGTCACAAGAAAAAACCAATCAACAGAAATTCCCAGAAGGGTCAGACTGGGATACGTGACATCTTTCTCTGGAGAAAACCACCATTTGATTAGTCTACTTATTGATTTCATTGTACAGATCCTTACAGTTGTTGGATTTATTGTTTGATCCTTAGATATTTTTTTCTTTTTAGCGTTTAGTTTTTTTTTTCGTTATATTGAACTTTGCTCCCCATTTAAACATTGTTGCGCTTAAATATTGAATATTTTTTCGGCAAGTTGAAGATGACGAATAATGTCTGCTTAATTAGGGATTTATATACAACAGTTTGACTGAATTATGCCGTACGTATAAATTATTCAAATCGATTACAAAATGACTTCCACCGAGTGACCGAGGAAAAATCTAGCGTTTATTTTTTACGAACAGTCCGCTTGTCAAGTAACAACTTCACATTTTTATGTATACTTGCATACATAGCCGTATATCAGTTTTATAAAAAGAGGTCGAGCAAAATAAGATTAATGAGCATTATTTGCGTTACATTGAAATACTTATAATATTAGTATTATTGAAAAATAAGTTAAATACTTACATGAAGTTACTAGTGATATAAAAATTCGAGTTATATCAACCTTTTCTACGATGTTGATTCTTTAAAAAAGTAAGTTATTTTTAAATAAAAAAATCCTGAACATGGTGATCGTATGTCGTTGCATTATATATAAAGTGTATTTGATTGTGCTTTTGTTTTCTTTGAAGAGTCTGTAAGAGTGTTGCATGTGTTTTTCTCGTTCAACATTTTTTTTAAGAAACCTTAATCTGAAGATTGACGTTGTCAAATTTGTATAGTACCTCAGTGCAATATATTATACCTGTGGTCATTGGTCAATTTCTGATAAGTGCAAAAATGTCATTAGGTTATGTCATTGTCAGTAGGAAAGTTTAAAGGTTTGAATTGCTACTGTAAATTGGGTTTTCATCTAAGAGTCATCAATTTAATCAACATTTACATAAATTCTTATGTTTTTGCTCCCTGACTGGTTAGATTTGATATATTTTTTTTATTTTCAATGCTGTTATGACACTTGTCATATTTTGACCAAACCAAAATATCCCAGGAATGAAAGAAAAAAGTCACTTATCATAAGTGTACCAAATTTATTACTATAACAAGTTCTTGTGTTTTTAATAGCTTGTTAATAAGTCATCAATAAAGGTATTTTTGGGAATATAGGCAGCCTTAAAAAGTTTAAATAATTTGGATGTAAAAATATAGGGTAAGTAGGTACCTGGGTACAAATTGAGTGATACGATATTAGAAATTCTAGCTGATCAAATTGTAGCATACTGCAAAATGATTTAATAATAAGGTATTATTCATTAATAAAACATATGGTATCGAAGTTGAACTGCTTTAATTTTAATCAATAAAAACAAAATAAAAATATATGTAAAAATCAGGCTATTATAAAGATAAACGTGAAATATTCGTTAACAGCGGTGTTTATTTATTTAATTGTAATAGTTGCCCTAGCGTATAATATGTAGGACAATCAGGACGTTCGGTTAAAAAACGCGTACATGAACATTTTCTTAGTTTTAAAAATCGGGATAATAAATCGTCATTTGGGGAACACTTTTGATCTAGATTCGGGAATAAAATTAATTCATAAATGTGATAAAGGCAAACGTATGGATAAGTTAGAAGCGTTAGAACTGAATAGGTATAATATTGATAGCTCAGTTAATATTCTTAATGACCAAATGGAATTGAATAATTCACCCCTTTTAAAACCTATTGTTTGAAAAAAAAACTGCTAACCTAACCTAACCAAACTGCTCAATAGAATAATAATAGACCAAAAAATCCCAGATGATTGGAGACAGAGTTATCTAGACCCATTTTATAAGAACAAAGGGGACTCACAGCTGTGCGAAAATTACAGAGCTATAAAGCTGATAGCACATACCTTCAAGATATGGGAAAGAGTGATAAGTAGAAGACTGCAGAGCCTCACAACAGTGACGGAAAACCAATGTGGATTTGTGCGGGTAAGATCTACCACTGATACCATACAGACGATAAGAATAATCCAGGAAAAATATCAGGAGAAAAATAATGACCTTCATATGGTATTTATTGATTTGGAAAAGGCCTTTGACAGGGCCCCACGTAGACTGATATGGGAGGCACTTAGAAACCAAAACGTTTCTGAATATTATATAGAGCTACTAAAGGATATGTATTTCAATATTCACACATGTGTGAATCCAGCCCAGCTGGAGTGAGTGACCCATTCGATATCAGTGTTGGCGTCCATCAGGGATCGGCGCTCAGTCCACTGTTGTTTATTTTGGTAATGGATTATCTAACATCCGATATACAAGCCCCAGCCCCATGGAGCATGCTGCACGCTGATGATGTGGTGCTGATGGACGAAACTCAGGCCGGGCTGCAGCGGACTCTAAATAAATGGCAAGAGGCTTTGGAAGCAATTGGTCTAAGAATTAGCCGAACGAAGACCGAATACATGCCATTCTACTTTTCTGGACAGCGGCCGGGTGGGCCACATATCATGCAAATTCAGAGTGAACCAGTGCCCACAGTCGAGTCCTTCAAGTACCTTGGAAAAATGCTGACCGCTAAAGGTCGAATTGATGACGACATAGCGCATCGCTCAAGACTTGGTTGGATGAAGTGGAGATCCGTATCGGCTGTACTGTGTGACAAGAAAATGCCCATAAAAATAAAGGGTCAGGTCTACAAAACGGTGGTCAGACCAGCCATGACCTACTCATCTGAGTGCTGGGCCCTAAAAAGCAATCACGCCCAAACTCTGCACACCAACGAGATGAAAATGCTCAGATGGGCTGGTGGTGTTACAAGGTTGGATATGGTCAAAAATGTCCATATCCGTGGTAGTTTCAAAGTCATTCCAATTGGAGAAAAAGTGACCAAGAACAGACTTAGATGGTACGGACACGTAATAAGAATGCCACAGGAAAATATGATGACAATGGACATAGAAGAAGGACCCAGAAGACCAGGTAGACCCCTAACTACGTGGATGTCCACAATAAAAAGGGACTTGAGAGAGGCAAGGCTTCGCGAGGATGACGCGGGGGACAGAGGGACTTGGAGGATGAGGACTAGGAGAGTCGACCCCGCGTAAATGGGATACAGGCTAGGGCAAAGAAGAAGTCAGCTTAGATAAAAATATGTCACTTTCTGCTAACTCAACAGTTATCAGATTTAGATCTTACTGTTACTAATATTCTAGGAACTTTGATCAATTTCTGATAAGTTATCATAAATTGACCGGAAACAAAATCCATTTTTAAAACATATCATATTCTGATCAATCCACTACAGACATTTATGTATACACTACACTTATCTGAGTTTGATCAAATGAAAGACCCTACGAAATATACAAGAACTGCATACTTATCTCAAAATCGCAAATTTTGCACTTATCAGAAATTTACCAAAGACCACAGAGTCATATATGCCTAAATTTGTTTTTGCAACAGTTTAGGAACATTTGGACAAGACATTTTTAAATCAGGAATTCCTAAAATATTACAGACGTATACTCTTTATCTTCCCATTTTTATGAATTTATCTTAATTCTTACCAATGCACACAGAAACATGATAAAAAATAAGCATTACAAGGCTACGTACAAAAGGAAAGTGTTGGGCAATAGCGGGATTATCAGCTTAGCGCCGATCTCTTACATGAAGGCATTAGGTATAGATACAGCTGATATTCAAATAAAAAAGTAAACACAGATAAAAGGTTATAGAATATTACACTCACACCTTTCGGGCCGTGGTCGGGTTCGGGTCGGAGATTTCTTGGCATTGTTTTGCTATCAGTCAAGTGACACTGCCCTTTTTAGCGACCATTTCTCATCTTGCGTGGCCTTTTTCCAGTACTTTCATCTACGTTTGCCCTTACTCTCTTTAAAATTAAATTAACACTTTTCTATAGAAAAGTGTCAGTATAGCCGGCGGAACTTATTGCCTGAGGCAATTATTTCCAGTCAACCGGTCCCGTCCTATTTGAGAAAGGCCAATCCCGGATAGAATTTTCAAGTGAATTAACTATTAATTTCCAATTACTTAACCAACGAAAATGGGACATAATTTTTGTTGTCCCAAACATGAATTGTTCCCAGACGACACCGTAAGAGCAGAGGCAACGACATCCGATTAAATGTTTGATCCGAAACACGCAGGGCCGTAACCAGGAATTTATTTGGGTTGAGAACCCCTCTCCGATATATTTGATTAAGTTTCAGAACTCTCCTCACATATTATAGATAAAATTTGATAGTGTTCTTCGGCAATTGAAGTTATAGCATTTAAGGTCACTCTCTTTCATGGACAGTTCACATGAACTCTCTCATGTGCATGAAAATTGATATTTTTTCGAAGTATGTACTTATCTATAAAATGGTGCTTTGATATAATTAGGAACAAAGTCTTAAGTATGCAGAAGTGTTTGAAATCATGTCAATTTATAAATTTAATATAGACATCTTTATTTTGTATATACACTTTTGTAACCATTCATTCTAATTTACAGATAAACTAGAAAAAAATTGATGAACTAGAGATGGCCAACAAAGTGACTGTTGATCCCCTGGCAAATGCATTATTATGGACAAGCACAACAGGTAGGTATCTTGTGACTCAATCATAAATCTGTACTCAATCAATTCTCACTCGAGAAGATTCTCAGATTAATGTTTACTAAAATCAATGTTCACAAATTTTGCAAGTGTCTTCAACGCTTTTAATAAGTTAATATTCGAGTACGAATATGTAAAGACTAATGACTCTAACAATTCATTACTTATGATCGATTTTTAAATGGAACAAACCACTACGGGCTTACGACCGTCTTCTACTGTTATTTCGAAGGCTGGCTTAGTGTGATCACTTTACGTTAACAACGTTCGCCATTAGGTGGTAATGTTTAAGTCTCCGAAACTCCTAATCATGAAAATTCACGACATGTTCAACATGTCGAAAAATCCCATGTACCTATGCAACAAGTAGATATTTAATAATTAATGAGATATAGATAGTTGATAATAAACGTGATCAACTACTGTAAAATTTCTATCGGAATTTGAAACAACATCACGTTGGAAATACCATCAAAATGCAGAAGATTGCTGTGGCACCTATAACACTTACATTAAACCCCTGGCCCTGGTCAGATCAACAAAATTTTTGGAATCACAAACATGATGTCGCGATATTGGTGAAAAATACTATAAAAGGCTGAATTATAACTAAAAGCTCTTTATTATAGTTATTTAGTTATGATAATACTCATGTAAGAAGATTCATTCACTCAAGATTCACGTGAGAAGCTCACGGGAATGTTGTATGGGCTACGTAGTTTTCCGAAGTATTCTGTATGGGCGATATAAACATTCCCATACAACATTTTGTTACTTCACTCCAGCGTAAATATCACGGAAACTTAGAATAGGGGAGAGCTACCTACTAGTTCTCAAAATAAAGGCATTTTTTACGATTTAAATAATAAAGTTTTAAAGTACCTATTTCATTTCAAATCTTTTAATATATATTACAGATCCAGAGACGCACACATGGGCGCTGGCGCATCCTTGGAACCCTTTCATCATCGTCATCGCATATCTAGCAGTAGTTCTGTATATTCTGCCAACTTTTATGAAAAACCGGCAGCCCTATGTTCTTAAGAATCTTATAGTGGTCTATAACGTGGCCCATGTGATACTCTCCGTTTATTTAGTTTACAAGGTTGGTTTTCCAAAATAGGTGTGTTAACTGCGATATTTTGTTAATACCTATAAGATATATTTAAATGTTATGAATAATTTTCAGATAATGTATCCGGGAATCCCGTTTTTAGATTTGTTTTCTCCCGTGTGCCACCATAAAGTTGACGTCAGTCGAGAGCATTCACTTGCGGTAAATATTGCTCAACTTATATATATTATTTATAATTTCTGCTGCCAAGTTGTTGGAAATCTAGAGAACTGATACACTAATGCCAAATCTACCGCGCATCCCAGGGGCCCATGTCATATTGAACAAATGGCTGCCACCGTCAATAACAGCCACAGTATCTCAAATTCCGAGTCAAAAAACATGAATTTGACAGTTGATGGTCACGTTTTTTTGAGTGGAAGTTTTGGGCAGGTTAATGGTTTTGGTTTTTAATAAAACGACGGTTACCGTCTAACTTATAAAAAATTCGTTAATCGTAAGATAACATATAAATCACTGATCAGTTTTTACTTAAATTATAAAAAAATATTTAATCCGCGTTCGTTATGTATGAAGATGACATTTCATACAAAATTTTGTAAGCAAACAAATAGTAGCTGGGCAACGAGGGTAGTAACTACCAATATTCGCTATGTCAGCCTTGAACGACTTATTGCTGCAGAATAGGTACCTTAGTTTTTTATTATTTATTTTATATCAAAATATAGTTAAGTCGTTATTAAATCATACGAAACCTTTATGTTTCAGCCAAAATAAACCAATTCATGATTGATCACTTCAATTTTAATAATTGTACCTACTTAAAAAGTATTCTTTGAGTATTTTCTTCAAAACGTCATTATATTTCTTATTAATTTAGCTGGTGCATCAAGGTTGTAAGACCTCGATGATTACGGGAATGCAATATTTGCTTTATTTCTTTAAAATTTCTATTATCAAAATGATAAACCAAAACAAAATGGACCAAAATATGAAGGGAGCACCTAATTGGACGGGAAAAAAAACTTAAAAACAGTATATTGATTACAGAAAGCGTTGTTGTACACTCGAAACCATTTTTTTTTTGTTGAGGCCTTCCACCCGATATCGAGTGATTTTGGCCATTCATCCATATACAAGTGACACAAGTTAAAAGAAAAATGGTAAAATTATTGACGAACAAAAATGTAAAAAGTAAATATTGCCACGCGCAAGGGCGGATCCAGCCTTGGCACCAGGGGGGGGGGTCACAAAGTAAAAAAAAGGTCATCTTAAAAATTTGGTATCTGGAAATTACACTTTTCTTAAAAAAAAAAAAAGGTCATTTTCAAAATTTGGTATCTGGAAACTGCACTTTTCATAAAAAAAAGGTCATTTTCAAAATTTGGTATCTGGAAACTGCACATTTCCTAAAAAAAAAAAAAAAGGGTCATTTCCAGGGGGGGGTCATGGCCCACATGAAATTATAATATGCTAGCAAAATAAAGATTTTATTAATAAATATCACTGCCCTACTTGAGATTACATAGCCTAGGGGGGGGGTCATGACCCCCCTGCATCCGCGCTTGGATACGCGCCTATCCACACACAGTGCAGGGGCAGTCGCGGGTACATCGACAACGAATCGCCACCACGGCCGCCCTACACTCTGCGACGCGATTAGACTGACCACTGCACATTTAAATCTTTAAATTATTTAATTTAATAAAACCCGCCAGTTGTTTAAATATTTTTTGAGAGTTTAATGAAAGAAGATATGAGATATTGATTGGACGTTCACATCCAACCAGACTATTGTAAAAAATCCGTATTAGAAGCGATAGGGCAACCAAAAAAATATGATCCAACGTTTCGACGTCCAGACCGCATTCGCAGTATGGATCATCGACTATTCCGATTCTGCAAAGATGGGAGGCCACCAGGCAGTGTCCCAGACGCATCCGGCTAATAACCGATATGGTGTTTTTATGGTATCTATGCTTATAAAAGCACGGTTTCCCAGGTATTTTTGGTTGAATAGCCTTATATTGTTTACCTTTCTCTGGATTTTCCCAAAGCAGATCCCAAGCCCTGGCTCCTCGAGCCCTTAACACAAGATAAGTATCACCAACCGAGGAACCAAAAGACCCTGGGACACCACCTTCTGAAACCGCAGTTTTTGCCAGATCGTCAGCTTTTTCGTTTCCATGTATACCCTGCAACTCGAAACCATTGTCAGTTGACATAAAATCCAACATGGCGGGGTAAAATCTACAGAGATCGGCTCGCAATCAATCGATATGGGTTAAACTACCTCGACGACGGCTTGATCGCAAATATTCTACCGCTAAACTCTTCTTTTCCACTGATCACAGTTTTTTTTATAAAACAGGTAGTGTTTATCAGCAATTCTCTATCAATATTTGCCATTTTCAGAATCTCCGAATTACTGAACATATCCGTCCCATGAATTCGTATAGGTACTATGTATATAAAAATACCCAGAAACCCTTATTCTATCCTATTTCTTTACTTTATAATTATTATTGTAGTACAATTGTATTTTTGTTACAAGACGTTGAGGTCAAAAATAAAACATTTTTAGGTAGGTAGGTATATCGAAAAATCTTCGAGAGTTGATCAAATTGATAATTAAAAAACATTTGATAATGGAGACGCTAGTATCCAAAAACCGATTCATGTTTGAATTATAAGTACATTTTGTGATAGAACTATATAAGACTCTTTTATTTTTATTTTGAACTAGCTTTCCCGACAGACGTTGTCCTGTGTTCCTAACTATGATTATTGAATTCGAATTTGTATGGTGATGAATTATTAATAATTATCATTTGACCAATGTGATTCCGAACGATGCGTCTGTTTTAAACCATGTATATTCCATCCGCATTCTGTCAATCGCACCAATTGACAATTTCTGTCGATATTTCAAAATTGGAATAAAAATTATAAAGCGGTTCGTGGCTCAACTCGTAGAGCACCTGGCTAGAATTTATTTATTTATTTATTTGTAACATCACATTATGAATAAAAATTATAAGGTAAAAAGTACTAATAAGGTTGTCTACGTAGAGTTTTCTTTAATTTTCTAATTTTCCATGAATTTTTCTTTTTTTTTTCTTCTAAAAAGACATTCTCCTGATAAAAGCCTACACGACAAAAAAAGAATTAGCGAAATCGGTCCAGCCGTTTAGGCGTGATGCGATGACATCGGGAAATAGCTCTCCATTTATATACGAGATACCTACTAGAGGTCCGCCCCAGCTTCGCACGGGTAGATAGATACTTAAAAATAATTTAGTTTTCATACAGATCCCTAACTTTTTCAAAATATTTTATAGCAAATGTTAATCTGGAGTAATTGCATTGCAATGTATCGTGTCACGTCACTTTACCACCGTGACTACTTTGCGCGGTATTTTTTACTAAACTTGACATGGCTCCCCTCAGTCCCCTCCCCGCTCCCGTACGCACTCTACATCGGATAAGTTGAGATGATAAGAGACTAAGCTTTTTTTCCAATACTCACATTTATAAACTCGTGATAACTTTCGAATGGAATGTCCGAATTGAATAATTCAAAAAGTTATACAAATATATTGAAGCAGACTTGAATATGAACTAATTTATTTTAATAAGGAGTAATACCAAGATACCAATAAAGAACTTTTTCTAGAGGTGACATTTTATTGATTTTTTTAAAATAAAAAAACACTTATTGTGGCATAACTATAATAGTTAGACATATGCTGTCGTGATACTTTTTGTAAATAATGATGTCTCTACAAAATTGTACTACATTGTTTTATTCTATCATCATTAGTTTTCACAGCGTTCGCGATAAAAATAATATTTTAGGTAAATTTTTTTACACCTTGGGTTACATTATTGAAGTTTTCGTAGGTTACCCAATTTTTTTGGAAATTAAATATAGCCTATGTTCACCGCCGATATTGTAGCTTCCCAAAAGTGAAAGAATTTTTCAAATCGGTTCAGTAGTTTTGGAGCCTATTCAATGCAAACAAACAAACAAACAAACAAAAAATCAAATCTTTCCTCTTTATATATTAGTATAGATTAGTATAGATAAGATTAGACTATCACCAAGCAGCTTCTGCCCAAAACATCAAAGATATTATAATATTTTTATTTATAATTTTCCAAATTACCATTTGAATTTATTTTACAGATTACAACCGCGGATTGGTGGTACATGTTGGCGAAAATATTGGAGTTGCCAGATACCCTCTTCTTCATCTTACGGAAGAAGTACAACCAAGTGTCGTTCCTCCACGTCTACCATCACTCCACTACCTTCTTAATCGCCTGGATAAACTTCGTTACTGTCGCAGACGACAACCATCTGCTTCCTACCTGTTTCAACTCATTTGTTCACATCATCATGTATTCATACTACGCCATTGCAGCCATGGGGCCCGAGTACCAGAAATATGTTTGGTGGAAGAAATACATAACCAAATTGCAACTCGTAAGACCATGTTTTTTTTCATTTCTCAAAAGATACTGTTTTTGGCAACACAATAATTTTCATGTGTAAGAAAAGAATTATGTGGAGGGCTTTTACAACCAAAACTTAAAGTGAGCTATCTTCTTCTGTGGTTTTCACATTCTATTTTACTCTTTCTTTAACCTTCACTCAGGGGCAGAAGGGGCAACAAGAGGTCTCCGTATAAACATATTTTCACATAAACACCGAAAATGAAATTATAAGAAATTTGCTGATTATTATGTATCAGAATTTTGGAAAAATCTCACGCTCAGAATGATAGTTCGGTGTACATAACTAAAAGAAAACCAAAATATGTCCTAAAATATATCTAATGAAATTGAGCTCATTTCCAGTTGTTTCAAAACTCCGATTATACCTATCTATCAACTTGATACTGCAATCCTCTTATCTTAGCTTAAACATTATTTAAATTTGTATAGGTGTACGTGCATTGTAGATTCATCAAAGTTAAACTGCAGAATTTCAAAATAATATGGCCTCAAAATCATCACCTATTTTCAGAAATCAGCACTTACTACACAACCGAGCTATTTATTTGGGCTGTTTTAAAAAATATTCATATTTTATTTCATAATAAAAAGTGTATAATTGTAAATATACCTACTAGCGCAATTTACTTTCAGAAGTTGTTGATAAAATTGTTAAATTTTTATCAAAACTTCCCTTCAATGACATTAAAAATTTATTCCACTTAGGAAGCTCATAATGATACATAATTGTGTCCAGTGATAATCGTCTCTTCTTGGGATTTCTAGGGATGTGGGTACGATTCCTGCCGGAGTCTTGGCATTTTTAGACAAAATTCATTTTACCTATGTATTGTCATGATTTTGAATTTCAGAGATTTGAATTTGACTATTGAAATAGCGTAAGATTTGCTGCTACTTAATTGAATATTTATCATTGTATTTTTTACTGTTTCAGTTCCAATTCTTCACACTGGTATTTTACTTGATATGGGGTTACTTCATGTCGAACTGTTCGTATAGAATGATCACCTCAAGAATAATGATAGCAGACATAGTGGCCATGATTTATTTGTTTTCCAAATTTTACGCTAAGGAATATCAGTCAAAATCAAAACAAAAGCAAAAATGAATGCTCAATTGAATCCTCAAAATACTTGATTTGTTTTAATTAAATATTATACACATACCTACCTATTTTATTTTTATTTTTTGAGAACAATATAGACCCCAAAACGGCGCAATAAGTTCCCGAACGAGTCACCGGAAATCTCGAATAAAAAATATAGACCCCGTTTCCAAAGCGCTTAGTCACTTGTGCGAAACGGATAAGTATAATAATAATTTTTTTAATTATTTTTATCACTAACTTGTTTATAAATTAACAACTAAATAAAAAAGAAAAAAAAAATGAAACCTTTCATTTATGTCAGGAAATTATGATACAAGTATACAGGAAAATACCGTTTGATATTTTATTTAAATCACGAACGAGTGTAGAGCACTGTCTCGCCCGTCTTCTCGGTACGTGTGATCAAGGCATTAGGAAAGAGAATTATGTACTTGCCTAAAAGCATGGCTAGTTATTGGATCTTTAGGTCTAGATTTGAATTATCTATTGATAAATTTCTACGTCAATATGGAAAATTTAAGTAACAAACATAGTCCAATTATTAACAAGCTAATACTCGTCTTATTTACTTTGTTGATTCGGATAGTCAGGGTTGATCAGTAGATTATTAAACAGGTTGTAGTCTAACTTCCCATTGCTTAACATACTAAGATGAAAAAGCTTAAGTAGTAATAAATAAATATAACACTTTTGTATATAAAGGTGTCAGTATAGCCGGCGGAACTTATTTCCTGAGGCACAATACAAAATGGCGCTTTATGCTCTGTGATTGGTCAATGGGGACAAAACTCTTTTTGTTTGAAAATTTTCATTTCACAAAATATTGTTTGATTGAAAGAACACTTTTCAAATAAGTTTTTGTGTGTGAGTTATCATCTTTTGTTGATTTCGTTTATACTACTTGATATTGTTGATAACGATATCAAGTAGTATAAACGAAATCAACAAATCTGCATTCATAACAAATTTTTTTTGTATTTGTGACAAAACACGGTTTGAATGTTTGCTCCTCTCTTCTCGTGGTTTGAGTCTTAGATAAATTTTCTATATGGGTGGTATACCCTGTTAATTAAAAAAAGGCTACTGTTTTACCGACCGACCTTGAGGTACCTATGTAAGAATAACAAACTGTCAAGCTTTGAATCGGTACTACTCAATATTTTCATTTGAATGTTTGTAAAATATGTTAATAAAATTTGAGTAACATTATGTCAGCATTTATTTATTTTATTTATATCTTTTTATATTTATTTTGACAAAACTCATTACAGAGGACAACTATATTACATTAAAAGTAGAAACAATAGAAAGTTATGGCCTCAAACTAAGTTGGCCTCTTCTTCTATATAGCCTCATTGAAATTTTGAGCGTCCAACAGTCCAACCTTCTACTCCATAATATAATAGTACCAATAGGACATACGCTTTTACACAGCTCTCTATCTTTTTAAATACTTGGGATGTTGGTTGAATGATGAGTTAAACCCAGACTCGCATTTGCTTTTACTGTCCCAATACAATTCATAGTCATCTCCGACAACCGTGAATCTTTTGTATTTGCACTAATGCACTATAACTCTTGAAATTCAATGCAGATTTCAATATAGACTGGTCTGGTCACCTTAGAAATTGTGCTTTCTTCCAGTCGCAAACTTCTTCTTCTTGAAGTACCCAATTAGGTCCCCCTAGTACTTACATATCTATAAACTATGTTTAAGGAAGAATAATAGGTTACTATAGTTTCGAAAATAGATTATTAATGAAACTGTTCGTAATGTAAATGTTATATTATTTTATAGAAAAAAATCCAAAGATATCGGAAAATTCTCAAAAATTTCTCTCTAAATACTATATTTTATCAATTCACTAAATAAATAAATGACATCTCCATATGGCAAGTCTGCAGGTAAAGAAATTTGTGGGCCAGAAGTTGGCTATGTCCCACTGCGCGAAAATTGAATTTATAAACTAAGATTTAGTTTTACTATTTTATTTTGAAATATTTTTTTTTTAAATTTCGGTCTGTTTTTTTTCAATTTATATAGTGGGGGGGGGGGGGACAAACAAGTGCTTGGTTCCTCTCATGCTGTGTTCAGTTCCTTCGAGACAGAGCTGAGGGAGTTTGACATGGTGTGGGAGGAGGTCATAAGGGTTCAAAGGAAGATTGTAGTGTGTATTGTATTTGTAAAATTAATCTGGGCTCACCCAAAGTGTTGCTTTTACAAAACATATTAGGTATATACCAATCTAATCATTGACAATATTACTATACACTTTTAACATCTTTCACACAAAGCAAATAAGTTTGCAGTTAGATCGTTGTTGGATCGCAATCCTGATCTTAATGCCGAGTAAGGCCCCAGTAGTCAAAACCACCTACATTGGTATTTCGAAAAATATTCTGGCAGATTATCGATGGTCAGGGCACTTTAAACATACTTTTGTTTGGAGTGACCACGTTGCAACAACACTCTTGTAGTTCAGAGAAACCACTAATGTGCGTATTATGTTAATAATTGATTTGTGGTTTTCCCGGAACAAGTGCGTCCCTGAAAATAAAACAGTTTATTTTTAATTGATTAATAGGAAGAATGAATACAAAATTAAATCATTAACGTAATTGGGTCCAAGAGTGATAATTACCTACATGAGTAAAAAAGTAGAACAGTGACAATGATTTTTTATCTAAACCTTAATATTTTGAAATTTAATTTATATTGCTTATGAAATATTTTGACACTCTTGGACGTCCCATACAACCTTCTAGTTGACAATGGTGGTGGTTACTGTATACTTTTAACCATTCGTCTTTAATTAAAACTATTTTCGATTCTGATATATGGTAAAACTCAAGATCTCAGAGCACTCGGGCATGTTCGAGCACTTTTTTAAGGGTGCGTTTAAATAAATCAAATGAACATAGATCCAGAGCTGGAAGAAGAGTATATTTTCTTGATCGTTGATATTGTCACTCTGTCATCGTCCATTAATTATTAATTTATTGCTTTTTATCGTTTCTATTGTGTCCAATATCAACCATTTATTTAATAAAGTATGTCATGTCAACATACACATCTTATGACATTTTTCAAAGGGAAAGCTGAGTCAACATTTGTTGAAATGGTAATATAGTAATATCTCATTGTAATTTATCATACTCATACATGGAAGAATTTGATATTCTTAGTCATATTTATAATCTAAATAAATAGCCTCTTTCGAGGTTTATTTACAGGAGTAGTTTTCGATTTCTCATAAGTGGCTCCAAGGAGCTGTTATCCCGTTCTTCATCTTATACAGCCTTGACACCATAATTTCAATAACATCTTGGATCACAGTCGCATTACCACCTGATTCAGTAGAAGGTCCATTAGTATCTTCAGATACGGTATCTGCTCTAGTGTGAAAACAATGAAGAGAAATTCTGTTTTTGTATATGAGGATTAATAAAAGAAAATGAGATGTGCCTAGGATACGTAAGATACCTACTATTACATTCAAGTTGAATTTCGTATTATCACAGCACTTTTACACGAGATCGCCTATATTTGAGCGTGTTTTTTCCCATGTTCGAAAAAAATAAATGTATTATTTAAAGAAACATAAGATCAATTAAACATTTATCAGCTACTTTAAATTAAAAACATACTAAAAATTACCTTGTTTCCAGTTTCCTCACAAATTAATAATGAGCAATGTTTTTATTAACAGATTTTTTCAAGATCAAGACAAAAAGAACGCCGATTCCGACCGGTACTAACTGATCACCGTAAATGATGTTGTCTATGGTTTCAAATTTCAATGCATTTAAATGGGCATGCCGAAAAGCGGGTTTCTGCTTTTCCCCGTTCAAATGCATACGAACATTCTTTGCGTCGCGGCCGGTCGGAATCAGCGTGCGTTTTCACCTAACGCAACATCAACCAACGTTTATTTAACGGATTTTTTCAAGATCACTGGGAAATAATGTGTCAAATAAACGCTGGTTCCAAGGAATGGTGCAGCCAAACATTGCCTATGATCTAGAAGGCTGAGGCATGGATTGAAATAAGTATCCTCGAATATCAGCAGCCTCGTAAGGGATAACAACGGATGGCTTTCAGCGATATTGTATATACCAACATAGAGATTTTTAAGAAGAACATGCACAACGGTTTATTTATTTCTATCGAAATCACAAATAAGTAGGCTAAATAATGGAACTGTTAACTTGAATCACTGTGTTGAAACTATTACAGATTCTCAACTACAAAATGAGTCGACTTTGAATTTCATTCGATTTAAGGACTTTATTCATATGGCAGGGTATCGAAAGTAAGCAATTCTATAATAAGAACGTCAAGACTACTTCTCTCTTGTTAAGCTGCGTACACATCTGCGCCGCGCGCGGTGTAACCAATTTCCATAGTACGCGGTTGTTCGCAGTGGTTCGAAGCGAACCACTGCGAACGGAAAGCAGCGAACCGACAGAAAACTAGGTAGACACCGATTTGTTACGTATCATGCAACGTTACCAAATTTTTAGTAAGCGGTGGTTCGTCGCGAACGGAACGCAGCGAACCGCCGCGGCGGTGATGGTTCCTGCTGCGAACCAAAGAACAAAATAGTGTGGTAAAATTATTCGTGATAACTTAAAAATATGATTTCTGTTTAAGGAAAACTAAAATTAAACGTAAACTTCATTTCTTAATTTTGATATCTATATTTTATTTAATAAATCTTCATTATTTAGTATATTTAATAAGAAATATGGAAGACAAAAGGCCAGAAAACCTTGATGGTGCGACCTAATGATCCAAAATCCAAATCCAAACTCCCTTTACGCCCGACTTAAGAGTATAGGGAGGCAACAAGAGCTCTCCTTGCACAATGTTTATGACCGCCTCACACACCATGTCCAGATTCCTCAGCTTTGTTTCGAAGGAGCGGAACTCAGTATGAAAGAGTCTTCCTCGTCTTCGGGACCCTGATTTGAGGAAGAACATCTCTCTCCTCGGCCAACTGTCATTCGGTATCCTTAGCACATATACCAGCCAAATCCATCTCCTCCCTATAATGGTAGAAGTAATGGGCTCACGCTGGGTGCGCCGGCGTATGGTGTCGTTCGTGATGCGGTGGTACCATCTTACACCCAAAATTCTCCTGAGGCACTTCATTACAAAAGCTGATACTTTTTGTGCCTGGGCTTTGGTCAGGTGCCAGGACTCACACGCATACAGAAGAATGGGCAACATACAAGCATCAAATAGTATACATTTCTTCTTGACACTAAAAGCCGACGCTTTCCATATTTTTGTCATGTTGTTAAAGGCGTCACTTTCCATTCCGATACGTATCGGGAGCTCAGCCCCGAACCATGGTTCGTAGCGAACCAATTTTGTCCGTCGCGTACCAATGTTCGTTGCAAACACGCGTACACACCTGAACAAGGTAACGTTACGGCGCGCGGCGCAGATGAGTACACAGCTTTAATGATCTATAATCTTTTGTCATAAATTTAAATGAAATGCATACATTCAATAAATTATTGTTACTATAAATGCACATAAAATGACTCTGAAGTCTTCTTCTTCTTAGTCTTAAAATAAATCCGAAGTTCTGTACCCGTAGTAAAAGTTGTCGATGATCGATAATCGAAAACAATCACACAAAATGATCGAAGGATTCGATCTTTTGATGTTACTTTTTATTTGCACGCTAATAAGCTCATATTATGATACAATTGCATTTTGATAAATCTAGTACTAGCCCCACTATCCCTTTCACAAAGAAGTTTCCTGCTATGCGGAACTACAGGTCTGGTATCTTTGCATCCTTTGGAGGTATCCTGGGTTGGCAACTGCCAACTCTAAAATCGATGTAAAAAATGTAAAATTTTCAGTAATTGATACTTAAAATATCACCAAAGAAGGACCTTTACCAACCAGTTAAAATATCAGCTATGAAACTCAAAAAATAAACTGCACATGCCTGCGAGTTTTTTGAAAGGTAACACCTATAAGGTATGAGAAATATCTTCCTTAGTAGTATTGATTGCAATTTTTTTTTATTTTAATAATTCAATATAGACCCCGTTTCTAAAGCGAAAAGACGCTTGTGTGAAACGGGGATGAACAAAACATTTAGGTACAATGCATTTTGACATCACATATATAGGTATATATAGTTACATTTAAAGATTTATTCCTCCAAACAATGCATCAAGCATTATTTTAAAATATTTTGTATAGACTGATGCGTACTTTCCACGGTGGCGTAGCGTACGCGTTGCGGCAAAATACGCCATGCAGCATTATTATTGCAGCCCGGCGTACTGAAGTGTGTCCACGACGCGTACTGCATCCGTACTAAATCCATACATTTTCCATAAAAAAAAAACAATTTTAAGTAATTCGTATATTTTTCATTTATTTAAAATGATAAATCACAATAATTACCTAAGAGCATTATTCCTTGTACAAATACATATAGTTTTGTAATATCTGATCAAAAATAAACACGTGAACTCACTCGCTGTACGCCCAGACGTATAACATGCAATACGACAGGCAGTAATACGGATGTATGCATCCTACACGATGCGACGATAGCGCGCCGCTGCTGCACCGTGGACACAGTCTCATTGTGTTGTATGTGCAGCTGCACGCAATCGTATACCATGCAGCAAAATACGAGTACGCCCTGCATACGATACGCTGCCGTGGGCAGTCGGCCTTAGTGTTCCAACGAAAATACCGAGTTACGGACGAACTTACCAATTATCATATAGGATATCAATTAGTGAAAACATCAAGCTATCAACTTTATTTGGCATACCTAATGACGCGGCACAATTGATTAAGTCTATAATTTATTTTTGATTGAACACTATTTTTGTACTCTACGATAATGTTGTCTTGACCCGGGCGAATACTTACGCGTTTATTACTCCGAAGAGGACAACAGCATTATAATTTTGTGGGTCTCTGCCCCAACTCACACAATCCTATTTTATATTCATGTTAGAGGCCCGTTTAGTTCTTTGACTCCAAACAAGATGAACAAATTGTTTTTATAAGTGCAGCGGTGTGGAGTGGAGGGTTAGCAAACATTAACAAACTTCAAACTCAAGCTGTACCAAAGAATTCTTCGTATCTCATAGTTTTTTTATAGAATTAATTGAGAGTTGACAATATATCAAATGAATTTCTGAGTTACTGTAGGGTAAGTGGTTCAGTTTGAATTAACATGATGTATCGCAATCTGAGAGCAGCGTTTGAAAAACTCAGATGTCTTTTTGAAAATAAGGAGATCCAAACTAGCTTGAAAAGGAATGTCTTTGAGTCATATACTGTACCACTAGTATGATCGAAAGAGTTTCGAAAAATGTCCATACAAAAATTATCGAATGATTCGATAGTTTGATTTTCGAACACTATTTGCACGCTAATAAGGTTCTTCTGGAAACATCAGCCCTTGCCAGAAATAAGCATAGAGTCCGCAATGATCCATGTTAGACACATTCTAGGGGTGAATCTTTGAGTTAAAAGAAGAAATAATGAAACGCAATAACACGTTTTAAAGAAAAAGAAATGTCATGGATCGGGTTGCTACTCTAGTAGGCGGGTCATAATACTCGTAACGAGATAGGGCGGTGAAACATGTAATTAAAAAGTACTCAAAGGGAAATCTGAGAAGCGTCGACAGTCCTCAGATTAGATGGAACTATGAAATTACTGTTGTGGCTCGGAAGACGTGGCTGCAATTGGCGAAAAACAGAAAGGAATGGAGAAATGAAGGAACAGATAGGGCTAGGGAAGGAATAATGAGGGGAACGTTTTGTTCTTTGGTTTTATTATTGTACTATCAATTATTTTCTCATTAGTTTAATTTGAAAATAGGGGCATTGAATGAACCGAATTTATAATATAGGTAACTAGCTTTCCCAACGGATGTTATCCATTCATAACTATGAATATTGAATTAGAATTTGATAAATGATATATTAATTCCACATTAAACCAATATAATTCCGAACGATGCATCTGTTTTAAACAACGTTTGCAGCGTTAATTTAATCGATGTCAATCGCACTAATCATCTTCTTCATCTACTACCTACTTCAGTTAGGATTGTGTCCTGATGTCTTCTCACCAATCTTCATTTCACTTCCTGGGAAGCGGATGTCCAGCTATCCCTCCACATCTTGGGTGATCTGCCTGGTGGTTGTCTGTCAGTTGGTATAGAATTAGCTGCTATTTTTATAATCCTTCCAGGATCTGCTTTCTCTACGCGATCTCTTCAGAAACACCTTCTAGATCTATCCAATCGCACAACATCCTGGAAATCACAGGTTCTCCTATTATCGAAGTTCCTTACTCTATCTCGGAATGTTGTTCCTGCAATGAGGCGGAGAGTATTCATCTCTGTTGTTCATAGGGGGCTCTTCTACCTTGTATCGGCTCTTGACTCTATACCATATGCAGGTTTTTCAGCACTATATAACTATCCGATGTTTGGCATAACTGTCATTTTTTCATATAACAACATTTAGATTAAAAATTGACAAGTCTATACTGTCAAGAACACATTTAGATAGTCAAAAGCACCAAGTTTAGTGCAACATTCTATTTTTTTTTCTTTCATAAGAACCCTCTTCTGACAGTAAAAAAGCAAACACAACAAAAAAGAAATAACGAAATAAGTCCAGTTCACGCGTGATTTACATTTCCCAAAGGAACCTATGTGATTAATTCTAGCAAGAATTATTAATGAGTTACATTATGTAAAGGTCAAAAAACACGTGAAAGACGATTACTTTCATAAAAATTCATGATCAAATCGGTCGAGGAATATCCGTTAATGGTGGAATATTCACTCGTTATCATTACAAAGGCAACACTGCTCTATTTGATACGAAGTGTTTAAAGAAAAAAATAAAGAAAATTTAGCGATACCTTTTAAAAATAAAAAATGGAGAGAGATGAGTTGATAGTCAGTCTCGATGGGAGTAAAGTTTTTAAAGTTCCAGAGGAGAATTTACGACCAGTTTGTGAGTAACCTTTTTTGTTTAAAAATTTAATTTAAAGTAAAATAAAAATTGTGTTAGAGTAGGACTGTCGCTAACATAAGGTAAATTATTATTCTCAGTGAATCACGGTTTCCGTTTTAGTTTGATTAGTTCTGTTAATAATAAGTTTTTACCCATTCCGTTATCCAATATTATGCATTGCAGTGTAGATCACTTAAGTACTGCAATTTTTATTGATTTTAGTTTATTTTTTATAGAAATTTTATTCCGATTTGAATGATTTTATTTTGTTCTTGACAGACTTATTAAATGATTATGTTTCTATGATAATTTTTGTACCTGAATACTCATAATTAACGGGATTTTTTCTCATGTTGAACATGTGGAAAATTCTCATAATAATTAGGAGTTTCGGGAACTGATCATACGCAGCCAGCTTTTTAAAATGATTGATTTTTAATGCAGTTAAGGGAATATTAACTTGTATTATTGTTAAGAGTTTTGTATTTCAACGTCTGTGTATTTTTATTTTATAATTTTTTAATGTTAATCTTATTTTTTTTTAGTCGATGTTATAAACAACCTGCCCTTTATGGGCGACAACAACGCATTAATCATCGCTGCAACGTATTTACTTATGGTAACTGTGGTGCTGCCCAACTTCATGAAGGACCGAAAAGCTTATAAGCTGAAAAATTTTATCCATTTCTATAACATTATTCAGATATTTTATTCTGCATTCACACTTTATAAGGTGAGAAAAATAATATGTTAATCCATGAAATGCTAGGTAAACCACGCTATTTTTTGTTATGTTTTTATTTTTGCTATATAATCAATCAGAAGGCTCTTACATGAGAGAAAAAATTAGAAAAATTAAGAAAATTTATCGTAGGTATATAACCATTTTTGTGTTATTTTACCATATAAACTTTTTATATTCAATTGGCGTTTGACATAACTATCCGTTTTTTGACAGTTGGTGCGATTGAAAGAATGTGTTCTGTAATTTATCGTTATACAAATTCGAATTCAAAGTTAAGACAAGATAACGTCTGCCTAGAAATCTTTTATTATTATAGGTACCATGATAAAAATTGAAGTGGGGAAAAGCAGATTGAAGGGTTCTTGTTGCCTCCCTATGCCTCTAAGTGGGGTCACAAAGGGAGAAGGTATAAATAAAATATTGATTGATTAACAATAGAAATTGATGATTTAAGTTTTTACTTATTAATATGAAAATAACAATTCATTGGTATATAATAAACCATACATACATAAATCAACTTTCGTATTCATGAAAAAAATAAATAGATTTCACAGTAATCTGAATAATGCGTGAACATTGAACAGACTTAATGTTGAAGGAATTTTTTATTTAATTTAATCGAATATAAACATGAATTTGAAGACATATCACATCAAAAAATATGAAACAAATATTTGTATTGAAAAAATAGGACAAAAAATATGTCATCCTATGCAGCAGTTTGCTGCTATGAAGGAGGACCTCGAACCTCAGATTCGTGATGGTTTCATTTGATGACTGTGGACTCTAACAAGTGTTGCTTAAGTATCCTCGAAAAAGTTTTTAAACCATTCTGTGGGTTGGTAAAGCGTTGTAAATTGTACTGGCGGAATACATGAAGCTCGACCTCACCCGATCAGTGCGGGGAATATTCGGTCTTATGTCACTTCTGTTTCTGGTGTTGTATGTAGGTATGTACATACTTCTTCATTGAGAGTAATTGATTGCTTGGTTTTGATCAGCTGTTTTTTATTTTAAAAAACATCTTTGCCCTTTCGAGCGTCGTATGCTCCTCCATATCCAGCATACCGGTCACTTCGCGTACCTCTTTTGTATTAGTTAATCTGTCCAGGTTAAATATGAGTTTCAAAGCTTTGTTTGTAAGCTGTTTATTTTGTCCCTGGTTTTTTACTCGACTGTGACCACACGTTTATGCTATATGAAATATATGGAACAATGTAGGCTGGGACTCTTGATGGACGATTCACTCTCATGGAATGATCACATGGAGATGATAATAAAAAAGCTTGCCCCAATGACAAGTATATTGAGACGAACTGACATATTTGAGACCCAAACAAAGAAATTGATGTATAATTTATTTTAATAACTTTTTTTTTTTTTACTTTATTTAAACAAACACACAGTTATTACAAAGACATATAGTATAACAAAACATAAATCATATCATAAACCAGTAAAGTTTGCAAATTTATACATGAACAATATATCGTCAACACTATTTTATTTTGCAACTGAAAGAGAAAAAGTAGAACTAAAAGGATAAAGGGATAAAAGGGGGGGAGGGGGTGCTCCTATGATAGTAAGTGAAGGATAAGATGGAAATATGTCACATGCGATGTTCTTCATATTTATGTATCAGATCAACTTTTTTATTATCATCTCCATGTGATCATCCCATGAAAGTGAATCGTCCATCAAGAGTCCCAGGTACTTAGTGGTCTTAGTCTGATCCAATACATTGTGATTGATCTGTATTATGATATCTTTTTGGTTTTCGTTTTTTTGCTTCAGGATCATGTAGGTATTTCGTCTTCTCAACATTGATGCTCAGATTCTTGATACACAACCAGTCGATATACTTCTGTAGGTCATCATTTAAACATTGTCGCAGATCTCGGCCATCTTTCCCACTATAAAGGTATCACTCGCGAAAACGAAATATCGACCCCTTATGTTCATGCTCATGCGATCACTTGTTTCTTCATTGTTATCATCTCTCTGTCACGTAGGCAATTCTTCAAGAGGTCCAAAAATCCCCTCCAAACCAAGACGATGCAGAGAGTTAGCCAAAATTATATGATCAGTGGTATCAAAGGCCTTCGATAAATCAATAAATATTGGTACAACATACTTGCCCTGGTCCATTTCTAAATTAATGTACTCCAATACATCCACCATAGCTGCAGTAGTGTTAGTTACTTCCGCTCTGGAATCCATGCTGGTATTCACCAAAGCACCTATTTCTCAAGATAAAAAATGTGGTTAGACGTCTACTGATAACTTTTTCAAAGACTTTGCCAAATGTACTCAGCAGACTTATGGACCTATAGTTACTAATGTCTGTTTTATTTCCTGCTTTGAATATGGGAATAATTTTTGTTTTTTTTTTGAGACAAGCAAGAAATATACTTTCTACCATGCACCTGAACCTGTTTTTTATTCTAGATAAAGTCTTGATTATTATTTTTCCAATTGATTTCACATTAATTGAAGTTTTTCGCACACACGCTAATTATATAGGTATAATATAGTTAGTGTGTGTGCGCGCATATCGTATTCGCGTGCTGTTGTGCCGCTTGGATTTTGAATACGATTAAAAAATATTAGGTACCTACATGAATGTTCTTTTAGAAAATATTTTAATGTTCTTGGTTTTATTCAATCGAATTAATTAGGTTTTTTTGTTTCTGGGGGCGCAGTGCACATAATGCACATACAAACGGGCCGCCTCTGGTTGGTAGCCCAGCACAGAGTTCAGTCGACGGCTTTCGTACATACAGCGTACTGAGAGTCGTGGTTTCGAATTCTGATGACGACCATTTCCACTTTCACGACACGAAAAGTGTATGTGTGTTCACTTTAAGTGAGCCCAGATTTATTAAAAAAATGTGCTGCTGAACATTCTATTTGGATTTTACCCTTATGTTTAATTACAGGGTTTAGTTGTTGGAATTCCAGTCATGGATTTGCTTTCTCCGGTTTGCCATCATAAGACCACTTTCAATGCAGAACGCAAAATATATGTAAGTTACCCTTAAAATTTTAAACCATGCTACAATTTCATATCAAACATGTTTATTTAAGTAAGTCGGTTGAATGTTTTTTGGATATATGTGAGGATAAAGAAGAATATTTTCTTTTTGCTGTCTTATCTAACGAAGACGAGCTTCAAATGGTTCTTTTAGGTAATAATGCAAAGATGGTTTAAGATCACTAAAATAATGAACAAAATTTATTACCTAATTTGTTTTTTTGGTCATAAGCATTGAGCAAGAGCGAGCGCTATGGAGAGCTCTTAAAATACCTCTCTGAGCCCCTAAGTGGGGTTCAGATGGAGATTTGTATTGTATTACTTTTTTATCGTAGTATTCGGTGTTGATTATTATAAACGTCATGAAAAGGAGGCGTTGCCTGCAAAAAAATAATATATCGGCCATTGAGCTACCTTGTAAATGACATCCTTAGGTTTAACTGACATTTGTTAGGCCGAAATAAACACTATAATCGTCAACAAAATTAAGATGGTCCTGAAGATTATTGACACGTTCAACCAATACTTAATATGGAATCATTAGCATAGGTATCTAATATAACACGACCATTTTTCTTCAGTACCTCTCCGCTATTGTAAGAGATTATCAAATAAGCAAAGTTCCCTTGTGTTTCAGCAAGCAAATGTCGCCTGGTGGCTTATGGTTGCCGAAATAAACAAAATCCCCTTGTGTTTCAGCAAGCAAAAATGTCCCCTGGTGGCTTATGATTGCCAAAATAAACAAAATCCCCTTGTGTTTCAGCAAGCAAATGTCGCCTGGTGGCTTATGATTGCCGAAATAAACAAAATCCCCTTGTGTTTCAGCAATCAAATGTCCCCTGGTGGCTTATGATTGCCAAAATAAACAAAATCCCCTTGTGTTTCAGCAAGCAAATGTCGCCTGGTGGCTTATGATTGCCGAAATAAACAAAATCCTCTTGTGTTTCAGCAATCAAATGCCGCCTGGTGGTTTATGTTTGCCAAAATAACAGAAATGTCGGAGACTTTTGTATTCCTCCTCCGCAAGAAGGACAATCAAGTGAGCTTCCTGCACGTGTATCACCACGTGAGTACCTTCCTCATGGTCTGGTACACCTTGAAGTTCATCCTGGACGACTACACGTATATCACGATGATCCTCAACTCTGCAGTACACGTCGTCATGTACCTTTACTATGCGCTGTCAGCCTACGGTCCAAAAGTTCAAAAATATCTGTGGTGGAAGAAATACATCACGACAATACAAATTGTAAGTTACTTCTCTTTCTTTACTGTAATATTCTTCATTGCAATCATGATAAAATGTTTGGGGAAGAAAAGAATAGCATATTGACTCACATTGTGGACATAAAAAATCCTAATGTTTTGTCTAAAGTTTATAATATGATGTCTTGTCTCTGTAAACACATTCTCGGCATTGGTCTTCTGAAAAAACTTAACTTGGTGGATGGATGACTTGACTCGTGGGATGGATATGTTGAGTTGGAAAGAGATTCTATTATCATCCCACTTGACACACGTGATGTTGAAATTTCAATCACCCCTCGCATGTACATACATATTATGCCTCATTCAGTTCAGAAACTTATTAGGTTTGGGCATACTATGTGAGAGTGGCCTTAATCCAGGAAAGGATAGATTAATCCAACAAGTTTCAATTGTTTGGAAGCCTCTCGGTTCAGTCACACATTCATCGAATCTCCGGATTCGACCATTTTCTTCTCTTTCTTTTTCTTCAATAGCTTTGAAAGATATCAAGAGTGTATAAGTATTCACTATAACACAAATTTGGATATTAAAAAAAGAGTAGTCATAAATCTAGTTATTTTAACCGACTTTCTTTAACAACCTTGCGTTATAATTATAAATTACATTATGCTTTTTGAATATTCAGTAATGTCAAATTATTTCTCATTCAATAATTATTGTATTTGTATCCGTAATATATTGTTAGGTCAAAACTGTCATAAATTGAAACACTCTTCAAACTGCTTTTTATCTGTGTTATGTCTTTGATTTTACTTAATTTCTTTGTGTTTTTTTTTCAGGCCCAGTTCTTCATATTCATCGTTTATATAATCATGGCCAAAACGTCCAACTGCCACTACAAACCTCTCATCAGCAACGTCCTGTTCTTCAATATCTCTTTTTTCCTCGTCTTATTTTACAATTTTTATAAATCAAGCTACATTAAAAGTAAAAATGTAGAATAATAGGGCTTAGTTGAATAACTGTGTGAATAAATTATTAAATAAAATATTTGTCTTAGGCATTAATAACTCATAGGTACTCGTAGCATTAAAAAAAAGTACAATTAAAATTGAGTTTACTTCTTAAGCCCGAAGAAGGAAGTTATCTGCTTCATAAACGGGGTATACCTATATTGATTTAATAAAATAAATAAATAAAGCAGTTTGCTATTTTAAATTTTATTGGATTCTTGTGCCCCTATGGGTTGAGATTCGGTACAATAGACCATCTTTCTAAAAAAAAAAATTACTAATTATGTGTGTACGGGCTATGAACTGGCCGAAGTTAGCTCGACTTTATTTTTTTCCCTGTAGAATCCTTTTTTCTTTTTTCATCCATAAAGGATCCATTCTGTAACCCCTCTCCTCTCAGACTGCTTAATTCTCAAAAAAACTTATTGTCCAAACTCTTTTGTGTTTGAGATAAGTTTTGCCATATTCGCGTAGTGTTATACAAATCTACATAATAATTTAGAAATGTTTTTTTATTTGCCTTTTACCGTATGTCGGAGCATTACGCTCAAAATACCTACAAATGCTACGTCAGATATGAATCTGCGCAGAGCCGTGCAAAATGCCGGAGAAGGTTCTTAAATACAATTTGCTGCATTAACTTTAATATATTTAGAGCTATTTAATAAACTCTATTTTTTTAGGATCTTCATGCATTTTTTTTTCAAAAAAGACAGTAAGCCATCTTTTGGAAACAAAATTACTCATGCAAACGTTGAATGGAATCTTGGTATTACGGTATGAAAATGTAATAAAATAATTGGAGATTGATTTGTTATACATATAAATGTTATTCAAATCTTAATATTCTCTTATTTAAAATAGATTTAATGAAAAAAATATTGCAAAATAATTCCTCCATTTTGAAATTTGACATATTTTAGTGTCATATGAGGTCGGCAAAACAGCTGCCTTTATCACACATAGAGGTTGTAGGGAATGTAGCTAAGATTCAAACCATAGAGAAAGTAAAGCTTGCAAATTATGTAGGTAGGTTCGTATAATATTATTTGGGTCGGTAAAACAGCTGCCTTCATCATTAGTCAATCAGCTAAAATTTGTACCATTCCACAAATAGAGGAATGTAGCTAAAATTCAAATCATAGAGAGAGTAAAACTAGCATAATGTTATGTAGGTAGGTTCGATTGAACAGTGAAATTGAATCAAGTGTGAGATGTAACATATTATTATGATACATGCAGTTTTTTTCATGTGAGTGGCATACTATAATTTTTCTTCATTCTTTTTAATAAACATTAAAAGTGTCATTCTTCTCTCTTTTTATGAATTGTGAAAGTGTCATTCTTCTTTTTCTGTGCTTATGTCAGTTATAGAGGTCTGTTAAGCATTGGGAAGCTAGACTAGAACCTGTTTAATTACCTACCGATCAAACCTTACAATCGGAATCAAAAACGTAAAGCAAGACGGGTATAAGCTAGCTGGTCAATAAAGTTATAAAGTACCTACGTCATATATTGTAAACAATTTCAAGGATTTGGACATGGTAGGAATGAAGGTCATTGATCGAGGGCAGTAGATAGTTCTTTTTGGCCCCCTATGCTTTTAGTGGGTTCACAAAAGGAGAATGTATGAATGAATATCTGAAGTATCTACCTGCTTTTTTATTGAAATCTAAGCTGGGGAAGCTCATTTAAACTAAGATCTGTATAAGAAAACAGAATGGAAATGTTTTACATAAACCACATTCATACAATAGATTAAGTACCTAATTATAAAGTTTCTCTTCTCTTTATAAATTTTATTCAACACTAGCTTATACCCGTAAATATACTGATTATGTCGGTAGGTTGGTATAATATTTTATTTTTTTTGGAGGTCTATAATAATAAGAAAAATATTATACGAACCTACCGACATAATTTGCAAGTTTTCATAGAGCGAGAGCTCTGTGGTTTGAATCTTAGCTACATACATTGCCTGCTTTGATATTAATTGGGCAACCCACCCATAGAGGGTGATTTGTATCTGTCAAACTTCAAAATGGAGGAATCATTTTGCAAATTTTTTCATTAAATCTTTATTTATTGAGAATAATAAGCTTTTAATAACATTTATATGTATAACAAATCAATCTACAATTATTTTATTACATTTTCATACCGTAATACCAAGATCCCATTCAACGTTTACATGAGTAATTTTGTTTCCAAAAGTCTTTTTGAGAAATTTGTATGAAGATCCTAAAAAATACAGTTTTTTTAAATAGCTCTAAATATATTAAAGTTAATGCAGCAAATTGTATTTAAGAACCTTCTCCAGCATTTTATACTGCTCTGGGCATATTAATATCTATCTTAGCATTTGTATTTTGAGCGTGATGTTCACATATACGGTTAAAGTATTGTCAAAGGCAAATAAAAAAACATTTCTAAATTATTATATAGATATCATTTTTGCCTGTGATTTCAGGTTTAAGGTATTGGTTTATTGAATAAAATGTAAATCAAAAGTATTCATGAAGTATTCTTTCATTGTACCTTTTTATTTTTTTAGTTCAAAACATTTATCCACATTCCTATTCCTTTGTTGTGTCTACTTGCATTATCCAACATTGAAGACAAAATCTAGGGTTAATTTTCTATCCATACCCCTTATTTAAAGTAAAGAGAATAATTATTATTATTTATAGTAAGTATTCTGACACTTCTGTTCTTCAGGCAAAATTTTATCTTATAATAGGTATGTCGAAAAAATTAAAAATAATTGGCCAATAAGTAAGTAAGCCTAAATAATTTAGGCACACTATGAAAAAAAAAGGAATGATTTGATTTATTGGTTTGAAGTACATACCTACTGTTAAATCAGCTCCACAAACAATTCCCTTTGCTCAAAAACCGATTAAATCCCTTCTTCAAGCCATAAATATTCCTGTCTCAATTGAGATAGGTCTATTAAAATGCATTTATCAATGTAAGTGCATAATTAAAGCTTAACTAATAACAAATCAAACCAAAAATTGATAAGGTTTATGGGTAAGTGGAGATACTCTTTGTAACTGGGAAAATAAGTTCATAGTTTTTTTTTTGCATTATTGCAGACAATACCATCGGTTGCCAAATTATAAGTTACACGTGTAAAAATTACATATTTTCACGTCAAATGTGTATAACGTTTTGAAATATTATGGGAATATTAATATTTTTTTCTGATTTAGATCAATTTGGTATTTGTGACGAAATAATATTTTGTAATGAAAATTGATACAAACAATAAAAAAAAACATAAATAAGTTATGTTTATGTAATCTTCTTTTGGCGTTAATCACATTTTGGACCCATTTTGAGAGAGAGGCAAGGGCGTCGCCAAGAGGTCTGCCCCCCCCCCTGCTCCCCCTTCTCTGCCTGGTACAACCAGAGTCGTACAAAGGTGCCAGGATCTTATTTTATTTTTTATCTTTATTTTCAATAAATATACGACCGAGACCTTTTACAAATATTAATATTCAGTGAAAAGAAACAAAATGGTTGGCATTACAAGAAAACGTATAAATTATAGTTCATATTATGGAATTTGCAAAATCAATAAAAATTGGTTATAGTGAAGAGTTTACTGCAATAATTATACAAAATAATAATTGATTCAAATTTGACAAGTGATTAAGAGATATAGAGAATTTTTAAGCCTTAACAGTAAGAGAGGCAAATAGGAAGGACTATTAGTTAAAACTTAAATATTAGTTAAACTAAAAGCCAATCAGTGAAGTCGCGGGACAACAAACTGTACATTTTTAAATAGTTAGTAGTGAGATAACTACTACTATGAAACAATCATCCTCCTTTTGTTTCGCGACGAGGTTGGGGTTTAGGTTGGCTGGAAGAGATCCTGCGGGATAAGTCCGCCCTTTGACTCTTGTGAATGGATTGTATCAGGACTGCATTTTTGGAACGCATTATTTATTTATTTATTTATATGGGGCTTAAAGAGGCCAATCGGTGCAGGGTCATTAAAAAAATTATTCAAAATTTTGAAAAGCAAATTAGGTCAGTCAGTACACGTCTTTCAGATTGGCTGTTTATATGTAACAATTCCCGTACGCTGACGCAATTTATATCTTTACAGGATATACCCTTGTTGTAGTTAATGCATCTAAGGAATTTGTTTTGTATGCGTTCGATGGTGCTTATATATGATTTTTGGCGATGCGTACTCTAATTTACTGCAGACGAGGGAGATATACAGCAAGAGGATGGCGTGGATGCTCTGGAAATTGCGAACCGTACTCAAGACAAATACATCCCCCGCGATACCATTTATGTGGGAGACAAATTAAAGTTGACTGTCGAAACAACTCCCAGATCTTGCATTTCATCTACCCTCTCTTCTGTACTGGATTGTAGATTGAGGGGTATTATGTGCCGCAAACTCTCTCTCTTTCTCGATTGCGGACCACCAGGTTTCCGAGGAGAATTTTGGGTGTAAGAGGTACCACCGTATCACAAACGATGCTCTATGCTGGCGCACTTAGGGCAGATCCATCGCTCCATCTTTATGGAGAGGAGGTGAACAACGCTGGGACATGTATTAAGGATGCCGAATGACAGTTGTTCGAGGAGAGCGCTGTTTTTCCCCCCATCAGGGTCTCGTAGACGTGAAAGACCCTCTCATACCATGCTCCGTTTGTTTGAGGCAGAGTTCCTTGAAGAACCTTTTCATTTTTCATGGGGTTTCCTCCATACCTTCGATAGGACCACATCTCAAACGCTTCAGTCTCCTTTTATCACTTTCGGACAGGCACCAAGTCTCACAGCCATATGCGTATAAGAAGATACTCCATACGTAGGTATTTATAAGGAGGAGTCTAAGTTTTAAGTCTATAATGTTAGACTCTTTTATTTTTTACTTTTTATTTAGTGCAGCTCTTGCCTGATAGACGTGGCTGTCTACTTCGCTCTTAGACCGGCCCGGCCGCGGTCGTCCCATGTTGTTTTGCTACCGAGGTAGACAAACTCCCGGGCGTTTTTAAGTGGAACGACCCAAGATCACCCCATGCATTTGATTTTGATTTGAACTGTGGACGACTGTAAGATGCTTAGTAAAATTTAATACTTAAAAAACCAGAGTTCATTCTTCAACTTGTACCAGTCTTTATTGGTTGTTAATATACCTAATTAATATATTGTAGAACTAAATAATATTATATTCCTATTTCATTATTTTACGAAAATTGTGTAGGTATTCATCTCTCATTCAGAACATATTCGTCTGAGTTGTGGAATCCAGATTCATAATGAATTCAAAACTAAACATACATAATATATTCAAAATGACTGTAAATTTTGAATAATTTACATTTATCTATATAATATTTGTCTTGAACACTGACTCACTGACTGACTGACTGACTGACTGCCTGCCTGACTGACTGACTGACTGATGTCATTAACGCCGCTAGATGGCGCGCCACTCGCACCCTCAAACAAGTTTTGATCCAGCGGATCGGGGATGCTTCTGAGTAACCAATAGCGTTTTGCCGTTATGCGCACGCGCGTTGAACATACAGGTATACTAACTAATATTATTAAGTGTTGCCAACGTGGGCGATTTATCGCCATTTGGGCTACTCGGAACGAGAATTGGCGACGACAAAATGCCCTTTTTTTGGTGAACTTTCACCTCTCCGGCCAGGGGCGCCTTTAAAAAACTAGTTATAATATATTGTTTATATAATAAACAAATTTCACATGAATAAGTTTTATTAATTTACCTTCAAACAATGCCATTTGACAAGTCAGGTATATCAGGCTTTTTCAACCACTGAATCGAATTTCTCGATTAATTATTATATTTAGGTACAACTCTATTTAAATTTATTTATACACAAACATTTAGATTTTTTTTAAATAAACTGATTATAACGAAGGGTATTCATGAAGCGGTCTCCCTATTGCGATCAAACTGCGATGGTATTCAAATCTTATCCCATTCCAAAAATAATTTAAAGACTATTAAAAATAAAGAAAATAATTTAAAGACTATTAAAGACTTTAAAATAATTTAAAGACTATTCTGGCTAATTTATTTAGATTATGAAGTTACTAAAATAACATATTTACTACTTGAAAATATCAATATTATTCTACTTACTTACTTACCTACTTTCCGAATCCGGATCGTCAGACCAAGAATTTCCAGTGCTTCTCTCCAGTGGTGGAAGGATTGGCCGACATGGTGTCGTTTCCAGGGACGCCCGATCGCTCTATTACAATAGCTCAATCTACGTGGAGGCTCCTTCCGTGTCTTTATATTCTACTTATACTATACCTACAGATTAATAATGACATGTTTTTTTTATTTGTTGGCTTAAGGATTAATCAAGTGGTTTTGAAGAATGTGGTACTTTTCAAAGCACTCTGGAATGTGCACAGCCGCTAAGTAATTTGCAACCTATACCTAGAGTTTTAGTGATTCGCTAAAAATGTATTTATAGTATAGGAATTGGCTAAGATGTGAAATAGATCACAAAAATATAGATCGCATTCAAACCGTTTTATGAATACCCTTCCAAGAGTTTTGTAAATCAGTTGCTACTTTTGAACAAATTCTCCGCCACAATATTAAATGAAATATTCATCTTCTTGAATAAATGAAATTTATTTCCAAAAAAATTTAAAGTGAATGAATAAAATAATATAAAATCACAATTTAATTTATTTTATTCATCCTGCCAGGAATTTATTGTTCCTCTAAATTTAAAATCTGTTCTACTCTAAAAATAAAAAAAATAAAATAATAGCATTACCTCATATATTTTTATTTTATTTTTACCCATAACGCCGTATCCCGGAGGGGGTACACAGCGGGTTAGGACTTCCATTAATTCCTATCCAGACAAATTCATTCGCTTCGTTCAAGAGCATTGTATACTGGAAATAAAATCCGCACTGAGCGTCAAATGCACCCATTTTTCTGATTTTTAAATACTTTTTTTATTTCTTTCTTTATTCATTCTCCCACTATGCCCGATCCACCTCCATTTATTCACTTTCATACTAGTCACTACGATAAAATTTACTCCACATTTCATTCTCATGTCATCATTACTCGCCTTATCGATCAGTTCTTTTCCGCAAATCCTGCGTAAGGATCTCATTTCTATAGAATTTAGGCCAACTTCCAGCTGGAATAAAAAAAAATTATCCATAGGAGCGCACATGTATATAACGATACAACTATAACAAATAAAATAATTAACTACGTAGTTTAGTAAAATGAGGGATTTTAATGATAATAGCAAATAATTAAGTCGATTTACTAAACAAGTCCAACAACAAAAGTTCATGAATAAAAACAGAGTATCAATGCTAAGTTTTTCTACAATAAAAGGGTTACAGAATTTTAATAAATTCAAGTAGCAATAGCATTATCATACTTGCATGAAATCGTAAATTGAATCAATATAATTATTATATTTTTATGAAACGGGTTTGATTCGCCCCCCCCCCCCCCCCCCACATCATCATCTGAAGGGAGTAGGAAATAATAATAATAATAATAAAACACTTTATTGGTAAAAATATACAGAAAAATCAACCAAAATTGGCGGGCTTATTGCCTAGGACAATTTCTACCAACCAACATATAAATAAATGCGTAGTAAGACTCTCTAAATACACTCAGAGAAAAAACGCTTAACAAAGTCACAATAAAAGCTTTGCCATTTTTTTCTTGTCTCTGCAACATTAAGATTTGTTTCAATGTTAAAGGAAACTTTGTTTCTGCGATAATTTTTTTATTGTCCTGTGTTTATGGTTTTGTTATCAATTTTCTATTTGTTTTTATAACAATATTATGGTAAAGTTGTATTACCGACAACTTTACGTAAATACTGTATCAACGTTAATTGCAACAATATTATTATGCTAATTATTTTGTATATATGACAATGTTTTTTTTTTGTGCTAACAACACTTTGCTTGACAGGACAAAACACGTTTAATTTATTTATTGCAAATGGCGTCATCCTTCAATTTTCATTCAACTGATGGCAGTGAGTTGTTTTATAAAAATGGAAAATGTGCTAGATTTTTTGGAAAAATCGAATATTTCGAAAGAATCTATTAATAACATAAGTGGTGAGTACAATTATTTATAATTCTCTGTAGATATTGTTAAATAATATGGTTTTTTTGCTTTTGAACATGCCAATACGCATGCACGTTTGATTGCATCAAGTCTTTCACCTATCAATATTAAATGTATTTTTTTCATTGTGTGATGGTGCAATTTCATTTTATGACGTGCATAAAGAAAATAAACTAACGAAACATATTATATCCATAACGACCAATTTCATAACTTAATAGAAAAACTTAACCTCAAAAATGTGCACATAATAATTATATGAGCTCTTATACTTTGACAACAAAAAACCTATTGACCCCATTAAAATATTTTACATTTACCTAATTGGGATTATTATATTTGCAATTATTTCAGTGGAAGGAGTGACATCAATTGATATTTTGCTTAAAGCAAACGACAACGAATTGTCAACGCTGTGTTTGAATGTGGGTGACAAAATCAAATTAAGATCATCACTGGACTCCCTTCGAAATAATGTTTGTAAATAATCTTAACTTCTAATGTTTATTTAATTGTTAATATACCTAACTTGATGTTAATATGATTTGAAGATAAAGTTAGTTTAAACATGTATTAACTATAAATATTTTAAACTTGTATTACTATAAACTCGCTTACTACGTATATATAATTATACACATATCCTTATATGTAAAATTACTTGTTTACATTGTATAATAATAAGTATTTTGGCACAGTTAGATCCATATATGACCCGATAAATGTTAAAATATATTTTTCAAATTTTATAGATTGAAACTGAGGATCTCCTTCTGCTTTCCGGCATCGATCAAGACACTGTTGCATTACCTACTCGACAAAACGCCACCATCTTTATACCCGAAAAAGAAAAATCAATATTACATGTAATTTATTTATATACCTATTATTTTATTTGAATAGATCATTTGCCCCAGATTTGTTTTAAATGTTGGTTAAATATTTTCAGATTGTGCCGTCAACATCATTTCAATCAGAGAAGACAGACAGTTTTAGAGAATCATCACAGTCCTCTGATGATTTCAACTCTTCACCACTGCCTCAGGTAAGCAACTCGCTTACGTTTTTACTTAGTTGACTTCACGAACAATGGTTTTTGTTTCAATTTATGTTCAATTGACGGCCGGTGGGGTGCAGAGGTAACAAAAATGAAGAATGATCTTTTTCAAACTGTTCTGGGTCTTAGATGTTACATGTATGTGTGTTTGTTGCATAATATGTATGTATATGTATCGTCAAGTTAATAAGTACCTATAATACAGAATACATGCTCTAATTTATGACTAGTTCGATCTGTGTGAATTATCCATATGTATTTATTTATAATAGTTAGTCTTTAATAATCATTATATATAATTCTTTGTTTCAGGAATTATCATCATATTCAGAAACCGCCAAAAACTTTAACTTAACTCACTTGTTACAAACAGAAACAGTTGGTAGAAAATTGCTACAAAAATCTGATAAGAAAGAGTCTTTAAGTCCTTGCGATCGCGCATACATCGTAAGACGTATTGTAGAGAAAGAGTTAAAATGTTTAGAGAAATTAAATAGAACGATTAGAAAAGACGTGTGGATTCAATGGGCAGTTGCCATTTCTCAATTATTCAAGGGTGAAAGTAGCGACTTGTACTACGTGCCTTACAAAGTATTAGGAGGTAAAGTGATCCAAGCGAGTGGGCTTATACACAATCGACTAATAACACACAGAAGATCATTGGCACCTCAGGGTTATAAAAGAAGGTGGAGCAGCAATGGAAGCGGTGACAGTGATAGTGGTCACAGCTCCAGTGAAAGTAAACGTGTGAGACCTCTTCCAGACTCCTTCAATGTCACCTCTGAAAATGAAAATTACGAAAGTTCCCTTAATGATCAATTGAATTGGCTGAAAAATACTTCTTCACCAAATGATGAAGTAATAGCTAAATGGGAATCCACTTTGAATATCCGTAATAAACTACTTGAAAAGCTTTCGTACATAGAATATTTCAAGACATTTCCCGCTTTACACTTACCCTTGGGATATAAGTTGGTGAGTTGCATATTAGTCTTTTTTTTATCTTAGCCAACAGGCCAAGAAATTAAGAAATCTCATTTTAAATTAATTTTATATAAGATTAATAGGTATATAGGTACATATTTTAATTACTTCCATAGCCAGAAAAGCAAGGGGAAACGCCGCAGGCATAATACAATATTTTCCTTGCAGAAACAGGCCATTTGTTCAGTTGACAGATCTAAAAGTTCTATTAATTTTAGTACATTCGTATATATGTTTATATATCCGGAATAGAATAGAATTATTCTCAATTTTATTTCACAGTAATTTTAAGAGAATTTATTGTTTGTCAAAAAAAAATTGTTAGAAGGATTTCATGCATAAGCCTACTAAAGGGCTGTGTACGCATTCATTTTAAGGTCCCTGGTATATAAATGTAATAGTATTTTAATTTTCAGGTCTCCAGCGATTTCAATGCTGTATATCCAGGGGCCACAGATACTTTTATTCAACGATTTCCCATAGTGAAATCAAATCTTTTAAAACTGCTCGCTGCAAAGTGTGAATTTCCAAGAGTCGACCAATTCACATTAGATCTGTTACAATTAGCGTCTGGTGAGTTTTCAACTTACTATTCATGTGCTTATATTTAGTATAGTTTGTGTTTTATTATATGTACTTCTTTTTAACTATATGCAGCCCAAAGGCTGTACATAGTTTTTAATAAAATTGCGTGTTGTGTTTTATTTGGATGGAATTGTTTTCCTCGCTTATCTAATTAAGTTATTTATTTTTCAGTGGGTGAGGAGCAAGCCAATGTTGCTACGTTTTTGACAATAATTAATCTTCTACGACAAATGCCAACAGTCAATGTCCCACGTAAAAAAGTGTGGAAACTGTCAAGAGAAGAAGTTCGGTCCAGTTTTCTTGGACGAGTTTCAACTGCTTCAGATATTGAAAGATACTGCAGTGATAGAGAAGCATTTGTTGCTGCAAAGGGTATTCCGAGCCTGCCATATATTCTGGCTGTAGGATCATCTTGGGCAAGTGTGTTTCAATATGAAATCGTCATTCATAAAGGACTAAGATATCAAGTGCAAGACATTTCTTCTGCAATCAAATACACTTTTCACATTTATTGGGCCCTAGACTGCGCATACCCCAAAGACTGCACCCCGTGCTGGATGTTCATACAACGCACAATGTTCCAAATGACATCTAAATATGATTCAGAAGGGGTTCCGCTTCGTGAGTTAATTGCTAAAATTGATGCTTCATGTGGTTAATATTTTATAGGCTGTTCTCAGCAGTGAGAATCCCCTGTTTATCCCCTTTCTTATGTATGGGACATATAACATTCATTTGCCATTCTTCTGGAACTGCCTCCAAATCCCATATCTTGATTACAAGTTCTGGAATTGCTTCCAAATCCCATCATATCTTGATTACACAAATTTGTTAAGTATATTGAAAAAAATGGTACCTTGTGCATTGTGCGTAAATACCTTTTCTGATTTTAATAGATTAAGAAACCACATGGCTTTTTATCACAAAACAGTTACATCTTATTCTTGTGCAAGTACAGGATGTTTGAGAACTTTTCAAATTTTTAATTCATATAGAAGACACTACTTAAAAAATCATTCAGTGTTAAATGACCCATTGCAATCGAGCACTAGCAAAAATGTAGGCGATCATTCGGAAGACATAAGTGACTCTCTTCAAAATTTCTCTACAGAAAGTTCAAATGACATTGATAATTTATCTATACCTTTGGGTGACAGTTTAGCTCAGTTTACCTCTGCTCTTTATGCCAATCCTCAAGTGCCTCTAAATATTGTAGATACTGTTTTCAATGGCGTAAAAGATATATTTTATAAATGTCTTGTGCCACAGTTAATGGAACAAGACAGTGCGGCATTTAAAGAAAGTATAGTATCAATAATTTCAAATTTTGATAGTGATTACAAGAGACTTCTCTATTTTAAAGAACATGGGTCTTTCGTTGAACCTAAAGCGTATACAGTAGGAACAAGATACGATTTTGTGAGAAGTGGTGGTAAAAGAGTATATAAAGCCGTAGAATGTAAGGCTCACTTTATCAGTTTGAGAATAGTTTTGAAAAAGTTCTTTTCTTTATCAAATATTTTGAGGGAAACTTTACAACATATGAATGAGTTAGGTGAGCATGATTCAACCCAAACTATAGAACATTTTATACATGGTTCTTCTTGGAAATCACGACAATCACAACATGGGAGAAAATTAGTGATGCCTGTTTTTTTACAAGTTGATGATTTCGAGCCTCTGAATGCTTTGGGCAGTCACAGTTCTATTCATAAACTAGGAGCTGCTTATATTTCACTACCTTGTTTACCGCCCCGTTATACATCCCAACTATCCAACATTTTTTTAGCATTGATATACCATTCCTCAGATAGGGTTCAATTCGGTAATCGTGTAATTTTTCAACCTTTGATTGATGAATTAAATTTCTTGCTTAACGATGGGATATTTATTGATCATCCAAATTTTAAGGGAACTATTTATTTTGACTTAGGACTTATTCTCGGAGATAACTTGGGTCTACACAGTATTTGTGGTTTCGTTGAAAGCTTTTCTGGTAATTTGACATGCAGAACCTGCAAAGTTACTAGAAACAATATGATACAACTTTTCCAAGAAGATAGCTCCCTTTTGAGAAACATGAATAATTATAGACAAGATTTGAGAACAAATAATGTTTCACTTACTGGAGTGAAAGAGGAATGTATTTGGCTTGACGTGGATAACTTCGATTTATTCTCTCATATTGGTGTAGATGTAATGCATGATTTGAATGAAGGTGTAATGAAATATGTAATGAGTGAAATTATTGTTGCTCTTGTGGATCAGGCTAAATATTTCTCTATGCAACTTTTTAACAATAAACTCGCTTCATTCGACTATGGTCCTGATAAGGCAAACATTCCTGTGTCTCTGTCGATTGAACACTTACGTAAAAGCAACTTGCGCTTAAGTTCCTCAGAAATGGCAACCCTTTGTAGATATTTTGGTGTAATGTTTGGTGATTTAGTCCCGCGAGGTGATAAATATTGGGTACTTTATATTCAGCTGATGCTTTTGTTAGATGTCGTTATGTCTTCAACTTTTCGTCCTGAGTCAACAACGTACTTGCAATATTTGGTTTCTGTACTTTGCGAAATGTATACATCATTATTTGGCCAGAATCTTAAACCAAAATTTCACAATTTGTTACACTATCATTCAGCAATGCTTAAATTTGGGCCCCTACGATATATTTCATCGATGCGCTTTGAAGCTAAACATCGTCCAAATAAGTTAATTTCAAAATCTTCACAAAATAGAATAAACATGTCATATACTATTGCCAAGAGACATCAATTGATTTTAAATGACATTTTCCTAAAAGGGGAATTAAAAACGCATATAAATTTTGGAGAAAAAACTAGTATCTCTTTTGATGTAGCATCGGTACTTGCACAAGAATTTGGATGGAATAATATAGAAAGAATCAAATCAGTGACTTGGGTCACAATATCATCTACACGTTATGCCAGAGATTGTGTTTTAGTTAGTGGAATTGAAACTGAAAACGTCAATTTCTCAATAGTTACTGATATTTATATATACAATGAGCGTAATGTTGTTTTTAAAGCATTGCCTATGAATACGATCGCTTTTGATGACCATTATTTTGCATACCAGGTTGAAAATCCTCCCTTAAATACTCAATCAATATACATTGATTGTGATACAATGCAATATCCATATCCATGTAACATCACCATCGTTGGTTATGGTGATGTACAACCATTGCAGTATGTAATTTTGCGTGTACCTCTGTAAAAAAATCACACTTCAATGCAAATAAAGGTTTGCACTTATACTTTTTAAGTAAGAAATGTTAGTCTCTTCGTCGGTCTCTCAATGCTAAGGATCGTGACCGTCACCCAATGAATGCAACTTTGCTCTCCGATGCACTCGGTCTTGCGTCATCCGCAGCGGCTCGTGCAGTGGCCATCCTGTCTCTCCCTTCACCTGGTCGCTCCATCTCATCGGTTCACGACCCCTTCCTCTAGCGCCCTCTACTTTGCCAGTAATGAAGAGTTTTTCAAAATTATCATCTCTTCGCGCAATATGTCCTCAATAGTGTAGGACACGCTTCATACACACCGTGGACAGTCGGTCCTTAATTTTCAGTTCGTTTAATATGTACTGATTTGTTCTGAATTCCGTCCATGGTATTTCGTAGACGTTAATGTGGGATAGCTCCTGAGACTTCAAATGATTCTTTAAATGATTTAAAATAAATATTTTTTATTACTTTTAAATAAATGTTTGATACAACTTGTATTACAAATGTTCAAGATAAGATAATATCCTCGTAACCTGTCATGTGATTATATAATATATTGAGTAAATTTGTGTCTCTACTTAAAAATGTTATTTTTATTTTATTTAATTTTTTTTTTGTCTTAAATTTGAGCCGCCTTTGTTTTTAATTGACATTACTCATCCTTCAGGATTCTTTAACTTGTACTTTTTAAGTATGTCACTTTTAAATAAATGTTTGATATAACTTGCATTACATATTATGTTCAAGATAAAATAATATTTTTGTAACTTGTGTTTTATATAATGAATAAATTTGTTGATTATAAATATGCTTAAAATTTTCTTTTGTTTTAAATTGTTATTATATGTCCCTTATATTCTGATAAGTTATTGTTCTTTTTTATTGATTTATCAACGTTGGTTAATCCTTCAGGATTCTTTAGTTATTGGAAATCAGCAGAGTGTGTGTATGTGCTACGATAGGAGTTATTATTAAGCGTTTCTATTCATTACTTCGTACTGAATGTGCATGTCAATTGCTGATTTTTGATAACCAAATAATCTTGACGGAAGAGCAACCTTTGATGACTTAAAGTTAACTATTCTTTTTTTAGGGCTACACTCTTGTCAGCACGGATTGCATTTTCCAGTAAGTCTTTCCCTATTTTACGAAGATAGGGAAAGGCTTACTGGAAAATGCATATCCGTGCTGACGAATAAGGGGTAGCCCTAAAATAAAGAGTAGTTGCAGATACAAAGTTAATTTGTTTCTGGAACAAAAGCCAAATATTTGCAATAACAACATTACTTTGTTAGGATAACAGGAGAATGTAGGTGCAAGCACAAAGTCAATTTGTTGACGGAATAGAGTTGAGTTGGTGCAGATACAAAGTTAATTTGTTACTGCAATAACTTAAACTTGTTTCTGGATCAAAAGCCAAATATTTGCAATAACAACATTACTTTGTTAGGATAACAGGAGAATGTAGGTGCAAGCACAAAGTCAATTTGTTGATGGAATAGAGTTGAGTTGGTGCAGATACAAAATAAAATTGACAGGGTAACAACATTAATTTTGTCAGTGTAACAACTGTACTTTGTTTTAGAAAATGTTGTTACGTTAACAATAGCAATTTAACAATAAAAACATTGTTTCATCGACTATACGCTATATACGGCTGTGTGGGATCAAAGTTTTTTTGTTACACCCAACAATATTTTTTTCTGAGTGTAGAATTATCTAATTACGAACATTCCTATTTGTTTTTATTCAATAGTTAAATATTCAACAACTAGGTAATTAATTAGATATTTAAAATTATTATTAAGAAAATACATAACTAGTTTTTTTTATAATTGCGTTGGTTGTTAAATAAAAAATTACAGGAAATTCTGAAGTAGGTAGGTACATATTATGTACCTAGATCAATTTTTTTAAATTCATTATTGGTCACGTCATCAAGGTTTACTGAAATTATTCATTTGTAATATAAAAGAAAGTCAGGTTAGTGCGAACACTTATAACTCGAGATCGGCTGAACAGATTCTTCCGATGTCTGATTTATTGGATTCTTCTCCGCTCTGGATAACAGAATAACTATTAAAAAGTTGAAAAATGGATTAAATATAATATTAAAGTTAGTATAGAACGGATTTACTGAAAACAACGCCATATGTGAAAAATTCCATAACCACTGAGTTTCAAAACATTGGTACGCAGATTTTTGATAGAATTTCTTTCAAGCTTTCAGAAATTTATTTTTTAACTTTCAAACATATTTTAAACGTATTTTTGTATAAATTACTAATTTGAAATCAATATTCATAGTAAGGACTACAGGACAACGTCTGTCGGGAATGCTAAAGTATTATCATAATTTCTGAATTTAATTTCTTTAAGAAATTGAAGATAAGAAACTAGGGAACCATTATATACTAAATTGGAGATTATTATATTGAAAGACTAAATTTTGATACATACTATACAAAACTATGATCCGGTCGGTCTTAAGGTATTCTTCCGAAGCCGTCGAGTAGATGCGATGAGGAAGGCTGGCTTAAAGGGAAGATGCTCCGCCCGATGTATGGACCAGTCAAAGATGGAGGCCGTTGGTGACTCAGGTATACCTAATAAAGAATTGAACCAAGAAACCAGAGTCGCCATATGAATAATGATTAACCGCCTCCGTTGGCTGGACAGTGGACACATCCGTCAAGGGCGAGTGAGCAGTCGATCTTAAAAATAACATTCTCCACCAGACCCAAAGGGACGAGAAGTATCGGGAGACGAAGGATCATTTTTTTGGAGTTTTATAGGATCTTAGTAATACCTACAACGTATATAACGAATCATCGAACTAAACATTTATGTTGTGTGCACACTATTTATAGTGTGTTTTTAACGTATATGTAATAACTTTCAAATATGAACATTGTTACAGTACCTACCTATACTTGAAGTGGTTGGTAGCCTGGCGGTTCCGATGCCAACTTTCGTACTCGTGGGTTCGATCCCAGGTCGCAACCATCTTCCTCTTTCACGACACAAGCTTTTAGTAGCTCACTGTGAAAGAGTAAAAAAGAGTAGGTACCTATGATTATGTTCACCATGAGTGAGTATAAATGGGAAGTTTTCTGGGGAGCTTCCGACAATACACACTAGGTGGCAGAACTTCTAATCAGGTCTATTGTCAAATTATGACAGCTGTCAAACATACCAGCATTGACTGATAAATATTATACTAATATATTTCCTCTCTTTTTTGTTTTCTCAATTCAACAATTTAACGTTTTAATTATTGATCATTGCAAAAGTGGCTTTTTCTAGGAGGTAAACCATAGTATGTCCTTTTACACTACATACAAACAAAATCACTAGTTATGTATTTGTCTTCAAGGGTGAATTTTCAGACCCGTTCTTTGAGAAAAAAATCTCAGTGCTGCTGTTCTGTACCTATATACCTATTCTTGTATTCTGTTACGGTATGTTAGGTTGTATTTAGGTAGATATATTGTTAGATAATAGGTATCTATTATATTGTAATATGACAACACAATAATTAGTTTTTAGTCTATGATTAAACTTTGAATAATTTGAATATTTAGAACGAATGGTTTTGTAATAAAAAAAGAGTGTGTAGTAAAAAATGTGTAGCTGAGTTTTCAAAATAAATATAAAATAAAGTAAACTGGATATTATTTTACCACCAACAAAAAACTACAACGATCAATTAATTTTAACATGGTAGCAGAGATTCGTGGTTAGTTCATTCGTTGGCGGTAAATATAAAAAAAAAAAGTAAAAAAAAAAGCTTGTGTGGCGCATTTGACAGTGCGTGTAAAAATATTAAAAATTAAAACTATAATTATTGTGATAATAATTGTTAAAAGTAAAATGAATAACAAGGAAGAAAATGAGGTGGAGATTTTACGAGATGAGAATTCCTTTGAATTATGGAAATTTCAAATAGACATCTGTCTAAAAGCAAATAAACTGTATGATATGGTGAGTACAGTATATAAAGAAGGCGAATTAGATTTTCATAAAGATGCGAAAGCACAAAGTTTAATAATTAAAACGACGGATAAGAAAAATCAGATATATATAATATCATGCACCACAGCATACGATATGTATCAGAAACTGGTAACAACTTTCAGCAAAGAAAATGAAAACTTAAAAAATGATATGTTACAAAGATTTTTCAACTTCAAAATAAATAGTTCAATGTCACTTAATGAAAATATAATTAACCTAGAAAATATTAGATTCAAATTGAATAAAATGAAAATGAATTTCGACGATGACATGGTCATATCAAAGATTTTAAGCATACTTCCAGTACAATATAATCATTTCGTATCAGCCTGGGAATCAACATCTAAAGTGGAAAGAACTCTTTCAAATTTAATTAATCGTATAAATGCAGAAGAACAACGAGTAAAATTGACAGTCGATGAAAAGGAAGTGGCATTTTTTAACAAATCAAAGAGAATGATAACATGTTATAAATGTAGAAAAAGTGGACATAAAGCAATAGAATGTAAAAATAAAAGTGACCAGAAACGCTGTTTTAAATGTAATGGGGAAGGACACTTTGCGAAGAATTGTAACAAGGCATGTAATATATGTAAGAAGACCAATCACTTAGAAAAAGACTGTTATTTTAGAGAGAGGAAAAACAACATGAATAAGAAAGAAACATTTTTGGCATCATCGGAATTAGAAGAAAATAAAATCAAATTTATTTTAGATAGTGGAGCCTCTTGCCACATGGTTAATAATGAGGAATTATTAACATCTTTAGAAGAAATAAAAAACAGAGATATTGTGTGCCAATAGAGATAAATTATATTCTGAAAAAAGGGGGAAAATAAATGGAAGATCATGTGATTTTGAAAATGTATTATTAGTCCCAAAATTGTCAAGAAATTTGTTATCTGTTGGAACTATAACAGACAGAGGGGGTAAAGTGGTGTTTAAAAATAATAAAGTTGAAATACTGAAGAACGGTAAAAAGATATTAGAAGGCAATAAAAATGAATCTGGATTGTTTGAAATTGACATGATCAGAATGAATGAAAATGCATTTCATACTACTGAAGACTCTTTAGAATGGCATCGTAAGATGGGGCACATTGGCATGGATAACTTAAAAAAGTTGACAACTTTGAGCAAAGGAATAAAACTAAACGTAAATACATTAACAAATGAGATTTGTGAAATATGTGCTAAGGCTAAAATGATTAGACAGCCATTCAAATCCGAAAGAAAGAGGGCAAAAAGAATATTAGAAATAGTACACACAGATGTTTGTGGCCCATTGAGTCCTGAAACATATGATGGAAACAATTATTTTATTACATTCTTGGACGATTATAGTCACTTCTGTATGGTCTTTCTGTTTAAATACAAATCTGAAGTGCCAGAACTGGTAAAACAATACATAAGACAGGTCGAGAATATACATAGCAGCAAGGTAGCTATAATCAGATGTGATAATGGCAGAGAATACATAAATTCAAATTTAACAAACTTGTTCAAGATGAAAGGGATTGTACAAGAAGCATCGGTACCATATACACCACAACTAAACGGTAAAGCAGAACGGCTTAATCGCACATTGATGGAAAAAGCTCGTGCAATGATCTTTGATTCAGGTGTAAGTAAAACTATGTGGGGTGAGTCTGTTCAGACAGCGGCTTATCTGCTAAATCGACAGCCAACTACAACAGTGGATAAGACTCCTTATGAAATCTGGACCGGAGAAGTTCCTGATTTAAGCAATATCCAAATATTTGGTTCCAGAGCACATGCGAAGGTTCTACAATACCAAAAGAAATTAGATGAAAGGTGTAAAGAATACTTATTTGTTGGCTACAGTAGACATGGATATAAGCTATATGATAAAACAAGCAGGAAAATTGTGATATCAAGAGATGTTATATTTAAAAGTCCTGGAACGGAAAGAATTAAGATAAATACTGAAAATAAGGTTGTAATACCAAATGATTTAGAAAACATAAATAATGAGGAGTGTGTGACTGAAGAACAAATAGAAATCCTAGCTGAGTCAAATGAAAATGAAGAAGAAGAAACTCGAGAGACAGAGACATACAAAAGACCAAGAAGAAACATAAAACCGCCTGCAAGATATGAAGAGTTTGTAATGCTAACCTACCAAGAAGCAATCACCGGAACAGATAGTGAAAAATGGAAAGAAGCAATAGATGAAGAGTTGAAATTATTGTATGAAACTGATACTTGGGTGGAAGTAGAAAATAAAAACATTAACAACATACTAGATACAAAGTGGGTATTTAAGATTAAGAATAATGAAAATGAGAAATCTGTGCAGTTTAAAGCAAGATTAGTAGCAAAGGGCTTTCAACAAAAAACAGATTATGACCTATCAGAAATTTATGCACCAGTAGCAAAATTGTCAACATTTAGAATCCTATTAGCAGTCGCAAATGAATATAGAATGATTGTTCAACAAATGGATGTTAAAAGTGCATTTCTTAACGGAGACATTCACGAAGAAGTATATTTACATAAACCAGAAGGAATGAAGAGAGATGGTAAAATATTAAAACTTAAAAAATCTTTATATGGGCTGAAAAGTTCACCTAAAAATTGGAATAACAAATTAAATGATGTTTTGTCAAAAGAAAAATGTATTAGATCTCAAAATGATTACTGCTTATATACAAGAATTAATAACGATGAAAGATTATATATTTTAGTATATGTTGACGATATTTTAATAATTGGATCAGATATAAATAAAGTTGAAAGTATAAAATATATGTTGTCAAGTAACTTTAAAATGAAAGATATGGGTGATGTTTCATGTTATCTTGGAATTAACATAAGTCAAAATCTGAATGAAAATATTATTGAAATAGACCAGAAAAGATATTTGGAACAGATGTTGGAAAAATATGGTATGGATCAATGTAAACCGATTGGTACACCTATGGACCCTAACACTAAATTGGAATATTTTGAAAAACCAGAAAATATTGATTTGAGTCTTGAAACCAAGTGCCGTCAATTGATTGGATCATTAATGTATGCAGCCGTAGGGAGCAGACCAGACTTATGTGCTCCAGTCAATATTCTAAGCAGATTTCAGAGTAAACCAAGTAAAGAACTCTGGAATGCTTTGAAAAGAATACTCAGATACATAAAAGGTACGCTGGAATTAAAATTAGTGTATGAAAAATATAAGAATGGACCCAAACTGGTGGGATATGTTGATGCAGATTGGGGGCGGGATACAGAAGATAGGAAATCGACTTCTGGATACATATTTAAGATTTTTCAATGTGCAGTATCCTGGTGTTCAAGAAAGCAGACATGTACAGCTTTATCATCAACAGAAGCTGAGTACATCGCATTAAGTCAAGCTATTTGTGAAGGTCTTTAGATAAAAAAAAATATTATTAGACTTAAAACTTATGCAAGAAAATGAACAGATAGTTATCATGGAGGACAACCAGTCAACAATATGTGTAGCAAAAGGAACGGAACAGAAGAGATTAAAACATATAGACATAAAGTTTCATTTCATAAAAGATCATATTGAAAAAAAGGAAATTGACATAAAATACATTAATACGGAGTTGCAGGAAGCTGATATATTAACCAAACCAGTTGGAAAGAATATCCTGAATAGATTGTTGTCAAAAATTGGAATGATTTGATTATTAGTAATATGTTGTGTTATATATTATTATAGTGTGTTATAATATGAGTAATAAAAAAATTATTGTGTTGAGAGGGGGTGTTAGATAATAGGTATCTATTATATTGTAATATGACAACATAATAATTAGTTTTTAGTCTATGATTAAACTTTGAATAATTTGAATATTTAGAACGATTGGTTTTGTAATAAAAAAGAGTGTGTTGTAAAAAAATGTGTAGCTGAGTTTTCAAAATAAATATAAAATAAAGTAAACTGGATATTATTTTACCACCAACAAAAAACTACAAAGATCAATTAATTTTAACATATATAAAAAATAACATAAGATAAACAATTTATTTGTAATAGTATGTAAAAAGAAATGTACGATGATTATTATAAACGTATTGTTATCTTATTATATATTAGTAGTTGTTTAATTTGAAATAAACTACAATGATAAATTGTTTTTTTTTTCATTTTCACTGTAACACAAAGTATAAATAAAAAATTAAAGTATTTATTTACGAAAGACAAAACGGACCGTTGAGGTTATAAACGTTAATTTAACCAGTGTTGCCAACGCTGTTTTTTAAATGCAAAGAAGGCCAACTGAAAATTTGGTATGCGGTCATTCCGAAAATTTTAGTATCCGAAGAGAGGTGGGAGTTCACTAAAAAAAGGTCATTTAGTATCCGGAAAGGTGAAAACTCGCTAAAAGGGTAAGTAAGCAAGTAAGTTCCAAATAGCCCAAACGGCAGTAAATCGCCCCCTTTGGCAACACTGAATTTGACAATAGACCGGATTAGCTAGGGCGCCTCTAGCGGCACAGAAAGGAAGAAAAACATCCCATTCATTTTCAATAAAAAAAACTATCAAAATAGTGTCAGTTTTCAACTACATTTAAGAAAGGCCTTTTCCATCTCTTCTTCTGACTTAAGCACGCTATCTTTCGGGTTCATATGTTTCGTCCATAATTCTGTGGTGGCATGGTAAAAGGCATTAAGTCAGTGGGATGACATTTCTCAGTATGGCGGATTTACTTGTCAGTATTTTAAGAGGTTTCATTTTTGTCAAATATTATTTGATACAAATAAAATAGATCAACTTTGATGCATTTACTTCGTTAAAAAGGGTTCACTATACGATAACTCATATTTATTTCTTCAATATTTCTTTGTTTATATGCTTTATTTATAATGCGTGTCTTTTTACCTTGACAATTTTGGCTCATAGGTTGAAAAAATTTGTACTTAGGTCAAATTTTACAAGGAAATATACCCAGTTACTCTATATCACATGCTAATTTATTATTTTTTAACACTTACATTTTATTCTTCATAAATATTAGTTATTTTTTAGCTTACCTATTATTATTTTCTAGCATAGCATTCCCAGAACATCAGTAGGTATATTTTTTTTGCTCAGAATGTAATATTGTTAAGTAATAAGTGAAGAATATTCTTTCAATAATAAAATGAAATTAGTTAACTATAGGTATTATTACCTTTGTTAAGATAACCCTCTCTCACAATGTACCGATCCTTCAAAACAGAGCTGAGGAATTTATACACGGTTTGCAAACCAGATGAATATTCGGAAATTTGAACATTAGAACCTAATGGCGAACGTTGTTAACGTAAAGTGATCACACTAATCCAACCTTCGAAACAACATTAGAAGATGGTCGTAAGCCCGTAGTGGTTTGTTCATACTATTTTAAAATCGAACTGTATAATCAGTCATCAGTTGTTGATATAATAGTTCGCACTTGGACGACTTTCTTTAAATTATATTAATAATAGTATTAAAATAGCAATGAAAAAATATTAAAAAAAAAAAATAATATGCAGATAGTATTACCGATCTATTGTCTATAGCTTAACAATAAAAACAACGAAAGTTGTAAACAGATTGGTCGACAGATAAGGATGATACCTGCCTCAAAGTTCACAAAATACATTATTTAAACACATTTTAAAAAGGTCCACTTTTAAAAGAACGGCTTCTCACGGCAGCTCTATCATAGACAACACCGTTTTACTTCGTGGTAGACAAAATTCGACGCGCGTCGTTTTACCTTGCCAAATAAAATTAATATTGAGTTATGCCGGAATGAAAAAATGCTTTTAAATCCTTTATAAGTGGATTTTTTTAAACTTATGTTTTTGAACTTTGTTCTGTTTGTGATAATGTATGATGTAGTGCATATAACTCAAAATGCTGAAAAACGCGACTTAATGCCTTTTACCATGCCACCACAGAATTAATAGTTAAAAAAAAGATTTATTTCTCAAATTCTAATGAAAACCGTTGATAGATTTTTAATTTTTAAACGCTAAATTAATCAAATCATTTTATTCCATTAAACTGATCGACTTATAAAAATATCAAACATAAATAAAAAATAAAAAGGTAACTAAATAGGGTAAAACAGATGAGAACGATCAATCACCAGGGAGATTAAGTCGAAAGCCCATAGTGGTCTTGGTACAAAATAACGAAGGATTGGTAAACATGAAAATATTTACTTCAGTTTATTTCAAATACCAAAGCAGTTATACCTACAATACAAAAATACGCCTTTGTACTTTTTTGTTTCAATCAACGCTGCCCCAGTTCGAAAAGTTCAACTTGTCATTTCTCCAACAAGACCGACTTCGATAATCTACCTATAAAACACAAATAAGAACACCTCATACTGGATCCCACAACCCGAGTATCTGGGTTTGATCTCTCGTGGATGACGTGGGTTCAACAAAATAGTAAGAATAGAGCGGGGTTGTTGGTACTACCTGTGGGGCTAGTACGAGTTTTATCGAAAGCTAATAGCACGCAAATAAGCGCTTATTAGCGTGCAATTAGTGTTCTTAAATCAAACGAGCGAATCATTCGATCATTTTAGTATGAAAAATTTTCGAAACTCTTTCGATGATCGTTTCGATATTCGATCATCGAAAACTTATACTAGGGCTACAGCTCTGGAAATGGGAAAAAAGAGTGACTTTAATTATTGTGAGTGCGGAGCTGTCGATCCAGTCGGAGAATCACATTGTGCGAGTTCACGAGTAACCTCCAAAAAAGAGGCGTTGGACTGGCTGATGACGCTGGAACCAAGACTATAGATGAGGTTGGGACGCAGCCCTCTACGGCTGAAGATTTTCTGGATTCCAAACGAAAAATAAAGAAACTTAACTTATTTAATCCTTAATTACTCGCATGGGGTCAACGCACTTTTGTGTTTTAAAAAAAAGTACTTCCTGAGTTCCAATTTTCCCCGTGCCCCTGCTAGCTTCCTAATTCGTATCAAAGTTTGCATTTTAGCAGCAATCAAGTCACGGGAGCGAAAGGACGTGAGCAGTGACCCCATGCGAGTAGTTACGTAACTTCGGAAAAGCTATGGCAAAGTGGCAACAAGGTGTAAAAAATGCGCAAATTTTGTGTGCAATGACCATTCACACATATTTTTCAACCATTGTGATATATTTTATTTTAAGAGTTCATAAATTTATTTTAATTTTTAATATTTATGTCTCCATGAGTGCAAAATGTTAGTTAGTTTACTTCAGTTTGTTTCATCTCTAAATATATATTGATTAATTATTGTTGTTTCTTGAAAATATTATTATATAAATAAAGCATTTTAATAATAACATAGTTTTATTTACATATTAATTTATTATATTATATTAAAAATATGAGAAATTATGTAAATTATGTAATTTTCTTCATGCGAGTAATTAAGGGTTAATGTAAGTTAATAAGAAATAACATAAAAAATAAAAAGTGCCTTTATATAAAAGCGTGGGCTTAACTTAAAATGAAATCAAATACTTAATACTCATTAAAACATCTTGCACCATTAAAAATATAAAATAGTAGAAAAACTTTTCGGTAAATATAATAATTCCTGCGGGACTCAGTTATTATTGACATAGCAACGAATATGTTTGAAAAACATTTTCCGCAGCTAGATTGACTATTTCATAAATATTTCCAGGTGGGTTAACAGTGTTTCTTCAAAGTTTATCAATAATTATAACATTTAACATTTTATTGTGTTAAAATACATTTACTGACTTCACATATAAAGGAAAATCAGGAAATAGAAAATATCTAGGGTATAAAAAACGTTAAAATTTTAGCGTGCGAAAAAATATCGAGCTGAAACATCGCTTTGGTGGAATTTGTAGTTACGCGTTGGGCGCAGTACAGCACCGCCGTGCAAGAATATATACGTTCCTAAGCAACACAAAGATCAAACATTCACTTTGACACTTTGCTAGCGGAATCACGTGCTTGTAGATAGTTCCCCGTGCGATGTAACATCGGTGGCGTTTACCTATGCTCCATCTCGCAGTGCTGAACAATTTTTATAACTCATACGAGTAACCGATCTTGTTCGAATAAAATGGAAGTGTTGAACGCTACAAGCCCGAGGCGATCCTTTGGAATATGGGAGTCCGTAGCAGGTGAGTTCCTCTATATTATACATACCCGATATTTATGTGGATATCTCAATGCGGTAAATTTCACCCCAGTATTCTACCAACCCCTAACACGATTTGGCATACTTTTTACATATAAGGTACTTACCTACATATTTGTGCTGTTGGACATAATCAATATCACGGGCAAGTCTTATATTATTTTATATTAACTTACGAGTATCTTTAAAAACCCCCATAATAAAGTATCACAAAGGGTAGGTAATAATAAAAGGGCGAAACTTACTGCTAATAAGTAAAGAATTGATTGATAGCTTAGCGTCGATTGGCAGACGCCTTCTTTAGTAGTTTTTTTTTCGTAGGTCGAAGGTTCGATATCAGGTGCCGATCATTTTCCTGATGCAACACAAGCTTTGCTTTCTGACAAAGGTGTAGGTATTTGTATTCACTTTAGGTGGGCTCAGATTCATAAAAAAAATATTATCATGAAAATTGTAAATGATAATTTATTTTAAGAAATGTAGGAAATAGATACAATAATAAAATAGGTTTTTATGAATATAAACATGGGGTTTTTATGTCAATAAAAGTGTTACATCTCTATTATTATCACATCAACTGCGAGATCAAGGTTGTATTATAAATAACTGCGAATCGTTTAAGAAATATAACACAGTTTGATTTGTACCGATTCATTATACAAACGTAAGATAGACCCTATAAAATCATTATTTTCCCACAAGCGATAGTTATAATTCTCATAATATGCGGTTTTTGAAGGGAAAAATTTGCCATATTCAAAAAATTATTTAGTTTTTTTTTTTTTTTTTTAGAAAAATGTTATGTTTTTCATTTGATCACAATCTAAATATAGTTAAATTAATACAATTATTTTATTGCTGAAAAAAAATCTTGTTTACCTACTGATACAAAAAAATTATATTAAGTTAATTTACTCATAGAGCATTGTATTCATAATTTTTGTTATGTACAGCAAGTTATCGGATATATTATAGTCCATCAAATGCTTTTATTTTCGATTCATATTAAGAACGACACATCCGGTGTCTACATCGTTTTGTAGGACAAGTTCAATCAATCTCAGTGTAATAGGTCGGCAGACACTTTTGTAGAGTTATAGTTTTGTTGTTTGCAGAACCTTTTTACAAATTGCTCTAAGTTTTTTTTTATTAATGTGGTAAGTCTACCTTATATTCCATCGCTTTTTGCTACCCTCTTCTACTTCCAGATCAAAATTGAGGCACCTCTCAACCCGGTATAAATGTAAAGAATGTAAAGTTTAACTGTTTTAATATTGAAATCGTTCATTGCGTAAGAAGAGAATATAATATGTAGATGGTATATGTATGACTGGTTTGAACGATGTTTGACACATGTTGCATGCCATTTCTGTATTTTTACATTGTTGTATTTGTTTTTAAAGGCTTTTTGTCGTTTATAATTGTAATAAATAAATAAATAAATAAATAGGCGTTCTTTCAAATAACTGTTGATAGTTTCGGCCGAGGGTGCTTGGTAGTAGTTCATTTTTACATAAGGTCTTTCAAAGATTTTCTCCTGGTTAGTGTTGCTACAAGAAAATGTTATCCATACTCCCCGCGATGACACAAATAAAAAAAGCGTTAGAAAAATTAACAAAAGTAGCAAACTAAAGAAATCAGTATGAAAGAGAAAGAGCCATGGCACCCATAAGACTTTCACACAAACAAGTAAAACGGATGTAAGTTAAAATTCAGATCGTTCATTTTGTCAAATGGGATGCGAAACTGGATTGATAGATAAGATATAGCGCGATTAAGAAAACCGATGAAGAAAAAAGGAGACTTGAGTGAAGATCTCGTGAGAACAAATGAAGTAGACAAAGATTTTCCTATCTCGTTGTTTATAATTTATTTCAAAAACAAATTTCACGGTTTCCTTACATCGCTGTTGTGAAGGAAATTGAGAATGTGAATATTCACAACAAAATTATTTTTCTAAATATCTACATTCTTCGTGTAGAAATAGCCTGGCGTTTTGACCTTTCTGGGTCAATAATTTCCTTATTCCATACACAAATAACACGGCGAAGATTGATTACGAAAACGCACGTAAGGAACATTTTGTTATAAATGGGAGGAAAGTGATTGTTATTGGTGTGGGTAAGGAAACGTTTGGCTTCGTTATGAGTGCCGTATATCACCTCTAATTTCATAAAAATAACGCCGCCGAAACCCCGCTAACGTGACGCTAATCGATTCGTTCCACAGCCTGCACCACATAGTAGACACCGGCTATTTTCCATGAATGGACTCGTCATACAGTTTGTTCAATACATTGACATTTATATTTAACAACCCATGTTTATACAGATACAAAACAAGATGGCTTAGAGTTTCTGTTCTTATGAGAGGGTCTCCGACTGTTGTTGTCCAAATCAAATACTTACTATGCAGTACCAAAAGCGCTGTTCTTGTGTGATTATTATTCTCTAAACAGTTGACCCGCTTGTCCAGCTGCTGTTGCTCTCATGTTATTCAGCTATCAAGTTGCAGAATATTACCAGTGCTTACAGCTATTTAGAGTGTGGTATTTGATTTGAATGCATTTGTTTTGCTTCGATTCCGTAAAAATAACATGTCCTGGGGGATCGTGAAATATTATCTCATTTCTTACTGGTAAGTGAGTCTTACTTCCGGTTATATTTTTTCGCTTCCCTTTACTCTTACATTTGCGGTGGCACTCAAACCATAAGGCCAGCATTCTCCTATGATTGGGTTGCTTTTGTTTGACAAGCAAAGTTTTAGAACATCTATCACAAAATTTGACAATATGTTGGTATTATTTAATAATACCAAAGCATAATAAAATGAGTTGATTTCATAGAAATTTTATCTATTTTTGTGAGCAATCTTTCGAGCTATCGAAACTATTGAATACCTTTTATGTATCATTTATTTTGATGTTGTCCCTTAATCGTCCGAATTTCGTCTACACGAACCACAAATTTTGTATAGCATGCCTTCTCTCTTATCGCAAAGAAGCTTCAATTCGAAAAGACTCTGAAAGCTACTTTAACCAACCTATCTCTCTTTTAAGTCACAATATCGAAGTTGTATACATATTTCAACGGAAAAAGTAAGTTTATATTTTTTGAACCCATTTTAACCACGCGTTTATGAGCCCTTAGGTACTAGTTTTACAGTCAGCTTCCTGGTAAGAAACAACCTTAGTATTGTATGCCAATGTGTAGGTATAGTAAAACACCAAATTGGTTACCTTTGTAGTAAGGGCTTGGTTTTAGGATCAAATAACCGTAAAATAGGTAGAAAAAGAACGATTGAAACAAATCATAACAGTAAAGGATACAAAAATTACATGGCACCTTACATATTTGAAGAAAAAAATTAACAAATACTTCGTACTTTAAAAAAAAAACTAAATAAACCTTTTACAAAATACCGTCCGATCCTAGAAAACTTTTCACACTAGATTGATATATTATTTGTAAACCTATCGGACTACCGGCATAGAAAATGGTTATTGACTATTTTATTTTCCTATAAATCAATTATTTCGACCCTTAAATGCTCCCAAGTTTTCTTTAATAGGTACGTTATGAACTGCGGACAATTATATGAGATGACAACAGTGGGGCTAGTACGAGTTTCATCGAAAGCTATTTGCACGATAATAAGCGGTTATTAGCGTGCAAATAGTATTCGAAAATCAAACGATCGAATCATTCGATCATTTTTGTATGGAAAATTTTCGAAACTCTTTCGATGATCGTTTCGATATTCGATCATCGAAAACTTATACTAGTGGTACAGTTTGTTATATGTAGGAATCTCTGATCAAGTTTTAGGTACAAATCATACATGTCGTCGATATCATACATATTTCCCGCAGATGCGTGCGATTATTTATATTGTCATAGCAACGGATATCGACTTATAGTCGAATAATTAGAGTATTAATATTTCCTGTATAGGATTTAAGTGTTTCAAAAAACCATAGAGTTACGGACGAACTTACCAATAACAATATAGGATAGTACCAAATAATAAATATTTTTCATCACAAGCCCGCAAAATTATCCGTATTTATGAAAAGCCAGTTCTCTCTCATAGTGTTATAATAACATACCTATTCATTAGTTATATGTATAACTATGCAATATCAGCTGGTTACACATGTTTGCAAGAGCTTTTTAAAATGCTATACTTACGCAGATTAAACATGACATAGAAAACGGATAATAAATTGTTTTTATGCGTCTCAACTCCAATTTGAATAATATATTACTACAATTAATACCCATGTAACAAATACATAATAGGAATATCAATTAATTAATTAATTGAATAATTTCTTGATTACAGACGACGAAGTCCATACGTGGCCACTTATGAAAAACTTCAACGAGCCTCTGATGGTTGTGATTGCATACCTCTTGATAGTTTTAGTCTTCGGACCAGCGTACATGACGCACAGGAAGCCGTACGTCCTGAAGACACCGCTGCTACTCTATAACGCGGCTCAAGTCATATTCTCAGCATATATAGTTTATATCGTAAGTAGAAACTTGAAATTATTCTATTTGTCTTTTTGATGTCGCTTGTCTGTCTTCTAAAATCTTTTCCATTGAATGTGCTTTTTTGTCAAGTGTTCATTTATTTACATAAAATTACAAAAAAAGAATATAATAAGAATAGTCACATCAAATCTAAAACATTTTTCTGCGTGTTCTTTTTCTACAAACAGCACAATCCGGGGTTTTCCAATAGGAAGTAATTTATAAGAGAAATCAATGTATGTTTATTTCATTGTAAAGAGGATGTCATCAACAATGGACAACGATATCAGCCAAATGGTCCACAATACCATCTTTAAGATCGATTGTCGAGCATTGGCATATACTTTGTCCTTCACGTTTCCCAAAATAAAAATGTTATACTGCAAAATCTCGGTGCCAAATCGTGATCACCTTTACGAGAAATAACACGATCAGATTTTTTTTCCAAAATTGTAATTGTTTTGTTGCTAAGGTGGTATGTAGGGTGTTGGTGGTTGTCCACATCATATCCTCTAATTTCGGCCATTAAAATCATTCATCATAGTCTAATCACAGCGCGAAGCAAAAACCGCACTAAACAGCGACACGTTGATGATGGCTTTTTTCAACAATCATTTTCCTAGCCCCAAATGCGACAAATATGCTTATCAACATAGCCTCCGAGGTGGAAATGGACATTATCACTGGTGATTATCTTTCGATGAAAATCCGGATCAAAATTCAAAATGATCAATTTCAAGAATATTTTTTTAAACCATTTAATAGTGAAAATTAGCAGTAACTATGCAGCTAGGCATTGTTGAAACGTGTGTCGATTCAGTTGAAGATTCAAATGTCAAAGATGGGAGCTTCAAAAGAGACAGCTGCTGAAATAGTGGGTTATTCTATTATTCTTCTCAAAGGTTATTCTATCTATATGGAACCTCTTATTGAGAAACCCCACATAATCATTGCCCAGCATTCCTGAAATAACAAGTTTAATACAAATCCATTTTATCAACTATTCCTGGATTGTGATTTTCTTACTTTTGCAGTTCTTAATCGATGCCGGCATTATTTTAAGTATCTTTCAATGCTATTTTTGGGGACCACTTACACGTCATTAAACCTGAATTTGGTGTTATATATATTTTCCTTTATACTCGTTTTTTTAACCTTTTTTTACCTTTATTAGCTGCTAACATATTTTTTTGTAGATAAAAATAAATCATTTCGCGCCGTGTTGTAAATAATTAATTATTGTCCTCCGACTTCAAGTCTTACCGACCTCGGTAGCCCAATAATTTCATAGGCGTGGACTTCAGATTACGATGTCCCGGGTTCGATTCCCGGTCCGGTCAGAGTTTTACTAAGTAGTGTTCTTTCACTTTAAATTTCTACCCGGGGTTGGCCTGTCTCAGATTGGAGGGGTCCGGTTGACTGGAAAAAATTGCTTCAGGCAATAAGTTCCGCCAGCTATACTGACACCATTGTACAGAAAAGTGTTATTTAATTTATTTATTTTTAATATCTATGTATTTGTATAATGTACAACCGATATTTTTTTATTGATGGCTGTACATACATTATACAAACGGATTATTAAGCTTAAGGGGCTATATAACGCCAAATATTTTTCGTGTCTGAATTGGAATATAGATTCTGATTACGCTCCTAATTCCAATTAGACCCCCAAAATCATGGATATAAAAACTACTTGAGATGACAAAAGGTTGTATAAAAATATCGTAGATGGTTCCATCGTGTTGGTAAACATGTGCAAAAACGTGTATAATAATTATTTGAGATAACATTATTCATTCAAATTGAACACAAAAATCAAAGAGTTCTATATACAAAAATACACTTTCGACACCTTTCACATAAAGCAAAGCTTGTGTTGTGAAAGTGGAAATAGTCGGCACCGGGATTTGAACCCACGACCTTCAATACGATGTACGCACGAAAGCCGCCTAATGTTTTTAGCTAATAATAATTTTCAAAAGATGAATGTTTTTTTTTTGTCTTAAATACTAGCATTTTTATTGATAACCAAAAACATTGAATTTCTAAAATGAATTATTTATAAAATAATTCCATATTCTTATGCGCTGCCAAATTATTCTAATCCTGATTCGCAACGTAATAAGGTACTTAGGTAGCTATTATAAACTTACAACATATAAAACGTTTTTGTTTACTTCATGTTTAGCCTAACATCTCTATCCTATTATTATTTTTAGTTGGTTGGAATCAGAAAAATCATGAATATCTAAATCTTCCTTCAGAGAGAGTCTAACGCCGTATTTATCTTAGACTCCCTCAAAAACTTTGCAAAAGAATCTCTATCGCAACTTCATACAAATAGAATGGTCATAAGAACCATTATGGCACAATGATTTGATATGAGCCGTCATGAGAAATTATCCAATATATTGGAATATTTTTGAAAAATAATCTAACAAGACAGAGCTTTGGTAAGAATTTTAATTGGAAAATGATTTTAGGTGTTTTTTGAAAAATCTGAGAAAAATGGCGAAAAATCCTCTCGAACATATATTGTAAAATTTTCACCACTATCTTTATCTCTAAACGTATTTTATCCAAGTCTTACACTTCTCGAGATATACGTCAAAAAGTGTTTGAGAAGGCTTCGACAAAACCTCAAATAACGTGTAAAGCATGCTTTTTATGGAAAATCGGCGTTCCTACGTTTTGTTTAAATAATTAGTTCCTCAGTCAAATATTGTCTTTAACAAATGAAAGGTCAGTGTTGATGTAATATACCTACATGGAAGAAAAAGTCGATTTGCATTGTAACAAAGTTCTTACTTAATTAAAAATAATTACCAAAAAAACTTTGGTATGTGTATTTACAAATAACACTATCGAACTAATACACGTATCAGACTATATTGACCATCTGATATTCATCTACCTGCATTGATACTAGTTACTTGAACACTTAAAAATCGTTAAAATAATACAGGTAATTAGGTACAATATGAAGCAAGAAAATCGAATAAAAGCGAATCAATCCCGTTTTGTTACAACATATATATGAGAAATATATTGTGTTGGTGTGTGTTGTTGCGGGTTAATTTGCTGATGGTTGGGTGTAGTAATAACGGGAAAGTGAAATCCAGAAAGCTGTAGGATGTAAAATGTAGTAAAAAATAGTAAGATCGCTGCTAGTCGCCAACCATAATGTTTGCGCCTTGTAAAATCGGAAGAGGCAGAAAAGTTCATAATTTTAATCAAGGGTTTAATGTCTTTGTAAATTTCGAGTAACTAAATCAAAAATCCTACAAAAAAAATCTTTCTCACCAATATTTTCTCCCACTCAGTTATTTACAATGACATACGAACTCTACAAACTAGAGGAATACCTATTCAGTATTCCTTACTTTAAACTTTATTATTTTCCCTTTATTTTTATAAATAATAATAAATAAAAAATAGGTGTCGGTATAACCAGCGGAACTCTACCAGTCAGCCGGTCCCGTCCAATCTGAGACAGGATTCCAACCCCGAGTAGAAATTTCAATCCTTTGCCACTAGAAAAAAACCTATACAAAGTATTTACTTTTTTCTCACTATTTACTCATTTTACATTTACTTACGTGAGTATTATGATTATTTCACGTGAACTCTTAACTTATTTGTAGGTAATATAAACAGCTATTAAACAACATCATTTCACAATATTACGTAGGTATTTCTGTAGATATTAAATGACGAAAACTTATTCATGTCACAAGCGTTAAACATATCATTTGAATGGTGAATCTTGAAAAAAATAAAACGTGTAGTATTCGGCGATTTACATTCGAAGTACCTATCGTTTAATTACAAAAAACAACACAATATATGATTACAAAAAAGAAACACTTGGAGTATGACATAAATTCAACGTCGAAATGCATGGTATAGTCGTAATAATGTCCAATCGAAAAAACTTTGATTTTGTTGTCAAGGGTTAAAAAAATGAACATTTTGTTTCAGAAGTAGTTACCTACATATTATGTAGGTATGGAAAATAAAATCTGTTTCTTTTTCCAGGCTGTAGACGCAGGAATACCATTTGTAGATTATTTCTCTAATGTGTGCCATCACAGAGCAAACAGCACTGCACTTCAAAGGCGAATAGTAAGAAAGAAATGCATTATTTTTATTTTTAAGTTCATTCAAATTGTATTAAGTAAATAAATAAATTGTGTGTGTCACTTTCAGGTCTCTTCAGTAATATGGTGGTACGTCGTGGCGAAAATTTCAGAAATGGTCGACACAATATTTTTTGTTTTGAGAAAGAAAACTAATCAATTAAGCGTCCTCCACCTGTACCATCATTCTTCAACCTTCCTGTTTGCTTGGTTCGTCTTGAAAGTGGGTCCGGAAGAACAGACTCTTTTGATAGTCGCCTTCAACTCTTTCATTCATATAATAATGTACTCTTACTATGCCATGGCGGCAATGGGGCCTCAGTACCAGAAATACTTATGGTGGAAAAAGCACATGACGGAAATGCAAATAGTAAGTAAACTTTTGTATTTTTTTGTCTAATATCGTCTACCTACTCCACAGCGAACTGTTATTTTTTTAAAAGCAACGATTATGTTACAGTTCACTAGTAAGTCCAATCCAATCCAAACTTCCTTGACAACCCACTTAGAGGCAACCAGAGCTCAATGTTTAATATTGCCTCCTCCCACAACATGTCCAAATTCATCAGCGCTGCTTCGAAGGAGCGGAACATGGAATGAGAGGGTCTTCCCCGTTTTCAGGACCCTGATGGGAGGAAAAACAGCGCTCTCCAAGCCAAGTCCATCTCCTTCTCATAATGGTAGAAGTGACGGGCCGACGCTGGGTGCTCCAGCGTATCTAAAGCGTCGTTCTTGCGGTGGTACCATCTTTTACTCAAAATTCTTCTGAGGCACTTTTTGTGCCTGGGCTTTGGTCAGGTGCCAAGACACACACCCATACAGGAGATTGGACAACATGTACGCATCAAACAATTAACAATCGACACTAAACGCCGACGCTTTCCATATTTTGTCATCAGTAGTATGTACATGCTTTAAAAGAAACTGATATCGTAATTAATACGTGAATGTGATTGTTGTTTCAGGTTCAATTCCTAATTGATCTTGTTTATGTGATATGCGCCAAGGTTTCCAACTGCCATTATTCGAACATCGTCAACAATTTACTAATCTCTAATACTATTGTCTTATTATGTTTGTTCTCCAACTTTTACATGGCGAGCTACAAAAAGAGAAAAGCGCAGTAGAAGTGCAGAAGAAAATATATAGTGCAATAATTTAAGATTATTTCTTAAGCTTACTGTTTAGTTTACAAGAAGCAGATATAACTTAAAACATAAAGATGAATACGCACAATGAAATCGCTTTTGTAAATATGTGAATAGCGTCTTTTAATGCTGATTGGATGAACAGCCTTCCGTTACAGCAACTTATGCGCATTTCATCCTTCTGGGGCTTTAAACTATCTTCCAATATTTTTTTTCACTCCATAAAATAACCTTTAAATTATTATTTGAATTAGTTTTATATTAAAATTAATATACCCAGTGACAAAATATTGATTATTTGAACTTTTTCATCATACTGAAAATGATATTTAAAATAGTCGTTATCAATACAATACGAACGACATCTCTGATATAATATTATTCATAAATAAAGTATAAAGTATTGTACAAAGTATGTCCTAAAAATAGGCAGTCCATATTTCTAAATTCTTGGTTGGATGTTTGCGATCGTTTTCTACACTTTGTCAGTAATTTTGTATGAAACATAATATAATTAGTTATTATCATTATTTATTATACATTTTAGTTTCAGATTATTTCATTATATATTATTTTTAATCTGTAGTAGGTAGGTATATTGTTTAATGTTGTGCTGTAAGTATGACAAATAAAATTAATAAATAATTTTTAATACCTATCATTATTTAAGAAATGTCTGTTTATAAAATATATTGCTTGTTGGATAATTAGGAAAGTACACTAAACATTTTATACTTAAGTTATCATTTTCGTCCACTATAAAACATATCAAATGCAGCGTATACATCATAAATTTTATATAAAAAATAAATTATAATTCATACTCAGGTAAAAGATAAAACTGTTTACATTACCCACTTTTTTTATTTTTAACAAACCTTTTACAACAAAGTAGGTATAATAAATAAGCTAGTAACAGAATAATATTAGACCTAACTATGTTAAAAATGTGAAATATCAATTTAAATGAATTATTTGTAAATACCTACTTATATCTTAATAACAAAACATCAAATCACAACAATAAATATCTAAGTAGATACTTTTAAATAACGTACTTAAATTTAAATTATTAACTGACCTTTAGCCTGATGGCAATCCACGGAGAGTTGGAGTGTTGTCACATTAACTTTAAAGGGAAGTGGTTGGTATCGTAACGATAGAGTCACCGAATTTCGAAGTGAAGGTCGTGGGTTCGATACCCGTTGTTGACCGTCTTCCTCTTTTACATAACAAGCTTAACATTCTGCAAAATGTGTTTATGTTCCCTTCGGGGGAGCTAATCAGGTTAATTTAAAAAGAAATACTAATTTAGAATACTTATTCAAAATATTCCATTATAGATTTTTTTCATTGAATAGGGAATAATTTATAAAAATAATAAATGAATAGATTATTCAAAATAGATTCAAATTTATTTTATTTTATTACGATAATGAGTTCAAACATATTTTATTCGTTATGGTTCCTATGATTGTTATGGTTCCTATGATTGTGTGCAAATCCACTGAATTAAACTGTAAGAATAAGCATTTCATTGTCTATACACAGCATCATATTTTTGAAAAAATTGGGTATTTTAGTCGATGTTCAGTTTGTGTGAGTCCTTCGAAAGAAAATGTTGGTTAATAAAACAAAAGAAATCGATAAATTATTTTTGTCTTCCATACGAATAATGGGTATAAAAGACATGTTTTGGGTTGTGAAAACCACATTTACAAATAGGTAAATTAATATCATGATGATTTAAGATTTCTGAAATCTATTGTAAAAATATTGTTTATTTTATAATGTAGGAAGGACAATCAATTCCTAATAAAACATGAGAATAAAGTTTATTGTTGACACGGTAGCTATCTCGTTAAGGTATTCTATTACGCTTTTTTATGGCTTGTTGATTTTAACGTTTTTTATATATTTTGTTATTCAATTGATATAATATGCATAAACATGTATCTTTTTGTTAACTTATAAGTACTCTGTTAATGACATATGGTTGTCGTGTGCACGCTAATAAATTAAAATTATTGATATTTCATCTTATGATAATGGATCACATTAATTAAATTAATATTACTAAATAATGATATGTACTTACATCAATAAATCTGCCTAGCGCAATTAAAATGGTGCTAAAATACTGACTTACACATCAAATACATATACCTATTATTATTATTGTAACGAATCTCAAAAAAATTAATTGATTGGCTGTGCTGTAGATAGAGTGCTTAACCTATGAACTACTACACGTTTCATAATGTAAATTAATATAAAAATAAATACCTACCTAAATGTTTTTTTTTTCACTTACCTTTTTCTCTAATGAAACAATGGACAATAGTTATGTTGTGGGAGGAAATGTGAACCCGGAGAAAAGGTGCACATGGGTAGATTAATGTAATACTAGTATCCGACCAGCGCTTGAAATAGGACCATAACTTATTTAAATTATAAGTTTGAACATTACCTACATATTAAGGTTCCATTGTCAAAGAATGAGCGAGTGATATTTCAAAATTTTCTTTCAAAAAGAATGACATTAATAGATTGGATACGTCAAATTTGAAATCTCGATATGTACAAAGTTTTTTCTATTATTATTAAAGACAAACAATCAAGGGCGGATCCAGCTTTGGCGCAAAAGGGGGTCACATAGCAAAAAAAAAGGTAATTTCCAAAATTTGGTAACTCGAAACTAAGCTTTTCCTAAAAAGAAAAAAAGGTCATTTACACAATTTGGTATCTGTAAACTAAAAAAAGGTCATTCCCTAATCTTTATTTATGGAACTTTTGTTCCAGGGGGGGAGGGGTCATGGCCCACTAGAAATTATGATTATAATAAAAAAAGTAGGTATTTTATTAGTAAAATGTAAGTAATGTACTTAAAAATATACGGCATGGACCCAGGTCATGACCCCCAGACCCCCTCCCCCCTGGATCCGCCCTTGCAAACAATATTAATCAATTCTCGATTTATATCCCGCCATTTCCAGCTCCACCTTCCATTTGAATATACCCCCTTCAAAAAGCTTTCTGCGCCCATTATGAGGCGCTTTTCATTTTACATTTGTTTCTACATTATTATGAAGTTGATGATCTTTATAAGTAGTCTGTGGAAGTGTGTGTGAGTATCAAATACATAACATTACACCAGTGTTTGTAATGTTTTTTTTATTGATTTAATCTATTTTTATGCATAATTTAAAAAAATATTAGCTTTCGCCACTTCTTCTCTAAATAAACTATACCTAAGTGTGCGAAATTTCATACTCCTCCGTCGGCGCAATTTTCGTTAAAATAGACACAAAATTTTTCCTTCAAGTATTAATATAATATATAGATAAATAATAGTTCTTTTCAGATTAATTTACAAACAATATAATATCCTAACACAAGGCTAGTCAATGAATTGACACGCTCGCTTATAAAATATTATGATTTTTATCCATATCTCATAACTTTAATGCCTTGGTCACACGTACCGAGTAAACGGACGAGACAGTGCACTCGGCCGAGTACTCGCTGCGTCTAAACCACGCCGAGTGCTCGGCCATAAGGTTTAAACGCTCATCACTCTATCGGGCGAGTAACATTTTACTGTATCGCCCGTTTACTCGGCACGTGTGATCAAGGTTTTAGTTCTGTTAAGAGCTAAAGGCAGTGCTTTTATTTTCAGGACCCTTCTTCTCAACATGGAAATATGAAATGAGCTCCACCGCGGTATCTAAAATTACAGCTTTGAGCAACATAGAACCAGATCCAGGAATAGAGCATCCCCTCCTGATTGCTGACGTTGTCACCGAGCAAAGAACCACAAGCAAGAATTTATATCAAGAACTTATTAATGGGCGATAAAAGATTAGGTACGTGCGCCAGAGTACTAGATCTTGCTCGCTGTAAATGGCCGATGTCAATATCAAAAGATAGTATGCCCCATTTCCAGCTGTGGCTTTATGGTCGTTTGGTGTGAACGCATCCTAAGAGAACTCTACGATAGGTCAACCAGAGCAATTGACTCTGTGAGACAAAATGCGCCAAAAATCCCTACAAAATTTCTATGAATTTATGTTATAGAGTGCAATAGAGTGGCATATTTTTATAGTTTTATAACACTCTCACCAACATTTTCAATAGACACCCTGTATATTTTAGGGACTGTTTGACGCATTTGTCTCACAGACATAATTGTCCCAGTTGTCCAAATATGGTGATTTTAAAAAGCCTCGGAGGGAGGATAATGGTATTATATTACAGGGGTCAAAACTTTTGCAGCCTCAAAAAAACATACAAAGACGCCAAAATTATTCAAAATTATTCCCATAATTTCACAGAGTAAATGTGCAAAAAAATAGATATTAGGTATATTAGTCAAATAATTAAATACGCTTTCAGTTTTCTTTTAATGAACATGTTTTACAACATCCTACAATCAGCTAGAAACAATAGATACTTAACATAAAGAATATCTAATTAAATTTGCACCAAGTAAAACAATTATTTATTCAATTAATTTTACACGCTGTTGAAAAATAATTAGTATAAGGTCCACAAAAGGTGATGATACTAATCCATTTTGTATCGCTTCATTATTTTTTAATGCCACACCATTCTCAGTTTTCGCAATCTTTTTTTTTATTGTTAAGGTTTGTTCATTTTCTCTCCTGCCATTATCAATTGGTTTATCTGGATTCGCCACCTGGCCTGACACAATCACCTCCTTTAGTTGGTACTACTGTCTATTGGAAAATCTTCCGACTTGCATTTTAATTCCTTTCCACGAAGTGTGATGCAACTTGGATCTCAATCTTAATGTTTCTATGATTCTAAGCTTCTAAGGTCTTAAGCTAAAGGAACCGATGCAAACCCCAAATCAATCAAAGGTACCTACATATAGAGAAAAATCAAGAGAAGTTAAGGCTGCTCATTAGTAAAAATGGTAAAATTTACAATTTTCATGAAGTTAGGTAGTCTTAATCTCAAAACTCGTTGACCCTATGAACATTTTGATTTGAAAAAATGAAAAATCAAATTACAAATTTTTTGGTTCATAAAAAAGCATATTTCAAATCTAAATCAGGGATGTGTTCTGTAGATCTTTTAAAAAATCCTTCACTTGTTTAAATAACTTTTTTTTTTAATTCAATTTTTTTTTTTGAGACCTAAAGCATTGTATGTGCTGGATTTTTTGGTCTTTAAAGAAGCTACTGAAATCCATCGTCTTTGTATAATCGATGCGATGAATGAAAAATACATCATCAATAATTTATATTTTAAAATTAACAAACATTAAAATATATAGATTTCTTACCCGGACAATGCGGAATTGTCCCCTGAGTAAATTTTTCGTTAAAAATATTTAGGTAACTATCCGACCAACCGAATCCTAGTTTGCATCGTATCAAAATATCGATTGTTGATCTTCTAAAGAGCCTGTATGCAAATGTGGTGCGGATAAGGAGGCTAAGACCACGTTTTCTTCTCCTACCCACTTTTTAATTCCGAAATATTCCTACTCAACATCAAACAAATAACCCTGACCTACCCTTAAGTTTTTTACTCACCCAGGGTTGTGTGCTGCAATAATAAAATGCATCCAATTGAACGAAAGAAACTTTTGAGTGGATAGAATTTCCTTTGTTCGTTTTTTTATGGTAATTATAGTACTTACATTGTCACATAATATTATTATTGTTACATGTTTAAAAATGTCTATATGTTGAAAGGTATGTATAAAAAGGAATGTATAGTTATATAATTTTTTTTTAATATGGTATTACATTCTAAAGAATGATGAAAAGAGAACGTTATGTAATATGTTTTATGTTAATTAAGTTCTATGATAATATTGTTTAGTAGTTTGTTCACTTTGTTGTAAATAGGTATGTATTTTGTCACAAATCACTCTTATAGGGTGAATTGCTGTAAAAAAATCTTCTAAAGAGCACTCCTAAATAATATAGTAGATTACTTATTTAATGTCAACTCGATTAAAAGTATAAAAATCGAAATACATATTAATAGCATTTAGGATGTTTTGCTTTCTAAGAATTTGTTCTTATAAGATTATTTCGACATTTTTGACGCGCTGTATTTTTTTTATAACTTTTATTGAAATAAGCAAATATACCTACATAAGCAAACAAAGAAATACAATAAAGAGATTTAAATACAGATATAAATACACAAAAACAGCGCAAAAAATGAGCGGAACCCGTCAAGTCATTGAAATGACTTGTCATCAAAAACGTAATATGATTAAAATTATTATTCTTGTCATAACAATTAATTGTTCGCGTTGGTTATAATAATCAGTCATTTTATTCGTTCAAGTGCACCATCTGTCTAGTTTGTTATAAAACGCCTAGTAACCAACCAACTAGAAAAGATCTACACGCATGAAGGCGTTATATTATTAAGTGTATTTGAATTAAGTATGTACGTTGGAAAATTGAGAAAATCTGGTGATGTTTGTATTAATGCATATTTATACACAGATGTCGCTTTAAATTTTGTAGTGGGATGTAGAAAAAATACATAGGTAAGTAGTTATTACTTTTTAAATACGTAAGAAATAATAATTATTGAGAATAATGAAAATTCATTTTACCTATTCGAGTTAAGTCTTCTAATCAGGACAGAACTATTTGAACATTTTTATCTTGAATTAAAACTGTAGATAGCTATATTCTGCTGAAGTTTTTGAAAAGGCCGATATTGCCTCCACTTTAAAATTTTACGAATAGCAGATACCAAAATATTGTTATTTATTAGAGTATTCTGTGCCTACATTTTGATGTCTAGTATTGGTAAATGATTTTCTCTCTCTTTCTAATAGATTAGGAACTAGAAACTATGTAACAAAAGCCCGTACCGTATTTTATCCTAGTTGTCACTTGATTGTTTTATCTTCTGTCGCATTAAACTATGACATCTTTAGAACGCGCATAGCCTAACGTTCAAACATTCTTACTTTTTTTCATTTCATTCTCCCTTTAAACCCCAATTGGGAGCATTGGTAGGAAATAAGAGCTCATTTCCGTTACTTGCGCCATCACAGGAGGGACACCAGCTGCCCGTCCCTTTCCCCTGATCGGGTCCAGGCGTCCAAGGTTTATTTTTTGCGCCTTTTCTCACTTTTTTTTTTTGTTCATTAACAATATAAGTACATCTTGGTGGTGATGTTCTCTAACCTTTAGTAATTTCATCCTAGGTTAATCGATCATTCTAAGGTTAAGGTGTGATTTGAGCCACGTATTAAAAGTTATAAAAAAACATAATATGGTGATTTTCGTATATCCCGCATATTATACTCTTCGAATTTGCCATCAATACTGTAAGAGAGAGAGAAAGCAGGGTCACATTTAGGTAAGTACTCTTTTTGTGGAGCAAAAGACACCATTATTAATATTGTAGTTCATTTTCTACACAATAAAAATTGAAGAGATTTCAAATATATGTCAAAACCTCTTCGAGATTAGTCTTCCTAAACTATGCAATACATTATTATACTTCGGGTAACCGGATAATGTTGACCGTAGACCCATGAACCAAGGTGGAAGGACATCCTTATCAACACGCTTGGCAGGCATGGCTATATCATGTCCAGTTCAGAAATGTCTGCATATAAAAATATAATGTGCGGGATACCGTCACACAGTGGTCCCACAAAGAAATTTAGGGCGCCAAAATTCTGATTTTTGGTGTATGGGGGTTTTTCGAGGCGCTGAATCCGATTTTGGACTTATTTTTTCGAAAAAACCAAATGGGGTGCCAGGGGAGGGGGGCAAATCTTAATATATTGAAATTTTTCGTGTGGGGTATCAAAATATATGTTTTTTGTATCGCTGAATCCGTTTTTTGGCTTATTTTTTTGAAAAAACCAAATGGGGCGCCAGGGGAGGGGGGCAATCTTAATATATTGAATTTTTCCTTTGGGGTATCAAAATATATGTTTTTTGTATCGCTGAGTCCATTTTTGGACTTTTTTTTTGCGAAAAAACCAAATTGTGTGCCAAGGGAAAGGGGGCAAATCTTAATGTTTTGGAATTTTTCATGTGGAGTATCAAAATATATGTTTTTTGTATCGCTGAGTCCATTTTTAGACTTATTTTTGCAAAAAACCCAAATTGGGTGCCAAGGGGAGGGGGGGGGGGGCAATTTAAAAGATTTATTATTTTTCGTGTGGGATATCAATTTTTTTAGGCGCTGAGTCCATTTTTTGATATATTTTTGAAAAAAATGTGACCAAGGAAGGGGAGCAAATCTTTCATTTTGAAATTTTCTGGGGGATTGAAATGTTTTTCAAAGTGATGAGTTCATTTATGCACTCATAGAAACATTTTAAACCGAGTCAGATTCCTCGGATGTGGTTAGATGATATACATCTGAGTCTGTACTTTGGTCTGAGCTTTCTTCTGGCTCCACTTCTTCATTATTGTTTTTGGGGTGAAAGATACAGTTAGACTTTTCAATTTTTCGCATGTTGTTCCTAAGTGGAAGATACAGATAGTACAAGAAACATGCAAGTAAAAGAGATGGAGAGTAAACTATTGTATTCTGTTATCAGGTGACAAATTAGAAAGGATAGCACCCCTATTTATGATGGACAGTTTTTTAATAAAATTTGTATGGCGTTGCAAGTCTAAAATATCTCTGGGTGTGGGAAATAAGTTCCATTATCTATTAATTACATTTCCTGAGAAGTAAAATCAAAATACAAAGAAGAATCAAATTATTCTTTTAGCAAGTTTTATTTAACTGAATTTATTGATTTATATAAGAGGCACCAACAGAGCACTGAACAACAAAAACAAAGAAACCATGAAACAAAAACATATAATCTCCAGTGCTCCAATAACAGGTATCTCCCGCAAGGCTATTGTGCATAGTAAGGTAGGTACAACCAACGTCTCCTGAGCATTCAAATTAAATTTCTATAATAAAAAACATGATTGCTTGAAGAACCAAAATTTACACAATAGTAATCACTAATTTAGTAGTATAAATCAAATTTTAAGGATTTGGGGGGAAAACGGGGGAAATGTGAGTGATGTAGGTGATAGTACTGGCTTTAAGGAGAAACTTTTATCTGAAAAGTTTTTATGGGAAAGGATGGGAAAATCTTGTAACACTACATATAGCCAGTTAAAAGTGACTAAAAAGTACTTACTTCAAATGCAAATTTCCAGAATACCGATTAAATTACAGTAATGAACGAGCACAGATTCGTATTCAGCGAAAAAAATTCAATAAAACACCATGTTTATTAATTTTAAAATACCGGAACAAGGCACTGTAAAACGCGCTTGAAAAACACACACAAATTGACTATACCAGTTGCTCTAGATAACCACCATCTTATGGCGTCTCCATAGCAACGAGACGTACCTCGAGCGAGTTGTCATATGTGGTACTAGAAGCCTTCAAGGTCACAGTACATCAGATCATAGCTAGTTTTTCTCTCTGGTACATTTCATTTTTTTTAATTTTGGCGCCCTAAATTTCTTTGTGGGACCACTGTGCGTCATCCAGCAGTGGATGGCTTAGACTCGGAAGAAAAAGAAGTCTATATAAGAGCTTATATCGTCAATCCCTGAGATGGGTGCTTTTGTCTTGGGTGAAACTACTCTAAGTATACCCACTTCATTATAATAAATTTTAATGATGACCCTTGATGAGTTTGTTGGAAGAGATCCTTCTGGATAAATCCGCCCTTTTGTATATTTCAAATTGGTATTTTAAAATCAATAAAGTGTTATTTATTTATTGATCCTTTTTTTAAATATAATAAAACGAACTAAATTTTATAAATAAATTTATTGTACAACTTTCACACAAAAGGTTAAATCCAATGTTTAGTTTTGAATATTTCAATGGAATCTGATATTAAGGAGAAACCTTTTTACTTATGTAGATACATTTTTTAGGGTATATATAATTCATACAAAGCTCCAGAAAATTTGGAAGACTTTTTTTGCAAATCGACAACAAAGGTAACTTATTTTGACTTACAACAACAATTTAAAAACAGTAAAAAAAAATCAATTAAAATAATTAATTATTATAAGAAAAATATTAAAAAAATCTAAAATTATCTAGGTATTTTAAGAACATTTTGAAAATAAAAACTATGTTATAATAATTACTAGATAGTATTTACAAGGTATTACAACCACTATGGAGAAAAACAACTATTGAGCATTTAATATGAACAGACATACATATCTGTTCATTTATTTCATAAAAACCTAATCTTTGATTATACACCTCGTGTCATTCTCATCGTTAGAAAAGTCTTTATACAAACATTAAAAAATTATTTTTATGAAGTGACTTTTTACGAGTGCATAAAGTTAAAATGACTCTTTTTTAGAAAACCTATTGCCAAATCCTAAACTCTTGAATCCGAATTTTAAATATTTCTGACATCACAGTAATAGTTTCTTAAAAAAACATGCTTAAGACCTTTCCTTAAAGTTAATGAACTGATCAAATTATAATATATTAAAAATTTAAGTTTCAAATTCTCGTCAAAAGACTGCTCACCGTTCATTTTATCTTTACAATATGAATTTATAATATTAATTAAACATTTCAAAATTTTCAACCCTGTTGTACCAAATTGACCACATTACTTGCAATTCACAAACCTGATTTTCATTTTAATTTTATCAAATGATCACTCAACTCAAAAAAGACCGCAATTTTCCAATCAAATTTATCACATATTATTATTATTGATTATCTAAATACTATGTTACAAAAACTATAATCAATTTATTTACTTTACAATATACAATAATAATAAAACTCCCTAAAAATCTAAGATTAGGCTATAATATGATAATATGTTTCATAATAAATTTATGAAGTTTTATCTTTGTGTGTATTGTCGTTTGAAATTGACTCTTTAGGTTTTCCGTTGACTGCTCCGTTGGCATGTCCATTGGCCTTTTCATCTTTGCCGCTTGGCGGTGTGTAGGACTTGTGGTAGAAATCGTTGAACAACATGTAGAAGAAAATGGCATTGGGAAGAGTGAGGAAGACTGACCAGCGAGGATATCCGCAGTCATAAAACAACAGTTGGGATGAATGTAGGAAAGCAATGCAGAATTGGAGCTGAAACAAAATAAACATATATTATATTATATTTTTTCTTTTCAATTCAATAAATAAAAATTGATAGCTTCCACAATTTTATACATTCTGTTATTTCGACACTTAATCAAACGAATTGGGCGAGTAATAGAAAAAAAATTCGTTTAAAATGTGAATATTTTGGGAATTTTTCTTCTTCATTGTTTAAACTTTTTGAAATTGAAAAATTCATACATTATGTTTTTATTCAATTTCTCTTAAAAAGCGGCATGGGAAATCCTGAAAAACTATATGTCTATAGAAATTAATAAATAGTAAAAAATAATATTAAATTAAAAATGTGTAAAATATAATTACACATTTTCTTTAGGTTTTTGGTCTGTTACTTCTAAATTAGGTCATTAAAGTAGAACTTTCTGTTCTCATCACTAAAATTGACGACAACATTCATTGCAATATACCTAGTCAGCTGCAACTATCTTGGTTCCCTCATAACAAATAACAACAGTGTCAGAAAAAATATGAGCAAACTTGATTGTGAAATTTAAAAACAATTTTTATACAAGCATTTAAAAGAGTCAAAGGGCGGACTTATCCCCAAGGATCTCTTCCAACCGACCAATTAGGCTAAATTATTTTATTTTGGACTAGAAAAACTCCTCAAAATAATAGCTGATGTTCAAAATAGCAACTATAGAAATAAAAGCATGATCCTACTGGTGTTTTTGTATTTTTCCGAGACCTGGCCGGTAAATAGACGTGATTAGAAAAGCCAAGATGGTATATGAACGGAATGTTCTCTACCAGATACATATATGGCTCAGTTAAAGATGGAGACCGTTGGTGACTCAGATACAGTATAATGAATAATTGTACCAAGACATAGAGACGCCAAATTTATAAAAATTAACCGGCTCTGTTGGCTGGACTACGTGTCAAGGGCGAGTAAGCAGTCGGTCTTGAAAATAACACAAGACCCGAAGGGAGGAAGAGTATCGGGAGATCGAGGCCAATTATTTTGTATCTACATATTGAAAATCTTGAATGTTTCCTTATTTTTAATAACCTATTTGATTGAAATTTCACCAAGACCATTATAACTGACTCACTCCCTTCGTGAAAAGGTATCAACCTCAGAAGGTATTCAGTCAGTAAGACCGTTTCTAAGATTTTTTACTATGTCAGATTACAAGGAAAAAGAGGTTTCATATGTATAAAAAATGTTATTTAATTGATTTCTCTTATATGCATCGTTAATGTTTAATGATCTTTTGCTGCTGAATAGATGATCCTGACACCTCTGAACATGCATTGTGATTATAACTACATCATAGGTCAGTGGTGTCGTTTTCATTTAATAGTAAGACGATTAATTTCTACGTCAGCATGAAGCCAATTGATATTGAAATGTTTATAAAATATGCCAGATTTATTTATAGTTTTCTAATTTCCTTAACCTCGGTCAGGGAACTTGGATTCGTTATTGCGCAAATAATTCTTCTTCTTCTTTCTTTATTAGGCAATCCACCCAGGGGGGTGATGTGTGCCATTATCAAGATTAATATAGAAGTTCATAGGACAAATCTACAAACAAATAAGAAAAAAAAAAACAATGTCATATCCTAAGGTTGTTCATTGAAATTAAACGGCAGATGTCCCTGTACATATCTGTATTGCAAAATAAATATTGAGCAAATACGTTGAATTTATAGGACCATTTACAACAACATGCTTACTACAAAAGACGATATTCAGAGGAGTTCTTAGCGAGCAATGATCCGTACAGCTGACATAATATGTTAAACTTTGATGATTGTAATATTCAATGATGATCTAGATCAGCGATGCACATACCGCGGCCCGCCGAAGAATTAAAATATTTGAAAATCAAAGAATATTTAAAATATACCTAAGTAGATAAAGTAGATAATTATGTATACGTCAGGTAATATTAGCCGAATGAAGTAGTAACGTCAGGTAATATTAGCCGAATGAAGTAGTAGGTAATATCAAGTTTTAGAAATGACCTTTTTTTATTTTTTAGGAGAAATTCACATTTGCAGATACCAAATTTTGGAAATGATTTTTTTAGGAAAAGTTATGTTTCAAGATACCAAACCTCCCCCCTCCCCAGTCCTGTCCGGTTTTTTTTTTCAACACATCTGGCAACCCTAGTAGTGGCCCGTCTTTAGCTCATAATCTTCCCCAGTGGCCCTTGTTCCCTATATGTATGTATGTGCATCCCTGATCTAGATGTACTTATATGGTTTAGAACAGCAATTCGTTAGATGTATTCCAAAGGATAAAAGAATATATTTCGAATGGAATTCTAGATTTTTGTTGTCTAGAATTAATAGTATTACGTCAAACATATAAAGATTAAAGGAAATGTATGAGAGGTTGATAAAGGTAGCCATTAAAAATCTGTAATATAAATGAAAGTCGGGTTAGTGCGAACACTTATAACTCGAGATCGGCTGAACAAATTCTATCAACGATTCATTGGATTCTTCTCGGCTCTTTTTTGCATTTTTGGAATCTACACCCTCGAAAACGTCGAGAAAATCAATTTCAGCGAAATCTATTTTTTTTTTGAAATCTGATCACAAGACTCACGTATATTCCATATACCTACTATGAGTAAAATACAAAATTACGAACCATTTGGAGAGTGGTAATGTGTTTCTTCCACCAAACGTATTTCTGGTATTTGGGTCCCATGGCGGCAACCATATAGTAGAAGTACATGATGATGTGAACAAAGGAATTAATCACTCCGATAAAGGTTCCATGTCCTCCAGGATAATACTTAGTAGCTCCCCAGGAAACCATTGGCATGACGGTGTGGTGATACATGTGCAAGAAACTTATTTGACGATCTTTCTTCCTTAGTACGAAGAAGACAGTGTCCAACAGTTCTGTCAGTTTGGCAATGAAATAGATGTAGCACCCACGAGCAACCTAAAATGAAAAAACAATTAAAAACCACTTTTTTTTCATAATTATCCTGCCTAATTAATATGATGCAATATTTTTTTTTCCACCTGCAATTATTATCATAACTATTGTGAAAGGAATATAGGGGAGTAAAAGAGTTGCTTGATTGAAAAATCTCAGAAACTGGTTGGTTGTGACAGTTATTAGGCTAACCCAGGATCGAAGGTCTACTTGTTCAAATGTTGGCAAGGGAAAATTCTTAATGGAAACATCGAATGGAAAGTGGATAATTTTTGATTAAATTCGATGATTTCTTTAACCTTTTACAAAATCTGAAGGATGCCTTGATTGAAGATTGTAATAATCGTAACCGATGTAGTATTGGGCACCTGCAGGCCGAGACAAATTACATTATTTGGCGATCGACTACAAACGAATTTTTCGACCATGTAGAGTAGGAAGAAAATTAACTCAAATTGTCGACAGGGGCTGATATGTTGTACGTGATATTGCTTTGGTTTGGACAGCAGTTTTTTGTCTATATTTTTCTGTATTATATGTAGAAGATAAGCTAGTTTCAATACGGCTTATACTTATTGAGGCAGTATTTTACTTGTTAAGCTATTTTTAAGTCTTAAATTAAAAAAAAATCGTTAGTTAAATAAATAAAACGCAGCATATTTAAAAGAAGAAACACAGCTATATAAAACTTACTACGATGATTTTAAACGGAAATGGTTTTTGTGTATACCTTGATAGTAAAGGAATATTAGAGTAAAAATAACAGCCTAGTAATTAAACTCTTAATATTACATATGTTGAGTAGGTTCGGCGTTCGACAAAGTTAAAGTTAGTACTTAGGTAAAGGCAAGATCTATTAGGGACCTTGCAAAATACACACTGTAAGCGATTAACAAAGATAGAAAAAATAATATTCTTGAACACTTCCGTAGTACTATGGCACTCATAAATAATACCATATGAGTCTACCTTAGTTAAGTCTGTAATTATTCAATTAGATACTTGTCTTTAACTGTCGAATTTATAATAATTATTTCCAAACCTCGAATACCCAAAAATAATATGTAAGAAGGTAGTTTTTTCGAATCACGAACATTGAATTTTTTTGATGATCTTCTTCCTAAAACGATTATTTCATAGCATCTTGAACTATTTCAAAATGTTTAATTAAATTTGCATACATAATAATATGACAGTGCAGTAGATGATACTTTAAAAGCAAAAAATCAAAGTTTTTTTTTATTAAGTCAAGTAATTAACAGGTTTTTGTGCCTTTTACAAGTACCTCTTGGCATAACTAACAGATTTATTTGCACATTTTCAATCAGAAAGTATAGTTTAATAAGAGTAAACGATTCTGTAAAATTATTGAAAAAGTAGTGAGCGATTGGTTTTTCGAATGCTGATACATTGTGCAAGATCGAGCGCAATGGAGAGCTCTTGTTGCCTCCCTATGCCCCTATGCCCCTGAGTGGGGTGGAGGAGGGAGAATTGAATTGATTGATTGATTGATATGATGACAACGATTAGAAGTATGTTTTTCGATTTGAATCATAAGACTTATATTTGAATTAAACCATAGGCTCTCAAACTTTACTAAATCTATAAAATGGTGACTGGATCATAAGACACTCGGTAACAAACCCCATTTAGAAGCATATAGGGAGGCAACAAGAGCTATCCAGGACGTTCGATCCTGCGCAGTTACGTCAACCTCTAGCCACACCATGTCTACATTTTTCAGCTTCTTGGTATTCCTCGTCTTCGGAACCCTGATAGTGGGAAGAACAGCGCAGCGCTGTCTACGGCCGACTGTCATTCCACTTCCTTATCACTTGGGGTCGTCAAGTCACTCATGAACTTATACCAAATTGTGAATAACTCAAACAAGTAGGTACCTACCCTCATTGCTTCGGGTGTTTCTTCCCAATCCACGGGTTGACATCTCCAGCTGTATTTTGTTAACCAAGCGGCATCTAATCCCTGGAAAATTAGATTTGATCTATTAATGAAAAAGGTATGAGTATAAATAAGAATCACATATAGGAACTTTTTGTACGCACAAAAACGGACATAATATATTTTTCACTAGTATAAAAGATCATTTTATAGAAAAAGTGAGATAGAAATACGCAATATTCCCAATATTCTGTTCAATTAAGGTTTAAGAATTGTTGAATAAAAAAAATAAGTGAGCAAATATGGAAATGAATCCTGAACTTGTCTTAACTACATTTTTTGGGCGAAATGATTTAAATACATAGCCTAAATAGACGCCGCATAATATGCTATCCGGACTTAAAAGAATTTTTTTTTGTAGTTATGACGAGTTGGCTTGATAGCTTGTACCTGATTACAGATGAATATATTAAATTAGAGTTTTAAGTGAAGGATTTTGAAGTACACATGAGAAAGTCATGTTTTATGAATTCTGAAAAGGACGTCGGACAATAGAATGTCGCATCCCTAAAACATAGGGGGAGATTTAAACTAAATCATTAAGCATATAGCGGTTGAACAGAACAAGAAAAAGATGTGGACATTTTTATCGTACTACTAATATTAATTCTTAATGTCGTAATTTATTCATCATGAAATATATCTAATAATAAGGATGAAAAACAAAATAAATTCAAATCAGGTTTTGAAACAAAAATGCTTTTTGTATTAAAAAGGATAAATTATTAAACTTTGTTTAAAAAAAAACATACATTTTCTTCCTCAGACGCAATAAAAGGTAGTTTGAAACCAGTTGTTAATAATTATTTATAGGCATGGGTTTTTTATAGAATAGAATAGAGTTGAATGGAAAAAATATATATTTCTCACATTTTTGTAAATTAACAACCAATACAATGTTCACATAAAATAATAAAAATGATAATAAAAAAGTAACTAGGTATGCATATCCATACATCATAGCATTATGTACATGCAAACAATTCCGATTTAGGCAAGCATAGGAACCTACGTACTGCAGAAGCATCCTACCTATGTAGGTAAGCGTACAAACAAGTATTCAATAATTAAGTAGCTATTAAATGACCTTTGAGGATTTCATGTATTGAAAAGATTTCACAATAATTGATACTAGATAATGGATGGGCAATACAATAAGTACTGAGTGCACTGTAAGAAGCTCCGTGTTGACATTAGTTGACATTGGGTTGATTTGCCAACAAGATTAATTAAACAAAAATGACAAGCAAACAATAAAGTTATACTCTTGAATTATCAATACAACATTTTTTGTTGAGGAATGCGCCTGATATATTGAATTGTAATGTAGGAAAATGAGTATATATTTTAAAGAAATCTTAGAAATAAGTCTCAAAAAGGGTATTCGCCAGTTAAGTAAGTAGTTCGAAAAAAATAATATGTTACACAGTTACACTAAAAAAATCGAAACATTATGTATATTTTCGACCCTAACTTCTGAATGGAACATTAGGAACAAATTTGATGGCGAGAAACCATGCATCAACTAGCCTGAAGAAGAATGCTTTCTGTCTTCAAAAACCGTTTAGCATAATAAAAATTGTGGAAACAATAAAAATATTTTGTTTCATTACAATATATGTACCTAACGAAAAATTATTTTAATTGTGTGCTTGCGGGTTAGGCGACGAAACAGTTGACCATATTTTATATTTAATTGTCCATCTTTTGATAATACCTAGCTTATTAACTATCTTAAAAAATTCAAAATTACATTCCCAATTAATATTTCGTTTCTTCTGTCCCAAAATTCTATTGAAATCAACTCATTTATTACAAAAGTATTCCAACTTAATAATAAAAAGTTTTAATTTACTTTTATGGTAAAGTACCTAATTGTACTGTATTATTCCTACATAAATCATTCAATTGTGAGTGGAATTGTAGATAATTAAAAAAAAAACATTATTTTAAAAATTTCGAACATTTTTGTTTTTCACATTAATCAGCACCGTCTTCATAATTACATAATACATAAAAAAAAACTGCGTAGAAATTATTGAATATTCTAGATATTCAGCGTCATATTTTAACCAGTCGGTGACATAAGTTGATTTTGTTGTTCAACTCTAAAGAGCAAATTCGAAATCTAACTAAAGAACTATGTAACCTGTACCATCGATATTAAAAAATAATGCGTAGGTTAATAATTTTTATCATCGCTTGAGTGAATCCTGCCCAAACAAGACATTTTGAAATCGAAAGCCCGACGGATGTATAAACACACACAATTCCAACGATTCAATGTCGTAATGCGCCTAGTTACCTTAAACTCATCATTGAAGTAATATAATTATATAGTTTTGTTAGATTAATTAAAATCTTATAATATAAAAGAAAGTCGTGTTAGTGCGAACACTTATAGCTCGAGATCGGCTGAAAATATTCTTCCGATGTTTGATTTATTGTATTCTTCTTCGCTCCAGATAACAGAATAACACTACATATTAAAAAGTTGAAAAAAAAATGGATAAGAAATAATATTAAAGTTAGTATGGAACGGTTTTCATGCGACACCAACGCCATCTATGAAAAATCATATAACAACAAAATTATTGTTTACCTGATAACCATTGAGTTTCAATACATTAGTACGCAGATTTTTGATAGAATTTCTTTCGAGCTTTCAGGAGAATTTTTTTTAACATTCAAACATAATATTTTAAACGTATTCTTGTAAAAATTACAAATTCGAAATCAGATACAGAGCAACGTCTGTCGGGAAAGCTAGTATAATATATTAAAAGCACACTGCTCGTACTTACTTCAAAGAATATCCAAACACTGACGAGAACTTGTAAGAAATTGTACAACACCAAAATATTTTCTAAGGAATAAGGCTTTCTGTGTTTCATGTATTGTGGTCCCCAGTTTAGAACGAAGTACAGGTAGGCTCCTAGTATTGTCAGGCCTGGCATGGGGTCACTTATTAAGAACCAATTATTGGTTCTTTTATCTGAAAATAAGTTTAGAAGTTTAATTATAGAAACAGAGTAAAGATTTAATTTAAGTTAGTAAAATTTAACATATTTTTATGAACTTTATGCCATAGTATAATTTGGATTCTCGGGGTGAGTTCTGTTTTAGTATATTGGTGAATCAAATGACTCCCGAATTAATATAGGTATTACATTTTCTTCCTGGATAGGGACTTTATTCAATGTTCTCCAATTGAATTAGAAATCTACAAATAAATTATGTCTTTGACTTATAAACTTCTGGTATATCTGTTAAGATAAACCATGAATATTTAAAGATCTGCGCTGCCGAGAGGATGTTGAGATGCTAGTTCAAATGTATGTAGACTTCTTTTATCAATATTCTTCTACTTTTTCTTGGCGCAGTCCCAATTTATTGCTATTATTGGGGTCGCCTTTTCTCGTTCTCAGAAATGAGTTTTTTTCTGTGCGAGCTCATACAATCCTTTTGCCTGCATCTTCTTACATTGTGACAAACCAAATTCACAGACATAAATCTACCTCTACAGATCCATTGCTATTACATGCTATTACTTCCTCTACAGATCCATTGCTTAGTAAACTGAGTGGTCAGTTGGTCTTTTTAACGCTCTTCAAGTTTGCTGTTAACACTGCTGAATTGTGAACTCTTCTGCGGATTCTGATTGCCTAGGCTGAGTAAAGTATTCAATATTCTCCATGTCTCAATAAAGTTGATTAAAGATATACATTTTTTTATTTTATTATCTATCGATCTAACTATTTAAACCAATATTGGATAGACAAAATTGTTTTAAAAAAATCAAAGGTTATACAATATAATATGAAATTGGTACATACAATCAATATGAATCAAGGAAAAAAATATTATTAGAATAATTATCACAGCTTTGTAAATTATTAAATTAGTAGATATTTTTTAAGTGTGTTACCTGCCAGCTCTGTGAAGATATAGTGATAGTAATTAGCCATTGAGTTGTTGTACAAGGACGTCATTTTGACTATCTACAAACTAATACATAAATAGAAGATCGACGCCTCTCGGTGGCAGACGCCTCTGGGTAATATCACGAGATAATGGGACCAACTATTGCTTGGGTTTGCTTCACAAGATTCAGAATCTGGAACAAATAAAAACAAACATATTAATAAAAGAAATTTCTTAATAAAGATTAATTTCAAGATAAATTTCCTAACTGCATTATACAAAAACATAATAATATACATGGGACATTGCATTGTTCCTTGAAATAAAAAAGTCTGCATACACGCATTAAATGCGGTATTGCATTTCATTTAAAATTTATAACAATATAATAATATGATTAATCACAATGATCATTTCTAAACTAAATTAAATGTTAACATGCGTATTGCAAAGTAAGTCAATCTTTTAGTAATAAGTAAAATAACGTTTGTTTACTCGTAAAAAGAATGAAAATCTTCTTCAGACAAAGGGTAGAAGAATCTTAAAAAAAAAACAATAATGTGCGTTGACGAAATAAATGTTGTTTTTATCTTTCATTAAAATATGATTTGTGTGTAACTAGCGAGAAAATAAATTTGTATAATCTTTCAATGATCTGTGTTGGTTATTATGGTTCTTCATAAACTGTGTTAATTTCTTGTTTTGAGTCTATCTAGATTTTTTTCATGTTATGTGCAAACATTACGCAACGGCGACCCACAAGGTCGTCTATTCAACATCCACAATACCTACATACAATACGAAATTATGCAAATGATCTTTTTGACGAAATTATTTTTTTATTGCTCCGTTTGTTTGTATCCGTTGATGCTGCAGATTCTTTTATAATCGTGACAATGTATAAAGCTATCGAGAGTCGTGATGAAACAAACATGTGTGTAATAGGTGTCGAACCTGCGTATCGCTGTAAAAGTCAAAGCTGGTCTGTCAATATTGGTGTGTGAAATATTTTTTTCTTCATGCGGCATATGAATTCATTCAAATGTCACATCAAGTGGAAATATATTTAATAAATAATAATAATTATTAAATAATGGAAATTTCTTAATCAAAATACAACGAAAATTTTGACACAATTTAGGTAGGTACGTAGCATTACTACACAATAATAATTAGGTATTAACACGGCCAAGCTTTCATTATTAGAATAATTGTATTTCCAAAAAATGTGATTAAATTCAAATTCTCTTAACCAGATTTTAGTATTTTTTTTCGTTAGACAAGATCAAAATATTATGATATCAAACTCGTCATTGCAGAAGTGAACTATTGATCGATTTTTGAGTTAATTTTTATACACAACAGCATCATAGTCGCTGGAGTTAATAAGTATTCTTGACTGCTTTTTTCTAGTTAGAATCCAGTGCTTTCTAATCAGAAACTTATCTCATGACAGTCGTTTTAATTTACTAAAGCATCGTACTCACTTGCGCCGCGAACGTGTGACATTGCATCAATTTAATCAAAATGTTAAGTGTATACGTGATTCGAAAAAGCGAACGCGAGCGGAACACATGCATCCTTTTGATAAAATTGATATAATGATACACATTCGCGGCGCAAGTGAGTACCGAGCTTAATGTTCTATAATTTGGGAAGCTTTAAACCACCAATAGGTACAACGCGATCATAACTAAAATAAATTGATTCGTATATGTATCGCAAGATCGAGCGCAATGGAGAGCTCTTCTTGGCTCCCTATGCCCGTAAGTGGGCTTCAACGTGAGAATGTATGTATAATATGTATTTATTATATTATTTTACACCTTATAGTAAGTTCAGTTTTTTTAAATACGTATGACTTTTAACATAGGACGAGAAGAGCCGACCCCAAAAGCCAACAGAGACGGTTGGTTGGAAGTGTGCCAAAAAGAAGACAAAGATTGTATGTTAATGCTGTGTAACCAATATCAAGATCGGGGGTCGTGGAAGAGTCTGGAGGAGGCCTATGTCCAGGAGTGGACTGATACAGGCTGAGGAGAAGAAGAAGAAGAAGTAAACAATAGCTAATTTATAGTTAAGTGGTTGGTAACCTAGCGGTTCAGTCAGCGTACTAAAAGTCGTGGGTTCGAATCTCGGTACCGACCATTTCAAATTTAACGACATGAAAATAAATATGTCAATAAAGTGTGTTTGATTATAGTGGACATTAAAACTACATATATTTTTTTTTTAATGATTCTGTGCTCAAAGTGAACACAAATACACTATTTGACTCTTTCACAGTTAGCTACTCAAAGCTAGTGTCGTGAAAGAGGAAGATGGTCGGCACCTGGGATCGAACCCACGACCTCCGAACGAAACAGTACGAAAGCCGGCGTCGTAGCCGCTAGACTACCAATTACGTGCTTATCTGAAATAACTTATCGTTACAAGTTCGCTTTCTCTTCGTTCATTGTTTGCGTTAATCCTAGATATCGCGTTGATTGGTGTGTGGAGATGGTGTCTGCCTCGAGGTCAGTAGTTCAAACACCACAATCGGCCTAGTCAGCGTACCGCCTCTACACGTGGATTATGTAACGAAATAACTTATAAAGGCACAATAATTATTATTATATGACATCAATAGAATCCACACACACACACACACAATAATATGCTAAAGCAGCGAATAAATATGTCGTAATGGTGTGTCACTTTTATCTTAATTCAGATTTAGTTAAGATTTTATGTATGTAGTAGTATCAAAATAAATATAAATTCACAAACTTACATAGCTGTAACTTTATTCTCTTTAGGTATCAGTTTTTACTCAACTACTAGCTTTCCCGAGAGACGTTGTCCTGTGGACCCTGTGGTCCTAACAAGAGGCGGTACGTTCGTATGTGCATAATGTGCACTGCGCCCCCAGAAACAAAATAAACTAATAAAATAAATATAACATTAAAGTATTTCTAAAACTTCCATATTTCGTAACGCTCAGGCGGGAACAACGCGAGAACATAATAATATGCGCACAATTTTGTAGACTTTATGAAAATTTTATAAAACGCCCGAAACGGTGGAGTAAGTGGGATGGACTACTGTAAGAGTGGCAATTACATACGTACCTATGCAAAAATGAGAGGGCACATGTGCAGTTGACTATTTTGTTAGATTTTTTCATAGATGGCGACGCAGGTAATCCGTTCCATACTAATTTTAATTACATTACGTACCTGGACATTTGACATTAATAGATGTAAATTTTTTTTTGTTATTGTTATTATATTTTAATGGCCTATGGCCGTAAATAAATAAATAAATAAATATTATATTTTATATTATTTCTTACACATTTTTTCAACTTTTTATTAGTTATTCTGTTATCCAGAGCAGAGAAGAATCCAATAAATCACACATCGGAAGAATCTTTTCAGCCGATCTCGAGTTATAAGTGTTCGCAGTAACCCGATTTCAATTTATATTATAAGACTAGCTGACCCGCCCTTCGACCTAACCCAAAATAAAAAAAAAGATTTTGACTTATTACATGAATAAAATGTGATTATCTTATCTTATCTTATCTTATCTTATCTTTATTTATCCCCCATAGACCCCTTACGAGGCACTCGGGTTCATTAAATATAATTTACAATTTATACATATAATGCATCACAAGACAATACCATAAGCAATAATGCAATGACAAAGCAAAAACAATAAAAAATGTGGAAATCGATGTCAATGGGATGTAAAGGGTCCCATTGACACCTCGTCAATGTGCAAAACTAAGATCATTTCGTTAATTATAATCGGAAATAGTATAGTTGCAGTAGCGACAAGAACAAAGTCAATAGGAATAAAGAAAATGTTAATATATTAATTAATGTCACAGACAACACATGAATCAGAGGTTAATTTGCTAACATGTCATTAATGGAATAAAAAGCTTTCTCAACAAGATACTTTTTAACCTCTCTCTGAAAACGTACATTGTCAGCAATTTTAAGGTTTAACGGGAGGTGGTTGTATAACTTTACGCTCATACATACGAAGCTTTTTGATAATTTTGTCAGTCTATGTCCTATAGGCCGCAGCAGGGTTTTATTACGGGTATCGTGGTCATGAAATTTTGAGTTTTGGGGAGTATTTGACAAGTTTTTTTTTGCGTACTTTAAGCATTCAAATATGAATAAACTTGGTAGAGTTAAAATACGTTGTTCCTTAAACACGTCTCTACATGACTCTCTGGGGGTCATGCCCAACAGGGTTCGGACAGCACGTTTTTGTAAAATAAAAACTCTCAGTGCACCGGATCCCATGCCCCAGAACATCACCCCATATGACATGATAGAGTGGAAATATGCATAATATACAGTTTTTGCAGTGTCCGTTCCACAAATGTCCTTGATTTTTTTAATAGCATAAATTGCGGAATTCAGTTTCTTACACAATTCATCTATATGAGGATTCCATTGCAGACCCTTATCCACAGTGATGCCCAAGAACCTGCAATTATCAACCAGGTCTATACCCTTTTCCGTCAGTGCTACCGCAATCGGATCAGTTCCATCGGACTTTCCCAGAGAGAAGCTAACAGCATTTGTTTTCGTCATATTAAGTACCAGAGAATTATCACCAAACCAAGATTCCAAATTAGATATAGTATCAATGGTATTTTTTACTGATAAATCGTTGTTTTTTCCACCCTTTAAAATTAAAGAGGTGTCGTCAGCAAACATAATAATCTCAGAGTTTGTGTTAGTAATGCTAGGCAAGTCATTAACGTAGATGATAAATAATAGTGGACCAAGAATGGATCCCTGAGGAACTCCACTTCCAATAACCGCTGTTTCAGACCTAGTACCATCGATTTCAACACACTGTTGACGATCTTTCAAATAAGATCTGAAAAAGCTGCCTTCTTCATTCTTTATACCATAATATTCCAGTTTCTTTATTAAAATGTCATGGTTTACACAATCGAAAGCCTTGGACAAGTCACAAAAAATGCCATAAGCATTCTGTTTGTCATCCAAGGCCTTTAAGATAGTATCCAGTAAACAAGCGATACTATCTAATGTACTTTTTCCTTTTTGGAAACCAGATTGCGCTACATTTATGAGTTTATTATTATCCAGATACACTTTTAACTGGTCGAAGACAATCTTTTCAATTATTTTACTTAAAGCTGGCAATATAGAGATTGGCCTATAATTACCAGCTTCAAGTCTGTCTCCTTTTTTAAAAATTGGCAAGACCTTAGCAAACTTTTGACTGTCAGGGAATATCCCATTTGTAAAGCATATATTAATAATATAAGTTAGCAGAGGTGATAAATAATCTATTATTTCTTTTAACAGTCTTGTTGAAATGTGCCATAGGTCGGTGGTATTTTTTGATTTCAATTGTTTGCATGCCTTAATGACATCATTATTAGTAATTTTTTTAAATTTAAAATTTGTGTTCAAAGTTGGATGGGTGTTAGTAATATGATTTAAGGCATTGTCAACAGATGGTCCAAGGGATTTTGTCAGTGTGTTGGCTATATTTACAAAATAGTTGTTAAAAAAGTTTGCTGTGTCTAATGAGGTCAAATTGTTAGTTTCTTTAAGACTAATTTTCTTGTTGTAAAAACAATTGTCACTTACAACTCTCCCAGTTTCCTGTTTAATAATATCCCAGGTAGTTTTTATCGGGTTTTTAGAGTTTAATATTTGGTCACATAAAAATTTTCGTTTGGCCTCTTTACAGACTTTTTTGAATACAGTGCTATAACGCCTTGCATAGGTGTGAGCTGCTTCAGAATTATCGTAATTTTTTCTACCATACAGGTCGAAGAGTTTCTCCCGTGATATTTTTATGCCTTTAGTGGCCCACGATTGAAATGGTTGCCTTGGTTTGGATTTTATCCTTTTTAATGGGAGGTGATGTTCCAGTTCAACCTGGAATGAGTTTAGCACATTCCTGATCGAGTCATTGACATCATTACCGTTAGTAAGGTTCTCTGGTTGTATCTGCGCAAGTGAGAACTTTAAGTCGTCTATTCCTTTTTGACTGATTATTCTCTTATAAATTATCTTTTCTTTACAAATATTTTGTTTTTGAGAAGCAACTTCTACACTAACTGATTGACCATAATGATCTGATTTTACAAGGTTTATTAATTCAGTGTCATATACTTTAAGGTCAGTAAAAATGTTATCTATACATGTCGAAGAGCTCTGAGTAACCCTTGTGGCAACAAAAATACTTCTGGTTAATAAAAAACTATGCAATAGATCCACTAGAAGGCAACTCTCATTAGAGGTATTGTCAAAGTTAACATTAAAGTCACCACATAAAGCTACATATTTATTGTTCTTGTCGCTTATCCTTGTCAAAATTTCATTTAGAATAAGTAAAAACTCTTTGAAATTCCCAGATGGGGGTCTGTAGATACATATAATTATAACATTCTTTAGTTCAACACAACTTAACTCACAAACTCCCTCCACAGAAGCGTCCACCACATCTTGTCTATTTTTTATTTTAATACCGTTTTTCACCATAATTAATGTTCCACCTCTGATTGTATTATTCTATTAAAATAACTCAGCAAACTAAAATTAGGAACACTGTATTGCAAAACATCACAGTCATTTAACCAAGTTTCACTTAAGCAAATTATGTCAACACTTGTCAATTCTCCTGAAGTACACATTTCATGAAGTTTTCCCCTCAATCCTTGAACGTTTTGATGAGCTATCCTGAGACCAGTTCCACCAAAAATCTGCTCCTTTGTTTCTCTCTTCTCCATAAAAAAGATGAACCGTTTTTGTGCAAATTATTGACTGTTTGTATCACAGGAATATTTTTTTTTAGATTTAATCCTGGCTGTTCACTTTCTCCTGTTTCCTGAATACCTTTGTCATTGGATTTCCCGTTTCGCGTAAACTTCAGTCTGAACAGTATCTGTTCGGATAAGGGTATACACTCGTTGGTTTCTATAATATTTATTGTTTTGAATTTGTTAGTCATTCTGTAGAGTTCTAGATTGAAATCATATATTTGCTGATTTTTTTTCACGCTATCGCCATATTTTATGGACGCTATATAAAGAGCAATTTTTTTTTCAAGTGACGTTTTTATGAATTCTTCAATGATTTCTTTCAAAGCCCGCTTGTCCCTAAGGTTTTCACTATTGGCCGCTATTACAGCTAGTGCATCATTGCTGTTGCATTTTTGCATAGTATTGGTTACAATGTCCTTATAATTTATCAGTTTGTCATCAGGCCTGCACTCGCTACTGATTCTATAATTATTATTGTCTTTGTTCAACATTTTGATCCCAAGTCCCCTCGCATACTCGTCGCCCACTATGTAAATCATAGGTTTTTTGCAGTGATCATTCTTAGTTATATTAATTTTGCTTCTTTTTTTGTCGATGATTGATTGACCATGACTCCCAACATAGTCTTTATACGCTTGTAGTTTCTCGTAAACATCGTCGTAATTCGCTCGTAGAGCTTTATTGCAGTTATTCATATCGGTTAATTTAGAAGTGATAATTCTGCTGCTTTCCTGGTATTCCTTCAATTTCATTTCCCATCTTTCCGTGCTCTGTTCCATTTCCAGTTTCATATTTTCTATTGTTTTATCCCTCTCTGATATGATGAGCTTTAGATCCCTGTTGCCTTTTTTAAATTTATTAAGATTTACTTCATACTTTTGTAAATTTTTTATTTGTCTCTTTAAACCGGCTATCTCTTTGCACTTAATCTTAACCTCAGCCCGGCACTCTTGTAATTTATGTATCACTCCATCTCTTTCTTTTTCTATTCCTTCAGATTTATTTTTCACGACGTCTATGGGGTTCAGTTCATGGTTTAGGCTGTCATCCATTGAGCTGTCCACCATAGTGATGTAAACATTTTTCCTGTCCTTTTGGCTTCTAGTTATAATTTGTGCCATTTTTTCCTTCACTCAAACTCAATAAATCAGTCAAATAAGTTTTCTGCTTGAAAAACCGTATAGAAAAAAAAAAAAACAATAATAAAATTTACGACATAAAAACTTTTTACGTTTAAAAAGATTTACGACATAAAAACTTAATTAAATTTAGCTAATAATTTATTGCATTATGTAAGTTATCGTTGATTCGGATGCGCAATGAAGTTCGATGGGTCATAAGTTTGAAATTAAAACAATTCCTTTATAATTGCTTAACTTTTCAAAAAATCCAAGAGATGGCGGTGTAGTAGAAAATTAATCACATTGCTAATGATAATGCTAATGAGACGTATATCATATGAAGTAGGAAGCTATCTCAGCCTTCTGAAAACCATTCTACCCTAAATATATCGAGTGAGTAACTAACTTGAGCCATGGGTCGTTTGGTAAGATGCCCTCTCCATGACTGCAGACAAGCGCAGCATCCAGCCATACCTCCGCTGCTGAATAAAGGCCACCTTCTTTCCATTGCATTTGCGAGTTTATTGCAGCTCTATACAAAATGTATTGCCACCAGACCATCCGAATAAAAATTGGACCCTGTGGGAACAGGCTGCTAATCCAACAAAATTTTCTTTGGAATGAAATTGAATTCAAAATGACAAAACAATAAATTGTTTCCATAGTATTGGAATATCATGTGGAATAATAATTGGTTGAGTTCTTACGTAAATCGTTATTTTCTTTGAAACGCTCTAAGCCCAAGCAAAATATTTATTACACATTTTTTTTTCATAGAAATAATGACGAAACTGATCCAACTAGGTAAAAAAATATTCTTTCATATTTTTCATGTGGTACTTGATCAGAAATTCCTATATACATCTTTGGCTACGGATAGAAACGTCAAATTGTCCGCGATTCTCAACGTGGAAAATTAAAATTGGACCCTCTAAGGAACTATAAAACTGACTTATCGGACAATCGAACAATTGACGACCATTTTTTCCATGGTCTGGTTTTACTGGTTGTCGGCAGTTGAGACATGTTCAAATAATAATAATACCTAATAATATTAGTTTTTTGCTGAGAATTTATAAGCAGGTTCTTCTTTGACATTAAAAAAGTGTACCTAGTTTAGAAATAAGTAGGTACCTGCTAACTTATTAAAATATATGAAGAATCTAATAAAATTAGGTATATAACGGATCTATTAATATATTGCGAGAACCGCTGAGTAGGAACCCAGATAATTGTCTGCCGAAACATAGTACATACATATTGCTGCTACAATTTCCACTAGGGAAAAGCTCAGTTATCGATTCGCTGAACCGTTTGCTACTTAGCTGAATAGTGTATCCGCATAGTATTATCTTATAGGTACTACATCAACATCTGCATTATGTACAAAACTCGTCTATGCGTGGGATTTATGTTCGGATATTTTTGTAAGGTCAAATGTAAGAACCTAAATTATTGTCATGTCCAATCCTGTTTTGTACACAAGTTTTTATTTATAAATTGATTTTTCTAGATAAAGTTTATTAAAAATATGCGGGTTTTTTTGATAATAAATAATACCTTCTGTTGCGTGAGAAAAAATCTCCTGAAAATAAAGCCATTTTATTCATAAACAGCGTGTTTCATTTTCGAATACTATCAATGTGATTATATAATCACACGATTTTGATGGTATAGAAATTTATGATCAAAATAATTATCGATGATAAGTTTTTTTGAGCTTTTTTGATGAGCAGTTTTTTTTTGTTTGAACTTTGTAGAGCAGCCATAGTTTTGTAATGGAATAACTCTCTTCTTGTTCTAGGTCTGAAGACGTGTTATTAAGAAGTGGGGTTTGCCTCTTGCGAGGTCGACTCCCTGGTGTCAATCCATCTCCAGGCTTAGAATAAAAAGAAGAAGTCTCTCTTTTTTATCAAAAAACAGAGCCATAGAAATGGAGAAAGAAAAAGAAAATAATATAATACTCATTCCTCCATATCAAATAGTAAGGTAGGTTCATACAACAAAAAAGCATTCAACTGTAAGTGTGCGAAATTTCATACTCCTCCCTCAGCGCAATTTTCGTAAAAATAGTCACAAAGTTTTTCCTTCACGTATTAATATATAGATTATTTACGGTGGGGCATTGAACAGCAAAATCTTATTTCTTGAATGTTTTAAATATTTTTAAATGTTGAGCTATGACCTACCGACTAGATTTAACGTTTAATGATTTAATTATAGTAATATCGCCCTTGACATCGTCTAGGTATAGATATCATAAAACTAAAGATAAACAAGGTATTTAGGTATTTATTTTAATAATTTAAATCATACATATCTACACACGTAAATAAAAAAGATGTGCAATTTTTTTTTTCGGGAAATTCTTCGATAGATTATAATCTCTTAAATGTAAAATAAAAGATGTTTTAGAACATCACCCTAGAGAAACACCTCATGAATTTAGGATTAAGCCAAAAAAACATCGAACCTTTTTCCTTAAAATTGCTCACCTAATTTTCAGCTAGGAGGTTTATCTGAGCTTGAATTGTTAATATTTATATTTCAAGCAATTTTCAATAGCTTTCCCGACAGACGGTGGCCTCTTCTTCCTATGATTATTGAATTTGTATAATGATAAAATACCTTACCCATATAATCTAGCGCTAGCCGATGCATCTGTTTTAAACGATGTTTACCTACAGATCATGTATAAATAATTATATTTATATTATTTATGAGTCACATTCTGACATTCCCACCAATTATCCTAAATTTTATAATGATTGATCAACTATCTGTTTATTGTTATCTATATCTATACTACTATTATAAAGAGGAAAGTTTTGATTGATTGTTTGTTTGACGGGAATAGGCTCCGAAACTACTGAACCGATTTGAAAAATTCTTTCACTGTTGGGAAGCTACACTCTCCCCGCTGAACATAGGCTATATTTTATTTTCATATAGCCTTTGGTCCTTACTAAAACTCCAATAAGGTGCAAAAATTACCTAAAATATTCTTTAATCGCGTACGCTGCGAAAACTATTGAAGATAGAGTAAAATAATGTAATACAACTTGGTAGAAGACATAATTATCTACAAAAAGTGTCGCGACAGCATACGTCTAACTATTATAATAATGCCACAATAAGTGTTGATTTATTTAAAAAAAATAATTTGAAATGTGGCAGAGATATAGGCGTCACTGGGGTACGAGCCGGACGGGAGGGGACCATTAGAATGCTACATTATTCCAGATTAACATAGACTATAGAATATTTTGATAAAGTTTGGGATATATAAAGATCATAAGAAAACTGATTTTTTTTTTAAATACCTATGTACCTACCCGTGCGAAGCAGGAACAGACTGCTAGTTAAGTATATTTAGAGAAATTGATATTTTTCTATTAATTCAATGAAACATCTTAAGATTCGCAGTTTTTTTTTGTATTATTTTTATTGCTATGTACTCTTATTTCATATCATCTCATTTCAATTAGTTGCAAATATTTTTGATATAATATACCTAGGTATATGAAATCATACCCTATTAACTCGTTTCATCACCTGAAAATTATGGTGTATTAAAAAAATTACTCAGATATATAATAAAAAAAAAAAAAACTAAAAAGTTTTAACTGTTGAATATTTTTTGTGCGATGGTCATTTGGTTTCGTAGTTCATACAACGTTCTTTGTAACTCAGTGCATAATTTGACAGTTGTGTGGTTGAGTAATACTGCACCTGATATTATGCAATGACATCGTGCCGGCGGCAATAGTAATTTGTTATAATAAAATAAAATGAAACAAAAACAGTTAAATGATTTAATATCTCCATTCACTCTCGACAGATGTGATATTATTCAATTAGCATTTTTTCGCATCATTTAACACTGACATTTTTTATAATGTAAATCATTTAATACATAATAATTTACAATGAAAAAAATATTAAATCTTTCTACGAAACAAAAATTCAGACTAAAGAGTAGGTATAAATTTTGATTAAAAATAAGAACCAAAAAATATTTCAGTTGAGAAAAATCTCAGTAAAAAAAACATCGAGCTAATTATTAAAGGCTAATTTTTATGTTATTATGTAAATTTAAGTTATAGAAGATAATAAATTTTGCATAAAACATTATTGATTTTTATAAATTAATAAAAAACGTGCTTACCTTGTATTCATAAAAAGCTTTGTGATAATGCTCCATATTAAAACATTTTATTAAAATCAACTCAAAATGGACAAAAGAAAATAAAACAAAACACGCGAGCTTACAACAGACACTCTGCCCGAGATATCGGAGTCAACTGAAACACGGTGAAGCTACCCCTGAAATACGGGGAGGGATGGGATCATGAGGAAGGCCTATGCGAGCAACAGATGAGTGCTTCGAGTCAAAAGGGAAGTACGTAAATACAACGATTTCTTATGTTATCAATCTAAAGAAAAACATTTTGATAAATTTACATAATTTTCGATCCCTTTTGCATGATTTTCAGTTTGGTATATGGTCGGTTATATCCAAAAACAGATGCAGAATATCCCATAATAGGAATGAGCGTTTAAATATTGCTAAAGAAAATTGAATTGTAATTTTTTTAATAATATCTGACAACAAAGTCTCAGCAAAAAAAAAAATCTGGGGCCCTAGACAATTTGAATTTGGCGAATGAATTTTTCGTCAATATAGAGTTTGAAGAAAATCAACTGTCTAGTTTAATATTTTTATATAATTGTCATGGTTTTGTTTATAAGATTGTTTAAATGTTTCAGTGGGCAGTTTATTTTTTTGCACTCTACATTGATGAAAAATTCGTTTGCAAAATTCAAATCGTTTACGGGGACTGTTCAAAATTGAATCTTATTTATGTAGGTATGTCGTGAACAACATAGGTTATCACAATTCATACTATTCATTATTTTTCCATGAGTATTAAAATTTATTTAATAGGAATTATCACTAGATAAAGATTTTTTTTCAAATAGACGAGAGGGTTAAACTATATTCGCATTTCGATGGCAACCAAAGATAGGGGCCTTAGTAATTGTCACGGAAAAGCATTTTGTATGGGACAACACACAGCATATAAGTATACTCAATCATTTCCACTGCCATGGATACTGTGGACTTTTTATTAATAATTGAGTTTTTTTTTTCGCTATGCTTTGTATGAAACAATTACTGCAATTTCATTTCAATTAATTTATCAGTCACTACACAGTTTTTGAAAATGGGTGTATAAAAAATCTATTGCTTTACGTATTAACGCGTACAATTCCCAGTGAAATAGTGCGGAAGTGAGTCTTCTATCTACGCTAAGTTTTAAATGAATAAGTACCTACGTAGGTTAAAGAATTTACGACGGTAATCTTCCATAATAGGTACCACATAAATCCCTTGTCATTAAGAGGAAACCCTAATTTATACTTACAAAGTTAATCCTATTTCCTTAATACACCTTTTTAGGGATTTTCAAATAAGATGAAATTATCAGTATCTACTTCAACACTTTTAACCAGTATTTTTTGATTTATGTTAAGCTGCAAATAGTTATTAATTGAGTATTTATTTAGATAAAAATAAAGAGAGACATACAAAAAGTAAAAAAAACTTATGGCAACGTTATAGATCGTAGATCACTCTTTTCAGTGGATTGCGATAAAAAAAAGAAGAATAAGAACATTATATTAACATTATATTATTACCTACCTACTTCTAAATAACGACGTTTGTGTTTTGTCAAATCCTCCCCTCCAAAATCACTTGAATTCGGGTGAAATGCCTCAATAGATTAAATACTCCCCGGCGAGTATGGGCACATCTATCTATACCAACTTTTTTACCCCACTTGGGGGCATAGGCAGGCAACAAGACCTCTTCACTGCGATCGATCTCACGCCATATCCAGATCCCTCATCTTCTCAAATATATTTTGATTTAAAGTGAAGCTCTTAAATAACTTGGTGAAAGAAATGGGGAACAAAACTTCAACTGCCATAAACCATAATTCAAGTGTGTTTTTTAACGGAACGGAACGGATCGACAAAGCAAAACATAACGGCCAGCTAATAAAAGTAGCAAAAATGTTTTACTTTCACCTGTGAAACAACACGGCTGTGATAGAGACAATTATTATATCATTGTTACATACATCTATCAGATTCATCAGCTGTAAATAGTTTCCGTAGGAAAACATCTTTCCGGTCACAATAAACCATACTACATACACCTACCAACAATATGTCTTTGTCGGTAACTCCCCAAATCGTGCGGCCTACATATTTTTTTAAATAAATTAGATCAATTCAATTTGAATGTCGCATTTGAAGTATGCATTATCTTTATGTAGGTATATACCATCGTTGTGCATTCATAGGTGCTTTTATCTACAAAACGAGACATGTCATTACTATTGATATTTTTGACAACTACAGAAAAAATCATACGCAGATGTCCTAAAATTTGTACTCATAAAATGGTTCATATACCTACCTACATACAAATGCTTTTGAAAGTACACATTTTTGTTCAGGTTTGTATACCCTTTCAAAATGAGTCGTATACAAAAGGTGCTCTTGAAACCATACGCATACACAATATGAGTCATATGATTAAAAAAAACGTTTGTGTTTAAACATACACAAAATCTTACGGAATGCTATAATACCTATTTATAGCTGATGATACCTAATTATAGCATAATTAAATTTTTCTTTAAATATTATTTCATATTTCAAAATAAACAGTTTTCTTCGATTATTAGGAAATGTGTTTAAGCCACGGCTAGACTATGGGCCATGCTGGCCAAATAGAGGCTCTGGCCCAGCATGGGCAAGTAGTGTGGCCGCTTCACCAATGACCAATATCGCCCAATATTTGACATTGGCCGTTACTTGTCTTTTATCGTGTCGATCGAGTCCGCAAGTATTCACCAATATTGGACCAATGTTGACAGCTGTCATGTCTTCCATGTTGTTATTTTCATAGTGTTTTGTACATTATTTTTTTAAATTCAGATAAAATAATAATGGAAATTGACAATAATATGGCATTAATTGCAACATCCTATTCAGTGATACATGCGGCATCTGTTTTTCTTTTATTAAATAATGAAAAACGCAAACGGCAAAGACGGTGGTGGATGCTTTCTTTAAACCACTCGAGAACTAAGAATGTATCAATGATTCTTGTGTTTTTTTATCAATATGTTTTATTTTCATTTATGTTATAGTCCAAATCACCCTGTAAGAGCTAGGTAAATATATACCTATTGCAAAACATTGCACATCAATTAAAATTGAAGGTTAGGTTTAATAAAATTATGAATGTTTTTATTGTGTATATTTGTGAATTGGAAATTATATTAAAATATTGCTTTTTGCCCATGGGGGATAAACTCTATTGAAATTCCCTACTCAGATAGGAGTATACACTATACAGTGAATAATTATTGTAGATTGGAATGTAAAATGATGAATAAAAGCAAGAAATAATTAACGGATCGGTGATAGAAACATCGTGTGGCAGTCTAGTCTCGTGCCACGTACTAGCTGTCAATGTTGGGCCAATAGTGTAGCCAGGTGTACAAGTATATTTGCCAAATGTTGTTACTTGCCAATGCTTGGCCAGAGCCCCTATTGGCCAGCCTGGACCAGCATGGGCCATAGTGTAGCCGTAGCTTTATGTGATCAGGCAATATTTTTGAAATGTTAAAATATTCTGACTAAGTATATACCTACTAAATAAAAAAAATCATGGTCAACCAATGACCTCAGTAAGCCATTGAAATGATTAGCCACTTGACTTCTGAACGAGTAGTACCAGATTAAATTCTCGATCAGTTCAGTCTCAGTATAGCTAGTGGGGGTTATTGCTTGGTTTTTTTTTTATCTAATCAGGTGAAAAAACGCTTTTGACCCGACTGGGAATCGAACGCGAGACTTCTTGATCAAAGGTTAGCGCCTACACAACACTATGCTACCGAGGTATATTATGTGTCAATCTCTTTAAATAAAAATGGTGCGATTTTTAAATTAAATTGGCGTTTGACATAAACTGTCAGTTGTTTGATAGTTGGAAGGTACGCTTGACAGAATCTAAAATAATCTAATCAGTGGCTCTACAACCCAGGTCGGGTCTTGGCCTCCTCAAGAGCTTGCCTCCACGCCTGACGATCCAGCGCGGCACTCCGCCAGTTGGAGATTCCAATCTGTCGGGCATCCCGCACTACACCATCCAGCCACCGAATCCAATCTGTCGGGCATCCCGCACTACACCATCCAGCCACCGAATGCAGATGCAAAATATATGGCTTATAACAGATGCATCGGTTGGAATCACATTGTTTAATTAAGTAATTAATTTCTCATTGTACAATATTCACATCAGTTAGGACCACAGGACAATGTCTGTTGGGAACGCTAAAAGGCAATGATAATGAATGAGCCAAAAAACTACCAACTTTACATATTTCGTAACTCATCCAAAGTAACGAAGATGTTAAAATAAATTAACAACTCTTATATTGGAGATGCGATTAAACGTTTGGAGCACCTTTTAGTTGTATTTTATTGTTGCGTAATCTCTTGTAATAGTGATAGAAGAGTACAAGACAGGCGAAACTATCGCAATATGGTACTGTTGCCTAGTGAAAGGGCGATCATTAGATAGTATGAAGCGGCGCGGCGGTACTAAATGTTCGCCACAACTTTTCTTACAAACGTCAAATATTAATTTTGTTCGTCACCAAAACCGCAGTTTTCCACTTACGTCAGTCTAACCTAGGAAATATTAAATATGAATATTCATAATACCTACTCATCTTACTAACTCTTTGCTAAATAATTCGTGTGAACGAATGTAACAAACGAACGAAATGGAACGAACGTATGTAAGTAAAGTTATACCAGACTAAAAAAATTCAGAACTATGTGTAAGTACCTAAGGGATTGAATTCGTAAGAGTAATTTTCGATTTAATGTTTTTGTTATTTCCCCTTAATAATATTAGGGTTCAACTTAGGCCGTTAGGGCCTTTTGATGTCTCCCAAATAGAGCTTCTCCACTAATCCTAAATGCATTAAAAAGTCCAGCATTGGTGAACTTGGAATATAAATGATTGATCTAATTAGTCATATAATTTAATAGTAATACTATGTAGTTATGTATGTTAATTTTTTTAACATACCTACCTGCTTATAGTTATGTATGTGACATTTTTTTGTTTATAATAAAATAATTATTTTTATTATGTATGGGAGTATTTCTTTCCTTATGTTTCTATTTTTGATAAGTGTACCTACCTACTTACAAATGCGAGATCAAGCAGGTAGGTATTTTTATTATTAAAAAAAATTAAAACAAATAATTATTAAGATACAAAAGGCTCATATTTATGACGGGACGAAATAAATAAATTTAATCCCTTAAGGCTAAAAAAATCTAAAACTTTTATGTTTAAAAAAAAAATGTTTAAACAACATTAATTTAGTTTCGGAATTTTTTTTAAATCTTTTTAGATACCTGCTTCTAAAAAATTTAACAATAAAGTAAGAAGGAAGCCTTTGTATACCGAAAAAATCCTAAAGCTAAGAGTCCTGTGACGATGTAGGTAGATCGTGCGCCTGGGAAATTTCTCAAGATATTAAATATGTGAAAAAAAAAAATACAAAAAAATATGTGTAAATTTCACTTTTTTCTATTTACCTACATACGTTTTTAATTACCTACTTTTTATGCACGTAAACCAATTATTCGTATTCGAGACAGTTGCAAATAATAAATGTATCGATTTAATTATATCAAGTTTATCCAATGAGATATTATACTGGAGATGCAATTCCATACAATTTTTAGTTTGAAAGTAGCATTATGAGTAAATTTGAAGTTGAACTTAAATAAAAATATGCAATCAAGCATTACTGACGAATATGTTTGTCTTTGTCACACATAATACGCCAAACGGCTAAGTGCTGTCACCTTCTACCGGTACACATTAATAGAAATTTCTTTTTGTGCGTGAGATTTGAATGAATTTGTCAGAATTGTCTAAGAACCTTTTGAAAAAGATCTCTCGTCTTTATTAATGCGAGGCATACAACGAACAGTTTAAAAGCACATTTATAAAAATATTTTTCGACAATGGAAAAAATGATTTATTTATTCGAATCAAAATGACCCTTTTTATAAAAACACTAGTTATAGTGTACTTGCTTCTAAATGTCGTCCGGCTAGGTAAGGGCTCATACACACAGCTTAAACGAGAACCGTCAGAAATCCGGCACTGTGGGAAAAACCGCTGGCGATTTCTCAGTTGTATGATGGATTTCGTAAAAAATTTAATTGAAAGTGGAAAACCTCTGTTTGCAGAACATCCTTAAATTCCATATATAATTTTAATTAAGGAGCACTCTGTTTAAATATAAGTTGTATTCTTTTTTCTAAATAAATTGATAAAAAAAACCTTGATAAAATAAAATAAAAAATCTAGAAATATACCTATTCACTGTTGCATACGCCGTGTACGGGTGTATGTTTTTAAATGAATTTGGGCTAATTAAAAGTGAACACAAATACATTTGGAAACTTGCACACACTATGGAAGAGTTGTGTTGTGAAAGTGGAAATAGTCGGCACAGGGATTCGAGCCCAAGACGTATGCTGTAGTAAGAAAGCCGTCGACTGAACAGCTGGGTTACAAATTCAAATAAAAATGTATCTACGCGTTTCATACAGACGCGTTTTTTTTACCCCGCTCGGTATGCACCCGTAGTGTGATGTGGGCCTAACTAATAAAACAAAAATAATTGTCAAATATATTTTTATATTTTAAACATTTTATCACAATAATATGCACTTAAAATATATAAAATACGTCCTTTTTTATAAAAGGATTTTCCTATATTGATTTCTGTTGAGGAACGACTTTTATTCACCACAAAATCCACCATTTTCAAGAACGCCGTGTTACCGCGGACACAACTGTCAAGCTCGAGCTGTTGTCAACGACTAAAACACGAGCGTGGCACATTTTCGGTGGTGGCACACTTTTTCACATGCCATTTTTTAGACTCGATTGCATCTCTAGTATAATATCTCATTGAGTTTATCGCATTTATTGCAAACCTGTTCGGTTTAAAAACGTAACACTAAATTTAACGTTACACATTTCAAGGCAATAAATAACTTGTTTCGTTGCATTGACCTGAAAGTTAGAAAATAGAATCGCTTTATGTAATGTAACAAAAACTATTCGTGTAAAAGTTCAAGTACCCGCTTACTTCGGCCTAGAATGTGTCTCCTACATACTTCATATTTCAATTTTCATGTCACCAAAAAAATACTTCTTTCCCTTCTTTCACCGTCATTGCATTCCTCATATTATAACCTCTTATATGGCCTTCCTTGAGGATGAAATCGTTTAATTTCAAAATATGCCCAAACTATCTCAAATTATTAACTTTCATTTTGCTAGCAACACTTACTTCTATTAAAATTAACGAACTGAACGTGCATTCTTGGTGGATTTATTTAAATAAAACAATGTATTTGTTTATCCACAATTTTAATACCCTGACTAGTTTCGCAGGCACAGGTCCTGCATGGTCACAGGTGACTAAGAAACTGAAACTGAACAGTCAGGGTATTAAAATTGTGGATAAACAAATACATTGTTTCATTTACGGCCGGTTTCAATAACCTATCCGTAGTAATCAGTTAAACGCTATCCGTCAATTAACCGCAGTTAATATTCTATCCTTATCCGCGTTTCAATAAACAAACAACAGATAGATAGTATTTATGTCAGTTACCATGGAAACTATCCGCATTTGATCATAGACATTGTCAATACTTTTTTTTTTACTTTTTTGGCATATCATCCACAAGGGGGATGTTTTGGCCAATTGTCAATACTTCGTCCATGTCAATTTTCGCAAATACGTCAGAGTTTCAATATCAACAATCGTCAGATAGACGCAACATTCGCCCACCATTATTTTTCTCGTCTCGTCGTCGCATATTGTTTATAAGAAAATAATTTATAAAAAATAAATCATTTACGACGGTTTTGGTTAACCGAAAGCTGACAAGAAAATCTTTGTTCGACAATATCGACATGAAATTTATCCGTGAATATAACATCCGGGATTCTTCGTCCTCGTCAGAGTTGAAGACTCCGTCTTCAAATAACTCCAAATCGCTCTCGTCACTTGAAAGAGCCATTATTTTCCAAAAAACTTTTTGCTATACCAAACACTTGCCGTCGAAATCGGGGGATAGGAAAAACAAACCGCCGAAATCGGGGGTTAGGAAAACCATAGAAAAAACAGTAATCACAAATGTCACAAGCTACTAGAGATAGGTTATTGAAACGCTTTATCGCCGATTTCTATACAAATCATAAAATGAAAGATAGATAGAAAGTTTAGATAGAAATTATATCTATCCTTTGTTTATTGAAACACCAAAGTGTAAAGATAGATAGATTTTTAACCATAGATAGGAGATAGATAGGTTATTGAAACCGGCCGTTAAATAATTAATTACTTACTTCTATACCATATGCCTTCCTTATATTCTTATTCCATTTCGCTAGAGTTTATCCACATATTTTTTGTAAAACTCTCATCTCTACTGCATTATTACCATACTCTTCTTTTTTGTCTGTATTAATGTTTCACAGCCACATATCATTGATGGTAGCAACATTATTTTATCCACTAGTTTTTCTTACTTTTACTTTTATCCCTGCTTAACATACGTACTTCCTAAATAAAAACACTCGTTTACTCTCTGAAAGAATAGATTTTCTACGGTTATTGTACATACAATTCGTTCTTCCTTCATTTCTTTTTAAAAACCAAAAAAATATTTTGTAGACTTTCATATTAAAACAAAACAAAACAAAATTTAATTAAATTAAATTTTTAATTGTGCTGTAAGTAAGTACTAAATCATTCGAATATATCAGTGCATATACCCTTTATTTATTTATTTTCCGATGGAAAAAATCCTTTTAAAATGAATATTACAATATTATAATGAACAGTAAATCAATATAAATACACACAAAAATTATCAATAGCTTTACAGCAATACACTCACATGATATATACAAAATGTTGTTTTCATTATGCTACACCCACAAACAGGCTATGCCTTGTGGGATTTTTCGAAATGTTTAATTGTTAAGTTAATTTTAAGAATGTATTTTTATTTAATCGAAAAATAAACACTATTATTATATTTATACAAAATAACAAAAATCCAATACAGATTTCGATAAAAAATATAAGAGAATTAAGAATTTCAAATATGTGTTAAGTCATTGAAAGAAGTTATGGAAGGATTTTTTTTAAATAAATTTAAAATGGAGATAGTTTCTTTTTTCAATTAATTTAAAATAGAGACATTTATTAAAGTTGTGAAAATTAAACATAGGCAGAGTCCAAATAATACCATTGATTTTATTCAATTAAACAGTTTACAAAAGGATGATTCACCAGTTGTTTATACCCATATGATAGGTACATTGGATCATACGCGAAGGTTAGCTTGCTAACAATTTAGACTCTAGTTTCATGTTATATCACATTGCATATATTATGTACCTACAAGTAACTACCTCTGGGTCATTGATGCAGAGACTTCACATTCGTCATTAGCCTAGTTTACATGATCAGAAAAATACCAAGTTAACCGTTTCTTCAAAACACACATAGGCACTAGATGATTGATTATTATTAATTCATCGAATTCAAATACTTGTACTTAAATTTATTTTATTTTATTGGATAACATAATATGTAATATGCAGATAGGCAAACTAGAAACGAATAAAAACAATACAATAAAAATGAAACAATCGAAAGATTTTCAAACTCGTATGGTTATAGAAAAATTTCAATCAATCGTTTCTCCATTTTTTCTGACCCTATTTAGGGGCATAGGTCGACAACAAGAGCTCGCGTTTCAATAAGGTTTCATGAAAAAAAATACTAACCTTTGTCAAAAAATATAGCTCCAAACAAGTGTATATCGAATTTGCTAGGCTGGTCGTATAAATCTGGCACTGTGTTGGTTAAAATTATTTTGAGTAGGTACATAATATAACAGGGGCAGAAATTTGTTTTTAAAAGTTCTTAATACATAGCCTTGAATGGTTTCTTAAATTCACACAAGCCTTAAATACGCAAAATGATAAAAATGCATCAAATTCGTTTTTTTACGAAATTATTAAATGAATTAAAAAAGCTATTTCATTATTGATAAAACTTCGTGCACCATCACAGTTTACCCCACAATATCAACGGTTCACTTTAATTAGTACCTAGTGAAATTAAATTTCCCAACAAATTTCGTAAGTCTTTGAGGAAAAATGCTTAGCCTAGATTGAAAAACAAAGTTACTTTTGTCCATATATAGAGTTTATAACGATGTGCATATTGCAATAATTGCAATTTTATATGTGTATAAAGAAGTAAATTAATACAAGTAGTATTTTTATTTGACCTGAAACCAATAGGGCTACGAACTGGCCTCTTGTTTCAGTGATGCACACATTGCGCAATACAGTTGAGTATGATTGTTTCAATAAGTAACTACGCATTATAAAAACGGACAATACAGTAACCTTCAGTATGGTAAATAGAACAATGCTTCCGAAGTATTCTCGGGTAGGTACTTTAATAGGTAGCCACTCGTTTGACTACATGATTGAGAAACCATCAACCTTTGATTAATAGTCATTTTGCGCAGCGCTAAAAACGCATTCAACAATATTATGCTAGCCAAAGCGAATGAACCTTAAATTAATCAAATATTAATAATTGAACAAAACAATGTTTTAAGTATATTGTTGCACTTTGTGTATTCATTTCTACTGACCAAATCCTGAAAAGATGCTGGATAATTCAACACATATGTAATAGAAAATTATTTTTTTATTGACTGATGATAGCAATGCTGGCATACCGAAAAAAGAGAGAAGTTGTTTTTAGTTAAACAAAATTAGAAGACACCTTTAAATTATATTCAAGAAGATTCATAGGTGTCGTGGTATGATGAAGTAAAGGGTTTTTCATTAAACCTACGAATGGAAAAACTCTCTTAGGATCATTTCCGAAGTCCTAAAATGTGCCATGAAAAATTTGTTTATAATTCAGTAATAGCAGATGACTGAAGATACGTACTTATTAATACACTCTGAAGAATATCTCATGCTAGTTCATGATGAAAATTGTGCTAAAGACGGTTGCAGAGAAACGAAAAAAAACGCAGATAAATATTGTCAGGAACAAATTTGAAAAAAATGCTAAAATGTTACTTTTTGTAAAACAATTAAAAACACAAAACACTTTAAGGAGTTTAAAAAAGCACTAACGTAACAGATCACTAACAAACATCTTGACATCACAGTAACAATACACCAGGGCCCCCACATGGCCGGTGCTACCGATGCTACAGCAACGGGGCCCGTGGGCCAAGGGGGCCCGCAAGGACGGGGGAATAAATTAAAAAGTAGAACATTTTAATAAATCATAGAAATGAAACCAAAATAAAATCACTAGGACTAGATTTATGTGTAGGTATCAATTATTATTCAATGAACTATTACATCAGAGTAATATAAATTGGTTCATTGGATTTGCAGTGCGTTGCGTACATAACGGGTCTGAATCTACAACAGCTGTGCTGTGAGTAACAAAACCACCACCAAGGAAGGCTATTCACGAAGAGTAAGAAAAAATGAGCCGACCACTTTTTATACTAATATTTAAAGAGGAAGGATTTGATTGTTTGCTCCGAAACTACTGAACCGATTTGAAAAATTTCTTCACTGTTGGGAAGCTACACTATCCGCGCTGAACAAATGCAATACTATATTTTCAAAAAAAATGAAGGATCCTTACAAACTCCAATAATGTAACTCAAGGTGCAAAAAAATTACCTAAAATATTCTTAATAAAAGTAAAAAAATGTATATTGTAATAAAGGCTCGAAAATTTTTTTTGGTAGTGAGAGGGGGGGGGGGGCATTATGACTTTTAGCAACGGGGCCCAGGAAATAATGTGGGGGGCCTGCAATACACACACTGAACGATTTAGATAAACGTTTCCATTCAAATATTATTGCATTAAGTTACTTCTAAAAGTACGAAGCCTACCCAAACGGAAATTCGTATGATTTGTCTTGTGACTTCAATGTACAGCTAAGGTACTGTGTATAAGAATGACTACCTCGACTTTTACTTTCGTTGAAGCAATGTAACTATCTATGTGATATTACTCACTCCATAGTGTTTTGGTGTAGGCCTAATCTCTCCGTAATAGTTTCCTCACACATAGTTATAGAACAGGCGTATTTAATAGAAGAACTGCTTCGCTGGCTGATTAAATTTTTTTTACCCATCACGTCGTGTTCCGTAAGGGGTAGGCAGAGAGAACGGACCTCCACATTTTTCTATCCAAGCCCACCTCTTTCGCTTCTTCCACCGACATAACATTTCTCATACAAACTCTCCTATTCCTCTTACTGCTAGTTTGGCCTTTCTTGAGGACGGAATCGATGTGTTTGACCTACGCGTCTTTCCTTTCAGCCTTGAAAATTCTATTTGCATCCATTTTTTCCATATGCCCAAACTATCTCATAATTTTTTGACTTTCATCTTTGTCACAACACATAGCACATTCATTCCTAATATTCTAATTCCTTTCCATAACCCACCGAGCCTTTCCACATATTCTTCGTAGTGCTCTCATCTCTATTGCATTTAGGTATACCTACTACACTCTTCTTTTTTCGTCCATGTCCACGTTTCACATCCATACATCATTGATGGTAACTGGACTGCGTTATGCACTACCTAGTTATTAATTATTTAAAATAAGGGAAGAACCCAACTCTTTGTAGGATTATCCATGTCAAATATGCTTGATTGATCGTATTAGTACCTACCTATGTAAAAAGTTGGTAAAAGGTTAGAGTTTACACACACTAGGGAAATATGAATTGATCAAATTTGCTGTATTTTCTGTCAATGGTGTTCGATGATCTGCATTAAAAAAAACAAGGACAATGAAAATTTTGCAGCTTTTATAGAAAATGTACCTAATCAAAAATACGATAGTTCGCTGCATCAAATTGTATCGCATTGAAAGCAAAACAGTCAAAAGGGTATCAAAATTTTACATGCTGACCTCCTTAACATATGGGAGGAGGTCATCGAGCGCAATAGAGTTCTTGTTGCCTCCCTATACCCCTATGTGAGGTTTAAAGAAAATATGTATGTATGTATGTTATGTAATATATAAAAACTAAAACGCTTTTAGTGGTGGTCTAGAAATAGAGATTTTATTAGAATGTCTTCTTCTTCCTTCTTCCAACGTGGCAATCCACTCTCGAGAGAGTGATGTAGGTATGTATTAGAATGTTAGTGACAGAAAAAAAAACGGAAGTCAGGTCTACCACGGTTCTTTCAATTCATGTTCAGTTTTTCTGTTTAATAAAAAGTTAATCGCATTTTAGAATGAAGATAGCTGAAAGGTGAGTTACAAATATTTATGAATCAACGTGTAGATACTACTGTCCTTTGAAATATTTCCAATGTCCCAGATTAGTCGGCGGTGGGTTTCCATACGACGGCCTGAAAACATTGTGCAAAATATTCCGGTTATTTGCTACACCTATTATAATGTGCCTGTACTCGCATAGGTACACTTGACATACTGTTGCAATAAATGCAGGCAAGCAGTAAGTTAGTTAGTACCTAGTCGATGCGTAGTGAGCATTGTGAGCCGATGGTACAGGTGGGCTAAGCACGCAATTGCAAGTGCTGAAAGTACGTATAAGTCCACTCAAAATTAGAACATGCGGTGGATGACGTAAAAACCGGGAGTTGTGAAACGGTGAGTTGTTGTTTTTACGCAAATCCTGTGTCAATAGCACGCGGCTGTTACTGTATTTCGAATTGATTATTGCCAATAATACGAATAAACTCTATCATATAGTGAAAAAGACAATAGTTCTACGATTATACTTAAGCCTTTCAGATAAGTGACCATTCTAATGTACAAGGTAGATGGGAATTTATTAAATCTTAACTTTATCTCTCTTTGCACATATGCTTCTACCAGCTTTAACCTCTTCAGTCCTGAGGTCCACGTGTGTGGACCTGTCTATAAATTTGATTTCCATTCTAACTGTGCAATATTTTTATGTTGTCAACATTATTTTAGTATCTTTAGTCTTTTTAGCTTACACTTACAACATTAGTGATGCCGTGACTTTATATATGAGTTTAAACTTTGACCTTTACTTTCAATGCTTAGGGTACTTCGAAAGACATAGTGAACGCTCCTTATGTAATTACATGATTTACTTACTTTTTTTCAAAGTACTGATTTGAAATTTGAGAATAGATGAGAGATTGATTTCAATTCATATTATTTATTTTTTTGTGGAACATAAATTATCTGTAGCCATTTAATTACGAGGTCCACACACGTGGACCTCAGGTCTTAACGCTTACTAAATGAAATGTACCTAATTCTAGGTGTTTTCTAGAAATTTGTTCAAAAATCTCTTTTATCAGTATCCAAACTTTGAAAGGATCCTAAATAACATCAATGATCCTCAATGACAGATTTATAATCTGACTTTGATGACTTTTTTGAATATTATATGAAAGAGGGAAAACATGGTCATGTGATTGAAAAAAATATAGAATATGATACTCCTTTTTACATTTTATAATATAAATATTACGAAATTTAAGGTTTGAAAAACTGTATTCTGTTATCATAAGATAGACCAGTTATAATTTTCATGTATTATAGAGGTATATGATGCAGATATTATGTTTTAGTCAGATAATAATTCCAAAAAGTGGCTTGAAAGAGGAGGTTGGACACCGGGACCTGTGACCTTCAGTATTTTTAATTCGAAAAAACTGCAAAGATACGTAGGTATATACAATGCAAATATAGCATAAAAAACTGGTGGACTAATTTAGAGATCTCCAAAGTGAATTGACCAGCTGTAATGACCTCCACAAAGAAGTAAGGTCACAGGAAGATAATACTGCAGTAGGCACAGGCTGTTTAGAAGATGGTACATGGATATACAAGAATAAGGGCAGACAGCAAGGTACGTGTCTAAGAGAGCTGTGTAGCTATAATCTTTTCTACAGAATAATATAGCATTAAATTAAGTTATCAAAGATAAAACACAGAACATTATAAGGATAACTAAAATGAAAAAGCTCCGTACTTACAGGTAGAAAAAAAAATGATTTTTCGATCTAGAAAGACAACTATCCAAAGGATCAGCGGGGTCTAATACGCGGATAGGATGACTAAGTTAAGGATACTATATTTAATCTCCAGAAAATAGGAAACACTGACCAGGAAGACCTTCAAAACGATGGAACGTGACCTGGAATTTATCATCTCAAAAGAGGAAAATCTAGATTCTGGGAGAAACCTGACTTCTGACTTGAAGCGAAAAGAAGAAGAAGAAAAATTTAGTGGACTCCTCAAAATAGAAAGATTCTCGAAACTATATAAAGAGATCTGAAATACAGCGTCTCAAAGAGAACAATCCTGATTCTACAGACATTTGAGTCTAAGAAATGGTAAAAAAGAAGAAGAAATATGCATCAGAGTTCCAATTATCTAAAAAATATTTCTGTATGTAAAAAAATATAAACGAATAAATGATATTTCCTCACTAACATAACATATTCCTATCGAATTATGGATGTTAAGTCTCTAAAAACCCAAAAAAACATTCACTTTCCATAGAAATGTATACAATATATTGGTGAATAAAATATAGTAGTTGAGTCCTGAGGTCCACGTGTGTGGACCACCCCTTTTTTGGGAGGGGGGAGGCATTTCTTCCCAAATAAGTATTGCATTATATTCTAGGATGGCCAATTAGAATAAAAACCCAAAAAAATTTTTTATTAATTACTTTTGAGGACCTCAGGATTGAAGAGGTTAAAGGAGAGGAAATATGTTGCGTTTAATATTATAATTGACGTTTAATGTAAAAAATATTATAACTCTTTTAATTTGGTTTAAATAAAAAAAATTAAAAAAATCAATCACTGGTATTGGGAGACAACCAGTAGCGATGCGTCCATACACGCGAATTCCTCATACCTTTACCAATCAGAAAAACATATTTTTGTTATAAAGTACGTTCTTCTAAATCACTTAATGATGAGTGAAAGGCTAATACAAAAAATTACGTTCTTTGAGTTTGTATTCGATGTAGGTACTTAACTTGTGATTAATTTTTATCATCACAACTTAATAAAATTGAGAGGCTTCCCCAAAAGCAATGAGAATGTCGAATCTTGCACATAAACCCACTGTCAAACATCGTTTTTTATTGTCTGTGCAGATTCCCCAATACTCAGTAATGTATTAAGGACAAAAAGTTTATTACGGAAAAAAGAAAAAAAAAACACATTATCCAAGAATATGACAAAATTACTCGCATGAATCGACTGTTTTGAGAAAGGATATTAACCCGAGAAATGTTTTATGATAAAAAATTATGATCCAACTGTGAATGTGACAGGACTGTAACATTACATGCTTCGAAAAGGATAATTTTTTATACATTACCCTTGGCAACCACAAAAAATCATTCATCAGAAAAGATACAATAAACTTAATTCACACGATATTTAGTTTTGTGGATCCTCAGTTTGGCTCTAAGCCGATGTGACAATGTGGAGATCAAAATATTATGATAATTAATTATGAAATCAGACGTTCTCATCGATATGCTTTTGTACACAGATGTAGTCGACCTTGATTTTTGGGTTAATATCATGACAAATACCAGTGCTATTGACCATCTTAAAGCGAACGATTTCATGTGGACATCCCAATCGCAATATGTTTGAAGATATGCAAAAATTAAATTACGTAAAACTCAAGCAGGTACTTTGGTATTTAATTTTAAGATTAGATTAACTGGTTTTCAACGTAAAATTTCGTAATTATTTTTGTGACATTGCAATATTTAAAATGATTCTGGTTTCAACCTGTGATGGCACAAAACCCTATCTGATCTAAGTAGATAAGTGCCAAGTGGAGCTATTTAGCTTAGTTTTCCAAGGTTTGAAACCATGACGTTGATAGTTGTTATAATAAAGTATTTCGGTTGAACTAAAAGCGGTAAAATACAAAACGCCCTTAAAACAAAACACTTATTTTTTTTTATGAAAAGCACACAAATCATTCCCATCCATCATTATAAATTTTTTCCCACCCATATTGGTACCCACCAGGGGTATAAAAAGCAGCCCTATACACAAAATATAATATAACATATGTATGAAGCCTTCTTTTCTCCTTTTTTTTTTAAAAAATAAAAAAAATATCAGATGTACTCCTCAGCGAGTTTTTGAATATTATTTACAATTTTATTAGTATTGTCTCTGAACAGGCTTAGGTCTAGTGAGGCAATATATTCCATTACACATAATTAAATAATATTGTATTATGTACCTACTTATATTCTGGAAATAATAAAGAAAAAAAAGCCGGCATAGGTAAAACGCATTTATACATAGGTACTAAAATACTAAATACGATTTACACGTTAAAGTATATTTTAATACCTTCAATAACACCTGATGAGAATTAAACATTAAAATTATAAATTATCAAAAAAAAAAATTATAGAATATAAATATTATATTTGCATACTTACTATATTTGCATAGTTAGAATTAACTTGAAAAAAATCTGTGTTTTGATGAAACATTATCACTGTAGGTATAAACGTAATATCTTTTTAGGTATTAAGGTAGGTGTATTTTAATTTTTGATATTATATGAATTAAAAAAAAGCCTGAATCTTCAAAGAGTTCTATAAACAATGAATACACGAATAAAAATAAAAAGCGATATATTTCTTTTAATTTAGTTTCATAATTAATGGAATTTTACTGCGGGTCGAATATGCATACAAAGAATCACCCATCCGAATACTTGAATTACCCAATTCTAATCAATCAAAGCGGCCAGCCCGTATACATAGCGTTAAAAAGAAAAAGATATCTGCGTACAACGAAAGTGACCGTGCAAGTTTCCAACACCAATTTCTCGTATTATATAATGGCGGCATTAAAATATATTTTAACATGATATAATTATTTTGGAGGTAATTCTCAATTGTGCAATCCGAATTATTTTTGTGAATAAACAAATACTGCGTCTTGTCACGCTTTTAAACTAAATCTAATGATTATTACCTACTATTTGTTTTTGTCTAGTTTTTAAGTTATAAAAGTTGCAACCGAATCGAAAATAGTGCTAATCATTGGTTTATTTTTTTTGTTTTTTTTTTTTTTTTTATTAATGCGAAAATTGCGGTTAAGGTGTTTTCTAATTAGATTTTCTTCTACGTATAAGGCGCTGTTTATCGAAGCTTAAATATATATTTGACAGTTTAGTTACTTTTTAGTTATCTTATTTAAGTGCCTACCTACTTAATTTATTTTGTTAATTGCTTATATTATAAAACTTTTTCAATATCACTAACTTAATAATTCATTAATGACGTATGTAGGTACCTACATAAAAATCGGAATAGATATTCTATCTAAACCTTATCAAATTAAAAACAAAGATAAAATTTAAAATAAATATGAATGTTAATTTATCCTTCGGGCTTTAAGTAAGATGAAACTCTATTGGGTTTTCATATAACTTTGAATTCGTTGCGATTTTTATGAAATAATCTACAAACAAACAATAAAGTTTGTAAATGAAGAAGATAGAAGGAGACAAAACAGAAGACCTTCAGACTTCTATCTTAACTCTTGCAGTTGTTTCATTATTATCATAAAAAAATTGCTTATAAAATCTGGATGAAAATATGATTATTCTAAGATCTGCTACCTACACTATTTTTCATGTATGGGTTATGTATATGTTTATGTGAAAAAAAGAATTAAGTAACCCATTTCTATTTACAAAAATAAGTACAAAACCGTAACTTTGATAAAACCAACTACCAGTTTGCCTACTTTTTAACTAATAAAATATTGTTAACACTTGGTCACACGCGTTTAGTAAAAACCGCGGTCACACACAGTGTCTGTGAATCCTCGCCTTTTTTTATTATTGCTTTTATTAAAAAAAATTGTTTTACAGCATACAAGTATTTTATACCAATTTAGCTTAAAATGTAAAATACTTCAAAATAAGATCCAACATTGTAGTATTCATATATTCTATAATTCACCGTAATTTCAATAATATTACAACCTATCTCTGTAACTAATCAACAGATTTCTGACGTTTTGTAAACAATGGTGACCTTCCCGCGGCCGTAAGCAATTGTCATAAAAACTATCCAAATTTTCCCAAAAATCTCTACAATAGCGATTGATTATTGTGACAGATATCATGAAATAATGTAGGGTAGAAACTTCAAATATTGATCAAGAAATTAAAAAAATGTACCTACCTCAAAATTCAATGCCCCGCGTGTGACCAAGTGTTAATCGAATATGTCTTATTAAAACTAGCCCAACTTTCCCAAAACTATGTTCACTCATATGGGCGTCCGTAAGTGAATTAATAAAGAAATAGTAACAATCTTAGTACTCCACTAGCAAGTAGATAGTTCACATTCACGTTACATACTCGTAGAGAGCCCTAGTGGTTACATAAGAAGGTTCTCTGTAATTAGCATTGCTGCGTAGAGTTATTTTTCATGCTCATGTATCCGCTGGCTACGGAAAGAGAAAAGTTACCACATATCGCGCAACACTCTGCAGTACAATAAAATTAATTACACAACATTGAACTTCGTCATGTGAAATTGTTTGTGAAGGTCGAAAGAATCGTTCTTGTTTATTTACTGTTTACTTCATTTTGTTTACTTGTTTATTTACTGTTTACTTCTTCTTTTAGATTTAGTGTTGATTGAAATCAAATTATTTTCCTTTGAAATAGTCTTGCTGCGGTAGACAATCCCCCTGAGCAAGAGAGCAGACGCTTTCAAAAAAAGTGTTATAAATCTTACTTTATCTTAGTAGTCCAGGCTCAATAGCTCTGTTACCCGGTTTGAAACTGTATTATTTATATTTATTACGGTATAGAACCAACTATTTACTATTGGATACAATCATTAAATCAATTAGTGCTCGATTTTAAGGGGTACATTTTTACAAAGTTGAAACACAATGGGCTTAGGAGCGTCTTCAACTACTGTTTCGAAGCCTGGATTAGTGTGATCACTTTACGTTATCAACGCTCATGAATCGTGGTAATATAAATATAACATGCTTTCTCGTTTTTTCCGTTATCTTAAACCAGTAAATCCATCAAAATAATCGCGTGATCCTATCGAGTGTATTTTATGTCGTTGTACAATGTACAAATTAAAGAATCGTATTGTCTTTTTTACATACCTGTATGAAAATTAGCTAGGTACTCATTGAAGTAAACAAGCACCCTTGATGGTAAGTAATCGTGGTTAAAAATGAGGAGATACAATTAAATATCTTCTAATCTGGTAGCGAGAGACATCAAATATTTCATTATTAGCAATCAATTATGTTGAGAGTGTAGAAATTGCGTATAAAATCACAATACTAATAACGTAACAGAGGAAATAGTTATATTGTTATTATCTCTAGGATAATCTCTTGAGGTCATCTAGATAAGAGATAACCTACCAGTAGGTATTACATGTGGCATGATGCCGGGTGCAATTACAAATGAGGGGGTTTTATCATCGTAACCTGCCATACACACACAATCATATCTACGTCAATAATTATCTTGGACTTAAATAAGTGACTGAGCAGTACTGTATTATCTGATTGTTGAACAAACCAAAATTTTGAACAAATGACTACGAAATGGATACATAAATAAAAGCTTAAAAAAATGATCAAAGATTTTCTGGGACGATAAGACAAATTCCTTGAGATTTGAACCACATCATCTTCTTCTTCATCGTGCTCCTCTTGTCTCAGGGTCGTGAACATATGTCTTCTTCATGACTTTCTCCCTAAAGCCTTCCCTGCCATGTCCCTTTTGGATTTGACAGTTAGTTTTCAGTGGCTGTGTTGTTCTGGTACAGTTGTTTCACCAGTCTAGTCAATTAGGGCGGCACCGCATCTCCGTAAGCACCATCCACATGCTACCACACCGTACACAGTCGAACGATTTGTTATAATATATTAACTAGTAGTACATATAATTCACGGATTTTCTCTTTAAGAAGTCTTATATTAAAAATTTGCTCCCTTGTCGTTTCCCCTTCGCGAATTCTGACTGCTCAGCTGGGATTTGATAATTAAGTTAGTATTTCAAACTACATCTAGCTGGCAAGTGCAAATCATTCAGTTTTATTTTACGGTATTGTATTAAATACGTATCTGTTTTTCTAGTTATATTTTTATTAAATATTAGGCTACTATGAAACGATGATATAAGTATGTGCTCTATAATTTATAGTCATTAGGCATACCTATATAAAGAAAAAGAAAAATTTTTATGTCATTGTTTTGTGTATACCTTATACAAAAAAATAATTAACATCGATTTTCTACACATAATAATATGTTATTCACTGTGTTATTTTAAGCAAATGTGACAAAAATAGAATTAAAAAGTTGAAACATTTTTCTGGACTCAGTTGATAAAACCCGTTTTGTGGACATAATTTTTAAACTTTTTCAAGAAATAATAATTCTAATTTTTTTTAAATAGATTATGCATGTAATAAAAAAAATATTTAAAATAATTGGATATTATGATGATCAAAGTGAAAATGATTAAATAAATTGGACAAGGCACCTACATAAATATCTGCGTACATGCGACCTTAGAGATTTAAACAGTAAATAAGAAGGTAGGTATTAATAATTTGTTAAAACGCCGTCCGGTATAAATGCGTCTTCGACATACTACCTACTTAGAAACTGAATAAATCTACGCCAGTGTTTGGTTATGCAATATTATATCATTCGTGATATGTGCGAGTACATCTTAGAGTACAAAAGCAATGCTTTTGTTCACAAAATAATTATCTACTGTATTTAGTTATAATGGTATTTTACATAAAATATATTGATTTGTCCTTTTATAAATAAATCATTGCACTTTTTTATTTAATTTGAACACAAAAACTATCACTACCAACCTCGGTAGCCTAGTTGTACTGGCGTGGACTTCAGATCCGAGGTCCCGGTCGGGTCAGAGTTTTTCTATGTGTTTTTTCACTTGAAATTTCTACCCGGGGTTGGCCTGTCTCAGATTGGACGGGACCGGTTGACTGGAAAAAATTGCCTCAGGTAATAAGTTCCGCCGGCTATACTTACACCTTTGTATAGAAAAGTGTTATATTATTATTATCATTTTATTGGTCCCATCAAGGAACATCTGCGCGTGCATATATTCATAGTTATATTATAACATGATTGTATCTCCCGCACAAAAGCCATGCGAGAGATGACTGTTATTGGAGCACTGGAGATTCTATGTTTATTTTTCATGATTTTTTTGTTTTTGTTATTCAGTGTTCTGTTTTTTGTTTTTGTGGCATTTTTGAAGAATTTCTTAAAAGTAAAATTAGACACCTACCCCTATTTTTGTTTTATTTTTATTGATTTGTTTCGTTGGCGAGCGTCCTACCCAGTATTTTAGCTACCAAGATATATTATTTCCATAATATACGCAATAATGAGTTACAGTATTATTATACCTTATTTTATACCTGGAAAATCTAAGAATTTTTAGAGTCTGCAATAAGCAACAATTTTCTATGATATTACCTTTCTAATTTACAATTTAATTGAAACTAAGAGGTCTCAATAAATAAAACTCAGTTTAAAAAAATCATGAATTATGCAATTGGTGCAATTAAAATTTGTAATATTAATTTAACATAACGATTTAAACACTTTAGCGTTTACATGTTAATAATTCGTAATGTCAAAACAAAATGTTCACTTTTTTCAAAATAATATCAGACTTTCTTTATAATACATATTGATAATTTTTTATTCAATATCACCTAGTTTTCGGTTGTGATTTATTAAATAATGTTAAGACTGCACAAATCTAAACATATACCTAGTATTAAGTAAGTCATTTGAAAGAATTTTTAAAACCGAAATGGGTAGGATCCTGCCTCCCTTAATAAAGAAACAATCCAACTGCATTTTTTGTATCATTTCAAAACAAAAACACAACTTTTTTTTTAAAAGTTGAACAATTGACAAAACTTTTTCTTTCAATACGTAAAATTTTATGAAACAATGGAACGGGGTACTTAAATTAGGTTTATTATTAGGTATAGAAACATAAATACTTAATATATTAAAAAAAACAATATATATCACTTACATTTTTCCATGAACATTAAACGATAAAATATAAACAAAACTGAATAGAACTGTACAATTAGTGGTGATCGCGGGTTTTTCACTGAGCAAGTGAGAGGAAAAGTCTTTGAAATGTTAAAGCAATACTGCAAACATTCAACCGACTGTTGAGGCGCGCGACTTATGACTGAGTGAGGTTATTCTAAACGATTGCTTAGGTTCATAACTTGCCCGACCCACCCCAGTATATTTTGTCAATATTGTCTAACTTTTAAATGCTTGTATATTAAATACTGTATTTTATGCCGAGTACGTTCAAGGGCGTTGGATGTTATCGTTCAAAATGCACATTGTTCTTCTTTGGTTCTCCATGATAATATTATATTCTATCCGTTCAGAGTTGCAATTATTATTTTCGTAATATGGTAGTATTTAATTTTCATTTTTTATTATAATTGTGTTTTGGTGAACTAAGTACACATTTTACCATATTCCATGTACCTAGTATCATTTAAGACTGTTTTTTTTTACCATTTTTGCTTTTTTTAGTTGAAGCTTAGACACTCAGGCTGAATACGATAAACGGAATAGAAGCTTTTAGGCTATGGAGTCATCAAAGAATATTGCATATCCCTTGAACAGATCAGCAATTCAGAGATCCCGAATAGAGAAATTATTAATATTGGAGGAGTTGTTAAGATCTGTAAGATTTCGCATCTTGACTCAGAGGTAATAAGTATTCACTTCTTCCGCTGATCATTGAAGGCAAGATCGAGGGAAGACGTGATGTTATTAGAAGACAGATATGAAGGCTCTGCAATGCAAGGGGATGGACTGGAATCCAAACAGTTGGCGAACATATGCATTCAGCTAGGGAAAAAGATACAAATGTCTAAGTTACAGCCAACTTCAGGGGGACCTGACGAACACTCCAAGAAAAAGGTAAGTTCTTCTTCTTCTTCTTATGGTCGCTCACAATCTGACCTCCAGAGACCGAAGCCATTGGATCGCGTCATCCGTCAGTGCGTGCAAGTCCTGTAGTCCTTTTTCAAATGCGTACATGGGGCACTCGTTAATCAGATGGTCGATTGTTTGTGTAGTCCCACATGCACATGCTGGTGAGTCCATCCATCCCCATTTATGTAAGTTGGAAGCGGTGCAGCCTACATCACATCGTATTCGGTTAACTCTATACCATATATTTCTGGGTTGCGTTGAGTCAGGCAGTTCTTTTTTCGGGTCAGGTAAGTTGATCATATTTTTATCGTTCTATATAACTAAGTTTTTTTTACTTCCCCGATGACAGAATTAATAAATCCGAGAAAAGCCATAAGAGGTATGTTCACGTTTTTATAGGAGGGCCCTGCTCTTTATGATTCAAAAATTTACGGTGGAAAATATAATTTAAGGTTGAAAATACGTATGGTGTATTTCTATTACAGAAAATATTATCTACCTAAGTCTCAAGTAGTACTATAAACCAACCTTAGTACATAATGTGTACTAATGTGAAAGAGCATTCTGAAAACCTATGTCAATGTGTTAATATATTCAATATTCTTCTTTCTATGTCATTACAGGTTCCCTCTCATCGTCGATCACTTGCGTAAATGCCTGCCCATCTCTTGCGAGGTGAAAAAGTTTTCTTACTCCTCTAATATTTGTCCAATCAGGGATATTTCTTCGGCATTCTGTGTCATATTCTAATCAAATATTTAAAAAAAAAGATTCAAGGAATGTTCAGAGAAAGATTCAGAGGTAGAAAAGTAATGCTGACGAAGTAAAAGAAACACCATTCAATTATATCCACAGAGGTACCTCAAAATTTGGACTGACCGAATAAAACTGATGAACGCGATGGCTGTGACGAGAAGTGTAAAGTTCTTGGACAGATGACAACTTAAACTCAACGATGTGTTGATTTCAGGAAAAAATTCAATGATAACTTTGAAAAAAAATTGGAAAAGTAGTAACGTAAACGTGTTAACAAAACGATAACAAGAAGTGCTCTGATATGACCAAACATTAAGTCACAATATGGATAGGTGCACATGTTTTGCGTGAATCTTTCATCAGGCATTCCCTTGACATGGCTCCATGGTGTTGCCGAGTAGTAAACTTGGTGCTTTCACAACATCAATATTTCACGCCTAACATTGGTAAAAGCATATTATTTAGTTGAAGAAAACGAGTTTATTATTTTCATGCGTCCGCTGTGTACAGACATATTAGCACGTCGTTATGAAACGCCGTGTGTGTCGTTATGTGGTGGCCATTCCAACTATTAGCACTTCCATCACAACAGACACTAAACGCCTGACAATAATCTGCAAAGTAGGATACGATAACGTGTGAAGTGTGACAGACAACCAAAATAAATGTTCCTAGACGACATATATTCTCTGATCAACACAAGTCAGCCAACATGAAGTATAACATTAAGGGCCACTGTGCAGTGTGCACTGGTAACTTGTTGAAAGAAAGTATTTAGTTGTCATCAGTATATAAGGGCCCTAACAACATTATAATGCAAAACTATTATGCTCCTTCCAATGGTTTTCTAGAGGTCCCTGAAATATGCATTGGTAGAAAAACTTAGGTTTTCTAGCAGAAAAGAGTAGGTACTCTATCCGATCCAGCTCATTTAAAGAGTTCATGGTTTGAGAAATGTGATTTGCTAAATTTCGGAACAGAGTTGCGACTCGGACGATATTAATGAAGCAAATTACAAGGTGTAACTGCTATTTACTGCATAGAAAATGACTAGTTTTATACGCACGTCGGACACGTTAACTAATGCAATGCTTTTCTAGAAAAGCGGACCTCTTATTTGGTAAGCAGCCGCTTTACAAAGAAAAATCTTATTTTCAATTTTACTAACCAATTAACCAATATTGCAAAAGTTTTTGAATTGAACCTTTTAACTTAGTTCATTTAATACACGTTCAATATCTGTTGCAAACATCACATTTGTATGAGTGCTATTTCAATAATTATAGTATGTGTACCACTAGGGCTTACGACCTTCATCTATCATGATCGCTGGCTTAGTTGTGATCACCTTTACGTATACAACGTTCACCATTTAAGTACACTGATTCGAATATTTTCTCACTTTGCCACGCTGGGGATTCGAACCACGGCCACTCCGATGACGGTCGAGTGTATGCCGTCGCTAGCACTGGGCTATGAGCGTCCCGTCAGGGATCGAGAGAAACCAGGTAGTAATGTCTCCCTTGTGACCATTTGCAACAGATATTGAACGTGTATTCATAAGAATCGCGTCCACTATGTGGTCTAAAAAGTTGGCAACTTGTTGAAGTTTTAAATTTAGGAGATATACGTTAGAAAGTTGTAGAAAGAACTTCAAACTAGTTTATCAAGTTAATGAATTTTCAACAATAGGTATGTTGAAGAAATTTCTTTCGCAAAAGGACATATTCATTAAGAGCCGGCAGTTCACAAGCGACAGAACCAAGGTCCGAGGCAGTGAGCACAGGCAGTATTGGGAAACCACGTAAATGATCAATACAAACACTCCATCCGCGAGAGAAGTTCATTAATATTACGATATTGCTCAACGCACGAGACCAGAGGTAATCAGACTCATACCTAAACAGTACTTACACTAATGCGCCTAAGGAGTGCGAATGTAGATGACTTTACGGTCTTTAACAGAGCATTGGGTCTCTTGCAAGTTAATACTGCAAAATATAACAAATAATTGACACCATTCTGCATTTCTACGTTTCCAAATACACGCCATTGTTTAAACATGATCAATATAGATAGAGCAGATAGTGTGGATTATTATTATTAACTCTTTTTAGAGCATGGGGTACTACTGTTCGGTTTTACATCCTGATTTTTTCATTCTGATATCGGTTAAAAGTATAAATCTAATTCCACTTAATACTTATTATGATGATTTTTTTTAGTAAAAGGTCCATGAGGAGTTATGTCTTTGCAAGAGCGCTTGACTCGAAAACATTAACTGTAGTTATTTTAAATTTATGCATGCCAAGTGGCGCTTTTATAAACATGACCAAAATATAAAAAGCGTCGGCCCAAACCTCACGTATAAAAAATTCTCCGCGTTCGAAGCGAAGTGCACCGGAGAACTTTGGGTATAAGATGGTACCGCCGCATCACAAACGACGCAATACGCCGGCGCACCAAGCGGAAGCCCGTCACTTCTACCATTATAGAAAGGAGATGGACTTGGCTGGGACACATTGTGTTAACGACACCGATTGACAGTAGGCCGAGGAGAGCACTACTCTTCCTCCCATCAGAGTCCCGAAGACGAGGAATACCTACTAATACCGTTTTCCGCTCCTTCTAAGTAGAGCTAAGGGATTTGGATATGGTGTGGGGGGGGGTCATAAACATCGAGCAATGGAGAGCTTTACTCTTTTCTGTGATGTACATCACATCACAGAAAAGAGTAAAGAAAACAATGAATACAGAAGATACTGAATATTGGTACAAGAAACTACAAGCGATTACATCTGACGCTTATGATATATTTTAATATACAATATAATTATCTGCATTGTTTCTATCTGTAAACATTTTGTGATGTAGGTACATATGACCATACGATAAATAAATAAATGGAGAGCTTTTGTGCCTCCCTACGTCCCTTAGTGGTATGTAAATGGAGATTTAATTAATTTTAAATCAATCTTTATCATTGTCTGAACTTGAAAGGAATAACGTTGGATGTTGATCAGATTGACCGCAAGTCACACACGAAACCTGGTGCGGAGAAGAAGGGCGATGTTCATATAAATTATTGTTTATCGCTTGGGATATTTCACCAGTAGGCGTAGGGTCATTATTTTCGGTATGGTTCTTATTATCTTAAACAATCTGCAAACGAGCAATCAGTCCGTCACATAATGACAAATGTTCTCTTCTATGTAGGTTTACTGTAGTTAGGTTTATTTAAGTTGTAAAATATCGAGTGTGCTGTAAAACTGGTATTTTTAAAGTTTATTAATAAACTATATCAGTTTATTAAACAGAGCCCAGCCTTACGAATTCAACCGGACTAAACTAAACACATTAAATATTTACCAATTAACAAGTAAACTTCTTTATTCTGATACATACTTGTTATTAATAGCATAGTTGGAATGTCCAAATCATCACTGCATCAAACTAACTCAAAAGCACGCGATGTGAAGAAGTAGAAATGTTTCGACATATCGCCAGCAGGTTAACAAGTCGTTTGTAAATATTGAGTTATTGTTAGTGTGGGCTGCCAGGCATCGGCATAGGTATATTCTAATAATCTATAGAACTCGGCAGTATATACCTTTTCAAAAGAAGGTAAAAATGCAATTTACATAATATTAACTTCGACATCAAAAAATCATAATGAAAATGGCATAAGTATTAAAATAAACAGGTCCCGGGTTCGGTTCCCGGTCGGGTCAGAAATTTTCAATGTGTTTTTTCACTTGAAATTTCTACTCGGGGTTGGAATCTTGTCTCAGATTGGACGGGACCGGTTGACTAGAATGCTTCAAGCACTAAGTTCCGCCGGCTATACTGACACCCATACATGTATTATAATAGAAGAGTGTTATTTATTATTAAAATCCTAGAATAATAATTTGAAAATTTTTAATAATTTTTGTGAAGTTAGTGCAGTTTTTGTGTTATTTTTTAACTATTCTTATTTTGCATTTATTAGGTCTCCTACTATTTAACTATTCTTCTACTTTTTTAACTATTCTTATTTTGCATTTATTAGGTCTCCTACTATTTAACTATTCTTCTACTTTTTTAACTATTCTTATTTTGCATTTATTAGGTCTCCTACTATTTAACTATTCTTCTACTTTTTTAACTATTCTTATTTTGCATTTATTAGGTCTCCTACTATTTAACTATTCTTCTACTTTTTTAACTATTCTATTTTGCATTTATTAGGTCTCCTACTATTTAACTATTCTTCTACTTTTTTAACTATTCTTATTTTGCATTTATTAGGTCTCCTACTATTTAACTATTCTTCTACTTTTTTAACTATTCTTATTTTGCATTTATTAGGTCTCCTACTATTTAACTATTCTTCTACTTTTTTAACTATTCTTATTTTGCATTTATTAGGTCTCCTACTATTTAACTATTCTTCTACTTTTTTAACTATTCTTATTTTGCATTTATTAGGTCTCCTACTATTTAACTATTCTTCTACTTTTTTAACTATTCTTATTTTGCATTTATTAGGTCTCCTACTATTTAACTATTCTTCTACTTTTTTAACTATTCTTATTTTGCATTTATTAGGTCTCCTACTATTTAACTATTCTTCTACTTTTTTAACTATTCTATTTTGCATTTATTAGGTCTCCTACTATTTAACTATTCTTCTACTTTTTTAACTATTCTTATTTTGCATTTATTAGGTCTCCTACTATTTAACTATTCTTCTACTTTTTTAACTATTCTTATTTTGCATTTATTAGGTCTCCTACTATTTAACTATTCTTCTACTTTTTTAACTATTCTTATTTTCATTTAGTATTCTCCTAGTATTAAGTATTATAAACCATATGTACTTAATACTAGGAGACCTGCTAAATTTTATTATACCTACTTAAATAAAATAAAATAAGTACCCTTTTTGTGACACATTCGAATGGTAGAGTCAATTAGTTTTCTGTATTTTCATCGCTATTATTAATAACTAGCTTTCCCGACAGACGTTGTCCTGTGTTCTTAACTATGAATATTGAATTCGAATTTGTATGGTGATGAATTATTAATAATTATCATTTGACCAATGTGATTCCGACCGATGCGTCTGTTTTAAACCAGGTTTATTCCATCCGCATTATATCAATCACAACAACTTTCTAACAACTGATAGTTCCCGTCAAAATTTCAAAATTGGAATAAAATTTATATGGTAAAAAGTACTAATAAGGTTGCCTACGTAGAGTTTTCTTTAATTTTCTATTTTTTTTTTCTTTCATAAGATCCTTCTCCTGATAAAAGCCAACACGATAAAAAAAGAAGTAGCGAAATCGGTCCAACCGTTTAGGCGTGATGCGATGACCACGCAAAATAGCTCCCTATTTTTATATAATAGATAAATAAAACTTTTTTGCCAAAAAATTAAAATAATGAAATAACACACATCAAGAAGAGTCAAAGGACGTATCCATCCCGAAGGATCTCTTTCAGCCGACCCAAAATTATTCTCACCGTTTAAAACTAACCTGAACTTCCTACTTCGAAACCAAAATTAACATTTCCCGAGCTTAAACAAAACACACGCATAGCTTATTATTTTTATCTATAAGATATAAATAATAATATTATAGTATCTGCAAGATCTAATTATGATTCTATTCTAACCCATCGTTGAACCACCCCCAACACTCTCATTTTTTTCTTTTGAATTTGGAAAAATCTTCAATTTTTTACCATTCAAATCGAAGATTCACATATAAATAAAGTACAGGTTCCGCTCATTTGTTGCACTGTTTCTGTGTAATATATTGTGTAAATAAGTTTCTTATTGTATCTTTCTGTTTGCTTGTGTATATTTGTTTATTTAATAAAAGTTTAATTTCAAAAAAATTTAAAAGAACAAATTATGAGTTTGACCTTTCTTGAATGACAAAAAAAAACCGTTCAGTTTTGAAGGAAGAGCTACTAACTAACCAATTGCTACTATCCAATTTACATAGAAAAAATAGACAGCGGTTTTAGCCTGATAGATGCTGGGATATATCTAACCGATCCGGAATCCGCAAACGAATTCTTAGAACCTAGACCCTTTCAATCCGGAAGCGGTATTGAAGTTTTTAAGACATTGAAAAATAATGAGTAGGTACAATGCCTCCAAAATAAGGAAAATAAATAAAAGTAGATATCGTTCTTATAGATAAAAATAGAAAGGAACTCAAACCACCATGTGACCATTATGTTACTCTAAATAAAGTTTTTATAAAAAAATAGCCTATTTTGTACAAATCTTTCATCACAAATTATAAGCAACTACACGTAATATTCTCTCTGGTCCTTTGAGATCGTTTACAATATAAATATAAATAACACTCTTCTATACATAGGTGTCAGTATAGCCGGCGGAACTTAATGCATGAAACATTCTCTACCAGTCAACCGGTCCCGTCCAATCTGAGACAGGATTCCAACCCCGAGTAGAAATTTCAAGTGAAAAAACAGTTTGAAAATTTCTGACCCGACCGGGAATCGAACCCGGGACCTCTTGATCAGAAGTCGGAGCCTTTGCCACTAGGCTACCGAGGTCGACAATATTTATATTAGATAAAAAATTATTCTTAGGGACAATTGAGGAATTAAAACATAGACAATAAAAATGATCCTACATCTTACACATGCCATTGCCCATTACAGTCCAAAGGTCTTTAGCAAAACCTGCGAGACACGGTTATCGAGAACATCTTAGGCTGGTATGGTGAAGTAGGTTATATTATAAAGGATTATTTTAAAATGTCGCGGACAAGGTCGTTCTTTGGATCGAAAATACTCGCAGGGTGGGTCGCAGGACTTTGGACCGATCTCAGAACTTTGATCCAGGAAAATTATCTATTGAAATAATATTTACTGTATGTGCCATAACACTGTAAAGTAGCTAATTATCACCCAATGCGCTAGCTACTGAGTAGTTTTGAACTTTTTCAAACATAATTTTCACAATTATTTCGATACAGTAAATAGGGTAAATTATCTTTATTTACAAAATATTTTATATCTTACATACTAGTATCTACGCAAACTGACTAACTATGTAATATGTATGTACCTATATCTCTTTATATAAAAATGGAATCCTATTTCACTTGGTCATGTCATCACCGTACCATATCACCATATTACCTTTTTTAATGAAGCCTCCGTGGTGTTTATGGAAGAAAAAAATAAGGATATTTAGCGGAACATTAGAATGTTGATAAAAACATAATGATCATATTATCTTTTTCGGCTTAAACCATCCTAATTGTGGATGATTAGCCTAAATGTAAAAAAAACACATTTTACCTTTTCTAATGAAACCTTCTTGTTGCTTTTTTTCTATTTTACCTTTACGAAATTTGAAATAACTGTCAGTTTTTCGATACTAAGTTGAAGCGATTAGCAGATTGCAAATATCGTTAAAACTGATGCATCGGTAGGAAACTAAATAATACATATTAAATACCATTTTTATTAAACCAATTCGTATAATGAAATATCCATATCTCTTAAGGGTTCAGTTCTACCCAATAGCCTCTTCTATTTATTATTGACTCATTTTTTTCAATTGTGAATCTGGAAGTTTGTATATCCATGACTTTAGGACGGCAATATTTTTTTGATCTAATAAGAAAATTTAAACATCAGTGAGCGAGAAAGGGCCCTTAAGACAAGACAACGCCTGTCGGGTCAGCTAGTATTAAATATTATATAAAATACTATGTAGTTTATGCAACACGAATCGTGTGTGAGCTATGCATAATATAAAATTATAGTAGGTACAATGTTTACCTGTTTTATTATTTCCAACAAAATTTAAATAATTTATAATAACTTTGGCCAATATTTTAGTTATATTTATTTACATAACCTGGTCGTGAGAAATATTATTTAAACTAACAGTCCTTGAGATCCAATTAGCATTATTCCTCATAAGAACTATTATTTCATATTGATTATAAAAATCAATAAAGTATAAAACTTCGCTGAAAATAATTCATAAAATGTATCCTTTTTAAATTCAACTGTTATAAAAAAATATATTTTATATAAAATCAATGGACGTGTGCATCTTCGATTCTTCTAAATGAGTCTGAAATCTGGCACTTGATATCTGGTATCCTTACCAAAACCCAGAAACAAAACAAACCCTGCTTGTATGAGACGAAATATCTCGGAAAAAAATTGTCCAAAAAAAAGGTAACAACGACGATACACGCTCGAATATTTGCTTCAGGATCATAATCTCCACTTACGCAGGTTAAAAATCTGGGACATGTGTTAAGAATGGCAGAAAAAAACACTAATTTCCTCAAATGAAATGTGAGTTCTTTGTGAATGTTGTATTGTTTTATATCTTGATTGATTTCAAAATTCCAATCCCATTATTTTTCCAAAAATTCTATTATACAACTAAAACATTGTTGTCTTCGATATTCTATTGTGTTTTTTATCTTGACTATTTTTGGAACTACAATTTCATTCAATTCTCTAAAATTTATATTTTAACAAAACCGTTATTGGTGTAATATTATGTATTTTTTTTCTAATTTTGTACGATATTATGTTATGTACCTTCCTATAACATGTAAAAGGCCTAGGCCGTGTATATCATAAATAAACAAATAAATCAAGATTTCAAAGAAGAGGAAAATCCTATCATACTCCATTTCATACAGAAGCAAAAACGAGGGAACGATAATATGGAAGATAATTTACATTCGGCAAGATTAATTTGTCCCCCCAACATCAATCAATTCAATATCTCTCGATCAAACAATCGTCCAATTTTATTCCGTTGGAAGAAACTTTCAATGTTTTGTTTACTTGGCCAATCAGAACAATAATCGATATTTTATACACAATGTACAATGTTAAGTTGTGTTAATTCAAGTCCATTTCACCAAGAGTAGTCACCTGTGAATGTATAAGCGAAAAGGCATTGAATTTACTCACTGAGAATCAACGAACCTACTAATTAAGGAAGTAGTATTTGTGTCGACAAAATTGCAAAGAATATTAACACAATGCCTTCCGAACAATATGTTTGATAACTTAAGCGTTCTTACAATACGAGCAGAACAACTAAATTATTATAATCGCAGTAGGTAATGAAAAACAGCAATAAACTATTAGATACTTTCACGTCATTTGCAGTACGTCAAGTACAATATTATTATTGTGTCCGCAACTGGGGGATCTGTAAGGTATTGTGTTTCTATAAAAATATTGTTCGGCTGTGTATGTGTGTACGTTTGAATACTAAAGACATCTTCGTGAAGATTTTTCTGCAGTTCTACAACTGATTTTAAAGTATGCACTTACCTACTTACAAAACAATGAAGTCTTCTCTAAGAAAATAAACTAGTAAAAAAAACAACAATCTAGAAGAAATTAAACAAGAAAATAGTCAAAAAATAGTAAAACAGAAGATTGTTGATTATATATTTAATATACCTATGTCATAAACCAGCCTTAAATGAGTAAGTATTTTGTAAATAGTATGTACAAAAAATTATAATAGAGAATTATTATTATTTAGCGTATGGCCATTGGCCAATTCAATACGCGATGTAATAACACATAAGAAAAATACCGAAAGTTCCATTGTTCCATCTTGACCTGTATCACTTTGTTCTTGAATGTTGTGATGAATATATCTGCCAGGAGATCAATGATTGTCTGGCAGCCTATAAATAGTAATAAAAAATAATGGAGAATAATAATGTTATTTGTAAATAATAGGGTAACGTCACCATGTAACGCAATTATACTTTTCGATTAGACGCATAAGTGACAGCTGTTGTAGGCAACATAAAGTCTTGTCAAAACAAATATGCTAAGAATTTATTTATAAGAAGTCTATATTCAAACTGGCTGTATTAGTTCACTTTTCTACCACCGGACATTAGTTTTATAATATAGCACTAGTGGTCGACCAGTGCTCGAAATTCGACCATAACTAATTTAGATTATAAGTTTGAACATTAGACTGAGCGAGTGCTATTTTACAATTTTCTTTCCAAAACAATGACATGGATACCTACGTCAAATTTTAAATGTTGATATTATGTATAAAGTTTTAATTATTTTATTAATCTATTCTCAATTTGACGCAATGAGTTTGAATATCCCGCTATATTCAGCACCACCTTCCATTTTAATATACCGCCTTCAAAAAGCTTTCTGCGTCCATTATGAGACGCTTTACATTTCTATGAAGTTGATCTTCTTTATAAGTAGTCTGTGGAAGTGTGTGTGAGTAACAAATACATAATATTACACCAGTGTTTGTATTTTTTTTTATTGTTTTAATCTATTTTTATGCATAATTTTTAGAAAATATTAGCATTCGCCACCCCGCTTCTAAATAAACTATAAGTGTGCGAAATTTCATACTCTTACGCATTTTCCGTAAAATAGTAACAAAGTTTTCCTGCACCTATTAATATATAGATACTTTGTTACAGCGTTCTCTCGTTACCAGGGTGGTTGACAGCCATTTATGACTGTAGATAGGTACATATAGTTCTTATCTACACAACACTGACAACTTATTGACTCGGTACCTGTATGGGGATGTTTGTGTGAGTATCATTAAACACAGAACTCAGGAACTGGCCTACAGGAATCGCTCGCTTCGGGTAGGTGCCGTTAGTCGATAACTCAGTCGGTGTGAAATAAATAAATGTACACTTCTCTGTACGTAGAGGTGTCAATATAGCCGGCGGAACTACTTCCTGGTGCATTTTTTCAAGACAACCGGCCCCGTCCAATCTGACACAGGCCAACTCCGGGTAAAAATTTCAAGTGAATACATTGAAAAACTCCGAACCGACCGGGAATCAAACATAACAAAATAAGAACATTTAAAAACGCACAAAAAAAAAACAAAATAAAAACATTTTAATGATGTTTCTTGCATTGCACACTTTTGCTACCAAATAGAAACGGGTGCACATACTAGTAGGTGTTAATTGAATAATATAATAAAATACGAGTGCCGTCCACAAGAAAAGTGTTGCATAAGAAGTTGCATGCGTAACAAACTGTTTCAGTAATATGTAAAGGAAATAAATAATTTGCCATCGCGCCTTCGAAACCTCACATTGAGATTCCATCAAAGCATTTTTCCCTGTTATTTGACATATTCATTTCTTCGCCCATTATGTCTGTCAAGGTCATTTGTATTCATGTTACTGGAAAGTGCATCCAATGTTATTGAAATCAAATCAAATAAAAACTCCCTTTGAACTCCACTCAGGAGCATAGGGAGGCAACAATAGCCCTTCATTGCGTTCGATCTTGTGCAATGCTTATGACCTCCTGCCACACCATGTCCAACTTCCTCAGCTCTGCCTCGAAGGAACGGAACACGGTATCGGAGGGTCTTCCACGTCTTCGAGACCCTGATGGGAAGAAAAAGAGCGCTCTACTCAGCCAACTGTCATTCAGCATCCGCAACACATGTTCCAACCATATCCATCTCCTCTCCGTAATGGCGAAAGTGATGGACCTGCGCTGTGTGCGCCGGCGTATAGCGTCGTTCGTGATGCGGTGGTACCATCTTATACCCAAGATTCTCCTGAGGCACTTCGTTTCACATGCAGGTACTTTTTGTGTCTGGGCTTTGGTCAGGTAAGTACTAGGACTCACACCCATACAGGAGAATGGACAACACACACGCATCAAACAGTTAACATTTCGTCTCGACACTAAACGCCGACGTCTTCCATATCTTGGTCATGTTTCTAAAGGCGCCACTTGCCATACCGATACGTATCGGGAGCTCGGCCCCGAGGTCACCAGAGGTGGTAATGCTTGCTCCCGAGTATAATTTTTACCTAGAAAATCGTATGAGTAATTATTATGTATGAGATAACAATCAAGAATGCCAAAATCACACAGCCCAAACTCCCTTTTAATATTTATAACAGGTGCCTACTTGGTGTGTACTAAATGAGAGTGTTCATACCTTAAAACATAGGTAATGTTTATACACGAATACAATATAAGCCGATAAGGCCAACCACATCCGAAAAATCATCAGATATTTTAATATTTGATTATTGATTTGTTTCGTAAGGATTTTAATATTGGTGAGTATTTAGTCTTGCAATAAAAAAAACTTGTTTAACTTAATATTACGTAGCTGGGCTCATGGACAAGGCTGGCCGAGTACTCCACTCGAGTACGTGGCTACTAAATCACTCCTCAACAGCCGCACCGGTGTGGATGTCCTATTATAATGTTAGACGACATTGTTCAATTCAACGAGAAATACACAATATAGATGCGGCATTTGAAACAAAAAGTTCAAAATTTTACATCACATTTTTTGTTTGCGAGATAAGAAAGCTAAGGAACGTCAATGGGAAGAAGTAACATAAACCATAAAATCCTCATATAGTCATAAATGGTAACTAATTATTATCATGCTGAACAAGGGCCATTTCATTACGTATATTATTACAAGTTGGGGTTTTGTTTGTGCGAAAGATTTCCTGTTGGTACGGTCCCATCTTGTTGGTTTAATTAAGGGATTCTTAAGCGAGATAGCAAATACGTAATGTATGTTTTTAAAGACATTTGAAAAAGGTATCTAATTTTTAAAAATCCACAAAGAGTAGGCACATATTAATTTCAACGATCTTTTAATATACACACACCCTTGCTAGGGTGACCGCTGCCTGGTCCAACAAGTCATTAAGTACGTAGTACATATTACATATAGTTAGTTCAGTCGGAATTTTTGTGTCAAACCACATGAACTCATGTACATAGGTTCAGAATGTGTATGATAAACATGATAAATGCTTTGATGTTAACCTTTCTTCGATTCTCCGTACCAATGAAGAATTTTCAGGGCTGCAATACTGCCTCGCATTTGATAAGACCGGTTAAATGCAAGAATGCGAACTTCGGAAATAAGTGTCCATCCATCGGAGTGGATCCCGTCCAAAATTTTTAAACCGACAAAACATATTCAACGTTCCACAACTAGGATCATTTTTATGCATTTACGTAGATGTTATTACTTCACCTTTGTAAGCAACTACTATTATTAGTGAATATCAAAAATCCAGGACCTTTAACACCTGCTGATATACCAGAATATTCGAGAGAGGTGCACGTGAGGGAGAACACTACATGTGGCGAAACTTTGGATGTTCATGGCATGAAAAACAGAAGCAGAAAGTAAGAAGTAAGAATAAATCGTAACTTTCCAGGAAAAAGCTATCAACAGGTGGAAGGATAGCTAAAAAAAACGACGCAACAGTATTTCATTGTGTTAATGGTAAGTTCAAAAAGTTGATAAATTAATAACCAAAATGGAAAGCATAAGATTAGAAAATTTACAAACAATGTAGAAAAGCACATCAGTCAGTTGATAATTCTTTATTCTTATTTTTTCATACTACATAAGTTCGATTGTATTTAAAAAAAAAAAAACTATAATAACTTACCTGTCAAAAAAAAACCTTGAACAAATTTTCTCTCTAACTTCTAAGGCATCTTTTTAAATGTAAGATTGACCGTAAAAGTTAAACACAGACACCAAACAAAAACTACAAAAGTAGCAATTAAATAAACCGATGGAAAATATACAATCAATTAAAAGAAAAACTACTTTAAAATACACTTTTTATAGAACTCAGTAGATCAAGACGATATCAGAATTCTTACAGCACTAGTAGGTAATAATAGTCACACTAGGTGAGCATAGGCTAATGTTTCAGCAGTGAACCTATGAACATAATATCTATCTAATTACAGGTTAAATGAATTACGTCATATTAAAACTCCACCGCGCATAAGTAAAGTTGTTTGTTTCTCAGAAGATATAATTTCATAGATCAAGCCAGAACAATATCATGTCAACAATGTCACAGACCGTCAATGTCAATATCAAAGCAGACGATTCAAATCGTTATATACCTACAAATAATAATAAGTTTTATGTATAGCTAATTAACCTATTCATTTTTTTAATATTGGGAAAAACGTCAATCTTTACAATGTTGACAATCTTGTCTTATATATAAAAATGGAGAGCTATTTCCCGATGTCATAGCATCACGCCTAAACGGCTGGACCGATTTCGCTAATTCGTGTTTTGTCGTGTAGGCTTTTATCAGGAGAATGTCCTTTTAGAAGAAAAAAAATAAGAAAAACGCATGGAAAATTAGAAAATTAAAGAAAACTCTACGTAGACAACCTTATTAGTACTTTTTACCTTATAATTTTTATTGCAATTTTGAAATTTTGACAGAAATTGTCAATTAGTGCGATTGACAGAATGCGTATGGAATATACATGGTTTAAAATAGACGCATCGTTCGGAATCACATTGGTCAAATGATAATTAATTCATCAGCATACAAATTCGAATTCAATATTCATATTTAGGAACACAGGACAACGTCTGTCGGGAAAGCTAGTATACAATAAAATTGGAGTATAAAATAATGTTTTCACTCAATTTGCGAATCTTGTGGGTCGATGGAGGGTCTAATATGAGAGTCCTGTGCGTGATGCAAAACTAGGCTTAGCTCCCGACCACTGACAAGATACGTAAGAAGGCATAATTTGGCCACACGAAAAAATAGAGGAATGTAGGAGTATGGGCCGGAGGAAAGTCTCTTGGCTCAAGGCTGAGTTCTTCTTAAACCTTAGACTATATTTTGAGATTCCTGCTGGCTCACAAACGTTATAAGAGTTTGGAGTGATGGTCACCAACCTACGTTAAAAGAAGCATACGAAGATAAAAAAGAATCAGCTAAGAAATACAAGTTTTTCTTTTTGATACAGGTTTGGGTAATCTGGCCTTCCAGATGCAGGGTTCGATTCCTGACAGACTCGACATATTGTGTACTTTATTTTTCAAGAAATAAAGATTTGTGGATACGTTTTATTGCATTCTATGTCTGAAATTTAAAAAAAAACTGATAAGAATATCAAGGTTGTACACGGGGCTATCAAATCAATTTGAATTTGATCATAGCTATGAGAAGCTTTATTACTCAAGGGCTATAATATGAATATTATCCAAAAAAATCAAAACAAAAACAGGAAAAGCTTCAACAGATATCTAAGGAAGATTCGAGGGTCGAAGGCAGCCAAGGAGAGAAGATATTAATGGAACATGTCCATATCCAGCATGCAATTGGCATTTCATTGAAATAGTTCATTGTGATCTGTCGCATGCACCACTGCGCGAAATTCGGCGCATTAGTTTAGTAAGATCCTGCGGCTGAATCTAGACGATTTAATAAGAAAATTCTAAGGTCTTTCTCATTCTCACACCAACCACTGGAAAAGAAATCAGTTACCGAGTTTTTTTTTAGAAACAAGCTTTCCCTACAGACGTTATCCTGTAGTCCTTACTATGAATATTGATTTTGAAATTTATACAAAAATAAGTTTAAAACATGTTTGAATGTTAAAAAAATATTTTTGAAAGCATGAAAGAAAATCTATCAAAAATCTTAATATCGATGTTTTGAAATTCAATGGTTGTCAATTGTTGATATGGAATTTTTCACAGATGGCATTGTTCTAAGTAAATCCGTTCCATACTTACTTATACTAAAATTATATCTTATATTTTTTATATTATTCTGTTATCCGAAGCGGAGAAGAATCCAAAAAACCAATCATCATAAAAATCTGTTCAGCCGATCTCGAGTTATGAGTGTTCACACTAACCCGACTTTAATTTATATTAGAGATATATTGCAATCGTAAAATTTGGGAGCTACGGAAAACTGATCGAGGAATATTGGGAAGCAGAAGGTGTGTAGAAGGAAAACGGCGTGATTTGCCAAACGTATTCAATGTTGGAAGTTGGATCATTGAGGAGAACTATGTCAGAAGTGAAGAAGCCATAGAATATTTTAGTTCTGTTCAAATATGAAACCACACTCTATTAACTTTGTTTAAAAAAAAAGACATGAAGGTATCCTGTTTATTACAAAAACATTACTTGTTTGCAAATTACGTGATTTATGGATAAATGTGTATATTTATAATCAAATTAACAAAGGTTTTTTGCACAACACCGGAAAATACTAAGAAAATGTGTGTCATTTTGATAAATATTGATATTCAAAAAGACATTACGTCAAAAGTTCATTGTGTAACATTACCAGTAGCAAATTCGCATATTTTACTCATTATTGTATGGAATATACATGAGTCTTGTGATCAAATTTAAAAAAATATATATATATTTTGCTGAAATTAATTTTCTCGACGTTTTCGAGGGTGTAGATTCCAAAAATGCATTTTTTTTTAAATTTCTCCGTACGCGTACGCCAAAAATGTGTGCGCACCCATAACTCATAGTACCTACCTAATTCTTATCCGATTTGATTGAAATTTGGTAGAACGGTTAGCCCCTCGATGTAGATGAGTCAGTAAAATGTTAATATCTGTACCTTCAGGGGAACCCTCTTAAAGTATCCAAAGAAATTTTCACTTGTTCTAGAAAAAAACGCTAAAAAAGAAAAAAAAAATTCTTCGATTTCAATAAAATTTGGTATACGGGTTGGTCTTATGCTCCTACACAAGCACGTAATTTGAGGTCCGTAACTTCAGTGGGTCCCCCTTAAAGTACCGATTAATATTGAATATGTGGTGGTTGGATGTTAGAGATTGCTACGGCTATAATCCCGCCATTGCCACTTGTCTATACACTATTTTTTGTACACTATTTTTAATATGCATAAAGTATAAAATAAATAAATATGTAGTTCTAAAGCAGATTATAATAAAAAGCTCCAATAGTCGATATCAATCACTTTAAAGTTTCTATAATAATTCCAAGGATAAATTCATTTTAATCGTAAAATTACGAATTATTATGCAAAGATATGTTTTACACGAAAATGCTGTTATAATATACTATGAGTTTTGGGCTACCCTAGGTTAGCAGCTTTTCGAATCAATGAAAGATGAATATCATTTTTAAATGATGATTTTTCAATAATGTATCTAGTAGTTTGTCTCTTTTATAGATACTTTAAAAAAAGCGTAGATATTTGGTAAAAAATGTATGTAAAGGTACCTGAACAACACTTAATTCTTATTAAGTTACAAGACATCTATAGAAAATATCTCTAAGCATTTTTCATTCATTCATAATATTAATACTGCTACAAAATGTAGGTAGATGGCTGAGGTACACTATTGATTTCACTAAGAGTACGTCAATGCGTACCGTTCTAGTCAGAGCTAGGTAAGTATGTACTAGAAAATGTAAATAATAAATATTGTTTTATTTACAATCTTTATCGCCGTCCCATAGATGGCGTTTGAAAATTTGATTAAAGTTCATAATGGTATACTTACCTACACATATTTTTTTACCGTTTGAAAGGGGATACTTTAGGAAAGTTTTTACGAGATTTGAAGAACTCAACCTTTTTCTGAATACTCAAAAACTGACTAAGAATGAACTTTTATTTTTCGTGAACGGTTCTTTTACATTTATTTATTTCATTTTCCACCATAGACCCATTCCATCAGGCACCTGGGGACGTCAAAATTTTCACAATTTTACATGTATAAATAAAGAATATATAATATAGATATAGACAAATCAGACCAATACAAGGTCAAGCTATCACAATACAATTAATTATTCACAGAAAGAACATAAGGAGAGAAAATTATGACTGTAAGCGAGTAAGTACCTGCTTCTTAATGAAAGTTTATCTATTTGAGTCATACCTGGGTGTAAAGGACCCATTCACGCTCACGTCAAAAGATATAAAATAAAACAAAATAGACCAGACAAAACATGGGACACAAATTTAAATTCACAACATGACAAAATTAAGGCACTAATTATTATTTTCAGATCATGGATGTAATATTTTAGTCATGCCTGGGTGTAAAGGTCCCATTCACGCTCACGTCAAAAGAAGCAAGAATTATATTTAATAAAATAAAAAAAATATATTATATATTTAATAATATATAAAATAAAAAAATTAAAAATTAAAATGAATTAATAAAGACAAAACAAGAGCACTGCAATTTAAATTCAAAGTGAATTGATGGGTCATAGCTTTTTTCTATTTGATTTTCTGGAATAGAAATTTATTTTTTCTGATTTTGCACACATTTGCAGTAGGTAATAAAAGGGCAAATTAAAAAGTTATCGAGGGCAACAGGTTTATTTAAGAATCAGGTACCATATAATTTTTTAAATAATATTTCTAAGAAAATGGGCTATCTTCCTATATAAATTTCGAGTAGCCACGATACGTTCCAAATGATCTCTCTGTACCATATCAGTTTGTCTAACGTTCTACCAATGTTATAACAGTCTTATTAGACACGTAGCCGACGAATAGTAGGCAACTTTTAGATAAGACAAAAAACAGCACAAAACGGATATATGTATAGCAGGGTGCTTCTTAAAATTTGAATAATGAAATGTTAACGGGGACTCCCTTTTAATATTTAGTTCTACTTTGTAAAAAAGGAACTACAATATTTTTCAGAATTTTAAAATATGACTTAGGGCCGGTCTTATAAACATCCGTTAGTTAAAAGTCAAACCAAATAAACCAAATATGACCCATTTGCTCGTTTTTCCGTCTTAAAAAAATTTGTTATTCAAATTTCAGTACGACAATTTGTTAGTAAACCATCGATAAACTTACGGATATTTGGTCTCTCGTTTATAAGATCGGCCTTTAAGGGTGTTGGCTCCTGGCTGTTGAAATTTTCATACTTACACAATGTATGAGACGGAATTCAAACTAGAAATTCCCCTCATTTTTACTAAAAGTATATACCTTTTATCATATTTTTATCAAGTCATAAGGTCTGATTACTTCGATCGAGCTAGGGGGTCGGTTTCGTGCGGGTCGGGTTTGCCGTGGATTGGTCTTCTCTGGGCTGGTTTGCGGTGTGCGGGGGGCCTTAAAAGGAGAATGTATGTATAAGTTGCTGTAGGTATGATTATTAAAGAAAACAAAAATATATATTTTTATACACCTACCTAGATACTTGTGAAATTTTATGCAATTAGTAGCGACCCCTAAAAGATGTTAAAAAAAGTCTGTAGCATTAAATTATATCAAAAACCTCGACCATATAAGAAGAACCCTAATGAAAAGAAGAAAAAAATTTAATATGGATGAGCGACAAAAAACCTAAAAACCACTCATAAATCCACGAAAATTGTTCGTATTTGAATACGAGTAGGTACTACCGATTTTAATTTTTTTTTTCAATTTAAATGATAGATACTTTGCTCACTCAAACCGAACACAAAAACACTCTTTGACTCTTTCACAGTAAAACTTAAAGCTTGTGTCGTAAAAGAGGAAAATGGTCGGCACCTTATATCGATCCCATGAACTCCAGCATGAAACAGTACGTAAGCAACAAATAATATACGTACCGATACTGAACAGAATATTAAATCGAGTTTAAATCGTGTTATTTGCTATGTACCATCATAAGACTTAACAAAAAGGCCCTCGTTGAGTTAATAGGAAATTAGCAATAAATTCTTCTAGAGAGATAATACCAGCTTGTCTTGGTACTTGCAACTATCTGACTTGTTCCTTTTCCTTTTGCTAAATTTCAAGGCTTCTCTATCTGGTTTGTGTTGAAATGTTTTGAAACGAGAAATTTACGGTATTGATAGCCGGTGCAGTTACTCGACTATATCGCAACTCTGCTGATAGATGGAAAATTACACATCTCCTTAAGGCGTTGGAAAACTACAATATTTTAACTTAGTTGAATTAACACACCTTTTATAATAACCGGCTTTCCCGACAGACGTTGTTCTGTCTTTAATATGAATATTGAATTCAAATTTATTTAATGATAATTACTTATTTCGCCGGTATAATTCCGACTGATACTTCTGTTTTAATGATGTTTACAGGGCACATTGTGATAATCGCCAAATAATTAAAAAAAATAGACATGTTTATAAACTCAATAGTACGGAGAAGTTTACCTACATACGTTAATTTTTCTTAGATTTTATTTCTAATGTACCCTTACATGTCAGCCGAAAACCACATAAGTCACTATAATAACGAAGAAGTAGCATCGATTTAAGAATTGCATGTACCACAGAAACCCCATAAGTTATAAAACAGTTTTATGCTTCTCCTGACAAATTAAGGATTCTTGACTTATGGGGTTTCTGGAATACCTCATTCTTATGGTATTCCGCCTATCTTTCATTATTTTTTCTTCTCATGACTATATCAAAAGCAACAAAAAAACAATTAGCGAAATTGGTCCAGCCGTTCACCCGTGATGCGATGACCAAGGGAAATAGGGCTTCATATTCATATATAAAGAATATATGAACCAGTGGGGCTAGTACGAGTTTTATCGAAAGCTAATTGCATGCAAATAAGCGCTTATTAGCGTGCAATTATTGTTCTTAAATCAAACGATATTCAATCGAATCAAATTCTTGAATCATTTTGGTATGAAAATTTTTCGATGATCGTTTCGATATTGGATCATCGAAAACTTATACTAGGGCTACTGGCTAATAATTCAGGTTTTGTACTAGTAATTGAAACAGTGTTGTAAACAACTAGATGTATGACGGGCCTTTCATCACATCTTGATTTATTTTTTGCCTGATTTTGTGGCCATTTTAAACTCAAAGATTTTAAAAGTTGTAACATATGTATTTCAAATATGTATAAATTATTGTCATCATACAATAAACACAACAATACTTCCTTTGTGACCCTATATAGGGGTATAAGGAGGCAACAGAAGCCCTTCACCCACCCGATCATGCGAGGCTTTAACGACCTCCTCTCACACCATGTCCAAATCCCTCATTCGAAGGAATGGAACAAGTAGAGAGTGCCTAGGGCTCACGCTGGGTACCTACTCCGGCGTTTAGCGTCCGTGTCCTTAAATCCATGGTTAATCCCTTAATCACTCCTATGTATGCTTCGCCCTGCAAGTATCGTCTTCAAACAACCATATCATGTTTTTGATATAAATTAAAACCATATCAGAATTTAAAAAATCAAATTGATTTTTTGTCTTTTGGAAGGAAGACATATTTTTATTATCTTTAAAAGCAACCATATGGGCTTATATATCCTGAAGGATGACATACAAGAGAAAGAACCTTAAACCTTAAAATTTGAAGAGTTTGAACCTTCAATAGGAATACAAAGGGAATGTGTTGATTATATAATGGTGTCCTTGTAACATTTTTGCAACTGCATCTGGCGAACACCAGCATTTTGTCGTATAAATATAGGTACCTGGTACCCAAATCCAATCCAAACTCCCTTAAGACCCCACTTAGGGGCATAGGGAGGCAACAAGAGCTCTCCATTGCGCTCGATCTGCCAAGTCCATCTCCTCCACATAATAGTAGAGGTGATGGGCTCACGCTGGGTGCGCCGGCGTATAGCGTCGTTCGTGATGCGGTGGTACCATCTTATACCCAAAATTCTCCTGAGGCACTTCGTTTCGAATGAAGATACTTTTTGTTCCTGGGCCAGAGTCAGGTGCCAGGACTCACATCCATACAGGAGAATGGGCAACACACACGCATCAAACAGTTTACAATTCGTCTCGACACTAAACGCCGACGCCTTCCATATCTTGGTCATGTTGTTGAAGGCGCCACTTGCCATACGGATACGTATCATAATATTATGATAGTTCATTGACATTTACATATTTTGAAAGGACGTACTATGACCTCCTACACTTATTATAAGATAGGTAAGTATTATATGACTGCTATAAAAAATTTTGTTCGCAATAAAGACGATTTTATTAAAAAATTTATTTAAAAATCATATTTTATTTCGAAATAATTACTTTTTTAAAAGTAGAATTATCATTATTTTTTAGTAGATTTTTGAGACAAACGCAGTGCATTTGAAGTAGTGTTACTGGTCACAAAACGTCACTTTGTAAATTATATATCTTTTTGTTTTGTTATAAACTTAGATTGTGGTAAAACTGTGAGTAGGTGCCTACTTTGTATTTTTTCCGCAAGTCAAGGGACCGTGTTATAATATAGTAGGTATCTCATGTGTCAACGAGACCAAATTAGATCTATTATGACACACACCCTTCAATTCGTTCATGGAGCACTTCTTATTGGGTCTCGTCTCCAGATTCCTCTTGTGTTAGAAAAGTGTTAGTGCTCTACCCGGCTCCTTCCTGCGCAATAAATCTCCTTATTTGTCTATCGCTGATCTCGAAAATAGCACATTACAAGATTCCCATATTATTATGATTTCTTTTGGTTATGTGATCTAATGTCCCCTTTGACTACTTATGTAGTGCTACTGGGTATATCTTCCACAAGAGGTCATCTCTGTGAAGGTACTAGGAATATCCTCAACTTCTATACTCATCAACATGTTTTTTTATTAAATTTACAAATAGTTTACACGAAAACTAAGGAAATAAAAATCCACCCCTACAGAGCCCGTTATCTATTTATTTTATTAATTCAATATAGACCCCGTTTCTATAGCGAAAAGACGCTTGTGTGAAACGGGGATATAACAATCATAATATATTAACGTAAAATGCATTTTGACATCACATATTATATTATCTAGTTACATAAAGTTTCATTTCCCAAACAATGCATCAACCAACGCCAGAACGCGGGGAGAAAAATTGTTTTACTTTATTTCTCAACAGGGTGTCACTCCTGATATAAGTCATCTTATGCTGGAGTAAAGCAATAAGTCATCTTGACGACGCCTGGTATCAGAGAACCTCCCTAAGAACCTACTTGTTAGTCAGGCATCCTTCGGATTGGGAACGTTTATACATTTCTCCCTTTCAACCCGTTCATACTTACAAATTTTTATTGTAAAATTACGTAACCAATCCTTTATCGCACCGTTCTGATTAACCTGAGGTTGCCTGGTTTCAGAGAGCTTTCGTTAATGTTAATAACTTACCCGTTACGCATCCTTCGGCTCGGGTCGATTGGCACAATGAATTTCGGACTTTTATACTTTGTACTAGGAAGAGCACTTCATCATATTATCATCCCTGGAATTTGTCCTTTTCCCTAGCCAATACATTTATCTGAAAAGATTTTTTTTTACAATTAGTCCAAAAGGATATCCCGTTTTCCTTTTTTAGAATAATTGAACCAATAAATCACAAAGATCTGCAATTCGCACGGTGTTTATCAGTATTATTGTATACCTACTACCAAGAACGCCTTCGCTCGCTATGAGCGCGTGGTTCAACCAACATGCGGTGCGCCTTGTACAGGATTGTGCAACGATTTCGTAGACGACTCGAGCCTGGGTCCGCCATACACCATACAGTTGGTTGGTATCAAACACAATATTATAACTCCACTATACGCTGCCTTGACGGTTCTCTTGCCGAATTCGTTACAACAAATTATTTAAGTGATAATATCGTTATTAATATAATTCGGAGTTTAGTACTGAAAAGTGCCGTGTTTCAGATCTAGCTACTTGTGTTGGCCTGAACGGATTCACGGTGAGTTTTCTTTTCATAAGTACATACCTACATCTTAGAATTTATATATGTTCCTATCACATGCATGCATCAGTCAATGACCTGACTCTTGACATCAGCTGTTATCATCTTATTTCCTTTTATCTTTTCAACTACCAATTTTACATTTCGATTGTCACACTTTTTTTAATTCTGTCAACCCCAATGTTTGTTTTTATTAGAATCAACTCAAATGTGTATAGGTATGTAGTTTAATGAATTTGATTTTTTCATAGGTACAAGTTTATTAAAATCTGTAATAAAACGAAAGACAATAACATATTATTTTGTATTTAAAATTTAAGCGCGTTTCTTTTTTTGCGTTGGCGTCTTTTTGTTATTGGTAAATATTTAGTGTAGAATATTCGGTACGGTTTAAGGAGACAATCAACAATGTATTTAGGAGAATCATCACTCTATGTAAACAATACTGCCCTTCTCATACACGCCGCCTATCCTTATTTTGGAAATGTGTCATGACTGTAAATAAAGTTACTTTTTCATGTCGCTATTCATGACAGAAACTCTTGAAATTTGTCGAAAGCTCGTCGATGCTCGAAATTCGAAGCTTTTGGCATCTGTTTATGCTTAATACTTTTTTGGTTGGTTGGTAGACTAGCGGTTCAATCGATGACTGTCAAGATTCATCGATGTCACGAGTTCGACACTCGATACCGGACATTTTCATCTTTCACGGAACAAGCCTTATATGTAAAAAAAATCTGAAACTATATTCGTGATCGCTTACAATGTTATCATTTTTTTTTGTTAATTTATAAATTTCATAGTAAAATAAAACAACATCGTTTTACTAAAAAAAAAACATATCATTGCCACCTACATACATTTAATTAAAACACTTCACACACTTTTTTTAAGCTGATCATACGTTATTATTTCATTCTTGAAAATAAAGAGCTACATTATTCTACAGAGAAAATTGCATCACACGCGCTACCAATGTCACTAATGTTTATGTCAAATATTTACGTAATCCGTCACCGTTTCGGGACCAACCTCACGGCTTATGTCTGATATTATCTGAGAGTAGAGATGCTGACGAGCTGATGATAACGTTGTGATGTCAATAATTATGATTGTTTGTACCGTACTATCGCGTTATTACGGCAATCAAACATGTTTTTTTTTTGTTGCTTGCATATTTCGCGCAATAGAGGAAAAATGCTAAAGTCATCAAACTATAATATAATAGGGAATTCAAGGTTTTTAGATTTCATTAATATTTTAATGAAAGAAATTAAAATTTAAAACCAGTTGATTACCGATAGTGGACGTGTCCGTGAATATTATAATTTTATTTGCTAATCATATCGTTTAAAAATCTGATGAAATCTCATTACAAAATTGAAATTTTCATTAAGAAATTCTTTTTTTTACCCATCACGTGTCCGTAAGGGGTAGGCAGAGAGAACGGACCTCCACTCTTTTCTATCCATGCACACTTCTTCCACCGACATAACATTTCTCATATTACACCCTCTCCTATTTCTCTTACTTCTTACCTGGCTTTCCTTGAATATGAATTCGATGTGTTTGATCCACGTATTTCTCGGTCGACCACGCTTTTGTTACACCTTTCCTTTCAGCCTTATAAATGTTCTTTGTCATTCTGTTTGCATCCATTCTTTCCACATGTCCAAACCATATCAACGTATTAACTTCCATACCACGACTTCCTTTCCATAGCCCACAAAGTCTTTCCACATATTCTTCGTGGCTCTAATCTCTACTGCATTTATACTACATTCTTCTTTTTTCGTGCATGTCCAGTGTCCACGTTTCACATCCATACATAATTGATGGTAACAGAATTTCGTCATGCACTAGATTTTGCTTATAGTGAGTCGTTGTCGTCTCTCATAGGATATTTTAATATGTCTTAGTTCACTTATATTATAGTTATTGTTATTAACTATAGTTCACTTGGTGTATTATTTATTTATTTCATTCATAGTAATAGAACAACATAAACTTCTTCTATTTTGAATGTGAAAAAGTCTCGAGAGAGTGATCTACCAACAATAAAAATTGACAATGTAATAAAAATGCTGCCCTAACTGGCCAAGCATATGCTAGCAAATTATTTAGATTGTTCAATAATTTGCATATTAAAATTTTTCACAAGATGTAAAGGTGAAATATGTGTCAATAGAATAACATAAAAACTTCTTAGTCTTGTCCTTTTTTGTTAATGACTTTGCTAAAGAGATTTGTATGTGTGTAATCTCTAATATAAATTAAAGTCGGGTTAGTGCGAACACTTATAACTCAAGATCGGCTGAACAGATTCTTCCGATGTTTGATTTATTGGATTCTTCTCCGCTCCGGATAACACAATAACTAATAAAAAATTTAATAAATGGATAAGAAATGATATATAATATAATATTCAAGTTTGTATGGAACTGACTTCCTAACAACGACGCCATCTTTGAAAATTCCATAATTACCTGACAACCATTGAGTTACACCAATAAAAAGATTATTGATATATAGAAAGTTACTATGGAACGAATTTCATGCGACACCATCTTTGAAAAATCTAACAACAAAATTATTGTCTTCTGCACCTGCACCTTCTCATTCTCGCATACGTAATAATTACCACGCTCTTACAGCAGCCATTTCATTTACTCCACCGTTTCGGGCGTTTTTGAAATTTTTCATACAAAGTTAACCAAATTGCGCGCTTATAATAATTATATTCTCGCGTTAATCCCGTCTGAGCTTTGAATACGAATGAAATATGGACGTTTTAGAATTAATATTTTAATGTTATTATTTAATTAGTTTTTTTTTGTTTCTGGAGGCACATTGCACATTATGCACATAATATGAACGGGGCGCCTCTGGTTAGGACCAAAGAGTCCACAGGACAACGTCTGTCGGGAAAGCTTGTAATAATTATTAAAAATCTTAGCGTGGGGTAAATGCATGACAAAAAATATCAATGCATGTTTATACGGTAATAAAATAATTTGTAGTAGCACAAGGTGAAGACTCGTTTTACTTTTACATCAGTGAAAATAGACTACTACAAAGCACCCTCGGTCGAAACTATCAACAGATTATCAATGCTGCTGGTTTTTCAAGCGATTATTTCAAATATAAGCAAAACTCATACCTCAAAATAACACATTATTTAAAAACATTTAAACACTTAATTTTTAACAATCGATGTTTGAGTAAATTGAATTAAAATTTCTACTCATTACGAAGCAATCTCAAGGAAAAAATCTCCGGTGATATTTTGAATTGGCTGTAATTAACACGTTTCCTCAGTATGACTTCTATAAAAAGTATTGAGTTTGCAGCTAAAGTTGTATAATAGTATTAAAATCAAGGTTTAGCAGCAATTAAAGTATGACCGACGCACCATGCGTAAGTACATCACGGTTGTAGACCTTCATAAGAACGAGTTTTTTTGTTGTTATTATAAATTATTTAATGATATTAAATTTGTCGAAACTCACCCTGCATTTTGATATGGTACCTTTTGTCTTCAGTATTTCCTAGTGCGATTAATACAAATTATTCATTTTTAATTACGCACAACGTTGGTGAGACTCAAAGTATTCAGTATACAGTTATGTACCTGAGAGCCGACTTGTCTTAACTCCATTTTTGTGTGAAATTAAATACATACTAAAAATATGCGCCGTATATTATATCAGGGCCACAAAGACAATGAAAATAGCTTTTTTCTGGCTCTCAGTTACAGGTTATATCATTCATTTTGTTGATCAATGTTAAAAGAAACATTACCTATTATTGTTTTCTTGGGTAGGCAGCTGTTTCGACCCAAGTCCTAACTTAGCTGTGTGTATTTTATCATTATTCAGTCCATTCTTGAAGAAGTTTGTGGTAGGAGCAAGCACCATTGACTCCGTCAACAATTTCCAAGCATTGACAGCTCTATTGACCAAGAAGCGTTTCCGGGGATCCTCATAATATCAATTTACTTATGTTTTCGGTGGTAACTTTGTGAAATCCCATCTTATCGTTGGCTAATTTTATTTAAAAACAAATGAAATTAGCCAACGCTTGATAATATCAATTTTTGATAGCTCTTAGACGCACATAACTGTTCATTTTAAACATAACTGATAAAATTTTCACAGGAATAGTAGTCAAGAACCACCTTGTATATTCCAATAAAGTCTCCCCGATCCTATGTTATCTCCTTGAACCTTGTATATCTGAGTTTCTTTAAACATGATTATTTTTCATAAACAGTGGGGCTAGTACGAGTTTTATCGAAAGCTTATTGCACGCCAATAAGCGCTTATAAGGGTGCAAAGAGTGTTCTAAAATCAAACGATCGAATCATTCGATCATTTTTGTATGGAATTTTTTCGAAACCATTTCGATGTTCGTTTCGATATTCGATGATCGAAAACTAATACTCAGGGTACAGGGGCCCTAGACAATTTGAATTTTACGTACAAAATTAGTATAAAATTAGTAATACTTTTTATATAATTGTCTTTGTTTGGTTTGAATAATAATTATTGTTTATGTGTTCCAGTGGACAGATAATTTTTTTCGCACTCTCCATCGACGAAAAATTCGTTTGTAGTCGTTCGCGAAACTCTATTTGTCTACGGGGGCAAGTGACTGTAAGGTATCCTTTTATAATTAATTTGCATTTGTTATGTAGTCAAAAATAAAACAAAATATTAACTGCGTAGAATTTTTACCATCATCTTTCGTGACATCATCGAACGTTGGTCACCTGTAGATTTTGCCGCATACCTTACGCCAAGAGTTGAACTCCAACCTTCATAAAATTATCCAATACATTATTTGGCACTTTTGTTATTTTTTCAATATAACCAATACGGGTTAACCATGCACCATCTACAATGTTCTATTTTGAAGTTTGTCATTACTTATTCTTTGTCAACATCTGAAAAAAAAATTAGTGTGGTTATATACCTGTATTAATGGTGCTATCTGTGGATATGTAAAAAAATATTGAATACAACAGAAATATTACGTCGGTTGTATAGTGGTATAGTCGGTGACATTTTATTAAGAGGTCCCGGATTTGATTACCATTCGGGTCAGAGCTTTATACCCGGGACTGGCTGAATGACTCAGAAAAAACGCCTCAGGAAATAGATAAGTTCCGCAGGCTATGCTGACACCTTTGTATAAAAAAAGTTTTTTTTTTACCCATCATATTGTGTCGTGGCCTCCAAGAAAGACCCTTTCGTACTTGTTCCTTCGAAGCAAAACTAAGGAATTCAGAAATGGTATGGAAGCAGTTCACTAGCGGGGAAAATCTAGGCAATCGGGAGCTGTGGGGCTAGTACGATTTTTATCGAAAGTTAATTGCACGCAAATGAGTGCTTATTAGCGTGCAATTAGTGTTCTTAAATCAAACGATCGAATCATTCGATCATTTTAGTATGAAAATTTTTCGAAACTCTTTCGATGATCATTTCGATATTCGATCATCGAAAACTTATACTAGTGGTCCAGTTCACTGAAACTTGGCAAGATCTAGCGCAATCGGGAGCTGTTATTGCAAAGAAAAAATCAATTAATGAATGGATGAAATAAATTTTGACTCATAAATATACAAATATTTTAGATATTATTTCTATGGAGTTCGGGTCCAATGGTATTGTTATATAGTATCATGTCATCGTATTGTAGTTCAAACACGGCACATAACGAGCCAGTTATATAACACGAGATGATATCAGAACTTGAACAAGTTTGGTGGATGCACTCAAGTAGGCGCAAGCTATGATGTATCGCGTATTGACAAATACCGTACTAGTAGGTATCTGGGTCAAGGTTGCTACAATAATAATTAATGTTACCTCTAAAATATCGAGTAAATGGGTAAATTTAATGATTTATTAATATCATTGATAGTTAATAGAGTTTTTTAAGAATGCTTTATGATAATTTTAAGTAAAAAAAAATTGATTTCTTTTATATTATTTAACTTCCATAGTTAACATTATATTGCTAAGGAAAAAATTTCAATACACTTTTTGTTTAAATAAATCTTAGTTCAAAACTGTTAAATATGTATGTTAATTAAAAACAACGATAATAAAACTTGTGCCGTAAATGATCAGTGTCAGATCAGTATCAGAAAATTACGCGTAGATACCTATAGATCCTTTCTACTCATTCCTACGGAGTAGGAACTAAAAGGGACTATTGTATAGAATATAAACCTAGCAATCATATGAAACCAAATCATAGAAAACTGCGGAGTTCTTTCAATTTGCTTAACCATCGATAACAGTTGAGAGTTCTTGTTGACTACAATCTCCCAAATGGGAATGTTAATGACGTTTTGACAGGAAAAATGGATATTATCGCGTAGTACCGCGCATCCATCTCTCGTGGAATAAACATTTTTAACAACATATTGAAGTGCAGTTAAAAAGTCGTTACAATTAAAGATGCAACAATTCAGATTCTCTACTCTCTAAATAAATGCAGAGCATGAAACATGTGGAACCCATAAATTTCACAAGATAATTTATATTCAAATCAAAAGTCTAGCCAATTATATTTATTGCCTGCACTGAAATAATAGATTAATATATTTTTTTCAATACCTCATAATAAATCTAAAGAGCCATTCTAAGTGTATCAGGAAATAGCAAAATGTAATTAAAACCGAGTAAAGCATTCACTACTTCTTGTATGTCTTATTTCGCAATATCTTCACTAAACGAAGTGCTTTATATTCGTTCCAAAAAAATAAAACCCTCTCAAATTTAAAACAAATTACCTGCAATACGCCTTCAGGCTAACATTGTAAATGCGTCAATAATTAATTAATTATTTGCAAAGTGATCTATCTGGATATGTTTTAGAGTTCGTTGACTTAGTTTATTTTATCCTACATCACATTATTTCGGATTGTTATGAAACGTTTATAAATAATTATTTTTGAACAATGAATGGGTGTGGGTATGACAGTTCCCATTATACATACGCTTACGTCTATTTATAATAGTGCGTTGTGTAATTACAAAATTAAATAGTTGTTAGAGAGAAGAAAGAAGACACACTGACCTAAAATGTATTATCAAATCAATCATTGCAAATTAGGAAACGCCAAATTGATTACCCATGTTGAATTAGTGAATAGGTCTCAAAGCTTAATCTTTTATTCGTGGCGAAATCACTCATCCAATGCGTACATTGTAAATTTTCAATGCACCTACATTACTATGACCATAATCGAGACTTAAAGAGTTTTATTTGAATCTGAAGTTGTTTAAACCAGACATGACATAAGTAGGTACCTAATTTGAAAAAGGGTTAGAACAATTTTGTATTGGACCACTACTACGTTGGTTTGTCTTTTAAGCACATTTATACCTATGTTGAAGGAAAAGACATACGTAGGTATACTTTGTAGCATGTGAAATGTGGACTCGATAAGATTGTGTATAATCCATTAGTTCCAAAGTTATCGCAGTTAGGCCACTGAATATGGGAATAGACAATTTTGCCTTAGTATAAAAATTCTAGAATCGTGTCGAAGGTTACCGTCCACACTGATACAGGATGTCTACCCCTTTCCCCCCACTTCGTACCTCATCGCTGCTCCGTCCTACGAGACGCGGCGAGCAAGCATTCCGTGAACCGACCTCTTAGAAGACAGTTGGTATTTTCGTTTTGTCTTCCCTCGGGACACTCTATGTGTTCCGAGGGAAAGAGTCATAGAAATCATTTGTTAAGTTAAGAATTGAATAAATAGTGAATAGAGACGTTTTATAAAGACAATGAATTATGCGTAGAAAAATAGTGTATTGTGTTTAAAGACATTATTCGTATACAGAGTAGAGGCTGTGTTTCGCTACTCAGTATGTACGTTGAATATTGTATAAAGATATTAATACGACTGTTAAATGTAAACGTATAGATAAAAAGAACTTAAGTTGCATAGTGTTGGAAAGATGTAATAATAGAATGGTGAAACTAGAACGAACACAATTTTAATTCATAAATAGATAATACTTTCGGATGTACTTTAAAAATGTAAATTCCTTGTGACCACCTTGATTCAATAAACAGTGAAACGTGCTTCTGATTTTACTTTGACGATCCTAAGACTCCTCGAACTACACAAACAGCCCTGAAGATGAGAGTAATGCCCTACCAGCTAGCCAAGGGTATAAGGTAACTCAGTCAGTTGGTCTCCAAGGTTGGGCAGCCCTACTTCCTTACATCTGGATGAACGAGACGAGTAAGAATGTGTCGCCTCTAACCTCGTAAGTAGAAACCACGCTACTAATATGACGCTTTCCACGAGGGGCTGCATCTTCACCAAGTCCAGAGACCAGCAGACGGAAGAGTACAGCTTGGAAGAAAAGGGAGTACCCTCTACAATGTCGCCTACAACGGGGAGCTCTACAGGGGTCTACAGGTCTCCAGAGGTCTCCAGAAGCCTTCACAGGTCTATACAAATCCAAGGATCAGGAGAGCTTCGTGGTTCGGGAGCATGTTCTTCGGTCTGACCAGGATGCACGTGGCAAAATGGACAGGAAATTGGGTGAGCGAAAAAAAAAAAAATTTAAAAATAAATTAACGATTAATAATAAATAAAAGAAAAAAATAGTGTTGTATGGTTGTTACATTTTAAAAGAAAAATAATTTTTGTTTTGTTGTAATAATTTCTAATGAGTGTTAACGAGTTTTAATATCTCAAATTTTGAAATTAAAGCACAGATCAGATAAGCCCATTTAAGTAAATTTTAGACAACTCATTGAAATTGCAAATTGATAGGTAAATGGATACTATTTTTGAATGGGGTGCCGTCGGGAACTTGAAGTAAATTTTGTTTTGTTGATAATTGTATGGGAGCCTTGCCTGACTGTCTTGTGGGATGATTCTTTAAATATAGTTTTTTTTGTTGCTTTCACAGTATCGGGTAAACATCGTATTAAAGTCATACAAGTAGTTGTTGTGTGTAAAGAACGTCGACAGTTAAAAGGAATTATTGCACCGTTCTCTTAATGGGAAATTTTGTCAAAATAATAATAATCATAATCAAGATAATTGGGTAACAGTGAAAGTTTAATACAGTATTTAGTAGCAATCTTCTTGGGGAAATGTTTTCTTTCCGTTTTGATTTGTGAATGTTTAATTATCAAGAGTGACAGTATAGTAAAGGATAGGTTCATTTGGGTTTCTTTCAAGAAAAAGTAAGTGGAATGTCAGTCAGTTCAAAATTATGTAAATGAGCGAAAACGTGTGAAACATAATATAGGGATAATTCGCGGCATGAGTATTTCGGGGTACTATATGAAATCTGTTCGGAACGGGAACCTAGCGACAGTAGGTTGATCGGTATTTTAGAGTTTCAAAAATAAATAAAGTAAAAGGATTAGTCAGACAAATTAAGCCAGTAATAAATATATTAAGAATAGTGCGATCTACAAACCAGTGTTAATCTTGGAGTAAGTAAAAATTTTCAGACAGGTTGAATTTGATTGGGATTTTGTTTGCGGTTTATGAGGGTTGCTTGCTTGAGTATTTTTCAATAGTTAAAGATATCTCTTATAGTTAGTAGCTCATAGTATATTGCGAAAGATCTTTTAACTCTCCTCCGTAAATTTATTAAGATAAAGTATATTAACAACGCAGTTCCGACCGAAATATTTTGTCTTATATCCAGCATCTCTTATTGGAAGGGTAATTGTAGCTCCCATTTGTAAAGCCATTTGATTGAGGGAATCGTTGACCCACAGAAATTTAAATTTAAAAATTTTTTTTGAGTCAAAAATGGGTGCCAATAAATTAGTGTAGGTCTCTAGTTTTCGCAATTTAAAGTAAGTATCAAAAGTAATAAAGTACAGTTAATTGATAAATTAAATGAGAAGATAAATAGTTTTCAAAGTCGTAAAATATTATTGTTATAAAATAGACTCGTCCATAATATTTACAGGTTAGTTCATGAGTCAAGGCCGTGGTGTCGCGAGGCATGTACTTACTTAGTACCCACCTTCCGATTGTTTACAAATGCACGCTGTGATGATGTAATGCAATAAAATCGAGCGCCGTTGAGATGTTTGTTTAAAATATTACTTCAGGTTTAGAATTTAATAGATACAGAGAATAGCAGAATATAATTGAAGAAAAGGAAATAGTCAGCGAATAAAAGTTTCACATTAGCATAGTGCTTAAAGAATTTAATTTTGACATGTAGAGTTTTTTTTTTGTTTGAAAAGAATTAGTCTCCTTTTCATTATAAAGTAAAAGAAATAAATTTTGTTTAATAAAATGATTTATTTGGTTAGACATCTGTGCGTATGAACGGAAGGACTTAGTTACAGTTAGCATAGAATTAATAATGGCAGTTTGGTCAGGATAAGAATTGATAAACTCAGTTGCTAGGCAGTCATCATCCGTAAACATTAGTTTAAATAATTTCAAATGTAGTTTGAGTTTTTAATATTTTTTTTTGGAGGGAAAATTGGGACTCATGATAAATTGCCCAGGCTAGTATCTGCGTGTAAGTGAGTGACCGTGAAATGAATTTTGAACTCGCGTGACCCCGTTGGAAATAAATAATAATAATAATAATTATTCGCTGTTCGGAAGTTTAAGTACCTATTGGACTGAACGTCTTGCTTAGTCAAATCAGCTGTTTGCATATAGTAATATCGCGCGTTAATATCAATTGGGTTTATAATAAATTATGAGATAGTTTTTTTTTGTATGGAGTATACCTACGTCGTATTAAAGAAGGATTGTTTATAGGCACATAGATGGTATTAAGTTCGAGGGTTTAAAATAATGACAGTGTAGCATGTACTTAGGCATAGTTCAAATCTAGTTTCGCCTTTTTGTTTCACGACTTGCGGGAAAGGAAGTAATAATAATAATAAGTTGCATTATAGATTTCGTTTCGTAAAAGAATTTGAATAATAGTATTGGAGGAATCCTACGTTTAACTTCAGTTTTTGAATTTTATTGGAATTCATTGACCTCTTATGATGCGGCTAGTAATTCTGTTTTGAGAAACTGGGTCATGTTGATACGTACTCACGTTATAATATCCGTAATGTCTAAAGGTATAAAATAACGTCAAATTTTTTTAATTTTTTCAAGGATTTTGATTGATGGCAGAGAGTTCTTTTTTTTGTTTTGCACATGAAGAGTGTAAAGCTTTTTGGTACATTTCTCAATGTTGAGGATTGTAAAGAATAAATACGTGCTTTGTCACATAAGTGCGTATTATGTTTTTTTTGGTACATCCTATTCTAGACAGGGATTGTAAAGTGTAGTAATTTGTTATAATTATCATAATTGTCATAAATTATTGCTGTATTAAATACAGTGTGTGTGTTGTGTATTACGCATCATGCGCCAGAGCATGGCAAGCTTATAGTTCGCTATAATGTTTCTTTTTTTTTGGGTTAGGAGGTACCAATAGTTATGACTGTTGTATGGTAACCTTATGTACCTAAGTTTTTATTTTAATTTTTGTGTGTATCTAGTTTACTTTTAATTCTTTCCTTCGTCTTCTATCAGCCGGCTCTACGTTAGTCTTCTGAATCTGAGGGGAAATTAATAGTTAAATTGGATGATCGTAATTTAGTATAGAGTTGCAACTCGCCTTAAGTTTTGTTTAGTTCTTATTAGTTAAGCTGTATGAGTGAGAATGGGAACGCGCTTCTCAATTTTTTTTTAAAGCATAAATACATTTGTCAAGGGATATGATCTGTAGTGTATTATCATATTATATGATAGACTTTTCTCTTGGAATTCCTGGTTTATTCCAATTATTACTTAATCCAGGTGGCGCCTATAAAAGAAAGTTTTGTCCCAGGTATCTTAAGGGCAATTGCTAGCAAAAATTTAATAACATCTTTTTATCCGTAATTCTTGGGCAAACGGATTACTTAAGAGACTTTACTTATGAATTTCCTTACAAAGAATTGTTTGTAATTACTTATTGTTAGAAGAAAATAATTTTTGTTGATTTGAAGACTGTACAACAACCTACAACCTCTAACTTAGCTATCTCAAAAAAACTTTTGGAGCTGTGTGCTCATGATTAGGAGTGGTTTTTTTTTAACATTAACAGTGTACAGTGAAAATAATAGTGGACATTTCCTCCTTTTGGAAAATGTTAAGTCAATTTAAACGCAACTTAAAAATAACAGTTCAAGCACTAATAGGTATTGTATAAGATATTCTGATAATTGAATAATTCAAAATTTTGTTTACATATTAAAGTTCTGTTTCTTTCCTTATGACAAGTGTATAGTATTAAATTTGTTTTTTTTGATGGGTGACGCACTCGTACGAGGCTGGTCATGGTCTCGGGACATGTAATAAATTGGACTATGTATAAATTTTTTGTATTAATGATTGTTGTTTAATGATAGAGTAAATGTAGGAGTGAGAATTTATGAATGTGGACAAGAATGCGGATGGATAAACAAGTAAGTTTGAATAAATAAACAAAGTCTAATAACTGTATAAATTGTAGTATACCGAGGAGTCTTGCCAAGCTTCCGTGCGTGTGACACTCGATAAATAACAAATTATTTTTTTTTGGAATGTGTGTGTTATATAATTTAAGAGTATTACCTCCTAAGTTTAATTGTATGTATTAGACAAGAAGAAATTTAAGTTTTCTTAAGGAATATCATGGAGTTCTTTTTGTAGCAACTGTTCTTAGTTGATTCTTGTATAACTCCTATAACTTCAACCCTTTGCAAGTTAAATGTCTAGTAGCTTCCATTTTTTTTTGTAATATGGTCATATCTATAAATTTGTTGTTTATGTTTTGTATTCTAGTATAATGACTTTTCGTTCGTTCTGGGGTCACCAACCTTTTTTTGGCAGTACTTAAAGAATTTTTTTTTTTAATTTTTTTTTTAATCATTTGTAAACGAATATTTGTAGCATGTGAAATGTGGACTCGATAAGATTGTGTATAATCCATTAGTTCCAAAGTTATCGCAGTTAGGCCACTGAATATGGGAATAGACAATTTTGCCTTAGTATAAAAATTCTAGAATCGTGTCGAAGGTTACCGTCCACACTGATACAGGATGTCTACCCCTTTCCCCCCACTTCGTACCTCATCGCTGCTCCGTCCTACGAGACGCGGCGAGCAAGCATTCCGTGAACCGACCTCTTAGAAGACAGTTGGTATTTTCGTTTTGTCTTCCCTCGGGACACTCTATGTGTTCCGAGGGAAAGAGTCATAGAAATCATTTGTTAAGTTAAGAATTGAATAAATAGTGAATAGAGACGTTTTATAAAGACAATGAATTATGCGTAGAAAAATAGTGTATTGTGTTTAAAGACATTATTCGTATACAGAGTAGAGGCTGTGTTTCGCTACTCAGTATGTACGTTGAATATTGTATAAAGATATTAATACGACTGTTAAATGTAAACGTATAGATAAAAAGAACTTAAGTTGCATAGTGTTGGAAAGATGTAATAATAGAATGGTGAAACTAGAACGAACACAATTTTAATTCATAAATAGATAATACTTTCGGATGTACTTTAAAAATGTAAATTCCTTGTGACCACCTTGATTCAATAAACAGTGAAACGTGCTTCTGATTTTACTTTGACGATCCTAAGACTCCTCGAACTACACAAACAGCCCTGAAGATGAGAGTAATGCCCTACCAGCTAGCCAAGGGTATAAGGTAACTCAGTCAGTTGGTCTCCAAGGTTGGGCAGCCCTACTTCCTTACATCTGGATGAACGAGACGAGTAAGAATGTGTCGCCTCTAACCTCGTAAGTAGAAACCACGCTACTAATATGACGCTTTCCACGAGGGGCTGCATCTTCACCAAGTCCAGAGACCAGCAGACGGAAGAGTACAGCTTGGAAGAAAAGGGAGTACCCTCTACAACTTCTAAATAGTCTTTTTCAACTTCAATGCGCCCTTTAAAAAGCAAATTATTCTTTTCAACAGCCTTAATAAAATACTTTTATACTGCTCAAAAAATCAGTGTTTCTAGCCACCTTGATCACTTCATCGTCGGAAAATCGCTTTTTACTAATGTTAATTTTCTCAGCTCCGGAAACAAAAATTGTTGGTAGGTACTAGGGTTAGGCTGTGAAGTGGTTAATTTTTTTATTAATTTTCTTTGATTTTTTTTTTCAAATGGTTCCTACAAACCATGCATAGTGCATGTATAAGCTGCTGCGACGCTACACTTTGGCTTTTTTGGTACAGTCAATAAAAAAAACTCTTTCTAGTTCCAGTTCAGAATGCTTTAGTAAGAAAATTTTTGACCATTTTCCTGACTTTCCTCCGGATGTCCGATTAACTTGGAGGTTTGCCAGCTTTAAACCTTAGAAGGTTACCACGCTCAATATTGATTTTTAATAATCATTATTTATTTATTTCATATACGGCAAGACCATTAAACATGTTTAAAAATAATACATGTATATAGTATAAAATATGACAACATAATATTTTAGTCCGTTTATTTATTTATTTATATTTTTGAAACAGCATCAATCGTAGAAAACAGACCTTAAGGTCAGATATTAATATGCGAAAAGCCGCGCAAAATTCCAGAGAGCGTTCTTAAATACTCTTTGATATATTAACTTTAATATATTTAGAGCTATTTAAAAAACTTTATTTTTTTAAGATCTTCATACAAATTTTTCAAAAAATAGAGTAAGCCATCTTTTGGAAACAAAATTACTCATGTAAACGTTGAATGGAATCTTGGTATTACGGTATGAAAATGTAATAAAATAATTGGAGATTGATTTGTTATACATATAAATGTTATTCAAATCTTATTATTCTCAATAAATAAAGATTTAATGAAAATATTTGGAAAAATAAATCCTCCATTTTGAAATTTTTTGACACATTTAAAAAAATTTATGGCTTCAGTGTTGTCAAACTGTGGTACCTAGCCATTAGACGAGTAATTATGTAGCTACCAGACCTGATAAAAATTTTAAAATATTTTACTCCATAGAAGTACTTAAAAACATTGCAACAAAGTAAAACAATTATTTAGCTTATTTTACTTATGAAATGTCAGTTTATCCCTCCATATTGTTTTACATAGTGTCATTACACATTCTCATATTATTTTTTCATAGACAATAAAATTAATATTTTTTAATGAACAAAATGTTAATTAGTCGCTGCCATCTATCGAATATGCTTTGAAGTGTTTTAGTGTAAAAGCTTCAATCAAATATCAATAGGTGACATAATGACATTATATTCATATCATTTGATACACATAATATAGGTATGTTATTAACATGACATATTTTAATTTTTAATTTGCTTTTGTTGATAATAGTTGACATCTCTATTATATGACTGCATGCTCCATTATTTCTGATTCTTTTTTTAATCATTTTTAAGATTGACATTCTTATTTTTATTTTATATAATTTTTGTTCTGTCTTGCCAAATTGATATTTATTCTATATTTAAGTATGTTGTAAATCTCATAGGTTGTGAAAAAAATATTATGATTGTTATTTTGTTTATATATAAATTTTTTGCCATTAACTTAATAAAGAAATATATAAAAATAAATTTGGGTTAGTATCTCGAGAAATTGGGTTAGAAAAAAAAACACAGAATAATTCTGACCCGTCCGGGAATCGAACCTGGGACCTCTTGATCTGAAGTCGGCGCCTTTGCCACTAGGCTACCGAGGTCGGTAAGATAATATGTCTATATTATATTGGTTGTGCACAATGTTAACCTCTAATTGTTGCGTTTTTTGTAGTATATAAGCTTACGTATTTTTTTCTCATGCAATATTGTAAGCTTCATGTTTTTTTTCATATACTTTGAAGGAACCGTTATATCAAAATAATTAACTGTAGCAAAATTGAAAAAAAATATATGATGGTCATTTTCTTCTTTTCTCAATGCATTTCGTTTGTTGAGTGATGTAGTAAGCAAGTAATCAATCACTATTAAATTCCATGAAACATTTTTGTTCTTATTTACTTATGTCCATTCATTTTGCTTCAGATTTCAGACCTTATATTTTTGATAATGTCAGTGATGGCCATTTATGTCAACAAAAGTTAATATTATTTATTAATAATTCTCTGGCGGGACGAAGTTCGACGGGTCAGCTAGTGATACATAAAATAAAATTAAATTCAATATCCAAAGAATCACAATAACAATTATATACCTAGGTATTTTGATATTTGATATTTTTTTTCCTTATTGGAGGGAATTTCCGACTGTTTCATTCACCCAACTGCAGACATTGACACATGCGACAGAAGTCAGTGGGAGAAACTGTTACTCACAAAGAAATCCAATCTTATGCATGCATACAAACGAATATAAATAAGCAACCCTTTTTCAGTACAACTTGTGAATAAATCATCTTCCAGTAACATCTAATATAAGACAGGAGACTAACCCCGAATATATTATATTCCTAACTAGCTTTCCCGACAGACGTTGTCCTGTAGTCTTAACCTGAGGCGGCCCGTTCATATGCGCACTGCGCAACCAGAAACAAAAAAAACATAATTAATCCGATTAAGTTACTAATAAAATAATAATTTTAAAATATTTCTAAAACATCCATGTTTCATTCGTATTCGAAGCTCAGGCGGGAACAACGTGAGAATATAATATGCGCGCGTACACATTCTACCTCACCTATGAAGTAGGTACCTACCGACACGAATGTGCCCGATAATTTTGTTGACTTTGCGGTGGAGTAAGTGGGATGGGCTACTGTAAGAGCGGCAATCACGTATGCGAGAATGAGAGGGAACTACCCGCGATGGCGTTGGCGCGTTGCAGGTGATCATTTCCATACTAACTTTAAAAAAATATTATATTTTTCAACTTTTTATTAGTTATTGTGTTATCCGGAGCGGAGAAGAATCCAATAAATCAAATATTGTTAGAATCTGTTTAGCCGATCTCGAGTTATAAGTGTTCGCCCTAACCCGACTTTAATTTATATTAGAGATTTAAACACTTTAAAACATCTGGAATCCAACTCGGGACCCCTTTTAACCATATATTAAGATTTTTACAACGATGTTATAATGTTATGTACCTAGATATATAATAGATGCATTCATGTGATTTCGTGTGTGGCGCATGGTGTGTTGCATTTAATAGTGCAACAGTTGCAATACAATCACTCATCCAGTAATATATACGTATTAAGTATCATGTTGCAGAAAATTTAAATATCTCCTAATATAATATTTAAACGTTTGTTTCAAACTAAATATGGAATTTACTTAACGAAATATCTTGTGTAAGTGATGTCTGGCACGCCTCTAAATCAAAAAAAATATTACTTCGCGGATAATTTGAATATATGTAGGTACCTATGTATATCATAATAATTATTTTAAATGGTTGTTGAGCGTTTTGTTGGATTAAGCAAGAGTTAAATCTACGATTAGAAATAAACTGCAATAAGCGGAAAGAAATGTGTTGTTAATTATTAACACTCGCGTGAGCCTTTGTGCAACTCTTTTTTATAAAATGAATCATAATTATCGGCCAAAAACTTTCTAACGTTTAAAAAAAGTGGTTTATCATTTAAAGTTGCATAGATTTCCAAAAAAAAAAAATGAAAACCTAACGTAGGTGGGTAGTAAATCTACGTCTGGGATTAGTGGGGAAGCTCCAATTGGGAAACGCCATGAGCAAGTAGGGAAAGAACAATAGACCACTACTTCTTGCAGTTTTAACAATTTATAATATTCTTTTTTTTTTTAATTATAATAATTGACGTTTGGCAAACTGTGAGTGATAGTCGCTGCGGTTTTCAGAATGAGCCCTGTAAACTTCGTTTAAAATATGTAGATGCATCGGTCGGGATTATATTGGCTAAATGTGTGATTAATTTATCCTTATGCAATGTATTCCTAGTAAAGACAGGACAACGTATGTTGGCAAAGCTAGTTTGCAATAAAATAATTAAGAAATATTAGTATTCAATTTAATATGAATAGTCATGGGCGTAAAACTTTGAATTCCTCATGAGAATTTTTTCTCGTAATAGTAAAATATTACAGTAAATTTCAATACGATAAGACAGTGATAATTAATTCTCCAACGTACCTACAATGTGTTGCCTAAATCATCCTCATACAGATATCGTGGGACTTGCTACATTGTTGATTCATCTCAGCAAATGCGTATAACATCAATTAAGTAAATCAAGTACAACACAATAGTGATCGTATGTAGGTTTTGAGTCTTTGCCGTAACCTCTTTAAAACTATTATGTAATTATTGTAATACGTTAAAACTTAATGACATGTACCATTAGTTGGCAATCATACATGAGTTCATCGCTAAGCCAGTGACCTATCAAAAGAACCATTGATGTTACTTACTTATCTGTTACTCTAAGCCTAAGGTACTACTTCGGTGTGTGAGGTAACATTCTTCCATAAATAAAAGTGAAAGAAAAGAATACGAATTGTGCGTACACTATGATTATAATATCACACATCGTGCCGACCCGGTTGTCGCTGGACAGAAAATGTCGCAAGAGTAACTACATAGATGACGTTAAACTTTTTGCAACACTCGAGTCCCACTGACTTGTCTATAATTTAAATTGTCACATGTTGTGAGACGTAAATTTATTGAATAGAACCTTTTTGATTTAGAAAGGTATTCACATATCTACATAGAAAGATGTCATAAGTCAACTAATGGGTAGTAAATATTGCATTGCTTTTAATTTTGATTTACCTTTTTTAATAGAAGGTTGATAGTTCAATAATAGCTGGAACGTTTTTTTGTTTTATTTTGAATTTTAAACGAATACAAACTCAACAAAATGTATGAAAATAAAAAAGCAATACCCTATGCGCTATCTTAAAGGAGGTCCAAGTCAGCAGTATGCAGGACATTATATCGTTGAATGAAAGAATTGCCCGTGCCGAGACCTAATGAGCCGGTCGGACACGAAATTCTCCATTTTATGATAATTTATATTGAGTCCAACAAGCTTGTAATCTCTACAAATAGATTAAGTACCGTATAAAGTGATTCTTTGTTTCAAGTCTTAATATTTAAATTATATCCACAATTCAAGAACTACAATGATTAGGGGATATTTGGAATATTTTATTATAATGGTCTGTAAGTAACTTATAGATTATTATTAGAACAAAATAATACGTATTTTAACTTGATTCATCGGTGCTTTAATTATAGATACATATTTTGAGATTAATTACAACAGAATTTCAACATCAAACATGTCTTAATAATTCTTACAAGCTATTAAAGCTTCCATATTTTCGTTGATTGTTTATTTTCTTTATCTATTATATAGATCAAACAAATAAATACAGGTTTTAAAATTGACTATATTGTGTTACTGTCAAATCAGAACAACAATAGTTCTTACCAATGCAACACTTTCGGGTGCAATCACAAATTGACAGCTAATGTTGGACTAAAATAATACAAAGTATTTCTTTACAAACTGTTAACAACTAATGCCAACTCTCGCGTATTGACAAATAATCTGTCAGTGAAACAAAATAGAATAAAAGAAAATCTTGCGATATCTTAAACACGGCTTTTTGTACTTTTATTATTGCAGATGTATACTTAATTGATCATTATTATTAATTTAAGGTTCACTCAGTCTTAATAATAATGATATTTTTATTCAGAAAAGGTATAAAAGGTACAACGCGTATGCGAGCGGGTACGACGCGTATGCGAGAAATCAAGGTAATCGTTTTTTTATAGGATTCCGATTTACGTGATACTTAATTATTACCCAATATTGAATCAGAGTTTATTGTCAAAAAATAATTGGAATATATTGTATTTGGAGTTAGATAGGATATTTTAGCTGATTATCTACTGCAAATTTGAATATCGAAGAGGTTTCACACCTTGACTTTGCAACGTTTAAAACGAAATGCAATTATTGGTATACACATACAGGCAGGTAGACGTTGAAAACTAATCCAAACCAAATCCAAACTCCCTTTAGACCCCACTTAGGGGCATAGGGAGGCAACAAGAGCTCTCCATTGCGCTCGATCTTGCGCAACGGTGATGACCTCCTCCCACACCATGTCCATGTCCCTCAGCTCTGCTTCGAAGGAGCGGAACACAGTGTGAGAGGGTCTTCCTCGTCTTCGGGACCCTGATGGGAGGAAGAACAGCGCTCTCCTCGGCCAACTGTCATTCGGCATCCTTAACACATGTCCCAGCCAAGTCCATCTCCTCCCCACAATGGTGGAGGTGATGGGCTCACGCTGGGTGCGCCGGCGTATAGCGTCGTTCGTGATGCGGTGGTACCATCTTACGCCCAGAATTCTCCTTAGGCACTTCATCTCAAAGGCTGAGACTTTTTGTGCCTGGGCCTTGGTCAGGTGCCAGGACTCACACCCATAAAGGAGAATGGGCAACACACACGCATCAAACAGTTTACATTTCGTCTCGACGCTAAACGCCGACGCTTTCCATATCTTGGTCATGTTGTTGAAGGCGCCACTTGCCATACCGATACGAATCGGGAGCTCAGCCCCGAGGTCACCAGCGGTGGTAATGGTTGCTCCCAGGTACTTAAATTTATCCACCCGGGAGACCTGGTGACCATCGATGGTTATCGGTTGCTGTTTATCGGGGCAGGCATTATTCGCCATGAGCTCCGTCTTACTGGCATTGACTCGAAGGCCGAGGCGTGCTGTTTCGTTGCAGAGTCTTGAAACACTGCGCTGTAATTCCTCCACTGTCGTACTGAACAACGCTAGGTCGTCCGCGTACTCCAGATCGCACAGTTCGCCCATTAGACCATCTCTCTGTGTTATCGGTATACCTCTTGCTCCTTGCATGGACTTTCTCAACAGGAAATCCATGACTATTATAAATATAAAGGGAGCTAGTACGCAGCCCTGTCTGACTCCCGTGGTGATCCTAAAAGCTTCAGTAGGACCACCTGGCGTTTTCACGCTACACTCAGAGTCTTCATACAGGGACTGCACCATTTTAACTATTTTCGGAGGTATACCATACAGAGCAAGTATTTTCCATATTGATGGTCTATGTGGGCTGTCGAAGGCCTTTTCAAAATCTATAAAGCAACAAGCGACTGGAGAGTTAAACTCCTTGCACTGCTGAAAGATGCACCTGGCACAGAAAATTGGGTCCGTGCAGGACCTTCCAGGTACAAAGCCGCATTGTTGCTCTCTCAGGACAGCCATGACAGGCCCCCGAATGCGGTGTAGTAATATCTGAGATAATACCTTACCGGGAACACTCAGTAGAGTAATTCCACGGTAGTTTCCGCATTCAAGGGGGTCCCCCTTTTTAAATATTGCGACGATGGATCCATTCCGCCAATCTTTTGGGCACCTCTCCTCTTCCCACGCCATTTTAAATATATCTAATAGTGGTTGGCCAAGGGTGTCTATGCCTTGTTTGAGGAGCTCTGCGTGAATTCCATCGTCTCCTGGCGCTTTGTTGTTCTTAAGTCTCATCACGGCCAGCACCATCTCACTGTATGTCGGCGGTTCCTCACATATCCCAGTTGCCTGAGGTATATTCAGACCAGCCAACTCCTCCTCAAAGTTGTAAGGTGAGGAGGGCTCGGGACGGTTTAATATTGACTCAAAGTACTCCCTCCATCTCCCTTTAATCAGTTCGGGGGCAGTGACAGTGGCTCCACGAGAGTCTCGTATTGCCGTCACGGGTCTCTTTTGACCCCTGCCCCCGACCTCCCGGGTGATTTCGAAAAGTGTCCTTGAGTCATTTCCGAGTGCAGCAGATTGCGCTCGCCGTATCTGAGAGTCCAGGTGTCTTCTTTTATCTGTTCGTACAGAGTGCTTCACCTTGCGGCTCAGCTCCCTGTACTCAGACACCAAAGCAGCCAGTTTTTGAGGGTCTTTTTCGCTGTCTCTGAGGGTCTTAGCCTTCTGGCGATCTTCGATGAGGCTCCAGGACCCATCGGACATCCATATTGGCCTCTTTTTGTTCTTATAGCCGACAGAAGAACGTGCGGATTCCATAACGGCGTCACGGAAGCTATTCCAAGCTGTCTCAATTGGAACAGCTCCGTGTGAATCCTGCAAGGGGGCAAACCTGGTGCGTAACTCAGCCTCGTACGAATGACGACACTGAGCACTCTCTAACCTGCGTATGTCCAGCGGGCGAGAGGCAGACGGTCCCTGCTGGAAATGGGTAAATCTGAATTTCAACGAACCCACAAGGAGTTCGTGATCAGTATCCATGTCTGTCCCTCGGTAGGTGCGGACATCTCGCAGGTCAGTTCGGTTGCTGGCCCTTACCAGAAGATGGTCAATCTGGTTTTTTGTTCTCCTGTCAGGCGAGGTCCAAGTATATTTATGGATATCCTTGTGGGGGAACAGAGTTCCCCCTATTAAGAGTCCGTGGAGTGTGGCGAAACCAATCAGACGGCTTCCATTATCATTTATCACTCCCATGCCATGCCTACCCATGACGCCTGGTCCATACTGGGGGTCACTGCCAACCTTGGCATTAAAATCCCCCAGTACAATTAAGCGGTGGCGCCTTGGGACATGGGACACAACTGCATCCAGACTGTCATAAAAACAGTCCTTGGCAGCCGCATCCCCATCCTCAGTGGGAGCATAGCATAGGAGGACCGTCAGTGTTTCGCCTGTCATCTTGAAGGACGCACTCATCAGGCGGTCAGAAACAGGTTCCCAACCAAGAAGGCGAGAGAAGGCATATTTACTTAAAAGTAGAGCGACGCCACGCATCCGTGCAGTTCGGTGACCAGAGTGCAGCATGACATAGTTGCCAGCGTCACTCTGCCCCGTCCCTGGGATGCGTGCTTCGCTCAGCCCCAGGATATCCAGTCCATAATCTCCCGCCAACTTGGCAGCAACAAGCTCCCCGCCCGCCCTCAGAGTGCGGACATTCAGGGTCCCGATTTTCAAGCTCTTGTTCCGAGCCGTGGTCAACACAGGGGGGACACTAGCTGCCTGGACCCCCCCCTGGTGGGGCCCAGGCGTCCGAGGCTTAATTTTGTTGCCTTTTCTGACCGCTGGAGTTTAAGGGTGTGAGGTGGTCAACCCCACGACCCCGATCTGATTTTTCGATTACCTGCCTCTTACAGGATGCTCGAAAAACCAGCAAAAAGAACAGAGGTGCTATTCTAAGCCGACAGCCCCACGGCCATTCTAAGCCGACAGCCCCACGGCCTAAATGGTATAAAATTGACAATTTAATTTTTTTTTAATAAAATTAATGTGCTCACTCGAAGTGAACACAAATACACTTTTGACATTTTTTACACTAACCAAAGGGTCGTGTGGTGAAAGCGGAAATGGTCGGCACGGCCGGGATTCGAACCTACGACCTCCAATACGCTGTGCGCGTGAAAGTCGGCGATTGATAATAATAATAAAATGAACACAATGATTAAAAAATACAATTTGGTGACTCCCTCCACTAGGCAATGCCTGTCTTGGAGAGGAGGTTGAAGAGCAATAGAAATAGATATTTACACTTAACAAAATAATAAAAATTATAGTCAATCAATGGAGCCCAAAAAACAATGACATCAATGCAGGTACTGGATAATACCACTAAAAATAATATATTACCACTAATAATACCACTGGACTACCAACCATCTCGAATTAATTTTATCTATTTGACAAATGTATTTATAAAAAGCAAAGATAATGATTATTCCTACTATAAGTTAAAAGGAATAAAGACTAGAATAACAAAAACAATACTTAATTGTGTTTGAATTTATTTAAATTTTTAATTTAAATATTAAACGATTAGATAATCTTTACTCAAATAATGAGTTTATCACATTATCAAAAACATTATTGGCAACTTTATGGTTAAATATTATATTAAATATTATGTGTTAAATATTTCCAAATTTATAAGGGGAATATTTTCGATCCATTCTTATCTGGGGAGTATTCCAAAAAGTTAGTATTATCGCAAAGGTGTTTCTGTGTGAATGAACGGGCACTGCTTTAAACTCGGTTTACCAAATATCTACGATACATTTGATACATGATAGACTAAACAGTAAAAACAGTGGGGGCAACAGGGCTATTCTCGTAATCAAAAATTAAGACACGATCGCAAGCAGTCGTATTCACAAAACTATCGGAATCTAATCTTAATCCTATCTTGAACTGGATCATTTTCATACTGATATTTCAAACATAACGAATTTTTAAGATATCTACTAAATATCTTGTTTTGTGAATATCAATCGCCATTTTATGATTGTCAATCAAGATAAGAGCGTTTTAAGACCGCTACGAGAATAAGGGCACAGATGTGGGAAGCTGCTAACTACACCACATAAGCACTCTTTAAGTTAGAGTTCACGATTTTGAAGGCCAATTTGTAGTGCACTAGACACTGCACCGTCATGTGGTGGCAACAAAAAATCGATACGTGACCATAACAGCTTATACTTGTCGATAAAAACCATAAAAATTATTAAGTATGTAATCTGATGGCCACGGACCCGTTTGGTTGAAAGAAAAATCGTTTAAACATATGCAATGGATGGCATTCAAAACGTGTTTAGCTTTTATGACTGCATATGTTTCATTTATTTCGGGACAATTTTTTTACGACATTAGATTTTAATTCAATTTTAATGTTTATACTACTTGTAGTATGTGAACTATGTATAGGAAAAACAAATATAGGCACCTACTTATTTTTATTTTGAAAATGGTTTAAGTTTACGAAAGGATGCTAAAGTGGAGACGTTGGGAGAATTGTAGAAACGTCGGCACACCTCAAAAAATGGGCTTATATCATCGCTACCGGGGGTGGAAAATAAGGAGATACGTATCTCCAGCGGCGGACCATAGAGGGCTGAGAAAGAAGTAGAAAAAGGAATATTGATAGAAAATGCTCTCCATATAGGGTATATTCAAAGCCCATGCGGCATTCCGAGAACTTGCATAGATGAAAAATTATGAGTTTTGAACCCTTAGCATTAATTTTCTCCCTAAATAACCCCGAAAATTCACAAAAGTTATTGATTTTAAAAATGTTTATTTATTAAGCCAATAGATGAATAGGTTAAAAAGAGCAATAAAATCTACATTAAACTTGTTCACAAAATAACATAACATTTCATGGCCCTGTAATTTAACTGCCTTTTTAAACAAATTCACCTTGTTATACATTCAGTTACGACATTAAATTCTTAGAATTGTTAATGTCGATAACATCCATCCATCCATTTATTCTATAATCTGTCAGCGTGATTGTTGGCACGAAAATCAATCAATCAATGAATACTGCCTAAAACTCCACCCTTGACGAATGGAGAAATAATCAAATTCCTAATTAAGCAAAATCGAGATCTTGCATTATGTCAGTGATCTCCCACACAAATTACAAAGTTTAAGTAGGTATATGCTTGTAAAACACATCACAAGGTCTGAAAGGGTTCCTCGTCAATGGTTCCTCACCACAAAGTCTAAAAGGGTTCCTTGTCTTTGAAAATATGATAAGAACTTTTTTCTGAAATAAGAATGGAATAAAACTAAAGAATCTTTTTAAAAATGACGTGTTCATAGTCGTTTGAAATCATTGCTCCTAATTCTATATAATAATTGTTTAAGTTCGTCTTTAACTCGGTAATTTCTTTGAGATACTCGTTCTAACAGTATATAAACACGTGCGTAATATTTTTCATACAATATATGACAAAACGAATCCAACAAAAAAAAAATATTGTATTATACTTATTATGTTCATTATAAATCTGTACTAAATGATATTATGTTCGACTGTAAGTTGACATTTCTTGCTATGGCAATAAGAGTGTCCGCATGAAATGTTATATCTACGAAATATTTGATACTTTATCAGAGGTGTTATACTTACAACAGTTCCTACGGGAAGATATATCAAATTGTCCGCATTTCTCAACGTAGTAAATTAAAAAGTGGGACATTTTAAGGGACAATGTTACTGATGTATATATAGGACAGCCGAAAGAATAATTATCGTTTCTATATGCCCGACGTCCAATAAGTTTTGCTGCTAGTCAAAATATAATTCCTTTAGTAATATATTGCCATGACAAACAAACTTTAAAGATGAATATGTTTCGTTTGTCAAAATACCGATTTTTCCTGTACAAACATCTAACATTATAATATACCCATAATCGATAATTTATTTTGCACTTTCGTAGGGAGTTCACGGTCAAACATGTCTATTAGTTTATCATATTATAAAACGGGTTAAGATTTTTGCCTACATTAAAAATTCGGCACCTTAGTTCCTACTAGATTATTATAAGCACTCAACCTTCACATTTCTTTTCTAAACCGGAAGATAGCCTCTGCTGTCCGGAAGATATTTTTTTATAATATCTGGGTTTAAGATAATCGTTTTAGATTGAATCTTACGATGGTAAACTCTCGAATAACAAAAAAAAATGAGGAAACAACGCTTCGAAATAGTATTCTTCTAATTACAAAGATTTAGATTCATGAACCTCTAAACAAAACAAGTTTTTTATGTTTATTTTACTACTAGCTTTCCCGACAGACGTTGTCCTGTGATCTAACTATGAATATTGGATTCGAATTTGAAAGAATTATAAAAACGACTTAACCAAAGTCATTCCGACCGATGGATCTGTTTTAAGTCACATATTTTCCATCCGAATTCTGTCAATCGCACCAACTATCAAACAACAACTGATAGTTTGAGTCAAACGACAGTTTGAACACTTTTCGCGCGTTAATTTGTAAAAAATGCACATCATTGTCAACAAATTAGAAAAAATCTTGAAAAAAAATCTGCGTGCCAATATTTTTAATGTAAGTTAGGTTGTCAGGTAAATAAAAATTATGTTTTTATATAATTTTTCACAGGTGGCGTTGTTGTATCGAAATTCGTCTTTAATTTAATATAATTTGCTATCCATTTTTCGATGTTTTATTAGTTATTCTTTTATCCGAAGCGGGGAAGAATCCAATTCACCAAAAATGACGAAAAATCTGTTCAGCTGATCTCGAGTTATAAGTGTTCAAACCAAGCAGACTTTCTTTTATATCTTTAGATTATTGTAATATTATTATCTTCTGTTTCAGATCATTAGGAGACATCAATTACCTTTGAAAAGAGAAGAACCGCAAAGAACTAGACGTCGTATGACTCAATGACCTAACTGAATTACGTACGTACATTTAAAACTCATTAACATTGAGGATTTTAAGGAAAACCTGGACATAATCATACTATTGTATACATCTTTTCACTAACAAACCTTCTGTTTTGTAAATGAATCTAACATTATGACTTACTTGGTGTATTTCTTTTACTTCATCTTTTACACAATTTTCCTCTCTATTGGTGGAATTTGGTGTTTTGAAGATTGCTATTATACGGAAGAACAGACATCATACTCTTCTTCAGACTGACAAACTAACGAAAAATTGTTTATCTTGAAGAAAATAGTTCTGAGCTACAACAAAGCATAAACGGTAAGTTTATAATATTATTTATTTTATTTCAAACATATTGTTTTTATAGCTTAAATATATTTTAGTCATTATTCAAATAACTCTGAATGCTGAAATATATTTATAAATGATTCGTCTGTCAACTTGTCTTATCGTTAAATATATATCCCGCATGAGAATATAAATAATTATTACTTTTGCAAACATCAAAGGTAGGTACTAAGGGTCATCTATCGCCATTCGAAACGTTCATTGTGTAGGTAGGTAACGTTTTGTGTACGCAAATACGGTGATTGTAAAGAACTATTCAAATTTCCTTCCTTTTCCACCACCGAAATGTTTGTTTTAAATATCTTTGTCATTCAATCATTCAGTGTTCTAGGTTTTTCTAATATCCATTTCATTTCAGGTGTAATAGCGTATTTTGTTAAACGGGATGTTAGTAAATGCGACTTCCTTTAAATAATAATGTTTCACTATGAGCTTATCTTTTATGTTGCGTACGCATTAGATGGATGACAGCCGCATACCAATATTGCACACGAGCTATTAAAACTGCAATTCAATTCATATTTTTTGTTCATAATATTATGTAGGAATTGATTGTTATATTTTGTGTAGATAATGTGTATCATACCTACTTAAATATTTATGAAGTTTAATTCCGAATTGTAGAGTCAGAGTATCATACCTACTTAAATATTTATGAAGTTTAATTCCGAATTGTAGAGTCAGAGTCATTGGTAAACACAGGATAGAGGTGGTTCCTTCCTAATGCTGGACTTCCTGACGCCTCTGGTATTAGTGGGGAAGCTCTAAGTAAGTCCCGATTCATTCACAAAAAAGGTAAAATAAATAAGTTTCAGTACATTTTGTGTAAACGATTTCAAGTTCTTCATTCTGAGTATTTCGTTAATCGAAGGTATTCTTTTTCTCGAAATTTTCCATGCACTACCGTCAAAAATTAGGATAGGAGGGGAATTCTTTTAGTCGCCGCCCACAACCATTCTCCGATAGCTTAGAGGTATTTGATAATACCAATGTATGTACACAGCTTTATATCTCCTGCCTTTATACTAATGAAATAATCACTAGTTTTATTATAGCTATAGTGATATTATCTTATCCATATACACTAGTTGGTGGAATATTATGTTGAAATCGTAAGAGTCCCAAGATGACCTAATCTACCTACTCCGATGTTGGCTTCGGACACCAAACATGTTTTTTTTTTAAATATCAAAGTTATTCTTTCCTAAAACCTTGCAATTGTTTCATTGCATCAGCAATGTGTTATGTTCGTAATCATGGCAGATAGAGTTATTTGTTTTTTTTTTTGTATGAAATCACCGATATTTACCCGGATTCGTGTGACATGATATTATCTACACAAAAATAAAAACCTGTTTTTTATAGCCGTTTTAACGAAATGGGAATATTTCTATGGGTATTCCATCTCGTTCGTTGTGTTTCATCTTATAGAAATGCCGTTATTATTTAGGTAAAATATTATCCGGTTTTTATTTAAATTTGTTCAAAAAAGAAATAAAATCCTTAAGCTGTGGGGCTAGTACGAGTTTGATCGAAAGCTAAGTGCACGCTAATAAGCGCTTATTAGCGTGCAAATAGTGTTCGAAAATCAAACGATCGAATTATTCGATCATTTTTGTATGGAAATTTTTCGAAACTCTTTCGATGATCGTTTCAATATCACGTCGCACGTCCACCAACAGGTCCTCCAGGTACTCTCGGCGTGGGCGTCCCCTAGAGTTTGTCCCCTCGGTCATACCCTCCATTATGGCATGCAAGAGGCCTTGTTGTCTTATTATGTGGCCGATCCATCTTGCACGCCTTTCGGACAAGGTCCTGAGCCGGTGTCTTCCTCCTTCGATTCTTTGGAGAACCTCCTCGAAAGAATTATATACATAAGATATAACTTAAAGTCGGGTTAGTGCGAACACTTATAAATCGAGATCGGCTGAACAGATTCTTCCGATGTTTGATTTATTGGATTCTTCTCCGCTCCGGATAACAGAATAGCTAATAAAATTTTGAATAAATGGATAAGAAATGATATAAATTATAATATTCAAGTTTGTATGGAACGGACTTCCTAACAACGACGCCATCTTTGAAAATTCCATAATTACCTGACAACCATTGAGTTACACCAGTAAAAAGATTATTGATAGAACTTCTTTCAAGCTTTCAAAAATATTTTTTTAACATTCCAACATATTTTAAGCATACATACATACCTACATACTTCCGTTAAGGTCCCCCACTCTACGCAAGCCAGTCCGGAGGAGACCGATCCGCAGCAAACCCGACCCGCATGAACCGACCCCCCAGCTCGATCAAAAAGAGATGAATTATTTAATTCGAATTAGATTGAAACGAGAAAAGTGAATTAAAGGTTTGATAATATGTTGTGAGGTTATTCTGTTTGTCATTGGAAGTTTTGTTTTTGTTTGTTTGTTTGATGAACGAATTTTTTTTACCATGATGTTTCAGAAAGCAGATATTTCGTAAATAATAATTATCGTACGAAGATATTGAACGAAGTGTTACTGGACAGCTTGTTTTCAAAATGATGCAATAACATATGTATGTTTGGGTAAATGAACAAAATAAAAAGCAATGTGCTTAAAATAATGTGTAGGTATGATTTTTTTCAATGTGCTTTGGGAGTTTAACTGTAAATTATAGGTGCGATCGGTCGACACATAGAAATTCCTAAGATACAAAGTTTTAACGGCCAGAATGCCTTTATTTTATTTATTATTATTTCTTATTTCAAAAGGGTTCACTGGCTTGGATTAGCTAGAAAATAACGCAACCTGCAGTAGAATAATCTTATAAAAAATTGTCAATGACAACAATTTAACAAGTAAGTCAAGTACGCAGCACGACAAATAAACTAAAGATTTGAGTGATTTGTTCCACTCGACGGATTTAAAGCATGAGATAGAGTAAAGTTGTTATCGCAATGGAACCTCAGTTGTTGATACTTCGTCGGTTCTCGCATTGTCATAAGACATCGCCCGCTAATGCGGCCTATTACCGCACTTCGGTGCATGGGGCCGTTGAGCAATATGGTGCAACTTATATCCACAGACTGTAAAACACTTGAGAAATTGTCGTGCACTCACAGGTAATGACCTCATGCCAATATTTTCAAGAATCCTGTCATAATAAAACAATCACTTTAATATATTGTGCACTTGCAAACACGCATGTTCTAGATTACGAAGTTGGTAAGGTGCCTATTTCTGATTAGAATACCTGAATTCAATCCCTGGTCTTATCAGAGATTAACTGTGCGTTTTTCACTTGAAATTTCTACTTAATGTTGGAATCAACCTTGGTCAAACTGGACTTATTCGATTGTTTTGTAGAGAAAACCTAAAGCATTAAGAAATTCTGAATACGTTGACCCTTGTGTAATTATAGATACATACAATCTCCCTTTAAACCCCTTTTAGAGGCATAGGGAGGCAACAAGAGCCCTGCATTGCGCTTGATCGGGGGATAAGCTTAGTCGCGTAGTGGAACAGTAGTAAAACATAGGAGGTATGGACGCAATGGAAGCTTCTTAATGAAATGTAGTCATTACTGGGGGGAAAGGCTTTTAAACCCCCTTGGGTTGAACCAAGATATTTCCTTTCAGTCAGAAAGTGAAATCAAATACTTTTGATCTATTGGATAGTCATGAACTTGATAGTTATGAATTCATTTTTGGATTCGAAATTAATATTCATTGGTTTGATGAATTGAAGGAAACACTCTTGCACATTCACAAAATAATAAAATAACATTTAAATATCCTTAGCAATTTTGTTTATGGATTCACTGCCAAAACACTCAAATTAAATACAATTAGTGTCTAGTAAAGACCAGAGTATCCTTTTGATCTAAGATCGACATCCAATTTTATTATAATTATCACAACTGAGTATATCAAAAAAAAACTTGAAAAAATCACCAAAAGCTTTAATTTGTAACTTGTAATAAATTAAATCAAGGCAGCTAAACACGACACTTCTCATAAAGTTTCCTAGGAACTGGAATTTCTGAAACCCGTTTCTTCCAATGATTTCTGGTTGGTATATTTAAGACTTGTTTTTTGAATTGGCGAAACGATATTTATGGAAATCGCCATTTTTACACAATACTCCTAAACCGAATAGTTTTATTTGATCTTAAACATAAATTTGTTTGTGATGATTTAAATTTGGTATATTGCCTTACACGTGTTTTTAAAGACAAACCGACACATACCTTCAACAACAAATATGAATCTTACCATAATAAATCGAAAAATATCGTTGTAATCGAGGTATTCTCGCAACTACATATACAATGACGAACCGTGTTTCACATGCGACTTATTCCCTACTATATAGCCATCTCTTGGATTTTTTTTTAAGTTACGCAACTATAGAGGAATTTATTGTTTTAATCAACAATAATGTTATTATAACATAATGCAATAAATTATTAGCTAAATTTAATTCAGTTTTTATATCGTAAATTGTATTCATGTCAAAATTATTTAGCTAATTATGGATACTTTGAGTGACTTTGTTTATCTCGCTGCTACAATCATATTGATTTGTGCATTGTCTTTGTTTACTCCTGTGGCTGAATCACTCGATTCATATTTCAAGTGAAGGTTACGTAAAAAAAAAATCTAGGTTAATTCAGTTTTTATGTCGTAAACTGTATTCATGTCAAAATTAATATTTTTAATCTGGGCTAGGTCAAAATACGACGGGGGGTCAGCTAGTTAAATAAAAAAAAAAAAGATTACAGGATATTAGGTTAAACGTAAACTTTTAATATGTAAGCAATATTTAACAAAGACCTTGAAAAATGTGTCTTTACTCTTCCTGCAAAGATGATAATATAATAATATATTACAAATATGTCAAAACATGCCCTGTTATAATATAAGTTGTTGATTCAAACGTGATCAGCTTATTACCACAAAGGTATTTTTCATTAAGATCTTTGAACAAAAATTATTGTTTTTGGAAGTTTACGTCCCGCAATTTCTCAACCGCGTGGATGACATGAATTAAATTGGGGTTCGATAATTTTAAGCGAAATTTCAAGTCTTCCCAGTAATTAGAATAGACGTTAGTCGTGCTATTTTGATTTAAGATCTACGATAAAAAAACGATATTTTGATAGGTCATTTACACAACGCAGCATTGACGTTAATCATCCTTCTCATTTTAACGATATGTTGACTGCCAATTTTGTAAATTTATATATACTTATGCATTGATCTATCATAATTTTTTTTGTTTTTGATATATTCTTTCCGCATCCTCTTAAGTGTATGTATGTGCTTTTGGCCTCAATCAATTACCTTGTTTATTATTTTGACGCCACCAGTGCCAGTAATGGCCTGAACACGCACGGTAACATAAGCAATGTCTCGTTGCATGCAACGTATCAAATCTCCATAGTACCGCGTTTTCCGAAACTCCTAATCATTAGAATTCTCGATATGTTCAACATGTCAAAAAATCCCATGTACTTATATATACAACAAGTAGATATTTAATAATAATTAATGAAATATAGAGAGAAAAGTTGGAAATTATTGAGAACAAGGGAGCAACCAAATTTAAAGACTGCGACTGCTGTCATTTATTTGGCCCCAGAATATAATATATATATCCATTTTTGTTAATGTCTCATTTATATTGCCTATTGGCTTTGTTGGTGCACAAGTTCTAATTATGTCTAGATTCTTGTGACCTTTTTTCAGGACTAGATCTTAACGAATACGTAACAACTAATGACTCTAATAATTCATTACTGATGTTCGATTTTTAAAATGGAAAAAACCACTACGGGCTAACGACCGTCTTCTTCTGTTATTTCTAAGGCTGGCTAAGAGTGATCACTTTACGTTAACAACGTTCGCCATTAGGTGGTAACGTTTAAGTCTCCGAAACTCCTAATCATGAGAATTCTCGACATGTTCAACATTTCAAAAAATCAGTTTCAAATGTTTGATATCGATGGATTTATTTTTATACCTCAACATAATTTATATGTTTTTTTTTCATTTTGGAGGAATTCATGCGTTTCTAAAAATTCGTTTTATTCGTTTTATTAAAAAAAAATTCGTTTTATTAAAAAAAAATCGTTTTATTAAAAATTCGTCCTATTTTGTTTTTCGGATGCATCATTTATTTAGCCATTACGAAATCAAATCAATTTATTTATTTCATATTTTTACCGTCAGGTGTCAAATGTCAAAGCATCTATTATTATTATTATGTTTATGGCATCCCATCCCTAGAGGGACGATTTGTGCCAGTTTCAAATATTTGATGATTTGCAAAACAAAAATATTATGCTCTAATTTATTATTTTTCTTTTATTTTATATAAAGACTTACTATTTTTACATTCACACACGGCCTTACATACTTACAATCACGCCCTTACATACATACATTCTCGCATTTATATAAAAATATATACATACACGCACACACACATACTGTTTATATAATTATATAATTCTGTTTTACTGATTTTAAAATTTTTTTGTAGACAGAAAGCTTTTCAGAGTGTAACAGACAAGACATATTAATGGGGAACTGAATTTCATCGATTTCGTAATAAAGTTCATATGAATCTCTTATTGGGCAACCGAGGAAGACGTGGTCTAATGTCTCCATATCGAGTTCGCACTCACAGAGTGGAGACGGGGCTAAATTTATTTTAAATAGATGACTATCCAGTCTGTGGTGATTAAATCTCATTCGAGTCAGTGTGACTATTTCTGATCTGGAGAATTTGAATTCATGGTACCATGGCTTTCTGGAGATAGACTCCTTAATGTCCCGATAAATCGACCCCTTAGCTCTACCTACCTCATCCCAATGATCGGTCCAGGCCGACATTGCTCCGAGAAAGGCAGAACGTTTTATATCACTCAGGGGGAGTTCAAAGTTTCGAGGGACCAATCCATTGCTGGTGGCCTCTTTTGCCAATGCGTCTACGTCCTCATTGGGTGTTATACCACAATGAGCCGGGATCCAAGCGATGACAATATCTCTCCCTTTTACTTTATGACTATATAGGTTTCTCCTAATGTCTAAGACAATACAGTTATCAGTACCTGAGCCGGACGCAAGTACATTTACTAGAGATAAGGAATCCGTGAAGATGATTGCTCTTTCCAATTCATGGTGATCGCACAGAGTGAGAGCCTGGTGCAGAGCAGCACACTCTGCCGTGAAAACGGAGGCTTCCGGAGGAAGTTTTAGCATTGATTTTATTTTGAGTTTGGGGATGAGAACCGCCGATCCAGAATGATCATTGGTAGAAAATTTGGAGCCATCGGTAAAAATTTGGATGTGATTTGGCCAAGAAGAGTCAGCTTTTGAAAAGAACGTCTGATTTATTCGATTGGAGGACATTTTAGGAGTTTTACCGATACCGATATTTTCAAAGACGGTTGGGGAGAATTGCAAGACTTCCAAAGGAAGGTCATAAACAGCGGATGGAAAGGGGTAACGTTTAACGCCAAACTGAGTCATGTAATTACTGTAACTGTTGCATAAATAAGGACTCGATTTATTTTTCCAGTAACCGTTAACGTGATATAGGTTACGTAGTATGGGTAAATTTTTCAGCAATGGATGATCAGTGAAAGTCCGTTTTTTAATAAAGAAGGAATCAGAAAGATATTGTCTTCTAATCTTTAGTGGCATATCAACACATTCCACCTGGAGAGAGTTGTTTGGAGTGGAGGGCATTGCGCCAACCAAGAGCCTTAAAGATTTTGTTTGTACAGCGTCCAGCTTGTTCACCAAGGCTTTGGATATTGGAGTCAATAAAAAGCTACCGTAATCTAAGTGGCTGCGAATTAATGCATTGTATATGTTCTTCATAGAGGAAGGGTGGGAGCCCCAAGAGGTGCCAGAGATCGCTCTAAGTATATTTAAACCTCTTTCGCATTTGGCCAGTGTATGAGTTACGTGAGGGCTCCAGGTCAATTTCCTGTCTAAAGACATACCCAAAAATTTAACCTCTTCGCACTGAGGGATTATATTTCCGTTAAGCTCTACAGAAATAGATGGATTCACGTGCTTTCTGGAGAACGATACAACTCTCGACTTTTGAGGGGATAGGAATAAGTTATTCCGTTCCATCCATGAATTGACAATATTTAAGGCTCCTGTCAAAGCTCTTTCAGCACATACATTATTTTTATTAGTAGTATATATTGCAATATCATCCGCGTATTGAATCAATTGACAGTCATCAGGTATCTTGGGGAGGTCTGAACAATAGACGTTAAACAAGATAGGGCTTAAAACTGACCCCTGAGGAAGGCCCTTCCAGACCACCCTGTGGTCTCCAGGGACGTCTCCGCTCACTGAAATGCTTCTCTCCGTAAACATGCGAAAGATCAATGTGGCAATTTTGTGAGGGATACCGAGGCTTACAAGTTTATTGAAAAGAAGAGGGATAGAGACATTGTCGAAAGCAGATGTTATATCAAGGAATACAACCGACATCGGATTTTTCTTAGTAAAAGCAATCTGGATATCCGTGATCAATACACTCAAATTATCTACACAAGACAGTGACTTTCTAAAACCAAACTGTGTAGAAGGTAGTATAGAGTTGTGTTCTATATACCAAACCAGTCTGCTTTTCAAAATGTTTTCCAGAATTTTCATGGCGCATGCGGACAAGGCTATAGGCCGGTAGGAGGAAGCGAGTTTAGGATTTTTTCCAGGTTTTAAGATGGGAATAATTAACTGGTGTTTCCAAGAGTTGGGAATGTTTCCCGAAGATAGTATTTTGTTGAGAAGGTCGAGAAAGGATTCGATAAAGATGTCAGGAGCTTTCTGAAAGAAAGCGTACGGGATTTTGTCTTCACCAGGAGATGAGTGCCTTACCGATAGTAGGCAGAGCTTTAGTTCATACATATTTACTTCTTCTAACAATCTATTGTTATTTTGAGGAAGATTTCTGTTATTTATACAAGGGGGAATTAGTTGGTCCAAGTTAGGGGCAGTAGGAGGAGCTAGATTATTTAAAAACTCTGAAAGCCAGTCAGAAAGAGGAGCAGAAGCTCTGGAGGTCTGGAAGGAACCCTTGAAGCGTCTGATCATATTCCAAACATGTGAAGGGGGAGAATTTGGGGACAGAGAAGAGCAAAAGGTCTGCCAACTCTGTCGCTTTTTAGCTCGTAGTTTTTTTTTTACCTTGGCTTGTATGGCCTTTGCCTGTATAAAGGAGTCTGAATCAAATTTTTTCCTAAAGTTTCGCATAGCTTGTTTTCTTTCAGTGATAAGATCAGAGCACTCCTGATCCCACCAAGGGGCATTTTTCGTGTTTTTGCTGGAATTATTTCTAGAGGGAATGCTGTTATTAGCCGCCTCGTAAATAATCTGTGTCAGGTCATCATAATGCTTTTGGACAGGAGACTTGGACGTATCTCCGATTTTAGACATTGATTCCTTTACGATTTCGGAAAATCTCGCCCAGTTTGCCCTTTTTGTACTGTACAATTGTCTGCTGTAAGAAAACTTTCTGGATGGAGCTACGGATAGAGTAACAAAAATTGGGTAGTGGTCGCTAGAAAATGGGTCGTCTAGGATACTCCAGCTTGATGAACAAGCCAAATTGCCAGTACAAATTGTTAAGTCCACTGCACTTGGATTCTGATTAGGGGGAGACAGTCTGGTTGGTGAACCGTCATTCAGGATGCATAGGTCATGCTTATCTACAAATGACAGTATTTGGTTACCCGCTCTGTCAGTTAGGGTATTTCCCCAGGCAACGGCATGGGCATTGTAGTCTCCGAGCAGGAAAAATGATGTTGGAAGTAAAGGGACAATCGAGTTGAAATAATTACTGTCAAATCCACCATTTGGGGGAATATATACAGAGACGTATCCAATACCGTCAATGCAGACAGCAATTATTTCTAAGAAGGGATTGCTTGGAATTGGAATGAGATCACAATGGAGAGATGATTTCACCAATATGGCTACTCCACCTCCCCTGCCCTCAACTCTGTCATTTCGAAAGACAGAGTAACCAGGAATATTATAGGTATAATGTGGTTTGATCCATGTTTCGTTTAAAGCTGAAAGGTGAATAGAGAATTGATTTAACATATGTATAATATCTGATTTGTTGGAGATTGCGCTTCTGCAGTTCCACTGAAGAATATTCAATTGATTATTATCTGACATATTGAATTATTAGTAGGTAATAAACGTTTAGTAGAATAAATAGTTTGAAATCGAAATAACAAATAGCATTCTCCAACGAAATGTTGAGAATATTGTCTGTTTATTCTTTTTCTATAATTGTTTTAATAAGAGGAAGTATTTTTGAAGTAAACATATCAGATTTGTTAAAAATAATATCAAGCAACAGCTCTAAGGCTGATTTCAAAGAATTTGTCTCATCGGTAGAAGATTTTGAAATGTAATTTTTGAGAGATGAGGAACTCTCATTTGAGATTTCGTTATCAGATGGTGATGAAGTGGATGACTCTGGAGTTATAAGAGCACATCCAGGAGTTAGATTCCCAGCCTGCCCGTTAGTGTAAAAAAGGTTATCTATGTAAGATTTATCATTATACAGAGGTGAAACTTTTTTGAGAGGAGCTGAGTTAGCTTTAGTCGAGATTGTAACTCGTCGACTAGAGTTTAGGGAATTATTAGGAACTTGGACTGAGGGGAGTTTCCCTTCTAAGGGCTTGACGATTTCACTATAGGGTTTGCTAGATTTCGGGAAGAGCTTAACAGCCTGGGCGAACGATAAGTTGTCCGCAGCCATAACTTTTTTTATGTCTCTTTGCCTTTTTAGTTCGGGACAACTAGAGTGCAGAGCACTATGATCTCCATGACAGTTAGGACACTTCACCTCTTTAGAGGTGCAATTATCCTTGTTATGTTCAGTGGAACTACAGATTGCGCATCTGGGTTTGGATCGACAATTTTTCCTTAAGTGCCCAAATCTAGCACAAAGGTGACAAATTATAGTTGGTTCAGAGTATAGTTCCACTGGTAAGGAGTTATAAAATAAGTAAATGTTTTTGGGCAAGATTTGCCCGCGGAAAGTCAGAATACAAGTAGTTGAAGGGACCCATGATATTTTATTAGTGTCTTTGTCAACTTTTTTCCTATTAAGTCGGCGGGCTTTTAAAACTTTAATCGAGGATCCAAATGTGGAAGAATTTTCAACGATATCAGATTCAGATAATTCCAGGGGAATATCTCTTACTAGTCCTGATTTAACCAACTTATAAGTCGGAATAAAGGCCTTCAATTTGTTTTCAGAGACAAAGGTCGATTTAACGAATTCGTTTGCAGATAAATAATTATTAAATGTTAGAGAAATTTTATATCTGTTTTCGGCTCTAATGCATTCAGGTTTTATGCAGAGAAAGTTTCTCCTGTATAAGAAATTCCCGAATGTTAGCGGATGCAAATGAGTGTCATCAGCGTTCTGAACAAACACGACAAACGGCCCGGGAATATCCGGTGTATATAACAATTCATTTTGGATTATGTTGCCCGTGTTCTGAGCAAGAGAAACATCCTTGTCTTTAATTGTGTTTTCAGAGTTAGTTTGAGCAAGTTTACGTTTTTTCCCCGACTCTGGAGGGTCAGAGACCGATGAAATCACCCCAATGTCAGGGGGGATCTCACCTCCATCACGTTCCTCCATTTTTTAACGTCACATATAATAATATTCACATGTGATTTAAATACAAAATAAAGAAACAAAAATAATAAAGAAATAATAATGACGTATTTACGTACCGTGCCGTCCCGATGCAACAATAACGTCGCGCGGGACAAACAAAACAAAATAATATAAAAAAATAAATGTACAGTAATTTATATGGTGTTAAACTAACTACGAAAATAATATCTAAATAAATAAAAAGATAGTAAGAATTAGTCAAAAAGAAATAGAAAAAAAAAGCTTATCGAGTGTAGAAAAAATCAAATTCCAATAGTATGTAGTTGAATTCACGCAGCACAAAACACGTCCAGCGGGGAACTCGTTTCACCGTACTCCCGTCAAAGCATCTATTTGAGTATAAAATGAAGCCGTTTTGTAATTTTCATACATTGAATAATGCAATAAGAAGAAAAAAATTCACCTTCTCAAATATTTGTTTGCCGACATGTTTCATTACACATTCCACAGATCCCTCAACTGCATGATTACAGGATATTTTGAAATAACCTATTTTATAACTTTGAAAAAATGTATTAATTTTAACTATTTTAGGATATGGCTTGATCATATTGTAATAGGTATATATTGTTCTTTTTTCTTTCATCAAAAAGTTTTCTAAATCAAGTCTTCGATGGTTCTTAACATATCCTTATCTTGTTCAAGATAAAAAACTTCGAAAAGGTTGAATACCACTTAATGAGAGTTTTCCGTTTGTGACTAAGAAAAATGTTTTAGAAAAACCCCTGTGACATAATATTATGCAGTATAAATAATTTCTTAACTTAGAGTAAGGTGTTTGCTTTTCACATCTCTGTGAGAATTAAACTACAATGATCTAATTGAAGTTTTCCAGCTAGTGTACGCAATGCCCAAAATTCCTAACGTCATTAAATTTTTACCAGTAATTCGCGAATGTAAATAATTATCATTACTTCATTTTGAGCAAAAAAAACAAGATCTAAGGAAATATCACATATTTAAGATTAACATTAAGAAATGAATAAAATTGAAAATTCATTTCATCAAAAATTTTAATCCCCTCCATTCTGTTTTAATTAATAAGAGTAAAAGTTTTAACAAAAAATAATAAATACTTAAGAATAAGATATAAAAGTTACCTATAGGTACCAAGATATGGAAGGCGTCGGCGTTAAGTGTCGAGACGAAATGTAAACTGTTTGATGCGTATGTGTTGTCCATTCTCCTGTATGGGTGTGAGTCCTGGCACCTGACTAAAGCCCAGGCACAAAAAGTATCTGCATTCGAAACGAAGTGCCTCAGGAGAATTTCGGGTATAAGATGGTACCCCCGCATCACGAACGACGCTATACGTCGGCGCACCCAGCGTGAGCTCATCACTTCTACCATTATGTGGAGGATATGAACATGGCTGGGATATGTGTTGAGGATGCCGAATTACAGTTGGCCGAAGAGAACGCTATTTTCCTCCCATCAGGGTCTCGAAGATGTGGAAGACCCTCTCATACCGTGTTCCGTTCCTTCGAGGCAGAGCTGAGGGAATTGGACATGGTGTGGGAGGAGGTTATAAGCATTGTGCAAGATCGAGCGCAATGGGGATCTCTTGTTGCCTCCCTATGCTCCTGAGTGGGGTTCAAAGGGAGTTTTGATTAATAGGTATCAGGAAATAAAAACATTTAAATAATTGATCCAAGGGTAAAAATTTGGAGCATATTGTGCATGTAAAAAAAATTATTAGTACCTACATAGAATCATTCAGCTTTTTAGACAAAACCTACGGACTCCATGGAACTGATAGAAGTTAAAGGTTTAGTTCACCCTAGTGCGAAATAATAACTGGAAAGGGTGAGTTTAAGAGCTGTTGCACGCCGCAAGATACAGAGATGCCTTGAAGAAACAATTCCCCGATTCAGGAAGCTGATACGGCAGAAAAAGAAGAAGAAAAGCGTTTGTATGTCTATGTATCCAACTTACAGATTAACTTTTTCCGGATATTTGAATGTCCTTGCGTCCACATTTTAACCTGGTTTGTAACATAAAATACTTAAACGCAAAATGGTGATGCACATGACATAGTGGAAGACATAATTATTATTGTAATCAAAGGTGTAGATTTAAAATATAAATTTTTCTGTTATTAAAACGGAATAATAATATATAAGAATTTTAATAATATGCATGCACACAAGGTCAAATATTGTTTATTAAATGAACCAAAACAATCAACATTAATAGCGTTTTTAGGCATAGTGATCACCTTGATCCGAAATTAAAATATGTTATGATTTTTTCCCCCTCGTGAGAAATAAAATCATTTTTAACATCATTACTTGTTAATTAAATTATTCAAATAATGTACATATCTTTGCCGCGATAGTTTTGTTTACGAATCAATACGACGTGTAGGTATGTTTTCTTGGAAAATCTAAAAGATAAAAGAATGAATTGAAAAACCATAGAAAAGAACTTTACACATTTCTGGATTATAAGTTCGTGACTGGAAATAAACATCATAAAATAAAATACCGTGTTCAATTTAAATTATTTCGGATAATTCTTCTTCTTCTTCGGTCTTTCGATGTTGAGGATCGAGACCATCATGCACACTCACTAACTCTCTCCATCTCTCCCTGTCTTTATTCATTACTAGCTTTCCCGACAGACGTTGTCCTGTAGTCCTTACTATGAATATTGATTTCAAATTTGTAATTTTAAAACAATACGTTTAAAATCATTTGTTTGAATGTAAGAAAATTATTTCTGAAAGCTCGAAAAAATTTTCATAAAAAATCTGCGTACCGATATTTTTTGATTTCAATCGTTGTCAGGTTAACAATGATTTTTTGTTATAGATTTTTTTATAGATGGCGTTGGCGTCGAAATCGTTGACATTTTATATTGTTTCTTATGCCGTCTTAGAGGAGGGCCAAGTCAGGTGCTCGCAGTTACCCAACATTCTTTTATATAATAGACATTGAACCTATGGAATATGATCCCTGTCTTTTCAAGGAATTAAGCAAGTACCTACACATTTATTAGGATTCAAATTTATGATGTGTGGTGTTAAATTTTTGTTATATTTTTTCTTGTATTGTTTGTTTGGGTTCTGTTTTATACTACACCTGTTTTATAAGTCTTAGAATCGCGTGGTGTCAGCGACTTTCACACGAAACTATCCATCCAAAATAATAGTTGGATGTAAGAAAACGGCGATAGTCCCGCCAATGCACAGCACTTTTCTAATGTGACTACATAATAGGTTGGTTGGAAGAAATTGCCTCAGGCAATAAGCCCGCCAATTTTGGTTTATTATTATTTATATTTTTACCAATAAAGTGTTTATTATAATTATTTCAAATCATTTATTCATTAAATCACAATATATCATATAAAGCATACATCATTGTATAAAAATTAATAAAAAAAATTAAATTATTATTATAATATGTATGTCATCATCATCATCAGCCTTCCTCAGTCCAGTATTGGACATAGGCCTCCCTTCCCGACTTCCATTGTTCCCTGTCGGCAGCCACCCTGTGCCACTGGTGTCCGGTCACCTTTCTTATATCGTCGGACCATCGCATTTGTGGCCTCCCTGGGTTTCTGCTACCGGTTCTCGGTCTCCACTCCAGGGTTCTTTTGGTCCACCGGTCGTCTGATGTTCTGACCACGTGTCCAGCCCAGCTGTATGTATAATATGTATGTAATATGTATGTACCTACTATTAAATAGGAGTGGTTGGTACTGTTGGTAGGCTAGCGGTTCAGTCGGCGACTTTCAATCCGAATCGTGGGTTTGATCCCCTCTCTTTCGATTTGATCTTCCTCTTTCGCAGCACAAGCCTTTGCTCTCTGTGAAAGATGTCAAAAGTGTATATGCTCACTTTGGGTAAGAATGAAATAAAATAAAATAATATATTTAAATAACACAAATAATAAATCAAAACAAGAGTCCAATCCCAGTGGGATAATTTAAACTCAAAAAGTATCATCGTAAAAAAATAATTTAAGGTGTTTAAGAGAACTTTCCTTATAACATATATCTGTACATCTTTTGCTGATAAAAAATATGTGAATCAGGATATTCAAACCCCCTTACAATAAATAATATCCATTAAATTCCTTGACCAAAGCTTAAAATCTCGTAAATTCTAAGAAACAGCTGTGACCTGTGACGCAGACATGTTTCATTACATTTTAAGGAAATTGGTCAAAGAAAATAATAAAGGATCCTTTTTACATACAGCATGTCCTTTGAATCAAATGTTTGATATAACAGGTCAAAAAATTCCAACTTTGTGATTAATACAAGCCCATCGCCAACAACTATTTTAGGAACACAGTCATAGGAAAACTTCTTCAAAAAACACAACAAAATAACTAAAAAAAAAATCTTGCCTAGTTGTTTACAATCCAAGTTATTTCCGCACTCGTAATATTTTGATAAAGATACTTGGTAATAATGTTTACGCACAATAGTAATTTACCAAACATAAATTAATGAAATCATCTATTAAGGTCAGGACCTACGGAAGACTATTGGAGGCTGTATATTATGTGGCCGCTAATAATTTATCTATATGTTTCTACGCGTGTGAGTGCTTTGTCCATCGTAAGATTGAGTTTGTATGGAAATATTCAAATCTTAAAAATTCTCAAGTTGTAAGGTTGGTTAAGAGATCATCTGATCAAAGTTGATTTTGGCAAGGAGGGGGTAGATGGAAACCTCTGTTATTATCACTAGAGGGATGGGAAGCTCTAAAAGAACCCCATATGTAAAATATAGTAATCTTTATCAAACCATTTATAAAAAAAGTAATGTTTGATTGGAATTCATAGTTTTTCAATTCCTGTGATGATTTTCGACCATTCCAATATCAGACGAAAAGAGGTGAACCTCAAAGATACAAATTTGTAATAATTTATAAATCAGTAACACTACGATCATAGTAGGTATTCTTTGAGACAAATACATAGAATGCTTGTCTCATATATTTTATCTCTTTCAGTGTCTGCAATAAAATAATGAACACGCAAATGAGACAGTGTAAGCTTGGCGTTTAGTATCATTGAGCGTATCTTGGATACCAGAACACCAATACTTCCACTGAAATAAGTATGAACTTGGTAAACAGGTAAGTATAATTCAAAATCTTTCGCATTATTATTAGGTAATATTGAAAATAAGATTTTTCTTTGTACATCGGTTGTTCTATTGGGGCCCACTCTTTTTAGAAAACCATTGGATAATTAACACCTTAAGATTGTTTCAAATTATGTAAAGATGATTTGGTTTCATGCGTCTTCTTCTTCTTAAGGTTTCAACCCTGCGGATTGGTTGGCAGCAAGTGCGAACGTATCCTTCTCGACTCTTCTCAGTTTTCCGCTATTCTCTTTAGTTATACGCATGAGCTGCATTCCATATCCTGGCATACCTGTTGCAGATACTCCGAGCCAAGTCCATTACCTCTCCATAATATTAGGAAGTAATGGGCAAAAGCTGGGTGCAGTTTGCGTCGTTCGTGATGTGGTGGTATCATCTAATACCCATAATTCTTTGTTTCGAAGGAGGATACTTTTTTACCTTCGCTTTGGTTAGGTGCCACTGTGCCAGGAATCAAAACCGATATAGAATAATGGACAACACACGTTTTTGCTTTTATTACCACAACGAAATTCGGATAATCCGAAATTGTAAGCTTTGTTTTATTTATTGCAGATAACGTTGACAAAATATTTGAAAAAATATATTCATTATGTTGTCCGGCAATAAGAGCTGTGCATAAGGAAAATGTCACATAAAAATAAACTTTTAATTCAACATAAAGCTCTTTTTCATAAAAAAAAAATCATAACAACGTGAGTATCCTTTTTTGTTTCCAATCAATTTTATTGGTATTAACAAAGACAAACATAATGTATAGTTCTTCTTCTTCTTTTTTTGTCGTTCCCTCAATGCTGAGGATCGTAGTAATCAACATTAATATCATAAGCACTATCAACATGTATAGTTAAGTATGTTATTAACGAGACCTTCGAAGCCTTTGAGTTAATAGTACCTAGATACCTAACTAAATATTATAAAAACCGGTAAAAATGTAAAAAAAACAAAATAGTAGGAACTGAGGATCTGTCGAATAACTTATCTATCAAATCAATAATTATTGTTATCTTACAAACTTAGCACGCTTACTCGTAGATACATTAACAAAGATTATAATATATATATTTTATAAAAATGAATCTGTGCTCACTCAAAGTGAACACAAATACACTTTTTGACTCCTTCACAGTAAGCTACTTAAAGCTTATGTCGTGAAAGAGGAAGATGGTCGGCACCTGGGATCGAACCAACGACCTCCGAACGATACAATACGAAAGCCGGCGTTGTAACCGCTGGGCTACCAATCCAATCCAAACTCCCTTTAGACCCCACTTAGGGGCATAGGGAGGCAACAAGAGCTCTCCATTGCGCTCGATCTTGCGCAACGTTAATGACCTCTTCCCACACCATGTCCAGATTCCTCAGCTCTGCCTCGAAGGAGCGGAACACAGTATGAGAGGGTCTTCCTCGTCTCCGGGACCCTGATGGGAGGAAGAACAGCGCTCTCCTCGGCCAACTGTCATTCGGCATCCTTAACACATGTCCCAGCCAAGTCCATCTCCTCCACATAATAGTAGAGGTGATGGGCTCACGCTGGGTGCGCCGGCGTATAGCGTCGTTCGTGATGCGGTGGTACCATCTTATACCCAAAATTCTCCTGAGGCACTTCGTTTCGAATGCAGATACTTTTTGTGCCTGGGCCAGAGTCAGGTGCCAGGACTCACACCCATACAGGAGAATGGGCAACACACACGCATCAAACAGTTTACATTTCGTCTCGACACTAAACGCCGACGCCTTCCATATCTTGGTCATGTTGTTGAAGGCGCCACTTGCCATACCGATACGTATCGGGAGCTTAGCCCCGAGGTCACCAGTGGTGGTAATGGTTGCTCCCAGGTACTTAAATCTATCCACCCGGGAGACCTGGTGACCATCGATGGTTATCGGTAGCTGTTTATCGGGGCAGGCATTATTCGCCATGAGCTCCGTTTTACTGGCATTAACTCGAATGCCGAGGCGTGCTGTTTCGTCGCAGAGTCTTGAAACACTGCGCTGTAATTCCTCCACTGTCGTACTGAACAACGCTAGGTCGTCCGCGTACTCCAGATCGCATAGTTCGCCCATTAGACCATCTCTCTGTGTTATCGGTATACCTCTTGCTCCTTGCATGGACTTTCTCAACAGGAAGTCCATGACAATTATTATGAATATAAAAGGAGCTAGTACGCAGCCCTGTCTGACTCCCGTGGTGATCCTAAAAGCTTCAGTAGGACCACCTGGCGTTTTCACGCTACAATTTGAGTTTGGAAAAAATTCAATATGGCCGACCATTGTGTTTTCTTACTTGGAGGCCGTTCTCGTGTCATATATTTTTTTTTTGCTTTTTTTTTAAATTTAAAATTGTGCGCATGGAAGTAAACATTGTTAAATCGGTTGGGAATACTGCAAGAAAGTGAATAAAAGAATGAAAACATCAATGGAAGATGGAAAAAAAAACGTGCAAAGTGCATCACTCACTTTCTATAGTAGATATGTCCATAATAAATATTGAAAAATAAAATTTATCCGACACATTTCAGTATTTTGTGTAATACAACTATTATTTTTTTGTAATTAGAGAAGTAAATAATTTACATTGTGATATATGTGTCAAAATGGTAAATAATGATTTTCTTCAATTATCTCAAAACTAAGTTTTGTGGACTTACCTAATTTTGGAATTAGACGACTGAATTCAGAATATCAAAATAAAAATATATCATCGTTTTGAACCTTTTCTTCCCCGCTTTATTAATAACCTCTTTATCTCCTTCTTCTGTCCATTCTGTCTCCTCTCGGATCTTCATTCTCCAGGGATGCAGATTTCCAGCTATCCATCCACCGCTTGGTCTGCCTTGTGGTCTACCTGTTGCTATAGAGCACAGAATCATTTTTATTAGCCGTTCAGGATATGTTCTCTCTACATAGTCTCTCTAGAAACTCCTAGATCTACCCCATCGCATTACATCCTGTATATCGCAGGTTCTCCTAATATCGGCGTTCTCAACCTTGTTTCGGAGTGTTGTTCCTGCAATAGTCTGTAGAGTCTTCATGTCTGTTATGCATCGGCTCTTAACTCTATCCATACCATATTACATAATATATCAAGATAGGTCTGATGCTGGTTTTATAAATTCCCACTTTGCTCCCCTGAAGCAGGTGTCTATTTGTCTACGCAGTGGCTTTCGGGCATCCAGCAACAGTGGTAGCTTTATTTTTCTGATTTTTGACTTCTTCGAAAAGGTTTTCTTCGTGTATAGTGTGACGGGATCCCCTAAACGAACTACTACTTACTAGATTTCCTCTAAACTAAACTACCTAACCTCGAACCTACACCTACTCTAGCTAAATAAACGTTTAACAAAACCGTGTAAACCGAGTCGACTGAAAGAATGCATCAATGTACCTATATAATAGGTAGATGACTCTAAGACGAATACCTACGAACCCAAGATGAAGGGGTTAACAAATTTCATGATACGCACCTGAAATCACGGTTAAGGAAATCGTATGTGCTTTAAAGAAGACTTTCCGATCGCTACGTGGAATCTAATGGCCATGATGATTTGTGATCGTCTAGTAACCTAAATTTAAGGACCCAGTACGTTGTGTACGAAATTAATTATAACAATCATTCAACTATATAAACCTGTAAACACTTGGTCAACTCTGAAATAAAGGTGATAAAAGAACACATTTACGTAAACAAATCAAACGCAGGATACCCCACCATTTGTGATGTTAGTTATAACGAGATGAAAGAGCTACTTACCTTACATCCTCGGTTCTGTGGAATGACATGAGAAATATTCAAAACAAGATGAAACAAAATATTCGACAGTTTATAACATTATTGAAAGTTTTCACAAATGGTGGTCGTCGATAACTGAAAATGTTAGTAGATAAGCATGCAATCAACCCTAGCCTACGATGACTTTTATAAAACTTTACCAACCGCCCCCCCCCCCCTGAAATCAAGAAAGAACCATTACGGGCTTACGACCGTCTTCTACTTGGTTTCGAAGGCTGGCTTATGCGCGCTTTATGTTAACAACGTTCGCCATTACACTTTCGCAGTGAATGGTTCTTCTTGATAAAACACAAAGCCCTCCCCAAACTAAGCAAACAAATTAAATAAAATACTAAAATAAAGTAAGACTTATCAATGATCCAGAGTTGCTATTTCTTTCTTGAATACACTGACTCTATGTTTTAAAAGATTCTAATTCAAATCGGTTCCCAGATAACACTTAATTATGTAAAATACTAATTAAAAATGCAACACTGAATTTAAATTTATGCTTGAATCTAAAAGGAATTTACTATAAATAGATTTCACCACTCAGGAGCACACAAAATTAATATGTTATAAAATGTTCAATAAAATAATCAATAAAAATCACTAACTGAAAACAGGGCTATCCAAAGGATTTCGTACGAGAACGAGCCCCCTACATCCCCGTCGACGATGCAAACCGAACTGTACCGAGATGAACTCAGGCGCATAATTTATCTAATACAAAATCCTTCGCACCCCATCTACAGTCAATGTTTCATGACTATCCAAAAGCGTTCCAAACAATCAAGATTATATGTGAAGTGTTCGAATCATTTCTCCACATATAAACTGGAAGACTTCGATCCCTAATTAAGTAAAATATGTCACTACTAATATTAGACTAACATAAAATAGTATTTAAGTTTATAAAATAAACTACAATATTTCAATAAAATGAATGGCCATGACAATCCTCCCCTTGAAAGAACAATCATGGGCTTGCTAAAGATTCATGATTTTCTTTCACAAACTAAAAAAAATAAAATATTAATTCAAAATGAATATAAATTTATAATTTCTATGTACAACCCTATCTTATTTGCACCTACCACGTGAGCCTATCTCAAAACGCTATGGATATAGGTTCTCAATCAAACAAGTACCTACCCTCTTACCAATCAACCATTCGGTAAAACCACCAGCCGAAGTCCCTTCTATGAATAGTCAATGTAAAATATGTTAGTGCCAGGGCCGTATCCATTACCTAATGTTATTTGTATCGTGAAGGAATTTAAAATTTTGTAGAAAGAATTATTTTCTGAATCATTTTGTTGACTTGATTTTAGAATTGTATAAAAATATATATATTTTTTTTTCATGCTATATAGCAGCCCCCACGTCCCGCTGCTTTTAGATCTCGACCGGCCTGTTCGGATGTCGAGTCCCTCATGCGATTAGACTAACCTTCAACGCGCACGCGAAATATATAAACTAAGATACGAGTACAAAGCATGCTTAAATACATAAACTAAGGTTTTACAATAGGCATTGAATCAATCACCCCCGAAACCGACCCAAATATGGTCACAACTTTAACCACACCTCGGTCGCCCTCTCATAATGACAGATTCAATTTATGGTGTTAAGCAATGACCCATATTAGGACCTTAGCGGCGATGACACAAGGGATTGTCCTTCGAGCCTTTCCTAGGATCATATACGAAGAATGGAACTTTCCCCCAGACAAAGTTTGAGGCAAGGAGTGGAGTTGTTAAAAATATGTATAATATTTTGTATATAATAAATTCATGCAATATTGTAAAATAAATCATAATAAATACAAGGTTGTGAGTCATTTTCGCCTTAAGTTACGAAAAGAAAGGAAGAGGAGTTTGTTAAGATACAATAAAATAATGATAAATACATAAATACGATAATTCATGCAAGGCGTCGTTAGTAAACTACCGGGTGTCGAGCCCCTCATGCGATTAGGCTAAACTTTAACGCGAAATATAATAAACTAAGATACGTGTACAAAGCATGCTTAAATACATAAACTAAGGTTTTACAATAGGCATTGAATCAATCACCCCCGAAACCGACCCAAATATGGTCACAACTTTAACCACACCTCGGTCGCCCTCTCATAATGACAGATTCAATTTATGGTGTTAAGCAATGACCCATATTAGGACCTTAGCGGCGATGACACAAGGGATTGTCCTTCGAGCCTTTCCTAGGATCATATACGAAGAATGGAACTTTCCCCCAGACAAAGTTTGAGGCAAGGACTGGAGTTGTTAAAAATATGTATAATATTTTGTATATAATAAATTCATGCAATATTGTAAAATAAATCATAATAAATACAAGGTTGTGAGTCATTTTCGCCTTAAGTTTCGAAAAGAAAGGAAGAGGAGTTTGTTAAGATACAATAAAATAATGATAAATACATAAATACGATAAATAATGCAATGGAGTCGTTAGTAAACAACAATAGTCAACACATTTTATAAATTATTGAAATATTAAAAGCTTGATAAAGTATTCAGTTCCTTCACAATACAGAATAATGAAAATTTATAAAGATAGATAAGTATCTAATTTTAAATTTAAGGCCTAGCTGAATTTGGTCCTGCTGCAATAGTCTGGTAACTAAAACTTTGAACTTATTTAATTTAATCGAATTGAGAATGATTATCTTAAAATAACTAAAACTTAAATTATGTAGTCCTGAATTCTTTAACCAGAGACACAGATCACAATTCATTCACCCAAACTCATACTAAATTATAATAAAATATAAAAAAAAATAATTTAATAAATATAAAGCTTCCTAAATACGGCTCTGTCGACTAAGATTATAGAAACAAACCAAGGACACAATTACGACTCAAATCCCGAAGTAGGTACCTCACCAATCCGAGGTAAAGCTCGACCGAACACTCAATAATAAAATACTGTAGTGACATATAGTGCTTGACAAAAAAAAACACCATAATAAACAAAAACAAAAATATACCTACATCAAATACAAACAGACAAAAAATATCTCTCTCAACCATAAGATACCCTAGGGCCTAGAAGACACACTTAACATTTCATAAATTTAATAATAATATTTCACAGTTCAATAATAACTGCCCATAATAATAAATTAATGTGTCTGTTCGAAAAACACAGTGAGACCTAAATATTATTATTATTATTGAACTCTGAAATACATCTATCTACTTGATACAAATACGATGAGGACTACGGACAAAAAAGTACCTATCACAAAAAAAATTATCATATTCGAAAGACGAAAACATTTACCTACTTAATTTTTATTTCTCTATGATAGAAATTTTGAAAAATTAATATTAAGGCTTCCCCAAGGAATGGAGTGTTTGAAGAAGAATATACCTACTTAAATTAAACTCGAACATAACTAATTATTATAATTATCTTACACACAAAACAACCTTCCCTTTCGGAATTTTAAACTTCACCAAGCAGAAAAGAACCCAACCTTTAAACTTCAGTCCCAAATATTCATAAGCAATGATAAATCATAGAAAACACATACCTTGCAAAAGCACCAAGTATCTCTTTTACAAAAAATAATGAATCTGGGTTCACACTAAGTGAACAAAAAAAAAAACATGACACCCCACTGACCTGAATTGGTGTAAAAGGAGAAGAGAAAAAAAAATGTCGGCATCGGGAATCGAACCCACGACCAGCATAATATGATAGGACCTCCTGAGCGGATACCAACCATATTTAATCTAAAATTCTAATAACTTACAATTATTCATATTCCATCATACCTTGCAAAACTCTTACGTATAAACAAAACTGACCAAAGTCCACTTTATAATATGCCCATCATTCACCCTTACAACTCCTTTTCTCAATATTACTACTAACCAACCCACTCGGTCAACAAGTACCTAACCATAATAATCGAGAACGTTAAAAGTTATTTTAACAAAACAAAATAGACTTATTAACCTGATCTATATTTAATCTCAACACTCTCCAATAAAATAGCCGGCGAGACTTAACGCTTGAAGCATTCTCTACCAGTCTGCCGGTCCCATCCAAACTAAGACAGGATTCAACCCCGAATTGAAATTTCAAAATATAGAAAAAGAGAAAAAAAAAAACCCTTAGAGAGTTTCTGATCACGACCGGGAATCGAACCCGAGAGCTTCTGATCAGAAGTCGGAAGTCAGCGTCTTTGCCACTGAACTACCATGTTCGTTAACAAAATAATTATATTGCTATTATTACAAGAAATAAAAAACTACGTGACACCCAAGTAACAGCTGAATTAGGTAAATATTAACAGAGCTTTAGAAATGCATTAAAACAGTATAATATCAAACCTCAACATACAAAACTCTAGGTACCTACATTCAATTCAACAGAAAAAAAATGTGTCTTTATTTTATTATTATTTCTGACAAACTAATAATATTTAACATCTTGACTCTGGTGCACACACAAATAAATTAATATCCCTACTCTAAAGTAACCACTTCACAGTTCACGCATTCCTGAAATGTGACCATAAATCTCCATCTTTATTAGTCTCCATTCCTAACACAATACTTTCCAAAGACAACCTCTAGGACCAAACAAAAATAATACCAGAAAAAACATCGATCTAGGTACCACCTGAAGAACAGCGTAGAAAAATACTGGGTACCCACGAACACACAACCGTGTCTCGTCTTGCAGAAAATTAAAATAATATAAATATGTTAGTCGGATGATATTATCAATTAATTGATGTCTTCCAATCAACCGACTATGTCTCCAAATACAATAGAAAGAAAAGTACCTAAAGCTAAACTACCCTAAAATACCTAATGATTTTATAAATATATCCCTTTCATAACAAGTTATGAGTTAAACCGGTAGAACTTATCGCCTGAGGCAATTTTTTCTAGTCAACCGGTTTCGTCTAATCTGAAACAATGCAACCATGGTCAGGAATTTCGTGTGAAACGAAAGGATCTGACAGAGAGAAGAAAAAATAAAAATAGAAGTCGAAAATGTGAGCCGACCAGGAATCGAACCCGGGACCCCAAAATGAGAATAAATATACCTATTCGAATTAAAATATTACCCCTACCGAAACAGCACCTAACAAACCTACATATAAATCGATCCAATTACCCTACACACTACCAAACAATAATTATCACATAACAAAAGCAAAAGAATTTCTTAAACAGTAAAACTGCTTAGAAGATCAAATCCTCACGACAAGGAACTCCCTGTATAGAAACATGTGGTCCTATTCATACCTACCATACATAATATTTCCAGCGACTCGTAATATAATATCCACTATACATAAAAAAGACGATGCACCAAGCTAGTGTCAAGTGGCTATAATAGCCCTAACCAGATTACATTCGAATAAACCCTCTTCAGATCACACCTCGAGATAATTAATACATTTGGAGATCCAAACAAAATAAATATTATTTGTCTCTCACAAACAACCAAAGAATATTATTGAAAATTTAACCTGAACTATTTAAAACAAAACACCTAAACTTACCTCATCATTCACGCTTATTTTTCGACATCGCACATTCGAAATTCTTTCATTTACACATTTCCTTGCTGAACAAGATATCAAATAAAACCCTGCATTCTTTAGAAAATAATTTACTTCAATCCTACAAAATTACCAAAAGAGATCTCCCCTCGACGTTAACAAAATATTTAATATTATTATTAAATCCAAGACAACAGCAACAAAAATCCTAAAATACCTAAGTAAAACAAGACCTCCCCTACTCTTTAAGATTAATGTTATACAGTTTAATAAGACAATCTTACAATCTAATTCTAACTCTTGAAAACTAATAACTTCTTCCAATAACTGACTAGAACTTTCAACCATTTATCCAACCAACCATAGAATTTTTTCCACCTCCCCTGCTCTGCTAATCAAATTTCTGACTAAAATTTCCTGAACCTCCCCTAGATGACAACTCCATAATAACGATAAACAAGAGAAAGGAAAAAAAAACGTAGTAAATCAGGTTTGTCTTTACAGGGGTAAAGACAAGAATCCTACGGTCACGAGGCACCATTCTGTGATGGGATCCCCTCAACGCGGACTATTACTACTAGATTTCCTCTAACTAAATTACCTAACCTCGAACCTACACCTACTCTAGCTAAATAAACGTTTAACAAAACCGTGTAAACCGAGTCGACTGAAAGAATGCATCAATGTACCTATATAATAGGTAGATGACTCTAAGACGAATACCTACGAACCCAAGATGAAGGGGTTAACAAATTTCATGATACGCACCTGAAATCACGGTTAAGGAAATCGTATGTGCTTTAAAGAAGACTTTCCGATCGCTACGTGGAATCTAATGGCCATGATGATTTGTGATCGTCTAGTAACCTAAATTTAAGGACCCAGTACGTTGTGTACGAAATTAATTATAACAATCATTCAACTATATAAACCTGTAAACACTTGGTCAACTCTGAAATAAAGGTGATAAAAGAACACATTTACGTAAACAAATCAAACGCAGGATACCCCACCATTTGTGATGTTAGTTATAACGAGATGAAAGAGCTACTTACCTTACATCCTCGGTTCTGTGGAATGACATGAGAAATATTCAAAACAAGATGAAACAAAATATTCGACAGTTTATAACATTATTGAAAGTTTTCACAAATGGTGGTCGTCGATAACTGAAAATGTTAGTAGATAAGCATGCAATCAACCCTAGCCTACGATGACTTTTATAAAACTTTACCAACCGCCCCCCCCCCCCCTGAAATCAAGAAAGAACCATTACGGGCTTACGACCGTCTTCTACTTGGTTTCGAAGGCTGGCTTATGCGCGCTTTATGTTAACAACGTTCGCCATTACACTTTCGCAGTGAATGGTTCTTCTTGATAAAACACAAAGCCCTCCCCAAACTAAGCAAACAAATTAAATAAAATACTAAAATAAAGTAAGACTTATCAATGATCCAGAGTTGCTATTTCTTTCTTGAATACACTGACTCTATGTTTTAAAAGATTCTAATTCAAATCGGTTCCCAGATAACACTTAATTATGTAAAATACTAATTAAAAATGCAACACTGAATTTAAATTTATGCTTGAATCTAAAAGGAATTTACTATAAATAGATTTCACCACTCAGGAGCACACAAAATTAATATGTTATAAAATGTTCAATAAAATAATCAATAAAAATCACTAACTGAAAACAGGGCTATCCAAAGGATTTCGTACGAGAACGAGCCCCCTACATCCCCGTCGACGATGCAAACCGAACTGTACCGAGATGAACTCAGGCGCATAATTTATCTAATACAAAATCCTTCGCACCCCATCTACAGTCAATGTTTCATGACTATCCAAAAGCGTTCCAAACAATCAAGATTATATGTGAAGTGTTCGAATCATTTCTCCACATATAAACTGGAAGACTTCGATCCCTAATTAAGTAAAATATGTCACTACTAATATTAGACTAACATAAAATAGTATTTAAGTTTATAAAATAAACTACAATATTTCAATAAAATGAATGGCCATGACAATAGGTAATATAATAATCATTTGAAAATATTTTTGAAATACTTCCTTTTCAAATAAATCAATTTGCGCGCTTTTCTGGTTGAGAATAGTCTCACAAAATAATCAACACTGCTTTACTTGTAGACTTTAAAACAAAATCAACATTTCTTTGGACAGTAAGAGACTCTTTATGGTAAAACCCACGTGAATGGTGGCTTTTAAGAGGTCCTTGAAAGTGCAATACTACCGATAATCCCAAGTTCCTGCAATGTCAATAAACGTGTAAGGCCAGCAAAACGCAAGGTCAAGAGTGAAACCCGTCCTATTAAATATGTTACTTCTTATTAAAATAAAATTCGCAAAAAACCTACTTACTTATCAAATTTCTACTTGCTAATCAAAAAATTTAACTCTTATCTTATTAAATATTTTACTTTATAATTTAAAATGAAAGTTTCTGGACCAATTTAAGGAAACCTCCTCAGTGACAGGTGGCTTGCTTGGCGCCTATAGTTACTTCAAACCATTCTACAGTAAATGACTTAAGTGCTAAGTGATTACAACTGAAAACTGCACTTGAAAATTACTTTAGACTACTATCGGCATTGCCGACAAGTTCACTAATTTGAGAACCGATTAGTCGGCCGATCAACTACTTTCTATGCATGAACAGCAAGGGAATTCACAAAAAAGTTTAGTTCTAGGACTATCTTCCTTACGGGCATTTCCAGATCAGGCAGGTATTTTCAAAATTTCTATGAACCCCCACTAGATGTAGAACCCACCACTTGGCATATTATCCTTCACATACAAAAATAAGATTATTCTATTTTGAAATGTTTGGTTTTTTCGTAAATCGTTTTTTTTTTATTCAATTTATTGGTGAGACTTCAGGCATTCTAAGGGGTATAAAAATAAAAATAAGGTAGGAAAATGAGACAAATTCCAATTATTAAGATAGAGTTATGGTTCAGGAAAAAATTGAGAGACGTTTCGAAAAAAAGAACATTTCTCAAATAGCATACAAAACTAGCTAACTATTTTCTTCAAGTATATTCTACAATAAAACGTTAATTATTTCAGTTATCGACTCGCGGAGTAATCGATTCAGTTAAAGTGCCAAAAACGAGTGTTTTAGTGCAAAGCCTCCTTATTAAGCATCAAATATTTGACTAGTTCTATACTTAAACTTTTTTTGTGAATAACACGGCAGGCTCATTTGTACCGAGAATTATACATTCGTGTAGCATGAGCAAGTTTCTATAAAGTTGACAAATGAAACTGAATCTTTTCTATGATGACTCAAAATACTGACGTATCAATTTTTTTATTGCTTTGTGAATAAATATTACGTATTTTATTAATGAACTTGAGATTCACACCAAAACATCCGTATGATATAAAATCTGCGCCCATAAAAATAAAAGTCACTCTCTCCAGTGCGTGCGCTCCCATCTGATGACTGGGCCACCAGCGGATGAAAATGAGAACACTGCCAGGGACGGCTTCAGTACTCACTCCCCTTGCTGCACTGCACCTTTTTGATACAATTCATTTGCAAACTTTAAAATAAAATAAAAAATGTTTCTTGAGTTTTGATATTTTTCAAACTCTTAACAGTTTATGAAAGGAATGTTTTTCTCTTTGGACGAGTTTTCATCTGTTTTTGAAATAGAACGGCCTCTATTTATTTTTTTTTCATTTGATCCATCAAGTAAAGAGAAAATTTCTCTTTAAGTTTTAATTTTTATTTAATATTAATTATGTACTAGATTCTGGTATTTTTTTCTACAACAATAATAATTTAAAAAAAAACAGTTACAAACCCTTGTATGCCCGAGTGGTTCAATTTTAATTCACCTTCAAAGTTCGTACACGATTTGTGTAATGTAAGCAATTAACCGACCTCGGCATCTATAGGCTTGGACTTCAGATCAAGATGTCCCGGGTTCAATTTCGGGTCAGGTCAGAATTTTTCAAATTGCTTCTCATTTGAAATTTCTACCCGGGGTTGGCCTGTCTCGGTTTAGACCGGTTGACTTGAAAAAAATTGTCTCCGGCAATAATTTCCGCTGGCTAGCGACACCTTTGTTTAAAGAAGTGTAAATTGATTTATTTATTTTTCACTACGTGAGTCAATTTTCATATATATTTGCGTATTTTAGGCCAATATCTTCAGTTTTTAATATCTTGACATACATATAATATATCTTCATCATCAGCCCACGATTGCCACTTCAGGACATGGGCATTCTATCTCGTTCTCTACCCCTCCCGTCTGTGCGCAACTCCCAGCCACTGGGGTCCAGTGAACCTCATAGCATTCATCCGTCTTGAAGGTGGCCGCCAATTAACTCTTACCAGAAGTGTGAATAAGAAGAAATAGAAATAAAATATTGCTTAAAATTTCAATTAGGCACAACAATTATGAGGCAATACGTAACCTGGACACACCACTGTTTTGTCTACATGTGCAAAAAAATATTATCAAAACGATACTTTCACAATTCAGTAGAGGTGGGCCGCGTCCATTCGCGAGTACGAAGCAGGTTACTCTAAAATTTCGCCGGGGGCTCTCGTTGAGAAGGTAATGATACACTCCACACTTAAGATCTATACTGCGAGTTTTGCTTATCATGTCGGGCGAAATAGCTCAATACTGCGAATTCTAGGAAAGTAAACCAAAACTTTTTACTCGCATGAACGATGAATAAATAATATATAACGGAATTTTATTACTGCAGTAATTACCTACAACTAAAACTCTTGCGCCTATCACAAAAGAGGCGCTTTGTCCATTAGTCGTTTGGGCCCAGAGCCACCACTTAAGCATGGCAGCCCTTTCGGATTTGACCAGCACTCCTGTGGGGCTAGTAAGAGTTTAATAGAAAGCTAATTGCACGCTAATAAGCGCTTATTAGCGTGCAAATAGTGTTCGAAAATCAAACGATCGAATCATTCGATCATTTTCGTATAGATTTTTTTCGAAACTCTTTCGATCAATCTCACAAAAATATTATTTTTCGTCGCTGAATTTTTCTTTTAATATTTTTTATCATAAGAACGTCTATCTCATATATACATCCAATTCTGAACATCGGGGCACGAAACCATCACATATGTGACAAGAACGTTTCTTATTGGGTTTTATAGTAAGGATATCTAGGACATGTACAAAAACATTAACAATATCCTTATAAACATTAAGGATGTTGAATTTAGTATGGATCTCAAGACAATAGAAGGCACCCACTTGTTCGTCAGCCTCATTATATTTGTAATTGTTATGAAAGCGAAGTTGGAATCAACGATGAAAGAGATCATTCAACTTTCTTGTGAGGCTGTGGAGGGGATAATGGGAATGGAAACTGCTTTCCGATCGGCAGATGAGATGAGAGGGCAACGGTTAAAAAGAGACGGAATGTACCGCACATCGTCACAGTTTATTTGGACAGAGGTTGGAAACAGTTTTTAAAAAGCAATTCTAAATAACTCATATCAATTTAAAAAATGAGCTTCCGATTTCTACATAATTTCTTGGAAATTTTTTTAGTATAACCTAATATTTTGATAATAAGGTACCTGATATAATATAGGTAATTAAAACACAAACTAGGCCACATTAGACGTTAAAAGAAAATTTAATACCTAATTTCCAATGAACCAAAATGAAACAATAAATTACGAAGTGGTTGGTAGACCAGTGGTATGAGTCGATGACTTTCGTACGTGTACTAATGTTCGCAGGTGCCTTCCACTTTCACACGCAAGCTTTGCTTTGTGTGAAAGATGACAACATTCATATTCAGTAAATTCTCCGTCCGTACTTGCGTTTGAAACAAACATTTAAAACTTTTTTTTTAATATCTTCTATACTCCGGTGTCAGAATCTAACCATAATAATTCAATAAAATTTGGTTTGAATGGGGTCTAATCTTTCAAAAATATATACAATGAGGTAAAATGTTTTATATATGACTTATTTTCTACTACACCGCCATCTCTTGGATTTTTTTAAAAGTGAAGCAATTATAGAGGAATAGTTTTGATTACAAACTTATCCCGCATCCGAATCAACGATTGTTGTTACATAATGCAATCAATTATTAGCTAAATTTAATTATATGCTTATGTCGTTTCAAACTGCATTTTATTCATGTAATAAGCCAATTTTTGGTTATGTCGAAGGTCGACGGGCGGGTCAGCTAGTAAAATATAACCTTGTGTTTGGTTTGAACAATTTTCGCATCGTACCTACTACTATATATATATAATTTTTTTTTTTTTTTTTTTATTATACTGAAAATGGTTTTCGGCCCATGCTATGATCAACACACTTACATATTAACATCTTGTGTATGGGGGCTTTCTCTTTCACTTGCATATATACAGCGATACGATGTTCACACCAGCAACTAAGAAGCGAGTATGGGACCTAGCCCCAATCTGTATGAAACGGAACCGCAATACACACACACACACACCTACGTCAAGCTCGGTCTTGAACTTGAGCGAGTCTCGGTCAAGTTAAAATATGTATAATGGCACTGGTCACACAATACACTGACAACTTACTCTTTTCTCGACATATTATATTACAAAGTCGTGTCTTAAGTGTGACACACACCTACCATTTAAGGTTTCAGATGCCGCGCTTCACCTATTCCGAAATTTCTCCTTTTAATTTTTTTAATCATCTTACATACATATATACATACATACATCCGTGGCGCTACAACCCTGTGTGGGTCTTGGCCTCCTCCAAATGATTTTCCCATGGCATCCTGTCTTCCGTCATTCTCCGCCAATCGTCTACCCTTTCTTTAGGTTTCTTAACGTTGGTTAGTTTTTGAGGGGTGGGGGTGTTGGCCGCACGCCCAACCCCCTTACTAGGAGGACTAGGGTTTTCTGTAGGAGTTTTCCTTCCCTTAGCTGGTGGGGCCCAGTTTTACAGCGCTGGACGCTCGCTATTCGTCCTCACTCTGTCTGCTGTGAACCAATAGTATTGGGTCACCCTTAGCTTAGTGATCACAATGCCCGAAATTCGCGGGATACTCGTAGACGCCAGGATGTAGGATTTGTTGGAGTTGCTGCTAGTGTACTTCAGCTGTGGCGTTTCATGATATTTATTGAGACACACCCTCCAACAGGATGAACCTCACCATTTAATCATCTTACGCATGCGAAAAATGTCGAAATGAAGAATGAAGTACTAATTTTCGGAAAAATCTTCCTCTTTTCCCCTTTTTATGTGTAGCTTTCAGTCTCCTTGGACCTTGATATTCATTTCAGTGTTGCGGTAGTCCCCCATCGCAAACGGTAGCCTTTCAAAATATTCATGGACAAATATTTTTGGAATTCTTTCAACATAATCTACTCAAAAGGGTATATTCGTCGTCTTCTAGTTTGAGAACACGGCGTTCTTTCCAATAGTTTGAAGAATGTTCTTTGTTATGATGGTATAGATTCTTGCTTCAATGAAGAAGTCATTGTGGGTCTTAAAAGTTATTTTGTAACGTTTCGAAGGTTTTAAGATAAAAGAAAACTCCCATAGCAAAGAGATATAGGTATATTTTTTATAAGAAGAAGGAGAACTTTCTTACGATACTTAAGTCCAATTCTCTCACTGCTTCTGAGAGTAGATGTACATTAGGTTTCTCAGGAAATTTACATACCAACAAGAAATCCTTTCATATTCTCTTTTAATATTACTGAGAGTGTGATGTTCAGCTCATCGTCATTATTTTAGAATTTTTATATTTTTTATTTTCGTTAAGTTTGACGGGTCGCTGCTACAAATGGTATGAATGCATGCGTATGTATACGGCCACTTACGTTCCGTGAATGCCTCAGATACGTTGCCATCATTTTGGCAGTCGACCCAATTACTTTATCACAAAAAAGCAAATTAATTGTTTGGTCTGTTCAACGCGCGCAACTATCTTCTAGTACCTAAGATTATTTAACGCAATCCATCAAACGTCTTACTTATTACTGTTCACACCGGCTGTTATAAAGAATGAATTAACTGCTTGACAAAACGTAGGTAACACCTTCTCACTAATTTGAACAACAGGAAATAATTCATTGTGAAAAATAAAAACATAATTTTCCGTTTCATAGATTGACAATTATTTTCTTTTAAAAAATTAACACATTCCTGTTAAAGGAAATGAGAAAGTATTTTTTTTTAATAATTTTCAATTAAATATGGGTCTTAAGTAGACCACATATGCTGAAAATATGCGGATACTGACATGAATTTCAGAGAAGAAGACATTAAAGAAAATTGTCGAAAAAATGTTGAATGACGAACTAGAAGAATCCATGAGATTAATGGTGGCGATGGTGTAGTCAAAATATTACTCTATAGACCGGCCCCTGTAGACAATTTGAATTTTGCGAACGAATTTTTCGTCAATGTAGAGTGCGAAAAAAATTAACTGTCCACTGGAACATATAAGTAATAATTTAAACCAAACAATGACAGTTAGGTATATAAAAATAGTGGACGGTTAATTTTCTTCCTACTCTACATTGAAGAAAAATTCGTTCGCAAAATTCAAATTGTCTAGGGCCCAGGATCATAGATATTTATTTAAAATTTGTTCCATGAACAAATCTCGTCAAACGTTTTATAACATGGTAGGAACATTTTCCTACACTTGATCAATAACTGCCTGTTCCCATTATTTGTCGTGTGTCGGGTCCGATTTTTATTCGGGTGCTCTGGTGGTAGAACATACAAGCAACGAACGAGTCTGAGTAGGTTTGTGGAAACAGGCTGTAAGGCGATGGTGTCCTTAGGCCCAAAATTACAATACAGGCTTAAGGTCCACCTTTACGGTGAGGAGCACATTAAGCTTCGCTTAACAAAATTATGCAGATTACAATGTCTCCTTAGCACGAATTTGGGGCTTATCCTACTCGTTAAGTTAAGGGATACCATGGGGTGTCCTCAACAGCGTAAAGCTCGCTTAACTCAGTTATTTTTTTTCTCGTTAGGAGGCGCACACGTCACTATACGGACAAACTGACATTTAAAATGTCATTATATAGCCGCGCAATAATTACGCTTTTTGAAGATGAAATGTCTAATTAATTATGATTCATTACGCTTATTTGTTCGCTGTTGCTTAGGTTGTTTCACTAGCGATTCTATTTGGATTTATTCGTGACCCTTTCTTTGATTATTTGACCACCACATTGACTTATATATACACTGTTCGCTCTGTTTGATAATAATTACAAGATCGTTTTGCTTTAACCTAGTTGAATGTATGATATATGGTTATGTTTATTATTGAACACATCTTTCACTTTCCGTAGCTGTATCTTAATTAAGTTAAATAATCGAAGCAAGGGTCGTAACACATAAATACCAAGTCAGAATCCAAGAGCGAGCATCCATAAAACCAAAACAACAACACAAACAATGGCGCGCGTCCCGGTGAACATGACAGATGTGGAGCGTAATGCATAGATAAAACCACGATAAAAGACAAGTAGTACTACCAACTTAACCATATATACGGCTTAGCCAAGCCGCAGTCGAATTTTGATTGATATTCTCGTGTGATTGGTAAGCTCCACTTAACTTTTAAGCCTCCTCAATAAAGCTACAGGATAAGCTACAGATTGTAATTTCGGCCCTTAGTGTTGTGATCAGTCATGTATTCAATGTATTGAGCAATAAACTTCAAACATAAAATTTGAATTTGTAACGAGTTTACCCTTAGATTAACCACTCAATTATAAATGATTAAATTTTATTACAAAACTCTTTAGTTTATTGCAATTTGTTTAATTTTATTGCCGTATTTACCTTCGAAATATGGTTCAATCTGGTTGATCATGAAATTGGCCCAAATTCTCCAACGCCTTGTAATATTGGATGCAATTATTACATTCGACAACGTGAATTTCGCTATAAAATTTACTCGTATGATTTATGGTTATCTTTTTCTTGTCTGCGTGTACGTGACTGAAAACCTTTCAATAGCCTGGACCAAATTTTGTGCATGTTATTCAGTAGTTGATTCTAGAATGGCTTAGATCAGTGCCTTTAAATACCATGTTTATGTTTAAAACGACCAGTTTCAAGCCATAAAATGAATATTATAAATATTGGAAAATCCCCGTAAAGTTTAATAATAGTCTAAAAAGTGTGAATAAAATAAAAATTAGTACATACATGGATTCGGTTATTACGATGGATTGCGATCTTACTTTCTACGGCTTGGCCACCAATGTCTTTATATTCATTTATCCATTTTTTATACTATTAATCTTTTTGATATGTATGAGTTTTCTTAATGGAATCGGATTATTAATTAAATTTAAAAAAAAATCTGTAGATTTTTTTTTATGTTTTATCGTTTTTTTATAAAAATAGAAACTGTTGCAAGCCTCTGTTAATAATTTGTATGTAATTATATTAAATTCGGGCGAAATTTAGACAACAGTTTATTTGCAACGTAATAAAAAATGCAATCAGTTAGATGCATAGAAAGTTACAATAATTAATTTATACTGTAGTTGTCATGATTTACCAAGTTTGTTTTAGACTTGATTTTACCACGAGTAACGTAGATTATTTACGTAGACCGTCGTTATGAACGCGGAATAAATAAATAGGAATTTTAATTTTAAAATATTAGCATTAGGTATTGCAATTTCGGCTTTCCGAATCTTCATTAACATATGAATGCAACAGACACTTGCACCGGAACACACACAACTAAGTTTGATTTAAATTAGACTGTGCGGAGATGGGTAGCCGCTAAATTCATCGCAGGTACAATTCATCGTGTGTACAATTCATTGCTAGTACTTTTAGAATGCAATTCGATTCCAGAGGTTTTCGTATATGACTCTGTAATAATTATTTTTGGTAAAACTTCAGTTTAGTCACTCCCAATGATTTCGAGGTTATTTTGTACACGATTTGAATATTTTAGGTTAAGCTTGGGGGGTGGAACCCCCAAAACCTTTTTGGACACCTCTCCGCGTGATACGGTGATAACAGGGTAATACTCTAGCGTATGTCAAAATCGCCGCTATCTTTAATTTATAGAAGTGACTAAACTGAAGCTTTACCTTATTTTTAGGTCATAAACAATTTGACGAATTGATAAATTGTTCGCGATGAATAGATAGTACCCACGATGAATTGTACCTGCGATGAATTGTACTGACGATGAATTGTTCGAGATAAATTTTCCTTGATCCACGCTAACATGCTAAATTTGTGTAATATTATTCTATTTACTTTCATTAGAGACACTTGTTTGTGGTTTGAATCCATTCCAGAATTTAGTAAGTCATTCAGATACCCATAGTCTTCGACTGCCAAAAATATCTGTGGGGCTAGTAGGTACGAGTTTCACGTAAGCGAAGTGCACGCTAATAAGCGGTGCAACAGTGCAACGATACAACCATTCGATCATTTTGTATGGAGTCTTCATCGTTCGATCCAAAATGTTATCGAAAGGTTATCAATTATCGGAACGATGATCATTAAGAATTCATTAAATTATTCTTCAGTTGAAGTAGTCTTGGCACAGTCATCAAATTGTGTTGGATAAGATACTAGAGGTTGACCAGACAGCATTTTAGGTTTTAAGTTCGACGGCTTCATCGACCTTTGTCTATACAAATTACCATCAGCTTGTGTCATGATAAAGGAACCATTAGAATCAAAGGCGGCGATTGAACCACTAACTTCGAAATGATTGATCAAAAATTTTCTAGGAATTAGTTTCTGAGAGATGATAGAAAGAAACTGCCGTACCTAAATGTTTCAAATTGAAGCTATTTTAATCTGGAATGCTCGTGGATCTCAAGTCATTGTACCAATGAAATTCGCCACTTTGTTTGGTTTCTGATTTCGCTATTTTCAACATTGCATCAAATTGCTCAAACGCTATATCAAACATCTCGAGTATTCAGTGTTGCACAAAACTAAACCATTTAACCCGCAAATGATTCATTAAGTTCATTTAATAAAATGACAAAGTGCACCGCCACAAATAAACATTTGTATTATAATTTAAATTTCCGTTTAACGAAACTCTCCGTTATAGTTTTCATAATTGTTAATTGAATAAAAAAATTCGACATTGACACGAAACTCGACATAATAAGTGCGAAGAATGTTCGAGTAGAAACTTGCAAGTAGTTATTTAGTGCAGTGGGCAAACCAGTACTGCATTACGTTACCTGCACCGGTACATTGTACATACATAGAAGCACACGAATGCGGGAAAATCACAGGTAATGATTGAGTAATTGGTTTTCTAGCCTGCGCTAACGCAACACCAAGCAATGAAAGTGAAGTTGTGTGGTCGACTCAATGCCTGCTTTTCATTATCATCCACGATGTCTTTCCAGTTTTATACAAAACACGAACTTGAAGTAAACATACCGCCGCCGGTACACACAGAATGAGAACACTGTTGTGTTTACAACTAGGTATTATGTTATTGTAAAGAAAAACGTAATAATAATTTCCATAGAACAAAATGCCGATCTTGCAACATTCTGTGTTATTTCACCAGAAAGAGTAAGGTCAATGTTAGGGGCAACTTATTACTTGTTTTCTACATGTACCTACTAATATATTGTACTTTTATTGCCTACATGAAAACTACATAATATTAGGTACACATAATTATACGTAACTCCTGTGAATAAACTAGGTATCCGAAATTATATCACGGATTCATGAAATAAAAAAAGCCAATGTGAGTGTGTGTTGCCCATTCTCCTGTTGGGTGTGAGTCCTGGCATATGACCAAAGCCCAGGCACAAAAAGTCTCTGCATTTGAATCAAAGTGCCTCAGGAGAATCTTAAGTATAAGATGGTACCACCGCATCATGAACGACGTTATACGTCCATCATTATGGAGAGGAAACAGAGGAGACGTCTGGGACATGAGTTAAGAATGCCGAATGACAGTTTATTTATTTTATTTATTTATAAGATGGTACCACCGCATCATGAACGACGTTATACGTCCATCATTATGGAGAGGAAACAGAGGAGACGTCTGGGACATGTGTTTAGAATGCCGAATGACAGTTTATTTATTTTATTTATTTATAAGATGGTACCACCGCATCATGAACGACGTTATACGTCCATCATTATGGAGAGGAAACAGAGGAGACGTCTGGGACATGTGTTTAGAATGCCGAATGACAGTTTATTTATTTTATTTATTTATAAGATGGTACCACCGCATCATGAACGACGTTATACGTCCATCATTATGGAGAGGAAACAGAGGAGACGTCTGGGACATGTGTTTAGAATGCCGAATGACAGTTTATTTATTTTATTTATTTATAAGATGGTACCACCGCATCATGAACGACGTTATACGTCCATCATTATGGAGAGGAAACAGAGGAGACGTCTGGGACATGTGTTTAGAATGCCGAATGACAGTTTATTTATTTTATTTATTTATAAGATGGTACCACCGCATCATGAACGACGTTATACGTCCATCATTATGGAGAGGAAACAGAGGAGACGTCTGGGACATGTGTTTAGAATGCCGAATGACAGTTTATTTATTTTATTTATTTATAAGATGGTACCACCGCATCATGAACGACGTTATACGTCCATCATTATGGAGAGGAAACAGAGGAGACGTCTGGGACATGTGTTTAGAATGCCGAATGACAGTTTATTTATTTTATTTATTTATAAGATGGTACCACCGCATCATGAACGACGTTATACGTCCATCATTATGGAGAGGAAACAGAGGAGACGTCTGGGACATGTGTTTAGAATGCCGAATGACAGTTTATTTATTTTATTTATTTATAAGATGGTACCACCGCATCATGAACGACGTTATACGTCCATCATTATGGAGAGGAAACAGAGGAGACGTCTGGGACATGTGTTTAGAATGCCGAATGACAGTTTATTTATTTTATTTATTTATAAGATGGTACCACCGCATCATGAACGACGTTATACGTCCATCATTATGGAGAGGAAACAGAGGAGACGTCTGGGACATGTGTTTAGAATGCCGAATGACAGTTTATTTATTTTATTTATTTATAAGATGGTACCACCGCATCATGAACGACGTTATACGTCCATCATTATGGAGAGGAAACAGAGGAGACGTCTGGGACATGTGTTTAGAATGCCGAATGACAGTTTATTTATTTTATTTATTTATAAGATGGTACCACCGCATCATGAACGACGTTATACGTCCATCATTATGGAGAGGAAACAGAGGAGACGTCTGGGACATGAGTTAAGAATGCCGAATGACAGTTTATTTATTTTATTTATTTATAAGATGGTACCACCGCATCATGAACGACGTTATACGTCCATCATTATGGAGAGGAAACAGAGGAGACGTCTGGGACATGTGTTTAGAATGCCGAATGACAGTTTATTTATTTTATTTATTTATAAGATGGTACCACCGCATCATGAACGACGTTATACGTCCATCATTATGGAGAGGAAACAGAGGAGACGTCTGGGACATGTGTTTAGAATGCCGAATGACAGTTTATTTATTTTATTTATTTATAAGATGGTACCACCGCATCATGAACGACGTTATACGTCCATCATTATGGAGAGGAAACAGAGGAGACGTCTGGGACATGTGTTTAGAATGCCGAATGACAGTTGGCCGAGGATAACGCTGTTCTCACTCCCAGCAGGATCTCCTTTCATAACGTATTTCGTTCCATCGTGGCGGAGCTGAAGGAGTTGGACACGGTGTGGGAGGAGGTCAAAAGCATTGCGCAAGAAGGAGCGCAAGGGAGAGCTCTTGTTACCTCTTTATGCCCCTGAGTGGGGTTCAAAGGGAGATTGTATGTACATATGTATCATGACATCTGTCCCATATTTGTGTGGAAGATGCGTTTTGAAAGTAGTTTGACCATTAATATTTTACCACTTTCAAAACAAAATCATCATTATTGTTAGCTGTTATTTAAACGTTATCAATATGATATTTAAAATTAAAAACTATTCCACGTCTCTGCACTTTAATCGATCTTTTATTAAAGTAATCACCGATTATTGACCCGACGAATCTTCAATTAAAACTAAATAATTACTCTCAAACAAAGGTAGGTACAACAGTAACAATCTTTTAATGAACTGTGTTCAGATAATATTCCTGTCTTTAGACGATATTAAAACTTGTATTCACAAAGTGTTCCTACAAGAAACAACGTTATGCAACACTCTATGTTTTGATATGCACATAATAATCGTGAGACATAGTTACTTATCAAATAGACTAATGGCCTTTAAAGACGTCGTCGGAGGCTGTTGCAACGAATTCCAAAGTTGTGGTAGTTATCTGCAGTCAATACTCCTTTTCAATATCCTTGTTTATCAGACTCACTTTACTCCTTTTACTTCACACGTGCAATACTAAGCAAAAGAATTTGCCTTTCTCATCTTACCCTTGATTGTGCGATTAGTAAGCACCCTAGCGATCAGTACCCCTATTCAGAGGCGGCTCCTGCCTTAAATTACAGGGAGTGCATACAAAAAATGTACCTACCAACAGCGATTTTTCTTCTTCAAGAAGATTTTTGTAAATTAACATTTTCATAAACAAAGTTATTCTTATTAAGGCTAAGCATTCAATTTTGTTCATTTTAGTGTCTCTTTCCGAAACACAAGAGAGAAAATAATCTCGCAATTTATTACCAATAACTAGCCGTAAGGTGTAAGTACCCTCATACCATAATTTGATAGTTTGTTTTACACGAAGGAATAAGTTCCAAGTAGGTATATCTTAGGTAGGTGATCTCTTTAATAGTTTTTTGTTCAAACAAGAATTGTCCTTTTTTTAAAAATCCACTGTAATAATGATTGTTAGGTTAAATACACGAAACAATCTACAAGGAATCCTGTTATAATAAAAATATTGTTATTTTCTCGAAAAACGTTCTTCAACATTCTTCTGTCAATAATAATATTATAAATATTATGAACCAATATTGCATGCACGTATCTCAAAATTATCTTAATAAATTAACCGTTGGGCATATTTCATACGCACGTTTAAAGTGAAACCATTTGTCGAAATTCACTGCGAAATTATTCGTAAACTTCTCAAGGACATTGGAGCAGTGCACCGCGGAAGGCAGTTCCATCTCACTCTCGCACTGGGAGAACGGGCCGCCTCTGCCCCTTCTCTAAGTTTCCGTGACATTTACGCTGGCGTGAACTAATTGATTTTTATATAGAATCGTGTATAGCGCCCCTACAGAATACTTCGGAAATAAAACAATCCCCTAAATTTATCACTTACGTAAGTAATTTTTGGGAAAGGGGAACAGGTATTTGAGAAACGCACATGAGGTGGTTTCGAGACTAGCGGTGCCGAAAATCTTCTTCATTCATGACATGGATTTTTATCCTGAGAAAGATCTCTAAAGTGTATTTTTGTTTTTGATAATAATATTAATATGGTCGTTCCATGCCATAAAATAAAGTAGATGAAAACTGCAAGGCAATTCGATAAGGATTCTGACTGAAGTAATTCTTTAGTTCCAGAAAGCCCTATCATATTATGATCCTTTTCCTTGAAGCAAACCTGAGGGATTGGAGGTTTCGTTGTGGGTAGAGCTAGCCTGTATTTTTTATTCCAGTGTTGCCACCTTTGAAATAAAATTTGACCAAGACACAATATCCCTAAAAAAGGCTCATTTAAAAAAAAAGGTTATTGAGTAAAGATATAGCCCGGACAGCTAATGTTCATCAACACTTTTTTATTCCATTCGACCTCATTGAAGAGAGTAGGGTGTAAGATTAGCTCTAAGTGGGATCGCTAAAAGAGTATGCTTATAAATAACTAGTTTTTTAAAGGCGCCCGTGGCGCCCAACTATGGGCTTTTCCTACAAACATTGCTTTCTCATAGCTGAATTCACATGTGAGACTTCAAAATACTTGGTTGTTTTAACTCTTTATGAAAACTCAAAAAACAACTTAAACTTTTAATTACAAACTTTCCATTCAAATAGCTTTTAGCATGTGGGTATTTTAACTATTTGATCGCGTGTGTGCGTTAGTTTTCTGATTTGGTAAACTTTTTCATGCAAACTTTGCATTTGTATGGCTTCTCTACGCTATTACTTCACACGAGAATCTTTAAAAAAATAATTTGTGTGTAAATTTTTATTGCAAACATTTTATTCGTATGGCTTTTCTCCGCTATTAGCACTTGGTAATAGGACTCTATGAAAATTTAAAAAAAAACTTGAGCTTTAATCATGAGTTATTATTTGATTGATTAAACTTTTTATCGCAATTGTTGCATTCGTATGGCTTTTTTCTGCCATGAGTTTGTGTGTGATTCTTGAGTTTGCAAACTTTTTATTGCACACATTGCATTAGTAAGGCTTTTCTTCTCTTTTCTTCTCGTCTGTGCTTACGCACAGCGGGACTTCTATGAAGTCCCGCTGTGCGTAAGTTATGATTTGGTAAACTTTTTCATGCAAAATTTGCTTTCTTATGGCCGAGTTCATATGTCAGACTTTAAAGCACTTGATAATAGAACTCTACGAAACTTAAAAATAAAACTTGAACTTTTTACAACAAACTTTGCATTCAAATGGCTTTAATCATGAGTTATTATTTGATTGATTAAACTATTTATCGCAATTGTTGCATTCGTATGTCTTTTCTCCGCGCATGTCATTCTTTAAATTACTCGAGACCGCAAACTTTTTATTGCACTCATTGCATTAGTAAGGCTTTTCTTCACTATGAAGTCCCGCTGTGCGTAAAAGTTTCCTAATTTGGTACACTTTGCCTTCTTATGCCTAACATCGCATGTGAGTTTTTAAATAACCCGAAAAATTGTTTTTCTCTACATCAAGACCTTTAAAAAAAGTGCTCAGCCACCAGGCATAATAATAATATTATGTTACTGTCAGCTGTCAGCCGTATTAGTAGAACAAAATTTGTCCTTGTTGCGAGTGGCGCGCCATCTAGCGGCGTTAATGACATCAGTCAGTCATTCAGTGTTCAAGGCAAATATTATATAGATGAAATTTTCCTTCATCAATGGGGTTATATTGTACCAGGTCTGTGACATCTTTAAGTGTGGGGCAATTTGATAGTAATCAATGAAAGACAAAAAAAAATCAATTATTGATTCGGAAACCATCCAACCGATGTGTTCCAAGCCGGTTTTATTAGAAAGGTAAGAAAACAAAGAAGGTTTGAGACCACTATCCATACATAAAAACACAAAAAATGTTTCTACATAATAAAATGAGCAACTTTGGCACAATTCAACTGACGTTTTTGAACTGACCCTTAGCTGGTCTCATTTGAAAGATAATAATGCGAACATGGTTTTGAAAACTTAGTTTTAAATAGAAACACTGATCTGTCATTCTTATCAAAAGTTTTCATAATATGTGGTTATTGCGTCGATCATGTCAAACGATCGTAGCCGGGTATCCGCTTGTAAAATATATTTGCCAAACTTTGAATGTATCAATAATTTCCTTATGTTCTAAGTTTTGAAAGTTTATTTCAGTTCAATCACCTTTAACCCCTAACATTAATGATGTTGTATTGTGAGATTTTTATTGGCTTTTCTCATTGCCATCATCACAATAATATTGTATCCAACACTTTATCTATATAAAAGTTTTAAAAATAGGTAATTGTACATACACAGTACACACGTTTCTGCAGTGTTGTAAAGAAAACATCTTTCTTGTAAAGTAGATTCATACAAATTAGTTATATACCTGATATAGAAACAAAACCTAACGACATATATAAAAAAAGAGTATTAAACTGTTTGATTGTCTTATAATTTAATATGTAAAAGTCGTTTACGCCGTGAATGATTTAAATAACTAAATATCGTCCCTTTTATTGGGTAATAAATATACACAAACACGTTGTGAACTGTCGACAATTTGACTATATTCCCGTACTAGCAGTGATTTCTGCGGACATCTGTACCCCTATTCTGTAGCAACTGTAGGGTAATCACTTGAAAAAAAGTGACTATTAGGCGATACATTTTGTATGAAAAACGTCTATACTTATCGAATGCGAAAATAGCATATAGACGTTTTTCATACAAAATGTATCGCCTGTTTTGTCATAATTTTAAAAGAAATTTTTGAAAAGTAATTTACAAGGGGTCAGCGTGTATCAACGAAAATACTAAGTTACGGGCGAACTTCGCCAACTATTATAGGTGATATTTTTGTTTATTTATAATCAACTAGGTTTCCCGACAGACGTTGTCCTGTAGTCCTAACCAGAGGCGGCCCGTTTATATGTGCACTGCGCCACTTTATTAATGCGATTGAGTTAAACAAACAATATAAGAACATTAAAATATTTCTAAAACATCCTAATAGTATATATTATTCGTATTCAAAGCTCAGGCGGGAACAACGTGAGAATATAATGTATTATAATATACGCATATTATGCGCGCACACATTCTACCTCGCCTATGAAAAACCAACACAACATATATAAGAAGGCCTTAGTGCTGCGTCACATCGTGAGGCCCACCGTCCGCTTGTCTATATCTGTATGTGCGTACCTGTACACTATGATATCTGTCTACACGCCGGCAGCCGTGACGCGAGAGGCCAAAAATGGCCGCCAGCACTAAGGCCTTCTTATATATCTAGGTGGTGTTGTGAAAAACCGATACTGCGTGTGCACATTTATTTCGAATTTGCCCGATTTTTTTGTTGACTTGGTATAAAAAAAATTTAAAACGCTCGTAACTGTGCGGGGGAGTAAGTGGGGTGGGCTACTTTAAGAGCGGCAATCACGTATGCGAGAGTGAGAGAAAACTACCATCATAGATGGCGTTGGCGCGTCGCAGGAAGTCCGTTCCATACTAACTTTAATATTATATTTTATATCGTTTTTTTTCAACTTTTTATTAGTTATTCTGCTATCCGGAGCGGAGAAGAATCCAATAAAATCAAATATCGAAAGAATCTGTTCAGCCGATCTCGAGTTATAAGTAGTGTTCGCACTAACCCGACTTTCATTTATATTAGAGATCCATGGTGGGATTATTTAGATATAATATAGAGGTATAATATACCTTGTAGATTTAAGATTCCGGACGTATTAAATATTCGTTTTCAAAGAAGTTGTCGCATTTTAAACCGGTTTTAATAGATTTTATTCAAAATGCTTTAAAAAAAGTTTCATCCACTGTTAAAAAACAGCCAAATATTTGAAATTTAAATAAATAGTGCTGTCAAACGCTTTGATTAAAGAAAAATGTCGAAGCAAAACGAAATATCTATATACTTTTTTGTAGTTGTCAGTCTACAGTCTATATATATTTATAACATAGCTAAAACATTCAATCGTCAAACCTTTAGCTAGTAGCATTTTTACAGTTCATTTTTCAATGGGACTCATGACTTTTTGGATTTTAAATAAAAAATTTCCTTTAATATGAACGCCTAAAATAAATTTAACATCGATAAAATAAAACATTTATCACTGTAGGTTTACTTGTGAGGCTAATTACTATTACTAGGGCATATTACGGGAAAAAAAACAATTCATCCACATGTTTAATGATCTTATTTATTGGACTTATGACTTATTCATAACGCTTCGTACTCTTATTGTAGATTAATAATTTTTTTCTTAAAAACTCGGTGCAATTTAGCCAAACACTTTCTTATTACCTACCTACGTCGAGTACCTACATATTTTTAAGGAGAAGGTGTGATTTTATTGTATACTAACTTTCCCAATAAACATTTTCCTGTATTTACTATGAATATTGAATTTGTATACTTAATAATAAATTATTAATTACATTCTGAAAATCGCACCTCTATCAATGTCACTATCAAAAGTCAATGAAAATTCAATTATACCTATAAAAGCTTACACTATCATAAGTACTAACAAGGTTAATTTAATTTTTCTTAAATTTTATAATGTATCACGCATATTCCTTATTTTTTATTTCCTTATCATATTCTCCCAACATAAGCAAACACAACATAAAGAGTAGGTATAAGCGACATTGGTCCAGCCGTTTAACCTGCATCTCACACCTGCAGCTTGGTACTTAATAAAGTTTAAAGTTTAAACTTAAGTGAAAAACGGCTAAAAATCAGTAGGTACCTTCGACTAAAAATTAATATTACTGTAACCCATGTACTTTGCAATTAGAATCAAACCGGAAATTATGCGAATCCATAAAAACTAACCGCATAAATGTGCGTACTACATACAAATTATTTATGTATACTGCCCGTAATAATATATTTCAAAAGAATTCAAGCAAATAAATTTGTTTATGTCTGCCGATCATTTCAATAGTCTTCAAGATACGTTAATTAGGATTTGCACAGTCAATTATTAAGTAACAAGATTTTGATCTCGGATCAGGAAGCTTCGCAACGAGACTTCCGCTGTTAATTTCATTCGATGGCCTTCTAGTTGTCTGTCAGTACGTATCTCTGGTAACATCGATGATTTTTACAGTCACTTGTTATAACTTTACTTTTATTCAAGTCATTAATAATAATTATAATCGATAGTTCCGGAACAAACTATAATATTATTTTTTCAAGAGATGATCAATGAAATACTTCAGTGGTCTAGCTAGGGTCAACGCTTCGCTAACGTTTAAATAATAATAATATAACACTTTTCTATACAAAGGTGTCAGTATAGCCGGCGGAACTTATTGCCTGGGGCAATTTTTTCCAGTCAACCGGTCCCGTCCAATCTGAGACAGGCCAACCCCGGGTAGAAATTTCAAGTGAAAAAACACTTACGAAAACTCTGAACCGACCGGGAATCGAACTAGGGACCTCGGATCTGAAGTCCACGCCAATACAACTAGGCTAACGAGGTCGGTGTTTAAGCTGGATTTGATTCCAACCAAGCCACAGTGATTTAAACGAAGTATATATTTTCAATTTAAACATGGCCTATCTCATATCGGTTGACTGGATAAACTGCCTCAGACAATAAGTTCCCCCGACTATGCTGCCACATTTGCATACAAAAGTGTTGAATTATTTAATTGCATTTTTGACATCTTTCCATTTTATTTTTTTCTTCTTTTTCTTTGGATAGGTATACGTCTTCCACTCGTACGGATCCTTGTCCCATGCAATTGTATTTCTTCTTTCTCTGATTAGGCCTGCTGACTTATTCCTGTTGTAATGCTCTTCTGCCAGCTTGTGTATCCAGAATTTTACCATCATTAGAACTTCCATTTACTGTCACGATTACCGCCAGTCTTGAATCAATAATAACGTAAATCTTCAAACACAAATAGGTACATTAATGATGATAGGAAAAGTTACAACTGGGAAAGATTTAAAATGCATCAGTACAATACACCGTATGCATCTATACTTTTACCTTTGAACATGATCTGAACATATTTACTAAAATTCAATTAACAATATTAATAATTGAAACTTCGTTAAAACAATCACAAAATATAATATTGTTTACTATAAAACGTTTCATGTATACCTACTAATATATATATAGAGGAAAGATTTGATTGTTTGTTTCTTTGCATTGAATAGGCTCCAAAACTACTCAACCGATTTGAAAAATTCTTTCACTTTTGGGAAGCTACACTATTCCCGGGTAACATAGACTATATTGAATTTTCAAAAAAAATGGGATCTAAAGATCCCATTTTTAAACTAAAACTAAAACTCCAATAATGTAACACAAGGTAAAAAAAAATTACCTAAAATATTATTTACATCATGTGCGCTGTGAAAACTATTGATGATAGAATAAAATAATGTGCTTCAACTTTGTAGAAGACATCAATATTTACAAAAAATGTCGCGACAGCATAGGTATAACTAACTTGTATAGTTATGCCACAATAAGTGTTTATTTATTTTAAAAATTTAATTGAAATGCTGCCTTTAGAAAAGGCTCTTCATTTGTCTTCTTCTTCTTATGGTCGCTCACAATCTGACCTCCAGAGACCGAAGCCATTGGATCGCGTCATCCGTCAGTGCGTGCAAGTCCTGTAGTCCTTTTTCAAATGCGTATATGGGGCACTCGTTAATCAGATGGTCGATTGTTTGTGTAATCCCACATGCACATGCTGGTGAGTCCATCCATCCCCATTTATGTAAGTTGGAAGCGGTGCAGCCTACATCACATCGTATTCGGTTAATTTAATTTGTATCTTGGTATTACTCCTTGTCCAAAGAAATTAGTTCATATTCAAGACTGCTTCAATACGTTTATAAAACTTTTTGAATTATACAATCGGACATTCCATTCGAAAGATACCACGAGTTTAAAAAGTAAGGACCTATAAGAAAAAAAAGAGTGGTCGCCGCTCTCCGTGGCTCACTCTGCTCATCTAGGCATCGATATAGGGCGTCACTGGGGTACGAGCCGTACGGGATGGGACCATTAGAATGCTACATTAATCCAGGTTAAAAGGCTGTAGAATATTTAAAAAAAAAAATAGGGATCTTCATGAAAACTATTTTTTTTAAATAGGTACCTATTTCCCGTGCGAAGCTGGGGCAGACCGCTAGTTTAGTATATGCAAAATGTTAAACCCAATGTTTGAAATGTGAATTCCATCATGTTCTACTACTCGCTATCTTGCAACTCTCAAACAAACAATCTTATACTGCGAGCTTGTTTGGATCTGACACTTTTTTACCGTATTTAGTTAGTCAATGTATTAACAGAAATTAAAAGCCAGTTTTATTTATTTTAAGAAACTCCGAAACTCTGCGATGTCTGAGAGTGCATTTAAACCAAACGAACATAGAGCCAGAGCTGGAAGAAAAGTAAAATTTCTTTTATCGTTATACTGGACACCATAGAAACAAAAACTAATAAATAGGCGATGACAGTTCTCTCTCGTTGTTTCGTTGTTATTTTATCAACGATCAAGAAAATATAACAACTTATTTTCCAGCTTTATGTTCGTTTAGATGTTTTGCGATGGAGTTAGAAACAAAAGTCGTTACTAGATATATCACGTCTACAGGATTGATACAATAAAAGTGTTAAAAAAGTGGGTGACGAAATATCATCAAACAGTAGACGACCTAAACGCTCATCGAAAAGATGGAAGGAGAGTTGGACATACACGTCTCAAGAATGAGAAATCTGAGAATAAACAGGACACAGTTCTATACCATGGAAAAGATAATTTAGGTGTCAGCAAATGACTTAACAGTGACGTTGTCAGTCCAATTACCTTCTTGTGACTGCAAGTATCATCAGCCACCAAAGACTAAGAAGAAAAACAACAATTACTCGACAAACACGTACAAAATAACCTACGTCAACTGGTCTCTAGATCTAACTCCATCATACATACTAAGCCTTAAAAGATATTCATAAAAAATCAGCACCACAAAGTCTTGCAAAAGTCGTAAACCAAAGGTCCGGTCCAGTTATAAAAACTGAAAATGGAAAAATGGATTTAATTACATTCAGTCTACATAATATGTAGTTGACTAGTTTTATGCCCTATGGTCTCAAGAAATAAACGATAGCAAAAAAGTTCCTAATTTCTATCAAGCAACATCAGAAAATCCTCACGTAAAATACCATTTGATGCATACCTACCTACGTGTTGGCCATTCTTCTATACGGGTGTGTGTCCTCGAGCCTTATCAAACGAAATATCTCCGCATTCGAAACACATTGCCACAAAAATAATATCGTAATATGGTGGTAGGTACCACCGCATCACGAAAGACGCTAAACGTATAGATGATGTTTATCCTCTAATCAGGATCCTGAAGACAAGTAAAACTATTTTATTCAAAACTAAGTGGGGTCACTAAAGGATAAAAGAAAACTAGATGAAAAAGCTTTGGCCTCCTCAACAAAGTTTTCCAAGCCTTGCAATCTATCCTGCGAAACAGATTCCCATGATTTCATCGACAATGATTGGTTAACGAATATGGACATGGATTGGGCATGTTGACAGGTTCGGTTTAGAAATGTCAACAAAGAATCTTGTAGAGAGTGAAAAAATTTGAACATGGAAAATTTCATGTAGGAATGAAGGTAGTCTACTTATCACAAAATATTATTCCACATTTTTGATATTGCATATAAAGTTCAAAGGAATTTGCTGAAATGATTTTTGAAAATAAATGTCGTCACGCTTGTGTAATATTTTCATGTATTATTAATAATATTCAATTGATTCTCTGGCGGTGTCATAAAGGTCTCGGGCAGACCTTGCGATTTTTTACATCGCGTACAAAAGCATCGCTCTATGATAAACGATTATCATTACCGCGGTATTATCTTGACAAAATTTATAATTGACGAAGCTACGTCACGAATATAAAAATTTTCACAGTTTTGATAGTGGAGTGATGCGAGCGTAGAGTCATTCTCGTTTCAACCACGATGAGGCCAGTTCGTTATGCTCCGTAGACATAATATATGGTGGGCTTATTGAACAAGTATCGCGAAGAATTTGTTTTTGATCGTTGCTAACGGAAAACGGAACGCGCCGGAAACCCGTTTCGTTTTCGAACGAAAGTTTAAAAACGTACGAATTTTAAATTATTCATCTCTATCGATCAATTTTATTTATGTGCAATTTCTCTTAAATTTATCGAATAAATTTTTCATTTTTTTTCATTTTCAGAACGACACAGCCTGATTTGCCGCGAAGTCTATAACTAACATTCGATGTCAAAATATCAATGTGCTTCTGTCAAGTGTAAATTATTATTGGTGTCTTTCTTGTGCAATAGCTTGTGCTAGTGTGAATAAAGTTTTCTTTTAATAATTTTATAATATTTAATTTATAATAAAATTTCATATAAATAAAAATGTCGGGTTTTGTAAAAATCGCAATGGATGATTACTATTCTGATAGTAATTGGACAACCATTATCAAAAAATATTGGATGCAAGCTGAAACAATTGCTGGTGAGTAACTTTTAATTTTTTTTATTTAAAAGTACCTTTTAAAATATTTCTTTATCAAAGACTAAAGTTTCTGTAAAGAACACACCCATATTGACAAAATGACAGTTATTTAAAAAATGTGGTTTTCTCAATTCAATAATAATTCCAATAAAATAGTTCTTATAAAATACATGTAATATTTTTCTTAGGAAAAAACTACAAGTACATCAAAAATATTAAAAATCACATCAATACAAATCATCTTAAGCAGTAAACATCTCTTCTCGTGGAAAAAATTGTGACGTTTCGTCAATTCTGTCAAAAATTTACATTTCTAATGACATTCAGACTCTTAATTTAAAAACATTCGATTTTCAAAAAAAAATATTCCATAGAAATATCAAAAAATATTCGCATTTTTTTTTCTTAACCATAAACTAAAGAAAATAATATGGGAAAGACCATAGATACTTGATACAAGGTAAAGGTGTCGCTCACGAGAATAATTATTACTTTAATAACGAGACCCGTCTACGTGTTTCAACAGCACCTACCTGTAGAACTCACTTTCACTGTCATGTGTTCAAGACGTTTTGATCAGGTGTTGGTCTGTCGGTATTATTTATTCTCATGCTCATAAAATCTGTAATAATTATTATTGTTCACATCGGTAAAAAACGACTAAGCTTTATTCTTAAGACATTATTTTACTACGAACGTTAAATTCATGAAATGAATGGTTAAAAAGTAGGTTTATGAAAAAACTTGTGCTCTAAAATCATGCTTCGGTTTTTACAAGCTTATAAATGTATGAATGTTACTTAAAAATCACTTGTAATAGAATAGACTAGAATATAATAAAATAGATAATATTATGTTTTTCATGTTGTGAGTTTGAAGAACCCGTTTTCCTTGTAACAACCATAATAATATAACGAATAGAAAATTTGGTTTTTAGAAATTATGGACAATATTAAATAGAGTTTATATAGAGTTTGATTAAAAGATTAGATATACCTGTTTAAAAGACTGATTGTTGCATTAAAGTAAAAAAATATATAATGTCTTAATGTATGAAATTGCGTCGTCGGTCAAAGCGAGGAAGTCTGATAAGCTGCCGTGATATGCCCTCTTTTCACACTCAACAACCACATTAACACCTGACAAACAGGAAACTTGACACGGAACTTTACTTTTTCCACCCCTTTTATGTTATACGAAATGTGACTGGAATACGCTAAAATAAATAAATAAAAATCTTATAATTATAAGTAAATTTGAAAAAATCAAGAGAAAAATTCAAAAAGCTTAAAATGATTTTTGATTATCGCACTGGAATACATTTTTGTAATATTTAAAATTTGCATTGTTAGTAATTCATCGATAACCGCAAAATATGTTACAAAATCGGAAAATTGTATTATTGTGAGGTTTCGCGCTTGCCCTAAAAGACTATTTTGCCGCGCATCATGACAGAAAATTTTAAAGAAATGGGCGTGAAATAACATTCCATTTTGTTTTAATCAATTTCAAATTACCTTTACTATTTGACCCAAAATGGAATGCTAACTTACCAGATAATGACTAGTTTAGGTCTAAAAATTGATTGAGTTTTGACCCACTCCTTCCACGATTTAACATAATATTCTTTAGATATGTATACTTTCAAAATACCTACTACAATGTTTGATAAAAAAAAATTCATTAGATTTTATTGGGTACTTATGTTATAAATATGCGCATTTCCTTAAAATTAATATAGCTTTTTATTGTCGAATGATCCTTTGAGTTTCTATATAAAAAAGATCTTTGTAAGAAGTTAAATCGGTTAATCACTTTATTTGGTTAATATAAACAACCATATAACGTGCGGATTGCTGAAAGCATTTTCTAATAACAAACTCAGTAGGTAAACTTTTATACTAACTGATATTTTAAGCAATCATGCCAACTAAAATTACCAAAAAAAAAACTCAAATTTTTTATGTAGTTACACAAAAAGTGAATAAACAAACAAATATTTCTGTAGAATGAATACACGCAATCAATCATTGCAAGATCTACCAACATTCCGAATAATAATGTAAGGTCATTAACGTTCCAAATTTCTAATAAAAGTTTTTCATAATAAGTATACAGGCGTGCGTAAGAAAAGAAAACACCCGCGTAGGTACCTTTGCGGAACACAAGACGTCTACGAAAACCGTCTAGACGGTCTAGAACTAGAACTTGTACCTACTTGCTCGCATTGTATAATACATGTGAAGGTATTCAAACCCATTTAGTAATATGTATAACCAAACTAGGTACTTAATAATTATGCCCACGTTGAAAGAGTGTACCTTTAATGGTCGGAGCGATACGGAGTGAACTGTGTACCAATATATCGGATACTCAAAGCTATATGAACCAAGCTAGTAACTAATAAGTAAGCTTTTCACTTTATTATAAAAAACTCGAAACATAATTAATTATAAGACTAGCTTAGCGGATAAGTTAGCTTTGGTATTAAAAGTTCAGGGTTCGATTCCCGGTGCTTACCGTTTACCTCTTTCAGGGCACAAGGTTTGCTAGAGTTAAAATTACAAAAAAATATTTTTTTTCTCCCTCATGGTTACATTGTAAAAAAAATAACTACATAGATAACGATTTAAGTTCAATTCCTAGCCGTGTCATTTTTTTGTATTTTTTATACATATTAAGTACTAAAAGTTTTTATCCGATGAAAAATAGGCCAAAAAATGCAAATTATAATTCTTTAATTTTTTAATTATTATCTAATATTATTTTTTTAATTCCAAATCTTATCGAAGTAGGTTAGCCATAGCCATCTCAAGATATAGAAATATTCATTCTAATATCTTAAGAAAGGTATCCAATGGTTTTTAATGTCGAAGTTTTCAATATCACAGTAGATTTAGGATAACAATTTCAAATACAATTTCAAAAAATCTTATTTATCAATTTCATTGAAAATTTATGCCATAAAAATAATATTTTTCCACTAAGAAAAAGCAAAACTTGACGCTTAGTAAATGATACGAATAATACAACATTTTAAGTAACTTACTACAGTTTAAAAAAAAATAATTCGAAAATGTTTTTTAATGCATTACATTATATTAGAATGTAAAAATTTTTTTCAACCAACCTGTATAGAGACAGATTGAATAAATAAATAAAAATTGCTACCTAATCACTTTCACGTGGTCAGTCAAATAAAAAAAGAGTTCTTATATTCATCACTATGCACTACTACTAAACTGCTCGTATATATTACACGTCCGCTAAAATTATTTTCATAAATTTAAATAATAAAATTTAATGTTGGTATTTTTTATAGAGTGAAATTAATAATATGTTTTTATATTTTATCTTCCTATCAAATATATCAAAGAAAATTTATAATATACCTACCTATATACCTACCATTATACTCGAACGTTTACACAGTATGAAAAAATACTATGTTACTTCTCTAGACTATTGTCTCCAATTTTCTTAACCAGTTTGGATTTCTGCTCGTGTGATAAGTTTTGATTCAATAAGGGCCGACGTCAGATTAAATAAAATGGGATGAAACCGAATAAAAAGATAATCTCTGCTTATGGTAGCAATGTTTGAAAAAAAGTCATGATTTTAAAAGCTTCAGATAATGGCAAAAATGCGCTGATAATGCTATAGAAATGAAAGCTCTTATAGGAGCATAGCCGCGAAGAACCTCAGAATCGGAGATACATAGAAGAATCAGAAACATGCTGGTGCAAATATGCAAAGCAATGAATGAGGTTGTACATACCATTTTTTTATGTTATACATACATACATACATTCTCCCTTTAAGGCCCCCCGCACACCGCAAGCCAGCCCGGAGGAGACCAATCCGCAGCTAACCCGACCCACACGAAACCGACCTCCTATAGCTCAATAGAAGCAATAAAACGAAAAAACCGGCCCCGGACAAATCAAGCCCGCCGCGAATTACCCCCAAACCAACCAGCAATGCGGGGGCCTAAGCCCCACTCGGGAGCATAGGGATATGTTATAATAATTATAAATTATTGATTATCAAATTCAACCTAAAGAGTGTTTTTTCACATACCTAGAAGCGCTAAGTAAATTCCTTATAGATTGCAAAATTATTGATATGATATTTTATTAATTTTTGGGTAAAAAAATATCGAGACTAATTCTTTAGGTAGGTACTTAAAGTTATCAACTCAACAGGTTAACAAAATGGGGTAAGATATTTTTAGAGAAGGTTCATAGTATTTTTAGAATTTCTAAGCGCAAATATTGTTTGTTGCAATTTCACTATAATTCACTATAATTATTTTCGCTATATACATATATTTATTTTTAGTTAAATAACCTATTTATTTCGAATCAAAATAAATATCAATTATTATTATTTTCGACAAGATCTATTAGGATATATTTAGGTGCCTTTGTATGTTAAAAGAAAGCACCTAAATCAAAAATCTTGATTCTGTCAAATTCATTCAAAAAGATTCTTCACTAGAATATCACTACTAACAAATACATATTATTAATTATCTGATCAATTAACTAACATACAAAGTTACTTGAGACTGGCCAGGAACAACTTGAAGGCTTTCGAGGGGTCGCATTCTTCAACGGCCTCAGTGCAGAATTGAGAGGCACCACACACGACATGAATTTAAAAAAAATTAAAACGAAAATTCGCGACTCCTTGAGGGCCTCGGTGAGAGCCCTGGAGTGAATGACTTATTTCTTGTTTTCGGTGTTGGATTGGGGTGGTTTTTGTAATTTGTGTGTCTGGATGTGTTTGTGTATTCATTTTAAGTAAATTTAATTTATAAAAAAAAAAAAATGGAAAGGATTTGACTCTGGTATGGGATATGGTACACATATTGATATTTTCTCATTCTTAAGTCACCTCTCCAAAACACGAGTTTTTACTCACATTGGAGAGCAAACATTCAATATATTGCCTTATTTATTTGTAAAATTGTAAATTGCCTTAACTTTTCTGTGAAATAAATAATTATTATTATTAATTATAATAATGCAAACAGAATGACAAAGAGAATTTATAAGGCTGAAACGAAAGATGTAAGAAAGCGTGACTGACCAAGTATGTCAGAAAGAGAAGGCGGAAGAAGCGAAAGAAGCGAAAGAAGTGGCGTGATACGTAAAAGAAGAATGGAGGACCGTTCTCTCTGCCTACCCCGTACGGGACACGGCGTGATGCGTAATATAAATTCAAAAAAAATGCTTTCAAAAAAAAACCTGTGTTTACAAATCAGTATAAAAAATATTAAATATACATTTTTGTTAAATTTTTCACTACTTTCGCCTACTCTGTGTTAGCTTAAATTATTACCACATGAGTCATATTACTTATGCAACAAAGATTTTTAGAAACGATTTCACCGGTGACATTGAAATTTAAGAGATAAAAAAATATTAACAGCGGATTTGCGGTTAAAAGGAAACCCATATTAAACAAACTGGTTAAAATATTTTATTGAAATGGATAGTATATCGTTGTTACACACAAATTATAAGTCATATTATGTTCGTCAGGTGCATATAAAATTAGACTCAAGTGTAAACATTTATAAGATTGCAACCAAAATAACAAATATAGCATAACCCGAGTGAAATTCCATAAAGAATAATTATTGATCGATTCACCTTCCTCTTAACGATATTAAAAAAAATGTATTGATAGAGCATTTTCTGACTGGAGTGATTATTGACAGTTGGAGAGTAATTCTAAGGGCAGTTATTACCATTCTATAAAATTAAGCATTTCACGAAAGCCATGGTATCGTGGACTCAAATTTAATAAAAAGCAAGTAGTGACATTATCACGAATGAGATTCAATCATCACAGATTGGATGGTCATCTTTTCAAAATTAATCTCGTGTCGTCTCCATGGTGTGAGTGCGGATTGGACATGGAGTCGATGGACCATGTTTTTTTGGGTTGCCCTATTAGGGACGCATCACCTATATACTTTAATATCCCTGATGTCCAATATCCGATAAATATTGCCCACCTTCTTAGTATTAATTGCCGAAATATTTGTAAAATCCTTTTGTATTTTGTAGAACAAAATATGATTTTAATCTGATTCTTTTTTTGTCTTTCCTTAACTCTTGGAGATGAATATTGTCTATTATTTTGCTAATATCTATTATAATTTAAACCACGGCACAATACGTCCCGAATCGCCGGTTATCTAGAAAAAAAAATATTGATCGATGTGAGTTTCACTACATGTGATTTCAGATATGTCAAAATTCTCATAAAAGCCGACAAAGATGCTTTCTACAGACAAATTTGTCTTGAATTTTAATAAACATACTAATCAAAAAACATGTGCAATAGGCGGGCTAGTTACTAAATGACAATTTCTACACGAAATAGATATTTTTTTTATTTTCAACCAAACAAATTTAATAGATTTTACAAAATTGATATGACATTAATATTTTTTGATAAATTTAGTATATACGTATATAGTTTTTCAATAAATCTACTCCCTGTCTGACCCTATTTAGGGGGACAGGGAGGCAACAAGAGCCCTATAGTTTATACTGGTAACAAAGATGTTGAATAATTACAACAATATTGTTACTGAAAATATTACCTACAGTTTAAAATATATCTGAGTAAATATTTAACTAGTTTAATTTTGTCATAAAACGGTATGCTCTTAAATTTTGGCGGAACTTTCTTAGATGGCGCTTAAATTGATCAGATCAAATAGCGGGTTAATTTAAAGGAATAAATGTAAAATCTTGAACTATCAGTCAAAAAGCACTTTTTTCTAGGCTTAACCTCAACTCAACCTCAATGAGTGTGATAAACCTTTTTGTTCAAAATTAACTTTTGATTAACAAATTGAATTTTGTTCATCAAACTCAATTTTTTAGAGTACATGTAAATTTACACATGACTCATATTTTGCATGCAACGATTAAATGATTTGATCGTATAAAGTACACCGTGATACAGGAAACATTGCACCAATAGTCACCTTGTCCCAAATCACAGCTAGCTGTTTTAGAACTTGTTCACTATTGCAAAAGTGCATGTGAGCTATGGTTACAGATATGATCACTCGCTTGCATAGAACGCAGGACTGCATGGTGGTTGCACTGCCACATGAATCCATGGCTATTATCTTATTACAGCAATAACATTCAATTTTATTGCCTTTGAACGTTTCTCTCTCACGTCGATTAATAGTCTCTAACATTTTCTACTTTTGATTTTCATCTACCACAAACACTATCTATTAAGTGATTGAGTTGTTAAGGTAAAGTTATGGCATTAAGGCAGCCTTCGAAACAGCAGAATAAATTTGTAGTCAAATTGTAATCGAACATGAGAATTCATCTTAACTTAATTTTCAATCCGTTGCAGTCCAGTGCTGAACCAAGGCCTCTTCAACTGTCCTCCAACCATCTCTGATCTCTCCCTCCTCATCCAACTACGTCGTTCCTCCATCTTGCTGGTGGTCTACCTACTCTCCTTCTACCTGTTCTGGCGGGCCGTTCTAAAATCATACGGCTCCAGCATCCACTCTACGACACACGTCCTGCCCATACAAAATAGCGATGCGTTTTGACAATATCCTCAACTCCTCGTTATCAAAATAAGAAAATCATTTAATTTGGTGATTTTGAATACTTTAAGCACTACTACTTCTTGAAATTCAAAATTCAATAATTTTGTATATTTTACATAGATATCAACAAAAATGCAAGTTCATTTTCCCATCGAACGGCTGGCATAAAAAAGGTTCATTTTTTTATCGTGATTGTAAATCAGTTATATAGTCGAGATCTGTGGAAAATTTGACATTTCTTCCCGTAGCAACATTTGTATGTAGGAACCTCTGTTGAACCCACTTATCACATACCTATTTTTTAAAAATGATGTTTCCCGCGGCTATTTAATATAATTGCGTAATTGCCATAGCAACTATCGTCTTATAGACGAAAATCTATATATTAATAGGTAGGTACGTGAAAGAAAAGCTTTGTGATTATTTTTACGAAAATTGCGCAGACGTAGGTATAAATGAAATTTCGCACACTTACATATAGTTTACATAGAGAAGGAGTGGCAAATGTCAATATTTCTTTCAAAATTATGCATAAAAATAGATTAAATCAATAATAAAAACATTACGCACACTACCAGGGTTGCCACGTGTTCGGTATTTTTGCTCCATGTTCGGTGGTCGGTATGAAAAAAATACCGAACTATGGAGTGTTCGGTATTTTTATTTTCGGGAATGATTTACATTTTTTCTCGTGAATTCATAACCTCCAGGACAGCAAATTTTGAAAATGACCTTTTTTTGTTTTGGTTCGGTATATTTTTGAAAAAAACCTGGCAACCCTGCACACTACTGTAATGCTATGTATTTCATACTCACACACAATTCGATGTATTTGACATTTTTTGACACAGATCTTTTGTTTATCTGTGGTCAAATTGAGAATAGATTAATATTTTTTTGTATTAAATAACCACAGAAAAAAACTTTGAAATATCAACATTTCAAATTTGACGTACCATGTCATTATTTTTTAAAGTAAATTGTGAAATAGCACTCGCTCAATTTTTGCTAAAAGAATCTTAATAATGTTCAAACTTATAATCTAAATTAGTAATTGTTGAATTTCGAGCACTGGGTCGACCACTAGTATAATTAAATTTGAAAAATAGTAGGTATATTGTAGGTGTCTATATGAAACTAATTTCGCGTGGGGCTAGTTTTTGAACGAAAATAGCGGCTAAGAACGAACTTATAGAATATTATTATACAGGATATTTTTTACCGGCTCCAAACAGTTACTACTTTAGTTTTTACGTCTAACCCTAACCTATATTTTTATTAAAGCAATATTCACATGAAACAATATTGAAATCGCACAACTTATGTTATTCATTTCTTACAATAAAAACAAGTGAAAACAATATAACACATTAAAAACAATCTATTAAATTTATTTTATGTAAATTATCGATTGTTTTGCATACGTTACGTGTTATGTTTTTGCTATATTTTCAACACTACTTGAGAATAATTTATCATAGCACCGTAAGTAAATCATAATGGGACATATCATAAACCTGCAATATTATAATATTCATTATAAGGTACTCCGTCAAATTAACCTTCTACTGCTTTATTTAAAAACTACGATCAGTGGAAAAAATAGCTCATCGATAGAAAATATCACGATCAAGCTGTCATCGAGATAGTTTAATGCATATCGCTTGATTGTGATCTCGGTAGATTTTGACCCGCCATATTGCATTTAATGTCAACTGACGGTTATTTCGAGTACCTATACAAGAACGCTTTTTATAATAAATAGTAAATACACTGTATTTAAGTTTTTTCCTCGTCCAAATATGTGCTCCCTTCATATTTTTGTCCATTGTGTTTTGGTTTATCATTTTAATAATAGAAAATTTAACAAAATAAAGCAAATATGCATTCTCGTAATCATTCGAGGGCTTGAAACCATGAACAACTAAATTTATAAGAAATTTATTGACGTTTTGAAGAAAATATTCAAAGAATACTTTTTAAGTAGGTACAAATATTAAAATTGAAGTGATCAAACGTGAATTAGTTCATTTTGGCTGAAACATAAAGGTTTCGTATGATTAAATAAGGACTTAAATATATATTGATATAAAATAAATAATAAAAAAAAGGTACCTATTCTTCATCAATAACTCGAAATCTTTCAAATCTGACATAGCGCATCTTGGTTGTAAACACTCGCGTTGCCCGGCTACTATTTTGTTTGTTTACAAAATTTTGTATGAAATGTCATCTTCATACATAACTTTTTTTTTTACCTATCACGCCGTATCCCGTAAGGGGTAGGCAGAGAGAACGGACCTCCACTCTTTTCTATCCAAGCATACTTCTTTCGCTTCATCCACCGACATAACATTTCTCATACACCCTCTCCTATTTCTCTTACTTCTTACATGGCCTTCCTTGAGGACGGAATCGATGTGTTCGATCCACGTCAATCTCGGTCGGCCACGCTTTCTTACACCTTTCCTTTCAGCCTTATGAATTATCTTTGTCATTCTGTCTGCATCCATTCTTTCCACATGCCCAAACCATCTCATCTTATTAACTTTCATCTTTGTCACAACACTTACTTCCATACCACATTCCTTCCTAATATTTTCATTCCTTTCCATATCCCATAAAGTTTTTCCACATATTCTTCGTAGAGATTTCATCTCTACTGCATTTATACTACATTCATCTTTTTTCGTCCATGTCCACGTTTAACAACCATACATTATCGATGGTAACAGGATTGCGTTATGCACTAGTTTCTTTGCTTGTATTGAGACGTTGTTGTTTCTCATTATAGGTCTTAGCGCACCGCCCACCCTGCAACCAGCAACTTTCCTACGCTCGATTTTTTTCACACTTTCCATTCCGACTAAACATGCTTCCTAAATACACATACTCATTCACTTGCTCAAGACATTCATTTCCTACCGTTATTTTGCAATTCGTTCTTGCTTCATCCCTTCAAATACCAAAACCTTTGTTTTGCTGACATTCATTTTTAGACCGTTTTTTGCACAATTTTCAAACCACTTGGCACAAGTTCTTGCAAATCATTTTCACACTCAGCCATAAGTACTAAATCATCGGCATACATAAGCGCACATACCTTTATTCCATTCAATTCAACCCCTATATTTATATCTTTTAACCCGCTGACGCAAAAATCAAAAAACAAATTGAACAACCATGGTGACATGACGCACCCTTGCTTCACACCCTTCGTAAGACAGAACTCCGGTGAAAGGTGACTATTCACCTTCACACACGCAGTACTATCCGAATATAGCGAAGCAATGCCACGAATCAACCGGTTGTTCACTCCATAGATTGATAGAACCTCCCATAATTTACCCCTATCTACCCTATCATATGCCTTTTCCAAATCTACGAATGCACAGAAAAGCTTCTGATGTTTACTCAAAAGCTTCTCCGTAACAAACGCGGATTAAATATTGTTTTTATAAATAAAGTAAAAACTGATCAGTGAATGGTCGTAATCTAACGATTAACGATTTTTTTATAAATAATAATAAGTTTATTCATTTTTATAACATTTACAATGAAACAAAATAAAAGCATACAAAGAATATACAAAAGTGGTTTTGTTTTGCCTCCTCACTAGGCATAGCCTGTATCGAGTTTGGCAATTAAATAAGACGGTTAAGGTTCTCTCATATGATTGTTGATGTTTTCAGGGGAAGTTTTTCCATTCGTTCGCTAACTTAAATCAAATCGTAAATGATTTCATACCACATTAAGTTAGCCGTCACGGTTTTTCATTTCAAAGGAGGATTTGGGTTAAGGATTTGTTCACAGTCCTATATCATAATATGTGTCACATTTTTACATGCGTATGACGAATAACCACACGTTTCAAATTGTATTAAATATTTACCCAGTACAAACTATTTAAATACAAAGTTATATAAACAGTCGGTTGACATTGACACAAGGTTTGTGTGATGCCAATGTCATAATATCATCTAGCAAGACTGCAATTTCGTAATATTTCTCAAAACAACGCGATTCCGTTTCTTAACAAACGCACTAGGTACCTACACACGCACTTGTGTATTTTGCACATCATATTATAATATCGAGTAGATTTCAACATCTTCTCTTTTGTCATTTACTACAAAGCTCTAGCGTGACTCAGCTTCGGGATATTTCTGTATTTCTGAAAGTGAATGGTTGACATAACAGTATGGCAGTACTTCATCCCATACACGGAACATTATCCACCGAAGTTGGTCAGTTAGGACATAGCCTTATTATTTATAAATTTGTATTTTGTGAAAATACATAAAATAATAATAATATAGGTACCTATAGTTAAATTAACAGTAATATACCTTGTACACCGTTATACAAATGTTCAACCACTGAATTCAATCAATGCAACATTCCATACATAAAAAATACCGAAAATAATTCAATTATTCTTTAAAATAAGAACTAAAATTATAGCGAGAAGTATAACAAAAATATGTGATAATTTTTATAAAGGTGATAAAATTAAATGATTTTGTTGTTCCAGATCCTCGAGTAGAAGGATGGCTGCTATTCGACACCCCCCTGCCCACCCTAGTGATGGTCCTGGTCTACCTAGCAGTGGTGGTGGTTATCTTACCCCAAATAATGAACAACAGAAAACCATTCCGCCTCAAAAACACACTCATCGCATACAACGCCTCGCAAGTCTTACTCTCCAGTTACATGTTTTACGAGGTGAGATATAAAAACTATAATACTTATTAAGCTCTTTTTCAACTCTTGGTCAGCGTCAAGTCCTGATGCATTCAATCAAATATTTTAATGTTATTTCAGTTGCATATATCTAAAAATTTAATTTGATAGGGAAACCAAAAAACAATAAAAAGAATATTTATAAAGCAGTTCACACAACAATACTCAAAAACACTTTATATATAATATATGCAAGGGTACTTTGTAAATAGATCATTGAGAATGTTTGCAAGATGGAATAGAATAGTTAAAATAATAAAATTTATGAATTCAATAAAACAATCTACCTACTAAAAGAAAAGGATTGAAAATATTGCAAATAGCTTAATAATTTAATTAATTTATTTATTATAATGATACACAAACACAGAACAGATATAAATATACATAAGAAAAACATGCAGGTAAGGTACAAGCTGAGGTAATCTGCTCCACAATTACATGTGCATACAAATTATTGACTACTTTTGAAACATATAATCATATCTTAAATCAGTTATAAACTTAAAAAATTAATAAAAAACAAAAAAAAATTACAAACAATAAAGCATAAAAGAAAATTTCAAAGAAGGGGAAGGAAAGGATAAAAGGAAAGGAAGGTAAGGAAGGTTTTCACCTGGATTGTAAACATTGTAGAACTTTCTTTAAGCTGCAGAGAAGACGCCGCGAACATAATCTATACTGTCAGAGAAGATTTTGTTGTAGGTAAATTAGACATTTAGTTTAATAAAATGAAAAACGAATAATATGATAGGTACATGGCACAAATTCTACATCCTACCATTTTTTACAAGTTCTAACGTTCAACGATCGAAACATTCGATCATTTTGTATTAAGATTCCTTTTAAAACTTGTACAGGGGGTGCAGCACAACAAATATAAAGGATCAAGTGTCTAGGTGATTCCCTTGAAACAAATTGTGCGAATGTATTTCAATTTAGGTCTTATTATTGTCAATGTTCAGGATTTTTAGAGTAGGTAGTGCTATAAAACCATTGCAATACTCTATAGCGATTAAGAGATAGGATTCTATCAACAAATCAAATAACTTGTATTAAGATAAGCCATGTTGTGGTTATCATTAAACAAGTTCGCTTAATTACTTATTGGTCATACAAAGTATCTAGTGCACTTACTATTGGAACGCGTTAAAACAAATACATATACATTTCCAACTAAATACATGATATTATCATTCACTTCCTCGCCGTTATACCAATGCCGGATTATTGAGATCATCGCATTAATAAGCTCGATACTAATGAATGTGTGTGATAGACGAGAAAGTTTATCAGATGCACTCGGACTTAAAGAAAATAATGAATTATTTTTTTTAAACAAGACACACGCGTATAGAAAGTGTGCAGATTTTTAGGCGGTCTTCAAAACCACAGACAAAATAATGCAACGATTATCAACCTGCATATTTTTCCTATGGTTAGAGACTATTTTGAAATATTATTCGTTTATTTAATAAACGTTCGTTTCATATAAAATATGATTCATTAAAATTTAGCAAAGCAGTGGGGCTAGTACGAGTTTTATCGAAAGCTTATTGCACGCTAATAAGCGCTTATTAGCGTGCAAATAGTGTTCTAAAATCAAACGATCGAATCGTTCGATCATTTTTGTATGGAAAATTTTCGAATCTCTTTCGATGATCGTTACGATATTCGATCATCGAAAACTTATACTAGGGCTACAGGCCTAAGTTCTAATTTGAGAGTAAGTTATCAGAATATATTTCCTAACGATTATTTATAACCTACAAATTCACTAGCATCATTTTTTTTTCTTTCTAAAAATAAACAGTTTTATTTTTATTTATTTTTATCAATTATTAGTTGGAAGACATCACCGTCTAGCGATATGCTCACCCTCTGTGCTTTAAATTGTATATTATTTTGAATTCAGGGAACAATCGATGTTACTAATACTAATGCTTAGTGAAGTATAAAATTAAATAAAAATATATATAGGTACACTTTAACTATCAAATTTTTACTAGTTCAATTACTCGATTGAACAAAATTTTTGTCCGCGATTATTAAAATAGCCTAAAATTTCCCGCCTCATGTAATCGAAATTAGGGTTTTTCTTTTGGTCTTTACAAATCAAGAGTGTTTCAGGATATTGAATTCGAATGATACAGAATTTTCCGTAGTAGGTACTATTGATGCTAATCCAACAATTCTCAGATATTGTACCTACATATAGCTTGGTTTTTATAAGACTAAATTTAGATTAGACTTTATAAATTAGTTAGTAAATTTGACACAGAAAGGTTATGTTTGCACTTACATTTTATCAATTTACAATAAAGTTAAATTTGTAACTTATACCGTTTCAGCACCTGATGTCCGGATGGTGGAGTGACTACAGTCTCACATGTCAACCAGTTGACTACAGTGATAGTTACACAGCAACAAGGGTAAGGACACTTTAAATTTACTTAATTATCTATGTCACTTTTTTCCCTTCTTCTAACTTCTAGTTAGTATATCAATTTCTATTTATTTTATAATTAAGAATTTATCAATCTAACAGCCGGTTTCGTAAAAAATAAAGGAGACTTTAAGTTTCCTTTAAAAATAACGCGTTTCATAACAACAAAATGACATTTTAAACCCGACTTTATGTTAAAGTCTCGTTATTGGCACTAAAGTCGACTTTAGTGTAGTTAAATTTTTTAACACCGGAGAAAATTTCGTGGCGCTTTAACTGTCACAAATTATAAACATTTGTATTCGGTGACACTGTGGACAGTATAATGACCGAAATAGGGTGGAAAACATGGCAAAACGGGAAAAATATTATTGTTTACTGATTTCATTTACTAATTCATAAACCATAATAATAAATTAACAACAATAACGACACATTGATGCTTTATTGAGAAACGAACATGACAGAAACAGAAATTCCACGAATTATTAAACAATTCAATGTAATTAACCCAAGTTTTGTGCACCTAAATATTATCAACCTTATTTTAATCGATGATTATATAGAGTTTATATAGTAAAAAAGTCCAAAGTTAAAATTTTTACAAAATATGGTCAGAAAAGTGATTTAACATTTTACGACCGTAGGTACACTTTCTACTTTCGGTGAAACGAATGAGACTCATATAATGTATGATTCAATAATAGATATCTTTTAATGGGGTTCTTCGAAGTCAGAGGTCTTTGCCAACAAGCTGTCAAATAAGTGAGAAGGTATATTCAACGCTCAGTTAATGAAGTTCAGTCGCATTTTGGAAAATTTTACGTAAAATGTTGGCAAAAAAGTGCGTATGTGCTCCAGCTATGTGTTATTTCATACAAAACTGTGTTCTGTTTCATAAAAAAAATACAATGTAAAGAAATAAATCAAAACTCTGTTATTTATACTTATATATTGCGTTGGTTTTGGAAAACCCTATACAAATTTAAAAAAATCAGATGGCCCGACTAGACGTAGTCAAATCAGCGAGAAAATATCGTAAATAAATCTAGTAAATACCAGTTCAATTGGTGAAAGGACGATCGAGCACAGGAGAGATTCGCATCAATAAGAAAGCTGTATAGCAGTTCCGTTTTCGGCTGCATTTTTACTAGGATAACCAGTCAAATACTTTACTTGTACCAGTTGTACCTATAATACTCGTGCATGTGCAAAACGTAACGTGCTGTGAAATTACTGAGATTTAAAAAGGTTGATCTACCAGGTATCTATGTATCTGCATACCTACGAATACGCACGATGTACGCAAATAAGGTCATGTAGTTTGTCTGCCAATTTGTATCTAAAAGAAACCACTCAAAAACTTTACTTCACTAAAATGTATCAAAAATATATACAATCTTGAAAAAGATACATATCAATCTACGTACATAGATACCTTTATAATATTGACATTAATTTATTATTACGGCATGCGTAACTAACGGGTAGGTTAGTAACTAACGGATGCTCCCTGATAAAATGCAACCTTAGCCTTCCCTACGCCCTACACGGAGGGATTCGCAGGGGTGGACTTTTTTCCCTAGCTATTGTGTACTTGGCACCTGTAGAGTTGATCTGATGTCGTGGATATATTGGGTACTTCCGCATCAGCGGTCAAAGAGCACATGACCAAAAACAATTGTTTCAACCAGGAGATGGAAATCCTGTTAGGACCTATCTTTCGGGGACATCAAAAAGACGATTAAGGAGACTTTTTGCAGAGGGCAGGAGCCAAGAGGCAGAAGAGCGGACACGAGGCACAATAAGAGGCAGCGCTCCATTAATGAATTGAAATAATGTGAGAATATATTTAATTTGGTCGTGGTGACACAAGGGCCATTATGGTCCCCTGACCTTCACCGTCATTTATTTTATTGCTCCTGTTCCGATCGTATTCACTTATAATTTTACTTTCGACGTAGGTAGGTACATTATTTTAATTATGCGAATTCGTACTCCATACAGTTTTTCTTTCACTGCCCGCGAAAATCTACATTTTATTATATAATTTCGTTAAGTACATAAAATAAATGTTTAGCTTAGTACTTAACTCTCTCTGACTTAATTAGTTATTTGAAGTTCAATGGTATAAATGGAGTAGAGACATTACCTAACCCAAGACTCGTTTTAATTACTGGTTTACATAATTACAACAGTTAAACAATTAAATAATTCGTATTCATAGAACAGCTACATAATAGTGTACTCTTGAATATTTTTTTTGATTAATTACTGTCTTATTACAAAGCATACTAAATATGTATATGTTGTTTAAAAGATTTCATAATAATTCGGAATTTTCCTTTCACCCGTTAAGGGTCGAAAAGACAGCCGTTCTCTTCAAAAATACGAAGATGCGACTGCGTACATTTTATCCTGCTTTTAGTAGATACCTTAGTGAGTTCCTAGACGGTCACTGCTTTATTCAAAAACTCTGATCAGTGGAAAAAAAGAGTTCAGCGGTAGAAAATTTGCGATCAAGCCATCGTCAAGCCCATTTCGATTGATTGCGAGCTGATCTCTGTAGATTTTATGTCAACCGACAATGGTTTCGAGTGTACAACAACGCTTTCTGTAATAAATATACTGTTTGTAAGTTTTTTTCCCGTCCAATTAGGTGCTCCCTTCATATTTTGGTCCATTTCGTTTTGGTTTATCATTTTAATTATAGAAATTTGAAACAAATAAAGCAAATATTGCATTCCCGTAATTATCGGGGTCTTACAACCATGATGCACCAACTAAATTTATGATAAATATAATGACGTTTTGAAGAAAATATTCAAAGAGTACTTTTAAAGCAGGTTCAAATATGAAAATTGAAGTGATCAAACATAAATTAGTCCATTTTGGCTAAAACATAAAGGTTTCGTGTGATTTTATAAGGACTTAACAATATTTTGATAATATAAAATAAAAAATAAGGTCTGGCACCTATTCTGCACCTACTCGAAATCATTCAAATCCCATATAGGGCATCTCGGTTGTAAGCACTCGCGCTGCCGGGCTACTATTTTGTTTGTTTACAAAATTTTGGATGAAATGTCATCTTCATACATAACAAACTCGGATAAAATATATTTTTATAAGTTAAGTAAAAACTGATCGGTGAGTTATACGGAATCTTACGATTAACGAATTTTTTATTAGTTGGACGGTCAGAGTTTATGAGATAGAATATTATTATCCAATATTTGCTACACATTTCCGCAGGAAAATAATATATACACACAATTGTTGCTAGAGGAAGAAATGTCAGTGTCTGCTTTCCCCATCGTGTTAAAGTAAAATTGGAACCCTTTTAGGGACAATATAATTGGACAATCAAATAATTTATGACCCTTTTTATCCCAGTATTCCAACAGGTTTTGCTGCTAGTTCCTCAATAATTGCTCTGTTCTGAGCAGTACACTCTTCTTCCTCTCTATGTCTTATCTTCATCTGCTTTTACGAGCCTCAGCGCATTTCTTGAATAGCTTATTTTATGAGAGTTTCTGGGAGGATTAATCATGCACATTCTAAAACATTGTTCACAATTAAGTATTATTATCTTAAGAACAGTTCATTTCATCGAATCTCGTGTAATCCATGTAAGGCAACCTGACGGATAAAAGCATCAGGAGGTACAAATTTTACTGTTAGCACATGCTAAAACTTTAAGGTGTGTTTCAATTATCCTAAACCATCGTTCGTTTTTGTGTGAAGGACATGAGGGAATGGCAGCAAATGAACTATCTGCAAGCAACAAGTAATCATATCACTATGTTTAATATCATTTTGATCTGCTGTAACTCATCATCGTGCAGTCGAATATTGATTTAAGTATTACCTGCACACGATGTTGATAATAATTTATCCTTGTACTTCTAAGTCTCTACGTATAAACATTAAACAAATTATTATTTTTATCCAAACTGATTTCAACCGTAGCGCAAAAAATGCGTTGAGCTTTCCTCCACAATATTACGAACTGGCTGTGTTATGTTTTCGAATTCGTCTCCACAACAACAAAAACCCATCCTTAGAGCTTGGTTTATTTCTTGTCGCTGTCAGTTTTGATACGATAAAGAATTGCCCAATATCCAAAGCTCTTCCTCCAGATTGTGGTGGATCCGTTACTAGAAACAATCATAGTACTGAACTTAGCTGAGACCATTCTTCTTTGACTCTGTTCTCGTATCCAAGTCATCTAACAAGTCCTTCTCATTGTTGTCCACATCTACGGCCTCGTCATTTGCATCACTAAGGTTTTCCCACACGCGCCTTTTTGCAATATTCGGGGACACTAAAAGATATGTAACAACTAAAAACCCTAAGAATCCATTACTGATGTTCGATTTTTAAATGGAAATAAACCACTACGGGCTTACGACCGTCTTCTACTGTTGTTTCGAAGGCTGGCTTAGTGTGATCACTTTACGTTAACAACGTTCGCCATTAGGTGGTAATGTTTAAGTCTCCGAAACTCCTAATCATGAAAATTCACCATTCATTGAGTATCATATATGTCCCTGAAAACATAGGTTTCACTCTCTGTCCCAAACGCTGACATAAGACCCATAATATGTATGTATATTGATACCTAACACCATATTTAAAAAAAAAAACTATATTTATGTACTTTTTATAACTTTTGTTGGATTAGTTTTAATCACTATAATGTGAACATATTGCCTTAAAAATGTTCTCTATTTTAGGCTATGAAATTCAAATCCATCGACTTATCATGAAATTGCAATGACATTTTTAATACAGTACTGATGTTAAAAAAATCAACAGCTTCCAGTCCGCTCGATATGCTGGCCTATACTCCAAATAATTCTCGTAGTGAAACTATGTGGAACTAAGTAATAATTACACTTATTTTTTTTGTAATCTAATAATAATACTATTTAATAATAATCTATACCTACTCTCAAAATTGAGTATAAATTATTCTTATCCCATGATGCGCGTATTTAAACGCATCTAACCCGTTTATGGCTTAAAATTAACCTACGTTTACGGTTTACTCAATATCAAAACAGTTGAAATTCTTACCTATCAGTGTGAAGGTTAGGTTAGGACAATGAATAATTTCGTAGATTTTTTTTTTTTAGAATTTAGAATTTTCGTAGATTCTTTCTCTACTTACTTACTTCGACATGTCGGAACACTTATCTTTTTCGGTAGGGTCGTTTTTTGGCAAGCCTTGTGTCAACCCCCTGACATTCTTCAGGGCCCCTCAAACCCGTTAAAAGTTTCTAGTTTTTTTCCAACAGACGTTGTCCTGTCCTAAATTAACGTTGCATTCGAATTTATATGATGAATTTATTTCATTTTTCATCAATGTAATTCCAATTGTTGTATCTGTACCACTAGTATAAGTTTTCGATGATCGAATATCGAAACGATCATCGAAAGAGTTTCGAAAAATTTCCATACAAAAATGATCGTTTGATTTTCGAACACTAATTACACGCTAATAAACGCTTATTAAAATGAAATTAGCTTCCGTTTAAACTCTTACTAGCCCCACTTCTTTTAAACGATGGTTGAGGGGAACATTCTGTCAATCGCATCAACTGTTTAGTAACTGACTGTTATGTCATTCGCCAGATTAAATTCAAAAATAGATAAATATGTATTTACTGTCAAAAGCGCTAAGAAGAGTTCCGACTTTAAGTTAAATTTTCTTAATGTATGTCCCGCAAAAAATTCCTATTTTTTTTTTCTTTCATAAGAATCTTCTCCTGAGAACATCAAACAAAAAAAGAATATTGCGCAGTTTTTTTTTTGGGTTGACTCAAAGTGAACACAAAAATACACAAATACATGCAAAGGCGGAACAATTGATCCAGTCATTTTACTAGGGACCAGTTTGGGAACTACTGGATGAAAACAGTTATACGATCTTTGAAAAGACTGTTAAATTGATGTCTTATATTATATTGTATAATTAGCGGCAATAAATAAAAAGGATATTTTATAGTTAAACCAATAAATTTAAAAAAAATTGAACCATGATCTATAGCAACAGATAATTGAGTAGGTTTTTTTCGCATTATGTCTGTGGTATTATTTCCTACTCACTTTCAAATATCCGTATACATAAGACGATATCTAATATATAAAAATATCGTGTCACGGTGTTCGTTACAGGGGCGTGCCTAGGGTTATCTGGGCACGCATGCAAATTATTTTCAAGTCTGTAAAAGAATAGTAGGTACCTACACCTATTTGAAGGAACTCCGAAAATTAAGTTAATCTCTCTATTATATCACTTTAATTTACCGAGCATGGTAGCCTAGTTGTACTGGCGTGGACTTCAAATCATGAAGTCCCGGATTCGATTCCCGGTCGGATCAGAGTTTTTAAAAGTGTTTTTTCACATGAAATTTCTACCCGGGGTTGGCCTGTCTAAGATTGGACGGACCGGTTAATGGAAAAAATTGCCTCAGGCCATAAGCTCCGCCGGCTATACTGACACCATTGTATAGAAAATGTTACACTATCACGATTAAAAAACACAGATTTCAATTATAATTTACTTATACCTACCCGAGTTCCAAACGCCGACCTTTCTTTAAAAATGATTTTATGACTCTTTAATAGAAATTTGATCTTTTTGAATACCTTAACCATAAATCACTCATTTGTGAGTGGAAATGCATAAAAAAAAAGAAAAAGAATACCTTAACTATATTTTTTTCTCTATCGCAATAATTATTGATAACTCTGACATACGAACAATATGTGTTTGCGTGTTTCTCATATAAGTATGAATTCGTTTTAATGCTCAAAACACACGTTCTGCTGAAGCGCTTGTTAACAAGTCAGCAATTGCTGGTATGGTAACGCTTAATATTTTAGTTGATGAAATCTTACAGTTGGAAAACATTAAATGATTTTAAATGAAAGTTCTGGAGATGTATACAGATATATCAATTGATTTTAAAGTTTTTAACACTCATGTTTTATGGTTAAAAAAAGAACTTCAGGTAATTAAAAAAAAGCGGGTAATATCACCCTAAAATGAAAAAATAAACAATATGGTTAAGAAATCAGTAGAGTAAATAAATAAAGAATGGCCTGTTTTAAATGATGTCCAATGTCAGCGATCTCCTGATGCACAATTTTCACTAAAGGTTCACAGAAAACTATAATTATATCAAAAAGGAAGTATTGAAACAAACACAGTCTATGAAACCACAAAGCAGTTTAAGTATATCATGCACAATATTACGCAATTTTAATTTCTTATTATTTTTAACAACACCACAAAAATATGTCAACAAAGATTTAATGAGCTAACCTCAAAAAGAAAACATTGCATCAGCTGTAACATCGATACGGTCAAAATATTACGTCCAATAATAATTTTATTATAAAGCACCTGCGTGAAATTAGCCCTAAGTGAGAAATCAACCAATGAATCATTCCAATTAATCTTGTAAAGCCCGGCCTCTATGGACTTACAATTTTTTCATATAAAAATGAATTATTGAGGCCTAACCATAGGGAGTTGTGTATGATTTCTCTAGGAAATGTTGAGACTTATGTGTTGGAAAGAGTACGCTACATAAAGCCCGGTAAAAGCCAAATAGGTGCGAGTAGAACACTGTTGCGGTACCTATGCAATTCATTGTAGTCGCTTTTTGCATACGTACGGCCGCGGCGTACCTATGTAGATTGTAGATACTTACTTCTATATTGTACTTTAGTACGAAATACAGGCGGCGCGAAATTTGAATTTTGTGTGGGTTAATTATTATCGTTTCTAATCAGTTTTTTGTGTTAATAGAAAATAAATCTTATGTCATTATCATTGATTTCGCTACGCATGCCAGGCTTTTGGGCTTATATGGTGGTACCGCCCCTGGTTCGTTACCGTACTTTCTGAAACGGTTCGACAGAATTTAACGTTTTTTATCTTTATTTGTGAGATATGAGAATAAGTCGTTCAGTATTTTTCACTACACTAGCCGTCTTACTTATAAAAAAATTCGTCAATCGTAAGATTACGTATAAATCACTGATCCGTTTTACTTCAATTATAAAAAAAATATTTAACCCGCGTTTGTTATGTATGAAGATGACATTTCATACAAAAATTTGTAAACAAACAAATAGTAGCTAGGCAACGCGAGTGGTAACTGCCAATATTCGCTATGTCAGATTTGAACGAGTTATTGATGCAGAATAGGTTCCTTATTTTTTAATTATTTATTTTATATCAAAATATAGTTAAGTCCTTATTAAATCATACGAAACCTTTATGTTTCAGCCCAAATGAACCAATTAATGTTTGATCACTTCAATTTTAATATTCTCTATCCAAAATTTTTTTTCGATTTACCAATCTTTTTATTTGGCATCACAAATATTTATAACCGCAATTTCCCCCTACTACATTTTCAAATATGAATACAGTAGTGTTTGCTGTTTATGTAATCCCACAAGTGGCTAGTTACTACATGAACTTACTTAAAAATGGAATCCAATAAACTAAATTCTACGTGTGGTTTGTTCTCTCACAGGGAGTTGAATCTTGGACTCTCAAAGCCAGTACCATGATCCGATTAGAAATAATATGGTGAGAAGCGAAGTGGCTGGTAGCCTATAGTGGTTCTGTCGCTGATTTTCGTAATGTTTCGTACAGGAGGTCGTGTGTTCGAAACCAGGTTCCGATCATCTTTCTCTTTCACGACACAAGTTTATTTACTTACTGTGAAAGAGTCAAAGAGTGTATTTGTGTTCACTTTGAGTGAGCACAGATATATTATATTAAGAAGATGAAAATGGACAGACATGGTCAGCAACACAAGAGTCCTGAAAGGGCAAGGGTTGATAGAGAGGTGCTGACAAATAATATCAAGTTCCGAAAGGTGTCCTATTTTGGTCATGAAAATACTTAAATTGGAAAAAAGTGTTAATTAGGGATTAAACAGAGGGTCGTCGTGGAGTGGACAGGGATCACATGTGTTCCGTGCCCCACAGTACCGTGATGCATTCTCCAAAGTAATACTCAAAGTTACAGCGACCTCACAAGACAGCAATAAGAATAAGTCAACACAACGACTATTGGTTCTAAGGTGGGACGAAGTTTGACGGTTAGGCTAGTACCAATTAATAATATTATTTGACAAGGCTTATAACAGCTGTACGTCTGTGCACTAGGCGGGTATCTACATAACAACACACATAATATGTGGAGTGAATGAACTGAATTAGCTGACCAAAATAAAAGTAGCCGTGCGGAGAGCAGTGAAGTGGTTCGAACGGAACATGTTGAATGGAAACTTTCTTTTTGTGATCGTCAACTTGAAGTAGCGCCGAATATTCATTAGCGCGACCTTAAACTTGCTGTACGAGTTTATCTTGCATGTGTGTGTATGCCGTTGTACATATAAGAATGTCTACTATAGCGCTGTTTACACGACCCGCCATTGCCTCTTTCCAATCAGATTGTCAATTTTTTTGTGCATAGGTATATATACTGCCTTTCATGCTAAATAAAAAAAATATGCGGAGCAAATTTCTAAATTCTTCATTGAGCGTCGAAAGTAATATCCTTGATATGAATTCCACAGAATCACTAGAAATTCAACTGTTTAATAGTCACCAACCTCAAACAGGTGTGTCACAAGAGGATTAAGAATTGTGGAAGTTAGAAAGTTCCTGTAATGATGAACACCTTTTTACAACTATAAGATATGTCAAATAATATCTTGACCTATCCAAAGTACTAAAATATAATGAACAAACATTGCATAATGACATAATGATAATTAGTAACCAATTAGCGGGCATATTTCTACCGATAAAGCTTGCATCTGCCTTTTATTTTCATCCAGCATTAAACTTACGAAGCTCAAACTTTTAATGGATAAAATTAAGCCACTTGGGCTTACAACCATACTCTACTGTTATTTCGAAATATGGTTTAGTTTTATCACGTATTTTAGATTTATCCTCCTAACCAATCATAATAAACGTGAAAAATATCATGTACCTATTGTAGGCATCAAACTTTCGTCTAACAGCTCCGTCCTCGCTTAAAAATGATTAGCTGTGAGCAGGGTTGCCAGGTTTTTTTCAAAAATATACCGAACCAAAACAAAAAAAGGTCATTTTCAAAATTTGCTATCCGGAAAGTAGAATTTTTCCCCTTAAAAAAAAAAAAAAGGTCATTTTCAAAATTTGCTATCCGGAAAGTAGTAATTTCCCCTAAAAAAAAAAAAGAAAAGGTCATTCTCAAAATTTGCTGTCCGGGAAGTTACAAATTCACTAGGAAAAATGAATATTATTCCCGAAAGTAAAAATACCGAACACTCCATAGTTCGGTATTTTTTTCATACCGAACACCGAACATGGGGCAAAATTACCGAACGGTTCGGTAAAATACCGAACACCTGGCAACCCTGGCTGTGAGTGTTTCGTTAAACGCCGAAAATGGCTAGATCAATATGGCTAACTTCGCTTGTGGAACATTCATAAAAGCTCTGGGTATTTTTACCGGTGAGAAAATATGGGAAACTTGCAAGGATAAATATAACTTTTTTACAAAGTCTTTCTGCCTATTTTTCCTGTCCATTTATAATCAATCACTTTTCTAATCCATCTACCGCATTCATTTCCACAGATGCTGCACCTCTGCTGGGTCTACTACTACTCGAAACTGTCAGAGTTCGCAGACACCATCTTCTTCGTCCTCCGCAAGAAGAACAACCAGATCACCTGGTTGCATCTTTACCACCACAGTCTGACACCGTTTGAAGCATGGCTTCTGGTCAAATTCATCGCAGGTAATCCTTTTTAAGATTCTAATAAATGTGCCTACTTTCCTGGTTGTATTGAAATAGTTTTTAGTACAATATATTATGCGTGTCCAGACAGACTGAGCACGGCTCGCGAGCCACGCTCAAACTTCCTGCTCGCGAGCCGTGGCACCCGAGGCAAATTTTAAAAGTTACGAGCGGGCCTCGCGAGACATGGTGAGCCAGTTTGAGTATTTAGTTTCCCTACGTATACGATTTTTCCTTTCCCTTCCCTCCCGCGATCTTTCTCCAGCAATCTTTTCGTTTGTTTTTATTTAAATGATCTGGATCTTTAGAATCTCATAGCATTTTGAAACTTCCATAAAGTTGTATAAATCAAATACAAGCTTCTCTATCCATAATGTTCCACTGGCTTACGAGTATCGATCAATCCGTCCACACCATTCGAGCAGCTCAGATTGAGGCACCTTTGAGAATAATTGGCAAAAACCGTCAACGCACAGCTCGCGGCCGAGCGGCCGGCGCTCGGCCTAGGCAACTAATCCCTGAGGCAGCCCGAGCCACGTCCACACCGGGCGAGGCATTGGCTCGCGAAGCTGTCTCGCTGAAGCATAGGTTTTCTAAAAATGAGGAATTATCTTCATGTTCTTCAGTTGAAGCAGATATTGGGAACTTGTATTTATTTTTTTACATAAGGTCATTAAGATTACATCAGATCTATCGTGATCAAGGCCTTTTTGCTTTTCTATGCCTCTCAGCTTTGAAAATCAATTTATTCTTTTAAAATACGTTAAAGATTTTAGTTAAAATAGTACAAAAATGGTTGAATAAAATTAACGAATTGAACGTGCATTCTTGGTGGAATTATTTACCTAAATACGGTAATTTAACAAAAACAATTTATTTGTTATTCCACAAATTTAATAACCTGACTAGTTTCTCAGGCACAGGTTCTGCATGGTCACAGGTGACTTAGAAACTGATATTTTCGAGAGAGTTCCTAAGTCACCTGTGACCATGCAGGGCCTGTGCCTGCGAAACTAGTCAGGTTATTAAATTTGTGGAATAAAAAATAAATTGTTTTATTTAAATTTAAATTACCGTATTAAATTTAAATTTACAAATGATTGATATGAAAGAATTCTCTGGAATACCCGTTTTCCCTACGCTACATATTAGGGGTAGATCATGAATCACGTGGGGTTGTAAATAAGGGGGGGAGGTGTTCCGAAAAAATATCCAGAAAATCACCTGAAGGGGGGGTGTCATGAAAATATCACGTGTATTTATTTTACATGATTTTCTCATCTATGAAAAATCTAAAGCAACAAAATTATTGTATACCTACTTTACAACCATTAACATTAATAATATTGGTAGGTACGTAGATTTTTTATTGATTTTTTCGATATTTTTTTAACATTCAGACATACCTATTTTAACCGTATATTTGTATAAATTACAAATTCGAGATCAATATTCAAAGCGAGGACTACAGGACAACGTCTGTCGGGAAAGCTAGTATAACATATTATAACAAAATTTCTCAATGATTTCAGGTGGTCATGGAACCTTTTCCAACATCATCAACAACCTGGTCCACATCATCATGTACTTCTACTACATGGTGGCTGCTATGGGGCCCGAGTACCAGAAGTACATCTGGTGGAAGAAACATCTCACCACGCTACAACTGGTAAGGCTCATTGGACATTATAATCACCGCAATCACCACAGAGGAAATAAACAAGAGATACTAAATAATGAGTCACAACAATCTACAGTCAATTTTATATCTTCAATAGTATGTTTGTTTAAGTGGAATGTACAATTAAATATCTCGGTTTATTACAAAAAAAAAATAATAAAACAATATCAAGGCTATTGCAACATTCTGTTCAAAATATGGAAAGTAAACTTAGTTCAAACATTGCGATGAATTGAAGGAGTATAAAAACCCATCCACGTCTCTTGGTGTTGAACCAGATAACTGGATGAGCAAGATGCAAGTCCATTCTTGATTCTTTGATTTTTTTTCTTCCTTCTAAGGTTTTTGTGCTTTTAGTTTTAATCCTTGAAATTGTTTTAAAGCTAAGTCCTGCAACTCATCTTTTCATAATTTCTGAACAAAGAAATACTACTTAATCCTTTAATGTGCTAGTTTAGCCTAATATTCTAGTTTCCTTTAAAAAATAACACGTTTCATAACAACAAAATGACATTTAAAGCCGACTTTATGGTAAAGTCTCGTTATTGGCGCTAAAGTCGACTTTAGTGTAATTCAACTTTTAACGAATTATCTAACAACTAATGACTAAAAATTCATTACTGATGTTCGATTTTTGAATGTAACAAACCACCACGGGCTTACGACCGTCTTCTACTGTTGTTTCGAAGGCTGGCTTATGCGTTGGGTTCCTAGGGAGCGGCCGTCATCTGACAAGACGGCGTCTTTCAAAATTATATGACAATGTTTTTCGTTACTATGGAAACCATATTGGCAATGTTCTCAACTGACATATCCACCGCCGTTTATTGTAGCGGCGTATCCGTAGGAAAACAACCCATTAGTGTGATCACTTTACGTTAACAATGTTCGCCATTAGGTGGTAATGTTTGAGTCTCCGAAACTCCTAATCATGAGAATTCTCGGCATGTTCAACATTTCGAAAAATCGCATGTGTGCAATAAATAGATATTTAATAATAATTAATGAAATATAGAGATAAAAGTTGGAAATTATTGAGAGCAAGAGAGCAACCAAATTTAAAGTTACAAATGATGAATACTTGTATACGTTGACACTGTAGACGAAAAAGACCAAATCAGGGTGGAAAACATGGCAAAACGGGAAGAATATTATTGTTTACTGATTTCATTTACCAAGTATAAACCATAATAATAAATTAACAACAAAAACGACACATTGATGCTTTATTGAGAAATGAAATTGAGAGATTAACAGAAATTCCGTGAAAATATTAGTAAACAATCAATGTTTTCCATAGATTTCCATGGTTACACTATCAACTGCTACCAACTTTCAAATATTTTTTTTATGAAAGGCGTCTACGCGGAATCCTAAAATTTAAAAGTTCCTTTAGCTAAAGAGTTCTTTAGTCGCTTTTTTTTAAACCGGCCGTTAGCTGTTGTCCATAAAAGTTTTATGATAATAGTGCCCAATTCATATTTACCTATCATTGGATTCCCAATGGAAGTTCAGCGTTTTCATACTAAGATTGACTAAGATTCGGTTTTTATCTTTATGCCGACTGCCATTTTTTCCCTTACCACGAGATAGATCAAGTGATCTCATAGTTTTCCAACGCTTATTTTTATACTGCTTTCCTCGGATTATTCGACTTGGCCGAACCCAGCCACTCTCAAAATATGTGGCATCATCCTTTCCCATAATCGAATTGTGTGTGTATTTCCCATAATAAGGTGCTAATTTTTCATATCAATTGGAATTTTCAATCACGTAGAGAATATTATTATCTTCATCGTTTTCCTTGTTGTTTTTTATTTATAAAAATGAATCTGTGCTCACTCAAAGTGAACACAAAGTCATTCTTTGACTCTTTCAATGAAAGCTACTTAAAGCTTGTGTCGTGAAGAGGAAGATGGTTGGCACCTGGGATCGAACCAACGATCTCCGCACGAAACAGTACAAAAGCCGGCGTCGTAACCGCTAGTCTACCAACCACTTATTGTCCTACTTAACGATTGATGATAGGAACTTCCCGCATCATTTTATTGTAATATATTGTATAATGTACAAAACACCACAAATCTGAAATATCCTGCTGTCATAAGTCAACAGATCGGTATTTCCAAATCAAGAGTTTGTCATTCCAATTAATAATTTGATGGCCGAGATTTTCGTTACCATAAAACATTACAAGGGATCGCCTTTTTACGGTTACGCAATGATAGTTAACAATAATGCGTTAATAGATTATTAACTTTATTGATATTTTAATTTGGATTTAAAAATTGACTACTTTGCTGACGCAGTACCTGTATATAGTGTATAATATGGTATGTGTGTATCCTCACGTTTCAGAACTCACTTACCACTATTATATAGATTTGTGGATGTGTGGCCCGCGGGGAAAGCTTTGAGTAGGCGGGTTCGTTTAGAATCACTCAATCGCCAATCAATATACGAATAGATATATTCGGGCTATTAAAGCATTCCTTTCACTACAAGGAACCACCACAGCTCAAGCATTACTACAACTATAATCAACCACTAATAATAATATGATAACCCACAAACCAGAGATTTATAAAAAAGAGAGCTACTTATCAATATTTGAAGGCCTTCTTGACTTATTACTTATTTTTTTTAAATATTTTTTAGGCAATTTTTGCAGTCACAAGCGGAAAATTAGATCCTGTCATCAAGACTAGTGAAGCAAACTTGATGTTCTTTTTTTTATTCTAGTCTGTCAAACGATCATTAGCTGTGGGTGTGTCAATAATCTGTTGGCCAAGATGAACAACAGACTTCTGTGGCCTACACAGTTGTGTAGACTTTAGACTTATTAATAAAATTTTCTTGTCTCAAACAATTGTTGAAACTCGTTGCTGACAAGATAGAGCAACGAAGAAAGAGATGGAGGAGGTCTTTGTCCAGGAGTGGACGGGAATAGGCTGAATAGAAAAAGTACAAATCTTAGTTTGTACGTAGAATTCATCTGCACTTATTACGTAATTGTTCTTTTAAAAACTAAGTACCTACTCGATATTATGAATATTTATCACGTGTAGTTAAATGTAAAACAAAAGAGATCTAGTACAGAGATACACTAAAAGGCAACTTTAAATGATTTATTGTTACGTATCGCAACGAATTTCCTAGAACAGCGGCGGATCTGAACGTTTGTTTGTTCGTTTCTCAAGGAACATCATAGAAATATCCGTTTCCACCATTAATGAAGCCCTAACTAATACCCGCTCTTTAATTTTGGTAGTCGATTAATTATTATTTAGATTATATTATTTTTTATTTATGTGTTCTTGTGCCAAGGACATTTTCAAGTAACTGAATTGTGCATAGAAATCGAGGCTAAGGGTCTGTTGGACACAGTCAGCTCTTAATCAGTAGATATGTAATGCTCTTAATTAGTATGTACGACGAAAACTAAAAGAAGAACTAGATATTCTTATATGTTTCTGAATTATGTGCCCCAAGCCGGGTTCATTAGAAAGATGAACTATATGAAAAAAAAAACATCAATGTACCTATTTCTTTTTTGTGCGTAGTGGCACACACCGGGAACCAATTTTTCACAACCTCATTAAAGAGTTACGTTACTCACATATGAATTAAAACATAGTTTGTATATTTTTAGGATCAAATTGGTGTAATTAAATGTACCAATTAAAAGCACAACACACTTTTATCATTTTTTGGTTATCGCAAATTTCTTTTTTTAGAGCACTCGCTAGGTATCTGCTAGTATCAATAAAAATCATTCAAAATGAGAGGATTTTTGAGGAGAGGAAATATTGTAAACCTAGATTATTTTTATCGCATTATTATTATTTATGTAGTGTAGCTACATAATTCATTCATAACTAGCTTTCCCGACAGACGTTGTCCTGTGGTTCTAGCCCGAAGTGGCCCGTTCATATGTACATGATGTGCACTGCGCCCCCATAAAACAATACATAATTAATTCTATTGAGTTAAGCTAATAAAATAATAACATTAAAATATTTCTGAAACTTCCATATTTCATTCGTATTCAAAGCTTTGGTGGGAACAACGTGAGAATAATGCGCTCTCGCACACACCCTACCTCGCCTGTGAAGTAGGTACCAAAACGAATGTGCCCGATAATATTGTTGACTTTGTATGAAAATTTTCTAAAACGCTCGAAACGGTGCGGTGGAGTTAGTGGGATTGGCTACTGTAAGTGCGGCAATCACGTACCTATGCGATAATGAGAGGGAACTACCCGCGATGGCGTGGGGACGTCGCAGGTAACCGTTCCATAATAACTTAAATATTATATTTTACATCATTTCTAATCCATTTTTCAACATTTTATTAGTAATTCTGTTATCCGGAGCGGATAAAAATCCAATAAATCAAACATCAGAAGAATCTGTTGAGCCGATCTCGAGTTATAAGTGTTCGCACTAACCCACTTTAATTTATATTAGAGATTAAACTCAACCTTCCCGAAAACTGATACATATAGCTTTTTCGTTGCTCCTTGGGCTGTGTCCCCTTGAGGGAACACTCTACCTAAAGATTTCTACCTAAAAATATCAGGAATCGGGATTTGCCACGTAATTTCTGTGAAGAAAACGGAAGTTAGAAACGGCTCAAATGACTTTATAGCAGGCTATCAAATATTGTCTATTCATAATTCAAATAACAGAAATGTTCGAAAAATTAGGTATATATTTTTCAACAGCCGTGCACTGATCCCCTTGACATGTCCAAACTACAGCAATTTATAGGTACACTTATTTTTAGAATGTCACCATCATTAAAATAAGTCACTTTAACATCGTATTTCAAAATCATTTAAGTAGTTTAAAAGTGTTTCAATCGAAAATTAATTGAATTTAAATATTGTATGCCGATGTACTCTGCGGTTTAGTTTAAAAAATATATACATATGTAGGTGATCTATCAGGCAGACTAATAGGATGGTGAAAAGTATTACTTTTTATTGTACCTAAAATAAATACAATTTATTTCGTATATAAAATTCTAGCAATATTCGTTGCTACAATTTAATAGACTTGATCAAGGACCTAAGCGTCAACTGTAGCAATGGTTGAAGTAGGCACTATTATTGCCTACAAGAGTCAGAACAACTGCAACAGTGTTTCACGTCTATGGATGAATAGTCACAGTATACTAAAATATTGCAATAAAAAATAATCAATTTAGTTGGTGAAAAAAAAATATAAATGACAGAAACGTAGTTGATTTAACCTCGATGGTGCTCCATATTATGAAGTTCTTGAGAAACGTCAACCTCCATAATATACCTACTAACTTATCGATTCTCCTACATAGTTCGCCAGTTTAAACTACAAATTTAGAAATTTCAACTTAGAGTTCAATTTGACTGGAAAAATCCAAATTATGCAAATTAATATTATAAAAATATTTCACTTTAAACGAGTTAGTTAGATTCATTGGAAATAAGAAAGAATGGATTGGGCTTTAATAATAAGTTATCTTTTTTAATTTCTTTGTACCCGCGTCTCCAAAATCGGTTTTCAAAATCATGTTAACTGTCTTTTTAATATCTATATATTAAGACGTGAAGGAAAAACTTTGTGGACATTTATACGAAAATTGCGCGGATGTGGATTATCGTTTATTAATATAAAGGAATGGAGAATCCTAATATTTTGAAATTATGAATAAAAAATATGTAGGTACATTAAATCTATAATGTTATGTATTTGATACACACTTCGATGTACCTATTTGACATTGACACAAACGCATGTATTCAATTGTTCATCTGTGGTCAAATTGAGAATAGATTAATATTGTTTGTTTTTAATAATAATAGAAAAAACTTTGTACATTTCAAATTTGACGTATCCATGTCATTGTTTTTGAAATAAAATTGTGAAATAGAGCTCGCTCAGTCTTTGACAATGGAACCTTAATAATGTTTTAATTTAATTTAAATAAGTTATGCTTAAATTTCGATCACTGGTCGTCCACTAATTAATTAAAATGACTCATCCCCAAAATCTATTAAAAATAACTTGAATGTAATTCCTAGAAAAGGTAACATTGTGGATATTTTAGGAGCTTCGCGGCTTCTTCAGATTACATATCTTTGTATATTCAATTCAATCAAATTAGAATTAAAATAAAATTTCAAAATCAGCGGTTTTTTAAATTCAGAACACCATAGATAAAACGAAAAACATACTTAAAAATATCCTTACTACGAAATCGAAGGTCAGACCATAAAAATAATATAATACTTTTTAAATTTAAATTGTCTACTTAAATAAAACATTTTTTTATTCTTGATGCATGATACGCTATTAATACAAAAAATGCAGCTTTATTCATTTAGTATTTTAAGAGAAAACCCACGATTCATTCGTATGCAACTATTTGAAATGACGATATTAACATAATTTTTACATTTACCATGAAATTACTTTAAATACCCGTTTTTTACTATGGAAATATTTCAATTTTATTTGATTTTGAATAAGACGACCACTCTATGTAGGTATATTTGACCTTAATGCAATATCAAGTCACAAATGTATTAAATATATGTACCTATACAAATGATGGTATTTCTTTATACATAACTATTGTCAAAATAAAATAATTGAAAAGTATAACTTACTTCTCTACTAACTAACTAGGTACAACTATACCTCTTCTTCTTGTCTCGTCACTGGGATTGTTTGACAGCAATTATTTTCCACACTGTTTCTCTCCACTCCACCCTATTTGTAGCAGACCTTCTCAGTTCCTCATAGTAGAAACAGTACATCTCTAAATACACGCCTTTATGAAGTGAACTTGAAATGCCCTCCATTCGCTTTGCAAATATACTTCTGACATCTTTCAACATAAGTCAAATTGGTGTCGTGAAAGAAAACAGCCTTGAAGAGGGGTTCTTTTCTCCGCTTTCTCTGTTTAAAATCTATGACTTTTGGTACGTCAATATGAATGTCGAGAATAGAACCGCTTTTTTCCTTTACCAATCTGGACTCGTTCAAAGGAACATAGATAGGTACTTCATCTTCCGATGGGGTTACCAAGTTCTAGCCTTGGTTTCCAATACTCTTTGCCTACAGAAAAACCTGTCCTCACAAACGTTACTCCAATTTTTTGACTCAAGAAGTTGCTAAGCATCCTTCCAGTGCTCCATGCTCCCATCAATACGAAAACTTCTGAAATGGAAAACGCCGATCTAACTCATCTTCAAGTACGTAATTAAAACTAATGATATGTATTATCTACCTCAATATGCTCGTATCTTCGTAGATTCGATTTTTAGTCCATATGTGGATATTGGATGTTATGTATGCGTACGGCGAGTATGTACGAAGGTACTCCATCACTAATTACCCAGTGTTTGTCTGCGGCCAGAACAACAGCGGTACCTACCTTTCCTTAGTTACGTAGCCAGCCAATAGTATGGATAATGATAGCCAACAACTAGTTAAAACATCCTGCCTCATTTTTCCTTGACTCGAATATACAAACAAACCAATGAACTAAACAACCATAAAATACGAAACCGCTTAAAATTCCATCTTATTAAATAATCAACTAAAAAATCGATCATACGTGTTTATCTATAGTTTCCTTCTTTCTATAATATGCTCCACTTCAACCTTCTTATTTTTTTATTCTAAATACTGAGCAGCCCGAATTTCTCCTCCCATCATAGCCTTTTCTGCTTACTTTGATTTCTCCTTGCTTGCTTCCTTGGTGTTTCTATTTTATATACCCATGATGATGGTTTTCTCTGTTTTTTTAATGGCTTTTAGAGGCTAGTGTCAAAGTTAGGTACGTACTAAAGTCACAGGCAAAACGCAACTCTGTATGATAAAACAAACAAAACAAATTAAAAAAAAAACACCAAAAAAGTGCTTAATTGCGAACCTAGGAATCCTAGGAAGTAGAGGACCTCAATACCTATCGATTTAACCCCCATTATGTTTAGCCATAGTGGGTAGTTCAAAAGTTATTAAAGTTTTTGTGATAAGTTTCCACGGAATTGTTTGCACAAAACTTTTGATTTTTACATAGTTAAAATATACTCGATGTGGTAGGTAACGCACAATTAATTCTTACCGTAACTTGAACATTTTTTGTAAATACTCGTATTTGACATCGTTCATGTCAGAAGCAAATAATTCAGAAAACATCATTGTTTTATTTTTGTGGAGAGGAAGTACTTCCTTCAAAATAATCCACTAGAGGTTGCGTTACATTCAAACGTCGATTTCCCACAAAGGATGTTGTGAAAATTCTAAATATTCTAACTCCGATGTCGAGGACAAATAAAATAATAATTAGAGATATTATGATGTACGCAAGAGGAAATACGTATGTTTGAATGCAGGTGCCATGTCAATAATGTTGTCCAACTTTGCTCGATTACATAACTACTGAACTCTTTTATGCGCACATTTTTTATTTATCACATAAGAGATATTACCTCAACGTTCCTTAAAAAACCACCTTTCACTATCCTGTACCGTCTACATCCAGTTTCTATTCGTGACTGATATTAGGTATGTGGTCTACCCATCTCGTCACGGGTATGTAGAAACTTCTCATCTCACATTATCCATGCATTGCCGCCACTAGACAATTAGTTTTCGTGGTGTACTTTTCCATCATGTGCTGTTCCTCCGATTAAGAACTTAAAACAACTGCCTGAAATAGGGAGAATTTAGTATGAAGAAGTGGCCATCGTTAAAAAAAAACAATTTAGGTTGTGTAGATACCTATATCAATATTAATAAACATATATTTATTATTATTAGATACGGTATGAATAATTATCATTCTTAGAGATTAAAGACTAGAATTGTGTACTTAGTATCTACGTACCCAGACAAAAAACTAAACGGATCCAGCGTACAGGGTCGAGTAAGTCACACAGAGACGACACTTTTCGACACTTCCTGTCAAGGCTAAACAATCATCTTGACGACACGACTTTGCCTTCGACAGTCATCTTCATTAAATATGATACATATTATTATTTCGGTTGCGAATTTTTCACATTTACCTATCCGGTTCATAAACAATTGAAATTTTCTTCATTGCAAAAACAAACAATTGTTAGAGCATAAAGAAACGTTTCATTAAAACTTCTAAGATACTTAAGTAGTTTCATTTCGCTGAATCAATTGAGACTTTTTGTTCTAACATTCTTGCCTCTGGCCTTATAATATCATTAGGTATTAAGTTCACATAAGACTTGTGCACCCTCGCCTTGCTATTGCTGTTTTTACAAATTATGTGATTTAAACAACTAGAAAAAGCATCTACATTTCGCCATTGACGTGCACAACTGAATATTTCTCGTTACCACAGTTTGTTGTTATAATATCGCCGGCTTAGCCTTTAGGACTGTTAGAACTGTATAATGTTATAAGAGTGGCAACACTAGTATACTCTATGGTTTCCTTTTCCTGTCTGTCTGTTTTAAAATGTTTGTTGGGTTAGAAGAAAATAAAAGCTTGTTAAAAGAAAATCAGTATTTATTAATTGCATCAAACATTAATTCTAATAGGTTATGGGCCCAGAACGTGCCTAAAGTGTTTTTATTAAGTGGGTAATATAAAATTACCAAAAATAATCAAAGTAAGTGAATTATTGTTTTAATAAAAAAAAAGAGTGGTCAAAAGACAGCATGGCGAACACAAATTCAAACATCGATTTCGTGTCTCTGCCACAATTAAAAGAAGGCACAAACTTCAGCAACTGGAAATATAGATTAAAACTCATTCTTGAAACAAAGAATGTGTTAAATGTCATTGAATTAGACAAAGTAACTGAGAGTGAAAAAGCTAAAGATGCAAGTGCCAGAGCTACCATTGTACAATGTTTGTCGGATAAGTATTTAGAATATGTTAAGAAAGCTACAACTGCGAAAGAAATGCTAAATGCATTAGACAAGATATTCGAGCGAAACAGCACTGTGAATAAGTTAAATCTGAGAAGGCAACTTTTAACCTTAAAATGCAAAAACGGGGAAAAATTTACAGATCATTTTTTAAAATTTGATACTTTAATAAACAACATTGAAACTGTTGGTACAAAAATGGATGAGAGTGACAAAATATGCCACTTATTACTTACAATACCAGACAAATATCAGCATGTTGTAACATCAATAGAGACAATGAGTGTTCATAACCAACTCACCATCGAAACGGTAAAGTCGTGTCTCTTGGATGCAGAGTTAAAAGAAAGCAACGGCACAACAAGCAGCAACACCAATAATGAAACTGCATTTACAACAAAGATTGAATGTTTCAAGTGTGGAAAGAAGGGGCATAAGGCATATCAGTGCCGTAGTCAAACAACATCTAAAAGAGGAATTTTCCGGCCAAACAGTTATAGAGAAAAAGGCAGACCAACGCAACAAGCACACTCGAGCAGTAGTAATGCCAATCAAGGCGAATTTAATTTTTTAGCAACGCATGCGATGCATGCAAGTAAACAGTCTTGTAAAGACATGTGTAATATAGAATTCATCGTAGATTCAGGGGCATCGGAACATCTTATAAGAAGTGGCACAACAAATGTAAAAAATGTAACATATCTAGAGAAGGAAGTCAATATCAAAATTGCAAATGGATCTGTTATAAACACAAATATTATGGGAGAAATATCGTTCTATTGCAATAATAAGTTGATTCATATAAAAGGTTTGATAGTACCAGACTTATTTCAAAATATATTATCAGTGAAGAAGATAACAATGAAAGGGTTTGATGTAATTTTTAACAAAGATTATGCGAAGATCAAGAATGATAAAGCATCTTGGGTATGTAAAGAAATCAATGGCTTGTATATTTTAAAGGGCTTCAGAGAAAAAGAATGTGAAGAAAATAGAGAAAATGTTTATGTAACAAAGAATGAAAATGATGCAATATTATGGCATCAAAGATTAGGTCATTTAAATAGGAAAGGATTGATAAAATTGAATTTACCAGTAAGTAATAAAATATGTGAAGAGTGCATGCAAAATAAAGCAACAAGGCAACCATTTAAAAATGTACAAAAGCCTAGAAGCAATCATGTTGGAGAACTGATATACACTGACTTAGCAGGACCCATTACACCAACATCAAATCAGGAATATAAATATTTCCAGACCATTACTGATGATTATAGCCACTTTGTAAAGATTTATTTGTTAAGATGTAAATCAGAGGCAGAAGAAAATTTGAGAAATTATATAAGTGAAACAAAAACACAGTTCAATGTAACAGTGAAGAGGATACGTTGTGATCAAGGAAGGGAGTTTTGTACTACAAGTTTTAAACAATATTGTGATCACCAAGGTATAAAATTAGAGTATACCCAGGCCTATACACCACAGCAAAATGGAGTCTCAGAAAGAATGAATAGAACGCTTTATAACAAAGCAAGGACTATGTTAAATGAAACGAATTTACCAAAATCATTATGGCCAGAAGCAATCTGTTGTGCAGCATATCTCTTGAACCGTAGTCCATCTTCTGCAATAAATTTTGAGATACCAGTTGAAAAGTATGGAGGAAAATTAAACTTAGAAAGCTTGCGAGTATTTGGTGCAAAAGGATGGGCTGTTATATTACCTCGTGAAAAGAAATTAGAGAGTAGAGCACAACCTGTGTACATGGTTGGATATGCTCCAAATGGATATCGTTTATGGAATGCTGACAAAGATCAAATTATTATTTCCCGTGATGTGAAATTAGATGAGACTCAAATTATATACAAAAATGTAAATAATTCTGCACTAAGTGATGACCAAAATGTGGCAATTTTTGAAGAAAATGGAAACAAAAGTATTGAAAATGAAAATGAGATTAACATACAAGAGCAACATAGTAATAGTGAGAATGCTAATAGTGAGGAAGCAGGAAATTGTGAAGAATCAAGATCTAAGAGAACAACCAGTAAACCGACGTACTTGAATGACTATGAATTATATACAGCATTCTGCCTGAATACAAATGTTTGCAGCGACCCTTCAAGTTTTAAAGAAGCATATAAAATACCTGCTTGGCAAGAAGCAATATATACAGTGAACAATTTTCACCATGTTAATTTTTTTTTAAAGAGTGAAAATTGAGGAAGGGTGTTAGAACTGTATAATGTTATAAGAGTGGCAACACTAGTATACTCTATGGTTTCCTTTTCCTGTCTGTCTGTTTTAAAATGTTTGTTGGGTTAGAAGAAAATAAAAGCTTGTTAAAAGAAAATCAGTATTTATTAATTGCATCAAACATTAATTCTAATAAGGACAACAGGGTTGTGGGTTCAATTTCCGATCAAGTCGGAGTTTCGAAACTCCGACTTGATCGTACTCAAGGTGGATCCACCTTGAGTACCTAGATGTGCATTCACATACTATTATCTCATTGTTTTTGCTAGATTTTTTTATTATTAAAAATATGAAGATGATAATACACTTAACAGTGCTAATTTTTTTGTTTTTTTTTTTCAGGTTCAATTCTTTTTGGTTTTCTTCCATTCCGCAAGTGCGCTAGTTTACGACTGCGGATATCCTAAGTGAGTATTATTTATTTAAAATTCATACATAATATTAAATTTTCAATTACCTGCATTTTCAAACGTGTGTGTTAAATGTGAATACTTATCCAAACAAATTAACATCAATGTTAAGTCCTGATAGATACCTATAACAAATTTTAAGGGACCAAAAAAAATTGAGTTATATGTATTTAGAAAATGATTGGATGCATGATATTTTTTTTCAAATATTAAAAAAGATTTTTCGATTTGTCGTGTTTTTTATTATCAGAAGAAAATTCTTATGAGAGAAAAATTTAAGAAATTTGCGGGAAACATGAGATAATTCAACGACCATATTATTATGTTTTCTAATGAAACCTTCTTAAGATGGTAAAGCAAGACGAGAATCAACTAATTATGAAAAAATAAGTGTTATACTAATAAAACTAATTGATTGATTGAATTTCAGACTTATATCCGGAGGCCTGATGTTGCATTCTGTGATCTTCATCGTCCTTTTCACAAACTTCTACACGAAGAGCTACAAGAAAGAATCAAGTCAACAAAAGACAGTTGAAGCGAAAAAGACGCAATAGAGAAGTCAAGACTTAGAGGATAATTAAATAATATTTAAATTTTAATATTTAAATTGTAATTTCCAGTCATATTTTTATAAATATCAATTGAATTTTGTATGTTTAATTTGTCATATCGAATACATTTGGTAATGTAATATTGAATGCAGTGGCGTGCGGTGGTTTTAGGAATTTTCAAAAAAAAAGGGTAGATATGTTAAAATCGCCCAATCTTGTAACATCTCCAGATTGTAAAGTGTTTCTTTCATCCAACATTATTAATAAAACAGTAGTCCTATACGAATCTTGCTCGTTAATGTAACTCATGACAATTTTACTATAACTATGTACACGTTTCGTTTCCATAGAATATTTTGTTACTTCACGCTAATGTAAATGTTTCTGAAATTCAAAATAGAGGTTCACAATTTTCAAAGATTCTAAACTATATATTTAAAAGAGCTTAAATTATTAATTAAACAACAAAAAACTATAAAAATTATCATCGCCTGTCATTATTATCCAAGATTTGATGAACTTAAAAAGTAGCTACATTATTAATTCAACAAATTAGCTATCATGTTTGTACTGTATTAAAAAATCTTGAAAAAAAATCATGGGGTTTATGGCTTTAGGCACGCCACTGATTGTATGTAATACATTGTATTGGAATGTTATAATGCAGAGAAGTAGTAACAAATTGATTGTGTTGATGAATCGAAGAATTAATTTAACTAACTCGAGTTATTTGAGTTCAAAATCGATCACTCAACCTACTTTTGTTCATATTATATTATTATTATGTGGTGATATTAATATTATGGATTTAATAAAAAATCATTCATAGGTTTATTGTAAGTCTTGATAATGATGAACTATGTAAAATAGTTTAAATGTTAACCCTTTACCAGCCCCGTTCTTCCATTAATAAACTTATACATATTATGTTTAAGCAGGAATTGCACGTGCCTTAAAATAAACAGTTATTCCTTAGTGAAAAGATTGTTTTTTATAAAAAAAAATCTAGCTATACAATATATAAACCTTATATATTTTTGTAAGAATGTAAATTGGTGAGTGTTTCTTTATTTGAATTTTCTGACGATTTATCATTTATGAAAATACTACATACTCAGTGGCGTACCGAGGGGGGGCGGAGGGGCGGACCGCCCCGGGCGCCTCTATTAGTAGGGCGGCAAAATTTGCTCGCACTATACTATACACGACCAGATCGATAAAAACAAAAAAAAATATTTTCATCTCTGTTGGAGGTCTATAAAAAAATAACATTTCCATGCGGTAAGTCTACAGGTAGAGAAATGTGGGTCAGCAGTTGGCTGTGTCCCACTCTGCCAGAAAACAGAATTTTTAAACCAAGTTGATACTTTTTCTATAGCTATTGTTGTGCTATAGAAAAGGTAGCTATTGTAATGTTATATAGGCTTATTTTTTTACTATTTTATTTTGAAAATTTTCGGACTGTTTTTTTTTCAATTTATTGGAAGGGGGGGGGGGCGCCAAAGGGTTTCGTTCCCGCCCCGGGAGCCGAAAACCCACGGTACGCCGCTGTACATACTGTTGATTTGTATGTACTTTGTCAAAAAAAAACGTTTAAATTTTCTATGGAAAAATCTGTCAAAGGCAGTTAAATCTTTGACCTATGGACTCCGGGACAATTTGCAAGTATTTTGCAAATAAAATAAAATCAAAATTTTATGCTTACTATGATAATTATCAAAAATAATCACCCTTGAGTAGTCTTTATTTCAATAAATAAATTGAAAAACATAAATATTTAATACAATATTTATTCTTTTTAATATTAGGTACTATATAGTTACTTATATTTTTTTTTTAAACATACCTATACCTAATTGTACAGATCTGTGAGCATTAACAATATAATTATAATATATTGTTTATTTCCTAGGTTCGAAGTAGATTAATAATTATTTATTTATAAAAAACAGTAACATTTAGAAAAAGTTAAAAGTATAAGATAATCAAAACACGAAACATTTTTTTTACGTTACGATGACAATAAAATAACAATCATTAAAATAGTTTCATCCATACTCTTTTTCGAGGCATTATATTCGCGAAAAACAGAAAACATGCGAAGAACAGTAGGTAAGAATTAAAATAACCACTGATAAATTTTATCTGATTAAGGATAATAAATTGCATTTTTATTTATAATTAAGTGAGTCTTGTTTTGAATATCATAATTTCTAAATGTTACTTATTCATTATAGGTAAGATTTTTTATTAAATGTATACTGGAAATAAAATACGCACTAAGCGAAAAAAACGAAAAAAAAGAGTTGAGTATGAGGAAATGTTCTAAAAACCATTGCCAATAGCCTAAATATTGCACTTAGTCCATATCGATGATCTAAAGGCGTAAAAAACAGATCGAAAAATCATCATAGTACTCTGTATGGGGGAAAAATCAGTTTTATTAGATTATCTCAAAATGAATTTTTTGGCGTTTAGTGCGTATTTTATTTCCACTATGATGACACATTCCTACCAATTCAGAGCTTTTGAACTTAAGCAAAAATATGTTTTTATTATTTTTCGTTTCTCACCCTAAACAACAAAAATTATTGTAAATAAATACAAATTAAATACAACTATTCTTTAAAAACTTTCAAAGGAAAAATGCATTAGTTGTGATTTGAAAATTACCGTCTTTTCTGAAATCTTGATAGCAATAATGACACCTACCTATATGTATCATAAAGTATCTTAAAAAAATCTTTTGATATTAAAGCATTCTTAAATTGAACACAAATATAACCAAAAGTGTTGAAATTTAACTTGAATGGCCGAATTTCCGCTAAAATAATTGGAAAAAATAAGCATTATTAGGTGCTGTATGTATTTATAATAGGTAAGCATACAAATCACTATATTTTTTAACATTTATAATAATATGGATTTACATAATTATATTAAATTTTAAGGATCTATTTTATAAAATTGCTCAAATATAAAAATTGTGTATTTAATACTTCTTTATTAATTTTTTTATACAAATGTTTATGTTTTTTTTATACATATAGATATGAATAATTATAGATTTTAAATAGGTATATGTAGGTAATGATATGTTATTATTGTGAAATAAAAATATTTTTTAGCCTTTCAAAGCTTTTTCCTTTCTCAATAGATCAATATTTATCAATAAAATAACTTTGGGTATATTTTAAATATCAATTCTACATATATATTATGTAACGCAGTTTATAGTTGCAATCATGGTAAATATAGGTAGGTACTTATAATAAACTTACCTATATGTAAGTGTGATGCGTGTGTGTTGCCCATTCTCCTGTATATGTGTAAGTCCTGGCACCTGACCAAACCCCAGGCACAAAAGGTATCTGCATCATTTGAAACGAAGTGCCTCAGGATATTCTTGGGTATAAAATGGTACCACCGTATCACGAACGTCAATATACGCCGGCGCACCCGGCGCAGGCTCAGCACTTTATTCACCGATTGTGGAGAGGAAATGGACATGGCTGGGACATGTTTTAAGGATGCCTAATGACAGTTGACCGAAGAGAGCGCTGTTTTCCTCCCATCAGGGTCTTGAAGACGTGGAAGACCCTCTCATACCGTGTTTCTTTCCTTCGAGGCAGAGCTGAGGAAGTTGGACATGGTGTAAGAGGAGATCATAGGAATTGCACAGATCGAGCGCAATGGAGAGCTCTTGTTGCCTCCCTATGCCCCTGAGTGGGGTTCAAAAGGAGTTTTAATTGATTGATTGATATGTATGCTAGTTCGTAGACCGCAGCATTCTTTGCCAATAAGTAAGTAGATACTTACTGTCAAATAGGGTAATAAAAATTTGCAACTGGCACACAGAAAACGGAAGCTGCACTCTTGATAGGGAAGAAAAAGGTAAGAAAAGAGATAACATTTGAAATTGAGGGTGTTGAAGTTCTCCCGAAGAAAAGCATAAAGTATCTGGGAGTCATTATTGATAAAAATCTGACATTTGGAGAGCACATAGAACACATTGCCGACAAAGTGGCACGAACGACCGCGACATCTGCATTAGCAAGAATAGTGCCCCGAGTAGGGGAGCCAGCGAGAGTAAACGAAGAGTCTTGCATCAGTGGCGACGAGCATAATACTGTATGCGGCCCCAGTATGGTCTAGAGGACTTGCATTTAATAAATATGCAAACATACTGCAATCAGCATACAGAAAACTTGCGATTAGAATGTGTAGAGCATATCGAACTGTTTCGTATGAGGATAGCGTTCTACTGGCACGTCTAAGGGTAAGAACACGTAGAAAGCCGATTCCGATCCGCGCCGACCGGCGTAAAGAATGTTACTATGCATTTGAATGGGGATACCCACAGAGAAAGCAGGAACCCGCTTTCCGGCATGCCCATTTAAATGCATTGAAACCATAGGCTAAGAACACGTAGAAAGCCGATTCCGACACGCGCCGACCGGCGCAAAGAATGTTACTATGCATTTGATTGGGAATGCACACAGAAAAAGCAGGAACCCGCTTTCCGGCATGCCCATTTAAATGCATTGAAACCATAGACAACAATCTATGAGCCGGTCGGCGCGGGTCGGAATCCGCTACGTGTTCTTACACATAGACAACAATCTATGGGCCGGTCCGCGCGGGTCGGAATCCGCTTTCTACGTGTTCTTAGCCTAACACCGGTAAAACTCCTCATCGAAGAAAGAATAGAAATGATGGGAAAAGAACCAGGGGTCAAAAAAGAGATAGCAACAGACACAAGAAGAAAATGGCAAGTCCAAAGGAAAGACAAGATAGAACTGGACGATAGAGACAAATGGATTCATCAACTTATCCCAGACATTGAACCATGGGTGATGCGAGAGTTTGGCGAGGCTGGATACCACTCACGGAGCATGGATGCTTCCAAGCATATCTCCACAGAATAGGGAAGATCCAAAACGACAATTGCATATACTGCGGACAGAGGGATACCGCCAAGCACACCATCTTCGAGTGTGGTCGGTGGGAGAAAGAGAGGGACGAAAGGGCCCGAAAAATAATGAACGCTTAAAATAAATGACCACCACTGCATGCGAAGCAATATCTACGGATAGTACCGCTGCAGTGGAGACGAAGAGGAGGGTTTTTTAGTCGGTAGGTCTGCCTGCGTGCAGAAGTCCGGCACAACGTCCAAGGAGGATTTTCCCCTCTAAAGAAAAAAAGAAAAGAAAAAAAAAGGAATTACATAATAAGAAACTGTTGATACTGTTTTTACATCAGTTATAATAAGAAACATTAGGTCAATCATGATGACCTAGAAGGCGATAGAGCTGCACTAATACCTACTCATTTATTTGTGTGAATTTCGGAAATGAGAGTTCGGCTGAGTTGGCAAAAAGGGAACGCCTATAGTTTTTCCCATCCTGATGATTTTACTCCGATGATATTATGTTGAGCGTGATAGCACCGAAAATTTTAAATGATGTTAGTAACAAAAAACATTTCATAATACATATTTCAGAAATTGTAAAAACAGTTTACTGAATTTTTATTACCTACATTATTGAAATGATTTATTTTTTCTGTAATTTTCCGTATGGCAATACTTCTGAGCTGTCACTGTCAAATTTGACGTCTGATTGATTGGTTTGGGTAGCACGTGTGTTTTGTTTTGTCAAAAACGTTTCGTCAGTTGAAAGGTTCTAGAATTGCTTATTGTAGCGTAAAATATATTTAAAACCTGAGCTTGATTATTGTTGTGGACATACGGTAAAAATCCAATTAAAAGACTTACAACAATGGCCAAATTCTGCTTAAGTAAGAACCGTAATCCTTTTTATTATTTCTTTGCAAATGCTGTATTTAGGGTTATGTTTTGTATATTTAAAGGACGTTTAGGTTTATTGTCTCAATAGTAGTTAAACTGTTTATATTTACTTATAAATCTTTAACTTTGGTATTTTTTATGATTTTTACAGACAAGAAATCGAGAAGAATCAAAGCAGGTCATAGATACAAAATCGAAAAGAAAGTCAGAGACCACAACAGAAAAGTGAAAAAGGAAGCGAAAAAGAATCCAAAAAAGGGAAAGAAACAAAAACCTGTTATTATCCCAAGTATCTGTCCATTTAAAGATGATATTCTAAAGGAAGTGGAAATCGTTAAGAAGCAAAAACTTCTTGAAAAGCAGCAACAAAAAGAACAAGCTTTGTTAGATAAACAGAAAGAGAAGGAATTTAATCAACAGAAGAAAGCTGCGGGAGGGATGGAACTGCTGGTATTGAAAACTTACATAATCTTGTACCTATATCGTTTTATAAACGTCAATTATTAGACAGTCAATTTTATAATTTAAGGGTTCAAATTTTATAATAAGGGAAATTTAAAAAAAATTCAAACAAAGCATTTTGTCAAAATTACGTCATATTAAGCGGTGAGTCAAAATAAGGGGATTCATAATAAACAGATTCTACTGTGTGTTCAAATGTATTGTCTCATATTTTTACTCTTCATGCCTGGGTCGCTTCAGGGGGGGGGGGGGGTTCAGGCAGATGGTGTCCCCCCTGTAAAGGTGCATGATCCAGCGCAATGGAGAGCTCTTGTGCCTCCCTATGCTCCTTAGTGGGTGCATGATCCAGCGCAATGGAGAGCTCTTGTGCCTCCCTATGCTCCTTAGTGGGGCTTAGCCTCCCCCCCCCCCGTATTGTGGGTTGGTTTGGGGGGAAGGTCTACAGCGGGCTTGATTTGTGTGGGGTTGACTTGGTTGCTTCGACCAGACTAGGGGGTTGGTTTCGTGCGGGTTAAGGCTGCGGATTGGTCTCCTCCGGGTTAGCGTACGGGGGGCCTCAAGGGAGAATGTATGCATACAGATTTGTCTAGAAATGGACATGTTGAACATCTTGAACTCTTCCCATGATCAAAACTTTAAATGATTCATTGCAGATTCAAAATGCTGATGCCAGAGGTAAGATTCATGACACTTTGGCACCTCTTAAGGAACGCAATGGAACAGAAGAGAAGTATGCCACCAATAAGAAACAAGAGAACTCATTGAAGGCCTTCTACAAGGAATTCAAAAATGTAGTCCAAGAAGCTGATGTTATTTTAGAAATAGTAGATGCCAGAGATCCATTAGGTAATATCTTCAAATTAGATTAGTGTATGTTTTTGTTTAAGTTTGAAATTAATGCCGTAGCTGAGAGCCAACTTGTTTTAACACCAAAAAAAACAACTTTTCCGTGTCTTTATGGTCCTTATAGAATGTGACGTTTATTTTGTATATATGTATTTAAGTTATTTCCCCAAAAAGAATCAAAGTTAAGACATGTTGGCTCTCAGGTACAGAATGTATATTTTAAATACGAACAATGGATTCTTACATCGACTGACTTTTAATTTGTATTTACATTTTGTTTTATTTGTACATCTTCAAAAATTAGTTGATACCATTAAAAAAAACCTGTTTTCAAAACTATTGGGAAGAACAGCTGGACTAATCAACAAACAACCTCAAATATAAGGGTAATAATAGGGTAGTGCTGGCAGGATGAATGACCATGAATCCTTGGGCAGGCCAAGTTTCACTTTAGGATGTATCAACCATAGATATAAATGATTTTTTTTGTATCTGTATATTAATACGTGAAGGAAAAACTTTGTGACCATTTTTACGAAAATTGCGCGGTCGGAGGAGTATTAAATTTCGCACACTTACCTATAGTTTATATATAGAGAAGAAGTGGCGAATGCTAATATTTTTTTTAAATAATGTATAAAAAGTAGATTAAATCAATAAAAAAATATATATAACAAACACTACTGTAATGTTATGTATTTGATACTCACACACACAGACTACTTATAAAGATCATCAACTTCATTGAAAGAAATGTAAAATGAAAAGTGCCTCATAATGGGTGCAGAAAGCTTTTTGAAAGCGGTATATTCAAATGGAAGGTGGAGCGGGATATTCAAACGAAAACTTATCCATGTCATTGTTTTGGAATGAAAATTGTGAAATAATAGCGCTCGCTCAGTCTCTGACAATGGAACCTTAATGTTCAAACTTATAATTTAAATTAGTTATGGTCGAATTTCGAGCACTGGTCGTCCACTAGGTTATATAAATACATAATTAATATTTCCAATTATATTAAAGGATATGTCATTAATAGTTTTGGTGTTTTATTTCAGGTACCAGGTGTGCCCAAGTAGAACAAGTGGTTAGGGATACTCCAGGAAATAAACGTCTTGTTGTGGTTCTAAACAAAGCAGACCTTGTGCCCAGGGAGAATTTAGACCAGTGGTTGGTGTATATGAGGAGGACAGTTCCCGCAATAGCGTTTAAAGCTTCTACACAAGATCAGCAGAAAAACTTAGGTCGCAGAAAGATGAAAAAGGCCAAACAAAATGAAAAAATTATTAAAGGTAGGTAATTTTTTAGCCAGCTTTGATACTTTTTTTACAAAAAAAACTAAGAGACCATATTATGCCCCCTCGTCTCCAGAGGCATCTTACAGGGTTAAAGTGCCTTTTCCCAGATCCTGTCCTCCGCAAAAAAAAATCCCCTTAATCATGATTATGATGTCTGAAAGATAGGTCCTATCCCAATTGCAACAATTGTTTCTGGTCATGTAACCTAATGTCCTGTTTGACCACTGATGTGGAAGTATTGGGTATATGTGATGAAGTGGTTGGTAGCCTAGCGGTTGCGACGCAAGCTCTCATACTGTTTCTTACTGGAGATCATTGGTTTGATTAGGTACCTACTTTGACTCACCGCTTAATATGACGCATGAAAACCATTTAATGTAAAATTTGTTGAATGTGCCACTACATTTCGACCGTTACATTATGCATTATTTTATTACAGGATCTGCTTGTGTTGGAGCTGAACTATTAATGTCTTTACTTGGTAACTATTGTCGCAACAAAGGCATCAAAACGTCTATAACTGTGGGTGTGGTTGGGTTACCAAATGTGGGGAAAAGTTCCATTATCAACAGTTTGAAGAGGTCAAGAGCTTGTAACGTTGGAAGCACTCCAGGAGTCACAAAGTAAGAATCTACGAATTTATGCACTTACACTGCAAGTTTGAATGTACTTTATTATGATCGAGATTTGAACTACAGAAAAATACTTATTTAACCCATTTCCCTAAAGATGTAGGCAAATAGAACAGACCTCCACTCCTTTCTATACAAAGACACTTCTTTTGCTTCTAACCTGGCATTTCTTGAAGGAGAAACAATGCGATCAATCATTTTTCATTTTTAGATGACCAAACCATTTCGTTATTCTGTTTGCTCTTGGTTTTTTAACTTAACCAAACTCTCTCAACTTCTTAATTTTCATATTTGTTAGAATAATATTCTCATTCCTTTCCATACCCCACATCTCTCTAATCATATTATACTTGCTACGTGTCCTTGTTTTTCATGTTCACATTTCACTTCAGTACATCATTTATGGTAGGTAACAGATTTTAATTAGAAATACCAATATTTTCAGACAAATGCAGGTAGTTCAGCTGGATTCAAAAATAAAACTGTTGGATAGCCCGGGTATTGTGTTCTCAAACAATTCACCAGACAGTGACAATGCAGTTGTGTTGAAAAACGCATTGAACGTTGGCAGTCTGAAGGATCCCGTTACGCCGGCGTCAGCTATTTTAATGAGAGCCAACAAAAATACCCTAATGGAATTATACAACTTGCATACATATGATTCTCCACAGGTTAGTTTTAGGCTTATAATAATAATGTAGAATAACTTGAACAAATACACAGAACCAAGAATATTTTTATCACACTGAATATTATACGGGGCTACGTAATGATTTTATAATTATTTATTTTAATAGTTGAGCATTGGATGAAAAATTCTCTGCTTGCGTATCTTCTTTTACTGCCTGAAAAAAGTGCTGAATTAAATTCAAAGTTGTATCAAAATATTTTGTAAATTTACACAGATAAAATCACTATACTGTGATCCCTCACTATCTCACAGTTTCAGTGCATCGCAGATAAATAATGTAATGAAGAAAAAAATTCACAATATCTGCAGTTGTATTGCGGAAATGAATGATATTTGGGACTCAAATAAAGAGTTTATATCTTGAGAAAATTTGTTATTTTAACCTGCATATCCACGAATCGTGGTTGGTAGCCTTGCAATTACGAAGCCGGATTAGTTATATTTACTGGTTCCTACTGGGGGTCATGTGTTCGAACCCAGGTGCCGACCATCTTCCTCTTTCACAACAGAAACTTTAAGTAGCTTACTGTGAAAGAGCTCACTTTGAGTGAGCCTAGATTGATTTGTTTTTTAAAATATACCTACATAATATCTGGGTGTTTGTAAATTTTTTTGTATTTGTGTAGGATTTCTTTGCTCAACTGGCAGCCAGAATGGGTCGTTTCATGAAAGGAGGTATTCCAGATCAAACTGCATCAGCGAGACAACTGTTACAGGATTGGAATATTGGGAAAATTAAATACTTCACATTGCCCCCTGTGGATACCAACTCCAGTGAAGTACACCTTGGAGCAAAAATTGTATCTGAAATAGCAAAAGAGTTTGATATAGAAAGTTTTGAAACCATGGAAACAGAAACATTGGGAGCTCTGTCGACTGTGAATTTGGATTCTGCTATAAGGGTAATGATAACCTTACAAAAAAAAATGTATTTAGGTGGTCAATTTTCAAACCTGTCGTCAACTGGTTCAATATTTAGAAAATTCCCTAAGATTTTTTTTACCCATTACGCTGTTTCCCGCAGGGACCTCCACTCTTTCCTATCCATTCAACAATACGTTTTTCTGTATTCCTCAAACTCCTATCAGTGGTCCACATCATTCTAGTCCAGCCACGTTTCTGTGCACCCATTCTTTCAGATTTATAGATCCTTTTTGTCATTCTCTCTACGTGTCCAAACTGCCTCAGTTTATTCACTTTCATTCTAGTCATTATGGCAACTTTCACCCCACATTCATTTCTAATATTATCATTCCTTCCTAAGATCAGCCAATATAATTTATTTCTTTTACTCATTTGTTTTGTCGATCTGTTACATTTTTAATTTCAATCCCCTATTTCTAACCTGCTGTTATATTATCTGGTCAATAGATTGATTGATATTCCCATATTATTATCCAAAAAGATTATTTTTAAAGTGAACATTTTTATGTTGCAGATGGATAGCACAGGACCTGTTAAGCTGAAAGAAGACAGCATGCAAGTTGATGGAGAAGATACCAATCCTTTGATCTCGTCGTCTGTAAATATTTCTGCCGCAGCAAAGAAGAGCACATTGAAGAAAAACAAATCTGACGAAAGCAATCGCAACAAGAAAGCCGATGTTGAAATGGAACTCGAAGGAAATATGCAACTTAACAAAATTAAAAAACGTGAAATCAAAAAAGCTAAGAAGAACAAAGTTCGCCTTGACAAGAAAACTTTGGCACTTTCTGGGATTTTGGAATCTGTCAGCATATTGGATAAAAATAAGAAAGACGATGACTATGATTTTAGCGAACATTTTTCTGAATTAAAAGAATAGTTATTTATTTGAAAAGCTTTTTTTATTGGCTTCCATCCTGTAGATTCAGATAATAAAACGGAAAATTTTAATATAAAAAGTATCATTTTAATTTATGCAGTTCTATTAACCTTGATGAACAATTGATCAAACATATTTTATGCTGTTTGTTTTGCAAAACAAAAATACATGGTCGTATTAATATGTTGTGCAAATACACAAGGCAAATTCTTGTACTAGGATGAGAACACAAATCACAGAAAATGTTTCAAACACTGAAATGCATAAAGATGCTTCAACTTTTATTACTATTCTATTTTTCATGAAGGTTTCAACTCTGGTGAAATATTGAGTCACTTCCATGCTTAATAAAAGATCCCCATTTTGGACAAATGACTAAAGATTGAACTGCACTCTTCAGTGTTGCCACCTTTGTAAAAAATTTGACCCGGACACATCCTTAATAAAAGATCATTCCGAAAATTTGGACAGGTAGCAACACTGGGACTCTTTCACAATTGATTGGAAAGAAAAGAATCCATCACCAGAGGTCCTTATACGATATACAACACCTTTTTGTAACCTCCGTTGTCTTCAAAATTGTATGATAATTCTTGGTATTAGCAAGGCTGACTTAGCCATTTATTTTCTAGTTGACAGATTTATGAACAAAAAGTTTCGATTGACTGTTGAGGACAATAATTATTTAGACGAACATGATCACCATACATGGAGTCTTAAATATAGCTATATTCCTTTATTTAAACAATTCATGAATGAGCTATATCAATATTTCTCTATTATTACACTTATTCACAATAGTTCTCCTACTAAAGTTATGCTTGTATGTCTTAAGTTTCTATTATACCTTGGCCTTCGAGTCAATGCCATTAAGACCAAGCTCATGATGAATAAACTTCTCCGATAAAACTTAGCTACCAAAAATGATTAGTGTCAATTCTCCTGTATGGGTGTCCTGACACCTGACCAAAGCTCAGGCACAAAAAACTCATTTTCAAAACAATGTGCCTTGAAAAAATTATAATGGGTTTAAGATATGAAACCAATGCAATATAAATTTTTCTATACACCAGCTCACTCTCAGGCCTATCGTTAAAAAGAAGATGGACATTTTTAGTGTTAAGGATGCTGAAGCGCTTTTCTTCCTCTCATCTGGGTCCTGAAAACCCTCTCATGCTGTGTTCCTCTCTTTCGAAGCAGAACTGAGGGGTTTGGGTGTATTGTGGGAGGTCATTATAGGATGTCCCCATACTCTCTCTGAACTCTGTATCACCAAGGAACCAGCAACAAGACGTGTAGGTATGAAATCTACAAACATGCTAAATGAGATCAACAGGAGCAACAAGTCGAACTTCCACGACAGGGCTTTCAGCGTAGCAGGACCCGTCACCTGGAACCGACTTCCCGAAGAACTAAGAAAGGACCAGCACATTCAGGACAAACTGAAGACACTGCTCTTCCCACAGAGTTTCCCGCGCGCCCTTGAGATGGAGATCCATTAAATGGGACCAAACAAATCATTCATCATTGAAGGTGCGTGGTGAAGAACCCTTGTTGCTTCCCTAAACCCCTTTCCAAACCCTGAACTGTTCCAGATATAATGAGTTATTGTTATTCTTGTCGATGCGATGGATAAATTTATTGGGTTGATAATCTTTCATCAGCACATTCTATATTGCACAGTAAGGCCAATAGAATTCTGATGATGAGTCATTAATATAAGTGGCTCAATACTGTGCTTGTAAAAATTCTCCAATTCTAATGGTCCTAGTTATGTACCTAATGAGTTTTGCGATTTTCATTTGATAATTGGTTATTGCAGAAATTCATACGTCACCATTTTTACAAACTAAACCACGCGGCTAAACTTTTACTTTCTCTCATGCCGGCCATATTACCTAAGTTCAGATGATTACTAAACTTATCAATACCTTTTTTACTGCTTATACAATCCTAGCAGCGGATTAGAAAATACAATAGGTATGTTAACGATTATAAATACCAATCTGATTGAATTTATAAATAAAAAAATAATCATATTATTAAGTGAATTTTTCTAATTAAACTGATGGGAACTCTGCTTACAGAAGATTCACGTTTTCTAATTAAAAAAAAACTTATGGCAATTTAAATTTGAATTGCGAAAAAAAGGTAAATCTTCTATCTGAATCAAAATTCCCGCTCAGAAACTGCAGAGGCGAATGACAGCATCATCAACTTTCTCAATTTGTAACCAATAGCGTAATGCAACGTACAAGGACATCCAATATTTTCAGCTCCCTGCATGGATGATTGGATGATCGATTTACTGTATAATGAATTCGGCCTTCAATGTCTTGTCATGCTATTTTTTTACAATGCACGAAACACATTCAAATAGGAAAAACAATGCTGCATTAAATAATTTATCATAGTTATCATTGGTTATCATCACAATTACGTATCCATGTATGTATGTATTATTATTATTATTAGTTTTCAATAAAATAGCAATACTCAAGCCACCTCGTGTGGTGTAGTGCTGTAGTGAGCTGATTTGCCGGGTTTCAGCCAATGAGATTACTCCATCTGTCTCCAAATTATCTCATATGAAACTCACGTCTGTGTATCTATCCTTATTTATTTAATACAAAAAAGAAAGATAGCATACTCGATATGGAGTTTTACCAAAAAAGAGAAACCACGGCGAATGTATGAAAAATCACAACTCATTATATCTATTTCATTTTTCTACGTACAGTATAACAAAGAAAGAGATATTACGTGTGTTATATAAAATAACCCTATTTAATTGTTACATTATTCGCCATTCAAGTTATTCGTGGCTTGTCTGTTTGTCGGGTTAGATACCGCGATTCAAAATGAGAAGTTTCGCCTTATTATTTGCCACATTCGTGGCTATTTCTTGTGTTAATTCTGAAATATATTTTGAGGAAAATTTCTCCGATGGTATGTATAGAGATTTTTTAACTTTCGCAACTTAATTTCTATTCAAAGTTTGTTATGCCGGTTCCGCCTACATTGATTATTTCCTTGATTCACAATCCTTAATAAGTAATTTTAATCCTTCACAGGTGCATGGGAAAAAAATTGGGTTTACAGTGAACATCCCGGCGTAGAATTTGGTAAATTTGTGTTGACAGCTGGCAAATTCTATAACAACGAAGATACCGACAAAGGTTAGTACTTTCTCACACTCGTTGCAAATAGCATGGTATAAAAAACAAGTTTATTTAAATAATAGGAATGATTATATACTAAACACCTTTATATTTCAGGTTTAAAAACCTCGCAAGATGCCAAATTCTACGCACTTTCCAAAAAATTCGCCCCATTCTCTAATGCTAAGAAGGATTTGGTAATCCAATTTTCTGTCAAGCATGAACAAGACATCGACTGTGGAGGTGGATATGTTAAAATATTCGACTGCAAGTTAGATCAAAAAGACATGCATGGTGAATCACCCTATGAAATCATGTTTGGCCCTGATATCTGTGGTCCAGGCACCAAGAAAGTTCATGTTATCTTCAGTTACAAGGGAAAGAATCTCCTTATAAATAAACAAATCAGATGTAAAGATGACGTGTACACCCATCTTTACACATTGATTGTTAAGCCTGATAACACTTATGAAGTGCTCATTGATAATGAGAAGGTAGAGTCAGGGTCATTGGAAGAGGATTGGGAGTTCTTGCTTCCAAAGAAAATTAAGGTAAAGCATTAAAAATATCAACAGTTTAAAGATGAGGTGTTTTATCATAAATTGAGATTTTTATAATTGCTTGTTGAATTTTAGGATCCCGCAGCTAAGAAACCAGAAGATTGGGATGAACGCGCAACTATTCCAGATCCCGATGATACCAAACCCGACGATTGGGAGAAGCCCGAACACATTCCAGACCCAGATGCGACAAAACCAGAAGATTGGGATGATGAGATGGACGGCGAATGGGAACCACCAATGATTGATAACCCAGAATACAAGGGAGAGTGGAAACCAAAACAGGTATGATGCAGACATTTTAAATTTTTTTTTCAAAATTTAGTTTGAACTTGTTATCCAAGCAACAACTATGTAGATAGCCACTCTATAGATATTCCATTCCTCTTAATAATTCATAGGATTGCTTAAGACCAAATAACTCACCTTAATTGGTATCTTGCCAAGCATATAAGGCTAACTCAACCATCTTTTGAATGCATCATGTCTAACTTTACCAGTTGCAATCCTCACTCTTGAGAGTCGTGATCGTGCTTGGTGGATTTGGTCATAGACCATCATCATTCTCCAGGTCTGCCTTTCATACAGCCAGATGTGAGGCCTGATGGATTGTTAGAGAGATGTTCTGCTTTGTTTGGTCAGTTCAATACATTGGTGATCTCCTGGATGCTCTCCTGACTATTAACATTTCTCAGCCTTTTTTCTCCCCTGCGACCTATGTGTTCTAATTATTTGAGTATATGCTCAAAACGGTCGGCCAATAGTCTTGACTGTGATGCTTAATTCTTGTAGTGTTGAAACAATAATTTTCCTTGGTGTCGATGGTTATTTTGGCTTTGGTCTTGAGCACCACATCTCAAAATCATCTATCTAACATCTTAGAACGAAGTTGATGCAACTGAAAGACCTAAGGATGGCAATCGTGTTGAATTGTAAATACATAGAACCATTTTTATGGTAGAACTTCACTGTCTATCGTTCTGAATGATTGTGTTGATTAGCTGGTGAATTAAATTAGTAATAATGTTATTACTCCATATAAAATATACTTATCTTGTTGTATTATCTTTGATTATAGATTGATAACCCAGCGTACAAGGGTATTTGGGTCCATCCAGAAATTGATAACCCAGACTATGTTCCTGATGATAAGCTGTATGAAAGGAAAGAAATCTGCACAGTTGGCTTAGATTTATGGCAGGTTAAGGCCGGCACCATCTTTGATAATTTCCTCATCACTGATGATATCGAAGCTGCTAAGGCTGTCGGAGAGAAATTGAAGAAAACACAGGTAATTTTTTAATATTTTTCTTTATCAACTCTACATTTCATGTTCCATCTCGTCCAAGTTCCGAAAACAACAGCAATAGTATTTATAACAAGCAATTAGAAAAAGTGCACCCCTGTTATCATTTTGACCTTCTCCAGGTAGTCGAATGTTGATCACACCTTGTGAATCCCCAAAAACTTTGGGCCATTACCTTTCCAGCTGCTACAACAGTCTTCACCAGATGAAGTCCACTGTTTTGACTGCTCTGTAGTCTCTAGTGTGTACAAAGGGTCCATCTTTCATAGACTGTTACAATACGATGCAAAAACTCATTCAGATTGCGCTTAAATACCGTCAGTTACTGCTCTGATATGTTCTCATGTTTGTGCTTCTGTTCCGGAATGAGAAAACGTAGCACACACTGGTGTTCTTGAGATGCCCACTGTATCGGCTATCTCGTTAACCTTCAATCAGTGGTCTGCCAATACGATATTGTGGATTTACCGATCACGTTTACCTCTTGTAGTTGTGGTGTCGGGGCACCTGGGAGCTATGAAAAACCTACATTTGACCATGTTGAAATTTGTTAAACCAATTTTTGACTCTCGCCGTCGAGGGGAAGGGTCACTGTGTACAACATCCAAACCCTCTTAGATTTCACTGCTTGCTTCCACATGCTGTCAAGACAAAACTACAAGTCTGAAATTATGAGGTAGCGTTAATGGAGCCATAAGACGATGAGGCTTAGATACTTATTGGACCGCCCTCTATAACTTATTCAATGAGTCATACTTTCCATTCTTCATATTTCATTAATTTGTAATGCAAATGAGTGAGAGATTAGGTTTCTATTACCCATGCTGCCTATGATTCTAATATCTAATGGTATTTAAAATTGTCTTGTTCATAGGAAGGTGAGAAGAAAATGAAAGAGGAACAAGATGCAGAAGAGAGAGCGAAGGAGAAGGAAAAGGAAGCTGGTGACGCCACACCTGCTGATGATGATGAAGATTTGGATGATGATGAGGACAATAGTGACGAATTCAACAACCTGCCATCAAGCGATGTAAGTTACCTATACCTTTACTTGTTTGGCATCCCTTTAGTCAAAAACAGCTATATGGCCTTATCAAATATGTCAAAATTATGTTGACGATATCTCCATGGTGATTTTGTGAGTTGCTCAATGTTGTGTCAAATACCGAATTAATAGATGAGAACGGAAATGAAATAGGGCGCAAGTGTCGACATAACCCAAAATTGATCTTATTTCACCAATGGATAGCATATGATTTCCTTTACCAATATTTACTTGTAAGAATATGCAAAAGGATTCTGCATTTTTAAGGTGATGTAATATTAATATTTTATATTTATTGGATCTGATTACCATGTATAATTTCAAAAAAACTTCAAAATACTTTTTGACTAATTCGACACTTTGGCCCTATTTCATTTCTAGTATTCAGTTGTTCACTTTGTGGCCATTTTATTTGATTTTGACTCGTGGTCATGGTTGGTAACTATTATAGTTATATTCCATAGGACTAATGTATTGTTTATGTCTTTACAGGATGTAGAAGAACACGACGAATTGTAAAGTGTCATGCCATTAGGATGGATAAGAGTGGGGAGAAACAAGATAATATTTAAGAACATTGGGTTTAGTTCCTCGTGTTATGGGGAATGCGACGTGTAAATATGTATGAATGAACTCTGAATATAGGATATAGGTTTCTCCGTTGTGTGTTTGTGCTGTGTGTAATATATATACATAATATATATATATATATATAGAGAACAACTTTAAAGTCATTTTTGTCACTTTTGTACTAAAGACGTGTGGAAAGTTCGTGTGCTGCATTTTTTTTTCCTCTCAAAAGTTTTTAATTTGTAGGGATAAAGTTATTCATTTCATACAGTTTATATAACAGCAGTGTTCTACAGAATATATAAGCAGAATTATTATTTTGTACTATTATGTTTAGTACTATCGAAGTAGTCATATTTATTATTGTTTTTATTTGAGTTTAATAATGCACTTTAGTCCCGAATGTTGAAAATTTTCTTAAATCTTCTAATTCTGTATTTTTATCTTTTGTTTTTTTTTTACGACTGATTTCTGTAAGCAACAATAAAATAATTGTTAATTGAAATTATATAAAAACAGAAAAATTGGAATAAAAATATTGTGTTTTTATTTTATTTTCCTATCGAGAACAAAATGAGCCATATTATGTCTTAATTATTGAGTCATATTGCGTTTGATCAATTAAAATTACACTTAACAGATGTTGCCAAGATTTTTGAAGCTATTATAGCTGTCAAAGTATCTAGTTTCTTTGAAGCACGACTGAGGCATAACTTTAAAAAGTGCTGTAGTTGCCTCTAACTAGAAGGGAGTTGAAAAGAGCCAACAACCAACCTATAGGTTTTTTTTTTATCAATTCTTGTGTACTTTGTTTTAAAGATTGATTGATTACTAAGTAAGTAGGTACTTGGAGAAATGAAAAAATTCATGAAGGAAATTTACGTGTTATAATAAAGTTTGCATATCATTTCCTTATTGGTACATATTATTTAATGAGTATTGTATGGGAGGTTATACCTGATGGAATGGGAAGTTTTCTGAGGAGCTTCCGACAATACACACCAGGTGGCAGAATAGACGTGTATTAGAACTTCTAATACACGTCTATTGTCAAATTCAGTGCTGCCAACGTAGATATGTTTTTTCAGTGATGCCAACGTTGGGAAGTTTGTTTTCCATTGTGTTGCTAAGAAGTTGTTGATTTTGTTGCGCATAAATTTAAGAATAAATCTCAGGGGTGCTGTTCTGTATTTTTTAATTTGTATTTAGGTAGGTATATAAAAAAAGATGAACAATTTTATTTGTAATAGTATGTAAAAAATGTACAATGATTACTCTAAACCTATCGTAAGTTATCATGTATAATAATATATAAGTTGTTTAGTTTGAAATAAACTAGAATGATATTTTGGAGGTTAGATTGTGAGCGACCATAAGAAGAAGTAAATCGCCCCCGTTGGCAACACTGAATTTGACAATAGACCGGATTAGCAAGGGCGCCTCTAGCGGCAGTAGCGGCACAAAAAGGAAAAAAAACATCCCATTGAATTTCGTCTCACTCAAAGTAGACAAATTCCCTTCATATTTTCGAAATTATACCTTTTGACATGATGAAAGGGGAAAATTGTCGGGACCTAGGATAAAACCGACAACCATCAGAACGAAAGTCAGTGACTGAACACTAGGCTACCAACCACATCAAATTGCAACACAACCTTACATGTAGATTCTTCAACCATTTTTTCCGAATATTTTTGCACATAATGATTTTATTGTAAGGTTTCACTAAGTTCGACTTGATGGTAAACTCAAATTTGTGCCACTGTGGGTTGTGGAAGACTTGATTTATAAACATATTCGCTACTAGCTGACCCGCCCGTCGAACTTCGACCTAACCCAAAATAAAAAATATAAATTTGACTTATTACATGAATTTTAAACACCGTCAGTTAACGTCATAGGAATTGAATTAAATTTAGCTAATAATTTATTGCATTACGTAATCATTATTATTGATTTGGATACGGGATGAAGTTCGACGGGTCATAAGTTTGTAATAAAAACAATTCCTCTATAATTGCGTAACTTAAAAAAACCAAGAGATGGCGATGTAGTAGGAAATAAGTCACACGTGAAACATGTTACATTATTGCATATGGGGACGTCATTAATCACGTGATGTTTTTTTGCAACTTTTTAGACCCTCCCTCCCCCTGGTGATGTTTCAGAATACCCTCCCCCCCCCCCCCCCCAAAAAAAACCACGTGTACTTTTTTTAGTACAAAGAATTAAGAAACTTATGATTTAAATTTTCGACAATTTTTGAAATTTCTAAAAATTTTACTGTGTTTCTTTAAATTCATCAGAAAAAAATAATTGCACGCGATAAGCTAGTCTTCTACATAATAATTCAGAAATGTTTGTCTGCTTTCTATCGTATATGTGAACATCACGCTCAAAATACAAATGCTACGTCAGATATGAATCTGCGCAGAGCGGTGCAATTTGCTTGAGAAGGTTCTTAAATACAATTTGCTGCATTAACTTTAATATATTTAGAGCTATTTAAAAAACTCTATTTTTTTAGGATCTTCATACAAATTTCTCAAAAAGACAGTAAGCCATCTTTTGGAAACAAAATTACTCATGTAAACGTTGAATGGAATCTTGGTATTACGGTATGAAAATGTAATAAAATAATAATTGTAGATTGATTTGTTATACATATAAATGTTATTCAAATCTTATTATTCTCAATAAATAAAGATTTAATGAAAAAAAAATTGCAAAATGATTCCTCCATTTTGAAGTTTGACAGCACAAATCACCCTCTATGGGTGGAATGCCTAATTAATTATCACACATTAGGGAATGCAGCTAAAATTCAAACCACAGTATCTAATAAACTGCTCGAGTCTCTGTAATAATTAGGGTAACATTCAATTTGAATACACTGATTGTTAGAGATATACAGTATTGTGCAAATTAATGGAATCACTCCGATAATTTTCATTATTTGCATATTGCAACACTGCAATGTCACTTGACAGCTGTCAAAGGTTTAATAATATAACCTATACTTCTCTGTCTATTATAAGAAACTGTTATTCGCATACATAAGACCTTTTTGGATGTTTTATTATTCAAATCTGTATATTTAGTGTTTAGTGCGTTTTTTTTCAATTTGACTTTCGTGATGGATATCACCCCTAGGAAGCGCGAAAAGATTATCACTTTGTGTGAACACACGTCTATGTCACAAAGAGACATTGCGAGAGAGTGTGGCATCAGTCAGGGGGCGGTAAGCAAGATTTTGAAGCGCAAAAGGGACACGGGATCAGCTGAAGTGAAAAGATTGGGCAACTGTGGAAGAAAAAGAAAGACGACACCAAGAGATGATATTTTTTTGCTTCGAAATAGCAAGTTGAACCCTCGAAAAACAAGTCATGACTTGCAGCAAGACTTATCAGCAACAGGCGTAGCAATACATGACTCAACTGTCCGTAGAAGACTTTTGGAATCTGGTCGGAGGGCTATTCGAGCGCCAAAAAAACAACTTCTCACAGACCGCATGAAGAAGCAGAGATTATTGTGGGCAAGGAATTACTCCAACTGGACTACGGAAGACTGGAAAAAGGTTTTATTTACTGACGAAACACATTTTGTAGTCCAGGGACAGCGATCTAAATACGTTAGGAGATCCCAAAATGAACAACTCACTCCAGCACATATTAATCAAACCGTTAAACACCCTGTAAAAAAATGTTTTGGGGTTGTTTTTCATTCATGGGGGTTGGATCTTTAGTGCCAATTGAAGGCATGATGAACAGTGAAAAATATAAAGCAATGTTAGAAATGTATTTAAACAAAGAACTCAAAAAGTGCCAACCCCAAGGAGAAGCGATCTTTCAACAGGACTCAGCCCCCTGCCACAAGTCGAAGCAAATGATGAAATATTTTCGGGATAAGGGGATAACAGTTCTAGATTGGCCAGGGAATTCACCAGATCTCAACCCTATCGAAAATTTATGGGCAATTTGCAAGGCTAGACTGTGCAGAATCGACTGTACTACTAAAACAAAGATGATAGAAGCGGTAATCCAGGTTTGGTATCGAGATGAGAAGATCTCTGAAAATTGCCAAAAATTAGTAGAATCTATGCCAAAAAGGTTGAAAGCTGTTATTGAAGCCAAAGGGGGTCATATTTCCTATTAGTTAGAATTAGGTATATTTTTAAATTTTGTCAAAATTTTAATTTATGAGCAATAAATGATTTTAACATAAAAAATGCTTATGATTCCATTAATTTGCACAATACTGTAGCTTGGTCAGACATATAACACACTGTCTGAAAAACAATATTGATGAGTCCAGAAAATTCTGCTTTATTTGTTTTGAATAAAAAATGTAAGCAATAAAACGAACGATTCATCAATATTGTCAAAATAAGATCCTTTATTATTTTGTTTGACTTGAATAATATCGATTCCATCAGAGAGCAATGACACTATAATAAAACAGCGTATGTATTGGTGGCATAATCATGTCATAATTGCCATGCTGCCATATATGCCCTCGAACCTGTCTTTCTCTTATTTTGGTTCACATTTTAGGCTACCCGGCTTTAAGACCAGTCCAGTGTTATGATCGATTCCCTCATTTGGTCGTCACCAATACACACAAAATAACCCTCAACTACTAAAGGTAATCTGAATCTATAAAAGACAAAAAAATATATAGGTAGGTATGTCCGTTATGGAATATGAAACCATCCAACTAAGGCGACCAAAACAAATTTCATTAGAAAGGTAATAACGAGAAGACGGTTTAGACTAATAAAGCAATTAAAAAAGAACAAAATGTATTGTTGTTGCCTCCCTATGCCCCTGAGTGGGGTTTAAAGGGCGAATAGATATCTAACTATTGTCAACTGAGGCAATTGCTACCTTAATCAAATGGTGACGTTGAGCGTGGGAGCACACGGCGGGTATCCGCTAGTGTATCATAATAATGATAGATATTATTTGGTGCTATACGACGATATGATAGATTTCCTCAGGTTAGTGACACTTTAAAAACCGATCGAAGTCAACTTTGGACACGAAGTTTTTTTTGACAAATTTACATTGGTCCCTCCAATACTCCCTTTAATTTCGACTAAATACTTAAATCATATAATATGTGGACCTCCTGATTTGCGGTACTTAAAATGAATATGCGCTAGCACAACTTCACTTTATACATATTCACACAGCAAATAATCAATCTGGTATTTTATTTATTTTAACAAAATATACGGCACAAAGTGCCTTTGACTACAATTAATTCAAAATTACAAAAAGCAGAAACAAGAATTAAATAAGGTTTTGTGAAAGTAAATGCAGAGAATAATGGGAAAATATAGTATAGAGAATGAGGAAAATCATGGCACAGATACCAACACAATGGTAAAAAATAACAGGTAGGTATATCCGTCATAGCGTCGTCGGCGCAAGGGCGGATCCAGCCTTGGCGCCAGGGGGGTCATGTCCCACTAGAAATTATGATTATAATAAAAAAGTTGGTATTTTATTTTAATAAATGTAAGTACTGTACTTAAAAATATACGGCATGGCCCCAGCTCATGAGTATGCGTCGGCGTCGCCCACATATTACATATGTGATAGAAATGCATTATTTTATAAAACTTTCGGTAAACATGGATTTATTAATGTTATGCGAACATTATCAGTATATTGATTAAAATTGAAATAACAATAGAATCAGATGAAATTAGTAGAGATATAACCAGTGGCGTAACTATAGGGTGGCAAATTGCCACGGTCCCTCGAACCGAGAGAGCCCCCTACAAAGAGGTCGCTAACTTAATAATTTTAAGTAAAAAAAAAAATACTACCCAAAGGCTTGATTTTTTTTTAATTTGTCTCAATGAAGTGAGACACATTTAAATAACACGTACAAAATTCAAATTAACTAATCATTAAAATTTCGACGCAATTAAAATAGAATGATGTCGATAAATTTTAGAACGATTGTTGCAAATATTTTTTGCGGGAAACGATGATGGGGAATTCCCTTATTTTGTTAACCAAAAAAAAGTTATGTTTTCTTGGTTAGGGGGGGGATCCCGGTCAAATTTTTGGAGGGTGGGGATCCATAATTTTCATTTGTTTAAACTGGAGTTAAAAATGGGAAACATAATATGTTCCCCATTCCATATTATGGAGGAATACTGGTGTCTTGTGATATGTTGTTTAATTGATTATTGTATTTTAAATGTATATTTTTTAAATTAAAAAAAAAAATCCCATTTCCCCAAGCGCGCTTTGGGCAAAGCGTCCCTTTATAGCGAAAAGTAGAGAACCTATGGAAAATGCAGCATAAATGCAAAATTAATTATTCAGTGGCAATAAAAATTTTCCCAGCCAAGCCAGACTTCTTTGTAAAACAATACACTACCTAAATACCTATATGGTTTTGAATATTCGCGTTTCTTGGTATTCGCGGCGTTTTATGTAGCGGACTTAAAAATATCGCAGTATTTTGTAGAATGGAGTATTTACGATGCACGAGACGTAAGTATATTGACTTAGCGCACGCACACATGCAGGCTGGCTGGCTGGTAAGTTGTTGTATGGACGGAGACTGACGTTAGTGACGTTAAAGTGGCTACACTCCTGTGTAGACGTACAGGTACGGTGTTCGTGCATTAGCCATACGTACAAATCCCGAGACAAGAGGAACAAAAACTAGCGGTGGGAGGACCGCTTTTGTTCCGAGGTACCTACTGACTCACTCCCTGCTGCACTAGAACCACGCGTATCGGCTACTCTTCAAACGTGAAAACAGTTTTAACGGACTTGCAGGACCCCTATTCTGTAGCAAGTGTAGGGTAATTACTTGAAAAAAAGTTACAATTAGGTTATACATTTTGTATGAAAAACGTCTGTATGCGTATCGCCTAATAGTCACTTTTTTCATATACATTTTGTATGAAAAACGTCTATATGCGTATCGCCTAATAGTCACTTTTTTCAAATGACTACCCTACACTTGCTACAGAATAGGGGTACATTTTACAACTACGAGTACACGAGTTACAGGTAGGTACACTTGCACACATACAGGTACTAATTATAATACTATTGCATAATCGTACCTATATGTGCGAGTCATCCTAAAAAATTTGTCCCTTCACCTCCTAATAAAAACTCTGGAGATAGAAATGGAACAACATGGACTCCCTATTGATGAAGAGCCTCATCGAAAACTCTGGCTCCAACAGAATAATAGAATCCGCACGGGTCAGGTTTGCTGCAACTACCTTAATGTGGAAATGGAGAAGAAAGAATCTTGAGTGTGAGCTGTGAGGCTCCTTCCCAAACAATCCATCACCTGGAGAAAAGTAGTGTCCAGGAATAAAGTACGAGGGAAACTGTACGAATATCCACGAATCAACTGTAAATGTCCTAAATATTAAAATATTAGGGCAAAAACATACAAAACCATTGTAGGTATTATCGGTACCATTTAACTTTTCCTACGCCACGATGTCGCTGCGTTCTTGACTGTATTGGTTAATCCTTTCGAAAAAAACAAAGGTGCATAGTTATTGTTTAGCGTTTGTGGTGGAAGGACCTTTGTTTGTTGCTCTAAAATACCGGGAGTTAACAAATTTTCTTATAAAAACATGCCATCGTGTTCAAGCAAATTGGGTAAAGGAAGAGCGCTTTGTGGGCAAAAGAAAGAAGTAATTTTAAATGTTTATGCATGAACATTTTAAAAATAGCTACAATAGATCTACTGAGGTAAATACATGTACTTCCTATAATTTATTTAGAAATATCTTTGATTTATGATTTTCATCGTATCATTATATTCGTATCATACAGATCACCGGGTTTGCTTTTATGATTTGCATTTGGAATTTCTACCTTGCCTTTTGCCTGTCTCAGATTAGAGAATCAGTTGACTACAGAAAAACAAACATCTTGGACGAAAATTCGCGACGGCTATATTATCATTTTTTTTGTAAAAAGTGTTCTATTTATTTCAGGTTTTATCCGACCTATGTATAATGGAAAAGAAAACAATGATAATGATTAGGTATATATGTTACAGAAGCTGTCTACATTCCTCATCTGATGTGGCCCAGAGAGGATATTCTAACTGCATGGGTACCATAATTTATTACCACATCATCAGTTTAATTATTATGGATTTGACCTGCCCCAAAAACAGTAGGCCGTGTATAATAGAACCAGTCAATACAGGTTATGGGAGATGCGCAAAGCTAATTCATCGATGGGGCTTTTTTCCTAGTCCCAACTGTGAGTGTATGTGGTCACCGCTAGAAAATGGATCAGCATATTATGTAGAAAAATGGTTGATTTTTAATTTCTTATCTTGATTTTTTAATAATTCTTCTCCTTTGTGTGCCTCTCCTAACGGAGGTTGGCGACCATCACTTTGAACTCCTCACGGTCTTGAGCCAGCCTTATCAATGATACATTGATACCACATCCGGTATCCGGTATTCCAAAAAAACTGTCTAGAGACTCTCTTCCGCTCCATACACCTTTATTAATTGAATACCTGTTTTTGATCCCTGTAGCCCTAGTATAAGTTTGCGATGATCGAATATCGAAACGATCATCGAAAGAGTTACGAAAATTTTCCATACAAAAATAATCGAACGATTCGATCGTTTGATTTTAGAACACTATATGCACTCTTACAAGCGCTTATTAGCGTGCAATGAGCTTTCGATAAAACTCGTACTAGCCCCACTGTTTATTGAAATGTTTTTGTCGAAGTTTGCCTGTAAAACACTCAATGCCGTAATATAGGTAGCGACGTACTTCGTAGCTATCCTACAGTCTCTCATAGGTATATCAACAATATAACCCAATACACGTAGCTGTTTAGGCTTTATTTGTGATATATTTACGTCTATACTGCACACTGTATAATATTGTATTCAGTTACATTCAACATAAACCTACAGGCTGTGCTTCTACCAACAACTGTTTTGGTTTCAATGGCAGACACTCGCTCTCCGCAGTGCCGAAGTGTTGTGCAGTGCATACACCAGTGATAGCCGTCGAATTGTTTATAACAATTTAATCATATCTAAAAACGAACAAAGAAGTTAATGTTTAGTGTCTCCTCCAGTAAAAAAAATCGAAAAAAATACACAGTTTCTTACAAAAAAGTGAATACATCTCAGAGTGAAAATATTATTTTTGAGTGCACAGAAAAAAAGGATTTTTATTGGACTACGTATCGTAAATAGGTAAGAAACCTCAAATATTTTATTGAATAAAAGCTGCCTGTCGACCTTCCTCCCGTCTCAGAATTAATAAAAATGCTGTGTGGTCTTTTTAGTTGAATATACCTAATTAAATTTTTTAAGTAGGTACGTTTACCGTCAATCGTCACCCACTGGGATAACTGCAATCAGCATGCACTGCAAATGAGATACTTACATAGTAGTATTCTCAATAGACGCACTTATTTTAAAACAAAAAACCAATAAATTAAAATATAAAAATAGTGTCTCGAAAATTAGGTTGTGATTCTAAATGATCCTTGAATACCTCTCATCACACCCAACTTTTTTTCATTAAAATTTGTCTTGCTTTGATGGAGGAGTACGGTTCCGTTCTGCATATAAGAAATATATAGATAAAGATATCAAATACCTATTAGTTAAAATATCCTTTTATACAATTAAAGTATTGTTTCCATATTTTTTTAGTTAGTATTTTGTTGTTGAATATATGAATATTGTATAAGAAAGGGTTGATGTATGATGTAACAACTAAACTAAACATTTCCTAACAACTTTGCAAGGTTCACTATAAGGCTATAGGTTAGGTTGTTAGTTTAAAGATCATGATTGTTGTACTTTGGATTGAATGTAAATTATATGTCAGTATGCAATTTAATGTGCAGGTAATTCCTATTTGCTCTTATTTGCGATTTAATCACACGCTATAGATGCATGAAGCTGTTTTAAGTTAAGATAAATAATAATAAAAATAATAGACTTTTAATAGATGAGTTAATGTTTGAACAAAAGCATGCAAAAAATCATTTTAACAACATAATATATTTTGTCATCTAACCAATTCTATCTTCATCTATGTCCTCATCTCTTACATCACAATTTGACTTTTCTGAATGCACGAAATCATACAAAAAATATTTCTTGTAAATTCGGCTAAAACATTAAAATAATAAACAATTACTTAGGTACCTACATACTTGCTTACGTAATTCAATCACTGCATTTTCATTTTGCGATATGCCGCGTGACCTAATATGAAGGTTGAATAATGAAGTTTTACGATACATACGAGTACAGTAGTTCTCTCCTTTCACCGTAGTTTGAGACATTTAGAATAGAAGGTGATAGATACATTGTAGAATTAACGCGATAAATTATAATATACTGCTCAACTCTTATAAAACTTTGAAAAATAATCTCAATACTTACTTATATGTTAAGGTAATACTGGATGAAGTGATTGGTAACAGTACGCCGGCTTTCGTACTGTTTCGTTCGGAAGTCGTGGATTCGATTCCAGGTGCCGACCATCTTCCTCTTTCACGACACAAGGTTTAAGTAGCTTACTTTGAAAGAGTCAAAGAGTGTATTTGTGTTAACTTTGAGTGAGAACAGATTCATTAATATAAAAAAAATCCGTCGAAGTTATTTGTAGCCGTTGGTACAGTGGCGTAACTAGGGGGGGGCGAGGGGGGCGGTCCGCCCCGGGCGGCACTTTTCAGGGGGCGGCAAAATGACCCGACAAATAAAAAAAACTTGGTAAAAAACACACAAGTCCATAGGTTGCAGGTCACACTTAGGAAAGTAACAGTTCATTTTTTCTACTAATACCTCCAAGTGATTCACTATCAATGTCGGCACTGTTTTCTTAATCGGCAGATATGACGTTTGGAAAGATTTCATAAGGTACCAAACAGTAGCGGATCTAACGGTACGCGGACTAAGCGGCCGCGGGGGGAGGCGAAAATAAATGAGAAAAAAAATCGGGGCCCCGAGTTTGTGAAGGGAAAATAAATGAGAAAAAAAATCACTAAAATTCTTAAAATTGATAAAATAAAGTTTTTTTTTCCTTTTAACCTGTCTCAGCGTAAGCTAGTACAAAAAAGTGTACACCGGAGTGAGTTAATTCAAGTTCCTTTTTTTTCTTCTTTAAGTAATTTCGGGTTTATGCGGTGATTCCGCAGGTAGAAAAATCTGTGTCAGAAGTTAGCTCTCTTCCACTATCCAAAAATTGATATTGATCCATATTACAATAGTGTGCGTAGAGTTTTTTTTATTCATTTAATCTATTTTTATGTATGATTTAAAAAAAATATTAGCATTTGCCACCCCTTCTCTATAAAAACTGAAAGTGTGCGAAATTTCATACTCCTCCGTCCGCTCAATTTTCGTAAAAAGGGGCACAAAGTTTTCCCTTCACGTACCTATTAATATATAGATGTAATATATTATAGTTTAAATTAATTATGGTCAAATTTCGACCAATGAACTGGACCACTAGTTATAATTAATATGCAAACTTATTTATTTTGTTTTTTTTTTTCAATTTATGTAGGGGGGGGGGGCGCCAAATTTTATTAGGTAGGTGGGGGGGGGGCGCCAAATGTTGATCCCGCCCCGGGCGGCGAAAACCCACGTTACGCCACTGCGTTGGTACCTACTCGTTAGCTGTAAACTTTAGGTTGTAGGTTCAAATCCCAGCGACTTCCATAATACTCAGACCTGTATAGATGCTAAATAAATAAATAATATAGATGCTGAAAGAAAAAACATAAAAGAATGTAGGTACCTATTTATAAAAATAATAATAAAGTCATTCCAAGATGAAGTGGTTGGTAGTCCAGCGGCACAGTCGCCGACTTTCGTTCTGAAGGTTCGATCCCCGGTACCGACCGTCTTCCTCTTTCACAGCACAAGCTTTGCTTTCTGTGAAATATGTCAAAAGTGTATTTGTATTCACTTTGAGTAGGCACAGATTCATTTATATAAAAAAAATACTTAGCATCTATCAAAATACCCAAAACATTCACCAAATCTCATTCTTAAAAGGCTGTGGAACTAAACTTGGTGTCGCCTTTAATTTTTGTCACGATAAAATAAATGAAAATGTAATTACTTATGGTTGTTTGTTCTGCGAATGCCAGTTTCGCATAACAATACAACATAATATTTCTCCGATTGTTTATTTCATATCCTATTGAATCGCTTTTCTTGTCGGTACAAATAAATAATTAAATTTTATCGTAATTGTCTCACTGAAATAACACGTACGTAAAAGGCAATTAATTTGATACGCTTTAAACCTTGTCCCATATCAACTACCTTAAGCATAGCAATAGTGGCTAAGTAGGTATGTGAATGTACTGCTTAGGGACAAAAATAAGTAGGTAAAGTACTTAACTATTTACTAAACTGGAGTAGCGAAATCGTCATTATACACTCTGGACAAGCGCGAAACCCATTTTGCAGATATCAGAAATCTGAATAAAATCATATTTTAGTTTTTTGATATTATTTTGTAATACTCCCGTTATTAAATTTACATAAGCATGTTCACCTGCAGGGGGTGCAAGGTGCAAGAGGGGTGCACTTATTGTCCCCACCTGAATTGATTGAAAATAGTCAAATAACAGTTTTAATTCACTTCGTGTTAGCGTAAGAAAGTCTGAAAACATATTTTGCCCCCCTCCTCAATCTCCCCTAGATAATTTTCTGAGGGCGCCCATGTTAGTAAGTATTAAAAATATTAAAGATAAACACGCTTTTATTATAGAAATGCTACCTCACAAGGAGTTATGGCTAGCTGAAAAACAACGAACTACATATATTATTATACCTACCTACCATCGTATAGAGATTTAAGAACCGAAACTTGTACCTATAGTTCTGTAATTACACACTTCTTGTATATTATCAATATTTTCATCCCTAAAACAACGTGAATTTCGACATTAGATAATTTCTACTTCATATCTCCATCAGTACCCCCAATAAAAGGCACCTTTCGTTAGAATGGTGCAATTACTTTCAAAACCAATTCAATTTGACGGATGTATATCAATATCAAACTCCTTTCAAATGTGTAGATAATGTAGAATGCTTGACTTTCATGTCGACGTATTTAAGATCGTGACTTTATACCCCGATGCCGAAGATCTTCCTCTTTCACGGTATAAGCTTTACTTACCTACCTATTGTCGGTGGAAGTAGGTATATCAAACTATATTAGGTAGATATTGGAAACATTATCTTCATCTTATACCTAAATCTGTCTCTATGCCAAAAATTACAAAATAAAAAAAAATGACAATTAAATCAAATCCTAACTTTATATTCTTTTCTGCGTGTTACCTGTCCGATAGAGCAGAGCTCATGTCATTGTGAGGAGGGAAATATCGGGACGTCGTATATCTCATTTCCAATTCAATGATTTGCTTCGTTATCATATCGCCGTATCTTCTTCTCCTTCTTATGGTCGCTCACAATTCGACCTCCAGAGACCGAAGCCGTCGTTGGATCACGTCATCCGCCGTCAGTGCGTGCAAGTCCTGCAATCCCTTTTTGAACGCGTATATTTATTGAATTTTTATAGTATATTCAACAACGAAATTTAAAGTAAATGGGATAATCACAATGTTTCAGCTGACTGGTTGTAAGGTACATAAAAATAATCAGAATTTAAGTTTTATTTAAGGCAAACTATAGTAGATATATTTTTAGAATAACAGCTCGTAAGTTTTTCAGGATTTAATATGTTACGCGCAGCTTCATAAATAGGTATGCGGAGCCCTGAAGATTCTATGTGTTGTGTTTTATGTTAATCGGCGTTCTTTTGGTGTCTTCGATCTTTGGTGTGTAAACAGTTGTTTGCAGGGAAAACTGGCAGATGTGGGTGCCAGGTACTTGCAAGATAGTGCACATAATATTACCTTAATGTTATTTTTTATAACGTTTGATTGATCGAAAATTTTAGCGAAAATATTCGACAAGCGCAAGTCCCGTCTTAATCGGACAAGACACGAACTTGGTATCGGCAATAAAATCAGCATCAATTATTAATGCGAATGCTGATACTGATATTGAAATCGTTGCTGATAATCAGCTGATGCTGATATCCCAACATCCCTGGTACAGAGGGCACATCGTTTATCAGATGATCAATTATTTCTATAGTGTCATCCCACATGCGCAATTATCACAATTTAAATGTATTAAAATATACTTATTGATATTCGCATTATAAATTATTCTGGTAAGTTTTTTAAATTGTTTTAAACCTATACCTATTTATGGTCGAAAACTCAAAAAATCGTTCTCTCTAGAATTAGCCTATACCTACAATATTATTATTTTAAAATTTGTGTTGATTTAGATAGCCCCGTTTATTTTTTTAGAACTATTACATATGTATCTCCCACAATGTATATAATTTTATGAAAAATACACAATAAAATAACTGTTATTGCCAGTGAAATATACACATATTTTAGAATAATTAATTGATATTATAAAATAACTTTATGGGTAGAGTTATCAATGATTGGGTGCACGCATTTCTATACCAGATACCGTCTAAATTATTCAGATAGAGACCATATCCGTAGGCATCTGATGTATGAGAAAACTAACTGTTGTGCTTCAACTAAATAATATCGATATAAAAATTGAGCGGTACAGTCCCGTTATTGCTCAGCTGACTTTAAAATCAAAACGAACTATGCATGTGGATACGTACGAACCCACATGCTATCGTATGTAATCTAAGTAGGTATGGAAATGCACTCACCAATATCGTGCTAATTAGATATCGTTCTATATCGCAAAAAATCTAGTTTGAGTTAATTCGATTCCTAACTTAACCGTATTTTAAAAATTGTATAGCTTTTTTAGGAGAGTGATTTTTTAAGGTTTACTTGAGTTGTTATTTGAACGAAGGAATGTAAAAGAAGGAAATTTCTTACCAAACAAAAACCCTTTTGATTGAAAATAAGGGAGGCAACAGAGCTCCCATTGCGCTCGATCTTGCGCAATTTTTATGCTCTCCCACACCATGTCAAGTGTAAATGTCACAGGTGACAAAGAAACTCGTAAGCATACAGGACCTGCGAAACTAGTCAGGATATTAAATATTGTGGAATAATAAATCTTCTATACGTGTTAGTATTTATAGCCGGCGGAACTTAATGCTTAAAAATTCCTTACCTACCAGTCCACTGGACGGACACGTCCAATCTGAGACAGGATTCCAACCCTGAGTAGAAATTTCATGTCAAGAAAACACAATTTCATGTGAAAATTTCTGAGCGGACCGGGTATCGAACCCGGGACCTCTTGATCTGATGTCGGGGCCTTTGCCACTAGGCTACCGAGGTCGGAATAAAAAATTAAATTTTTCATTTAAATATATTTAATTTAAGTTTAAATAATTCCACCGATAATGTATGTTCAATTCATTAAATTTTTCTTTCACTGAAAAGATGTTTTTGAACAGAGTTCGTTGGCTTGATCCCAGGTGCCTCTTTCCTCTTTCACGACACAAGCTTAAATAAGTTTACTGTGAAAAAGGCAAATAGTGTATTTGTGTTCACTTTGAGTGAGCAATTTTATACATTTTTTTTAATAAACCTTGTGGTCTTCGTAGAGTGTAGAGGTAATATTTGCATATAATTTTATTTTACAATATTATTATCAGTTGTGAATAGAGTGCGCAATAAGATCAAGGAATTTCCCCATAGCTAATAATAATTATTATTGTTGACGGGATGTGCAATGTGCATGCAAGAAGGTTTCATGACGTTGTAATTTACACAAATTGGTTAACACCTCTGACCCTCTGCAGGCAGAATAAATAAGTCATGTACGATTGTAGGGATCTCTTATTTGAAGTGATTGAAAGAGGCTCAACTAGGATACATTGGATATATTAACACTATGAAAAACCCCAAATCACTCGAAACGAGTACAAAGGGTTTTTTAAAAAAAAAAACACTATGAAACACAATATAACAATATAAGTAGTTTAGTAGCTATAGGACGGTCTGTATGTTGGTTCTTACTTGGTTAAATATCTATACAGGTTCTGTTATTCAAATTGGACATTTTTCAAATCAAATAGAACGTTTTCATTTCAAACATGCTTCAAAAATGTTAATTTCTCCATTATAAACTCGGAAACTAATAAACCTTGTGAAGAAGTGGGTGGATTTCCATATTTTCCATGTTCAACGACGAACTCGCCAATGAAATTCTAATGTCAAGTATTTTCATATTAGTTACCTACTCCCAAGTATTTGAAACTCCACATTTTCGACATAATTATTTATATTGTGAAGGCCTAGTTGAATATTGAAAAAAAGTACCTACTCGACAATATTCCGCTGACTGCCCCATATTTTGGAAAATGAGTTCGACAAAAAAATCGAATCAGAAACGAAAAAGGGTAGATTTATATACTTCCTATAATATTATTAATGTGTTGTAAGAACAATGAACACATTCATAATAGAAATGTAGGTACCTACTTCTAATTTTTAAAATACATTCTTTAGAATTTTAAATTTAACAAATTAAATGTCAATATTAATTAATGATAATATTAAAACTATCTAGCGTGCGTGTGAAAAATAATCATAACCACGCATTCAAAAACGTTATATTTTTAACATTGTGACCTTTTTTGTTTCACTGTTGGTAAAACTGTATTCTTTGTGATATTTAATGCCCATCACTACTCTAAAATGTTTAATGTTTTAGTGATGTAATAAAATAATATAAAACATTTAATTTGATGTAATGTAGAAAATGAACGAAATAACGTCGTGAAATTATGTAAATGCGTTCAAAATAATAATGATAATGTAATTACATAAACTGTGTTATAATCACAACATGCACATCAAATTAATGAATGGAAAAAATCTATTAGAGTTTTGTCTATGTGCATTCTTCTTTGTAATGAATGGAATAACTGACTATTATCTCTATGGTTTATTTTGACAAAAGGTATTGACGTACTATTGTTGCATCTATTGTGCATTATAAACCTATGAGGTACCTATAAATTTTAAATCGATAAAAATAGAACAATTCAATATCCGTTTGAGTTATATTGTCAAGTTATCTTAGGACACATGGATATTATAAGATACATCAAAATATTTCTGTATGTGAGAATTCTTAACATTCTTCTCTCAAAACGGTTGCTGATGCTCTAAGATAATTTGTTATCAAGCTTTCTTTTTTATCTATTTAAAAAAATTATGAGCTAGATAAATAGGTACCTATATTTTCATTATTGAGATGTGAAGCAACCAAAAGAAATGTGATATAGTAACCTAAGTGACCTAGCTAATATAATACGAATGAATATAATATCTGGGACTAGAACTGGGATTCCCTATTGAACTTTTCCGATAATATTGATAGGGGTTGGTTCACCAGAAGCCGTAAAGACAGTTTTTGTGATGAGAGACCGCTTTAATATTTTATTCGGTACCTACTTGATATTAATTTATATTTCACAGAATTTGGTGGTCCCATAAATTCGTTACTTCAATCGAAACAAGACTAAAAATAGCTTTTATTTCCCGGAGCCAATAAATCGAGTTGCTCACAAGCGTAACTGAGGTGTATACAAAACAGAATTAGGTATATTTTTTGTGTCTCACAATGGCATTACATTATTCACGGAAGTTACGGCGGAGCGTATAATTTGAGAATAAAAATAAAGGTAATGACACACCAGCAGTGTTCTTTTTAATGCGATTTGTTTATAAGTTGCGCAAGGTGCTCCTTATACGAGAACACACACCTACCATCGCCACACGAGCGCGCCAATAATAAAGGAGATTGACTTTTGTTCTTAATCTATTATCCACTCACTGTTTTAAATAGGTAATTATCTATGGAGCATTTTCTATGACCAGCCGTGTAAATCAAATTTAATATATTCTAAATTTGAATTTGAACTCGAAGGTGTCGTCTGTAAGTACCCGTCTGAAATATACCTATACACTATATTTAAGCCAACAAATCAATAAAAATATCAGATCCATAGATAAAATCATGATGGAGTACCTATATTACATATAATTTTGATAACAATAGAGGCTTTTGAATAAGTGAAATGATTCTATAGTTACCTCATCGCAAATGCAGCAATGGACAGAGTAAAAAGATTATCTAGAATCTAGATCATAAAAGTACAACTATTACCACTATTACAAGAAGATTTTTACAAATCAATTGAAGTTTTATATTTTTGTGAACTCATGAAAGTGTACCTACATAAAGTTCTCGTTTCTTTTTTCATTTCTGAATTTTTTAGATCTTTTGCCGTTAATAAGGAACTTGTTTGATTTTATTATAGATTGTGTGTGTGTTTTTAAGGAAATGATTTATGTGTTATTATATTACCCACGTTAAGTAAAAACTAAATCTTGTGACAACAAAGGGAAGACGTCTGCACTGGTTGAAAGAATATAGATGCAAATATAATAAGTAGGAGAATTTAAGGCTGAAAGTTAACCGAGAATGACGTGGATCAAACACATCGATTCCGTCTTTAAGGAAGGGTAGGTAAAAAACAAAAGAAAAAGGAGAGGTTGTATGAGAAATTGTACATCGGTGGAAGAAGCGAAAGAAGTGTGCACGGATAGAAAAGAGTGAAGGTCCGTTTTCTCTGCTACCCCTTAAGATACACGGCGCGGCGTGAAGAGTAACAGAAAAAAATATAACTATAGTTTAAAATAATATTTTGGATAATCTTGGCAGTACCAAAGTCGTACAAAGCTCCTATAATTATTCTATATGACTAACTCAATATTATAAGTAATTGAATCATGTTCATTTGCCACACATTATTTACTATACTTTACATTAGTTTGTTAGTCAGATAAGTCTGACTGATCATGATCAAGCAACGCTCCCTGGTACTCGGCACAACCGCTTCTTCCACTCTGTCCACGGTCCAGCGCGGGTGATATCACGACTGTCACATTACAAGAATTCTGATTCAACACTGAACTCCATCAGCACTTCCATCCGGGAGTAATCAATACAATGTGATCTTGGGGCCGCGGTATGCGTAACACTCTCGCAACCACGTGCTACCTGCAACTCGTGATCAGTGCTACCTACGCGCTTTACTTATTGCAAGCTTAATAAATTTTCTTAGAAAACTTCAAAATAAAACCTATAATTGTGATGAGAATACAATTTATTCAAGCAGATCAACTGTTCGAAATATGAATATTGGAATTTTGGTAACCATAGTAATTGAGACTTTCACGCGTATAAAAAGTCTTGAATTGATTTGTTAATTATTATAATGGAAGTTTTTATTTATTTCACGAAAAAAAAGTTAAGAATAAGAAAATAAATAATTTACAACGTCTCCATAAATAAAATGTAACAGGATAAAAATCGGTTAATGATTGCTCTCCAACGTGATTAAGAACTCGTGTATGTATTGGAGAGGTCGCTTGATGTTTTATCCTACATCACAGATTATCAACAAGTCATCATTTTTTTTATAGGTAGGTAATATTTTTTAATTTGCATTTATTTATTCTGTTTTTTATTCGCGTAAACGCTAAGCGAGTTACAATAAACCTTAATCTCTCAAATATCTAAATATATTCTAAACTAATAGGTATACCTACCTATATATAGTTAGCTTTTTGCACAGTGAGGTAAAAAAATCCCAATTTCAGATATTCTCACCATAGCCTATTATACCTACATATTAATGTTTTTTTCTCAAATATTGATGGTAATATCTTCTCAAAGCATGACACGATTGGATAACACATCAGAGGTAGGTTTCAGGTTATCAATGTTGAATCTAAAATCAGTCAATAATCTGATCTATTTATCATGTTTCCAATATATTTTACCGTGTCAAAGTTCAGCGGTGTTTTCCTCTTGCACAACTGCTATTTAGCTCTAGACAAGACAGATACAATATTTTTGGCAGAAATATTGCAACATTGATGAGCACAGATAGAATCAAATAACTTCAAATATCACTCCGTAAATGAATCGTGATAAATTTAGACCTTCTTGTCAAACCTTTATTGGGCTTGTCAATTTTGATGAAAGTTGCTTCCAAATATAAAAATCTAAATTATTAGATTAAGAGACAGAACGTGTGACTTTCACGAGAAATAATGACGTTTTTATACAATTTCATAATTTGTTACGAAGATCTCAACTCGAAAAGACAAATAAAAATATCATTCAAATTCAGAATGCTGTGTTCCATTTTCCAAAAGTAATAATACGAAATTGAATTCGCTTTTTGAGCATCTATAAATTGATGTGACAACAAATTCTGTTCTATTTTCAAAAGAATAATAAATAGAAACAACTGAAATTGAATTCGCTTTTAGGACATTTAATGGTGTGACAACACATTCTGTCTTAGACATGAGACTTTTCACCATGTTTGTGCATGTCAAATATTTTATATCAGGTTTTATACAATATATAAGAAGCATTTATATTGTACTTATATGAGCCTCTTGCATACATACACCGGAGCAAAAACTTGTATCTTCTACGATCCTGGTGCACCGTATGAGTCATCCATCGCGATACCTTCCATGGAACCTACCTGCCGATAAACGCAATACAAAATACAATATACTAGATAGAACTTCCGTTTATGTTTATCGTTCACCATTTCCATTACACGGATTTAATTGATTTTTGTTGATTGACAATAGGTAAGTTTCCATTTAACGTAATTTTATAACTCATTATAGTACTGCATTGTGTTTCTAAACATTTGTATATTTATTATCTGGATGAATTATTGCAATAAACTATAATTATCTAACATCGTTTGGAGAAATTTTGCACGGCTCTGGTGATTAAAAAATCTAACGATAGGTTTGTATATTTTGTATGGGCTGCAGAGCTTACCAAATTATTCTGCAGCAGAGGCACCGTTATCTCATGGATAAAGACAAAGGAACAGGGTTTGCTCAAGTAACTCTGGTTGCGGATTTCTGGGCTTACCTATACCACAGGATAGGGTAAATACATTTGGATAAACTTATCTACTTGGCACTATTCTTTTATATCAAGAGGAAGTTTTTACAAACAGTGAGTTACAATTTATTACATGCTCAATGCACATCCTGGGCTAACATAAAGCAATTTAACAGGCTTCCATATTATATAGGTGGTTACAAACAATAGCCCCCGCACATCCTATTAGATATCCTATTGCTGAACTGTATCACATTGCCTTTGTTAATTAACAAAAAATAAACGATGGTATTACTTGACCGGAAAAGAATATCACATTTCTTCATTAGTTGAACAAATCAAACTGCATTATGTTACTTAAAAAAATGCAGACGTATTGGTTGAGTCATCGGTCTTGTATTTTGTCTCCACCTTTTTTTTCTAGTTGAGATCTGATTTCCTATAGGAAAGCGGTGCATTCATATAACGTCCGTAATTGAGCATGTGCATAATGCCGCTTTAAACGCTGTCTTGGTATAAACCAAATGGCATGCTATCTAATGCACTGGGTCCCTAATAGGGAGCGGTGCGTCGTCTGACAACACGGCTGTCATTGAATAGTACGACAATGTTTTTTGTTACTTCCAACGGTAATTACGACAAAGTTCTACACTGAAAAATTCATCGCTATTTATAGGAGTACCGTATTTTTAGGAAAACTGACCATTAGAGAGCGGTTTGTTCTTTACTTTTGGATCGTTATGTTACGGCCGCTATATACACCGCTACCGTTATGGTGTCGAATATTCTATTCAAGCTGAATGATGGAATTCGAAAATTTACGCGATCATGCACTCAGTAAATTTGAAAAATACGATTAAAAAAAAAATAGAATCATGTCAACCAGGGGTTAACAACATGCGGTCTGCCTTGAACCTTTTTGAGAGATTTTGTGCGATTTGTTAAATAATATGAAGTATTTCATGAATACTTTTTCTCCGTTTATTCTATTAGGTACGAGTATATTATTTAATGTTATTTATTTATCGTATGGCTTCTCTTTTACAACACATCTTATAATCTAGACATAAAACATTAATAATAGCACAGATATCTGATTGTCAAAAGTTAAGGTCAATATTTAAAATGTATTTAATGTTATATTTCTTGTATAGTTTGATTCAAAGTCAAGAGCCTAAAATTTAGTAATACTTTTATCACGTCAATAACAGCGATTAACCTAAAATATTGCCTAAATGTAGATATTATGATGTTGTGCATTCAACCGTCTGAATAATAATAAAATATTTAAAACACCCACAGGGGACGTATCCTTGTATGAAACAGGATATTTTATCTATTACGTACATCAGTAAGTACCTACTCATCTTAACATTCCAGACATTATCCCCAAACTAATAGACATTCCTATCGGCTTGTTTCTGATGGAACGATCTCATAATATGCAAAAGTTGACGCCTTGACAACCAGGCTATTCAAGTTGGTAAAATTATGAAAATGTTAAATCTGATCATATCTCTATTACTTTGATGTTCTTCATAATAATAATAATACGGAATACCTATCCAGCCAAAAAACCATAATACCTACTAAAGATAAGGATGGAGCAAGTTCATCAAAATTGAAATCACTGGTTACCTACAAGATCACTGCGTAGGATATGCGGAAGGACACTGATTGATAATGTGAGGAATGAGAATATTAGAAAGGAATGTGGAGTGGATGTTAGCGTAGTGACTAGAATGAAAGTTAATAAATTAAGGTGGTTTGGGCATGTAGAGAGAATGAACGAGGAGAGAATGACACAAAGGATATATAAATCTGAAAGAATGGGTGCACGCAGCGAGGCCGACCTCGAATGACATGGTCCGATCATATCGGTTCAGTCTTAGAGGAGGGCCAATTCATCACGAGCAAAAGGAATAGAAGAGCATGTATGCGGAATGTTATGCGTTTGGAAGAAGCGAAAGAGGTTTGTTTGGATAGGAAAGAACGGAAATCCGTACTCTCTGCCTACCCCCTTCGGGAAACGGCGTGATGGGTAAAAAAAAATTGGTTATTATTCACGACATATCATACTCCCTTTTTAACCCCTTTTATAGGGGCATAGAGAGGCAACAGCAACAACACCGCGCTCGATCGCGCGGATTCAATGTCCTCCTCCCGCAGTATGTCAAAACCCCGCAGCTCTGCTTCGAAAGAACGGAACTCGGTGTGAGTGGGTTTTCCTCGTCTTCAGGGCCCTAATGGGAGGAAGAACAGCGCTCTCCTTGGCCAACTGTCATTCGGCATCCTTAACACATATCCCAGATATGTCCATCTACTCTTTATAATGGTAGAAGTGATGGGCCTACGCTGATGGGTGCGCCGCGCCGGCGTATTTTCATTATTAGTTAATGAATTTGCGAATCTACATTAATTTTAAAATTAGAATTTATTTCAGAAACCATAAAAAAAATATTGATGTTTTCAAAAACCATAGAAAAAATATTGTTGATAATTTTTAAACTAGAGAAGTTAAATTATATTATTTAAACCAAGTGGTATTTACTTGATAATGAGATGATAGGTAATTGGTTTGTCCATTCTAAAACATCAGCTACTTACTTATTACATAATGTTTGGTTAGTGTTTAATACCTTTTTTAGAAAACGTGTAAGGTCTTCGGATGGCTTGAAATCCAAGTTTTTTGTTTACAAACAATTAGGTATACCTACTCAATATGAAGTATGAAGTGATCTTTTTAAACTACTTGTGGTTTCGTACGTCAAGAGAAAGTTTACAAATATTTCAAGTTCAAATATTATTTATGTACACAAACGAGCTTTTTTTTCAATAATGTTGATGTGAAACGGTTTTAAACTCTCAGCTAAGACGTATTCGTCAAACGAATGGTCAAGACAGAAACTCACTAATACATAAAAATGATAGCTGTCTAGTAATAATTATTTTCTTTTACCTGAAAACAATTTTTTATACGTTTAATAGAGATTTTGTTTAATTTTAATAGGGACTTATCTTCATTAGTACCTATTTGGCCTAAAAATCCGATTCATCTACATAATATTTTAGTCCGTTTATATTTTTGAAGGCGCATCAATCGTAGAAAACAGATGTTAAGGTCAGATATTAATATGCCCAGAGCCGTACAAAATGGTGGAGAAGGTTCTTAAATACAATTTGCTGCATTAACTTTAATATAATATATTTACAGCTATTTAAAAAACTCTATTTTTTAGGATCTTCATACAAATTTCTCAAAAACATAGCACAAATCACCCTCTATGGGTGGAATGCCTAATTAATTATCACACATTAGAGGGTGTACGGAACGTAGCTAAGATTCAAACCATAGAGCTCTCTCTATGAAAACTTGCAAATTATGTCGGTAGGTTCGTATAATATTATGAGGTCGGTAAAAAAGTCATTCTTCTTTTTCTGTGCTTATGTCAGTTATAGAGGTCTGTTAAGCAATGGGAAGCTAGACTAGAACCTGTTTAATTACCTACCGATCAAGCCTGACAATTGGAATCAAAAACGTAAAGCATGACGGGTATAAGCTAGTTAACAATATTTTAGGAAATTTAATGCTTTTTAACATTAATGAAATATGATGAACAAAATATCCTTATAGTTTCAGAGATATAAGTTAAGAGATTTTTAACTCTTTCCAAGTAGGCATAGAGGGTCCTTGAGGTCGTAACGGTATAATTTTCCTAGCGCTTCCTCAAAAAACCTATAAAAGTTGAAGAATATGTAACAACTAATGACTCTAACAATTTCATTACTGATGTTCGATTTTTAAATGGAACACACCACCACGGGCTTACGACCGTCTTCCACTGCCATCTCGAAGGCTGACTCAGTGCGTCCACCCCAGTCTAACAACTTTCGCCATCAGGTGGTAATGTTTGTCTCCGAAACTCCTTATCATGAGAATTCTCAACATGTTGAAAAATCTCGTGTATGCAACAAGTAGAAATTTAATAATAATTAATGAAATATAGAGATAACAGTTGGAAATTATTGAGAACAAGTGAGCAGCCAAATTTAAAGACTGATGCGACTGCTGTCATGTATTTGGCGCCAGGATATGAATATATCCATTTTTGTTAATGTCTCATCTTTATTGCCTATTGGCTTTGTTGGTGCACAACGTTCTAATTATGTCTAGATTCTTGTGACCTTTTTTACTATAAAAGTTGGATTCTTCGGAATATTTTCCAGTATTTACCTCATCTTTTTCAACGTATTTTTATTCTTTGAGATCCTAATTTGATAAAAATGAAATTACGCTCATTTAAAGTGACATCTTTCATAGGAAGCAAATCTTGTGTTGTTAAAGAGAAAAGATGTTCTAAATACGACTGCGGAACGTATTGAAGGGATATGTGTATTTAACGTCGGATAGTTCGATGAGACATTCAAAACCTTTATTCTAACTCATTTATTCTCTCACTAGATAATTATTAAGTAACTGACATCTTGCCTTCTCATTATTATCCAATAATGAATTCACGGACATTGTTTTTTTTTTTACAAACCACCTATAATTATAACACAACGCCTTAAGATCTCATCTCGTGTCGGTGTCTGCCCATGTCGTGTAAAAGTCTCCGTGCATGAAACAATAATAATCCCATGATAATAACATTATTTTGACATGACGAGGAGAATCTCAAGGATTTATCTTGGTGAACAGAAGTTCAACCGATTCCTCATTAGAACCACAAAAACCACGCAACATGGCGAAACTAATTGATTAATGTAATTATAAAAATGTTGAAATAATATGACCGGCCGGGCGGCGTATGGCTATTTTTTTAGCATTGAACTAAGTATTGAAAAGTCAATGGTCAAAAAACAATTTCTTATAAAGTTCAGTAAACAACGGCAGATATCCAATGAAGTGGGGTTTTATATTGGATTTTACCAAATAACGATTTTACTAAATTTTAGGCTAGAAAGTTTTTTAGTATAAATTTTTCTCAGATTATCTTCAAAGGAACGGAGGACTGTACCCATATGAGAGAATCACACCATAATAAAGGTTGTTAATAATGACCACCTACTCAGTATAAAATATAAGCAGTGAGGAAATATGTATAACTTTTTAAGCCTATTAAAATAATACGTACCTACACCTATGCAGCTTGATTGTTATTAAGTATGTTGGAATTAAAATACTAATTTTAATGGACTTAAAATGGATTATTGTGACATATTATTAAACACAGTGTCTTAATTATGAGGTGGTTAACCGCATTACAATATTCTTCGGAAAATTCTCTTTAAAATATAAAAGTACAATACCTATGTCAATTTAACTATACAATATATTATACTTTTCCTAAATCATTCAAAGGCGAGAACACATAATTGTACTGCTATACATATATTAGGCATTTTTTTTAATAATTCATGATGACGTCTCAAAACTTAAAACCTTTAAGATTGTTTTTAACAATTGTAAGGAAAACTTTCAATGACAGTAAATGTCCTTCTACTTAGGTACTAACAAAAATCATGCTTTTTGACGAAATTAATTCATAGATAAACCTAGGAAACCTGAACATTAAAAAAGATCGTGATAAAGGAGGATTATTCCGATGATATTTTCAATGTCACAGATTTAGCTATTCTTTGATTCCTCCATGTCTCTTTTCCTTCCTGTATCTCTGGCTTTTATCACGGTGATTGTTAAGTCTGCTGCACGACCTGACCACACGGCTGCTGGAAGAGACAGAACAGAAATGTTCAAACACTAATACTTCTAAGACCTCATTATGATACTCTCGTCACGATCGGTCTTTAGTTCTTTTCATAAAATATAGCCAATATTATGAGACACCAGAACACAACATACATACTCGTATGTATCGCAGCATAGAACAGCTGTTATATCTAACCTACGGTACGCGTGCCCAAGATAGCATGTTCGAAATTTAAATATTGTTCGAATTCCTTATTTAAATTTCTTGCTAGTTTGATTTGAAAATAATGATGTTTATTTGAGAAATGAGTTGGAAATTGAAACAGTTCCAATAAGTTGGTTATACTTATTTTCATTTTCATTACAAAATCTCTATTTTTTTGTATAATATTTATTTATTAAAACATAAACGGCGTAAACGCCTTTTGAACACTGAACACATTACATGGACAACAGTAAATCAAATAATAAGATTCATAAATAGTGTCCTAAACTAGGTAACAGTAAAGTTGTTAATAATAATTATAAAATAAAAATTTAACACAGGATAGAAATTCTCTCAAATACATTCAGTTCAATTAATTCAAAGTAATTTCAAAACAATAAAAAAAAACAGTAACAAAATAATTAAAAATACCAAGAAAATTTGATAAGTACGATAATTTCAAGTCAAAACAAACAAAATAAAAATATTATGATATATTATATGAACATGATACTAAAAGTGAACTCTAGTACAAATTAGTAATATGAATAACAAAGGTTTAGGTACCTACGTGCGATATACCACCCTATTGTTAAAAAATAAAATTCAAATTGTGCATTTTTGTACCTACTGGAAAAAGCCGTACAAACGAAAAATAATATAGACTTGTATTCTCAAATTCACGTTCCAACTCAACGCAAAAGGCTCTTGCTTAGAACTTAATCGGTTGCCAGTAGTTACGTAACTAATGTATTGGATATATTTTCAAAATACAGTAATGTCAAAAGTTTCAATAAAAATTGGATACGACGTAACTCAATCGTCTGTTTTTCATTTCAGAATAATGGTCAATATTTGATGCGCGCGGATCTAAAAACGTTCACCATCCCTGGTACAGATAGAGAATGTTCGGAATTACATATTGGTGGTATTAAACCGATCTTGACAAACCGCAGTCATGAGGTCTTTTCAATAGCCTTTGAGCGGGGAGAAATACATCCGATATCCAAGAGTCTTGGATAGAATAGAATCAGCATCATATCATAAGTAGGCACTACAAATATTTCTCTATTGGCGCTCATAAACGGGCCATAAACATGGCTGAAACATTAGGCCACACAAATTTTAGGGTCATCGTTTTATATGTGAATTTAAACATTCGGACCTATCGCTTAATTATTTGTTTTATTAACTTTGGCCAACTGCTGTTCAATCCAGAATCCAATTTGTTCTTTTAACTTTTGTTATATTGTTTCGATGAAATAAACTAAGTGAATAAATACCCTAAGGCTGTTAGCACACCTCCGCCGCGAATCACGGAACACGAAACTGCAGAAAGCGAAATCGCAGGTAGTGTTAGTACACTGGCGGGTAAACGAGTAGCGAAAGAGAAAAATACACATAAGTAAGTATTCTATGGTTATGTTTTGTTGGGAAATATAAATAATTAAAACCACAATATTATTTCACATTTCATATATATTTTTAAATATTACAACATCTACAACGTTTTTACTTACAATTTAGAAAATATGCACATCCAACTTCTGCAAACCATCCCATAACAAAACGCAATTAACGTTTTCCATCTTTGATTTCTATGGAAAACATGACGTTCGCTTCAATTTCGCTCCAAAATTCTGTCGATTTTGACAACTTCAAAAGCGGGCGGAATGCGAAACACACGGATCCGCGAAATATCAGGCGGAGGTGTGAATACAATTTGAAGTAATCTATGGCGAAACACCGCAAGAGAGAGATGAATGTATAGAAAACAGTACGGGTTTGAGCATGCTATCTCACTCTCAACATGGCGCGCAGAAACTGACAGATGTGACCGTCGTCGCTTCGGCTAATCCGCAGCGGAGGTGTGCTAACGGGGTAAGTGTATACTGTACAGTATATATTAGTAATAATTATTATCTACTCATAGTACTTATATGGAATATACATGAGTCTTGTGTTCGGATTTCAAAAAAAAAATAGATTTCGCTGAAATTAATTTTGTCGACGTTTTCGAGGGTGTAGTGTAGATTCCAAAAATGCAAAAAAGAAAGCTAACGAAGTCGTTACAAACAGTAGTTTGGTGTAGGTAAACAAACAATTATTTTAAACTGGATAATCGTATAGTGTCCTAGAATCCTAAAACATTCTCGTCAAGCTAACGAAATCGTTACAAACAGTAGTTTGGTGTAGGTAAACAAACAATTATTTTAAACTGGATAATCGTATAGTGTCCTAGAATCCTAAAACATTCTCGTCAAGCTAACGAAATCGTTACAAACAGTAGTTTGGTGTAGGTAAACAAACAATTATTTTAAACTGGATAATCGTATAGTGTCCTAGAATCCTAAAACATTCTCGTCAAGCTAACGAAATCGTTACAAACAGTAGTTTGGTGTAGGTAAACAAACAATTATTTTAAACTGGATAATCGTATAGTGTCCTAGAATCCTAAAACATTCTCGTCAAGCTAACGAAGTCGTTGCAAACAGTAGTTTGGTGTAGGTAAACAAACAATTATTTTAAACTGGATAATCGTATAGTGTCCTAGAATCCTAAAACATTCTCGTCAAGCTAACGAAGTCGTTGCAAACAGTAGTTTGGTGTAGGTAAACAAACAATTATTTTAAACTGGATAGTCGTATAGTGTCCTAGAATCCTAAAACATTCTCGTCAAGCTAACGAAATCGTTACAAACAGTAGTTTGGTGTAGGTAAACAAACAATTATTTTAAACTGGATAATCGTATAGTGTCCTAGAATCCTAAAACATTCTCGTCAAGCTAACGAAATCGTTACAAACAGTAGTTTGGTGTAGGTAAACAAACAATTATTTTAAACTGGATAATCGTATAGTGTCCTAGAATCCTAAAACATTCTCGTCAAGCTAACGAAGTCGTTACAAACAGTAGTTTGGTGTAGGTAAACAAACAATTATTTTAAACTGGATAATCGTTAAGTGTTAATACAGTAGTAATAATATGAACAAAACAGACACTAATTAGGAACAATTTTATGCCAAGACTAAGTCAACACAACGTCATAACCATAACAAAGCATAAGTATAATTGACTCTTTAAGATATTTGCCTTTACATATTGTATTTTCACAGCATGTATAAGTATCTCTTTACTTATAGGTAATTGTTTATTTTTTCATCATGACTGAGGGTAATTTCCAATGCTGGAAAATCCAATGAGGAAAAACAGATAACAAATTACCTATCAATGTTATAATACACAGCATCATTACAGTAGGTATAGCTTATCTTGTTATGTAATTATAGGCACTAAGATAAATTAGCTGAACCTGTTTATTAATTTTTATAATGTTATGCCATATTCTTTTGAAGATTCACTATCTTTCGTCATATTTAAGACGAACTGTCGAGAATAGCTTTAAACTTACAAGTAGAATGGCATTTGCTTTTTTTAATTAAACTTCTTACCTTTTATTTTCCTGCCATATTGGACTCCTGCGATGTCTCTTAATCTTCAGGAATTCGTCCTGGAATTATTTGACTATGTATGTCTTCAGCCGCCCTAACAGTGTTTCGTCTGCCATTCTGAATATGTATTCGCTCCAAAACATTTTTTTCCGTACTCCCCAACTAGCGATTTTCTCTAAGGTACCCTGCGGATTTTTGTAAATAATCGTAGGATTTTTCCATTTAGATAATCCCTGTCTGCTTTCAACGAACGTGCATGTATGACTTTTTAAGAAGCATTTATCTGCATTTAACTCCTCTCAGTATCAGATGTACAGAAACACAGAATCAATTTGTTATAAATTATATATGATTGCTTAAAAACAGGATGTTAACCAAAAACTATAGATATTCGACCCAGTGTTACATCATTGCCTTTTCAATATCACCTTAATACTGTGCGTGGGTAGAACAATGGCTGGTCAGAACCTTGCTCCGGTGCCATTGTATTTAAATAGGTAGACATAATAACGTATCTATCACACTCATAAGCCTCTAAGGTGGACTGCTGCCAAACTAATTAATACCATCGATATCAGGGCTTTGTTGGCAGATTTTAACCTTAAATTGATAAACCACAATCAGTAACACTAAACAAGATAGTACTGCAAGTATGAGTGTGTTGTCATATAAAAATACCATGATTAACTTACTATCCTTTGGCATCAGCTAGAAAGAGGTGGCATCAGCTAGAAAGAGGTGGCATCGTCAGAAGAAAAGAAATAAAAGCGAAGAGTTCACTGCCGCATCCAGGAGACACACTAAAGAGCAAAATCCAAGTTATTATGCCATAGCAAAGCATTAGGTGTGCACATCATTGTGTATTTCTTATATTATGTGCTAGGAAATACACTCAAAGGGCACGTGTACGTGATATGTTGGATGCTCTCATAGGCAGGGGATTCACGCATCGGCCATCTGTGGAACATTTGAACACATCGGTCGTGTCCCGTCACTGTTACTTTTCCAATTACTTTTCATATATTATTATGTATACACACACATTATCTATTATATAAAAATGGAGAGCCATTTTCAGTAGTCATGGCATCACGGCCTAAACGGTTGAACCGATTTCGCTAATTCTTTTTTTTGTCGTGTAGGCTTTAATCAGGAGAAGGTTCTTATGAAATTAATTTTTAAGAAAGTTGTGTGGAAAATCAGAAAATTAAAGAAAACTCTACGTAGGCAACCTTATTAGTAGGTACTTTTTCCATACACCTAGTTTTTTATACCAATTTTGAAATTTTGACAGAAACCGTCAATTGTTAGATAATTGAATGAATTACATCGATCAAATGATAATTAATTCATCACCACACAAATTCGAATTCAATATTCATGGTTAGGAACACAGGACAACGTTTGTCGGGAAAGCTAGTATACAATAAAAACTAAGATGCATGAGCGCAAGTTCGGTAATTACTTGACATTTTTAATCTTATTATTTGCAATAATTATTGTGCGATGCACAAAAGTTGAACCTACGTAGCTTTTAAATGCACGACTGACAGTCAAATTAATAACTTTATGCAAAAAATGTATCGCGATACAAAAACCATTATTAGAACAAAACCTTTTATCACAATACAGTGTGTGTGGGTATGGCTAATGGCTGACTATTTTATCTATAGATAATTAATTTATAGACGTACAAGAGTATTGTGTGGATGTTGTTGCGTCATTTTATTCTATGGAAAGGCAATAATAATTGTTTCTCTTTGGTTCGTATTATTATCGTCCACGAACTTCAACACTGGCACAGTAGACAATTTGAATTTTAACAACGAATTTGACGTCAATGAAGAGTTCGAAAACATGAACTCCACAAACAATTATTTAAACCAAACAAAGACACTTACATATATAAAAATATAAAAAGAGGACAGTTAATTTTCTTCCTTCCATTGAGAAAAAAATCGCAAAATTCAAATTATCTAGGTCCTCAGGGGTATTCACGAAACGATCTATATAGTGCGCTGTGCGATCTCATTTCTTCTCCTTGGGGGTCTTGTTTCTTCTGTCGTCCGCGGTCCGACATTCTGGGGGGTGAGTACGTAAGGGCTATAGCACAACTAACTACTGCCTAGTGTAGTTAGCGCGAGTACGTAACGTTACAAATGTAGTTAGTTGTGCGTTTCAGCGTGGTTATTATGTAGTTAAGCCGTGGTTATGAGTAGTTAGATTGATGTGTGGTTAGTCGTGCTATAGCAAAAGTTACGTACTCACTACCCTGTTCATTTCAGTGTTGCCTTAGTTGCCTTCCCCATGTGATGATGCCTTCCGTAGTGCACATATGCTGCGGATAGTATTGTTCCTTATGTGATCTGGCAGTCTATTTCCAGTACATGCATTAGCATCTCAGTGTTTTCATTTCGGAGCTAATCAGTCGGGACTTTGTTCTTTTTCCTGCCACCCATCCATACTTCTATCACAATATTCTTTCTTCCTTCGTGTGGGAAGAGCCTGTTTGACTACTCTTGTTGCCTCTTAGTCATTGGGTTATTATTATAGGACAGTGTTCGACCTGCATCATGAGTATAATAACATTAGGCATATAGTTACTGGCTGCAATGTATCCATGTAGGTAGGGTGATTATAACATTTCACTTGACATCAATGGAGATAATTATTTACAATAGTTTATATTGTTTATAACGTTTTGCAAAACTGTCACAATACCTTAATGAAGTGACATAAAATTAGGCATACATTTACTGGCTGCAATGTATCCATGTAGGTAGGGTGATTATAACATTTCACTTGACATCAATGGAGACAATTATTTCAATCAATCAATCAATTCTCCCTTTTACACCCTACTCAGGGGCATAGGGAGGCAACAAGAGCTCTCCATTGCGCTCGATCTTGCGCAATGTTTATGACCTCCTCCCACACCATGTCCATGTCCCTCAGCTCTGCTTCGAAGGAGCGGAACACAGTGTGAGAGGGTCTTCCTCGTCTTCGGGACCCTGATGGGAGGAAGAACAGCGCTCTCCTCGGCCAACTGTCATTCGGCATCCTTAACACATGTCCCAGCCAAGTCCATCTCCTCCCCACAATGGTAGAGGTGATGGGCTCACGCTGGGTGCGCCGGCGTATAGCGTCGTTCGTGATGCGGTGGTACCATCTTACACCCAGAATTCTCCTTAGGCACTTCATTTCAAAAGCTGAGACTTTTTGTGCCTGGGCCAGAGTCAGGTGCCAGGACTCACACCCATACAGGAGAATGGGCAACACACACGCATCAAACAGTTTACATTTCGTCTCGACACTAAACGCCGACGCTTTCCAAATCTTGGGCATGTTGTTAAAGGCGCCACTTGCCATACCGATACGTATCGGGAGCTCAGCCCCGAGGTCACCAGAGGTGGTAATGGTTGCTCCCAGGTATTTAAATTTATCCACCCGGGAGACCTGGTGACCGTCTATGGTTATCGGTAGCTGTTTATCGGGGCAGGCATTACTCGCCATGAGCTCCGTCTTACTGGCATTGACTCGAAGGCCAAGGCGTACTGTTTCGTCGCAGAGTCTTGAAACACTGCGCTCTAATTCCTCCACTGTCGTACTGAACAACGCTAGGTCGTCCGCGTACTCCAGATCGCACAGTTCGCCCATTAGACCATCTCTCTGTGTTATCGGTATACCTCTTGCTCCTTGCATGGACTTTCTCAAGAGGAAGTCCATGACAATAATAAATATAAATGGAGCCAGTACGCAGCCCTGTCTGACTCCCGTGGTGATCCTGAAAGCTTCAGTAGGACCACCTGGCGTTTTGACGCTACACTCGGAGTCTTCATACAGGGACTGCACCATTTTTACTATCTTCGGAGGTATACCGTACAGAGCTAAAATTTTCCATATCGATGGTCTATGTGGGCTGTCGAAGGCCTTTTCAAAATCTATGAAGCAACAAGCGACTGGAGAGTTAAACTCTTTGCACTGCTGAAAGATGCACCTGGCACAGAAAATTGGGTCCGTGCAGGACTTGCCAGGTACAAAGCCGCATTGTTGCTCTCTCAGAACAGCCATGATAGGCCCCCGAATGCGGTGTAGTAATATCTGAGATAATACCTTACCGGGAACACTCAGTAGAGTAATTCCACGGTAGTTTCCGCATTCAAGGGGATCCCCCTTTTTAAATATTGCGACGATGGATCCATTCCGCCAATCTTTTGGGCACCTCTCCTCTTCCCACGCCATTTTAAATATATCAAGAAGTGGTTGGCCAAGGGTGTCTATGCCTTGTTTGAGGAGCTCTGCGTGGATTCCATCGTCTCCTGGCGCTTTGTTGTTTTTCAATCTCATCACGGCCAGCACCATCTCGCTGTGGGTCGGCGGATCTTCACATATCCCAGTCGCCTGAGGTATATTCAGACCCGCCAACTCCTCCTCAAAGTTGTAAGGTGAGGAGGGTTCGGGGCGGTTCAATATTGACTCAAAGTACTCCCTCCATCTCCCTTTAATCAGTTCGGGGGCAGTGACAGTGGCTCCACGAGAGTCTCGTATTGCCGTCACGGGTCTTTTTTGACCCCTGCCCCCGACCTCCCGGGTGATTTCGAAGAGTGTCCTCGAGTCACTACCGAGTGCAGCAGACTGTGCTCGCCGTATCTGAGAGTCCAGGTGTCTTCTTTTATCTGTTCGTACAGAGTGCTTCACCTTGCGGCTCAGCTCCCTGTACTCAGACACCAAAGCGGCCAGTTTTTGAGGGTCTTTTTCGCTGTCTCTGAGGGTTTTAGCCTTCTGGCGATCTTCGATGAGACTCCAGGACCCATCGGACATCCATATTGGCCTCTTTTTATTCTTATAGCCGACAGAAGAACGTGCGGATTCCATAACCGCGTCACGAAAGCTAGTCCAGGCTGACTCAATTGGGGCAGCTCTGGGTGAATCCTGCAAGGGGGCAAACCTTGTGCGTAACTCAGTCTCGTACGTGTGGCGACACTGAGCACTCTCTAACCTGCGTATGTCCAGCGGGCGAGGAGCAGACGATCTTGGCTGGAAATGGTGAAATTTGAATCTGAACGAACCCACAAGGAGTTCGTGATCCGTGTCCATGTCTGCTCCCCGGCAGGTGCGGACATCCCGCAGGTCAGTTCGGCTGCTAGCCCTTACCAGGAGATGGTCTATCTGGTTTTTCGTTCTTCTGTCGGGCGAGGTCCAGGTGTATTTATGGATATCCTTGTGGGGGAAGAGAGTTCCCCCTATTAAGAGTCCATGGAGCGTGGCGAAACCAATGAGACGGCTTCCGTTATCATTCATCACTCCTAAGCCATGCTTACCCATGACGCCTGGTCCATTCTGGGGGTCGTTGCCAACCTTGGCATTAAAGTCCCCCAGAACTATTAGGCGATGGCGCCTCGGAACATGGGACACAACTGCATCCAGACTGTCATAGAAACAGTCCTTAGCAGCCGCGTCCCCATCCTCAGTGGGAGCATAGCATAGAAGGACCGTCAGTGTTTCGCCACTCATCTTAAAGGACGCACTCATCAGGCGGTCAGAAACAGGTTCCCAACCAAGAAGGCGAGAGAAGGCATATTTACTTAAAAGTAGAGCGACGCCACGCATCCGTGCAGTCCGGTGGCCAGAGTGAAGCATGACATAATTGCCAGCGTCACTCTGCCCCGAGCCTGGGATGCGCGCCTCACTCAGCCCCAGGATATCTAGTCCATAATCTCCCGCCAACTTGGCAGCAACAAGCTCCCCGCCCGCCCTCAGAGTGCGGACATTCAGAGTCCCGATTTTTAAGCTCTTGTTCCTTAATCGAGCCGTGGTCAATACAGGGGGGACACCAGCTGCCTGAACCCCCCCCTGGTGGGGTCCAGGCGTCCGAGGCTTAATTCTGTTGCCTTTTCTGACCGATTGTTTTAAGAACGTGAGGTGGTCAACCCCACGGTCCCGATCTGATTTTTCGATTTCCTGCCTCTTACAGGATGCTCGAAAACCCAGCAAAAAGAGCAGAGGTGCTATTCTAAGCCGGCAACCCCACAGCCAAACACAATTATTAACAATAGTTTATTGTTTATAACGTTTTGCAAAACTGTCACAATACCTTAATGAAGTGACATAAAATTATCTGCGTTGACAAACAACTATTAGAAAAGTTATTGATAAAGTATAAATAGGTAATATTTTCTTAAATAATTTAACACTAAGTAAAATATAATTATTAGCGTCTAATTTTACAATTAGGTACATAAATTTTGCATATGCCCAAGTCGTTGATTTTCAGAAATGCTTATTTTTATGCTTGAACATATAACTACTATCAAGGGATAAAGTAACATAAGTGGCGCTATTTTTAGTTTTCTTTGTATATTTAATTAATATGTTCTTACTTATTCCTATGGAATCTTTTACCAGTAGATGAACTTATTAATTTAATTTAACCCCTTATCAGCAAAAAAAGAGTTTTATTCGTTTGTCCAAAAAAGAGTACCTAATTAATCGAACACATGTTTTGCAGACTACCAATACGTGATTAGAAATGAATTATCTCATATAGTTATGTACTCAACACTTTTTAAGGGGGAATATCCGTCAACATAACTAATAAAATGTGCAAAAGTTCATTAGAAAGAATGTCCTAATATATTTATAATGTAGAATTCGAGCAGCTCATACCTATTGGATTGCAGCTATCAATGTCTGATTAATTTGTTCTCTGAAAAACCGTTTAGGTTAGATCTCCGACTTAATTTTCTCAACTAATTTGTTCAGTGAATAGAACGGTTAATAATTTTCACATGGTCTCTTGAGTTCATTCATTGTATTAAACGTATGCTTTATTAATAATAATAATAATAAATATAACTTTATTGTGAAAAAAAAAAAAAAACAATTATTCATAGAAGCATTGATTGAGTCAAAGGGCGGACTTATCCCGCAGGATCTCTTCCAGCCAACCCAGATTTATTAATATTAATATTTATTAATATTGGTAATAAACCTTCACGTATGTATTGTAGTATGCAGCCCGTATTCATATCCATTCATTGACTTATCATTGAGAATTATAATATTATCACATTACCTCTACCCGAACAATTCAAACAGAGCTTATTGTGTCACGTCACTTAAACCACCTGACGTCATGATATTTTAATTCTCATGCGCGGGCTAGTTAAATATTCATCGGCTCATCAAGAAAACAGAACTGTCAAACCTTTTTAATTTTCATTTCTAAATGTTGTGTATTAATTTATCTGCCAATTCTGTCCTTCAGCTATGAAGAATTGCAGTCCAATAATTCTCTAACAATCAATCAACTCCACCTGCGACTAAAATTCCGACATCCGTAATGGTAAACTGCTGCTTAAAGAAATTGTTTCAAGTTTATTTACCTATACGATTCAAGATCCTGACACAAGTTAATGTCATGGTCATGTATTTGCGCAATCCTGAAATTTGAGAATAGGATTCCGAGACAGATCTTAGGGCCTAGAATGGGAAATGCGTCTGACACTTAAATGATAGAAAGTAATGCGGATAAGATCAAACAAATCTCAGTAACCGGTCAGATCAAAAAGATAAGCATGGATCGGGTATGCCGCCAGGTTCATTAATCCAATTCTGCGTAGCAAAATCTTATGCACAGTATCACAGGCAGCATATCACCGAAAAAACCAAGATAGCGGGTGATAGACAGCATAAATCGGGAATTTGAAGTTCTAAATGTGGGATATCAGTGGCAGTCCGTTGCGCAGGGCAGGATGGCTTAGTGAAACATTGTTCAGGATGGGAAGATGCTGCATAAATTCTACAATTTATATGGAATAGAAATAAAGACGGCTTTGTCCACTGGTTCTGGTAATGACAGTTGTTGATGATAATTTATGTATTCTCAACTAAAAATTGATATAAATTCAAATTAAGAACATAGTACCTAATAATAATTACGTAGGTACTGATTTTGAGGCAGGACGAAGTTCGACGGGTCAGCTAGTATATTTACTATAATAATTCATTTACACTGTCATTATTACTTATTCTTAAAATGTTTTCCTCAACTTTTTTAAAAATTCTATAAATAAATCAAATAGACGTATGATGAACAAAAAAATACCGTAAAACCCCATAAAATAATTTCTATCGATTGCCAATAATCAGATTGAAAAAATTAATTCTCTTGCATTTCTTGAGCAATTACCTGTAAATTATCATGTATTGTTGTAGGTCTTACACCAACTTCCATTGAATTCTATAATCAATTCAAATTCTTCATTCTTGTATAATTTTATTGTATTGTAATTATTTTATAATAGGCACAGGTAGATGTCGTAGTGATGTCGCGGGCTGTTGATTTGTTACTTGTTTTATTTTTTTTCTGCAACCAAATGTTTTTTAAGGAGCATCATATATTTTTTTTATTTCAAAATTATATTTACTGACAATATTTAATTTTCATTATTTTTTCTACTTCTGAACTTTACATCATTTTTGTAGGGTTTTTCGTTCTGTATTTTCCTCCGTCCATTTTCGTCCGTCAAACGCAGGGCAGTGAAACACTGATTGAGGTGCATTTCTTTAAATATCTTCTCTATCTTCCATGATATCCTTCACAAAATTCAAACGCAACATATTATAGAAAATCTAGCATATAAAATCCGTCCTTAAGAGGGTTAGTTATAAAATAAATAGGAGAGACTTATGAGAAATGTTATGTCAGCGGAACATAGTGAAGAAAGTAAGTACTATTTAGGTACCTACCTACCTATGCCTGGATATAATTCTAGGCCCTCTAGATACTATATTTCGGAAAGCTCCGCAGCCTCTACAAAATTCCCGTAAGTTTCCCACTTGCGCTGTTGAGATTCGGAAGAGGGGTGCAGTACTCTGCCTATGTCATTGTCTTTTATGAGACAAGAAATTTTAGCATTTTACAATTTTTTATCGATTCTTTCGTTTTATCGATATTTATGTTAAGGTTGAACAACCCTACGTATTAATATTGCGATTTTCATCGCCTCTTCTACCGCCATCCATCATTACAGTAATCATAACGATTGTTTTCTTTCCATCTGCATCCTTGGCACATAAACCATTTCCACAGTCACATTGTGATCATTAACGTACATTCTGGCCTAGCACTTACAAAAACAAATACCTACCTTTCTGCTAAACGTATTATCATTAACACCTTAATTGTCAGCTCACTTTCATCTTTTAGAATAAACATATTATTAATCTTTACTCCCGAATAACTATTTTCCCCACGTTCCAAAAACCGCTAAAATTATTCCGGTCATTTGTTAACCCCATCTGCCACCCAAGTATTGACAGGACCTCGACCTTCTAGCTTCCTCTCGAGTAAGTTCAAAAGGAGAAGCAGGGGTTATTTATTTATTTAGATTATGAAGTTACAAAAATTACATATTTTATAACTTAAAAATAACAAATGTGACGTCTAAATCTGTATAATATAAGTGGAATTTGGAATAATAATTCCACTTATATTATACAGATTTAGACGTCACATTTCTACAACATTCACATTACTAATCTATGCTTATCACTACACTTTAGATATTCACGACATTTCACACGAAAGAGTATTAGGTACATGTATTTACAACAAACACAAGGAAGATTACTCTTGAAACAAAAACTTCTTTCTTTGCACTTTTACAATAATCTGACCTTTTCCAGGCCACAGATTATGTCATTGAAGAAGATTAAATTTAATATTGTTAAAAAATACATAGTTTGATGTCCGTTTTTTTATTTTATAAATTAGGTAGTTTTTAAGTTATATTGTAAATTGATAATGATGCAGCGGCTATTCTCTAAAGCAATAACAAGTTTTTAACATCATAATAATGAATTGATTACATAACCGTTCAAGGTCTCTCTGTGTGGAAAGCGCCTAATTATATAAGATTTATTTACAATAATTACGCAAACTATTCAATAACTTATTTGCAAAGCTAATCCGCGGATTAATTTCTATTTTTAGAGGTCAACTTTTTGTTTGTAATGAAATGGATTTTAAAACGGAAATGGCATTTTGATAAAATCTTGAAGCAAAAAGAATTCGACTTTAAATTGGCCATTACTTGGCGAACATCTTTTTTCTGTGGCAAGTCAATTGTGTGTTCCTATAGAATGGTTGATTATACAAGAAACTTTGTTTTGCCGATTGGAAACATTACAATTGTAATAAACAGCACAACACAGTACAGCCAGTCACTTGGATGGTGGCTAAATAATTAGGGCGAAACGCTATGAAGTAACGCATCGCAAGCCGTACACAATACAATACCTGATTGGTGTGGCTGCCAGTCTACCTGCTAGCCATCATTACATACTAATACCATCAGCTACTGATAAAATAATAGAGGCACTAACACATGGGAATTAACAAAATGGTTCCATCATACTTACTTCTTCCAGCAAAATACTGTAATATGCAAGATCACCCCGACTTTGGCGATCAGTAAAGCTAAAGCCACATTCCTCACTATGATGATTTACTCGAAAAAAGTTTACCAAAATTGTTTACCGATGCCTTCCCTGGATGTTTGTTCTGTAGATGTTGTTCCTTCTATTAGCATAATGGAAAAATCAAAATCTGAGAAAAACAACGCCATCAAAGAGTGTCTTAGGATTTGATAGGGATCGCAGAGAATGAACAGCTTTCAATCGCATTCGGTCAGACTGTAATAAAAGTGGATCTGAAATTTACGATGAATATATTCCAGCAACTGCAGGTGCAATTTTGAAAAGGAGATTCATTGATACTACGACGGATTCATCTGAGTTGACACTGCCCATCTATCAAAAATATTTTTTGACATAGCCTTCTACCTTGTTGTGTAGAATAGATGAAGCTTTTTATTGAGTTATATTTTATGGAAGCGACCAATTCGAACTCTCCATAAATGTCAAATTAAACCTCCCTATTGAGTACTTCTCTCTTATTGAGTCACATGTCGTTAAGAAGAGACCCTTCTTTTCAACGTTGAAATGAATATTTAAGATATCTTGGTCATTACTAAAAATTAAATTTTCACTTAAAGTTTGTTTGTTTTTGGTTGCCTCTACCTACCGTAATCTTAGTCTGAAGTGGCTTATGGCCTATTTATGCAGCATTTAGTTTGTTGTCTTCTGTGATGTAGACTCCCGGAAATCCCTAGACTTTTAAGAGATCATCTAGGCATCCTACATCCTTCCGAATTTCCATGTTATACGAAATATGTTTTATAAACATGGTTTATCCAATAACTTCTTTAATGTCTTCCACATCTGATAAATCTAGGATTTCTCACATCACTCATGGTCGTAGTGTTACTTACTTGCCTATACTAACTTTAGTGTTTAAAGTATTTCATAAAAAAAAAACGTTGCTCCTCATTTTTATCCAATTTATCGTGCTGTTATAAAATTTTACTTTAGGGAAAAAACTTGCACTTCATCAAGTTGTATCAACGGTATTATGTTGAATAAATTTAGAGGTAGCATAATTAGAACGTTGTAAGAGGTAGCATAATTAGAACATAGACATAATTAGAACGTTGTGCACCAACAAGGCCCATAGGAAATAAAGATGAGACATTTACAAAAATGGATATAGTCATATCCTGGCGCCAAATACATGACAGCAGCCGCAGTCTTTAAATTTGGTTGCTCTCTTGTTCTCAATAATTTCCAACTTTTATCTCTTTATTTCATTAATTATTTAATATCTACTTGTTGCGTACGTGAGATTTTTCGACATGTTGGACATGTTGAGAATTCTCATGATTAGGAGTTTCGGAGACTTGAACATTACCACCTAATGGCGACCGTTGTTAACGTAAAGTGATCGCACTAAGCCAGCCTTCGAAATAACAGTAGAAGACGGTCGTAAGCCCGTAGTGGTTTGTTCCATTTGAAAATCGAACATCAGTAATGAATTCAGTTTTTAGTTGTTAGATATTCGTTTAGAGGTAGCAAGCTGGCATTGTATGTCACGTTGTGTTGTTTCTGCGGATATGGAAGAGCGACCCTGTTAATGGTTCGAGAAAAAATTATGTAACTGTAAAAAATATTAATAATACACGGCTTGTAAATATGGAAGAAATTATTTTACAATCATATGGGGATACCTGTCTAGAACGTAATACCACTCACACGACACTTGTAGGCAACAATACAACTGACTTGATGTGAACTCCATGCCAATTCCGCAAACAATTAACATAGGTAGTTTAGAAGTAGGTATTCATTTAATTAAATATCTTAAAACTGGAGCAACCAGAGAGCATGACTCACTTTTCTATGTTTTCACATACCACTTCTCAGACATAAACTAGAAGCTGTACCTAAGCCCTTTATCGCAGAAACGTTGTCCATCACTTGAATGAAATCCTCAATACCCCTGGATAGGTACATTTTGCGAATAAGCGTTCCAAGATATCTATTGCGAATACGTGAGATTGGCAGCTAGATATTTTCGTCGAAGGGTAAGATGTCTCTGCATCCAGTTCGTCGTCTCCATTCCACCAGAAATTTACCATCCCATATTCAAGGAACACAGCCAACTAATTTCAACTATGATTCTAACACAAGCATATTACTGCTTCTTGGTACTTTGAGATCTCCAGCATTCTATTTGTCACTCCGATATTTGAAAACATTACCCCTTGCAGATGTTGTTCTCTTCTTTATAATTAGGCTTCTGTACTTCAAAATGTGGGGCTAACCTCCTACGAGGTCGACCTCCATCTGTCCCTTCACCTTTTTCGTGGTCTGCTTGTGAGCCGTCTTCTATGGGTTTGACCGTGCAATGCCATATGGGGAAGTCTGATTGAGTCAATAATTCTCATCTGTGGATGTGCATATCACAACCTTCGTCGCCTCCCTTCTCACTATGTCTCTATGTCTGACCTCGCATATTTCCATTTCGCTTATGTTTCTGACTATCTCTAAGAGTCTTCATTTTCATCCCGTATAAACATAACTCCTCTAGGTACATAGGGAGATAAATAAGCTCTCCACTACGTTCGATCTTGCGTTGTTTCTAAATAACCTCTCACCTTTGTAAAATGGTCATATTTTAAAATGATTGTTCTTTTCTTAAACCTTCAGTAAGTTCTAATGTATAAATTTAAAAAAAAACTTCAAATAATCTTTGGATCATAAATTTAAAAAAAAACTTCAAATAATCTTTGGATCATCCGATCGATCTCTTACGTCACTTTGATTTCGCATTTCGTGCTACAAGTAATTTTTACCTGTCTGGTTTCTGTCATGAAGATGATAAAATGCTTATTGTTCAGCGGAGACAGTGATAGTTCCATCCATCTTGTGAATATAATATATTGCTGATGTTATCTGAACTTGCAATCGGCCTCCCAGCCACAATGGATGTCTTCAGATGAGCTACAACACTGCAGTTTATCAAACTTCCGATAAAATTATCCACTGCGTGTTCTCGATAATTGGGATGAATGCGCCGAACGCATTGTTTTAGCATCTTTATAAAATGTTTGGAAACATTACATAATTTCTTATTTCCCATCCTTTTCCGGCCTCGTCGTCCCATTGGCAAAGAGCTACTCCACTTGTCAGATTGAATTCTGACTGTTCTTTCACTTTTTTGAAGACGAATCCTGTACCTAAAGCTGTGGGAGTCTGCACGCCTGTGTTCATTCTTCGAACGTGAACCAGTCTCTTCTTCGTTTTCTCAATCTCACATCTACATAATATTTTAGTCCGTTTATTTATATTTTTGAAACATCATCAATCGTAGAAAACATATATAAAGATCAGATATTAATATGCCCAGAGCCGTGCAAAATGCCAGAGAGCGTTCTTAAATATATTTAACCACATGAGCTTTGATATATTTAAAGCTATTTAAAAAACTCTTATTTTTTTAGGATCTTCATACAACGTTTTCAAAAAAGACAGATGCCATCTTTTGGAAACAAAATTACTCATGTAAACGTTGAATGGAATCTTGGTATTACGGTATGAAAATGTAATAAAATAATTGGAGATTGATATGTTATACATATAAATGTTATTCAAATCTTATTATTCTCAATAAATAAAGATTTAAAGAAAGATTTTGGAAAAATATTTCCTCTATTTTGTTATTTGACACATTTTAAAAAATTTATGGCCACATTTTGTGTCAAACTGTCGTAGCCAGATAGATGAGTAATTATGTAGCTACATACCTGATAAAATCATATTAAATGTTGGTAAAAAATAATAAAGATACATTAAATTAAATTCATAATACATTTCAATCTAAAAATTGTTCTTTCATAAAGATTTTAGAGAAAAAATGATATTTGAAAATTGAAATGAGTATGAATATTCTTTAGTAGATTTGGTCGGTAAAACAGGAGCCCGATTCACGGAAAAGTTTAAGTGTAAGTTTAGTTCGAAGTTCGAACGAAGTTCGATTCAAACCCTCCGTGAATAGGTACATAGACTGTAGATAGTCGCCGCCTACAATAATTATTATTACCAGCAGCCCTATTCACAAAAGTTTGAATCGAACTTCGTTCGAACTTAGACTTAAACTTTTCCGTGAATCGGGCTGCAGAACGTTGAAAGAAAGCCAATCTGACAGGAAGTGATGACGTTCCTATTTTACAAGATTATAATGGATTTGTCAGGTATGTGTGTATGTTTATAGTCAAAAAATATATTTGGTTTTACACACATCATAATAATTAAGTAATACTTCCTGTTTATTTTGGAAAAGAATCAGATATGTAGGTATATTGGTAAAGTAAAATTCACTTGATTTATCCACAATATGTATTCACAAAACTGTATCGAACGCAAATTTCTTATGTAGATAAATGCAAACTTATGTTCTCTTACCTTTAATTTATTTTATTTAATGTTATATTCATCACAAAACAAGGTGGGTAATATTTTAAAAAACACAGCATGTTGTATGTTGAAGCATTCGGTAAATATTTCTTGATATATCCAAAATCCCTGCAAGGTTCAGAGTGTTCTGACCTAAAAAAAAACCAATTCTATTAATATATGAAAGCAAAATACAGTGATTACATGGCCATGGTTGCAAATATATAAGACGACATTAGAAAATTTTGCTTTTTCAGGGATTTGTTTTAAAAATACATGTTATGAGAATTTGATTAGAATCAATATTAAGGATTTAGAAAGTATATCAAACTACTTATGAACTTCAAATTAGAATAAAACAATCAACTGCTAGATACATATTTGATATGATATGCTCTGCATAAAACCTTCATTTGGAATCTTTCATAGTATTATTTGTGTAAAAGTGTAGCTTTTATACCTTTTTAAGATCTTCATTAAATCCATTTAGACTGCATAATGTATCAGGTATTATTATTTCAGATAGACTGCAACTCCATGCCTAGAAAACAATATTACAAAACAAACATCAAAATCTGTCTAAAGTTTAGTTACAGGAGGGACAGCAATTTCAAAGTATCATATTTTATATACCCATATTTTTACAATTCACAACTAAAAACTTTATGATAGGTAAAAATCTTAATAATTAAATATAGCTTAGGTACCTACTTACAAAAATATTTCAATATATTAAAAAACTTACAAAATTTTTGAAAATAGAATTCCTGTTGTTTTTGTTTGGCTGTCAGAATAACAATAATTGACAGTAGGTTACCATAGACGAACTTTTTAATATGTAATTTTTTGTCTTAGCTTCATAATATGAAAACAAAATAAGAATGATTTTTTTAATAATTCTTCTTCACATTTAAAGTGGTTTTTTGTGTGAAAATTTTTTTTTTTAATAAGTCTAAATATTTTAAGAGACCATTATATAAGTAAATCAAAAATATACATCATAAAATAATTTAATAGTACCTAACTGTGTTGAATTATATTATTATCTTTGGTTATCCATGGATGGTTAATACTTCACTATACGTCATATTTTGTTGTCAAACAAAAGGTTCGGATTGATATCGTCGATTATGAAAAATATAATTACCTTATTTTCAATTGAGTTTAATGAAAATAAAACTGGTAAGTCAAATTGATTAAAATATCTGTAAGCCTATGCCGTAACTTAAAACATTTATGCGTTGCTAAAACAATTATAAGGTTATAATGTTATAAGGCGGGAATTAGTGTGTTACCGAAATCACAAAATTAATTTATTTTGTTGATATTTTTTTCAGGTTCCTGAGGCAAACGTGTTTTCAACGAGACTAATTGCTTTCATCCCACCTTTTTGACATAGCAATTAAGTACATACTTCTAAGGATCAAATTGATTGATAAAAGTGCATTTCTAACAAAGAAATTCAAAGGTTTAATTTTTGCAAGACAATATAATAATATTGTAAATATACCAAAATGGTAAGCTACCTATGTAAGAATTTCATTAATTATGTTTCTTGGATTTCTTTATGTGTATTTTAAAATCAGAAACTTTATATTGCAGATCCATGTTAGAGAGCTCATTTAAATTTCCCATTTGAGAAGGGAAACAATTATATTGAAAAAATATTCAATGGCTGCTTATGGGATGTAAAGAAGATTGACCATAATCAATAACAGTGTCTTGCGGATGCCAGCGATTTTATCAATTTTACCACATATCACTATAAATAAGTTCTCAACCCGTTAGAAGCATATCAGCTTCATATAGAGCCTAAATGTATCTTAAACCATATTATTAACCACTATTACCGCAAAGGATTACTCTGTAATGGTGAGCAATGCTTAATTTTGACAGAAAATAAATAAATAAATATAAAAATGATAATGCTTCTGGCTCGACACAACACAAGCTGACACAATAGTGTGTTTCTAGCACATAGATTTTCATATATTCTTCGTAGTAAAAAAGTGAAGCCGATTTGGCCAGCAATTTTGACAGTACATTTATAAAGAAACTTAAAAATGATCTAATTTCACTTATTTCAATGTAAAAATATGTTTTATTGTAAAAAACACGAGAAAACTACTGAATAAATATACGCTGTACCACATTCTTTTGGGAACCAAACTGTCAAAAGTTGCAATATTTAGGCTTCACTTTTGAACGCGAGTCGGGATTCTAGGTTATTGTATGGATTTCTGTGTTCTAGCATCAGATTTAATTAAACTTTAATTTTTTTATTTCGGTTATGGAATAAAAATGATATACCTAATACTTTTGGGTTAAGAAGTGAATAACTAATAGTTTTTTTTATAACGGTGGGTCGGAATATCTTTTCTGGTTTCCATTTGTTTAAGAGAATATTTTTTTACTCTGCTAGATCTAACAAAAAACTTTGAGATTATACATATTATGTTTCAATTGTTGATTTTATGTTTTATGAATTAAATAATGATTGGACAAAAAATAAACAAAAATTCTTTCATTCATTTATTCATACCCATAAATAATATTACTATTTAAATGGTTCTACGTTGAACAACTTGACATTTTTCAGAAGGCAATAACTTACATTTGAATTTCTTTCCTATGTACATTTTGGTTCAATTTTTTTTAAATTTTAATAGAGAATGGCATTTATCAATAAGGATAAGAAGAAATACCTAGATTTGATATTGATATACCTGCATTGATCCATTGAAAATTTCCTTATAGGTAACTTCATATATTTTTTAAAATTATATTGTAGTGGTGTAGTTTTGTTTTGATTCCAATGCCTTTCTCAAAATGACACTAAATAGTTTTGCCTAATTGCCACATAATTTTTCACCTATAAATAACATAATAATAATACAACGTCTATTGACGTCAAGTGAGTATCTCAGTAGGTTTCGAATCCTACTATGGGCTAAGTTGAACCACCAAAATAGAGAGTATTGTTAAACTATGAAGGTGAGTTTATTTGCATAATCAAGTTGATTTTTATCCGCTCTGTAATAATCTACTAGATGTTGTTACTTGCAACCTGACGTTATAACACACCAACCATTGATGTCAAGTTAGATGCAGAACTCTTTCAACAATTTGCGGCGATTATTTTGAGTTTGATATATCCAGATATGGAAATGAAATAAGTACCTGTAGTCAATATTTCATATACAGGATATTTTATTATTTCAATTATGCACCTACTTGAATAGTTTTTTTTAAATATAAGGAATCTATAGATATAGCTGGAGAGAAAGAGTGGTAAACATTGCTGCCAACTATTCATAGGATTATGACCAGAGAAAAGACGTTGCGTTACAGTTTTTACTTTTGTCGTTGCAAAGCATAAGGGCAGCATTATTATTATTATGTTTATGGCATCCCATCCCTAGAGGGACGATTTGTGCCAGACGCAGCATTGTATTATGAGCTTATAGTTCACTACAAGTATTTCAAGCATTCTATTAAATGTCAATTGTGGGGTAGGTGTAGAGAATATATCACCACACTACGAATTTGACTCACATGTCTTTCACAGTTATTCTATTTTTCATAGATACAAGCCGGTTTTATGAGTAACTCACCAATTAAAATCGTGATTCTTGACAAACGTTACGTAGACTATCCATATAATAATTCAGAAATGTTTTTTTATTTGCCTTTTGTCGTTGCTTTACCGTATATGTGAGCATCACGCCTAAACGGCTGAACCGATTTCACTAATTCTTTTTTTTGTCGTGTTGGCTTTTATCAGTAGAAGGTTCTTATGAAAGAAAAAATTAAGAAAGTTGCGTGGTAAATTGGGAAATTAAATAAAACTCGCATTAGTCCCTCCTTCTCTATCTACATAATAATTCAGAAATGTTTTTTTATTTATTTTGCTTTTTACCGTATGTCATAGCATCACGCTCAAAATACAAATGCTACGTCAGATATGAATCTGCACAGAGCCGTGCAAAATGCCGGAGAAAGTTCTTTAATACAATTTGCTGCATAAACTTTAATATATTTAGAGCTATTTAAAAACCCTATTTTTTAGGATCTTCATACAAAATTTTAATAAACATTAAAAGTGTCATTCTTCTTTTTCTGTGCTTATGTCAGTTATAGAGGTCTACAAAGCAATGGGAAGCTAGACTAGAACCTGTTTAATTGCCTTTAACCGATCAAGCCTGACAATCGGAATCAAAAACGTAAAGCAAGACGGGTATAAGCTAGTAATTATTATAATTCTTTTATTCGAGTGTTCTTATCACAATATCTCCGAGATTTCGTTCTACTGCATAGGTCTATTCTAAATTTCTATTTTATTTTAGTGGCTTACAACCATAAAACAGTGTTTGCACATGTTCTGTCTAGGAATTTTCCTTCTAGGGTGAATCGAAAAGGCCTTAACATTTTTTTTAATGTCACTGACTATTTTCATCAAAAAAATTTCTCGCCCAAAATTATATTTTCAATGTTGATTGCGGTGTACCGTTCGAACAAGCGTTCGTACTTCTTGTCCTAATTCAAAGAATTTCTTAGATAATATGCTAGCAAAAATCTATCATAAAACTGAAACGTTTCAATTTACAGCGTCTCCATTGTTCGCAATATAATCTCAGACATAATATCTCCTATAAATCAATCGTGAGAGAATCGTGGTATTAGAGCTCCATTGTTGTATTTTTATTTTCATATCGAAGATAGAAATACTTTTACCGGAAATCAATACTTTACAAGAAGTTTCTGCTATATGATCTATGGACAATCGAAATATCCAGAGGATTAATGTTGCAGTATTTGCACCTTTGTATAACTAGTGTATTATGTTACCGCACTTTGCAATAATATAGAAGCGTATATTATTATTTCCCTGAATTTTATTTCATTGGAAATGAAAGATTTTAACTAATAGTTAATAGTGTTGTTTTGAAGAAAACCGTGAAAAGTATCAACGTGAACAACTATGGTGAATACAACACTGTTTTTGGTCAAAAATCAAACTTGCCACCTTTCCGGGTTTGACGTGTGTTCGGGTGTCCGGGCGAAACCAAAAATATCCGGGTCGGAGCTTTATTTAACGACCTTTTTAGTGAACTTTCACCTTTCTGGATACCAAATTTTCAGACAGACCTTTTTTTAAGTTCGTTTCCGAGTCAATTTTTTTTATCAAAGTGGCTAAACTGTCAAAAATTGACCTTAAACTTTCATCGTATAGTTGGTAGTAAAATATTTCTTCTCTGAACAATCCACTTTGTCAAAATTCTCAGTACGACATTTTCAACATACTACCTCAATCGAACTTATACCAGCTAACATATAAAAACACTGCTTTTACACATGCATACCTACCTACTAACATAATAGGAAAGGTATATTCCATCTTCGAATACCTTTTCAATTCTTCTCTCTTCATCAAAGGGTATCAAAAATATAAGTAGGTAAATAAAGTTTCTCACGGACTTCATTTCTGTTTATGAAGGTGAGTAGGAATTACATAGTAGGAATTCTTGTTCAACACTCTCACTATCCTGCATCAATTTCGCAAACGAGTAGGTATATAGTGTCCTCATAAATAAACCAAAATAGATATTTATGATCAGTTCTGTAAATTACAAATTCGCAGCGTCCATCACTACTATATAGTAATTGTATCACCTGGTATGTGTGTTTTTTTATGAACCTACTCTTTTATTGTTAAAATTACGAAATTGAGTTACTTACTAAAAAGAATAGATGCTATAGGTATAGGTACAATATGCCTACAAACTACTATGTTTATGACACTATATGAAAGCACTATTTTACAACATTGTTACAAAAGTATGACCTTAAAAGTAAATCACGATACCTTTAGTCTTGGTACCACCTACCTGTAACCTGTCGAATAATGACTTATGGAGCTAACAAACACTCCGTAGTTTGAGTTTGGTCAATTGCCGTAACGTACCTATCTACTATATTAGGTGCAATAATATATTGGATCGGTTGAGGTATCAACTTAAAGTTCATGTACAGTATACCTATGGATTGAGGAAAATACTTATTGTACATAGTCAGTTACTAAGCAACATACTTATTATGATTTTCCTGATGTAAATGGGCATAAATACACCTTATTATAACAGCGGTTTTTTTTTGTTACAGATGCTGGAATCGTCGAGACGTTGAAGATGAACACTTGAGGCAGCCGAAGTGCCCACCGAAGCGAACAAATCAACAACATCACTCGTCACAGTTGCACAGAGCGTAACATGACTTCCGAGAGGAGCATACCGCACTTGCGGGACATCTTTGGTCTCGGAGGACAGTCCTTTCATTCGGGCTACAGCGAAATAGGGAATTACCAAAATCAAAAAACAATAGAAAATTTCGACGATAAAAATAACAAATCGAAAAAATCTCCAAAGAAAACGTCGAAAGGTAAAGATAATTACAAAACATTAACCAATGGAGACGTCAAGACTTTAGAAAGACATTTGAGCATGAAAAAAACCATTAGGAAAAAAATTATGCGAGACCTTCAACAGGCGTTCGTAGAAGATCCAAACGAATTCAAAGTAGAAAACTCAACACCTGAACAGTTGAAGGCGGAACTCAGCGCCGAAGCTATGAAATTCGGCGAGAAACACAATAGGAAAACCGGAAGTGACGCAAACTTCTTAGACATGCTCCGTGGCGAATCCAAGGTTAACAAAAACAACAACTCTATGCAGCAAGAGAATGAGTACACGGGAAGGAATGATCAGGGCGACGTGGCCGGCGGACATGGAGGCGAGAAGACCAGCTTTTGGCGACGGTTTACCATCAAGAACAAAGCCAAGAGATAAACCTGCTGCTGTATAGTCACTGCGTGTCTTTGATGAATACTAGAGTAAGATAGGGGAATATGGCACACCATAAGCTTTAATCTCAATAAAACATTTTTGATTTGTTGTAAATTAAATTTTATTACTTCAATCGATAGATAATTTAGTTAGGCAGGACTTCTTAGGCTTTTTTGTGTTAAAAACGATATACAAAATAAATTATATAAAAAAATTCAAGACAATCAAATATACAAAAAAATTCACAGTGTATGGGAATATGGCCCTGTGCCATATTGGCCATTATAAGGGTAGGCCATATTGGCCACTCACTTAACAAACCTTAAAATAATAGGAAAATTATGAAGGATAAATGATTTTTTTGTTCTATCAATAATTATTTAGCTAGGTACTTATCCAACATACAGTCTAACTAAATAATAATTAAGTAAAGAGTTTGAGGAAAAAATGAAGAGAATAAAAAGTAATAATTAAAAGATAAATAAATAAGAAAGACAATTAAGTATTCACAAATAAATAAATCCTTGTCTACACCAGCACATTTCTCATGAACCCAGCATTTGCAAGAAACGCGTTGAATCCATTTTTCCCCTACTGTAAGAAAATAAATAAATTTTCACAATAAAAACATTTAGAGTCCGAAAGATTAGTCCTTTCAGGACTTTCATCCGACGAGTCTTGAAGTGGTGGTTCTTCTTCCAGATCTGAGTCGGAAGTATCAGATGCTAACGATCTTTTTAAGCTTTTTTAGCTTTCTTTTCTTTGCTTTCGACTCTTTTTCGGCTTTTTTCACCAACGAATTTTTACTAATTCCTTTTTGTATGGAGATTCGGTGAAGTAAGTCGATTTACTTGCTTTACGGTCTCTGTTAGATATTTCCATCTCCATTGCCTCTTTATCCCACGTTTGCCGCTTTCGGTGAGAATCTGGCACTTTTGGGGCCGAAATAAAATTTTAGTAGGAAACTATAACGTATACATGCCAATATGGCCTAGTAGGCCATATTCGCATGTATAGTGGTGGGCCATATTGGAAAAATACACATGTCGTCAAAACATTTAAAATTATTATGATAATATTAACTCTACGTACGTACATTATGTACCACAATTAGAATAATTATTAAATGATTTAATGGTAATAAATAATAAATCGATATTACAAAGGATTTTTCAAAAAATACAATAGTTTAAACTTACCAGAAAATAATATCAAAATGAGCAAAAACGTATTTATGCTTGTCAGAGTGCGTGCGCTCTAGCCAAACTCACGAAAAACACTGAGAGTTCGGTAGACGGGACACGTGTGCGAGTATGCTAGTAATATATTCCACAGCTCTAATGGTTTCTGGAATAAAGCGGTGGGCCATATTGGCAACCCAGGCCATATTCCCCTATCTTACTCTACATATTAAGCTAGAGTATATTTAGGTCACATCTCTTATACTTGCATCCTTCGTACACCTTACTGTATTAGATGGCAATGCATTGGTCACACTAGCCATCAGTGGTCAATTTTCATCTTAATATTATATTTTATGTGTGATAATTCTTTATGTATATAAAACATAGACGTGTAGATGAAGTATCGAAGTGACTAGTATTATGTTCCTTTTTTAACATTTTTGATAATAAAATTTGTTTTTAGTGCGAAACTTATCGATTAAAATGACTCTATGGCATTCATGGTTTGTCGGATCTGATCCATAAGATGAGATGAGATTGAGATGAAGAAGGAGTACTGATTTCTTTTCTCAAGGTCAAAAGATATTGGGGAAAAATGGTCTTTATCAGAAGATGAGAAACTCTCTTATGAGTTTTGGCAGGATTAAGAATATCTGGAGTACTCACCAAGTTTCACTATTTCTTTATGAACTAGATTAAACAGTAAAGGAGGAACTCGACTAACTACCAAAAAGAAACTCGATTTTATATTATAAAAAACACAAACACTATATTAGAGAATTCAAATAAAGTATCACAGAAAAATATATTTTAACTTAAAAACTAATTACAATAATATGCACTGGTAGGCTCTGAAGGAAAGAGTGATAAAATTGTATACTGAAAAAGCTTTTATACTAGGGTTATTCACGCAAGCTCTTTTTTACAAAATAGGTGGTGTGTTCTCCCTCTGGTGTGAAATATCCTAAGTTAGTTGACTTGGTACAGACGGTGATGAATCTACATTGTTGATAAAATACGAGATGTATTCGTCGTATTCCGCTAGATGGCTCTTTATTCTGGATGGTTCTATATACACGTTGACATCAGATAGAAAAATAAAATGTTGCTGAAAGTTCACTGCCACAACTCCTTTAATTCCTGAAAATAAGTTAAATATGGTTTGTTCATATTATAAAAAAGATATCCTAAATGATCTTTCATCGATAATTCAACGTTTTTTTTATTTATAAATCAATCAATATCATAAAAACATAAATTACACCAAGTATATGGTGTAGTTTTGAATATTGAAAATAATAGTCTATTGGAATTCCTTAAAACATCATAATATTTGTATCGTAAAACCCCACTGGTTGAATCGACAACAAACGTTGAGGCTGAGAATCGTTATTGGATAGCTAATCATATTTTGGCATTCACTACAAATAAAATTTATGTAAAATGGATTGTTATCAATTGTTGGTCTATGAGGCCAAACCCATCTAGAGTAGGTACCTAGAACTGCTACAGAAAGCATAATATCCTTTTTTTGAGAAATTTCTACTTTTGATGGGTGCTTACCTTTGTTCACTCTTCTGGAATAGAGTTTTTTTTTTAATAATTCAGAAAGTGTTCATTAAAATGAAAGGAAAATATTTTCCAGAAACAAAACACGTTGTGAATGAAAAAAAAAATTGTTTAACCATTTTTAGTAGATTTTTTTTACTAAATAAAGCGTAAAAATTCCAACTCGGAAAAACACTGAGTATGTTTTTAGTTATCTGTCTGTATAGTAGGTAAAAATAAAAATGGTGTTATTGATGTTAAAATAAAAAACGAGTCTACAATTTGTGTATCTATATAGGTATAGTATTTGTCCTGAAAACTAATTTTAAAACACAATACATTCGTTATAGGTAGGTATATTTTTATTTAATTTTGTTTATTATTATTATTATTATTATTTATACCTACATATTTATACTGCTTCATATTATTTAAAATGATGGTTTATTATTCGATCGTTTACGAATTATTATTGTGAAATCACATTGAAACTTACCTTTCGATACTTAAAAAAATAGCACAACAGTAAGATTCAATACTTGAAACATAGGTAGGAAATAAAAAAAAATGTTATTTTATACCGAAAGAATAAAAATAATCCATGCAAATCTCGATTAAAATGTCACATCGGAATGAAGAAGTAGAAAGGGGCCGTTCAAGTATTACGTAACGCAATTTTTGAAGATTTTTAACCATCCCTCCCCCCCCCCCCTGTAACGCGCCGTAATGTTTTTCTATCCCCCCCTCCCCCCTAAACGTTACGTAAACACCCAAGAGACTATTACTGAACTCTCGTATAATACTATTTATATGTTCCATAAATTTTCCTTTGTTTTTTCTTTTGCTGTTTTCCAAATTTCGTTGGTATTTTTTTGGCATAGCTGCGTTGGCAAATCAGCATGAGAGCCTTTATAGGCTAAGAACAGTTGATGATGTAAATCCCCCCCTTTTGAGCACAAACGAATACTGACAACGAAAATAAAATAAAAATGACGTAAGTATAATACAGTCGAGGGATTCCCCGTAAAAAAATAAAAGAAAAGGTTTGCTAACTTGGGAGGGCGAAATAAAAATTACATACAATGCAGTCGAGGGACTCCCCGTAAGACTTAAACGAAAAAGGTTCCTTTTTATCGCAGAGCAAAAAATTACATGCAGTAGAATTGAGAGATTCCCCGCAAAACATAAACGAAAAAGGTTCCCTAAGGGTAAGAACACGTAGAAAGCCGATCCCGACCCGCGTCATCCGGCGCAAAGAATGTTACTATGCATTTGAATGGGGATACCCACAGAAAGAGCAGGAAGCCGCTTTCCGGCATGCCTATTTAAATGCATAGAAACCATAGACAACAATCTTTGAGCCGGTCGGAATGTGCATGCTGTGCGTATCCCCATTCAACTGCGTAGAAACATTATTTGCGCCGGTCGGCGCGGGTCGGAATCGGCTTTCTACGTGTTTCCACCAAAAGCTTTAACATCGGAGAACAAAATAAAAATGACGTACGGTACAATCGAGGGACTTCCCGTAAAACATTGTCGAAAAGGGTTTGCTAACTTCGGAGAAAAAAAATGATCTACGGTACAATCGAGGAACTTCCTGTAAAACATAAACGAAAAGGGTTGCCCAACTTAGAAGATTTATTTCCCAATTTTTTTTATTTAAGGAAAAAAAACCCTTACGTAACGCGTTGTTCGAACCCCTCCCCCCCTCCCGGCCTTGTAACGCACAGTAACGTTTTGCAAGACCCCCCCCCCCTCCCCCAAATTGCGTTACATAATACTTGAACGCCCCCAAAGCTGTTTCAGTTAAAAGAATAATCTGTGATAAAATAATTGACGATAACATGCCTAATATTATGGCATTTTGTGACTGATGATATCAATCGTCTAGGCTCCACGGAATAGAGATTCTAGAAGGTTGTCATGTGGATTAAAAATGAAATTTGCATGGTCAGTGATGTAATATGTCGCATTAAAGCAAAAGTTAAAGGTATATTATAAATAATAAACAATCGATATTCATTCTCTCTATCTACTCCGTCCAATAGAGCTTTGAAGGTTAAAAACAGTTTTTAGCCCTGCATATGATTTTTTTTTAATTTTTTGCAATTCCACTCATAATTGAGCGATTTATGCATGTATGTACCTATACCTAAGATTTGGTGATGTAAAAAATTTTCAAAAGCACTGTTATCAACTTTATAGTACTTCGACGTCATGATGTGTGCATTATTAATAAAAAAAACAACTTAGCAGTAGATACCTACTATTTGATACATATTTTATTGTAACCCGCAGTTTTTTCAGACGACTGTGCGTCCATCTTCAGAGGAGAGTATTTTTCACAACATAGGTAGGTACCTACTCCCGAAAATATTACGGGTAGGTACCTAATAAAATAGTAGGTACTGCAAGTTGATGTTTTATTATTACAAACACAATGATGTAGATAATATTATAGATAGGTATATTTTGATTAGGTATTTCGTAATAATTTAGTCATTAAAATGTAACGAAATATTTTTATACAAAAAATGTGTAAGTAATTATAAGTCTTTATATATTCTTTAATACGAAAATATGTTTATAGCTATGAATAGTTTTAGTAATTATCATTTCTTAAATATATTATTGAAAAATATTCTTGTGCATTAACTTATTCTTAAATTCTTCCAATTACTTCCTCGCTATATATACCTACCCTTCAAAACCCTTTGAAAAATAATTTTAACATTTTCTTCTTGGAATTGAAGACATTGTGATATTAGGTACTCATATATAACTACCTAGTTAACAATTAGAATGATGAAAACAAAAAAAATTAGGTAATTGAGAAAAGTATTACCTATATACGCTGAAAAATCATTTTAATACATCGTAATTCGATAATGGGCTGTTATTTTAATGAATATGTAACAACTAATGACTCTAACAATTCATTACTGCAGCCCTATTCACGAAAAAGTTTGAATCGAACTTCGAACTAAACTTAGACTTAAACTTTTCTGAAAACTTTTCTAAATATCTAGTCATATAAGTAGTCTGTGATCTGTCAGATTTACTACCTGTCAGATTTACTCCGACTTTTCCAACTTATTGAGCTGTCAAAAATTCTGTCTGTTAGATATGTACATTTCGCCCATCTAAATTTCTTTTTCAGCCTTTATAATTGATTTATTCCGTATTTACAAGCCACATAATATGCGTGTTTATTTGTAATAATATTATTTTAATATGAATAAAGTTGGAAAAATCGGAGTAAATCTGACAGGTAGTAAATCTGACAGATCACAGACTACTTATATGACTAGATATTTAGAAAAGTTTTCAGAAAAGTTTAAGTCTAAGTTTAGTTCGAAGTTCGATTCACACTTTTTCGTGAATAGGGCTGCTCATGTTCGATTTTTAAATGGAACAAACCACTACGGGCTTACGAACGTCTGCTACTGTTATTTCGAAGGCTGGCTTAGTGTGATCACTTTACGTTAACAACGTTCGCCATTAGGTGGTAATGTTAAAGTCTCCGAAACTCCTAATCATGAAAATTCTCATGTTATTTTAATTCCTATTTTTTACTATGGGATCTACACATATGTTTTGCACTATAGAACTTAGTCTAAAAAATTATACAAATTTCTGACACAGATGCACATACCACTGATTCTGATGTTCAAAACATTATATTATTATGCAGGAATAAAAGTAAGTACATGTTTTTAAATGAAAGTCAAGATTCTGCGTGATCGTATATCACAGCGACCAAAAAATAGCTCAACAATTGTGTATTTTTTTTTCATTTTTTTTACATTACAACTCTCTCTAAAGGCTGGTATAAGTCACGCAGCTTACAATCGGTCTTGGTGTGAGTAATTTGGCTTTCTCAGAGTTCAATAGTGGTTAGTGCATTACCTACTTCTTTTTGATAGAGCGAATCATAGTAACAGATTACAGAGAGGACGTGAATGGGTGTTTAATAGTGCTCTGAGCAAAACTACAGGCTGCGGTGTCTGATATATAGTTCAATTATGGACTGAATATGCAATTTCCAGAAGAGATCTTATTATATCTGGGTAATGTATGCAGTGGCGTAACGTGAGTTTTCGCCGCCCGGGGCGGGTACCAATTTTGGCGCCCCCCCACCCCCCCCCCCCATAATATATAATAAAAAATTGACCAAAAGTAAAATAAATATTTATTTCAAAATAAAATAGTAAGAAGTAGTACATGAAAATGCAAAAAAAAAATTTTTTAAGAAAATAAATCTGCATACTGAAGGTCGTGGGTTCGAATCCTGGTGCCGACCATTTCCAATTTCATAATACAAGACTAAAAAGTCTGATTTTGTCAATCTGATCGTGTTTAGTACAGCGCAAGCAAATTTTGCCGCCCCCCCCCCCCCCTCCTCGGTACGCCACTGCTACTTAGGCAACCAGGTCATTGTTTTTGAAAGAAAAATTTGAAATAGCGCTCAGTACCCGTATTCTAAGATTTATCGGAAGGTAGTCACGGAAGTAAAGTGAGTAATACGATACATTTTATATGGCACAATACATAACATTTAAATACAATATCGACAGAGTGTTATTGTTTTTAAATGTTATGTATTGTGTCATATGAATTTTATATACAATCGATTTACGATTTTAAGTTTTGTGTTTATTAACAAGTTTTTTTTATTTGTCGGCTCATTTTGCCGCCCCCTGAAAAGTGCCGCCCGGGGCGGACCGCCCCCTCCGCCCCCCCCCTAGTTACGCCACTGAATGTATGTATATCTATCGTGACAAAACACCTGCTACTAAGGGAGAAATAGACGAAGGAACACGAAGCTTTCATGCACCAGGATGATCTGCAACGTCGGGGAAACCTGACAATTCACTATTTAACTAAATAAGAAGGTTACACAAACCTGGTTCTTTGTACAACGAATTAGGTATTTTGAGGTTTTAAAACTAAAGGCGACTTTTTACATCTTATCACAGCTTCTATAAGTTTCTACTAGGTAGAATATTACAATAAGTTAAAGAGATGTTACACACACATAAGTATAATATTAATTAATCTTGAAAAATATTTCTTTTTCAATATTTCGTAAACTCAAAATAAATCATCATAGAATCATAAATGTTTATGAAGTTTATTACGAACTCTTAAAAGTTTCTCTTCAGAAATATCATATTACGCGCCAATTAACAGTGCTGCCATAGTTAGAAAATGACATTTATTTTGTTTAATGGTATGTTAATATTTACAAAATAAATGGTGAAGTTTTTTTAAACATTAGAAAAATCGGATTTATTCAATATCTATTTCGGTTTTTTTTTTATTGTTTTGTATTTGTATGGTCATGGATATTGAACTTTTTGTCTTATTAATCTTATTTTTTATTTAAGGTAACACTGAAAACTTACCAAATCCCAAACCTGATTTTTGAAGTGAAGTGTCAGTAGGTGTCAGTTCGTTACGTTCGTTACAAGATTTTTCTGTGGTATTAGTTTGTCTTGGCCGGCAGTGGGATTTGTCCGTAGTGTTTTCGCGATACGGATGAAGTTTTAACGTTAAAATGGCTCAAAGTTTTAGTAAATTAGTTAAGGACCCCAAAGTGCAAGTTGTCAGTGCCGTGTCTGCAGCTGTGCTTGCTTGGTATCTGAAAAATGCAAACGCAAAGAAAAGGTAAATTTGTGACGTTTTTATTTAATGACAATTTAGTACTTAATCATTATACAATAAATATTACACGGGCATTTTATGTTAAATATTTTCATCTTTAGTTCTTGTTTGATTTCGTAATATCGTTGGTACTTGCCTAAGCTATTGACATAATTTATTTGACAACCAAAATGATCTGTTATGATTTTAATGTTCATTAATCACCAGTTATATTCTGTCTTACATTTTTTTATTTAGCAATTTCCGACCTTGAACCCTGAGTCTTAAATAATATAATGGCAAATCAGTAGCATATTTAATATGCCATAATTTATAGCAAGGAAACATATTTCACTATTAATAAAGGAATGCAATATACCTACTTATTTTTAAACTAATCAGCTTGATAATTTGCATTTGTGATTTTAAAAACCCATAATCAGTGATTGGCATTTTGTTTACATATTATTTATTTGCGCTTATTCTGTGTAGAGACACTGAATATTGCCTTGTCCACAACATATCGTATTGATAAACTGAGCAATAGGCAACATTAGAATAATCTGTACCTTTCAAGCATTCTGAGATATTTTAATCCCAATAGTATTAAATTTAATTTTATATTAAGACTATACTTTTCCAATGACAGTTTAGAATTTCTCAAGTAACCTGTATTCTCTGCCGTATTCCAATCCATTGAGAACGGTTAACTATGAATATAAATCCACAATGAACTAAAATAGTTGACTTGAAGAAAGCACTAGAGGGTTTTAACTATGAATATTGATTTCAACTTTTGTATATAATCATAAATTAATTATTTATTTAATCAATAAAGTTCGGACCGATGCATATTTTTAAAACGATAATCGCACCAACCAGCAACTTTGACAGATTGAAATTTTAAAATAGAAAAAGGTCATATTGTCAAAAGCACTAAGAAGGTTATTCTGGAATAACGAATATGTAACAACTAATGACTCCAACAATTCATCACTGATGTTCGATTTTTAAATGGAACAAACCACCACGGGCTTACGACCGTCTTTTACTGTTATTTTGAAGGCTGGCTTAGTGTGATCACTTTACGTTAACAACGTTCGCCATTCGATGGTAATGTTTGAGTCTCCGAAACTCCTTATCATGAGAATTCTTGAAATGTTCAACATGTCGAAAAATCCCATGTACATAACAAGTGGATGTTAAATAATTAATGAAATGTAGAGAAAAAAGTTGGAAATTATTAAGAACAAGAGAGCAACCAAATTTAAGACTGCGACTGCTGTCATGTATTTGGCGCCAGGATATGAATATATCCATTTTTGTTATTGTATCATCTTTATTGCCTATTGGCTTTGTTGGAGCACAACGTTCTAATTATGTCTAGATTCTTGTGACCATTTTTCAGGACTAGATCTTAATGAAGTGATGAATTGTTAGAATCATTAGGGGGTGTTCAAGTATTACGTAACGCAATAGAGGGGAGGGGGGGTTTTCTTGTAAAACGTTACTATTGTATTACCGGCGCCGCAACAACGGTATTTAGTGGTTTTCCAGTAATAATTGTGATTTTAGGCATACATAGTTGTATTATGTGCGTTAGGCAACGTTTAGAAAATGGGAAGAGGGGTAACAAAAAGCGTTACGATGCATCTCGGGGGGGGGGGGGGGGTCAATAATGTTAAAAAAATGCGTTACGTAATACTTGAACGGTCCCTTGGTTGTTACATATTCGTTAAGATCTAGTCCTGAAAAATGGTCAAAGAATCTAGACATAATTAGAACGTTGTATTCTGGAATAGTTAGGAGATAAACCTGTGTCTATAGCTGGTAGTCGTAAAAGAAATTAATATTTATCAATATCGTTACACCATCTTCTTGAGGTCTTCCAATGCCTCTCTTGCATGTATTATAATTATTGATGACCTTTAACCTTGGATGTGTGATAGTTTGTTTGGTTCGTCAATATAAATTATTACACCTTATGTTTTATTTATTTATTAGTATGTATCTCATTTGTATGCAACTTTTATACTTATTGTCATGATCAGAATGAACTGATGTTATACTCATTGTATTTGACAAAGTAGGTTAACCAGCTATTTTAGCATCAAAATCATTATAAGTACACACAAAATTATTACAATACATACACGGACTGTTCAGTGTATTCTCGGTATGTATATGAAGAAAAATCTGAAATAATTGTACTATTCTAAATAGTATTTTTCAACCACAATGCGCCCTTTAAAACGCCAATTTATCTTTCCAACAGCCTCCAAAAAATATTTTTAACCTGCTCTGAAAAATGGCTTTCCACAAATGTTATTTTTCTCATCTTTTTTTTTTTTTGGGGGGGGAAATCCCTTATGGACACCCGGCCTTGCTGGTCAGGTAGTGCCGGACTCGTACCGGCTAAAACCCCCCCTCTTCTTTGCAGTCGTGTTCCTGTTTTTAAACCTACCACGATGCTGCAACTTGCCTAAGTGTACGTTTGTCTGCGGCTTTCATCTGCCTCCTTTCGCCTCATTACTGCCTCCATATCGACCTCCACCGCATTCCAGTGTCTTGGAGACTCCAGCATTACCCCCACCATTGTCTCAGCATTTACGCCTCTGCTTATATCTCCCTGCAGTGTGGCTCTTTCATCTGTCCATCTGCTGCATACAAAGAGTGTGTGCTCCGCGTCATCAACCGCTGCCCGGCAGTAGAGGCATTTCTCTGTTGGGGCTTTATTAATTTTTTTGAGAAATTGCCCAAACACCCCGTGTCCGGTTAGGCACTGGGTCATTCTAAAGGTCACCTCTCCGTGCTTTCTTGCGAGCCATGGTGTCAGGTTACTGATGAGTCGGTGGGTCCACCGACCTTTCTGCGAGGAGTCCCAGGTACTTTGCCACTTAGTAATTGAGGTCTCTCTCTCCTGCCGTTTCTCTTCACTTGTTAATTCTCTGGCTTTGTGGTAGATTCCAGCACGTTCCTCTACCAATATGTTCAACGGCAGGAGTCCAGATATGACCAGCACCGCATCAGCTGATGCCGTTCTGTAGGCTCGACACACTCTGAGGGCAGCTACTCTCTGCGCGCTTGTTAGTTTTTGAACTTGTCTTTGGCGGCTCAGAGTTTTTTCCCAGATGGGTGAGGCATACAGTATAACAGATTGTATTGTCAACGCTAGTATTTTTCTTTTCGTCTCGGTTGGGCCCTTCGTGTTAGGCAGTATTGAGTGCATTGCTCTTGCTGTTTTTTGGGCTTTTTCGCACACATATTGTACATGTTTTCCAAAGTTTAGTTCGTTATCAAGTATAACGCCCAGATATTTTGCCTCCTTTGATGCATACATAAGTCATAACTTTTTTGCCCTGATATTTCGAAGGTTATGTTTCTAGCACGCCTCCTTCCGCTAAGCATTATCGCCACTGTCTTCTGGGCGCTGCAAGGGACATAACGTCATCATACATGACGTTCCACAGAGTTGGACCGAGAACCGAGCCCTGCGGGACACCTCCACTTATTTCTAAACAGTTTTTTTTTTGCTTAGCTGAATTCGTCTTTCCGTGAAGTAATCCGTTACGACGTTCACCAGGTAGGTGCTTATGTTCTTCCTCTTTAGTTTCTCGATTGTTATCGGCCATGAAGCCATATTAAAGGCGATCTGGACATCTATAAGAATCAGAGCGTTAAGTTTGCCAGACATCCTAGCTTCGGTAGCGATTGAGACGATCTGGTCCACAGCACCAACAGTTGACCTTCCTCGTCGAAAACCATGCTGGTTGTCGTTGAGTGCTTTCTTTGCATCTAGTTCGTTCATGAGCCTTTCATTAACAATGGTTTCGAAGAGCTTGGCCACTGAGTTTAGGAGGCATATTGGCCTGTATTTGGTTTCTTCATCAGCAGATTTCTTAGGCTTGTCGATAAGAATCAATTTGGCGCACTTCCATGTCTCAGGAAATTTTCCAGTTCTGAGCAGTTCCGTAAACATGACTTTGAAATAGCCTATGTTCCCAATCGCCAAAGCTTTGAGGGCATCTGGTGGTATGTTATCGGGACCTGATGCTTTTCCCGTTTTAATCCTTTTTATGGCTTTTATCAGCTCATCCTCACGTATCTCAAGCAGATGGTTAGATGCGTCTAGGTTTTCTTCCTTATTCATTGGAGCACTTGGAGCCGTTATGAACAGTTGTTTGAATATTTCTTCTTTCTTATTTATCGAGAGCTGAGTATTTGGACACGGCCGGTGCATTTGAGCTCTTGCTATTTGATATGCGTCTCCAAAAATATCTTCATTAAGGTTTTCACAGAGCTGGTCCCACTGTCTTCTCTTCGATGCTGTTATCTCTCTTTTTAGTGCTTTCTTGGACTCTTTATATGCCACCTTTAGTGTTTCTTTCGTGTAATTATTCTTGCATTTTTGGTATTCCCTCCGCTTCTTGTTGGTGGAGCGAATATGTTCTTGTATTGCGAGTGTCCACCAGTAGGGCAATCGTCCTTCCTCGTTTGCTCTAATTCTGGGTGTGCTCTGCCTGTATGCTTCTACCACTGCTTTCTCGTATGCTACTACATTGATCTCTTTATCATATGTGAGTTGCACGAATTTATCACACAGTGCAACTGGATTAGTGATTCCATATATGTATCTACTTTTCTCGTTTTTTGGAACGCTCCAGTCGCTCATTGTATATTCGTGATCGCTGAGAGAAGCATCATCGAGAACTTTCCAGGTTGGTCGTCTACTGAAAGCTCTTTCATTCAGTATCGTCAAATCGATAAAGGAATTCCCATTAGGTCTAATACATGCCGATTGTTTTCCGTCGTTAAGACTTATTAGGTTTAGGGAATTTGCCCACTCGAGCATCTCTTTTCCTCTTCCATTCGTTATTTGTCCACCCCAGCATGGGTGTCGTGCATTGAAATCGCCAGTAATGGCGATCATTTTTCCTTTGGCAAAGGCTGTAATGTCTGTCCCTATCCTGAGGAGATGTTCGCTGAATTCCGTTAGAGTGCATTTATTAGAACTAATATATGAGCAGTATATAATCATATCTGCGGTTTCGATGCAGACGGTGCAGCCAAAGCTTCTGTATGCTTCTACTGGACAGTCTTTGCATATTCTCAAAAGCATAGCATTCCCGTCCTCACTAACGTAACATTCCTTGCTCTTAAGTCTATTCCAGTTCGGTTAATTTATAGCTAAGAAGTCGCACTTCTCTCTGTTTGCTATTAATTTGGCCATGTCGTGAGCACTGTTTATTCTTCCTACATTTATTTGCATTAGCTTGAACATCATTTAGACATATGCTTCTTTCTTGCTTCGTTCAGAGCCTTTCTGAAGAGAGGGCATTTACTTGTTCCAGCCATATGGCCTGCTATTTTGCAATGTGGGCAGAATTCTTCACCTTTGCATGTCTTTGCAATGTGGCCATCTTCTGCACATCTTTTACATTTGTGAGTTCTATCCTCGCCCTTACAATGATACGCCTTATGTCCGTATGACCAACATTTGAAGCAAGTGGGTATTTCTACTCTTTCCCAAACGCTACATATGCAGAGACCCACCCTTAACTTTTTTGCGCCTTCAGTAAGGCTCTTCGCGTCTGCCTCGCTAAGGAGGATCGTGGCCATTTGTGTTCCACTTTTAGTGGGTCTAAGTGATTTTACTATCACGTGTTCAGATAAATTTATGCCCCAACTTCTCAGCGCCTCCAAGATGTCGTTTTCTTCCGCTGTTGGGTCTAGTCCACTAATATGGATTGTTCTGCGTGATGTCTCGCGGATCTTGCAGCTTTCACCATCCATGGCTTTTTTTAAGCTTTGTGTGATATTTTTCATTGAACCTTTCTGCGTTTTTATAATAATGTTTCCATTACGTGTCTTTCTTACAGCTTTGATAGTATTTTTCTCCTCTTCGTCAAGTCCGTTTTTAATTTTTTTCAGGGTTTCGGCGTACGATATATTCTCGTTTTCGATAATTATGGTATCGCTTTCCAATGTTTTTCTTTTATTAGATATTTTATCACTTTTGTCACTAGTGTGGTTGTCGGCGATTTTTAGAGTGACTTGTATGCCTGCTTCAAAGAAGACAAATGCTAGCAACTTCATTATCAGATTCGTCTTTAATCCCGTTGGGGCGACAATTGTCATTCCTTTGCCCTTCTCTCCTGCGTCATTTTTTATATCTTGGCATAGTCCAAAGATGTTTTCTAAGTCTTTCTCCTTAGGGCCGTCGTAATATATTACACTTATCGTTCTTCGTTTTTCTGTCTTGCCAAATCTTGTTATGATTTCTAGTACAGATCTCTTTCCTCCTTTGCAAGGAGTTTTTTCTGCTTCAATAAATTCTGGATATCTCTCTAAGACGTTTGATGAGATTTCCTCATTGTTTATTTCTTTGCCTTCTTCGACAAAGTACACAACATCTTCAGTTTCTGAGCCGATAGCATTTCCTCTTGTAATTTTGATAGCCTCAATAATTTCTTTCGACCACCTATGTGTCACAATTTTTTCAAATATGGAGTACGTTTTTTCAGCCTTGCTAATGTCCATGAACTCCGTTAGTTCTAGGTCGGGCCTTCTTTTTCCGAGAGTTCCATTAACTGTATTTATCCTTCTGAGGTTTTTTAGTTCTTCTTCAAGTCTTTTGGTGTTCCTTTCCTGCACTGTCTTGTATTTTTTGAACTCCTCTTGTAGTGCTGTGAGCCTGTCCGTGTCGAAGGTCGTCTCATTTATTATTCTTTTTGCCAGCCCGCTGGCTTCCGTTGTGAGTATTTTTATCTCTTTATGCACGGTTTTGTTCGCTTCAGCAAATCTCGCTAGTTCTTTAATTTTTTCCATGAGCTTTTTCAGGTTATTTGTTCCTTCATCCTTCCCCTGTTTAGGGCTTGATACTTTTTTTCTTTTATTGGTTCTCCGTGTTAGAGTCTGACGAGTCTATTGTAAAAAGGCTTGCAATGTTTGGAGATTCAGGCGGCGTTCTTCTAAGGGATTCTCGCCTAGTAAAGTTTCCTCGCGTGTCAACCAAGCTTTCTGAGGTTTGTTTTGCACCTTCCTGATCAGATATTTCCAAACCTTCACTTAATCTATCTTCCTCCGCAGCGCATTGCTGCCGCACCTCTCTCACCTCCTCATCATTCTTGTTCTTTTTAATAATATATTTATCCATTCTGTTCCCACGAGCAGCTAGGGATATAAAAGTCAGCCCAACCAGAGCCCCGCATGGCTGGGTAAGCCTTAATACGAGGAGGGGTCGGCAGGTACCTCCAAGAGAACGTTAGCGGCCACCTTCTTTAACGTCTTGTGGTCATTCATCCCTTAGCACGTTACTTTACACCTTGGATTAAGACGTTTTTGGCTCGACTTTAGTGCACATGACGTTGTTAGTATGTTAGTGCTAAAGACATGCACAGGTGATTAGTGAGTAAACAAGATGTAAGTTGCACTAGTTTTTTAGTAATGTAGTATACCGTCCCCTCACCGCTGTCATGCACAAGCCCCCTCACCACGTCAAGGTATCGAGCCGGGAGGGGGATTTTTTATTTTTTTTATTTTTCTCATCTCTGCAAACAAAAGTTGTCGGTTAGTACTAGGGCTAGGCTTTGAGGTTGTTTATTAATATTTTGGAAATCATACTATTGAATAGCGGCCTTCCCAATGAATTCTTGGAAGTCCTAAAGATTTTTTCACCCACTGTATTGACTCTCGTTTCTCTTATAAGCATAATGACAAACTCACGTTTCCTTTTCAGTAATAATGTAATCAAAAAAACTAACTATAATTTTCACCACTTAGATCCAAACTTGTGGTTTCGTGATACACATAACACCAGACTTTTACGAGGTTCAAAAAGTCATAAATTATCGAGGGTTTGATACTTTCAGATAGCTTAATGATCTCTGCCTACGAATTGATTCATATTCGAGTACAATATTCTCGACTTTTTTCATATTTTCTTCTGCGGAGGATAAAACAGAACCACCTGATCGAGAGTCACGTTCAATGCTTTTTTTACCATTTAAAATTTTATTTAAATACTTTTGAATGGTAGAAAACTAATGCCTGTATTCACCAAGATAAACTAAGCGTACTATCAACTCAAATTACGATCAATGTCAAAATTGGTATTCACCAAAATATTATACACTCCCTCAGCGTGATTTGAGTGAACCTTTCCCTCAAATTTTAATCGGCTATAGAGCTGGCTTACATTACGCTAAGCGTCCATCTGTCAAAATTATTCTATATATATATCGCCATATTTGTTGCCGTTTTCTTCCAATTTTTGCGGTTTTTTTCGTAATTTATTCAATATTTGTAAGCAGACATGTAATAATTTTATATGTAAATTAATCAGCTCGACAAATCGACACTTATCAATAACCGAAAAGTTCTACTGTCTTTTTTTCTCCATGTTACAATGCTTATGTACATATAAGTATTTTAACTTTTTAACAATATAAATGTAAGAAAGTACTATCTACTTCATTTAGCTTTGGCCTATTATCGATAGATGGCGTTGATCAAGGCTGACAGCTTATGGCATCTGAAAAGAACGTGTTGGGATTTTGTTTATAAAAATTATTGTTATCATTGAATTAAACAAAATAAGAAATCATAATTATATTATATAAATTTTTTTAATATATAAAAATTATTTATATTTATATAAATAATCAAAAATATACATTTTAATTACTTTATTGACTGCATCAAATAAATAAATGTCAGTTTTATCTATGGATACACATGATCAGTCTAGGCTCAGCTAAGTTTTGTAAGTTTTCGTTGATGAATAGCTATAAGCGTTGAGGGAGGCTGAGGGAGACATTAGGCTAATCTTTCTTAACTTGGTAATTTTTTATTAATAAACAACAATTTAATTGAAACATGGCTATGATTTGCTGTGTGGCTATCAATAGTCACCTCTTTCACTGTTAAGTCTATGTTTTTATTATCATTTTACCAGGATGGGATGTAAGCCGGCCAGGACACCAGGATTTTGTCTCAAACCTGGACTGTCCCAGCCAAAACCGGGATGTCTGTCAAGCATAAGTATATATACAAACATCATTGACGAGTAGGTGAGAAGTAAAAGACAAACAACAGAACAAAGTAGATTATAAATATGTAGGCTCAGTTACGGTTAAGGGATGTAGGCCAAGGGTGAGGCAAAGGAATAAGAGGTATAGTAGGAAAAAGATGAAATAGGAAGTTATTGCTCTGAAATCAGGACAAATCTACCAAAATTTGAGTTGTTAGATTGATAGGATTGAAGGCACGAGGTTAAATTTTGCCTGAACACATTAAGGGTTAAGCTGTTTAGGTCAATGTTATTAAAACGAATAATTTGAAAATAACCTATAACAAGTGTATGAAAAAAGTAGAAAGATATTATTTATTTATAAAATATACGGCGAGAAACGCCAATTACAATGTTACATATTTATAATAATTACAAAAAAAAAATACAATATGAGGAAATTTTATGTCCATATTTTTTACATCTTAGTCATTTTGAATAAAATTCACATCGATCATTAAACGAACAGTGGCTCAACAACAATACAACAATAATCAAAATCAAATTGACAACACAATAATTAATAAATATTTCCCAGCTCTCTCCATAGAACCATAACAAAAAAAAAAAAACAATGATACATCTCAAAATGTTGGTTTAGGATTTTGCACAAAGAAAATGTGGTCAAAAAATATCGCAAACCAACCGCCAAGACTCGAAAATCGATTCCCCAATGTCAGTTAATCATTCTGTTTCAAGTAATTTAATATGTAATTTTTAAACACTTGGAGACTGTCAGCAAAGATATCAGTCCGATCACCCACCAGGTTTCCCAGTCTGTGAATCCTTACAAGAGGTGAGTAGTATAGGTAATTGCTTCGAGTATGAGTCTCATGAAATGTCACAGCGTTTCTGGTGGGCCTAACAGGAACCTTACACTGAATACACTCTACCAGACTGGGGGAATCTATGGTCCCGTTCAGTAGCTTGTGCAAGAAGCAGAGATCAAACATTGTTCTTCTGCTCTGCAAACTAAGAAGGCCGAGCTCGCTCATCAGGCCGGCATAGTCAATGTTCTCTATTGGGATACCCTTTTTGTAATTGACAAGCCTCAAGAACTTCCTCTGGACCCTCTCTATGCTCTTATTGTGGATCGCATAGTAAGGAGACCATATAATAGTATTACATTCTAATAAAGGCCTTATGAGGGATACATAAAGAAGCCTGTGAGACTTAATTTGATTTAAATCGTTTGTCAACCTGAAAACAAAGCCCAAGCACCTCATAGCCCTGCTGACAATCTCCTCAATATGCAGGTTATAAGTTAGATCCTCAGAGAAGGTGACTCCCAGATCTTTCAAGTTTGAGACGCGTTGAAGAGCGATACCTTCAATAGAGTAGCCAAAATTGAGGTGTGATCTAGTTCTGTGGAAACTAATGACCTGACATTTTGCCACGTTAAGACTCAAACTGTTTTGCATACACCAGTCATTCAACAAAGCCAAGTTGTTTTGCAGCAGTGTGCAGTCATCTGTATTCTGTATGCATTTATAAAGTTTTAAATCATCTGTAAACAGAATCACCTCTACATCTCTGAAGATCTCAACCATGTCACTAATAAAAATGTTAAATAAGATTGGCCCCAAGTGCGATCCTTGCGGGACTCCACTATATGTATAAATAGAGTCAGAGATAGATTTATCCACCTTCACTTTGAGAGTTCGACCCTTGAGGTAACTTCCTAACCACTGAAAAAAGGCTCCGTCGACCCCGTACCCACGCAACTTACACAATAGCCTGTCATGGGACACTTTGTCAAACGCTTTCGAAAAGTCCGTGTATACGGAGTCTACTTGCCCCCTCCTTGAAATAATATTCATTATATAGTTCTGATAAATTAACAAATTAGTGAGTGTAGATCTTTTAGGTGTAAAATCATGTTGTTGAACTGTTATAATACCATTAAAATGATTACTTATATTATGTTTTGGAAAAATTAACTATTTTTTAACTGTTTTTTATTTATATATTTATTTCTTTGGTTACCGGTTTCGGCTACCAGCCATCATCAGACCAAACTTAAAACTAATGTGCACAGATACAAAATATTGTGACTTACAAATTTTTAGGTATTGTGATGGAGGGGGGTGTTAGGGGTGGGCGTGGAAGGAGATAGGGTAGGGAAGAGAGATAATAGCGGAGATTTATACGGGTTCATTTCTTTATTTATTAGATTATTAGTGATATTTTTATTAATTTCGATTGTCTCTAGGGTGTTAAGTTTTCTATATGTGTAACCATTGGTGTGCTTGTAAGTAGTTTTATTGATGTTGTGGGTATGATTGTTGTCTAAAAGATGATTAGCATATTCCGAAAAATTGTTATTTTTTAGACACCGAAGGTGTTCACTAATGCGTGTTTTGAAGTTTCTCTTTGTGCTCCCTATATATAGGGAGCACAAAGAGAAACTTCAAAACACGCATTAGTGAACACCTTCGGTGTCTAAAAAATAACAATTTTTCGGAATATGCTAATCATCTTTTAGACAACAATCATACCCACAACATCAATAAAACTACTTACAAGCACACCAATGGTTACACATATAGAAAACTTAACACCCTAGAGACAATCGAAATTAATAAAAATATCACTAATAATCTAATAAATAAAGAAATGAACCCGTATAAATCTCCGCTATTATCTCTCTTCCCTACCCTATCTCCTTCCACGCCCACCCCTAACACCCCCCTCCATCACAATACCTAAAAATTTGTAAGTCACAATATTTTGTATCTGTGCACATTAGTTTTAAGTTTGGTCTGATGATGGCTGGTAGCCGAAACCGGTAACCAAAGAAATAAATATATAAATAAAAAACAGTTAAAAAATAGTTAATTTTTCCAAAACATAAAAATGTTAGGAAACTGTTTTATAGTAAGCCCAAAAAATATAGAAAAAAAAAACTTATATTATGTTTTAATTGTTATTGTATTTGTTTAAGACCTCTCCCAAGAAGACAAAAGGCTCCAGAAATCAAGCCAGAAGATCAGATCCAATACATGATAGTTGAAAAGAATTCGAAAAAAGCAAAACCACAAGTAAACATTAAATTTTTCAAGCAACTAGCTTATCTGCTACGGATTATGATACCCGGCTTATGGAGCAAAGAGTCCGGGTATTTAATGTTGGTGGCTGGGGCACTTGTAATGAGGACTTTGTGTGATTTGTGGATGATTCAAAATGCTACTTTGATAGAAAGGTAATTATTGTTTTATATATTTTAATAGCAATCTTTTTATTTTTGTACCATTGCAACTCTTACCTACACATAAATAATTTAATTTTGCAGTTCCATTATCAACATGAATAGACCGTTATTTTTAGCAAGACTATTGAAATTTTTCATGGCCATGCCAATAGTAAGTAAAAATCATCTTATGGTATATACTGACTAACTTAAAACTTCTCTTGAGAGCGAGTGAATTAACTTCTTCTACTTAACTACTAAGGCTGGCCTTGTGTGAAGATGATTCTGAGTCTATTCTGCCTCTGAAGATCTTCACAGAGAAATAAGGTTTTTTCCATCTTTTTAGTACCTACAGAGATTCCCAAACTTTTTTCTCCTAGTTGTTTTTTGTTTTGGGTAGACCACAACTACTCATTTTGAAAGATTTTTATTTCTAACATTTCAACTGTAGTGAAGAATAAAAAATATGAAATATAACATGAAAAATAAAAGAAAAAAAAACACGCTAATGTTTAGACTTTGATTATATGAATTAAATTCAAATTAAAATTAACCCAGTTAAAATTTAGCATCTGTGACAGTACTTAAGTGAACTAAGTGAAAAGTAAATTCACAGTATACCAAATTTAAAGTCTTAAGCTAATCATATGAGATCCCCTATCACTGACCCCCATTTTCATTTCATGGGCCCCCAATTTTATTTTTGATGTCATGGATCCCTTATAGATCCTCTTAGACCACTGAGAGTCGATATTGACCACTTTGGAAATCACTTGTCTAGCAGGTGATAGAATTTAAAATTCTGATTTTATCTTTAGTCACTTAGCATTTCTACTGATAAATATTCTACATTCAACAAAACTTTTCCTCCCAAATGACTCAACACCTACCGAGAAGCTTTAATTTTTAACAAATATTGATGGCTTACAAAAAAGGCTTTATTACTAGTTTGTACAATATGATGATAAATATTCCAACAATAATTGAAAGGGCCGATTGATCCCAAAGAATCTCTGCCAGCCAACCCAGTTTCTATCATTCTTGCAGATATTTTTAAATAACTATAAATATTTTTGAATAATAAATTGTTACCTATTCCCTGTCCAAACTCGTCTTCTGTTTTCAAAATATATAAATACTATAATCCAATTCATTGAAGACAATTATTGTTAATCTACATAATAATGGAATTGAATGTCTAATACTTGAATTTGCATTAAAGACAATGACATTGAGAATCGTGTTCACAAAACAACACTGAATAAAGGGTAACCCTCTTAAAAAGATCCAAGTGAACAGTGTCCAAAGTTAGAAATTGTGCCAAAATTCTAATAAATTGATTGAGGCGCATTATCTCGTTGTACTTCTTCTCCCTTTCTCCGCTCATACTTAGCTGTATCTCTCCGTCTTCAACGAGTTTATGTTTTACTATTCTCTATGACATCCTCTGTGTCATGTATTTGAATTTCTACCCCTTTGTCATGATTCAATTATTTTTAAATACCTATTCTTCTATTTTAAGATTTTTATTTAAAAAAAAACTTTTATGAATTTTCAGGTTTCGACAGTGAATAATATAATGAAATATTCCATAGGTGAATTAAAACTATGTCTGAGAACAAATATGACATACAATCTGTACAATGATTATTTGAAGTAAGCTTCATATTTTATAATCCTTTCAATTCCTACAACATCATTAATTTTACTAATAATCAATAAATTGCTGTATTTTCTTATAGAGGATACACTTACTATAAAATGTCAAACTTGGACAATAGAATTTCTAACGCTGATCAACTTTTAACGAACGACGTTGATAAATTCTGCGAGACAATAACAGATTTATATAGCAACGTCTCTAAGCCCATACTAGATATAGGAATTTACGTTTATAGATTGACGACTACTCTAGGAGGACAGGTTTGTTCTTTAACTACTACTACAATAATCAACATATAAAATGTTGATTATTGTATTATTAATGAATATATTATTGTTACAGACGCCAGCATTGATGTTGAGTTATTTACTATTTTCTGGCTTCTTCCTAACATACCTTAGGAAACCAACAGGTTAACTATTCTTTTTCTAAATTATTTGTTGCTAAAAACTATATTTATTTTCAATCATTGTTTCTTCCTACTCATATGAGCATCGCATGAAATAACGTTAGATATGCGTACTAAAAGTTTTGAGATACATATATCTATAAAGCTAAGAAACAAAATTTGAGTGACTTCTTTGGGGTCCATTCAATATTCCACAAAATATCTTATATAAATAGCCAGGCCCTCAAACTGTGAGGACGTCTCCATTATTATTGTTCTCAGTCTTTGTGGTTATTTCATACAAATTTAGTCGGTGGTGTTTTTTATCAAGATTATACAAGACCCAGTGTATACATATTCAATATTTTTTCAGGCGATGTGTCATAATATGTTAAGTGGATCAAAAAATAATCACATCAGCACAGAACATGACTTTTTGATGCATAGAAATACTTTATTGTTAAAGTTATGCAACATCATACATATAAGTTTAAACAAAGTAATGATTTCTCAGTTATTAAAGAATATGTAACAACTAATGACTCTAACAATTCATTACTGATGTTCGATTTTTAAATGGAACAAACCACTATGGGCTTACGACCGTCTTCTACTGTTTATTTCGAAGGCTGGCTTAGTGTGATCACTTTACGTTAACAACGTTCGCCATTAGGTGGTAATGTTTAAGTTTCCGAAACTCCTAATCATGAGAATTCTCAACATGTTCTACATGTCGAAAAATCTCATGTATGTAACAAATAGATATTTAATAATTAATGTAATATAGAGATAAAAGTTGGAAATTATTGAGAAAAAGAGAGCAACCTAATTTAAAGACTGCGACTGCTGTCATGTATTTGGCGCCAGGATATGACTATATCCATTTTTGATAATGTCTCATCTTTATTGCCTATTGTCTTTGTTGGTTATTTATTCTCAAACTTAGTAAGTAATGCAAAAGCTAAATGGAAGGCTGTTATTTGAAATTATGTGTTTTGTTTTTTAGCTCGAATGACTGTCACAGAACAGAAATTAGAAGGAGAATTCAGATACATTAATTCTAGATTAATTACTAATTCAGAAGAAATTGCATTTTACAATGTAAGTTTGGAATCACCTACTTAGTTAAGCTACAAATTTTGTCCAAATCTGAATATCTTATGCCGGTTACTCAGCGCCTTGTATCTCATTGATAATTGGAGCACGTAGCCAAGCTAGCTCAATCTGCAGATCTATATGACTGAGATAATTGGTTGCTTCACTGTTGTAGTGCATATAGATTAATTCCTACTACTCAATTCCCAACATCTGTCTCAAGAATAATATATTCTCAATACCTTAAAGTTTCTTCAAGTGCAAGGATTCACATAAAAAATTATTCTTCTTTGTGTGAATTTCCCTTCACTGAGATTCGATGTTTATATTTTCTATATGTTTCCTTGATTAGTATAAATATTAATTATACAAGAAGTACAAATTCTATTAAACGTCTTTAATTTCAGGGAAACAATAGAGAAAAGTTGACACTTTTGGCTAGCTTTAACAAATTGACCAATCATTTACGGAAATTCCTGGAATTCAAAGTCATGATGGGAGTCATAGACAATGTTGTAGCCAAGTGTAAGTTGAAAATGAGTTGTCATTATGTGTACGGGTCCTATGTTCGCATAATATTCTGATCAGCTCGAGTGTTTATCACGAAATATTAATATGTCGTAAATATTTCAGATTTTGCAAGTGTTGTTGGCTTCTATTCCGTCTCCATTCCATTTTTCATCAAAGACCATCCTCTGCTTGATGGTCAGCATGGAAGCAGATTTAGGGTAAGTATCCATGTAAAGTTCATATAAAGCTTTCTCTGTATTTGTATAAAAATATTTTGAACTAGCTGATACCTGTCTTTTTTTACATCTTCAAAAGTTAGCCATCTATCTTGTACTGAAAAAATATCCCATTTTTTTTTTCATTTATAAAAACTTTAAAAATATTGAAGGAATGGAATAATGTGTATTTAAAATTACTACAATTATATCTGCAAGGTTCAACGACGATTACAGCCCAACAAGTACATGACTGAATGATTATTCAGAATTACTATCTCTTTTAGCTGTATTACACTTATGGAAGAATGTTGGTTAAGCTTGCCGAAGCTATAGGAAGGTTGGTTCTTTCTGGCAGAGAATTGACAAAATTAGCCGGCCTTACTTCGCGTGTGACGGAGCTCAAACTTGTGTTGGAAGATTTGAATAAAGGTCATTACCAGAGAACGATGGTAGAAGCAAACGAAAATAACGGCGACAACAAGAACCCATTAGGTATTTCGTTTTATTTTATTTCCTAAATGTTGGTACACAATAATAATTATTGTTCATATCTAACAACTTTTTTGCTTTTATTTTTTTAGCCCCATCTATGCCTCTCATTCCAAACTCCGGTAAGGTTATATTCCAGGACCATATTATCAAATTTGAGAAAGTACCTCTAGTTACGCCGAATGGTGATGTTCTTGTAAAAGAACTCAATTTCGAAGTAAGGTACGTATTATTGCTATAACTATAAATAATTATATCTACTCCATTGATTCTCCAGTAATCCAATGATAGTCATCTGTGTTACATAAATGATTTGTCGATTGATGTTATAAAATTGCGATTTGCTTATTTCAGATCTGGAATGAATGTACTTGTGTGCGGACCCAACGGTTGCGGAAAATCAAGTCTGTTTAGGATTCTGGGTGAATTGTGGCCCATGTTTGGCGGTACCTTAACCAAACCACCTCGTGGTAGACTATTCTATATTCCACAAAGACCTTATATGACCTTAGGCACATTAAGAGATCAGGTAAACTTTTCTATTTGACATACCATGAAATTTTGCATATTTATAGTGGAGATTCCAAACCCTTGTGCCGATGTACTGACCTCAAAATAGTTTATCTCTTAAATTGCTCATGGTTCTTTCTTGCACAAGTGCTCAATTTTGCGCAATGGCCATTAATCCTCTCCCACACATTTCCAAATGTTGTATGATAGGGTCGTAGCAAAGCAAGCAAAACTCCCTGGTGGAACAAAAATTTGGAACACCTGCGGAGAAAAACAAGAAAATTATTCAACAGGGCTAAAAAGACCTCCAGCTGGGAGGAATACACTAGTGCTCTGACAGAATATAACAAAGAGATCAGGAAGGCGAAGAGAGCATCGTGGACGAGGTTCTGCGGAGAGATCAACTCTCTGCCGCAGGGGGCCAGAATTCACAAAGTGCTCTCCAAATCCCAATCAACAAACAAGGTGGGCCTATTAAAAAAGCCCGACAACAACTTTACATCTGATCTAGATGAAACTATGAACCTGCTGAAACAGACGCACTTCCCGGGCGCCATTCCGTGTGCATCTGGGAGTGCGGCAAAGGGAAACCGCACTCCAAGACCCAGAAATGAAGACTGGAGAAGGGCCGCCCAACTGTTCAGGCCAAAACAGGTTAAATGGGCCATTGACTCTTTCGAACCCTATAAGTCCAGTGGGGAGGACGGTGTAATTCCTGCTTTATTGCAAAAAGGAGTGGATATCCTTTTACCACATCTGGTGAAAATCTTCAAGGCTAGCTACGCCTGGGGTTATATACCAGAGGCATGGGGAAAAGTCAAAATAATATTCATACCTAAGCCTGGAAGAGACAAATCCAATCCGAAGTCCTTCAGGCCTATAAGTCTAACATCCTTCATGCTTAAAACCATGGAGAAGATCTTGGACTACCATATTAGAGACACTGTGGCTAAAACTATGCCAATACATAACACTCAACACGCTTATCGACAAGGGAGATCGACGGAGACAGCTCTACTCGATCTCACGGACAAAATCGAGAAGGCGATTGAGGATAAACAAATAGCGCTTTGCGCATTTCTCGACATAGAAGGAGCCTTCGATAACACTCCAATCAGAACCCTGGTTGGAGGGTTATCTAGGAAGGAAGTAGACCCAACTACCATAAGATGGGTCAAATCTATGTTAAATAATAGACATGCTAAGATATCCCTGCACAATCATTCTCTCGAGTTTAACACCACTAGAGGATGCCCGCAGGGAGGAGTTTTATCACCCCTCCTATGGACCTTAGCAATAGACGAGCTCTTGTACAGGATGGCGGACCTCCGTTTTGACACGCTGGGTTATGCAGATGACCTGGCTGTCATCATAAGAGGCGACTGCCAAGACACGCTTTCGTACCTGTTACAAAAAGCCTTAAACACTATACACAAATGGTGTAATGATAATGAATTGTCAGTTAACCCTGACAAGACCATAATAGTACCATTTACCAACAAAAGGAAACTTGACAAGCTCAAGACACCTTCCGTAAATGGTAAAACAATCCACTTCTCCCACGAAGTAAAATACCTAGGTGTGACCTTCGACCAGAAACTCACCTGGAATACACATTTAACCAACATAGTACATAAGGCAAAAATATCGCTAGGCATCTGCGGTCGACTAGCGGGCAAAAGATGGGGGCTTAGTCCTACCATAGCTCTCTGGCTATACACAGCGGTAGTAAGACCGTCGATAACATATGCCTCTGTCGTTTGGTACAGAAAGACTGAGCAAAGAACGGCCATGGAAAAGCTAGACAGCCTACAAAGGACTGCATGCATCCTGGCCACGGGTGCCATGTCAACTACACCTGGAGCAGCACTCAATGCTATGCTGGGCCTGTTGCCGCTACACCTGCATGTGCGCATGCTAGCTGAATCGGCGATGTTAAGGCTAAATGCAACAGGTAAATACAACTGGATGTCCAGGACCTTGAGATCGACACAGGACTCAATAAATGAACATCCAATTCTAAACATGATATCAGATGTTATGACAACCAGTCATGACTTCAAGATGTACTATCAGGTCGAATTACCAGAAAGAAGCGACTGGCTAGAGGACAAGATTATCTTTGAAGGCCACTCGCTGATATGGTATACTGACGGATCCAAAAACAACCTCAGAGCAGGTAGTGGTATTTACGGAGAGAAGCCACGATACCAGGCGGCAATAAGCCTCGGTAGGCATCCCTCTGTCTTTCAAGCTGAGGTTTATGCCATACAAATATGCGCAATGATAAACCTTCAGAAAAACTATTCAGGACAAATAATCTACATCAACTCGGATAGTAAGGCCTCCCTAATGGCCTTGGCATCGGCCTCAACCAATTCGAGGCTAGTGCAAAGCTGTAAAGATGTACTAAACACCTTAGGTAACAGAAATAAGGTAATATTGCGTTGGGTACCGGGACACGAAGGCATCGCAGGCAACGAAAAGGCCGACGAGCTAGCGAGGGCCGGAGCTGAGAGGAATTTTTATGGGCCTGAACCATTCTTTGGTATTCCTCATAGCACAAAACGCAAAACTCTAGCGGACATTTACAATGAACGCTCTTTTAAACTCTGGACTGAAACCCAGGGACAAAAACATTCCAAGGCGTTAATTAATGCCTACAATCAAAAATCCGTAAGGGACCTATTATCCCTTAGCAGGAACAATCTATGCATCATCACAAGGTCCCTAACTGGTCACTGCAGGCTGAATAAGCATATGTGTACCATAGGGATACTGGACTCAGGCGTGTGCAGGATGTGCGGGGAATCACTCGAGACCCCAATGCACCTCCTATGCGAATGCCTACCAATGATGCATAACAGACACAGAAATCTGGGCAAATTCCTAATGTGCCCAGATGACATCAAAGAGTTGAACGCCAACAAAATCCTGCGCTTCCTCCTGGAGGCCGGGTTGAGCGATGAACTCTAGATACAGGGCCAGTCACAAAAGTTCCATTATGGGACGCAGTGACGGCAGCCTCCATGGAGGCTGCAGGCTAGTATTCAAATAATAATGATAGGGTCGTCCTCAGCACTTTTCTTGGTAAAATTAAAATGGCATCCTTTACACATGTTCCCCCCTGGGCAACTCTTCTCCATTTTGGTAGAGATGATGTACATGTTCTCGATGAGCCAGCGTGTAGCATCTTATTAAAAGCAACCATATGTAAACAATGACCTTTCCCACGTCTGACATGTCATGCCTTTTTATATATAATGTATTGACTGTTTTAATATACACCATAAGGTGCTTGCAGAATTTTTTACACCACACACAATGAGTTCTTTTAGATTATTTTTATTTGATGTGTTTAATTATAATATTTGTGACATGGTTTTAGGTTATATATCCTCACACTCATCAGGAAATGTTGAGAAGGGGCAAAACAGACGAGAACCTGAATAAATATTTAGAAATAGTTCAGCTGTCTTATCTGCACTCCAGGGAGGGTGGTTGGGATGCCATCGCCGATTGGATAGATGTCCTGTCTGGGGGAGAAAAACAGAGGATAGCTGTAAGATATACACTTAATCTCATAAAGTTATGTTATATCTCTTTTAATATTTATTCTGATATCTGATTATTTTCTGTAGATGGCCCGCTTGTTCTACCATGGACCACAGTTTGCCATCCTTGACGAGTGTACCAGCGCTGTGTCTGTGGATGTGGAAGGCTCTATGTATCAGTATTGTAAAAAGGTAACAAAAATATTTTATTATTTTTAGGGCTGATCTAGATAGATAAAAAATATTCTATATACAATTATTCAAAACACAACTTCCCTACTTTCTACTATTTGATGCATAACTTTTATACAAACCTAACCCACTACAGGCTTACAACCGTCTTCTACTGCTGTTTTGAAGGCTGGCTTTATGTGATCGCATTACTTTAACAATATATTTTTAAAAAATTCACCACTTTCCAAAAGATGTCTCCGCATTTCATTAATAAAGAATATAATTTATACCTATGATGTCAAAGATTTTAATGTATGCATTAAATCTTTGGTTCTATAATATGAAAGACTTATTCAAAAATTTCCTCAATATTGTGAGAAAATAACCAGTCTTTATCCCTTAAAAAAGTGATGGGAACCTAGTGGCTTCATTACCAACTTTGCTATTGTCATATTATAGAAGATTGTGGGTTCAAACGTCAGAGCAGATCAGTTCATTTTTCGTTTAACAAGCTCTACGATATGAAAAACATCAAAAGTGTTTATTACTTTGTGTGTTGCAGATGGGAATATCTTTATTCACAGTATCCCACAGGAAGTCTTTGTGGACTCATCATGATTACTACTTGAAAATGGACGGCAGAGGAGACTTCAAATTTGGTCATATATCCGAGGATACACAAGAGTTTGGTTCTTAAATCATTATAATGCAATCAACACTAAAGATTTTTGAGTGAAATCCTTTGTGTTTAAAAAGACACAAAAACATGTTGAAAATGCGCTACAAAAATATAAAATTTAATCATAATATGAAGATAAAGTTTCTACACACGTAAATAACTGTGATATTGATTAATACATAAATGAAAATCTAATATTACTCAGGTAATGATATCAAAAATATGGTCAGTTCTGAAGGAACTACTTATTTTCATACATCAAATGTATTGACTATGCCTTATTACTTGTTTTTTCTAGTGGCACCTTTTTCTACTATTTTTTTTATGAAATGTGACATTGTCCAAATCTGGGGCTGAAATCAAGAGTAATAAAATTGCCGCTAATGGTACCTATTGTGAAGTCGATGTTCCCATGTTAACAACAAAATATAAATGACAGCTTTCTACTTTGTTATCACGGGAACACCGATTGAACGATTCCGTTGGCAGCCATTTTATTACACTTGACTCCAGCCCCCGTAGTGTAATGAACTACAAATGGTTTATATTGCAATGGAAAATTTTACACTCTATTGTATGTACCTACTATGTAAGTATATCCGAATATGAATTTAAAAATCCATTTAGTTTTCCCCACTCACTGTCATTTTTTTTAGTGACATTGCTACCATTTGGACGGATGAAGTGATAGTGGCTTAAATGATAGGGGGCTTAAACGCAATCTCAAAATTGCTGGGTAGCTTGAATGAATTTGATATTGCTGTTTTTATATTGACAGAGTTTCAAAGATGTGACAAAGTGTGGAGATTGCGATTATTGTTATAAGTATACGTTTATTGCACACAAAATGAGTCATGTCGTGTAAATTTCAGGGTACACACGAATAATGCAACAAATAATTGTTCACAAGTTCATATTTAATGATAATTGGGGTATGATTCGATTAGAAAATATATTTTTTACTGATGTTAACTCTAGTGGTCCAAATGTTATTAACGATATTTGAAAACTTTCATGTTAGAAATATTTATTTACTTTATTTTTCTCGTATTATACCTAAGCATGGATTTTTTTTTTCATTTTAATAACTTCATAGCTAGTTTTGTAAATGGATGGTATTATGCAACATTGTGTAACTGACTTTTTGAAAAATATTTTCCACAGATTTCTCAACCTTTTACTTAAAAAAATAACAGAAAAACCTGTCGGAATAGAAATAGTTCATTAATTCTTTAATTGTCCTATAAATCAGTTATATTGTCCCTTAAAAGGTCAGTTGTATGTAGTATCAATATTTCCCCTGGACACCTGTTATTATTGTCATAGAAATATTTTTTTTTTTACTTTAATAAAAAGGATCGCACTCAACATAATATGCCTTTTCACTATAGGAACAGTTAAAAACAGTTGTTGCTGTCTTTAAAACACAGATTTGATTCTTGTCAGGGACATGAGATTATTTGATATGTTGAAGACGCTCATGGCGGGTCGGATCGTTCGGTATTCCTTAAAGTTAACACATTGTTGCAAAACACTTTCCAAAGGTAAATTTCTTCTAATGAATTCTTTTTGCTATATTTCTTTAGATCTGTGTAATTGATTATTTTATTTTGATAATAATAATCAAAAAAAATCTAGTTAGTTACCATTCTGTTGGATATTCATATAATTTACGATAGCTGTTAAGTTGGTTGTGGAACACATTCTAATGGGATGTTTTTTTTCCTTTTTGTGCCGCTAGAGGCGCCCTTGCTAATCCGGTCTATTGTCAAATTCAGTGTTGCCAACGGGGGCGATTTACTTCTTCTTCTTCTTATGGTCGCTCACAATCTAACCTCCAAAATATCATTCTAGTTTATTTCAAATTAAACAACTTATATATTATTATACATGATAACTTACAATAGGTTTAGAGTAATCATTGTACATTTTTTACATACTATTACAAATAAAATTGTTCATCTTTTTTTATATACCTACCTAAATACAAATTAAAAAATACAGAACAGCAACCCTGAGATTTATTCTCAAATTTATGCGCAACAAAATCAACAATTCCTTACCAACTCAATCAACAACTTCTTAGCAACGCAGTGGAAAACAAACTTCCCAACGTTGGCATCACTGAAAAAAACATCTCTACGTTGGCAGCACTGAATTTGACAATAGACCTGATTAGAAGTTCTGCCACCTAGTGTGTATTGTCGGAAGCTCCCCAGAAAACTTCCCATTTATATTTACCTATGACAGAAGCATAATATTTGGGGTGCTGTGGTCAATTAATATAATATTTTTATTTACAATTTTATTGTGATTTTATTTTAAATTAATTGTTTCTGTTGATGGAGCAGAAATAAATATTATTTTTATGTTTGTACCTACAAATAGGTAATTGAATTTATGAAAAATAAATTTATCTTTTTATCCAATATGTTTTCATTCTAAATACTTCTTCCTATTCAAGTCTTTAGTGTTTAAAAACCTACTGACAAAAAAAAACACTGAAATGCATTTTTTTACTAAACATTCCGCGAGTAATTGAGAATTATCAAAATGTAAATTTTGATAATGTTCATGGAGATTCCAGTACAAAGTAGAAAAATAAAATGAGTAACAAATGTGGCTTAAGTATGTGTCATACTGAAAAACTTTGAATTTATTTTCTTGTTGGGTGTTTATTGTAATGAGGTTTCACCTGTACCTACGAAAACTTAATAAATCTGAGTTAACTCAATGTTAACAAAAATACCAAATAACAGTAGGCTGAGGAGAGCAATATTGTGTTGCGAGTTATAAGTAAAACTGGGAGCCAAATAGAAATAAGAGAAGAAGATGACAGCTGATGAAGGACCAGAAATAGGTAAAGATAAACAAAATATATTGATACAAATGAGAAAAAAGTTGAAATCTGTTGAAATTTTAACCGAATTGTATCCGAAAGTATCAAGTAGGTACCTACTTAAAAATTTCTCACAATAAATCTATTTTTTGGCCGGGAACTAATCCCCCAATAGCACTGCGACCCTTGATGGGTCTTTAGTGCTTTGTGTATAATGAACTACGCAAGGTGGTATCGGCAAATCAATGTTATGCACTCACACAGAATGTGAAGTGGTGTTTGAATCTTCAGGGCTGCCATGTGCTTATTTAACCCACAATAATCTGTCTTTTTTCCGAGTTCTTATCATGATGCATAGTTTTTTTTAATGCTAGTAGCTATATGCGAGTGTTTTGTCATAGTCTTAATTTGGAGTGGTTTAACCCCGGGATGTTTTCCCATAGCACCAAGGCATTAAATTCATACACATCGCACAGGGTGTTTCTTGCAAGCCAGGCTAATGGGTATGCTGCAGTATATGGTCCCAAACTCTGTCTTTGCAGTGTCATCAGCTTCTTCCTAATAATTTAATCAACGGCTTGAGTTAATATTTTCAAATTTGTAGTTCAGGTAGCCCTTCCGCAGACACTGACTGCCAGCTGTTCTTCCGCCTCTTGGGAGGTCTGTCTGGCCTTGTGGAATACCATCAGCATATATCGGTCATCTCCCATTCTACTGACATAATCCCACCAGTATCAATTTGTAGCTTTTTTTATTTTATATTGCTTAAAACGACAATTTTGTTGCATGCAACATAGATGTTTAAAAATTATTCTATACCCCTGTGAAGAGCTATAAAGGGGAGAGATCAATATTAAGATAATCTGATTCAATAATCCGTTATGTGAGAAAATGAATGGTCGAAAATTGCACACATATCTAATTATTATTTTATTTTAAAATTATGTGTATTCATATGAAATATCCTAAAACTCGGCCATTGTGAAAATAATTTAAGAAATATTGCCTCTATTATTATTCATACGTAGACAAATATGCAATTTATTTTCTTATTCATAAGACTCGTGGCTAAAAAGTTAACATTATGCATTTTCATCGTTTGTTTTTCCCGCTGAATGTTCAGTGTTGTCATTTATTCAAACAGATGTTTATTTTTTTGTATCATCTGAGAAAATTTAATGAAAAATAAAGCAAAAATTATGAAAAAGTTCTTTGAAAAATAAAATAAATAATTTAGTTGATTATCGTCGAATTTCAAGTTCAATCATGTTCTAAATATTTAATTTTAACATTTTTGTTTAAGAGTATTTTTTTCGTATGGCAATTTTTGAGGCCACATCAAATCTGGACCCTGGCGTGAGGTGACCCTGTTATTCATCGCGATTGTGTTTTTTTTTATTCTGTGTGAGATTAATTCTTTACAAATGATTCTTTTACCATAGTTTCGGTTTTCTGCTGTTGTGTGCTGTAATTAAAAGATGGAAAAAAGTGCGACTAGTGGTTTACTTGGGTGTGGCTCAGACCAGACCTCGGAAATAACGCTAAATATCCAAACAACCACGGGAGGAAACTTTTTTATAACTGTAGATGATAAAAACACCGTAGAACAGTTAAAGAAAATTGTATCGAAAAAGCTAAAAGTATCAAAGGACAGAATATGTCTGTTGCATCGCGAAAGGTAAGCATTTACTTTGCGCTTTGTAACTGTTTCTACACATCTTACTGTAATAGTACTTATATCTAGAGGTACCATAATTTATTGACTCGTCACATAATTTGCCTTTACTTTCATTACAGACAACTGAGAGATGGTACGTTGAAGGATAACGGTCTTGTGGAAGGATCCAGGGTTATTTTACTTCCTAGTGTCGAAACAGGACTTTTAGTGAGTATTATACTTTTATCTTCAACACAACCAATGACACACACTTACCTATCTATATAATGTGAAATGTTATACATTGTTTATTAGTATCTAACAGCTCTATCAATGTTTTGTTTCAGACTCAACGCCCAGAGAATTCAGTAATGCAAGCTTTAGAATCATTAAATGATTCTCAAGTAAATGACTTTCTTAGTGGTAAATCTCCGCTAAATCTCACAATGCGTCTTGGTGATCATATGATGCTCATACAACTGCAGCTGTCTACTTTAAACCCTGGAAGCTCCACATCGGGCACTGGGGCTTCCAAGATGAGATCTACTTCATCCACTTCTCGAATAAGAAGTTCAACTACCTCTAATAGTGTAAAAGAAAGAAAAAACACAAAGGATCTTCCCACTAAGGCATCGGAATCTCATACTGAAGGAAAGAAACAATCAAGTTCTAATGTCGCATCTTCTTTAGATAAACAGCAAACATCAGGGAGTGATGACTCCGCAGAACAGTGTGCTACAAAAAGTGATGACCTAAAATCTTTTTTGCGCAAACAAGACATTGAAACTTTGCAGGATGCTATTGAAATTTTCAAATCTCTAGCCGAAATGCAGGAAAATGGCTCACAATTAAATAACTCTAAGAAAAACTCTGTTGAAGAGACAGACAGCCCCATGTCAACTGTTGATTTGTGTTGCTCCGAACAATCTCCAATAAAATCATTATCCAATTTAGTTTCCAGCCCAATAAAAACTATGGAATCCATTGGCTCTGATTCCGCTTCCGGTTCTAGTGAAAATGTTTCGACTACATATGTACCCTTGCCGACTTCCCTTCATAGTAATTTGATAGAAAATCTTATGAATAAATGTGAGACTAGTCCACTAGCCCGCGCTAGCACATCTGTCAACACAATCACAAACAATACACAGGTAAACACCCCTCAGTATGTCCCCCTACCAAGTTCTCTTAAAAACAACTTAATAGAAAGTCTAGCTGGTGGGAATAGTAGTGTGAAAAGTGATATAGATAATGTAATGTGTACTGACAGTGTGATAACAGACCCCATAGCTGCTAACCTCACTTCATGTCTGTGTTCCACCTTCAACAACACGGACTATCCTTGCAGTAGTGATTGTCATCCGTCAGACATTGTCTCCAAGACTAATAGCAATAGTGACTGTGATATCTCGAGTTCAGAACCTTCAACCAATGAAATCAAAGAAGACACTGTTGCAAGCTGTTCTTCCAGTGTTTATTGCAACGAAACATTAGATTTTAAATCAAGTACATATAAGGCAGACAACTCGAATGTTCAAAGTAAAGAATCTAACAAAAATAAAAGACTGCATTATCTCTTGCACAAAACTTCTAAACTGGTTAACCCAATCTCTCGAACTAAGCAAAAAGCTTTTGTGCAGTCTGTTGTCCATAAGCACATGAAGAAAAGATCTCAAATATTGTCCAGTGAAAATGCACCAACTGAATCACCCGAAACAGATAATACACATCTAGAGCAGCCGGAAGAAACACACGAAATAGAGTCAACGTCTTCCAGTAGTACTAATGAGTCAACTGTATTATTCAAGGTACCACGATCACCTTCTGTTAACAGAGAGAGAAGAGTACCTGCAGACGCTTCTAATTCTATTACCGACACAAAAGCCTTAATCGAAGAGTCAAAGAATGAAAGACACACGACAAGCGAAATAGAGTCAACATCTTCCAGTGGCACTAATGAATCTGCTGTATTATTCAGAGTACCACGGCCACCTTCTGTTAACAGGGAGAGAAGAGTGTCAGCAGGCGCTTCTAACTCTGTTTCTGACACAAAAGCCTTAATCGAAGCGTCAAAGAATCTTACACAAACTTTAAAGAAATTGTCTAAGGAAGTGCTCACCAATAAAGTTGATCTTGCTGATGAAGACAGTACTAGGGCTAAAATAGGCCAAGGAGCTGTTATTGAATCTATGAAACATCACGGGAAAGGAATATATTCTGGAACCTTTTCCGGAACACTAAATCCAGCCTTGCAAGATAGGTGAGTGCAGAAAGCTAATAATATTGATTATTTCTGTAATGTTCATAAATATGGTTGACAATATATGTGTGTGACTTTTAGATTTGGCCGACCCAAGAGAGATATCTCCACTATCATTCACATATTGAATGACTTACTTTGTGCTACTCCTCCACAATACAGAAGAGGCGCTCGAATCACCTTTGAACCAACACACAACAATAATGCCTCCAAAAACAAGCAGGTGGGTACATTTTTTACTCTTTTAGGGCAAGGCCCAATCAGTCCTTTGTGTCCCCATTCACCAATGAGTGACATTCCGTGAAGATGAGACATTCTTGGTTTTTTTTTTTTACTTTTCACGGACAATATATTGTTAGTATTTTTTTCCACAATTTGTTTTGTTAGTTATGCAAAGTGCTCATTAGGGACCGTTCAAGTATTACGTAACGCATTTTTTTAACATTATTGACCCCCCCCACCCCGAGATGCACCGTAACGCTCTTTGTTACCCCTCTTCCCATTCTCTAAACGTTGCCTAACGCACATTACAACTATGTATGCCTCAAATCACGATTATTACTGGAAAGTAACTAAATACCTTTATTGTGGCGCCGGTAATAGAGTAGTAACGTTTTACAAGAATACCCCCCCTCCCCCCCTTTTGCTTTATGTAATACTTTTGAACGCTCCCTTATAATGGTTTCCTTAATATTTAAATTTCTTTTATGATCAATTTTCAGAATGAAAATAAACAGGAGACAGAAACAATGTGCTGGGAAGATCAGAGTGAGAAAGGAGAATGTGCCTGTACCAAATGTAACAATTCAAGCTGTCCTTACGGGGAATGTAATGGACACTCACCTCGGTCAGGTGGAGGAAAAACTTGTTTGTGTCGTGACTCTTGTAATTGTAACAAATCATTAGATAATTCTGTATCTCGTAAAAAGTGTATGAATTGTTCTGATAAAAATGTAGAGGACAAAACTAAAAATAATAGCAACAAAAACTGTAAAAAATGTAACTCGGCAAGTGCCTTAGCTTTGGAGAATTCCAAAACTAAATGTAAATTAGATCAGCTGCGTCTAGTGATGCAACAGAAGAAACAAAAACGAGAAGAAAGGAAGATGAAAGCAGCCCCTTATGTAGCCACTAATTCTAATGTATCTGCAATGCAGACTGAAAACACCACTCCCAGTGTGTTGGTCGAGGAGATAGATTCAGTCGCGTAACTTGCTATTTTGTTCATTCTGTGCCTGTGCTCTACACTGTCTATGTCCTATCTTCAAACTATGCAATTTTTTGTCTATGAGGATTATATATATCGGAAATCAAAACAACATTTTGTCTATGTTCTTGAAAATATTCCTTCTTTCAAATTAATCTCATTACTGAAATGGCTGCTCAACGTAGAATATTTAAGCGGGAAATGAAATTCTAAATAGTATTGTAATCTGTATGATGTCCTAAAATTAATATTTTTTGTCGATGGTCGAATTGTAAATATTTTTTTTATAGATAATGTACATTTTATATTAAAAAGAATAGTCGTACATACATAATATTTAAAATTATCTTAATTGTGGTTTGGCAGAATTTGTAAACCCGTTGGTAAGTTTTACTTACTGCGAAAATTTGGTTTAATGTGTGTATATAAAAAAAAAATCTTATGGCGTAACTTAAGTTTAGTCTATTTAACAAAAACTGCTTTCATGCTTTGATTAAAAATTAATTATCTTTTCAAAAAGTTATTGAAAATTCCACATTGAAATATTGTCATCCTAGTCATAATCATATTTTCATTTCCCTGATATGTTACTGTTACAAATAGACGTGCAGTTGTGTATTGTAAAAGTGCTTTTTGTATGTAGAAAAGTCACTGTTAAAAATATTTACTCATAAACATGTTTCTTCTTATATTGCTTTTTCTAATAAATTTTCCTCGACACTTATTTTCTTACAATTATTTACATTTTAAATAATCAAGTCTTTTCAACATAAAGAGATTTTTTTCTCTATATTCAGGTATGTACGCACTCATTGTGGTGACAATGACAATATTCCAGCATCCAGTACAAATAAATGCTAAATTGTGTCAATAAAAGAAATCTAAATTGGTTCATTATGTTCTATGACATCACTTGAATGCAAATGACGAGATATGTGGAAATATATTTATATGGGAACATAGCTTTCTGTTTTTAATTTCTGATGTTGCTCAAAGGTGAAATATTACAGGCATATCATTGCGCACTTCTAAAATTTTCCACTTTGTTTATATTAAAATGGAAAGATGCAGTCACAACTGCGGTGAGTTGTCCCAACTTTATACTTTGGTTGTTAGCCTTAATGAGGAATAAACTAAGTATCACAGCTGGTATAATCTTTCTGATGTGTGCAAGAGAAACCGCTAAGGACAGGACATGGAATATGATGGCTTTATCAATTTTGCAGTGATTCGCCTGGATCATCCACTAATACCCAGATGTTCATATGGTACACATGCTTCATACCATCCAACTTTGAAAAGCTTGTAAAAGATGGTGTTTCATTGCTCATTTAATATATTGTATACTCAGTTCTTTCACTAGCTTGTTTAGTGCCTGTAGTTGGGTGGATTCCATTAGCCTTATCAAAGAATGCTGGTTTATCAGTATAATATTGTAAGACTTCATAACTTGTCTTTGGGGCAAATTGGTACCCTAGATCTCTCCAATACCATAAGGTATACGTACCACTTGTATTCAGTACTCTTTGCCTGAAAAAATGCAATGCGGCTTCTTTCAGCTGCCTAGTCCATGAATATTGAAAGAAGGTTGAGGATGGAACAGCAAAAGGGCTAGCAACTCCTTACCAGAAGGGTCAACCAAGGAAAACGGGGATAAAATGGCAAGGGGGTTTGATCCCCCTAAAATAAAGATATTCCTTTAGTGTGACTGCAGTTACCAGTTCACGTTTTTCTACTGCTCCACAGCGACTTAACTAAAGCCTCTCAAAAATTATTTTCTGGCTATGGCCCTCGATGGAGTGATAGGCATCAATATTACTTACAATTTTCTTCACTAGATGAGGACTAATGACATAAATTGCAGATATTCACTACATGTAAATTAAAACATAACTAACTTCTGTAAATTTTCATTTATTCTCAACTCAATGGTCGGTGAACTTAAGAATACAATCTTATATAGAAAAGTGATGTGCGTCAGTCTCGCTAAAACTCAGGAACGACTTGACCTATTTCGCTAATTTTGGTTTTGAAATATTCGTGTTAGTCTGAGCTGTTTTGAATGATGAGAAAATATGGAATACCTAATTGTGAGGAAACGGTTGTTAGCCTGGCGGTTACAACGCCAGCTTTCGTACTGTTAAGTGCGAAGACCATCTTCCTCTTTCACGTCACAAGCTTTAAAAAGCTTACTGTGAAAGAGTCAAAAAGTGTATTTGTGTTCACTTTGAGTGAGCGGATTCATTTTTATTAAGAAAAAACTACCAATTTTTTTCCCATATAGTGTCCTATCAGTCGAATGCATCACAATAATAAATTATGGTGACTGGAAATGAAGTATGTAGATGCTTAGGGCATATATATAATAATAACTTTATTCAATAAAAACAACACAATAATTAAAAAATACAACTTGGTGACTCCCTCCACTAGGCAATGCCTGTCTTGGAGAGGAGGTTAAATATTATAGGTGATGCGAAGTTTACCAGGTCATCTACAAAACATCATAAATCCCATTTTTTGCTGTGTTGTTTCTAATCACTACACTACCAAAGCACACAAATATTATTTACTAAAATATGTTCATAAAAATAAGTCTATTTTCCAGTCAGAATTATTTAATTTTTAATCTGATCACCAAAAAATATATAGCTAGGTACTCCCACAATATTATTTCTTGTGGTTTGTTAATTGCTATGAATTCTCTCTGGTTCGCCTGCGACGCCCACCAGGGGGCAGTAGGGTGTAGGTTTACAACTGTTTTTAATATTGCTGGGTAGTAAATAACAACAAAGTTATACAAATTTTTAAAATTTTATTTAAATTTTTCTTAACAAAACATTTTACCTCTATTATAGTGGTTCAGCGCTTACTTAAAAAAAATCTTATACAAATAACTAACATGATGAGACGATGAACATTTAAAATATCAACATTCATTAATGAATTGTTAGTAATAGTTGGATTCGTGTCCTTATTAACACTGTAGGACATGATACAAGTAAAAAAATATTTCAAAATAAATAATGAAATTTATAGTACATTATCAGTCACAAAATGCAGAAGTGGTGATGACTAACTCAGAACAGTTTCAGGTCTGTAAGACTGAATATAATGTAAGACGAGGAAGAATAAAAGCTATCAATCAACCGTATTATTTCTATATTTGTTTCTGAAACCACTCGCGGATAGACTTTGCGTCTATTGAGAATGTTTGTATGATAATTCCAGCACTGGCCCCGAGGCCACACGGAACGTCCAGTCACACTTACTATAAATAATCTCTCACAACCACTCCCAATTTGTTTCCTTGAATTATCCTATAGAGAGTACTTGACGAGTTTAGAAAAGCAGCGCACCCATTCCACCCATCTCCGATTGTTCCTTCACGAAGATCTCAAAGTATTGGTAGATGATTGTCACAGCCAGTAAAATACCCGTTCCAGAGCCAATGGCTCCGAGGAAATCAGCCAACACCGAAAGAGCACCTATACACAAACCACCAAATGCTGCGGCGGTCGGAATGTAACGGTTCAATTCGTGAATCATTGAGTTGTCTCTGTGCCCTCTCATCACCATTTGTTGTTCTTTCAACTGCTTGGCAACCTACAATTTCATCATAATTCTAGATTCTGTCTATTCAAAACAATAGATATTCAATTCAAGAGATCACTGCAAAATTGTTAATCAATTAATGAATATTCTTACATCTTTGGCTGATGATCCAGATACATCAATCCAGGTCTTTGAGAAGAAGGCGCATGAGCCCAACATGAAGATAATGTAAAGTACAGCGTGCACTGGATCTTGACCTATGTGACCTAATGACTCTGGCGGACTGAAATAATAGCATAAACCACCTACAGGATAAGCTCTGGCTGGACCGCCACCTCCCACATCGGCCCACACTCCCAATAAGTTCACAAAGAAGTTACCGCTAAATTTGACTGCTAACATCTGAAATAAAACATGTAGTATGGTGTCAAAGAATGACAAAAAAAATGGTTATACAGTGAACTGTGATAGTCCAGTAAATGTTTTGCATGGCAGTGTCGGATTATCGTATTCAAAATTTTCTATGACAATGCGATAGTTGATAGGGTCAATGTATTCCAAAATTAAAAGCAAGAATCAAGTCTTTTGCGTTTTTTTTAAGGTGCATTTATACCAAACGAACAAAGGACCCAGAGCTTGAAAATAATTCCTAATCATTGATACTTGACACCATGGAAACAACAACTTATTAGTAGGCGATGACAGTTCTTTCTGGTTATTATTTCCTTGGTGACTTGGTGAGAAAATATACTCTATTTTTAAGTTCTGGGTCTTCTAAATCACTCAATAATGAGTGGAAGGATAATAAAAAAAAAAAGTTCTGGGTCTTTGTTCGTTTGGTATAAATGCACCTTAACATTTTTTCTACAGGCTATTCTTTTGCTACGGCTCTCAGAAATATACAAACTCACTTATATAAGTATAAAGTAAATACGAATATTCATGTAAGGGTACATAACCTCAAAATGATCAGCATGAGATAAATCAAAATATTTTTTGAGTACATAATAATATTCTGTAGGGCATTTAAAAAAAAATTGGATTATCTTTAAGTATTTTTTTTATAAATAGAACATCGGCACAATAAAAATGTAACACAAAGATTACATACCTGTGAGATAACGTAAAGATTGGAAACCAGGGCACTCTGGAGAATGATGGGTATATTAGAAGTGTAGAAGAGTTTGATAGGATATGAGGAATACTGTCCACGATATCTGGCTGACTTGATTGGCAGGTCCACTCTGAAACCCTGGAAATGGAAAAAAAAGTTAAGTAAATTAACAATGAATCAGATGGCACCTTGCGAACTATGTATGTATAAAAGAAACACTCACTTGGAAGTATATGACTATAGCAAAGACGAGAACAGTGGCCAAAAGATTCATCAAATTAGGTAAATTCTGGCGATAGAAAGCTTCCCTAAGAGCACGCACTTTGTCTTGTCTAGTTGCAAGAAGGTGGAACAAAGCGATGACTGCTCCTTCGAATTCAGTACCACGACCTAAAACAATAACAAGCATATTTAGAATACGGAAAATGTTCATTACTACACTTCCTGCAGAAATTATAGTAATACGTTTACAAACTAACCTGTATTAACTGTTGCTGGTGAAAATGCTTTCCATACAATGGTCTCGCAAATGTTGGTTGCAATAAACAGCGAAATACCTGAGCCTAATCCATAACCTGTAATATAAGAAAAAAAAACCATAGTTAAAAAGAAAAGCAGATACATTATTTTGAAACATGAATAATGTAGGTACTAAAATAATGGAGAGAATATGGCTTAGCAACAGCCAAACAGGTGGCCAAAAATGCCACCATTTTTTAATATAAAATGAATCTGGGCTCTTTCAAAGTGAACACAAATACACTTTTGATATCCTTCACAGAAAGCAAAGCTCGGTACTGGTATCGAACCCATAACCTCTACTAAGAAAGTCAGCAATTTAGTACCACTTCTCCACTATCTAAGTTTCCTGCAACATTTGCTTTGATACAAATTCATGCTTTTGCACTCTCATATTCTATACACAGGGAACTTGGCTCGTGCAGGCTGCGGGAGGATTATGGTGGAGATGGTCAGGGGCAGGAGGGGGTTCATAATATCTGGAGGAAGTGCTTGGCAGTCACTTTCCTCGGCATCAAGGGACCAACTGAAGAAGATACTGTACAGATTCTGATCTTCATCTATCCAAATAATCCCATTTTTTTAAACATATTTTAGACCAAAAGATGTATGTGTTGATACCTTTTTGAAGAAGTTCGTCCAGAAGTAACACAATCAAACCAGCAACAAACAGTTGGATAATGATCAGGAGACAAACACCAGCACCAATTTCACTGGGTTCTCCATACATTCCTGTCATCACATACACTATTGCTTGACCAACAGTGATCACCATACCAAATACTGAAACAACCAGAGTTATTATTATATTTACTGTGAAAATGTGCATTTTTATACACTATACAAATGGTAAATAAGTATCAAAGCGCTTACATTTTTGTGCTCCATTAAACAGTGCTCTGTCTTTGGGTGTATCACCGACTTCGATGATTTTTGCACCAGCGAGTAACTGCATGATGAGGCCAGATGTGACAATGGGTGATATACCCAATTCCATAAGGGTTCCTCTGTTAGAAGCTAAAATTACACGAATCCAATAAAAGGGATCTGCACTGTCTGAAGACATGATACCAAATAAAGGAATCTGGAATTGAAGAAATGAAAAATATTACCAAAGGAATTATGTAGACGAAGCTTGTGGTATTACTAATTTTAACAACTCTTACCTGACAACATACTAAGAAAATAAAAAGTGTTATTGCAGTCCATAGTACTTTTTCTCTGAACTGGATCTAAAATATAAGAAGAAAATAATTAACTGAAGCGTTTGATAATGGCAAACAGCTGAATGAAAAATTAAACAAAAATATCAGCCAGCATTTTGCAACATTTACAAGTAAAAAAATGTCAATCTGAATAGGAAAGGTATTTAAAACAATAAAAAAATATTACACATTAATACATATGCAAATGAATTGTCGTATGCGAAATATTATTTATATAATAGGAGAAATTAAAGAACACTGTATTAAGGTTACATTACTGTAAATTACCTTTCTTTCAGGCTTTGCAATTTCTGGTAATATACTACAGAACGGCTTAATAACTTCGAGGAATTTAACTGTAAAAAAAGACAATTATAATTAGTTTCAAATCATAAAGTAATTCATATTTTTAAGAAAATATAATAAGGATTTGTATACGTGTGCAGCACTGTCAAAAAAGAAAGCATTTTTATAAATATAAAGTTTTAAGAAAATGCAAATGAATAATTTCAAAATAAAGAAAAATCAATAAATACTTACTCCCCATTGTGAAATATTATAAATAGGATTTATTTTAACACAAAATTTCTATTAATTCACGACAATAGTAACGAAGCCAGATGCCCGAAAAAAGATTCAGCACGAAGTGAGCGTGTATTACCGCCGCATCAAAAATTTTCGAATGACACGTCCACAACGTCACGTCACGTGACCGGTGATGTTGGACCTCTAATGTTGCCAAAGAGATAAGATATTATATTATTTTTGTGTTCACGACATTGTGTAGGTAATTTCTATTATGGAATAGAATTACAGATTTATTAAAAGTGTATCTATTCGGATATGTACTAAAATAACTTTTAAGCATCTTTATTTTCATTTAGTCATACCTATTAATATACTGAAGAGGGCAAATTCCTAAAAAGTGCCGACACCCTAGTATTGTAATATTTTTTCGTGTCGAAATAATCGATTCCCAATAAGCTATCTTTTCTTAAGAACGCCACGTATAAAATTGATATATTTTTTTACTGTAAGAAGCTTATGTTTGACCAGCAAGACGTTGGAGATGACGAAAAAGTATTTCTGTATCCATACTGTCGTCAATCATTTTTTTTTAAAGTTTTAAGTCGTCTTCGTTACACTTCGGGTTGGTTCGGCAGTTTCCGGCTTCCATGTCCCTTGAACAAATAGCAGTTTCTGTCGTTTTACTGTAGCGTTGCCATATCTACCAAATTTTAGTTAGTTGCTTTTCGCTAGATCCCGTAGATCTATCGATCAATTTTGCCCATTTTTTACCTATCTACCGATTTGAGTCATAAATCTAGCGATTTTGGAAGTTATTTATTTATTTATCAATGTAAACAAACAGTCATTTACAAAACACAATAAATTCAAGTACTAGTTGCAATAATTAGACTAATTAGAACAAATTTTCTTTTTTTATCGGAATGATTTTTTAAATAAACTTTTACCTTTTTGGATACCAAATTCGGGATCGGATCGGAATGCTCTCAAATTTTATTTACTATACGGTACTGCAGCCCGATTCACGGAAAAGTTTAAGTGTAAGTTTAGTTCGAAGTTCGAACGAAGTTCGATTCAAACCCTCCGTGAATAGGTACATAGACTGTAGATAGTCGCCGCCTACAATAATTATTATTACCAGCAGCCCTATTCACAAAAGTTTGAATCGAACTTCGTTCGAACTTAGACTTAAACTTTTCCGTGAATCGGGCTGCTGCTTTTTAACTTTACTAATTTTCCAATTTCTAGGTCCATGTTTTTTTTTTAATTTAGGCTGGTAGCACTGGTTAACACTTCTACCGAATGGGTTTCTATGACCATGTGCTTGTGTTTTTTTTTCTTGCTGACATTGACGTTTGTCAGCTGAATTGTTATTATTTTGAGGAAATATCTTTTTGATATCATCAATTAAGAGCTATTTGTATTTTTTTTCTTGAATTCAGATTGACTACTTAACATCATTTCAATATGCAGGCCCACAGAGCGGGTACTTTGAAACAAAGTAACAAATCTCATAAATCGGGCAAGCACCGATCTAAAGGAACAATTGATGCCGCTATGAAAGGTTATTCCACGTGTTTTATTTTATTAAATAATGTCGTTTAGAAACATATTTTATTATCTAATTTCGTTAATAAATATTTTTTCAGGTAGAGTTAGTCTTAAAGTTGCATCAAAAAGAAATAAGCATATACTCGGAAAAGAACAACGTCGTCATCAAGCATTACAGTTGCGCCGCTTAAAAAGGGATGAAGTTTTATCTCAAAAGCGGGGCTTGGGAGGGTTTAATACGCCACCATTTCTGACCTGTATTATTCCATTGAACGTACAACTAGGAAGCAAAGCAGCCTTAGACATGTTTCGATCGTGTCATGATGATAATCTGGTAACTGTGTCAGAAGGAGGAATTACACATATAAGGTGGTGTATTATTAATTGTTATTGCTGTGGGTAGAATGTAAATAGTCAAAAACATTGAGGTGGTTGGTAGCTCAACGGTTCAGGTGGTGGCTTTCATACGTACTGGAGATCATGGCTTCGAATCCTGGTTACCACCATTTCCTCTTTCATAACGCAAGCCTTTGCTTAGTGACAAAGGTGTATTTGTGTTCACTTTGAGTGAACCTAGATTCATTTAAAAAAAAATATTTAGAGAGTATTTAAAAAAATAAAACATGGACCTAGATGTAAAATGTTATACAAACACACTACTTCTTTTCTTTCAGTTTGTCAGCATTCAAACAAAGGTATTCTTTTATATGTCCGGAAGCAGAGAATGAATTTCAAACGCTTGATGCACTCAAGGTAGCTGATTCTGTGGTATTTTTGATGTCGGCCTTGGATGAACCTATAGATGAATGGGGAGAAAAAATATTGGCTTCTGCTATCGGCCAAGGCTTGCCATCCCCAATCGTTGCTGTCATGGATATTGAAAACCTGAATCCTAAAAAACGCACTCAAGAAAAGCAGAATATACAAAAACTGATTGCTAAATGGCTTCCGGAAGAAAAAATTTTTCAGTTGGATAAAAGTACGGATGCCGTGAATTTGCTTAGGCGAATAGGAAGTATGAAACGAAGATTTTTACATCATAGAGAAAAGAGACCTTATTTTCTGGCTGAGAAGTATGACTATTTGCCTGATCCCAGTGATACAAATATGGGAGCTCTCATGGTGTCTGGCTATTTGCGAGGAGTCCCACTTAGCGTCAACGGACTTGTGCACATTCCAGCTCTAGGTGATTTTCAGATGACTCACTTATATGCTCCAGATGATCCACATCCATTGGAAAAAATGAGGCAAGTACCTCTTGTGTTTTATATGTTTGCTATGTATGTTATGTGCTTTTCGTCACTCATTGTAATTTTATTTCAGGGTTACTGACAGCGTTGATGTTATAATAGAAAATGCCAAGCCTAAATTGTTGGAGGTGTTTGACCCTGCAAAGCAAGAGAGTTTAATCAGTGAGAATGTTCCAGATGCCATGGACGCAGAACAAACATGGCCAGATGCTGAAGAGATTAAACAAGCTCAGGAAGAGGTAAGAAGTCTTATAACACTCAGCAGCTCGACATCCGTGATCAAAGGGGACATAATGTTTTTACATCCTGGTTTTTGGGAGCATCCAAAATATGATTTAGGAGACTTCTTAAGATGGCAGAAGCCGGGAAGAGGCACTTTCATTCGGGAAATTTATTTTTATTTTCCATCATTCGGGGTGGACCAAAATTTGCTTGTTGTCCACCCTTGGTTTAATTGAAATGTCCTTTTAATTTTCTCAATTTGAACATTAAAACAACGAATTTCCTACGACCCTCCTTTCTTCTTCTTCCCCCAAAGGTGTTATTAAATAAAAAAGTATACAGATTAATAATTAGTTTATAGTAAAAAAAAGTGGGATAAGTACACACAAATGGCAATATAAAACGTTATTGTTAACTTTTGTAAAAATGTTTGAAAGCTGTATCCAATAAACAAAAAAAAAACGTTCTTTAACAAATACCAGGTGTGCGGCCTGCGGAGTATAAACAAATGTCATTTTTTTAACTTTATTTGAAAAACATACAGTTTGACATCCGAGTAATAACAATTGATTTTGAAAGAACATCAATCTCTATCGGATAACATCAGAAAAAAACATCTATATATTTTCTAAGCGACACCTTTAGTTGAAACCTCACAATTCATTACACAATCTATTTTAGACAAAAAAGCAGAAACGTGCTATCCCAAAAGGAATGTCAGATTATCAAGCAACATGGATTGGAGATTCAGATGATGATAATGTTTCTGATGTTAGTGGAGATGAGGTAAGACTATTTACTATTCTGAAATCAATATTTGTAATTAGAAAGAAAGAAAAATAAAAACAAATTAAACAAATTCTTCCAGAGTAATTTTATGTCTTGCGAGGAAGACGGTTCTGAGAACGAAGAGGAAATGAGTAATGCGGAGTGCGAATCTGTTGCGGAATCAGACATAGGCATATCCGATGAGAAATATGATCAATCTATGAATCCCTATGAAGAAATGGACATGTTGGAAAAAATCAAAGCAGCTCGCAGTGATCAAATGTTTCCGGATGAAGTAGATACTCCGGATAATATACCTGCTAGGGAACGATTCCAAAAGTACAGAGGCCTGGAATCCTTTAGGTAAAAAGATAACCCTAATATTCTTTTTTCTTCTCCGATATTTGCTCCTATTAGATTTTGTTCCATCTATCACACTCAAGCCAGGGTGCTCCTATCTACCCTTTCTCAAACTTATTTTCATATACTTTTCTCTTTTTATTAGGTGTCTGTTTACCCTTCAAAACTTATTTAAACCCCTTTAAGAAACTAACATATAACTCACATTTAATGTAACTTCAAACAAAGTATATTATATATTTTTTTCATCTGCTTTTAGAACATCGCCGTGGGATCCAAAAGAAAATTTACCCTTGGATTACGCTAGAATATTTCAGTTCAAGAACTTTGATCAAACTAGAAGGAGAATTCTTAAAGAAACTGAGAACAGAGAGGGTGCTTTGGTAGGAATAAAATATACATTTTTTACCCAAATAACTATTACCATTTAATTGCATATTTTGTCTTTCGATTGTGGGTTCAATCATTTTAGTAGCCTCCTGTGAGAGTCAGAGTGTATTTGTGTTTACTTTTAGTTAGCAACAGATTTATTTTATAAGAAATATATATTCTACCCAGACATATCGGTTGGTTGGGAGAAATTCATTTCTACAAAGTCTTCCAATTTGATAAAAGTTTTATCCTTCTTCTTCCGTTTTTTATAGGTCATAAGAAATGTTTTTGTAGGAGCTTATTACTGGTCCTGGTTTTTTTTTCGCTTCGGCTTCTTGTGGCGGACGGTCGTCTCTCTGGCTCTTAGTGTGTTTACGTTTATTATTATTATTTCTTGTGCAGGTGTTCAGTGGTTACGTCATTTATTTACATTGAAACATCGCTGGGAAAAAACAGATATTTATAAAACCATTTATTATTTTTTCACTTTAATAATAATATTATTGTTTTTTTTTTTTTTTTTTCTTTTTCACTTATTAGTGTTAAGTATGTTTAAGTACCCATTTATTTTTTTCTCTTTTTCATTCTAAAATTAGATTTTTTTGTTGTAATTTTTTTTTTCCAATACTAATGTAGCATCATGGGAGACCCTCCTAATAAAGACCCCGATAAAATCAGATTAGACGATGTAAACTCTAGCACCAAGAGAAGAAGAACGGATGATTCTTCTCTGATGTCCGATTCTGGGACAATCATGGATGCTCAATTTCCTTCATCAGTACCTTCTCCGAGTACCGAGGCCCAACCTAACCCCGAAGGAAAGGCTCCGGCCAGGTACCCTCAATCTTCTCATGCTCCATTTTTGGTCATAGTAGAAAATAAAAACCTTGACAAACATCTTCACCCAATGGTATTTGGAGGTCTAGTGGCTAAGAATGGCGTTAAAGGCATCGTAAGTGGTGGCATGCGTTCAGACGGTAGAAATAAAATAGCTGTGACTTTTTCATCTGCAAATTCAGCGAACTCATTCATTTCTAATGATATTTTATCTACATACAATTTGAATGCATTCATTCCAAGCTATAAATTGTATAAACATGGAATCATTCGCGGAATACCAACAGAGCTTAAAGACGAAGAAATCTTTGAGAATATTGAGGTTCCCTCTTCTTGTGGAAAGCTCAATAAACTTCGAAGGCTAAACAGAAGGATTACAGCTCCAGATGGGACTACTATATGGAAACCATCTACCACTATTTTGTTATCATTTGAGGGCCAATCCCTGCCTGAGCATATATATTTGTTCTATAACTCCATCAAAGTGGAGTTGTACGCTCGTCCATGTTATATTTGTCATCGTTGCCTTAGATTTGGACATACTAAAAAGAACTGTACCTCTTCCCCTAAATGCTTCCGTTGTGGTGAAAATCACCTTGGTGAATCTTGCCCAGATAAAGAACTCCCTCCAAAGTGTTCCCATTGCAAGGGAGAACACTTGACGACAGATGTTTCTTGCCCTGAATTCATCAGGCAAAAGAAAATAAAATACATTATGGCATCTGAAAATATTTCTTTTGTTGAAGCCGTCAAACAAACTCCCCCTTCAAAAAAATTTTACAGTGAGGTGGTTTCGTCCTCACAAAAACAGTATGGTTCATCTACAAAAAATAAACCTACCACCCCTGTTACACGTCCTGTGGTAAAACCAAATCTAGATAAAAGAGCCACAGAGGCCCTTCTTTCATATTCCAATGGGCAATCCACAAATCTCCAAAATGGCTGCGCTCTTAAAAATATAGAAACCGTTCCTTCCACGCTTTCATACAATTCAGAAAAAAACCAACTATTTAAAATGCTTTCCCAGATTCTCTCACTAGTTATTTCTAGTCCTAAAGATGATGTTATTCCTTTGATTCTCCCTATGCTTACAAAAGTATTTGAAAAGATGTCTGACAGTGAGAATGATGTGTTGTACAACCTTAGTACAACGCATTAATCGATCGTTTTATACATTTATATTTCAATAAAATAATAATCATGGCAAATTTACAAGATAACAATAAAAACAAAAGAGATCATTTAAATTTATTACAGTGGAACAGCAGAAGTGCCGTATCAAATAAACACGAAATAATTCAACTCCTCCATGACTTGGACATTGATATCGCATTGATCCAAGAGACATGGCTCCTTCCTCATTTCAATTTTAATGTACCAGGTTATGTATGCTCGCGTTCAGATAGTCTATATGGAAGAGGTGGCGGAGCTGCCATATTAGTTGATCATAGAATACCTCACTCTGTTATTAATTTACCACAAAACCCGTACTTGGAAATAGTGGCGATCCTTGTCGATGGGATCGCATATGTATCAGTTTATATTCCTCCCAACACCGGCTTCGACGTCGGATTCTTTGACGCTGTTGTCGCACTTCTTCCTTCATCTTTCGTTATCTTAGGAGACCTGAACTGTCACTCCAACGTTTGGGGAAGCTCTATCTCAGATAGAGCAGGGAATTCTGTCCTTTCGTTTTTAGATTCTCATAACTTATGTATTGTCAACGATGGTTCTCCAACTAGAATGACCCCTCCAGGCCAAAACAAAAGCGCAGTAGATTTATCTATTTGTACCAATAACTTAATGGCTTCCCTCCACTGGTCGATTATGGATGACCCTCGATCCAGTGACCATTATCCAATTGTGATTCAATTTCATACTAAACCTATCAAAAATTCTCCTCACGGAAGACAATTATACAATTTGAACAAAGCAGATTGGAATGCCTTCTCTAGACATCTAGATAATAACGTTCCATCATTAATTTCAAAAGGAAACGAATGTTCAAATGTGGATGAAGAAAATACTGTATTATTAGAGTTTATTTACTCAGCTGCGGATGAAAGCATTCCTAAAAAGGCATGTAATAATCGCCCTAGAAGAAATGCCCCTTGGTGGGATGAAGAATGTTCTGAGCTCATCAGAGATCGAAAGGAGGCTATGCGCAAAGTTCGGAAAAATTTTAGTTTGGATGCCTTCTTAACGGCTAAGTCTATCCAGGCTAAAGTCAAAAGAAGATTAAGACAAAAAAAGAGACAGGGATGGCAGAAATTCTGCTCTTCGCTGTCTCCCCATTCTCATTCGTCATACGTGTGGAGCATGATTAAGAGATTTAAGGGTTCTTTCTCTCCTTCCTTCCCTAAGGAAGGAGTAGAGACCTGGTTACCTGAATTTGTGAATCTCTTGGCTCCCCCATATGCGCCACGTATTGATCAAATTTCTCCTCCTTGTTTAAATTACTCCAGCTCAGAAACATTCTCTTTTCTTATTTCACCCTTCGTAATGGGGGAACTAATATGCTGTCTGCACCGTGTAAAAGACTCTGCTCCAGGTTTAGATTTGATCCCATATACATTTTTCCAAAAGGCCCCACCATCTTTCCTAGAATATTTTTTGTCTTTTGTAAATAAAATTCTCATATCTTCTTCTGTTCCTGAAAGTTGGAAAAAACAACTTATCATTCCAATACCTAAACCAAAAAAAGACCCTTCTTTAGGTTCCTCGTACAGACCTATCGCCCTCTCGTCCTGTATTTTGAAAATTCTGGAACACCTCCTAAAAAATAGAATTGATTGGTTAATTGAACATAAGTCAATCCTTCCCAAATCCCAATACGGTTTTCGTAAATCCCTTTCTTGTATTGATAATCTTAGCTTACTTATCTCCGACGTACATATAGCTCTTTCCAAAAAAGAGTTTACTATCGCAGTATTCCTCGATATCGATTCCGCATATGATAATGTTTGTCTTTCCACTCTTTATAAAAAAATGATAAATCTTTCCTTTCCGGAACCCTTTGCCAAATTAATTTTCAACATATTTTCTGAAAGAACCATCGTCGTCAATCATGGTGAGAAAAATGTGAGTAGAAGCGTGTGGAAGGGACTTCCTCAGGGATCCGTTTTGAGCCCATCTTTATTTAACCTGTACTGTTCTGATCTGGAATCTCTTATTCCACCTAACTGCTCTATTGTCCAATATGCTGATGACATCGCAATATATACGTCAAACAAAAATCTCTCCCTTGCTGAGGAGTGCATATCTTCTGCTATTGATAAGATCAACAAATGGATGTTTGATAATTCTTTGAGACTTTCGGCCCATAAATCACAATCAATAGTATTCTCTAGAAAACATAACAACCCTTCAATCGTACTAAAATCTGAAGGTCTTCCAATTCCTCAAGTGGAGGAAGTTAAATTTTTAGGCCTTTTCATAAACAGGAAGCTATCATGGCATTCCCAAATTAATCATATATCTCAAAAATGTGAAATAGGTATCAATATGTTGAGAGCTCTGTGCAACATATCCTGGGGATCACACCCTTCCACATTAAAGCTACTTTATAATGCCTTAATCCGAAGTCATTTGGATTACGCGAGTTTCCTATTTGACCCTCTCCCAAAAACTTTGGAGTCTAAATTGGACAGGATTCAGACAAAGTCCCTGAGGTTGATTCTAGGAGCAATGCAATCTACTCCAAATAACGCCCTTCAGGTCGAATGTGCTGATATGCCATTGAGAATTCGACGTCGGTATTTGTCGGATTGTTATTACTCGAAAAAGATAATGTACGAAGGACATCCTTTAACCAGCAGAATTGCTGTACTCAATAACATCGTAAGAAATGATAGATTTTGGTTGAAACGACAACCACCTAATCTGTGTGAAAGTTTTTCGAGCATCAACTTCCACGTAAAAAAATACCCATTTCCCTCCCCTATATACAACCTCCCATTCGAAGCTTTAATCTTTAGACCTGATACCGTTCCACACATGGGTTTAGACAAATCTTGTTTGATGTCTGCCCAACAAATAAACAGTGAATTTCAGTTTCAAATTGAGTCTAGATGGCCGAAGCATATTCAGGTTTACACTGATGGCTCCAAAACTACTTCCGAGGAATGCGTGGGTGCAGCAGTCCTTATCCCCTCTCTCGACATAAAAGTTCTAATCAAGTTACCTCCAGAAGCATCGATTTTCACGGCGGAGTGTGTTGCGTTGCTGAAGGCTCTTGACATCGTCAGTGATCTTAAATTCGATAAAACGGTTATATTCACAGATTCCCTCTCATTGGTCCAATCTCTCTCTTTCTCAGACCCATTTCGTATGGATAATGAGATATTATTACAAATTAAGAAGGAACTATTTGATCAAATGAATAACCACCAGGAGACAGTCATCACGTGGATCCCTTCACACAAGGGTATACAATATAATGAACAAGTTGATTCTCTAGCGAGATCAGCATCTATTTCTGGGACCATTCTTGGGAGATTTGTTCTTCCTATAAGTGACCGGAGGCGCATTATGGAGGAGGCAGCCTTTGAAAGATGGGAAATCTTCTGGGATAGAGAGAGCCTTACCAAGGGATCTCTTTACAAAGCTATCAAAAATAATATCTCCAAAAAACCCTGGTATCATAATTTGAAGTTGACCCGACCTCAAATCGTTAACATTTGCCGAATGCGTTTTGGTCACCATAGACTGAACAGTCATTTGTTCAAAATTAATCTAGTCGACAGTCCATATTGCGAGTGCGAGCTGGATCTGGAGAACTTGGACCATGTGTTCTTTGACTGTCCTTTAAGAGACAGATACGAATTGTACAATAGAATGAATATTCAACTCCCTATCAATATGACCCATCTCTTGTCCACTCCTTCGAAGAGCATATACAAACATATTTTGGTGTACATAGAGAAAAATATGATTTTATTATAGATAGCTATTTTTTTGTTTAGTTTTTTTTTTTTTTTTTTCTCTCCATGTCTATTTTTCGTCTGTGAGTAAGTCTTACTTTGCTGCCAGTTGGCACAAATCGTCCTTTACGTGACGTAATGCCATATTTATATAATAATAATAATTACTGGTCCTGGGATGACGAGGTCCAGCTCTCTCTCTCCATATCTTAGTTGCTTGGTGGTCTGCGTCTCTCTGGAATCTCCACCATTGCTTCTTTGGCTATTCTTGAAGGGTCCATCCAATTGTTCAATCATTCCTTTGTTACTACCATTTACCTCTTAAAATTTTATCCTACTATTTAATTGTAACCCCAGTTTTTGAATAACAATTCAATCTAGTATGGGGGTAATGTTAAGTTTTAAGGTTTGTATTCAACAATACACTTACTTTCTGGTGATTGTAATTGTATTTTTGCAGGTAGGATGGTATATAACAATCCGCATTACAAATGTTCCCAAAGCAGCCTGGGAATCCTATACGGATTATAAAAACTTAACGCCCTTTGGAGCGATGATTGTTTTTGGACTTTTACCTAATGAACATAAAATGTCGGTGGTGAATACTGTTTTGAAACGAACGGGAATCAGCGATGAACCGATCAAAAGCAAGGAGAAGTTGCTGATACAGTGTGGATACCGGCGATATGTTGTGTCGCCTATATTTAGCCAACATACCAATGGCCCAAAACACAAGGTAATCAAATTTAAAAAATCAAACTATTAGTATTGAGAAGTGCCAATTTATTCTACGGACCTAATATTTTTATATGTTTTTAGTATGAAAGATTTTTCCAACCAGCTTCTACGTGTGTAGCAACATTTTATGCACCCATACAATTCAACCCATCTTCAGTTTTGTGCTATAAGGTAATTGTGACATTTTTATATTAATGTATAGCATTCTTATGCCGCGCAAGTAATACATTATTTACTTTTTCTATGACATTCAGAAATCGCCTTTGTCTTCGCATTAGTAGGTACACTTACTCAAAATATCCATAGAATAAATTCAGAGATGAAAGTGAGAATTTAAACCAAGACAATTTTCAGGTGAAAGGATCAGATACTCAACTAATAGCTACTGGCTGTTTACTCTCCTGTAATCCGGATAGAATCATTATAAAAAGAATCGTTTTATCTGGTCATCCGCTAAAGGTATTTCAACATTTTTTTTATTATTATTTTCTTTTATGCTAAAAACAATTAACAATATTTTGTTAATAAAAGAAAATTCTTTCATTAGGTACACAAAAGATCCGCAGTTATAAGATTCATGTTCTTCAATAGGGATGATGTTTTGTATTTCAAACCATGTAAACTAAGAACAAAATATGGACGAACTGGACATATAAAGGAACCTTTAGGTAAACTATTCTTTTTTTTTATTTTTAGTCATGGCTACGCTGTGACAGAAGGCTTGGTGTAACCTTTTAGCCAAAACTATTCTTTTTTCAAACGTAATGTTGCCGTGTTGTAAAAATGTTATTGCCTCTGCTTTCAAAGATAGTTTGAAATGTTTAAATTCTCATGTTGTCATTTTATATTCTAGGTACTCATGGGCACATGAAATGTGTATTTGATAATCAATTAAAGTCGCAAGACACAGTTTTGCTCAACTTATACAAGAGAGTTTATCCTAAATGGACATATGATGATTGCATATCTGTTGGGAATCAAAATATAAGTTTGGAAGATATGCAGGAATAAACTGATAATAAAAAACCATGTAATATTCTTAAATTAAATAAAATATTTATGGAAAATTCAATTCTTCGTCAGTCAGTCCCTCGATGGCACGATCCCAATTGCCATGCATTTCACCAACTTTCTTCTGAGATGTTCCTAAAAATCTATAAGTCCTATGTATGTCCTTTGTTAGAGTACGGGTTCCAAGTGTGGTCAACACACTTTGTTAAGGATAATATTATTATCTTCTGGAGAGAGTGACAAAGATTCCCACTGCTGCGGAACATGGTGTATGAGGACAGGCTGCCGGTACTCGGATTGGCCACACTCAAGGCGAGAAGAGACAGAGGCGACCTTGTAGAGACATACAAGATCCTGAACAGGCAATACCACCTTCCCAGCTTTAGTAATATGTTTATAATGAATCCAAACAAACATCTGAGAGGACATCACCTCAAGCTCAATCCAACTAAGTTCAACCCCAATCCGGCCAAACAGTTCCTCACAAATCGCGTAGTTGAGGTGTGGAACAGATTGCCTAGTGAAATTATTAAAGCTTCGAGTGTGAATGTTTTTAAAAATGAGGTGGACAAGTATTTGGGATATAATTAATTATAGAAGCTTGATATGGGCACATCAACTGTGAGATGCTTGCCCATTATCTATAATAATACCTTTTTAATGAATAAAATCACTTTGATCTAACCCCTCCTTACGGTTTATGTACAGATTCATTCATTCATTCTCCCTTTAAGGCCCCACGCACACCGCAAGCCAGCCCGGAGGAGACAAATCCGAAGCAAAACCCCTCCCCGCACGAAACCGACCCTCTAGTTCAATAGAAGCAATCAAACCAAAAAGCCACACAACATTCTCTAAATCCATTTACTTTAGTAGCCTGTAGACACCATTTATAGCAACCTTTTATGGAGAAAAGTTTGAGAATGTCACCTTCTTATGGATAACATTTTTAGAGAAACCATTGTAAGATAAATTTAATGATTATGAGAATGAATTTTTTCATCTTATGAGGACCTGTTAAATCAAAATAATATTTATTTGAGAAAAGATATTATATATTGCTCTCAATACTTACATGGTCCTAACTCCACTATGCACTATTAATTTTTTTAAATAATTGAATTACATTACTACAAGTAAAAATGATATTAGTTCTGCATACACAACCATCTATGGAATATCACCTGCTCAACTGGCTGGGCCGACAGGTCTATTTATCAAGGCTCTTTATCGTCTTGCAATATGGCGTTCACCACAACCTCATGAAAATCTTACTTGTTTTAAAGGGTAGGTATTCTTAAAGAAAAAATATGAAACAAACTAAATGTATGCTTTCACATATTTAATTCTGATAACATTTTGAGGGATTACAAATTTTAGGTGTACATGAGTATTAAATCAAACTGTACATAATAACATGACTAATGTGCCAACAGCAGGCAGTGAGGTAAATCCTACAACTTTACTTAAACATACAAGTCTCTCTTATGCTGCGATACACCTGCGTTACTATTTGACGTGAATGCAAGCCAATAGCAAACGTGGATAGAGTTGGATGTGAAGAATTTGTATGGAACATTATTATTAACGGACATTCATACTAACGCAGGTAGAGTCGCACCATTAGCAGAAGTGATGTGAAAATTCAAAGGCGGATAAATATGTGTAAATAATTTCCATGACAAACCAATTTTAGCATGTAAAATAAAATGTTAAGCCAATATTCTCATTTACTCCAAAGGACAATCCAATGTTTCTAATCCGCTTGAATTAATTGAAGTGGTTGGTAGCCCAGCGGTTACGACGCCGGCTTTCGTACTGTTTCGTGCGGAGGACGTGGGTTCGATCCCAGGTGCCGACCATCTTCCTCTTTCACGACATAAGTTTTAAGTAGCTTACTGTGAAAGAGTCAAAGGGTGTATCTGTGTTCACTTTGAGTGAGCACAGATCCATTATAAAAAAAAAAAAAATTATCGCAGTGTTGAACCGATGGACGAATGGCTTGACAAGCGCAAATGGGTTTAGGATTAATTGTATATAATTCGTCCCATCACTCCACATCATCCATTTGGGCTTCCCTACTCATGATAATATTTTGGAGTGACATCGCCGCTCCATTTGGATGGATAGTGATCGTGAATGGCGGGCTTTATATATTCTACAGTAACTTGAACAATATCTGATAAAATTTGGAGTCACATTTTTCTTATCATAGTTCAAATATTTATTAATGCATATCTCTAGCATATTTTTGCAAACAAAAATGATTCATAAATTTTAGTTTACACATTTTTATCACCTTTTTTAAAACTCTTATTCAAGTATAAATTTTGAATTCAATTTTTAAAAAAACTTCAGAAAACTAAAACAAAGAATTGTTTTAATACTTTTAACCGCCTTGAAGCAGAATTGAATGGAATTAATTATTATCGGTGCTGCACAAATACAGCAAATTTCACAAAGGTGGCTTACAAAAAGTTAACTTTATCATGTATTATAATATTAATTAAAGGTGTGAAATCATGAATATTGAAAAAATATTAATATGATTTTGTTACCTATAATATTAAAAATAATAATTACAATCTAAAATTCTTTAAATAGAATAAAACAACAACATTACATTACAAATTAGAGTCAATATTAGCAAATGCAATGTCATATTTTTAGCATCACTCAATTTTAATATTTTTTATCTGATCACAATAATTAATGCTTCTCAAAATGCACTACATATCTGAAATATTGATTAATATGCATCTCAAAATGAAGCTAGCCTCAATCAGCAAAAATGTTTCCATTTGTTTTGAACAATATATCGCTACAGATATGTATCTTAAGACTTTTTCTGATGAAAATACTATAATCCAAGCAATGAATCTTTATCATGAAAATCAATAGCTAAATCTTGATCGTAATCAACAAAGTTGAGTAAATTATATATGTATCATTTTTATTAGTTTTTCCCATTGATCCAAATCTTAACGCTGAGATGTAAAGTTAATATGAAGATTAACACAAGTATATTATACTTAATATAATTATTCTTCATTTTTGTTTATGAGAAACATAATAGATTTTCTGTCTATTGTTTAAGTATGCACTCTAACAGACGCCTGAAAATTGTTATATTGCCACTCATATTACACATCAAATTTTGGATTAATATCAAGAATTATAAATTGAGATATTAACTCGCATGGCTTTAAATACGTTAATTTGGATCAAAATAATTATTGTTGAAATTAAAAAAAAAAACAAGGTGACCAATTGATATTTTAAAAACAATTTTTGTTACAAACATCAGATTTTTATTTTTTTGTACCATTAAGGCTTACTTAACCTTCAAGTACTTGGTTAGTACAAGTAACCATTAGGTACATTGATTCAAATACTTTTTTCCAACTATAGTGTATCACATTAGAATCTCGGTCTCCCCAACGCTGGTCATTAGCTCTGCTACAGGTGGTGAAATGTTTAATTTATTCAAGTGACACTGATCATAAGTTTTCTCATCTTGATTTTCATGTTTAAAAAAATTGGTTAACTTTGGAGCAATCATTTATTTTTATTCAAAAGAAGAGATCAAAAATCTAAAGTTTGTTAGGTATTATCGGTACCATTTAACTTTGCCGACGCCACGTTGTTGCTGCGTTCTTGACTGTATTGGTTAATCCTTTCATATTACGAAAAAAACAAAGGTGCATTTGTGGTGGAAGGACCTTTGTTTGTTGCTTTTAAATACCGGGTGTTAACAAATTTTCTTGTGTTTTACAAACATGTCATAGTGTTCAAGCAAATTGGGTAAAGGAAGAGCGCTTCTTCGAAGAGATCTTTGATTAATTATTGTATTTGAATGTACTATGTTTTTCATCATATCATTATATTCGTATCATACATATCCCCGGTTCAATTCTCGACCGGGTTCGCTTTAATGGTTTTCATTGGTAATATCAACCTTGCCTGTCTCAGATTAGAGAGGGTCAGTTGACACCTCAAAGCCATTTGTAGAACAATACACGATACTATGAAAAATTATTATTTTTTTGCCTTTTTGTAATGTTGTGAACAGGAAATGCATTTTATCTCATTTACTAAGAAGTTGTTATGACTCATTAGTAAAAAATAAAATTTAGGTTCATATCCATACGAATTTTAAATTTCTTGAAATTCTACACATGAAATTATGTGAAAGAAAAAATAAAATATAAGTATTAATGGACTAGTATTGATGGACTTGGCTGGGACATGTGTTAAGGATGCCGAATGACAGTTGGCCGAGGAGAGCGCTGTTCTTCCTCCCATCAGGGTCCCGAAGACGAGGAAGACCCTCTCACACTGTGTTCCGCTCCTTCGAAGCAGAGCTGAGGGACATGGACATGGTGTGGGAGGAGGTCATCACCGTTGCGCAAGATCGAGCGCAATGGAGAGCTCTTGTTGCCTCCCTATGCCCCTAAGTGGGGTCTAAAGGGAGTTTGGATTTGGATTTTTGGATAAGTATTAATAAAGGATTACAACCACAAGTATTGTTATAGCCACGCATGTGGGCACATAAATCACTAATATACTAATACATTTTATTGAAGTTTGATGACATCGTCTTCAAATCTGAAAATAATGTTACATTGTATCTAATATTACCTGTACACCCTACAGGCAGGGTTCCCCAGACAACGTGGAGTCGGCATTCTAAAATGGAACACACTGTAGCACATTGCAATAACGTTTTGTTTTTTGAAACGAAATAATATCACCAGGAATCAGTAATTATTATTATTATAATTAGTAATTTAAGAGTTAAAATTCATATTATTCCTTTCGTCAACTTCGATTGAGTCAATTATAAAATCTAAGCACTAATCAAAATGTTTTGTACTATGAGAAATCACTAAATCTAAATGAAGTGGGCCATTTAAGGAAATTCAATAAATTATTATCATTATTCGTGATATAATAATTTTTGTTAAGCGTTAATTGAATTACATAAAGAAAATGACATTGTTTTATTACAAGGAACACATCAAAATAAAATGCAAAATATTCAATTTCCTCAATACATTTCTCCCTGTTCTACTTACCCCCTAAGTTTTGCATCTTTTTAGCTTTGCGCCTAGTCTTGTTAGTTTCTCCCATAGACGTGGTGGGATTGGCGTTTCTTGTTTCTCCCGGTGACTGGCTGGCCTTGGAGTACAGATTGTTTAAAAAATCTTCCAGATTGGCATCATGTGAAGTACTGGAACAGAAATCAAAAGAAAAGATATGTGTAGGTGAAACAATTTAAAAATTAGTTTTCTCGATAATCATAGAAAAACTTAATGTGGCACTTTCGAAATAAAAATGACAATCATTAAGAAACTGCAACATTTGAACAGCAGGAATTAGGTAGGTATATAAATTTCTCTCCATCAGATGCTCACTCATGGTGAACACAAATAGGTACCTAAACTTTTTGATTCTTTCACAGTAACCTACTAAAAGACAAGCAACAAAAACTTGTTTCTTTGAATGCGCTGGCATTATCAATCGGATTTGAAAAAGCCTTTTGAATTTGATATCCCGACTCATGAGCTACTGCAAATAACGCATTTGTTTCGTAATAAATAAAAGTGATAAAAACCTGCTAAAGTTCTGTTTGGGTCCAGCGGAGGCAGAAGAATTTGGTGATGATTTGGTGTTCCCCAAGACGATCCTGTATTGCACATGATGAGTGTTGGCTACCAAATGCTTCAGATTCTTTTTCTGTTATAACATAAAGCAGAACAAGTGTTATCCCCAATTATATTCAGACTGATATATTCACAATAATCATTATATTATAGTCTACACTCCATCATTATGACACGATTATGGAGATGAATAAATGATTAACCTGGCAGGAAGCCCACTGGGTGATTTGATACACAGCTCCGTCCATGCACGCATAGTACTTCCACAGCAGTCCCCAAAACTGGGATTCAGCCCATATGTCACCCTAGAAATAATATAAAAATGCTTACTACTATAAACAAACATCATATAAACTTATGCAATAGGGGTGGCTGGCCAGGGCAACACAATATGGATAGGGGTACAAAAATTCCTTCCTTCAAGTTTAGAGCTGCTCTTAATGGGTCGTTTTTGGTTTGCCACTTTGATCAAAGAATAACAATGAGTCCTATATACCATCCTAAGGTCGAAAATGGTCTTAAAGAGGATGTTTGGGATATCCTCTGGGTATAGTATGAATGAACTTCTCCGGATGTTATCGGTTGTCAGAACATAAATTTTGATGTAAATGGTTGGATTTCCTAAAGTAAATTTGTTGGACAGAGAGACAGAATGTGTGACTCTCAGGATATACAATGCAACACATCATGCTCCTATCGAAAAAAGCAATTCATTATTTAAAAATTCAAATTTCAACACATACAATATAAAAAAGTAACAAATAAATTCATGTTAGAATTATTTAAATTACTTTACATGTACAATATAATTTCTTTTTTTTTTTGGCGGCTCATCCAACTGGATGTTATGGCCCTAGTAAAATATAATGAGCCATTATTAAAGTTTCATCATTAGTGTGTAGGAATGGGTATGTAACACTAACCTCTTTTGCAGCATGTCTTATTTTGCACTGTTGGCAGTATCTGGCCGCATAAGCAGGTCGAGATGTAATTGTTCGAACATGACGTCTACAGCAGTTCGTGCAGCGTATGGTACCGGCGGCATGCTTCACTTTGTCCTGCAGTTGAGCCAGCAACTCTGCAACTTCCGAAAATGCAGCTTCCATTTGTGCAGATTCAACTAACTTGCGGTCATAAGCTTCACGACGGCCCTGTGTAACAAAAAGGACACAAATTCTTTTTTTAGCACTACATTTGTTTCTGGAGGCATAAAATAGTATATAGCCATTTAAAGTAGAAAATAATCATCTTTCGATTGGTCGTATCTGTGCCAAAGTGTCGCAAAGGGACAAACATATTTTGTTACCGTTTCACACAAGCGTCTCTTCGCTTTAGAAACGGGGTCTATATTGATTTAATAAAATAAATAATAAAAACATCATTTATGGGCCGAAAGACCAATGTTTGGATGAGTGAAAAGACCAGGGTTAACAACTGTAAATAGACAGGTCATGTGGTACATATGTCTTATGGAAGGTGGACAAAGAGGGTGCTGAACTGCAGGCCTAGAACAGGAGGCAGAAGCGTGGGTAGGCCCCAGATAAAATCAACAATTAGCAAGCCTGTACTGTAAGAAAGTCCCATTCGATAGAAAATTGTGTGAGAAGTCCAAGAGAGAGGATTTACTCCAATATTGGACACAAGAAGATGGCTGAAGTAAGGCAATAAAAAAGTGCCAGTACATCAGCGGAACTTGAGTGGTTGGTAGACTGGCGGTTACAATGCCGGCTTTCGTACTGTTTGGTGGGGACGTCATGGTTCGATCCCAGGTGCCGACCATCTTCCTCTTTCACGACACAAGCTTTAAGTAGATTACTGTGAAAGAGTCAAGGAGTGTATTTGTGTTCACTTTGAGTGAGTACAGATTCATTTAAAAAAAAAACTTATTGCCTGAGGAAAATTTTACCAATAAACTGATCCTCTTTGAATTTATGTATGAGGAAAAGCTTAGGTAGAAATTTCAAGTGACATGAATACATAGAAAATTTGTGATCTCTCAATATGACAACTAACTAGGCTACCAAGGTTGGTTTGATAAATAATGTTACTTATAAAATGAAACAAAATGTCAAGTTACCGGCACTCCTATGAGATCAAATGCGTGCTGTAATATTTTAAATGCTTCCTCGGCACCAGGTTGTTGGTTTTTATCTGGATGAACCAAAAATGCTTGCCGCCTGTAATAGCGCTTGATGTCTTCGTCTGAACATTGGGTGCCTACACCTAAAATACTGAAAACAAAACTTGGAATGAGTACCACTGTAGTAAATTAAGGTATGTTTATGGTATTAGAATGTTAGCTAACCTATATGGATCCTTTCCCTTGCAAGCCAATAAACGTTTCATAGCATCGTCTCCCGTGGCAGGCAGTGGTATGTTAGTGTTGGTCTGCTTCTGTGTGTTATTCTCATCGACATATTTCACTGAAATTTATGATGTATTAAAACAAACGGCAATTCTCAATTGTGAACTTTTAACAACCGCAAATGTACTTTCACAATATTCAACCAGAAAGAGCACTTATTATCAAGAAAACTTTAAAAATTAAAAAGAGTGACTCTTTACATAAACCTATGTTTCTTTAAACATATTTCGTGAACAGGATAGTTTTGCAGCAGTTTACAGCTGAAATTGTGGAGCTGCCAAATTCTTGACTATTGCACAATCAAGACGACATACACTTGGAATAATATTTTGATATTGCTTCAACAGTTTTATAGGCTATATTGTAAATAATAGGGGTAGGTACCCGATGAAAATGTAGCCTAAATCATCCCTACTTTTGAAGGTCAGTTGCGATCCATGCATCAATTTGTAGTTAATGTTTTGTCGATAGGCGGTAACCTTTAGTTATGGATGGCTAATTTCCCGATTAAGACTATTTGAGAAATTGTCTCATGTACGAATATCATTAAAAAACAACAGCTGCAGCTAAGAACATCTGTGATGTTTATAGTGTAGAGTGTTTTGACATTTAACTAGGGCTAGGATGGTTCAAAACCCGTACCCGTGTGGAGTTGCTAGATCTCCCATCGGGCGCGTCCCCAGGTGGTGGATAGGGGAATGCTTTCAGATATGAATGGTATCAGGGAAATAAAATACCTGGCGCGAACCAAAACTAGTAGGTAAGGGCGTACCTTAAGTCCAGTAAGACACGGCCTAAGGGACCTCACCCCAACAGAAAAGGAAAAGCTGTGTATCAGCCCAAATTACATGATGGCGGAATCTAATATACATATACCCCAGGAGGGTACCGCTAGCAGCGGAGAATCCCTCCTCGAATTTCATTCGAGCTGCCCCACGGATTCTGGGGGGGGCAAATTTCGCACCCATGCAGAAGGGACGGAAGGAGTTTTGGAGAGTAACAAACTGAAGGATATAACATCACCGGAGAACGAAAATCTTAATAGGCAAAACCACAAGGCAGACGGAGAGGGAGTGGACCCTTTTAAAAGGCGCGAATCATTAAAAAGAACACCGCCAAACACCCGCCATCAAACAGAGGACAATGAGATAACTAACACAAGAGCTAATCTGCCCAAGAGGATTAATCCTAGCAAGCAGATGAGAAAGCTTAAGACGAAAACGGAGGAGCTTGCAACGCTCATTAAAGACAGCAAAAATGTAAGCAGAGATATTAAAGAATATGTGGCTGAAATTAACAACCTGGCGGTACATATTATGGAAGAGCACGTTAGAGACGCACGAAAGTTAAGCGACCTGCAAAATGAATTCAGACTATACAAGAAGAACCAGGAGGAAAGAGTCTCAATCTTGGAAAGCGACATAAAAGAACTTAAAAAATTGAAAGATCAGAGACAAGAAAGCACAGAAAACTACGAATGTAAATATCTAAAGGACAAAATAGCCAATATTCGCTGCTATGAGGATCTGTCAAATATCTTAGATAGGAAATGGCCCGAAGACTGCTTTAAGATAGTATCTGTGGAGCAAGGAAATCCTATTGAGGCGGATAAAAATTCCGATCTTGCTATAGTGGCAGAACCAAAATCAACAGACAACAGCTGCGAAAAAGGAGTCAAAATGATTCTCAAAAAGACATATCCGGAAGCATTGGAGCTATTAGAAGAGAGCCAACACGGAGAAGTAGGTTATGTTACCAGAACACATAAAAGCTCAAAAAAGGGTCTCGGCGAAGGCAAAAGACATGTGTTTGTACTTCCATGCAATAAAACCCTTGGAGAGAAGACATACAACCAAATAATAGAATTTAGAAAAACATGCGAGTACCTGGATAGCGAAGATAACATCACCCTTGCCATAGAGAGAACTTTCAACAGAGAATGCATTAAAAAGATGTTAGAAGCAGTATTTTCCAACAGCAACAAACGACTTAAAATAATGATTGAACAGAATAGAAACGAAACAAAAGAGACAATAAACAGTGAAACTATAAATGTCAAAGGAGAAGACACATACGCGGAAATACTTAACAAGATGAAAAACAATGTAAAGGTCTCGGAAATCAAAGAACTGGGCTTAAAGATAAAATCGATCACAAGATCCGGAAAAAATGGTCTATCCCTCAAAGTGACCGGCAACAAGGAACAAACCGAGACACTAAAGAATAAACTAAAGCGTGCTTTAAATGCGGAAGTGGAGACAACATGCGCCGAATTCGTTTATCATCATATATCTGGAGTGAGAAATGATATCACGATTGACGAAGTGAAAAAGGATGTTGAACTGGAACTGCAAACACCAGTAAAGATCACCTCGTTCAGACCCAACACGAGTGGCAGAATGGCGGCAACGATAGTTATAGATGCCATAAGAGCGTCGAAAATAGTAATGCCACCTTGGCTGTGGATAGGATGGTCAAAATGCAAGATAAGGAAAAGAATTAACATATTAAAATGCTACCGGTGCTGGGAGACTGGACATATAGCCTCAAAATGCACAGGTAAAAACAGGCAACAAGATTGTAGAAGATGTGGAAAGGGGGGGCATAAAGCTGCTGATTGTGTAAATACACCATACTGTCCACTGTGTGAAGTATCGGAGCACAGAGCCGGGACCACAAGCTGTCCTATATTCAGGAAAAAACTCAAAGAGGAAGAATCTCGGAGTAAAAACAAAAAGGTTACAGTAAGCCACACAAGACAAAACAAAGGAGCACAAAACGTAGATCAAGACACAAGCAGTTTTCCTCAAAATATAACCAGAGAAATAAACGCACAAAAATCGGAATACCCTAGTGAAAAAATGTCCTCTAGAGACCTTTGTTCGCAGGAGAGAAAAAATAGCTACGAGCATGTCCAATAAATTCCTACAGATAAACCTGGGAAGAAGTAAAGAGGCACATGAAGTAATGAAAAAAACCGCCGCATCATATGATATAGACGTTATTTTAATAAGTGAACCGAACAAAAAAATTATTCAAAACCAAGGACCGTGGATAGCAGACACGAAAGGCGATGCAGCTATCCAAATAATGAAAACAAACATTTTAGTGGAAAAGAGAAAACGCGGCACAGGATTTGTATGGGTCGATGTGAATCAATATAGAATCATTTCATGCTACATTAGTCCAAACTGCGATATTGCCGAGTTCGATGGTTTTTTATCGGACCTAACAGATGAAATTAAATGCGTAGGGAGAGAAATAATAATTGGAGGAGACTTTAACTCGAAATCTCCTGAATGGGGATCAAAAAAAGAAGATTCACGAGGTAAAAAAGTAACTGAATGGGCAGCAGAAAATAATTTGATTGTTCAAAATACAGGAGATCGCCCCACTTTCATTAGAAATGAACAGACATCAATAATCGATATAACCTTTACCACGGAAAAAGCAAACCAGCTTATCAAAGACTGGAAGGTGCTGGAAGACGAATCCCTCAGCCTACACCAATACATATCCTTTTCAGTGAACTCAAAGCAGAATAAAGATAACTACAGGACTAAACGTGCAGGATGGAACATTAATAAATGGACCAAAGAAATATTTAGAGACACACTAAACACAGAATTTAGAGAAAATTCACAACCGAATGCCTACGAGTTCACAGAAGCTATAACAAGAGCGTGCAACGCCAGTATGCCAAAAAAGACGACAAATACTAAACACAGGCCACAATTTTGGTGGAACAGTGACATCTCCAGGGAAAGGTCTGTATGCATACAGACAAGAAGAAAGATGACAAGAATTCACAAGACAAACAAACCCCAGCAAGAAAAGGACGAAGCAGATATGAAATACAGAACAGCCAGGAAAAATCTAAGACTACTTATTAAAAGGGCTAAAGAAACGGCGTGGAAAACGATATGTCAGGAAGTCGAACAAGACGTCTGGGGGCAAGGATACAAAATTGTCACAAATAAAATAAAACCACGACAACTTAATATCTCGACAGAAACGCGAATGAAAGCTATTATAACCCTCTTTCCAACTGCTCCACTTATAATGTGGCCACTGGATACGGAAAACGCTACAAATGCATTCACTGAAGTGACCACCGAGGAGGTTAAAAAAGCTAGCAAAAAGATGAAAAACGGTAAATCTCCAGGTCCAGACAACATACCAGCAGAAATCATCAAAGAGGCAGTCAGCATACATCCAGACATAGCAGTGAAAATGATCAACGATATAAAAAAAAAAAAAAAAAAAAATATTACAAATGTTAAATCATTTTTTTTTTACTTTGTATGTGTATTAATTTTCATGAATGTAAATAATGAAATTGATTCTTCGAAACGTTCCCCCTTTACACGAGACTTGTCTCTATAAGGGGGATACACAAACTATTATGTTTTGTCCAAATTGTTCTTGTACATCATCCTTTATCTGTAAAACATTATATTTGTATTGAATAAATAAATAAATAAATAAATAAATATTTTAAGAGGTGGAATGTTCCCAAAACCATGGAAGAGAGCACGACTAGTACTATTGCCGAAGCCGGGTAAGCCTGAAGGGGACCCAGGATCTTTCAGACCTATATGCCTTCTTAATACTACAGGTAAACTCGTAGAGCAGATCATCAACAGTAGACTGTCTCAGGAGTTGAAGAATGGGATGGATCTCGCAGATAGTCAATACGGATTTAGAGAGGGCAGATCCACACTGCAAGCCATCGAAAGAGTGGTGAGAGTGGCAATAGAGGAGAGACAAAAGCCATTCAAAAAAAGACGCTTCTGTGCCATAATTACTATAGACATTAAAAACGCTTTCAACTCCGCATCGTGGGAGCATATTGTGAATGAAATCAGAACAAGAAATGTGTCCAAATACTTAGAAAGGATAGTCAAGAGCTATTTCACAGACAGATGTTTAGAGGAAGAAGACGGAAAAATCACAACCATTAGCTGCGGTGTACCTCAAGGATCCGTCCTGGGCCCTCTTTTGTGGAACATTCTGTATGATGGCATTCTTAAGCTGGATGTTCCCGAAGGGGTGGAACTAACGGCGTATGCAGACGATCTGGCCATTACCGCAATGGGAAAAACAGAGGACGACCTAATGTCAAAAGCGAATTACACACTGGAAACAATATCAACCTGGCTTAAAAGAAAAGATCTGCAACTGGCACCCCAGAAAACGGAAGCTGCACTATTGATAGGGAAGAAAAAGGTAAGAAAAGAGATAAGATTTGAAATTGAGGGTGCTGAAATTCTCCCGAAGAAAAGCATAAAGTACTTAGGAGTCATTATTGATAAAAATCTGACATTTGGAGAGCACATAAAGCACATTGCCGACAAAGTGGCACGAACGACGTCTGCATTAGCAAGAATAATGCCCCGAGTAGGGGGAGCCAGCGAGAGTAAACGAAGAGTTCTTGCATCAGTGGCGACGAGCATAATACTGTATGCGGCCCCAGTTTGGTCTAGAGGACTTGCATTTAATAAATATGCAAACATACTGCAATCAGCATACAGAAAACTTGCGATTAGAATATGTAGAGCATATCGAACTGTTTCGTATGAGGACAGCGTTCTACTGGCACGTCTAACACCGGTAAAACTCCTCATCGAAGAAAGAATAGAAATGATGGGAAAAGAACCAGGGGTTAAAAAAGTGATAGCAACAGACACAAGAAGAAAATGGCAATCGCAAAGGAAAGACAAGATAGAACTGGACGATAGAGACAAATGGATTCACAAACTTATCCCAGACATTGAACCATGGGTGATGCGAGAGTTTGGCGAGGCTGGATACCACTTGACGCAGATACTCACAGAGCATGGATGCTTTCAAGCATATCTACACAGAATAGGGAAGATCCAAAATGACAATTGCGTATACTGCGGACAGAGGGATACCGCCAAGCACACCATCTTCGAGTGTGGTCGGTGGGAACTCGAAAGAAACGCAGCGTGAAGATTAATAAATAGGCAAGTCCAACCAGACGAGCTTATTAAAGTCATGTTGGAAGGAAGACAGGCATGGGAAGCCGGTAGCCAGCTTATACATACTATAATGACCCAGAAAGAGAGGGATGAAAGGGCCCGAAAAATAACGAACGTTTAAAATGACCACCACTGCATGCGAAGCAATATCTACGGATAGTACCGCTGCAGTGGAGACGAAGAGGAGGGGTTTTTAGTCGGTAGGTCTGCCTGCGCGCAGGAGTCCGGCACAACGTCCGATGAGGATTTTCCCCTCCTCCAAAGAAAAAAAAAAAAAAAAAAAAGGATGGTTCAAAAAATTTCAAACTGGAGAATTTGTAGCAAAAACTAAGCACCGAAGTTAAATCGATGTGAACATGCAAAATGACATTTAAATTATTGAAGTTGAAACACATTCCACAGAAACTATTCAACAAATTGCAGATACACTCGGATACTCCAGGTCTAGACTACAGGAGATTTAAAAAGAAATTGGGGAAATTCAGAAACGAGGAATATATGGGTAGGTATCACATAATTTAAGTTAGGAGAACAAGTAAATATAGGTTCAACATCGCTGTAACTTTCTAGATTTGGAAGAAAATTCTCAATTTCTTCAACATCTGATTACTGGAGATGAGAAGTGGGTATTCACTCGAAGTGTGAATAATGAAAACAAAAGATTTATAAATAGCAGACTGCAACATCGACAGCTAGGCCGAGTTTAACGCCAAGAATGGCCCCTTCGCCAGTGCGGTGGGATCCCAAAGGAACTATTCATTATACAGTTCTTAAATAATTGGTAAAAATAGTGGCCAAGGATCGCTTTACTCAGTTAGACAGATCAAACAAGGCAATAAACATCTAAGATGTCCACAACGGAAAGCAAATTTTTATTTCCCAACACTTCTTGATATCCCACACAGCAAAAGTAATGTGAAAGAGAAAAAGAAATTGGGTTTTAGGTATTCCTCTCCCATCTTGTTTATCGGACCTAGATCCTCAATATACCTATTATTTAGATGAATGCAGCACCAATGGTTTGAAAAAATAAAAGAATGTGATGGAAGTTGAAAATGACCTTGAAAACTATGTTATGGCAAAATCCAGTGAATTTTACTCCAAAGACGAAAAAAAAAATCAGAAATGTATAAAAATGTTGTCCGTCAATTAATACTATTTTGTTAATTCAACCAAAGAGTTCCATAAATAGAGGGGCTAATAGGAAGAAAATTTACTTTAAATTTGTGTCCAGTTTGGTGGGAGGGACGGGAGGTGTGCGGGTGATGTTCCAATTGTGTTTAAATAATGCGCCGAAAACATTCATAACGATGACTTAGAAAATTTTAATTTTCTATATAAATGACTTATACTGCGAATGTAATGGAATTCAACCTTTTTACTTAGTGCATTGATTATATTTCAGTAGATATTTGTTTACTATAGTAACAAACTGTTTACTAAGCAACAATGTTATTATTATGTTGCTATGGTGTCGATACATTGATATACAACATGGATAACTGCATTTTTGACAAAACGATTTACCTAATGATGGTATAAAAATTCTGTATTCAAATACACATTCTTGGTGATTTCGGCAAATCCAACATAATAATAAAATGTCTTAATAACACCTTAAGAAAAATAGGGAAAAGTTTGTTAGTATTACAATGTTTAAAATGCGCAACTCTATTCTCTATGCAGACCGAGATTGATTGATTGAGATTGAGAATTGTCTTGGATAAATTCAAGATGAAACTGTATACTCATGACATTGATTAAGAAAATCGTTTGATTGAATATCATTACAAGCACAGAATAAGGAAGTTTTTTTTTATTTTAATGTTGTAAGAGATTGCAAGAACATTACGGTCAACAGAATACTCAGATACTGGTGAAAACTGAGAGATATCAATCTTGTAAAATTAAAAGAAGGAAAATATGTAGCACATAAATTTTCATGGGCCTCAAATTTAAACCAGAAAAAAGAGAAATATGAAATACTTGGACAGAAAATTATACTTAAAACAGAAATAAAGCAAACCTTGGATCACAAATTAAAATGATAAAAAAACAAAAGGGCATGAGGGTACATGAACAACGATTTCATTAAATTATGACTTGAAGAATTTTTCCATATCTAATAAGTTTGAAGGAAGATGTATATGAAGGAAATAATTTTTTTCTGTTACTTTCACTTGTGATTGCTAACCTAAGGGTTACGAGACCTGGGCCCTGTTCCAGGTTCCACTTTGCGGGGTTTTTTTTTTCAAATTATAGAATCATTATGTATCAAAATTATGTCGTTTTTTTTCATCCAAAAAAGTTAATTTTTTGACCTACCGAGACGACAATGGGTTACCTTTAACCGAATTCGCACAGAACACGGACGTTGTGCCCAAATGCTCCACAGATGGCACATGCGGGACTCCCCAGCCTGTGACTGCGGAGAACCGGTGCAATCCATTAAGCACATTGTCGAGGACTGCCCTCTGAGAGCATTCCCTGGACCATACGCAGATATCCACAATGCCACCCCCGATGCTCTTGAATGGCTTGAAAGCCTGGATGTTGCTCTGTAGGGTGCGTGTCTCCTGTATGTAGCAGATAGCATACTTCTCCATCTTCTGACGTTGCCACCCGTTGGTGGCAGAAGCCATACGAAATAATAATAATAATAATCCAAAAAAGTTATTTTTTGGAGTTACCCAATTTGCATATTGAGGTATCGATGTGTCAAATAATATTGAAATATATTGTAGAAAATATTATTAATTATTAAATGAAAAAAACATATAATAAATTGTTTTTAAGGATTAAAAGATACAATATTGTCACTTTTATTATCTTATTGCATAATTGGTGCAGTATCTCATTACACATGAGGGCAATTATTATGTAAGCAACCAATGAGATTTATACTAGAGATGCAATCGAGTCTAAAAAATGGCATGTGAAAAAGTGTGCCACCACCGAAAATGTGCCACGCTCGTGTTTTAGTCGTTGACAACAGCTCGAGCTTGACAGTTGTGTCCGCGGTAATACGGTGTTCTTGAAAATGCTGGATTTTGTGGTGAAAAAAAGTCGTTCCTCAACAGAAATCAATATAGGAAAATCCTTTTATCAAAAAGGACGTATTTTATATATTTTAAGTGCATATTATTGTGATAAAATGCTTAAAATATAAAAATATATTTGACAATTATTTTTGTTTTATTAGTAAGGCCCACATCACACTATACGGGTGCATACCGAGGGGGTTTAAAAAAAACCGCGTCTGTATATGAAACGCGTAGATACATTTTTATTTGAATTTGTAACCCAGCGGTTCAGTCGACGGCTTTCTTACTACAGCATACGTCATGGGCTCGAATCCCTGTGCCGACTATTTCCACTTTCACAACACAACTCTTCCATAGTGTGTGCAAGTTTCCAAATGTATTTGTGTTCACTTTTAATTAGCCTAAATTCGTTTAAAAAGATACACCCGTACGCGGCGTATGCAACAGTGCATAGGTATATATTTCTAGAATTTTTTTTTTTATTCTATCAAGGTTTTTTTTTTATCAATTTATTTAGAAAAAAGAATACAACTTATATTTAAACAGAGTGCTCCCTAATTAAAATTATATATGGAATTTAAGGATGTTCTGCAAACAGAGGTTTTCCACTTTCAATGAAATTTTTTACGAAATACATCATCAACTGAGAAATCGCCAGCGGTTTTTCCCACAGTGCCGTATTTCTGACGGTTCTCGTTTAAGCTGTGTGTATGAGCCCTTACCTAGCCGAACGAAATTTAGAAGCAAGTACACTATAACTAGTGTTTTTATAAAAAGGGTCATTTTTTGATTCGAATAAATAAATCATTTTTTCCATTTTCGAAAAATATTTTTATGAATGTGCTTTTAAACTGTTCGTTGTCTGCCTCGCATTAATAAAGACGAGAGATCTTTTTCAAAAGGTTCTTAGACAATTCTGACAAATACATTCAAATCTCACGCACAAAAAGAAATTTCTATTAATGTGTACCGGTAGAAGGTGACAGCACTTAGCCGTTTGGCGTATTATGTGTGACAAAGACAAAAATATTCGTCAGTAATGCTTGATTGCATATTTTTATTTAAGTTCAACTTCAAATTTACTCGTGATGCTACTTTCAAACTAAAAATTGTATGGAATTGCATCTCCAGTATAATATCTCATTGTAAGCAACACGATGCATCACCTAGCAACGTCTGTGACAGACTGAATTCATAAAAAATATGCAGCGGTTAACTGCCTCATATTGAGAACATAAAATACAAGGCAAGTAAGCCGCTCTATTTATGGAACTCTTTGAATTCAACAATTTTAAATGAACTACGATTGAAAAAATGACATTTTCGTCTGGTACCCTTAATAAAATCCAACAGCTTTGACTGTACTGCAATATGCTATACATTTTTAAAAGCAAGCACACAATGCTATTCACCTCATGTTTTGCTTCATTTGCATAAAAAATCAACTTGCTAGACAATGGAGTCGCTGATAATGACATTAATACATATTGCTGAGCTGTTGTTTTTAGTAAGAAATCCTGCAAAATGCAGTTCGAGCACTTTTTCTATGGGAATGCAATTGTGTTTGTTTGAAACTAATAAAAACGTCCTATGTAGGCATATACCTACATCAAAATACAATATTACTTACTTATATTTAAAAATTTAAGGTGTCTCCAAAAACCAACCCAAGTGTGGCCAATTTGACGATCAATGTATCCCACAAAATTGAGAAGCCACTGAGGACTTACAATTTTATCCTTTACCGAAGAGCAAACCTTTGAGACCCAGCCATGTGTGGTTTTAAACGATGATGAAGCACTGAAAAATATTATTAAAATATCAATTGTAATGTTTCATACTTTTTAATATAATTTTCTGGTTATATTGTGTTGTGACTGTGGGGTTATGCTTTGTTTGTGGACTGTACGTATTTGAGTTGGTGGTTGTGCTGTTGTTCGTGTTTGTATGTTCCTTTTAATATTCTTTTTTATGAACTGTTAAGATGTTTGCCCTAGTACAGGCTTGGCCCATTTGGGCAGCATTTACATTTGTTATACATTATCACTGTAAAATTCTGTATGTATAAAATAAATAAATAAATAAAATAAGTGTTTAGGTATAAAACTTACAAATCAAATGAAAGCTGTGCACTCATACGAAATATATCAGAGAGAAGATTGTAAAACCAGACAAGAACATTTTTCATAAGAATGAGCCAACGATCGAACAAGTTCTGTACTTTTCCCAAATAACTTGCATGCTTAGGCTTCTTGTTTCTGTTTTGAGAATTCTTCTTATTCTTTTCTGCAAGGATTTTACGAGAGCTACTGCTCGATTTCATTTCTTTACTTTTCTTCTTTAACTTGTCAGATTCTGCGCTTGGATCTTGACAATTTTCACCCCCGTTATCATTCACTGGATCACTGGAGTTTTCTTGTTTGATAGTTTTTTGTTTAGCTCCGTCCATTTTTTTGTTGGCTTTTTTTCTTGAAGTGACTTTATCTTCTGGCTGAGTCAAGAACACAAATTCTGAATCACAATTATTGTACCCAGGTTTTTCTTCCAAAAACTGGGTGTCATCGTCTTTCATCAAATCATCCAATGAAATGTATTTTCTGTGGCTTTGATCATTTTTTCCTTTGCCTTTTGTAGTTTTCGCATTGATTTCATTGGCTTCTCCATTTTCACTTCCTGAAGATATCTGAGATGATAAGAAACTTTTCTTATCTACGTCACTTTTCTTTGCCTTCTCCTCATTGAATACTGATTTATCACTTGAAACAGACTGAGTTTTTAGTTTCTCTTGCTTACTGCCATTAATCTTTAAATTGCTTTTGGTAAAATCTTTATTAGTTGTATCTTTCTTCTTGTTTTCAGGAGTGTTATTATTCCTTGGTGTCTTAGACAGCACAGCAGAGTATGAAGGTCTCATTGGTTTCACTTCAGCAATAATCCGCTTCTTAGCGCTTACTCCGGGGTCTTGAAACACTATATTATCCGAGTCCTGCTTTTTAAATATGTCGTTTTGCCTTAACATTTCAGGATCTAAGCTTACATTGGGTGACACTCGCTCTGTTGGACGCATATTAGCATGTCTTGGATTTTGGGGCACATTTTCTCTTTGAAGCAGCAAATTGGGTTGAACATTTAGAAATGTATGACCAAAGGGTGTGTACGTTCCAGAGGGGTTGCTTGTCCAATTACCAAGTAAATTGTCAATAAGTTGACTCTTAGGAGTGGACGGAACGGAGTCTCCATTAGAGGTCATGACAGGATGCAATACTTGCTCTGTTATGGGAGGTTGTGTTAACATCTGTTCTGGAGGTAGTTGTAGTTCATCTTCAACAATACGTTGAATACATGTACGATGCTTCATAGGGTTATACATTGTTGAATAATGCGCAAATGAATATTGATCCATATTTCGATTGAAATGTTCAGAGTCCGGAGCATTCAACAAAAATTGATCATTGTACAATTCAGAATCCAAAGTTTGTACATTATTTACATCAGCTGAGGGATAATTCATGTTGTAGTTTGAGTTAGGCCGTCCATATGTTCCAGGGTTGTAATTATTCCCATTTGAGGAGCAGGGTTTTGTATTATTCCTCTGGCCCATGTTATCTCCATTGTTATATTGAGTGCTGCTGGAATACACCTCTGGAAGTTGGTGAGAAACTATGTACTGTTGATGGTTCTGCAAACCCTCTGGTTGGTTGATATTAGGATTGGGATTTCTATTTTGATGCATATAAACATTTTCGCCATTCGAATTATTCCACTGTTCTGTATACATCGTTAAGTTTTTATTCCATTTTGACATTTTAATTAAAACAAACACATGTTTATATTTATCAAACACAGAGTAACGAGAATAAATCAATCAAAAAAATTGAAGTGCATCTAAAATATAAAACTCAGGAGAAATTCTGGGGCTACAAAATTATTACAACTGAGTTGGTCATCAAATACTTATTCAATTTGTTGAAAGCAGAGTGTGAAAAGCCTCTTTTGAGAGCGGAAATTTTATTTCCAGCGAATCGAAAGAACAACAAAATGACAAAACCACAAAAGTTCAGAGAAAATTTTGCATGATAGTAGCAATATTGAGTTTCTATGGAATTAAATATACTTCGTCACACTTTACATGTAGTTTTTTGTTCTATAAAGAAAAATAAAAAATATTTTTGATACGATTTGCTATTTAATATCTTGATGCCAAATTAATAAATAATAAAAAAAAACTATGTATCTTGAAAGAAACTAATAACTTAGAGAGATTATTAGTAAACCGTCTAATTTGTATAAAAGTTTTAGGAGAGGGCAAACATCTAAAACTTTATTTTTAAGACCGGTATTATGTTAATAATAATATGCAAGTGTATATCCACTAATCTACAGTGTTTCAGAAAGTATAATTCAGCAAAATTCCAGAGATAGAGCACCTCTGTCCAAATAACCCTATATAATATTTTGTTATGCGATTTTTTTTAAGTTTTCCAGTTAAATGTACCTACCTATATATTTTTTTGTTTTTTTTTTTTACCTAGGTATATTATATTACTGATCAAGTCTATTCTATGTCCATTTTTATCAAAGACGTAAGAAGTTTTATATTTTGTGATTGAATAAGGTTTAAATATGGTTTAAATCAAGTGAGGACGGATTATTTCTTTTAAATAAAGAATTTATTAATTATAATAATTTATTTATTATAAAGAATTAAATCCAATTAATTATTGTCTATAGACACAAATCGATAAAAAAATACTCTATGACATATTTGAGTGACAGTTTCCTTTCGGTTCCTCCGTCTTGTTCATTTTTTGCCGTGGTACTTCTTCGGAGGTGTCTACCAATATTTCGCGATATTCGCTACATATCGACCATGGGATCTAAATTATTACACTTTACTTCAAGAGCTAAGGTAAAAAAACATGATTTTTAGTATTTCTTTCTCAACTCATTACTTGTTATTGTTTTATTTCTATCGGAATGTTATGCAATACATCATGTCCTTGTCAATTTTTGTTGTATATCTTTTTTATATCACTAACAAATCGAAACCAATTTGGACAATTAGCCAATTCGTGTTGTCGTTGGTGTTGGTCGTTGTTTTATAGTTCGAAGTGATTGAATCATGTTTTTTAAGTATAATGGATCACCCTGAAGACAACTAAGTACAGCTATGAACTATTTTTTATAGGTTGAAGTCTGTCATCCAAAATAAGAATGTGAGACCAATTACTGAAAGAAGTAATATTGATAAATCCGTTCAGTATATAGTAAGCATTTTTGAAATCTGCCTTTTAGTGAATGTTTGGTGAATTACATTCTAAATGATGTCTGAGGAAAATATGAAGATGGAGACCAAAGAAAATGCATTAAGTAGTCAGGAAGAGAAGGAAATATTGAATAAGATTTATGGTGCTTTAAGTGATGCTGGATATATCAGAGCTAACTTCAACGGATTGACCCCATTTGATAAAATAGCTGGCGGATTAATGTGGTGCATAACTGGATCCGATAATCTGGTCAATATTGGATTACTCTTTGGTTATGGAGAAGAATTAAATATCAAGAAAAAAATTTTGCTCTCTGAGAGAATCATAAATGCTCTCCTTCATACAGCAAAAAGATGCCCTCTAATTCTTCAGCCACATCAAATCATGGGCTTGGATGTAGATAAGATTTTTGGACTTGTGGTTTGGTTAATACAGCAAAACTATATTTTTAATAACATATCCTACCTCCCTCCGAAGTCCGTGGATGCATTGGTTTCAGCAATAACTGATCAAGTTTCAACGGATGCAATCTTTTTGTGTAATATTTTAAATATTTTGGACAAATATCGACCAAGACGGAAGTTTAAACATATAAGTTTAAAGGATTTGGATATTTTGGATAAGTGTATTTACGAGTACGTAAATATTGCGTACATAATCAAAGATTCCATGTTTAATTATGATCAACAAAAGCAATACATTCAATCTCATTTAGTTAGTGTAGAATCAATTGAGTGTAATGGTCTTTCTGTTGAGGATATAACCAATCAATCGCATTATGATCTACTAAATGAGGAATTGCATGTAACACTAGCGATAGAAGATAAATCGAGCGCTGTGAAAGAAATAGAAAAATGTGAAAAAATTATTGGTAATTTACAAGTTGAATATGACTCATTGTATCAAGAAATGGATCAGGATACAAGTATTTTAGAAAATATGAAGTCAGTTAATAGAGAAATGGAATCAAACTTGTCATTCTCTGATGACCAGTCCAGCGATGAATATCAGAATCTCATTGCAATGGTGCACGAGACAAAAAATATCAGAGATGAATATTCCAAGCTGCGATCGGAGTATATAACCAAGCAAGAGAGGAGTAAAGATAGAACAGAGTTCATTTCAGAAGATGATTTCAGTAAGCAAATTTTGTCCATTGAAGAACTGAATGCAAGTATTGCAGAGTTAGAAGAGAAGTTAGCTTTAGAGGATATAGAAATCAGCGAATTGGAAAAATTGCTAGACCAGCCCGGGCCTGCGGAGCTCACAATGTATCAGAAACGTTTTTACGAACTCTATGATCAGATTGCCGCCAACACTATTGAAACTAGGCAATTTTACGACCTGCACAATACTCTAATTGACACCAAACAGTACATAGAAAAGGAGATCAACTTGTTGAATTCAGTTCTGGATAATTATTCAAGAGCCATGTCTTCAGCAAATTATAGGGAACAATTTTTCAGTCAGTTGGAGAGTATTGTGGATTGGGTTAATCAAACTAGAGTTAAAATAAATCAGATTTACTCATCCAAGAAAGAAGCAAGAGACGGGCTACATCAACAATGGCTTACGTTGATGGAGTTAGAACGGGAATATGCTCTTGTTGTTAGTCAACTTAATTCTGCTGCTACCCCAGAAAGAGTTTTAAAAAATGCTTAGTTAATCTTCGTTGTCATAAGTTTCCTAAAAAATGTACCAGTGCTTATTAAAGTCTTTATTATTGCTATAATAATTAATTGAATAAAGCCTTATATTCCATATTATGTATAGTTTAGGGTGAACACGTATGTACTGATAACTCTTATCAATGTGGCATTTGATATCCTATGTATATATTTATAAACTATTGTTTATAAAATATTGTATGTATAACTTTTTAATGATAATATACCTACCTAATATTATTATTATCTATCTTTGATACAAAATTTTATAAAATTTAATTCTTATAACTTTGTATGTTAATCTTTTGTAATAATTAATATACAAGCCTTAATTTTATATAATGTATCACTACTGCTTTTTATTTAACCCTAGAAAGATAATCATATTGTGTAGTACGGAAAAGATATTCATGCGTAAAATTGACGCATGTTTTTTAATTAGCTGCAGGTCGAGGATTATAAATTATTTTTCAACATTTTTTTTGTGATTATTTATTAACACATATATAAAGATAATAATACAAAAGAAAATTTACTTATGTACTTTTATTTATTAAAAAAAAAATCAAAAACTTAAACTTCTTCTAGAAATCATCGAAATTTTTTAACACTTACTCTTTCATACATAAACTGATTTTTTTAATACAATAATCAACTTTTTTCAACACAAATGCAACAATTAGCATATCTTATGAATATTAGGAAAATATTGTTATAAAATATCTGTTACAAACAGCTTTGGAACATTTCAACGACATAATATAATTTTTTAACATTTTTTGTAGGACCCTTTTGCCTTTCGCCTTATTTTCGAAGGGCAAAACGAACAATAAATACGTTTTTTTGCTACTGGCTCATCTTCTTTCTTCATCTAGCTTCTTTTTTGTCGCTCTGGACGTCATCTTCACTGTCTGTATCCTCACCGAGAAGCTTGTCATCGTCCTCCATGAAAGAGGCCAGGATATGGTCTTCGTCTAAGTTTTTATTCCCCATTGTATAATATTTTTACATAAAAAGAAAATTGCAATATAAGTTTAATATTAAAAACTTAAAATTAAAACAGATAAGTACATAAACTAATAAAATTATCACTTAAGTCAAAATCATAAAAGTCACTTAAAAGATAATCATGCGTAATTTTGACTCACACGTTCGTAATATTTCGAAATCGGTGACACTTACCTAGTGTACACCTACACCATACGGTAGTTCCCAGGGACAAAGGAGATTACCTAAACGCACGGATCTGGATTTGCGCTACTTAGAAAAAGAGAGCAATAATTCGCAATCGCATGCGTAAATTTTACGCAGACTATCTTTCTAGGGTTAATTTTTAACTCCTAACTTCAAGAGATTTAGAAAATGTTTCTCTTTGAAAAAATTGTTTTATTATAAATTCATTTCTATTTAAATAAAAATGAAACTATAGCTCTACCTCAAATTTCTTTCTAAATAATTAACTGGTTTTAAGAGATGGCCGTCTCCATTATAAAAAATCAAGACTGAATTTCTGTTTATTTGAATAAGTTCACCCTTTGATTATATCCAATGTTTTTCATAATATTCCCCTAACAAAACTGTTTATTTATTTATAAAATACCAATAAGGGATTTTTTCTAAAATTTGCACCTTAGTTTTGTCCAATGTCATCTTGAGTCTAAAGTCATATGAAAATGATATTTTGTCTAGTTCTTACTTCGTTATTCTGAGACAGTAGAATTGGTGATTAATATCGAGATTATAAGGATTCTGTATTAAGAGATTTGGCTGCTCAAAAAACTGGCTTATTTATTACCAACAGAAATGATTTATTTTTTACTTCCTTCTTAAGTTTAGGTTTTGTACATTGTAATTTTACCTATATTTATATTTAACATTGAAGTATTTGATACTCTTATTAAAAAATATTTCGATTATAAAACAGTTTGACTTTTACTTTGTGAGAAGCCTATCTTCCCTTTACCTTTACTGTACTGTAATGGATCATCCTGCTCAATATACTGTGCCATATCTCCATTATTAAATGAGTAGTATTCCCCGAAAAATCATAAATGTGTGGTGAAAATCTACCAGAATATTGAAAATAAAAAACACAACTTTGCAAAGTATCACTTTTATTTTTTATAAAAACCAAAATATTTTGGTTTTTATAAAAAATAAAAGTGATACTTTGCAAAGTTGTGTTTTTTATTATCATTATGGAAAAGTACCACAAAGTTGATAAAAATACTTTAAATAAATTACCAGAATATTCTTTTTCGTAGCAGCCTTTGCCATCCACTGCTGGATTATCGCCATCCACGCATATTATTTCCTAAAATTTTTGAACTTCACATGATATATTAAGCAGGTTGTCGAGGACGTCCTTCCTCATTGGCCCATGGTTAACACTGTTCACCGAGTTTGTTTACATAAAATGTATTGCATGGTTTCCAGAGGATGCAAATGTCCAGGAGGTGTGGATAGGTACTTGAGAAATAATCTCTGTTTAAAGCATGGACATGAAATAGAAGTGTCTTATAATACACACAAAGAGTTCTTCCCCCATCTACTAGAATAGTAATATAGCATTATAATGACTGGTATTCTCAAATTCACGTTCCAACTCAACGCAAGAAGCTCTTGCTTAGAACTTAATCGGTTGCCGTAGTTACGTTACTTATGTATTGGATAAAACATTTTCAGAATAGATCATTGACTATTATTCTGAAAGGAAAAACAGACGATTGAGTTGCATCGTATCCAATTTTTATTGAGACTTTTGACATTTATCTATTCTGAAAATGTTTTATCCAATAGATTAGATGCGTAACTACTGGCAACCGATTAAGTTCTAAGCAAGAGCTTCTTGCGTTGAGTTGGAACGTGAATTTGAGAATACCAGTCATTTATAATATGTTTTATAAATTTAATCATTTTACATTCACAACATTCTCCGTTAGATAAAAATCAAAGTTTCTAACAGATATTGGATTGCAAAATTTGCCATAGCTAGGAGAGAAAGAGATATAAAACTTAAATAAGGAAAGGTTTTAGATATTTTTGTCTAAAGGATGATGATTTCTTAACAGAGAGCTGGCTGGTATGGAGTAAGGTGTTTTTCCACCACACACGATGCTGATTTGGTTGTTATCGGAACTGGCCCTGGTGGATATGTAGCAGCCATAAAAGCTGCCCAGCTTGGGATGAAGGTATTCTATACTTAATATATTATGTTTTATTTGATAAAAAGGCAATTTGGAAATCAACGACCAGTCCTTAAATCTAAAGAAAATTGTAAAACACTGCTTTAAAACTAATTATTTTAGAACCGAGTATGCTCTGCCTTTTGATTTCTAAGTACTGGTTTTCTAAGTTTGGATTTTTTGGACTTCTCTCCTTGCCATCTTGTCTTAGACTGGACAGAGGGCCTAGACAAAATACAGTTGGCGATCGACTACAAACGAATTCTTCGACAATGTAGAGTAGGAAGAAAATTAGCTGTGCACTTTTTATATTTTTATACAAGTGTCATTGCTTGGTTTAAATAATTGTTTACATGTTCCAGTGGACAGATAATTTTTTCGCACTATACATTGGCGAAATCTTCGTTTGTAGTCGAACGCCAGTTTGAATTTGTCTACGGGGGCAGGTCAATTGACTCTTGAGGAGATTATCTTTATCCGCTTTATTTAATTTATTTACCCATTAAATAACAGAAAACATGGTAGAACTAATAAGATATCTTACAACAGGCATCTGTCACCTAATAGTTTATGTCATCATAATATAGTGTTAATTTATATTTACTTTGTACATTTTGTGTTCATACAATATTCAGAGCATTATTATTGATTCTCTGTAGACTTAACGTTTATTTCAAAGCGGTTTAGTCGTTTATTTTCATGGTGGAGGTCATAGATTTGATCTCTGGTACTGACTGTCTTCCGCTTTTACAACATAAGCCGTGAAAGATGTCTTGAGAGTGAGCACAGATTCATTTCTAAAAAAAAAATTTATATTTCAAGGTAGTAGCCGTTGAAAAAGATTCTACATTTGGCGGGACTTGCTTAAATGTTGGATGCATACCATCCAAGGCTTTGTTAAACAATTCCCACTACTACCACATGGCTCATGGTAGCAATCTTCGCGATCGAGGCATCAACGTAGAAGGAGTCTCCCTTGACTTGAATAAAATGATGGATGTAAAGTCGGGAGTAGTCAAGGCCTTAACAAGTGGAATTGCGCAATTATTCAAGAAAAATAAAGTAAGTGTTAAAAATAAACTAATTTCATTGGTTCTATGATGTGAAATATAATTTTCAGTGTAATCTCTTATAACAAGACAATATTCTTAATCATCATTTTTTATGTAAACTGATTTATATTAGCTGCACACACATTTCTATTTATTTAATGTATAAAAATGTTTCTCTTTTGAGCAGTTTTTTCAGAATATGAAAATTACTTGACAAAAGAGGTTCTCCTTATGAGTAACTCTACTTTATAAATATTATTGATAATATTCTTTTATACAATAGTAGAGTTAATAAATGGCACTACCTTTCCAATAAAGAAAACTGCGTGTTTGGATTTTGATGATACCCAGTTTCTATAAGTACGAGTAGAGAGGTCTGATGAACTATATTGATTCTTATCTCGAGAACATTTTAGTTAAAATCTAAAAAAGGGGATTTTTAGTTCATCTATTTTAATACAATTGTCCCCCTTTTAACAATTGCTTAAGCATTTGTGTAAAGACGTAGGATATGTATGTGGAATTTATTTGTAGATAACAGCAATTACTGGCACGGGAGAGATTACCAACGTAGGACAAGTTACGGTTACAAAATCTGATGGCAGTGTGGAAACTGTCAACACTAAGAATATTTTAATAGCTACTGGATCAGAAGTCACTCCCTTCCAAGGAATTGAGGTTAGTTGACGACCAATTGACCATTTGGCAATCACATATTGTATTGTATTGTGAGTTTATTTGTACGAAATAAATTAATAAAAATATATTTTTCAGGTTGATGAAGATACTATTGTATCCTCCACAGGTGCCTTGAGTTTGAAAAGGGTTCCTAACCATTTGGTCGTCATTGGTGCCGGAGTTATTGGCTTGGAACTTGGTTCTGTATGGCAACGTCTAGGGGCTAAAGTCACCGCTGTGGAGTTTCTTGATTCAATAGGAGGTACATCCATATATCTTTACTTTTTTGAAACTTAATTAATAATCTATGATTTAAAAAAGTTTGTTCTTAGGGTGGGTTTTTCGATCGTTAGTAATAGCAAAGCGTTAGTGATAGTTGTCATATTTTAGATATTTTAGTCATAAAAAATGTAATTTTATCATAATATCGCTTGATGAAAAAAGTTTGTAAGCATTGTGATGTTGGTATGCATGTTAATCGATTATCATTTACTTTGATATTCCTTACCATCGAGTAACACCTGATAGCAAAGTATTGTGCTAATACTTTACTATTACTCGCGGGGTCGAAAAACCCACCCTTAGAGAAGTTCACAAGCACTAATTGTGAACCAGGGAAGGGGCAATTCTGTTATACTGTAAATAAATATGAAACATAACGAGATTGACAGTAGTTTACAGATCTATTCTGACATTTACTCTAGCTGTAACATTTATTTTATTTATTTATTTATGTGTACATGTACCTATGTATTTTTGTTTGACTATGTGCATTTTTTTTTCATTATTTTGACCACAATATTTAATTTCTTTCTAAATTTCATCGACATTTATTCAGCTTTCTGACCAGAATTTAATCATATCTGCATGACATTGATATTTTTATATCTGCGTTTGAGAGTAACATTTTTAATATTTCGTGTAATGTTCTTTTCAATAATATGTGCTTAATATCGTCAAGAGTTTGTTTTGAATTATTTAAATGTTAGTCTATTTGGGTGTTATTTCTTCTTTTTTTGTAGTGAAACATTTTTTTTTGGATTTGTGATCCAATAACTGGTAATCTAAACTAATATATTAAGCTGAAACCATTTTATGTTTCAATGTTATGATGTCAGAAACTATCTATCGGATTTAAAATATGCATTTATGTTGATATCCTTTATCTCGGAGAAGACTTTAGTCTATTTGAAATCACCTTACGAATCTTAGAGATATTATTTGTAAATTCATTACGAAAAAATCACACAACATGATGGCAAAGAAATGACATGCAAGTTTATTTAAAATAATCTATATAGCAGAATAATGTTTACTGGATTAGCTAGTATAAATATAAAAGTTGTAGTGCAAATTAAAGACACAACATAATATTTTACACTCATGATAGGTAAATGTAGAGCGACCTTAAATATCTCATTTTAAACTTTTGATATTTCATCAATTATTAGTTCTTTCTTCACCAAAGATAACTTTTTCAAGGTGTCGGCATTGACATGGAAGTTGCGAAAACCTTCCAGAAGATCTTAGCGAAACAAGGATTGGAATTCAAACTTGGCACCAAAGTGATGGGAGCTACAAGGAACGGAGATAATATCACAGTAGAAGTTGAATCAGTCAAAGATGGAAAGAAAGATTCTGTAAGTAGACTAGATATTTAAACTTCTTTATTTTGAGAAGGTTCAACTATATTTTTTAAGCTATAGGATACTTTTCATTGTTATGGCCAATACAATCTGTGTCATTTAGTATCAAGAACCTTGCAAATGCAAACATTTTTGTGGCAATGAGTAGGTCCCGTGCATACAGTAGGCAATCGTCTATTTGCCATAAGATTGTTGTATTTTCAAATATGCTTACTTTTTTCAAGTCTCTATAAAATACAAATACCTGCATAAAAGTTTTTATTTGCTATCCCGATTGTCATAATAATGTAAAGAGACAAGAACCGTGTGAATAAATATAGCTCCACCATATTATTTTCGCTAAAAAAGGTTACTCGCCTAGCGTAGTAATTATTATTACCAATAATTAATCTATTCTACTTCTCTTTTTTCTCGATATACCTTTCACCTACGTACCCCACAAACCAAAATATGACAAAGTTACGAGATTTTCGTTTTTATAATTCCATATTAATTTATTACTCAAATGGTTTTTAATATTTTAGCTTGAGTGTGACTTCCTTCTCGTGTGTGTTGGAAGACGGCCGTACACAAAGGGCTTGGGATTAGAGAAGATTGGTATCATCACAGATGCCCGAGGCCGTATTCCCGTCAATGAGACATTCCAAACGATCGTTCCTGGGTAATGATTTTATCAATACATTTAAGTGTATGAAAATTTATGCATTTCTACAGTTTTCTAGTAACCTGTTCTAAGGCCTGTTATGAAATGATAATAATTTTTATATCCTTTTGTTGTAGTGTTTATGCTATTGGTGATTGTATTCATGGTCCAATGTTGGCGCACAAGGCCGAAGATGAGGGAATTGTTTGTGTAGAAGGAATGACTGTAAGTTTCACTAATGAAGCTGTTGTTTGCTGCCATACTTACATTCATTCAATCTACTTATTAATTACGATTTTCAGGGCATGCCAGTTCACATAGATTACAACTGTGTTCCATCCGTCATTTACACTCATCCTGAGGTTGGATGGGTAGGAAAGAGCGAAGAAGACCTGAAAAAGGCTGTAAGTGATAGACTTTATCAAAAATACAGAATTTTCATCATGATAGTGAATATATTTGATACCTTTGATGTTTGTTGCAGGGTATTTCATACAAAGTTGGCAAATTCCCATTCATTGCCAACTCTAGAGCTAAGACAAACAGTGACACTGATGGATTTGTAAAAGTATTGGCAGACCAAGCCACTGACAGGATTCTTGGCACACACATTATTGGTCCTGTGAGTAATATTTTTTAGGTAATATTGAACTAGGTATTATAAATGTCTGTAACCAAAAAATAACCAATATTAATTTCATAGGGTGCTGGTGAACTAATCAACGAAGCTGTTCTGGCTATCGAGTATGGAGCGGCAGCCGAAGATGTAGCCAGGGTTTGCCATGCACATCCGGTATGAGTTTTTTTAAAATATATTATTATCAGCCGTTGGCGTCTTTTGTTAGTCAGTTAATAAGTTTTCCTTTATTTTATTTGCAGACATGTGCAGAGGCTCTTAGAGAGGCTAATCTCATGGCGTACTGCGGAAAGCCGATAAACTTTTAAATGAAGCTTAATTATTGTATAGATAAGTCACTGTATATATTAGGTCTATGTACGCACGTCACTGAAAAAAATAACAAGGTTGGCATCCATAATTATAAAAAAAAAATTGTACTGTTTTCTGTTTAATTTATTTATTGAATAAATATTGTTGCATTTCACCATTTTTGTAAGCTTGCTTTTCAATTGAACCTTCTCTAATTTTTTTTTATTAAGATTATCTTAAGTGAAAAATGGTCACAAGAATCTAGACATAATTAGAACCTTGTTCACCAACAAAGCCAATAGGCAATAAAGATGAGACATTAACAAAAATGGATATAGTTATATCAGGATATTTTTATTTTAAATTATTTTGGCGGTTACAATACTTTACTTTATAAATGTAGAGTACTGATTAAATGTTGCCATACAAACGACTGCAGCGCCCTCAATTATTTTCTACTCTTTTTAGCTAGACTGTAACTATATCAATTTTTCGCCATAGTATATATATTTGGTGCCAGGGCGCCAAATACATGACAGCAGTCGCAGTCTTTAAATTTGGCTGCGCTCTTGTTCTCAGTAATTTTTTTTTCAATGAATCTGTATTCACTCAAAGTGAACACAAATACACTCATTGACTCTTTCACAGTAAGCTACATAAAGCTTGTGTCGTGAAAGAGGAAGATGGTCGGCACCTGGGATCGAACCCACGACCTCCGCACGCAACATTGCGAAAGCCGGCGCCGTAACCGCTAGACCACCAACCACTTCCAACTTTTATCTCTATATTTCATTAATTATTAAATATCTACTTGGTGCATACATGAGATTTTTCAACATGTTGAGAATTCTCATGATAAGCAGTTTCGGAGACTTAAACATTACCACCTAATGGCAAACGTTGTTAACGTAAAGTGATCACACTAAGCCAGCCTTCGAAATAACAGTAGAAGACGGTCGTAATCCCATGGTGGTTTGTTCCATTTAAAAATAGAACATCAGTGATGAATTGTTGGAGTCATGAGTTGTTACATATTCAGAAAAAACTAAATTGCTTTTGGATAATTTATTTAAGCTCAATCAATAAAATTACACAACACATTGAACAAAATAAAGCATTTATCTAGAACAGTTTCTTTGGAATTAAGGACAGCAAAAGTATGAATGATATTGATCACAGTCATGGCATTTTCCAAATGCATAATACATAGCCTGATTCAATTCCATTAAAGAAGTAAAATACATTATAAGATTCAATTTACAAAATTAACACAAAATGTGAATTTCTAAACCTGCTAATTATTAGTGAGAACATAGCCAGTGGGGTGAACCTTAAGTCGGATACTGGTGAAACTTCCATCTTAAAGATTCACAATCACTGACTATTAGTCGAAACGTCTAACTTCATCTAATTCCTACATCGCCCCCTAATATGAATTGAGGGTAATGATTCCAATGTGGATCGAGTTTAATAAATACAGTTAGTTACTTGCTTTAGAACCTATGGACAAAGATTGGGGTCTATAAAACAGGCCTATATCAGCTAGGGCCAGTGTAAGTCACAATTTTGAGACTAAGCTTAATCCCCGAGTTAAGAGCCACACGAAAACCTGTCCAAACATAAAACTTTAAAACAAATACAGACATAAAAAAAGCCAATTTTTTAAAATACATTTATAATATAATGTAAAATTTGGATTAAGTGTAGAGGAGTGCGTGGAAGGAGTAAATATCTAACCAAGATTTTTGAGGTGCAGATCAATAAAACAATTCATAATAATTTATAAGTTTGTCAATAACAATCAAAGGATGCAAATGATTATGTACACAATTTTAAAAGATAAATAACATAATTCAATCTAAAAGAATAAAAATATATAAACATTTGTAAATTTGTTCAAAATTACACATTAATACAATGCATCAAACAATTCATAACATAGAAGAGTCTTTACAGAGTTCATAACATATATAACAAAAAATAAAATGAGATCCTTATAAAACATTTGACTGCAAAATAATATAATTAACTATTTCCTAAAAACAATATTTACAATTATTTATAATACCTATGACAGTTGAGCCAAGTGTAAAAGAGTAATTTAGAGATGCCATTAAAAAGTATATAAAATTTTACAAATTTACCAAAGTTACATTGAGCTTATAATTTTATGAGTATATTCAAAATTATGTGATTATTGTAATATTATATTGCATTGATTTCTACATAATATCAATTAGATTATATTTATATAAAGATCTAATTGCACTAAATAAATAATTCATCGTAAAAAGGAACTGCATAGCAATTATTAAAAAAAAACTACCAATGGGACATGATTTTAATGTATCATCTCAACTACCAATATTTTAGTAAATTATCACAGAGTTCCAAATTAAATGTAGGAGAAAGATGTTTTTGATAATCTATGTTTTCTTTATTGCAGAATATAGCCGACGCCATATTGATGACGTGGCCTTCATTTACCACTTCTGACAGTATCTTCTCCAAATCGCTCATGTTCAGTTCATTGTCTATCCAGAACAGCGTAGCTTGGTTGACGCATTCCGACCAAATATTCGAATTTTGAGGCAAAACTTTCAAAATAGATTTTACAATGAGAGAGGCTTCTTTGGTTATGTCATTGGCAGCTTTCTCTTTTGGATTAACTTTTTGTTTTGAAAACAAGTAATCGCTTTCGTCACACAGACAACATAAAGGATTTGCAACGTTATCCGTGTATTCACAACCTAGAAAATGTCTACTTTGCTTTTTTATTCTTTCCAATATAATTTCTTTAATGTAATCTTGTTTCTCGGCAATGTCAATGTCGTCGTGTTGATAGTAAAGAGGTATTTTAAAATCTACAGTATTTACAAACAGAGCATTAAGTTTTAGGCTCAACGCTTCGGAGTAATCTTTCCTCAAAATTGATAGTTGAGATCTAAGATGAATATCTAGTAAAGGGGTATCATCATCGATGAATCTATGTAGATGAGATAACGTATTCAATGCCCACTGAGGATTTTCAAAATCCTCCATAGACGATATCGGATTGGAAACACGTTCGTAGCTGGATTCCATAACATTTACATAAGTTGTTTCCAAAATATTATTTGGTAAAATGAAATGTCTGAACATTTTTTGGGCCGGGGACCTGGAATTCGGGAGTCTTAGAATTCTTTTTGTATTTTTAAGCTTGACTATATGAAGGGCGCCTTTGACGTTTACATCCTGAAACTAACAATATTTTATTAATTAGTTAACATTTTTAACAATACAAAATTATAAAGCAATTAGGTTAATTTTGATTGTGTACATACCTGTTGATAAGAATTTCCTGCAATAAACAGCTTCCCTTGAAGATTGAGGAAAATGGTAAAGTCACTACCACATTCTACATCAGCCAAGTATCTTGAAGAGGGCTTTGGTTCAACCGGTTCCTTTTTCTTTAACGACTTTGAAGAGTGACTGGAATTCTTTTGTTGATAGCAATCCTTGGTGTGATGATAGGATGCATTGCCAGTGGGAATATTAACAAAAATGCTCTTTGGAGGGGATTTTGTTTTGTTATCTTCTACATTTGGGATCTCCACATGAGTGGGTATCAGAATTTCTTTTTGGTCTCCAGAACCTGAAAGAAAATCAAATTTGCAAAATAAGTAAAGACAAACTGTCATATTATATAAGCCAGTGGCCTTGCATATTACCAGTTGATTGGCTCATAATATGGCAAATACCTTGAACTGGAAAAGGAAAGTCAATACTAACCTAGTTGACCATCCAAATTGAGGCCCCACACATAGAGTTTCCCAAATTCGTCTAGTATACAAGAGTGGTGCCATCCCGCAGACATCTGTTGAAATTATACAAAATAAATGATTCCTTATGCATTTCTTTACTTTTTTACAAATGAAACAGGTGTAAGTACATCACTTGATAGTTTATTACCTTCACAATTTTGCCATTCACATTAGATATGTTAACTTTGCTAGGATAGAGGTGAGGATTCTCATCAACTGGCGTAGGAGAAGGTGGCAACTGTTCTCCGTTATCTTTCTGTTGACCTTCGTCATCTTTTGTGAACCCTTTAGATCTCCTAGCCCCACGTGCACCTACTCTCAAGCTTTGGGGGCTCGATCCCCAACACCAAACTTCATTAGCTGCGGTCAAAGCCAGCTGAAATTACAATTGTTTTGAACTATTCCGCAAACAAGGTTAGTTGTTTGTAATAATCGGCTAATATTGTTTTGTTTCATACTCACAGTGTGAAAGTAACCAACAGCTATTTTAGTAACAGGGCTCGGTCCAAGATTGACTTCGTATGGTAAATTGCATTTGTGTCTGTCGGAATGTCCAATTTGCCCAAAAGCTCCGCTTCCACATACAAGAATCTTGCCAGACTTGGTAAGAATAGAAGTGTGACAAGCACCACATCCAACTGATATAACCTGCAATAAAATGTATATTTTTCATTTGAATTGAATATGCATGGATTTAGAATGAATTCAATATCTTGGTCTTAGAATTTTGAGCACAGCAGAGATTTATTTCAGAAAGTCAAATAGCTTTTTAGAAAGATCTTAAGCACAGAAAACAGGTTTTTGAGATGTGGTATTATTTAGTTTTAAAATTTAAACATGGCTTTTAAAATAGAGCCATCACATTTTTGTTATCACCATGTCGTACTCTGAATGCAAAATTTTGGTCATTCTGTTTAGAAATCCCAAAGAAAACTCAAAAGTGTTCAACACGGTGAAGGCCAAAACGAGATGGACATGTTTCAATGGTCAGCCACAGTAAGTGGTTCGAAGTATCAAAATAAGCTGGCTGGGCCATTTTTTCTTTTGAAGATATCCATAATATAGTTGTTTTACAATCCAGGTAAGAAGACTAAGGGAGGAAAGAATCTCTATTCATCAAATAGCTGGATCTAAAGTAGGGTGATCAAAGTTGCAGTTTCCATCTAGTGAATAAGTACATGTTCAGTGCGGTGCGAATTGTCTTTACATCTGTTAAACACAGGGTGTCTGTGTCAAGAAAATTTGTTAGCACATGATTCAATGAGATATCTTGATAAAGAAGAAAATAATCTGCCATTGTTTACCTTTTCAGATTTCAAAGTTATAACTTTTTTTGGAATATGCTCGTCAAATATTGTTCCATGTGCGAGCTGTCCGTGAACGCCCCAACTGAAACAGAGTGTTTTGGTGCTGAATGTGCTATGGTATAAACTTTGCTGAATATGTGGCAATGTTTCTACACACTGGCATTTAAACAACTATCGTAAAAAACAATTTCAAATTTGCAGATTTGATTGAATAATAATTACTATGTGACAATATTTTATAAGCATAAGCAGGATTGATTATTATTGACTTACCCCCAAGTGTATAAAGCTCCTTGATCTGTTATGCACGCTGAATGATACTGGCCAGCAGTTACGTATGTAATTATTTCATTCTTCCAATAAAATTCTTTTTTCTTTGGCATATTTCCCCCCATGACACCGATCAATATGAAAGTATCTTGAGAATATCTGATATTTGAACCTACACCCAGTTGACCAAACTGATTATCCCCAAGCGCATATAACTGTAAAGAGTGAACAAAATAAATGTGTTGTCATAAACATTTAATCGCTGTGGAATATGTACGCAAAAAAATAAACAATTTACCCCATTATCTGTGAGTAAGAGTGTGTGATTCCTGCCACAGGCAACACTGATGGCTCTGCCAAATAAATCCAAGTCCACGTTTAAATACCCTAATGAGCTGTCCATATGTTTGATTTGCACTTTTCCATTGTGAGTGACACCCCAATGCGTGTGTCCAGCCGATATCGTTGTAGGATATGCTCTATTTGCTTCTGGATTATTATTTTTCACGGCTGTACTTGATAACTCGTTTATAGAATTTTCATTTGGAATCAACGTTTCAGGTGTAACATATTGCATTCTTGAATATATAGTTGATAAAACGCCAAAAAATATACGAATGAGTCTTTTCATTCCACTTAGCTGAAAAAAAACGAATGATAAAAGTGAAAGTGAAGTAAAATTGATCCTAATATTATATACTACTAAATATTTGATAAAATTAATTATTCTATATTAAGACTGTTTGAATTTTTAATTATCAATTTAAAATTTGAGTTGCTGGCTTCCTATATGTATAAGCCAACAACATTTACAGACCTCGGTAGCCTAGTGGCAAAGGCTCCGACTTCAGATCAAGAGGTCCCGGTTTCGATTCCCGGTGGGGTCAGAAATTTGTTTTTACACTTGAAATTTCTACTCGGGGTCGGAATCCTGTCTCAGATTGGACGGGACCGGTTGTCCGGTAGAGAATGCTTCAAGCATTAAGTTCCGCCGGCTATACTGACACCCACTGACACTGAGAAGAGTGTTATTTAATACGCTATAAGAATTTTCTTCTTTTTCTCTTATGAATATGGCAACCAACTCTCCAGAGAGTCATCCATGAAATATAAGAATTTTTAATGTACATAACTTACATAGCCATTAGGTTGAGAAGTACATAAGGCTTTGTACACAATGTAGTAGCAATCTTGTAATGGACTCATCCAAATGCAGAGATTCTGTAAAAAAAAATGTAAATCAGAATCTATGCATATAGGTTATACTTTATTATTTGAATAAATAAATATTTCAAACATACTTTTAATAAATAATCATCGAAGCTTTCATAATACTGTTCTATGTATTTCATCAACGGCATTGCAGCATCACAGATAATAAATGGCGAGAATGGTTTATGCAACAAGGCACCCCACAATCCTCGGCAGGGCGTAGAAATTCTTTGCACAAGAGACTGAAAGGACATCCAGAACATTCCTTTCCCAAATGATATTTTGGAGATGGCATTCCACAGTCCAAGATCCGCACATAGAGCTAAACACTCTGGCACTGAGAACTGGGTGTTACTTTGAATGTAGTTGATTCTGAAAAAAAAAAAAAAAAAAAACAATAAATGTGCTTGGAATTTCATTATGATACAATATAACAATAAAATTTATTTTTCTTAATGCTGATTTTTACATTACTACATTATGCATATAAGCAAATTGCTTGTTCTCCAACGTAAAGGTAACTTTTATCCAGGAAAAAAAGAGATTATTTCACAAGTCATTTAGTATCACTTTGGGTTGGCTGGAAGAGATCCTGCGGGATAAGTCCGCCCTTTGATTCTCATGAATGAATTGTATCACGGCTGCATTTTTAGTAACAATAAAGCATTATTTATTTATTTATCACTCATCTAGTATCAGCATACTCTTTTGGCAATGGCAATCTTTTGCCACTTTGATCACAGAGCGCCGTCGAGCCCAATGCCCACCCAAAAGTTAACAACGAATTTTGCGGCGATGTTTGCAATATCCTCTATAGTATGAACTTCCCCAGGTGGTATTGGCGTTTGCACATTAATGGTATGCACTCGTACAGAATGTGAAGTGGTGTTTCTAAGGCCTCCACACACAGGAGTTCTTACCATGATGGGTAGTTTTGTTCAACAATCATGTTATTAATCTAAGTCAACAATAATAAGAAGTAGGTATAGTTACTGCACTTACAAATCAGTGTCATCTTGATACATCACCATTGACACGAGGACATGGGCCATAAAATAAATGTTTCCAGTAGACACAGACTGTGGAGTGAATCCTGAGGATAGCATTTCATTGTAGAGTCCCAGGGCACCACAGCGACTCAGTGGTTCATCAGAATTTAGCTTCAAAACCATAAATGGCAACAAATTAAGATATTTTTCAATTAAACTCATCATTAAATCTGAACTCATTTAGTTTGGTTTAAGATGCATACCTTGGCCAATTTATACATTGCAATGGCTTGATGTATGGAGCGTTGGACCAAAAGCACATCAGCAGCTGCCATCAAGAGATGATGAAGTTTCATACCAAGAGCGGCGGCTGTCCTCTCCACACCCCGCCTTCCACTTACCAACTGAGCAACTAACCATTCACAAGGATTGCACCTGCAGAGAAAGACGATATTGTACTGTTAGAAGCACAAAGATATCACAAAGAGAATTTTGTAAGACAAAACATAAATAAATATTTACCTCGTAGTAAGAAGGTATGTCTTTTTGTTTGTGGCAACTATACACGAATTTAGTGCAAATCGCGGTAGATCCAAGTCTTCTATTTTATCCGACTCAATCCATTTTCTATTAAAAGTGGGGAATGTTGCGGAGTTTTCTATTCCCCAAGCTGCTACTACATGCTCTCCTTCACATAAATCATCTTCCCAAATCAAAGTGTACAAGTTGGCATCCTGGAAAGTACAGTATGATGGTATTAAAGGTATGACCAGACAGAACCACCCAGATATCAAATATCTGCTGGAAGCAAGTTGAACCATTAACTATTTGACACTCTGATATAGAACTCATGGATTTTTTTTGACAATCTATGCTTGATGGGCCTGGTGTTGAATTTGTATTTTGTGTTATAGCCATGTGGTTCATATGCAGACAAAATCCACTTACCTAGGTTATGTTCTGTTAATTATAATGATCAGACTAGCAGTAAAACCTGTCGGATGACAGCCATAGGAAAGGGTCATTAATTGGCCTATAAATTAGTTATATTGTCCCTTAACGGGTCACAATTTTACATTTCTTTCCGTAGGAACAGTTGCATGAAAGAAAGTACATCAATTCTTGGATAAAAATTGATTGAAATGTTTATACTGGACAAAAACAACATTACAAATTAATAAGTATGGTAAAATGTTAGCTTATAGTATTGTTGCTCAATAAAAATGTATAAAAAAACGTTCCATTGGTAATCCCTGTACTAAATTAAATTGAAACATTCAAGATTACCTGCTGTGAAGCCAGGGCGCTGCTATGAACTTGAACAACTGTCATACCAAAAGCAAATATTATTTTGTGCTGCCATAAAACTGTCTGAACATCAGAAGGGAGTCCTTCTACTTTGAAAGTAAAGACTGGTTTGCGATCGTCGACATCCTTTTGTAACTAAAAAATATTAAGGTATTGATACGATTTGTATGAATATTTTGAGAAGACATTCAATATGATGAATACTAACAGTAAAAGTTCCGTGAACAGAATTAAAAAATGATATGAAATGCCTTCCATCAGCGTTCTGTGGGGAGACAATCCAATGGGACAGGTTGGTTGGTGGGTACACTCCCTGCTCATCATTAGTTTGACTTTTGGATGTGCAGGGTTCAAGATGATGCTCCATAGAAATAGGTGTGGGATTACATCTGTTTACTGGAGTACTCAATTTAGTAGGAATATCTGTAAAAATAAAAATATTTCATTAAAATAGAATATGAAAAGATTATAAAATTAGAGTTTAATGTGTGGGACAAACCGGCGACTGTTGGCGATTTTGTCTGAAACAGTGTAGACATTTTGTTGGAACCCAGTTCCTTTATGGATGCGAAAAATTCATCAAAGTTCAAATTTAAATCCTTGTTCTTGCGCTGTTCTTTCTTTCCGGTTATCCAATTATACTGTGACAGTCTCTGCTCTAACAATAGTTTCCATTGTCTGTTTTTATTGCTTGTTATCTAAATAATGAAAATTAAGAGTTCATAAAATTATGTTCAAAAGTTAGTGTATGATAATATTTTCATAAGAATGTGCCACAATGCTAACCAATAGAGTGACAGTGTCTAATGGATCATCAAGAAATATTGTCAACTTATGGACTCCTCCAACAATGCATGTCTTTCCTATAATTTCTAAAGTTTCTAATGAGAAAAAAACTAAATCTCCACCCTGCAATAAAAAAAAAGATTAGACAAAAACGTATGTTTAAAATTACACAAAATAAAAATTGGAAACCGCCTGGCCATGTAGGTATATCATTGATCAAACTGCGGCGTTACCATGTTTTTTTTGTAAATTTTATTGGATTCAATGTTTAATGTTCTTTTATTTTTGTAAATAAGATTAATCAATAGTCTATGTGACTATAAATAAATAAATATAGAACAAAAGTTGGCAGAGGACGGAAAGGCAGATTTTTTTCATTAGGTAGGGTTAAGGGATGAATTGTGGCAATAAGAAGAAGACTCAAGATTCATGACATTAATTAAGACTTGAGATTCCGAGAAGATTGAGCTCTCATAGAAAAAAATCAAGATAAATCTGTTATGTGAACTCTAGCCTGTTACTGGTCAATTAAATGAGATCTTGAGACCATTAATAAAAAAATATAAGATTTGAATAACTTCAACTTATTGAAGTTGGTTGTAGATAGGTACTGATAAGAGATTATGTATAAGAATAAACATGTATTACCTTATCTCCAATTATAACAATTTGTTGTGAATCTTTGGTTTGCCACCAAACTATAGCACTTGGATCCCTTGCATGATTAGGATTTAGTGTGATAGTTGTTATTTTGTTTGTGGGCCATCTTAAATCATGTTTTACATCTGGCTCCAAGAGAGGCAATACTGGGACTATTTGCAACGTTGTTGGGGACAACACTAACAGCCATGTGCCAGATGGATCGAAGCACAAGTCTATCACAGAATATTTTTTTGAATCCCATGGTATTTCTTTGATTGATTTTTTCTCATCGCTTTCCATTAAATAAAAAAAGAATGCGTTGTTCGAAACTCCAGCGAAGATTTTCTTGCGTCCATTTTGACAAAAAGTACACTTTTCAGTATTGAAATGATACAAAGGTCGTAGGATAAATAATCTCGAATCATTGAAAAATATGCTGTCCGAAGAAGCAATAGGACTTTCAACACTAATTTCACTCATCTTGTTAAAATACGACTTCTCAAATGAGATAAAAATAAAACTAGTCTACTTCACAAAATATTCTAAATATACTTCACACCCGTTTTCGCAATAATGATTCATTTTGTATGGTTCAAATTCTAATGAATTGATTAGTTAAATTACGATAGTATAATGAGTTTCTTATCAATATTTTCCATTAATAAAGTATTTGTTTATACAAAATAGAAAGAATAATAATTAGACGACACTTTCTCACAAAATTATATCCATAGATAATATAATATATACTGTAAAATTATATCAATATAATAAAATGTTTTGACACCAAATATAACGCTTTTTCTTCTTCGCGATATATTAGTTTGTTTTATAGCCTCTTCTATTTTTATTGAAATAATAGGGTATTTGACTAATTTCCAGAAACCGTTTTAAATTATTCTACGATACATTATAAGCACATTCTCTTTATATTTTCTGAAGATATGCCATATTTTATATGAAAATCATGTTTAAAGTTTAAATATCCAAAAACGCGCGTAAAACGCTGTCTTGTATAATGGCGCTGGTCACGTGGTGCATTTTACGTCACACTTCTGTATTGGTATGAGGTTGATGACTATCATTTACCATGGGGTGACGTCACCTTGACGTCACGGGGACCACAACTAATCGATTACATGAAAGTTCGTCGAAGCACAATTCATCGAAAACTCAGTTCGACGAATTACAATTGATCGAAAGATCAATTTTACGAATCACAATTGGTCGAAAAATCAATTTTACTAATCACAATTAATCGTAATATCAATTTTACGAAAACCATATTCTGCGAATACATATATATTTAAAAGTGTAATATTTTTTATAAAAAAGAGTCGATCTCATTTACCCAAAAATATTCTTATAGGTAATCATATTTTTTTTTCGAAATTACCGGCATCCCACAAGGAATGATTTGTACCTGCATGAGTTTAAAATCGAATGAAAATCATAAAAACAATCATATTCGTTGTTTACAATGTTTACATCAATATTATTTTGTTGTGTCATTTCGCCTGCTAAACTTATATGGATTTGGACAAAATGACTAATGTCATTTTTTTCGTCTACCTAGAACGAGGCACTGTCTTTCTTTCGCGCTATTAATTTGTCAAAATTTAAACATGGCCATGTTTATTTTTTGTGTATTTTTATACGTTAGACATCGTTATTACAACTTATAATGTTTAACCAAATGTTGTAACGATAACTTTTATTTGAGCGTTTTTTTTTGTCGAGATAACTTTCCTGTTTACATTTTATTTATTTATTTTATTTTACAATATCTCCCGTAGGTCCTTTACTTTACAGGACGCATGGGTTCATCATTCTGAATAACAATCATATAAAACAATAGGAAGGAATTTATGAACACACAGTAGGTATACAATAATAACAAAAACAAAAAATCCGTAACAAAACAATTAAAATTTTTGGAAATTATGTATCGTAATTTCCAAAAATTTTGAAAAAAAAAGTGGAGAATATACCTAGTCGAATTATTTTTTGTGCAGTACTAAAAGGATGTAAAGGGTCCCTTTAGTATTAGTACCATGTGAAAGTGTGAAAAAGTACATACATAATAAATAAAGTATTGCAATGAGAGCATCAGAACAAGACCATTTCACAAGAACTAGGTTAGGGTTAGACTAGACAAATTAGTGTTATACTATTTCTTCTTTTTGTGTTTGTTATTTACGTATCTATAACGTTTAAACTGTCATTTTTACATTCATTGCAAAAAAAAGATTTTGTAAACCAGAAGGGATTTTTTTTATCAAAAAACAACATTAGTCCTTGTAGAGCTGCGTTCATCATCTGTCGGATTTTGGAGTGGGTATGTCACAGATGTATTCATACTACAATGCTACCAACATAAAGCCGCTATTTCGACGAATTGTGAATTTAATGGGTAATTCGAAATTTTCGATGAATTGTGAATTTACCATATAATTCGAATTTTTCGACGAATTGTGATTTCGTAAAATTGCCATTCGGTGAACTGTCACTTCGACTAATTGCCATTCGTCAAATTGTAATTCGACCAATTTACGTGTCACCCAACTAATCACAAGGCGTTTTCATCGGTGACTAGTTCCATAGAAATATTTGGATTTTTATTACGTGTTTTTTTTATAAAAAATAAGCCTATTTAAGTTGTAAAATAAAAGAAATAAGCTTTCTTGGGCCATTTTCAAACAGGATGACCACAATCTGTATCTTATTTTTCATAGTGTCAAATACCCTATTAAGTGATAATACCCAAATCACTCGACAACGAGTGCAAAGGGTTTAAAAAAATAAAAAAAATAAGTGATAATAATTTTCAATGTTTTTTTATCATAAACTACAAAACAAGATTTTTAAATTTAAATTACAAATCATGAATGAAATATTGAATTAAATTATAAATTTAATTAAGCACATAGGCATTTAAATTTCTTCATGCTCTATGATTTTATAAAGAATAAAGAATTTTTTTCAATAGCAGCAACAATTAATTACAGCTGTCAAAAGAAAATTTTAAACAAACATGTCGTCGGATGAAGATTATGACGAGGATTTGGTGGAAGATAATTCTAGGAGGAGAAAAACAAACATTATGAACAAAATGTTGTCAAAATCAGTGAATAATTTTTCGAGAACACAATCTGTTACCTTAAAATTGTTGAATAGAGAGGTAATATTTTATATTGTTCAATTGTTTTTGAGTTTGTTTGGCTGCCATAAATCCTGTTTTGGTTTATTTAAATGTTGGTGAATTACAATAATGTAAAATTATATTCAGATACTACGGATTCTACTGATGCAGTTCCCTATGAACCTCATAAATCTATGTGTTTGTTTATTAATATATCATTGGCTCATCAAAGTTGTAAATATTGAAACAAAAACTCATTTTGTGTATGAAATGCTTGGATTTGTTTTTGTAATAGTGTTTTCCTTGGATGGTCAAATGTATAATTTATAACAATTATCACAGAGTTTGATGAATTATTCAATACGTTTTAGATTTATCTCGGGATTGAAAAATTTCGTATATTTTAGTCATGAGAGTTTTAATGTAAACACATAGAATTCTAATTGAATATTATATATTCTAGTGATTTGTAATCTCAAAACAAATATCTTAATAGTATTTGTCAAGAAGGTTCAATATTTCCATAGCTTATTTATTGCTTTTGTTTCTGTTTGTATTTCTGAGAGACCTAGATGACAGAAACAATAGTAGATAATTAGAACCTAGACAGTTGATATATTATATTATGGTTATTGAAATATTTGTTTTAGGTGTTTGGATCCTTTTCGAAAAAACCCCGCAATGCTAGTAAACAATTGTTTGATAAAATCCCACCACGCTTGAGGTTTTGTCTAATGGATATAGTACCAAATTCATATTTGGACTCGCATATTTTTATGGGGTTTTCACAATGTGGACAATTTCTCCTGAGCTTTACTTTTAATGTCAATATGGCTTCTAGAAGAGATTTTAGGGAAGGATTTAATTTTAGGTTTGATATTAATGTTTGAATAAAAATTTCATAGTTGCATCCAAATATTATATAATATGCTGTTTGTTATATTTATTTTATTTTTACAGGCTTCATTTTCTTTCATGGGTTCCTGGACAAAAAGCAAAATTAGTTCATTCGGTCCCTCTGTTTGATGACGACTGTGTTGATAATCGTGTTTCAGTTTCAATGACTCAATGGAAACACAATCCCTCTCTCTTAGTAGTGTATGGCATAGCGTTAGTTTTCTTTTATATTAATACTTCTGAAATTCTCATCCAAAAATATATGTGAAATTTTTTAATAATTTTCTGGTTTATTTGGTTTACAGAGAAATATCAACTGAAAATTCATATTTAAGTGTAATTGGTGTTCCGAAACTGGGTTGCAGGAAATGTATAGCACTATCGAATTCTCCCGATGGTAAATATTTGAGTGATATTTTATCTGTAAATAGATTCACCATTGTTTTGTAATTTTATGTAGTATTTACTTTGGTGTAACTTAAGCCTATCTATTTCCCTCATTTTAATTGAATTTAGAGTAAAGCCTTCCTCATTGTTGAGGTTTAACAACAGTAGTACTAAGTAGATGGTATATTTTGCAATTTTTGTTTCAGTGTTGGATTGTGGAGGTGTAAGATGTCTGGAGCATAACTTTGCCATTCATACAAAATTTTATGCGGCTGAATCTGCAATATGTGAACCCGTTGTGCAGTTGGCCTATCACAATCAAATAATTATTTACACAGATTTTATTCACATATTGGAAATAGATTTCATTGTGCCAGATCAATTGATGGATGAAGTGAATCAAGAAGATAAACTCATACAAGATCATTGTCTTCAAAACAATTCCCTTTTAGCTAAAAACCTTCCTACAGAAGTACCACAACGTAGTGCATCAGCCGACAAAATTGTTCAAAGCATTTTAGCAGATTTTTCAGATTTAGAAATGGAGCCTCCACCTATTGTCAAACCAATCCAAGTTCCTGACATGCTGAGTCATGAAGTCTGCATTCAGGCTCTCAAAGTTAACCAACCTCTCCCTGGCTGCAGTGGAGTCTATATTGGAGTAGAAGATCCGTGGGAATCTGCTATGTCACCCAGGACATTAATTAGTCCCCCACTGAGGTCTCCAAGACGTCGTCCAGCTGAGAGTCTGTCAAGATTTAGTGATATCAATAGGATTGCTGATAAAACTTATGAATTTGTCGAAGAGACTGAACCAAAATGTGAGAAATTAAGTATTTTTAGGAAAAGGCGATTGGCTGACAAAAAATATGAATTTTCCGAGGACAACAGCGAAAATATTGTTCCTTTCCGAGTCCTCCGTAGTAATCGAAAATATTATATTGGAAGTGGGAACAGACTGCCTGCAAAGCGAGCAAAATCTCCACCGCCAGAAATTAGTGTGTTAAGAGTTCATAATCAAATTAATCAGCCCTTGATGGCTGACCATTGTAGTATTAAATGTGATAGTAGAGACGTGCAGAGCGATGTGGAGTACAGAGTCACTGCCATGCAAGAAGATGGATCTTTAAAGACCATCGCTGTTCATGACAACTCATCAAAAACATTATCAGACTGTGTAGTGCATCCTCAAGACCCTTATTTAGTTCATTCGGAAAATTCTAAATGCAGTAAACACTTTACTAGGAGGTTTGTGGAGAGTGATGACGATATTACATCTATCATAACTGATTCAGAAGGTAAAGGGTCTTTTTTCATCTGATTGTCAATAATGCTAAAATTTTGACACTAATGCCATTCTTTGTATTTTTAGATGACTGTATTTCGGGCTACCATGTAGCTCTACCTCTCATAGCCCATGGGGCTTGCTATGCTCCTCTTCAGCCAGTGTCTCTCAGTACTTGGGAAAAATTGCGTACTCCTGCCCCTGTGCTACAGGCCTCGCAAAGGTCCTTAGATATAGAATTATTATGCAACGAAGTTTGTTTAAGGTTGTGCCGTCTTTATAAAAAGAAATTTGTTTATTGTTTCGATTGGGGCTGTAATATTATCAACGTGTGTCAGTCCAGTGGATGTATTTGTGGGGTAAGTGTTTAAATCATTCATGAAATTTAAATCAATCCCTGAACTTATTAATATACTGTTTGTTTGTTTAAGGTTTGTGCTATGTGGCTTTGGGCTACGGATGGTGATAACGAAACCGATGATGATACTCCTGCATTATGCCATGATTGCAAAGACAGCAGTTCATTATGTATGGTGCATAGACGGCAATATTCTGCCGAGGTATTTTTCCAACTATTAAATATTTTAGTTGTCCCAATATAACCTTGCCAATCTATATAGCTGCAAGATTTTTATTGATTTGTCATTGGCTAAAATTAGGTCTTAAGGCTTAAAGTTTTCCTTTAACATAAGCAGTTGAGCGAGTGACTATCATCCATCCATGAGCTTAGCCATAGTCAAATAACCTTATTTTTCACGAGTTTGTCTACATTTTGAGACACCGATCTTTAAGTTATTAAGACTTCTGTTGCGATCTAATACCATGATATTGGTGAAGTGATTGTTTATTATCTTAAGAGCTTATGACTTTCTGCGTCTGTAGCACTTTTCTTCTGGTATGTGGTCGATCATAGTCTTTCAGCCTGTGTTTTCTTTTTGCATTTATGCTATTTGGTGAAGGCAATTATGTACCAGACTGGGTATGCTGCAACAAACAAGCACAGTTGTTAAGCCAAAGTTCTTACCACTGATGGAGATGCACCATATAAACTCGCTTTGAGCGTTTGCAGAATATTGTTTTTTGTCCAAACTTTTTACTGCAATATCCAACCGTTTTTCCACCAATTCTATTAGGTACATAACTATTAAAATTACTGTAGGTGTTCTCAACATGTCACATGTCCACCATTTTTGTTAGAATAACTTACGCATGTTTTAAATTTGCAGTGCTTGTTTGTGTGGGATCTTGCCAATGGTTTATATAGGACAGAACATGCCTCTTTTAAAGAAGATCCAACTATAGACACCAGCAGAGGTATTCATTATTTTGATCCTATAGTTCATAGATTACTGAACCAAAAATCATTAATAATTAATCAATAATTTATTTTTTATCATCAGAAAGTGGGTGTGAACGAGCTAGGAAAATTGCACAAAGTCTGCATCCCTCGAGCCAAGAGAATTTATCTTCATTCAGTCAAGATAATCGACTTCTCAGCACATTGACTGGTGAAAACTGGTTTCATTATTTTTCAGTTAATGTTTCTTATACAGTTTTTATGCTGATAGATTACACATTTTTCTTAGACAATTAGGGCCGAAATTATAAAAGTCCGTTAGCTTAAATTATTATAAATATTAATTTGATATTGACTAGTTTTTCGGAATTATTAAGAACTGTTCGTCATATTTCTGTAAAATGTTACTATCAACTTAAGCTGACAGCCAGGCAGAACAGCATTACCGTCTCTCTCTTTTAGCTAAGAGAGAATGAAACAACAATAGAATATCCTACCCACGTGTGTAGCATTGATGTTGTTGGTTCGTTTCTTTTGACAGATTTGTTTCCACATGATTGATAAAAAAATCTACACTTGGTACCTACTTACATTCATCTTGTGAATAAAATTACCTTATAGTGGATTTATTGGAATGAACTCTAACAACAATACTTGGACAAAAAAATCAACAACGTTTTTCGTTTGTTTTAACTATGACACTCCATAAGCGCGTCGAATATTCCATAAAAATATACAAATGGTTAATTTTCTTGAATAATATGGTCGCTCGTATACTCTATATACGAGTCGCCGTTCATTTGTTAATTTAAAATTTGCCAATGAAAATTTGATACAGTTTTTACAATTTTTACCCTAATTTAATTTCTTTATGATCATATTCCTTTTGAATTAGGGGTAATATTTTATTAAAACCAAAGTGGATTATTTTAAATACTCAACATATGTAGGTACATTTAATATTCACAACTTTGAAAAATCATTTAGAAATTCAATAAAACAATTTATTACTAATCTTAAAAACATCTACCCCTTACCATTTTGATTGTAACCAGATTTTATGTCTCACAGTAAACCTCGCTAAGTAGTTATAATAATAATATGTTTTATTTATTTGTGGTATCGATATTGATTGGAATTAGGCAATGATGATTGCGGAGGACAGGGTCACATGGTGAGGACTTGTGGAGTTTATTTTATGAAATTATGTTTTACAGGTAAATCTCTCAAAAGGCTAACGGATATGGATCACTGTATTGAAATCACAAAACAACACCCTGACAGTTCGGAGTCGGAATCCTCAGCTACAGAAGAGAGTGATTCTGATTAGTATAACCGCTCTTGCGTCTTTGTATTCAAGTATAATTTTACCAGTAGGTAGTCAACTATGATAATACATACTATAATAATTATTACTGTGCATTTAATTTTACTCAACAGTGGTTGTAATTTTGTGTGAAAGTTGATATTAAAGAAAAGTGATATGTAATATTATATTGATATCTATATAAAGTATGTTTATTAATATGAATCTACAGATATGTTAGGTTAAAATGATGCAATTGAGTGCAGTGGAACCTTTATATTCGTCAATAGACAATTCAGTATCTGTCTCATTGTCATTAAAATGTTTTTGGTAAATTGCCATTCCACCCCCAGTATCGTCCAAAATGCATAAAATGGTTAAAAAAAATATTTGAATTCTATAATTTATTATAGGTATTGAATTGTTTATATTCTTATCATATTTTATTTTATTACTTGCAAAAATCCTAGCAGAAGACAGGCAAGATAAAGGGTAATTAATTGTTTAACTGTCCTGTAAATCAGTTGAAACATCATTTAAATGGCCCCAATTTTACTGTGCCACGTAGGGGACTGTAGATAATTTGACATTTCCTACAACACACAGGTTCCTGCAACAGTTGTATGTAGGTTTGATCAAGTATCGCATATTTCGTAGATAAAAAATTTACTGTCGATACCTGATCGTTATTATCATATATTATCCCACAGGAAATTTTATATCAGAGCGTTACAACCAAAATAGCAAATTACAGACGAACTTGCCAATTATTATAATATAGGATTGGCAGCATTAGAACAGACGAATACAGATATACCACTGCATAATCTACTACTTGTATATTATGTTTGAATGAAGTTAAAAATAATTATTGACATTATCTGAAAAACAGATTTAAAACCAAATACATAAATCCCAGTGTTTTTTTTTAGTGATAATTTTGTAATCACAAAAACTCACCAATAAATTATTGATATTTTATTTTAGCTTATGTGCTGCTGAGGTTTCTCATTACCTTTTTGTATATATTGATTCAAATTTAAGTCAGCTATACTCAAACCTGTTAAGCTCATATTTTAAATATTATTTTATGATATACTTTGATGACCAATTTTTAACAAGTCTTATTGTTTTATAACACGACACTTTAAAACTAAATAAGGTTACAAAATATTGTCTCTCAGACATGTTCTGGCTGTGTTCTTTTAATTATTTGAAGTTTCAATATAATAGTCTGCAGGATGCTAAAGTTTCCGAATAGACACAGAAAGGTGCCATTTCATTATTAAATGCTATCAAGCAGGCAGCTTGGTGCTGATGTGTTTGATATCTCACACTACAAACATGTTATTAAATATGTTAGTGTTCTCCGTAACAACGAGCTCGGCAGGCAACCTGTTCCACTCATCCACAACTCTATTTCCAAGAAAATGTCTTCGAGGGTTCATTCAGAGAGTAAATCTATACTTTACCAATTGCAGATTGTGTCCCCTCAAATGCTCATTGTGGTTTCCGTGGAACATGGCTTTTAGCTCCGGATAGTCATAGTGGTCATTCAGTATTTTGTATCAGTTCCCCTCTCCTTGAGAGTGGTTAGACCTAGTGTCTCAAGGCGATCCTCGTACGACATGTCACCAAGCCCTGCTCCCATATTAGTAAATCGTTGTTGCACTTTTTCCAACACCTGTATGTCCTTCTCAAAGTAAGGATCCCACTTGAGATCCTTGCTTATTACCCAGATCCTACTGTTTCTCAACCCAACTCAACTGTTCCATCAAATGTATACTGAAATTCAGGATTTTTGGGACACATTGAGCAAGATTGAAAATTTTTAGTACACTATGTTCCCTAGATTGAAACTCGTTAATTTTAATGTATAAAAAAGTTTTAAGTATGACTGATTTAAATTGATTTGTGAAAGAGAAACTTCAGTATGCATCTTTTTTTTATGAATTTTTTAACATCACAATATTTTCCGAGTATTATATTCCACTACGCAAAATAAATTCAGAGATTTGTATAATGAGATAATTTGGTTCTTTTAGTTGCAGATTAAATGATAATTTGTTCTTCTTCTGTTTAACGATATTAAATGTGTAATGTTAAATGAAAATGTGAAAGTTAAGACTTTCTTTTCTTTGTCTCATAATTTAACCCCTGACATTTGCAATTATTTTCATAAAAGGCCTTCCAGTTGGATTTCTTTCTAATCGGAAAAGTTCCTGAAGCCTATTCACTCTTGAATGTGCTTAGAAAAAAAGAAATGGTAGTCCATTCATTGAGCCTATTTTATTATTAAGTTAAAGGCTTCATAATATATTTTGTATAAACAAATAAATTACGACATAACGAAATAAAATTTACTATTACATTAAAAAATAGTTTCTGGTGCTTAGAGATTCAAAAAGAAAAAATAACACTTCATGATTTAAATTTGATCAGTGTGCAACAACAAACCAGTTTGTATTCAAGTTACAAATTTGACGACCAATACTGAATTAAACAGAAGTAAGTAATAAAATAGTAATTTTAACAAAATATTACAGTTTATTATTTATATTTTAATTAGTCAGATCCCATTTTTTTGAAAAATAAATAATTAGTTAAGTAAGTACCAACGATAATTGTCATAAAATAAGAATTATTATAGATGGTAATTTCTTATTATCCTTTATTATTACTCATAGAAAATAATTAATTTCTTCTCATATATTTTTTTTAAATACCTACATACCTAACTATTGATAGATCGAGGATATGAACAAAATATTGATATTTGGTAAATGTTTACTTAGTAAGCAATAAATTCTGCTCAAAAATTACCCTTGTGTTATTCCTTTCCATGACTGAAGATGAAACATTTTTTACTCATAAAGCCATTTACCGGAGGGGGTAGGAAAAGAGTATGGACTTACATTCTTTCCTATCCAGACAGACCTCTTCTTTCCCATCCAGACAGACCTCTTCGTTCCTATCCAGACAAACCTCTTTCGCAAAAGAGTTGTGTGTGTACTTAGGGAGCGTTCAAGTATTACGTAACGCAATATGGGGGGGAGGGGGGGTTAGTCTAGTAAAACGTTACCATTGTATTACCGGCGCTGCAATTAAGATATTTAGTGACTTACCAGTAATAATTGTGATTTGAGGCATACATAGTTGTAATATGTGCGTTAGGCAACTTTTAGAGAATGGGAAGAGGGGTAACAAAGAGCGTTATGGTGCATCTCGGGGGGGGGGGGGGGGTCAATAATGTTAAAAAAATGTGTTACGTAATACTTGAACGGTCCCTTACTCACAATCAATTAACATGTGAATTGGTTTGGAATGCCATCATATTTAAAGCAGTGATAATTAGTAGATTTTCCATAAAAGAAACCAAGAATATTATGTACCTAGAGGTGTAGGCTTGGACTTCAAATCAAGAAATCCAATTAAATTTCTACCCGGGGTTGGCCTGTCAGAGTTTTGCACTTGAAATTTCTGCTCGTGGTTGGCCTGTCTCAGATGAACAGGCTATGTTAGTTAATACTGTTGGTTGCCATGGAGATATGGGTACGTTACAGACGGTACGAGCATTCCGACTCACCCCCCTGGTTGACTGGAAAAAAATGCCTCGGGCAATAAGTTCTGCCGGCTAGCAGTATACTTCAATTGAAAATTGTTTTTAATATGCAACAGTAAGTTATTCTCATCAGTTTAGGCTAAACTGTCACCAAAATGTGAAAAATTACAATAATGGTTGATAAACAAAGACCGCATAATGCCCCTGTGGCAATAACAAACAAACATACATTGGCCTCTACGAGAAGTACATAAACAGTTGTTGTGTTCCACGTGTTTTTCACACAAATTCCGATACAAGTGGAATGCCTAATTAATTATAAAAAAAAATACTGTAAACATCATTTAGGAATATTCACTACAATTCGGTGTAATAAAAAAGATAATTAAAAATCAATTAGTAATTAAAATATATTTCTTTTTCAAACTGTAATTTAATATAAGCAGTTACAATAATTTGAAATAGAGATAAAATTTGAAGAAATTAAAATGATAATTGCAGAAATTACAATGACATGTTAAAGAGGAAATTTAACAGCCAACAATAAGTTGATGCTTAACAAGAAATGCTCAATCAATTTATAATCAATTTTTCATCCTCCTCCTTATAATACTTCACAACTCTTGCAATATCATCCAATGACATGTTGTCCATCCTTTTTTCTAAATCAAGACTGATTTCTTTAGCATATCTATCCGCTTGTTCTGGAGTGAAATATTTACTAATTAGTTTTTTCAATGCCTCTTGAATCGATTCAGGATCTTTAACCATTAAATTAATTTTTGATCCATCTTTCATCAGCTTGTAGTCTCTGACACGATTATCATCGGCTAAAAGTTTTCCTTGAAATAATAATTTTTGTCTACAAACAGGAATTTTCAGGCGTGACAAAATATATTTCTTTATGTCTAGTATGGAGTATGTTTCATCTACCTAAAAAAAACATGTAAAAATGAAAAATAGTAATAAATGGTCAAATTTAATACCGGCAACACAATGCAGCCCAAAAAATTATCAAAGGAATCAGGGCCGTCGCGTGGGTGGGGCGACCGAGGCGGTCGCCTTGGGCGCCGCGGTCGTGGGGCGCCGCCGTGGGTAAAACAAATTCTATTTTGTTTGTAGTACAGTCCAGGGATTCACATGCGATTCTTAGCTGAGAAATGCCAAAAGGAATGCAATATTTTCAATAAAAAGTTCAATCAATTTTTAAATTTAAATTAAAAAAAACTGTAAATAAATTCATTTCATCCTTGATTTTCATTGCAACCGAGCGAGCAACAGGAAATCAATCTGCTCAAGCCTCTTTTTCATCTTGGTCTTTTGAACAACGGGAAGCTCGACTAGAATCTGTTCAAATAGCTACTGATCAAGCCGAATCCGTAACGAAAACGAAAAGCGAGACGGGTATCAGCTAGTATAAAACATGTAGTGGAGGGTGGGTGGTCCGTAATGCTGTTATTTATAATAGCTGCTGGTTTTTCCAACCCGAAACACGGCGGGTCCATAGGTGGTGGATAATGGAGTGGCTCTAAAGTAGGATGATACCCTAAGAACTAGGACAACGCTCGTCACACTTTTCTGTTCTAGGTCCACATAGGACAATGTGAGGTATTACAGCGCGCCCCATTATGGGCATCAGCGCCCCCCCCCCCCCTCTTCCACCTCAACTGTATTGATTGAAAATAGTCAAAAAATGATATTTTCACTTTAAATCACTTTATGTGTAATTACGAAAAAAGGAGGACGCTTTGCCCTAAATAAAAACAGAATAGAATCCACAAATGGTTTCAATTTTGAAAAATGAAGAAAGATCAATCGTAGACAATTCCCCTTCACCACACCCCTCAACATCGAGAAGTAACGAAAAACGATGATCTCGTTTGTAAAGACCGTTTTCAAAGTATTAATGAACTAAAATCATGGATTTCAATCCAGGGAGATAACATTTTAAATGTCCAAATATGCATTGAAGGTGATCTTCAATCAGGTAGTCCTATTTTATTCTCCGCGGAAGGAAATATTAATAAAGTCGAGAATACTGTACTCTAATATTATGCTTGAATAAAAATCAATTCATAAGTAGAGATCATCGAGTTATCCGTGGATATCAAAACACTGAATAGTTCATGACTTTTTTGAACCTCGTAAAAGTCTGGTGAAAGATGGGTACCACGAATCCTCACACTAACGGAGAAACAAACGAGAATTAAATTTTCTGTTTTGTTCACCACATAGGGAACGAAAACTGATTTTGTTATTATGCTCCTGAGAATGTCAGTCAATACAGTGGGTAAATAAATCTGCAGTCAAAGTCATGAAATCGGTCGAAAAATTCCTTACGACAGTATTCTAGAACTCGAAAGAGTTTTTGCTCATTGACTATTTTAAATAGGCCAAAGTATTGCCTCAATATAGCTTGCGCAATCACTATGCATGGTTTTGTACAAAGAAAATGTACCGCCAATGTCTTACCTCTCGATGATAACGCGCCGATTCACTTGGCGCGCATTCAGCGCATTGCGAAGGCGAGTCAATAGTTTGGCTTCCAAAATATCAATGAACTACCTTAAAGCCTAGCCCTGGTAGGTACCTAACGACAATTTTTGTTCCCGAAACTGAGAAAAAAAGCAGTGGAATGCTATTTTCTGACCGGTATTGCCACCTTTGTAAAATATTAACCCGGATACATACATAAAAAGATCACTCTGAAAATTTGGTATCCGAAAAGGTGATAGTTCGCTGGAGAGTTCAAGGTTAAAAAATATTTTTGAAGGCTGTTCGGACGCCTTCAAGCTCAATGGAGAGCTCTTGATGCCTCCCTATGCTCCCGAGTGGGGCTTAGGCCCCCGCTTTGCTGGTTGGTTTGGGGGTAGTTCGCGGCGGGATTGATTTGTCTGGGGCCGGCATTTTGGTTTGATTGCTTCGATCGAGCTAGGAGGTCGGTTTCGTGCTGGTCGGGTTTGCTGCGGATTGGTCTCCACAGGGCTGGCTCGCGGTGTTCGGGGTGCCTTAAAGGGAGAATGTAATGTAATGTTGAAAAGATATATAAATTGGCGTTTGAAAAAGCGCATTGGAGTTGAAAAAGTCTAGGTATATAAAATGGTAGAATTATTTCAGATTTTTCTGCCTTTTCCTTCATATCCATACCGAGAATACTTTGAAATCTCCTCGTATGTAAATTGAAAAAAATAACCTCCGTTTTCTATTTAATTTACTTTTATGAAACATCGATTTTGGTAGATGCTCAGGCCGCAGATGCCGATCACGGAGCTAGGGCATCATCCTTCCGAACCAATACTGGAACAAATTACAAGTTATATGGGGGGGGGGGGGGGGGGGGGCTGATAAAAGCCTCGCCTTGGGCGCCTAAAAACCACGCGACGGCCCTGAAAGGAATACTTGCTGTTACAAAAAAACCAAACTTTTTTTCCTAACATAAGGAAACAAATATTACTAATATTCAACCATGAAATTTTTGTCCAGTACAGGAACTTTTTTTGCTAATAGGGATAACCTCAATGTTTATTATATACAATCTCAATTTAAACCCCACTTAAGGGCACAGGCATGCAACAACAGCTCTCCATTGCCCTCGATCTTGCACAATGTTTATGACCTCCTCCCACATCATATCCAAATGTTTATTTAGTTACTAGCTTTCCCGACAGACGTTGTCCTGTGTTCCAAACTATGAATATTGAATTCGAATTTGTATGCTGATGAATTAATTATCATTTGACCAATGTAATTCCGAACGATGCGTCTGTTTTAAACCATGTATATTGCTATTAATCACACCAATTGACAATTTCTGTCGAAATTTCAAAATTGGAATAAAAGTTTTAAGGTAAAAAGTACTAATAAGGTTGTCTACGTAGAGTTTTCTTTAATTTTCTAATTTTCCATGCATTTTCTCAATTTTTTTCTTCTAAAAGGACATTCTCCTGATAAAAGCCTACACGACAAAAAAGAATTAGCGAAATCGGTCCAGCCGTTTAGGCGTGAAGCGATGACATAGGGAAATAGCTCTCCATTTTTATATATAAGATGAAAAATGAATTCTTGTATAAGAACATTAAATTTTTATATTATTTAAACGGTCAAACTAAATATAAATACCAGTTATTTGTATAATTGTAACAAGTATACATATAAAAAATTACCTCTAATGTAAGTTCATCTCCTTGTAACTTTTTTATCGTGATTTTCATTGTGGTAAAATTTTCTAGAGGATCCTGTGATTTTGAGGTTGGAAAAGTAATAATTCATACAACAAGAGCAACAAAAGCAAAATTTAAAGGAAACGCTAAGCAGACTTTTATTTTTTTAGTCGAACCTGACCTATTTCGAATTAAATAAAATAATAATTTATCAACAGAAAAGATGGACATTGACAGCGTCAATGTCAAATTTTAATATCCACAGACAATTATTACTGCTAATAGTGCTGAGAATGGAATTTATCATGGAATTTCTGTGTGGAATTTATTATGGAATCCATAATATAATAAATCATGGAATCACTATATTTTTGTGTACCTAATATGTATTAATATTATTCTATTATAATGTAAGCGGAGACCATGGCTCGATATAGGGTGTAACACAATCGGAGTGAGTGAGTATTATTATAATTAAATTATTGAAATCTATGTACGTAATTTATGAAATTTTGTAAGTAATAATTTGCCTATCAGCCCATATTTTTGTAGCGTTTGTAAATGAATGATCAAGAATTTTACCAATACAACATAACATAGTTGTATTTTGCTGATTTTGCACAACGATAGCATTCGTAATGATTCGTAACATGGGTACGTTTCGTTTCGTTTCCATTTCCTCATAGATTTGAAATTTTAATTTTCTACCATAGATTAATAGACTAAATAATGACAGATTTTTTTCCGTGACAACTGTTTGGTTATTTTTTGTATTCATTTTTTTTCGAGAGTGTTATAATTTTAATAGTCAATGATGTGATTGCCTTGTTTTCTCGTGTATCTCAGCGATGATATTTTAAATTGCATGAAATTATAGCGACTAACAGTAATTATTAAAGTTAGTTATATAACTCATTTATAACCTTACTTCTTAAAATTCGAAAATGGGTAATAGGGTGTCTGCGGCTGAGACTGTGTCTCCTCATCAAAATATTTCACCCCCTCCAGAATGTCCAATGCACGCAGAAAACAAGGACTCCCGTAAACCTAGTGATTGTCCTGTTCTTCAAAATAATGATGTGAACCCTTATAACATGGTAAGAGAACTACCTAATTATTATTTGATTCATCCACTGTAAGTCTTTTATGAGATAAAAATGAATACTGTATGTGTTATAGATGCCTCCAGCAAACCAAAACCCTGCTCCGGATCAACCGTTTCCCTTGCCGAAAGATAGGCAAGTGTCAAGTATCCCAAGAGCAATGCCTGATGGATCAAGCGAATATTGGGTGTATCCTAGTCAACAAATGTTCTGGAATGCAATGCTTCGTAAAGGCTGGAGATGGAAAGAAGCTGACATTGAAAAGACAGACATGGAAGTTATTATCAAAATTCACAATGCCAATAATGAAGCGGTAATACTCATAATATTGACTAAACTAATTATTATCTTTTTTATTGTTTACCATACTACTTATTAAAATTATCATTGCTATATTGTATACCACTTTTCATACATGTTTTTTAGGCATGGAAAGAAGTTTTAAAATGGGAAGCACTTCATGCCCGTGAGTGTGGCAATCCAAGGCTTCGCAGTTTTGGTGGAAAAGCTACAAAATATAGTCCACGGGCTAGAATACGAAATTTATTGGGGTGAGTGATTATGGATTTTTTAGCCTGATAAGGCCACTTGTCTTCAATTTTACAAATTATCCAACTTAATGGGATTCACACTTGCAATGGATTTCCAAAAGGTGGAGGATAGTTAGGGTACACTTGAATTTTACCATTTTTTTTTAAGGCAAAGCTGTATTATTATAAAAGTAGTGTTATTTTTCAAAGATTGATGTTTATCTTTTACAGATTTTGCTATCATTTTTGTAAATGTATTTTATGAAAATCAGCAAATGTAATATTATTAAGATTCCAGGGGATATTAACGATTAACCAAAAAAGTAATAGACCGATGAAATATAAAATTTCTGTAATAATCGTAACAACTTTTTCCATCATGCTATGCAAATTGTATTTTGTTATTCTAAAATCCAGTTCTTAGATTGAAATTAAAACATATGGAAAAGTAAAACTTTTTTGGGGTCAAGTTGAGAAATTTACATAGTTGCTGTTTTTATTTCAAACTAGCTTTCCCGACAGACGTTGTCCTGTAGTTCTTACCAGAGGCGGCCCGTTCATAGGTGCACTGCGCCCCCAGCAAAAAAATATAATTAAAAATAAAATACATATACAAATGAAACATGGGAAGAATCTATTCAGTCTATCTCGAGTTATAAGTGTTCGCACAAACCCGACTTTAATTTATATTAGAGATTTCAATGGTAGTTACATTGCCATCTGTGGAAACATAGGGAAAGCATTGATGTATAGAATCTTCCCCCCAACCAGGGTTGCCAGTTTTTTTTTTAAAATATACCTACCGAACCAAAACAAAAAAAGGTCATTTTCAAAATTTGCTATCCGGAATGTAGAAATTTCCCCTACAAAAAAAAAAAGGTCATTTTCAAAATTACCTATTCGGAAAGTAGGAATTTCCCCTAAAAAAAAAAGTCATTCTCGAAATTTGCTGTCCGGGAAGTTACAAATTCACTAGGAAAAATGAAAATTATACCCGAAAGTAAAAATACCGAACACTCCATAGTTCGGTATTTTTTTCATACCGAACACCGAACATGGGGCAAAATTACCGAACGGTTCGGTAAAATACCGAACACCTGGCAACCCTGCCCCCAACAGATGGCGGTAATGTCTCCAAGAGAACATCCATTCCATACTAATTTAAATATTATTTTTTATATTATTTCCTATCTATTTTTCAACTTTTTATTAGTTATTCTGTTATCCGGAGCGGAAAAGAATCCAATAAATCAAACATCGGAAGAATCTGTTCAGCCGATCTCGAGTTATAAGTGTTCGCACTAACCCGACTTTAATTTATATTAGAGATTTGTCCTACGATTGATCAGACAGCAGCGTGTTGTAAGATGAAAAGAGTCTCTCTGAATGGACATTAGCACAAGTCATCTATTCTGCTCTGCTAACTCCCTCAGCAAATTCTTTTCTTATAGTTACGCAATATTTAATGCCTTTGCTTAGTCAACTCCGCCTAAATTGGTACCTTACTTCAATAAGGTACCGTTTCTTTCTCGTTATTTGCGAAGAAATTGCAAATGTCGCAAATAAAGTCGAGCTTGTATCAAATGCAAGATTCAGGTCCCTACAGATAGTTGATGGTTATTATTACCGATATTGCTGTAACTTATTCAAATCTTCATGTTATGATTTTTGATTGCAGCTACGAGCTTCCGTTTGACAGGCACGACTGGATCGTTGATAGATGCGGCAAAGACGTTAGATACGTAATTGACTATTATGATGGAGGACAAGTTGATAACGCTTATAATTTTGCCATATTGGATGTTAGACCCGCTATGGATTCTATTGAAAACGTATGGGATAGAATGAAGGTGGCATACATGAGATTTAAATATGAAACATTAAAAAAAGATGAATCTGTTCATTAATATTGTAAAAATATTTAAATAATAAATTAGCTCAATAACGTTGACACTTTGATGTTTTTCATGGTGCATGTAGTGTTATGAATTATTATTCATTGAATTGTTTGAAGTTGAAATTATAAATTAAAAAACTTTCTTAAGAGTGTGTTTACCCCAAACGAACATAGATCCCGAGCTAGAAATAGAGCATTATTTCTTGATGGCTGATATTGTTACCAAGCAAACAGCAACAAGAAAGAAAAAAACCAAGAACTAATTAATGGGCGATGACAGATTACTGTTCTATTTGTAGCTCTGGATCTATGTTCGTGTGGTGTAAACATACACTATTTTGCCATTTATTATCTACTAGTTTTCCTGACAGACGTTGTCCTGTAGTCCTAACCAGAGGCGGCCCGTTCATATTATGTTCACTGCGCCCCCAGAAACAAAATACACAATTAATCCGATTAAGTTACTAATAAAATAAACGTTACAATATTTCTAAAACATCCATATTTCATTCGTATTCAAAGCTCAGGCGGGAACAACCCGAGAATATAATATGCACGCACACATTCTACCTCGCCTACGAAAAGTACCGATAAGAATGTGCCCGATCATTTTGTAGACTTTGTATTAAAAAATTTCTAAAACGCTCAAAACGGTGCGGTACAGTTAAGTGGGATGGGCTACTGTAAGAGCCGCAATTACGTATGCGAGAATGAGAGGGGATTACCCGCGATGGCGTTGGCACGTCGCAGGTGATCCGTTCCATACTAACTTTAATATTATATTTTATATCATTTCTTACCCATTTTTTTCAACTTTTTATTAGTTATTCTGTTATCCGGAGCGGAGAAGAATCCAATAAATCAAACATTGGAAGAATCTTTTCAGCCGATCTTTAGTTATAAGTGTTCGCACTAACCCGACTTTCATTTATATTAGAGATAGTTCAACTGAGAATTATGTATTTGTAAATATAAGGAACAAAGGTACCTATTGCAATCAGGTATTGCAAAAAATATTCTTTGAATTGTAAAAAAGTAACATTTGAAGCAATTTTATTGCCGTATTTTGCTCCAGAAAACAGAATTTAAAAGTGCACCTCTTCTTAATTTAGAGTTTGTAGTATGTAATTGAAGAGGTGGAGAGCTAGTCTCCTGGAAACAATAATAATTTTTAAAATTGTTATGACTATAAGCACAAAATTACTGTTTTTGATGCACTAAGTACAATTTTACTGTCAAGATTTTTTCATTACATAGTCAGATCTGAAAATGAAACACCACATCTTTACCCGCTGTTTTGGAATAACTTTGTAGTGAAGGAAGCAGATGGTCAGTGCTAGGTTTTGAACTCATAACCTTCAATTCATTGTGTCCTAGCTGTTAGGCTACCAACCATATAAGATACGTAAATCAAAATGGAAGTTTTTTGAAATTCAATATCAAAACAAAATTACAGAAAAGTATGGTTCCTAAGTTATGTGTTTTAAAAGGTTTTAGTCTGAAGCTTACCAAAGTACCTATTCACTAATGTTTCATAACCCCTCTGTTTTGTGTCAAGAGGAAAAATTATCATTGATGGAGATAATATGAATAATTACTGTCAATTATGTAATTATATATTGTATATGTTGTACGCTGTTATTTGTTGATAACAATGTTGACAAAAGGATTATAATATGGTAAAGTAATAGCCTTAGTCATGAAGGATACGTATAGCTTCAATCTGATAGTGTGTATGAATTATTGTTATCATTGAGATGTACAATAAAAATCATTCATAAAGTATACGGCGAAATTTTATTTATATTTATCATTTGTCTGTTCAAACTGTTTTGTTCTTACATTCTAAGCTATTGCTAGTGAAACCACTGCGACTTATTGAAGTTAATAGGTACAAAGGAAGACACCAAGAAATTTTGGGAAACAATCAAAGGAGATAATTTTGAATGTTAAATAAAATAAAAAGGTTACTTAATTGGTTTAAGAGAAATTTGTAATATTTGTGATCTAAGTCAGGGGTAGTATTTATCCACCTAATGGTAGGTAATTATTAGTAAATTTTTATACCAGCTGTTCCTCCATGATTTCTGGCATTGATTAAAAAACTATGGTGTGTCGCATTGTCTCAGTGGATTGAGACCTTGAAAACTATTTTTTTCTGTACTACTTTTCTAAAGCTTAATTAGAAAAGAATTGTTTTTGTTATTAAATTATTGCTTGAAACTGTCAGTCTCCGTCTTTATACCTCCCTGTCCTCAGTCAGCCAGCCATGTTATATCTGCATACTTAGCTGTTTCTGTCACTCTCAATAACTGTTCCTTTGATGATAGTGCAAGAATGAACTGGGTGCCTGATTTTGTAACCTATTTACGTTGCACTCTTTTATGAAATTCTTTTGGGGAGTTGCATAGTTTTTCTAACCCTGCTCAGTACCTGACACCCCATTGGTATTTAGCTGTTGGAATAAATATATTGATTCATATTTTATTTGCACATTTACCTTCATGTTTTATTTTATTACTAATGAATGGTCAGAAGATGGACTATTTTTAAGTTGGATGAAATGCTTTCTTTATTCAGAAAGTGTTTTTCAGCAGTATGATGTGTATAGAGAGTTCAGAATAGGTGTCACCAGATGAATGAAAACTGCAAAAAATGGAGATACCTCTCTGCCAATTGAACATTGTTGTGAGTGCGGCGCAATTCAGGACTGCAGTCACCTTATCACCTTTCCGCTGATGGGAGAAGGCTGCAGTCCTGATGACCTGATTTTAGCTAGCGACAAGGTGATATCTGTCACCGCATATTGAAGTGCCAGACATTCACGAAGTACACCAAATTATTAATGAAATAATAAATTTTTAACTAGTATCATACTATGAGCTGTCAAATATTATCAGCTGTTGATGTGACCGCCATTTTGCCATGATGGCAGTTGTGGCATATTTCTGTTTCATTTTAGAATTTCACGATAATGATTTCAACCCGCAAACAAGTATCTTTTGTGGTCTGTTTTAACTGTCGTTCCCATTTGCACTCTCGTTAGAGAGTATATAATGTGTTCTGTGCATTTGCATGTGTCGGATCCAGCAAAATGTCGTGCGCATTGGTGGCTGAACATTTAAATGGAGCTGTTTATATATATCGCTAATTCTTTTTTGTCGCGTAGGCTTTTATCAGGAGAGTGTCCTTTTAGAAGAAAAAAATTGAAAAAAAATCCTTGGAAAATTAGATAATTTACGAAAACTATAAAAATGGAGAGCTATTTCCCGATGTCAACGCATCGCACCTAAACGGCTGTACCGATTTCGCTAATTATTTTTTTGTCGTGTACCTAGGCTCTTATTAGAAAAAGATTGATTTAGAAGAAAAAAATAAGAAAAGTGCATGGACAATTAGAAAATTTAAGAAAACTATAACAATGGAGAGCTATTTCCCGATGTCATCGCATCACGCCTAAGCGGCTGAATCGATTTCGCTAATTCTTTTTTTTTGTCGTGTAGGCTTTTATCCGGAGAAGGTTGAAATAGAAAAAAAAGTGCATGGAAAATTAGAAAATTATTGAAAACACAGAAAGCAGGTAATCTTTTTAGTACTTTTTGCAAAATAATTTGGTATACTTTTGAATTTTAATTAATTAACATTTGAACGAACTGTCCGTGGATTGATTGTTGTTGCGATTGATAGAAGGCGAATGCAAAATATATCGTATGAAAAAGATTGATTGGATAAGCCATATTATATTCATTGCAGTTAATTTTTATAAGTTTTGGTAAGTTTTAATACAAGGAATACCTACATTATTGTAATGAAGCGTAAGGAGTTTCGATAATTTTCTTTATTTACAGAGATTTTTAAAACCGTCAGCAAACTAAATCGTATACATAACATTGCTATTAAGGAGTTATACTTAATTGAAGTTCATTTTATAAGGAGTTTAGGTAAGTTTTAACACAATGAATACATGATTAGGTATAATGAAGAACAAGTAGAATATTTTTTTGTTTGTTTACAGAGATTTATAAAACCACCAGTAAACTGAATTGTTTACATGATTGACAACGAATACTGATTATAAACTTAATTGAAAAAAAAACAAACTAAAACATGTTCAAAAGAAGGAAATTCGCTGGGAGAAGGGTTGGCGGTGCACTAAGACCTCTAAGAAGGTCTCTCTTTAAACCACAGTTGATGCACAATGCAATCCCGATACCATCCCTGATTTATGGGAGTGAAACTTGGACATGGATGAACAATTTGGAAGTTGGAATAAATGCTGTGGAAATGAGATCACTGCGTAGGATATGAGGAAAGAGACTGATTGGTAAGATGAAGAATGATAATATTAGAAAGGAATGTGGAGTGGATGTTAGTGTAGTGACTAGAATGAAAGTGAATAAAGAAAGGGGGTTCGGGCATGTAAAGAAAATGAACGAAGAGAGAATGACGAAAGGGATATGATATATGAATCTGAACGAATGGGTGCACGCAGACGAGGTCGACCTCGAATGACATAGCCCGACCATATCGTTGTCGTCTTACAGGAGGGCCAAGTCAGAATCAAAAGAAATTTATGAGCATCTATGCGGAATGTCATGCGTTTGGAGGAAGGGAATGAGTTTGGTTTGGAAAGAATGGAAGTCCATACTCTCTGCCTACCTCCTTCGGGAATCAGCGTGATGGGTAAAAAAAACCATTGACACCTCAATGCGTATTTTGAATCGGTACGGAAATATTCTTTATCGTAATTTGATCAATCAATCAATATTATTTTAACTGAGCAAAATAACTATTAAAGTATCGAATATAATGACAAATCGTTAATTCTTTTTTTACATATTAATATCAAATCAATCAAAATTAAAACTCCCTTTGAACTCCATTCAGGAGCAAGATGAAGCAATAAGAACTCCATTGCACTCGATCTTGCGCAATGATGACTTCCTCCCACACCATATTAACATAGGTTAAAAGTTTTTGATGAAAAAATAAACTCAGACCCAATGAATGCAGCGTGGTATGCAGGTTTTGCTAATGCCAGTAAATAATAGTCATTCGTATTAAATAACTAAAAAAAACGAATTTGAGCTCTGTTGCATAAAACTATAAAACCCATATTATTTATTTCGATACAAAGTTCGACGGGTCAGCTATAGTTTATTATAATTTACATACTTACAGCACAACAATATAGTAAAAAAAAAAAATTTAGGGAAGAGTGGGACAGAGCCAACTTCACAAATTTTTCATCTACTCGAATCACATAAAAAAAAATTAAGACCATTTTTGGTAAAAATAAAAATTCTGGTCTTATCAATCTGGTCGTGTATAATATAGCACCAGTGGCGTACCAAGGGGGTGGGGGGCGGAGGGGTGGACCGCCCCGGGCGCCTCTATTGAGAGGGCGGCAAAATCTGCTTGATAAAATCAGAATTTTTATTTTTTACCAAAAATAACATTTAATTTCGGTTTAAGGTCTTTAAAAAACATTTGCAAATATTCCATTACGCAGATAGAAAAATCTGTCAGAAGTTAGCTCTGTTCTAAAATTGATTTTTTTGTAATATACTGTTGTGCTGTAAGTATGTAAATTACAATAAATATGCAAACTTAATTATTATGTTTTTTTTTTCAATTTATATGGAGGGGGGGGGGGTCCAACTTATATAAGGGGGGGAGGGCGCTAAAGTTTATTAGGGAGGGGGGGTGGCGCCAATTTTTTATCCCGCCCCGGGCGGCGAAAACCCACGGTACGCCACTGCATGCCGGAAAGCGGATTCCTGCTTTTGGTGTGCGTATCCCCATTCAAATGCATAGAAACATTCTTTACGCTGGTGAGCGTGGGTCGGAATCGGCGTACTACGCGTTTTCACCCAAAGAGTGTAGGTATTTGTGTTCACTTTGAGTGAGCACAGATTCATTGAAAAAAATCGTATCCGACACACAACATAGTGGGAACGGGCACTAAGGTAGGAGAGAAGATGCCTGAGATTTATTGGCATAAAGAATGAACCACACGGCCATTCCACGTAGGTCGTACAAGTGACCCACTTATTAAGAACATTGCACACGCGTGGCCCATCTTTTACGATACTACACTATATTCCTCTGAGATGCGCCATAAGTTCGTTGCAGTTATGAGTTTTAAGCGTTTTAAGTGTTATTGCTTTTGAGTAGGTATACATAGGTACCTATGGGTTTCATTAAGATACACGCTTCGTATAAAATCTTTAAGAACCTACCTTTCGACACAAAGAAAGAAAAAAATACTAGGTACTTATGATCATTCTCCTTTTGAGAACAATAAAAGGGAGCGAGAACACTACTTATTTGGTGAACCTGTGACCAATGACAAAATATCAATGAGGAAGCTGTCCTTATAGTATCCTTTCCGCATGTCTCAGCAATATTCTATATTCCTATATATTTTTCCATACCAGACTTACCCGTTATGAAGCAATTGTTCTCAACTGCTGAAATATTTATGTGCCTGGGCCTTGGTCCCAGGATGCGCTTTTAAACCTATTTATGCTTAAGAATTTTGATTGGGATAGAGCCACTTAGGTATTAGGTAGGTACCTACTTCTCTTATTATGAAAAGGATTATCAGGGCTTGGCGAAAATTGGACATACTCTACACAAACGTAAGCAGATAATTAATATAATACTCGTATACTATTAATATTAAACCTAAGCGTTTTTTTTATTTAAATAAAATCTTAATGTATTAACCATCAGACCGCGACGCAGCGGACATGGTAAAAAATTTTAGAAAGAAAAATATCAATGATTTTATTTCATTGATGAAGGTAATGCAACAGAATTGAATAGGTAGCTACATACCTACCACTAAGAGGAATTATGCATTGGCAGATGAGAAATAAATACAAAGAAGAAAGTGTCAGAGACCAATGCAGTTATAGAAATTGAAGTGTTTCACACCTTATCCTGCAGAAGAACCCATTAAAGGGAAAGATGCCTTGAGGATTCACAATTAAGTGATGGAAAGACCACCTACTCAAATCAAAGCAAGCTGAAAAGTTTAGGCACACCTACGTAGCAGACAAATTTACTATACGTACTGTATGAATTAAGTAGATGGTAAATATTTTTCTATGGCTTATCAAAATCTATAATGCAATAGGTACTTACAAAGATTTAAATTTAGAATATTATTATGTACCTATTAAAAAATAAACATAGAATATAATGAGTTTTAAACACAGCATAATCAAATAGGTACCTGGTGATGGAACTATCTACATTATAATATTGTGGGCGCCATAACCTTCAACCTCTTCTGAAGTCTACAGAGGGGTTGGTAGGTACCATAAAGTCTTCTGCAAGTTGACTTATCTTCAGTTTCAGTTTATCTCCACGGTGCCGGTGCAGTCAGAATGGTTCAAATAAAATTTACGTGGTTCAACTTGATTATTCTATTAAAACTATTCAGACGGAGTTCATTGTGTTTTTACAATATCTTACGTAGACTTGAGAGTTTCATCGTTATTCATCTTTATTCGAATTTTCCCTTAGTAGGTAGGTACCTACTAAGTAAAACAAAAATAATTTTAACGGTTGTTTAGAGATATCTGTCTAAAATAACATCTAATATTTCGTGCCTACATTTAATTTTTAATTAATCTCAAATATAGCGGAAATCAAGATAGGTAGGTACCTACCTACCTATCAATAAAGTAAAATTACATATTTAAATCAAGTATTAGGGAATACTGAAAATTCTGGGTGTTCATTTTTGGGCACACGGAATTTTAAAATGGCGACCTCGTGAGAATAAGAGGCCAATTGGGAGACCTTCAAAAAGATGGGTGAACGATGTGATTCCAGCCGCGGGGAGAAACTGGTCGAGAGCAGCGCAAAATAGAAAAAGGTGGAAAACTTTAGAAGAGGCCCATATCTAGCAGTGGAGGGACGGTTGACATAGAAGAAGAAGAAGATTAGGTATAGGTACTCTTGGAAATGTTGGGATTATGTAGGTACCTATGATATTTTCGATGTTTAAAACATTCAACATGCTCAAACTTCAGTTGACTTTTTTGTTGGAAATTTTTTTTATTTTTTGGATCACTCTCTCTCGAGAGTGGATTGTCACATACCAAAGAAGAAGAAGAAGAACCCTGTAGGTATATCTACACAGTTCAATAGTGCTTTCTTTAATCCCGAATGTCACTCACCAAATTTTAAATGGATTATTACGTATTCAATACCTCATAGTCGTCGAAATAAGAATAGTTCAAATATTGGACATGATACAAATTGTAAAAAAACTTTCTTTTAACCAGGGGTATCCAATTTGTTATCCCTGGTTCGTGATAATTTTTAAGTCACACAAGTCCTGCTAATGATGGATGAAAAAAATTGAGTAGGTAGATATTAGAAATATTAACACCATAGTCGTACATGTAACTCATATACCTAAATGCAATTGAAGACTACAAGCAAATATTGCAGGGCGGTAGTTTTGTATAAATATGATTTCTTCTTCTTTTCTGATTCTTAATAATGAATCTGTTCTCCCTTAAAATGAACAAAAATACGATTTCGAAATTTTTAATAAGAAAGCTTGTGCATGTTCTGAAAGTGGAAATGGTCGGCACCGGGATTCAAGCCCGTGATATTCACTAAGCTGCACGTACGAAAGCCATCAACCGAACCGCTGGGTTACAAACGGCCTCACATTTGTATTAACTGGGTCTAGGAAAATTCAACGCGAACAATTCATCGTAGGTACAATTCATCAATCTATATTGTAAACTGTCAAATTGTTTATGACCTAAAAATAAAGTACCAAAAGCTTCCAAAATGGTATGGGGGGTTCTACCCCCCAAAATAACCTCGAAATCATTAGGAGTGACTAAACTGAAGTTAAACCAAAAATGATTACAGAGTTGTAATATACAAAAACCCAGAACCCGGAATCGAATTGCATTCTAAAGTACTCGCGATGAATTGTACCCACGATGAATTGTACCTGAGATGAATTGTACTGACGATGAATTGTTCGCGGTGAATTTACTGGCTACCATATTATGGTTTATGCTGCCAAAATTGCATTTTTTTTCTCAAGTTATTGAGTCGCATGTGACTCAGAGGTCGCGGGTGGGACAAATCTGCCATAAAGTTATGCCTGATATTTGAAAGAAGAGTGCTTATATAAAAAGTTAATGTAATAAATAATATTCGGGTTGTATTGAGATGTCCGATGGTTGAGATTATAATAACATAACACCCCGTTACCGTAAAAATACGACCCTAAACAAAGTTCAGAGATTATGGGGATGCGGGAAACATAAAAAATGTGTGGATGTAACGAGTCGACAGAAAATTCTGGCGAAATTGAGTTTCGAAATACATAAATGTGTGGGGCTATAAACAAGTTTACTTTCTCGATCGAAAGTTGACTGCCGGAGCTGGAAGCATCAGGCGAGTTCAACGAAAACTTATTAAAAGTTCACATATCCGCATATCATCTCTGTAGGTGGAAAAGTTTATTTAGGAGAGAAATGGAAATCTTATTAGGGATCCGGTGCGAGCGCGCGAATGATATTTTGATATATTGTTGTGATTTGTATGTTCGTTAAGGAGTTCAAAATATATTCATACATGTAGATAATATATTTCCAGCTGCTTGGAAGAAATCGTACGTGACTCCAATTCACAAATCGGGTAATAAACGGGACGTAGAAAATTACCGACCGATTTCCAAGTTGTCTCTATTTAGCAAAATAATGGAAAAAATCGTTGTGGAACAACTAACCCCGGCAATAAAGAACTTCGTATTGCCAAATCAACATGGTTTTTTTGGCGGCAGATCGGTCGAATCAAATTTGATACAATTCACCGACTTTATCTATAACTCTATGGGAGGCGGTGGTCAGGTTGACGCTGTGTACACCGACTTCTCCAAGGCGTTTGATAAAATAAACCATCAAATATTAATACATAAGCTGGGGAAGTATGGTGTGCATGGTAACCTCTTGCGCTGGATAACTTCTTACATCAGGGAAAGACATCAGGCTGTTGCTGTTAACAACGAAACATCTCAATTCAGACGTTGCGTGTCCGGTGTTCCGCAGGGTTCTCACCTGGGCCCAATTCTCTTCATCATGTACATTAATGATATCCAGCGGTGCTTTCGATCGTCTGATTTTCTTATATATGCGGATGACATAAAGGTCTACCGGAGGATATGCAATTTTGAGGACGCGGTGTCTCTTCAGGTCGACCTCGATAGGCTCTCCCAATACTGTGCTGAAAACCAACTGTTCCTTAATGTTGATAAATGCAGCGCGATATCCTTCACAAGACGAAAGGAGCCCCTCCATTACGACTACAAAATTAATAAAATTTCTTTGCGGAGATGTCTCGTTGTCAGGGATCTCGGAGTACTGCTGGACAGCAAAATGACACTTAGAGCTCACATTGATGCGATCACGAACAAGGCATTTAAACAACTGGGATTCGTTGTGAGAGTATCTAAGCCATTTAAGTCAATAGAAACACTAAAACTACTTTACTTTACGTATGTGCGAAGTTGCCTTGAGTTTGCTACTGTGGTCTGGAGTCCCCAATACATCACGTATATTGACAGGTTGGAGAGAGTACAGAATAAATTTTTAAAACATTTAGATTTTAGAAGTTTGTTATCATTTGAAAACTCGCGTTTCTCTGCGCGTCACCATAAAATAATGACCTTGGAGAACAGGCGCACGCTGCATGATATGTCTTTCTTATATAAAATAACTCACAACGTAATCGACAGCAACTATCTAATAAGTAAAATTTTTTTCAACTGCCCAATCAGATTAACCAGGACGACACTTACTTTTAAACAACCGAGGTGCAGCACTAATTACCTGCAGAGTTCTTTCATTCATCGTTCATCGGATATTTATAACGCATTTTTTGTTGGTATCGACATCTTTCATGTATCCCTTTCTGTGTTTAAGAGGTCCATAATTGGATCCCTGATAGGTTCTGGATCTCATCGGGCATAGGCGGGGGTCCTCCGATCCATTGTCGTCTTCCCTTTTCCTCATTCCTTACCTTTCCCAATCCCCTTACTGGTGTTCATGTTATATACATTTTAATGAGGGTACTGCTGCCGGGTGTCGGGAATCCGTCGTGACGAGCGTCGAGGTGTGCGCCCTGGTGGGTTTTCGGGCCCGGCGGCGAGCCCGTCTAGCTTTGGTGTTTTTTTTCTTGTACTTGATGATGTGTAGTGTATGTCGAGTGGGGAGAGGAATAAACCTCCAGATATTAAAAAATAAGTAAGTAATGTCTGCAAACTTTGCTGGTTTATGTACTGTACTTTTCATTATATTGTTATTATTTGTTAAAAAAAAACTGTATGTTTGCGAAAATCTGAAAAATAAAATAAAAATAATATAATATCTAAAACATCGCCCAGGATATCTAGCAAATAGAGCGTGTCTACTATAAACGTCCCCATATCAAATGTTAAGAAGATAACTCTAAAGGTTGTATTTTTACTACCATAAAATTAGAAATAGGGGATCAGTTGGATTTTCCAAAATGCCCCTCCTTCCTAATGTCCAGAATCTTCTTAGGGCCCCTCACCCTCATCGGCCATTCATTGGATCCGTCCGTCTCATCAGGCTGCCAATTTTTATTTCTGCAGTAAAAACGACTTTTTAGAATAAATTCAACAGTGACTCTTGAGGTTCACTTGAGGTGACCATCATAAACGACATTAATTTTTTAAGATTCCCTAATGTCAAAAAAGACACAGGGAGTGCACGATCACTCTTTTCTACACATGTATATTATTTTTATAGTTCCGCTGGCTATATCTACTGGCACCTTTGTATAGAAAAGTGTTATATTATTATTATTATATTTCTTCTAAGAAAGTGTCATTTGAAATATAATCTCTCCAATTTCTTTCACTTCTGACCTAGTCTTCTTTGACGTCATTCTGAATTAAACATGCCATTTTCACACATTTTTTAAGCCTTATAACTTTACATTACAATAAAATTGTACAATATTTACACAATCTTTCAACTTATTTGCTCTACTCACTCATTTTTTTATCATGCTCAAATCACCTCAACTTTATCTTTATTACAAAGCATAACAAATTCTTTCCTAATATTAATTTCGTTTTGCTGTATCTAACTGTTTGATGCGCGTGTGTTGCCCAATCTCCTGTATGGGTGTGAATCCTGGAACCTGACAAAAGCCTAGTCACAAAAAGTCTCCACGTTTATGAAGTGTTTCAGGAGAATTTTGGGTATAAGATGGTACCATGCACCTCACGAATGACGCTATACGCCGGCGCACCTACCGTAGGCCCATTACTTCTACCATAATGGAGAGGAGATGGTCTTAGCTGGGACATGTGTTAAGGATGCCGAATGACAGTTGGCCGAGGAGAGCGTTTTTCTTCCTCCCATCAGGGTCCCAAAGACGAGGAAGACCCTCTCACGCCGTGTTCAATTCCTTCCAAGCAGAGCTGAGGGATTTGGACATGGTGAGGGCAAGGGCGGATCCAGCTTTGGCGCCAGGGGGGGGGGTCACACAAGGGCGGATCCAGCTTTGACGCAAGGGGTGGGGGATCACACAGTCGTGGTCAAGTCATAAAAAGTTATAATTTAATTTTGATAGTAATAGATACAAGTAGGTATTTTATTAATAAATCTAAGTACTGTACTGGCGCAAGACAGAGGGCGGTGGAAGTCACAGGGGGAGGCCTATATCCAACAATGGACGCGAGAGGGCTGAAGAAAGAAAAAAAGACTGTAGGTACTTAAAAATAGACAAAAATGTATAAAAACATTATATTTAACAATTTTAATTTGTGGTTCACCTAGACCTGGACCCAGTCCAGGGGGGTTCACGACCCCATGACCCCCCTGAATCCGGCCTTGGGTGAGGGAGGAGGTCATTGAAGCCGCGCAAGCAAGCCATTGAGGGGTCTCAGACAGGGAGTATTGAGTGATTGATTGTATCTTCCTATATTGTCTCAAAATATATTATCTAGTTTGTGTTTGTGAACGTTTCTTTTTGTGTTTTTTTCAATCCCTATAACAAGAGACTTTGAAAAAACAAAGAAAGTGTATCTACATACAAAATCACAGTGAGTAAATAAAAATATCGAATATCAATGAGCAAGGATTATATTAAGACAGAGTCAGTTGGATTGCTCCTAATAGTTTCAAATTGAATTTGGTGATTCTTCGTAATTGATTTCGATGTACGGCGGTTAGGTGTACAAGGAGGGGGGGGAGGGGGGTTTGTTACGGCGAGTACCCATGACGTGGGAGAGGGGGGGAGGACAAGCGGGAAATTTTCTCTTTTTAGTAAATTCGTTTAATGGAATGAATGCGTAATGGAAATGTGATTTCAGTTTGAGTAAAATTTTCATTTCCCCAAAAACCTCACACTACGCTGTTATTATAAAATCTCCATCAAACCAAAAATTATCATTTCACATAGTCTGCATATTTTTACAAAACCTTTCAAATCTGTATTGTTACGTTATATGGGACAGTGTTGCCACATGAAAAAAAATACTTTTTTTTTATTGCTAAAAAATTTATTTGCTTTATATAGTTATCGTACGTTTTGGGATAAAATGTGGTGTTTTTTTTAATTTGAATTGTAATGTGTTGAATTGTGTTGTTGTTTTTCTCGAAATTGTATGTTTCTTTTTTCTGTTGATTATTCTTTTTATGAGGTTGTGTTGTTTTTTGTCACTTTTATTTTGTAGCTGTTTTATATTGTTAATGGCACAGAACGTTTGTAGCTGTTTTCTTTCTTTTTTTTCTTTTATTCTTATATTATCCTTCAGTCAGCAACGAGGTCGCTGGTATTAGAAGGCACACAATTACAATCTCAGATTATTATTAAAACTCATTGGTTAGTAATATCCTCTTCATCTGCTTTCCGAAGCACTTCCCATTTGTCAACCTCTTGATGTCGTCGGGAACTCTATTATGAATATCAATCGCCGAGTACAAGAATCCATCTCTATTTCTATTGGTTCTTGGATTGGCATTTCTCAGTTGAGAAGCGGCTCTCGTACCATAACTGTGGATATCTTTATTCAATTGGAGTTTTATATTTGTTTTGGTTTCCCCATTTATAATCTTGTGAATGTACTTCGCCTTTTCTAGTATTATCTTTTGTTCTAGGTTTAGTTCGTTAGTCATCTGATATAATTCTATTGTACTAGTGTTTCTTTTTAGGCCATGGATATGCTTTAAAGCTTTGTTCATGACTCTTTGCATTGCACTTCTTACTTGCGCACCACATTGCGACCAGACCAGCAAACCATACGACACATGTGGCATAATGAAGGTGTGGTATATAATGTGCTTCACTTTCCTTTCAAACACTTCACTCCTCCTCATTACACCAACCAGTGGAGATATCTTGTCAATCTTACCATCTACATGCAAATTCCAGGAAAGCCTTTCGTCAATTACTAATCCTAAATATTTAATATTGTCAGTTCTATTAATTGCCGTTGAGTTGACATACAAGTCCAGTTGAACATTCATCTTATTTTTCTGCTTGAATACAATGTAGTTAGTTTTATTTTCGTTTATTGTAAGGAATTTCTTCTTCAACCATGTTACATATATTTTGAGATCGTTATTTATTTCAGTTTCGAGTTCCTTTATATTGCGTCCACTATACAGAAGAAGGGTGTCGTCTGCATAGATGAAGTATTTCCCTTTTAGGTTTTGATGCTTCATATCATCGATGTACAAAAGATACAACAGAGGCCCCAATATAGACCCCTGCGGAACACCGATGTCAACTTTGCATGTCTGGCTCATTTTATCACCATTTTTTGTTATTGCAGTTCTGTCATACAAGTAGCTCTCGATCAGTTTACAAGCATTTCCCCCTATACCAATTCGTTGCAAGGACAACATTAAGTTTTTGTGTTCAACAGTGTCAAATGCTTTTGACAGATCAATGGAAATGGCTACAACATAATTGCCTTTATCTAGTTCATTATTAATATGATCCAAAGCATCCACTATTGCAGATGTAGTTCCACTACCCTTTTGGAAACCATATTGGTATTTATCAAAACCAGAGTTCCCTTCTATGAATTCTACTATTCTTATATAAAGAAGTTTTTCAATTACTTTACTGAAGGAGCTCAGGATACTGATAGGTCTATAATTCCCACATTCATTTCTAGGTCCATTCTTGTGAACTGGAGTGATTAATGCAGTTTTTAAACATTGGGGAAATTCACCCTTTTCGAATATATTATTGATTGATATTGTCAGTCCTTTAGCTATTATTTCCACAAGAATTTTTAAATCCATAGATGTAATGCCATCCAATCCGGCAGAGTAAGTTAATTTCAGTGCTTTTATGATATTTGTCATCTCCTCTACATTGGTTGGTGATATGAACAGACTATTCATTGGTGCAGAGTCAACAGGCTCATCATTGCTCACATTCACATCACCACCATCATTTACTATTTTATCATATAATTTTCTACCAATTGACTGGAAGTATACATTCATTATATTGGCAATCTTCACTGGATCACTTGACGTACCATCGGCGGTGTTCAACACTTCAATTCTATCTTTATTCTTACTAGTATTGGCGTTATGTATCACACTATTAATCACCTTCCATATTTTTCCACTATCACCATTTGATTTATTAATTTTATTCTCAATGTACATTTTCTTAGATTTTTTTATTTCTGAAGTAACTGCATTTTTACATTTTTTATATTTGATCTTATCAAGCTCTGTAGAATCCCTTCTTTTATATATTTTATAGAGTTTACTACGTTTTTCAATTAATTGTAGAATGTTAGATGTCAGCCAGTCATTATTTTTTCTAATTCTGTGCTTTACAGTGAATGTAGCAATTTCTTTGGCTTTTTTTACAACATCAATCAAATTGCACAAGTTTCCATTGTTTTCCACTATTTCAATATTGTCACTAACATATTGCTTAAGGATGTTTTGGTTGATTTTTTTAAACTCTTTACTATACATACATTGTTTTTTTTTTAGGAGTATTTGTAATACAAATTTTAATCAATTTATGATCAAAGCCTGGCCAGTCAATCAATTCTATTTCATGCTTGTTATTTGTTTTGTTATCTAGCACATGATCTATAAGTGTGCTTGATGAGTCGGTTATTCTAGTCGCATGATCAACATCTAATTTATTAATTATTCTGAAGTTATTAGTGGAGATTGTTGTTTTGTATTTAAAGGTTGTGTTATTCTTTTCAAGAAGATCTATATTTGCATCTCCAACAACAATCATTCCCTTATACCTGGATAGGAACTCATCAAATGAGTTGAAGAACTCATCCAATGGATCCAAGTTTGGAGATCTATAAAATGTGCAGATTTTTTGTCGGATATTTTCACAAATCACAACTTCCACTATGAGCATGTTACACTTATTATTCTTGTAAAGTACACTGTATTGAATATCATCTTTAATATAAATTGCAGTTCCACCTCCTCTCGTATTTGAGTCTCTGCAGTTAAAGACTCCACAATAGCCGGGAATATTGTAATATTGAACCTCGGATGAGTAAAGCCAAGTTTCACACAGAATTAATATGTCAGGTTTATGTTTCTTTTCTAAAATTTCAAAATCGTTTAATTTATTTCTAACGCTGCGTGCATTTGCATACAACATTGTCAGTGATTTGGAAAATCCCGAATGTCACAATTATTTCTTTCCATCCTCTGTTTATTGGATAGAGCGTCTATATTTGTAAAAGGTATTTCAATTAAATTAGAATTCACATACCGTATCGGACAATTAACATGATTTATCATCAATTCATCAAGCTTTGAATCATTGCCATTTACCTCAATGATATTGACATTTTTATAAAAGCCTGCCAAGTCATACAAACAATAATTTGCGCTGTAAATCTTCTGATTTCTCAAATTACTTTTTCCATAGAATATAGTTGTAATAAATAAAGTGATTTCTAAATCATGTGCAATTTCCAACAGCTGTTTGATTTTTTTCATATAATATTTGAAACCATTTTCATTATTTCCTAATATCAACATCAATATGTCGTTTCTGTTAGCTCTATGAATAGCAGTAACGATTTCATTAAAAACGCTGTAGATTCTTGATCCCGGTCTCGAGATACATTGGACATTATATTTTTGAATTTTCTGATATAACTTCCTGCCCAAACCACATGCATAATCATCACCAAAGATCAATAAGTTTTGTTTGCAATTCTTACCACAGTCATTATAATTATTACAATCTATCATGCTAGGCACCACCCTCCGCATTTTAGGATCAGTCGATGCATCCTTACTTATCTCAATTTTATTCAAATTTGTTAGTTCTAATTTCTTATGAATGTCGTCATAGGACTTTTTAAGGTTTTCATTCAATTTCGTGGCATCATTCAATTTTCTCAGGATAATATTTTCATTTTCAATAAACATATCTAACTCCATCCGATGAGTTAATTTATTTCTCTCAAATAATTCTTTCAAGTCATTAAGTTTGGATTGTTTGTCATTCATCTCTGCTTGCATTGCAATGTTTCTATCTTTTAATATGTTTAATTCAACCTTTTGATTTTCCAGATTGGAAATTTGTAGTAAAAGCATTTTAATTTCACTATTTCTTGCAGCAAGTACTTTCCTGCATTTCTGTAATTCATCAATCACTCTCTCATACTCAGAATTCACAATCTCATCTTCATCAAATGTTGGAGTTTCTTCACAGACATCATCAACTTGAGATGTGTCAAACATTGTAATATAAAGGTTATTAGGTTTAGGTTTACTTTTTCTGGCTCTCGTTTTTACAGGAGATCTCATAGTTGTCATAATTGGGTAATTGCGATATTTTCAGATAATAAGCTGGTTCTCTGATATTCACCAGTAAGATGATGTTACTATGTAGGTATTCACACAGCACAAACACAACAATACTATCAAGAGACACAAATTTAGTTAATCACATAAGATTAACACACATTACACATACACTGATATATTCAATGTGTTTAATTTATTTTAATAGATATAGATTCACTCTTTTATATATAAATACACCTTTTTTGTAATCAATAAAAAAACAAAAAATATTCACACGGTAAATTTACATTCTGACAGCTGTCAGCTTATCCATAGTTTTATATTGTTAATGGCCCAGAACGACCGCCAGGAGCGTCGGGAGACCACCACTACGTTGGAGAGACGACCTCGTCAAATATGCTGGGGTCAACTGGGTCCAAAAAGCCCAAAACAGAGCGGTGTGGAAGGAGATGGAGGAGGCCTTTGTCCAGCAGTGGACGGGAATAGGCTGAGAAGAAGAAGAAGAAGAATGGCACATCCAATCCAAAATCCAAACTCCCTTTAGACCCCACTTAGGGGCATAGGGAGGCAACAAGAGCTCTCCATTGCGCTCGATCTTGCGCATCGTTAATGACCTCCTCCCACACCGTGTCTAGATTCCTCAGCTCTGCTTCGAAGGAGCGGAACACAGTATGAGAGGGTCTTCCTCGTCTCCGATATATGGCACATAGCCGTGAATAAATAAATAAATAAATAAATATATGTATTTGAAAAAGATTAGCTTAACAGTGTAAGAGATCGAACTTATATAATATTAAAACCAAAAAGAAATACCTACCTATTGTGTTTATTACGCCATCTATGTATTGAATGTTACAGCCGAGAATAATGAATGACTTATCGACTAAGGCCGCCTACCAGAAACGCGCCCGCGGGCAACATAGGTGTGCAAATGTGGGTGAGTTCTGTTGTTTGAAACGGGCGGATACACACATACTCTGTTTAGGTATACCGCGTCAGTTTGTTGTTAACTTGAAGGTGAGAATTGGTCTGCCACATCTTCTTGTATCACCCGGTGTGTAAATTAAGCTGTCATAATCAATGAATGGATTTGGACGACATAACCGAGCCAGCTCAGTCCACGATTCAGGATAATGATTGTCACTGGAGGTTGTATAGTTCTTGATTGGACGGTTCATTTATCAGAATATCAAAACCCCCAGGATTCGTCTAAAAAAATGTTTTTAATGCTTAGAAGTTTTTTCCCAAAATCACTCGAGTCCGGGTGGAGGTCTTTAAAAAAATAATTAAACGCCTAGACTCACATCCCTTATATTACAGGTGTGACGAACCTTTTTAGGTCCGCGTGCCAAAAATCATCAAATTTTTTTCTTTGTCAAACCTGCCCTATCTGGCATGAAACACGCATTGATTAGAGAAATAATAAAATCCTTTCCAATAAAACAAAACAAAAAACATTTAAAAGGATAGAGTGTGCGATCAATGATTATCCAATCTTTATCAATGATCACAAACCCCATGATGGTTTTACAATGATAAAGAGAATAATAATTTGGAATGAATTTAAGCATTTTAATGAAAGTGTAATTACATTATTTTTGGTAGAATCTTCATTATAAGAGTGGGTAATATGAACGACGTCTGATAAGAAAAGTCCCCATTCGCTTCTCATAAAGAGAACATTAAAAGTTTAGAACAAGTCGTGTTACGGTGGTAAATTTCTTAATCTGCTAAAGATTCATAGCGGCGAATTAAGACAGGTCATATCTGCTCCCACCTTGTAACTCCGTGAGTCCTTTTCTCTCAAAACTCAAAATAATTTAAACCTTGTTAATAAATATTTTTTAGCAAAAATTCTAGAATCTTTGCAAGTAAACAAGGTGATAATCGAATTCTTTGAATTCACCTCACTTTTCACCATATTTGTGCACTTATCAATATGAATATTCGCTTATGCAATGTTTTCCTAGAAAAGAAAAACGGCTGTTACATTACGAACGTAGTAGATATATTTTTGAGAAAGCAATCTATGTCCATCTCTTTCACTGACGCCAGTAAAATAATAAAAGAGCGAATGAGACAGTGTAATTCGTATATTTAGTGTCATCGCGCGTAGCTTGGATACCGCATTAACGCAAGACGCCCACTAAAATACAATTAGTTCTCAATAAAGCGTTGGTAGAGAATTGAATGCGTTTCCACTGTTGTATTTTTATTTTGCAAATCCGCTTTCACTTTCACACCCAATGCAAATGAAATTATTATTTGTGAGTAGGTACCTACCTAATAATTATGGTAATAACGGCCCTACGCTGCACACTTGCTTGAGGTTACTAGCTTACCAAAACACCACCAACAGAGATGAGCTCCGTTTTATAGAGTAGATAAAAGAAGCATCATATAATTGTGCTGGAGGGTGGGTAGAGATATATACGTAGATCTATATACGGGGAGATGTTATAGTGGAGTGTTAGCACAGTACTCGTCATAAAACTTTAGGAAACACAGAACAAACGTCACTCCAGGGAACAATTAACACGTCCTTCTTTACATACAATATTCCTATTATACATACAGTACATACCCTACACCAGAGTTTCTGGAAAGGTGGTCCGCGACACCCTGGGACCCCTGGGAACTCTTCCGTGGAAGGGTTTCAAGAGTTCCGCGTTCCATCCATGAACTTAATAAAGTGTTGGTTGGTAGAAAAAGTCACAACCGCACCGCATTTGACAGAAATAGAGAACACGCAGCTAAGAAAGTTGCAGAAGTTCATTATTGATCTGATCTAATTCGTAAATTTCACACCACTAAGAGGATTAATATTTAATTTATAAATTTAAGTGTATATAGTGAGATTAAAACGACATATGTATATCTAAATGTGCAGCGATGGATCTGCCTCTATGATGGGCCAAATAAAAATCATTGTAACAAGAATTAAAGACAAGAATTTAATCTTCTATATATAAAATAATGACAAGACACAAGCTTTCAGTAGCTTACTGTGAAAGAGTCAAGGAGTGTATTTGTGTTCACTTTGATGATCATTTATAAAAAAAAAATGAATGTTTGTGTGTGTGGACTCGATATATTCAAAGACCAGTGAACGTATTTCAATGAAACTTTGGTGATTTTTTCTACAAATGTCCGGGAAAGTTTATGCGGCGTATGAGTTGAATATCTCTTTTTGGAGGGTATAGTTACCTACAAGTAGAAAAGGTTGGATGTTAGAGATTGCTTCGGCTATAATCCCGCCATTGCCACTTGTTTATACACAAATTTTTGTACACTATTTTAAGGTTCATAAATAATAAAATAAATAAATAAAAGGTTAAAATGTAACAAACATTGCATAAACCGGAGTAAACATTTTTTTTTATTCTGGGTTAGGTCGAAGTTCGACGGGCGGGTCAGCTAGTGTTAAATAATGACAAACCCTGCGAGGTTTTTTAAGAAGATTGCAAAAATCCATGAATTTCAGCATTGTTCACTATAGGTCGACAACTATAATAATACCACTCCTAACACTAAAATCTGTAGGTGCGGAATCAGGGGGACGAAGTAAGGGTAGCCGGAGACGGGCTAAAAAGTCGCTACTGATGCAGGTATACGGCATTTATACATTTTAGCTGGGATACTCGTAATACTTAAAGTGTACTTACAGTTACAGGTAAATTCTAAGAAAGTTTATTATGCTCATCTCAATTAGACACCATTTTAACGGGTTAATTTTAAAAAAAAATAGTACCTAGGTTTGTAAAATTTCTAATGGGTTGAAGGTTGGCTCTAAGAAATTGTATGTTGGCTACTCCTCCGTTTGTCATATTCTTCGTAATAGATATGTTTTCTTTTAATTTGTTATTATGATGCTGTGATATAAAAATATATAAGGTTGATAACTGTTGATAGAACATATAAAGAATTCGTTTTGTAGGTTGGTACCTACTTAATATGTTTTCTGAATTGGTCTTTTAGAATCTTCTCCATTTATCAATTTCTTTTTATGCTTTGTGTTTATTATAACATATATTTTATCATGTCAGAGTAGAGAAAAAATAATTAAATCTGTTATATCTACCTAATATTAAAGGGAAGGATCGAAATCGTAGGTATTTATTTTGAAATGTAGATTTACCCGCTGCTACTTTTTGTTTGAGCTACTTTATATTACCTAATATATTGCATAACATGTAAAACGATTAAATTTGCACTACTATTTAATCGTTTGAAGTCGGTACTCATTTTGCTTGTTTGCAGACACATTTATAAATGATAAAATACAAAAAAGCGTTAAGCCCCAGCTCAGACGTCCTTCCCGTTGCGAAGGCGGCGGGAAACTGAAATACCCGCACGTGATTCGTCCTAGCGCTGTCCGCTACCCCCTGTTACCACCAGTCCCCAATGCATTTTTAGTGTATGGAATGGTATTATTATAGTTGTCGACCTATAGTTATTTACACGGTAGTGCTATTGGAGTACCTAATTAATTACATTGCACTGCAAGCTTTATTTTAGCTCAGGGTTCCTCCGATATAAGTATACTCAAGAGGTTTCGTGGCGGCAATATAAAATTGGGAACCTCTGCCCTACACCATATACCCGGCACATCTCATAATATTATTATCAAATGTACCCTATACCAATGTATCTACTTCAAAGGGAACATATGGCTAGGTAAATGGACGTATTTCAAAAACTCTAAGTACAATCTAGATAAGCAACATTTTATTATGAGAAACGTAGGTAAATCCCTATGCTTTGTTTTATTAACGTCCTTACGTAAAATTTGTGGCAGGTTTATGTTGAATTTGACGAGAAATGTTAATAAGAATTAATTGAAATGATGTTTTTTTAGCACACTTTTCAACATTGGTCGAGAAGCTGTTGGTAGGTACCTAACCTAGCGTTACCGTCTGTCGTCAACCTTTGTATTTGCGTTCGATTTTAATAAAAACAGACAATTTTTTAATTAAAAATGAAAGGAATTGTGTATTGTTGAAGAGTAGCTGATCTTCAAAATCTTTTTTACTTACCGATTCTTTGCTAGAAAGATTCTTTCATTTTAAAAATTTGTTAAAAACTTAAATATTCGAGACAATTGAATAATTCGTAACTAACATTAGGTACTGCAATTAATAATAATTGCATGCTTCAGCGAGAATTTTGTAATCAAAAATAGACTTCGGCGGTTTATGTGTGTTAATGATACACTAAAATACTTGAGAATATAAATACTAGATTGGTACTCTACCTACCTAATATTATATTCATTAATGTTTGATGGTTGTGTGTACCTAATCGTGTAATCATTGCGTTTGATGGTTCTGGTATTTGGACGAAGCCCAGCAATGAAAAAATCTGCTTTTATATATTACTAAAAAATCTGCTTTTATATATTCTATCTATACATGCGTAATTAGACAGGGTCTGTACCTGTGGTTGGTGTAACTATATCATCGTTGAGTTAGTAGGTACTTACATATTGTATCATTTGGAACGTTCTTATTAAGAACGTTCCAAATGATTTAGAATTAAGTTCACTCGAACTAAAATTCGTATTCGGAATTATGCCGTGTTCTAAAAACCAATATTAGTTCACCATAAATATTTTTTTATTATAATTGTCTATGGATCGAGCATGCGCCTTATTGGTTGATGCTGACAAGCTGACAGCCAATCGGAGAAGACAAATTCAAACGAGCTCCATGTTCCAAGCAAGTTCCAAGTAACATGGTCGCCGGAAACTGCCGAACCAACCCGAAGTGTAACGAAGACGACTGTATGATTGCATTGGTGTTAAATGATAATAATTTTTGATGCTTTTATTTGTATTAATAATTATAATAAATTCGGGGGAAATGCTTAATATTTTTAATAAAAATAATCTTGTTTTATAATTATTTGGTTAAAAAAAAAGGTTTATCACAAAAATATCATCAGATATCTTTTTAGACGCATACAATTGTAATATGTATAAAATATTATGACTAGGTTGAGGGTTAACTACCATGACTAGCTAAGGGTTAATAGAATAATTTCTGCGTTCCGCACGGACCCCAGGTACCGCTCCACCACCCGTTTCCCCTCGGCGCGCTATGCCGACCATTAAGAGTGCTGGCATACGCGAAGCACGTGATAAACAATGCAGTATTGGTTCTCGTGGTTCGGCAGTTGAGCTTTCCACGGAGTGGGGGATCGCTACCAAGCGTCTCTTTTTAAATTCTCAACTCACTTCCGTTTGCGAGCTGGTTACGACACAACTCGTGTGTGAAAGGGTGGCGGTGGATTGTCCTTTTAAGGACGAAATCCCTGTCCGCCCGCCTTAGTATTTAAATTCAGTAAAGAAATTTATAGATGTTTGTTTAAGTTTACCAAGTTAAATAAAGTGATTGGACATGAGTGTCGAGTGGATTCGTAGTTAATTCATCTCTTCAGTGTGTGTTAAATTCTTATAGATTAATAAACTAACGAACAATAAAGTAGATTCCCTTATATTGTAAAAATGTGATAACTGAACAATGTGAAAATGTCGTCTCCAAATGCCTCGTGCATCACGTAGATATAATTCGAACCATAGTATGACCAAATCAAGTGTAAGTGACGAAATCCCAGGCAGAACTTTGTGAAGAAATGTAACGTAAATTCTTGTAGTGATAATTTGAATATTGAACATTAATGGCTTGAAAATAATATAATTTGCAACATAACTTCTTGTAATGAAACAGAAATAAACAGTTTGTTATAATACAGTGCAATATCGAGTTTCCATTTATAATACATTATTAAGGAAATCCACGAACTACAACGAATCTTGACGATGAGAGCATTGGTCTACCACTGCAGCTAAGCCGAGGCAATATGGTAAGTCTTCATTAATATGATGTAGACCAAATTCAACTCCATTCCCCATTACCACCTAGAAGGAAGGAAGTAAGAGCTTTCAGCGACAATCCAACTGAGAGATGTAAACTTAGAGAGATGTAAACCAAGAGGAATAAACCGTTACAAAATGGCCACCCAACGATCGGGCATAAATGGATTTTCTTAATAATAGATTTCACATTTAAATTGAATTACAAAAATGTTATAATTGTTTCTAATTGTTGAAAATTAATTGCTGTAAAGGTTGTCCAGAAGTATAGATATAATATTGTAGTTCCCCATGTGTAAAGCAGGTTGACTGAAAGTTTTGTTGACCCACAGAAATGTAAATTTAAATTTTTTTTAGAATATTTTTTTTGAGTCAAGGGATGTCCCAATACTTGTATAAATAGTTTTTGCAAGTTAAAGTAAAGAATAAAAGTACCTAATAAAAGTGCCGAAAATAGATAATTTGAATTTAGAAAAAAAAAATTGTTTCGTAAAATATTGTATTGTTATAAAAATAGATTCGCCCAAAGGCAGGTTCAATCTTGCATCATTTCATAACTGTCGCGTGTATTGGGAGGTATGTACCTGCCGTACCTACTTCCATTGTATTAGAATTCTGGGGAATCGATATATTAAAAGCGGAGCGCCGTTGAGATGTTTGTTCAATTTTTTTTACTTCAAGTTTGGTATTTAATAGATACAGAAAATAGCAGAATATAATTTAATAAAGGAATAGCCAGCGAATACAGGATTCACATTAGCATAGTGTTAAAAGAATGTAATTTTGTGACATGTAGAGTTGCTTCCATGAAAGGAATTAGTCTCCTTTTCATTATAAGGTAAATAGAAATAAATTTTGTCTAATAGGATGTTTAATTTTGTTTATATGGTTAGACATCGGTACAGATAAACAGAAAGACTTAGTTACAAATAGCATAAAGTTAAAATAGCAGTTTGGTCCAGATAAGAATTAATAAACCCAGTTGGTAAGCAAGTAAACATCATCCGTAGAAATATGTAAAGTAATTTCATATATGATTTAAATTTTTATTTTTTTTCGGAAGGTTAAGTGGAACTCAGGATAAAGTACCCAAGCTAGTATCCACGTGTAAAATAGAATGACCGCGAAATAATTGAACCCGTGTGACCCCGTTGGAGGTTAATAATAATAATAATTATTCGCCCGTTCCTAATGTAGGTACTTATCGAGCGCATAGTACAGTTAGCAAAAGATTTCGATGCCGAATTATCGTAAATAAGATCGCAGATTCCAGGTTTTGAAGGTCTATGATAGGAATTGATAGGCAATTAAAAATGCGAATAGCCACGCATAAAGTAAATTTGGAAATTAATAAGATCAGCGTAAAATAGCAATGCCAATTAAGTATGGATTAAACTTTGAAAATAATATTGCTGTAGTTTTTGTGAACTTGACTCGTTCAAGAATAATGTTGCACACACACATACAAGCGAAGTGCGGAAGTACGTATATAGGAATTTCGGAAAGACACAGAAGCGAGCGGAAGTTTCAATAAAGGTTTAATAATCATTTGAGATATAGTTTTTTTTAATTTGTTTTGGAGTATACCTACGTCGTATTAATTTTGTTTAAAGACACACAGAAAGTTTAATAAATTCAAGGGATTAAAATAATGACAGTGTAGCACGTAATTATGTATAGTTCAAATTTAGTTTCGTTTTTGTTTCACGACGTGCGTGGAAGAAGGTAATAATAATAATAATGAGTTTTGCACAATAGATTACGTTTCTTAAAAACAATTTGAATAATAGCACTAGAGGAATCCTACGTTTAATTACAGTTTGTAAACCAGGAGAAAGAACAATCTCCATTTTTATTTTTTTGTTACACTGTATACTCAGGTATAGTCTCATGTTTGGATAGGTATTATTTGGAAGATCGAGTTGAAGATTTCACAGCAATGAGTGAATCGATTGTCACTATTAGAAGCAGTATACGGTATACAGGGAATTCTAGCTACGTGTAAAGGGAGAGTAAGATGTTTTGTAATCGAGTGTCATGTGAGTTATGATCACTCTAAGGGAAAGATTTAATGTTAAAAGTCACGCGCGACTGTGCGTTTGAGTACGTATGAAAATACGTAAAGTACGTTCAATGTCTGAAGAGATATTGTATCGTATCCTATACTCAGGTTGTAGTATATGGAATTTTTGGTACGTGTCGCGATTTGGGAGAATTCAATAATGTTTGAAACCCAAAGTTGCGATTCGTAAATGGTTTAAGATACTCATGTGTTGGAATTGAGTATAGGTATCAGAAGGAATCTGATATCCGAGTGGATGTATGATATGATTATTCATGCAGTCACCAAAGCCAGACTGGCTAAAAGCAGGTCAACGTTGTTTATCGTTTATTGTGTACATTCATATGTCCTACAGAATTTTCCTCCGGATTGACTATTCGTAGCGAGGCTGTGTTCATATTTAGTTTAAGTAATTTTGTTGTTGTGTGCGTGCGTATATGGTTCCAACTTGTACAGTAGATTCATGTTAATCAACTGGAATGCGGACCTTTGTATATTACAGTACGGTTGTTAGTTAATTATGTGAGACTGATTGTAATTTTGATAGCTATCTCCTCGTATCGTAAGTTAGGTACATATAAATGTAGAGCTCTTAGTTAAGTGTTAGTATGTATTTTGTTATTGTGTTGCAGGGACGCCTCAACTCAAATAACCAACCCTTAGATAGAATTTTCTTTTAGCTAAGTATAGTTAGCAGATAATAGTAATCTGTTATTGATAGTAATACGGATTAATTATAGTTATAGGTATTTCTGAGTTTTCCCATGTAAGTGAATCAAACTCAGTGGCGTCCGACATATATGGTCTAGTGCATCTAATGACCATCGCTAGCAAAGAAAATTACCATCAATTCTTGTTCACCCGCATACATTACTATGGGCAGTGCGTGGTTAAATTAGGAATTAATTTTTTTTAGTTAATTTAGGTCACGGCAAGTATAGTGTTGTGTATATTGATTCCTCCGTTTTGAATTTTAGATCTGTGACAACCTGGTAAAATTTTATAAAGTAGTTATTTCTAAAATAAATATTTGAGCTTTTGAGCTGTATAGGCTGTGCAACATTTAAACCAAAGGTGATATAAAAAGTGAATAATTATTGATAGTGCGGTGTTACCAACCTTATGGTAACATTAGAACAATTTAACTTCAATAAACCCTAAAAATAATGAACTGCACAGATAGGTATTGAAATAAGTACATGACACTTGTAACTTGTATAGTATAAGATTAATTAAGATATAATATAATATTATATTCTTAAGATTTTGAGTAAGTATCAAGTATGAATGTATAGTCCTAAGCATATAATAATTTGTACTGTATTTCAGTGGTCGTGGACGAGAGGCGGAAAGTAAAATGTTTGGTACCTATTTGTGAGTGCTAGCGTACGACTCCGTACTAGTTTTCTGCCCGGTGCACCTCTTTTCCTCCACTTCCACACAACTTTGGTTTTAATTTTTTCTGTTGTTGTTTAAATCATAATGAGATATTTGTTTATGATTTGTATTGTATAATTACCTTCTCCTGGATTCGTCACATTTTTGGTCAATTCAGTTTTCTTTTGAAGTACCCCTAGTTTGAGTGCTTTTTTTTTATTTATTTTTTTTTGCTTTTTAACCATCGATGTATTGTAATATGTATAAAATATTATGACTAGGTTGAGGGTTAACTACCATGACTAGCTAAGGGTTAATAGAATAATTTCTGCGTTCCGCACGGACCCCAGGTACCGCTCCACCACCCGTTTCCCCTCGGCGCGCTATGCCGACCATTAAGAGTGCTGGCATACGCGAAGCACGTGATAAACAATGCAGTATTGGTTCTCGTGGTTCGGCAGTTGAGCTTTCCACGGAGTGGGGGATCGCTACCAAGCGTCTCTTTTTAAATTCTCAACTCACTTCCGTTTGCGAGCTGGTTACGACACAACTCGTGTGTGAAAGGGTGGCGGTGGATTGTCCTTTTAAGGACGAAATCCCTGTCCGCCCGCCTTAGTATTTAAATTCAGTAAAGAAATTTATAGATGTTTGTTTAAGTTTACCAAGTTAAATAAAGTGATTGGACATGAGTGTCGAGTGGATTCGTAGTTAATTCATCTCTTCAGTGTGTGTTAAATTCTTATAGACTAATAAACTAACGAACAATAAAGTAGATTCCCTTATATTGTAAAAATGTGATAACTGAACAATGTGAAAATGTCGTCTCCAAATGCCTCGTGCATCACGTAGATATAATTCGAACCATAGTATGACCAAATCAAGTGTAAGTGACGAAATCCCAGGCAGAACTTTGTGAAGAAATGTAACGTAAATTCTTGTAGTGATAATTTGAATATTGAACATTAATGGCTTGAAAATAATATAATTTGCAACATAACTTCTTGTAATGAAACAGAAATAAACAGTTTGTTATAATACAGTGCAATATCGAGTTTCCATTTATAATACATTATTAAGGAAATCCACGAACTACAACGAATCTTGACGATGAGAGCATTGGTCTACCACTGCAGCTAAGCCGAGGCAATATGGTAAGTCTTCATTAATATGATGTAGACCAAATTCAACTCCATTCCCCATTACCACCTAGAAGGAAGGAAGTAAGAGCTTTCAGCGACAATCCAACTGAGAGATGTAAACTTAGAGAGATGTAAACCAAGAGGAATAAACCGTTACACAATAATTATTAGGTGTGAACTAAGATTAGGAAAGTTTTGACAGATAAACGCACTAAAATTGACTTAAATACGAAATTCGAATACCAAAATGAACTAATTTCAAACTATAGTCTAATTAAGAACAAATTGGAACGTTTTAAAATTTCTCGAATACCAATCCGGCTAATTAAAATTGGAACGTTCTTATTTTAGTTTAGTGCGTACTTAATTTGAATTGGAATAGGGGGTTACTCTTTCACGTGCAACCAGTAATATTTTTAATTTATATTTTATTTTTTTTTTTTGTTATAATTTAATTTCTATATTCTTAGGTATATTCTTTTCATTTGTATATTTTTATGTAAAAGGCTTTTTAGGCCGTTGATGAATGAATAAATAAATAAATTACCTACGTTGGCTCATAGGGTTATGTGGAAGTTTATTATGTTGGCTCACCTGAAGAAGTCCCAACAACCTTAGGTACATAAGGTTGGCATATTGTCTGGGACTTCTGTACGGACGCTGAATGACTGTCGGACAAGAAGATTACTTTTGTTCCGATCAGGATTCCGAAGACAAACATTAAAAATTCTCTTAAACAGCGTATCGTCCATATTATAAGAGCTTGGACATGCTCAAGAGGAGTTGATATAGTATATTGTCAGCTATTTAATTGATGGGTTATAAAGCGGCTTGTGAAGAACGAGATGCAGATCTTTGCTGCAAACTAATCCGATTTGTTGAGACCGAAGAAGAATATGAAGAAGGCGGTTGCAGGTTCGTTTCGTAGGTTTCATCCCAGGTGTCGTGAATCTTCCTTTTTCACATCAAAAACGAAAGAGTCAAGCAGTGGATTTGTGTTCACTTTGAGTGAGTACAGATTCATTAAAAAAATATCATATTGAACCAAATCTTCGTGATTTGAAAATTTAACACTTGAATCTTTTGAGTTTTATACGCTGATATGCACTTGAAAAGTATTTGAATATGGCGAAATGTTGTGATAATGTTCTCACTCTAAATAAAAATCGACTGCAGCAAATAGCTCCCTCACAAAAAGCACTTTGACCATCAAACTTTTAAGTCAGAGAGTAAATACTCGGAGGGAAAGCGCAAACCACCGTCATTGCAAGAGTGCTTTGCAGCAAATAAATGCAATATTTGATTGCATTTTGCAATGCACTATCGTCCTTTGTAAGAATAAATTCTCTTAACGTATTTTACTTTCTTGGATGAGCATTCGATCGCAACGTTGAAAGTAAACGACATTTTCACATGTGCACAGATTTGTTTTCCACGAATCGCTTTCTTCTTTATTTCAATCTGAAGTTATCTAGGTATATTCTATAATGCGCTCGCAAAAATCAAACCAAATCGACCGTAACATGAAAATACTCGTATAACATCATTTAATATTATGTTTTATGGATATAAAAGCGACACCCAAAAGGGATCAAGCGTCCCATATAAAAGTTTTTTTTTTCAAACGCAAACACCCTCTCCTTATCTCTTACTTCTTACCTGGCCTTCCTTGAGGACGGAATCGATGTGTTCGATCTACGTCATTCTCGGTCGCCCAAAATTCTTACACCTTTCCTTTCAGCCTTATGAATTCTCTTTGTCATTCTGTCTGCATCCATTCTTTCCACACGCCCAAACCATATCGACTTGTTAACTTTCATCTTTGTCACAACACTTCTATATCACATTCCTTCCTAATATTTTCATTCCTTTCCATATCCCATTAAGTTTTTCCACATATTCTTCGTAGAGATTACAACTCTACCTACTACATTTATATATACCTATAAAAGTTCCAAAATCACTAAATTTAAAATATAACGTGTAATGATTGTCGATTATTTTCGTTCTCCTACACATTTTACATGACAATCGAAAACATTTTTATTCAAAATTTGGTTAAATTTAACTAAAGTAAGTATTATATACCTACATGTATATAATTTTATTTGGTGACTTTTTGGCCACATTTAGGTATCCAGTTTTTTTTGTGCCCAATGGGTCAAATGGGTGAAAACAGTTTTGTGTCATAACTACTGTTGTGCAGATTTGATCCTCTTTCAAAAATAGCCTTCCCGTTTATCTATTACATGGCAAAATGCGTTGTTGACACCAAAATTACAGGATCAAAACGTTAAAACCTACTTTGTGGAATCTCGCTGTCACTGCACTGATACCATAAACATTGAATAAATTCCATTTTTGTAAAAAAATATGAAATTTTGAAATATCTCGAAAAGATCTCTATATAGTAGCTGGAAACAAACATTAAATGTTCATCAAAATCAAAATCAGCCAGATAGAGCGGCCAAAGACTTCGACTCAACTAGTCTAATTTTGTCACTATAATTTAGAACTTTATGTTATTACTTACTAGCTAGTTACCCGTGGCTTCGCTCACGTGTTACTGTATTTGCTTTCTCTTCTTAAACAATGCAGAATTAATTATATTCGCATCAAAATTAATAATAATAAGAAACATCATCAACATTTCTTTTTTTAAATATATATTCTAAAATTTCCATTAAATTACTATATTTTTATTTATATTTGTCGTTATTAATCTGTATTTAAAAAATATGTGCTTCTTATACAAATAGAATCAGCCCGCGAACTTAAAAAGTTCGCTAACTTGACTGACATTGTTCTATGAGAATCCCAAAAAATAACTCGAATAACTTTTATTCCATCAAATGACGTTATTTGAAATCAATTTTTATATTGCTGGATATGAATAAAAAAATATTCAGGTCTCGAAAAGCAATGAAATTAGTGATCTTTAAAACACTTATTTCTATCTGCTTTGGGCATTTTTCAAGCTACAGACGTTTTTTTAACATTTCAATTTATATCTTTCACGTTGATTTGTTGTTGCTTGTCTGGTCGTAGGTTCGAAATTTAGTTCATAAATATCTTATCCTGAGCAAACACGACATAAAAAGAATAAACGATATCGGTCCAGCCGTTCACAAAACTGCTAACGTTCCGAACGTTAACGTTTACTAAATTGAAAATGGTTTCCAAACAAAAAAAAATGCGTTTCGTCTTCAATATAATAGCAGCGTCGTAATACTTCCAAAGATTTTGAGGTAACGTTTAACGTTAATTTTGAATAACTGACAGAATTATTTTTTTGACTCGGAATTTGGAACAGCATTGTTTAACGCACGTTGAACAACAGTTTTTACGTTATCTCTATGGAAATAACAACAAATTGTTAACGTTGGAGCTGTCGTTAATATTTCGACTTGGCCTCCAGGCGTGATGCGATGACCACGTAAAGTAGGTCTCCATTTTTATAATAACGTAATATTCTCCCTTTTAAGCCCCCCCCACGCTCACCGCAAGCCAGCCCGGAGGAAACTAAATTTGCCCGATTGCCAAAAAGCCAGCCGCACACAAATCAAGCCCGTGGCGGTTCCCCCCAAACCACCCCATAATACGGGAGGCCTTGGACCCACTCAGGAGAATAGGTTAAGCATAAAGAACTCTCCATTGCGCTCGAAGTCGTCCGAGGCTCATTGTGCCTTTTCTAAACGGTTGAGGTTTAAGGAAGTGAGGTGGTCAACTCAGTATTCTAATGGTATAAGTAATTGGCGTTCGACTATAAACGAATTTTCGACAATATAGAGTAGGAAGAAAATTAACTGTCCACTGTTTATATTTTTTATTAGATGAAACGGATATCGGCAACTATCCGATATCCGGTCTATCCGGCGGCGTAAATAATATCCTGCCGGATACCGGATAGTAAAAAGAGACATGTTTGGATAACTCATTGATTTGTTTATTAAAGTATCACTTAAGAAATACACCTTATAATCACAAAATAAATTCTACAACTTAGAAAATTGATTATCAAGCATAAGGTAAATTATGGAGAGTAATTCTATATAATATTTCGTTATATAGACTATTAGACTATATAGAGGAAAACAGCAGCTTTGCTGGTCTTCGTAAGTAAGGAAAGTTTAATAAAACAACGTTTCGTCATATATCATCCTGGCTGAAGATGCAGATAGTTTCCGCGATTTTTGGAACAATAACGTTCCGGCAACGGAGTCAGTCCAATTGGTATATACCGCCTACGTAAGCGTAATTCATGCGTTGTACCCATGGTAATTTACGCACTGGCCGGGCTCTAGTAAGGACTTATTTAGCATTCTACGAATTTTATAAATTTTTGAAAATAAAAACACCGATATTTTAAGGGGAGCGCTTTTCTTCCTCCCGCAAGGGTTCCGAAGACAAAGAAGATCTTCTCATACCGAGAGGGTCTTCCTCGTGTTCTGCTCCTTCGAAGCAGAGCTGAGGGATCTGGAAATGGTGTGTGAGGAGGTCATAATATCCGGCTAACTGCTATCCCTTTCGTCTCTATTTTTTATACGTTCCAGTGGACAGTTAATTTTTTCGCACTATACAGTGACGAAATGATATGGTCATTGACTTGCCAGTGTTTTCAAAACAATTATTTACGATCTATCCTAAAATGATGTGAGGATTTTGTAGATAATTTTAAAATTTAATATTTTGCACTTTTACTACATTTGATATAAAATAATTTACCTATTGACTTCATAATACTATTTACCTTTTTTCAACATAATATTATATCAACTTGCTATTCATGGTTTACGCAATAAATTCAAAGCAAGATTACTCACATAGTTTTTTTTTTTGCTAGTGTTTTTATGAAATGGCTTCAAATATTTTAATATACAGATCAAGACATAAAGAATTGCAATACAATCCAGATTCTTTTCGTGAACTTACCGTAAATTATTTTAGTAGAGACAATAAATTACTAAAATAGGTAGGTACCTACATAATGATTTTAATGTCGATCGTAAAAAAAAACAATTCAGAATCGCTGTACAGGATGCATGGTACGAAAAATATATTGAAGTAGGTAGGTACGTAAAGTGTTTCTCTGAATTCACGGAAAGTGTATTATCTCTTATATAAAAATGGAACGCTAATTTGCGCGGTCATCGTATGGGTAAGAACACGTTGAAAGCCGATTACAATCCGCGCCGACCAGCTCAAAGATTGTTGTCTATGGTTTCCATGCATTTAAATGGGCATGTCGGAAAGCGGGTTCCTGCTTTTGACAGGAATCAGTTGTTTGATGAATGATACGATTCACGGAATGCTGATAGTAAATAATATAATGATATGTTTTATAACAGATGCAGCGGTTACAGTAGTTAAAAAGGTAATAATGAATGTATCATTATACTAATTCAAATTCAATAATATAAGGACCACGTCGTCGTCTGTGTTAAATAACTTTAAACTGAAATCAACTTAAAGTTATACATAAAATCTCGAACATATTATTTATATTCCAAGGCGGGACGAAGTTTGACGGGTCGGCTAGTTCAAAACTATATTATTATTATTATAGATTACGCAATAGTTTCGACACGTGTATTGGAGAAAGTAGGTTGGGTTGGTTAGGTACCTACCTACGTATATATTCATACACGCTGCACCGGACCAGCTCGCGGTGTATGTATGTTTATTGTATGAAACGATGTCGTCAATAAATTAAATTTTTACAAAAGTTGTTAAGAAAAGTTCGAGATGTACTGCTATGATGTATGTATTTTTTATAGAAAAATAAATTATCTAGTTGTAGCGTTTCAGCGTTTTTCGATATTTTTATAAAATTCTGAAATATAGGCACTGAAACTCGTAAATTTGTCATAAAAAAAATATTTTTCTTTATAAAAAAAGTTTGAGAAATCCTGGAACGTCTTCATTAAATTATATTTTAGATATTGTATTTTTCTATATACATACACAATTTTAGGGTTCTAGATTTTATGGTTTTCGAGATATATGGAAAAATTAAATAAAAATTCAAAGGTTGATAACCCCTGACTGAAAAAAAAATTCAAAATTCTGAGTATACAAATTTTGTATGCTTAAAATATTCAATATTTTCTGAAATTTTAGGATCTGTGCATCAAGCGAATCAAAAGTTATAAAGAGGGGACGGATACACACACATACACGTTGGAAAAGTGCCCCTCACCCCCTCCCCTCTAATTAATGATATCTTTTGAAAACGAAATAGTATAATTTGACTCTTTCTGAAGAAATCATTTTTTTGAAATTTCGATAAAACCAGTTTTAAACTTTTTAGGAGGCACTTAAAAATCATCCCTTTTTATATGTGCCCTTTTTCGTCCCTTTTAGTTAAATTTTGGAAAAATTGCCGAACACGCTAACACTCATTTCTATAGAAGAATTCATATGCCAAATCTCAAGTTCGTACCATGTCTAGTTTCCGAGATATTCGCATACTTTGAAAAACATTCAACCCTATTTTTCACCCCCTTAGAGATGGAATTTCCAAAAATCCTTTCTTAGTGGAAGGTTTTGTATTGAGACCTACCTGATTTCCAAATTTCACTTCTCTACGATTAGCCGTTTGGGCTGTGCGTTGATGAGTCAGTCAGTCAGTCAGTCAATCAGTCAGTCAGTCAGGCACTTTCCTTTATTATTATAGATTATTGCGAATGCGTGAGAAAGGAGGTATTGACGTATGTAGGAGGCTGTGAATTAATTTCAGGCATCTGTTAATAATGAAAAATTCTCGAGTGACTTCATTTTCGTCCTTTCACCATAATTTTTCAAGGATCTACTACATTCCAGTCGAGAGAGCAAGTGAATTTAGACATTTCCCCCCCACGTAATATTTTTCAGGATAAAGTATTTTAATTATATAATTCAAGTGTATTACTTTACACCTTGATTAGCCACAATGGCGAGAATTTTTCAATATATCATGTCGCGAAAATGAGTCCAAAACCTTTGAATTCCCCCCGTGATGCTCCTTTATTACCAAACCTTATTATTCTGCCTTTGATTTATGTGTAATGAAAAGATTCTTTGTGGAAGAATTACGATTTGATTAAATATTTTTTTCCCAAGGACAATGGAATCACATCTGAATATAATTACCTATATTTGAAAATTATACCGCCTGAAAGAATATAATATTTTCTTTTCCAAATTGGTAATTTTAATACGTTCCTTTGAATTTGAGACTACTAACACAAAGATAATAATTTATTATTATTTTTTCTGAAGACCTTTTTTTTCTATTTTTTTATTTATTAGAATTCTATATTATTATCAGTTTTGAGGCCTTCGACAGCCCACATAGACCATCGATATGGAAAATTTTAGCTCTGTACGGTATACCTCCGAAGATAGTTAAAATGGTGCAGTCCCTGTATGAAGACTCCGAGTGTAGCGTGAAAACGCCAGGTGGTCCTACTGAAGCTTTTAGGATCACCCCGGGAGTCAGACAGGGCTGCGTACTGGCTCCATTTATATTCATGAGCTGAGGAATCTGGACATGGTGTGGGAGGAGGTCATTAACGTTGCGCAAGATCGAACGCAATGGAGAGCTCTTGTTGCCTCCCTATGCCCCTAAGTGGGGTCTAAAGGGAGTTTGGATTTTGGATCAGTTTTGAACATGCACTAGAAATTAGCGATAACGTGATTGAAAAAGTAGGTGTTCTGTCATAATAAATTGGTACAAGCTTCATTTAGTTTGAAAAATTTATACCATAAACAGTTGTAGCACCTTCGTAGACAGTCAAGAATTTGGGCGTGATCATAGATCAGAGACATCCTGGTAGTATCATTGTAGTGCATTAAAGAAAAACTTCTTCTAAAAAATTCACACTTTTAAAACGTTTCGAAAGTTCTTACCCACAAAAGTAAAAACCTATAATGGTACCTGCCCGAAACATGGGATTTTTTTCACATGTTGAACATGGTGAAATTTCTCGTAATATTCGGGAATTTGAACATTATGGCGAACGTTGTTAACGTAAAGTTATCACACTAAGCCAGCCTTCGAAATAACAGTAGAAGACGGTCGTAAGCCCGTAGTGGTGTTTTCATACCATTTAAAAAATAGAACAGGATTTGTCAGTCATCAGTTGTTGTTGGTATATCGTTAAAAACCTGTAAGTCCAAACCTTACTATTGCCACTAATTGACTACGCTCATCTATCTATAATAATAAAGGAAAGTGCCTGACTGACTGACTGACTCATCAACGCACAGCCCAAACGGCTAATCGTAGAGAAGTGAAATTTGGAAATCAGGTAGGTCTCAATACAAAACCTTCCACTAAGAAAGGATTTTTGGAAATTCCACCCCTAAGGGGGTGAAAATAAGGGTTGAATGTTTTTCAAAGTATGCGAAAATCTCGGAAACTAGACATGGTACGAACTTGAGATTTGGCATATGAATTCTTCTATAGAAATGAGTGTTAGCGTATTTGGCAATTTTTCCAAAATTTAACTAAAAGGGACGAAAAAGGGCACATATAAAAAGGGATGATTTTTAAGTGCCTCCTAAAAAGTTTAAAACTGGTTTTATCGAAATTTCAAAAAAATGATTTCTTCAGAAAGAGTCAAATTATACTATTTCGTTTTCAAAAGATATCATTAATTAGAGGGTAGGGGGTGAGGGGCACTTTTCCAACGTGTATGTGTGTGTATCCGTCCCCTCTTTATAACTTTTGATTCGCTTGATGCACAGATCCTAAAATTTCAGAAACTATTGAATACTTTAAGCATACAAAATTTGTATACTCAGAATTTTGAATTTTTTTTTCAGTCAGGGGTTATCAACCTTTGAATTTTTATTTAATTTTTCCATATATCTCGAAAACCATAAAATCTAGAACCCTAAAATTGTGTATGTATATAGAAAAATACAATATCTAAAATATATTTTAATGTAGAAGTTCCAGGATTTCTCAAACTTTTTTTATAAAGAAAAATATTTTTTTTATGACAAATTTACGAGTTTCAGTGCCTATATTTCAGAATTTTATAAAAATATCGAAAAACGCCGAAACGCTACAACTAGATAATTTATTTTTCTATAAAAAATACATACATCATAGCAGTACATCTCAAACTTTTCTTAACAATTTTTGTAAAAATTTAATTTATTGACGACATCGTTTCATACAATAAACATACATACACCGCGAGGTGGTCCGGTGCAGCGTGTATGAATATATACGTAGGTAGGTATACCCAACCCAACCTACTTTCTCCAATATACGTGACGAAACTATTGCGTAATCTATAATAATAATAATATAGTTTTGAACTAGCCGACCCGTCAAACTTCGTCCCGCCTTGGAATATAAATAATATGTTCGAGATTTTATGTATAACTTTAAGTTGATTTCAGTTTAAAGTTATTTAACACAGACGACGACGTGGTCCTTATATTATTGAATTTGAATTAGTATAATGATACATTCATTAATACCTTTTTAACTACTGTAACCGCTGCATCTGTTATAAAACATATCATTATATTATTTACTATAAGCATTCCGTGAATCGTATCATTCATCAAACAACTGATTCCTGTCAAACGCCTGATTTAATTTCAAAATTAGAAAAAATCTAATAATAATATGGAAGTTTTATTTTTATTCCGTGCAACTTCTTTCTTTCATAAGACCCTTCAGACAAAAGCAAACACGACAAAAAAATGGGCGATATAAGTTCAGCTGTTCTCATAGGGTAAGTAACACGTAGAATGCCGATTCTGACTAGCGCCAACCGGCGCAAAGAATGTTACTATGCATTTGAATGGGGAAACCCACAGAAAAAGCAGGAACCCGCTTCCCGAGATGCCCATTTATATGCATGGAAACCATAGACAACAATCTTTGAGCTGGTCGGCGCGGATCGTAATCGGCTTTCAACGTGTTCTTACCCATACGATGACCGCGCAAATTAGCGTTCCATTTTTATATAAGAGATAAATAATACACTTTCCATGAATTCAGACAAACACTTTACGTAGGTACCTACCTACTTCAATATATTTTTCGTACCATGCATCCTGTATTGTTTTTTTTTACGATCGACATTAAAATCATTATGTAGGTACCTACCTATTTTAGTAATTTATTATCTCTACTAAAATAATTTACGGTAAGTTCACGAAAAGAATCTGGATTGTATTGCAATTCTTTATTTCTTGATCTGTCAAAATATTTGAAGCCATTTCATAAAAACACTAGCAAAAAAAAACTATGTGAGTAATCTTGCTTTGAATTTATTGCGTAAACCATGAATATGTAGCAAGTTGATATAATATTATGTTGAAAAAAGGTAAATAGTATTATGAAGTCAATAGGTAAATTATTTTATATCAAATGTAGTAAAAGTGCAAAATATTAAATTTTAAAATTATCTACAAAATCCTCACATCATTTTAGGATAGATCGTAAATAATTGTTTTGAAAACACTGGCAAGTCAATGACCATATCATTTCGTCACTGTATAGTGCGAAAAAATTAACTGTCCACTGGAACGTATAAAAAATAGAGACGAAAGGGATAGCAGTTAGCCGGATATTATGACCTCCTCACACACCATTTCCAGATCCCTCAGCTCTGCTTCGAAGTATCTTCGGAACCCTTGCGGGAGGAAGAAAAGCGCTCCCCTTAAAATATCGGTGTTTTTATTTTCAAAAATTTATAAAATTCGTAGAATGCTAAAGAAGTCCTTACTAGAGCCCGGCCAGTGCGTAAATTACCATGGGTACAACGCATGAATTATGCTTACGTAGGCGGTATAAACAAATTGGACTGACTCCGTTGCTGGAACGTTATTGTTCCAAAAATCGCGGAAACTATCTGCATCTTCAGCCAGGATGATATATGACGAAACGTTGTTTTATTAAACTTCCCTTACTTACGAAGACCAGCAAAGCTGCTGTTTTCCTCTATATAGTCTAATAGTCTATATAACGAAATATTATATAGAATTACTCTCCATAATTTACCTTATGCTTGATAATCAATTTTCTAAGTTGTAGAATTTATTTTGTGATTATAAGGTGTATTTCTTAAGTGATACTTTAATAAACAAATCAATGAGTTATCCAAACATGTCTCTTTTTACTATTCGGTATCCGGCAGGATATTATTTACGCCGCCGGACAGACCGGATATCGGATAGTTGCCGATATCCGTTTCATCTAATAAAAAATGTAAACAGTGGACAGTTAATTTTCTTCCTACTCTACATTGTCGAAAATTCGTTTATAGTCGAACGCCAATTACTTATACCATTAGAATACTGAGGTTGACCACCTCACTTCCTTAAAACTCAACCGGTTAGAAAAGGCACAATGAGCCTCGGACGACTTCGAGCGCAATGGACAGTTCTTTATGCCTAACCTATTCTCCTGAGTGGGTCCAAGGCCTCCCGTATTATGGGGTGGTTTGGGGGGAACCGCCACGGGCTTGATTTGTGTGCGGCTGGCTTTTTGGCAATCGGGCTAGGGTTTGGCTTTGTGCGGATCGGGTTTGCTGCGGTTTAGTTTCCTCCGGGCTGGCTTGCGGTGAGCGGGGGGGGGGGCTTAAAAGGGAGAATATTACGTTATTATAAAAATGGAGACCTACTTTACGTGGTCATCGCATCACGCCTGGAGGCCAAGTCGAAATATTAACGACAGCTCCAACGTTAACAATTTGTTGTTATTTCCATAGAGATAACGTAAAAACTGTTGTTCAACGTGCGTTAAACAATGCTGTTCCAAATTCCGAGTCAAAAAAATAATTCTGTCAGTTATTCAAAATTAACGTTAAACGTTACCTCAAAATCTTTGAAGTATTACGACGCTGCTATTATATTGAAGACGAAACGCATTTTTTTGTTTGGAAACCATTTTCAATTTGGTAAACGTTAACGTTCGGAACGTTAACAGTTTTCACGTTTAACGTTATTTATTTCGACCTGAACGGCTGGACCGATATCGTTTATTCTTTTTATGTCGTGTTTGCTCAGGATAAGATATTTATGAACTAAATTTCGAACCTACGACCAGACAAACAACAACAAATCAACGTGAAAGATATAAATTGAAATGTTAAAAAAAACGTCTGTAGCTTGAAAAATGCCCAAAGCAGATAGAAATAAGTGTTTTAAAGATCACTAATTTCATTGCTTTTCGAGACCTGAATATTTTTTTATTCATATCCAGCAATATAAAAATTGATTTCAAATAACGTCATTTGATGGAATAAAAGTTATTCGAGTTATTTTTTGGGATTCTCATAGAACAATGTCAGTCAAGTTAGCGAAATTATTAAGTTCGCGGGCTGATTCTATTTGTATAAGAAGCACATATTTTTTAAATACAGATTAATAACGACAAATATAAATAAAAATATAGTAATTTAATGGAAATTTTAGAATATATATTTAAAAAAAGAAATGTTGATGGTGTTTCTTATAATTATTAATTTTGATGCGAATATAATTAATTCTGCATTGTTTAGGAAGAGAAAGCAAATACAGTAACACGTGAGCGAAGCCACGGGTAACTAGCTAGTTTGATATAAAATAATTTACCTATTGACTTCATAATACTATTTACCTTTTTTCAACATAATATTATATCAACTTGCTACATATTCATGGTTTACGCAATAAATTCAAAGCAAGATTACTCACATAGTTTTTTTTTTGCTAGTGTTTTTATGAAATGGCTTCAAATATTTTGACAGATCAAGAAATAAAGAATTGCAATACAATCCAGATTCTTTTCGTGAACTTACCGTAAATTATTTTAGTAGAGATAATAAATTACTAAAATAGGTAGGTACCTACATAATGATTTTAATGTCGATCGTAAAAAAAACAATACAGGATGCATGGTACGAAAAATATATTGAAGTAGGTAGGTACCTACGTAAAGTGTTTGTCTGAATTCATGGAAAGTGTATTATTTATCTCTTATATAAAAATGGAACGCTAATTTGCGCGGTCATCGTATGGGTAAGAACACGTTGAAAGCCGATTACGATCCGCGCCGACCAGCTCAAAGATTGTTGTCTATGGTTTCCATGCATATAAATGGGCATCTCGGGAAGCGGGTTCCTGCTTTTTCTGTGGGTTTCCCCATTCAAATGCATAGTAACATTCTTTGCGCCGGTTGGCGCTAGTCAGAATCGGCATTCTACGTGTTACTTACCCTATGAGAACAGCTGAACTTATATCGCCCATTTTTTTGTCGTGTTTGCTTTTGTCTGAAGGGTCTTATGAAAGAAAGAAGTTGCACGGAATAAAAATAAAACTTCCATATTATTATTAGATTTTTTCTAATTTTGAAATTAAATCAGGCGTTTGACAGGAATCAGTTGTTTGATGAATGATACGATTCACGGAATGCTTATAGTAAATAATATAATGATATGTTTTATAACAGATGCAGCGGTTACAGTAGTTAAAAAGGTATTAATGAATGTATCATTATACTAATTCAAATTCAATAATATAAGGACCACGTCGTCGTCTGTGTTAAATAACTTTAAACTGAAATCAACTTAAAGTTATACATAAAATCTCGAACATATTATTTATATTCCAAGGCGGGACGAAGTTTGACGGGTCGGCTAGTTCAAAACTATATTATTATTATTATAGATTACGCAATAGTTTCGTCACGTATATTGGAGAAAGTAGGTTGGGTTGGGTATACCTACCTACGTATATATTCATACACGCTGCACCGGACCACCTCGCGGTGTATGTATGTTTATTGTATGAAACGATGTCGTCAATAAATTAAATTTTTACAAAAATTGTTAAGAAAAGTTTGAGATGTACTGCTATGATGTATGTATTTTTTATAGAAAAATAAATTATCTAGTTGTAGCGTTTCGGCGTTTTTCGATATTTTTATAAAATTCTGAAATATAGGCACTGAAACTCGTAAATTTGTCATAAAAAAAATATTTTTCTTTATAAAAAAAGTTTGAGAAATCCTGGAACTTCTACATTAAAATATATTTTAGATATTGTATTTTTCTATATACATACACAATTTTAGGGTTCTAGATTTTATGGTTTTCGAGATATATGGAAAAATTAAATAAAAATTCAAAGGTTGATAACCCCTGACAAAAAAAAAAATTCAAAATTCTGAGTATACAAATTTTGTATGCTTAAAGTATTCAATAGTTTCTGAAATTTTAGGATCTGTGCATCAAGCGAATCAAAAGTTATAAAGAGGGGACGGATACACACACATACACGTTGGAAAAGTGCCCCTCACCCCCTACCCTCTAATTAATGATATCTTTTGAAAACGAAATAGTATAATTTGACTCTTTCTGAAGAAATCATTTTTTTGAAATTTCGATAAAACCAGTTTTAAACTTTTTAGGAGGCACTTAAAAATCATCCCTTTTTATATGTGCCCTTTTTCGTCCCTTTTAGTTAAATTTTGGAAAAATTGCCAAATACGCTAACACTCATTTCTATAGAAGAATTCATATGCCAAATCTCAAGTTCGTACCATGTCTAGTTTCCGAGATTTTCGCATACTTTGAAAAACATTCAACCCTTATTTTCACCCCCTTAGGGGTGGAATTTCCAAAAATCCTTTCTTAGTGGAAGGTTTTGTATTGAGACCTACCTGATTTCCAAATTTCACTTCTCTACGATTAGCCGTTTGGGCTGTGCGTTGATGAGTCAGTCAGTCAGTCAATCAGTCAGTCAGTCAGGCACTTTCCTTTATTATTATAGATGTAGTAAAAGTGCAAAATATTAAATTTTAAAATTATCTACAAAATCCTCACATCATTTTAGGATAGATCGTAAATAATTGTTTTGAAAACACTGGCAAGTCAATGACCATATCATTTCGTCACTGTATAGTGCGAAAAAATTAACTGTCCACTGGAACGTATAAAAAATAGAGACGAAAGGGATAGCAGTTAGCCGGATATTATGACCTCCTCACACACCATTTCCAGATCCCTCAGCTCTGCTTCGAAGTATCTTCGGAACCCTTGCGGGAGGAAGAAAAGCGCTCCCCTTAAAATATCGGTGTTTTTATTTTCAAAAATTTATAAAATTCGTAGAATGCTAAAGAAGTCCTTACTAGAGCCCGGCCAGTGCGTAAATTACCATGGGTACAACGCATGAATTATGCTTACGTAGGCGGTATAAACAAATTGGACTGACTCCGTTGCCGGAACGTTATTGTTCCAAAAATCGCGGAAACTATCTGCATCTTCAGCCAGGATGATATATGACGAAACGTTGTTTTATTAAACTTCCCTTACTTACGAAGACCAGCAAAGCTGCTGTTTTCCTCTATATAGTCTAATAGTCTATATAACGAAATATTATATAGAATTACTCTCCATAATTTACCTTATGCTTGATAATCAATTTTCTAAGTTGTAGAATTTATTTTGTGATTATAAGGTGTATTTCTTAAGTGATACTTTAATAAACAAATCAATGAGTTATCCAAACATGTCTCTTTTTACTATTCGGTATCCGGCAGGATATTATTTACGCCGCCGGACAGACCGGATATCGGATAGTTGCCGATATCCGTTTCATCTAATAAAAAATGTAAACAGTGGACAGTTAATTTTCTTCCTACTCTACATTGTCGAAAATTCGTTTATAGTCGAACGCCAATTACTTATACCATTAGAATACTGAGGTTGACCACCTCACTTCCTTAAAACTCAACCGGTTAGAAAAGGCACAATGAGCCTCGGACGACTTCGAGCGCAATGGACAGTTCTTTATGCCTAACCTATTCTCCTGAGTGGGTCCAAGGCCTCCCGTATTATGGGGTGGTTTGGGGGGAACCGCCACGGGCTTGATTTGTGTGCGGCTGGCTTTTTGGCAATCGGGCTAGGGTTTGGCTTTGTGCGGATCGGGTTTGCTGCGGTTTAGTTTCCTCCGGGCTGGCTTGCGGTGAGCGGGGGGGGGGGCTTAAAAGGGAGAATATTACGTTATTATAAAAATGGAGACCTACTTTACGTGGTCATCGCATCACGCCTGGAGGCCAAGTCGAAATATTAACGACAGCTCCAACGTTAACAATTTGTTGTTATTTCCATAGAGATAACGTAAAAACTGTTGTTCAACGTGCGTTAAACAATGCTGTTCCAAATTCCGAGTCAAAAAAATAATTCTGTCAGTTATTCAAAATTAACGTTAAACGTTACCTCAAAATCTTTGGAAGTATTACGACGCTGCTATTATATTGAAGACGAAACGCATTTTTTTGTTTGGAAACCATTTTCAATTTGGTAAACGTTAACGTTCGGAACGTTAACAGTTTTCACGTTTAACGTTATTTATTTCGACCTGAACGGCTGGACCGATATCGTTTATTCTTTTTATGTCGTGTTTGCTCAGGATAAGATATTTATGAACTAAATTTCGAGCCTACGACCAGACAAACAACAACAAATCAACGTGAAAGATATAAATTGAAATGTTAAAAAAAACGTCTGTAGCTTGAAAAATGCCCAAAGCAGATAGAAATAAGTGTTTTAAAGATCACTAATTTCATTGCTTTTCGAGACCTGAATATTTTTTTATTCATATCCAGCAATATAAAAATTGATTTCAAATAACGTCATTTGATGGAATAAAAGTTATTCGAGTTATTTTTTGGGATTCTCATAGAACAATGTCAGTCAAGTTAGCGAAATTATTAAGTTCGCGGGCTGATTCTATTTGTATAAGAAGCACATATTTTTTAAATACAGATTAATAACGACAAATATAAATAAAAATATAGTAATTTAATGGAAATTTTAGAATATATATTTAAAAAAAGAAATGTTGATGGTGTTTCTTATTATTATTAATTTTGATGCGAATATAATTAATTCTGCATTGTTTAGGAAGAGAAAGCAAATACAGTAACACGTGAGCGAAGCCACGGGTAACTAGCTAGTATTAATATATAAAGAGGAAAGATTTGATTTTTTGTTTGTTTGTTTGTTTGCATCGAATAGGCTCCAAAACTACTGAACCGATTTGAAAAATTCTTTCACTTTTGGGAAGCTACACTATCCCCGGTGAACATAGGCTATATTGAATTTCCAAAAAAAAAATGGGTAACCTACGAAAACTCCAATAACCCAAGGTGTAAAAAATTTACCTAAAATATTCTTTTTATCGCGAACGCTGTGAAAACTATTGATGATAGAATAAAATAATGTAATACAATTTTGTAGAAGATATAATTATTTACAAAAAGTATCGCAACAGCATATGTCTAACTATTATAGTTATGCCATTATAGTTAAGTGTTCTTTTATTTAAAAAAAATCAATATAATTTCACCTCTAGAAAAGGCTCTTTATTGGTATATTGGCATTACTCCTTATTAAAATAAATTAGTTCATATTCAAGACTGCTTTAATATGTTTGTACAACATTTTGAATTATTCAATTCGGACATTCCTTTCGAAAGTTATCACGAGTTTAAAAATGTGAGTATCGAAAAAAAAAGCATAGTCTCTATCACCTCATTTTTTCCGATGTTGAAAGGATGTAGACGCCAGTACGCGAGCGGGGAGGGGAGTCATGTCAAGTAGAAATACCGCGAGACTCAGTTCATTCATTGCTCAGTAACCCTACCAATTCTCTGTTTTATCGTAAGGTAGTCATGGTGATAAAGTGACGTGACACGGTACATTGCAATGCGATTATTCCAGATTAACATATGCTATAAAATATTTTGAAAAAGTTAGGGATCTGTATGAAAACTAAATTATTTTTAAGTACCTATCTACCCGTGCGAAGCTGGGGCGGACCTCTAGTGTCCTATATGTGGACAGGAACTTGTTAGCAAGTTGAATCGACTTCAGAATGCTGGAATCCATAATATAAAATAAAGTCGGGTTAGTGCGAACACATAACTCGAGATCGGGTGAACAGATTCTTCCGATGTTTGACTTGTTGGATTGTTGTTTCGTTTAAACCTTTTGAAATACACAGGATAAAATAGTATCAACGTAAGAATAGCAACGATGATAGTTGTTATACTAAGGTCTTAGCTGCTTAATCAATTCATTAAATGTAGGTACGTAGAAGGAATAATAATATGAATTTCAACGAAAATTGTCGTAAGCTCTCATTATAGATCGCCAAACCTACATAGTCGATGTTACATCGGAAGTATTCAGAGGGGCCGACGGAATGTAAAAGAAATGGATCATAAGTAGGCAGATATTTATTGAACTTTTGTAACTGAATAAATTATAACGGATCATGTCTAAATATTGAAATTATTTCCTTTGAGTTATATCTGTCTTTAAATTAGATTCCTCTTGTACTACAATGGAATATTCGAAATTCCCTTAGACTTTATTTAATATCAAAAATGTCCTCAAGTATTACCATTTCCCGTGATTTTTCTTTTAAATGAGTTTCCATTTTTTATGCCGCGTCGGCGTCGGGTACGGATCAATCAGCGCTGAGGACGTGCGAAAAATTTGAATTTTGATTCGAACGATTCAACAAAGAGTGTTTATTATAATACGGGGAGGTAATATTATTGGCTCGAGTATTGTTTATTAAAGAATATTTCCCGGCCGGCGTCTTGATTTAATTTAGCTCACTTAATTTTATTTGACAGCCCTCCAGAACTGAAACAAGCCAATAATCCTAATAATAATCAAACGTTATTATTCAGACGGTAAAAAATATATTTATCGTGGCCTTTGAAAATAATTGGAGTGTTGGTGTATTTACCTATTCACTTTTGGTGCAGGCAACACTCTTCTATTTACACATAGGTGTTGGCAAAATTTATATCACATACTTGGTCAAAAGCGCAGGGAGATTGAAAGTCGTAGAATATCAGATATCAGTGGATATCACAATACCGTATGACGAAAATTTGAAAAAAAAAACCGTGTGACGAAAATTTAAATTAAGGATTAAGCACTTCGAAAAATCCCACAACGCATAGCCTGGAGTAACTAAAACAGCGAAATGGCCCAAGTTACAAATGGACGAACCACATCTTGTGCTGGCGCCCAAGAATATTACAGATAAACTCCGGACGATACCAACTCTGATGGTTAGATGGTCTAGAATGTATGCAGAAGGCATGTATGCATGTATGCAGAAGGCGCAAGATAGACAGGAATGGAAGAATATGGAGTGGACGATTCCAGGCTGAGAAAAATATGAAGAGAAGAATGATGAGAACTAGCCAGGTAATGTTTTGATAAAAATGTAAGACTGAAGAATCTAATTATTATTTTGATCTCATCAACTGGATGAATAATCTTTTTTTGATTGCGAGTCAAGAATAAACGGGTGAAAGATTTTTTCGATGCGAAGGAGCGAGTTTTGCCAAAAGGTGATATCGCGGTATTATTATTTTTATTCCATGACTTATGATGAATATTTGCGGGAATTTCTTCATAATGTCAGCGAATATTTTTGTAATAATATTTTCTTATGTGGCTGTTTCGTTAATACTATTCTGAAAGAAGCTTGCGTGAAATAATCTCAGAGATACAGAGGAACCCTTCAGTTATTTTCAGGTTTCATAATTTTCGTCTTTTTTGATTACAAGAAAATAAACAAAAAATCTTTATCTTTTCTTTCAAAAATCCATACAACCGAGATGAAAATGTTGAGACGGTTCGCGGGGGTCACAACTATGGATAAAATTAGAAATGAGTATATTCGGGGATTCACTATTTTTTCTATATTTTTTGGGCTTACTATAAAACAGTTTCCTAACATTTTTATGTTTTGGAAAAATTAACTATTTTTTAACTGTTTTTTGTTTATATATTTATTTCTTTGGTTACCGGTTTCGGCTACCAGCCATCATTAGACCAAACTTAAAACTTTGGTCAAACAAAAAACAGTTAAAAAGTAGTTAATTTTTCCAAAACATAAAAAAAAAATATTCGGGGATGTTTTGGGAGCGTGCCTATTCCGTAGAAACTTAAAGAGACGGAGGGACGTGGTCAACTAATCAAGGAGGCTCTCAACATCTCTATATAACCCAGAGGAACGGTAGTCCACAGACAAATATCGAGAGAGAGTTGAGGGAGGGTCAGCTGACCAGTATAATGACGCAAGGCAGAAATACGTGGAGACTACGGAATGGGCGTGGAAAAGAAGAAAAAAAGCAGACGAACAGAAAAATAAAGGTAGGTACCTGATTTGTAAATGAAATTCACTTTTCGATTAGGTACTTACTTTATTTTTCATAACAATTTCGTGACTGATCACGTCCTATATTGATCACTCTTTTGAAACTCACAAAATGTTCTGTGATCATAAAGGTGTGTACTGTACATGGCTACGGAATGTTTCTTTTTCTCGAATTTAAATTACCTACCTACTTTCCAATTATATAAATGGCATATTCAACAACATTTTAAGATTAAGCAACAAAATAATTATTACTTAATTCAATAATTATTACCATCACAATATATCCATATTCAATTTATTTTATGATTAATTGAAATTTGAAACATAACGGGTTTACGATTATTTTTTTCGTTTATTTAGATATCTTAGTCTGGGAAACAAATTTATTATTCAAACCCAGACGAGCTGCTGGTTAAAAGCGGTCAAAGCAAAAAAAAAGTTATAAAATAAAAAATATGACTAAATTTAAAATTGAATTGGGTTTACTTATCTGGTAAAAATAATATTTAATTTATGAATAAGATAAGCAAAAAAAAATGATTAAATTCAATAAACTTACATTTAGAATTAAAATCTTATAAATTAGTAACCAAAGAGAATAAATAATCGTAGCTGTAGCAAATGGCCGTAGCATCGAAAAAACTGAAGTTAAATATCTCAGCACCATCACTTGACTCAGATGTGGAGGTTAAGGGCAAAAATGAGACAATAAGAACTGTATTCAATTAAATGAGATCACTCTTTTGCAATGGCAACTTAAATATGAAACTCCGACAAAGACTATGCTATGACTCGAAAAATCGGAACGAAATTTGGCTCCATAGTCTAATGCTTAGAATTCTCTAGACAGACATGGTCACCAATATCACCATGGTCACCACGTTCATCGGTCCTGAAAAGTGACAGAGTCGACAGAAGCTTTATTTTCTTTTTGCTTTTGATTGAAGTGCAAAGAAGCTGAACCGAGCAGCAGTACAAACACAAATCTAAGAAGTAATCTTCAACGTTGTGGAAATATGACAGATCACATTTAAATAATTATGACCAAGAAAATCAAGTAATTCAATACGACATTAAAAATATGAATTAGTTTCGAATAAAATTTCAAATAAATTAAAAATAATAATGAAAGATTTCTTTTTAGGGGAGGGTGGACGTTCAAAGAACCCCCTGCTGAGGTAACTATTCTCAAAGAGGGATGAAAATTATAAGAACGACTCTTTAATTTTATTGGTTTTCATTCTCGTACTTTTATTTAAGTCGAAAGCAACTTCACGGACAAATAAACGATTCACAAAGTAATAGGCATGCACCAATGGCGTAGTCAGTGGTGGCTAAAACAACCTTAAAAATGCCCCATGCAAATGGGATAGCAAGGTTTGTATGGCCTATTTAAGGTTCTGAATAATAAAGATGAATAACGGTTCCGGTTACAATTAGTCAATAGAAGTCGCAGTCGCAAACAGTATGATACGTACCTATTATGTTTTTATTAAATCTGTCAAATCATCGAATACCGATAACAGTGTATAACGTAGTGGCGTCTAGCAAAAGGGCCAAGTTTCACGTATAAACTATTGGTGGGAAAAATACTCGAATTAACCTGATGGTAAATTCAAATGTCAATGATTCCACTAAACAAGCTATCAATGAGATCATAAACCGTAATAATTGTGCGTATATAATATTGAAATAATATACTTGTCTTAATAGCAAGTATACCAAATGTTTAAAGCAAAAAGATAATTTCTCCGTAAATTATTTACTATCTCAAAAATTATTTGGGCGGAAGAAGAAAAAATAGGTTTGCTACTGGAGCCAGGTTCTTTGATACAGATCTTTTTTCTTGAATAAATGAATATGCACTCCAATCCAAACTCCCTAAAGACCCCACTTAGGGGCATAGGGAGGCAACAAGAGCTCTTCCTCCTTAATTACCTCATCCCACACCATGTCCAGATTCCTCAGCTCTGCTTCGAAGAAGCGGAACACAATATGAGAGGGTCTTCTTCGTCCCCGGGACCCTGATGGGAGGAAGAACAGCGCTCTCCTCGGCCAACTGTCATTCGGCATCCTTAACGCATGTCCCAGCCAAGTCCATCTCCTCCACATAATAGTAGAGATGATGGGCTCACGCTGGGTGCGCCGGCGTATAGCGTCGTTCGTGATGCGGTGGTACCATCTTATACCCAAAATTCCCCTGAGGCACTTCGTTTCGAATGCAGACACTTTTTGTGCCTGGTCTTTGGTCAGGTGCCAGGACTCACACCCATACAGGAGAATGGGCAACACACACGCATCAAACAGTTTACATTTCGTCTCGACACTAAACGCCGACGCCTTCCATATCTTGGTCATGTTGTTGAAAGCGCCACTTGCCATACCGATACGTATCGGGAGCTCAGCCCCGAGGTCACCAGTGGTGGTAATGGTTCCTCCCAGGTATTTAAATTTATCCACCCGGGAGACCTGGTGACAATCGATGGTTATCGGTAGCTGTTTATCGGGGCAGGCATTATTCGCCATGAGCTCCGTCTAACTGGCATTGTCGTACTGAACAACGCTAGGTCGTCCGCGTACTCCAGATCGCACAGTTCGCCCATTAGACCATCTCTCTGTGTTATCGGTATACCTCTTGCTCCTTGCATGGACTTTCTCAACAGGAAGTCCATGACTATTATGAATATAAAAGGAGCTAGTACGCAGCCCTGTCTGACTCCCGTGGTGATCCTAAAAGCTTCAGTAGGACCACCTGGCGTTTTCACGCTACACTCGGAGTCTTCATACAGGGACTGCGCACTAACCTTTTAATTTTTTAAAGTTATATTATAGTATGAGTCGGAAAACAGTAAAAAGTAATGATATAAATGAAAAACAGTATAATATAAAACTGAAAACAGTATAATAGGAAGTATTTTCAAATATGTAGTAAAGTTTTTTCAAAACGAATCCATTGGGCTGCGCTCTTGACGGTGCAGCGACGCCTCTGCTCTGTATACAAAATATTACACAGAATCGCAATTAGGAATCGAATTTCCTACCGATAGGAAGAGAGCACGGATAAAGACATTCAATAATTTTCCATCTATAAAGAAATCCTTTGTAATCTAAATTATATTCCATCCATGATTCGCTCACACAATAATGATAATATTGATTAGGCGAGCCGCGTGGATAGACTCTACGCGTTTTTTCTCAAAGACAATCAATTCGTTTTTTCCTTTGATGTTGTATATCAGATATAAACAGGCCTAAATATTATGGGACGCTTTTTTTTTTAGGTAAAAATGGGTATTTTTCATAGCATACAATATCTTTAGTGCGTTAAGGTACTAAATATTTTTAATATTATTTCATTTTTTTTTTTGTTTTGTAATCTCACATATTAGTAATAGCCCTGTTTGATCGCAATAATAGTGAATCAGGAAGATAGCTAGGTTTAATAGCTTCCTTGCATGAAAACTATTCCAAGCTATTAAAGTTTATATTTATACAGATAACATGCAAGTTGGCTGGTCAAGTTTTACTTATGTCAAAAAATGCTGTTCTCCATTGAAATGACGTGCATAATAGAGCTGCTTTTTAGGATACATCGACTGCTTCAAGCTTCAAATAGGAGTCAACATGGGTTTATACTTTTTACAGATAAATCTAGTTGTATGTAGCTTTCTTAATAATTGTAAATCAAGAAGATAAATCTTGTAGAAAGTACTTTTTAATAATTGAAAAAAAAACTACATCAACAAAGAATAAAGTCACATTCATGAAACAATAATAATTGTCATTTTATTAATCTGAATTCTTAAATTTATGCAAATGGAAAACTATTTCATAATCTTCAAATAAAACTTATACCGTAGGAGGACTTGAAAAAATACTCGTAAATTAGATTTAAACTTTAGCTTCGTAATATTATAAGGAAAGTTATGAAAAAGGTTGTTTATGTCTGTCTGCGTCGGGACTTCATTTAAAAAAAATGAACCTTGTTTTACAATGAAAGATGCAAATATATTCACCGTGGCTGTGTACCCGTTATTAAGTCAAGCTTTAAGCAGATAGTTGGTGGAATATATTGCGAATCATCTACCTAATGTTGTGGCGGATATTCGGTTTGTGCGCCAGTGCCGTGCGGTGAAGAAAATCTCAGGAAATCTCATAAATATCGTCAATCTATTGTAGAACTGTCCTAAGCGCCAAAGCTGCAATTTTACTGGAGAGATTTTGTACCTATTATTTTATATTGCTCATAGAGCCTGAAAAAAAATTTACGTACTTATTAATATTAGGTTCTACTCAAAATTTTAATAATTTTACGTAGTTTTAAAAATAATGGACTTTGACAGTAAACAGTCCAAAAAAGGATATTTTTTTTTACCCATCACACCGTGTCCGGATCTGCTCTCTTGTTATCCAAGCACACATCTTTCGCTTCTTCCAACGTCATTTTTTATAATATTCTTTATTCTTTATTCTTCATATTCATTTCTAGGCCCAAATTTGGGCACTTAAACATGTCAAAAACAAATACAGTAAGAGCAGTACTCACAATACAATAGTATGAAACGTTACAAACGGTGAAACAATTAGCATAATAACAGCCGTGTGATACCAGCATGGTTACTCTTGAAACTCGATTCCAATCCTAAAATCGTAAAATCCCAAAATGGTACTCTTGAAATGCGACGCTAGCGCACGATTGGATTCAAATCGAGTGGTGATTTGAAGAACATGTGAAATCGTGTAAAATTTGAAAATTGGTACTCTTGACGTCGTTTTGACAACTACTCGATTCCACGGAATTGTGTTGGAATCGTCTAACTGTCATTATTTACAAGATCGCAAGAAAGTAACTTTTTTGAAATCGAGAAGACGTATTTTGATTATATTACTTAAAAAATGGCTCGTCTTGCATTATTTTTAAACATTTTGGAAAACGCGCATCAAGTCGATATGCGTCAACGAAATAACTTGCGTTGAATAGCAAGATATTCGCAAAATGCGTTTAGCATGAGTAGTGGGGAATTTATGTATAGCAAATTATAGCGAATATCAAAAGAGATGTTTGAAGAGTTGTGCGGGATTTTGGAACCTCATATGACAAAACCTTGAAGACGAAGTGATATCTCAGTGCAAAACATGCAACTCGACATCATTACCATTGGAAGACATGAAAATGATAATCTCGTATAACCATACCCACAGCACCAACAATTCTTTCTGCAGCTCATGACTGAAGCCAGACATGAGTTAGTTCATCAGCTGTGGAATTCACATCATAGGCGAATATGAATAATTTAAGAGAGCTTAAGAAATAACCATTTTATTATAAAAAGCTTCTGTATTGTAAATTCTATTACACGTTTCATGTATATAATAGTAGGTATATGTATGTAAATTGTCAAGGTTTGTAAAAATAACAAAATTGTAATATAATGTGATACATAATAATTTTATTAACTATTATTTTATACTAGATAATTAAATAATAAAAAATACAATATACAAAATAAAAAAACTATTTTCTGTGTCTATATTGCCTTTGCAATCTCTCTCGAGGCTGCTGCCGCTTCAGCAGATCCTGAACGAATGGCAGCAATAGTTGCGATTTAAATTCGGCACGCTGCCCCAATTTTTCTGCAGCTTCTTTAAACGCTAATTATTGCTTTTAAGCGTTTTGCTTCCACCCGTTTTTCTTCCATTCATGTGAGACACTCTCGTTCTTTCAACAAATTCAAAAAATATTTACGATTTATTTTGATAAATCAGCAAATAAAATATAACTAGCACTTTAATAATTATAATAAAATATAAGTAAACAAACAACGCAATACTCTTACAGAAACGTCAAAATGTTTATTTGAAATATAAATGAGTGTTTCCATTTAAAGAAAAAAAATCCTTAAATATTATAGCAACGTCAAATTATTATATTTGTTAAGTAGGACAGTTATTAGTAAATCAAATTCGACTTATTTTATGTTTAAAAAAAAGTATACCACTCACGGATGTCAGATTTACTTCCTTACAGTTTCTTTGAGAATAACGCGACATAACAATAATTATCAATTCCCAATTTACAGCGAAAATATTTTAATATTGCAATAACAAACTTGAAACGAAAACGTTTTCACGGCTTGGAACCCCAATCTCAAATCCGATTCCAATCGCACGGAATTTGGTTCAAGAGTACAGTTTTGAAATTGGAATCGAGATTGTGATTGAAATTGGAATTGGGTTCGAATCGAGTGTCGAGAGTAAGCCTGCAGATGTAAAGGGTCTAATATCACATTTTGTCATACATCAAATCTTGAGAAAAAAAAACAAAAAAAAAAAAAAAAAATCAAGAAACAAATTAACAATTGCAAAGTAGGTACATGTATATGAGCTATCCATTCAGCATTTCGTCGATTGTATAATAAGATTTACTAATTAGGTACGATTTCACCCGTCCCCTAAAGATCTTTAAATTGTAATAAATAAATTGATTTCAAATTTTCAGGCAATTTATTGTACATTCTAATGGACATACATACGAAGCTTTTGTCTACTTTAGTTAGCCTGTGTTTCATAGGTCTGATTATGTCTTTATAACGTGTATTATGGTCATGGATGTCTCTATTTAATGGTGTGTTTTTAATATTTTTATGTGCATACATGATACATTCAAATATAAAGAGGCTGGGCAAGGTTAATATTTTTTGTTTTACAAATGCTTCTCTACATGAGTCACGAGGCTTTATTCTACAAAGTGCTCGGATTGCTCTCTTTTGTAATAAAAATATGCGGTTTGCGTCAGTAGCTCTTCCCCAGAACAGTATTCCGTACGACATAATTGAATGAAAGTAAGCGAAATACACAGTTCTCGCGCTACTCTCTCCGCATGTTTCATTAATTTTTTTAATTGCAAATATAGCTGAGTTTAATTTAGGTGCTACTTTATTAATGTGCGGACTCCACTGTAATTTCCTGTCAATCATCACTCCAAGGAATTTACAGTCATCCGTCACATTTATCTGACGTTCTATTAAGGCTTCAGTCACAAGGTCCCTTTGCACTGATCCCTTCAGGGAAAAGTGAATCGCACCATAGAAGTGTTGTATGCAGAATGCTAAAATAGCAAATAGAAACGAAAATCGAAAAACGGCGCTAAGAACAATTCTACAAAGGCCAGAATATTTTATGATACGATAAGAGAAAGAGAGTTGAAGCTGATATAATTAAACAGTCTACATAAAGAGTAATTTATAATAAATTGGGGAAGACAATGCTTTTATAGTCTGCATATTTATAACACAGTCTAAACTCCGGTCCATAAACTATGTTTTTGAAAATCTTTCTAATCGTTTCTCTAATTTAATATTTATCAGAATTTTGACAGCCAAAATTGAGTCTTGACTGAATTATCGAGCCTTTCTATATCTTGTTGTTCGTACAAGCGGATTTTACGTAGGTACGAAGCAACGGATTTTAAGACCAAAGCAGTAGAGTAAGACAGATCACCGGGACTGCTGCATGGAAATGGAGAGAGAGAAAGGTAGAGTTGGAGCTCATCATTGCAGAAGCACTAATAAATTCTTTATGTTATTGTTTCCATGTCTGGGACACAATCAAATCTGTTGTGCTCTTTGTTATTCCGATGGTAGAAGGATTAGCTGGCTTCCACCCGTTTCCGCTTCCTTCCAGACGCCTGAAATACAAAAAAGTTTCAACAAGACAGGTGTTAATATCTAGAAAAAGAGAAAGTCTTAATTCTTTGAGAATTATATTTATAGAAGATGGGTATCTATTTTCAATATTTGACTCTAACTAAAAATTTCTATGTAAAAATGTGAAAAAATAACTCTCTTCAATAAATAAGTTTCAGTGTCAGTATAGCTGGCGGAAATAAATGCTTGAGTACCTACTCTCCACCAGTCAATCGCCCCCTCCAATCTGAGACAAAGAGATAGAAAATATTTAACCATTTAATAAAAAACCATTTGGTAAGAGAAATCTCTCTCCAAAAAGGAAAAAGTTGAATATGTAGCACGCCACTGTGTGGCTATACGGGACAACACACCTCATACAAGAATACACATCGCCTGCATCTTTTAAACAAGTTTAAAGCGAGCCTCTCCTACATCTTTGTTCTTTTCCTTTGAAGATGGGATCTTTGTTATTATATTTAATAAAGAAAAATGTTAATTTCCAATCTCTCTACCTTTGCGGGACACGTACAGCAAAAATAATAATGTCTCGTTATCTTCATTTCAAAACTTTCCCATTCGTGTATTTTCAATGCTAATGAGATTCGCATTTTATTATCTTTTGTCGAATGGTAGGTACAACATTTTTATATTGGGATATAATATTATGTATTAATCTACCTTTTAATTATCCTAAAAAATATATCGAATCGAGACTGTATCTATTCATTGAACGTTCCGGAATCAGCTTCTCATTTAATTCAATCAATGAATGGACAAATAATGTATTTCTAAAAGAACAATTTTCTTTATATAAAATGGGAACTAACGAGATTTTTTTATTATGATAAATATGAAGACTTGTGTTATACTGAGCACATTCTCGCAATTAAGGCCCGCGAAGTTATTTCGGTAGGATCATGAAAATCATTTACGTTACTTGCATAGGCCCAACGTATCAACCAGTATACATATTCGTGTTATGCAGCACTCCCCGCTTTCATCGGATTACGATGTGTAGGCCATTTTGAGAGATGGTCCTGATGAGACACATGCGCACAATGTCGAAACACTTCATCTTTTTGACGAATCCAATCGCATATTCTGGTGATGGCCACAGCCTCGTCCCATATGCAAGTGCAGTAGCATAGTCTCTGCCGAATTCATCACAGTGAAAAGGAGTAAACCTTCCATCTTCATATTGTTTCCTGTGAAAAGCTGATTATACCTTTTTGTCTTTCGGGGTGCATGTTGTTCACATGCATTTCGTGACAAATATTGGGTTTTCACTTTCATTCATATATATATCTTACAGAAAAGCCTTTCTTTGAGATATTTGCCGCATCAATGTGTAGATATCACTTATGTATAGGATATCCGACGCCATTTTTAACAAGAGGTACCTAGGTACTGTTGGATAACGATTTATCTCTAGTATGGCTGTCAAAATAGCGTTCACTGACGTTTATAAACTCCCGTAACGCCGTGATTGTGATGAACTTTCAACTTGTTTTTCCATAAACCAAAATGATAATTATATACATGATCATTAAACATAACGAGAAAATATACATATTATAATGAATTATCATTTTGAAGCTTCGAACAAATCATATTTTTCTTCAATTTCGATCGACAAAAGATACAAATTTGACGGTTTTCAAACAAACAATCTGGAATAAAACATCTAAATTGTGATCAAATTTGTTGTTATATTCTCAAACTTTCTGTTAAATCATTGTAAAATTTCAAGTTTTAGAAATATTGCAAAATTATAATATGCGAAACAAAAAACAACATTAGAACCTAACCTAAATATTTGATTCAATACGAATAAATTGTCAAAACAAGACTTCATCTGACATCAAATCTGGTGCGAAAAAGCAAATCCATAGAAATTTCTATAGAATCCATAGAAATCAATAGATTTCAGCATAGCAACATTGTTATCTTCTAGATATCCATCTATAGTTTTCAATTGATGCGGCCGTCAGATTCTTTCCATCACTTTATCCACTACATAAATTTATCTTATAGATGGCTACCAAGAACATTTATCTACATATTGATGCGTTGGGCCATAATAACTGTTTGAAAGCTTGAAGACTGTCGAACAATTTTTAAAGGGACCAAGACGCAGCATATTTTTACAAGGGTTGAGAGTCGCCGCACCGTATACGGTAGGCTATAGACTTGTAGGTATAGCCGCATAATTCTGAACTTTGTTTCCAAATAGAACAGTTCGTCGTTGTGGTGTATGCGCCATTCTTCGCCATCTCTCACAGTTGGACCACATGTTAATCAATATGTAGAACTATGGAAGGCTGTGTTTTATTTTGGTTAAAACTGACTATCACCAAACATCTTCTAATAAGATAAAAGTTTTGTTAATTTGTATTCACTAAATCAATACTCTTCTCAGGAAGTAGACTATGGAAGATACTTATTAGTGGGGTGGGCATTCATGATGCATTAAAATAGTCATAGGACACACTGTTGCGCATAATTATTATCTTTGGAGGGTAAAAAATATATAATACTAGCTTTCCCGACAGACGTTGCCCTGTAGTCCTTACTATAAATATTGATTTCAAATTTGTAATTTATATAAAAATACGTTTAAAATATGTTTTACTGTTAAAAAAATATTTCTGAAAGCTTGATAGAAAAATCAACAATCTGCGTACCAATATTTTTAATGTCAATAGTTGTTAGGTAAATAGTAATTTTGTTGTTATAGAAAATTTCATTTATTTATAATAAAATTTAATATTTTTTTTATTTTCATAGAAAGCGTTGGCGTCGCAGGAAATCTGATCAATACTAACTTTATTATTATATTTTATATTATTCCGTATGCATTATTCAATTTATGTTATCCGGAGCGGAGAAGAATCCAATAAATCAAATATCGGAAGATTCTGTCCAGCCGATCTCGATTTATAATTGTTCGAACTAACCCGATATTATGTTATATTATAAGATTTCATTTGAACAATATTATTAGTTACAATAAGTCATTCTAGTCGGTATGATACTAAACATGCATTTCGTTGCAATAAATATAATATAGTATAGCGTGCAAATATAATAATACAATTATTTATAAATATAATAATGGTGGTTTCAGATGTGGATCTGTTCTGTCGTGGGAGGACGTATCCACGAGAGGTTTCCGTGGAAAAATCCAATTACATCAGAAATGAGAGAAAAATAACTCGAGTTAATAATAATAATCTATTGTATGAGCACGCAATGTGTACATTTCTCAGAGTTTTAATGAAAAAACGAATGATAAAAAACTAGATTCAACTAGGAGAGTTCTCATCCTTAATGAAATACTTTCAGGAATAAATATTATTACAGCCGGGATTGTGGAACGAAATCACATATTATTCTTACTATGCGTAAGTATAAAGGAGGACCTTTATACTTACGCATCCCCTAATTTATAATTTCCTTCTCGCTTTTTCCAGCTGTCGAAATGGGAATATCCTAAGAACGGGAATCTTTGATTCGCTCAGAAGAATTTCTCATTCTTCATTTTTCTGTACCAGCTTATGAGAAAATTTAAACAACTCAATCACTACTCAATAAATTGAAGGAGTATCCACTTTTATAATATGCAGCTATTTGATGGTTTAGGCTTGGACAATCTAGAACTGTATTTTGCAAACTTTTTGTGTTCGGTACTCCTACTACCTAAAGCATACCACATTAGAAAACAAAAAAATGTCGTGTGATTTGTTTACATAAATACCGTCATTATTAGTAGCTGTGTCGTAGCATTCACTTTGCGAGACTTTAATTTAGATTACATTCTTCATGAGAGGAATAAGATAAGATATACACATAACCTCCTTATCTACGAGTGCCTCAGATGCAAGAACATGCCAAAATAATCGAAGGGCGGATGCTTAACTTCAAACAAAGAGAGTGAGAGATCATGGGGAGAATTTCATATATCCGGATTTCAGTCATACTTTTGCATTTTTACTGGATTTTCTTGCAGTAGACAATATTATATGCAAGGCAGTGAATTTGGGGATCCTCCTTCAGTCTACAGTTTTTTCTGCAAAAGAACCCAGATTTCCTAGGAGCTCTGATTAATATCGTATCATCACATCATAAGCAATGGTATGCGCTGCAACATGCGACACTGGCTTTTTTATGAGAGGAGCAGTTGAACTTGGCTGGTCATATGTTAAGGATGCGGAAGAGCGCTATTCTACTTCTTATGAGAGTTTTGTGATGGCTGACTTTTGATGCTTTTTTTATTGCTGAGTGGAACTTTAAAGAGGTTTGTTGATGAAATCATTTGAATATAGTTTACTTACTTACCTACCTAGAACCAAGTTCGTCCCTGAGGAAAAGCGTGTGGTCGCAACTAGGGAATCCAATCCCGCATCAAATTCGCGATCCCGCAAGCCTGCGGGATTGGTGACCTCAATACCGCGGATCCCGCGGGATTTGCGGGATCAGCGGGATTGACATTTCTTTGATTGAGGTAGGTTATTATTACTAAGAAATCAATGAAATAAAAATAAGTATGAGTTTTTTTAATTATTAGAAGTGTTAGCAATTGAAAATAATGATATTTTAGAGGTAGGTATAAAAAATCTGCTTCTTTTAAGGAACGATATACCTAATACAACATTTGAACGTTTAAGCATTGTGATTCGTATTGACAAATGAACACATTTATTGATTTAAGGGCACAAAAACTAGTTTTTTTTTCTGATAATACTTCCGAAGAAATTATAAAGTATCTAAACGTTGTAGGCGGAATTAATTTTATATAATTGTAAGCAGTTTCCAGGTAGTGGTGAGCGTTATAACGAAAGCTGATAAAAATATTCGATAAATAAAATAACTTATTCTCGTTATTCGTATTGAACGATATTTGTAAATATATCAGAGTTATGACTCACTCTACAACATCCAAGTGCTTTCCTCTACTCCCTCCACATCAGATCAAGAGAATTATCTCGAGTGGGTACGGATACAGGCACAACAGGTCTAGACTCAGCTATCCATTCGGTACGGAGACTACGTTCTCATTCATTTTCTAGTGTAAGCGAAGGATCATCATTTAACAGATTCGTTAAAGGTATGCCTTTTTCATCGTCGTTAATGTCGTTGTCATCAACTTGCTGGTGTTCAGTTTCTTGTTGGACCCGCGCGTCTGACAGCATTTTCTCTATTCAACACACACATTTCAATTCTTACTTTGCTCAGATAAAAGAATGGATAATCCACCACATTTGTAGATTCTGAATCTTTTTCTAGATATTTTTACGGCAGTCTTACTTACTTGATCCACGATCGCTCCCAGTGTGGAGCATGTGGACGCCACGAAGTTCCTCCAAGCCTCTCTATCTTGCGCCAGTTGCACAGCTTCATCCCAGCTCAATCTCCATTATCTCGTAGAACCGCAGTGAATGCCCGCATCATTGTTAATAAGAAAGCGAGGCAGGCCACCGGATTGTAGTAAAGATTTGCATATTCAAGACTCTCGGGGGACATGCGGAGAACATGGCCAAGCCAGCTCAATTTGCGATTCTGGATCACTGAGGTGATTCGCTGTTGTACCATAGTGGTACCATCTAATCCCCAAAATCTGTCGCAGAAAATCTATTCTTAACACTAAGGATCTTCTTCTGTTGAGGCATCGTCAGATGCTACGATTCACAACCATATAACGGCCATTGATGTACGGCGTTCTTTTATCCGACAAGATAGCGACACTATAAGTTCCTGGCTTATCCTGGTATTTTGTCGATCAATTTGGGTTCTGCATTAACTAACCTTGCATCACGCAGCAACCTTCTTTGATTTTTCTTTGATTTGATTTCAATTTACTACGCTCGATACTGAATCTCCTACCCTGGGAGAATCCCTAGCCATAGAGTAATTCAAATGACATTGATTTTGTTCCGTTCCGATACAGGATTCACACAACACAAAATATAAATTCAAAACTTACTTAGTTGTAACTTAAAAACTGAAATTAAAATTATTTTCCATATGAATTTCAAGGAAAAATCCCGTTTTCCCAGCGAAAGTTGATATATCTTTCATTAATGAGGTTGTACAGGATCTAATAAATAATCAGAACTTCATCTGAGCCCATTCTTATTGTTTTTTATTTTTTCCTTTTCAGTCCCGCAAACGTGCGGGATCCCGCATGAGAAATCCCGCATTTCTGATCCCGCAAAAAAGGTGCGGGATCCGCGCTTTGCGGGATTGGATTCCCTAGTCGCAACTATGTAGGTCCCTCCATGGACGGCATGCGGCTGTTTCAAGTCAGAAACCTGTGCCAGTTGCTTCCCTTCCTCCCAAGTCAGTGCAAAACTCTGCAGGTCCTCGGTTTATGATCGCATTATGGTATTGTACAATTTTCTTCTTCTTCTTGTCTCGCCCGGCTTGTAAAATAAGCAGGCTTGGTCTATGCTTTCCGGGGACATAAGGACACGCCCGAGCCAACCCAATCTGTGATTAAGGTGAGGGATGGAAGTCAGTTTACTCACTCATTAATTTCTTCACCAATGTATGTATAGTTTACATTGTAGAACAAATAAGCATCATTTGTTTATTTTAACCTAAACTGATATGCCAATTCGAGGGGACGATTTGTACTTTCACTTACCAAAATAATGCCCACGGCCCTAATGTATGTCGGCACACAAAGATCTGAAAAAAAAAACAGCAAAGATTTGTCGAAATTAAGGGAAGTGTTTAAGAATGTTTATTTTGTTTTGTCTGCAGAATATTTGTAGGAACAATTCCCCGGGGAGATTGTGCTTCCACCAACAGACATTTGTACTGCCCCTCCCGCTCTCATTACTCCTAGGTGAACCCCCCCACCACTGTCCACTCACGTTCGAAACGTACAAGTAATAAACCGTCTTGCCTCGTTTTATTGGGTCAAAAGTTGTGTAAGATAAAACTGAGGCGACCAAACCTGAACTCTATACTCGAGGATGATTCACACTTACGGTTACGTTTTGTAAATAAATACATTTTCAAAAGAACCATACATTGTGGTTGATTGTCATAAGACTAAGTCATCAAAGTTCGTAAAGCTTATATAGGGTTCAAGATCCGATAACAACATTCTTAGTCTTTTAGGGTACAAGTTTGACTTGGTGCGAAAGATGTAAGAATTGTTTTATAGTTCAATTGGAAGGAGCCTATACAGGGTGTCCCAGAAAGTACGATTAAGCTGAAGACAGTGTTGATAGAACACCTTTAGGGCTAGCCAGTATCAAAATCAACGATTAAGGGATTTTTTATAGTTTTGGAGTTAAAGTTATTTTTAGTATTTTTTTAAGCCCTGACTCAAATTAAATAATTGGTTGCAGAGAGACCAATTTTTGAGTTACAATCATATTTTTTTTGGAATAGCTGAATAGTATACCTAGTAGATATAAAAACAATAAGGGGTGTATCTAATACCATCCTGCCAATAAAAAATGTTGAATCTCAAAATAAGGTACAATTTTAAAATGTTAAAAAAAACATTGAGGACTATTTAAAAAAAATAAGCACACATATGAGTTGGTTGATAGACCAGCGGTTACGATGCCGGCTTTCGCACTGTTTCGTGCGTAGGTCGTGGGTTCGAATCCTGGCCGTGTCGACCATTCTCCGCTTTCACGACACAAGCATTTGCTTACTGTGAAAGATTTCAAAAAAGTGTATTTGTGTTCACTTCGAGTGAGCACAGATTCATTTTTATAAAAAAAAAAAAAAAAACACAAATAAGCACATTTTTCTTCTTAATGTTTTCAACAAATTGCCAATTTATTATACTACGTACCCTATTAATTTCATTAAGTTATTTTAACGGCGTCATACTCATACTAAAATTGATTTAAAACAAAAAGGGCGGTTGAAATTTTGATGATTCTCCATACAAATTACGTGGAGAATATTTCCAACAGATGGCGTAATTTTGTAAAATTGTATTCTCATACATGTCATCTGAAGAATGGAAAAGGAGAAATAGAGGTGGGACATAAAAGAGGTTATTGACAGTGGTTTGGTAGGCTGATAGATGTTGCAGCAATTATTAGACTGGTTTAGGTTAGAACATACCAATCAACATGAGTAGCAGTAGAAAGAGAAAAAAGTTGTTGTTGTTGTTGTTAATATGTAATTTGTCAGCGCATGTGATTCCTCCATCATCTCGGAATGTGAGTAGATATTCTTGTATTAATCTCAAACTTCTTCATAGCCGTGCACTTTTGTTAAACTTTGTTACGCGGTCTTGTTTCAACGCGATGTTGTTTCACTGCGCAGAGGAAACTTGTTGGCAACTCGCGGATCCAGACTTGAGATTATATTATTTCAAGCACATCTCTGAAACATTATATAAGAAAAACAAATAAATGTTATATTAAGAGAAATAAACGTTGTCACAAGTATAACTGTAAAAGTCACTTCAATTAGGTAGCGATAGAAAATACTCGTATTTTATTTATTTATTTATTAGAGACACCAACAGAACATACAAAACTTAGTTTCGTCCGGACTTCAGACTTTGCCACTCCAATTGAGGAAAAATAAAAAAAAAAATCGCAGATATTGGGTGCGGAATTAGATTCTAAGGAGAAATAAACTTGGAGCAGCGCTGTCATCTGTCAAGAAAGAGAAAATACGGACGCCGCGCATATCTGCGCATGCGTGCATCGTTCCACCAGAAACAAAAGTTGAAAGGCGTTCAACTTGAGGCGATATCGCTTTCAACCATTTTTATCGCTTCAGATTTATCGACAATCTGTTCACACGGTTCAATTGGCTGGCGATATTTTGGTGTCCTGGCGATATTCGCCTCGTGTGAACACCGCATTAAGGTCCTCTACCTCACAAGTCACCTGCATAGACACTGGACAGGCACGCCAACAAACGCAAGTCGTCGTGCAACTCGTGTCACAAAAACATAGAACCTCCAGTGCTCCAGTGATATATCCCGTATAGATTTTTTAGATAGTTAGTTAGCTACAGTCAACTTCTCCTGAGCGTTTACAAAACAACCAGAAAAATCATTACACGATCACATTGAAAAGAAAAAAGAAAGAAAAAGTCGAACCAAAAAATAATTGCTTAGATGTGGGTAGGTTTTTTGTCTTTTATTTTTATTTTATGGCTGCACAGCTGTTAACCTCAACAAAGGCTCAAAGATATTCGGGATATTTAAGTTTATTCATAGTGTCTTCAATGTTCTCATGCTGCAAAATTTCGATTTCTTCGTACGTTTATCAATCATTTGCTCTGGGTTTGCCGGCTAAAAATAGCACCTCTGCTATTTTCGCTGGTTTTTCGAGAATCCTGTATGAGGCAGCAAATCGAAAAATCAGGTAGGTATCGCCGTGGGCGTCCGCAGAAAATTTTCTAGAAGGGAGGAAATATTTTGCAACTCTCTTTATGCTTACATCTTACCTTATCAGTCGTTGTCCTTATTGTCGAGGGTTGTGGCCACCATGAATCCTTCCTCGAACCATTGCTCTCCAAGATGTTCTATCCGCTGCCAGGTGTACCTACGGCTCTATGAAGCGTGGATGTTTTGCTTTACTTGGTCGGTCCAGCGCATCGGCGATCTGCCCCGTGGTCTTGTACCTGGCGCTCTTCCAACCATTATCATACTAACACGATATGATTTAAAGTAAAAGTAACATTATTTGACTATTTTCAAGAACTGCCTCATGCTCCTACCCGAGGGCGCCCATGGGTATTACACATGTACTTCGTCAATATAATATTACCCGCGAACACCTATGATTGTTGTCAAAGCAACGAATGTCGACTTACAGACGAATAATATAAGTATGAAAAATTTTTCCGCGGGGTTAGTGTTTCAACGAAAATATGGAGTTACGAACGAACTTAATCAATCGTAATGTAGGATTGATAAATTTCATATTTCGACATCATAAAGTTATCTCTTCGGTACCTACTCACAATACTTTTTACAAAAACACAAACCAGTGAGTATATTCAGAAGGTTTGGAACAACTCCTTAATATTGTGCTTATTGGTTTAGGCGCCACTAATGATAGCGACAATAAAACAGCGGGCGTGTGTGGTAAGGGAAGAGCGTAGTATGTAGAGGCGTGAAAGAGCTAGAGAAGGCTTGATGTTGTGCAGAGGGTGGCGGGTAGGGGTGGGAAGGAGAGGGAAGGGGGGGTGAAACCTGTGGTCGTCCGTTTCAATTAAACTGCGGTTAGAAATAATGTTAGTTGTGTTTACTCTTATAACTATATTATATGGGCGTACAAGAGATATGGACATAATTATATTAGTATTGTAAAGGCCGCCATCGGAAGTAGCTTAAGCCGAAGGGAGGAACACGATCAACGTCTTTACTAGGTATCTTAAAATAATAATATTCCTTCAGTTTTTTTTCTTCTTGAACACGTCCTGAATAAAACTGATAATGGCCAGTTTGAGGTTTTAGTTATAGTTATACTTGAGTATGGAGCATGAGGCAGCCTCTCTCGATGGTGTTTGGTGAGTCTTGGTTTGTCACCTCTTCTTGTGCCACCCTGTGTGTAAAACAGGCTTTGATAATCTATGAACTTGGGGAATAGTATTGCATGGCTGAGCCTGATTGGCTTGTGTTCGTGATCGGACGGTTTCATTTGTTGTTTTTGTGTGTTCTTGTTAAGTTTTGTTTTTCAACATATTTAGGAAAATATGGGAGCTTAAAAAGTTCATTATGGTTGGGAGATTTCCAGGAATAAGACTTATAGGTTGCGTTCGTCTGACCAAATAAGAATATCGCTTCGAAACTTTGATAATACTTACAGGACCTGGAGTCAACGGATAAATATACCAAACATGATGACCACGAATCTCAAGGTTGTAAATTAGGACTAATAAGCAAATTCGTGATCAACCAATTTCTTTATGAATGTTTGTATCTACTCTCAATTTAAAGACAGCACATTAAGAAAAATATATAAGAATAGAAACCTAGATTCTTAGCTGGCGCACTCATTCTGAGAGATTCTTGTTCTTCGATCGCTTTCACATATCAATGGGTTATATGTTGGCAGTTGTATTTCAGGATTGTTTTTTTAAGAAGATATCAGTCATATTTGTAGGTACCTACTGAGAATATAACAGTGCAATATTCATATTAACATAACAAAAATAAAAGCAATTTATACTGTTTGTATAAAAATTAATTGATTGACAGTGGCTGACACAAATAATACGTATCTAGACATCAGGCACTCAGGGGCGAGAGACAACCTTTCGTGAGAAGTATGTTAGGGTGGAAGCAAAAAATAATATAATGGAAATGGGAATTGTTTTATTAAAGATTTTTTTAAAGCATCGACCGTATAAACTTTTACTGTTACAAAATCGTTCGTTTTATAATAATATTTTTAAAATATCGATGGTGGAAACTTATCAAAGTTTCAACATAATTCATTTCATGATAACATTTTGAAACCATCGACGGTAGAAATTTTTCACAGTTTTAACATCACTAACTTCATAACAATATTGGGGTATTCTCTGTGTGCTCATAACACTAACCACTATATAATGAAAGAATGATAATGTGGATTAATATTGTTCCACAATTCTGTTATAATACATAATAATAATATAGGTATATCCACAGTGCATAATTCTTGTCTTATATTGGACTTCAGCACTCATACATTGTACTTAAAATATAATCCATGATATAAAAAATTTCCTTCAATATTCATTACTAGCTTTCCCGACAGGCGTTGTCCTGTGGTTCTAGCCCGAAGTGGCCCGTTAATATGTACGTACATAATGTGCACTGCGCCCCCATAAAACAATACAAAGTTAATTCGATTGAGCTAAGCTAATAAAATAATAACATTAAAACATTACTGAAACTTCCATATTTCATTCGTATTCAAAGTTCTGGCGGGAACAACGTGGGAATAATGCGCTCGCGCACATACCCACCTCGCCTATGAAGTAGGTACCAAAACGAATGTGCCCGATAATATTGTTGACTTTCTATGATAATTTTCTAAAACGCTCGAAACGGTGCGGTGGAGTAAGTGGGATGGGCTACTTGTAAGTGCGGCAATCACGTACCTATGCGAGAATTGTGTTACTTATTAGAATTGTGGAACAATATTAATAACACCACTACTTCCACTCCGCTAACCCATCTGCGCGCTCTAATGTGAGTGTTTGAAACTAGGGAGTCCATTATGCCCCACCCAATAAAAAAAAAAAACAATCATAGGAAAAACAAGCAATCTAAAAATATGATTTTTTTTATTAGTAAAGCCTTTTTCCATATGTAGATAGATGAAGAACCTTTTTTAGTCATCGACGGATGTTGTCATAACAATCTGTCTAAAGTATAACTATAGATCGGCTGATCATTTTTAATTTATTGGATTCTTCTCTGCTCTGGATAACAGAATAACTAAAACTAATAATAAATCGAATAATGGATAGAAAATATTTTAAATATTAAATTAAAGTAAGCATGGAACGGACTTCCTAACAACAACGCCATCTGTAAAAAAATCCATAACAATATAATTTAAATTTACCTAACCATTGAGTTTCAAAACATTGGTACACCGATTATTGATGGAATTTCTTTCAAGTTTTCAGATATACATTTTTAACATTCTAGCTTATTTTTGTATTTTCACACCATTGGATTAATGCTTTTCTGGTGTTTTTGTGCATAAGATTCATGCAATTTTTTTTAGTATCATTTGACTTAAAACAATCTAAATATCTAAAAAATGTGTGAGTTTTGGTGCTTTTGAAATAACTTATTCAAAATATTATAATCGCATAGGTACTTACCTAAATTTTGACTTTTACACGGTGAGTAGTCACGTAGGTATGTCAGCTATGTTATATTACCCAGCAATATTTAGGCGCTACGAAGTTCGATGGATCAGCTAGTATTCCATAAAAATTAAATCCCGTGTAGAGTATTATTATTTTGCGGTCTAGAGTGTCCCACTAAACCAAATCCTCGGCACGGAGAAATAATTCATTTTGAGAATCAAAATAAAACAAAAATAAATTTCACGTTCGGCTGAATTTTCCTTCGATGTGTAGATGCAAAATATATACCAATATACCTCGTCTACAACAATACGTTCGGCGTATGTTAAGAGTATGTTGTATACCTACATTATACGGTCCACATATCCTAGTTTTGTTATTATAAATATTATATATACTCATATATTATGTAGAATAGACCAACAAAGAAAACTAGCATGGACTTCACGAAATTCGTACGATTGCCCATTTCGTGAACTGGATGTAATTTTTTTTTTTTTTTATAAAAGTGACGTTAATGATTTGATATTTTACCTACTAGGCTATATTCATAGATTTGAATAGAGTTATTTGTAAACTAAGCAATAAATGTTACATATTAACTAGGTTATGTAAGCTAATGCTGAAAGATATTCTCTTCAATATGTGAGGTTTTGTAGCACCTCACAAACTCCTTGACCAAGGAAGAACAAGTTCACAAAGAGTGCATGCTTGAAAAACAAAGTTAGTTCAAGAATTTAATTTATAAATTATTGGTTTACGAAACTAAGATAGTTATTTAATAAATTGTAAGTAAAATAATTTTTTATCAGAATAATAATTATCGCCTGGCGGTTACGACGCCGGCTTTTCCAGGTACTACCATCTTTGTCTTCGTGACACAAGCTCTAACTAGCTTACTGTGCGAGTCAAAGAGTGTATTTCTCATTACTTTGAGTTAACACAGATTCACTAAAAAAAAAACTATCAATATTATCGGGGAAAAAAATCCTTCTAATAAAACACATTTATTCACGTAATGGGCAATTGCACAAATTTTGTGAAATTTAAAATTTACAGTAATCGTATTTCACGTATGTATGTTATGCTTTACTCAGTGCTTAGTTTGCTTTATTATTTATTCAAGATTATATTTACACCGGACTTCAGAAGGCTGGTTGTCCGGGTGAAGTGCAGGTATCCGTATAACTATCAAACCTCCCCACAAAAACAACATTCACAAATCTTTTATCGTAGCCGACTACGGGATTCTGCCAAAATATCACATTCAATTATTAAAGTTATATCAGGTATACCCGATACTGTTCTCGGATCACCTTTATTATTTTATTAGGTACTGGTCTCGAATATTACCAGTTTATTCTTTCACAAGTCAGCCTCCCAGGAGATGTGCAGAAATGTAGAAGCGAAATTGTTCTGTTTTGTAAATACCACAAAATGTTTACATTATAGGAACTAAGTATTGTTCAGTGAAATGAAAAATATTATTTAAACAAAATGCCAGGAAATCTACTGTGTTTGTCGTTTAGTTTTCACTTATTAATTTTTACTGTACGATGAAAAAGATTTAGTTTAGGTTGTTCCGTTCTGTAATTTTATGAATGTAAATAATGACATTGATTCTTCGAAGCGTTCCCCCTGTACACGAGACTTGTCTCTATAAGGGGGATACACATAATATTATGTTTTGTTCAAATTCTTCTACTTCATCATCTTATATCTGTGTAAAATATTATATTGTATTCAATTAATAAATAAAATAAAAAATTAAATGTTTCTGGGCTAGTCGGAAGAGTTCCTCCACCCGCTAGATTCCGGTCCATTGCCTGATATTTCTTAGCCAGGACATCTGCCATCTAACCACATCTCGACTTCAATCATCATTTTTTGTATTTGGTGTTACGAAGTACCTACGTGTCCAAGGTAGGAAATTTTCTTTTTCTCGATGCTTGCCAAAAGTAATTATTGTCTACATTTCTATGTTGGTGTGGCTACTAACATCGTTATGTTCTGTTACGTCCACGGAATATTGAGCATTTTGTGGTGGAGCCACATTTCAAATGCTTCTATAGGTTCAAATAGATTCATCATTACGGTCCAAGTCTCCACACCCTGTAGTAATGTGGACCAAACATAGTATTTGAATATTCATGATCTCATGTTATTAAACGCGGCTCTCGCTATCTCAATTCAGCCTTTCACCCCTTTTTCGGGATCAATGTTGTGTGTTATCACACTCACAAGAAATTATGTATGAGTCCACAACAACCTATCTGAAGATAAAAAAGATACCGGAAAAAGAAGTAGTTTAATAACTTGGTGCCGTATATCTAAATAAATAAATAAATAATAATAAAAAACCTAATGTTTACCTATGAAGAAGTGCATTAACCAGATGTCTTTATACTACATCGTGAAAAACTATTGCCAGCCAAGCGACAAAAATTGCAAAGATAATGTCAAAATTGCAAGAAAATAACTCCAATTCATAAATTATTAATTGTTTAAATAATTCCATCAAGAAAATTTAATTTTGCTTGTTGTATGAATGTATAAATTATGTTTTTTGCTATGAATATGTCTTGATAAAAACAAGAGAATTTTGAATTAAAATGTCAGCCGAGCGATTCGCCTCAGTTTCATAACGACGGAAAGTGGAATAAAAATGTGGTTTGTAGTGAGGATTTCGAAAATGAAACTGGGGCATCCCCGTAATATCTCGCTATTGGCTGCCTTGCATTATAAATGGAAAGTCGATTTTAGCATTTTTCATGTCCATATTTGACTGCGTACACTACATACTACTATTACGATCGTCTCTGGGGACATATCCAGTTTTTTACTTTTTAACTCGGTTGTTTATTGATGAAAATGTGACTTGTCAAATTTTGTTAAACCATTGCAGTCAAGGTTATTGGGAAAACTTTGAAAATCTAATACCTGGGACATATTATGATTGATTTCGGGAATAAATCAGAAAGTTGTGCTAGCATGTTTATTCAGAATTGCTTTCGGAAAGCCTTCAGTGACAGACGTTGTCCAATCTTTACTATGAATATTGAATTCGATTGATATACTTAATGATAAATTAAATATTTGACGCATCGAATAGAAAAACGTTGTATATTATATATTGTTAGTATGCATATTAAACGTTTTTTCATGTGAATCGTCATTTACTGATGTGATTCCCGCTTAAACATTTGTTTTAATTTGGTTTTAATTGATATTTTGCAGGGCACATTCAGTACCAATTAACAAACAACTGACAGTTACGTCCAACAAAATTTCTTTTCAAAAATAGTATTTGGTGTATTCAGGTATAAAAATAAATGTGATTCTTCTCCTTTGATGGGTCTACAGCTCATATTGATCCGTCCTCTGATGCAGCCTTCCAGTCTGACACCTGCAGAAGCTGTGCTGCGTCTCTTTTGACCTCGTCCTCCTAGAGTAGTCTGGGTCTGCTTACTCTCTCCTTCCGCCCGGATTCATATTCCTATATTTTTCCAGAATTCTCATCGCCACCCGTGGAAACAGCACTCTGCCATCCATCTCAGCCTGCCCAATTCAGCATATTCAGAGATCCTAGGAGCTTTGTTAATATTGTATGGTTCATCGTAAACTGGTAATCTTCAGGATTCTCCATCGTTCACGGGCCACTAAATCTTATGAAACACTCTTCTCTAAAATGTATTCAGCATATCCGCGGATTGTGCTGTCATTGCCCATGCTTCGCACCATATTATGTCGCAACTGTTTTTACAATAATTTTATAAGAGGTGATCTTTGTTTTCCTATGAATTAATTTATGAAGAATACAAAATAAATAGTCCGAAATTACAAAAAAAAAAATAATGCGGTGAAGTTTCTAATAGTATTTTGCATAACTGAAAACTAAAATAAAATTAGTATCGAAATCGAATCATGTTTTTCAATTTGTTCAATATATTATAATGTAAAATAAAAGCGATACCTCAGTGATATATAATATCGCTTGTGATGCAAAACTACTAATCGAGTTTGCGATAACCGGTATTAAAAGTACATATTCCAACAAGCGACCCCATGATAATAAAAATGTTTAACCCGGAAATCGAACGCTTATTGATCCGTGAAACGAAAATGTATCATAATAATAAATATCACAGATATATTATATTTTTGTTCAATAGCCTGCCTAAGGTTCATCTTTTTTTGTATTGTGTGTCCCTAATGATTTTTTCCCGGTATAAATGACGATAGTTTTCAATAATAGATGAAAAAGCGAAGCCCCCAAAATGATAGAAAAAAGGTTTTTGTAATGGAAATGTTTTTTCAAAAGATGTTATCCTTGTGCGCGCGCTATGTTTACAAGGGAATCAAATATTCGATACATATATTTATATGGGAAGGGGCTCCGTAGATTAATGGTACGTATTTTAGAGAGACGGCTGCTTTAAGTTTTATTTCGGGTTAATAAAAAATAAGGTTTCTTTTTACTTTGAATAATTTTTACCCTTCCCGGTATCTATATGGACTATGGAGGTATTGTTATGATAATGGATACATTTAGCAAACATTTCGAATTATTTCCGTAATAAAAAGAAATCCTTGAGTTTAATAACCATTACGCACATCCGTATCATTTGAATTTGACTTAAGTACTAATGAAATTTTATTTGATAAGACTTAAGACTTGTAATGAAACTTTATTTAATTATACGGATTCAAGTAGCAATTTGTAGATGTTGGTTTGATTTCATTTTGCACTGAACATTTAATTTTAGAACCATCGTGATTCAATTGTTTGTTGATTAACTCAAGTTCAAATTCAAACAATTTTTAGTTGCACCTTCTCATAATGTTTATGACATTTTGACCTGCAGGTTTATTAACGAAAATTTAAAACTTTAGAACAAGTTGAATATTTGAGACTTAACGGAGCTTTGTAAAAGAAACACCCGTTTTTTTTGACATTTTATACTTATTACATTTTATATAATGATTCGCAAGTCCTTAAGAAATTGATGTTTTATTGTACTTAACTTGGATTAAAATGTAGTTATAGATATGACCAAAAATTTTATGAGAAAAAACTTTTTTTAATGGAATAAGAGGAAGTCAATAATATCACAAATTTCTTTAGCACTTAAGACAACATGTAAATCCTGAAGAGAAAATCTAAAACTAAATGGTTACAAATTCCCAAAAACAGTAATTACACATTGAAGATGTGTAATAAAGAAATTTAACTATCCGATGCTGCAAAAACATATAAAATACTGTGATATTTTCTGTTAACCTTTCACTAAAAAATATTTTTCAATTACAAGAAAATTAATTCATAAAAAAATTCTACGTTAGTTGTATTTCGTGCTTTATAAATAAACGATGACATATTATTATCAAAAAAGAAAATTCATTCATAATCATCAAGAAATTCTCAAAGTCGTCTTTGAATATAAATTATATGTATTTTTTATACGTTTGATAAAAAAATTGCGAATTCAAAGATTGCGGGTTAAAGGGACAAATCAGAGACTTGATAGCTTTTTAATGTCCTCGACTGAAAGGCTGACAAATGAGGTATTTCGTGGAGGACGCAGGAAGATGACAATTCATTGTGGAATGAAGAAGATAAGTTCGGAATAATAATGTTATTATTTGTTCCCTGTCTTCCAACAAACGATATTTTACTGGAAGGGTCAGCTAATTCCCAATGAGATTGCTTTTACCTAAATAATTCATTATTCAAATAGCTTCAGCCTAGCTATCAAGACATATTTCACAAAAAGATGCATATTAAAAGCTCGTTTACTTTAAGTTTGTTATAAAAATGTTTGCCAAATCGATTTTTAAAGAATGACATTACATTTTTTTTATTTTGTGTAGGCTTTTTCTTCTTCTTTGATTAGTTCTGTTGATCCTGATGTGGTGTCTTTTTGGGAATCTGACTAACAGCTATCCCTCCAGCGCTTAGGTGGTCGTCCTGTACATCATTGTCTTCGAGTCGTTCACATCAATCGGATCTCCGCGTTTCAGATTCGATCTCGAATAGTTTTGCCGATGCCTCTCTATATATCTTAGTATCACAGGAGCTATAATAATAATAATAATATAACACTTTTCTATACAAAGGTGTCAGTATAGCCGGCGGAACTTATTGCCTGAGGCAATTTTTTCCAGTCAACCGGTCCCGTCCAATCTGAGACAGGCCAACACCGGGTAAAAATTTCAAGTGAAAAAAACACTTAGAAAAACTCTGACCCGACCGGGAATCGAACCCGGGACCTCGAATCTGAAGTCCACGCTAGTACAACTAGCCCCAAACCATCTCTGCATCCCGCTCTCCTCATCCGACTACGTTTGGCCGCTCTCACTAAGTCGTCCCTCCATCTGGCTGGTGGTCTGCCCACTCCCTTTCTTCCTGTTCTGGGCTGCCACTGCAATATATTGAAGCTCCAGCGACCATCCTCTACGATACACTTGTCCCGCCTACCCCTATTTAAGGTCACAATTGTTTTGACAAGTTGTTGTCAAGAGAATAAAAACATAATAAATAGGCCTTACTGAATATAGCAAAATCATATGAAAAGAATTTTAAAGAAATTTGTAATTGCGATATTATGTCTCAGTCATTCTTTATCTCATATGAATTTCAACTGCTTTGATAATGACTGTTTAACCGCGAAGGAACACACCACATAATGTCAACAATATTTGAACTTGTGTGTAAATAATCCCTACTGGTTTTATTGTTTGCAGCAAACCATTAACTTTAAATAATTTGTATGAGCTTTATCCTTTATGGAATTCATATTTTATAGATAACTTCTTTCTGTCAAAACATTTTTTTCTGTGTTTAATATGGATGTTTTATTTTTGTTTGAAATATTATATTATAAGAGATAAGTCTCAAAAAGACTTGTGTCATTATAAGTAATGTACACCGAAAATACTAAGCAAGTCATGAAAATAAAAAAACGATCATAAATAAGCTAGACCAATATATTATAAACCTTGATCAAGAACTTAAGGTCGCAAAGGAAAACCAATCAGACTGCGATGGTTAGCTTTAAAAAACTGGACTACTTATTAAAAAAACAAAAAACCTCAAAACGAAAATATTTGATCAATGCATACTCTCAGTTCTCACAAACGGATGCCAGACGTCGACCCTCACAAAGGAGATTGTGAACAAATTGCATGTCACACAGAGAGCCATGGAGAGTCCCATGTTGGGATCTCGCTCAGAGACAGAAGGAGAAATGAGTGGATCAGAGGAGTTACAAGGGTCCCAAATATTGTCGAGAGAGTTACGGATCTGAAGTGGTCATGTTAAGTGACAAGAATGGAATGTTGCAGGTGGACCAAAATCATTTAATAGTTGCGTCCATGGTTGGGAAAGAGAAGCCAGGGCCAGTCAATGATGAGGTGGAGTGACGACATCGTGGCTTGCGCTAGTTTCGGCTACATGAGGAAAACACAAAAGAGAGAGATAGCGACAATTGGGGGAGGCCGCAAGTGGAACCCAAAGTAAACACAAGAAGGCTGAAGAAGAAGAAAAAGAAGATTATAAGAAGGTTTTTGTTAAATACTTTTCTAGTAAAAAAGCAATTTGAAATTTCTATCATTTAAAAGAACACATCGTGCAGACTTAAAAAAACCTCTTTCTCTTATTAATTAAATAATAAATAGTGATTTCATATGAAATATGTACCAGTAGAAATTGAACTATTATAGAGAGTAGAGTAGAGTAGAGTAGATAGTAATTACAGAAGGAGAAGGCTCAGGTAGCCAGGAAGTGAGGCTCACATATAACGATCTGTTGACCAACGAGGAAATGTAATGCGGCTGGGGGTGTTATTTCGTGCGGTCGGATAACTCTCTCGAGAGGGTGGGTTGCCGCAATAAGGGTGTTAAATACCAACCAACACACTCATAATTATAAAACCAACCAATACCTAAACCTAACATCTACACTATTTTATTACCGAATCTTATATTAATTTGTCATTAATTACTAATTATACCTACGCCTTTGTTAGTCCATTTAGTCTGATATCAATCTCAACTGTTGGTCTTAGCTTACAAGAGTAGGTACAAATCAAAGCTTTATTTTTGTAGAAATAGATACTCTGTTTGCGAAAAAATATGAGAATAGTCCTTATATTGAATAAAATAAATAAATAAATAAATATCAGGTCTCTTGGCCAAGTGTAACATTGCGATCGTTTTTTATGTATATTTTTTCTTCTCATATGAACGAATGAGCAAGGTTATAAAAAAACCTTCATATAAAAAAGTTAATTATTCTTGTCTAGGTGTCACTACAGAAATGAGAGTTCATCTCTGAACCAGATGGGAGACAAAAGAGAGGAAGATATAAGAGAGGATGATGGACTGTCTAAAGGAACCTTAAATTACTGGGAAAAGTCAACTGGAGAAGAGCTGTCGCCGAAAGGAAAGCATGGCGAAGAATCTTAGATGAGACCCCATATCGGGATAAAACGCCTATGACTATTACTAACAACCGAAATGTAAAAGAACACCAAATATAGAAATTGCATCAAAATAAGATCCATGAATCAAGCTGCAGGATTTTGCAAAAGCCTTCGATTTCTGTTGACAGTTTAGAGATTATTGCACTTCAATGCATCACATCTTATACCTATTATGCAGGTGTTATGTTAGGAAATGTTAAATTGATGCTGCACATCGATTGTTCATGAATTGATTTGTACATATGTCCTTCTTCTACTTATATTTTTTCGTTTTCAAGACAGACTCCCACAAAACGTGTTCCATTTGTTTGAGGAAGAGATTTTTTCAAAACTGCGAATGATCTAGAACATAATTTAAGTTTGAGTAGGCTATAATTTGTAAAATGAATAAACTAATAAATGAATTAAAAGACTCCGAAATATGACACCGTCTCTTTTTGTTTGATGTCGATAGTTATAAAATCAAATCAGAGCCCACGGGAATAAAATAAACTATGATAATTATTAGCATAGAGGCTAAGGCACCCGTGGACTTAGCAAAAGGTCGTTTTATGTTATAGAGGTTACATAATTCAAGGAGTAATTATTATAGGGACCAATTTGTATAATACTTCCTGTTGTTACATGAAACTATGTAATTAAACAATTTAATTTGTATTAATATTTCATGAGGCGCTCTCAGGTTATTTCGGATATTTATTGAAGAACAAACTTGGTACTCTGAGGGTGTTGTGATGTGGGATTCTACACTTAGTGACATTTTTGTAGTTACACGACGCGATAATTTATTATGTTGTATGATAAGATTTTGTGTACCTATTATAAGGTAACGAATTGCTCATTATTGCTTGATTATTTTAATCCTTCTCATTGACTTCTTATTTTTATCACGCGATTTTCATATTTAATGTTTTTATTTGTTTTATTGTGTATATACATGTGTGTACTTTACCTTAAATCTTAAGTTGACATGTTCGCTGTGTTTTGTTATATGGACTGGACATACTTACTACATCAATGTCTCTTATAGTTTGTGTATTTTTTTCTTTTTGGGTTGGAATTTGCTGTCATTTATTGTATTACTGTAATAATTATAGGTATGTAAAAGGTGAATTGTGTAGGTACTGCATGACAAATAAAATTTTGTTAAAATTCAAATTAATGAACTCATAAAAATATCTACATTTTTAGTAAGTCACTAAATGTAAAGTTACTGCAGTGAACTAACAATCAATTTTTCCTTATGAGCAATGACTTTCATCCGTTTGGTAGATATAGCGTAATACCGACATTCGACCCGTGGCTCATAGACTCAGTAAGGTCTCAAAGAGTTTCATATGTTTAAGTGTACGATTATTCAATGTGTTGCCTGACTATCTGAGGCACTTGGAACTTTGTGAGTTTAGGAGAGGGGTGAAACAGTATCTTGTGGCTAAAGAATTTTATACAGTTGACGAAATGTTGAGTGGCACATTGTAATCATGAGCAAGACGAAATGCAAACAGAGCCCTTTACACCCTGTTTGCATTGAACTTTGAATATTCTTTTTCTGCACTATATTATATTATTGTATTGTTGATGTGTTCTATTGTTTCTGATTGTGCAGTGTTGTGCCTTATTGAATTTGTTATAAATTATTGTAAATCTTGACGTGTCCAAGTGCCTGCCCTAAGGCCTAAGGACGAAAATATACAAATACAAAAAAAAAATACAAAATACCTGTTCGTAAATATAGCCATCGGTGACAGAAAATTTGTTCAAATGCCAAATTGTTCCAAAAAACAATTTTTGTTCGAGCACAATAATTGTGTTTCGAATAATTGAGCATTCGAACAATTATCATTCGAATAATTTTCAGTGCTCATAGTCATCATGCATTGGATAAAAGGCCCACGTTCAGCATTGGACTGCGACTCGATAATACATTTATTTCAGTTGATCAGGCATTCATCTCGATCTTTATTCGATCCATTCAATTAGGGAGGAAGTTATAATGCGTTGTATTATTATTAAAATACGATGAATGATTTCTAATTTTGCGTATTATAATGTTTCAGTTCAGTGATTACGGATCCGTTTAAATGCTACCGAGAGAGCGCCCCCTAGACGCTTCGAATCAAAATCGTTCATTGACGTTACCTTAAAATCTAAGTAAGTTACAATAGTACGTACGGTCGTACGTACATTTGAACTTTCGTCATTAGAACTTACGTAATAATTTTTGAGTCACAATTTCAATGTAATAAATTTTATAGGTTTTAACGTACTTTAATAGCAGAAATGTTCTAGTTTGCGACCTATAATCCTCTTACTACAAAGTTAATAAGCACGACTCTTAATTTGTAAGAGCTCTAAACTTTGAATAACCATCAGCCGATTTGCAAAAAAATTTGTTTATTTCATCAGACAGGTCATAATGTTAAGTACAATATTAAAATAAAAAAATAATGAAAAACAGCTTTAATTTTAAAGGAAAGTAAATAAATATCTTCTTCTTCTTCAATGGCGCTACAGCCCAAATCGAGCCTTGGACTCCTGGAACTTTCGCCTCCACAACTCCCATTACCCAGCCGCCCTTCTTCAATTATCCACCTGCAATACTTGCGCTGCGACTCTCTTCACGTCGTCCTCCCACCTCAGTCTCGGTCTGCCAACCCTTCTTATCCCCCTGGATGTCCTTCCAGAATTCTTTTTGGAACCCACGATTCTAGCATTCTTTGCACATGTCCATTGTCCAGCCCATCTCAATCTAAGAAGCTTTATAAGCGTTGAGATGTTAGGGACGTGTGCAATTCGTCATTGCGTCGTATGCGCCAAACTATTCCGTATTTAACGGGGGCACAAATCCATCTGAGTACCTTCCTTTCAAATATGTCCAACATTTCAGCCGTCCTTACTGTCATTGTCAGTGTCTCACATCCATGTGCCATTACAGTTCTAATAATGGTTTTGATTGATTGAATCTTGGTCTTCCTGTGGACGTTACGAGACTTGAACACAGGCAGCAAGGAAAAATATGTTTTATTGGCTGCCGTGATTCTTCTCCTTACTTCGGCTTGGTCTTCATTGGTCTCTGTTAAGATATGTAAACTGATCGACTGCCTCAAAAAAGTATGTACCTATCTTTAAACTGAATGTTGCTTCGTATTCTGTTTTTCGAAAGATTTCTGCTCTGTGTCATTATTTTAGTTTTGTCTTGGTTAATTTTAAGTCCAACATTTAGAGCTGCTGTTTCTACGGGATCGAAGACTTCTATTACAGCTGTTAGGGATCTACCGACTATGTTGAGGTCGTCCGCATATCCAACTATTTGGCTACTAGTGTTCTTATAATGACATGCTCAAGCACTAAATTGAAAAGCATTGGTGATAGACCATCCCCCTACTTGAGTCCCTACGTGACATTAAACCCTTCCGTCAGTTCTCCACCCACTCTCACCCTGCATCTCGTGTTGGTCATGGTTATTTTTATTAATCTCACCTATTATGTGAGTATCTAAAACTGTAGCAGGATCTCATACAGTTTTTCTCTATCGATACTGTAGTATGCTAGCTTAAAGTCAATGAAAAACTGATATATGTCAATGTCAAATTCCCATGCCTTAGCCAATATTTGTCGGACCGTGAACAGTTTATCTGCCCGTTCTAAAGTCAGCCTGGTATTCCCCTAAAAGGTTTTCGGCATATGTCTCAATCCTTTGCTTTAAGATGGCTGTGAAGATCTTATATGCGCTACATAGCGTAAATAAAAAATAATAGTTCACAATTCTCAAGTCTTGTATCAAGAACTTTTGAAACTAAGAGTGTCTGCAAAACCACAATTTCGAGTTGATTAGTCGGAAGTTTACTCGAGTTTATCCATTTTGTTTCATTTTTTTTGATGAGGATTACCCTCTACCAAGTGTCACAATTAACTGGCTCACATGTTAAAGTGTGTGAAAGTAAGGTTTTAGTCGATATCATGCAACAAAAATGACATTTGACTGGACAGGTGTATTTGGTTGTGGGATGTTCATTTTGAAAACTAATTAGTACTGTCCTGGAATATTTTATGAACGGCTTTAGGTAATAAATTACTCGTTATTTGCCCTAGTATAAACCAGGCTTGAGAACTTGGTACGTAAAGATAATGTGTAGGTAACTTTAAAAATCTCCGATAAAATTCAGTGGTATTAGAGTATTGAGGATTCAATGAGTAAAAATATTGTTTAGCTACCGAATGTGTAACAACTAATGACTCTAACAATTCATTACTGATGTTCGATTTTTAAATGGATTTTAAATAGCTTACGACCGTCGTGTACTGCTATTTCGAAGGCTGGTTTAGTGTGATCACTGTACAACGTTCGCCATTAGGTGGTTATTAAGTCTCCGAAACTCCCAATCATGATCCCAATATTGTTTAGCTAGTCTATTTTAAGCTAAAGGCAGGATGCTGATTTGAATTGAACATTAACAGAAAGAAACGCAAAAATATTTAACCACAAAGACTCAAAGTATATTGTGATACGCCGTTTGTCATGGAGTTGGTATTTCAGTTTATAACCCTACCACAGAGGAGACCCTCACAATGAAATGCCCCGGAGCGGCCGCTTTCTTGCGTTATCGTCCGCCTAAGTACTTTTTCCTGTGAGTGCTTCAGAACTCTCCGATACTTTCCCATTGATGCTCGGTAAAGTATTTTGTGTTCACAAACAGATATATCAATTTATATAACGATTCAATTTTCTTGAAAGAATTGAAAGTTTTAAAACGAATCGAATACTTTAACGTTTTTACCTACCTATATCTTTGCATTTCTATGATGAAGCGTCGTTCTTGTTGGGTAGAAAAACAGTTAAAACACATTCTCTCTACGATTTTTTTTCATAATTAGGATTGGAATCACATCTTTTTTCGACATCAAAGTTCTAGTAAAGCTGTTAAGGGACTTTACATAAAGATTATCAAAATGCATTCTTATAGCAAAAAAAAAAACCTAAAAAATAATGTTCTTGCTGCAGATAAAAGATCATCGTGTTTTTTCTTTTTTAACATAAAGCAGTAAGTGGAAGTAAGTTGTAACGAATTTTTTTTTAAATAAAATCTTTAGAGGATTCTAAGCATTAGCTGAATTCTTACGCAATCAATTTCTGATCATTTTTTTATTTATTTAATCAAACGCACTTTTGTCTGAAGTTTGTTTTTTTTGTAACCGGTTTCGTCAACTAATCATCATCAGAAACATACAAGCAATTATTATAAGGTTGGTCCGATATGGTTGGAATTTGAAACAAATACCATAAAATAAAAGAAAAACTAGATAAAAATTTTGAAATGTAATTTAATAATTATTTAATTATTGCGTCTAATTATAAACTAGAAATTTTAACAAGTTTCTGTTGATTTATAATCATTCGTATTGTAGATATCACAATGACATACAAAGACAGGTAATCTCAAATTCACGTTCCAACTCAACGCAAGAAGCCCTTGCTTGGTTGCCAGTAGTTACGCATCTAATGTATTGGATAAAACATTTTCAGAACAGCTAAATGTCAAAAGTCTCAATAAAAATTGGATACGACGCTACTCAATCGTCTGTTTTTCATTTCAGCATAACCGTCAAAATGTACCAACTCAACAATCACAACTACAAAATAAAGCGCTTTGTACCCAGATAATTTTGATAAGATACCTAGATATCCTACCTACAAACAAAATATACTACAAACATTATCGTTTTATTACTGTTTCTGTACACTAGATGGAACCTCATCATTTTGATTGGATACACGTTGTAAGTTGTAAACAAGTTCATCAAATAGTTTGAAAAGAGCCGAGTGATTATAGACTGGTTTATATACATTTGCATATGCATATTTTTTACCCCTTTGCACTCGTCGTCGAGTGATTTCGGTATATGTATATCGAGTATATGCATTTACATCAAGTAATTACGCTTCTTTGGAAATATTTTATAGAGTTTTAATCGTTTCGGGTTTTGAGTAAGTAGTTACGCAATATCAAGCAAAATAAAGCAATAAAGTATATGTTTTTCTTACCTTTTGTGTTGCAAGAAGTTTGTCAATTTAATTCTGATACCAAAGCATGCTTGATAAAACTCTACGAGTAGAAAACCGAGTAGTAAACTGAATGAGTCATTTTTGTCAAATAAATATCTTTATTTGTGGGTGGAATTCATATTTTCTTATATTTTACTTAGTGAGTAATCACAAAAAAAATGCTCAAATTTCAGTGCCTATTTATTGAGAATTGCGCATTATTGAGTGCAGTGGAGAGCTCTTGTTGCCTCCCTATGACCATGAGTGAGGTTCAAAGGTAGATTGTTTTTTACTTTTATTTTATTTACAGAATAACATTAAATCCGGTCCTTACATACTTACACACTGTGAAAACGTTCTAACTTTAAAATTTAACACATTTAATATAATAATTCAAACCGGGCGCTATAAGCTAATTACGAGTACCCATAAGCATAAAATGACGGATTGAATAATGTTATATGGGGACAAGTATTCATTCGGTAGATTTCTCCTAATCAACACATGCTGCCAGTTAAATGACATTAACTGTCATCATATCTTACTTACTAGTAACTAGCAAATTTGTCATCGCATTGCATCGTAGATGGCAACTGGCATATAAGTCATTGCTGTTCGAGTAACATAATGATGTACTCTAAGTAGAACTACTACCCTTAGGGTCTGATTCAGTGTATTTAGATTTCTCAACAAGGGTTGATCTAACTAGAGCAATTGATTTTGAGTCTATAAAGGGCAGTTAGAAAGCTCTAGCAGAAAAAGCTCAATGTCTTATTCTAGACAGCCAGTCAACTTCTCCCAAAAGCTCAATATAATACTAATATCCTTTCTGAAAGGTGGAAGGTGGCACGTATTCAGAATGCTCTGCTTCTCATTCTTATCAGTCTTAACTCCTGGACAAATGTCTCCTCCATCTCTTTTCACGTTGGGCAATCTTGCACCGTATTGGTAGTCTCCGTACGCTCCAAGTATTCGTTCTGTGTTTCATGGTTTCAACCCATTTCGACCATTTTTCTTCCTGGTCGTAATAAGTGTGACTTTTGTTTTCTGCCGTATCGTTTCTTTTCTCCCTCTATCTTTCAAGGGGATACTCAGTACGGCTCTTTCTGTAGATCTTTGGGTGACTCTTACCTTTTAAATGCTATATTTGGTCAGTATTTGTTGCTGGATTGTATTCAGCACGTATGTCATACATTTCATATGCCTACTGCTCAACTTTTCAAAAAAATACCAATTTTTTTAAGTTCCTATTTATTTATTTGAACATAATAATAATATTATAACACTTTTCTTACAATGGTGTCAGAGTAGCCCGCGGGACTTATTGCCTGAGGCAATTTTTTCCAGTCAACCGGACAAAAACATAAAACTTTAAATTCTCGTGAAAATGACTCTTTATACGAATAGAAGCTGTGCCAAATAAAAGACAGTGCACAAGTATGATAATTTATTGTCATTAGATTGTGCGTAAGTTAATATATTGAAAAGAAAATAATTTTCAAAAGCAAAGCATAGTAACAACTTATAGGTATCAACATATTAATATGCATGTTGATATAAGATAAAATAAGCACGTTTGTCATGGAAATTAGGAGATAAATTATAATTATTCTCTTGACCGTATGTACAGCTTTTTCAACTTATTGTCTACTGGGAGCAAGCTGAATATCATTATTCAATATTCAGGAACACCCTTTGAATAACTCTCGCATTAAAGTTATCCTGGAAACACGGGAATGGACTACTTGTGTATATGGGTAATTAAATGAATTTGTTTTTGGAATTATAAACTTGTATGATGGTGGTATGATAAGAGTAATAATATGTTGAGTGATGGAGTATGCAAATGTATTATAATGACGTACGTCCAGTAGGAGAGTTTTTGATTACATTTGGGAACTTATTTCCAATAATATAAGTCTTCTTTGGACCGATACAAATTTGTAATAAATTAATATCGCTTTGATGGATCGTGTTAAATTACCAATGTTGCGTATCATCGGAATATTTCAGGATATTTAGCGTGGTTCATTTAAAAACCCATGAGTACCTCCCATCAGTGCCGTGACGAGAGCGATTAGGGCCCCGTTAAAAATAAAAGTTTTTGGCTCTATTTTGAAATTAATCATCGAAATTAGTACTTACGTACGTAAAATACAACAAATGAAATCAACTCGTGAATGTAAGTGTAAGTATACATACCTTTACCAAAATTAATGATACAATAATATCTCCTCGCAGTAGTTAAGCCAAAACCCTAGACCGTTCAGCACCTGCAGCGAAAGCAAAAAGGATCCTAGTTTTGGAACATTGAATAAGTTAAGGCAGTTAACAAAAATATCAGACGGAACTATTCCGATGAGGGACCCTACAGGTATATTGGAATTCAGTGTTGGCTTTGTTTAAGAAATTCCTGTAGATAACACTCGGGTAGTGGGCGGTCTTATTCATAACATGTTCATTGTTCGTAGCTCAAAACCATTTCAAAAATTTCACTGATTTGAAATCTGTTTTTTTTTAATGTTTTCCTTTTATATGCATTCCCTTTAGTAAGTAGTGAGAAGAGTCATGAAATACATTTGATTTCCAATAGTTCAAAGATAAACATATTTTTGCTGTGTGCTGTTTTTTTTGCGCTTGAGGCATTTGTACCTGATTACTCCATCCTCGCCCCGACTCTACCTTCCATATTTTGCGAAGTTGAAGTGGAAAGTGGAGCGAGCCAACTAGGCTCTAAACTCCGGACCGAATTGAAAAAAAAAGTATGAATTCGAAATATTTTTTTCGAGTCCCATATATCGCTGCCGGGTTTTATGAAATAATAATATACTCTTAACATCATAACGAGTTTCACCACGCTTACAAGAATTGTTTTAATTGAATCCTCGGGTATAATTCAAAATTTCATCAACGTTTTTCAGTTCGTTATATTATTTTCAAAAATTAAATGGAAGACGTGTCCTTCACTTTTTCTTTGCTTAATAAATTTAATCCTAAACTTACTCTCGCATTTGTAATATCTTTATATTATGAAAAAATAAGAAGTTAAATTTCCGTAGAAAAATGAGAAAACTCTCGGTTCGATGTGCATTTCGTTACAAGTTAGTAACAAAAATATAATCAAAACAAATTTGACGAATTTTCTCACCACACTGAAAACTGAACATTATTGGTAGGTACTGTGTTTTCATAATATGTAGGTACATGCTTTTTGTAGTCAGCTTTTGCCAATTCATAAATGAAGATCAGTATTATAATATAAACTGTCATAACACCTATCCAAATTTCATAATTGGATCAATTTTTAAATTACGTATGTTCTAAGTCCGTATGATAGATGCAAGAAAAATAAAAGATACATGATTGATTGATGAAAAAACGATCTGATAAGTACCTACTCTAGTTGAAACCAGAGTTCATTTTGAATTGTTTTTGCCCTAAGAAATTCCAAACCAATCTAGGCTTCTTTCAAGTAATATGTAAAAATTTTATGAGATGATTAAGGGATAGGTATTTTAAGTATGTATTTTCCTTAAATATCAAATTGTTAACATGTTTCAAGATGGCGATGAATTACTACAAAAGACATAGAGAGCGTTTTTAGAGTTTTATTAGGCAAAAAGAGAATTGCTTCATACGTAAATTTCGCGTGATGTTTTATCTATGTAAATTCTAACTACTTCACAACCTCAAACGGTGTTAAAATATAAACGGCCCATTGAAATATATCACGGGGTTCATTACAGAAATGAAAACGAGTCTAAAGGACATTCGTCTTCAGTAAGGTGGCTCCAGCTGATTCAATGCTGAACGTGAGGTTTGGGCGCACGGAAACCCGACGAGATACCCGCTAAGTAATTTCAGTAAAACAACAATAAATTTCCGAAATTAAGCAATACATTTGCTTTCTACAACCGCATGATATATTTTTTAACTACGTGTTTTCACTTTACCAAGTTAGAGAATATGGACATGTTATAATATAGGTAGAAGAGTGGAACGCCTTAATGTCTCAACTCATGATTTTACGATACGAAGTAAAATAATTTTTATATTTTAACGAATGTTATAACTTTTTTTAATATTATAATTTCGAATTAAAAAGCCGAAACAAAAGTAATCATAATATAAATAAATAATATAAAATTTTTGACAAAAATATGAGAAGACAAAGAACTTTATAGAGCGATACCAACTAATAATGGCTTTACCCAAGGGAATAGTTTGGGCCCTCTCTTGTTTAGCCTCGTCGTTAATAAAATAATAGAACAAGTGACCTTCTTAGGTCTTGGCTACAAAATGGGTACTTTTATTTATTTATTTAAAGCCAATGATACACTTCAGATAATACATATGAGTACAAGCAATATGATAACAACAAGATAAGTATTCTATGCTAAAACTAAAAGAATTCGCAGGTCCTGATGGATGTATGGAAATGTATGACAGAAGCACACACACCGTAAGAAGCTGCACCATTAGAAGACGTCGTGAGAAGCAGACGAAGATACTGAAGGGATCATGCCAGTAGAATGAGAGATGAACGTATAGCCAAGGTACAAGCTGATGGTATTCCACAAGAGGTGAATGGACCGCTGGAAGTCGATGAACGCGAAGGGGTTACCTGACCAGAACAGATCGTAAGACCTAGTTGAAAGAAGAATTTCGGAAAATAACACCTTTTTCTGTATGAATGTTCCAGAACTTTATTCGTAGGCACGTCAATTAATTTTGTCTCCTTCGACCCTTGCGTTCATAAATATGTCTACTAGAAAAGTAGTCCACCGAACTTCGTGTAGAATCAGATTTTGGACACTCTTCTTCTAACTTACTGGCTGCTCCCTTTTTGACCCATAAGGGGCGAAGGCAGGCAGCAAGAGTCCTCCACCGCGCTTGATTTTGCGCGGCTTCAATGACCTCCTCCCACACCATGTCCAAATCACTCAGATCTGCTTCGAAGGAACGGAATACTGTGTGAGAGATTCTTCCTCGTCTGCGGGATCCTGATGGGGGGAGAACATCACTCTCCTCCACGGCCAATTATCATATGGCATCCTTAACACATGTTTCAGCCAAGTCCATCTCCTCCCCATAACGGTAGACGGGATGGGCCCGCCCCGGGTTAAAAAGCTAATTCTATATTTTACTCGGTAGACTATAGGTAGGCATGCAGAAAAGAATTTTGTGAAAAAAAGAAAGTGTTATATTTTGTTCTTCTTCTTCTTCTCTAAATCTAACCGAATAAAAAACTTTTCTTTAAACAACGAACTAAATAATACCTTTTTTGAATGCACTACCGATTAAAAAAAATATACATCTTATCTGCAGGTGATAAGGAACTTAGGGTTAAATAAATAAATAAATAAACACTCTTCTATACATAGGTGTCAGTATAGCCGGCGGAACTTAATGCTTGAAGCATTCTCTACCAGTCAAAATATTTTGATGTAGTTTCTTTCGGACGTTCTGAATTGACAAAATAAATTGCAACAAATATTTCAAAAACCTATATCGTTTCATGAGATTGAAAATTCCGACTAAAATACGAAACGGAGAAATGGAGAAAAAAATATTATAATAATATGCATGCACGAAATAAAAATGAAAATATTTAAACGGTTTAAAGCCATAAAACGATTTGATGAAGTTTTCCATAAGGAGAAGTCAATCGGTTGTCTTCATAATTCCACAGAGTGTTCCATTTGATAGGTTCGGGGCCAGACCATTTCCGTGGGGAAATTACATTTCAACCCCATCATTATTCAACTACAAATATATGAAGGTGGATCTAGACTATACCTACCTACGTACACAGCCCAATACTTATACACCTCATAATAATATATTCAGTACGTAGAATACAACCGCTTATAAAATATCTACCCGTTTATATAGGTGTTTGTATCAGCATATAACTATAATAAAAAAATGGACAAGAACTTATAAACTGCTTAATGGCAACGAAAATACATCCAATGAATTTTATACCGTAGAACTTTCCAAAAAAAAAAGACTAAAGAAAAAGATTATCGAACATTTTTGAAACCGTCAAAAATGTCGGGTGCCGAGTTGATAATCAAATTTGGTTTTTAAAATGTTGTCATCAATTTCTAAGAAATGTCTCATTATAAAATTATAATATTTATATCCTAACTAGCGTCGGGCTTTGGTGTAGTGGCTAGCAACCTTACATAGAACTGCTTTGGGTGTGGATTCGAGTCCTGCTGGGGGAATGGGAATTTAAAACATGTTGAAAATGAAAATCAGCATGTGAAAGAATTCTGATATTATGTGGGTAAAAGAGGAGAAAGTTAGTTTTTTTTTATAAATGAAGACACTGAGAACTAAGGTTAGATATGGTTTGGCTGGCTGTTCAGTATTATTGCTACTCAAAGTCTCCTTGACTAACATTTACTAGCTATCATCATACAATTTTGTTGTACGCATTTACATTAATCTGTTTTCGTTGAATAATCCACAAAAGGCAATTTCGTTATAATCCTCATTTGGCAACCTTTTTCTCTGTATCTTCTTCTTTAGCCAATTTACCGTCCATTCCTGGACAAAGGCCTCCTCCATCTGCTTCCAAGTTGATCCATCCTGTGCTTTCTGCATCCCAACATGCCGCTCAACATCATCTCTCCAATTTAGTCGTGGTCATCCTTTTGTTTCTCTTTGTTGTGTGGGGTCCCCATAACATATATTTTTCACCCACTTTTCAGCCGAGCTTCTGCCACATTCCCTACTGACTGTCACTTTAGAGATGCAATTTAGTGGAGGATGTCTACAACTTTGCTCTTTATATATGTATATCTTAAATAATTATTCTCATTCGCTTCGGACCTCAGTGAATCGGGCTGCTGCAGCCCGATTCACGGAAAAGTTTAAGTCTAAGTTCGAACGAAGTTCGATTCAAACTTTTGTGAATAGGCTGCTGGTAATAATAATTATTGTAGGCGGCGACTATCTACAGTCTATGTACCTATTCACGGAGGGTTTGAATCGAACTTCGTTCGAACTTCGAACTAAACTTACACTTAAACTTTTCCGTGAATCGGGCTACTGTATTTTGGATTAAATCTCGTAGGGATTGACCAGAGATATTTCTGAAAAAAATATACTCACTACTACTTTTAACCAGGTTTCAGCCATTATTTATTTAACAAATAATTTAACGATATAAATCTTTGAATCGAATTACATTATTGACATTTGCGTTCAGTCGTATGAGTTGCATGACAAAATTACCTATGCAGTGATGACAAATTACATGAAAAGGTTACATATAATACAACATGATTAGGGGAGACAATTATTATATTATTCATTTAAAATGAACACAATCGAGCTCACGACATTAAGTTGTATCAAAATATTGTGCCACATAATGAGGTTATTTTATTCTTTCTTTGTTACAAATATGCAGTTTATGTAACTTCTGTTCTTAAAATATGCAGAATCATTCTATGTAGATTCGTAATAAACTATAATTTTAAAGCTACAATGAGTGGGATTCTGCAGGACAATAAATGGCATACTAGAGATCTTTACAGACATCAGCTGCTTTTCAATATTGTATCAGACTGGAATAACACCATTTGTGGATATCACTATAATATCTATTTCTGGAAAGAAAGAAAGCAAATAAAGTTAATGTTAAGTGATCACACTAAGCCAGCCTTCGAAACAACAGTAGAAGACGGTCGTAAGCCCGTGGTAGTTTGTTCCATTCAAAAATCGAACATCAGTAATGAATTTTTCGAGTCATTAGTTGTTAGATAAATAAAGTTGGGATACACCCGTTTGTCACATACCCTCATTGACATCTGCTTGACAAGCTTTTTTATTGGATGAAAATGAAATGCAACGATTTTGCAAACGTGTCTTTGATTGCGCAATAAATTTCAATTTCGTATAATTTTTTGGTTAATATCTCCAGAAATAGATTATAGTACGGTAATTATTTTTTTAAATCTTATTAGCGAAATCAAGATATTTGATTATGATATTTTGATATTACCTTTTTCAAATTTCTTAATAAATAAATAAATAACACTCTTCTATACATAGGTGTCAGTATAGCCGGCGGAACTTAATGCTTGAAACATTCTATAATTTCTTAATATAGACACGAGATCGATTATTTTGTTATTAGGTACGATCTACAAACACAAAGTCCGGATTATTTTCGTTAAAATGATAAAAGAATAATTGTTATAATTATCGTGCATAGAACCATAGTATTTATACGTTTAACTAAAATATATCATTTCTGAAATAAAATATATAAAAGTATGTATGACCTTTCTTGAAGTATCTGTCAAGAAAAAAATAAAAGCAGATATGGCGATAATAATTATTTCTTACATTAATTCTCGATATCAATCAATTATACCTCGTATGTGTCTAAATAGTACGAATGCTAAAAATAATGTCACAATGTGAATATAATAACAAGTGTTAAGTGTCATCCAATCGATTTCGAATAGAATCTTAACGACCAAAAACCATTATACGAGTATACATTTTATTTACAGATCTACGAGTATTTCTCCTATTTTCATTCTCGGATGATTTCATATTATTTTATGGATTATATACTTAAAGTAATTAAGTAGGTAAGTATCTTATTGTTTTTTTGCGAGGTTAGCATCATTTGAAAGCCTATTTCAGAGGTTTACGATTTTTACACTGGATAATAATGCTAAATAAAATTATCCTATTATGACCGTAAAAATAGTCTTAGTTTCGCAGTGGTTGATAACAACAGTAGGGCTAGTACAAGTTTTATCGAAAGCTTATTGCACGCTAATAAGCGCTTATAAACGTGCAAATAGGTAGTGTTCTAAAATCAACGATCGAATCGTTCGATCAATTAAGTATGGAAAATTTTCGAAACTCTTTCGATGATCGTTTCGATATTCGATCATCGAAAACTTATACAACGGGTACAGTTTAAAAACATTTCATTGATAACTTTTTCTCGTAGTACCTACTATGAGAGGTAGTGCCAACGTCAGCGATTTCTTAGACAAATTTCAATCTGTCCGGGGTTGCTCGAAACACTTGTTCCATGAACAGTACGGAAACCTATCTATTCTTTATATGCCGCAGAAAGGCCGTATTGTAGACCATGCTACATTCGATTTTTCCTTTCTTGGCAACATATCCGGTCCATCTTCTTGACTATTTCCATCATCAATACAAGTGCACAGCAATAAGCAAATAATATAGCTACCTTTCATTATTGGAATTTACTGCCCCACTTGAAAACGTCATTTCTGTGGTAGCACTATCTACTTCAAATTAAATCATGCAACCAACCAATCAATGCAAGTACTAATTAAACTAATAAAAAACATAATGCAGTAAAGTAACAATTATTAATAATAATAATCATCTTAAGTTAAATAAGTAACAAGACAAAAACAGGTTCTTTTAGTCCTAAATCCAAAACCAATTCAAATCCACACTCTCTTAAGGCCCCACTTAGGGGCATAGGGAGGCATCAAGAGCTCTCCATTGCGCTCGATCTTGCGCAACGTATATGACCTCCTCCTAAATACGAGTTAAATATCTACGCATTGCTTTTCATCCTCCAAGAGTCAGCCTCTATTCCTAGCCTGGGCTCTAAAATCTGTCTCAGAACTTTGTTATCAAATGTCAGCAGACGTTGCTGTTTGTTAACTGTCATTTTACAGGATTCTGAGCCATGGGTGACCACCGGCTGATCAAGGATATTGTACACATATAGTTTCAATTGTCTTGATAGGTACTTTGGAACAAATATGCGCTTGGAGGCCTGCTGAGGTTTTAATACCGCTATGATATTCTTAAAAGTATTGATAATATGATAATGAAATGAAGAGCAAAGTTAGAATAGTTTTGCTGGTTTATAAGCGAGTACCGAGTATGGCGAATATATTATGTAATACGGATGTTTATAGATAGTATGATGAAGAATGCAAGAAAGCTCTTTAGTTGGGTGTTCGCTCATCAAAGTGAATAACATTTATATTTATTAATCCCCCTACATCCTCTCGCTTAAGCAAGAACACACGCTCATCCAGGAGACTTGTGTAACCCCCGCAGAGTAAATCCAGAGTAGAATCCTAAATATTAAAGTAATCTGCTCTGCCGAGTAAATCTTATATTGAGTAATTAATTTATTCTCTCTTAATACACACACACACATACCAAACAATATCTACCCATGAACTTATAAACACAGGTTTCTTGATACCTATATTATTTGTCACGGGTAGAATTCTTGGTTATTCATTTAATCAGATATTTCAATCAGGGAAATTTGATTTGTCTAGTTATTAAAACTCCAATACTTGCTTGTATGTAATAATAGAAAAATTAACATACTCAAAACAAAAGCACATTTTAAATTTGAAAAGCTAAACAATTTTATGTATAACTAGCGGATACCCAGCGTTGCTACAAGGATTAAAAAAAAGATATTGTGATTGGTGCGTTAACCACAAAAATGATATAACTTTCTGGTATGAAAGTGGTATGAAAGATCAAAGACAGTCTGTATCAGCAATGAGCTCAAAATTTAAGAAACGTGATAAGCAAATTGTACAAAAAAATAAAGAAAGTAATTTATATGCGAGTAATGTATCCTTTTGATGAGACTGAACAATAATCGATACCCTAAATAAACTACGTAATACAATTTTTTTCATTCTATCACCGTCTTACTTATAAAAAATTCGTTAATTGTAAGATTACGTATAACTCATTGATCAGTTTTTACTATATTTATAAAAAAATATTTAACCCGCGTTTGTTATGTATGACGATGACATTTCACACAAAATTTTGTAAACAAACAAAATAGTAGCCGGGCAACGTGAGTGTTTACAACCAAGATGCGCTATATCAGATTTGAATGATTTCGAATTATTGATGAAGAATAGGTACCTTTTTTTAATTATTTATTTTATCAAAATATAATTAAATCCTAAATAAATATAATACTTTTCTATACAAAGGTGTCAGTATAGCCGGCGGAACTTAGGTACGTTTATGTTTCAGCCAAAATGAACTAATTTATGTTTGATCACTTCAATTTTAATATATATACTTAAAAAGTATTCTTTGAGTATTTTCTTCAAAACGTCATTATATTTATCATAAATTTAGTTGGTACATCATGGTTGTAAGACCTCGAATGATTACGAGAATGCATATTTGCTTTATTTCTTTAAATTTCGTATTATTAAAATGATAAACCAAAACAAAATGCACCAAAATATGAAGGGAGCACATAATTGGACGGGAAAAAAACTTAAAAACAGTATATTTATTACAGAAAGCGTTGTTGTACACTCGAAACCATTGTCAGTTGACATAAAATCCAACATGGCGGGCTAAAATCTACAGAGATCAGCTCGCAATCAATCGATATGGGTTAAACTACCTCGACGACGGCTTGATCGCAAATTTTCTACCGCTGAACTCTTATTTTCCACTGATCACAGTTTTTTAATAAATAATAATATAATTCCTTTATTGATAATAACCTGAGTATAATATAGATAATACAAAATAATAAATTGAGACAAAATCGCTATTAAGTATTGAAATTCTCCCCGAAAATGAGTAAAACTCGTGCTTCGGGAAGGAAAAGCAGTTAGTGTTTTAAAAACCATCATTGCACATTGCTTAACATAAACGGTTTGGGGAGTATCGGTCGAGTGGAAAGGAAATAGTTAACATAATAATATATATGTAGTTATTATAACATACATGGAAAAAGTTTTTGTCCTTTATTGATATAGATTAAGACCGTTTTTGGAAACTAAGAGATACCCATTTGTTTTTGAAATTGGATACTTATAATTAAACACCTGATAATATAGTCGTGAACTACAAGTACCTACCTGTCAATTTGCTTTGCTCAAACAATTGTAAACAGAACAAATTTATCTACTTACAAGTAGACAAATCGATTAACAGTAAAAGGATAGCAATACTTTGGTGTGTCACAAAATATAATTATTGAGTTCAATGGAATTATTTATGTACACAAAGCCAACAAGAAGCCGTTACATATGGCGGGTTCGTAGGACTTTTATTGTGTTTATTGAAACTACTATTTAGAAAATTCAGTTTATTGTTTAATATAAGTAAGTAAGTAGGTACTAATCTTTATTTTTGTTATAAGAGAAGGATTCTATGACGAATGTACGGTTACCTCACCCATTTTTATTTTCGTCGGCTGTTGTGATTTGCCAAACGAAAATTTCAGTAATTACAACCGTTAAAGTAGAATAATAACTTTCATTTTTGTATCGAGTGCAAGGCCATCACTTCCACATGTGTTAAGGATGCTGTCCTTTCCCCCATCAGGCTCTTGAAGACCCTCTTATACTGTGTTCCGGTTCTGGATTTGGAAGGATTTGACACGGTTATAAACATTGCGCAATATCGGGCGCAATAGAGAGCTCTTTATGGCTCCATATACCCCTACGTTGGGCTTAAAGGGAGAAACTATGTATCACAAACTGTGTCGGATTCCAATTTTTTTTAAATTTACACTTTGGTTTAGAATTTTAGATACTTTGAGGCTTGACAAAGAGATATAAAGTATTGTAAAATTGAATGTTTACCAATATTTTAGTATAAGCTACTTACAGCAAAAGAGGTCCTACCTACTTACATGGCATTGTTAAAATACTAAGTCAGCTCCTCTAACAAAAGAGAAATACCAGTAAAAGTCGAACAAGATTGGTGTAATTGTATTAGTATTTTACAGTTGGTATTTTGTTATAATATTACCTACGTAAAAAATATAAATATGCTTGGAAAAATAAAAAAAAAAACAATCCAAGAGTTGGGTTGTCCTCATGAAAGTAACACCAGAAAATCAACTAGGGAGGGCCGATCAGGCAGGGCTTAAAATATGAGGATTATGAGTTTTAAAGTGGGTATCTTTATTAGTTTTACATTGGAATATATTATTTACTTACCTACCCGGATAACCATAATAAATTTCATTGGTTCAGATAGTGTCAATATTAGCAGAAACTATGAACATTTTGGCTTAGGATAATAATAATAATATTCAAATAGAATCGGTCCATTTAGTTAAAATGCGGGATGGATTACTTTATCAATGGTAATTAATTAAGTACTTGCTAATGACCTTTGAATTTATTTTGTTATTCCACAAATAATCTATTATTATTATTACCGAACTGTGATAGAGTAGAAGAGAATATTAGGGTTCTAGCAGCCAGCCTCAGAGTCAAACGAATTCTTTTATTTTTATTATAATTTGTTATTTTGTAAGGCTATTGACACCAATATCCACGTCAGAAGATAAAGAAGTATGCCATCTGACGATCATCGAAATTAAAATTAAAGCCATTTAAGAGCGTTGAGGGTGGCATTGTGGTCCAAGAAATACTCTCAGAGGGCAATCATTCACCATATGTTTAATAAATCGCACCCGTAATTACAGGCTGAAGAATCTCGAGACATCTTTTGGACTTTATGAGAAAGCAACCGAATTTTTCTTCAGTAAACACTAGATTGCGCTAGGATTTGATGGATAAAAACACTAGATGGCGCTAGAATATTACCATATCAATTTTTTCGCGGTCTCCATTGATTACAAACATACATTATCCCTTTATGCCCCCCCCGCAACCGCAAGCTAGCCCGGAGGAGACCAATCCTCAGCAAACCCGACCTGCACGAAACCGACCCCCTAGCTCGATCGAAACAATCAAACCAAAAAACCGGCCCCGGACAAATCAAGCCCGCCGCGAATCACCCCCAAACCAACCCGCAATGCGGGGGGCCTAAGCCCCACTCGGGAGCATAGGGAGGCATCAAGAGCTCTCCATTGCGCTCGAAGGCGTCCGAGGCTCATTGTGCCTTTTCTGACCAGTTGAGATTTAAGGACGTGAGGTGGTCAGCCTCACGGCCCCGATCTGATTTTTCGATTTCCTGCCTCTTACAGGATGCTCGAAAAAACGGCAAAAGAGCAGAGGTGCTATTCTTAGCCGGCAACCCCACGGCACAAATTCCATTGATTACCTATATGAATTGATAGTACACAACATTATAAGAGTTACCAACTTTTTGTCCGAATTTTTCATGAAATATAGTTTCTTCTCAAAACTTTATTATCTACTCTCTGTGTTATCTTACTCTTCTAATGCTTAGAAATGTTTTTTCTAATGATTTTTTCAGTGTACACTGATGGAAGGAATATGACAAAATTGGACAAAGTTGTACCACGTTTTTAACATTGACATAACGTGGAGCTACTACTTGGACCACGTCCACTCGAGCTTCCATTCCATTGACGAGCCGTTGTTGAGGAATGGACGAATAGCTCGAGGACGCGATTGGATTCTCCTTGGAAACTCCAAAGACTGATGAATATCCAACTCATTCTATCACTCCACATCATCATAGGTTTTCCCCAATCACGGTAATATTTTGGAGTGACATCGCTCAATTGTTTTAATGGATGGAGTGATCGTAAAGAGCGAGCTTTAGAAATAAAAATGATATGAAATTATAATAATAATAATAATAATAATAATAATAATAAATTTATTAATCAGAATATTTACAACAAGATATGTAACATAAAAACATGATTGATACAATACTTAAGTGAATTTTGTCACCTCACTAGACCTTAGGTCTGTATCGAGGTTGACAATAGGTAATCATGAGAGAATATACCCAAATATAAAATAGGGTCAAATATTAGGTACTAAACTAAGCAAACAAAATAATAGATCAGAATAATGAATACATGCGATCGAACAAATTCATGTCAACTATCAAATATTTCACGCCACCTACATAAAACAAACCAAAATTAACAAAGACAACACAATTACCAGGTGCAGAAAATGATAGAAGCAAGCATAATAAATAATTAAATAAGTAAGTAATACAGGTAGGTATGTCTTAAGGACTTGTCAAGCTTATCGCCAAGAACAGCCGACTCGCTTAGTAGAATAAAATTTTAATAAAATAAATCAGATATAACTAAGATTAATACAACAGTATAGACACCACGAATGAAATAAGATGAAAACTCATGTAGATAAAAAAGTCAATAAATAAATAAATCAATGAAATAAGATGAAAACTTGTGTAGATAAATAAGTCAATAAATAAATAAAATAATAATAACGTGAACACTTATATAGATAAACCAGATAATAATAAATAAAAAAATTAAATAAGATGAGAACTAAAATACCTATAGGTATAAATAAATCAATCAATAAATAAAATAATAAGATGAATACTTATATAAATAGATAAGTCAATAAATAAATAAAACAATTAAAGATGAATTCTTATATAGATAAACAAGTCAAAAAAAATAAATAAATAAAACAATGTAATAAGATGAAAACTCATATAGATAAATAAGTCAAAAAATAAATAAAAAATAAATCATATTATGAATAGGTACTTATATAGACAAACAAGTCAATAAATTCAGCGCAATTTCCCATCCCAGTCATACTCACATCAAACAAGTCTCTCGCTCACGCATCTTTCAATCTCTTCCACACCCATCTCAATCAACCATTCAAAAAATTTTCCCCTCTTGAGGTTATCTCCGATATGTGATATCACTATGTTACACAGCCTAGGACCGAGAAAAGCCAGTGATCTCTGCCTAAAAGCTGTTCTGCAAAATGGTACCCGTAAATTCATTCGTCTCCTAGAGAATCCGTTATCATACAAGCATTCTTCCTCATTCAACTTCCTCATAACACTCCTAAAAACGTACATCTGCCTGACACTTAGACAGCGTGTTTCCCTAAATAGTTCAACAGATGGGTAAGTATACCTAAGCCCCATCATTGTCTTGAGAACAATCTTCTGTGCCCTGTATATCGGGTCAATGATAGTTCTAGCAGCCCCGCCCCAGGCCAACAGTCCATAGTTGATCAAAGAGTGACAGAGAGAAAAGTAAATAGTTTTGAGATGCTCGGGAGTCAGTATGCATCTAAGTTGCCCAAACACGAAAATCAGCTTTCTAACCCTATTTGTTAATTGTCCAACGTGATGTCGCCAAGTCAATGTCTCGTCCACTGTCACGCCCAGGTACTTCGTCGAGTCAGCTCTAGCCAAATGTATGCAGCTACAATATGATTGTCCGCCCGTATCGTCATAAAAACAGTCATGGTAAGTGATATTAAGTGAGTCAGGTCCAGGTCTTACACGCTTGTTAATACGGAAGCAAATGTAATTGGTTTTGTCCGCGTTCAAGGTCAGGAGATTAATGTCTAGCCACCTCGCAACTATATCAAATCCCCGCTGGGCACCAGAGAAGACATCGCTCCAGTCCTCTCCGTCGAAAAGCAGTACTGTGTCATCTGCGAAACTCAAGATCCTGCCTCGGGGAAGGGTCATCTCACATAAATCGTTGATATAAATCAAAAACAATACGGGACCAAGCACACTACCCTGTGGAACACCATACGTGATGTCATGACGATCACTACACAAACCATCATACTGGACCAATTCATGCCTCCCAGTCAAATAATCCCTAAACCACCCATTCATTATCCCCCTCACGCCCAATCGGTGCATCTTACGAAGCAACACCTCGTGCGGAACAGTGTCGAAGGCCTTGGCCAGGTCCATGAAAATACCGATGCATTTCCTGCCCTCGTCCAGAGCGAGTGAAACATAGTTAACAAGCTCGAGCACAGCATTTTCAGTATTTCTACCCCTTCTGAACCCGTATTGGTTGTCAGAGAGGAGCCTGAAATTCTCCAAAAAGGAAACCAGACGGAACTTCATGAGCTTTTCAAGAACTTTGGAGGTAGTGGGAAGCAATGATATTGGACGATAATTGTTTATATCATTGGAATCACCTTTTTTATAAATAGGGACCAAAGATGCCACCTTAGCATTTGATGGGAAAACACCCTGTTCTAGACTAAGATTAAAAATATACGCTAAAGGAGGCGCAACACTTTTATCAACCAGTTTTAGCACTTCTGTTGATATTCCATCAACACCCAGCGAAGCGGACCTTTTAAGTTCCCCTATTACCTTCTCAACCTCCCGTGAATCTGTGGGGGTAGCGAAAAATGAGAAGCTTGGTCCACTACTGAGGGACACCTGTTGTGAAATTACATGCAAATTTGTGCGCATATGAGACAATTTCTTGGCAGCCAGGCTCTCACCCATCGCTCCAAAAACGGTTTTGATTCTATTAAGGTTATCCTTGGTACTTTGCTCATCGTTCCCCCCCATTAGGTTGCTTAAACCCTTGGATGTCTTTTTACTACTGAGGTATTCTCTAACTGTTTTCCAACAGAGCTTGGGACTCTGTTTACACACATCTATTTTACTCCTATAATATGAGTCTTTCGCTCTTTTAACAATTTTGGAACAGAGATTTCTGTAGAGTCTGTAATGTTCCTTAAGGTTATCATCGAGAGGACGATTCAAAACCTGTCTATGTAGTTTATCTCTCCTCCTAAGACACTTTATGATTCCCTGCGTGATCCATTCCTTGAGACCCTTCCTTCGATCCTCCCTCCTTCCAATACTCACTGACTGACAACTGTTAACATGGCTTTGTAGTCTTTGAATAAAAGCATCGTATGCCTGATTTGTAAATACTTCCCCATAAACACAGTCCCATGCTTCCGCATTTACATATTCAACGAACTTGTCACTATCAAATTTTATGCGCCTTGAATTCGTCCGCGCCCTTTCCCCTGTGTCATTAACAATGCCAGCAATCACAGGATAATGATCCGTTATCGCCGACTGAAAAACAGCAGCCAGTGTCTCCCGCTTAGTTTTGACCATTATGTGATCTAAGCAAGCCTTTCCTCTGGTCGGTTTTTCCACAGCTGTAACGAAACCCATCATAGACATCACATTAAGATATTCCTGAGTTACAAAGGAGTCATTGTTCAATAAGTCAATGTTTATATCACCAGCAAAAATAGTTGTAGCGTTTGATTCCGTTTCCAAAATAGCGGGCAGTGAGTAAACAAATGGCAGAGGGTTCTGGAATGACGGAGGCCTATAGATAGCAACGACCTTAATGTTACCAACCAGAGTTGCAATTAAGCAGTTAGAGTCACAAGAGTCAGGAGATTCCTCCACCCTGATGACCAACTGGTCCCTGATATAGAGCACTATGCCATCATTCTGGTTATAGTGATTTTGTGTATGAAAGACAGTGTAGCCGTCCATTTCTCTCATGAAACTATCCTCCGTTATCCAGCATTCGGTAAGGACAATAATGTCAAAATTAATCTTAAGATCACTCAGCAAAATTTCCAGCATTTCGAAGTTTTTATTAATGCTGCGAATGTTAACATTTAGAATCCTTGGTGACAAATCATCGTGTATGTACTGTTTACACTTCTTGGGGTCAGAGAACTCCATTGTGCAGACACTGAACAACTCATCCAGTTCCGCATGAAAGCCTTGGTCAACCAAATCAGCACATACCATAGTCAGTCTGGTCTCTTAATCTTTTGTCGACACCTCTCCAAATGGGACATTCGTGGCTTGTTCCTGGATGATTAGATTTTAAGCCTCTATTATGGCAATTTATGCAAAGAGGATCACAGTTTTCCACTCGCTTTTCACAGTTTTGTAGTTCGTGCTGTTCACCACAATGGGGACAGCGTCTATCATTCACACAGTGTTGACTTGTGTGTCCGTATTCCAAGCAATTGAAGCACTGCAGAACAGGGCTATAATCAGCCACGTCTATTTGCTGGTAGCCAACATTAAGTTTACCCATCGAAGTCATAATCTTCCACGTTGCAGGCTCCACTCTACATACAAGGTTTATCAGAAGACTGTTTCTATTTCTCTTTCTGGATAACACCTTAACTCTCTCCGAAATTCTCAAACTTCTATTTTGTCTCTCTATGGATTCGTTTAGGTCATCCTCTGTTATACCCTTAATGATTCCTTTCATCACCACAAGAGGCTTTCGTCTCTTTGGTTCTTCAAGTTTGTAATCAGTCAGCTTAGCAATTTCATCCTTCATAGCCCTTTTGTCGTCTGCGGATGAGCACTTAATAAGGACTCTTTCGTTTTTAAGCTTCTTCATGTTCACTATACCTATACCCCTTGATCTGACGTTTATATTCTTCTTCAGAGTTCCCTCAAGCGTATTTGCAGAGACCTCACTGTCATGCGAGCTCACAACAATACAATGAGTCTCCGTCGAAACGTTCCTTGCTGTGACTTGCGCGTAGGATAAATTTCTCTGTGTTAATATTTCACTGATTTTGCAGTTTTGCTCATGCAGTGAGTTCAACCTAGTATTGATCTCATCTAAAGTATCCGACAATTTTACATTTTCTGGCCCCTTATCAATCTTCCGTTTGAAAAAGAGAGTTATGGAGAGCAATTCTTTGATCCTACGCACAATTGATTTCCTTGTTTCCTTACTTATATTCCCAGCCGTGTTCATCATGTTTATAATATCATTCGCAATTACCTCCGGTGAAGCCGAGGAGAATGCAGAGTCCATGTTATCAGCAGCTGTAGGAGAGCCGCGCACAGAAATACCAGATCTACGCGATGTACCCCCAACCACAACAGGTGATGCCTCCCTAGATGGGGCCGATTTACCGCACTTAGTTACAGTTAATGTCTTCAGTTGTCCTCCCTTCATCATGTGCGTTTGTACAGTATACAGACAAATAAAACCCAAAGAAATTCCAGAAAAATAAATATGCAAAATAAAAGAAACAAACAGATATAGTATGAAATATTCTGGGAGATACCTATCCAAAAAATAACCTGGCAAATAAATGCCCACAGCAGGTGTAAAAGAAAGAAAGAAGAGATATTAAAGATAAATGAAATATTATAAATAACTGCAGAGCGAAAAAGAAAGTAACAAAAAAAAAAAAAAAATAAATAAATAAATAAAAACACATAAGATTCCAATATTTGTTCTAGACTTGTATCATAAATATTAAAACAAAACAAAGCAAAAATATAATAAAAATAGAGATAATAGAAATTAGTTTAGTCAATTGTAAATTAGTCAATTGTATAAAAGAACGAATCTCTGTGAACAAGTATACCCAAGCAAGGTGACAACTACAAAGGCCGTAGCTGAATTTTTGTGATGTTAGTTGGATAAACTGATTGACCAAGTTAAAGCAGATAAAAATAACAGTATTAAAATAATAATTTAATAGATATTGAGTTAATAAAGATATGCATTAAAACAAGTAAATATGTCATAAAAAGTAAATAAATAAATAAATAAAAATCTCAGAAAATAATTAGAGTATCAAAATATATGATATGATATAGGATGAAAAACAAACAAATAAATAAGTCAAATAGGTAAAAATATGAACAGTTAGGTACAATTAATAAAAATATATGTAGGTGTTTCAAACAAGAAGAAAAAGAAAACTTGATGTGTCGATTAGAAACAATAAAACAAAAATTATAAACAAATAAGATAAATAGTTAAGAGGTAATAATGTTAAAAGAAAAGGATAGTTAATTATTATAATAATCAGCAAAATATGAAAGATATAGTTGGTTTAAATACGTTAAGTTAAGTTAATAATGTTGATTGAAAAACAAGTTAATATGTTGCTATATAATTATCTATATTAGTAATTAGTATGTATGTATAAAGTAAATGGTGAAATTTTATCATGCAGATTCGGCTGTTTCTATGGTCGAGTAGAAGTGGCGCGTCTGACAGTTGACGTAAACAAAACAACTCGTGCGCACTGATTGTTCCCCGGTAGTTAGCTAAAGCGTGACAGTGTCTGCTTTACTTCCAATATGACTCTCGATATCCTCTGCCGATAATTCAGGTCCTCGCGATAAGTGTTGTGAGTATGATAAATAGTAATGGTGTGAATGTGTAGCTTCGAGACACCCCAGTCGCGAAAAGGCTCAATGTCCACAGTTCCTTATCAATGTTCAATGCAATGGTGGAAGGTGGAGTGTTTCATAACGTGGATTTTTCGAGTTATCTTGTACATAAGTTGAATAAAGTGTGTTTGTTCAGCTAATATAACCTTACACAACAACAGTGAAGTGAGATGACAGTTCGATGAAATCCAGGTAGGTGTACTTATGTATGTATGTATGTATATGAGTGAGAAAAAAATGAATCGCCGTCAAAAGCAGTGTTGTTATGCTTGCGGGTTCATGTGATATGTTATATATGATAATGTTTGATGCTCTTACCAGAGGATCACTCCACTTTCAGCTCCAAAAGATTGTTGAAGACTATATTCAAATTTTGCTGCGGAAAGTGCGCGAAAATGTTGTCCTCTCGCTCCCCCACACATGCGGCACAAGTAAGCGAGTGAGACAAAATATTCCATAAACTGCACTGTCACCCGCCGTCTCTCAACTTTTCTTTTTTAAATACTTTTGTATTCAAAACATTGGATTCAAAACAATTTCACGGCTTCAGAGTCAGTATTAGTAAACCAAAAAATCGTATAATCGGCCAAAAATCACTTTGAAACCACTTCACCTTAGTGAAAATATAGTTTTAACATTTTTACCTACAGATTTTTTATTCTTTAACCACATTTCATTTCTAAAAGATGCTTCTTTATTTATTTTACACACGGTCTACGTGCAGAAAAAGCATGTATTATTTATTTTTGCCATGCTTATTTTTTAGCTTAGCGTATTCCATTATCATTGCTTTTAAAACGAACTTGTGTAAAGAGCATATTTTGTGGTAAGCCAATTATGTTGCTCTTAATGAAGCCGTATACATGCCATATTATGCCATGGACGCTAAAAAGTAATATCAAGATGTAGGTACATACTTAATGTGAACATTTTACGGAACATAGGAAAATTTTATTAAAATGTAAATATATATACCTACATACGTGAAGAAAAAACTTTATGACCATTTTTACGAAAATTGCGCAGACGGAAGACTATGAAAAAGTGGAGAATGCCAATATTTTTTTAAAATTGTGTATAAATAATCAATAAAAAAACAGTTCACACACTACTGTAATGTCATGTATTTGATACTCACACTCTCTCTCTCCCCGTCTCTCCGATGTATTTGACATTGACACAGACGCATATATTATTTTGTTTATTTGTGGTCAAATAGACAATAGATTAATATTGTTGGTCTTAAATAATAATATAAAAAACATTGTACATATCAACATATCACATTTGACGTTTCCATGCTATTGTTATGTAAAGAAAATTGTGATATTGCGCTCGCTCAGTTTTTTGATAATGGAACCGCAATAATGTTCAAACTTATAATTTAATAAGTTATGATCAAATTTCGAGCACTGGTCGACCACTAGTTTTTATAAAAATGTCTTCTATAATGTATCAAAAACCTTTATAACTTCAGTCATAATATTTCTATTTGTCATCAGGTGCGATAAAAAATTGGGCAGCGGGTGTTTAAATTTTGTTTCTGAGTTTCAAATCTTGTCTCAGATTATGATGAAATCAGCTGTTGACAAGATATTTTTGACGGCTAAACATTATTTCCCATTCAAATTATCTGTCAAAAATATTCACAAAAGGTAGAGCAAAAAATACGATGTGTGAAATCACATACAAAAACTGGAATAAAAAGACGCAGAATACTGGAATTCTTAGCCTAGTGGAACTCATTTCGACTGTTGGGGACAGGGAGGGCTTTCTCGGGTCTTTAGAAATTTTGTTGTTACCTTGACTGATATTTTGATATACTTGAGTTACTCTGGTTTTTTTCGTACATAAAACCAGTACTCGACAAAATATGTAAAAAAGTAGTTAGAGTGAACGAATACACCATCCAGACCGATTTAATGTGTAACCGTTAAATGTTAACTTCCATAGCTTCAAACGTACAAACTTATAGGAAGTTGGTCACATGTGGACAAAACATACTCGGTTCGTTGTAGGTTGGGGGTAGAGAGCGGCTATAGGAGTGAAGCCAGGCGGTGAGATTTGTTAGGCCGTTACTTTACACTCACCTAATTTTAGATTCATGCTTAAAGGGCCAGGAAGAAATATACAATCGTGACTAATTTTGTAATAAGGAGATCGCGTGTTCCTCTGAAAGTCAAATAGCTTTTATTTTGATTACTGTTCAGTTGCCACGCAATACTTCAAATCATAGCGTAATATCTGTGTAGACCTCTCCGAGGGAGCGTCTCCTCGACCTCTTACCTTACCTCTTCTCCTCTCCCCTTCCTTCCTTCTTTCTTTCTTTCTCTTCCTCCAAGTATTATTGTCTTATTATTCAAACTGCTCGGCCTACACTTCCTGCTCGCAATATTCTTCCCAAACAAATATTTGTCTTTTAGAAGGTCAGTACCTACTATGAAACTCTCATTTTTTGCATATTCTTGAATAGTTTCTGGGGTGAATCCGTATAAACAAATGAACATAGAGCCAGAGCTACAACTAGAGTATAGTTTTCTTTTTTTTTTGTTGAGGAGTATAGTTTTCTTGATTACTACGTAAACTGTCATCGCCCTTTTAATAGTTCTTGCTTGTTGTTGTTTCCATTGTGTCCAATGACCATAAAAGAAAATATGTTCTATTTTTCCTTTCGGCCTTAAATTCGTTTAATGTAAACGCACACTAACAGCTTACTACAAAATAAGCAAGAAATAAGGAAATCTCAAAAAATAAAATATACATTTTCATTTCATGATTGTATTTCAAGAGAACGAACGGAGTCACATATGAATAAAAAAAAAAAAAAAAAAAAAAAAATATATATATATATATATATATGTATATATAGGTATTCGATGATCGTTTCGATATTCGATCATCGAAAACTTATACTAGTGGTACTGGAAAGAACCTGGTACTAAAAATACGTAAGTATGCATTCAAGTTTGAATAATACTTAAGTATCTAACCTATTGGTGTCTAATGTTATTATTAAGCTCGGTACACACTTGCGCCGCGAACGTGTATCGTTATATCAATTTTATCAAAAGGATGCTTTTTCGAATCACGCATACACCTAAACCTTTCGATTAATTTGATGCCATGTCACACGTTCGCGGCGCAAGTGAGTACGATGCTTAATGCGGGTTAATTGATGCCATGTCACACGTACGCGGCGCAAGTGAGTAAGATGCTTAATGCAAGTTAATTGAAAAAAAAAACATTGGCTCGAAAAGCTTTTCCACGTTGCATAGAGCAGTTTTTTATTTCGAGTAAACTTGCTCCAGTCAATATGGAGAGGCAGACGAAACAAATAAAGAAAATTGAAATGAATTATGGTTTTGCCATTTTTCAAGATCAATACCCCTAGTATAAGTTTTCGATGATCGAATATCGAAACGATCATCGAAAGAGTTACGAAAAATTTCCATACTAAAATGATCGAATGATTCGATCGTTTGATTTAAGAACACTAATTGCACGCTAATAAGCGCTTAATTGCGTGCAATTAGCTTTCGATAAAACTCGTACTAGCCTCACAGCATATAATCAGTAAAATAGAATGTACCACAATAATGTTTTCCTGTTATACTCATTTCGCCTTTGTGCAACGAAAAGTTGTTGGTAGATTAGTGGTTACGACGCCGGCTTTCGCACTGTTTCGTGCGAACCCAGGTGCCGACCATCTTCTTCTTTCACGACCCAAGCTTTAAGTAGTTTACTGTGAAGAGTCAAAGAGTGTATTTATATTCACTTTGAGTGAACACCGATTAATTAAAGAAAAAAAGTTCTGAGTATTTTTTTACCCATCACGCTGTTTCCCGTAAGGGATAGGCAGAGAAAACGGACCTCCTATTTATTTCTATCCATGCACACTTCTGTCACTTTATCCACCAACATAACATTTCTCATACAACCTCTCCTATTTCTCTAACTTCGGACAGGACCTTCCTTGAGGACGGAATCGATGTGTTCGATCCACGTCATTCTCGGTCGCTCACGCTTTCATACCTCACCCAGTCTTTTTGTTCGCATCCATTCTTTCCACTTTTGACTTTCATCTTTGTCACAAGACTAACTTACATACTAAGTAAATTAGGCAATAAAATAAAATGTATATGTAGACTAAAAAATATGCATATAAAGGGAGTGATTCCTGTGCAAAGGCCTCTCACAGTACTCACTTACAAAGTATACAGACGTTCTTATATGTACACGGCAAGATCTAACCGCCTTATAAACCTTATTTAATATTATTATGAATACGAATAGATTACTATGCGCCTGTAATAGAAATTGTATGTTTTCTTTCATGTCACAAATTGTTAAAAATGCACCCCTTGCAAACAAACAATCATAAAGCCTTAATAGTCCATTAGATGATTTCGGAATCTAAATAACACGGCATCAGTGTATTTTTACAACGTGTATTCAATATTAATAGCTAGAACATGCAAGCTAGCCACATACATTACCATATTATCGTAAGATACACAATTTACGAGAATCGGATTCAACATTTGGCATTTTTTTATAAATAACTTTAGTCACGGTATTAAAATTTATAAATTTTTTTTTTTTTTTTTTTTTTTTTTTTTTTTTTTTTTTTATTAATTTATAAAACAAATAAATATTTACAAATATAACAAATTAGAGTCACGCCAAATCTTATAAGATTTGTCGGCGTGTTCTCTTTCTATGTTCATTTTAAAATATAAACTCAATAATATACTACATTAAAATAACCTAAAATTAAATATTCAGTTTTTAGTTTAAAAACTAATTATACAAAAACCCACACTTTATTAACCATTCCTTGACTAACTTTTTTGCAATATTTTTACTTTTGCACTCCTTAATAGATGCCGGCATCATATTAAGTATCTTTGGCACGTTATACTCTAATGTTCTTTTACCGTATTTATTATTAAATTTGGGGACCACATACCCGTCATTAAACTTAAATCTAGTGTGGTGCAGATGTCGCGGTTTATCTTTATATTCGGTTTTTGAAAACTGGTCAAGGACCATTCTCTGCCAGAACAAGCCTTTAGCTGATAACACATTCAATTTTTTAAAATATAACGAAATATTATTACGCGCCGCGTTGCAAACCTGTTCCCCCACTACTAGTCTCAAAATCGATTTCTGTGCGAACATTACCCTTTTCAAATTAGTATTAGTGCAATTACCCCAGCTACTAATACCATATCTAATCAAAGATTCAGCCAAAGACTTGTATACAGTAACAAGTGTGGACCTAGGCACAAAATATCTTATTCTATAAAACATAGCAGCAATGGATCTTAACCTTTTACAAATAATATTTACATGTATGTCCCACTTAAATCTATTGTCTATATTTAATCCTAAATACAAAAAATTATTTACAACATCTATACATGGACAATCACAAGATAAGGGTTGCTCAACATTTTTATGGATACATGCGTAGCTGTGTGACACCAGTTTCGGAGTCCCACCAACCGTCGCAATACTTGGAGATCTGACATGCATTAGTTTGGTTTTCTTTGCATTAATAATTAAGCCATAATCATGTGACCACCGAACCAACCTATCATAGTCATACTGCAACAATTTGCGAGCCTCCATCTCATCCCGATGCGACACCACAAGTGCCGTGTCGTCGGCATAAACAAAGTATTTACAATGGCGAAACAAAACCCTCATACATGAGACAAAAATCACATACAGAGTAGGGCCCAGAATTGAACCCTGTGGTACCCCTGTCAGAATATCTTTTCTTTCACTCAGGTGGTTACAAATTTTTATCGTAATTTTTCTATGTTTTAAGTAGTCCTGAAAGAGCTTCAAAACAGGACCCCTCACTCCAATGCGTTCCAGCATATCAGACAATCTGCAGTGATTGATAGTATCAAACGCCTTAGAATTGTCGACGAACAGCACCAGAACATGTTTTCTATCATTTAGCTCTGAATTTATGTGACTCGAAAACTGGCTAAGCAGTGTTTCTGTGTTTCTGTTCTCCTGGAACCCATGTTGAGAGGGGTCCATTAAATTATGTTCTTTCAAATATGCACTTAATCTTAATAACAGATACTTCTCCATAACTTTTTCAATAATTGGGAGGATACTTATTGGCCTATAATTTTTCAGATCAGTATGTTTTTCATTTTTATAAATTGGTCTTACAATACTACATTTGAGTTCATCTGGTACTATTCCCTGCTTGATAATTAAGTTTACCAAATGTGTTAATGTCGGAGCCAAAATATCGATATTATTTTTAATATCACAGACCCGAATATTGTCTATCCCTGGTGCAGTGTTTTTTAGTTTTGTGACAATTCCTTTTATATCAGAGACAGTAGCCGCGGGTAAAAACATACTAAGTCGCACACTGGGTTGTACAATATTGATCGCCGTGTGGTTACACACATGCAACATCTGAGATATGCTATCCGTAAAATAGTTTAAAAAATTTTTAGCAACATCATCAATTTTACATTTACTGGAAAAATACTTTCTTATAATTTGATCGCAATCATTTTTAGGTTTTCGCCCCAATATACTGTTTAAACAATCCCATGTTTTTTTCACGTCTCCAAAATTTTGTATAAATTTATTATTATAAAATGAAAATTTTGCCTTTTTGATACTCATATTTACCACATTTCTAAAACATTTATAATTACTTTCAAGTACAACATTCTTCGGATTACTCTTCCATTTCGAACAATAACGAATTTGATGGTTTTTTGATTCTGATGATTGCTGTATGATATTATGTTTTTTATTTAAATACAATAATAAAATTATGCAAATTGATATATTTTAGAATTGATTAGCAAAAAAAAAAAATAACTAGAAAAATATCAAGAATCCTGATAGTTTCGTTATTAATACTTTGTATTTCTTCAAAAAATATTAAATTATGATTTATTTGTGATATTTTTTATTTGATAAAAGAAGTCGGTAGCAAAATTTATAGAATCAATCAATTGTAATAGTTTGTTTTCAAAGTTCGTGGACTTTTTTGTGTCGACCATAATATTATTCTTATTCAAAATACACATTGCTTCGTTTAGAAAAGATTGGCATTCATTCAGAATTCAAATTGGCGAAGGTTAAAATAAATTTAGTAAGATAAGTGAAAAATTTAAAAAAATAATTTTCAACTGAATACATGCATGTAAAAATTGGATGTTGAATATTTCATTGTATTGTATTGAAAGTTGAATATTCTATGGTGAATTGAAGAAACGAAGAAGTGGGCATGTTTTATTTATTTATCAAAATACATTATGATAGGATTTATAGGTACCTACCTACATACTTTATTGTATTAATTTATTATTGATTTTACAAAATAAAGCCGTTCTCACTTTTTGACCCCCATACCTACAGAGGCAGCGAGAGCCCTCCACCGCGCTCGATCTTGCGCGGTTTCAATGACCTCCTCTTATATATCGAGATCGGCTGAACAGATTTTTATCATTTTTAGTTTATTGGATTCTTCTTAGCTTCGGATAACAGAATACCTAATAAAAAATCGAAAAAAATGTATAGCTTATATTATAAAATATAATATTAGGTAAAGATAGTATGGCACGAATTTCGATACTAACTTTAATATTGATGACAGTATTGTTACGGGACCCATGCGTTTTCTTTATGTCGCAGACCTCCTAGTGTTATTCTGTTTCTTTTCTTCTTTTTTGATCATTCTTTTTCTTTTTCGATGCTTTGTAAAAAATTATAATATGATGAATAGAAATTTTGTTTCTAATTATTTTTTGCTTGTCGTGAAAATAAAGAATTGTTGTACGTGTCTTTGGACAAGTCCAAAAATAGGATTTGCCTAGTGGGATGTCCATTCTCACTGCCATTATGGAATTATAATAATCTAAAAAAAAATCAATTATCACAAAAAAAATCTCTCCTGGTGTTGGCTCTCTCTAAGACTTCTGTCTCTCTCTAGTCTTTGTCCATCTGAGGAAGGGAGCAGTCGCTCCCGAAAACATGTTTATGGTAATAACATAATTCGTAGTAGCACAAGGTGAAGACTCGTTATTTATTTTTACATCAGTGAAAGTTGACTACTACCAACCACCCTCGGCCGAAACAATCAACAGTTTTAAGACTTCTGTGTTACTAATCACGTCGGTTCACGGTATTCGAATCATTTTAATGTGTAGCCACATCTCAAATGCTTCTAACTTCCTGTATAGGAACTTTTCTATAAACGTAATGATCTGTCTGCTATAATTTGAACTTATAAATTAGCCACATGTCTCAAGCAATAAGTGGTACATATATTTATACAAGAAGTGCATTTTTATTTCAATTATTTGATTTAGTTTAACTCAAAGAAACCCTGGTAGTAACACTATTATCTTGCACAAGTTTCCACTCACAAGAGAACAATAATTGCGATACTCTGTGACTTTAAATAAAAATGACATATTATTGTACCTACGTGCTGCATTTATATTAATACAGGGCGCAATGTGTGTTATCTCTTTAGGAGCAGAGTCTCTAGTATTGGAGGTCTTCCTGGGTTATATAAAAACAAGGGAGATATGATGAGACTGTATAATAATGTAATGTAGTCCTCCGTAAGAGAAATAATAATCTTTAGCTAAATGTTGGTATAGCTTACGTACATTAAATTTTCATAGCGACATTACGACGTTCAACCGCCAAAAACACGAAAGTGCAAATTTACAAGTTATACATAAATTCATATTCGCTTGAAAATCGCTTAAATTATAAAGTTTTTACTTTTAATAATATATTCCTGTCGTTTAATGTAGAATTTTGTTAACAAAAATGGCAAAAATACTTAATTTTTAAACAAACATATAGGTATGGACTGAGAGTGGGTGTCACGAAATGCAGAAAAAAAACCTCTAAAATAGTGTGAAAACACGTAGAGCGCTGATTCCGACCGAGGTAAAGAATGTTGTCTATATAATATGGTTTCAATGCATTTAAATGGGCATGCCGGAAAGCGGGTTCCTGCTTTTGCTGTGCGTATCCCCATTCAAATGCTTAGAAACATTATTTGCGCCGGTCGGCGCCGGTTGGAATTGGCGTTCTACGTGTTTACACCCATAGGGGATGCCTCTCATCATTTCAAACTCTGATTTTGGCCAACGATAAAGCGATCTCCGTCGACGCATATTGGAGATTCAGAGTGTAGCCATGAACTCGCAATGTATGGTATGAGTTTTTCTTTTTTTTTGACGTAGACGGTGATAGTGTTTTATACCTCTTTTTCTTCCTCTGATGAATGCTTCGGTGCTAAACATAGTTTTAGTTGATGAATTACTAAGGTACACCTAACTGATATATACGTGTTATATTGCAATGCCAAAACTACATAGACTATTATTCTGAAATGACAAACATACGATTGAGTTGCGTCGTATCCAAAGGCTATTGAGATTTGACAGTTCTCTATTCTGAAAGCATTTTATACAACCCAACAATTGTGTAACTAATGGCGATTGATTAAGTTCTACGCTACAGCTTTATTATTTGGTGTTGTTTCGATAATAACGCGTTTATATGCTGTCATTCGCGCGCACATAGTTTTTTAAGGTATTTATCGTTTTTGAAGGTAAAATTATCTTTTTGTCGCGCGTTGGTGAATATATTATTTTGATAACGTATAGAGTTCCACAAAATTTGGGACAAATTCGTGAAATAAATAAATTTTGTAACCATAACTCGAAAATATAAAATTTTTGTACATTCGTGTTTTTGGCATTTGACCGAATGAATTTAGTCATGTTGGTATCGCGTAAGTGGAGTAAGTGAACCCTGAAAACTTACATTCAATAAATTTACTTTTGCCCCGAGAAAACTTTGTGTCTATTTTATTCAAAAAACTAATGCGAAGTTCAAAGAGACGTTTATCTTCCTAACAGAAAAATGTACTTTACTCTATCTATACTTATGAGCTCGTATGAGTAGGCGGGAAGTGTAAGTAGTAACACAAGTAAGAATGTAACATAAAACTTCCTTTGTTGTACCAGCGCTAGGTCTAATGATTCAGAAGTCTTGTGTAACAACATCTTAACATACTTAAATCTGAACGTCTGTTAATCTCCCATGCAGAGTGTCAAGTTTCTCGTGCCTTCAGAGTAAATTATAAAGAAATAAATATTTTGTAGATAATGGCCCATCAGCTAGCAAGTTGTTGATTGTCGATGTCGGATAAGTTAAAATATAACGGAGATGTTTTTACTCAAAGATCCGATGGAAATGTTCAACCATATCAACACTAATTACACTAATATTTGGAGGGTTTGTGTATTTACGTAGTGAAAGTTCATTATTATGAATTAAATACCACACAGTTGCATATGTACCTATATATATATATATATAATAATAATAATGTTTGCCAACAATAATATGTACCTATATATATAATAATAATAATAATGATTGTCATCTGTAAATATCCTCTCCCACAACCGTGGTACCATGATTGTCTTCTCTTTGATTTTTTGTTATTGTAATTTAGTCTCTTGACAATGTCTGCGTGAGTTGGACGAAAGCGCTCGAGATTCAATATAAATTTTGTGAAAGTGCAACTGTGTGTTATTTAATTCATACTAATTACACTGTTTTATTTTATTCAAACCTTATTTTCTATTTTTATAAGGGTTTGTATATTTACGTACCTACGTAGTGAAAGTTCATTACGATGATTTAAAAGAAAACAAAGTTACACTATAACAAAACTTTATATCGCATCTTGAGGGCTTTTGTATAAGGCACTGTACTCACTTGCGCCGCGAACGCGTAACGTTGCATCGATTTAATCAGAAGGTCAAGTGTGTACCTACGTAATTCACAATTCGAACGCGAGCGGAATGCGTTCATCTTTTTGATAAAATTGATGCAACGTTGCACGTTCGCGGAGCAAGTGAGTACAGTAACCGTATTCTAAGTTTTATCGGAAGGTAGTCACGGAAGAAAAGTGAGTAACACGATATATTTCGTATGGAAAACCTCTATACGTATCGAATGCGAGAATAGCATTTGTTTCTAAAAATATCTTTGTGGCAGCGCTATACACGTTTCCCATACAAAATGTATCGTGTAATACTCACTTTACTTCCGTGACTACCTTCCGATAAAACTTAGAATATGGATAAAGGGCTCTCCCTAAAATTAAACTAGCTCTCCCAAAGTGAAAATAAACGCGTACTTTAGAGATCTTTCACATAAATCAAAGCTGATTGTGCAAGTGGAAACGGTCGGCACCGGAATTCGAACCCACGACCTTCAGAACGAGGTTCGTAGGAAAGGCGTCGACTGATACCACTGGCCTACCAACCATCTTACAGGACTGGATTTTTGCCAATGTCTGCGTGAGTTAGACGAAAACGCTCGAGATTCATTATAAAATTTTATGAATGTGCAATTATTGTGTAAGTAACTTTTTATTATCTTTAGATAGAGAAAATATAAGTTTTGATCTTGAAATTAAATTAAAATAAGGAATATTGTTTTAGATAAAATATCTATGAATAAGTATTTTTTGTACATACACTTTTTTATGTATTATTTTAATAAAATTCCAAACAGAATATTCCGTGGATCAAAAATAATTTGCATTAATAAGGTAAACTAACATATGCGTAAGAAAATGTAAATATGGATGTACATAGGCATGAAATTTATGTAAATAAGGTCCAAGGTATGTACTTTTTTTACATTTTTTCTTTTTTTTTCATTTAAAAATAAATATATTCAATTGTCTCCCAATTGTTAAATTCAAATTGAAGAGAGATAGAGAGGAAACCTAAGTGTATTTATTTCATCAATTCCTACTTTTTTATGTCGACTCGTATTGAGTATAAATGACTTTTAACAAAAACTTCATTTGATTACTAAGTATGTCGCTTTTATTATTTAAGATTAGCTTTCTCTGCAGACGTTGTCCTGTGATCCCAACTATGAATATTGAATTCGAATTTGTAAAATGATAAATTGATAATCTTGTTGACTATTTAAATACGACTTATGCATCTGTTTTATATCACACACTTTCCATCATAATTCTGTCGTGATGTACCTAATCCTTTTCAATGTTCATATAAACAAAACGCAACACTTGCAAAGGGCCTGTGGTAAGAATAACCTGAGTGAACTTGTACCTACCTATTTACGGTTGTTTTCTATGTTTTATAAAATAACAACTGTTTTGGCGCCCACTGGCTATTTGAAATTTAGAATTCTTTTATCAGAAGCTATTTTTAGTCACAATCTGCATTTTCAACTTTTAAACGTTTTTCCGATCTTTATAATATTGATTGGACAAACAAACCGAGTTTTTTTTATAATAAAGCCATCTGTACAACTACGGAAATTTTCTTCTTTCGTCAGCCCTCTCGTATCCATTGTTGGTCACAGGCCTCATTTCTCCGCCCAGCTTTCGGATGCCACTCAGAACTTTCTTGGTCCATCTGGTGTCGGTTACTTTGGCCGCATGACCGGCCCGATTCCACTTTTATTTGGCAGCCTTTTGAACCACATAGGTGACTCATGTTTTCTGTCTTATCCAGGTATTAGTCTTCCTTATTACTTAATGAGATATCTAGCATTCTCCTCTCCATGGCTCGTTGTGATACAGCTAATTAATGTAATATTCCTTCACCCAATAATTTAACTTTTAACTGGTATCTAATCCATAAATATGGAGTGTTTAACTTTTAACTGGTATCTAATCCATAAATATGTCAATAACACGTCTTATATTAAAAATAATATATTTTTATAAAAATAATATATTTTTAATATAAGACGTGTTATTGACATATTTACATTGACGAAAAATTCCTTCGCAAAATTCTAATTGTCTACGTGGCTGTTTGCTTCGTGCAGTTTGAGGCAATATATCAATTAAAGGCAAAAGTGACGCACTCTTTTATTCAATAAATTCAATTTTATGCTCGTAGATTCAAAGGTAAAAGTAGTTTATTATTTAAGAACAAACATATGGAAAATTTCAAAACGTTTGAACAGATAAAAATTAAATAATAAAGTTTAAACATTGAATAAGACGAAGGGAATAATTTGGTTGTTCTTAAACTAGAAATGGTTGCACACAAGATTATTTCACTAAAGAACTCGCTCTGCAACATACGCCAGAAATTTTCTAAGAACTAATTTGATATTCATAACGTTTACTTGGTGTAAGTGAGAGCGCTTAGCGTAACATTTAAATATTTATTAAAGTAACGGAAATTTGATTCTTCCATTATATTATTCATTCGTTCAATGATGACTTCTTCATATTGCGTATCATGTATGAGTGATGTAATCCTTTTCAATTTCCTTATATCGAAACAAAAGTAAGCGATACTTTGTAGGCAATACACAAAAATATATGTTGTAGCTTTACATTATTATGTACCTATGTCGTATGTATTAATATTTCCACGTATCATGTCATTATATCATTTTATTTTTCCCCCTAATTAACGAATAGATGTGTTTGTGGTGTAACAGAAAGCATCCCGATCGCATACACAAAGTTAATTTTCTATTTTGAAATGAGCTTAGATTTTTGAGATCTGAAAGATTTCGTTTCTGGGCTACACCTTGGAAAATGCTGAAAATTAACAACTCTCATAGAATTCGTATATTGTACACTTAAAACTTTTTGAATATTCAAAGCGATTTTTTTTCATGAACTTTTATTCAATTTATTTTTTGTTAGAACGACTAATAAGTAAATTTGAAAAATATCTTTGCATTTAACTTAATTATTTGACTGAATTATTATTCTGTTAATTTTTCTACTTGAAGTGCCAAATCAGGGCCAACCGATGTTGATTATGACTTCGGTAAAGAGTCTCGTCCTTATCCCTTGGGCCGCCGAAGATTGGGATTCCCGTCAACCCCGATATGTTAAGAAGCTATGACATTCTGTCTTCTACCCACACCGTGCCTTCTATGGGTCCAAGGCAAGAATATTCTATGGTCAACTGCAGCCATTTTGTTTGTACTCCACTCCAATATTATCCATCAGGGGTAGGTTATTGATTTATTTCATTGCGTGATTTTCAAAACTTTTAGATCATATTTTATAGTCTAAAAACTTGATAATTATTTTTCAGTTTATTTGCCCTTAACAGTTTCTACCCCTCTAATTCAGATACTTTATGATACCTTTATCCAGTTTTAGTTCCGGCGAAGTAAAAGTTTGATTTCACAACCCCATGATTTACAAATCGTTTCACAACACCACCACTTCGATATGTTGAGGGATTTTGACAAACAGCATTTTCACCGTGTGGATATTTGTATAACCGAAACATTGAAATCACATTACGGATGCTTGTAAAAACTAAAGTGAGGTATTATACGAAGCCAACCTGAGCGAGTTCTATTACGGCCACAATCTACAAAGTTCCCCATTCGGAACACACTTAGGGTAAGTCTAAATTAAATTACAGTTAGTTTGTGTATACCATAATACAAGTTTACTTCAGATATCTCCGCGAACTTGTGCGTTTATAGTTTAAACATTTATTGGAAAAGTTGGGACGGCACTATATTGCTGATTCATCGTGTAGACTAAATTTTGAAGCAATTGGCCATGAAAAATACTCGCTCCGAGAAAGGGTTCTACCTGTATTTTATAACGCAGGAGTCTACGCAAATAACAATAATTAAGTATAACTAGGTTATTTGGCTACGCATAATAATATGCATTATCAGTGCCTCACTGAAATTTGTAACAATATGTGATGCTACACTACACACCTCCAAAAAATTACCAAATTATTACCTTTATTATTCAATTGAAAGACGTTAGTGATGTGCGATGTTACATAGTTGCATATCAAAATAGTTCTTATTTGTAATACTAGCTTAAGTACCCGTGCGTTGCCCAGGAATCGTGCATTATGACCACGATACTTCAATTTATACCTGTGAAGTTATGTTTGATTAGGGCAACTATGTGTGGGACATACATGTAAAATCGGCGCGGAACTCACATATGAGCTCTTAGATGGCCAGGGACTCAATCAAGGTGACTGACTGGCCCTCACATACCACAACAGTACAAATCCTAATATTTATTTCCAAAGTAGCCAAATCGTCAGATATGCTTATGACCTCAACATAGTAGGAAGATTCCTGATAGCCATAAGAGAAGTCTTTGACTCCTTGGAAATAACAGCAAAGGAATTGGGACATAATATAGAAATCAAGCGAAGGATAGCAACAGAAAACAAAGCATTCTTCTCTACTCTACTGCCTGTGCTCGATCTAGTCAAGTGTCCATAGAAAAACAAAGATCACTCTCTGCAAAACTATTATAAGAACCGTTATGACATATGGATAGGAAGCATGAGCAATGACTGCGAAATCCATGGAAATGCTGGACACATTTGAGAGAAGAATGCTTCGTAAGATTTTGGAGCCCATGAACGATAGAGAATCCTGGAGAGTATGGTTTAACCATGAGCATTACAATGTTTACAAAGCTCCCAGGATCTATGAATATGCTAAATTGGGCAAGGCATATCGTTGCTTGATTTTATTTGGTTGGTTGGTTTTTAAATAAAACTATTAATTTCACTTATAAAATTTAATTTTAAATTTTTTGTGTCGCCATATTATACCTACTGATGTCAAATAAAATATAATTGCTATTATTAGGTGAGAACATAAACAAATTTGAAGGATTCATCAATCACGTAAAGGAAATATGTTCGGCAAACACTTTCAAATTCACCAATGCCAAGGACAAACTGAAGAAATTTTAATGCCGATATTAGATTGACTTCGTTACAACAAATTTTGGTTCAGTACATCTTATATGGAAGTTTTTCAGGGACAAATTGACGATTTGTTATACTGGAAATTTCGTTAGGTACTTCGGTATTCGCTATAAAAAAATTTGATCTGTATTTGAATTTATCATACTTCAATAGTGACGATGCATAAAATACAAAAAAATATATGTAGTAGGTTGAAGTAATAATATTCCAAATCATTAGAAAAAGTGCACTTATTTATCCTATTTCTTAGCTTAAAATCAAATACACAAACAAAATACAATAAGACAACAGGGGTGCAAAGAAAATTGAACATATAATATTTAAAGATACATTGTGGTCCTAGTTACATAACCTCATCATCGCAATATTAAACTAAACTAAATTATGAAGTCTCAGGTTTGTATCCATAAAAGTAATGAAAAAAAGGTTCCTATAAGTTGAATAGACGTAAGGTGTGATAGATTATATTATTATATCTATAAAAATAAAGCCTTGTTCTTTGAACATATTTACAATGTAACATGCAGGATTGTGAAATACTATAGCTAATTATATGCAATTACACATATTGAAAAGATTTAACGAATAAAATATTTAGCGTACAGTGTGTGCTGTTTATAGTCTATCTGATTTTATGTTTATAGATTAGATGTTTATAGTCTATATTGTCTATCCTATTGAAAGAAGAGTTGCTGGCCTGTCTTCTGTTTGTGTCGTATCCAGTCTCACGACATTGGCAACCACTACTTCAACACCCCCGCTGTTCTTAGTCCAGTCCAATCTCTCATGTTGGGCATCTAAGATATTTGCCTTTGAATGGGACCACTTTGACCATCCAACATTTTCATCGGCAACAGTTGAAGGACTCATATTGATCCCGATGCACTGTAACAAAATATTATTCAATTAAAATAAAAACAGAATCCATGAGCAACACATATTTTTTGTTGGGTTTTGAAGACTGGTAAATATTTAATGAAATAGTGGAATTATAAAAAAGACAGTGACAGAATTCTCACTTTTTAAATTAATATTTGTTAAATTTTGTGTATGAAAAGAAAAAATGGTAATTAATATTAAGTTTGCGGGCTTCTTTTGATATTTGACAAAAAAAAACCTAAATTAACCTATTCAAATTGTAGTGTTATTATTCGAAGATGTTATCAAATCCTTTAATTTATCCAAATAGAATAACCAAATGACAATGGCCAGCAATATCTTCATTTTTTAAACAAAAAAAAACACCAAATTGAGAATCAAGAGATTGTATGAGAAAATATGCAACGTTTATATTTGATTTTTATTTAAAAAATTGGTTGATAAAATGCTTCAAATGTTATCAAATCACTCCATAACATGCTTATATAAAATAAAGTTACCTTTAAATCTTTAGGATATTTATTTATAATAAAACATTAGTTTTGAAAACACAATTTATATAATAATTTATTATCCCATGTAATTTTACTTACCAGTTCGTGTGGATTTTTCTTTTATAATCCATTATTTTTATTCTTATGATTGTAATAACTGTACTGTATATTTTTTTGACATGTGTGATGACGCGCTATTTTCGCGTAGATGTCAGTAGCTTCTTCTTTTTCTTCTTTTTGGCATATCACCCCTGCCATAATCTCAAATGTTCAATTAATAAAATATAATGTCTTTTCAAAACTTTTTGATATATTTGGAATATATTAAAATGGTCCGAAAGATTATTAAAAAATTAGGTGTTTGTTTATTTGTATTACATTCTGTACACGAAATGTAAAAATAGGATTAAAAAAACAGGATCATTACGTTTGCGTTTTTTTTTGCTGTCCTCTCTTATGGTAGTTCTATTGTCTGTGGTTGCCATCGCCAAACGTCAAACTTTTTATAGACGTCAAAACAAAATACTAAAACCACAATAATTCCTTTTTCAAAATTCAATTAATGCATAATGTTTCCTTTTATTTTTATTAGGTAGGTACTTAACTAATTGCACAACTTTCTTTTTGCTTAAATATACTTAGGTATATTTTGTGTTTATTAAAGACTTTTTTATAACAATATACTTATTGCAAACATTATACAGTATACCTTCAGGAAAAAATCTTTAATATGAGATTATACTTATAATAATTATTATTATAGTAAGATAAATGAATCATTCATTTCACTTACACAAATATATTAACTGTGGTGTTTAATCAAATGATAAATTTCCATTAAAGTAAATAATATTCCCCTTTTAAACATGCATACATAAACATTATAAAAATTGTGTTCTGATGTTATTTATTTATTTTAGGTTGAATTATGAGGACAACGCAATCTTGAATATGTCACCTAAAAGAATATTCTATAAGCCCAGAAAGATATTATTATCGTCCAAACTTTGAAGTTTTCATTCTGGTTTCAACGGAGCCCACAGAGATCATTCGACCATAAAAGTGTTGATCTTCTGAGTATTGTATTTGTCAACAGAAAGCTATACCTGCTTAGGAAGAATTGATTTATTACATCTTCTAATTATTATAAATATGAAACGTTGTTGTTATATTCATGCGTTGTCACATCACGCTGAAACTACTCAATCATACTCTTTGTAGTTACCTTCTTCATTAATGCATTTCAATATTAATACCTACCTACATATTAATGCAGACCTCTTTTATTATATTCCACAAGTTTTTTTTACAACGGCAACTCTAAATCTCCCAAAATTTTCACAATATGGAGGAATATGATGACATTTCATAAGTAAAATAAGCTAAATTGTTTTACTTTGTTTCAATGTTTTTCCTTCTACAGAGTTAAATGTTTTGAAATAAATAGAAAGTTTATGCATTGTAGATTAAAACAAAACCGTACATGAGTAGCGACGGTGCAACTAAATGAGATTTAAATACAGTTTCAAGATACCTGATTCTGACAAAATGGCAGGATGAAAATCTTAATTTGTATGGGAGATTTATGAAAAAATCTAATATTTTTATCAATAAATAACATTTTCCAAATATTTTTAGCCTTAAACGTCCACTGGAAATATGACTCGCTATAGAGGGTATTACTTTACTTCTGGTATCCCTAGTTTAGCCGTCTATAAAGGACGTTACATACATATATACGAACGGACTCCTTTATTTATATTGATTTCTATAAAACATAGATATTGGATTGAATTAAATGCTTTTTTTATAATATTCTTATCTTTAAACACCGGCGCACCCTGCGCGGGCCCATCACTTCCACCAGGAGATGCACTTGGTGATGCGATGTTCTTCCTCCCATCAGGGTTCCGAAGACGAGTAAGACTATCTCACACAATGTTTCCTCCCTTCGAAGGGATTTAGACATGGTGTAGAAGAATGTCATTGAAATCGTGCAAGATCAAGTGTGGTGGGGGGCTCTTGTTGCATTCCTATGCCTCTAGTGGGGTCAAAAAGAAAATTATTCCTGATGTAAGATTTTCAGTTGTTTTAAAGAATCCGATGACAGTGAGATTTGATCTTTACGAGTATGAATTTTTAGTTTTTAGTTCACGTTTTCAACCGATGGATCGAAGACTGGATTGTAGTGATCACTTACACCATTCGGTGCTCAAATTTCAGATGCACTTTGAAAAATTCAATACGGCAATGATAATTATTGTATGTCACCACAAGGAGTCAAACCTGATCGGTCCTAAGCGGATACACTATCCTTCACAGAACTTTTATACTTTTTATTTAAAATTTAAAAATAGCCAAAAATACATGTGTATTTTCGCATAAGTAAAGAATATAGTAATACGCAAAGAATGAAATCGGAACTTTGAAGTTTTTGTCACCTGTTAAAATTTGAAATGTTTTTATATGAAATATCTCTAAAATATGAGGAAGTTATCGCGGGGAATGAGGAGTGGGGTTGCCTAACTGACTGCTAAGAACCATAAATCAAAAAAGTAATGATACCTTTACACCTTTAGCTCCAAGGAGTTTACGCCGCTGAATTTTTCAATGATTTGAAAAAGTATATTTTGAGAACTTTAATAAACAATAATTCCTTTATGCCAGCTTTTTTAAAAAAAAAAATTCATTTACGAAAACGTCGGTTTAGCAAGCGGGTATAGTATAATATGACAGACTCGTTGACGATACAGACTTCTTTCGTGCTTTTCAAATTCTATTTTGATATGTTTTCTGAATGTTATGTTTATTTATTTCCCGCCCTTAGATGCAGGGGGAAATTATCATTCTAAAGCAGTTAATGTAATTAAAAAAATGGCGATGACAATAAGTTAATTGCGAATTTGAACCATAAAAATTACAATACTAGTAGGTTTTTTGTATCAAAATCAGTTTATGGTTTATTTTTATATAGAAAATGAATCTGTGATTACTCAAAGTGTACACAAATACACTCTTTCACAGTATGCTACTTAAGAGTCAAAGTGCGGAAGATGGTCGGCACCTGGGATCGAACCCACGACTTTCGATACGAACACACTTCAAATTTGTATTAGATTAGTATGCATGGTATACGCAATTATATAACCAAGATTTTAAATTTTAAAATAAACATTTCTTGTAACGTTTTACTAAGTTTTCAAGATGAACTAAATTGAAACCATGTCTTCTTCTTCTATTTTTGGCTTATCACCCCTAAATGGGGTGTTTCTGCATGAAACCATGTCAGAGAAGCAATAGGCCGCGATGTAATAAAAATGGCATATATTTTTTTTGTTACACCTTATCTTCGTATCAAAATTGCATAGTACGGGACCGTTCAAGTATTAAGTAACGCATTTTTTTTAAATTATTGACCCCCCCCCCCTCCCCCGAGATGCATCATAACGCTTTTTGTTACCCCTCTTCCCATTCTCTAAACGTTGCCTAACGCACATAATACAACTATGTATATATCAAATCCATATATAATAGTTGTATTATGTGCGTTAAACTATATATGTATGCCTCAAATCACAATTATTACTGGAAAGCCACTAAATACCTTTGTTGCGGCTTGTGGCGCCGGTAATACAATAGTAACGTTTTACAAGAAAAACCCCCCTCCCCCCTATTGCGTAACGTAATACTTGGACGCCCCCTACGCGGTTCTTGACGAACGAGCGCGAATCAAAGCGTACTATGGAAATTTGAAACGTTGGATGCAACGTTGCATTGGTTACGTTACGCTAAAATTTAAATAAAACTCCTTAAACCGTACATTTTTGTATTGAAAACAGCAAATAAATTGTCAAATTCATAAATGCTGTAATATAATTTCATTAGGAATCGCGCCGCCCACGCAAGTGACGGAGTTGTTTAGTTAAGAAAACGCGCAGGCAAGCTAATTTACGGCCGAGAATTTGTCTACAAATTACAATATTAACATATTCTCCAAATAAAATGAAATGTTTTAATTCATCTTTATACGTTCCCACTGGGTGTTTGTATTTAATTAATTATTTTCCTTTTCTTAATTAAATACTCCCGGTCTCCTTTTAATTAAACCAATTAGGATATTATACGTCATTTTTGAGCCTACCTTCTGCCTGCTTAGCTACTAGCACGTCTGAGATCTATTATAGTAGCGGGTTCTATCGGATATTATTGTCGCCATGGGGTATTATAAGGGTGTATTTAAATAAAAATTTCATAATAACAATACCGGCATCAGGCATCAGGGTAGAGGATTATTATTTACTCATTCATGCTGGTCGATTTGTGAATGCATTTTCAAATTTGGATGGTTTCAAAATTTTACAAAGGAACGGCTATTCTGAGACCAACTAAAGCTGTCGAACATCCAATTGTAGGTTTATAAAATAGAAAATAAATATTTAGTTTTTTCCACTTATAATATTTATTCAGAGTTTACTGGTTTTTGAGTTACCGTCTTAAACCCGAAGAAGATACTAACGATTGACGGTGGGGTGAATGGGTCCTATTGACAAGCCGTTTAAATGGCTTAATGGGGCTCATTTCACTTGCTGCAATTGTTGTTCTCTATGTATAGTTGTATATTTCTTTATTTTGTGTGTATTATGTACCTTATTGTTTATTTTGTATTATTATTTGTTAAATAAAAAAAAAATATCCTACCTATAATCATCTTAATATTATGTTCGGTCGAAAAATTAAACTTTATTCAAATTTTGTTTGGTTCGGTGTAAAATTTCTAAAAAAGGCCATGGTCAAAAGTAAGAGAAATAGAAGAGACTGTATGAGAAGTGGTATGTCGGTGGAAGAAGCGAAAGAAGTGAGCGCGGATAGAAAAGAGTGGAGGTCCATTCTCCTTACGGGACACGACGTGATGGGTAAAAAAACATTCGTTCTCCTATATATAAATAGTTAAATATCCAATACTTGCTTTTCCGCGATATCTTAATGTAACATTGATTGCCACGTCTTAGTATAAATATTTTAAATAGGTATATGAATGTTATGTGGATTGACTCATTCAGAGTACTTAAGCTACTTTAATTTTCTGTCATGAAAGAGGAAGATGGCCGACATCTAGGATCGAGCACACGATATCGAATGTTATGTGGATTGACTCATTCAGAGTACTTCAGCTACTTTAATTTTCTGTCATGAAAGAGGAAGATGGCCGACATCTAGGATCGAGCACACGATATCGAATGTTATGTGGATTGACTCATTCAGAGTACTTCAGCTAGGGGGAGGTCCCTTAGTACCGGACACTTAAGGTTTTTATTTAAGTAAAAATCGAAACATGGCTTTAGAACAATGAATTTAATTTTAAAGTAAAGTCATTTATATATAAGAACATTCGAAATCATTAAAAGTTAAAAATAGTTAGAATTAGAAACAAAAATTTGGTCATTAATTACATACTAAAAAAACTAAAATTTAAAACTGTCCCCTAACGCCGGACATAACATAAAATGTTTTTTATTCAAGTTTCTAATAACTGTTTTACAGAAATTGTTCACAATTTATTGCTTACACCGGTTCCTTCTTGCTTACACCGGTGTCATCGCAGTTATAAATAATATCAGATGGAGTTCTTTCAAGTTTTTGTAGAACCGTCCAACCTGCGGCCTGTTGAATCATACAGTCCTCATTAAACTGGTTCACTCCGGCCTTCGCAGGCAAAGCTCAGAGTGTATTTTTAAGAAATCGTAACAGAAATGTTTTCCAATAGTTTTTTTTATTTATTTTGTTAAATCGATGATGTAATTTTAGCTTCTCAGCCAGGTCAAAGGCAAGCATAAGAAATACGTTCTTCGTAAGAGGCATGCACCGGTTAGCCATATCAACCATATGATTTGTCAACGCTTTTCGTAGTTTTCGTTGAAAGTTACTTTAAATCTTCCCTTCTTCATGGAAAGATTTACCTCACCTCCTTGTCTTATTTTTTTGTACATGATCAAAAAGAGTGCTTTTCCATACACCATACCTGTTTGCTGTCATCCGAACGAAGAGTTTCTTCATTCATCCATAAGCATATTTATGGCTATCTTCATACTTTTTCGATCTGGAACTGGTGCCCACATTTGGTCTAGTTCATTAGGCATGATACCTGACGATCTACTTAGAAAATAAATGCACAAATGTGTATAAATAAATTTACGAAATCGTCCGGACTTAGGGGACATTTAAAGTGTCCGGCTTTAGGGGACTCTAAATCCCGAGCAAAAACTATATATTAATAAAACTTCTATATTTTCTTTAAATTTAAGTTCAAATAATCTAACACCCGAATTCATAGTCGTTACTTGAGTATTCCCCGATACTTGAGTGCTCGTTAAGTAGCTGTTTTCATTTCATAGTCATACAAAACTTACCCAAGTAGTACTCAAGTAGCTGTCAAACTCAAGTCGTCGACGAACAAGACTTAAGTGTTACTTGGAAATGTCAAACGCTGCTTTTTGTAATGTATTTTGTCGTTTTCTTGCAGTTTGTGTTTAATAAACAATAAAAAAGAAATGTTCTAAAACATAATTAAAAATACATTTTGTTTTGTGGCAACGCTTTTCGCCACAATAACATCTACCCCACTACTCAAGCGTTGACTTGGCGAAGTAAAGGTGTAGTGTTTGTCTATAGAATGCATCCGCTACTTGAGTATTGCCTTTTACTTGAGTACTCCTCGGCCAAGTATTACTCAAGTAAACAATTATGAATAACATAATAACACGGTTTTACTCAATTTATTTTTTGTAATAATTCGATTAATACTTTTTAATACTGTTTTTTAACATTTCAGTAGGTATATATTTTAACATAAAATGATCGTTAAATGTCACTACGCCTGTCAGTTTAACATAAACTCAAAAATTATAAACGACAAACATAATTTTATCTTTCGACAAACCGTTCATTCGTTCAGCGTCGCGTTCTCTTGTTTTTTTTTTGCGTTTTGATTAAAGTTATTATCTAACCTGCAAACTTTTGTATAAGTACATGAATATTTTTATCAAAAAAAAAAAACTACTCAGCAATTAGTACTGAGCCGATTCTCCAGGACTATTATTTATTATGAAATATAAATTGATATTTTGAATTAAGAAATATGTTTGAAATAAATTATGACTTAATTTATATTTATCCACAAACCTAAATTATTAAAAAAAATAATGCCAAATAACTGGACAAAATGTGACGTTTGCATTGTTATCTGACATGACAGGCATGTTTTGTATACTTAATTAGTAAATAAATATTATATTCATTATGTACTTGGCTACTCAGCAAATAATTTATTTATATATAGTTTCTTCGCCTTTTTATACTTTATTAAACACAAACTGCAAATAAAACGACAAAATACATTTACAAAAAGCAGCGTTTGACATTTCCAAGTAACACTCAAGTCGTGTTCGTCGACGACTTGAGTTTGACAGCTACTTGAGTACTACTTGGGTAAGTTTTGTATGACTATGAAATGAAAACAGCACTCAAGTAACACAAGTAAAGGGGTAGTGTTTGTCCATAGAATGCATCCGCTACTTGAGTATTGCCTTTTACTTGAGTACTCCTCGGCCAAGTATTACTCAAGTAAACGACTATGAATTCGGGTGTTAGATCACTTACCTTCTAATACGTATTCACAAACTGTAAAATCGCAGAGTCACTATTATAGTTTTTATGAGGGTAGAAAATTGATCACGACAAAAAAATTCAGTGCGCGCATACTTACAACTACTCCAGCTCCTGTATCAGCCGCGACTGGAGATTGATCGACATCACCGCCACTGCTGGCGTTATTGGCCAACTATCGGTGCAATTAATTAACAATTTTACGATTTCGTTCGGTTGCAAGACCAACTGTCCGGCTATAGGTGCCGTCCGGTTTTAGGGGAACTCCCCCTACTTTAATTTTCTGTCATGAAAGAGGAAGATGGCCGACATCTAGGATCGAGCTCAAGATCTCCAGCACGAAATAGTACGAAAGTCGGTTTTGAAACCGCAAGGTGACCAACCACATCAATATACCTACAATCTACATATTCATTTATCATAATACTTAGGATTTATAGTAATGTCTTCTTCTTATTTTTTCATTTCCGCCTCTTGGGACCTTGAAGGTCAGCTGTCGCTTCAGCGTTTCGGTGGTCTACCTCTGGTTCCTTGAATCGGGAATCTCTTTGGAGACAATTTTGGGGATTCTATCGTCTCCCATTCTCTGAACATGATCCCTCCAAAAGCACCTCTACCCTATTAGTTTCAATCGAAAATTTTGAAATGTTTGGGGATCGGACTGGTGACTATGATAAACAGTCTGACATTTCAGATAACAACCACTCTGCGAAGTAGCGTTAACATTAATTTCAACATCTTAAGAACTTATATATACTTTTTACAAGAGTTCGTTTTAAAAATTAAAAAAAGGCTGAGTAGTGAAATATTATCGTAATAACAGATTGATCTTTTAAAAGGTTTCTCACGTTTAGACGCTATAGTGTGGTTAAAAAGGGGAAAAAAGCGCCAGTAGATATAGTTGATTTAACAAGTAACAGATTTACAGAACATAATATATAAAGGTGTAACATCACCCCGTTACAAGACATCTCACTTCAAAAATCCCTTTTAGGGATGGGTTACACCTGAGGAGCTTATGTATGTGACGTCAGAGTAGTGTCACCCTTCCTCCCCCATCCGTAGCCCATGACCCAGGAGCCATGGGTCGTCATCTTTTTAAAGATAAGGGATGGAATAGGGTTGACGGAAATCATAGCATTCGATTATTCGGAGCGTTCACGCAAATAGGATTTTGGTTACTAGTGTTGATTTTATTTTATTCCTTTTTCTTGTAAAGAAATTCAGCCGCCGTAATAATGTGCTCTCATTTCGCTCATTTGAATAAAGCTCAAAATGAGAAGGTGAGCGCTTCAGGAAATTCTAAGAAGAAGAATTTTTTTTCTCGGGTATCATATAAGTTACAAAAATGATATAAGGTTTTCTGTTTATTTTGTACAAAAATAATATTATAACCAATATTAAATTAATATGATAATTTAAAATTCAGCTTGGATAATTATTATATACTCAGCTAACCCCACATACGTTTTTCTGTCTAAACTATGAATATTGAAATCGAATCTTTATTGTTTTTTTTATATTTTTTTATTTGTGCTACACTCTTTGGCTCATTCAAAGTAGGCTACTTAAAGCTTGTGTCGTGAAAGAGGAAGATGGTCGGCACCTGGGATCGAACCAACGACCTCCGAACGATACAGTAAGAAAGCCGGCGTTGTAGCCACTAGAGCTCTCCATTGCGCTGGATCTTACACGCAATGCTTAAGACCTTTTTGGTTACATTAGAAATGTTAAAACGGTCGTTAAGTTTTCTCAAAATTTCTAATGATTCGCGCTACTTCTTATTTACTTCCTTATTTTTTTTTAATAACTCACAATTCTGGCAATAACAAATACATCAAAAAATAATTTACAAAATTGGTCCAGCCATTCACGCGAGATGCTGTGATTTAGGGCAAAAATAATGCAGTTTTTCTATGGCAGTAAATAGATTTTTTCTATGGTAGTTATTAGATTTTTTCTATGGTAGTAATTAGACTTGGTTCTTAAAAGTTTTTAATTTTAACATCCGAAAATTTTTATCCGCAGATTCGTATGTTTTATATATTTTTGTATTTGCAAATTGCTGATCTAAAAATGGAGAGCTATTTCCCGATGCCATCGCATCACGCCTAAACAGCTGGACCGATTTCGCAATTTTTTTTTGTCGTGTAGGCTTTTATCAGGAGAATGTCCTTTTAGAAGAAAAAAATCAAGAAAAATGCATAGAAAATTAATGAAAACTCTACGAAGACAACCTTATTAGTACTTTTTACCTTATAATTTTTATTTCAATTTTGAAATTTTGACAGAAATTGACAATTGGCGCGATTCACAGGATGCGGATGGAATATACATGGTTTAAAACAGACACATCGTTCGGAATCATATTGGTCAAATGATAATTAATTAATTTATCACAATACAAATTCGAATTTTATATTCATATTTAAGATATCGAGGTGGTTGATAGACCAGCGGTTACGACGTGGGCTTTCGCACTGTTTCGTGCGGAGGTCGTGGGTTCGAATCCCGGCCGTGTCGACCATTTTCCGCTTTCACGACACAAGCATTTGCTTACTGTGAAAGATGTCAAAAAGTGTATTTGTGTTCACTTCGAGCACAGATCCATTAAAAAAAAAAAAAAGAACACAGGACAACGCGTGTCGGGAAAGCTAGTATGTTATAAAATATTAGTGCAATCGCTTCATTACAATCATTTCAGTTTGTCCTGACAAAAAACCCGGCTTTTGTTTCAGAACAGACGACTGATTAAATTTCGTGATTTTAATGATTAATGCTACCTACATTATTTTGAAAAAAAAAAAAAAATTCTAAAAACAGTTGTAAGAGCTAAATGACAAATAATCATATAATTTTTTTTTGTTGAAAACCTAGATTTAAGAATTTTAAAATATATTGTAATGTGATAAATGAAGCTTCAATGCTATAAAAACTAACGTAGAAAACGTAACTGTAGTAACGTTAGTAACGTTCTCATAGGTTTAAGAATTCTGTTCTCAGTGTTCTCAACGAATGATCTGTTTTACAATAATTTTAATATCAATAAATTGTCACCCTTTTCCCCTCTCCCATTCCTTTCCTCTATCCCTTCTTTGTGATTGATACTTTGTTTATTTCTTTGATTTGTACCTTGTACTTTTTATTATTTTTTGACATGTTTTATAGGTTAAGTTATTATTATTTATATAGAGAAATTTTATTTGAGACGATTATTGTTATTTATATTGGGACATTTTATTATAGACTGTTATTATTGTTTATTTTGAGAGATTTTATTTTAGACTATTATTATTATTTAAATTGAGAATTTTTTACTGTTATTATTGTTTCTTTTTTTTATTAATATTTGACTTTTGAAACATTCTTAGACCAATCATTGTTATTAATATGTGCACACATTTAAGTGGGGCATAACATTTATCTTTTCATTCATTTGTCTTTTATAGCCTAGATGTATATGTTTTGTCTGTTTGTTGTGCCATGAGGAAATAAATAAATAAATAAATAAATATAGCCAGTGGAATCGGGGTTCTTGGTAGCCAAGCGATTACGATGCCGGCTTTCCTATTGAAGATCGGGGATTCGATCCTATTTCATGGCACAAGCTTTAAATATATTACTACGAAGGATTATTATATGATATTATATTATGTGTGTTTACTTTGAGTGAGCACAGATTAATTTTTATAAAAAAAATCTTGCCCTAGAGTAGAGACGGCTCAGATAAGAAGTTGATCATCAATTATTACTAGGATATCGTAGTCAGCTAACGGTCTTAGCTCAAATTGGAGGTCTCGAATACAATATTTCGAATAAATGAACTGAACGGAATTGATTTACTGAAAAAAGCCTCCTATAATGCAAAACACATTTTTATAAAAATACCCAACAATATAAGTACAACCAAAAATGTAATCTGAATATATTTTTATCAAAAAAATAAATTAAAGATTTTTTTATTCTAAAAACAATAGAAATAAATATTTTTTCTAAACAGAAGTAGTCTGGTAGCGATTCCGCTTAAAACCGGAACAAGGTTTTATTATTATTTTTTTTGGTAAACCTTTATGTTTATGGGTAGCAACATTAAAAATGAAACATTAAAGTAAGCACCCTGTCCAAAGTTGGTCCACGGGGAATTATTGAAGGCATTTAATATCCACTTTATCCCTGAGAAATGTTAAGTGGGGGACAAAAAGGCAGGATTAAACTTTGATCAGCAGTATTACACGGCCTGGATATAAATATTGTAGGTAAACTCTGGCCAGGATTTGGAAATGAAGATGGGAGCTGTATGATCTCACTTACCATTATTACTTCAAAGCAGCACAAAGGGTAGGATGGCTTTTAAATATTTAACTTTTACTTAAAATATTGTCTGCTTTGCAAAACACCTTTTTATTTTCCCTTACCATTTTGAAACCGGCTTTATACACTACATCCCCTCTACCACATACAAACCATGAGTATCATCAAAAAGGATTGACATTTTATTTATTTATTACCAAGGTATCGTTTTAATTATTTTCTGGTTGTCAACTATATTCTTTTTTTGAAATATTTGTTGATGAATTTAGTACCTAGTAGTTATGTTAAAACACGAGCCAACCTCTTAACAAAATGAAAAGGTTTATACTTAATCTAGTGTGGAAGATTCCGGACTTTTATGATAAAGGTTGTGTGTTCGTATCTTAGTACTTACAGACCGCATAAAACTCTGTCTAAAAAATTAGATTTCATCTCTTTGGATGCAAAACAAGGCATTATTTCTCTACAAGACAACCAGTGTCGTCCAATATGAGACAGGATTCAAACTTTTTTTGATTGAACCAACACCCAACAGGGAATCGGGCCCGGGACCTTGTGATCGGAAGTCTATATAGATATCTAGGTTTTTACTTAGGTTTAAGAGCTTCGATCTTTAAGAAATCAATCAAATCTTGGACAGGACAGGACCGGTTGACTGGAAAAAATTGCCTCAGGCAATAAGTTCCGCCGGCTATACTGACACCTTTGTATAGAAAAGTGTTATATTTATTTATTTAGGGGTATAGAGAGGCATCAAGAGTTCTCCATCTTGGTAACCGCTCGTAAAAATAGATTTTTTACTTAAATAACACGTTACAAGGTTTCGTAGACAACTTATTAAGTTTAATGAAAGTGTTATAAACCAACTGAAACTCTCTCAAGGATGTTGGGAGCTTATGGTGGTTGTCAAACTTTCAAAGATCTGACATTCTAATAGCTTATTCCTGTTTTTGAACGCTCACGACCAAAGGATTTCAAAGTAAATTGATTATTCTGGTTTTTTTTCTTGCTCCGATAAATCATAGTAATATCTAACATAAGTAGATTATTTTCATATTATTATCTTCTTACTTATTATTATAAATTTCATTTTATTATAAGTAGGTATTGTATATGTTGAGGTTGGCTGTAAGACATTGCTTTGCAGCAATAAGTCCGCCTTTTGGTTGGTTTTTTAAATTGTATTAACACTGTATTTTTTGTCCAATAAAGATTTATTTATTTATTTATATGTAAGTATGTTAGGTGATGCATTGGTTTATGAAGTACAGAGGTAAAAGAAGGTCGGGGGGAAAGATAAGAAGTGACAACTTCAAAAAATCTCTACTATTTTAGGCAAGCGATCTTTTTCCGCGAAATCAATAAGGCGGAGCTATGTTAATTTTAAAGGTTCTCGTCTCTTTCATGCTTGTTTGTTAAATCATTATGACAAGCGGGAATGGAAATAACAAACTTTTTACTAAGTGCATTTTCTAGAGATACAAATATAATATCCCAGAAAAATGTATAGGTAGGTAAGTACTAATGGTACACCTGAGGAAGCTGGGACTCGAAGATGATGGAACCTGTAGATTCTGCGAAGAAGGGGTGGAAACGCCTCACCACCTACTTACAGACTGCGATGCAGTGGTTTATGCGAGAGCAAGAAGTTTTGGAAAACACAGGATAGAGGTGGAGGACCTCGCCACCTTGGCTCCCCTCCTAATGCTGGACTTTCTGAAGCGTCTGGGATTAGTGGGGAAGCTCTAATTGGGTAACACCATGAGCAAGTAGGGGAAGCACAATAGACCAATTCAGGTCGGAGCGCAAAATATCCCCTAAGAAAAAAAAAAAAAAAAAAAAAGTACTAATGGAAAATACCTACCTATAGGTGATTCAATAATTAAAACGTTACGTATGGTCGTTACTGCGGTATAGCTCAGAAACCTGGACAGCCACATACACAATGAATCGGTTGGAGGCATTAGATGTGGTAATACAGACGGATGCTTCGCATACCGTGCATGCATGGATAGATCAATACTGAAGTCTTAAGAAGATCCAACAGCAGCACAGAGACAAACAAAATACCATCAAGATGTTGTTACCAACATTGAAGAGACCTGATGAATGACATGCGGTAGAAAAAGAGGAATGACAAATACTTATACAGTAAATAAAAAAAATAATAGTATGAAATAATTCATAAAAAACAGTTTCACGAGAACAATCATGACGATTTAAAGTAATTATTGCGTAGTTAATAATAGTCTTCCATCAAACGGTAACTTGATATTTATTATTTCTAGTCTCGTCACTGACAAATTGGACACATCAATTAATATGGATAAAGTCAAGGTTAGGTGAATTTGTAGGTCGAACAACCCCCCGCCTGGTAATTATTGTTGTCAAAGAACTTGTAAAGCGGGTAGCATGGCGCCAGCAACCTTGTAGCGTCTGGAAAAATCTATACATTTTCTTACAAACTTGTTAAATCCATTATTGTTCAAGTACTTATTTGCTAAATAGGGTGGTACCGTTTTAACCTGATTTAAAACGGAACGGTTAACTTATGTTAAGGCTAGTTGACCTGTCATCAATTTTGATCGAAAAATGACTTATGTTTTTGTAGTTGATTGATTCTAAAATTACTCCCTATTCTAAACATTCACCCTTTAAAACTAGAACATCATAAAACGACTATTATTCTGAAATGAAAAACAGATAGTTGTTGCGTCGTATTAAATTTTTATTGAGACTTTTGACATTTCTGTATTCAAAATTTTTTTTCCCTATACATTAGTTGCGTAACTACTGGCAACCGATTAATGCCTTGGTCACACGTACCGAGTAAACGGGCGAGACAGTGCACTCGGCCGAGTACTCGCTGCGTCTAAACCTTAAGGCGAGTGCTCGGCAATAAAGTTTAAACGCTCATCACTCTGTCGGGCGAGTAACATTTTACTGTCTCGCCCGTTTACTCGGCACGTGTGACCAAAGTTCTAAGCGCTTCTTGCGTTGAGTTGGAACGTGAATAATTTGAGAAAACCACTCAATGTCTCAATACGAATATTGTCTTTGAGGATCGTTTGAGATTTTATCCATAGCGTTGTTTGTAGATGTAGCTTTTTAACGTTTATAACCAGAAACTCATTCTTTTTTCGATATTTTTTTTCTGATATCATATAAGGTAAAAAATGTCTCCAACTTAATACTATCACGAGTGCCTGTAAAAATAAGTGAGGTGATCCACGTTGCAGGAGGCAAACGGCGAAGGAACATTTACGGACTATCTATGATATCTATCTATGATGGGGCGTGGGGCTATCAGCCGCAATGAAATAGGTTTGCCTAAGTACAGGAGATCGGCATAACGCCCAACTTTTTCAAAAAAAACGTAGAAACAACTCATACCAATAAAAAGCTCTTCACAAAAAAATAACAAAATGTGAAATAGTTACATAATTTTATTCACAAAAACTTTACAATAAAATCAAAACTAGTTGTAACATGCTTAAGTTATATGAATTTGAACAGATAAAAATATGATAAAGTTATAGTTATACCTAAATAGAATTATCATTTAGGAAATTTACTAATATTTTATACATATGAAAAGAAAATAATTTAATGTATAAGTATTAAAAGATATGTTATATTTAAAATGTTTATATCCTAAGGCCTATTTCACATAATGCGACTCCATTCGGTTCGATTTGGTTTGGTTTTTTTATGGTCACTGCCACAAATACGAATCGTCGTATTTTTTTAACCAAAGAATAAATATTGTTTGAATTAGTTTGAAAACAAAACCAAATGAAACCGCGTACGTGTGAAAAAGATCTTACAGTAGATTTACTTTATTTAATAATCCTTTATCAAAATCAACCGAACGAAAAATAAATTTAATTATTATAAATTTTATATTAATATCTTTATACAGTTGAAATTATTTGATATACTTAGAAGGAATGATAGAGTTATGTCATTGGAAAAGCAAAAGTAATAAAATTAGTAAAAACCTTCTCCGGAAAAAGTTTATCAATTGTGATAATAAAATATTCATCTTTGTGAAGGTGCAATTTTAAAATTAATTAATATAATTAGCTTCTCAGTCTTTCTAAGTTTTACGAAATTATTTTAAATGAAAATTTTGTCAACTTTGTGAAAATAATTCTATTACAGCAAAAGTAAAAAGTTTGGTAAATATTTGTGTGATCTTTGATCTTCGCAAATTAATATTGACGTTTTAATTATAATTTACGGGTGTATATTTTTATCATCGGTATTATTCTACAAACGACTTCTCGAAAATGTTTTTCAAAATTAATCAAACACGAATTTGTTAATTAGGAATTTCGACAAATGAAGTTTGATAACCGGCGTAGCTAAAGACCAAAGTGAGACGGAAGAATGGGTTATAAAAAAAAAAAAAATTATTAAACCAATGATAATTATGGATGTTCTTTAAAGTATGAAATTTATGCAATTATTGAAAACAACGACACCGTTCCAACAAAACTCTTGTTTTGTTTTCTCCTTATGTTTCCGAGTGGTGTTTTATGTAGTGTTCAAATTTTTATTTAATTATTCAAACTTAAAAATTTCCAAAGAATTAATTTATTTTAATTTAAAAACGTTATGTAGGTATTTGTGTAGTGTTTAATGTAGTGTTCAAACTTTTATTGAATTATTCAAACTTCAAAATTTCCCAAAGAATGAATTTATTTCAATTGAAAAACGTTATTTATTTGCATTTAATATTTTTCTTGAAAGAAAAGTGAAGTAAGAAAAAAGTTATTGATTGCTCTTTAGTTCATGGTTCATAGTATACAAGTATGAAAGTATGAAGTATATTTTCTAGTAAATAGGTACATTAGCTATTCTTACTTATAAAATACATCTGAATAATTTCTTATTTAATAAGTAGTATGTATATTAAACCTACGTAACAAGTTAGGGTTCAACATGATTTTAAATCAAAGTTCCTCAATAATTAAACAAAACATTATTCGATAATTACATATAATAGTTGTTGTATTGCTTCCAAACACACATGTCACGTATTAAATAAATTCTCAAAATAAATTTAAATATAGAACAAACGTATTATTATTAATAGACAAGTGATACTTTTATGATGACACAAAATTCATAGACGGAATAAGAATAAGCCGAAAATTTAGACAATGGTCTGTAGATGTTCTATGGACTTTTCTATATGACGTTCAAATTTAGAAAATCAGCTGTTTTGATTCGCATTGAATTCTGGAAGCTTTTAATGAAGGTGTGTGCAAATTTGCGAAACATATCATACATCCATGTCATGTGATAAGGTGGCTATAACACTGCTGTCGTAGACTATCCATAGATAATCCAGATACAGTCCTTTGAAATATTATATTTAGTATCATCGAATATACAATGCCATAGACAAAACTAATACTTTTTATTCAAACTTGTTCGATCAACATTAAGTTCTAATTTAATTTAATTCGAATTGAAGAAATTTGAAATAGGTATAAAGAAAAGTTAATTATTACACAGCCAACACGAGATTCTAATAATAAAAATAGTACATAATATACCTGACTAATAACATAATTAAATACTTAAACATTTAGAATAATTAGGTATATATATATAAATAAAATAAATATGTGTGCGGATTCCCTGTTGCATGTTTCGTGCGAGATCTCAATACAGTCACGTGATCAAATAGTTCCGTATTCGGGGTGTCGTAGCTGTCAGCAGCGCCGGGAGCAGGTAATTGATGATTCTCCGAGTCGCAGGCGCGGAACCGCTCTTTACTGTGAACAAGTAATACAGACCTCCGTATTAACAATTATACCTACTGTAATGTCTCATAGTAATAAGTATACAAACTGATTATCAGTTTATTCACTTAGTCGTTTAGGTAGGTATATGGTTGATAGGTAGATATATAAAATATTTAATATATTATGAACTGATTTGTGTTGGTATAAGCTGTTATATAAATTGGTATAAACAGAATTTGAATAATTCAGAAATTGGTATAACAAGTAGAAACTAAAAACAATGATGTACAGTTAGTATGTCAATGTATCAAGAGAGTGAAAAGTAAATGACAATTTGTGTAAATAAATGAATAGTAGGTTCATGAATGTAGATTTACTAAGTTTGGAGTATTTTCAATGGTACAAAAAAGCTATGGTAAGTATTTTTTGGGAATAACTCTTATATTTTTCAAAGATAAAAATTAATGCTATCTATAATATAAAAGAAAGTCGGGTTAGTGCGAACACTATAATTTAAGATCGGCTGAACAGATTTTTATCATTTTTAATTTATTGTATTCTTCTGCGCTCCAGATAACAGAATAATTATTAAAAATTCGAAAAATGGATAACAAAAAATGTAATATATGATATTTTATTTATTTATTTTATTTTATTTCTCTCTACGCAACAATTGTTGCTTTTACATTAAAAACATATAATAAATTTTGATAACGCCATGGTTATTATAAGATGACATAAAAAAAACACAATTTCACATTAAGACAAACAAAAATAAAACCATGCAAGAGGAGCAAACACAAAGGCCTCACTGCCCTTTTAAAGATAGTATGGAACTGATTTACTGACAACAACGCCATTTGCGAAAAAATCCATAACAACACAATTTTTATTTATAACCATTGAGTTTCAACACATTGATAGAATTTCTTTCAAACTTTCAGAAATAATTTTACAACATTCAAACATATTTTAAACGTATTTTTGTATAAAGTACAATTTTGAAATCAATATTCAAAGTAAGGACTACAGGACAACGTCTTTTGGGAAAGCTAGTAGTACAAAATATATACCTCTCTGTACACAAACTTTCTGAGTTTTATGAGAGAGAAAGAAATTGTTTATAATGATATGAATATATTGTAATATAAATTGATTGAACTATATATATAAAAAAATATAAACAAATGTGGAATGATTGTGTTTTTTCTGTAATCTTAGGTGTATTATGACATTACGAAGTAAATAGGTTGAAATAGAGTTGTTTTTTTTATAACAAAAAGAGTTGATCTGCACAATCAAAAGTTTGGTAATCTTAAAATAACCTAACGTCATGTATAAAAATCCTGTGATGAAAATTCCAGAACGACAAGGTATAAAATAGAGTGACTGGATGCTTGGGAATTTAATTATTTACAGCGACACTTTATGGGATTATGTAGTTTGTACCATGTTTCTATCACACGATGCACAAAGTATTGGAGACAAAGAATGTATGGACTAGCGACATTATTAAATGATTATAACACGAGCTTTGAACTATACAACACATACTAAGGTCAATTATCTGACAATAACGATTAAATTTTTCTTGGAGTAAAATGTTGAACTACAAGAGTGATTCGATTAATAGGTTATACGAGCGATTTTTTTAAAATCGATATTTGAGAGAAATCATCACAATTTTAGCATGGCTGTCAGTTTTTTTTATGTAGTAAGAAGACTCTATGCTTTAGCGAAACTGTTACAGAATCGACCCCGTCAAGAGTTTTTTTTTATAACTTTTAATCATTTTTTTAACAATTAGTTTTACCAATTGATTCATATTTTCATTCAATAACGAAAAAGATGAATAAATTTTAGTATGATAATGATTTTGATACTACTCGTACTCAAATTGTGTAAGTATATCGTTACATTGAACAAGTTCTTACTTACATTTTTATCAAAATACTCGTATAAGCTAGAATCTCTTTTGTATTTCAATGTTCACTTTTCTCAAAGTTTGGCACATTATTAAAAAAATAAGTATCGTATTGACTAGAAATAAGTCGCAATTGTTTTATTTTCTTATATACGAATAAGCAGAAAGTATGGTAGTCCAATAAAATTCACATTAAAATAACTTGTTCATAGTTATTTTAATGTGAATCGAAAGAGCGAATATCTCTGTATCATCACTACGAGGATTATTCACATATAACTAGAAAATAAAGAAAAAGGAAACCAAAATAGAAAACAAATCTGGTAAAAGAAAAGACAGAGAAACCACTTGGGACTCAAGGAAAGAAAAGGAATGGGAAGAAAGAAATGGTCAGGACATCAACCAATCAGGTCTCTTAAAATTGATTTTTTAAATACTTTATGTGAAGTTTATGATATTGGATCAATGGCATCATATAAACTGAATAATTTTGCTTACCAAACATGAGAGCTTCCCTGTTGTCTGTGAGGGGGGCAGTTCTTCCTGGGGATTCCGCCCCTGATGGCCACTGAGAGCTGGCCACGCACCTGGTCCTCATTCCCCCCTGAGCGTGCTTAGATGTGACCACTAGTGCCAGGCCAAGAGTGCTCGTCTCCAGTCCATGTTGGTGTGTTGTGACTTCATAGCGAATCAGCGATTTAGGATCGGTGATCTGTATCAAGTTTTCAATTCATTAGCTTTAAAATTGACAAATAGTCTTACCCTGTTTGAGTTGGTATGCAAATTTTTGTATATACCTATCCTGATATTTTTAAAAGAAATTATTTTACTCTTTATCGTTTTCTGAGTAGAATTAATGTTAACATTAAGTCTGATATACTTATTCTAGTATCTAATTATAAATATCAGAAAATTGGCATTTAACATTATACCTAATTAAGGTAACAGTCATTGATCAGATGTTATTTTCAATTGCATGTTGATATCTTAAAACCAACTCTTTTGAAATTATCCAATGTGCCTAATACGATTACTGTATGAATGAAAAATCGTTTTCTTGTACATAGTGTACTGTTTAATTTTTTCTTAAATTGCCACAATTTTTTTTTACCCATCACGCCGTTTTCCGAAGGGGATAGGCATAGAGTACGGATTTCCATTCTGTCCTATCCAAACACACTTCTTTCGCTTCTTCCAAACGCATAACATTTCGCATATATGCTCTTCTATTCCTTTTGCTCCTGACTTGGCCCTCCTCTAAGACTGAACCGATATGATCGGACCATGTCATTCGAGGTCGACCTCGTCTGCGTGTACCCATTCTTTCAGATTTATATATCCTTTTAGTCATTCTCTACTTGTTCATTCTCGCTACATGCACAAACCACCTTTATTTATTCACTTTCATTCTGGTCACTAGGCTAACATCCACTCCACATTCCGTTCTGATATTATCATTCCTCAACTTATCAATCAGTCGCTTTCCGCATATCCTACGCAGTGACCTCAGTGAACAAAAAATGCCACAAATTGTATTTTATATATATAACTTGTCATTCAAAAAATGTAGACGTATCTAATTACTTTTGTTTTTAACTTCGCCTTGTATCAAAAATAAAAATAAAAGTGCAGACAATTTGGCAAATATTTTATCGGCTTTCTACAGCATCGAAAAAATATGGTTGCAAATAATGCGGCAATGTTAATTCCAAAGGATCCACAAATCACTCTTTGAGGGTGGAATGCCTAATTAATAATTCCAAAGGTAACATTTTTTTAATTCTTGCGAATCTGTGAACAATTACTGATTAGGCAAATCCGTATTCAATAAAAAGGGTCAATAATATAAAAATTGTGTTTATTTGATTCGACCAACAAAACTACGCGTTTATGAGGTGTACAGAAGTTATATCAGCCGTGGTGAAAATACTTCAAAAAGTGGCCATAGGGCTATTATTTATATTGATCACCCGAATCTAGGTTGCTATAAATTTGTCCCCGCACAATATAGAGCGGCGTAAGTAAATAAAAAGTCACAACTAAGAAAAATTTTCAATGTTGGCGTGTGCGAGAACATAATAAATCAATGCCAAGGAAAAAAAGTTTCTGGCGGTGAGGGAAAATAAATCGACAAATTTAATATAATAGAGAATGTGGCGGATGGGAGCCGCAATGCCCGACTCGTAGGGAAAGTATTCAAAGGGATTTTTTTTTTACCTTTTCATCGTTGACGTACCAGTGGAGTATCGAGGCAGGAAACGATTTTCCAGATGTGCAATTCAAATTGAGTGTCTCTCCAATCTTGTACTCTCTGTCTGTCCCCATGATGAAGGGGCCGTCCTTAGGAGGAACTTCATGCAAAAACACATAATATTATATAGTTTTCAATAATAACTTTAAAAATAGGTAAAATACCAGTATAAGGAAACTAACGGTATCAAGAAAAATATATCTTGTTGTTTGGATGGGTTGCTTAAGAATAATAAATCTTGATGTTTGTATATATGGAGTACCTACCATAGATTCTTAAATGTACAGGCTTTTAAAAATGCCTTTAATGTAATAAAATTATTGACAGGCAAATCAATTAACATCAATAGGTAATATTGTTAGGCTTAAATATTCCCTTATACTGAGATGGATTTCGTTATAGTAAAATATGATTTAGATTTAACAAATTTTGTATGATCAATATAAAAGGATAGATTGGAAGTAATTTGAGGTATCCATATTACTTTCATATTCGTTTAAAAGAGGTTTGACCGTAAAATTTGTGCTTAAAGATTGAATGTGTATATTCTCAAATGAACCTTCATTCACCAATTTTTTTTTCAGTTATTCCTTCTGACATTGACCAAATTTATACAATTAATAAGAAAACATTGATAATCTTGTTTACAAAGATTTTGATAATCCTTATTTGATGCAGGTAACTATGTTTTCCGTTATCAATTTTCACTCAACACAATTGATCGTTAAACTTCGCAATGAAATTACAAACTAAATATTTGTAATGCAAGGTTGTATACATATGATAATGTAATGAATTAATCTTTGCAGGTTGTGCGATTGGATGTTTTGATGATAACTTTCCAAATAAGTCTTGGAGTTCGTATCTTATTGATTTTACACATATTTGAATGTATCAGAAAGTTCGATGTAAGTTTTTGTGTCCACGAAAAGAAAAATTGTTTTAATTAATCTTTATTACTTAGCATAAAAAATATGGTTTGGTTGTAATAATTAGGCCATCATCTGTACTTGTACTTCCCCGCACAAAAATATAAACATAAATATAAAAACTTTTATGTGTGTTATGAAATATGGTGGAAAGTTTAAAGTGATAATCCAGGAATGGGCTGTTCGTTTGGGGGGTTTGGGTCTAATGGTAAGTGATGACACTCACATACGACTTCCATCCGGCCCTCCCCACTGGCTGATGAGAACCCCGGCGCCTCAGCGGATACTTCGCATTTATATTGTCCTGATGATTTGAGTGTCACAGCTTTTATGAAGACCAATTTGTCGTTTGACATGTGGTTCTGCCAAAACAAAGAGAAAACCAACATTAAAACAGGATATTAATATAAATCACACACAAGCAACCTTTTTATTGATGCCAATAAAAAATAACAATAATTGTTTAATTTCGAACTGATTTTGTTTTCAAAACAAGTTTTTGTTTCATTTAATTCGTTGCACATTTATAAGTTTCTAAATACCTACTCACAAAATAGAACAGCTGGATTATTCACGAAAAATTTTCGGTTTAGAATGAACTATATGTTTGAGACCTAACGGGGTTTAGCACAGCACAACCGTTTTAGGCACGTTTAGTGTCGTTTAGTTCAACAATTTGAACACCATCAGCGCAAAGGCGAAAGCTGTCATGCTGATGGTGTTATATTGTAATTTTGTAAAATAAAATAAATAAATTCGCTTTTTGATTCCGCGAGTCCTTAAGTTAAAAAACTGAAAATTACGGTTTATTGAAGAATAACTTCAAAAATACAGTACTAACAGTAATCTTGATACCTACTCGTAATGTTTGGAATTTGTTTCATTTACAATAAACATGATTTCATTTGAGTTTAATAATGCTCCTTGAAAATAATTTATTTATTTAGAACAAAATTTTCAGTGAATTACTGTAAACTTTTTATCAAACAATATTAAACAGAGAAAACGATTTCTTTTAGATCAACTTAAATTATGAGCCGGAAAAATATCAATATTTTCATCAAAACCAGCCAAAGGACAAGAATATAGGTAATATCACGGTGTCACATAATTCATTTTACTTCTGGATTATGAAAATCGTTTCGGTTAATTGATATTCTGTAGAGTGCTCAGCGTATAATGAAAGAATCGTTTCCTCTGCAATCAATATTGCGATCGTGGATATAAAATTGTGATCGGGGATATTATAATATTATTCAACTCACATCGACCCTGACCCCGTCAACCCGGTGACTGTGCTGTGGAGGGTTGAACTTCGGAACGTATCGGTAGAACTCTTCGTTATCCTTGTACCACTTGACCGAGTAGAGTGCATCCCCTTGCAGCTCATATTGACATTCCAGTCTCGCAGACTCTCCACGTATCTTGTATCCAGGTACCACCACTTCCAATATCCTCAAACAAATGGTCTCTGCGAAAAGCCAAGAAAAATTACCATATTACAAACATTTCTAGCATAGTTATACATGTTATGGTGTATCTACTTATTTTTCACATTTGGATTTAAAAGCAAACTCAAAATACTTTGTTATTAAACGTGAAACATACAAAAAACGAGAATTTTCGTGTATGTGATTAGAAAATTGGCAGCAACAATCTCAACCTCAGAATGTTTCAGAAGCTCCTAATGGAAGATACCTGATGTGAGAATTAAATAAACAGCAAGATTTAGTTTAAAAAACCGGTGTAAGACCCATCACGATAGATGGAATCGAGTTCAGGGCTCATACCACTGCGACCAAAAATGGTGTGAGAGTTTTCGAAATGAAAATTCTCTGCAGCATTGCCGGGAAGACCCTCAAAGTAAAAAGGCGAGTATATTTATTTTATTTTTATTTAATTTATCGTCCTTGGGCCCTTATTTTGGAGGCGCTTGGACTCATCATACAAAATATACAAATTCATATCACATAATAAGTTATAAATAAGGGAAATATGCGAGGTCGAGGAAGTCCAGAGAACACAACGTTCCAATAACGTCTCTGGTTTGGGTCGACTAGGGATGCGGGTTAGATTTCCGCAAAGGGGAATGGGATTTTCCAACATGTCGAAGAATTCTACGATCTTGGAGTCTCGGGGATATTGGCGAATTTGACCACCTAAAATGGCAACAGTGTTAACATTCAGCCTTCAAAACAGCAGAAGAAGATGGTCGCTAGCCCGATGTGGTTCAAATTTGTATTAAAAATTTAACTCTTGAAATCGAACACCAATTGAAATTGGCATCAAATACTTGGTTATGTTTATTAGAAATAAAGTGAGATGGGGAAGGGTACGAAGATCGAGTTGGTATGCACGCACATGGAGGAGAATGCATTCATCGAGACTTCTTCACCTTCAGATCATCAAAGAGGGAAGACACTTGGGAATCGTCCTGGCAAGTTGCCAACTGATCCACAAACTGAATCTGTTGTTAGTGAGAACATTTGTGTCAATACAAAGATGAAAGCAAGTTAAGATGGTTTGAGCATGATGTAAGAACAAGTGGTGTGACAATAAAAGGTCTCATAGGAAAGATTTGAGAATACACATGGATCCCGCCATGAAAGGTTTATTGTGCGACACTAAGCAAACGTGTCTCTTGAGATCTATCAAAAGTGAGAACAAGATACCTCTCACTACTTTTTTTCGGAACACGGGGTGATGGGTAAAAAACAGTATTTTGAATACAATATCCATTCGTACTGTGTTGCTGGTTGGAAATCTAATAGTTTATTACTGAATTTTGTGAACGAGATTAAGATAGTTTAATCTGGAAACGGAGCATAATTGAATAAATATAAGAAATTAAATTAAGGTTATTTTTTGTGCGATTAATTACGTTTGAGAAAACTTAATGGAACGATAACTCGTTGTGCCAATAATAAAATTTTATTATCGTTCAAACACATTATCAATTCATTATAATCTTTTTTAATAAATACCACTAGTATAAGTTTTCGATGATCGAATATCGAAACGATGATCGAGAGTGTTTCGAAAAATTTCCATACAAAAATGATCGAATGATTCGATCGTTTGATTTTCGAACACTATTTGCACGCTAATAAGCGCTTATTAGCGTGCACTTAGCTTTCGATCAAACTCGTACTAGACCCACAATTTAGACAGTTGTTTTTTTAATTCCAAAAGAAAAGTACATAATAAAATATCATTTAAATATATGTGATGGAATATATTGCCTCACTAGACCTAAGCCTGTTCCGCGACAATATTAATAAAGATAGTAAAATAATGTCCAAAATCTCGCTGAGAAGTACATCTCCAGCAATTTTTTTTTTAAAAAGAAAAAATAAAATATAAAGTTTAATTTAAAAAAAAAAAGAATAGAGTATAAGGATTAAAAAAAGCAAAAAATAAAACGAAAAAGCCGTAATTTTTAATAGCGTCTTATCAGTTTTTTCATAAGTACCTTTTGATAGTTTTTCAAATTCACAATATAAAAAAAATTAGCAAGATGTTGGTAGCCTAGCGGTTACGACGCCGGCATTCGGAGGTCGTGGGTTCGACCCCAGGTGCCGACCATCTTCCTCTTTCAGGACACAAGCTTTAAGCAGCTTACAAAGAAATAGCCAAAGAGTGTATTTGTGTTCACTTTGAGTGAGCACAGGTTCATTTTATTAAAAAAAATGTTTCTTACAAGCTGCTCCTCTAATTTATTGATCTTTAACAGTTAAATTTGAGATCGATATTCTATTTAATTTTGTATTATTTTTTTTATGTAATCTCTGTAACATTTTCACAATATTAATAATATGTTTTGCAAGGAAAACACGCGAACAATATTTCGAATACAATATATTTATCAAAAACATATGTAATTAATAATCTTTTGGACATATTGTTGTGGTCGTATGCGTGGGACTGTATCAACATTCATTTTTCATTTAATTCAAAACACGTCAATGTTGTTTTGTTAGAGGACGACTATTTATAACGGGGTAGAATAACACCTTAATTTCAAGGGGAGTGTACTTTTACTTTTTAACCCCATCACAGTTTACCCCAATGTAGGGTGGCCACAAAAGGTGCATGGGTTTGCATGTTTTGATCAAAGGACAATATTTAGCTTAGGCCCTTGCCTCTGTCCCAAATGTTGATCTTTCAGAATATTCAAGTTGAGTTTTGTTGTTAAAAAATTTTCTTTCAACTGCTATATTTTTGGTAATTTTATTAAAACTCTTTTAAACCACACAATCTTGGATGTACCTAAGGTTCGAAAATGATTAATCAAATCTTTTCCTATCTATCGGATAATAAACCTACGTAGAAATTTAGAAAATTCAAGTAAAAAAAATACTAACAAAAATTCTGACTCATTGAAAGGATGAAAGGAAACCTTTTTCAGATTTCTACAGACGCGTACACGAGACATATAAATAGGAATCTCCTAATTATACAGATTTTATTGGCATCCCACATTCCTAAGCATTTTGAATGAATTGACTTCATTTTTGTTAAATTCATTCTGAGCACCTTTCTAAATCTTCGATGTTTCCGGCCAATGATAATTGTATAGATATTTTAGTTTTGAAAAACACATATTGTGACGTATGCATTATTAATAAAGCTTCTAATTTATGAAATCATTTCACCAACCAATTTAGAAATATATATTTTTTTGTTAAATACCTTACCCCATGAGTGTGAACTTCAAATAAATCTTCTACAAAATAAATCTTTCATGTTATGAATTAGACGTAGAAAGAAATCGTTCTGTATATGAATTTACAATTTGAAGTATGAGCGAGAAATTGTTCTGTGCATTCTCAAACTTCAAAATTTTATTGCATTTTACAATGTCACGTAAAATATTGAGACGAAATCCATATTTTTGGATAAAACCTTAAGTGCACTTTTGTTGTAAAGTTTCTTATTCGAAAATGTATTACAATCTACTGTTGGAAGACTCACATAAACACATCTATCTATCTCGCTCTTTACACCCCTGAAACGAAAACTTTTGAAAAGATATCACTGTCCCCGGTTGCTGGAGATTTTTTCTATGTTTTTTTCATGGTGATTATACGGTAGGGAGCTCACGTACTTGCCTTGACAATGTGTGAATTTGGCTTAGAATACTAAACAGTTTCACAAAATTGCACCAGCTTTTTTTTCTCACAAACTATGCTGCATTTTAACTATTAGACTTTTAGTTTTGGACATTTGTATTACGTGTTTCAACTTATGGGGACAGCGAGAAAATATAGCAAACTTCCACGTCATATTTTTCTTACAATTGTTTTTTTTTTTAAATTGAATCTCAATTAAAGTAAACACATATAACATAAATCATGTAGTGACAATTATTATTATCAACATTATATTCATAAAACTGGAACAGCCTTCTTCAGAAGTCATGTACAACTTAAGCCTGATTTAAGATTATATTGTTTTTTTTCTCATAAATCTACCTAGGTCTAAAAAAAACTGCCCCCGTAGACAAATTCAAACTGGCGTTCGACTACAAACGAAGATTTCGCCAATGTATAGTGCGAAAAAATTATCTGTCCACTGGAACACGTAAACAATTATTTAAACCAAGCAATGACACTTATATAAAAATATAAAAAGTGGACAGCTAATTTTCTTCCTACTCTACATTGTCGAAGAATTCGTTTGTAGTCGATCGCCAACTTTATTTTGTCTAGGCCCACTGATAATTTTCCGAGGTCAAAACATCAATAGCATCTCTCATTGCAGTATTTCAGTCACATTTTTTGAAATTTGTATGGTGTTTTCTTGGTGGGTTAATTTAAACAAGTGGGTAAGCGCTAAAATTCCATTACCATCAATGATTGTGAGCAAGTTCATCGAATTGCGTGTGTCCAATCCCCTCTGCTTAACCCGCAGTCACTACTTTTGTTAACAAAGATGAAAAAAAAATTCATCAATGAATCCTTTATTCAAACAATACATGCAAGATTTCTAATTTCTTAAGCATTCTTTGGTTCGTCGTTTACCATGATACATACATTATTATCATTTCCTGTTCATTCAACATTATTTTTATATTAAGGAAATATTTTAGAGTACCACTTGCATATTGCAAGAAAATTTGTGTAGCATATTACTTTTGTACAAACCGATCTAGCTGCAGTTGTGTAAGGGTAGATAGGGCTCATATCCTCTACCTAGACCGTAATATTTCCACGCGAGCTCAACCAGAATATTCCTGGCTTATTAATTTGTACTTGGCTCTATATTCTGTATGCGCAAATATGGTCCGATACCATCGCACATACATATTATGTTGAGTACTTGGAATCTATGCAATGCATTGGGTAACGGGTTTATTTAGTGAAAGCTTGTTATGTGTGTGATGTAATAACGATACGGCGTGGCGCTTTATAGAGGTCTGCCTCTGTGGTGGTATCAATGTTTATCCTACCTAATAAGAAGAGCTTTTGTGCAACGAGTGCGAACAATATCTTTTGTGATTCATGAATGTTTGAGGTCGGTGAAGTGGGTTTAAAATTATTCACAACATATGATAATATCCTCCAGCACACTTATATACGAAGATTAACTCACATAATAATATAACGGTTGCGTACAAAATCTGACTCATGTGTTAAATTTGCGAGAACTCTATTTGTGACATGAGGCAGATTTTGTATGTAACGTTAGTGAAGAATAACGCGCTGAAAGCTTCCTAATAAATTATTAAACATGGATGTTCTAAGCATCAGTTAGGATTAAGAGAATCCGGTCATCTCTTCACTGTACATTTAAGTACGCTTTCATTATTGTAGAATGCGGTCGACTATTTCAGTTCCTTGCTTATTTATTATTAATCGGACTTACATAATATGTATGTTTTGTAACAAGGTTTGTTCATATAAGAGATTAAGTGCACATCCTGAAAGTACAAGGTAATATTTTCTACTTGTTATGAGGATCCTAGCTAATTCAACTCTTGAGCTCTTAAATCTAAATATTGAATAATTTATCCTTCTATTAAGAATTTAAAGTTTTTTTTTAAATGAATCTCTGCTCACTCGAACTGAACACAAATACACTTTTGACATCTTTCACAGTACGCTAATGGTTGTGTCGTGAAAGTGGAAAATGGTCGACACGACCGGGATCCGAACCCACGACCACCGCGCGAAAACCGGCGTCGCAACCGCTGGTCTATCAACCACCTCTTGGTTCATCAAGTGTTGATAGATTGACGATAGTAATTATTTCCCTGTTATGTTGGTAATCTTTTTAGTTTATATGAATCAACATTTTTTTTATGAACAAAACGATGCAATTTTTTGAAGGGTTTGTGTATTCACGTAGAGACAGTTCATCATTATGAATATATTTAATTTAATGTCAGCGTAAGTTAGACGAAAATGACTGAGATTCATTATTGAAATATTAATTTTTAGGTATATGTCGTTTCTATATAATTTCACTTCTTGAAATTAATAGGTAAGTAATGTGGTACTTATTTATTGTAATATAACAGACATATTTCAACATATTTCATATAAATTCATAATGCTCGCTCATTATTGCGTTAACATTTTCATTTTCTTAGGTTTGATTAAAAAAAAGGAAAAACCTGATTGAAGAAAACACTTAAGATTGGTTAATTTTTAGTGTAATGCCAGCCGTTGTAATCTTTATAAGGGGTTATGCATTTTTTTTGTTAAACTAAATAACTTAAATCCCAATAAGTTCAATATAAACAGGTGTCGACTAACTCCCTCTTTTACGACATAACCTTGTAGAAGCTTACTGTGAAACAGTCGGTAAGTAGTGTATTTGTGTTCACTTTGAGTGAGCACAGAATGATACATTTAAAGATAGAAATGTAATAAAGATAAGAAAAGGAGTTTGGAATGTATTAATGAAAAAAATATATAAAAAATGTATCTGGGCTCACCCAAAAAAAAAACAAATACAGTTTCGACATTTTTGCGCCGTGAAAGTGGAAATGGTTGGCACCGGATGTAATTACAATAAAAATTATCTAACAAAATATGTTGGACAGAGTTCATAAAATAAACCTAAAGGTTATATTTTTTCATACCTATGATTATTATTTACACATACAATAAAATATGAAAGAGGGATGTTTGGTAGATAGGTAGGAAATTAGGCACTCAAAATTATGTTGTAGAGGGTGAATGAAAAAATGGAGCATCGCTTATTATCAGATTTTGGTCGGTTGACATATTGTGTATTGTTTTAAAGGTCATAAAACAGAGTGGTTGTTTTATGTAATAAAAGGTAACATACAACACAAAAGAGTTCTTAGATAAAAGCTGCCTGGAATGACATAGCGAGCTTATTATAAGTAGGTACCTACTATCAAATTCATTCCTTTTATATTCTTTTTGGAAATTATCTATGGTTGTTGGGACGTAAATTCCATATATTGTTTATGGAACAATTTTAAATATGGAACAAACGATCAAAAGAATTCTTTAAGCGCGTTTTTATATTTTTTATATTCATCCAAATTCATGCAAAGGCTTCTGTTATTGTTAAATAATATTATAAAAAAAGTTTAAAATAATTGAATAATGAAAATTTTAATGGTACCTACTTTTCTGAATAATTTTTGATCAGATTTAGGTAGGTACATTATGTTTGTTTTGTTACATTTTTTTAAATATATTTTGTAAAAGTAATTTCATAACAATAAGGTATTATTGCAATCATTTGTAATTCCTATTAAAAAATAGTCTTGGAATTTTAATTAGTTGAAATCGATACAAATAAATTATTTAATTAAATAAATAGGGCTTTAAGTGTTTCTGGGCAGAAATAAAAGAATATAGGTACTTCAGGTCAATATCAGAAAATCCAAGCATATAGACTAATGTAAGAAAGCGGTTTATATATTTTTTCAAAAATTATACCTATTCAAATTCCCAAATGTGATGACATGAGTATTTTTGCAATGGATAAGTTGTTAATAGATACCTACGAGTAGATAGGTACTCACACTCGTAGATAATAAAAAAAAATATATCAAAATGGTACACGACAAGTAGGTACTTATCAAACCTTATCTTTGATTTGGATTTTTCACTTTTTCTAATCTTTGATTTTTTATTATTTGTTTCTTATACTTTTTTTGTACACGAAAATACATGAAATAAAAAGAAATCAAAAGTAAGTGTACTACTTGGTTTTGTGAAAATGCAACATTGGTTAGTTTTATTTATATCCACACTTATAACTTTGTATTAATACCTATGGAGTTAATACACATTTAGTGGAATAAATTATAGGTTTGTAAGCTTCAAGTTGGTTGGTCTATAAAAGGTTAGTATTTATGAAATTTGCCCAAAATTTTACAAATGAAAAACGTCTAGTTTTTTTTTCAAGCATTTTGAAATACACGCTAAAATATGAAGCTTCAAGACTCTGCGACGAAACAGCACTTCTAGACTTTCAAGACAATGTAAGACAGAGCTCATGGCGATTAATGTTTGCCCCGATAATCTCTGTGCTCACTCAAAGTGAACACAAATACACTATTTGACTATTTCAAAGTAAACTACTTTAAGCTTGTGTCGTGAAAGAAGATGATCGGCACCGGGGTGCGAACCCGCGAACTCCGGTGCGAAAGCCGGCCAACCACTTCAATAATATGCATCCAGCTTTGAGTTTGTGTTTTGTTAATTATTAAATGATTTTTTCAAGGATTTGAATAAATTTAACAACATTGAGCCATGCATTTTTAGATTTTGTTAATAATTAAATTAAAACTTTTCTATAAATAGGTATAAGTAAATCCAGCAATTAAAAAGTTGAAAATTTTTAAAGCTTACCGGTCCCATACAATCTGAATAGGCAGAAATTTGAAATAAAGAACAATTTTTTCGTACCATACCGGGAATCGGCCCTGCGTTTTATTAATCAGAAGATAGCGCCAATACTGTGGCAACCAACGTTGGTTTTATATTTATTTATGTTCTCACATACCTACTTAGAAACCAAAAAAAATCCCCAACCACTTTGAAAAATACACTAGGTACCTACATACAGAAAACTTTAAAAAAATCGTAACCCACTAAAAAAAGTTGTTGCTTATAGGTAGGTATATTATCATAAAAAATAGGTAGGTGTATCGTTTTATTTTACGATTAGAAAAAGCATTTTAATTAAATGTTTACATTATTTACCTTGTAAGATCAATAAGGTTCCTGCTAAAATCCATTTGAGTCGCATCTTTAAACTTGTTTTTTGAAAAAGAAACGTTTCATTTTGTTTTTGAAAAAAAAAAACACCAACTTTACAGAGTGCACTTCGTACTTTATCAAGAATGATTAATTGTTTCAAGCACACATTGTTTTGATTTATAAGTACAGAAAAAAAAAACTTTATTCAAACTTGGAATAAAAATAAACACATTTTTCTCCTTGAATTTTTAATGCTAAATGGTAATTTCCCGAATTAGTAGATATAAATATTTTTCTTAGTTTTATTTTTTTGGTTTCGTAATTTTTTGATACGGAGCTTTCTGAAAGCCTCTCCCGATGCGACGATCCTGTCCGAATGACAATCCGTTACTGAGGTTCGCCTCCCCGTTTCGAATAGTCAAGCCACAGTCGTAACGGGAATAAACCTTATGAGTTGCGCATTGTGGAGCTTTTCGAGTATTTGAACATTTCACAAAGAAAACTATGGCAACAGGCTATCAAATCATAAACTGTAGGAATTATATTCCCAACGTCGACTTAGGATTTTATGATGGTTTAGATATATATTATTATCTCTATCAAAAACTTGGGAATGACAATAAACAAACAAATATTTTGAAAGGTTTATTTTCATCATAGTACCTAAAGACTTAAACGTAACTATAAGGTATGTTTTCGACTGAAAGAATATTTTTTGATTTTCAATGGAATTATCTTTTACTTTCCTGAGAAGTCGAGGGGGCATATTAGTGCTTGTTAGCCTAGTGGTTACGACATTGGCTTTCGTACTGTCGTAGGTGCGATCCCAGGTACCGACCATCTTCTTTTTTCAAGACACAAGTTCACTTTAGTGAGCACTACTTATTTTTCTTTAAAAAAAAATCTTTGAAATTTGAGCTTGAATTGACGATATAAGTTGGATGTCTCTTTTTTTTGTAACCATGTAGTACGTGCGTCTATGAAAATAGCTAGGAAACATATATATTTAGGTACTTCCGACGCCCATACTACTCCGGCAGCGTTTTGGCCTCCTGGACAATGTTTTTCCAAGCTGTCCTATCCTGCGCAATGGACTGACTCCCACTGATCTCCCACACCCAGCATGTCCAAGTTCCGGGCAACGTTGTCCATTAGCCGCTGCCTTGGTTTTCTCGGTGGTCTTCTAACCGTACGCCAACTGCCCAGAATACTCTTTGTGGACCTCTCTGCACCCGGACCTGGAAACATGCCCGATCCATGCCAATCTTCTAGATCTGATGTCACTGGTGATCAGTGGTTGTCCTGTTAGTGCACGTATTTCTGCATTGCTTCTCAGCCTCCAGGTGTCAGCCGCAGCTCCCGGCCTAGGTTCCAAGATTCGTCTCAGAACCCTGTCCTCAAAGGTCAGCACACATTGCTGATCCCTGAGTGTCATAGTCCAGGACTCTGAACCATAAAATGACCACTGGTTTAACCGGTTCAGCTTCAGTCGTCTGGACAACAAATAAGCGTTAAATATTCAATAGAACAATGTTAGAAAAGCCGGAATGGCTAGCAAAGCTAAAGAAAATATTTAAATACATAATATTATAAAATTAATGTAAAATATTTTTTAAATAGAAAGAATTTGTTATGTTTTGTTTCTTGTTTTTATTTTAATATTTTGGTTTTTCGTGCAAACAAATAATACCTACTTACCTTAGTCTGGAATATTACCGTTTTTAATATAACGCTATGTTATAAAGTAAATATTTATTTTACAAACCTATTCGTACGGAAATTTAGTTGAAAACACGAGTAATGATATTCTGTAGGCCTGGAGTTTTTTTACTGCCGAGGTCTTCATTATCATAATATTTATATTGATGCTGAAATATTTTAAGTTGAGTGCTTAGAATCAAAATATTGGGTGTTAGCCTTCGATTAAATCACCCACAATATAAGTTTTTTCTCCAAAGTGATATGGAAAATGTTGATAAATGTAAATGATCGAATTGTTACGTAATTTGAATATACCTACGTCGACAAGTTCTCGCAATTAGACCATTACAAAAAGGTTTCTATGAAGTTGATGATCTTTATAAGTAATCTGTGTGTGTGCAAGTATCAAATAATATATAACATGTCAGTTGTGTTTGTGCATTATTTAAAAAAATGTTAGCATTCGCTACTCTTTCTTTATATCAACTATAAGTTTGCGAAATTTCATACTCCTCCGTCCGCCCAGCTTTCGTAAAAGTGGTCACAAATATTTTTCCTTCACGTATTAATATATTTGGCTTTTATGTATCTACGCTGTGTTGTGTGAATATATTCCATTACGTAGTCTGATTATATTGTTTGTAGATCAAGGATATACAGCAAACCATGCATTGATTCGTGGTCTTAAATTTAGGCTGCCTAATAATCTCTAATATAAATGAAAGTCGGGTTAGTGCAAACACTTATACCTCGAGATCGGCTCAACAGATTCTTACGACGTGTGATTTATTGGATTCTTCTCCGCACCGGATAACAGAATAACTAATAATAAGTTGGAAAAAAAATGGATAAGAAATAATATAAAATATACAAGTTCTCTTGCCTGAATATAGGACGAATGATTATATTATAGTTATTATACCCAAGAAACGCGGTATCTTCTTTGAGCCAGATTTCCTGGAGAGAAGGATTATGGTGGGGAGAAGGGGAAGATTGCTAATTAAAATGTCTGACCTTATCAAACAGGTAACGAGGACCACACTGGAAGGGTCCATAACAATGACGGAGGGAGTCGGCATGGCAGTCATGATTCTTGGCATGGAGGACACATTTTGAATAAAACTTGTGTATGTAAATAAATCTATAATATAAAAGAAAGTCGGATTAGTGCGAACACTTATAACTCGAGATCGCCTGAATAGATTCTTTCGATGTTTGATTTATTGTATTCTTCTCCGCTCCGGATAACATAATAACTAAAAAAAGTTGAAAAAAAAATGCATAAGAAATAATATAATATTAAAGTTACTATGGAACGGAATTCATGTGACGCCAACGCTATCTATGAAAAAAATCTATCACAAAAAAAAATATTTTTTATCTGACAACCATCATTGACATATTTGAACGCAGATTTTTGATAGAATTTTTTTCGAGCTTTCAGAAATAAATTTTTAAACATTCAAACGTATTTTTGTATAAATAACAAATTTGAAATCAATATTCACAGTAAGGACTGCAAAATAAAATAAAATAAGTGTATTACAAAACGAAGTAATCATATAAATGCCATAGTGTATAGATTCGTTCCACAATCGAAGTTTCAGATACGATAGTCCAGGTGCTTACGTAATACTGAACGCCTGCCTTTGTGAGGGTGTGTGTAGTTGCATTCTCGCTTCCGTGCAGCGTGCAGGGGATGCGACCATAGACAAATAAACCAATAAATCTGACCAATCACTATTCACGTACCCGTAATACGTTATCTAACAGATAGTACCTAAATGCACCACTCATACCGGCTATACTAGATAGTATGCGGGAACAATAATATCATTATAATGGGGCAAGGAGAACTGTTACAAGACCATTATTCAATTTGGAAATGCCTTTTGATTCTATTTCAAATGCTCGAAATTTACAGACCTTTCTTCCTGTCGCGTTTGATGAATGGTCAGAAGGCGCTAAGGGCAGTTGAATATTTGAAAATATTGACGCGCAGCACTAACTCCAAAACATGGTCGCAAGTATGATCAATTTGTGCGATAAAGCAGAAAACCATATTGGTGCCAAATAGGTATGTTCCCTTTCTTAAAATCTTTAAAATGTGATTCTTAAATCTTATTTCTGCATATTTTCAATGATTTTTCTTTGTCAGATTCATGAATCTTCTTCTCTCTAATTCTCACTCCTATCGATCATTGGCGACGACCATCTGTGAATAAGCTCCGCGATCTCGGACAAGTCCCACTATAACTCTACAGCCTCTGGCACACCAAACCAAAAAGACTCAGATTCCTTAGCCACGAGGCTCTTTTACGCCCCATAACTCGCCTTCCCTCTATCTTTCTTTCTACAATTAATAATTATTGCAGGAGAACACACATAAAAAATCAGTCTTGGCGAATTAAAAGCCCTGTGTTTTAAAGCACTCGTGATGGGCAACTTTATTTACAATACCTTTAAATAATACCCACACTTACAATAATCTTATATATAAAAATGGAGAGCTATTTTCTGTGGTCATCGCATCACGCCTAAACGGCTGGATCGATTTCGCTAATTCTTTTTTTGTCGTGTCGGCTTTTATCAGGAGAAGGATCTTATGTATGGAAAAATTAAGAAAGTTCCGTAGATAATTAGAAAATCAAAGAAAACTCTATGTAGGTAACCTTCTTAGTGCTTTTAACAATATAATTTTTATTCCAAATTGAAAAATTGTAATTAAATTAAAGTTTGACAGGAACTGATGCATCAATCTAAATTAAATTGGTTAAAAGGTAAAAAGCTTATCCTTATACAAATTCGAATTCAATATTCATACTTAGGAACACAGGACAACGTCCGTCGGGAAGGCTAGTTGTTAATGCTGAAGAAGCCAGAAGCGTTTGCTAGTATTAAATTAATCATTATATTCTCATTGGTAATATACAAGTATCTCGGTGATAAATAACATTTTATTACCTCTATGAATCTAATAATAATAATATGTTAGTCATAGTATTGTTTCTTTACACCCAGGCTAATGTATCGGGCAATGTGAGAACATAATACCTATACAAGTTGAACCTGTTCATGTACGGGATCTCCATTCACTCCTACATATGTTACGGATAATCCTCAACTCGACAATACTGCCTGTAAGGAATTAAAGTCTAAACATCAAAGGACATATTATATGTAAGGCCACCCATGAAACATCCGCTTAGCAAATAGGTTATATTGGAATAATCATTCTAGGTTTGATTGAAATAATATTGAACAAAGGACAATGTCAATCTGAAGCGGTTGTTGAAACAATTTTGTGTTGATAATAATAAAAAAAACAATCTTTAGTAAAGGCGAGAGATTAATGTTTCTATAATTATTGTTGTGTGGTTCATAAATAAATTGGAAAGAGTGTAACTAAAGTAAAGATTGGGGCGAGAGTCGGCAAGTTCAAAATATACTCATATGCAGCAGTTTGATGTTATGAAGGAGAAACTCATATTGATAGAGATTTCAAATTATGGCTCTGAACTCTATCCGTCTTACTTATAAAAAATCGTTAATCGTAAGATTACGTATAAACCACTGATTAGTTTTTACTTCAATTATAAAAAAAAATTAATCCGCGTTTGTTATGTATGAAGATGCCATTTCATACAAAATTTTGTAAACAAACAATTAGTAGCTGGGCATTGCGAGTGGTAAATACCAATTTTCGCTCTGTCAGATTTGAACGAGTTATTGATGAAGAATAAATACCTTTTTTTAAATTATTTATTTTAAATCAAAATATAGTTAAGTCCTTATTTGTACCTACTTAAAAAGTATTCTCAGAGTATTTTCTTTTTCTGGGCTTTAAACAAGACAATAAATACATCATTTTATCCAAGACAGTAATTATTGTAAGAAAATATGATGATTTGAATACTTACATACGACATAAGAAACATACTTGTCAACACAAAATAGTATAATTAACGAATTGAACGTGCATTCTTGGTGGAATTATTTAAATAAAATAATTTAAATGAAACAATTGATTTGTTATTCCACTATATTTATTTACCTGACTAGTTTCGCAGGAACAGGTCCTGCATGGTCACAGGTGACTTAGAAGTTTCTAAGTCACCTGTGACCATGCAGGACCTGTTCCTGCGAAACTAGTCAGGTAAATAAATATAGTGGAATAACAAATCAATTGTTTCATTTAAATTATTTTTTACAAAATAGTATCATTGTTTATTCAATTATATATTTTCCAACTATTAACCAGGACTATTGTATAGCTATTACCAAATGGTAATAAAATGTATTGCAGGTTAGTATGGAATTGAATTATTATTCGCATAAATAATATGTAAAACAATAGAAAAATTTGTTAATGTTATACTGCAAGCATCGATATGTAGACATAGAACTGAACAAATATGATCCTTTGTTCTTTACAAAAATGTTCGAAAACACAAATAACAGCGATTAAAATTATTTTAAGCACATTAAATTTGAATTCATCTTACTGGTTATGATGCACAAATCAATGGCCTTATATGTATAGTGAAACTAAACAATGGAACCGGAAAGAAAGATTTTTGTTTTACGTAAATTAATTAATTTATGCTGAAAAAAAATTAAGACAAACATTCTAAGTCCAAAAGAAATTCTTTTTTACTATTCTGATTTTAATGAAAAAAATAACAACTAATGACTCTAACAATTCATAACTAATGTTCGATTTTTAAATAGAACAAACCACTACGGGCTTACGACCGTCTTCTACTGTTATTTCGAAGGCTGGCTTAGTGTGACCACTTTACGTTAACAACGTTCGCCATAAGGTGGTAATGTTTGTTTTCGAAACTCCTAATCATGAGAATTCTCAACATCATTACTCAGAATTTCATAATTTTGACTCAGTCATATTGCTAGATATTATTTTCTTCATTTCTAAGAAAAAAATTGAATCCACACCAAGAAAAAATTAAAAATGAATTAATATGACGGTAAAATTAAGAAAAAAATAAGTAAAAGAGGAACGAACAAAGAAAATATATTGTTAAATTGCAAAAAAAAAAAAAAACATTTACGGTGCTTTCTCAATTCATATTCCGACCCACAAAAAATGTTTGTCCAAAATAATGAATAATGTTATATTTAACATTATTAATTATTTTGGACAAACATACATATAATCAGAAAAAAATGTTAAAGTCTGTCCAAATTAATGAACGTATAACATTGAATATAAACGGCTTCCACTATGAGTAAAAAAATCAATAGATTCAAAAATGAGGTATGAATATTTTTGTATACTTAATAGATATAAACAATATTATAATGTTAATATTTCCATTATGTAAAGTTGATTGAGTTTGTTTCTAAAAATATTGATTTTTCATCCTAAAGGCATATAATAAGAAATATAAGAAATTCACACTGAACAATATATTATTTTTTTTGTCAATATATAAAATTTAAAATGTATTGCCAAATTATTCTTTTAATTTCGTTACCTCCCCTAAATTAAACGTATTTTTAATTCACTGGATTACGTTTCCCCTAAACTCATAAAAAAATGATTGAAATAAATTACCCACCACTTTTAATTAACAAGTATGAAAAAGGGTAGGTAGGTACCCTCATCCCTTTTTTACAATGTCGTATTCTGTTTCAACATAATTATTTATTGTATTTTTTTTTTATAAAATGACAGGACATTTGTATTATTAAATTGGAAAACTTAATTGGGAAACCGTAAGTACCGCCTTTTTAGGATGCTTAACATATATTATGTTCTGAATGTTTCTTTAATTATTTTCAACAAGCTCTACTTTCTCAGAAAACATCGTCCAAAAAGAACAATGCTTGATTAAGGTCACCGCATCTGACAGATATTATAACAAAGATCCAATCGATTCACTATTAAGTTGATATTATTAGTAAGGCAACAAGGGATCTAAATTTTTCACGAATCTTTTCGTTCGTAATATTATGTTCGTTTTAAGACATTTTGCACATTCGCTTATAAGTCCACTTTTCAAAGGCCTCCAGTCTCCTCAAGTCCATACACCAGATTTCACATCTTTACAGTAATATAAAGGTCTTACGAAAAGAATATCGAAGTTTTAAGTAAGTAAAAATTGAATAACAAATAAAAACATGAATTTCAGATTTGTTTGTATTTTTTTCAATGTTCCTGATAAAAATATATTATTATGTATTTGGTATGGTCTTTCCTCGATTCCGTTTGCCACGGTCATTCTGTTCAAAATGGGTGATTCGAATGTAGGTTCTAGGAGCTTTGAAGAAAATATTATAATATTATAATTCATATTATGATAGTCGAATCCGAGTTTTAAGCCTTTAAGTTTTTGTTTCGTTATTTCCATCATTTGACCCTTACAAGAATCGTGTATTTTAGGCTCGTTGAAAAAAAATCTACCTCACACATAAATATGGGTATTTATTTAAAAAAAAATTAATTACGAGAAATCGAGATCAAAATATCAGTGGAGACGTATAAATTCTCGCCTACCCGCACGAGGTAATATGGAATAACGGGTAATACATTATAATGTGCAAAATTTATCAATAATGGTAGAATTTTATTGCCGCAGGATAGAATTATTAGAGAAACGCTAAATCAAACTGTTATCAAATTATGGGGAATACGTGGGCCTGTACAATTCCTTTAGCAAAGAAGTGGATGGCCCGGGGCAATTTTATTTTCATTAAAAAGAAACCGTTTTATTATCCCTTGAATCCTTTCATATTTATTTTATACGAATTTCTTCTAATGCCTTGGATTATTATGTTGTATCAATAATTTCTTTCTCCCACTAACCGTCCCTACGTGCTTACAAAAATTTGCGAACTAAAAAAAATGTTACCTTGACAAATTGATTTACGCATAGGTACTTTTCATTTTTGAAATTAATATAATATTTACTTACTTTTTAATCTACTTTATTTATTTTAAGATATATTATATTTATTTTCTTGATACCAGTTAACTATAGCTGCCTTTCGTCTCTCATATTACCATCTTCGTTTTTCCAAAACCTACGTCCGTTTGAGCTAGATTTTTAGGAATAATCTCCGTTGTAAGCATATGCAACGAAATATATCTACGATACCTTTGAGTAGATTTTTCTTCTTATCTTATTGGCCATTGCCTTTGCGCCATATATTGTCATGTGTGTCGAGCATTCTTGTTTTACAAGACAAGTTTTTTCAGATATACCAAAACTCGAGAGGATTTTTAAGACCCCATTGATTTTTGATTATTAAGTATCTCAAATCCTTGAGTTTGTCATTTCATTTCTGTACCTACCTACAGCAATTTTTCTTCTTCTTCTTCATATGAAGAAGATTTTAGTAAAATAACATTTTTATAACCAACTGAATAACTTCCAAGTAGGTAATAATAGTATCTTAGGTAGCTTACAATATCTTAAATTTATTTTATTTCCCATACCAATAACATGAGTACAATAATAAGTACAAGTACTTACAATCTATATATTTATTTATTTTGGGATTTATTATCTCACTAGGCAGACGCCTGTGCCGAGATAATACTTTTTTTTTTAAATAAGTTTTTTGTTCAAACAAAACTGGAATGTTTTTAAAAAAATCCACGGCAACCGTATTTTTAGAACACATTGCAACAATGAACGAGAAAAAAAAATTGTTATATTAAATAGCTACACGAAGCAATCTACAAGGCATCGGGTTATACTGTAATAAAAATATTGTTTCGATTATTTCCTCGAAAAACACTTAATACGTAGGTACTTCAACAAACTTCTGTCAAAAATATTATGAACTAATTAATATTGCATGCACGTATCTCAAAATTATCCTAATAAAATAACTTTAAAAAAAAAAAATTCTTACGCACGTTCAAAGTGAAACATTTTGACGAAATTCACTACGACATTATTCGTAAACTTCTCAAGTACCTTGGAGCGGTGCACAATGCGAAGGTAGTTCCCTCTCATTCTCGCACACGTAATTGTCGCTCATAGGGTAGCCCATCCCACTTACTCCACCGTTTCGAGCGTTTTAGAAATTTTCCTACAAAATCAACAAAATTCTCGTGCATTGTGCACACGCAGTATCGGTATTCGGTACCTACTTCAAAGGTGAGGTAGGGTGTGTGCGCGCGCATATATAAATGGATTCCAATGGATGTTATAAAAATATTTTAATGTTATTATTTTATTAGTATAAATCAATCGAATTAATTAAGACTTTTTGTTTCTGGGGGCCCAGTAAACATTATGCACATATGAACGGGCCGCCTCTGCGCCTGAGTTGGCTATGTGTTCGATTCCCAGAAAATTATAGGTGTAGATTCTTTTTAAAAATGAAATGTATGGTAGCCTGGTTGTTCCGTTGTGCGTTGTGAGAGTTTGTGGATTCGTTTCAGGTGCAAACTATCTTTCTCATTTACTACAAAAGCTTATTGTACTGTGAAAGAGTCAGTGATTGTATTTGTGTTCACTAAGTAAGAACAAAATCATTAAAAATCACACCTTTTTTTAACACACAATTTTTTACAATAATACTCAGACCTTTCCCCACACAATTTTCTGATGTCCTTAACCACTACGTTCCTCTTTTCTGAAGTCCTCGATTGGCCCAAAAGTGGTTCTAGTGCAATTCATGAATGAGTTATTGAAATTGAACATTGAAATATGTGAATGAGTCAACATTATTTTTTTCACAAAGCGATGACTCGCTATATAAATATAAAAAAAGTATTAAGTAACTAGCTTTCCCGACAGACGTTGTCCTGTGTTCCTAACTATGGATATTGAATTCGAATTTGTATAGTGATGAATTATCATTTGACCAATGTGATTCCGAACGATGCGTCTGTTTCAATCCATGTAGGTATGTTCCATCCGCATTCTGCCAATCGCACCAATTGACAATTTCTGTCAAAATTTCAAATTTGGAATAAAAATTATAAGGTGAAGAGTACTAATAAGGTAAATTCTTAATTTTTTTCCTATAAAGACGTTCTCCTGATAAAAACTTACATGACAAAAAAATAATTAGCGAAATCGGTCCAGCCGTTTAGGCGTGATACGATGACATCGGGAAATAGCTCTCCATTTTTATATATAAGATTTTGGCTCAAGACGATTGAAGAGGTCGACACCCCCATAGAGTCTTGAATTCTCATTGAGAAGGGACCGAGATGTCACAGGGAACCGTCAGAGCATAGAGCGTAAACATCTGACTAACCACGGCTACTGTAATAACATTTCACAACGCGTCGTTATACCAGGGTAGTTATTTTGTTTGATTTTATTCTGCTGAAACTAAAATATACGACACTGACACTTGTTAGGAATAAATATGTTCGAGGGTTGAGAAAGTCTTCACGATATCAATTTTCTTCTGTTAGGGGCCTGAAGACCCTCAAATAACATGGAACCATTTGGATACGGTTGCGGATATACCGTAAGCGAATGATTTTGTTGCTTTCTTAAAAGGTCTAAATACATACATACATGCGAGGGGCCTAAACCCCACTTAGGGGCATAGGGAGGCATCAAGAGCTCTCCATTGCGCTCGAAGGCATCCGAGGCTCATTGTGCCTTTTCTGACCGATTGAGGTTTAAGGACGTGAGGTGGTCAACCCCACGGTCCCGATCTGATTTTTAGATTTCCTGCCTCTCACAGGATGCTCGAAAAAACAGCAAAAAGAGCAGAAGTGCTATTCTTAGCCGGCAACCCCACGGCACAAACGAGTGTTAAAGAACGAAAGGAGTAAAAATTAAAATCGTTCTACTAATCAATCAATAGTAGGTATTAATCATTTGATGAGAGACAACAAAGTAGAGATTTTATTTGATCATGTCAATCTATAAAAAAATCTACTCGTAATATCAGAGATAATCATTCAAATGGCAATATTAATAAATAAAATATAAATTTCCTTCAGATAATTATTATTGACAAACATGTACGAAGTTGTGTATTTAGGTTTGTTTTATTTAGCCGAAAAATGAAATCAGACAATCAACTGAGGTGGAAGTCCACCATTAATAAATAAAGAAGCACGCTTGCATGTCTAACTACTGAGCTATGTTTTTGTGTTAGTTTAATCCGCGTTTTTATCAATCCAAATTCAACATAAAAATAGTGAAACACGCAACGAGGTGCCGAGGAATGTTTACGCAACGATTGTTTCAGGGAGAGTGGGATAATCGATTAGTCGTGCCATAGTCTACAGTTAAACATGTAGACAGTTCCAAGCTTTTCTTATTAATTAAATTATGTATCTTAATCTTTGTACTAAATTCGCTTCTATTTTATTCAATGCCGAATTATAATATTAAGGAGACTGAAAGGAAAATGACCTCATTTTGGACTTAAATGAACAATGAATGAATTGCTGAAAATGATAAGATTATTTTTGTTTATTTGTTGATTTTTTTGATTCCTCTCCACCAGAAAAACTTCAATTGATTTACAAAAATTATTATCCAGGTACCCTATATAACCAATTGCAAGCTTCGTTTTTAACGACTGTAAGTAGTTTAAAATTATTGTCAGAAATATTGTTGGCGAGAACCTTAGAAATAGAATTGGAAGAACGAGGTTCAGGGAAATGGTTCTCAAAAGCACATTTGAGGAGAATGAACTCATGCAGACTTCCTTAAACCAATGAAAGACTACTATAGGCAACCACCAAAGAAATGGACAGAAAGATGGGAGTCACATCGCAAAAAGCATAAAAATCATAAAAAAAACAGGTTCAAACTTAGTTAAGTTACATATTATTAAGCGTAGTGGTAGGAAAAAAAATCATTAATTTACGTTTTTTTATTATTTTTTCGTTTACCTTCCTGCAAATATTTCGAATATTATTATGTAATGATGTGTCTACTAAGATTCGATTGAAATGTTTTTTCAACAAAAACTAAATTTTTTTTCGGATCCTTCCTTCGTGGTAGGTAATAATATTTTGTAGATACGTCCCTTAGTTTTGACGACGCCTATCGAATATTTCACCCTCTGTACTTTTACAAGTTACTGTAAAATAGTTGAATTAATCCTCACCCCCTCTTAAGACGGTCTCCGCCATTAATACAAAGGGTAATCCTACGTTTACCACAGTTATTCAGTAAGTAACTGGCTTGTGTGATGAAAACTGTAGTAATTAAGTATAATCAAGATGAACGATAATTTGGATTATGTAATCAAAATAGTTATTCTGACAGAAGATAATAATAGAAACAATAATAATAATTATATACGAGTGTTGCACGTTGTACCATCAGACAGTTGTTTAACTCCGGTCTTAAACACAACTCACATTAAAATCAAACGGATAACTACGTATTTACAAACAATATCGCTTCAACACACACATTTCATCCGATCACATTTTAATTTTAATTTCTCTGATTTATTACAACCGAATTATATTGCTTTGTTTATTGGAATTGCTGAATTCGTACTAGCAATAACAGCAATGCATTGTAATGCCATTTGGATGCATTTAGTGATGTCATGGATTAGTATTGGCGCTCGAGAAATCTTCTAGAACAAATCAGCGTGGCGAGTGTACTTGGACAATTTCAGAGTTGATTTTTCGTATCTTAATAATATTATGTAGAACTAATATTTTTTTTATAGACCCTGACTCGAGTGATTTTGGATGTAAAACTAATATAATAACATATTATAAACCAAGTAACATATTTTTTTTCTTATGTCTTAGGCCCTCTCCTAATTGAAAAGTGATCGCGTGTCCGAGCATCAAGCGATCATACAATATTCTCAATTTGAACGATCCGTCCGCGTTTGAGTAGGTATATGACGCTAGACGCGTGGACGCGCGAACGCTTTCCAATTAGAACGCACACTCAGATAAGATCATTCAATGCAGATTGCAATGTTTTCTCCATATCTTCTTATAAAGTATGTTTAAAATAATTCCAATTTATATTAAGTAATGTTTACGTATTTACGTAGTGAGAGTTTATTATGAAGACTAAAGGAATCACAGTGTTGCACTTTCAACAAAATTTATTCTAACTTTCGAGCGCTTTCACCTTAATGGCATAATGTGACATTGTCAAGAGATTGAAAATAAAGACACTGAAATTTGACACAAAATATTTAGTTTCTTTTCTCTCGAGTAAGAGGAAAACATTCGTGATTTGGTTAAATTTTGCGATATGGCAACTCTGTTTCCTTTAATTATTCATTTATTTATTCAACACGTATAAGTCACAAAGGTGTAGATTAACAGAAACACATAAAATAATCAATAAATTCCTACATTCACCATTATATGTTAAATAAAAAAAACTATTGTAGATACTATGTTGTAGGTACTTTAAATAATTTGAAAATCGATATCGCCATCTTAATTCAATTTCATCGCATAAAAATACAATTTACAAACAGCCGTGTGCATTATTCATGTAATAAATAAAAATGTCACGGTGAGATAAACTTGTTAACTCGTTACAGCATTTTAGCTTCTAGAATGCTGAACACTTCTAAATCCATGCATTAAGCGTATTCTGCTTGAAGTACTACGACATCCCTCTTTGATCTCGACTTTGGGGGAGTTTATGACTTGCAACAAAATATTCAGTGAATCAAATCAACTATCATGGATCAGTTTCAATTAGAACTGTCAGTTAACAAAACAATAAACTATTAAATTATTATTAAGAATGCTTAATATACAAATTAATCGAAATGTCCATATAAAAGGCTGAACTGGTAAGTTGTCTAAAAATAAACGACGTTGTTTTCAGTACACACATTATCTAAATATACTAGTGGTCGACCAGTACTCGAAATGCGACCTAAACATATTTAAATTATAAGTTTGAACATTATTAAGTTTACATTGTCAAAGGTTGAGCGAGCGTTTTTTCACAATTTTCTTTCAAAAATAATGACACTGATACAACCTACATCAAATTTGAAATGTTGATATGCACAAAGTTTTTTCTATTATTATTAAAAGCAAAAAATATTAACCTATTCTCAATTTGACCACAGATAAAAAAAGAATATATGCGTCTGTGTCAATGTCAAATACATCAAAGTGTGTGTGAGTATCAAATACATAACATTACAGTAGTCTTTGTAAGTTTTTATTTTTATTGTATTAATCTAGTTTTTGGATAAATTTAAAAGAACATTAGCATTCGCCACTCCTTCTCTATATAAACTACAAGCTTTCGTTGTGCACTGCGCCTCCAGAAACTAAAATAAACTAATTAAATAATAACATTAAAGTATTAATTCTAAAACGTCCATATTTCATCCGTATTCAAAGTTCAGACGGGATCAACCCGAGAATTACATTATGTATTCATTTATTTTTTATTATCATTGGCATTCCATCCACAATCGAATGATATACTGCCACTAACAAATAGAAAAAAATATACAATATCACATTAAAAGTGGTTGGTAGACTAGCGGTTACAACGCCGGCTTTCGTACTGTTTGATGCGGACGTCGTGGTTCGATCCCAGATGCCGACCATCTTCCTCTTTCACGACACAAGCTTTAAGTAGTATACTGTGAAAGAGTCAAGCAGTGTATTTGTGTTTACTTTGATTGAGCACAGATTCATTTTTATAACAAATAAAAAAACAAAAACATGTGCGCAATTTGGTTGACTTTGAATTAAAAATTAATAAAACGTCCGAAACGGTGGAGTAAGTGAAATGGGCTGCTGTAAGTGGCAATTATGTATGAGAGAATGAGAGGATGAAGGTGCAGAAGACAATAATTTTGTTGTTAGATTTTTTCAAAGATGGCGTCGCATGAAATTCGTTCCATACTAACTTTAATATTAGGTATATTCTATATTATTTCTTTAAATAATTTTTATTAGTTATTCTACTATCGGGAGGGAAGAAGAATCCAATAAATCACACATCGGAAGAATCTGTTCAATCGATCTCGAGTTATAAGTGTTAGTTACGTACTAGCCCGACTTTAATTTATATTAGAGATAAATGTGCGAAATTTCATACTCCACCGTCCGCGCAATTTGCGTAAAAATGGTCACAAAGTTTTTCCTTCACGTATTAATATATAGATAAATTTATGAGTTAGGTAGTCTATACAAAGAGAATGAAGAAAATCATAAAATATGTGGAATATTATTTGTTCAAAGGGTTGCAGTTGACTGGTAGAACTCATACGCGCTCTCTAAGGTATATCGATACACCTGAAAACGTGCAGCGAATTTATTTCCTACGAAATAATATAAATTCCTCTGAAGCTCCGCTGAAATATATGTATGACCATTACATAAATTTCACGAAGAGACGCGAACCCTTGGAGGGGAAAAAAATCACATACGACCGTCTTATTAATTTGGTCATGTCAACTTTTTTACGATTGCCCCAGTTTATTTTTTTTCCCCTTTCTTCGTGGTTTTTTGAACTTGCATTGTCAGCATTCCGTATGCCACTCTTTATCTTTCCTTAGGTGTGCTAGATATATTATACGGGCTCACCGTTTTTACCATTTAAGTGTCGAGCGAGGATTAGGTGGGGTGTTTGTAAAAAAAAAGTAAGAATAAAGAAAAGACCTTCGTTGAAAACTTTGTGAAGCCGATAATATAATTGACGCTAAGTGGTTAAAACTTAAAAAAAAAAGTAGAGAGAGGGAATATTAAAATGTATTTAAGTCGTTGCAAATTGAAATATTTACCCGAACATTAATTTTGTTTCTGTGTAATTAATCATTCCATAGATAAAGAATTAGGTATATCAAGTTTAAGGGAAGTAAGTAAGTAGGTACTCATCTTTTATTATTCAACGAGTTGACTCATAAAGTCGTTCGAAGATTTCGACGAAGTTTTTTTTTCTGCGATGACAATAAAATTTTTCGGAGAGAAATTGGTTTAGTATAGAAAATCGAAATATAACAATAGTATGTAGCAATAGGGAAAATATTTTCGAGATACGTGCGACAATAGAATATAATACTAACCTATTCGTGTGAATGATCGATAAAAGATTGGAGTGACTTAGATTTTACCCTGATAAATACGGTCAGGGTATCTTTATAAACGTTTTGTTTGCGTAAACAATTTTTATTTTGATTATGCATTATGTAACTGCCTGTAAGAATAGGGAGTCTTCTTGCGCAATATTAATAACTTCATATGAACTAGGTTTGTATTAAAGGATGTAAATGGGCGATTGTATTAGATTTGTACATATCTTCGATTAGATTTAGTAATGTATATAAATATGTCTCAGTGATTTTATCAATTTGGTCGTATTTAGTATAGCGTAAGCAAGTTTTGCCGCCCTCCAAATATGGGCGCCCGGGGCGGTCCGCCCCCATCCGCCCCCCCCCCTCGGTACGCCACTGTAAGTTCTATCTTACATTCCGGCTTTAATTACTCCCCTTCATGTGATATTATCCCTCATGCAGGTGAGGTTGAAATTTAGGTAGGTTAGGTGGTTTTTCACCATCAGCCTTTACTCAAAAGAAGATGTTTTAGGCATACTCAGAGAGAGAAAATACAAATACCTAGATTTAACCAGTATTGTATTGTGAACATAGGTGTATGTCAAAATATTACTAAAATTTCACAAAAACATTGCAGATTGTGTACCCACTTCTTCTTCTTCAATGGCGCTACAGCCCAAATCGAGCCTTGGCCTCCTGCAACTTTCGCCTCCACAGCTCCCTTTCCTACATAATTATTTAATTTATGATTTCTAAAGTAGGTACTGCATTTCCATCATAAATATTAAAATCAAAACGCTTTTTCATTAATTAACATTCAATAATGATTTTGAAAAGCTTTATTGAATTGACTCCGTAATGGGAACTAACTCGGTGGGATGTTTTTATAAATTTAACATTTTTATTATATTATGGAAATTACAATCTTCACTAACAGATTTTATATTAAAATTCAAATTGAATGCATCGTGTTCATTATTCAAGAAGATACCCACTATCAATATCGCGTTCCAAAGTTTACCTACACATTTTTTTTACCGACTATTGGTGAATTTGTTCATAATAGTCATGGACTTCCTGTTGAGAAAGTCCATGTAAGGAGCAAGAGGTATACCGATAACACGGAGAGATGGTCTAATGGGCGAACTGTGCGATCTGGAGTACGCGGACGACCTAGCGTTGTTCAGTACGACAGTGGAGGAATAACAGCGCAACTTTATTCATATTAAAATAATATTATTACAAATAAACACGCATAATATGTGGCTTGTAAATACGGAATAAATCAATTATAAAGGCTGAAAAAGAAATTTAGATGGGCGAAATGTACATATCTAACAGACAGAATTTTTACAGCTCAATAAGTTGGAAAAGTCGGAGTAAATCTGACAGGTAGTAAATCTGACAGATCACAGACTACATATATGACTAGATATTTAGAAAAGATTTCAGAAAAGTTTAAGTCTAAGTTTAGTTCGAAGTTCGATTCAAACTTTTTCGTGAATAGGGCTGCTGTTTTTAATTTATACCCTGGATGAAACAATAATTGTAATAACGAAGTGGTTGGTAGACTGGCGGTTACAACGCCGGCTTTCGTACTGTTTGGTGCGGACGTCGTGTACCGTGGTTCGATCCCAGGTGCCGACCATCTTCCTCTTTCACGACACAAGCTTTTAGTAGCTTACTGTGAAAGAGTCAAGGAGTGTATTTGTGTTCACTTTGAGTGAGCACAGATTCATTTATGTAAAAAAAGAAGTTTTTTACGAAAACAAACTTTTTTTAGGATGTTTTGTACAAGGTCCAATTCTATGTGGCTGAATGTTTTAGTATGCGGTATAAAGGATTTTTAAAATGTCTTTTTTTATCTTACGGACATAAGTTTATATTTCTCGTCACGTAAAACCACCTTTTTTCACACATTGAGTATAATACTTATGGTCAAATGAAGTATCTCAAATAAAGCATGTATCTAATTATTAGTTGTTAGTAGTCTATAATTTCATAACTTTCTTTGAGGATTTTCAACATCAGGAGGAAAACATGTATGAGTGTATTTTTTTCTAACCTCTTTTTCCATCTATCTTCTGACACATTTCTTGGTAATCAATCTATTATACAATTGCTTAATTCACAATATCTTATCACCTATTTTCGACTATCTGATCCAGTCAAAAGGAATCTACATATTTCCGTGACATTCAAAACGTCATTTTTTAAATCTCATACTTGCTGTATACCTACTAAATCCTTGCAAACATTTGCAATAGCTTAAATAGTGAGGCAGAAGTACCAACTGCGGCAAGGTTTATGTCGAACTGAATAAAACTATGAGAACTATAATAGGCACTATTAAGTCAACTCCGTCTCAATTGCTTTCGGTCCTCTATAATATTGCGCCCCCAGATCTGCGTAGATCCAACGCCACGGCCAGAGAGAATCTTAAAATACAGAGCAATTCCCGGCTGCCAGCCTTTGAAGATGTTTTTCATTCACCTCACAAGATACTAAAATCCCAAATGCCTTTATGGACACTTGAAAACTTTACCGTGGAAAATGAATGTAGGGAAAGATGGATGGCAACAGATACTGTTAACAAGTATCTAATAACAGACCCCAAAGCCATGGTACCAGTAAGTGATCTCCGTAGGATCTGGGTGCAGCAGAACAGGTTGAGAACGGAGCACGAGTGCTGCACCTTCTCACTCTGGAGGTGGGGGAAACGAGAAAGTCCGAACTGTGAGTGTGGAGCAGTACAGACAGTAAAACACTTGGTGATGGAGTGCCAAACAAAAAAGTTTAAAGGAAGCCTTCATGACATCCACGAGGCAAGCCCGAAGGCAATGACCTGGCTTGCAGCGCTGAATCCAAGACTCTAAGGTGCTTAAGATGAAATTGACGCAGCCTGGACTGGCAGAGTAATATCACCAAAGCCATACGAAAAGTATCCCTGAAAACAATAATCCTTTGGACGTTCAATTGAAAGGAATGAAGCAATTGTGTATGCGTACAAGGACAAATGGAGAAACAAAAGAGTTATTAGAAATTAATACTGATAATTATAATAGTACAAAACTTGAAAAGTAATGTATTTTTATGAAATTTATTAATTTGAATACCTAAATATTGTACATACCGATTGTCCCCCAATTGGGTTAATAATTAAGTTATTAGAGATGCTTATCCGGCTTAGAGTATAACAGGGCTGTATTGTGCCACATATTGTCAGATAATGTTACAAGATAATTACTAGAGGAATACTAATAACAATTATTATTGTGTTATATTGTCGGGTGGAATATTGATACGGAGCGGAGTAGTGCACAGACAATGATAACATAACACGAGGGTACTCAGACTACAGCACATTATGCTCTTGAGTAGGTACATAATAATAACATTGTGTGCCACGTGTAATTCCATTCACAACTGAACAATGGTATTTTTACATAAAAAAATCATTTTATTATACTTAATATTCATTGTGGAAAATGTATCGGGTAATATGAATATTTGTGAACAACTTCCTAACAATATTTTAAATTCCTGACATATTCGGAGGGTTATCATTGTTGAATATAAAGGAATAATATTGTGGGAACTATTTTGGTCTAAACATATTTTGATTTTTGAGATGAAAGTCTGTTTTTTTTTTATTTATTTTGGAATTTTATAGAAATAAATCCTCAGTTGATGCTCGTGAACGCCATACACCGTTTCTTCCAAAATCGACCCATTAGATCTGATTCATCGGTTCATCTAAGGCTTAATGGGTAGGTCCACCTTCTCTATCCTTACAGTTTGATTCCCGAATATCTTTTTCCTTACTACAAGTAGTCTGAAATATCAAATATGTGCCTTGGTCACAAAGTAAAAAAATATGTATATTTTTTACATTAAGACGATAGGTATTGAGAATATTGTCATTTAAATAATTTACACTACTATTCTCCAGTGATTATCTGTAATGTATCGGGAGTCCCAGTTTTGTGAAAAAATATAATATTTTAAAAGTACCTACTGCAAACTTTTAAAGTTATTATTCTTCTTTTTCAGTTAGGACTGCGTCCTGTCATCTCGGATCTTCATTTTCCTGGGAAGCGGATGTCCAGCTATCCCTCCACCTCTTGGGTGGTTTGCCTGACGGTCGTCTGCATGTTGAAACAGAATCAGCTCTATTTTTATAATCTCTTCAGAATCTGCACTCTCTACGTTATTCCTCCAGAAACGTCTTCTAGATCTACCCTATCGCACAACATTCTGGACATCGCAGGCTCTTTTTAGTCTGTCCTGGAGTCTTGCACCTGCAGTGGGGCTGAGAGTCTTCATGTTGTACGTAGGAGCCTGTTTGTCCTAGCTGTATCGGCTCTTGACTCTATCTATACCATATGTCAGGATTGGTCTAATGCAGGTTTTATAAATGCTAACATTGCTCTCCTTCAAAATGTAATTATTTCCCATTAAGCTAGCCCTCAGGAATTTAACAACTTTGACTTTTTCTTATGGATTGTTGATATTTTTTTCCAGTGTTCTAAAAATCAAGATTAAAATCAATAAAACCTTACAAAATTTTAAAATAAAGGAACCTTATTTTTTGCGTAGAAATATCTTGAGGATAAGACGCGTCAAATTTACATCAACCTTAACAAACATAACTAAATCTCCCTTTACACCCCACTTAGGGTCATAGGGAGGCAACAAGAGCACTTCATTGCGCTCGATCTTGCGCAATGTTTATGTCCTCCTCCCACACCATGTCCATATCCCTCAGCTCTGCTTCGAAGGAGCGGAACAGTGTGAGAGGGTCTTCCTCGTCTTCGACACCCTTACGGGAGGAAGAACAGCGCTCTCCTCGGCCTGTCACGAGGCATCGATATTATTTCAACCTTAACATATTTCGCGAAAATTCCAATTAAAATAACATTTTTTTTCCTTAATGTAGAGTGTGATAAGAAATACCAATTTAGAACTATTCTCCACTTCATATCAGTAATCAACACGATAGTATTTCATGTAACAAATTATCTTATAGAGAGTTTGATCATTACAGCAGCGAAATGCTAAAGGGTAAGTTGTAACACCCACAATTATTTCGATTTAAAATAAAAAAAAAACTTGAAAAAAGGCCATTTCCTACAACGTTTATTGACCTTATTAAAACACACAACAAAAGAAACGCGTACCTCTTTATGACTTCTTAGAAGAGATCAACGTCAGAAGGTATGACAGGATCAAAGAGGAGAATTCTATATCCGAAATAATAAAATTAAATTTTATTCGGCTGTCGATATATTTTATTTTATTCGATTCATAATAGATTATCATTTTTCGGGAATGATATTTATATAAACATCGCACACAGGTGTAGTCTGTAATATTTTTAGATTAAGCTTTATATTATTATTTGTACCCACGGGGAATTCGTCTAGCGAAAGTATCGTTTCATATTTACTCACTATTCAAGGGCGGATTTATTATAAATCCCAAAGTAAAACGTGTACCGTATAAGAACCAAATACTCACCCTTAAACAAGATGTACCTACACGGTTTGTGAAATACTGAGAGAGTCCTACACTCAAAATAAATTTTATTTCATTGAGTTTTTCATAGCAACTTTTTCATCCTACGCATCAGGACAACATAATTGAGACATCTTCAGATGCGTAGTTTCTCTACACTTTCTTTAAAAGACTAACAAATCACACAATTTGTCGATATCGCTGTGCCACTTTGCGAGGTGCATTTTAATCTTTTTTGGCTTTTCTTCAAACTTCCATCGTATACGGTTATTCCGGTATATGTTATTACGGTCCTTCGATCCAATGATACAACGTTCGAACGATTTGCGTTAATCGTTTGGTAGTTTTTATTGAAATATCCCAGTAAGTGCACAAAAAGTATTAAGGCGTTTTGCGTAGCCGAAACTGAAACCTAATTATACGAGGCGCAATCCCCTAAATCACTCAATAATGAGTGAAAGGCTAGTATATAAAAAAAGACGCAAACCATATCATATTTAAATGCAAGTTCTTGATTAACTATTTTTGCCACATCGTTATGTCAAATAATATCCACAAGCATGGCATTTGTCTTCACTCCACATTTTACAGCATCAGATTTTTTCATTCTATTTTTTTTACAATCCAGTCAAATCTTGAGGACTTATGTACATGTGATGAATTTAAAGTTTTGAAGAATCATCCGTGAAGAGACTTACTTTTTCATATAATACATACATACATACTCCCTTTAAGGCACCCCGCACATCACAAGCCAGCCCGGTGGAGACCAATCCGCAGCAAACCCGACCCGCACGAAACCGACCTCTTAGCTCGACCAAAAAGCCAGCCCCGGACAAATCAAGCCCGCCGCGAACTACCCCCAAACCAACCAGCAATGCGGGGGCCTAGCCCCACTCGGGAGCATAGGGAGGCATCAAGAGCTCTCCATTGCGCTTGAAGGCGTCCGAGGCTCATTGTGCCTTTTGCTGACCAGTTGAGATTTAAGGTCGTGAAGTGGTCAACCTCACGGTCCCGATCTGATTTTTCGATTTCCTGCCTCTTACAGGATGCTCGAAAAATCAGCAAAAAGAGCAGAGGTGCTATTCTCCGCCGGCAACCTCACGGTCCCGATCTGACTTTTCGATTTCCTGCCTCAGGATGCTCGAAAAATCAGCTAAAAGAGCAGAGGTGCTTTTCTTCGCCGGCAACCTCACGGCAAACATATAATACGGAGTCAATATTGTGTTTTTTTTCTCCTGTTGTTTGTTTGTGATAATATTTAAGTATATTTCCTTTGGGATATGGACCAGCTTCAACAACATAGGTAATCTTGATTATTTTTTTGCCATTTAACAGTACCAATAAACCAATAATTTATTAACTCTATAGTATTAACTTTATACGAAAAATAATAAGAAATACATTTCCAATAATAAAAAACGGGTGTTTTTTCCGAACAACATTGTACAAATTAAAACGAAAAAAGAGAATAAGTAGTTTCAGAGAGAAAAAAAAACAAAAAAATATTTTTTACCTCTTATAAAAAAATATTACACAATATTGTCGTTGATTACATTCATTGTTTCTGTTCGTTTTGCCTCTTTCGTTCCCTCTTCCCTCCCGACAAAAAGAACAAGCGAGTGGGTAAATAATACAGCTATATTATTTGAACACCGTATTCACAAAATACGGAACGACAAAATACATAACTCTTGACTTTTCCAAACTAACAAATTGAAGTAGGTACCTTTTTTCCATCGCCTTTTGTCCTACTACTGAAAGGTGTTTTTTCCAAAGTTTCTTCGGAATTTTCTCATTTCACATCATCAAAATGTAAGTAATAGTGTTAGTTGGGTGCCAACATATACAGTTTTATTGAAGGTAATAAACATAACACGAAGGAAATCAACTTTATGTAATAAAAAAATGTTTTTGTTTTGAATTTTTTTCTCTCACACAACCAAAGTCGATATCAAGACGTAAATTCATATTTTTTTTTCATAGATGAGTTTCAAATATGAAACGTTACAAGATATGTATGCTTATAAGCTTGTTGGATACATTTAATTGATTGTTGTGTTGAATGATTTTTTTTGCATTCAAAAATGATTTTGTGCAATACATACATACATTCTCCCCGCACACCGCAAGCCAGCCCGACGGAGACCAATCCGCAGCAAACCCGACCCGCACGAAACCGACCTCCTAGCTAAATCGAAGTAATCAAACCAAAAAGCCGGCCCCGGACAAATCAAGCCCGCCGCGAACTACTCCCAAACCAACCAGCAATGCGGGGGCCTAAGCCCCACTCGGGAGCATAGGGAGGCATCAAGAGCTGTCCATTGCGCTTGAAGGCGTCCGAGGCTCATTGTGCCTTTTCTGACCAGTTGAGATTTAAGGACGTGAAGTGGTCAACCTCACGGTCCCGATCTTATTTTTCGATTTCCTGCCTCTTACAGGATGCTCGAAAAATCAGCAAAAAGAGCAGAGGTGCTATTCGTCGCCGGCAACCTCACGGCATAGATTTTGTGCAATAGAGAAACGTAATTGTATGTCATTGTATTTAACAGGTGAAGGAAAGAGGAGTGCTAACCCAAATCGAGAGAAGTCATCAAGCGATCTTTATTTCTTTTTAGTTGTTTTAGACGCCCCGTTAGTATCAACTTCATTACTGCTGGAAAGGAGTCCACTACGCCTACTAAAGAATTTCTTTTGATGTATTTGATGAACATTAAATTACCTAAGCCCAGCAAGTCATTTTGTTACATCTGACTAAGGTCAGGCGAAATAATTTGTGTTCTCTCGCTAGTTATGCGCTATGAAATGGCCAAAAGATATGCTTACGTACCTACTTCAGAGGAGTTTGCTCATAATGCTTGTTTTGCAAAACATAAGTTGAGTCAAATTTTCGCAACTATAAAATATACAGGCAGCACAGACGTAGGACCTTTCATTGTAATTCCATCCAATTTATTTTTTAATTAATTTATTCAAACGAATATAAGATAATAATATATTACCTAATAATAAGGTATTTCCCTCCATTTCAAGTAAAACAATGCCATTATATAAAAAAATAATTACTGAAAAAATACATAGCATCGTTTTCCTGTTTGCTTTATAGCGTTTAATTTCAATTCCAAAATATCAAACGTAGGCGTTTGTTTGTTTTTAGTATGTATAAAACAAATTCAAATGTATTCTTTTTTCAAATTAAAAAAAAAAAAAAATTTAATCTTCAGGGAAATTGTAGAGAATACGCATTACATTAATTGCCACATATGATTAGCATTAATGTAGGAATAAGTTTGTTTTGTAGAGGCTTAAAAGCTTTTTGACAGAGCGCATACGTTAAGATATAATAATATATTTATGCGTGTTTTGGGCAAAGGAAAGGAATCCCCACGAGAGGCCGCACATCCTCTCCCATCTAAAAATGTCTATTTCAATTTTAGGATTCTTCAAGTAGACCTCCAGTGATGTGGAGTTATGAGTATTACCCTCGCACTCGCTGTGAACTTATTTTGTTTTTCCAAGATTTCATTTTAAATTTGTTTCAGTAGCGCTTCGCTTTTTGTTTCATACGTTCATAACAAACTGAAAATTATTAAGTTAAGTTTTTTTTCTTAACGGTGCCTTTGCATAATGATATTTTAAAATTATTAATCTAATATTTTTTCTATTCTATTCGCCCTTTATAAGCCCCGCTATGGGGTATAGAGAGGGAACAAGAGCTCTCAATTGCGCTCAAACATGCGCAATATTTATAATCACGAAAGGGGGGAAGCTAGCTGCCTGAACCCCCCTGATGGGGTCTGTGGCTTATATCTTGCGCCTTTTCTGACGATGGAATTAAAGAACGCAAGGTGGTCAACCTTAAGGTCCCGATCTAATTTTTCGATTTCCTAACTCTCACATGATGCTAAAAATACACCAAAAAAGCAGGGGTGCTATTCTTAGCCGGCAACCCCATGGCATACATATTAGCGTTTAAAATTATTGTAAGTTCAAATAAAATAGATGATAAATATAGTCCTTTTAATTGCTAAGTATGTGTATGTACTATATTTTTGAAGTCCTTTCAACAACAAGTGAAAACAAAATAAAAATGTAACCTTAAGATTAAACTATAACAAATGTGTGTATTGTTCACTGTATGCCTATGTAAACCAGCGGCGTGCGGTTAGGCAGGTACTTAAAAAAAAAACAAGTTGTACAAACAAGATTCAATTACCCGATATTCAATGAAGGGATGCCTTTTTATAATTTTGTTCAAATATTTCAAAAATAGCATTAATTGAACGTCACTGGTGGTCAGCTGGAAGCTCTAATCGTCAAAAGGAGAAGTAGAAATAAAAGCCAAAACAAAACCATTGACAACAGCGAACATCAAAATTGTAATGAAAACTAGCGAGAAATGACACAAGATGGATATAAATGGATGGCATATAAATACCTTTACTTGCATATAAAGAGTTCAAAGGGAGTTTTGATTTGATTTATTTATTAATGTATGCAGATAATTTAGTGCTTATGGCTGAGTGTGAAAATGATTTGCAAGAAATTGAGTCAAGTGTGTTTGAAAATAATTGTGCAAAAAACGGTCTAAAAATGAATGTCAGCAAAACAGAGGTTTTGGTACTTGAAAGAGATGAAACAAGAACGAATTTTAATATAACCGTAGAGAATGAATGTCTTGAGCAATTGAATGAGTGAGAAAACTTAATGGGATATGGAAAGGAATGAAAATATTAGGAAGGCATGTGGTATGGAAGTAAGTGTTGTGACAAAGATGTGACAGATGAAAATTAACAAGTTGAGATGGTTTGGGCATGTGGAAAGTAAAGATGCTAATGGAATGGCAAAGAGAATTCATAAGGTTGAAAGGAAAGGTGTAAGAGAGCGTGGCCGACCGAGAATGACGTGGATCGAACACATTAATTCCGTCTTCAAGGAAGGCCAGGTAAGAAGTAAGAAAAAGAGAGGGTGTATGAGAAATGTTATGTCGGTGGAAGAAGCGAAAGAGGTAGGTATGCTTGGATAGAAAAGAGTGGTGGTCCGTTCTCTCTGCCTACCTCTCAAGAGACACAGCGTGATGGATAAAAAATAATAAAATTAATTTATTATGAATTATATTTATTTTCGCAGAACTTCCTTGAAAAATTAGTGTAAAATCTAGACAAGTGGTTCCCAAAGTTGGTAGGTCATCTTGAAATGGGTTTAATATACGACGTATCGCCTGGAATAACGTTGATTGATTGATTTTTTGCAATTTTAATCAATCCACTCCTCAAAAATTTCATAAAAATACATTCGATTCAATTTATTTCAATGAAATAAATTTAAATGAATACATAATAGAGACTGTTAACAATAAGTATTTAATTGTTATTGCTATCGACCAAAAAACACTTCATCAGTTTTAAAAACTTTATTTTTCATGCAGTAGGGTGTATTATTCATGATGATTTATTTTGAGAAATAAGAACATATAGTAAATTAGTATGAAATAATCACAAGAGAATAATAATAAAGGAGAATTCCCCACAGTTTGAGGGCTTGCCTATTTATATACCTGGATATTTTTTAAAGATATTTCGTTGAATTTTGAATGGACCCCAAAGAAATCTCTAAAATTTACTTTCATATCTTTAAACGCTCTTTTCTCGAAACTTTTAGTATGCATATCTAACGTTCTTTCCTGCGATACGTCACATCGATTATCCAACGATTAAAAAAATATTTCTTCTCCAAATACTTCATAAGTTTTATTTTAAAGCTTTTTGAATAGAGACTAAACATGAGTTTCAAAGGTTTCAAAACAATAATACTTACTTGTCATTGCAATTTTTCTTGAACATAAAATGTATTATAATTGTATAATGGACAAATAAAAGCAGACGAGTGCACTAGGCAATTAGAGTAGGTATAATATTTTTACAGCTAACTATACTCTGGATTAAACTAATCTTACCTCCATGCACCCATTTTGTCAAATGAAAATTTAAATATTTTTATTCATGTTCTTACAATGGCGAATCTCCCGTCAATATTCGTTCAATACTCAAAGTTTTGGAAACACTGATCTAGACTATTTGTAGGTATAGAGTGCGATATATTCGTATTATATGAAGTAGGTATCTACAATTTTAATAATATATCACCATTAAGCATTTCGGTTCGCCTAACTACGAAGACACCGCCGTCTAACGTTATTACACATTATTTAATATTACAACTTTATTCTACCGAGATACTTTAATACCCGGTATTAAGTTTGGGAATATATAACGCGACTTTGTAACACTTAAACTTCGAGATATCTCATTTAACATGTAAATATGTATGACATATTCATACGAATCTATTATCAGCTCTGTCATATTACACAGAATCTCTTCCAAGCGTACGCCTCTCTATCGACAGTATGTATTATTAAAGCGATATAATCATGTTAACAATACAGATGAATAGCAAACACAACCATCTAAATCGCAGGTATATAGGTACCTACCTATACCCATACCGTTTCCATGCTTCAAATAATAATATATTATACACTCTATTCCCATATGTACATATTCTTTACACCATGCATCGTCGACATAATTAATATTTTCGATTGCTGTATTGAAAATGTGGTGCGTAATTAGGTAGATTTTCAACTTTCGTTTCATCTTCTTTGTGAAATGAAATTTGCCATTTTTAATAGTCGGCTGCATTTTGGAACAATTTGGGGTAGAACAATAATTAATCATATTATTATTCGTAGTTAATTGAGAAAACACAATTATTATTTCCAATTTAATATTTAATAACACAGCAGTGACATTCATCTTCATCAATCCCTCAATTCCGAGAATCGTGACCATCATCTCTCCTCTCATAATGTTTCCCACGTTTCTTCCCTCACTTGGTCACTCCATCACATCGCAGCCCTACCCAGACTTCCAGTGCCTTTTATTTTCCTCGCTATGAAGAGACTTTCCAAGTTATCATCTTCGTGCTGCTCTATGTGCCCAAAGAATTGTAGGAGACGTCGCGCACACACTGCAAACAGCTTCTCGTTTATGCTTAGTTCAAGCCTGATTGATTCATTAGTTCGATGCTCTGTCCATGTTATGGAGGGAGGCGTTTTCAGCACCACATTCGGGATTCATCACGCGACATGACTGTCCAGGTTGACCGCAGTGACAGCAAGCTTAAAACTGGCAGAACACCATAAAAACCTGTAACCCCCAGTATTCGGCCACCCGAATGGCACTATAATTTGCCATCAATGCGTCTTTGTGTGTGCATGTCACACCTATCAGGAGACATCTAAATAGGTGTGCGTTGTCCTGAACAGAGCCACACTTACAGGTAATATGTGGATGATCATTAATGAAATATAGAGCCGTCTGCTGGAAGTTTTGACAAGTACCTACAAGTGTAGGATAAAGCTGTAAGAATAAAAAAATATATTGGATTTTGTTTGTCACTTTGTATGACTCTTAATTATAAAAGAAGAAAGGTACAAAATATTAAAAGTAATAACAATATGTGCGAGTACTCCGTGGATAAAACCTTTCTACACGAGCAGGTCCGTGGTTCCGCAGTTAATTTTATTTCTGTTTCCCACTCGTGTGACTAAGTGTACGTATCATGATATTGTTACATGGAGCGTAAATCATCTGAAGACACAATGGCGGCATATAGGGTTACTATTAAATCAACATCTAATTAATTAGACAGGCTTTTCATTACCCGTACCTATACCCTTTGCGTATACGTATCAACGGACACATTCTTTGTTCTATGACAAAATGTGAAAAATAAACAGGATATCGTGTGTCAAAAGAGTTAATTATAGGAAGAAAAATAATGAGAATTGAACGAAAATATAAAATCAGAATTTGGAATAATAAATATCGATACAATCAGTTCTCGTATTTGGTACTTATTTCTTTTGGAGAGGAAAGAAAAATAAGCAGATAAGTTTAACAAACGAATGAAGTTAGCCTAGCGGTTACGACGCCCGATGCCGCCTTTCGTATTGTTTCGTACGGTCGTGGGTTCGATCCTGGATCAACCATATTCTTCTTTCACGAAACAAGCTCTTGGTAGTTTTCTGTGAAGTCAAAGAGTGTATATGTGTTCACTTTGAGTGAGCACGGATTCATTTTTATAAAATTTTTATGAAAGATTTTTTTACCAACTATTTTATGATCAAATTTCTCTATTTTTTTTTCGTATATTTAATGGCAAATTAATATAACTATTTATATACGTCCTTATGACCATCTTCTACTGTTATTTCGAAGACTGGCTTAGTTTGATCACTTCGTGTGCTATGATTTTCCACATTTTCATGGTTTTCGTGGTTTTGAGCATTACCACCTAAAGGCGAACATTGTTAACCTTAAGTTATCCCACTAAGCTAGCCTTCGAAATAACAGTAGAAGACGGTCATAAGGCCGTAATGGTTTGTTCATACCATTTAAAAAATAGAACAGTAGCTGTGAGTCATTATTGTTGTTGTTGATATATTCATTGCGTACTAATAGTATGCAAATTCAATGTTTTTCCATGCGATGCGACATGTATTGTTTGTTAAACATCTTAATAAAATCAATTTTTCATGGCAGGATTCGAAGCTTCAACACTGGAAGTGAGCATAAGATGTACTGTTTGATTGGCCTTTGTATAGGTACATTTACAACTTATATAATGGCTTACTTACTTCTTATATAATTACTAACTTACTTCTTCCTTCTATCAGTGAAAAGAAGAAGTTAGTTATTTTAGAGACTTTTTAGAATCTTCTTTACAATACCATTGAAGTGGTAGAAACAAAATCTTTTTAGTTACTCATGCCATTTTATTTAATATAGCTTATCCTATTTATTTATTTATTCGCAATCATACACCAACAGGTACAACACAAAAATAGCAGACACATCAACAAAATATCAATACATAGATCATGCTGCACCCCATTATAGGCATAAATATATTATGACTCAGGCCATCCACCTCCGAACCCAATGCTCACCCCGGCACTCCAAAGCGCCCACCAAACCCTCAGAACCTAAAGCCCCGGAGGTCCCACAGCCGCAATAGGGACCCAAAGCAGACAAGGAGACACCAAAGAGAAGACGGCCTAAGTTCATCAACATACATATTATTAGATACTAAAATTATCAAATTTAAATAATGTCACCTTACATACTAAGGTTAAAAGATGAAAAATTGAAAATAGATTAATATTTAGATATTTAACAAGAATAAAAGAGTTTAAAAAGTAGTAGGGAACAAAGGAAGGGGAGGGATACTCACTGCTCAAGTTTAGATAATCTCCTGAATGTATGGGAACAACCGTGAAACAGATCGACATCTTTAATTTATTATTGTAGTTTTTTGTCATTCGTAGAAGAGGATTTCGCAAACCTGCATTAGTTATTATAGCCATCAGATGTATCCTCACTGTTTTAATTATTGTATTTATTTTAAATTCGTCGGAGTCACAATAAACTTCTTTCATGCCTGTCCACTTCTGAAGCACTCGCCGACTCATGGGCATGCGTTCAAACAACGGTACCGAACATCGTCGAAATTCACTATAAAAAATTTGAAATGTGTAAAAGTTGTCAAAAGTGTATAGATTTGTGTTTGGTACCATCTTTTGATGATATTGTGTTTCATCTTGCATGATATAATTCGAATATAGATAAACTGATTCATGTAGTATTTTTACTGAAATTCGTCGATTTGATATATTTTCCATTATACCTATATGCCAGAAAAAAAGGATCCGTATATTGAAAAAACATCTAATCTATTCAAACGGGGGTCAAAAAAAAGATTTCAATTCACTCGAGGATAAAAAATACACAAATCGAAATATCTATTAGCAATGAACTGAAAACATTCGTACGTAAGCAATAAAATATGCAACGAACTTATAAAATAAAACGTTTTTATGTAAGAAATAAGTATAATCCTTCACTGAAGATTGAAATATGTCATCCCTGGCCGAGTTGATCCTTGCTTGAGTAGGAGAACCCTTGTGTATACATATAGGCATAGGTAAGGATAACAAAAAATATATAGGTACGAAAGGTGTTTTCGTACACTAGTTGATAGCCGGTGTTATGCTGCCGCAAAAGAAACTACCCCTAATAAATAATTCTATGAAATGTGAAAAAGTTGTTTGTTTTATTAAGAATCTTCTTCGCTCTTGCCGTGCCAGATCTGCCCAACGTTGGCATCACTACTGCGAAGGACTTTCGGTCAGGTTCCCCTCCGGAAAAACTCTTTCACCGTTTCTATTATATTCCATTCTCTCACGTTGCGCATCCAAAGTCTTCGCCCAGAACCTCCTCTTGCCATTTGAAGCTAAAAGTTTAAGATTTCATCCCCACCTTTATCCCAATGTAAAATGTGTCCCAGAAAGGATATTATTTGCACCTTGATTGTTTGTAGTAGTAGTTCTCTGCTGCCGTTGCCTCTTCTCAGGACATTAGTCTTGGTAACAAGTCTTGCTAAATAAGTAGGAATGATGCATGTTTCTCGATCATGTATAAATTTGTTGAAATAGAATAATGAGTACGTAAGGAGAGTACTTAACATACACGATATGCAGCTCGTAACGGAATTCGTCGCTCTGCAATAGTGTTGCGAAATGGCGGATGAAGGGTTAATGTTACTTAAAATAAGTAAACGATTTATGAACATTGATAAATAATGTATGTAATTTTTTTTATTGAGTTTAGCACTAAGAAAATTTGCATTGGAATTAGAAAAATGGTATGACAGCTCTTAAAAAAAAAAACGAACAACTTATTTTGGTTTTTAAATGTAAGATAGTTAGGCCAGGTAGCAACAAACAATGTTTGAAATATGTTAAACACCTGGCTATGTAGAAACTTTGTCGTCTTTTTGTTACATTCAAAGGTTTCTCATCGTAAAGACACGCTATGTAGATACCCAGCTGCCTACCTTCTAATGTTTTTGTCTGGTAAATAACAACGGCTATACAATGCATAGAAAACAATTGAATTTACGGGTAGAAATTCTTGCTCAATTTTCCCGCAAAGAAATAAATATTCGTCAATCATGAGGTGAGAGTGAAAATTTATGTTCATTGTTTTATTTTGTAAATTAATGTCAGAACTTTCAGCAAGTTGACATTTTGAAATGATTACCATGTATCGATCAATTTCTTTAGAAGTTTATAACAAATTTATTTCTTTACAAAGTTAACTAGGTATGGTAAATTTCTTTGAATCACAAAGCAACCCTTTCAGAATTATGCATTAATTATTTTAAGGTAAATGAGGACTCTTCATGAATTTCGTTTATCTTCGTCCGTCATCTCCTGCCCACTTTTGTTTTCAGATAAAATTAGATGCAAATAGCTAAAAATAAAGTGATTTATTTTTCCGATCCTTTGAGATAGCCTCAAACGAAAAATATGTCTAGATATATCAGTATGTATCGCGTAATACTCACTTTACTTTCGTGACTACCTTCCGATAAAAGTTGGAATACGGGAACTGAAGTAAATAGAGGTAGTTGCCATTACAACGCTATGCTTGTCAAGTGGATTGACGAGGAAGTCTAAGGGCCTGTCCTAATTGAAAAGTGATCGCGCGTCCGAGCATCGAGCGATCATACAATGTTCTCAGTTTGAACGATCCGTCCGCGTTTGAGTATATTATGACGATCGACTTGAAGACACGCGAATCTCTTTCCAATTAGGACAAACACTAAGTCTTGGCATGTTAAGCGACATGTTGCAGTGACCTTGAAGCAGAAAGCATAAAATAGAATGGCGCGTGAAAGCCAATTGAGGATGTCTCCATTGAGAAGCGGATGGTAGTAGGCTCCTTTTTTCTTGTGCCGTATCAGGTTTCCCCGACGTTGGCAACCACTTCTGCGAAGGCTTCTGTCGCGCGCCAGCCGAAACAACCCTCCACCGTTCCAACTTCCATTTTGTCACAAAATTTATACTCGTGGTTAGTATTCTGTCTAATATTTAACGCGACAGGTTGAGTGGTGGAAACTGTTCCTTTATTAATTTAGACAAGTTTGAAAGAATTATTTAGGATGATATTATATTCAAACCATTAGTGGACGAATATCTTTGGTGGCGGCCCCACACTCCGCTATGCGGCTACGCTGTTTTCCCTCAACTATTCGTTATGAGAGCGAACAACAAACGTCCTATCCTCACTTCGGCTGGAGTGCCAACATAGGACGGATAGGCGTACCTATTTGCTATTAGAGTTTATGCTTTATGCGTGCGAATATAGCAAATATTGCCGAATCAGCTCTCCACACTTCGTTGTATGCGGCCGAATAACGCGCATAACGAATAATGCATAGCGAAGTGTGGTGGCGGAATTATATACAGCTTATCTAAACATCTTTTGTGCTCAATGTTCCACACAGGAAGTAAAAAAAAATCAGTGATTATGGTTGGTTTTTTAATGCAATACTCAAAAATTGTCAAATTATTATGAAATATGTTTATATAAGTGTCTTTGTTTGGTTTAAATAATTGTTTATGTTCCAGTGGATGACTAGTTTTCTTCCTGCCTATACATACTTTCGAAAATTCGTTTCGCAAATTCAAATTGCCTACGACTACTGGAATACTTTTAACTCTAAGAAGGAAGAGGTCGGTTTTTTCGAAAATATTTACCCGACCGAGAAAGATAGCAGCAAGTATTTTATCGAGAGGTGAATTAAACGAAAAAAAAGTATTTGAAAGACGAATAAAAAAGTATACCATAGATTTTGTGATTAAAAAGATTATTCTATTCGAAATGTTAGTTTGTGTAGATTTTCAACATTTCTCCGAACTTTTTTTTTATTCTCCAATAATTTTATATAAACAATCTTCAAGAAGAGAAAGTCAGTCGGCCTGATTTGTTTCCGAAAATAAAATATTTACCTAGCTTAGTAACATAAATCTGATCGAAATAAAAATATCGGTATTTATTTTATTCATATCAAACAATCAAAGTATCCTTAGGAACATCGTCTTGTTTCTAAGATTTATTTCCTTTTTTCTAAATGCCCCTTTCTGATAATATCATTAAATTATCATTTCTCCGTTCAACGAACTTCAACTTATTATATTTAGGATTTTGTTTTTTTGTCGGCCAATCTTTTCACCACAGGAAAGACCATGAAAAGTTATGACTCGTCTGACCGTGCGCACTACCATATCCCACATGGAGAACCCTAAACAGGCTGAGATCAGGAGTGTCACGCTGTTAAAAGTAGACTCAAAAAATGAGGATACAGAAATGACACCTCTGAATGTGAGGAAACACAGGACCATAATCACCTTCTGGAGCGCCCAAATATAGAAGTAGGGTGCACTTGAGGACCTTGCTGATGCCAATTACTAAAGGCCATACATGTGGCTAACAATTGGAGATTCTTAGTCTGACTATCCGGACACGGAAAATAAGCAAGTGAAATATAACCGAATAAATTACGCTTATACTACCTCAAGTGTAAGTGTTTCAATGATCGAATATCGAAACAAAATATGTGATTCTCGTACAATGGAAATATGGAAAAATTGCGAGGAAAATATATTAAAAGGCGTCAAAAACTAAGTCTTCCTGCCCATAGGATGTGCCACAACAATGATCGTTATTTGGTTGTGGGTTACTGGAATTGAAGTAGACATGCTTATAATGAAGCAAGCTTTTTCATTGCAATAATTTTATAGTTTAATTTGGATGTTTAATTAGTTAAAATTTATTTCGAAAAATTTAAGAGCTGTTTGTGTTGGCCATGGTTTGGATAAACATTCCGCATAATTCGAGGAGTTTTAAAGGGACTTTTAAAATGTTTCAACCCAACCTTTGAAGTTATCGAACCACGTTTAAATTCAAACCGTATTAAAGCTAGCGCTGGGGCAATTCACGTAGGATGGGAAATTTAAACTATAAAGATCAACCATAAAGGTGATGTTGTTACAAAAGCTATCAACTCTTAATTGTAAGGGAACTCTTGTAAATCAGGTAAATTAAGCAGGAAGGTTACTAGATAATTTCCTTTTTGCGTACGAACTTATCAGTTCCTGTATAATCATAACTGTAAATATACACTTGAAATAATATTGTTGTTAACACAAAATTCATTACCTAGATTAGAGTCAGAGGTATCCCGTCAGTTTTTTGTCAGTATTTTGTAGACAAGAACTTAAGCTACTTACAGTAATTAGTTTCTGACAATGAAAACATGTTATCACAAAGCATGTTATAGGTGCAAAAGCTAACGTCCCGGTCGGTGGTAGGAAATTGAACTAATTCAAGAATGAATTAAAACAAACACAGTTGCACTTTCACGATATTTTATTGAGGCTCGAGCGCTTTCGTCTATCTCATGTAGACATTATCAAGAGACTCTTGATAATGTAGACGAAAGCGCTCGAGTCTCAATAAAATATCGTGAAAGTGCAACTGTGTTTGTTTTAATTCATTATAATGAACTTTCACTACGTAAATACACAAACCTTACAAAATCTAATTCAAGAAATTTGAATTATGAATTCTTCACAATATCATCATCATATATGTATCTGCCATTCTCCCCTGTCCATCGCTCGCCTCCTCCAGCTAGTTACCCCCATCGCCCTGATATCTTCCTACACGCCATCCATTCACCTCAGCCTTGGTCTTCCCACACTAAGTCTCCCTTCTGGTTTTGTATCAAGAATCTTCCTTGGAGTTCTGTCATCTTCCATTCGCTGGACATGACTCAACCATCGAAGCTGATGTATATTTTTATAAATTTTACACTGTTGGGTTCGCCGTAAAGGTTTTCCAGTTCATGGTTCTGATACTCCAAGTTCTAATATCACACAGAGGACCGAAGATTTTTCTTAGTACATTTCTTTCGAAGACCGGTAGGGCATTTTCATCTCTTCTGCTAAGCATTCAGCACCGTACACATGTACTGGCCTCAACAACGTTCTATATTGGTATTTCTTGTCAAAATATGAAATTTTGTGGATACTGAAATAGCATATTATTTTATTTCCCACAGTTATTCTTCTTTTGATCTCAATATCGTCGCTGGTGGCCACTAACGAGTCTAATTATATATTCTCCCAATATTTTTTAAACAAAAACTTTGGGTATCTACAGCCATAATTTACGCTTCAACTTTATTATGATTGCGTCACATAGAGATGGTTGATTCAATAATATATTTAACATGTTTTTACCGTATTATTTTTCAAACAGGAACCAAAGATAACAAATTGTTCTGAAACCTTGGAACAAAAGTAGTAGTTTACACATTCCTTTTTTTTTTAAATTCATTGAAAAACTTTTCAATTTAAAATGTAGAACAGTACAAAAAATAATAATGAATATTGTTATTTCGTTACTTTTGTTTCGCAAGTATTTATTGCTTTTTATTTTCTCTCGAGTTTTGCTTGTTTGTTTTCAATAAATTTAAAAGGCCTACTCGTACTTTCTTTGTATATCTTAGAATCGTTTCTCTACTTGATAATGTACTGCTACATTTGAGTATTTCAACTGTCGGCATTCTTTCGAACTGATTTTTAACGAAGAACAAAATATTAAAAAAATTGTGAACGATGTTTTTCTAAAATTGTATATATCCTAATAAATAATAGAAAATTAAAAATTATTACTGAATTATTGCAGGTTTGTGTGCCTCATAATATTGTATAATTTATGTTTTTTTTTTATGTATTCTGACTTCAATTAGGTAGGTATTATTAGAGTGAATCTGTACATGTATTTTTTTATTTTTAATTGAATTTTGATAAAAATGTGGACCACTCTATGATTGAATTATTCTGACAATTTGTCTGTTTTTATATTATAATTATTTTGAATTGCTTATGCACAGTTCTGTTAAACGTTGATTTTATTATTCTTATTGTCATTGTTTCATATCTTGTGATATTTTTACTTTCTTAATTTAATTAATTATAGGTGTTTTAACTTCTCGACTTTTTAATTCTGTTAATAATTTTATACTTTTGCTTAGTTCTTCTATGGTTTGTTGATTTCAGCTTTGATGTTTTCTGTTGCTTTAGTTGTTTTCATTTTTGTATTCGACATTCAATCGATATTGTATATTAATATATTATCTTAGTATTTTTTGTTAAATTTTGTTAAAAGCAAAATATTACCGTGTACTTACCAATAAATAAATAAATAAACAAATCATAATAATAAATAAAATGAGTATTTTGTGGATGGAAAGGTTCTTGTGAAACAGCTACAGAATATCGGATTTTTGAGTCACTTGGTAGAGGGATCATCTAATATCTACTTGATCGTAGCATCGTAGGTATCTTTTTTTTTCAGTTAAGTATTAGCTGCGGATGGTGCATCTTCTTACTCTACAGCACGATCAATGGTTGGATTTCTGAATTCCCGCCAGCATGTAACTTTAATATGAACTGAGCCTAAACTGTCATAAGAAGCAAGATAGAGAATATAAAATTTATATCCCGACCGTTTTATTTGTGGTCGATTATGAGGAAAAATAAAGCTTCTTTAACAAAACTGAAATCTTGATTAAATCATTTGATTAAAACCGGTGCTACCAAAAAAAATATATTCGTAACGTTGAAGCAAGAAAAATGAAGGGTAAAAAAAAACAACTCCTATATTTTTTTTAATAAAGAAGGAAAAGAATAACAATTGAGGTATCAAAGTTAATTTGAGTGTGATGTTATTTTTGCTGATAAATTTAAGAAATACAATTAAAAATGTAATAAAAGCGGGAGTACGAAGTGGCCCGAACAAAAGTCATTAAAGAGAGGGGCCACGCAATGAAAAAATAATATTTATTCTCAGGTTATTCAATTTTTCCGCGTTCCACTTTGCAAGTCGCTCGGCCTAGCGGTGAAATATTGTGTTCTTCTAAATAAGGAGGTACCTCTCTACTATCGTTATCTTGTGTGTTATGACACGGTGAAAATTTACTTGGTCTACTCTTTGAATCTTTAAAAGATTTGACACTTAAAAGAAACCTCAACACAATAAACTAATCAATAATTTGATTTTAACCAAACAATTCCTTCTCTGTTTTTTGAAGGGTCTTCATTCTTTGATCTACAATTTTTCCACTTTCGCATTCTATTGCACCAAAATAAATCTAGAAACATGGACCAAGTGACGCTTAGTTAGAAGGTAGGTACTAATATATTTTTCAAACTTCCATGCAGGGTTTTCAAAGATATTTTCAAACAGTTTCTTTAACTTTTACGCCTCTACGAAGAATAATAATATATATATGTGATTCCTTTTCTGCTTTGAATGAGTGTAATTATGTAGCGTTACTGTGTAACTCAATATTTTATTTTCTCTTGTATGTTTCTTTGATTATTGTTTTTGTTGTTTTTCATCACATTTCTTTTGTACATGTTTTATATTGTTAATGACACATAGCCGTGAATAAATAAATGAATAAATAAATAAATAAAATATGGAAAGGAATGAAAATGAAGAGAAATAAAAGAATGTGGTATGGAAGTAAGTGTTGTGACAAAGATGAAAGTTAATAAGTTGACATGGTTTGGGTATGTGGAAAAAATGGATGCAACAGAATGACAAAGAGCTGAAATTCATAAGGCTGAAAGAAAAGGTGTAAGAAAGCGTGGCCTATCGAGAATGAAGATCGAACACATCGATTCCGTCCTCAAGGCAGGCCAGGTAAGAAGTAAGAGAAATAGGAGAGGGTGTATGAGAAGTGTTATGTCGGTGGAAGAAGCGAAAGAAGTATGCTTGGATAGAAAAGAGTGGAGGTCCGTTCTCTCTGCCTACCCCTTACGGGACATGGCGTGATGGGTAAAAAAAAAACTTTTACCTGCGGTTTCGTGAGGAAGGGAACGTATGTTCTTTGTTTCCTTGTATCAATGTTCAAGATTCTTTGTGTGATTTTTTATTTGTATCTACAACCAGGATAAGAAAACTTTCAATGATTCACTCGTCCAAAAAATCTATTCCTTATAACAAATTCGTACTTACTACTTGCTCTTATTCTCTGCATATTTTGAATAGTCACATCACCTCGTTGATAATTTTTGAATCTCTATTTTACAGCAGTAGGTATAGCAGATTTTCAAAACGCCTTACTGCTCTATTACGTAACCATATTATATCTCGAGATTAACGGTTATCAATTTTCAATGGTTACTGACCATAATTATTTTGGGCTTGAGTTATGTGATTTGTTTTGAGTGCGAATTATTAGTTCCATTTGATCACCTTGACATATTTTTTTTTGTTAAAAGCCTGCAAATTGATGGAAAAATACAGTGTATTTAGATAGGCACCTTTATTTATTTGTTATATTTTTTTAAGATGATAAAATTCTAACACGTAGGTACATTTGTTAGGATATAGGGACTGTGAGTGACAGCTAGGCATTGATGCAAAAAAATCTTTCATTTGGGGCTTATGACCCTCGCATTAGCGGCTGGTTTAGTTGCCATTTAAAGAAAAATAAATTAATCGAATTCTTTGGTTACGTACCTGCCTACTCTTATTTGTATGCCTGGTCATTCAACATGAGATTCAAAGAAAGCGATTTAACGATCCTATGTGCAGGATGGCTAGTGACAGGCCCCCATTGTTGGTGCAGATAAACCGATTGCGAATCGAAAGAAGAAGAATTTGCAGGATATTCTAAAAAAGCGATAACTCTACTTATGTAGTATATAAATAATAAATAAATAAACACTATTCTATACAAATGTGTCAGTATAGTATAGCCGGCGGAACTTATTGCCTGAGGCAATTTTTTATAGTCAACCGGCCCCGTTGAATCTGAGACAGGTCAACACTTAGAAAGACTCTGACCCGATCAAGAATCGAACCCGGGACCTCGTGATCTGAAGTCCACGCCTATATCTCTAGGCAAACAAGGTCGGTGATGAAAATAACAGTCGAATTTTCATACGTCACCTGTAAAATAACAGAATAAGAATGATCTATTATACAAAAGAAAGTCGGGTTAGTGCGAACACTGATATCTTGAGATCGGCTAAACTGATTTTTATGATGTTTGATTTATTGGATTCCTCTCCCCTCCGAATAACAGAATAACTATTCAAAAGTTGAAAAATGCATTCCAAATAATATAATAGTAGTAACGGATTTCCTGCGACGCCAACGCCATCTATGAAAAATTATATAAAAACAACATTATTGTTTACCTTACAATCATTGGCATTAAAAGTATTGGTACGTAGATGTTTTTGATGGAATATTTTTAGATCTTCCAGAAATAATTTATTGACATTCAAACATATTATTTTGTATAAACTACAAATTTGAAATCAATATTCATAGTAAGGACTACAGACAACGTCTGTCGGGAAAGCTAGTCGTAATTAGAAAAACCAAAATTTTGTGATATTGAGGAGCTTAAGCTGAGAATACAAATTTAATTGAAATATTGTTAAATTATTAAGGCTGAGTATAATAACAGGGTCTATTTTTACGATTCACGTGTCCATAATATTTTAGTAGGCGGATATATTCACATCAAAATTATGTTCCCTCGATTTTTTAACAAAACGTTTTGTTTTATATCCAACTGTCATTATCTGTATAATAACTGTCTTTTACAAACGCAGTTCTGTTAGGACAATGAAATACGTTTTATTATGGATTCACATTGTTTGAAAAAAAAAATGCGGAAAACTTTTATTTAAATAAAATCTGGAAAAGTTCTCAAAACACCGAGATGTTTGTTAAGCTCAAACATAATCCATTGTCCTCCTGTTTTTTCATTTTTAAATATAGGCAAGCTGCTACAATAGTGAAAAAATAAATGAATATTTTATTTATTTATTTATTTATTTATTTTATTAATTTTATAAAGTTATATAAAATCTTTTTATATATCTTATAACAATTATTGTATTATGTAACAACTTATCACTATAACAATTCATTACTGATGTTCGATTTTTAAATGGAACAAACCACTTCGGGCGTACGACCGTCTTCTACTGTTATTTCGAAGGCTGGCTTAGTGTGATCACTTTTTCGTTAACAACGTTCGCCATTAGGTGGTAATGTTTAAGTCTCCGAAACTCCTAATCAAGAGAATTCTCGACATGTTCAACATGTCGTAAAATCTCATGTATTCAACAAGTAGATATTTAATAATTAATGAAATATAGAGATTAAAATTGGAAATTATTGAGAACAAGAGAGCAACCAAATTTAAAGACTGCGACTGCTGTCATGTATTTGGTGCCAGGATATGAATATATCCATTTTTGTTAATGTCTCATATTTATTGCCTATTGGCTTTGTTGGTGCACGACGTTCTTATTATGTCTAGATTCTTGATTAATTTTCGTAAAGATCTAGTCCTGAAAAACGGTCACAAGAATCTAGACATTACAAAAAAAATGGTTTCGTATGGTTTAATTTCGTTGTAACAATTTCATTATAAAATTTATATGCATACTCTCTCTTTTCAATGCAGCAGCTATCAACCATCCATCCATACGGGCTGACGACAGGTTTATACGGTTGTACCGCTGATGCTCCGGCGCCAAAGCCTCGTTAGTTTTCCAGGAGAGGGTACCACTTTCAGGTCATGTATTTTTCTGTGTGTATTGTTAAAAAAAAACAATCTGGGCTCGCCTAAAGTGAACATAAATACACTTTCAACATCTTTCACAGACAGCAAAGTTTAAATTGTGAAAGTGCAAATGGTCAGCACCGGGCTTCGTACCTACGAACATCAATACGCTGCATTTAATAAAATTAAATTTGAAATGGTTCGTTAAGTTTATTTTTGTTCACTTTGAGTGAACACAGATTCACTAAAAAAAATGAACCACGTTTAGTAGTGGTCAGTTTTTTGTCTTAAAAACGTGAACATACAATTTATTTATACACATTTTTAATCTTTCTTGGGACTTCTTAAGACAACACAGTGAGTATATTATAATATTTTAATGGAAATATATTTTATTCTATGGAAATGTATTTTATTTTTGAAGTTATTCTGAAGTTCCACAGATTTATAACGGGTTATAAAGTATGTCTAATATAATGCACAGTGGGTAGGTATCTAAATATATGCGAATGTCTCAGTGAAACGGTCTTTTATATCAATGTGCAGTGTTCCTTGGAAAAATAATTTAAATTTCTAGTAGGATTGTGTTGTGCTGCACAGTGCACACTCTGCGGCCGTGACGTGAGTGAGTTATTGTGACCCGGCACTACTTCCATGAATCATAAAACTGCTTTTCTTACCCTCCATTCGGCTCTGTTACCTAAAGCCAGCTGATTCGTTTCGTGGCTTTTAACTTTTTATATCCCATTGATGATATTATTCCAGTTGATAGAAATAGAACAGGGATTTTATTAAATCCCAAACTGTTTTTTAAACCAATATATCAAAAACATAGGCTATTTTAGTTTCATATGCTTTCGCAGATACCTAAGCAGATTTTTAAGTTTCCACCTCACACAGTTTTTGAATTTCAAACTCCTATATTTATTTCAGTACCTACATCTCATTTCCAGCCCTAAGAGACAGTAAGAATCAGCACCATTAGGGATATATGTAATGTAAACAACGTTGTGAGATGGGGAAGAAGCAGGCGAAGACACTGGAGGGATCATGTCAGCCGAATGGGAAACGACATTGTGGCAGCTGACGGTATTCCACAAGGCAGAAGCCTGCCAGGTAGACTGCCCAAGGTGGCAGGACAGCTGGCAGTCGGTGTCCGCGAAAGGATTAACTGACCAAAACAAATCGCAACATCTAGAAGAAAAACAAGAAGAAGAAGATCTTATTTCTTTTGAAATGGGACTGGTGTAGTTACAAAACAAGGCGATCAATTTGTGATATTTATTTATACACCGTAAACTAGTTTTCGAGAGCGACTCGACACCCTTCTTCAGATGGATAAAGACTAAGGAAAAGAAACTAATATATGTTGTACCAAACCCAAATTGGCACTGTTGAACTACAACCAAGCACCCTCGTCTGAAACTACCAACGATATAATTTGTGAATGATGTTTTCAATATTTGATTGAAGAGTCTTTGCAACTATGTATATTAGATCGTGGTCTTTTTGGATTTGCTGTACCCCATCAAGTGTTGTAGCTATGTCATTGTGTTGTATTCTGGATTCGCTCATTCTATTGACGTTGTCATTCCAGGTCCTTCTTCTATCTTTACCACATCGTACAATGTCTTCGGGTCCCGGAGGTCTACATGATATATGTATATTCTATCTCTCAGCTGTAAGTGCCCTTTAGACCTTTATCTCTGATGTTCTTAATCCTGAAAGGGCCAGTTCTTGTTTTAACTATGATTAATTTACTACACATCTTGTAGATTATGACCTTGTTTTCAGTTCTAATTCGTTCGTTTTTCCAGATTTTTTTTTGTGAAACAACCAGAAGTGACAGCTGCATTATTGGTCTGTTCTTTAACTTCAGAGTACAGATAACCGTGTCTACATACAATATTATTTAATATTGGAAAATCAAATAAATTTAATCTACTACATTTGGTGAAAGCAAAACAAACAGAGATATATTGGGACGGAATGGTAGACATAAAGGTACGTCTATAGGACTAAATACTGTGATCTTCGTGTCTTCATAAGGGGAGGTATGTGCGTGGGCCCACACTATATAGATAGGGAGGATTTCCGTTTGGTTTCCCCATTCGATGTATGTCTGTGTACAATTAATCCTAACCCACAACTATTAGTTCTTGTGGCGGGTTACGTATGATGCCTGTATTATTTATTACATCCCAAGTGTCTTGGTAAAAGGTCTGTACTGGATACATACCCACATACCTATATACATATTCCTCCTTCTATCTACAAACATAGTATGTGAATAATAAATTATAATGATGTATCTGTGTGATCACGTTAATGTTTTCTTGTTATATGTTAATTGCGTAACTATTCTACTAACAGGAAAGTCCTTCATATGTTTAGATAATCCTTTCAAAATACTCCTTGAAATAATTTTTATTATATTTTATTGTGTTTTTTTTTCTTATTGTAATTATTTTTTTTAAAGCTGAGTTTGTAGGCGACGTATAATGTGAATTTGAATATTTTCATTAGCTTCAAAGCGCTAAAGTAAGGTAGACAATATATTTAAGTAAAATGTAGTTCTTGGTTTTTACCAAAAAAAAACATTTTTTATGATGCATTTGTACGTACTCACTCTAAGTGATATACTCATTGTAAGCTGGAAATGGTCGGCAACGGCGATTTATTAGGTATAATGTCGCCAACTGAACCACTTCACTGTTTTGTAAATGTCTGATATTTTGCAAACATTTGCATTAAGTTTTTTCATTCCAACCTTGGCCGTATTCATGCTCGACATTGATTATACCGATTTCATACTTTTCTTAAATAATTAACAATGTTTAGTGGCGCTCAACGTTAGAATGAGAAATACGAGGATTCCCTGAAAACATGCGAGAATAATATGGGGGAGGCTATTGCGATTATGATTTTTTATCGTGACGTCACTCCGAATAAAAAAAAACGTTCGCAATCGTCGCCGCAATAACCTTTGCTACGGGCCTCGGTTCCCTTTCTGGGGATTTGTCCGAATAATCGGAACATTCGCTGATAACATACATACTACAGACAGCATTTCAGTGTTTGGTGAGTCGTAAGTTCTCTTGGCAGTCCAAGGAATTCTTAGCATGTGACGCCAGCACCATATTTAAAAACCATCAATCCATGCTCTATCACGGGCTGCTATTGTCCATATTTCAGCTCAGCGGAGAAATATCGGAAATATTTTGGTGCGAATTTTGGTGTAGGTACCTAATTATTAGATACTAGAGGTCCTCCCCAGCTTCGCACGGGTAGATAGATACTTAAAAATAATTTAGTTTTCAGACAGATCCCTAACTTTTTCAAAATATTTTATAGCATAAATATGTTAATCTGGAATAATTGCATTGCAATGTATCGTGTCACGTCACTTTACCACCGTGACTACTTTGCGCGGTATTTCTACTAAACTTGACACGACTCCCCTCAGCCCTCCCCGGCTCCCATACGCACTCTGCATCGGATAAGTTGAGATGATAAGAGACTATGCTTTTTTTTCCAATACTCACATTTTTAAACTCGTGATAACTTTCGAATGGAATATCCGAATTGAATAATTCAAAAAGTTATACAAACATATTGAAGCAGACTTGAATATGAACTAATTTTAATTTTAATAAGGAGTAATACCAAGATACCAATAAAGAGCTTTTTCTAAAGGTGACATTTTATTGGGTTTTTTTAAATAAAAAAACACTTATTGTGGCATAACTATAATAGTTAGACATATGCTGTCGCGATACTTTTTGTAAATAATGATGTCTTCTACAAAATTGTAGAACATTGTTTTATTCTATCATCATTAGTTTTCACAGCGTTCGCGATAAAAAGAATATTTTAGGTAAATTTTTTACACCTTGGGTTACATTATTGAAGTTTTCGTAGGTTACCCACTTTTTTTTGGAAATTAAATATAGCCTATGTTCACCGCCGATATTGTAGCTTCCCAAAAGTGAAAGAATTTTTCAAATCGGTTCAGTAGTTTTGGAGCCTATTCGAAGCAAACAAACAAACAAACAAACAAACAAACAAACAAACAAAAAATCAAATCTTTCCTCTTTATATATTAGTATAGATTCTACGTTCTTTCCATATTTCATTGAAGCCAGTGATGGAGTTTTATGGTATACAGTTTCTCACGATTTCTAGAGCATGTAACCAGTTTGACATTGGAAGGAAGTTTTCATGATCAATAATCTTCAGTTTGGGTTTTGAAGCAGCAGGTATTGGACACCTGCGAGGTGGTGTAAAGGAGTGGATCGGAAGTGTTTGGGTCACAGAGCGGCCAGCACGCGAACCATGGGCCACGACCCTCAGTTATGAGGTAACGTAGGGGTTTCTTTAGTCGTCGGACCATCGTATTTGTGGCCTCCCTGGGTTTCTGCTACCGGTTCTCGGTCTCCACTTCAGGGTTCTTTTTCAAAATATAATACTTCAGGTAAAAACACAATTACATCGACTGCATTCTGGTAAAAGGCTTTAATCCACATTTTTTCCAAAATTGGTTTCATTATTTCAGTGTGTCTCAGACACATTCTGGTTAAAGGATTTAAGCCGCAAACACTTCTTTCCTACATAAAAACGCAAATGATTGCAAAAATAAGGACCTAAATATTAAATATGACTCGACTCGAAAGAATTTTTGCCAAATTTTGGCAAAATTTTACGTGATTTTACAATAAAATGCTGATTAGCTATACTTATAGCGGATCCAAGCATTGACAGATCTTCTCAGTAATAATTAGAGCAAAAGTTTTCGGATAAGTAACGTGCGTGGCTTCCTGTGTCTTGAATTATTAAATAGGGTAGTAAGTAATTAAAAATTCCGGATGGCCTGTGTAAAAAAACGCCTTTTGTTGGTCGTATTTTAATTATTATTATTTCACATCACTGCAGTATTATCTCACACCAGTGCAGTCGATCGCTCTATATGTAGGTACCTAATAATAATAAAAGGGTCTTTGATTTTTTGTGTACATTGTTAGACACACAGTCTACAGGTAACAATAGATATTTTTTGTATGTGTGAACTGACCGAATGCAGAGAAAGTGTGTTATATTTATAAACTCCGGAAGACGCGAGTGAACTATCAACCCGTGTATTTATACCATTCGGGATAAACGCGGAAGCGTTAATCGAATTCATATACCCTGATTTTTGATATCAAATATTATAGACAACGCGGTGTGCGCATCTCACGATTTTTTATTGACCTTTGATATCGAATTTTATAGGCACTGCAGTGCGAGCATCTATTTCTTGGAAAGTTGACCCATGAATCCTTGATTAAAAATTTAATTATATTGTTTTATTTTATTTTTGACACATCAAAATGATGTATTATCGCAGTATTTTGAAGATCACTATATAGCTGATCAATTTAGATATAAAAATGGATGTTTTTGATAGCTTAAACACCTTGTATCTACGTTACTAGTTTAAATATCACGTTAGATCGATTATCTGATTGTAAAATAATAAAATTCATGCTTTCGTGGCAAATTACGATCTATTTAGTCATTATTAATAGTTTAAAACATAAATACACGTATTTTAGGAAGTAAATTGAATTTACCTATAAGAATTAAATACTGCGTAGTTTTTGGAATAAAAATGATGCGCAATTATTAATTTACTACGCAGTTTCTTGGATTTGAGACAGTGATTGCCAACTGGTGAAATATGTTCAAAATATTGTATTATTATTTTTATTGTAATTTGTAAATAATGTACTTTAGTGGTTATAAACTAGGTTAAACTATCACTGTAACTCTGGTTTTTCCTAGATAAATAATAAAATGTATTAAATAATCCAAAATGACCAGAATAGAGAAACTATTGTAAGATCATGTATGTAAAACTTGATTTAATTGATAAACAAATTGTATAGCTCTGTTTGATTGTTCAATAAGAACATATTATATGCAAATTTACATCGAAATAATCAATTTCGAGATGCCACTTTTTTAGTAAAAATTTTGTGTTGGCACTCAAGGTTATTGAGTGGTCGATTCCTGGACGGAATCAATAAAATTCGGCTGGAGACGTCCGATCCGTTTCCAATTGTAGTCGATTTTTATACCTTTTATATAAATAGTGCACGTTGAACTTTTGGTGTTCTTAATCAATTATCACGAATACCTGCAACATCTCATCGATAAATGCTTAATGTTCATATGCCCTAGTTATAGATACTTGATTGTTATATACTGATGACATTGTATCTTGTATAGTTTGTAAGATATTTAACTAAATGTCCGAATTTCATAGTAAAAATTTTGGGTGAATTTTTAGAAAATGGAGGCCTGTGATTGGTCAAAATAAACAATGATTTTGATTGGTTTTCTGTTTTTGAGATTTAGTATAAATAAAGGCGCAGTTGTAAGGCAGATAATCAGTTCGAATTGTGAATTACTCGTCGGAACACTTTGGAACTCGTGATCTCGCCGGACATCTGCCTTCAGGAATACACCGCTAGTTTCATTTCTACCCTCTCATTTCCCTGGTGATCTGGAGCCTCTCTATTGGACCAGCTGCTGCCCTGAGTCAATCATCCATATTGGTCGTAGCCTTGTCGGTTACAGCCTGTAAGTTAATTATGTCCGTGTCAGATTCCGTGTGGGGCCGCTCCGAATTTACCCCCGCCCGCGCCCCAATTCTCCTCTCATGACATAAGTTCTAATTAAGTTTAAGAATGTATGAGGATCTAATAGGATTTATTTAAATACTTTATAGGTATGCTATAGGAGAAGCGAAACAAAAGTGGTCTTATTTATTTCCCATGTGAATATGGATGAACTCTTTTAACTCTATCTACTAGAAAATTCTAATCTCTTAAGCTCTCCAACAACCAGTCATCCGAACAACATATATCCCACATAATATATCCCTACTGTTATTATCAATATATTATATATTTCGGATTTTTTTTGTTTCATATACTATATAAATGGAACATTGTTTTCCTTTTCCTTATATTATATTTCTGACTGTTTTGTGGGTAGACGTCCTAAGTTGTCACACAATAATTATTAGAGTCAAAAGATTATACATATATTGTGTACATCAGAATTCATCAAACTGCTGTTACCTTCTATAGGTAAATATTTCACTTCAGATGTTCCGTTGGAAGATGATGAAGGGTAACTGAACTGGCTGAAGAACGCTTTAGAGATTTCACAGTGTGTGACAGGACACTTCAATTACGGCATCTCAATATTACTTTAAAAGAAAAGTAAAGTAATATTTTATTCATCTTTGCATGTTTGGATTTCTTGTGAATTTTCACTGTAAATAATGCAACAAAAATATTATATGCATCACCGTCCAATATTTGTCAAAGAAATAACGGTTCATAGTTCTCTACCCACGATTCAGAAGAAAACCATGTTTAGTATTAAAGAGACTGAAATATTTAAAATATATGTAGTTAATTTACAATAAACTTTCAACCAGTTATGACTTAGGTCACGAGAATTGAAATGCATTTAAATATGACCAAATAACCACCTTCTTCGCTTCAAGTGAGGAACATATTAATTATGATATCCAGATCTGAGAAGGTATCAAAAAAAAAATTCTAAGATTTGCTTGATATTAACCATGATGTCGACGGCCTTAAAAACCGTATACAAAGAGTATCACTAAAGTGAAAGTGTAGATACTTTGAAGCTTAAAGTAATTATGATGAATCGTATAGAGGCATTGATAGAGAATATCAGTGACCAGCATCAAGAGAAAAAGAAAAATACTACGCAGCATCAAATATAATTGCTTCACTTAATAATGAAGGGAAAATTGAAGGAAGACGGGTGTGGATGTTGCTTAGAAATGTAAGGCAATTTACCGTAAGTAAGCAAATGCTTGAACTTTTCCGGATAGCTCTGTATAGAGAAGCCTACACCACAGTATCTTATGATATAAAAGAACGTCGGCTTAGTGCGCACACTTATAACTCGAGATCAGCTGAACAGATTCTTTCGATGCTTGGTTTATTGGATTCTCCTCCGCTCCGGATAACATAATAACTATTTGAAAGTTGAAGAATGCATAAGTAAATATAATATTAAAGTTAGTATGGAACGGATTTCCTACGATGCCAACGCCATCTATGAAAAATTCTATAACAACAAAATTATTGTTTACCTGACAACCATTGATATTAAAAATATTGGTAACTACGCAGATTTTTGATGGAAATTTTTCGAGCTTCAAAATAATTTTTTGACATTTAAACATATAAATTACAAATTTGAAAGCAATATTCATAGTATCTAAAAGACAACATCTGATAGGAAAGCTAATAATCCTATAAAAGTTTCTTAAAACACACTTAGAGAGAAAATCATTAATTAAATATGTTGACAACAATACATTATATTATTATAAGAAGACTAAATTCATTATTCAATTCCAAGATGAAAATGGTTCTACTTGTATTTTCTGTTTGAATTGTCTACAATTTAATAACAATGAGACGATACGAATTATGATTTATTCTTCAAGGCTGAAAAATGAAATAAATTAGTCGGAGAAATAATAAATGTGGGGCGGCCGCATCACCATCCAGGGGCAGGGGTGTTATTATAATTATGATAGTAATAACGCAAAAAATATTTAATTAAATAATTCCCATTGTCATTGAACGTAAAATATTTTGAATTATAACCGGAAAAAAGGAACCGAAATATCCTGCCGTCAAGAGAAATAAGAATAAAAAAATCTGAATCCCGATGTTGAGAGTTCAGGTTAATTACTCCTGATATAACGAAATTAGCTGTAGGTACCTACTGTAACAAAAAAAACGTTATATAGAACATTCTGATCTATAACCGGTAATAAGTTGCTTGTACAAAATAATCCGAAGGATGCATACTTCCAGGCAGACCACTTAAGAGGTGGAGAGATAAATAATACTGGAAGACCACATCACGGGAGAAACATCATCAGGAGCAAAGAAGTAAAAAGAAGAAGAAGACGCTGTATTGAAGTTTAGTCTAGCAAGGAAATTTACAATTATTTTCATATTTGGTTGCAAATACACAGATGAACATTTTTTGAAACGTCACACACCTAATCACAAATTACTTTTTCAATCATTTCCTAAAAGAGGGCTGTGAAGCAAGAGCCATGGCAGGAAACTCCTCCAATCCTTCATGTCCTCTGCAGCCTGCAAGCGTTTTTTTTCTAATCAAACGGACCCGTCAGGTTTATTATGAGTCGTTAATTTCATTTCTCACACAAATCACTCTTTGAGGGTGGAATGCCTAATTAATAAAAAAAAATATTTCCATGGTTAAACATTTCTGCTAATGAAAAATATGAACTCAACTTTAGACAATTTCAAAATCGATGACAGTTCGTAATACGAAGAAAAATGTTATGCGGATTCCGTTTTTCGTGAGCAAAATGAAACTTCGCTAGTTATACTAAGAATTTTGTTACTTCGGTATTCGTTATGAATAGATTTAGCGTTTTGCGTTTTCACGTGAAAGCGGATAGAAAGCACCTCTGAATATTTTTTTCGCTCAGGTAAATAATCAAAGAAAATATTTCTCGGCCAGTTTGTGTATCTTCAATGAGATCTATTGTTATTTGCAATATACCTACCTACCTATTATTATTTTCATAGCAATCATTTATAAATTGAAACTTGAAGTGATTATTAATTTTCCTATTATTATGTTCACTTATGCATGAATACCTTCTTTACCTGTTTCTTCTTTCTGTCTTAACTATGTTTTAAGCATTTGTTTTAAGTTTCTTTTGCTTTAGGAGGACCCCATGACAACAGTTTCTTTGTTCATTCCTCAGCCAGGAATCTACTGGAAGATTGCTGGAAGCTATTCAATAGCAAAATACTACAATTCTTGGCACTACAGCTCATTGTCAATATTTTTTTTTAGGTTTCCGTGCCTACTATTCACTGGGCATGCCCTATACCTTGATATATGATTATAAAAGACTTATGGTTCCTGGCAAAGACACTTCAGATTATAGTAGTCGATTCTCCGTGTTCTATCTTCCCAATAAATGCTCAAAAATTATTCTTACCACTGTCCCTTGTGTCGAGTGGTCATTATTCAGCAACATTTCAGGAAAACGTTTATGCACAAATTGAAAAATCGGAACATGAAATTATTGTGCATGTAATGGAATTTTGTTGACCTTTAAATTTATTCGATTGCCCACAAATGTATAAAACTACAGATCGCGTTATCGAAAATTACGATGGAAATCGTTTTTGCTATTTTTACGAGCGCAATTCTGTTACTTTGACTACTCCGTTTTATTGTACCCGTATAATAATATAAAACGTTTAAATTATAACAAATTGGATGAGAGAAATCGATCGATAAAATCCTTTATAGATCTAATAAAATGCTAAAGAGATACGAAGTTTTGGGGAGTCGAATAAATTGTATTACGTCTAAAGTGACAAATTTTATTGAAGATAAATTAATAAGAATGGTTGATGAGATGATTTGGTACATAATGTTAGCTCAGTTTATGACACAATTTTGACATTTTATTTCATTGCCAGCCGTAAAATATCCAATTGGCTTATTTTTTTTTATTTCTGACGCAACAAATATTTATTAAAAAGGAGTAGCCAAGTATGCATGAAAGAAAAGCAATCTTCACTAAGATAAAATTCTTGGCATATAGGAAGGACAAATCGATTATAAGTTTATGGACTAACTTCAGTGTTAATATTTTTTTTTTTGGGGAAATATGTTGGTATAATACATTTTTAAAGCCTTTTTAAGACTCATCATCATTGACGAATATTACCTAGTTTGTGAAAAGGGGTTTCTGTCTCGGTCAGCTTTTCATCAACGCATCTTATTTCTGTAAAATCATGTATAGTATATAGTGGAACAATGAAAGTTGTCTTCCGTCAATGATTCTCTGATTGTCGTTCTTGCTTTAAAAAGATGGAACTTTTTCCTTCGAGCACATAACCCAAAGAGGACGTTGTCGGATTTTGCTATTTAAAAACAGGTCCAGCAAGTCTTGTACCTGCTTTTTTATTTATTCATTAATAGATTGACGATTGATTAGTAGTTTTGAATGTAAGGATAAGAACGTAGGTAGTGAGTGAGGACCGAGCGAGTGATGAAGATTTATAATAAGACTAGAGGTCCGCCCCAGCTTCGCACGGGTAGATAGATACTTAAAAAAAATTTAGTTTTCATACAAATCCCTAACATTTTCAAAATATTTTATAGCATATTATGTTAATCTGGAATAATTGCATTGCAATGTATCGTGTCACGTCACTTTATCAGCGTGACTACTTTGCGCGGTATTTCTACTAAACTTGCATGATTCCCCTCAGTCCCCTTCCCGCTCCTGTACGCACTCTACATCGGATAAGTTGAGATGATAAGAGTCTATGCTTTTTTTTCCAATAACTACTGGGGTCATGTAATTAAACTCGTGATAACTTTCGAACGGAATGTCCGAATTGAATAATTCAAAAAGTTATACAAACATATTGAAGCAGACTTGAATATTAACTAATTTATTTTAATAAGGAGTAATACCAAGATACCAATAAAGAGCCTTTTCTAGAGGTGACATTTTATTGAATTTTTAAAAATAAAAAAACACTTATTGTGGCATAACTATAATAGTTAGACATATGTTGTCGCGATACTTTATGTAAATTATTATGCCTTCTACAAAATTGTCCTACATTATTTTATTCTATCATCATTAGTTTTCACAGCGTTCGCGATAAAAATAATATTTTAGGTAAATTTTTTAAACCTTGGGTATCATTATTGGAGTTTTCGTTGTTTACCCAATTTTTTTTGGAAATTCAATAAAGCCTATGTTCACCGGAGATAGTGTAGCTTCCTAAAAGTTAAAGAATTTTTCAAATCGGTTCAGTAGTTTTGGAGCCTATTCGATGCAAACAAACAAACAAAAAATCAAATCTTTCCTCTTTATATTAGTATAGATTAATATGAAGAAAACATATGTAGTTATATGTTAACTGTATGTACATAATAATTGTTATAAGATATATAAAAAGATTTTTATATAAAAATAAATAAATAAATTTAAAAAAAATCAACACAAATAGTAATAATCAACAAAATAATCAGCAACTAGAGTTGTTTAATCAGCAACTATTGATTTGTTACTGCATTTTTGAGTATTTTTTATTCTTACTCTCTCTTTCTCTCTCTCTGTTGTAGACAACAACAGAGAGAGAGAAAGAAAAAAATCAACACAAATAGTAATAATCAACAAAATAATCAGCAACTAGAGTTGTTTAATCAGCAACTATTGATTTGTTACTGCATTTTTGAGTATTTTTTATTCTTACTCTCTCTTTCTCTCTCTCTGTTGTAGACAACAGAGAGAGAGAAAGAGAGAGTAAGAATAAAAAATACTCAAAAATGCAGTAACACATCAATAGGTTGCAAAACCAAAAATGCAGCAGTTTTATGAAAAATAATACTCGTCTCATAGCCACTAGCCATTATTTTAAAGAAACTTCAATATTTTCGAGCACCAAAAACTCAAAAACAATGATATGAAATGACAAATTATAATATTACTAGATTTTTTAAAGAAGTGAATCAGTTAGGTCTTTAAAAAAACATAATATGTGATCAATCATTGCTATCGCAAAAACCAGTGACGTATAACCTTCGAGAATATAAGGCATACTTGAATGAAAAATGTCCTTTAATCAAAAATGGTCTCGAATAAACAAAAATCAATAAAACAACCAATTCTTTTACCATTATTTTTATTTAAAAAGAATCTCAAAGTGATCACAAATAGGTACATTCTTTTACTCTTTAACATTATCCATAATACAGAACCAACCATTAGATGTACGAGTATACCCTCTTGAAATATTTTAGTGGTCGCTTTTCAAAACGTAAATTTTGAACCACTACGGGGACGAACGTTTTTTACTGATGTTTCAAATGCTGACTTTTTGTGATCACTTTATGTGAACAACGTTCGCAAATAAGGTTGTCAAATTCGTCGATTTTCCCGAAATTACGAAATCATTGGAAACAAACAAGAGACGTCAGCGACTGGGCCCACCGACTCCTACAACAACACCTTCGCAATACGTACATAATGCTATGACTTTAATTCACTGCAAAGTGTGTATTGCAAATGTTGGAAAGTGGGAAAGCTTGTGTCGTGAAAGAGGAAGATGATCGGCACCAGGGATCGAACCCACGACCTCCAGTAAAAAAGAAACTCTATATCTTTTGCAAAATATTACGAAAAAAACTCATTTACCTAAAATATTTTTCATTGATTATGACATTGAAGTAGTATGAAATTGAAATAACAGTAGAAGACGGTCGTAAGCCCGTTGTGGCTTGTTCCATTTAAAAATCGAACATCAGTTATGAATTGTTAGTCATTGGTTGTTACATATTCGTTAAGATCTAGTCCTGAAAAATGGTCACAAGAATCTGGACATAATTAGAACGTTGTGCACCAACAAAGCCAATAGGCAATAAAGATGAGACATCAACAAAAATGGATATATTCATATCCTGGCGCCAAATACATGACAGCAGTCGCAGTCTTTAAATTTGGTTGCTCTCTTATTCTCAATAATTTGCAACTTTTATCTCTATATTTCATTAAATATTGAATATCAACTTGTTGTATTCGTGAGATTTTTCGACATGTTGAACATGTCGAGAATTCTCATGATGAGTTTCGGAAACTTTAACATTACCACCAAATGATTAAATAAATAAATAAATAAATAAATAAATAAATAAATAAATAAATAAATAAATAAATAAATAAATAAATAAATAAATAAATAAATAAATAAATAAATAAATAAATAAATAAATAAATAAATAAATAAATAAATAAATAAATAAATAAATAAATAAATAAATAAATAAATAAATAAATAAATAAATAAATAAATAAATAAATAAATAAATAAATAAATAAATAAATAAATAAATAAATAAATAAATAAATAAATAAATAAATAAATAAATAAATAAATAAATAAATAAATAAATAAATAAATAAATAAATAAATAAATAAATAAATAAATAAATAAATAAATAAATAAATAAATAAATAAATAAATAAATAAATAAATAAATAAATAAATAAATAAATAAATAAATAAATAAATAAATAAATGGCGAACGTTGTTAACGTAAAGTGATCACACTAAGCCAGCCTTCGAAATGACAGTAGAAGACGGTCGTAAGCCCGTAACGGTTTGTTCCATTTAAAAATCGAACATCAGTAATGAATTTTTAGTCATTAGTTGTAACATATTCGTTCACATTAAAGTTGGCCTAGCTAGATGAATATGGAAACCTTTATTCAAAAAAAGCTCACGGTCTTTAAACAAAACAAAAAGTTTCAGTTAGGTATATAAGATAACAATCTTAATTTGAAGAGATTGGTCAAGTTCTATGTATGGTCTGTTCTCTTATACGGAGTTGAATCTTGGACTCTCAAAGTTATGAACTAATTAGAAGCGTTTGAGATGCGGGTACACCCGATAATGCTCCGCACACAATGGACAGACATGGTCAGCAACACAAGAGTCCTGCAAAGGGCTAGGGTTGATAGAGTTGCTGATAAATATCAAGGTCCGGAAGGTGGCCTACTTGGGTCATGTAATTATTTAGAGGGGAAAAATACTATTTGCTGCTGAATACTATTAAAGGTATGCTTAAAAGAGAATTTAATGCTGAATACTACCTCCGCTCAAGCATTAAGTTGCTTATGGTTTGGGTTCCTACGGATACGCCGCTACAATAAACGGCGGTGGATATGTCAGTTGAGAACATTGCCAATATGGTTTCCATAGTAACGAAAAACATTGTCATATAATTTTGAAAGACGCCGTCTTGTCAGATGACGGCCGCTCCCTAGGAACCCAACGCATTATGGAGGAATACTGTGTCTTGTGTTGTGTTGTTTAATTGATTATTGTGTTTTAAATGTATATTATTTAAATAAATAAAAAAAAATAAAAAAATAAAAAATAAATAAATAGAGGGTCGACGAGGGCTGGGCCGAAGGCAGATATCCTGGCTCCGAAATATTCGTGAGTGGACGGGGATCACGAGTGTTGATGAACTATTTCATGCCGCACAGGACCGGGATGCATTCTCCAGAGTGATAGTCAACGTTGGGGCGACCTGAAACGACACAGAAAGAAGAAGAAGATATAAGATAAAAAGTATTGACATAAACATATTATTTTTATAAAAGCCTTCATTAAAAACAAACAAAATATACAATATTAGAATGAGATTAAATAATTATACTCAGTCGCTTTTACCAAATTCTCTTTTAAGCATTTTGAGATGAGAACAAGTAAGTACTTACTTAAATGGCTCTTCTCTCCCAAAATGATCTTTATTCGAAATGAATATTAATATCGAATCAATTGTTCTTTAATCACCGGTATTTAAGCCATCAATGTTATTTGTTACAAAGGGAAGATATTATATTGTATTATTACTGAGGGTTGTCTAACAGATCGATTGTGTTTAATGACTGGCAACCCCTTCTTGGCAGCCGGGCCAGCCATGAATTTGACAGCCATCTAGTCTGCAAAGAACATTATTTTAATATTATAAAACAATCCTTGTATTTGAAATCTTTAATTATTACAAGAAGGCTAGATGGAGTTTGTTAATAGAGAGAGATTGCTTGATACAATTAATACGGCTATTGTTCTGGTTTATTCAAGGGTAAAAAGATAGCAGTTTAATAATTGAAAATGTGTAGCGTGTTAAGCTATAACTTAATATTATATTCTGTCAATCTTGGGAAATGCGATAATTTTGCACTACGAATGATTATCCAATATCATGAACAATAAAACCCCTGTTGCCACACGATTGGCGTAGACGTCTAAAAACACGTTGGCCCATAGGCCGTCATAAATCTCCCGTGATTGCTTTTTCGAACTTTTGGTCATTGCACAGATTTCAGTTTAACTTTCTTAATATAACACTTTTTGATAAACAGATTTAGTTCAAAGTCGGCGTAGCCACATAACAATATGAATCTTAAGTCACTAATGAAAGCTTAGTAAAAAATCGATTTCTTGTGAATAGTTTGAAAAAAAAAAATATGAAAAACTGCTGAGAGATTCAATAACAACGAAAGAAAATCATGTAGGTATTTAATTTATTCACGTAAAAATATTTTTGGATTTAAATTGATTGTTTTCCCAAAAGATTGTTTTCAGAATATACTTTATTTATTAAAGAACTAGCTTTCCCGACAGACGTTGTGTTGTCGTCCTAACCAGAGGCGGCCCGTTCATTTGAGCATAATGTGCACTGCGCCCCCAGAAACAAACATACACATTTAATTCGATTCAGTTAAACTAATAAAATAATTATTTTAAAAATATTTCTGAAACATCCTTATTTCAATTCGTATTCAAAGCTCAGCGGGAACAACGTGAGAATATACGCGCGCGCACACATTTTACCTCGCCAATGAAGTACCGATGCTGCGTGTGCCCGATATTTTTGTTGACTTCGTATGAAAATTTTCTAAAACGCTCGAAACGGTGGAGAAAGTGGGGTGGGCTACAGTAAGAGAGGAAATAACGTATGCAAGAATGAGAGGAAACTTCCATCAGTTGCAGTGAATAATAATGTTGTTGTTATGGAGTTGGGGGAAATTCGTTCCATACTAATTTTAATATTATATTTTATATAATTTTTGATAATTTTTTTCAACTTTCTATTAGTTATTCTGTTATCCGGAGCGGAGAAGAATCCAACAAATCAAACATCGGAACAATCTATTCAGCCGATCTTTTGTTGCAAATGTTCGCACTAACCCTACTTTCTTTTATATTAGAGATATTTAAGCCAATGATGGTTTGATTTCAGATTTAAATCACATAGATTAAACTCTCAATAGCACACAACATACCTACAATATATTTGGCAAAAATAATAAATAACCGCTAATGTTTTGCAGTAATTTTAAAGCTTGCGTAAAATAATCGAATTCAGATAATTATGTATGTATGAGGTAAATAATGTAAAAATAACGCATTTGTGACCGGGAGCGGACGTATTCATAAATAATTGAATGAATAAATAAATACGCACTCAAATTGTCGGTGAAACTAATTTTAGTGTGTAAATTACACTCAATTATTCATAGTGTAGACATGGTGCACTATTCGAAGGATAAAATTCACGACGAAAATAATAATCAAACATTATGAGAGAAAACACAATGTTGGCCAATTTAATAAATATGGAACATAATGTATTGCGATTTATTAAAAAAAAAAACAAAACAAAACCAAAAGATGAAAAGGACAAGAAATCGACCTGTGACACGTAACTGGTGGGACCATTTTGTCTCTTATGTAACCGCAACCAAATTAGATCTACATGTGACATCCTTCAATTCATTAACGGAGCGCTGTCTCGTCTCCAAAGGCCTTTTGCAGTTTGCAACAATTGTTGTTGCTCGTGTGACCTTGTGTTCCTTTTGACCACCGATGCGGTTATACCCACAAAATCCAACACATCAAGTAGTTTCGACAGAGGTGCCAGGTGCCTCCTTTATAGCCAGAGCTTAGGGAATAAGGGTTCAGAGCAAGGAAAATAAAGTTCCACCCGTACATAATCATTTATTAATCAGAATATTTAAAACAAGACAACATAGCCCTGGAGTAAGGCAAAAAGTCGCCCTGAAGTTGCCTGCTGTTACAAGAATCCTTAAAATCATTTATTACAATTACTTCATGACCCTTCGCAGAGGCAAAGGGAGGCAACAAAAGTCTTCCACTACAACCAAATCCGCGTGGCTTCAATTACCTACCAATTCCTCATTTATTTCCGAAATTCCCAGCGCGAAGTTGCGAGAGGGTTTTCCTCGTCTTTGGTACCCTGCTCGTTCAACTGTCATTCGGCATCCTTTTCACATGTCCCAGCAAGTCCATCTCCTCCATAATGGTAGAAGTGATGGGCTCCCTCTTGGTGCACCGATGTTGGTACCTATATCATACCGTACTAAAATTTCTTAAAACTTTGTAAAAAAGTGTAGCGTTGATCAAGTTAACGAATATCCGGCAAAAGTGTGATATTTTTGTCGACCTTTATCGGTATTATCGAAATTATTCATCTGTCCAACGAATGCCTCTCTTATAACCTATCAGACCCGTTCAGAAGTCATATACTGATCCATTTTTTTTCCCATCTCAACAGATGAAGTGCTATCTTGGCTTTCGATGAACAATGAAAACAAGGAAGTACATAATTAAAGTTTTCGAAAAAAAAAACAACATATTATAATATATTGACATGTTAGCTTCTATTAGTACAAAATAGCAGTCTGTCAGTTTGAAAGACGATGCGAGGAAAGAACAGATGACAGATGAAAACATTTTAAATAATGACAAATCGAAAGGAAACTAATCAGAAAAAGCCACGGTGATTCCCAGCGGGTGTTGATATTTGTTTGCGTCTTGCAAATGAAAATGTACATACCGTGATATGCCGAGGCAGCCTCCCATGTGTGTCTTCTTAACAACGTGTTCACTCAACAAAAAATTCCTTTGGTGATAGTCTCCTTAAGATAAATCACGAGTTACGTCTGGAATACTAAAACGGCGGTGAGTACGCACATTGTGCTGGCTGTCTATGAAACTTATATGTTGAGTGTTTGTTGGCAGTGCCTATCTTAGGATTATTGCATGCCTACGTCAACACGGTTACAAGGTTTTTATTAATTAATCCGTCCTCACTCAAAATGAACAAAACTAGAATCTTTCACTCTTTCACAGTAAGCAAATAATTATGTTTGTTTTATAAAATTTGAAGATTGTCGGCACCTGGGATCGAACCCACGCAATAGTACAGAAAGTTGGTAAAGAAAATCATACGATTTAAACATCAGTTGTTAATATGTCTGATTGACATTTTGACTCATCTATTTAGAGATTAACCAATGCATCATTTCAGAAAATTACCTCTGATAATAAAAATTTTTTGAAGAAAAAAATGCATATTTTTATCTTCTTTTGTAGATCCGACATTGCTGCTAGGGATAGACGACTGTTTGTTTGAAATTTGCTTATTGAGGTGTTTTTTTTTGTTCTTTGATTGTGGTTTTGTTTTTTTTGTGTTATATTCGCTATTCTCGATACAGGTTATCACCTAGTGAGGCAGCATTTTTCTTGTAATTTATTTTGTAATGTTGATTATTATAACTTATGTAAGCAGATATAATTAAAATGTGATTTTTAGTAAATAAATAAAATAATTAAACCGCTAGCCAGCCAACCACTTCTATAAAATAATTATACAACAGTTCAAACTTGAAATTTAATAAAGAAACATTAAAAATCCGAATTCAAAACAAAAATTGATAACCGATTATAAGACCGACATTCATTCAAAAGATGCCACTTGTCAAGCTGAAAGTTTTTTTTTATGAAAATCTAAAAATATATGTGAAATTTCGTGAGAAGTAAGGCTCTGACACCTTTGCTATTGTTTTTTAGCAGGAAAATATACGTTTCTATAATAATTATATGAAAGCTTCTTGACAGATGTCGCAAAAACTGAAACACTGCATAAATTAAGAGTTGTGACAGTGTTGATTGCAGGCGGCGCTTTGATGTTCTCGTGTATGAGTGTTCTTTGTCTCACCAGTGGTTTCGTGGGGACTAAATAAATCATGGTTAGGTTAAAACAACGTGTAGCCTCACTAATGTGTACGTGACAACACTCTTGGTTTCAGAAATTCATAATAACGAAACAAATTTCAGTTTCCCCGGCACAATACCCCGTATTACTGACTTGGGAAGCACACTCACTCAACCGGCTAATGTCTGTTTCTACATATGTGATTTTTGAATGAGAAGTGTTTTGAAATAACCATTTTAAATTTCACTGCCATACATCAATTGTAATATTGCATTGTGCATCAACTTTTAGGGTTTTAGAGGTATGTTCTTATTTTTAAAGAGGTCTAAGTGCACCACCAACCCTGCTATCAGCCAGTCTTCTTCTTTCAATTTCCGTTTCACACTTTCCATCTCTAATAAAAAAAAACTACTTTGTTTTTTTATATATTGGTTAAAAAAAACATATTCACTAGTTCTATATTCTCATCATTAACCTTCACACAGCATCGCTTTCTTAAATCTTCTTTTTCAAATACAAGCACCTTTGTTTCATTAACATTCGTCCCAAGTTCTTGCAAATCAGTTTCATTACCATGACGTGCCCAAGTGCCCTTAATGGGTCTATGGCGCAAGCAAATAAAATAAAAATAAATAAATAAATTTTCAGCCATCACTTATACGTCATCAGAGCACACGCTGAAACTGAAATTTCAATTTGAAATACAAATTCAATAACGCCTAAGCTTGGACACTTGTTTATAAGTTAAGAAACCATGTAAAACGAGTAACAAAAAAAACACGAATCTCTTATACGACAAAATTCAGACATATTTTGGCCCTGACTCTGTTTGGACAATAGATTTAAAAAAAAACTGTGATGAAATTAAACTATTACTCTAATTAATGTTTTGATGTATATTAAGTATATTAACGTTGCGCAAGATCGAGCGCAATCGCAATGGAGAGCTCTTGTTGCCTCCCTATGCCCCTAAGTGGGGTCTAAAAGGAGTTTGGAGGGATTGGATTATGTATAAATAAATAAATAACACTCTTCTATACGTCATATGTATATGTAGATGTCAGTATAGCCTGTGGAAATTAATGCTTGAAGCATTCTCTATCCAGTCGACCGGTTCCGTCCAATCTGAGACAGGATTCCAACCCCGAGTAGAATTTTCAAGTGAAAAAACACATAAAAAATTTCTGCCCGACCGGAATTCGAACTCGGGACCTCGTGATCTGAAGTCGGAGACTTTTCCGCTAGGCTACCGAGGTCAGTAGAACCTCCAAAGGGGTATAGGGAAGCAACAAGAAGATAAAGTGGTTGCTAGCTTGGCTCAGCCCTTGCACTCACCCGATCCCATTCAATGAAAAGAGTCAGTCTTCTAAACCACGCATACGATTTACAAACAAACTAATGTGTAATTTTTTTTGAACCTAACGATTCTAACATAGGTTGTTGTAGGCAAGGAGTACATTTTGGTGGCGAATCATTTATTATGAATGCGAGTAAGTAGTTTATTGTAGGTGTGTGTGGGGTCCATTGTTGTGTTTTGTCGGGTCGCCTAATTATGTTTAAAAGTTTTATATCACGCTTTGAACGTCATATTATTATACAACTTCCCTGCTGTGGGAATTCCACGGGAATCTTAACACAGTTTAACATTTCTAAATCAACTTTTGAAGTATGCCTTCTGCTAATTTGCAAATCTTAATTCTGTGTGACTCATTTGAATCTCATGAGATTGAAAACTATCGCATTAAAATTATTATGATTTACCGTATTACGTAAGCTAAGACTGTCCCTCTGGCACTATATCCTTCAATACTTTCAAGGACTACCAATGTTTCCAGGTTGTCTTCATCTCATCTAGCAATTTGTGCGAAGAACTGGAGGAGGAGTCCCAGGTCACGACCCTCAGTAATCAGGATAAACGACAATGATGATGACGACGTAAATAATTAAGAAAAGATCTACTTTTATATTTCGAAATAAACATCTATAAAAGTTAGAACAATAAAGTCGAAAATGCAATAAATGGAAGATCCGCGAAAAAATGGATATGACAATATCCTAGCGCCATCTAGTGCAAAACTAATTAAAAATTTGGTTGCTTACACGGTGTTACCAACAGCAAAATTATGAGTGAATCAGTATTTGGAGGTGGTGCAAGCTTGATTAGATGTAGTGGGCAAATACAACAAATCCCATCCTTGTCAATGGCGCCAGTTCAAAACGCAAATGATTAATCAACTATTGATAGTGGGTCTAGAAAAACGCTGTTTTTCTATTCTTGAGATATTTTAATGCGAAGAAGATAAAATTCTCAAACTATTTTCCTCGAAACATTGCAAATATTTTTCAACTTATGCAAGCTCGAGCGTTTGTTGTCTGCGTACGTCCCTCAAAGAGTTAAAAGTTACCTATAGAAAGAAGTTCATGCAAAAAATATCCATTATAATAATGTATAAATTTTCAGTAAAGCAACTCTTTATTGGGCAACTCCATAACGCCGTATCATGAGTCGTCAAAGTTCAAATATTTTAACGTAAATAGGATATTTTTACTGCTATAAGTTGGGGCGAAGTTCACATTGTGTCACAAGGACATTACTCTTATATGGAGGCACTAAAACGTATTATTTTTTCGGAGTTTTATAACCGCATAAACCTTGAAGTCTCTTCTTACAGTTAAACGCGCATATAAGCTTGAAACCCTCTGAGTGTAGCCCCCTTACAATGAGTTACCCTTTAATTTATTCATTATGGTAATCTTGTACCGCCCATTTCCTGCTTCGGATAATCGCTTTGGTCATACAACTTTAAGTTTGTAGACATAAATCGAGGAAACTCAATTCTCCACGGCCCTCATTTTCGTCATTAGCAATTTTAACCGATTGTTAGGAAATTATCGATAAACTATATTGCAACCTTCCTCAGTCGTTGCTCCATGCTTTAATTTATTCCAGTGTTTTGACTCGCGAAATAGAACCAAATATTCAAGTATAATTATATCAAAAGTCAGAACTTACACATTAAATTTCTTCATGGTTTTTTATGGAGTGATTATGTCAGTAATGGCGTATTGCCGTGGGGTTGTCTTCTAAGAATAGCACCTCTGCAGTCGAAAAAGCATATGTTGGATCTTTTAAAAGCGACTTCATCCTTATCGTTCACTGTCTGACACCTTCCAGTAATGCTGCCCCAAAGTCCTACAACGAAATCCAAACATCGTATTCTTCATAACTTTAGTCTTCCGACACGACCTATACCGATTGGGTAATACAACACCCTTTTTGGGAGCTCCAGCTGATCCAGTCCAAGTGATCCAGCCAGCGCAGTCTGTCAATCTTAAATAAACTTGATATATATATTATATTTTGATTATAAAATTACTCTTCAATCTATTCTAAAAGCATTTTGACACATTATTCTAACAGAAAAATTCTGTCACCTGTCACGTAGCCCCGCCTACCAAACATACGAAAATGACTGCGAAGTTTATGATAAATGTACGTCGCAGTCGGGCGTCATTCTGCGAAACGACTAGTCGTTGAAAATCCACAGACAACTCTACTTTGTCTTAAAATGACTACGAAACCGCCATTTTGTTTATAGAATGTTGATAGAGTAGTCATAAAATGCAAAACATCGCTAAGCCTACTGATGTTGTGTTTTCGCCTTGTGTCGTAGCCAAGTGCATCGCAATAATTCTCACGAGTTCTCGTCACATTACTTCGGGCGTACAATAAGCACTCCCTTATGTATGTATGCACAGGCAAGAGTGAAAATGCCTAGTGGTTTTAATTTTTCCCGGCATGAGTCTCTTTGGTGCATTTTAGGATGGCTAATACCGGATGTCATTGTGACCGGCAAATACTTTCCCCACTCTTTTGGCTAACACATTTTATACTATTTGATATTATACGAGGTGTCACTGTGTTGTATGTGTATTTTGATAGACATATTATTATCAACACAGTCCACCAACATGCAATGGATTTAATTTGAAACTATTAATCTTTTGAGAGGTAACTATTAAAAAACAACGTGTTGCAAACAATGGAATGGCAACAACTGCTTGAGGAAACCAAGATTTACGAGTTATATGATCAAGTCGTATTTTTGCAGCCTTCACCGTTCTTCTGTGTCCGAATTGTTGCCATCGTCCGCTGATCGCTGCTGTGATCAGCATTCGAATGGCAACCAGAAGGGTTTTGTTTCTTTCTTGTGTTGTTCATGTGGGGGGTTGTTTGGACGGCTATTGTTAGAAATAGCTCCGCAAGAAATAAGGACATGACAACAAAAACGCAGAAAGAATTGAATAAATCAAACACAAAACTCTTCATTGCCACTTTTAATGCCAGAACTCTTAGAACCGAAGATCGACTGGTGGAATTGGAAGAAGAGTTGGCGAAGATAAAGTGGCATATCTTGGGTATATCCGAGGTAAAACGTAGAGGAGAAGAGTGTCTTATCTTGAAGTCAGGCCACACATTTTATTATAGAGGCAATGCCAACGCAACAACTGGTGGAGTAGGATTCCTGGTAAATAAAATAAAATGATCAAGTCGTCAATCTATAAATAAATATATAAATCGCGCCCCATACTACCCATATGGAAGTATCACCGATAGTTTATTTCCTGATAGTGTAAATAGTTGATTAAAAAAAATCTCCTCTGTTTCTTAAATGCTATTTCATCATAATTATATTTTCTTTTCTTTATCACCTGCTCTATCGTCACGCGATGTCACGATTACAGGCCAAAATATACACGAATACGTAAAATATATGAAAAAGATTGATCTTGGCCGAATTTCATTTGCCGAGTGGAAATACTCGTATATTATTAATTGTTATTATTTTCTATTAGAATTATCACATAATTTTTGGTTTTATTTTGTCTAATAAAAATTGTGTATTTTTTCTTCTTTAACTTCTCATTGAAGGTCAAATAGCCGTTATGTTCTTAATTTAAAATAACTCATAAAATATATGTCTCAAATTTAATGATCAAAAAGTTGTATGTGTATTTATATGTATGTTAATATCAAATTGTGTTCAACTTTGTGAACCGGGATTATCAAAAGCTCAAGTGAGTACGCGGCCTTTTGTATTACAGCATTTTTGAAAATATAAATTACTAGCTTATACCCGTCTTGCTTATCGTTTTTGATTCCGATTGTCAGGCTTGATCGGTAGGTAATTAAACATGTTCTAGTCTAGCTTCCCATTGCTTAACAGACCTCTATAATAGACAAAAGCCCAGAAAAAGAATAATGACACTTTTACAATTCATAAACAGAGAGAAGAATGATACTTTTAATGTTTATAAAATAGAAAGAAGAAAAATTATAGTCTGCTACCCACATGGAAAAAAAAACTCCATGTTAATATGTTACATCTCACACTTGATTCAATTTCACTGTTCAATCGAAGGGTAAAAAATACTTTAATAATAATATTATACGAACCTATATACCTAATTTGCAAGTTTTACTCTCTCTATGGTTTGAATCTTTGCTACATTCCCTACACCACCCTCTATGTTTGATAATTAGTTAGGCATTCCACCCATAGAGGGGGATTTGTGCTATGTGTGATAAAGGCAGCTGTCAAACTTCAAAAAAAGATCCTAAAAAATAGAGGTTTTTTAATAGCTCTAAATATATTAAAGTTAATGCAGCAAATTGTATTTAAGAACCTTCTCCGGCATTTAGCACGGCTCTGCGCAGATTCATATCTGACGTAGCATTTGTATTTTGAGCGTGATGCTTCTACATAAGTAAATACATAACTGAATTATTATGTAGATAATTGAATCCGTAATTTAAAAGAGAAAAAGACATGGTATTATAAGCGGAATGTTGCCCAGTGAGCTATGAGCTGAAAGTGAACCGTATTTGGACATGAAGTAAGATTGACGAATGAATGCTAGACTAATCAGACCAATTAATAAATACCTACAGGTAAAATAGCTGGCTTATGCATTATGTACCTACTGGAGTTTTTAAGTAAAAATAACAACACCACTTTTTCTGATTTAGAAAAAAAAACAGATCTGACAGATTCTAGAAATGTACAGTAAGTAAAAGATGTACAATGAATTAAAAGTTAAAGTAATAAATCCGAATCACACTGGAAATGTATACAGGTCTTTCTTGGCATAACTTAGAATAATATTAATTGTGATTTTCAAATAAAAATAGCGCTTTCCTTTGACGCGATCCCAAAAAACGTGTGATTTTTACTATAGTAAGAATAGGTATGACACTTTACTGAAGCAAAAATATGGATTTTTTAAAAGAGAAAAAGGCTAAGGGGTAGATAGTAGGGGTAAGTTAAGAAAAATTAAAGTGGAGATTACATGAAGAGATTGTGTTTTTCATTTTCGTCTAATTCCTTTCAAAGTCTCGGCAAGCAGCGTCCGTATTCCGTTTGACACAGTCGTGGGAGGATGATTTTTTATGCGCACCGCCACGAACCCTCCTTGTCCGTCTGTGCTGCGGGTTTTTTCAGTAAATCATTTAAGCTAAGCCCACAAAATCGTTCGCGTCACGCTGGTAACGTCATAAAAATAAAATGGAAGTTTACGTGCTCCGTCTTTGTTTTCTATCCACCTTTAAACCTACCCGAACGTACATCCTTTCTTTTATTTGACTCAACGACAGCTTCTCAAAGTTTAAGCAACTTTCTGATTGAATTATTCTTAAGGCACTATTCTCACTTTTTTTACCGATTTAGTTTTCTTGAAATGCATCACAAAAACGTCTCCCTTAAAAGCTTCTCCATCCTGAATAATTGTCATTATCTGCCACTTTCCAGTTATGCAGCCACAGAGCCTGACATAACGCCAATCAATTATCGTAGCTTCGGTTAATGTTGTGTAGTAGAAGACTAAGATGGTCACATTATTTGCTAATCTATATGGTCAGAATATCAGTCTAATTTATATTTTTGTATGGCATGTTTCTAGTTTTTTTTTCTATGCTGTATTAGCGTTTTCGGCGAAAATATTTCGTCCTAAGTTATCTATTATTACCCTTTCACTATTTCTTTTCTCCTTTTTGGGTATTTGATGAAGTTTCAAGGCTTTCTTTAATAATTTCCCACCATAAAATGCATATATAATAACTTTTCACCAGGTACCTATCTAGATAAGGCATGAATTTGTTTATCTTAAATTTTTGTCACAATATTTTATTTTACAAAATCAATATTTTATTATCTACTCCATTGACGATGAAAAAAATCAATGAATAGTTTAATTAACCTTGTCATTCACAAAAGATGAAATGAAAAGTCTCAAGTTTTCGTGAGCAAAATAGCGATTCAAGTTCAAAATAATATTTTTGTCCAATCTGAGAGTATTTTTTATTCATAATGTCATGATTTTTTTCGTCAAGAATAGAAATAATTTTAAGACAGTGTAATTAGCGTAGCGTATGTCAGCGTAGGGGATGAGACATCGAAGAAAAGAAAAACATTTAAGAATCCCTTGAAAGAGAAAATACACAAAACAAAAGGATAAGGAGGAAAAGCTCCAGAAAATTGAGGCTATTTCTGTTGAAATTATTTGAGATACCGCACGGGATTCTCTGAATATCTCCGGTGCATTTTTGACGAATGTCGGGAAATTGTTTTATAAAAGGAGGATTTTTTTAAATGAAACATTGTCGATTTTGAAAATTATTCTGAAATTGATAAATCATTGAACTTCGTAACGTTTTATTTAAACGATACGATTAAGTTACGATGTTCCACGATTTTATTTAAATAAAATTAACGGTATGCCATGATTTTGTTTAAATAAAATGTTACGATGTTCCATAATTTTGTTCCACATAGTCCACAATTTAAATTATAAATTAATCAGACTAGTTTTTCGAGCTTAAATTTTGCATTTTCTACAACTATAATAAATCAGGCTGAATGGTGCAAAAGTCTTAATAAAAATCTTATCAATTAATTATCAGTAAATCTTTCACGACACAAGCATTTGCTTAGTGTGAAAGATGTCAAAAGTGTATTTGTGTTCACTTCGAGTGAGCACAGATTCATTTTTTTCAAAAAAAAAAAAAATCAATCTATCTGTCAATTAAAAAGCTAAGCACTTGGGAGTGTAAGGAGAGGTATTATAGGAAAAGTATAAGAAGACGTGTTTGACCGAATGACGTGGATCCAACATATCGATTCCGTTCTCAAGGATATCAGGTTAAAAGCAAGAGATGTTGTATGAGAAATGGTATGTCAGTGGAAGAAACGAAAGATAATATGTATGTGCTTGAATAGAAAAGAGTGGAGGTCCGTTCTTTATAAGGCGTGATGGGTAAAATAAAAAAGTAAAAATTAACGGCTTCAGCCAATAAATAAATCGAATTGAAACGTTTGCGGCCGTCAAAACAAGGTAAAAACTATCAAAAATTTATATTTCAAACTAAGGAATTTAATGAATATATTATTGTTATGAAGAAAATAACAGTAAAATTACGTAGAGTTTGAACAGTGCATTTAATCCCAATAAATCCGCTACTATGACATGACTTTTTATTGCCAAGACTGCGGCTATGACAACTTCGCTCGGTACCTCTACGTGCTGGGTGCTGGGTGTGGGAGATCAATGGCAGTCCGTATCGCAAGACGGGAAGGCTAGGAAAAATATGGTTCAGGAGTCCCAAAATATGCAGTAGTTGTACGGCCGTGTAGAAAATATTGCGGTGATTAAAAATATATACAAAATGGTTAAAATGAGAGTACCTACATTTATTTCACTTACGATATTTTAAAAATATTTTTATTTTCAAATATGATAAAATCGTTCAACTCTAAACAACGAATACGTACAAATAAAGATCGAAAGAAAAAATGAATTCAAAAATATATTCAGCACAACACATTATTTTCAGGTTCTGCGTTGTGTTTTTTTTTTGTTGGTTATTATTATTTCTCTTTGTCAGGTTAATAAATAATTTTCTTAAAAACGTTAGATTTATGAATAACGAAACACAAAGTGACGCCGTACCCTTTGTTCATGAATACGCAGACATTAATTTCTAAGTGTATGATAACATTTGCCAAATGGATTTATTCGAGGCTGTTGTAGGAGTGTGTGACTGCGACAGGGAGTAGAAACATCCCTTCGCATATTATAAGCACAGCCAGACAGGTATAATTTGAAAGGACACTCACTTAAATATTTATTTAGCTTTTTATTCATACGCATTGTCCGTGTCTTTTTGCCCGAATCGAAAATCACGTACCGACTTTAATATTTAAAACTTTGCACTTACTTAATTCTTTTTGGAAATTTATTGTTTCAAATATTAAGAAGCTCGAAAATTTATTCGGAGAAAAGGTTTTCTCCTTATAATAGCTCCTCTTAAAAGGCAAATAAAAAATGCCGACATTATTCATTGAAACATTTTGGCTCTGGATAAAAAAAATATTTTCATCCAATTTTTTTCGTGTTTATTTTTTTTAAAAAGAATAAAAAAAGTCTTCGTAACATTTTTCAGAGCCTCAGGTGTTTGCGATAACTTAGAAATCTATAACTACATCATAATATAGTGGTGTTTTAGTCCATTAATGGGAAATTTTTCCTGTATGAATACCTACCTTTTATTACCTACTTGTTTTCTTTTTTAGGATTTAAATATGAAAATGTTATATCTTTAAACGAAATATTTTTAGGTCAAAGTTTAAGCCTCATATAATCGACAATATAAGAAGTGTAATCGATGTAAAGTGCTTGCTTTCTTTTTTTTACCCATCACGCCGTCTCCCGAAGGGGATAGGCAGAGATTACGGACCATTCTTTCCTATCCATACAAACGCCTCCTCCAAACGCATAACATTCCGCATAAATTCTCTTCAATTCTTCGAAGTAGGGAATCCAATCCCGCATCAAATTCACGATCCCGCAATCCTGCGGGATTGGTGACCTCAATACCCGCGGATCCCGCGGGATTTGCGGGATCAGCGGGATTGACATTTCTTTGTTTGAAGTAGGTTATTATTATCAAGAAAACAATGAAATAAAAATATGTATGCATATATTTAATTATTAGAAGTGTTAGCAATTGAAAATACTGATATTTTAGAGGTAGGTATAAAAAATCCGCTTCTTTTAAGGAACGATATAATACAACATTTGAACGTTTAAGCTTTTAGCATTGTGATTAGTATTGACAAATGAACACATTTATTGATTTAAGAGGCACAAAAACTTGTTATTTTTTTTCTGATAATACTTCCGAAGAAATCATAAAGTGTCTAAACGTTGTAGACGGAATTGACTATACATAATTGTAAGCAGTTTCCAAGTAGAGGTGAGCGTTATAACGAAAGCTGATAAAAATAACTTATTCTCATTAGGGGGCGTTCAAGTATTACGTAACGCAATTTTTGAAGATTTTTGACCCCCCCTCCCCCCCATGTAACGCGCCGTAACGTTTTTCTGTACCCCCCCTCCCCCCCCTAAATGTTACGTAACACCCAAGAGACTATTTTTTTACTGAACTCTCGTAAAAAAATAAAAGGGTTTCAAAGGGTTCCTTTGCTAACTTCGGAGAAAAAAAAATACTATTTATATGTTCCATAAATTTATCTTTATTTTTTCTTTTGCTGTTTTCCAAATTTTGGCATAGCTGCGTTGGCAAGTCCAGTTGATGATGTAAATCCCCCCTTTTGGCCACTAACGAATGCTAACAACGAAAATAAAATAAAAATGACGTAAGTATAATACAGTCGAGGGATTTCCAGTAAAAAATAAAAGATTTGCTAACTTGGGAGGGCGAAATAAAAATTACATACAATGCAGTCGAGGGACTCCCCGTAAGACTTAAACGAAAAAGGTTCCTTTTTTGGCAGAGCGAAAAATTCTTACGCTTAGGGTGAAAACACGTAGAAAGCCGATTCCGACCGGCGCAAAGAATGTTGTCTATGGTTTCAATGCATTTAAATGGGCATGCCGGAAAGCAGGTTTCTGCTTTTGCTGTGCGTATCCTCATTCAACTGCATAGAAACATTCTTTGCGCCGGTCGGCGCGGGTCGGATTCGGCATTCTACGTGTTTCCACCAAAAGCTTTAACATCGAAGAACAAAATAAAAATGACGTACGGTGCAATCGAGTGACTTCCCGTAAAACATAAACGAAAAGGGTGCCCAACTTCGGAGAAAAAAAAAACAAAAATGACGTACAGTACAATCGAGGGATTCCCCGTAAAACATAAACGAAAAGGATTTCCCAACTTGGAAGATTTATTTCCCAATTTTTTTTATTTAAGAAAAAAAATACCGTTACGTAACGAGTTGTTCAAACCCCCCCTCCCGCCCTCGTAACGCACAGTAACGTTTTGCAAGACCCCCCCCTCCCCCCCAAATTGCGTTACGTAATACTTGAACGCCCCCTTATTCGTATTAAACGATATTTGTAAATATATCAGAGTTATGACTTTACTCAATGACTTTTTTAGCGAAATTATACCTTACCGCCAACGGACATCAAATTTTCGGAATGTTTTTTTTTTGTAGAAAAGTCTTTCTTCCGGATACTAATGAAATAAATAAGCCTTTAAAAATAACGTTATTTAAAATTTATGAAACTGCTATAAAAAGTTTATGAATTTAAGCCCACCTCTACAACATCCATGTGCTTTCCTCTATTCCCTCCACATCAGATTAAGAGAATTATCTCAAGTGGGTACGGATACAGGCACAACAGGTCTAGACTCAGCTATCCCCATTCGGTACGGAGACTACGTTCTCATTCATTTTCTAGTGTAAGCGAAGGATCATCATTTAACAGATTCGTTAAAGGTATGCCTTTTTCATCGTCGTTGATGTCGTTGACATCAACTTGCTGGTGTTCAGTTTCTTCTAACAGCATTCTCTTTATTCAACACACACATTTTAATTCTTACTTTGCTCAGATAAAAGAATGGATCGTCCACCACATTTGTTGATCCTGAATCTTTTTCTAGATATTTGTACGGCAGTCTTTGATGTACTTACTTACATAATCCACGATCGCTCCCAGTGTGGAGCATGTGGACGCCACGAGGTTCCTCCCAGCCTCTCTATCTTGCGCCAGTTGCACAGCTTCATCCCAGCTCAATCCAGCATCTCGTAGAACCGCAGTGAATGCCCGCATCATTGTTAATTTCGGCCTGCCTCGCCTTCTTGTCCCATCCGAATTGTGGTAAAGACTTGCATATTCAAGATTCTCGGGGCACATGCGGAGAACATGGCCAAGCCAGCTCAATTTGCGAGTCTGGATCACTGAGGTGATTCGTTGTTGTGACATAGTGGTACCATCCAATCCCCAAAATCTGTCGCTGAAATCTATTCTTAACACTAAGCATCTTCTTCTGTTGAGGCTTCGTCAGATGCTAGGATTCACAACCATATAACGGCCATTGATGTACGGCGTAGAACACGCCTCCAAGCCGTCGAGAATCCCGACATCCGTAATTCCGTATACTGACTGGCGGCTGCCGCTTGTGACGATTGCTGGCTGGATTTAAGAGAAAAATCGAGACGACAATTGACCGAAACGTCAGTAATGAACCCAGAACCTTGTAGCTGACCTAACAAAAACTCTATACAACCCAGAAAAATGTTTTGTAGTCAACCGAATAAGATGTGATGTAGGCTGTACCTACCACTTCAAACTTTCATCAATTGGATAGATTGACTCACCAGCATGCGCATGTGGGGTGACACAGGCAATCGAGTGCGCCATTTGTGAATTTGAAGTTCGATCCCAGCTGCCGAACATCGTCCGAATTCACGATACAAACATTAAGTAGTTTATTGTGAAAGAGTCAAAGAGTGCATTTTGTGTTTAACACTTTGAGTGAGCACATATAAAATTTTATGAATGAAAGAGGGACTGCAGGACTTGCACAAACTGTTGGATGATGCGATCCAATGGCTATGGTTATGGAGGTCAAATTGTGAACAACCACATGAAAAAGAAGAAGGTTTAACTGTTAAAATACATTAAAAAGTAAATCAGGTAAAATACAATTATAAAATTGTCTCTTTTTCGTTACTGTCCACTACAGAACCATAAAGTGAATATGGTTAACACATTATGTCATTAAATATGTAGAATCGTTTGTAGGAAAAAACATTATTTGTGTTAAACAAAGTTCCGTTTCATTGTAGTAGACCTGAGCAAACATTTTTACTCCTTATCGACAAAATGTGAAAGAAAATGTTTATCGTTCCTACATACCTACCCACACCGAGTAGGTACCTACAACTGTGTTCGCCTGTTTTACTTGTTTACCCACGAGGTGTGAAATTTGACCTAATTTCATATTTAATTTATGTTTGGCTCTGTTTGATGGCAGCGATTTAGCTTTCATTTAATAGTCAAGTCTTACCTTCGCCTTATCTAGCAAACATTACATTCAAAGAGTAAATTACTACACGGTGAAAATATAAAGGGTGAACGTAATTACATGGATTATCTTTTCCATCATTTTATTAAGACCCTGGTGGTCGAGTGGTATGGACTACTGCTTAGCAAATAACGGTATTAGGACTGATGGTATGTTTCTCTAAGAATACGGTAATGCTATAAACAGCTGGGTATGTGTCTGTGTAGAACATTGTCTATGTGGGAACCGTAGTTTGTTACAGACGACATTTAAAAAAACTGCCGTCTTCTCAGACGACGCACCGCTCCCAAGGAACCCAGTGCATAATGGCTTTTTTTCCTAAGAATGCGGTACAACCGTTTAGCGGCCAATAAAAGCGATGATAAAGTCACTAGGCCGTTGTCTATGTTGTTACCGTAGCAACAAAATTGTGAAAATTTCGGTGACTAGTACCTGCTATAACTTAACAAAAAATAAATTGGCAGTTTATGTTCTTTGAGAATGACAGGCACAAAATATTCTTCAAATATGCCGTTCTAAAAATAGTTTGTGATCTAGATGATCTAGATCTAGATAGAATAGAACATTTTCAACAGTAAGGTTCTTGTTGAGTCAAAATCACTGCTGTTTTTACCATTTTCTAACCAAATTCTAAATTTGTATTTGTAACATCGAGGAAAGGCCAGGCTGAGATGGTCTTACAGAGCAGAGAGGGAAGTAAGGGTTTAGTTGCTAGATGATTTGAGGAGTGTAGCAGAGAAATGGGTGGCGTATTTCGGAAGAGGCCAAGAAATTTAAATTAATTGAAATTCAATTGAAACGATATAAACATATTACTTATTTTACGTTATATTTTTAGAACAATACATGACGGTAGGTACCTACTTAAAAATAAAATGTTCTATCTATACAGGATTTTAACATTTCAATAACCGTAGTTTACAATTTGGGGAGACCGCATGGTTTTAAATACTGATAAACGTAAAACGTTATATAAAAATAGGATTGGATTACAAAGGGAACACAATGACTTGGTTATAATCAAAATAGACATTGGGAACTTTCCGTCGGAATATCTGTCATTATTTTGGACGTGAAAATTTCTGTATAAAACCTTTTGTTGTAAATGTAAATGGAAGCCAGTCCTCGTTTACACAACACAGTGTATGTAAATAGTCGTGGATTTTCAATGGGTGACAGTTGAGTGGTCGAGGTGTGTACGTCGGACCTATATCCTATATCTAGCTATTGGACTTCTAATTCCCATAATGACGGTTCAATATTAACGTACCTACGTACATATACACAGCTAGCTTAGTACAGGGTTAAAGGGGTATGATAGAACTGGGAGACAAGGTAAGATTGACACTTTGATTTGAACACCAGATTGTTATAGACATTAGAATTTTTGTGATAATATTCCAGTAGTGCACATTCACTTTTTTATTAATTTAGGTATATAATGCTTATTTAATTATAACAGTTAGTTCATACTCAAGCAGGGAAATTATAATTGTGGAATATTTTATTATCTAGAAACAAGGGGTTTGAAGAGAATTTGAAACCACGGGGCGATAAACACAGAGTGTTCCTTCCGATTAAATCTGTAACAACGAAGAATATTTTTTTTTTCTTTGCCACATTATAGGTATTAATCGGGAATTTATTTTACGACAAAGAATCTTTTTTTATTTTCATTTTGGCATTTCATCCACAAGGGTCTACCATACAAAAAGTCTTAAAAAATTAGAAAGGGGTGGTTTTAAAGTACCGGTTACATAAAACTGCAGTTAAAATACATTTTAAACATTTTTAAATTTTGTATATGGGCTTAAGATGTACGTGATATGAAATTGACAGAATCATCTAGTTAGAAATGAATGATACTCAAGGTGAAAAAGACGGATGCGCTAGCAGATTTATGTGTCTTGACAAAAAAAAAGTTGACTCGTGAAATAAAAAAAAAGCTTAAAAAGCACAACATGTCCGTAAACCTTCCGATGTCTTTTGATCGCGTATTAAAAATGTCACTTAGTCATGGGCTCACAATGAGAAATGAATTTGGTTGTGAGTAAAAGTTTATTCTCGTAAAGAAAAACGTACTTAATCTGATAGTATAAGAACTAAGATTGTTTCTTCCATCGCACTGCTCTGAAGCTATGTACTCTGGGAAGGAATTCATTGTCTATTGATTGTTTCACCTTCCACAACTGAAATAAAATTCGGTCGTGCAATCTTGACCTTTTTCCTAACCTATTTCTAGCTGGCCATAAATTGGAATTGAAAACATTAAATATTCAAGTGATGTGCCAACTATTCTAGCACATTTGTACTCCACCTCAACCAGGAAATTAGGGTCCGAAGCTCACAAAATTGTCAATAAATTGAGAGTAATTTAAGATTTTTTGGTTTGTGCTTTATTTTATTAGCAGATTGACTCTACTAAAAGAATATTTATGTTTGATAAAAGATTTGTTTATTAGGTTTCGCATTGTCTGATTTATTTTGATGTTTCTTTTAACTCGGTTTTTTATTATTTACGATGCGTTTTTCCTACAAATTACTGCTCTCTTCTCACATAGACACCGTAATTCATTAGATTATGCAGATGCTCGTATTATTTATTACTTTTAAATTTATTTCCTGATCAAAATCCATCGTTATTATTTTATTTATTTGAATAGTCATCTTGTCATGAAATTGCCTTTTCTAAATTATGTACCAGTGTGTTTGAGTTCATCATCATCATCCGTTCAAAAAACGTAGGTATGTCTTACATAATATGAAATTATTATCTCCTATATAAATTTATGCATCTTTTGAATATCTTATTTGAAAACTTAATTTAACAGTTAGAATGTTTAACGTAATGATAGAATTGATTGTCTTGAAAAAAAAAGATTGCATTTTTATATTATTATAATTTCAAAACAAGTAAGAAAAACTAACTTATAATTAACCCAAAATATTATGTTTTTTATTATTTTCAAACGAAACATTGATGTCTTATTAAGTTGAAAATATTATAAAGTTCCAATGTTTTTTTTCTGCGAAACTGTTGATCTTAACAGCAAGGCTATTATCTATTTCTGAGAATTAAAAAGCAAAATAGAGATCTGAAAAAACACTCATTCACTCCGATAGCGCTACAGCCCATATTGTACCTTGCCTTCAGCTATCTTTAAAATCCCCTACCAAGAGGTGCAGAAGTAGTTTTTTTTTAGGGGATGTTTTGCGCTCCGACCTGTAGTGGTCTATTGTGCTTCCCCTACTTGCTCATGGTGTTACCCAATAAGAGCTTCCCCACTAATCCCAGACGCTTCAGGAAGTCCAGCATTAGGAGGGGATCCAAGGTGGCGAGGTCCTCCAGCTCTATCCTGTGTTTACGAAAACTTCTTGCTCTCGCATAAACTACTGCATCGCAGTCTGTAACTAGGTGGTGAGGCGTTTCTACCCCTTTTTCGCAGAATCTACAGGTTCCATCGTCTTCGAGTCCCAGCTTCCTCAGGTGTTCTCTTAGTCTGCAGTGACCCGTTAAGAAGCCTGTTAGGGTTTTAAAACCTATTCTACTAAGGCTTAAACATATTTTGGTTCTTCTGGAGTTAAACCCACCAAGAATATCCTTGGATTGCCTAAGTCCGGGAAGGTTGTTCCACTGTTCGTCTCTTTCTTCCCTTTCCTTACTTTTTTATCTCTTCTTGGAAGAATCTGTTACTTAGACCGCAAGAAGGTTCTGGTCCAACTAGGTGTGTTGCTACACCTTTTATCGCTAGTCTATCTGCTTGTTCATTGCCCTTCAGCCCGACATGTCCCGGGACCCAGAAGAGAGTGACGTTATTATTCTTGCCTAATTCATTCAGTTTTGATAGGCATTCCCATACCATTTTAGAGTTGATGATGTTGGAACTCAATGCTTTAATGGCTGCTTGGCTGTCAACAAATATGGCTATGTGGCCTTTTTTATATCTTCTGTCTAGGTTGAGCTGGTTTTTGATCCGTCAGTGTACCATACAATGGAACCTTTTCTAAAGGAAAGGATAGCTTGTTCGCTCCATTCTTCCTTTGAATTTAGTACCGTAGAAAAGTTTTTCTCATAGCTGAATGTCTTGAAGTAGATTACTCTGATTCTTTGTTGCTGTACACCTGAAGTTCGTATTTAGAGCAATTCTCTTGTTTGCATCAAGCAGTGATCATGCCATTCACTCCACGCAGTCTTAAATTATAACAACATCAGAACGTTATTATAATCTTAATAAAAAAATATTTTTAGAGCCAAAGATTATTTGTTCTGAGCTGTATTTATTTAGGTATATGAATATTTTCTAAAACATAGTCTAAGTCCATCAATTCTTCTATCAAAGCAAAGAAAATGCACAGGTACTTACAGCGGGGTTTGAAATGTATACTTCATTTTCAAAATAAAAATAAAGATCGATATAATAATATAGTACCTATTCTGATTTGAGTCTGAAATAAATTTAAATTAAAATAAGTTTACGTCATCCTAATTGTTACATAAAATTTACGTCACGAAAAACTGAAATATTCAGAACGTGGTTGAGTTATGATATTTTTATCAACTGTCTCACGTTGTGGAATTCTCAGAATATTTTCTCATTCTCTTTAGGTAGTAGGTATATCCTTATGAAACTTGACAATAGCCTTAATCATTTACAAACCTTAAACCGTAAGTACATTTTCGTTATACATGTTATTTTGATAAACAGTAAGACCTTTTAAATATTTACCATCCAGCTATAACGAAACGTTATCGATATTTTTTACTAAGTTTAAAATAGAAACAATACCCTTGTTATGTCATTTTGTAGGAGCTTAAGTGTTGGTAGGCATGTGTGTTTACTGTTTATGTATAGTTCAAACTTCGTATATTACGGATAAATTGTTAAGAACATGAATTAGATATATTCAGTATGTAGAATTTAAAACAAACGTGTTTTATTTTTACTTGGGAATTCTAACTACTTCAGGTGAAAGCACTAGATTTGAGTTGGCTTGGATTTATTATGAAAAACTGTCTTTTGAAAAATTTACGAGTTCTTAAAAACCACTTCAGGCTATGTGGTAGTGAATTGTATATAACATACAAGGCAAGTGTCTTAAGGAAAAAATCAATTAAACTATTTCATGTAATTTTTGCAGAGTTTGTGTATTTACGTAGTGAAAGTTCATTATTGTGAATTAAATAACACACAGTTGCACATTCACAAAATTTATATTGACTCTCGAGCGCTTTCGTCCGACTCATGCAGACATTATCAAGAGACTCCTTGATAATGTCTGCATGAGTCGGACGAAAGCGCTCGAGATTCAATATAAATTTTGTGAAAGTGCAACTGATGTATATTCAATTCATAAATTATTTCAGTGTTACTTAACATAAATTATTTCAGTGTTACAGAGGCTAACAACTTTAAGATGAAATTCAAATTATGTAAGAGTGGTGGCAGAACTTAGATGCACAAGTTTTGGTTACATCTGTCAATATGTGTATCAGAACAAGGTATTTAAGTATTTTTTGTTTTCATTGCTTGAATTCATTTAGTTTATCGTGATGGTGCAACGTCGTGGATTCGAATCCCAGAACTGACGGTTTCCCCATTCACAACAGAACCTTTGCTTTATGAGAAAGATGTCGAAAGTGTATTTTTGTACAATTTTTGTGAGCTCAGATTCATTTTCATTTTTAATATATTTAAAATCATGTATTAGATATTGTAGTTGCCGATAATTTTAATAAATAAAATTAATTCTTCCATAAAGTATGCTAGTCAGCAAATAATCTGTTTATTTAAAGACGTTCTTGGATGCCTGTTTGACGATCAATTTGCCGCTTAATTTTTATCACTTAAAGAAGCGTGTGGGAAGATTTTATTCAGATTCTTTACAATTAATTTCGATGATTAAAAAATTTGCAAATACTTGGACATACTATTCCAGTCATTCATATCTATTGAGATATTTTTTTACTGAGTAGGTACTCAAAGAGTCAAAGAGTGTATTTGTGTTCACTTTGAGTAAACACAGATACATTATTTATAAAAAATCGGTATTACGAAGCGTTATAAATAGCATGAAACGGTTATTTTTGACAAACAGTCGTTCTTCTGTTGCTAGCGACTGAATTATTGCCTAGCGGTTCAGTCGCTAAATTTCATTCTAAAGCTCACGGGTTCGATGCTCGGTGCTTACCATCTTCTTCTTACACAAAGTCAAATGTGTATGATATTATAATAGGTATTAGGTACGTACAAATATTTGCTTCTAATAATAAATTATTAATGTAGGTATCAGAAAAACATACAAAAAAACTTATATTTGTTGTGTTAATTTATCCGAATTATTGGACACCAGCATTCATAAAAAAGATTGAACGGATGTATTGTTTTAATTTTTCTGATTTAATAAAACATCGAATGAAAATTTATTTCCCTTCAACTCGTGTTTGCACGTATGTACTTACATGATATTCCAAAGGTACCAAAGAAACAAGATAACTTGTGTTATATAAACATCAGAATATGATTTGAACATTTTTTTTAATTTGTATAAAATTTTGGCTGTTACATATACATACATATAATGTTCCGGGAAGAAAACTGACTAGTTCAGAAGTCTGGTGTTGTTTTTTAATAATTGTGGATATAATCTCAACAACTTAAATTGAAATATTTTATAATCTATAGGTAATATAAAGGAAAGTTGGGTTAGTGCGAGCACTTATAACTCGAGATCGGCTGAACAGATTCTTATAATGGATTTATTGGATTCTTCTCCGCTCCGGATAACCGAATAACTAATAAAAAGTTGAAAGATGGATAAGAAATAACATAAAATCTAATATTAAAGTTTGTATGGAACGGATTTTCTGCGACGCCAATGCCATCTATGAAAAATTCTATAACAATAAAAATATTGTTTACGTGACGACCATTGACATTTAAAATATTGGTACGCAGATTTTAGATGGAATGATGGATAGAATTGCTTTCAAGCTTTCAGAAATGCATTTCACATATTTTAAACTTATTTTTGGATAAATTATAAATTCGACATCAATATTCATAGTAAGGACTACAGGAAAACGTCTGTCGGGAAAGCTAGTTAATGTACAGTTTTGATCGTGTAAAGAGGGTAAAAAAACTTTTAACCAAACGTCGTGTCTACCACACTATGTGATATTAAAAATATCCTGATTTAATTTAAAAGAGCAACATAATAATATAGGAGATAAATCTCTTGTCTGCGCGACAAAGTCTTGATAGCACAGAACAGAGAGAGCTTCGCCAGAAGGATCGCTAACACCCTGAAGCTGACAGAGAGCCCTCAGAGCCATAGCTTTGGTATTTATATTAAACTTTACCCTTAAGGCCTCCAGCTAAAGATTTTATTTAGCAATGGGGAAGCTATGAAGCACATTCGATTGGTCCTACGTAGAGTATCGTAAGTTGAAAATGACAACTTTACAGAACGGCCATTCAAAGGTTTGAAGTGATACATTTATCTAGAAATTAACATTAGAGAATTGAATTTTTGAACAGCGCTAAATAAATACCGATATTTTAATTTTGTATGGTCAGTTTTTCATAATTATTAATACTTTTGGTAGAAATGATCTTACGATATTTTACTACGGCTTCTTTTTGCACAAAAATATCGTATCTTACACATAGCATAGTGTACGTTGTAACCAAATCATATTCGAATATCGTATGTCATACTTATCATATTTTACTACGAAATTTTCGAAAAATTTCTTGTCGTATCTAACACTTTTATAAGATTACTCTGTAATTATTGTGAAATAAATTATCGTATCTATTTGTGAAATATGTTGCGATAATTCCAAACGTATTTGTTCCCTTAAAAGTACCTAAATTTATTTTATAGGACTAAGAATAAAAACTTTATTACCGAATGCCGAATGCATTTTTGTAGTAAATCTTAGGAGTGTCACGCTTACTTACCTATGCGTTTAAATAAAAAATAAACTAATTAACACTTTTCAATACAAGGATCTCAGTATCGCCGGAGGAACTTATTGCCTCAGTTATTTTTTTCTAGTCTACCCGTCACGTCGAATCTTACACAGGCCAACCAGGGGTAGACACTTCAAGTGAATAAACACTTATAAAAACTCTGACCCCACCGGGAATCGAACCCGGAACCTCGTACTCTGAAGTTTACGCCTATACCACTAGGCTGCCGAGGTCGGCTCCTAGCATTTGCTCGTATACAAAAGGATAAAATCCTTTTGAAAATACCGACAAAACACTCTTAACAATGTTCTTAAAGATAATAAGACTTTTTAGATAATCTACACAATTGTGAAGCGATATTTTTTTGTAAATCTAGGGTAAGGTTAACAATGAATGTTTTGAATAAGAGTTGTAAAAGTAGAAAGCAATAATAATAATTGTGTGCATGCCGACAAAAATATTTAAAAACAATACAAAGATTATTTTTATTGCCGTAACACCTTATCGGTATGTCTACACTCTTTGGGCTACAGGTATTAATAATATAATAGCATTGTATATTTTTGCAAACTAAACATTCAACAAAAGTCACTTTTAAACAATGCGAGATAAAATTTTTGTTCTTCAATATTGCTTTATGATTATAACACTTTATGTACTTACTTTTGAAAAAAATATGGGCTCAACCAAAGTGAATACAAATACATTTTGACATCTTTCACATAAAGGAAATCTTTTGTTGCGAAATGAGAAGATAAGTATAATAGTTAGAATTGATTTAGGAATCGAAACCATGCCATTCACAACGAAAGTCGGCGACTAAAGAGCTAGGCATCAATCACTTGACCAACAATGGTACCACCTCTATGGTAATGAAACATTATAAAAGGATATTCGATTTCAAGATAGATTCTTTAAATTTTATTTTGATTTTTTTTTGTGTCATTGATCACGCTGATCTGCTTTTGGGATGGAAATATTTTTATTGTTTAATTAGAATGTTTTTTTGCAATAGTACTACTCGACTAACTCCGAAAACTATGCGATCGCATACGCTGACTTATTATTTTAGATTTGTAATAAGTATTTTTCGGAAAATAAGGGATTGAGCATTTAATTCAACGAGATTTTAGGAATATATTCCATATTTGAAACTTCGTCAATTTTTGATTTTAATACCTATATTTTTTTATCTATTTAATGTCTTTATCTATTTATTGAATACAATAAAATAGTTGTATGCGGAATGTTATGCATTTGGAAGAAGCGAAAGAGGTTCGTTTGGATAGGAAAGAATAGAAGTCCGTACTCTCTGCATACCAATTTCGGGAAACGGCGTGATGGGTAATAAAAGAGTTTACTTAGATACCTATTACAAATTAGTACGAACTGTGAGTATTTGAACAAAACATATCCCCCCTAGGAGGAAGGAATAAATCTTACCTACGCATTTTTTCCACTTAAAACACCTGTTACTCTCGGTTACTGGAGTTGATGAGTTCGAAATCAGTGTATTTCAGAGAAATCATATTTTAATATGATATTCGATATAGTGCTTTTTTTAAAATAAACAGGTGATAAATACTGCAGTAGATACTTTCTTCAACGTCTTGATACTTTCCTCCACGTGTAGATTTGCAAACCACGCATTTCTTCCGGAAATGTAAATTTCAACTGGTGAAAAATAGGTACCTATGTTTAAGAACTTAGATATAAAAAAGAATATCTAGGAAAATATTTAAAAATAAACAAACTTATGGATGTTGCATGTACCTACTCTTCTTTGAGCTTTTGTCATCCTTTTTCTCAAGGAGATCATCCATCAGAACATTTATTTCACTTGATTCGGTTACAAAAGGCAAAGGAGATTCTAATAGAGTATAAAAAACCTTAATTTATGCTACTATTCAAAAGTTTTGAAGTGTAAAATGTCTTATGTTGAAAATACCTAATCGCGTATAATGTGGTAAGAATAACATACAACAAAAAATGTCCTAATACTCCGATGTAAATTATGGTAAGATATCATACCATATCGTTTTCAATTCCGCTTTCCGACGTAAATTATTTTAAAGTACACTTACCATATTTTGTTTTAATGCCTAAGCCATGTAAAATATTGTAAGTTCTTCATACAATTATTTACGTCGTTGCAGAATTGAAATTACTCAATCAATATATTTAATAATTCGAATTAATTGGGAAATAGATCAGTGTAACACATGAATAATGAACAGATTACCCAAGTTACGAACAAACATATTTTCTGTGAGTTAAATAATATTATATTCCAAACGGCGGCATAAACTTTATTACAAATTTGCTATTTTAATTGTTTTTTTTTGGCCAACTCATAAAAATACGCTTAAAGTGAACAAAAGTCTAATTGAAATTTGCGCGTACACACGGCAACTAATTTTTTAATAAATAAAAACAAAATAATAGATGATCCATGTTTTGTTAAGTCGAACGTCGTAAAATATTGTAAAGAGAACTTACAATAGGCGTGCCCAAGTAGTCAGACGGCGTGTATTGTGTCCAGAGACAATACAATGCTATACGTTGGACTATTTTGTCAAAAGTGATGATACCATAATTGACGTGTATCAAAAAACATATTTCTAGTATCGATATCAACTTCCTGTTTTGGGAAGTGATAAAACACATAAAATGAAGCATGTTTCCGTTAAAACATGAAAAACGCAATTTTGTGGGATACCATAACTTACGTAGGACCGATCGATGTATTTGAAACTTACATATTTGCTTACGTTTCTAATAGGCCCGTGTATCAAGTGGAGTATTATTACTCTTTTTAACGATGTCCAGTCTGTCTTGGTTTCGTTCAGACAACGGCCAGTCACTTGACGCTGGGATAAATACCACTTAACTACATAATAATTATGTATATTGTACAAATTGTGTATGGAAACATCAAGCTGAAAATACAAACGATGCGTGAGATATTATTCTGTGCAGAGCAGTGCAAAATGTTGAGTAGTACATTTTCGAAGATTGACGTTTACCTACCTCAAGGAAAGTCGGTAAAACAGCCCCATTTATAAATTGATTAGGCATTCCACATAATATTTTTGTACTCAATGCGTTACACACGTAGTGGGTGCAAAAATGTAGCTAAGACTCAAACCGTGTGAGAATAAATAGTTCAACCGCCGTTAATCTAGAAAAAAATAAAAACTAACTTATTCTTTATTTTATTACTATAATATTATTATTGAAGTTTTTTGTCGGTGTAATTGAGCAGTGAAATTGAAAAGAGTTTCAAGAAGACAGTTTAACGATGCGAGTGGCAGACTATAATTTTTCTTCTTTCATTTTTATATAGGTACATTAAAATTACATTATTTTCTTTATTCTCTCGTTTTTAAGAACTGTTTAAGTGTCATTCTTCTTTTTTCTGCGCGTATGACATTTACATAGAGGTCTGTTAAGCAATGGGAAGCCAGACGAGAACCTGTTTAATTACCTACCAATCGAGCCTGATAACCCGAATCAAAAACGTAAAGCAAGACGGGTATCAGCTAGTTATAACATATTCGATACTTATGATCCTTCACACGACGGACACATTGTTTTTATTGTCTCCTTCTCCCCTACGCTATCTCGCGCTATTATGTTCTGTACTAACTCCTATCTAACTTACATTGCTGACAATAGTATCTGCTCGCATACCCCTACTACACTCACTCGACCACCCTACACTACGTAGTGAACCTAGCGTGTCATATCAAGTGTCATTCTTATCTACACGGCGTCGTCGAGCTGAATGTATCGCGTTACATAAGCGGTGCGACAGGCCGACCCTGTTTCAAACAAACGCCACTACGAAACTAAAAACAATATCAACATTTTCTAAGGGAGGAAATGTTTTTTGGTGACATTTTCCCCGCCGGCATTAAGCTTGCAGGATTGAATGATAAAACTTTTCTTTTTTACAATTTTCAGGTTTATAGATACTACTTTGGATCATTACACATTATCTCATAAGTACAAGTACTAACATTAATAGACACACAGGAGGAGGTGTTTTTAAGATAAGTTTGTTTAAACTCATCCGAGCAATATTTCTATATGAGTGAGTGATTGACGGAAAAAAATGAACGCACAAACGTTGAAGAATGATTGTTACTTAGTAGTAGGAATTCTGTGTATTTTATTAATTATGAGTAATTTCATAAATATGGGCGTTATTTATAAAATGATAAACTTTAACTTGTCCTGAAAAAACTTAGAAATCTGAAAATGATCCGAATTGGTTTAGTTGTCCTTAGTGCATAATAATTCGCATCTCTACAAAAATCTGTTGTGTCAGAGGTAAGTATTTTAGGAATTTGATTATTGTATCTATTCTTAATCTTTCTTTTAAATTAGTTGTTTCTTTTGATGGAGTTAAATTGAATCAATTAAAGACTTCAATTTTCTTATTTCATAGCTGGTTCTACAAAAAACGTAATTACAAGATGGTCCCTATGTACCGATTAACTTAATTTCTTGATCAAATCCGCGCTGACATGCGTGTTACGTATCATTTAAATGAGTAGATTTTTCCAATCAATTATGAAACAAAATCGTGCCTTGGCTTCCATATTCTTTAAATACTTATCTGCAAACTTTATATGAAAAACTTCACGTACATTTCATATTGTTCATTCGTTGTGTAATAAAAGCGAACACACTACAGACAGTAGGTACGTACCTCTAGTAACATGCACTTCAACTAATTCTCCCTTTGAGCTCATTCCACATTTTTTTCACACGTCAGTTTAAAATCATGTTTGACTTTTCTCGTTTTAAAATATCATTAAGTAAATAGGTACATTCAAATTTGATTTAACAAGATGTGTCTATTGTCTACGATAAAGCAACTACCACCATATCTGTAAATACATCTTTGAGCATGATAACTAAAACAAGGTCAGAATTTTTAATACCTTAATGCCATGGTCGTCATCTGCGGCCCGCGGGCCGCATGCGGCCCGTTGCTGATTTTTTTGCGGCCCGCGACGCGACGAGTGTTTTCATAGATAATGACTACTAAACTCGATATCACGTTCAATGCTAATTAAATAGAAAACGGGGTTCGGGAACAAGGAAACACCTTGAATTCATAATATTAAATGAAGCAACATGATGAAACATTTTAATACCTACAATATACCTTTTTTTTGCAATTTACATACGAGGAGAGTTCCACGAATTCTCGATATGGATACGCAAGAAAAGGCAGAAAATCTGAAATAATTATACTATTCTATATTGTATTTTTAAATCCTAATGCGGTTTTTAAAACGCCAATTATTGCATCTTTTTGATAGCCTTTAAATATATTATTATTTAATCCGTTATCTCTGAAAAATAACGGATTTTGGCCACCTTGAACTCTTTATCAACGGGAATTGGCTTTCCACTAATGGTTTGTTTCTCAGTTTCGGGAACGATAATTTCGGTAGGTTCCAGGGCTAGGATTTTAGGAAGTTGATTGATATTTTGGAAACCATAGGTACTATCGAAACCAGCCTTCGCAATGCGGGCCAAGTAAATCTGCGCGTTGTCGTCGAGGAGCAAGATATTGGCGGTCAATTTTCCTTGATTATTTTCTTCAATAATTATTATTGCTTCCTAGAAAACCATGCACAGTGCTTGCAAAAGCTACTGCGGTTATACTTTGGCCTATTTTGAAATAGTCAATAAACAAAAACTCGAGTGCTAGAATACTGCCGTAAGAAGATTTTCGACCGATTTCATGACTTTGAACTCTTTCGGAATTTCTGCAGATTTCTTTACTCACTGTCGCGTTTTTCGGGAGAATAATAACAAACTCAGTATTCGTCCAAAAAGTCATGAACTATTGAGTGTTTTGATATTCATGGAAAGCTTGATGATCTCAGTTTACGAATAATTTTTATTCGAGCATATTCTCGTAGGTACAATATTTTCGTTTTTTTTCATATTTCCTTCCGCGGAGGATAAAACAAGATCATCTAAATGAAGGTAACCTTCAAAGAATTTCTGATCATTTTACGTTTTCTCTCTGGATTGAAATCCATTATGTAAAATAATTATTTATTCTTCGATGACCGCAACAGTCTACAATCCAGAGCATCGATTTTGTCAACGTTATCGTTATTTCTTGATGTTATTATGAGTGAAATAGAATGGTCTCTAATTGGCTTTTCTTCATTTTTCAAAACTAAAACCATTTGTAGAGTCCGTTTTTACTTGGGAAAAGCACCCTCATAAGTATTTTTCAGAATTTCAGTTTCAAATAGTTGACAGCCGAGTTCAAAATTTCACAGCCGCGCAAAGCTCTCGATAACCGGCCATCACGTTTTTCGTCGAAATGGAATTAGTTGTTTCACTAAAAAACAACTTCAAGAGCAAACCGATGCACTCAAAGTAACAAAACTTTGTGCACCAACACACAACACATCTTCGCAACGGGCACCGGATCGAATAATAGATTTCCCCAATTTCTCTCCCACATGCCAATTCTCGTTTTTTTGGGTAGGCTTTCGAACATAATATCTAATTTATAAGTATGCGTCCCATATGCGCCCGCGGATTTTTTTATAAGGGGGGGGGGGGGGGGGTTAATTCACACTTTCATGATGGTAGCACAAAGAGATTAAAAATAAAAGTAACATAATTTAACTATTTTCAATGAATCCAGTATGGGGGGGGGGGGGGGGGCAACGCTGGCGCCCATGTTGCGGCCCGCAGTGATAGCTCACATTGTCCTATGCGGCCCTTGAAGAGAAAAGTGTGACGACCGCTGCCTTAATGCCTTAAAAAGAGAGTCAGGACCGCCATGACTAAAAGAGCCTGCTCTCAACATGGGAAGCAGGTCTATAGAGTTAGCATACGAAATATACGAAATGAATATAGGGATCAGACCTTTGATAGAAAAAAACAGGGTAGATGGATCAAGAATCCAACACAAGGAGTAGAAAAAGTATGTTCGAGTCTTAAAATATTCGAAGTTTCATTTCCACTTAGAACATGAATTATTGTTAAAAACAATTCAAGTTGTTTTAATCTTAAGAAGAATGAGGTGCATTTAACAAATATTGAACTTGAAAATAGAGTAGGTACCTACCTACATATATTTTCCTAATTGTTGATACTGGACACCAAAAAAACAATAACTTATTAGTATAGGCGATGTCAGTTCTTTCTGGTTATTATTTCATTGGCGACTATATCAACGATTAGGAAAATATACCTATTCTATTTTCAAGCTCTGGGTGTTTGTTCGTTTGGTGTAAATCCATTTTATAAGGATTATCTAATAACACTTTCAGAGGGTTTTCACGGCTCTATACGCACAAAAATATTTTCATTTCAAAGCTTGATAATAATTCAGTTATGTACCTATTTCTCCACATACAGAAATAGGTACATAACTGAATTATTTCAAAAAATATTTATGGTTTCAGTAAGCGTTATCCGAATATTGGAAACATTGAACTAAAACGCGTGTTTTTGGAAACAACATCTTAATATTCATCGAAAAAATTCACATAACACTGAATATTTCTACAAGGATATATTTATTCCGTTAGTATAATGTACATTGTTTCCCATAAAACATCGATCCGACACAAAATTGTAAACATAATGTATACAATATAGAAGAAAGCGCTCAAAGGAGTGGTCCCAGCACTTCTTCTTTTATGTATTTTCATGAAAATTTTATTCATATTCCTTTTATATGAAAGTCTTATAAGTTGATATTATTTTTAAAGGCGACATATTCTACTTTGGTTTAATAGAAAAATATCAAAAAACATACGTCATATCGTATATATCCATGAAGTTTACGAGGAAAAACAAAGTTTTAGTGATTTGTACATCAGTGTGTTTCTCCCAAGGGGGGCGCAAAAAAGCTTATTTCGTACGAGTGTGATAAAATGCTTGTCACATTTAATGTAGAGAATCATAAGCGAAATAATTTTATTTTTTAATACTCCCCCTATGTTAATTAATTTTCAAGTACATGGGTGTATAAATACATCCTTTGAAAGTATTTTTTTTTTTCATAGGTATTCTTTTTATTATGTCGTTGTTTATTTTAATGTTTTTTTTTCATGGTTTATACGACTGTTTATCACGTCTTACTTATAAGCCATTTTTATGATTTAAATATAAAGTTTAGTGTCATAAAAATGAGTAGAAACATGACTTACATATAGTTGTAGGTAAGCGTAGGTATACCTACCTACCTAATTTGTTTCACAAAATTGCACACAACTATAACATCTGAAATGACTGTAACGATATACATTTTTCTCAATATTATTGAATTATTGAGTGTTTAATTAATATTAAAACGTTTATTTTTAACATCCATACTAATTTGCTAGTGTCTAACAACTATGTGAACAACCATCCCGGACTTAGGCAATCCAAGGATCTTCTTGGTGGGTAACTCCAGAAGAACCAAAATATGTTTGAGCCTAAGTAAAATAGGTCTTAAAATCCTAACAAGCTTCTTAACGGGTCACTGTAGACTTAGGGAAGCTGGGACTCGAAGATGATGGAACCTGTAGATTCTGCGAAGGATGGGTAGAAACGCCTCACCACCTAGTTACAAACTGCGATGCAGTTGTTTGTGCGAGAGCAAGAAGTTTTGGTAAACACAGGATAGAGGTGGAGGCCCTCGCCGCCTTGGAATGCTGGACTTCCTGAAGCGTCTGGGATTAGTGGGGAAGCTCTAATTGGGTAACACCATGAGCAAGTAGGGGAAGCACAATAGACCACTACAGGTCGGAGCGCAAAACGTCCACTAAAAAAAATTGCTAGTGTTTGAAATTGTTTTTTTATTTAACCATTTCTAAGATATGTGTATGGTGGTTTACATTACAATGCATTGATGCTTATTTATTGGTTTTCCTATAAGGCTGGGCACTTACTTGGCCAGTTGCAACAATATTATAAAAATAACGCACAAGTCCCGCTCGCGTTCGATTTGCGAACCACGTACACACTTGATATTTTTGTAGTGCGGATGATATGGATCGTGTAACGATTTTTGCGTCTGTTGAAATATCTGCAGCCCGCAATATTGAATCTACGTGCCAACCTCAAGATTAGTAGGGGTAGAGGTTAAGGGGATGCGCAGGGTAGGAATCTTGGCGAAGGGAAACGGTGACGCGCAGGTCGAGACAGATCGTTTTGGCTTGTGATAGGGGATGTTCGGATTTTGAAACCACGGTGTAAAACGGCTAAATGGGGTGACGACCCTACCCTTTTGTAGGAGGAGAGAGGAAGATTTATTCTCCTCTTGAGTGTTATGCGTGTGCGTGGATTTCGTTTCTAGAACAATAGATTGGTGTTGCGCAAATACTGTAGTGATTATTCAGAAAATAATAATATGGACTGTTTCGTGTGTATTGTGGTATACCTATATTTTTTATTAATGTATAATTTTCATTGAAATAATCAAACAAAAAATACAATAAATAGATTTAAATACGGATATTTATTCACAAAAACAGTGTAACAAATGAGCGGAACCCGTCAAATCAATGAAATGACTTGTCAATTCAAACAATCAATGGGACTATTCCTTTAAGTATGATAAAAAATAATTATAAGCTTTTTTGACAACGTAAGTTTTAGATAAATTTTGTAATTTTACCGTAATCTGCATTTTTAGTCATTTTCTCAGCACGAATGATTCTACACTTACCTATCCCTAGACAAAGTTAGACCCGAGCCAGGAAAGTAATGTTACAATCGTGCGTGCGGTTCCAGTGAGTAACAGGCATAAGAAGCCATTTTTTTTTGTGAAACTGATTCCATATTAATGTATGGAAGATTGGACAACCATTGTGTCTCTTGACATCACACCTTACATCTGAATATACAGTCTCTTACATTTACACTACTTATCCTTTCTTCCTCTTTACTTTCTCCCATCAATCACAATATTTTGGAAGCGATGTGGATAATCACAATCGAAGCACACACATGAATTTAGAAACTTAACGTTTTGAGCTGATGAACTTTGCAGATCAACAAGGCACATAAAGAAAAAGGAGGTTAATTAAGGCAGTTTTACCCCAAACCGGTAGAAAATCAATAAAAAGATCCCTTGATAAAAAAAAAGAAAAATAAGACTGGAGGTAGGTACCTACTATTAATCAGTTCAAATAAAGTAATATAATATTTTGATTATTCGCTTTGACAAGGAGGAATTCTCTCGTTGTTCAAACCCAACAAACTCTTTGATTGATAACCTCGTGTCTTCTTTATCTTGCGATTTCATTAATGTAAGTGCTTTTTACACCGGAACATAAAAACCTGCTGTTCGTAGGTATTATAATTACTAGAAACCGGATTGTATACAACTCTAAAAATGGTTAGAATATGCATGGAAAAATCATCAAAATATGCAACATAAAATTTAAATTTTATAAAAGGATATCGCATCAGAAATATAGAAATTTGAAGTCAACGAAGTGGGTGATAATATTGCCAAACTCAAATGGAGGTGGGATGATATTGTGTCCGACGGATGGTGGAGTAGGAGAGTGACGGATTGGAGACCAGAGACAGGCCGAAGAAGTGACAGCCGATGAGGTAGAGCGACTACATCGTGCGGACCGTTGGTGCAAAGTGGATGGGGATGTCCAGTAACAGGAAGGAGTGGCGTAAAAAAATATGAAGAGGCCTCAGTGGACGATCACGAGCTTGTATAAAAAAGGTGTTATTTTTTTCACTTATCACTAAAAAATTACTCATGATCATCTTCCGCGTTACAATCCGTGGTGGGTCTTACCTGCCTCCAAAAAGCTTCTCCATCCCGATCTGCCACTGGCTGCTACCCTCCAGTTATGCTGCCCTAGAGCCCGACAGTCCGTGACAACACCATCCAGCCATCTTAGTTTTGGTCTTCCGACGCTTCTTCTACCGATTGGAGTATTAAACAACACCCTTTTTGGGAGCTCCAGATCCTCCATACGGTGCAAATGATCCAGCCAGTGCAGTCTGCTAATCTTAATGAACCTGACTACGCTGATATACTGGTAAAGATCATAGAGCTCCGTGTTGTATCTTCTGCGCCAAGTTTGACCATCATTTTTAGGGCCATATATTCAGTGTAGCATTTTCCTTTCAAACGCGTCCAGCCTGTTTTCGTCGTGCTTAGTCAGTGTCCAGGTCTCTGAGGCATATGTTATATAGAGTGGCTTTAGTCTTTTTGGATATAAGGCGTGACTTAATACGTTTGCCAAGTCGTGTTTTCAAGATCAATCCGGTTTTTTCTCTTGTTGGTTTCGTAATAATGTGTTTTTTATGGGGAGAGGTTATAAGCCCCTCGCCCAACCCCCTACCAGGAGGGTCAGGGTTTTTCATCCCTCAGCTGTTGGATTCCGGTTTTATGGCGCCGAAGACTAGCCATCGCCCCCTTGCTATCTGCTGTGATCTAACAACTTGATGTCAGACCACATTACCAGGGTACGCGACATGGACTTGCTGGTAGTGTTGCTGATGGTGGTATGCAACATGGCGTTACTCGGCATTTGATGGAGCTCACCCTACAGCAACGTGGGCACCGCCAAGACCCTACCAACCGTTCGCACCCCAAAAAAAGCTGCTAACCTAGGGTAGCCCAGAACTCATAGTATATTATAACAGCCTTTTCGTGTAAAACATAATTATATTTGCACAAAAATTCATAATTTTACGATTAAAATGAATTTATCCTTGGAATTATTATAGAAACATTAAAATGATATCGACTATTGGAGCTTTTTATTATCTGCTTTAGAACTACATATTATTCAATATTAATCGGTACTTTAAGGGGGACCCACTGAAGTCCGGACCTCAAATTTTACGTGCTTGTGTAGGAGCATAAGACCAACCCGTATACCAAATTTTATGAAAATCGAAGATTTTTTTTTTCTTTTTTAGCCCTTTTTCTAGAACAAGTGAAATTTTCTTTGGATACTTTAAGAGGGTTCCCCTGAAGGTACAGATCTCAACATTTTACTGACTCATCGAGGGGCTAACCGTTCTACCCAATTTCAATCAAATCGGATAAGAATTACTATGAGTTATGGGTGCGCACACATTTGGCGTACGCGTACGGGTACGCGGAAATTAAAAAAAAATCGCATTTTTGGAATCTACACCCTCGAAAACGTCGAGAAAATTAATTTCAGCGAAATCTATTTTTTTTGAAATCCGATCATAAGACTATGTACCTAGGTATATTCCATATACTATGAGTAAAATTACTAAATAGTTCAATTTGAATTCGAACCTTTAATGACAAAATTCTGACTTAAAAATTCATAGCCAGGGTAGACAACGTTTGGGACAATTTTCTTAGAGTATAATATGTGTCGGGAATATTTTCGTGAACGTAATTAGCTTTATGGCGATTGCTTTATTTAATTCTTCACTCCGAGTTTCTCGCCTCTTAATGGTTACCGTACAGGAATACAATAAAATGGATATTTGTCAATAATTTTGCGTAAATAAACCTATTGATATAGTCGGATTATGTTCTACTGCAATATAAAATATGCAGTTCCATAAAATACGAATATGCAAATGCATGTAATCCAGGCTACACTTTATAACACACCTACTTACTCATTGTTCACCTGCGAATGTTGCTACCTACTTTTTTATTTAATTTAATCCAAATATTATTCCATCAAAATTTATTATTAACTCAGTGGATAAACACTAGAATTATCTTTTAATATTCAGAGACAAATTGAATATTATTATTTCTCATCAAAAGCGAATCATTTAACCGCGTCTCGTTTCTCTACGAGATTAAATTTAAATTTAATTTTACACAGCCAAAGATAACAGCTAACGGATAACTCGTAAACACAATATTTTGATGCAATTCTATGGATAGATCGAGTTTTTAGATCTACCCTGATCGAATATGGATTTTTTTGTAGGTTTTCTATATCAGCCCCCTAATAATTCAAAAGGAAACGAACGAAACTTAATTTTTTACAAAAGGTGTCTTAAAAAAAAAACTTTTTTTGACGAATAAAACAAATTCCAATCATTATTAAGATTTATTTTCACATTTTCCGCAAGAAGTATTGACGATTGAGAAAAAATGCCAGAAAAAGCTATTTTGAGAGAGTAGGCCCTTTATTTTTCAATATTTGACTAGTACCTACTAAGCTTAAACTTTTTCATGAATTACCCAGTTGTAAAGTTAGCAAGGTAATGCACACGCTCTTAAGTAAATCAAAAAATAAATGTAAAATCAACGTTCTATGTATGTCTAGATTCTTGTTTCCTTTTTCAGGACTAGATCCTAACGAATGTATTATCAACTAATGACTATAGTATGATGATTAGGAGTGTCGGAGACTAAAACATATCTACCTAATGGCGAACGTTGTTAACGTAGATTGATCACACTAATGCAGTGGGTACCTAGGGAACGGTCCGTCATCTGACAAGACGGCGTCTTTCAAAATTATATGACATAGTTTTTTGTTACTACGGAAACAATATTGGAAATGTTCTCAACTGACATATTCACCGCTGTTTATAGTAGCGGCATATCCGTAGGAACCCAGACCATTAGCCAGCCTTCGAAATAACAGTAAAAGACGGTCGTAAGCCCGTAAAAATCGAACGTCAGTAATGAATTGTTAGAGTCATTAGTTGTTGTTACTTATACTATAATAATTCACATAATATTTTAAACGATACAAACAAACCACTACGGGCTAATGACCGTTATCTTCTGTTTCTATTTCTAATGTTGGCTAAGTGTGATTATTTTTACTTAACAAATGTTCAAACCCCAATTCTAATAATCATGAGAAATTTCAACCCGTTGAAGAATACCATGTCCCCGGCGGGATTTGAAGCTACTGGGGGCATGGAATTTATGGGATTATCCCATGAGATTATATGCAATTACGTTTTCAATGTATGATTATGGCTTAATTGATATTGCGAAATTACATTTACTAGAAAAAAAGCTTTCCCTTGTTATCCTTTAAAATACGCTGAAAGATCGGTGAAAATATATTAAAGAAAACATTTCTGTAAAATTACCTACTGAACATTTTTCTATATACATTTTCTTTCTACTTTTCAAATATTTAATTCAAATAATATAATATTTAAGTAGGTGTGTGAAAGGTTTTCTAGGACATAGGTTAAACTTTATTTAGCTAACACTTGAAATAATCCTACACGTTCTTGGAATCTTTTAGACCGAACATCACACTTTTAGGAGGTTCAGATTGGGATGTTTATTTTAAAAGTTTCCAAGTGGCTTCAATCCTGTTTGTTATTTATGTTGTAAAATAAAATTGGTGGAAGCTATAAAACACATGATAAAAAATTCAGAGTAGGAGCCCAGTCTTTATTATTCCAACATTGGAATGCTTTCGCATTTTCTGAGACATTACGGTGACAAGTCTATCTATCTTTGATAAACAACACCGTCTTCCATTTACAAAGTGATTTCGAATAAAACGAAGCTTTAATTATTTAAACCCCTCGCTTTATGAGGCATTAAAGATATCAATCATTTAATCGAGCCAGAGCCACCCCGCAAGCATAACCCGTGGGGCGACGAGACGGGGTTGCGGGGGGAAGGGCTCAAACTGAAAAGTAGATTTTACTTGAAGATAAGAAACAAAACGCGTAAGTCTGAAAAAAAACCCGGTTCTTTATGGAATAACTTCTTTTCCCCTTTTAAAGGTTTTGTCCTTAAAAGATTCCAAAATTAGATAAATAATAATGAAAGTTTTCCTTATGATTTTGTAAAATATTATTCAAGTGAGATTTGTGCGATTAGAATAATGACATAGTCGTACACAGACGAATATTTAGTTGGATTGTAAACACTTAAGCGAGTAGATAGTTAGTGGACAGACAAGGTTTGGTAAACAATACTATAGGTTATTGAGTAGGTTCCAGTGGTCATTAAGCTATTCTCTACTCTACAACAACTAACAATATTTATACACGACTTGAACTGTGATACTTACAGGAGCCGATAAAGTCAGCGTGGTCTGTTAATGTTGAATGTCTAACTACATTTACATTGTTTGAATGTTTGCTTTGACCTAAATGTCAATGAGACATTTTGAGGGGAAGTCTTTGTGTAGCTTTTTACTTAAATAGAAGTAAGACTTACCTATGTACTTAGAATAATGTGATTTATAAAGTAAGTCATTATTGAGTTAATTAATCTTCTTTATAACTCTTATATTCATATAAACTACCTATACCTACATACATAATATTATTTAATTATGTATTAAGTTTAAATTATCTCTGTACTAGACTACTGGACTATACATGGAAAATCACCGATAGCTCATTATAAGTAATAGAGTGTGGTATTAAAAATGAACATGAGTAAAACCCGAGTGACAGAGAGTGGAATAAAAAATGAACACAAGTAAAACCAAAATCATATCTAGCATAAATCTATCCCAACCGATTGGAGGTAAAAATATAACAAGGGTCGAGTCCTATGTCTATTGAGATCACACAGTTAAATTGCGAAGGGATTATATGTGAGCTGAACTAAAAGCTTCAGGATGGACTGCATTTGGAAAGTTATCAAATGTCCTAAAATCTCCAAACAATCCTTTCCATCTGAAGAAAAAAAAATCGATTCATATGTACTCCCGATGCTCTATGGGTTCGAGACATCCACTCTAACGAAAAGAATCATGCATAAACTTCATGTTACTCAAATAGCAATGGAGAGAAGGATGTTGAATATTTCACTTAGGGACCGAAAAACGAATGTGTGGATAAGGGAAAAGACCAAGGAAGGTCCCAGAAAAGATGTTGCGACGAAAATAGAGGGCCTCCGATAGAGATGTATGGACACAAGAAGAAGGCTGAAGTAAAAAGTAAGTAAAAACAGAGATATAGGAAATTGACAATATTAGAAGATGGAGGGAGGGATGAAGGGAGTATGGAAATATCCAAAGAATGAATCACAATAAAATAAAATATAATATCCCTTAAATCACACTACGTTACCAGCGTCAGGAGACTCGTCCTAGTGGAAGACCTCCCAAAATATAGAAGGCAGTATGGAGATCAACTTCACAAAAGGAAGAAACGTTCCGGAATAAACAGGTCTATTAGGCCTACTCAAAGACGGCGATTTGGCTAGTCATTTAGGCTGCGGGCTATACGATAAGCCCAGGGTGCAGCTCTTTCGACAGTGACCAGCACTCCTGTTCTAGTGATAGTCTCATTACATTTGTCACTAACCTCAGGCTATCACGAATGGGTGAGATTAGCAGTGATTTCCTGGTGACAATCTAAAGGTTTGTTTTTTTTACAGCTTCAAGTTGTCAACATTCAGAGGCATAAATTATTGCCAGTTTTTACTTTTATTTTATTGGCACATTTTGTTTCATATTACCAGTTGCTGATCTCAATTTCATCATCCAAATCCTATCCTATGATATAATGAGTTCCTGTTTAGTGAAAATCCTTGGATATTTGAACAAACTCGTATACGGTCCGTATAATTATGTCTACACGTAGAAATGTTTGCAGTATATTTAGGTATATCTATTGAACTAACAGATGAGGAATGATGCGACTATACGTAACTATAATGTAATATTGTAGTTTGATAATAATGAGGAGGTATATTTCTCCACGTTTGACTCGGGGGCTAACCCACGTTTGTATCCATTTCTTTGGGTGGCGAGAGGGATTATTCTTGTTTATTTAGGACTGTTGAAGGTTACTTTGATTTCCGTGGATTTTGATTTCACTAACATTAATAATATTTTATCAATAGAGGAAACAGCCACTGATCCTGAATTTTAACGTCACCACAATGACTTGAAGTTTTCGTTATATTGGATTTCATTGTGGTTTTTTTAATACCGTAAGGCAAATACGATGACGATTTCGGGGTGTGTAAAGAATACGTGAATAGCCGCCTATTATTATTGTAGCATAAACTGTTGACTCTCAAAGTGTTATTTGATTACTTTCGTTTGATAAATTACGACCACATTGTTGGTGAGGGTTTCATAATAAACATGTTCGTCAATTGCTTCATTAATTTTTACCTCTGAATATTATACAACTTTTACATCTCGATTTAATGTTTCATATCCAGTTGATCTATTTTGATAATAAACCTATATGTAGGTCTTTTAAACTACTACTGGCATTAATATATTAACATTCTATAATAACTATAAAAACTCGTTTGTGTAGGTTGGAATCCACCTAAAATTTATTGCAAAATATTTACCTAATTGTATATTTTTGACATCACTCACTCACTCTGATGCTACTATAGCCCATATCGGACCTTGGCTTCCGCTATCTTTCATCCGCTTCTGATCCCCGGCCGCCGTCTTCCAGTTGGTCGTCCTTAGTTCTGTACCCCTCTTCTCTTTGTCTTCGTGGTCTTCCAACCTTTTTCTTTCCTCCCGGGTGTCCAGCCATGATGCGTTTTTAGGATTTGCAAGTCGGGCATATTCTGTAGCAGCATTGTTAATTTAAATGGATAAGTAATTAGTCGAAGACTATCTGTCATTTAACCGCTTAACAAAACCGTTGGTGCGGGGCACTGGGATCAGCTAGTGTTTGGCGCTGCCATTGTAGGTGGCGAATTAATTATGGGTACGGTTTTTTTGTTTGCGGTTCAGTTTTGTTGTTTAAATGGTTTGTGATATTTTTATGTTATACTAGTATCAACACCGGCTAAGTAGCCATATTGTTTTTGTTAACTATAAAAGCCAATTTTCCTATGGGCTTAAGAGCAACTGAAGAACCCTCCAACTAGTAAATTTTCAACAGCTAATCTGAGTTTTTATTTTACCATTCGTCGGAAAGAAGACTACCAATGGATATTTCAAATCTGTCGGCATTTTCAGAAATTTCTGCACAGATCATGAACAAGTTCCCAGGCCAAATAGGGAATCTCTGTTCCCTCTGTCTTTTAGAAAATTCTAGTGATGATTCTAAAAGTTACCTTTGTCATTAAGTCGATTGTTTTTTTTAATGGTAGTAAAGTAGTGGTCGGTTTTAAAACTGTGTTATTTTGTTAGGTAAACCAGAGTATTGGATATTTGAAATAATCACTCATTTCAGTCCAATTGAAAATCAGAGTATTTACCTGATTCTGTGTGGGTATTTGTTAAGGCTAACATGAACAAAGAGGTACTGCGGCCTTCCAGTGGAAAGTTTCTATATCGCCTGAGGAGATGTTAATCCCCTTAGATCAAAGCTTGAGTTCTCTCTCAGTCTTAAACAAGGATTCCAGGAAGAGAAAAAAACTCAATCTCAGGCTAAATGCAATATTATCAGCTTTGATGATTCCTTAAGTTTGTAGTCAACTTAAAAATATTATAAGAATGCAAAATTGTTTCTTTTTATTTGCTCATTCAATTTAGGTTATTTTATTAATATTTTTTATTTCAAAATAAACAACAACCTAATCAAATTCAAAATTAATATAGTATATTTTTAGAAAGAAAGAAGGTAGCCTATTGCTTTTAATTATTCACTGTTTTTTATTTTTGAAGTTATAAATAACAAAAAATTATATGTATATACGCTTGTTTTATAAAACTCCCACCCGAAAAATATATTTAAATGGTAAAATATCGTTACGGGTGTCCGTGATAATTCATTATTTTTAGGTTAAACAGTATTAGATTTTTTACGGTAATGGCTTCGCAAAATGTCCATAATTGAATTTGTGTTACTAAATAATATGTGTAAAAGGATTATCGTTTGAAATGGAAATATAAATAATAATATTACGTAGAGTCTTTTTACCAGAGGCGGCAGCTGTCCGTGGTAAAAGCCGTGCCCAAGTTATTGCTTGGTATTCGTGGCCAGAGTGGTGAACAGAGCTAAACCATAATAATTATTAATATGTATTTTAGTGCACTCTAACAACTAAATTGAATAATAACTATTAGTTATACCTACAGAGAAAAATCTCATTTTAATTATTACTATCTAATATGCATAAGATTTTGCATTTAACCTTTTTGTTTAGTTCATTTATTTTATTTCAGTGAGCATCTTGTTTGTTATGGCATCCAATCTACACTTGTTAACACTAAATGTCAAGCTTACACTGTCACTATTAACGGATGTAGGTATTTATCTTCATTTATATGCTTTTGAGAGTCGATTACCATACAAAGTTTCCCAGGGTGTGATTAAAGATGATTATTGATTATCATAACTATGATTTTTACTCAGGATGTCTGTCAATCTTTAGGATTGAGGTAGGTAAAAAAAAAATATCGTTTTGAATCTTATACGAAGTGGCAGTTACATTTTTAAGTTTTGGAGTTTCTTGTATAGTTTTCACACAACTTTACGAAGTAAATATTGTTTAATGCTTAAAAAATACCTAAAATTATAATATGCGTGAGGCCCATGTTCACAACTTTTTGATATCTGAATAAAGAAAGATAAATATACCTACCTTCTAAAATTAACTGTATGAAGAACATGCATTTTTTGGTGGAGTTTATTTGAAAATAAAGTTCAAATAAAAGATTGTATAACTTTTCCACCATTTTTTTATAATCCTGATTAGTTTTGTAGGCACACGTCCTACATGGTCACAGGAGACTAAGTTTCTTACTCTATTACATATAGTAATACAATCTTTTATTTGAACTTTATAGACCTACCTTCCTCAAATTGATGATAACTTTTTTATTTTTTGTAAAATGTATGAGAATAATGTTAAGATGTTACGATAGTTAATTTAAGGCAAAAGCTTTGTCCAAAAGCAAAGAGCGTGTCAGAAACTCAGTTACATTTAAATAAGCACTTAAGCGCTGAGCACCTTCAGTGCATGAGATAGAATCACCTCTGGTTTCTACAGAGAGTAATTGAAACATATAACGCTTTTATAATTCATTAAAAATGTTGTATCCAGTGTAGCTAGTTACCTACCTAAACACATTATAATCTATATTTATAAAACACAAAAATTGTTTCTTTGTCTGTTATAGATTCGAAAACACCAACCTACCGCTGTGCCCCAAACCAATTATAATTCGAGCACAAAAAATAATATAATCTACAGTCCGCGCTAGACTCTGAGACCATCTTACGCGCTGCAAAACGGTTTCATAAGGGTGTGTTTACCTAAACTAAACGAACATAGAGCCAGAGCTGGTATATTGGTTGATCTCTTGTTCTCAATAATTTCCAACTTTTATCTCTATATCTCATTAATTATTAAATATCTACTTGTTGTATACCTATATGAGAATTCTTGTTTATGTTTAACACGTCGAGAATTCTCATGATTAGAAGTTTTGGAGACTTAAACATAACCACCTAATGGCGAACGTTGTTAACGTAAAGTGATCACACTAAGCCAGCCTTCGAAATAACAGTAGAAGATGGACGTAAGCCCGTAGTGGTTTCTTTCATTTAAAAATCGAACATCAGTAATGAATTGTTAGAGTCATTAGTTGCTACATATTCATAGAGTACCTACCTATATTAATATCTTGATCTTTGATCCAAATCCAATCCAAACTCCCTTAACGCCCCACTTAGGGGCATAGGGAGGGAACAAGAGTTCTCCATTGCGCTCGATCTTGCGCAATGTTTATGACTTCCTCGCACACCATGCCCAGATTCCTCAGCTCTGCTTTTAAAGAGCGGAACACAGTATGAGAGGGTCTTCCTCGTCTTCGGGACCCTGATGGGAAGAAGAACAGCGCTTTCCTCGGCCAACTGTCATTCGGCATCCTTAACACATGTCCCAGCCAAGTCCATCTCCTCCACATAATGGTAAAAGTGATGGGCTCACGCTGGGTGTGCCGACGTATAGCGTCGTTCGTGATGCGGTGGTACCATCTTACACCCAAAATTCTCCTGAGGCACTTCATTTCGAAACCCGAGACTTTTTGTGTTTGGGCTTTGGTCAGGTGCCAGGAATCACACCCATACAGGAGAATGTTTACATTTCGTCTCGACATTAAACGCCGACGATTTCCATATCTTGGTCATGCTGTTGAAGGCGCCACTTGCCATACCGATACGTATCGGGAGCTCATCCCCGAGGTCACCAGTGGTGGTAATGGTTGCTCCCAGGTATTTAAATTTATCCACCCGGGAGACCTGGTGACCGTCGATGGTTATCGGTAGCTGTTTATCGGGGCAGGCACTGACTCGAAGGCAAGAAAATTCCGAACATTTATCCAATTAAAACAGTAAAACATCTAAACACAGCATGTTTTTGACATCCAATATTCACGAAAATACTGTTTTACAAAATGAAGTTTTATTATTTGGGATTCTGTCATCGGTCAAATAATCAAAGTGCGCACGCGCCGGATATCCGCTAGTTTGTTATATTTTATGATGAGCAAATAAAATCGAGCTGTGTAATAATATTTAATGCAAAAAGGTACACGAAATAAATTTATTACGTACGGAATGACAGGAGCACTAATCTTGTTTTAAAATTTTGTAATGTATGTATGTATGTATGCAGGTATATCCTTTTAATGTCTGGAGTGATTAGCAGTAGGTGGGCACTAGTACACACACACACACACACACACCCTCACACACACAGACATAACTCTGTCGCTTCAAACGGGCACAAAATTATGAATTATTTATTCATAAAACGAAGGCAGTATCAAAATACAATTAGCCGCTTTGAGTGTCCCCGTTAGTTTTAAAATTTGTTCCCGGGAAAACTTCATTTTTTCAAAGGAATCTTTCTAATTCATTTATCTTACTCCAAAATGTTCAGACGAAATGAAAAGGTAATTATTTCATACTTGTCTTTTTTTAGTACTACATAGGTACATGTCGCATGAGTTAAGGCTGAATTTTTAGAAAAACCTTTGTTACTTTAAGATGAAAATAATACTAGCTTGCTATTATTTGAAGTGGTTGGTTGCCTAGCGGTTACGACGCCGGCTCTTGTACTGCTTCGTGCAGAGGTCGAGGGTTCGATCCCAGATGCCGTCCATCTTCCTCTTTCACAACACAAGCATTAAGTAGCTTACTGAAAAATAATCAAAGATAGGATTTGTGTTCACTTTAAGTGTGTACAAATTTATTTTAAGTACTAAAAATTTTAAAAATTCATTTAGTAACTAAGCGACATGCGCATAGTCAGTAATCGGATTCACAAAGAAAGAGAGTTTTTACGTGAACAGGAAAAAAAACCTGCAGCCAATAAATAGTATCAAAGTTAAAAATAATAAATTAAATTTTTCTATTCTTTAAAGAATTTTGTTCTCTAACAATCCTGTTTCATAAAAGGTAGTATAAAATATGCAAAATTAGAAATAGTAGGTATATTATACCTAAATTTTATTTTATATGAGAATTAAAAAGTCTAGGTACTTATATACTAAAAAAGCTCTCTTAATTTACATCTTCCCATAATATAAATTGTTATGTTATAAAATATAATATTAGGGGATTATTATTCATTTCCAGTAAGTGTTTGGTAATATTATTAATTATTAACCCTTTGTGCAGGAGCGATAAATCAACCATTTTGTTCACAGGACACCTTATTTTACCCCTCCAGTTATGCCGTGTGAGATCAAAAGTGGGCCATAATTCTCAAATTATATTAAGATAATGATCAAAATGTTTAAATATGTCTGAACGAACGCGTCAGTTAGCTACCCAAGATAAAAAAGTTATTTATTATTTAAATAAGACCCATTCTGTACATAACATGCTTATTCCTAAAACATTTTAAAAACGATAGGTATAAAGTAACCAGTTTAATATTAAAAAAAAAACAGTTTAAGATCAACTCAACCCCATAAAGGTTAAATAAAATATTATATGAACCATTAGAATTCGACAATGACAAATTTAAAGTTTTCGGTATATCTTATATTAATATGGGTGTTAGTTAAGAATACTGACTGAGAGACTCACTGATTGAATGATGAATCATGCTAAGGTACTTATGTAGATATAAATGGCGGCAGGCTCATACGGAGCTATCAAAAGTTTAACAAAAAGATACCCGCCATTTTGAATAGTCATATAGTCGTAAACAATATACATTTATGGAACAGTTTGGGGGTTGCATAATTAAGTGAATTATTCGTATTCGATCGTACTTGATTTTGAAAACACAATTAAAATACCTACAGCTCTGCAATATTTTCAGTACAAACAAAAAAACAGCGCAGTGACAGGAAACTTAAAAATGGCGGAGGTGGTCACGTGGCTTATGAGACTTTCTCCTTTTATATAGGTTCCGTATTTTAGTCATCCGACGCCGCGAGCAACACAAACAGACATCTGGCGCTATCTGTGTAGTAGTTCGAGCGTTATGTTGTTGATACGGACGGATACACTTAAAAAACCGTTGGTGTACTTATGGGGAACTTAACAATCGTTTCTAACAATAGTTGCAAAGATAAGAGCTGAAGGTAAGGATTATAGCCGAAGCAATCTCTAACATCCAACCATAACCATAATTCTTCCATTATAAAGAACCTATATTCAATTTTATTTTGAAAATTTTCGAAGGTCAACTTCGAAGCAGTTATCACCATTGTGTCCGAATATAGCCCTCAAAAAGCCTTTTCTTCACGAGTCCAAACGAAAGAAGAATCATTAACAGGTCGAAAAGAGGGACCTTAGGGCGAAAAGAGCGAAGTGGAAGCAAATTCTTGTGGAGGCAAAGACCCATTATTGGGTTAAAGTGTCATTCATTGACATACTATTCGCTCCCGACAAAGTGCTAGTATAGTTTAACCCATATCTTCCCAGTGTTCCATTATTGGAACGGTTTAGTTAACAATTTTTATTATTTTTTTGGAAATGCGCAACTCGTTTATTTTTATGTGCTTAAAATCTTCGATTAATAGGCTATAGTTAGAGATATTGTTGCACGATATTCGCATCTGCTTTTTTCTGTTATGAAGCATTCTTTATGGCAGATTTTGTGGAAAAACATTGCTCGTTGTAAAATGTCCGTATATTTTTTGTTTGTTATAATTCACATTCAAATAATACGTTACCAGTTCTATTGTTGTCTCTTTTATCATTATAAAAAATAATAAAAATAAAGATGACTATAAGTAGGTATTTTCATGTCCATTTTCCTAACCGTTCCATTTTTGGAACACTGGGATAATATGCCAATGTAAATTTTTTGTACTATTTTCATGCAAAAAAAAACATTTATTGTTGGAAATTTATTTTTTTGGTCGTAGTTTAATAGTGTACTAAATATTTTAACATCTAGAAACGAAATAAGTATTTTATGTAAAGAAAATATGCTCACACAGCTGGTAGAACTGAACATTACACAGTAAGAAAACGTTGTTTGTATGGTTACTTTGAAGGTGAATGACGTCGATTTTCAAAAAGGATCTGCAAAATCATCTTAACCATCGGATTCCACCTAAGGTCTGCTACGCTCAAAAACAGAAAAAAATTAATTCATTGGACTTGATGAGTGACAATACTACCAGGATGCGGTGATATTTTTTTTGGTCAAGAACGCTATGAATAACATTGAAGCAGATATTATATCTCTAAAACAGGAGAAAATCCTGCATCAACAAGCTATTGAAGTGCTTTGCTTTACAGTCAATAGCGAAGTAACCTTCTAGCCTGATTAGTAAGGTCACAGGTTGATAAAGCTGCCGCAGAAGCAGTCTGCTTGAAAGATGTCATAATATGGAGAAACAATGCTATGAGGACAGACAGAAGGTTCGTATCTATAAGACACATGGAATTTTATCCAGGGTAGACACTGTCAAAACAAAAAGCATGCTTAGAACATCTAAAATGAAAACACTCCATAGTTAATCTCTGCGTGATCGAATTAGAAACACAGTAATTTGAAAGATCTAATAAGTCGAACAACGTGGTCAGGTGGGTACGTTTTAATTTGTTATTATGTTTTGTTGGCACTAACATGTATTGAGAAGTTAAATAAAAGTAAGAATACTATATCTTGCCCTGCATGAGGGTACTAAAAGGGCTGCGCCGATCAAAAATACTCTTCAAGCGATGGTAAGAAACCTGGAACAAGGCAAGTCAAGATGATAACCCTGATAAAACAGACTCCCGTGTCTATAAAAGAGAAGAAGAAGAAGAATTTTTATTGTATTATTTTATACAAGGGTTATAAATTATAAATTATGGATTAAAATTTTAAAATCTCTTCATAAAGTACTTTACTGCGCTCTATATCGTTTTTGATTTCCCATACAAAAGCCCAAATGTTACATGTATGTATCTTCCCAGTGTTCCATTATTGGAACGGTTCTATAACTAAAAATCCAAAAATCCAAAATTTTTTTTGACACTTATTTATCAATACATAGACCGTAAATAGTCCCTGGTATGATTTTCATGAAAATCTAACGGCTATTTCTATGTCTGGGAAGATATGGGTTAAAGATGCATAGGTTTTTTTAGATATACGAATACAATATACGCAATATGACTGATTTGGTTATTTTAATTAATATTATATTTCGATACGAAATAATTTAAAAACAGTGTTTTTCTTATAATTAATTAAATCAGCATTGAATCATAATATTGGGTTTCTTTTTCCTCGTAATTATATTAATTGAAATAATAATGAAAAAAAAAATGGAACTCCCTCTCTTCTTATATTACTACACAAACATCTTAAAGTCTAAATTTTCTTTTTCTTTAACTCTTAATTAAGGAAAAGAAATTTTATTCTTCTACAAATTTGACAAGGAATTGATATCAGAATATTAATCAGTTTTGTTTATGTAAATTTTAATTAATTCAATTAATTTTTTGTGTAGTACTTTACAATGTATGTAGGTACATAGATATAGATCTGAAGGCACGTAGATAATACAAAAAGAAAATAATGAAAAAAAAAATAAGGGTTTGTTCTTTGAATATTAAAAAAAAGTTATATTTGTGTTATGGTACTTGGTTTATATGCGTTTCTTGTAGGTATATCAACCTTTATTAAACTCAAAAGAAAACTTCATTAAAATGGATCAAAATATGTAAATATTTCATTATTTGAATTGATGGATGCAATTTTAAATGGATTTTTGTTGTTTAAGTAGGTACCATACTTATAAATATTTAATTTTAATTTTTCCTTTTTATTCCAGATTTTTTTATGGCTTCTTGATTTTACGAATTGACAGTTCATTATTTTCTTTCACTTTTTTTATCTAAGGTTTGCGTGTAAATCTTAACATTATACCGACCATTTACCGACCGAGGTCCCGGGAGCGATTCCCGGTCGGGTAAGTGTTTTTTAACTTGAATTTTTTTTTTTTATTGACACTAAAATTTTGTAAAATAATTATTACAAATAGAAAGTTGCATACAGACAGGTATCTTATACTTAACAATAGCTTACAAACTATACAAAAAGAAAAAAGTCCGGACCATCAGGCAAATCAGATCAGCCAGCCAACTTTTCTATTTTGTATACTTACTTCTTCTTCTTTAGCCTTCTCGCGTCCATTTTTGAACATAGGCCTCCCCCAATTGTCGCCATCTCTCTCTCGTCTGTGCCCTTCTCATCCAGCCAAAACTAGCGCAAGCCACGATGTCGTCACTCCATCTCATCATTGGCCTGCCCCTGCTTCGCCTTCCTCACCATGGACGCCACTGTAAAATTATTTTGGTCCATCTGCCATCTGTCATTCTTGCCACATGCCCAGCGCATGACCACTTCAGCTCCGTAACTCTCTGAACAATATTAGTGAGCCTTGTCACTCCTCTGATCCACTCATTTCTCCTTCTGTCTCTGAGCGAAATTCCTAACATGGCCCTCTCCATGGCTCTCTGTGTGACATGCAATTTATTCACGATCTCCTTTGTGAGGGTCCACGTCTGACATCCGTATGTGAGAACTGGGAGTATGCATTACTTACTTATAACCTTTTATTTCATTTTTAAAGTTGGCCATGGTTTTGTACTCTTTTCCCCGGTGTTACAGGGTTCCAAATTTTATGTATAATAATGTCATCTGTCTACCATAGTCATTGTGTAAATAAGAAGTTTGGAGTTGTTGGTTTGTTTTTGTCTCGTCGGTCTGTCATGTGGCAACAAATGCATATCTGTCTGTTTTGGTGAATTGTATGTTTCTTTAAGTAAGTTGAACAGGATTTTTTGTTGGACATTTAGATGGACAAAATACCACTTATTTTGTGACTTGAGTCTGCGTGTATGTTTTCTACCTCCTAAGACCTAACGACCCGGGGTCGCCCTGTCTCAGATTGGACGGGACCGGTTGACTGGATAAAAATGCCAATAAGTTTCGCCGACTATACGGACACCTTTGTATGGAAAAGTGTTAATTGTTTTTATTTAACCGCCATGTTTGTTTGAAAAACTTGGTAGGATATCCTACATATCAAATGAATGACGAAAAAGAAAATATTTTAACTTGTTTGCGAACAGAAAATAATTCATTTATTTACTAACATTGAAACTTACATTTTTTTTTGTAAAACAGTCAAAATCCGTGTAACGATCAGTTTTTGGGATTGTTTTTATTGAAGTTTAAATCAAATTCGCGGGCTCTGTTTGAATAGAAATCTCGCCGTATTGTTGGTAGGTACCCTCCGCGCGGGACATTATCAACGCAGCTCGTGGGTACGTTGGATGCTAATGTTTTTATCCAATGAAACGGCGGCCGTGTTAGCGCCAAGCTATTGTGGGATTTGACGTTTGCAAACGTCAAAATTTTGCTAACTATATATTGAGTCCACGAATACGTTGAGGTGGACATTCTGTGCTGAATTTGGTTAAGGGTTAAACTACCCTTCCTGAGTGATTTGTTAATAATTAAGTCGAATATATTTATTGGAATTTCATTTTGTAAAGTCGTCTAAGTGAAGTGTCGTTTGTGAACTAAATTTAGCCCCGCAAGTAAAACAGGTGAGAATCTTCCGTTTATTATGTCTGTCGTGAATTCTATTTCTTTTTGTGGGTATTTTTCTAATCCCTAATTGTAACGCATTTCTTTATCGTATTACAGAAGTGCGGGAACTACCCTTCGGGTTACAAACGTAATTCTTGATCTTGGAATTGGATGTGAATCTGGGGACATTTTATGTATTACCTACGTCGATGTACCGAAACGTCTGTATCGAGCCATCTGAAGCCAATTCTTGTTCTGAGAAGTCCATTTGTACGTGAGAACTCCAGCTAAGGATTCTTTGAAACTATTCGACATTCGTGGAGCCAAGTTATTTCTTGAAGAGATCAGCGCGAGATAGATTAGGGGATCGAATCTTAAGTTAAGTGATATATCAAATCATACGTTTTATTCTGTGAGACCTACCGCCGACACCTTTCATTCTTCTTTCGTGGAGAGCAAATGCACCAACCTTAATTTGACCTTCGACCCTGTTTTATACAAAACCTGAATTTAATGTTTTCTCATTTCGATATGTAATCTATAAAGGGAAAAATTTCATCCATATTAATTGAAGCTTATTTGATATATTTGTATGTTTGCCTAAGAAATTTGGAATAGAGGCTCAAAAATTGTTGTAAAACATCTGACGAGAGTTTAAGAAGTAAAATATTTTTTTGATTATTAAGAACAATATAAATGGCCTTATACTTTAGAAACTGATATATGTTTTTAATGATTGGAACTTTAAATTTTATTTTTCCCATTTTAAGGTAATTTTTTTATGTTTATTTATTTGGAGCTATCAAAGATCCACAATTAGTTTTATAATTTGTTCAAAGAAGGATCTATTTAATTGTATTTTGGTTCAATAAATTTTATTCGTTTTAATTCTAAATTCTTTCTTTAAAAATCTCTTGATAATTCCCCACTTGATGAGAGGACATTTTGGGCTATTGAACCACGACCTGAGTAGAGTCTGAAGTTGAGTATAGCTGGGCTGAATAACGATTTAGTTTTCTTTTGTTGGATGAGACCAACAACTCTGTTTAAAGCCTTCCAGGGGGTGTGACCACAGAGGTTCGTTTGCCTTGAAGTCGGTGACTCTGGGCAGACGGTCCTCGGTGTGCGGGTTCTGCTCATCTCATCTGAGATCAGTAGAATCCGTCACATCCGCCAAAATTGGATTTTTCGGGCAAAATAACGCTTTTAATGAAAAAAGGCATCGGAAATTCGTAGGTACTTCAAACTCTTCATAAATAAAACTTGAAGTATTTACTTTGTTCTACGTACTTATGTAAGTATAAACAAAAGAACGTATTTTTCTAAACCAACAACATCGGAAAGTTTAAATTTATCCATAGAGTGCGTTTTAATAATATTTTCTTGTATCGTATAGATGTTATTTATCGGCCAACGTAGAGAGAGTAAATTTAGGTAAGGTAACAGTTCATTGTGTGCCTGAAAGAGGTTCTGCTATTGAGCTGTCTGCCAGGACTCTGATAAATTTATATCACATTTTCCGAGTGGATGATAAAATGCCTTCTATTCATTTATTTTAAAACAATGACCCGATAATAAAAGCACCCTCTATTAGCGGAACGAAAATAACAATAAGTATTAATTAGTACCGAGTCTGTGTGTGTGTGGTTTTCAGCTAATTTTGGAACAACGGAAAGAAGTATTGTCTACATTTCTTCTAATTTCAGTCTGTTTCTTGTTAAATGCCATTAGCTCCCACATTGACTACCATTTTACTGAAATGATCCTTCAAGTGTCTTCCTCTGCTTCTGCCTCATATTATAATCTGTTATGTATGAAGATGACATTTTGCACAATTTTTTGTAAACAAACAATATAGCAACCGGGCAACGCGAGTGGTAACAACCAAGATGTGCTATGTCAGATTTGAATGATTCGAGTAATTGATGCAGAATAGGTAGCTTATTTTTTAATGAATTATTTTCTATCAAAATATAGTTTAAAGTGTTAATTTTTATTTCAGAAAATAAATAGTTGTTGTTTAAATAATTAATGAAAAAATAAATAATCGTTATAGTATATTTTTCTTAATTAGTACTGTGTGTGTGGGTTTCAGGTAATTTTGGAACAACGGAAAGAAAATTTGCCTAGATTTCTTCCAGTTGCAGTCTGTTTCTTGTTTAATACCGTTTGCTATCATCATCTCCCATTTTACTGACATGGTCCCTCCAATGTCTTCGCCTGCTTCTGTCTCATTTCTAGACGTCGTGTTTATTACATAATAGTCCTGTTTTTGACTCTGTTATATACTTAGGGTTATATCCGTCATGGAGTGTTCTCACCTAGTCTATTCTCCACACAACCAAGATGAGAAAACCACTGTCATCATATATCCATCACAACAACATACATTTAGGGGCATAAGGATGCAACAAGTCTGTTTACCTGAAATATCTTTATCCATTTTTGCCGTTGTGTTATCCTCCATTCTTGACACTTCACCTTACAATATATTTGATTTTGATGAACCATTATTACCTAGTTTAATCATTCGATAGGGTTCTTTATGTTTAAACAAAGCAATGAGCAAGGCGGATCCAAAACATAAGTTTTTATATATTTTTGTCTATTTTTAAGTACAGTACTTACATTTATTAATAAAATACCTACTGTTTGCTTGTATATATTATAATCTAACTTCTTGTGACTTGACCATGACTATCTGACCGCCCCCCCCCTCCCTGGCGCCAAAGCTGGATCCGCCCTTGGCAAAAAAAATCCACTCTGCTCATCGGTCAGCTATTCTCTTCCATCCTGCGTTATTCTAGTAGGAAATGATATTATATTTAGATCTTATAATATGAAAAAAAAAACTAAAGTTGAATATCAAAGAACAGATTAATGTCCACGACTGGTCAGTCGAAATCGTTTGTCGTTTGATTGAATAGATTTAACTTATTAAGAAAACTGCAGTTACTAACTTAAAAGTTCAATTTGAGTTTTTTCAATCCAAGATCTCTGACGCATTTTTTTTTCAATGAAACGGCGATGCATGAATATTTTTTAAAAAATTGTGCCTACAAATAGAATGTTTTGAAACAGATTGTTGTGATGGGAATATTCACGTAGCTAACCACATTCCACATCGCTCTCTTGTACAATGAGAAACAGCAGAATTCTTCCTGCGTAGCAAATATTTTACGAAGGTATTGTATTATTAAGTAATAAATAAAACTGGGATAGGAAGAGGGAGACGGGTAGGAAGGCAGAACATTATTAGGATAACAATGCGATCTCGGCTGAATGGAGAGAGAAAAAGTTCAAATTATTATATCCACGCTCTTTTTTGTCGGCCATAACGAATACTCGCCTATAATGAATAGTGATATGATTTACCCATCGAAAAAAAAAGGAAGCAAAACATTTGAGGTCTGCTTGAATATACACGGTAATAATATTCATAATAACAATGTAGGACTTGTGACGCGAAGTTGAAAATAATTTACATAATAAATAATATTATTACTTCGGTATAATCAGACGTTTATTAATCTGGACATCTGTCACAAAAAGAGAATGTAAAGTCATCAACAATATTCCTCTTTTAGGAATATTTTAACCCTAACAAAACCTATTTTTTTCTCACACTTTCTGTTTTTTGTTTTCTGTGTCATTAACCCACGACCATCATTGCCCAAGTCCAAGAATGATTAAAATACAATATTACTGAGATTGCCTTATAAAAATGTTAGTTTGTATTATTATATATTTGTCTACATAAATAAATTGGAATCAAATAATGTATTGCGTCTTTACCCAGCGAATTTTATTTTCCAAATACAATTTTGGTAATTCCCATATTGAGATGTTGCCTTCAAGGATATACTTACCTTATTCATTTTCCAATATACATTTTCTATGATCAACTACTTATTTGTATCAAATACCTGCATAATGAATAAATTATTGTACAAATTAATTTTTCTTGTCAATATAAAGAAAATTGGTTAGTTCAATGTTCATTGAATGTTGATCAAGAATCCAAGTGAATTAGTTATCTTATTTGTATCCTGTGCTTTGAGGAGATCCAACAATCCTCCAAGAGCTACAAAAATCAAGATTCTTGATTTAATTTTCGAGAATGGATCAAATGTATGAAATTTATTGAAACCTATAATTTCAAATAAGGAATAGCCAACGACAGCAGTGACATAAGATGGCACTCGAAAGATTTAGATACCCAATAGCAGGAAATATCGTATGGTCCTTAACGCCGAATACATGAGGACGTCGAGAAACAAGGAATATAAGGAGGCATTGGTTTTTAAAAGGGTCTTATAATTCATTGATTTCTAAAAAGTTTTCCTCCAAATATAAAAATTTGAACAATTATTATCATAAAAATAAAAATAAAAATGTGGAAGTTAAAATATTATTCCTTGGAAGGGATTTGTCCATGGAGACGGAAAAGAAAATTGCAACAAATAATGAAAGGGCAATACCGAGAGAATACGTAATAGTTTACATCCCAAACAAACTCGGTTATGGATTCATAACGCATCATCTCTCATGAACCCCTTTCTGCAAAATATAAAGGTCTTTATATGTGTATAGGAGCAGTAGGAAAATATTCACGTGCGACCATTACTATGTTGCAAACTGCTAGCTAATCATGAAATTTATTTGGATGAAAAAAACCTTTTAAAATCTCTCTCCTTGCATTGTTTATAATGAGATCTGTTTCCCAGATTAAGGACTCTTGAGACGAGGAGCTGTCGCTGTCTCTCCATCCTTTAAGATGGCCTTTCTCTCGGGTTGAAGATTATCCAGTGGGATATTATTTTGATGCCACTCGAGAAATAAAAACAAACTGTTGTTTTTTTTGTTCTTTTTTTCTAGACCATTATTTCGAAAATGATCAATTGTTATTGTTGCTTTAGTATTTAGTGTATTTATTTATAAAAAAATATACACATTCAAGTTTTTCAGGCTTTAAACAAGGTGGTCTGTTGTTGCTGTCGGTGGATGTATGTGGTTGGAGCAGATAGGGCGCCCTGGAAATCTAATCTAGAGATTGAAGAATTAAGAAAGAAAATATCTTCAAGTTCAGGTCTTAAAATATCATATTATATAGTTTCTTGGACATTGACTACTTATTGTTGAATAATTATGTAGGTAGATCCAAATCCAAACTCCCTTTAGACCCCACTTAGTGGCATAGGGAGGCAACAAGAGCTCTCCATTGCGCTCGATCTTGCGCAACGTTAATGCGCAGGTATATAAGTTTTTTTTTTTATAAAATAAATAAAATGGGATAGATTTAGTCTATAATATAAAAGAAACTCGCGTTAGTGCGAAGACTCGAGATCTGCTGAACAGATTTTTATGATGCTTGGTTTATTGGATTCTTCTCCACTCCACATTACAGAATAATTATTATAAAAAAATCGAAAAATGGATGGCAAATAATATAAAATAAAATACTTAAGTTAGTATCTGTGAAAAATTCCATAACATTTACTTGACAACCATTGATTTTCAAAAAATTGGTACGCAGAGATTTGATAGAATTTCTTTCAAGCAATAATCAGAATTTTTTAACATTTAAACATACCTATTACGTATTTATATAAAGACTACAGGACAACGCCAGTCGGGAAAGCTAGTTTATTAATAAAGGAGAAAGAAAGTGATAACTTAATTGCTATGGATTCTCAATAATCAAAGATAAGACATTTTGAGATGAAAGTATACCTAGTTACTTAAAACATCATGTTTTATGAGAAGTCTGAGAGAAAATATTTAGTTGACCTACCTATGTATATTTTTATTGAGATCCGAAAAAAATATTTTTTTTACAAACTACATAGGTATACATACGTAATAATATATATAAAAAAACTAATGTTTTAAATGTAAAAAAATCTTTTTTTAAAAATTGTGTCATAAAAATACTCTTGACAATATTCAGGCGTCGTTGGATATATTTTTATTGACATACTAGTGGAGTAGAATTGTAACTCGAACATGTTGTGGTTTTTCTATATTCTCAATATTGCTTTTCGAATGCCTCGTTTCTTTGAATTCTTTTTTTATAATTCTCAACGGTTCCTCCGGCGGCGTTTCAATTTAGCTGAAGAGTCTCCCACCCCTACTCATCGCGCCGTCTTATATAGGTATTCTATGGAAATTTTTAATCCAATTTCTCAGATATTTAGAAGTTAATTAACTAAATAGGATGAACGTATACGAAACGCGAATACTTCTACCTACAATACATTATTCTTCAAACCCTTTTGCTAATTAAACTAATTGAGTGAGGAGGTATCTATTATATTTTATGAACTGGGGTTTCTTTTGAATGTTAATACGCATTTCGGACTTAAGAAATCAAAGGTTAGAAATCTATTTTTGGTGGTTTGTTTTTTTATACATCACATCTGCACAGTTCTTCGTTTTTGAATGTGGCAATCCAATCTCGAGAGAGTAATCTACTCTATCTATGTACAGTACACATTACTTACTTACTTACTTAATCCACGTTCGCTCCCAGTGTGGAGCATGTGGACGCCACGAAGATCCTCCAAGCCTCTCTATCTTGCGCCAGTTGCACAGCTTCATCCCAGCTTAGTCCAGCATCTTGTAGAATCGTAGTGAATGCCCGCTTGATTGTCAATTTCGGCCTGCCTCGCCTTCTTGTCCCATCCGGATTGTAGAAAAGACTTGCATATTCAAGTCTCTCGGGGGACATGCGGAGAACATGGCCAAGCCAACTCAATCTGCGATTCTGGATTACTGAGGTGATTGGCTGTTGTGCTGTTCTGGCGCGTACGGTCTCATTTGAGACATAGTGGTACCACCTTATCCCCAAAATCTGTCGCAAAAATCTGTTCTCAACACTGAGAATAATTTTCCTCTGTTGAGCCTTCGTCAGATGCCAGGATTCACAACCATATAACAACACTGACATAATGCATGCGTTAAACAGGCGACACTTAGTCTTGGTGGAGAAGTTGGTGGATTTCCACAGTTTTCTCATGTTGTTAAAGGACGAGCTCGCCATTGCAATTCTAATGGAGAGCTACTTCTCTACCCCGCCGTTTGGTGTTAAATAGACTCCCAGGTACTTGAAACTGTCGACATCTTCGACATCGTCACTACCTAAAGTTATGGCTCCCCGGCTTAAGCAGAAATCATTTTGCATGTTTTTGGTCTTGGTGGTACAGTACACATAGGAACATACCTAATAATAATTATTATACTTTGTAATTTAAGAATTAAAATTTTATAAGAACTGAAGAAACCTGATGCACGCACACTCTAAACTGAAGACAATAATATACAGACCAAACTTGTTTTTACCGGACTAACTTTTTTTGAACTTTTAAAGATAATTATTATTATAGGTACATGATATTAAATTCAAGTGTTGTCGTGTGTAAACAATTTGAGCGGCTGTGATAATTCATAGCTTGGCTGACTAGAATTTGATCCATGCTGTTCTGCTCGTAGAGACGGATTGTTGTAACGATTATATTATATTTTAGGATACAGGGAGCGTGAATTTTGCGTATATTCCTGCGTTTGGGCAATCATTACATTGAATGGCTAATGAAAAGATTATGAGATTGTCACTTTAGAAAGAACAAAGCAGTATTTTACTTCGATCATTTGTGCCAACATAATTTTTATTTATTTATTTGTAAATTTACGGCAAATTGCCTTTTAAAGAAAATAAAAATTACAAAGAGAGCAACAAAAGACACAAAAAAGAACAAAAAAATACAATACACACAATTTCTTTCCATAAGCACTACAGTGGTAAAAAGTACATGTCTGACATTTGTTTAGTAGGTATAGTAGGAGAATACAGCAATATGAGAATAGGTACATTTAAAAGGCTATTAGGTGACTGACGACAGTTGCCAGAGAGATGGTAAGAAACCTCAGTTTAACATACCTCCGCTCAAGCATTAAGTTGCTTATGGAGGAATACTGTGTCTTGTGTAATGTTGTTTAATTGATTACTGTATTTTAAATGTATATTATTTAAATAAAAAAATAAAAAAAATAAAAATAAAAAAAAAATGACACAAAAGAAGAGAGGTATTTGGGGTACTATAAGTGATTAAACAGGACTATAGGGCATGATATATACTATAAGTGATTAAACAGGACTATAGGGCATGATATATCCACAGAAGTATCTCTCTCAGGTCGCTGAGTTACTAGGTATACGTTGAAGAATGTCGAAGTAGAGCAAGGTAGGCAGAACGATTCTATAGATCAACCATGACGGGTTATTTATTAGTAAAGTATGCCAGTGAAAAAGAATGAGTAAACAGTCCCAACAAAATCCATCCAAATTGCTAGTCATTTGTTGTCTCGACAAAATAGTAAAAACAACAGTTGACTTAGATGGTGCGACGAACAAAACTACAGAAAATCGTCCATAACCATGATTGAGCTGAAAACACAAATTACAAGAGTTAATATAGGAAGGGACAGAGGAAGAATTGGAATGTCATTTGATTCATATGCTGCCTTGGCGAGTGGGACGAGATATGTTATAGATAAAAAAAGTCAGATGTCGAAGAATCAAAGAAAATCAGACGAAAAAATAAGTTCATTGGAACCATTAAGAGAAAGTTGTCCTGATGTAACTCTTGAAGATGTCGATGCTGGAGCTAAAAATGTCGATATCGTTCGCGTATTCGTTTCCCAGCCATAAGAGATTATTATGCCTTGAAATGGCTTACAGGTGGTGAAACCCTCGTTTTAATGTATTCTATAGATAAATTAGGATATATTGGATCTATAGGATATTTATCTATCAGAGGTGGTGAAACGCTCGTTTTAATGTATTCTATAGATAAATTAGGATATATTGGATCTATAGGATATTTATCTATCAGAGGTGGTGAAACGCTCGTTTTAATGTATTCTATAGATAAATTAGGATATATTGGATCTACAGGATATTTATCTATCAGAGGTGGTGAAACGCTCGTTTTAATGTATTCTATAGATAAATTAGGATATATTGGATCTACAGGATATTTATCTATCAGAGGTGGTGAAACGCTCGTTTTAATGTATTCTATAGATAAATTAGGATATATTGGATCTACAGGATATTTATCTATCAGAGGTGGTGAAACGCTCGTTTTAATGTATTCTATAGATAAATTAGGATATATTGGATCTACAGGATATTTATCTATCAGAGGTGGTGAAACGCTCGTTTTAATGTATTCTATAGATAAATTAGGATATATTGGATCTACAGGATATTTATCTATCAGAGGTGGTGAAACGCTCGTTTTAATTTATTCTATAGATAAAATAGGATACATTGGATCTATAGGATATTTCTCTATCAGAGTTGGTGAAATAGCCCGTTAAAGTTTTAAAGCAAAAGGAAAGAAAAATGTTTAGTGCATATTATTAAGCGCTTAATATTTCAAACTTTTTATTTTATAAAATGCAAAGTTTTTGGCATAAACCAAGAAACGCGCGTTTTAATGTATTCTATAGATAAATTAGGAATATATTGGATCTATAGGATATTTATCTATCAGAGGTGGTGAAACGCTCGTTTTAATGTATTCTATAGATAAATTAGGAGATATTGGATCTATAGGATATTTATGTATCAGAGGTGGTGAAACGCTCGTTTTAATGTATTCTATAGATAAATTAGGATATATTGGATCTATAGGATATTTATCTATCAGAGGTGGTGAAATAGCCCGTTAAAGTTTTAAAGCAAAAGGAAAGAAAAATGTTTAGTGAATTTAAGCGCTTAATATTTCAAACTTTTTATTTTATAAAATGCAAAGTTTTTGGCTTAAACCAAGAAACGCTCATTTTAATGTATTCTATAGAAAAATTAGGATATATTGGATCTATAGGATATTTATATATCAGAGTTGGTGAAACGCTCGTTTTAATTTATTCTATAGATAAATTAGGAGATATTGGATTTATAGGATATTTATCTATCAGAGTTGGTGAAATGCTCGTTTTAATTTATTCTATAGATAAATTAGGAGATATTGGATCTATAGGATATTTATCTATCAGAGTTGGTGAAATAGCCCGTTAAAGTTTTAAAGCAAAAGGAAAGAAAAATGTTTAGTGCATATTATTAAGCGCTTAATATTTCAAACATTTTATTTTATAAAATGCAAAGTTTTTTGCATAAACCAAGTCTGATTTTTAGTATATTTATAAAGAATCGTACTGAAACTTGTACTGTTATTATAATTTGTATTCTGCAGATATGATGTATTTTTGTATCATTTCTTTACAAACGCGTACTGCATATTTGTGTGCATTTCACGTGAACATTCGCTCCCGGTGTGTTATTAGCTTACAAGATATTTACTGGCGTCGACAGGTAGCTGTAACAACCCAAACAGCTATGTAAAGATATCTCCCTGTAAAAACCTCATCCACATTCCTGCAAAGACATTCTGTAACACGACGACGCTCGCTGTTTTTCTGAGTGCTGTTTCTTCAAAGTGGGAGAGTATCATTTAAAGCACGTCTTCAAACACCAACCACATACGAGAACAACTTGCACACTGTACGCAAAGATATTTATTAAGCTTCTATATAACCACGAACAAAGACAAGAAAGTTTTTAAATTCTTAGCTTATTTTAAAAAATATCTAAGATATTTGTGTAGGTATGTATATGTGGTGGATAAATTTTAAGGATTTCCTTAATTCACTTGGTTTCATCTTTTTGATCACTAAAATCAAAACAATTTTATTTAATTTAGGGCAAAATTAAACAAAGCATTACAAATACTATGTTTGAAATTCAAACGAATGATTTTATACCACTTAGCAGATCTTCTATAGTTCGTTGTTTAGAAGATAAACTTATAGTAGGTAATAATTACTTAGTTCAAATTAAATTTTGCTCCCCAACTTTAAATGCATGCATGGCTAAACAATACCCCTTGTGGATAAAATGCTAAAAGGAGAAAAAAACTAAAGATGCTGGCTGTTGGCTACAGTGCGGAGAGACACAGCTCAGGGGCCTAAGCCAAGTGTAATAAAATGGCCGCCAACGGTGTCGGTGTCGGCCAACAAACGACAGCTTTGTACGTTGTTACTATGGGAACACCGACTGAGTGACACGGTTGGCGACAATTTTATTACACTTTGGCTTAGGCCCCAGGCCCATGATATGGACAACTCCCACTAAAGTTTTCCCATTGACGATCCGTTTGGAGTGATGGATGAATGGCTTGACACGATTGATATTTGGATTGATATCTGGTTCACCCTATTACTCTACATCATCCATTTGATTTTATCTACATTTGGACGGATGGAGTGATCGTGAATGAAGGAGGGGGGGGGGGTTACGTATAATTTTGAAGAAAATTTCGCAGTACGAGTATAATGATATCTCATAAGGAAAATGATACCACTTTCGAGCAGCATATTACGCGATAGTGCTGGTTCTGTCTCGGCTTTTTATTATCGTGTTATTAACTGGGTGCAGTGTAAACATTGTTGTACGTGTTTGCTTTGTTCTTTTCATAAGTAAAAATACAGTTTGTTTATTTTGCAGTTGTAATTAGCGCTAAATGTTGAAACATGTTAAAAATAATAATGACTTATTCAAGCAATTAGTATCCCTGTACAAAATGTTCGTCGTTTTATTCCATCTGGGCCTCTCGTTGTAATTAATTTGTCTATGGTTTAACGTACACATATTATAATAATAAAATATCTACGTAATAAAACAAATTTATCAATTTGTTTTATATTTGAAACTAGCTGATACCCGGCGGCCGGCATTTGATGTAAGAATTATTAAATTTTAAAATTTCTTATTAATGCTGAATGGATTGATTTATCAAACATATTAAAAGTTTGATCCTTTTATACTACCGATTGATATTTCAGCAAAAGAAACAAGTTTGAAGAATTAAAAAAAAGTAGGTACAACAGTTAAAATATTTCCAAAATAAATAAATTTAATTTACTATAACGAAACATCACGCTCTATAGCCTTCCAGTGATTGAAAGTAAGATAGAGCAAAACCAAAATAATATATGGTAACGAATATGATCCCCAGTGACCCTGGGGGCTTCCGATGCGTATCGGGATGGCTAGATGACGATCAAAATGTGGAAGGGGTCGGCGTTTAGTATCGAGACCACGAAATTTAAGCTGTTTGGTTCGTGTTTGTTAGCCTATATTCTATATGCATGGGTATTAAAACTAGGACAAAGAGTCTCCGGATTTGAAACGAAGTTCTTCGGAAGAATTTCGGGCATAAGATGGTACTATAACGCATCACGAACGAAGCTTTACGCCGGCGCAACCAGCGCGGACCCATCACTTCTACCATAATGTAGAGTGGTTAATTTGGCTGGGACATGTGTTGAGGATGCCGAATGAAATTTGCATGTTGAAAGCGCTGCTTTTATTCCCATCAGGGTCCCAAAGACGAGGAAGATCTACTTACTCCATGTTCCGTTCTCTCGAAGCAGAGCTAAGTTTTTGACATGGTTTGAGGAGATCATTGCAGCCGCGCAAGATCGAGCATGGTGGAGGGCTCTTGTTCATCCGTTTGCCCCTATGTGAAGCCACAAATGGTGTATGTATTTGTTAATTATTTAAGTAAGCAATGGATTTTTTGTTGTTGTTATAGCTGGGCCTCGGAGTCGAGGATCCCCTTTACTCTTCCAAGAGTGCTAAAAAGTATACAATATAATATGGATAAGTATAACAATTGGAAGAACATTATTTTCTTGAAAAATTCTATACAAGATATAACTTTAATTGTAATTTAGTCTCCCATTTAAATTATAGGCCTAGAGGTTAATATAAGTCCAAATTGCAGAAATATTGCTTTTGTTTATTTTTACATATTAATAAAATATAAAGATAATAAATGAAGTTTGACGTTTGCTGTGGGGCTAGTACTGTTAAGAGCCTATTTCGTGCTAATAATTTATTCTAACATTAAACGATCGAATCGTTCGATCATTTTGTATGGAAATTCTTGCGATGATCGTAATCATATTCTATCATCGAAAACTTATACCAGGGGTACTGTTTGTGTTTTGGTGATTTTCATAGCTAATGCAAACAATAAGTTGTTAAAGTTTTATCTCAATCTAAAGAACGAACGGTAAAACAAACAATTTTATATATAAAATGAAGTTGATGGCACGTATCTAGGTATATAATTCGAATTCATACGTCGCACGAAAACCTTTTGAAATAACAATTCTTTTATAATCCAATTCCATTTGATGAATTCCCAATGTGGGCTATAATCAAGCCTGTCGACAACACATTTACAGACGAGTGCGGAATTTGACAGTTAAATTTACCTAAATAAGTCGTGAATTCCTCCCTGGGGGTTGGAAAAATATCTTTATTATTTGACAAGGTAATTTGATTTAGTAAATTCAGTGTGATTGAGGAGATTTGCTACAATCAGAACTTTGTTCTTCGAAATGCGAAGAGGAAATTTCCCTGGAGATATTTCCTTATTTTGAATCAAACGTTCAAAGAAATAAACAAAACCGCAATACAAACTTATCAATTATTAATAAATTGAGAGTTTGAGAATTCTTTGTTTTCAATTTTTTCCCATTTTATACCTTACTTTAACTAGCAGCAAAGCAAAGGTATAAAAATACAAATTTTTACAATTTGAAATAAATTTCTTTTCGTTGCACCAGTTGTATGTAGGATTGTAGGATTCTCTGTTCAAATATCACATATTTCGTCGATATATTATGTGAACATTGCATTCGTTGTTAAATTAACAAAAAATTTTAGAAATATATATTTTTTTATTCTATTCTATTCTAAAGCAACGAATAACCTGTACGGACGGGACAAGGGCGCTGTAATTACCTGATGTGGAAGTGGGGTAAAAGAGACTCTCCTGAGTGCGAATGTGGAGCTGCCATACAGACCGTACAGCATATGGTGGAAGAGTGCCCTTTGCGGAGATACCCTGGAGATTGGATTGACATCCACAAGTCAACACCGGGGGCGGTGCGGTGGTTGACAGAGGTTGACCTCTGCATTAAGAGTTGAAAATATACAAATTGATATTTAAGAAAAGAAAATGCCGAAGCCATACGAATAATAATAATGACTTACCTACAGACGAATAATATAAGTATGAAAAATATGCTTATGGATTATTTTTGTAATGTATGGGTATATGTAAAATATTTCGCGTGGAAAAAAAGTGTTTCGAACGAAAATACCCGATGAACTTCACCAGTTATATAGATTTTATTTTATTTTATAGGTTGCAAATTGCAATCATAAAAAGACTGTTTAAAAAACTCTTTCTTAATAAATAAAATATTTGATATGTACGTATTGACATTTAATTTTTCTAATTCAATAAAATATCTATGTTTTATATTATTTTCAATAATTTCTAAATACGATTTTCCTTAAAATAAAATACTAAAATACCTATAGAAAAAAGGCGAACCATTTTTCAGACTTGAATTTTAACAATAAAAACGCAATACCGCTAAAATAACATACCAAAAAATAATAAAAATATTTGTAGGATCTTCAAGTACCTATAAATGAGTAAAAAAACACCGTACCAAGCATTGTTTTCCCATCGACCCTAATATAGCTCCAGAACAGAATGTCGATTCGGACTATTTTATTATGTAAGTTAGCCGTGGCGTTAGAGCTAAAGTACGTTATAGTTTTAAACAACTGACTTGGAAAGTTTCTCCGGGAAGTCAATTGTTGTGTTTGAGTACAATCTGGATTAAGAAAATGTAAAGAAAAATAAAAAAATGTCATGATGTATGAATGTTTTGACATAGTTTATCCGCCAACTAACTACATCGCTTACAACTTTACTTCTCGGAACAAGTTATAATGCTCTTAGAAATATTTTTTTTTTTTATGTTTTGGAAAAATTAACTATTTTTTAACTGTTTTTTATTTATATATTTATTTCTTTGGTAGAAATAAATATATAAATAAAAAACAGTTAAAAAACTGTTTTTTATTTATATATTTATTTCTTTGATAGAACCAAAGAAATAAATATATAAATAAAAAACAGTTAAAAAATAGTTAATTTTTCCAAAACATAAAAATGTTAGGAAACTGTTTTATAGTAAGCCCAAAAAATATAGAAAAAATAGTGAACTCTTAGAAATAATTTAACACGGCTTTTATACGAAGGGAGACTTGTAAAAATCCATTCACGAGATAAAAATCACGCTTTCAATTCATTTCACCGGTGTATGTTTTTATCAACTACACAAACAAATCGTTTTTTTTTCTTTTTATTTATATCTTTTCGATTTTAGTTAAATTTTTATGTATCTATATATGTGGTTCTAAGTAGGTAATTACTTTTTTTTCCTTTTTCCTCTTAGGAACTGCTACTTTTTTACGTTCTCTCACTTTTCTGGAGTATGGTTTTAATAAAGTTTTTTATTATTTTATTTTATTTTTATTTATTATACTTAGGTACCTACTCGGAGAAACGGAACGCGCTATGAGAGAGTCTTCATCGTCTTGTAGTTCTGATGGGAGCAGCGCTCTCCTAGGCCAACTGTCATTCGGTACCTATAATAATTAATACATGTCCCATGCAGCCATGTCCACCTCCTCTCCAGAATTGTGGAAGTGATGTGCCTGGGCTGGGTGGAACACCGTATATTTGTTTTCATTTCAAAAGTCTTTCATTTACATTTTAAAACTTCTCAAAAGCTTACAAGGTTGTAAAAAAATTACATTAATTTTATTTATTTATTGGCCCTCTGGCTGTTTTCCATAGATCTACCTTGTGACAATACCTGTTGAAAACACAAAACGTCTAACAACATCCAGACAGACTTAAACTAGTCGTAGACAACAAGCCTATAGAACAGGTTAGGAAGTTCAAACACCTAGGCGTGGAGATGGCCAACTGCAGCGATCTGTACAATGAAGGCAAATAGCAGACTAACAAAGCAGCGGTTACCTCCGGTTGTCTGAGAGACACTGTTTGGGGAAACAAACACATGCTGGTGCAGAGCAAAGTCAGAGTATAAAAGACATGCGTGCATGCGACCAATTATGACATATGGGATCGAAACTTGAGCTGACACCGTACTGACAAAACAGCTTCTTAGATCTTCCGAAGTGAAAAGGTTGCGACCCATAGCAGGGAGATCCTTTTCCAGAGAGAGAAAAGTTTGTTGTCTAGACCCATATGAAAAGATTTCTGTTTATCCGTTGAAATAAATTTACTCCCATTAAATGAAAACAAAGCTTGCTCGATAATTTTGTAGAGATGTCGGCTGATTGGCTGGGGAAGAATTCCTGGAAGAATCGAGAATAAGTTTCCACAAAAAATAAAAATACAACAACAAACGAAGCTTAATGAGGAGAAAGGTTAAAAAATATAGTAGGTATATTTTGATTTGATAAATAACTCCAATCCCTCAAAAACAACCTTTGCAAATAGGAACTCAAAACAAACAATAGCCCACGAGGTAGAAACTGTTTATATACCAACATTGTATGTAGTCATTTGTTATATAATAATTTCTAAAATAATGTAGTTAGTTAGGATGTTTCATAATAGGTATGTGTGTGTGAACAGTTCGTAAGGTATTCCAATCGCACTCTCATAATGTCTTGGATATTGGTATTTGCTAGTGCGAAGATTCCCGAACCTACGCCCACCCTCAATGTGGCACCCTCGGACGGATATTTCTCTTTCTTTAATTTTTTTTCCTGCGTGTCGTGAGCTAATATGAATCATAATTTAAGAAAAATTAAGCAGAAACCTTCGTTTTTACTTGGCTTTTACTAACTTCTTTCCCGCTGTATCTGGACTTAGACCATGGTTTGGAGTTTGCACTACTGGACACTGAGTTCATTTTGGACCAATATTTGACCTTCTCTCTGGGTGGCACATTAGACGTTAGAATAGAATCCCATCTTAATCGTTCCTTTTAATTGAGGCATCTGTCGATCGCACTTGTGTAGACCCGAAGCGGAGAATAGATTAGGTACAGATGTAGAGGCAAACCAGCTCAGATCCTAGATATCTGCTTAAGGGCGCAGGACAGACGGTCGAAGTATCGCAAGAAGAAGACGTTCGAAGAGCAACAGGGCGAGGTAGAAGAAGATGGGCAAATGTTTTTAGCATTGTATGATCTATAATCTTAATGCGATATATTTCATAAATTTCTCAAGAGTACAAAAAGGTTGGGAACCCCAAATTAAGAGTAAAGACGCTATCCAATACCAATATGAAAGCCATTATCAGAGTGCAATTGGAAAACAGGATAATAACAGTAAGCGTCAAGGGACTCATATCAATACGAAATGTTGGGTTTATTGAAAAATTTTGGTGTAATCCCATACAAGGAGGATACAGTTTATTGTTCTACTTGGATAAGTTTTTGCTCTCACACAGTTTTATCCCATCTAAATACAGATTTACCCATTCCACGGCGGGCGAGTAAAAACTCTAACAGATAATCTCCTCTTTCAGTGGGGATTTGGTACTATTTATTTTTTGTTTTTCCCTTCGCACAAAACTTTATCAGGGGTGGATGTAATTGGTTAACGAGCGGCTAAGCTTAGGAAGTTTAACCACGGTACCGTGTTACCTAATTCAAGTGTGACTATTTTTCTACTAATTTATTTGTAGGTAACCGAGCCGGGAGAGTGGATTAAGCAACTCCAACTTGTTTACTCTTCAACAACTTTTTGATTGGCCGGTATTACTTTGTTGGAATAACAATCCTCGCAAACGAGAACTCTCATTGGTGGCTTTGTGGAATCACCGAAAGATTACTCACTACTTTCGAATTAAACAAAGCTTCTGAATTTTGTATTGTGAAATATAGTGACAGTAATTAGTAACTGACAAGAGTATGAAAACTTTTTATTATTTCAATGTAGAGGTCTGTACACATCTGAGCACGCGCGGTAACGTAACTAATGTAACGTGGCATGCAACGTATTAAATTTCCATAGTACGATGTGGTTCGTGACGAACCACGTCTGTACACATTTGAACCTGAACACGCGCGGTAACGTGGAACCGTCAAGAACCACCGCGTACTATGGAAATTTAATACGTTTCATGCCACGTTACATTGGTTACGTTACCGCGCGTGTTCAGATGTGTACAGGCCATTTTATAGGTTTCCTTTCTTTCTTTTTGACTAAGGCAACTGTCGTACCATCTTACTCTTCTGCGTGGCCGGGAGACTTTAGGCACATTATCTCTTACATACTATTATCAGTTTCCTATTTTAAACCATGCGGATGACGTTTTTATTCCAGCATTACTCTATTGGAGCCCCTATTGACTATGCTTCTTGCTGAGCGTATTCTTCAGATTTGAAAATTTCTTATGCCATCACCGAAAAGGTACTTTTGATTTGTTGAAACACTGAGTGTAGCATGAAAAATTATTATCAATTCAAGAGCTGAATTTATCTTAAGCGAAATGAATCGGGATTATAACGAGGAAATCGACGTCCCATATGTTAAAATCAGTCTGACTTATGCCGATTTTTGTATTTTTATCGCCAAATTTTGGTAATTCTTTTCGCCAAACGAAAAATAAGTAAGTAGAATGTAAAAACCTAACTTTTAGTCCTTAAATCTTCGTTATAGTCCTATAATAGGCTAAGGATTCTGTACGGACATGGAATATTCCCCGGCAGGAATTGAACCCAGGGAACCCAAATCTAATGCAGGGACCCCTGCATGAGAATTTTCTACATGTTGAAAATTCTCTTGATTACACACTTTCACCTAATGGCGCACCTTATCACACTAATGCACTGAATTCCTAGGAAGCGGCCCATCGTCTGACAAGACGGCAGACTCTCAAAATATATTAAAATGTTTTTTGTTACTACGGTAACAATATTAACAATGTTCTTAGTTGACACTCGCCGCTACCGCTATAACAGTACCGTAGTCCTAGGAAAATAGACCATTAGCAAGCCTTTGAAATACAGTAGAAGACGGTTGACAACGCGTAGTGGTTTGTTCATAACATTTAAAAATCGAACATCATTAGTGGATTGTCAGAGTCATTAGTTGACAATAAATTCGTTAAGATCTAGTTTTAAAAGATGATGGCTCATTTGCACGATATTGCACAAAACTAAAGCTGTATTGCAAATGCAGCGCGTACGCTACGGCGCCGTGGACATTCTCTCATTGTGTTGTATGTGCAGCTGCAAGCAATCGTATTCCATGCGGCAAAATACGAGTACGCGCTGCATACGATACGCTGCCGTGGACAGTCAGCCTTGAGCTGCGTACTCACTTGCGCCGCGCGCGGTAACGTTACCTTGGTTCAGATGTGTTCGCGTGTTTGCAACGAACATTGGTACGCGACGGACAAAATTGGTTCGCAACGAACCATGGTTCGCAGCGAACGGTTGTAACCAAACAGATGTATGTCACGTAACATGCAACGTTACCAATTTCCATAGTACGCGGTGGTTCGTGGCGAACAACCACAAACCACCGCGTACTATGAATTTGGTAACGTTGCATGATACGTAACAAATCGGTGTCTACCTAGTTTTCTGTCGGTTTGCTGCATTCCGTTCGCAGTGGTTCGAAGCGTTCGAAGTTCGAACCACTGCGAACAACCGCGTACTATGGAAATTGGTTACACCGCGCGCGGTAACGTTACCGCGCGCGGCGCAAGTGAGTACGCAGCTTTACTCGTATAGTGCCACAATGAAATTTTGGTTAAAAAGCACCTCAGTTTTTTGTGACATTACGGTACTAAGAAAACTATACATACGACGTATTATCTACTACTCCACACCTAGACTGTGCAGTTTTATCGGTCAGAGCGATTTAGTCTGATATCTGATGGCCTGTACTCTCTACCAGCGAGCGTTATGCTTCACTTTTATATTGTTGCACACAAAATACAAGTCATGTGTTATTTTCACCTCACGTAAAATAACACTTAAATGCAAACGAGTATAGTAATATGGCTCATATTTTGTTTGCATCGGTGAAATAATATCTGTAGATATATTATATCAGTCTGTTATATACTATGGACGTTTGGATTTTGTAGTGCGGGGTTAGTATAAACGTCAGCCGGGGGTACAAGCCCACCTGAGAGCCGTCATGATTCCATTACTAAAAGCCGCAACGATACATCACCTGACCGCCTCAGTACGCTGCAGTGGTCTCGGACAAGGATGTGCCAAGAGATTATTACAAGAGCACGCCTATTAAATGCAATACTCACAGATTCTATTATGCACACTTCAATGCATTACGAATTGCCCAATCGAGAACAACTAGCTAAACGATAATAACAATGATAAATTCAATATTTCTCTTCAGTTGTGCTCAACTTACGTGTTCGGTTCCATGCAACATTTACATGAGTAATTTTGTTTTCAAAACATGGCTTTCTGTGTTTACTGGGATGTTACTATGATGATTCTACACAAAAAGATTTTTTTTAAACTGCTTTAAAAATATTACAGTAAATGCAGTAAGTAAACTGTATTTACAAACACTCTGAGAGTATTTGCATGGCTCTGGGAAGAAAAAAAACTCAACGTTAGGTTTGTATTTTAGGCCTGATACTATGATATATAAAAATACATAACTGAATTATTATGTAGATTAAAGACGAATAAAAAGTATGACAAATATTTCAGAGAGGATTAGAGTGAGAGACGAAAATATAATAGAGTTACGGATGAACTTGCCAATCATAAAGGATTAGAAATAAAAAAAAAAAGTACAGTAGGTGTAGCTCTTGTTGCCTCCCTATGCCCCTGAGTGGGGTGTAAAAGGGAGAATTGATTGATTGATTGAGGTGTAGATCTGAATGGAATGAATGTGTACGCTCTGATGTATGCAGACGACCTAGTATTGATGGCTGAAATCGAAAGTAATTTGCAAGAACTTGTGACGCATGTTTATCAAAATTGTGAAATTAATGGTCTTAAGATGAATGTCAATAAGACAAAGGTGCTGGTTTTTGAAAGAGAAGATTTAAGAACGCAATGTTGTGTGAGAGTGAATGATGAGAACTTGGAACAAGTGGATGAGTATCTCTATTATTTAGGTACTCTATTTAGCAGAGATGGAAGGTGTGAAAAGGAAATTGAAAGAAGGAAACTGGCTGGTAGAAGGGTTGGCGGTGCACTAAGACCTCTAATGAGAAATAAGAACGTATCTCTTAAATCCAAACAATTGAAGCACAATGCATCCATGATGTACCTATGGGAGTGAAACTTGGACATGGACGAAAAATCTGGAAGTTGGAATAAATGCTGTAGAAATGAGATCACTGCGTAGGATATGCGGAAAGAGACTGATTGATGAGGAATGATAAAATCATAAAGGAATGTGGAGTGGATGTTAGCATTGTGATTAGAATGAAAGTGAATAAATAAAGGTGGTTTGGGCATGTAGAGAGAATGAACGAAGATAGAATGACTAAAAGGATATATAAATCTGAAAGATTAGGTACACGCAGACGAGGCCGACCTCGAATGACATGGTCCGATCATATCGGTGCCGTCTTAGAGGGGGCCATGTCAGGAGCAAAAGGAATAGAAGAGCATGTATGCGGAATGTTATGCGTTTGGAGGAAGCGAAATAAGTTTGTAGGGATAGGAAGGAATGGAAGTCCGTACTCTCTGCCTACCCCCTTCGGGGGTGCGATGGGTAAAATAAAAATAAAAAGAAGAGTTAGGTACTAAAATTTATTTGGGACAGCCCTATCCCTGAAGAGAATTCCAATAGTAGTTGTAGTATTTTGTACAAATAAAGTGGGGGTTGGTAGGTCTCAGCCACAACGTATCGCGGGGAAGTTTGTTGATAAATAGTTCCATCTGTCTCCTGGCGGGTCCATTCATTTCATCACATGCGGCTAAGCCTCGACTACTTCTTACTGCCATGTCATTTTTATTTGCCTACTCCACTTCCAACCTCTAAGCATTTATTACAGCCATATTTTTTAATCTTTAAAAACTGCACAAATTGCGGAACCTGAGAGTTTGATAATTTTTTCTTTATCATAATATTATACAAATTTTCATAGCTTTCTAATTTGAAGACATCGTTCTTATATTTCTTGTTCCGTTTTCCAGTACTATCATCATCATCATCATAAGCCTTCACTCGTCCAGTGTTGGACAAAGGCCTCCCTTCCCGACTTCAAAGATTCCCTATCTCTTGCTATTTTATGCCACTCTCCTTATATCGCCAGGGTTTACTTGGAGTGGAGACCAAGAATCGGTCAAACCCAGGTAGGCCACATCTGAGGTGGTCTATATCTTACCTAAATCTATAACCGCTTATTTGACTCAATCAATAAATCATTACATTGAAAAACAATTTCGAAGGACAACAACTTCAACAGGAATAATTGGAAGTCAAAGACGGAACTTCAGTATCGTCGTAAGTGGCCATATAGAAGTGATTCCCGTCTAATATTCACAAAATTTATTCGTGTTCCCATAACTTGAATTTTTTGTTTTGTTGATAGTCATAAATCCGAACTGTCATTTTCTATTAAGAAATCAACACTTTCGTCTATGTAAAGGCCAGGAAGGCCGGCGGAACCTATTACCTAGTGCATTTTTTGGTAAACCGGTACCATCCAATCTGAATCAGGCCAACATTTTTTTTTTACCCATCACGCCGTGTCCCGTAAGGGGTAGACAGGGAGAACGGACCTCCACTCTTTTCTATCCATGCATACTTCTTTTCTTTTCGTTCTTCCACCGACATAACATTTCTCACACACCCTCTCCTATTAATTTATCTTACTTCTTACCTGGCCTTCCTTGAGGACGGAATCGATGTGTTCGATCCACGTAATTCTCGGAAGGCCACGCTTTTTTACACCTTTGTCATTCTGTTTGCATCCATTCTTTCCACATGCCCAAACCATCTCAACTTTCATCTTTGTCACAACACTTACTTCCATACCACATTCCTTCCTAATATTTTCATTCCTTTCCATATCCCATACAGTTTTTCCACATATTCTTCGTAGAGAAGTAAAATGACCTTTGAACAATTCTGACACGATTGGGAAGCCAGCCCGGGATTTCTTATTATCTAAATTCTGTCGACATTTAGTGTGGTAGTCAGGCTTTAAGGAAGCGAACCCGGGATTCTTAGCTTAGTCCAAAATCTTCGATAGGTCAAAAATCTCATTTCCATCTTCGACAGGTCTAACTCAGAATCTAAATCGGTTTCGAAGCTAAAATTTCAGCCCGAAACAGTCCAAACAACCTCCCTTTATGAGTGACACAAACTGTGCAAACCTAAGAAGAAGCGCAAAATAAATCCGCCAATTTCCTGCATTCATCCATATTCGCTTAGTAGCTTCAATTGATGAAAGTTTGCCACGATAACAAGTACGTACGTCAACTCTAAAAACTTCAATGAATGTCGGTATCTCTTTTTGGGTAATATTTTCAAGAAGAAATGAATGAAATATTTTTATTAAAATAAAAATAGAATTTTTGATACTTGGAGCAAATTTGAATATCCTGTAAGAGAGAACGTCTATAGCAGTACGTGGTTCGTTGAAAGCAAAGTTTCCGTGTCCAAATGCTGGATGAACTGCTACACTCAATAAGGATCTTCATCAAACATCTAATTCAATTCTTCTCGGTTATTAAGCCAAGCCCAAGGAGCGAAGGATCATTTGAATATAAAATTACATTTTCTCTTCCCAGAATTTCAATTCTAAGAAACACCTAGTCTGCTACTATGTATGTCTGTAGGATGAAAAAATGTAGATACTTTAATGGAGTAATGGTCCACCTATTTATGTAGAGTGTACACTACCAATAATTGTACACATTTTTATGAAAATATTTTATTTGTGTGGTCATAGTAATTTCCATCCTTGATATACCTTGTTTGACAATAAAGTTTTGGTTTTAAAACTATTTAAGATTTTTAAAATCGTTGACTGTTCTTTGATAAACCTACAACTTAGATTTTAAATGTAATTTCCTGTTGATTTGTATGTAAAACTTTTAATAGAGACTATAAAGTTTTCTCTGCTTTTGTAAATAACTAACTGTCTTGAGTACGATGTTCAGGGCCTCCACTTGACGTTCCAATTGATTAGGGAATGTCTTAAACTTTATCTTGGCGTAAGACAAGGCGATGATTGTCGCTGTTTACTGATATGGTAAGTAGGTAATAATATAGGTAAATTGAGCACATAAATGATTCTCTCTCATCTGTTTTTTAACTATTTCTGTCTTACAGACTCCTCATCAGCCTATTTGGTTTTGAACTTATCCATCTGAATTAAACAATATTTTCCTGGCTGTAATGTTATAGAATTGTCGAATATAATAGATTTATTATATTTTTTACTCTGTTGTTAATGAATTGAAAAAAAAAACTACTAGCTAGAAAGAGTTTGTCACTATAGGTAAAAGAAAAAGATATGTGTCCACAACATAATCTGTATGAGACCCCTTGAATATGTACAGAGGCGTACCGAGGGTAGGGCAACTAATTGCATGTAACCCATGCACCAAAATTTATTCGTGATACCTAAATAAGCAATTAAAAGAAACCAAATAAAGAAAAATAGTTCATTCTATTAAATGTTTTTACCTAAATTTGACGATAAAGGTAAAAATATCATCGAACGTTGCGATCAAATTTATCGCTGTAATGTGTCAATGAACATCTATGAATTTTGCTCCCAGTAGACAACACAAAACTATCGGTTCATAGATCTGAGCTAAAATTTGATACATTTTATTTGATGTGGCTCGAAAGATCGCGGAATAAAAATAGAACTGCGCAGGTCATGTGGCATAAGTGCATGACTGGGAGTGAAGAAAAGGATGTAGAAGGGTGGGTTAGCCCCAGAAAAGATGGTCCGATCACATCCAGAAAGTTCGGGCCTGCATTGTAACAGAATCGTTTCCAACAGGGAATTATGAATATCCAAGAGGGAGGCTTTTGTTCTATACTGGACGTAAGAAGAAGGCTAAAGTTAGTAAGCGGAGGGGTTTAATTTGACTTTTCTACTGGGCGCACATGAGCCTCGCTATGGCTCTGCATGTGGGTTGAGTTTTTATCTTCATTCAGTCCTTCGACATAGATGAAAGATGCAAAGAGATGAGGTGCCTAGATAATTAATAACAGAGAACCTTCATTTATATTATTTATTTTATTCTAGCCTTTCTCCTTGCTAAATGAATTGAATGGAAATGAAACGAGTAGGAGATATAATAAGAAGTTATACAGCATTATAAGAACCGCAAGGGTTTTATTCATTCTAAAACTCACTCGCAATTCGAGTACCTATTTCAGTAAGTACCTTGGTTTTGTGGAGGTGTTAAGATACAAACATAAGCGCTAATCTGGTTGAAGCCTTTATTATTGTATAAGATTTTAAATATTCCAGAGTATGATATAATATTCTCAGTGGTTTTAAGATTCTTGCCGAGCCTCCTCAGTATTGACAATCACTTCGACGAATCATCAGGCGCAACTTGAAACAATTTTCTCTTTGAATGATTGTTCAGTTGTAACCTTTAGCATCTCTGTTTTCGGCTTGGTGGGTGCCTGCTCGATGTCCCTCAATTTATCCTTTTATTCTAGGTGACTTGTAATTAGATAGGTACATTCCTTGAAAGGAGTTATACTAGAGCAAATAATATGCAACAATTTTGTTCCCTAATGGAACCACGGGCATTTGAACCCTGGTTAAAACCAGGGGTTAAATACCCGTGGTTTTGGAGTTATTTAACTTTTTAGTTTTTTTTTTCAATTTTCCACCTTTTGACCTAAAACTGAAAATTGTGAACAAAGTACCTACTCCATTTTGGAAACTAAAAATACATATTTCTAATAGCTAAAGAATGGTTGATGTAAAAAACCAAGAAGAAAATTTCATAAACCTCAGAAGTTCAACGTTTTGAAATCACAAGTCAGTTTTTTTCTTTTTTAATTTCGATTTTTCTAAGGGAGTTACTCCAAAAAAGTATAAAACACTTGGCGTACAAATCACAGGAAAAACTTCCCCAATTCATAAGAATTACGAAAATGTATAAATGTTTTACATTTTAGTACGATTTTGGAAAATAATCATTACTAAACAAGCAGATGGTGCATTGAAGGAGTAGACGTTTTCTTACAGTCGACTCTATAAACAAGAATAAAATTCAAAGCTGCGCTTCGTTATAATCACTAACACTAGCAGTATGGCCACGTTGAACTGATTCCGCGCCTTATATTTATATAGGTATTTTTACTCCGCAGCACATAAAATTGATTCGAAATAATTTAAAAACTTTTTGCTTGTTTGAATCCAAATATTTTCTGGATATGTCATTTATGTGTTCATACTTGATTATTGATGAGAATGTTTCGGGTAGGAACATTGTTTTTGTTTTCCCGTATCATTTACAAATTTGTTATTTAACCGCTAAATCAAATACAATAATTATTATGAACAAACCTTATACAAAGAGAATTAATTAGATATATGAAAGATTATGTCACACTGTTGCGGAACAAAACGTTTATTTGTCTCATTATTATTTCACTCAAATAAATTTATTTATTCGAATAACTGATTAAATTCGAGTTTCTTTCGAATCGTTAAAAGTTGGTATTATTTTTTACCCTTTTGAAGAAAATTAAATCAAATCTTTGTACGCTGAAAATATATCGCTCTTTTGTACAAAAATATGCCAATTATTTTATAGTGGTTGGTTGATAATGCCAAGGAATATTATCGACAGCATATGATGAATGATGATGTCCGGATCCGGTAAAAAAAAAAAAAAAAAATGCCACATTTGTCAAGAGTGGACTGTTAGTGAGTCTAGAAATATGATTAAATGGGTAGATACAGTAAAACTATGTATAATCCATATGTACTGAGACATAATAGTGAACACTCTCCGTAGGCAAATAAGGCAAAAGGGTCTAGAAACATGTCCGTGGTTCGAGCATTCTTTAAGTGATCTTCTGTTATTATCCAGGTCCGATTTCGTAGGTTTCGCAAGCACAATGTCTGCTATCTGCCTGCCTCTCGATGTCCCTCTATTCTGCCATTTTCCACAACACTTTGTAGTCAGGGTTTATTTGGAAATAAAAGTGATGATGCAAACCAAATCGTTAATATTATTAGCAAAAAAAATCAATTCAGTCTATTAAAAAAAAACAGATAGGTATTGAATAAAAATATTGAAATATTGGTGATTCCATTAAAACTTAAAGTAGGTATTCGATGATTAGGTGGTAAAAGCTAGTTCAAAGTGCATCTGAGAACGTAGCCAAGGTTAACGGATCGTAAAGTCAAAAATTTTATACTTATTAGTAAAATAAAAATGTAACGAACACGTAGATTTATAAGATAAAATAATATAGGTACATACATAACGTATTTGTATAAAATAGATTCACGGATAGAAAATATTATATATAAAGTATTTCTTAATAACGATAATAATATAATATTATGCTTGATAAAAGAATATTATGAGAAAGAGCTTCTCGCAATAGAAATAAAATAATGATGTTAGCGTTGTTATTATTCAATTGACGTGATGGAACGCATTTACACAAAGCTCGGTGTGAATGTAAAGGATTTGCGTGGATAGCCCCGGCTCTTATTTTATACCTACTCGTACCTAATGAATCTGCCGTTTCGTTTATTTTTGTAGGATCCGAGCATTGGACTACTTAAGAATTACTTGAACCAATTATTACGTTCATAAAATTGTGAAATTCAGAAAAATAATTATTCTCGTATATAACCTTGAAAGAGTTGAACCAATTTGTTTATCAAGTGGTTATTAATGTGCTTGTATGTAATTTTATTTACGATAATTTAAATAAAACAATTTAGTTTATCGTTTCTAAGTCACATGTGACTATGCAGGACCTGTGCCTGCGAAACTATAGTCAGATTATTAAATTTGTGGAATAAGAAATAAAAAAAACTCTCATACCGTTTTCCGCTCCTTCGAAACTATTAATTATTTTTTTACATTTGACATGTATCCATCACACCAAAGATTTGGAATTTGATTAGTGTTATTTATGTTCTTTCCCAGAAGAATAAAATACTTAAATAATCTATACTAATATATAAATAGGAAAGATTTAATTTTTCGTTTGTATATTTGTTTGTTTGTTTGTTTGTTTGCATTGAATAGGCTCCGAAACTACTGAACCGATTTGAAAAATTCATTAACTTTTGGGAAGCTACACTATCCCCGGTGAACATAGGCTATAATTGTTTTTTCAATAAAATTTGGGATCCTTACTAAAACTCCAATAATGTAACCCATCCATTATTTACATCGCTTGCGCTGCGAAAACTATTGATGATTGAATAAAAGAATGTACCTACTATGACTTTGTAGAAGACATTATTATTTACAAAAAGTGTCGCGACAGCATATTATGTCTAACTATTATAGTTATGCCACAATAAGTGTTGTTTTATTTAAAAAAAAAAAAAAATTGAAATGCGGCAGAGATATAGACGTCACTGGGGTACGAGCCGGACGGGAGGGGGCCATTAGATTTCTACATTATTCCAGATAAACATAGCCTATAGAATATTTTGATAACATATTTTGTTTTTTAGCTAGGAATCTATATCAAAATATTCTATAGGCTATAATAAGAAAACTGTTTTTTTTTAATACCTATCTACCCGTGCGAAGCTGGGACAGACCGCAAGTACAATATACAATATTTTTAAATCAATATCCAGGTACAACATAATCAAATTCACAAAACTCAGAAGTATGTAGATTATAATATTATGTGCGTTGTACGACTTACAACAACAGCAAGTTCAAAGAAGTTTAAGCAGGGACTTAAAATTACGGTGAATTTATTTATTTCGGAAGTAAACAAAATGATAAAAATAATGTATTCCTATACCTGTACAAAGAGAAATAAGAGGGCCGGTGAAACACAGGGTAGTTACGTATGTTAAAATACAAGGAAGGCAAAAAGGATCGTGGATTGAAGAAATATAATTTAGATATTATGTACATAGGTATCTACCTACCTACTTGTGTGCGTTGAATATGTTGTAACGAAACGTTTGTTTAGCGAGACACCGAAAAGTTGTACAAAAAAATTGTCCCGAATTTCAATTAGAGAAACTTTTTATTCCCTCGGCATTTGCCTCCCCCTTGTGCTTTTTGGATATTTGTTGTACAAAGCGAGCCGAGATTCTCAATATTGAATGAGACGAAATTGAAAACTTTTAGACTATATACATACCACTACAGATGCGGAGCAATTACTCGCAGAGGGAAAACTCCAACAAACATATTGTATTATTATTATTTTGATATGTTTTTTTTTTAATTTGTTTTATTATTATTAAAAAAAATACACAATACTATCAGAAATAAGTGTTGCTGCTTTTCTTTTATAATCATTCTAACATTATATTATAATATTTACTACTAGATGATATCTGTGTTACTTTACGATATCGATTTAAAGAGTCGGGCTTGATAAGCAGGTTATTAAACAGAGCTGTAGCCCTAGTATAAGTTTTCGATTGTCGAATTTCGAAACGATCATCGAAAGAGTTTCCGAAAAATTTTCCCACGATCGAATTATTCGATCGTTTTATAAGAACACTAGGTGCAATTAGCTTTCGATAAAACTTGTACTAGCCCCACAGGTTCTAGTCTAGCCTCCCCTTACATAACAAACCAAGATAAAAAGGCTTGGACAGTAATCTGCAGCATTCTACTTACCTATGATCAATCAATCAATTCTCCCTTTTACACCCCACTCAGGGGCATAGGGAGGCAACAAGAGCTCTCCATTGCGCTCTCTCTTGCGCAATGTTTATGACCTCCTCCCACACCATGTCCCTCAGCTCTGCTTCGAAGGAGCGGAACACAGTGTGAGAGGGTCTTCCTCGTCTTCGGGACCCTGATGGGAGGAAGAACAGCGCTCTTCTCGGCCAACTGTCATTCGGCATCTTTAACACAGAAAAACCTATCATACACACAGAAAAAAGTCTAACGTTGGTTTGTGTCCTTATGCTATGGCATAAGGAAATACATACACAGATGGAAAAAAATTACATAAAAAGTAAGATTTATATAAAATATTCTATTAACTGTCATACCTATTTGTTTATTTCTATTTTATTATAATAAGTAGTTTTTTTCTTATCTTTTCAATAATTGTGACGAAATACTGATAGGGCTCGGACCGACAACTTTCCTCTTTCAAAACGATGAAAGATGTCCAGATTTGGGTAGGTCAATAGTATAATGGCCAACAATATTATCCACCAAATTATGATGACCAAGAACTTCAAAAGTGAGGACAACGACTAGTTACAATAACATAGATTCCGCCTTTATTCGCTCATAAGTCGATTATTATAATAATTATATTATATCGAGCGCAATCTCCTGATCTCTTTTTAAAATGTAATATGTATTAAAAAAATTAAAAGGAAGATTTGAATAGCGCCCGTTACTTTTATTTCAAAAAGCTTTAGTTTTATGTAAAAAATAATACTTTAAACATTTGAGAACCTCTGCAATATTATATCTATATCTAAACATTGTAAACCTTTCGTACCTACTTTGAAAAAAAAATTCGGGTCCGAACAACGAATGTATTTTTTATCGAAGTCTTGAATAGTTGAACAGGTGCGTTTGACTTCTCCTGCTCGTGTACCAGGGTGTAAAATAAACCTTTTTCGAACTCTGCCTATATAAGAATTTAAATATTCATTATTCTCACTTACTTGACATTTATTAACGCAATTTGATCGTATATATATTTTTACAACTGTTCGACAACATTTTGTGACTTTAAAAACCCTTGTATTTTGATTATTTACGAGATAAATAAACCAAACTCAAAAAAACTTTTAACAATCTGTAAGAGATTCAGATAAACGTAGTCTTGTCTGTTAAGTTATCATTTATTTATTTTATTTATTTATTTAGATTATGAAGTTACAAAAATTACATATTTTATAACTTAAAAATAACAATATTATTCCACTTATATTATACAAATTTAGATGTCACATTTCTACAACATTCACATAGTCAATCTAGGCTTATCACTACTCTTTAGATATTACTCTTGTTATAATGCTGAGAGTTAGCGGAGGTAAGCAAGTAGCTGGTTTATAATTTACCTTTATCTTTACGGCGTATTCAAGCAATGGATATAAAGTTAGATTCGGTGTCAAAAATGAAAGCTTCCATACAAATAAACGAATTATTAAACACTGTCTAGAATGCTCATGTATAATGGGGGGAGTAAGGGGTGATGGCGAATAAAAAAAAAACACCAAACTGACTCAAATGTCAACCTCACCTGCACACGGTAGCCCCTGCATGAAAATTAACGAGGCTCTAGTGAGCGAGCATCGGTGCTATATAATCCTATCACCTTTATGGGACCCAATCCCGATGATAGTTACAGAAGTTAAAATCTGCAGCAAAACCTCAACAGCTCAACTAGATAATTTTATGTAAAATTTGATTGGGAGGAACTCCTTGTTCAGCAGTGGACTAAATACGCAGAAAAAAAGTAAAAAAAAAATGATGTTGATGGGCTAACACCACCACAAATCACTTTTTTATTAATTCACATCATGGTCATCCTACATATTTTATACATTATAAGCACACCTATGTATGTACCTATGCATTAATAATATTAAGTGAGATTCTTCAAAAATATTTTTATAAGAAGAAACTTGCGAGGAGAGGTAAATATTTTCGGGGTTAAACAGAAAGGTTTGTGTGTTCTGGGGGCTTGTCTAAACTTCCACCCCGAGTACTTCGGCAAACACTCGAAGAACGCACCACTGTATGTGAAGATTGCGGTCAAACCGTAAGTACCCGCTCCATACACATGTCTAAGTTCATATCAAATTATTAATGGTTGTTTTCCAAACATTGTATGTATTGCGGGCCGGGAGTAATAACATGGGCGGTTGATGAACTGACAAAACTTGCTTTTGGATAACACACGTTGCGGCCGATACAACTATGCGATGTTCTGTTTGTGGGAAAGTCACTGTTGTACTATTGTTTGTTTAAACCGTCAAACATCAAAGGAAAATCTTGTGCGGCTGAACGAGTAGGTACATTCAGTGATCTTGGAAATTTCTGGCGATGCGTACAATTGATAACTAAGTCAGTATACTTGATAATTGCTTTTCTATGAATTAGAGCTAAGTTGATAACACTCAAAAGTACGAACGTACCTGTAAAATAACTCTTTTATAAGGATATAACCAATCAGATAGTTCTCAAAATATGTCTGGAAAAATGCCATGGATACGAATGGTTCCTTTCTCTTTTAGTGTCATATTGCGTCCCCCACAGACGTGAACGAAGACGAAAGCTTTCCCGGAGAGAGTCTCATTCTGCTCCGGAAAGATCTTGATTCTGGATTGTTAACCTCGCGTTGTCTCGAACTGATCTCCAATTCATCTTTATCTAGTGTTTCCCCGAAAAGATCCCCAATAAATCTTAGCCTATCTAGCGTTTCCCCGAAATGATCTCTTATCCATCTTTATCTCGGGTTTCCCCGAACAGATCTCTAATACATCGTTACCTATCTAGTGTTTCCCCGAACAGAACTCTTATAATTTGCATTTTAAGTAGGACAAACATTGTATTTTGTTTTGATATTGTATAAGGAAACAATAGTATAATATTGAAATATTTCTGTAAAGAGAATAAATGTACAAAATACCAACGTCTGTATCTATAGCGTTTTCCCGAAAAGATCTTCACTACATCTAATTTAAGTTGTAGGTATTTCATATATTTTGAAAGGCTGTTTACTTTCGAACATTTACCAAAGTATTCATGCGTAATATCAAAAACCTCCTGCATTGTAATTTTGAAATCCCACGGAATACAGAAGGTATAAGAGATTTAAAGAAACGGAATACAGTATGAGTCATAAAACCATAAAATAAAATACAATTTTTTTTTGTCAATTAACTGTCATTCGGAAACTTTAAGATATGGTTACAGCTAGCAACATCGACTTCACGATTATTCAAGAGGTGATGGGTCTACATATGTCGGCTGCGTCATTGTACATCGATTAATAAAGAAGGCTTAAAGAAGGGTTATATAATTAATATCGTACGCTTTTATGAAAACTGTATAACTAAGCATATCCACACAAATATGGTCCTTTATTTTACTATTATTATAAAATTTCTATTCACATACAACAATGATTGTCTTGTCATTGGTCTCAAATATATTATCATTCATATCGCTCCTTTGCTTCATATTTGGGCAAACGAGTAAGGGTTCATCATCCGAATAAATCAAGTCTTTCAATTTTGCCAGAAATTGGTAGATACCTATCCAAAAATATTTGTAACGTATTGATTAAATCAACATTGTATTGGAATCAAATTAATTTTCAAAACCTATAAAATATTATATAAACGCAATTTTATCTTAACGGGAAATTGGTATTTATATTCTTCAAACAAATTATAACGTTCGTGTATACCTACCTATAGTTTGATTCATTCAGACGAACAATGCAAACATCAAACGCAATTAAACATGATGAAATTATGTTTAACTCCAAATCATTGCATTGTTGAGGATTCTCTTTGCACAAATATTGACGTATGTCTCCAGTCTAAATGGGAAATGTGTATTTGCAACTGTTTTTGTTATAGCACAGCTAATTTCACACCTCGTTTAAATTGGGTAGACTGATCATAAGCTTAAACTGTCCCATATTTTGTTTAAGCGTAATTATTTTTATTGTTTTCAAACTGAAAAGATTAATGAGAATAGTAGGTATTTGAATAATTGGACAACATTTTTATTTTAGCACCTTTATAAACAATGTTATTTGATGAACTTTACGTATTTTATGTTAGATAAAACCCTAGACGGCCAGTGCTAGAAATCCAACCAAAACTAATTAAGATTATAAGTTTGAACATTATTAAGGTTCCATTGCCAAAGACTGAGTGAGCGCTATTTCACAATTTTCTTCCAAAAATAATGACATGGATACGTCAAATTAGAAATGTTGATATTTTCAAACTTTTTTCTATGGTTATTTAATACAAAAAATATTAATCTTTTCTCAATTTGACCATCTTTTCTCAATAAACAAAAGATCTGAAACAAAAGATTCGACCAATCTTTTCTCAATAAACAAAAGATCTGTGTCAAATACATCGAAGTGTTTGTAAGTATGAAATACAAACATTACATTAATGTGTGTAGTGTTTTTATTATTGATTTAATTCATTTTTACCCCTTCTTTATATCACATAAGTGTGCAAAATTTCATACTCATCCGTCCGCGCAATTGTCGTAAAAACAGTCACAAAGTTCACTACTCGTATTGATATTTAGATTATAATGTTATTTTTATAATATAAGCGTGTAAATAAAATCATTATTGTAGCGCTCTTTACTTTTTAAAGACTTTAAAAATAAGAACCTCTAGTGCTTTTATATTTCTTAAATAATTCATTAGAACACGTTTCGTTTAATCATTTTCAATTAGATTAAATGAAAATCACAACGAAAATGTGGTGTTGATGTGGTTGTTATCCTGGCGGTTTTTGTACTGTTTCGTGCGGATGTTGTGGGTTCGATCCCAGGTGCTGACCATCTTCCTCTTTTGCGATCCAAGCTTAAAGTGGCTTACTGTAAAACAGCCAAAGAGTGTTTTTTGTTGACTCTTAGTGAGCGTTAGATTCATTAAAAAATCTAACAATTAATCAAATCTCCCTTTTTGACTCATTTAAAAGGCTTAGGGAGGCAACGTTCTTCACTGCGTTCGATCTCGGGCAGTTTCCATGGCCTCTAGATCTAGATCCCTCATCTCTTCCTCGAAGGAACGAAACACGTAATGAGAGTGTCTTCCTCCTATTGGTGCGTGGTCCTGGTGGGAGGAAGAATAGCGTTCTCTTTGGCCAACTGTCATTCGGCATCTTTAATACTTCCCATCCATGTCGAACTCCTCTCCACAATTATTGTGAAATTTATGGGCACGCGCTGTAGCGTGGTTCCTGATGTGCTGCATCACAACGTAAATACTCAAAATAAAAACCATATTTTATACCGGGAATTTTTAAAGTATCTTCTTATAAGTAAGTTTTTTTTGGTGAGCTTGATTGAGTGGGATGCAGGAAAAAAGGAATCCCAAAATAACGATGGCATTTTCTGTATTTTTAGCCCAATTAGAATTCAGGTTGATTCAATAATTTAATTAAAACGTAAAACAAATAATATACTTTAATGATTGTTTAATTAAATTTTCTCTTGATTTTTAATCGCGTTGTAACTTTTAACGAGACATGTTAATTAGATGGAAATAAGATTAAACAATGAGATAAACACCAGCTCATTCATTAACATCCTAAATTCAATGTAAGTAAATTTCTATTGCTCGCGCTATCTCCCAGCTAACGCTAAAACATTGTAAAGGCAAGTACCTGCATGCTTACTACTACTAGACAACAACTATTGAATAGACCACGTGATAAATGGGTACGCGCGTACAGTATGATATCCCTAGGAAAAGCTAGTTAACGCAAATTTAAGCATACAGGGCGGGAGGATGTAAATTATTGTTAAAATAAATGACCTGTATCGGCTCGTTATTTTGAAAGTCTCAGGCCATTTTATAGATTAATGGCTGAACAGATAACAAACTGCAAAAACCCATCCACCCAAACTAGAAGTTGTTTTGTGTTGGTCTTAATTGGCTTAAGGTACTTATTGGATGCATATCTTTAACTTTTTGTAGAGTAATAGGATAATCTACAATTTTTCTAACATGGGGATGAGGATATTTATTATGTCTGTGCTATATATATATTTTTTTTATCTTGTATAGGGGTTATAGCTATATGCTATTATGGCATCTCGACCCTTGGGATCTTTTATACCTTCCCCCTCCTTAATCCGTGATGGACTTCAGGTAGCTTATTGTGCTTCCCCTTGGGATTGAGGCATAGTCTTCTGGTCTTGGGTATCCACTGCCCAGCATCCTGTGTCTCTTATTAGCGAGAGCGTCGCAGTTACATAGTAGATGTTCCATAGACTCTTCACACTCGCTACAAAATCTGCACTTGGGATCCTCCACAAGTCCCATTTTAAATAGTATCCTATTGACACCATAGTGTCCGGTGAGTATTCCGATTGTTGATCTGATATACCCCTTGCCATAGTTCCAGATTTTGTGGATTTGGTCTTCATTTACATTCGTTATGAATTTTTTCGAGTGTCTCAGTCCTGGTGAGGACCTCCACTCCTCTGAGAATTTATCATTCGCGTAGCTTTTAATCGCATTTATGATCGACACATATGGTAATCTCAGAACAGGTTCTGGTCCCGTATATGTTGTTTCTGATCCTTTCCTTGCTAGTTCATCAGCCTTTTCGTTGCCCTCAACCCCCATGTGCCCAGGGACCCACACCAACCTGACCTTGTTCCAGCGCCCCAACTTGTTGAGTGCATGTGTACAATCCAGTATAAGTGCGGAGTTTATCCTGTATGCACATAGTGCTCTGAGGACAGCTTGGCTGTCACTGAGAATATAAACAGTTCTATCTCTTGTAGTTCTGTTTAGTATCTCTTGTGCACATGCCAGTATGGCGCATGCTTCCGCCTGGAATACTGTGGCGTATTGACCTAGGCTTAGGTATATCGAGCATCCTCTTGAATAGATGCCTGCTCCTGTGCCCGATGCCATTTTCGAGCCATCCGTGAACCATATTTCACTATTCTCCTCCTTGGGACGAAACTCCCGCTTCCATTCGTCCCTTGAAGGGATGTGGATTTTATAGTTTCTTTTACATACTAGTTTGGTTGTCACTTTGTCACATCCCATATCCAGTATTCTTTCAAGTTCCAGTGTGGTTTCCATATTGGTGTGTCTAGTCCTAGGCTTGGATTTGTCCCACAGTCCGGTCATTGACAGCCTGTGGAGAGCCTTCCTTGCCTCAGTTTCTATCACTAAATGCAATGGCTTCATTCCCAATATGGATTCCATGGACATTGTTGGTGTTGTTTGAATGCCCCCGTGATGGCCATGCAGGCGTATCTCTGCAATTTTGTTAGAGTCCCCCTGCATGTCCCCAGGGAGGTTCTCGGCCACCAGATGATGCTACCGTAGGTGAGTATGGGAATCACCATTTGTTTGTAGATCCAGTATAGAACCTTTGGTTGAAGGCCCCATGTTTTCCCATAGGTCCGGCGACAAATGTTAAAGACTTTATACGCCTTTTCCATTTTTTCGTCTTGGTGAGCTTTCCAGGTTAGTTCTTTATCTAGGATGATACCCAGGTATTTCACCTGCCCTGTCCACTCCAGTTGAGTACCAAAGAGAGTTAATTTCTTTAGCTCTTCTAGTTTCCTCTTTTTGGTGAAAGTTATCACTGAGGTTTTGGCTGGGTTAATGGATAGGCAATTTTTTTTGCACCATTTCTCAGCCCTTGTCAAAGCATTTTGAAGAATTTCCGAGACAATCTCTGGAAATTTCCCGTTGATGAGAATGACTATGTCTTCTGCGTATCCCACAGCTCTGCATGGTCCTGTATTAAGTTCCTCCAGCAGAGAGTTGACTACTAGGCTCCACAGTAGGGGGGATAGCACTCCTCCCTGTGGACAGCCCCTTGTTGTGTATGCGTGGAGTTCATCTCCCGATAGTGTCGATTTGATGATTCGACTCCGCAGCATACCTTGTATCCATTTGCATAGAGTTCTATGCCATGTTTTGAAGCCGCTTTATCTATGATGTCAAAACCAGTGCGATCAAAGGCGCCCTCAATGTCTATGAAGGCACTTGCACAGATTTCTTTATCTTTGATGGCGGTTTCCGCTCGATTTATTACCAAGTGTAGGGCAGTTTCTGTTGATCTGCCTGCTTGGTAAGCACATTGAAATTTGTGTAAGGGGTTCCTACGCAGAGGTCCCTCCCTTATGTAATTGTCTAACAGTTTTTCCAGCGTTTTCAATAAGAACGAGGACAAACTGATTGGCCTGTATGACTTTGCATTTTCGTAGTCGTCTTTTCCTGGTTTAGGAAGGAAGACTACCTTTACTCTACTCCATGTTTGTGGAGTGTAACCAAAGGCTATGCATGCTCTAAACAATTTACACAAATGTGAAGTTAGTAGTGGCATGCCTTTTTGTAGTAGAATTAGGTATATCATATCTGGGCCTGGAGTCTTATAAGGCTGGAAGCTCTCTATGGCCCATTTCAGTTTTACTTCATCTACTACTTTTTTCGATATCTCCCAGTCTCTCTTGTATGTTCTTGTTTGAACTCCAGTATCGATCCTGTTCAGAATCTCCCGATTGTTATCAATGATTGTAGAGTCCGGAAAATGAGTTCCTATCATAATGTTTAGTGTACTTTTTCCAGACTCAGTCAATTCACCATTTTCTTTCCTTATTGTTGTAAGCGGATTAGTCTTTGAGATCCCTAGGGCTTTAACTAGTCTCATGCCTTTTGGCAATGCTTCCAGCCGCCCACAGTGTTCTCTCCAGGATTCTCGCTTAGCTTTCCTTACTGCTTTGTTATACTCTGTGAGCAATGTATAGTACATGTCAAATTTTTTTGTTTTGGCAGCCCTATTGAAAGCAGCTCTTGTCTGTTGGCGTAGTTTTGCCAGTTCCTTTGTCCACCATGGGACTTTGTTGGCTTCAACACGTTTTTCTGGGCAGTTTGCTGTCCAGGCCCTGTTTATGGCCCTTTCAATGTTGTCGGCCTCAAACTGTATATCAATTATCGAGTTAAGGCTTCCCTTTGCGTCACCTAATTCCACTTTGAGGTCCGATTGGTATTTGTCCCACATAGTGTTCTTTGGATTTCTCCGATAGGCCATCTCTTTTTTGTGATATGTTCTATATGAGAAACAGATGTAACGATGATCTGAGAGAGTTATCTCTTCTGATACATGCCATTTTGTGATATTTTTGCTTGCATTGTTGCTAGCTAGTGTAATGTCAATGACTTCTCCCCTTCTTCTGTTCACGAAGGTGGGTTTGTTGCCAGTGTTCATTATTTGTAGTGGGGTGCTTGCTAGGTAATCCAACAATTTTTCCCCTCTCTTGTTGATGTCTGAGCTTCCCCACACTGAGTGATGTGAGTTGCTGTCGCATCCGATTATAATCTCCAGGTTTTGTGAGCTGCTGTGCTATATTAAAAAGCGCACTTTTATCAATCGTGTTTTTTATGTTATCTTGTTGTAAATTTTCTGATTAATAAATTTATTATTACCTATTATTATTTTAGACGAGAAAGTGTCTCAAAAATTGATAATGATGTAATTGTTATAAGATTTTCATGAAAAAAAAAAATGGCATACCTTTTTAGTCCTTCGCCTACATACTGGTTACCGTATAAATGTTATGTTATAAATGTTCAGATTATTTCACCTTTAATGCGGATAAAAATCTAATTGACAATTTCTGTCAAAATTTCAAAATTGGAAGTAAAATTATATGGTAAAATGTACTAATAAGGTTGTCTACGTAGAGTTTTCTTTAATTTTCTAATTTTCCATGCATTTTTCTTAATTTTTTCTTCTAAAAGGACATTCTCCTGATAAAAGCTTACAGGACAAAAAAAGAATTAGCGAAATCGGTCCAGCCGTTTAGGCGTTATGCGATGATATCGGGAAACAGCTCACCATTTTTAAATATAAGAAAATTATTGTGCAACCTTAAAAACGGACGATAATTCAAATAGTGACGGACTACCTTTAGAGTTTTCAATATTTTTTTTCAATGTTTTATTGGAAAAAAAAATTAAAGGGCACACTGTGGATGTAATTTAATGCAGGGTGGATGTAATACAATGCATAGGCCAAGTGGGTATCTACTAGTCATGCAGAGCCGTATTCCCTCCGACGCCAGCACTTAACTGATTGATAGTGTTTCATCACGGTGCCAGTGCAGCCCCATCTCAACGTGATGCATGCAATGCCAACCAGTTTCCGGGGCTCTGCCAAGTTTTCTTGTTAGCCTGACGTCATCTTCAACCAGCCGCCTCTATTGTTTATTATTATAACATTATCAAGATTTCGTTTAACATTATTCCAAACGAGAGTCTTATTTTATAAGGGGAAAGTTTAGTCTTCGTTCGAATTTTAGGTGCGTTGACTATGAATTATTTCTTTAATTATTCTTCACCTGTATACTAGATCAGCTACTCCTAAGTCTGTTAGTCACCTGGTTCATCTGGTTCATGGTATGCGAAACTTTGTAGTTTGAATTGGGGTTCATTCTTATTTTTTTAACCAGTAGGTAGGTACTGCCGTCTTCCACATTCCATCAAATCAGGCCTTCATTATGAGGTGAAGCAGAATTTACTTGATATTGCGAAGGATAATATGTCTCAAATGAAGCATTTTTTCCTGGTTTTCTGGTTTACTTGGTTTGGTTGTCTTTCCCAGCAATTTGCATCACTTCCGTGTTTGTCATCATCAAATTCTTCAAACTCTTCTTTTTCTTTCCCACACCCGTTCCTCCTTTTTTCCTTACCTTCTTCTTGCGCTCTCCATTTAGCTGTTTTCATATTTCACTTATACTAAGAGTTTTCCTATTGATCTTTTTTCTCTCTCTTTAGAACATGTTTTACCTGTTTAAATCAATAATATACTACGTAACATGTGACACATCTCGATGGAGGTCAACTTAGTATAAGGCCGTAAATTTATACTGTTTCTACTTTTAATGTATACCTAGTTGTCATCTGTAATGTGTTTTGTTAAAATAAATAAATAAAATAAATACAATTCTATCTACTCAGAACGATTTGGTTTAGAAGTTGACCTGAACTGATTAACTTTTCATACATGCTCCCCTTCTAATTTCGGTTATTCGGCTAGTGAGAAATTTCTATAAATTGCGCGAAAACTTTTGTTTCCTTCTACGGAAGTATACGAGCTTGGTTAGTTTAATTCAAGATCGCTCCTAATTCGTACATGTGCATGGATTCCACGAGATTTCTGCAAGTTCATTGTTTCTGTTCATTTCACATTATTTGTCGGTAGCGACCGAAAATGAACCGAACCGAACGAAACCGCATATTATATTGTGTGAAAGAGGGCTGATTAATGCTGGTGAGGGATTACACCCTGTCTGCGGCCATCAAGGGCGGTGTATGAGTGGGAAATTTAATACACATTATTATTGATGAGAGTGATTATTACCACCGAGAGAGATTGTTTCAATTTTAAAATTCAATTTATATTTTCAGTGAGCATATTTTTTTTTATAATAGGTAATTCATGTATTAATTCACTTAGGTTTATCACTAACTAGATAACATTTAGATTCTCAAGGTTGTCTGGTTCAATGTCTTTGACTATAACTTAATTCAATGGAGGAACATAATATACACATTTTAGTCGTTGTGTATTTGGAAAACATAATAAGAAAATTATTAATGATTCGCTTATAACTAGGTATGAGATGTTTCACCAGTAGGTGGAGATATATGACGATTCGCACAGACACAAATTGTGTTATATATTTCGGAAAAAGTGGTCGTTTCAGCAAGCTGTGTGGTTTTTTATGATATTGTGTCAGCAGGTCTTAAAATTGGAAAAACAATAAATGAATTTGTCAATATCAGCCTAGAAAGGATTATATTCAATTTATCAATTTGAAACAGATTTCGGTTAATACCTATCTATATCTTTAACTAGAGCTACAACCATCACCCATAAAATATATTTAAATATTTATTTATACCTACGACAAATATTGTCTTTTATAATTTATACAATCAACTACAACAATAGAAAAAAAATTAAACAGCAAATCACAAAAAGTCCTTAATTTTAATGATACCAAAAAAAAAACACAATACAATACCCTCAAAATGCAGAAGAAGAAAAAGAATTAATTCTTTAAATCAACAAAATAAATCAATGAAGAATAGACAAAACGTATGAACGCTTTGGAGTAATAAGATGACAAGCCACACATTACATTTTTTACAGTAGAGTGAAATGAACATTTCAAAACATTCTATAATTATTATTTTGTGTTAGGTATTTTGATATGAAAATAGGAATATTGTGAAAAAAATATGCACAGTAGATTTTTTTAGTAAGATATAAAAATAAGTAGATACATAATCATAATAATTATTATATCTACCTACAAAACGAGCCAAAGAAAAACAGATGAAAAAATATTAATATTTTATTCCAGTGTTTCCAGGGTAAAAAAATAAATAAATTATAAATTTAAAAGAAAGAAAAGAGATGATAAATCTTCATCTCGCATAACAGCATTGTTGTGCCTGACATTAAACGAAAGGTTCTGTCTGTTTGGACATTACATTCAAATGACGTTTGAAAGGGCATTTAGAAAATTGATTATGACGAAAAGAACGTTCTCATTACTGAGGACAGGTACCTATGTAGTTGCAGGGGCCCGGTTGGCTGGTAACTGAAACTGTGGACTCTTTGTGTAAAAAAATATAAGGAGGTACCACTTAATTTATTTTAAATGAAAATCATTTAATAGCGAAACTTGTTCAAAAAACATAGGTACCTATTTCATAAAATCGAATTTTAGGAGTGTGATTGGGGCTCTAAATACGAAAATCTTTCAACTAGGTACTTATCTCCATTTATTTTTTTAATAAAATAATAGTTTAGATCGTTTTTTTAATGCCTTAAAAATATACAATTTTTTCCAGCTATCTTGACCCTTTGAAAAAAAGTGAGCTGTTTCCAATTTACCTATAAACCTACTATGTATGTACTTTTTTTTAATTTTACTTACACGGAAACATGGCTTACAATACGTACCTACATTAAAAACATCCAACGCAGCTGAAAAATCATCACAGAAAAAGAATGCAGGTATTTGAAGCACGTAGCACATGATCCATATTCATTGTATATCTTTGATTCGATTTGAAAATCTAGCTTTAATTTCAATATGACTAAGTACTTAAGAATCATCACTTTAAATTTGCTTTCATACGGTTGAATGGTAGAGAATAAAATGTAAGTCATAAATTTACTGAAATCGTATGATTTGACCTGACTCAAAGAGTGGGAAAATAATATGTGTATTTTTTTCGTATAATAATAAGGAATTCACATCGTTCTCATTATGCATCTTCTGAGGCATCGCCTCCGAACACAAGAAACAATAATTAGCAAGAAAGGAAACATAAAGTGTCGGTGTATTTCGAGTTGGAACTGAATAACTTTATAAGAGAAGACCTCCTTCTCACTAACAGGTATTTATCACGAAACTAATTAACAAAGAGTTGTTATTTCGTTTAAAGGAAAACATTATTAAACTTGGCTTTGGTATTCAGTCGATGTAATAACGTCGGAAATAATGAAATTACACTCTAAAAATAAATTACAAAGTGAATTTAATTGTGTAGGAGTGGATAAGTTCTTTATGAAAAACATCGTTATAAATTTCCGACAATCAACAAAGATGAAGTTTTTGATCAATAATAAAACTTCTTTCCAATGTTGACAGTTGTTTTCAATGATATTATAATAATTTATTATTTTTAAAACTTATATCTAGGTACCTGTTTTTTTGCTTTATAGTGTTTTTTTTGTCTTAAATCACCTTTTAAATGAAACGGCTTTAGAGCACATCGGTTGAAATAATTCTGTAAAGGACCTAATCTTTGCTAAAATAGATTTTTTCTAAAACATCATTCATTTGGACATGGTGTGAGAGGACGTCATTGATGCCGCGAAATATCGAGCGCAATGTTAAGCTTTTGTTGCCTCCCTATGCCTCTAAGTGGGGTCAGACAGAGAGTATCGATTGATTGATTATTCATGGAGATAGATAAGCAATTTTACTATATCTCTACATACGGTGTCCTATTATTTGGTCATCATTTACATGCATGAACGGCTGGACCAATTTCGCAACCATTTTTTTGTTATCTTTGCTATTATGAGAAGAATTTTCATAAGAAATTGAAAAAGAATGTTACGCAGAGCATTATTAAATTTATGAAATCTTAACCTACGGTGCTTAGTGCTTTGTAAAATAATAAATTAACAGTTTTCTTTACAAAGGTATAAGTATAGCTGGCGGAACTTATTGCCTGAGGCATTTTTTTCCAGTCAACCTGTACCAATATGAGACAGGTCAACCCTGGGTAGAAATTTCAATTGAAAAAACTCTGAACGTCCGGGAATCGAACCCATGACCCCGGATCTGAAATCCACGCCTATAACACTAGGCTATCGAGATCGGTATACCTAATATACATTTTTCAAGCGATTCGTAAGAACCTTCTTCAGACAATAGCAAACACAAAAAAACTGTTTGCGAAATAATAGTCCATCAGTTCGCGAGTGACGTGACGACCAAGGTAAATTTTGATCCATACATAGAGATAGAGATTTTTCCCATAGAAAATTGATAATGATAGGGTGAATATTTCAGGTCCCCTAGTTGCCTTACCAGTCCATGATTGAGCAAGAAAATTACCATTTTGTTCCTTGCTAACATAATAATTATTATCAACTAGGTGACCCGCCTGTCGACCTTCGACCTAATCCAGAATAAAAAAATGATTTTGACTTATAACATGAATAATATGTGATTTACGATATAAAAACATAATTAAATTTAGCTAATAATTCATTGCATTATATAATAGTTATCGTTGATTCGGATGCGGGATGAAGTTCGATGGGTCATAAGTTTAAAATCAAAACAATCCCTCTATAATTTCTTTAATTTTTTAAAAAATCCAAGAGATGGCGGTGTAGTAGAAAATTAATCACATGTGAAGCCTGTTAACTGACTGTATATTATATTGTTGAAAGATTAGACCCCATTTAAACCAAATTTTACTGAATTAGTATGGTAAGGTATAGTATATCTGCATTCTTCTAGGTAGTGAAGTGATATAAGAAATATAACGTAGGTAGGTAGGTATGTAGATTATAGGTAGACAAAATGATGTATCAGGAACTCTCTTCTTATCTGAAAATAAAAATAAACCCAAGTATAGTGCTATTGTTTGGGAAATTGGCAATAAGAAAAACAATGTGTTTCGGACAAAGAAATGGATGTTATATTAATGTCGGGACGGGAACTCCTTCAAGAAAAAAAAGCGGATGAAAGCATTCAAATTTATGATAACGATTACTGATCCTCGTTGTACGGTACAAATTTACAAATAGGAGTGCCCTCCAAATGGAAGATACTTTACCGATATTCATCTTGTGTTTGTCTTATTTTTTTACGTTTTTTTTTATTTAAACAACAAATGCTTCACTGTAAATTATTGACTCACTATGAAAATATAGATAGGTACGTAGGTACACCTATTAATTATAAAAATAGCGTTAAATCTTATAATATAAATGAATGTCGGGATAGTGCGAACACTTATAACTCGAGATCGGCTGAACACTGAACAGGTACTTTCGATGTTTGATTTATTGGAGTCTTCTCCGAATAACTAATAAAAAGTAAAAAAATGGATAAAAAAATATAATATTAATGTTAGTATGGAACGGATTTCATGCGACGCCATAACAACAAAATTATTGTTTACTGCCCATGATGGTAGTTAACTCTCATTCTCTCAAACGTAATTGCCGCTCTAACAGTAGCCCATCCCACTTACTCCAATTTTCATACAAAGTCAACAAAATAATTGTCGGGCAATTTCAAAATATAACATTCTTTTCTTTTCGTGTTTACTTTGGTTTTTTTTTGTTCGAATTGACTTTTGATAGATAATATATTCGCAGGATTACATTCATTATGTTACAGACGCCTGTTATTGGAGCATTGGGGGGTGCGTGTGTTTTTTAATATGTTTATCTTTGTATGTGTTTTCAATGCTCTGTTGGTGTCTTTTATAATAAATAAATAAATAAATATGTGGACACGCACCATCGGCAATTCATAGGCAATTCATAATGTCTGCGCGCGCATTCGAGTTTGTCCCGCCTGAGCTTTGAATACCTATGAATAAACTATGGTTGTTTTGGAAATATTATAATGGTATTATTTTATTAGTTCAAGTATAAACTTGACAAAAATAAGACAGTAGGTACATAAAAATTATAAACACACCAGTGAAGTATATGTACCTATAAAGGTTTAAATGTATATACTTCACTGGTGTGTTTCGTAATTTTTATGTACCTACTGTCTTATTTTTGTATCAATTTCACTGTCTGTATATTAATGTTAAAAGAGAAAAAAAAAATACTCAATCGAATTAATTAGGTATGTTTTTTTTCTGTGGACGCAATGCACATAATATGAACGGGCCGCCTCGGGTTAGAACCACAGGACAACGTCTGTCGAGAAAGCTAGTTAGGTATATTATAAAAGGCACTAAGAAGGTTGCCTACTTTGAAAATTTATTACATTTTCCAATGTACCGCGCATCATTCATATTTTTTTATTTCAACATTTATTTTTTTCCTTCTCCTGACAAAAGTAAACATAACAAAAAAAGAATAAGCAAAATTGGTCCAGATTAAGTCCACGGCCCAAAGCTTCATACACAAGAATACAAGAAGAAAAGTCATTATTTAAAAGTCACTGGATAGTTATGTAGTAGACATCTTCTTCTTCTTTCTGTGTCGTGTCAGGTCGCCCCAACGTTGCTTATAACTCTGGAGAATGCATCCCGGTCCTGTGCGGCACGAAATAGCTCTTCAACACTCGTGATCCCCGTCCACTCACGAATATTTCGGAGCCAGGATATCTGCCGTCGGCCCACCCCTCGTCGACCCTCTATTTTTCCCGTAATAATTAAGTACAGCAAATAGTATTTCCCCCCTCTAAGTACATACCCTAAGTAGGACACATTCCGGACCTTGATATGATAGCAGACATGCACAATTAAATTTCACAAGAAGTATTTAAAAATCTATAGTGATGGGTTGGTTGATGTGCTGTACATTTTCTTCCTTTTGTTCCCTTACCCCGTAGTGTTTTCTTTGTACTTTAGCCTATCTTGTATTTTAGCCTATTTTCCTCACTCTTTCTTTGACCTTATTTCAATGCAAATAAAAGTGATGGTGCAGACCATTTCCTCTCAATTACTGTGCTCCTATCTACAATTTATAATACTTAATGTAAATTGTTATTGAGGTAATTAATTTTTATAAATAAATATCAAAAATTATGGGACAAAACCCAAGATACCCTGCAAAACCTCCAACTGAATAGATGAGACCCAATCAGAGCAGGCACGTTTATATTTAGAGAAGCACAAGATTTGCTTAATCTCATTTTAATGTGATATTATCAATTACACCCCATTGAGATAATTTGTGATTTTTTTCTGAAATAATCCAGCGCCTTTCGAGCTCATAAATTTGTTTGAACAAACTGAAAATAGGTATAATAATTAATTGGATTTAATTATTAGGAGTAATAGGTATTTACCTACCTAATGAGAAAATAAATCACAATTTATAAAAAAAAATGTTTTATACATCTTCTATGTTAGTACCTATACCTACTATATTGTAAAAAAATAATTTGAGAATATTTGCAACACAAAAATTATATTTTTTTTACATGGCAACACCTCTAGGCTGATTTATGAATAAGGTAATAACTTATATATTTATAGGTATAGGTACCTACCTACCAACTTATAAAAGATTGATGTGCATTTTGTTTATTGTTTTAAAGAAATTAATAAGTCGCGTTTAATTCTAAAAGTTGGTAGTAGGTATTAAGGGCCAATAAATTCTCTAGCCAGATCCTAGGCTCTTATGAAGGTATAAGAGCCTATCAGTTTTCAAATGTTCGATTGTTTGGGCCGAAGGTGCTTGTTGGTGAAAAAAAGAAATGAAAAAACGAGTCAACTTCATCTGAGGAAGAAAGCAGTCGCTTTCGAAAACCGGTTAATGGTAATTAAAATAAAACGTGGTATTATGTACAAAAATTTAGACTCGTTTTTTTTCATTTCAAATACCTATCAGTTTTGTTTTTCTAGCTAACTACTCACAAAGCCTTATTATGTTTGAACATTGTGATGTCCGTAATATTAATTTGACGAATTCGTACATATACCTAAAAATCTTGTAAAGTTTAATTAAATGAGGTAAATGTAGGTAATTTCCAGGACAAAAAAAAATACACATTAAATATTTTTAAAGATCAAAGACTTTGAGGACGCAGGATCGTGTCTTGATATAATTGGGTTGATGTTATATTTTGATACTTGCCTGATTTTTTTATTATTTTAAAGATTTTTCTTCCTGTACGTAGTTGCGACATATCATCGACTAAACTCATTATTGTTAATTTTTAACAGAACATTTTTTTTGTTAGAATTAATTGAAAAAAAATATTTATATAAAAAGACAAAAAAAAAACAAAGAACTTCACATGAAAAATGTAGGTACATACGCCGTGTTTCGATTCAATCTGTAGGAATATTATTTTATAACATACGTAAAAAGATCGTCGATGATTTGAGTACAAGGTGCTTGGTACCAGTTCATTCTAACTTTAGAAAAAATCCTAATTGAATCCGGGCTCGCTCGAGATAAATAAACCTTTGAAATCTGCACACTCGTCAAAGGGTTGTGTCGTGAAAGTGGAAATGGTCGGCACCAGAATTAGAACCTATGACTTTACGCGATGCGTCAAATTTATATCAACCGGTTTTCGGAGATATACGTAGCTTTCCCGACAGACGTTGTCCTGTAGTTCTTACTATAAATATTGATATCAAATTTTTAATTTATATTTTTAAAATACGTATCAAATATGTTTGAATATTAAAAAAATATTTCTGAAAGCTCGAAAAAATAAGAAGATAAGATAAGAACGCGTCAAAAGCTAGATAGGTACTATAAATAATTGTTAAACGTTGAAGGGACGTAGAGTCTAGCATGGAAAGATAGAGGAAGTGTGTAAAAATGATATTTTTACAGGTAAACACAGCTGCGAAAAAATAATATGTAAGATAATTTATAAGGTAAGGCGTAAATTATGAACTGGTAGTCCGCGTTAATGAAATCACAGTCTAACGTGCAAATTACAAATGGCGAGCAGTTCTTCCTTGTAAGACGGATGTTGATGCGCGCTACACCATACACTAAATCTTATTTAATGCCATCCTTTTTTGTTTAGGTTAAGGGTGAAAAATCTCTTTTGTTTTCCTCCTTTTTTAAGAATAGAGTTTCCTAATAAAACTGAGAACAACTCAGAAACAAACATTATAGAGGTACGCGAATCGTACATATAAAAGTTTAGTCATTTAAATAATTCGCTCAACTTTTTGTCGGTATTGACTATACAAATTATAAGTAGGTATAGGTCACGTTACCTATAATATAACGTGAATTGTTATAGTTGGCTTTTGTTTTATGGTGAACAAAATGTATCTAAGAATTCTTCCAAAATCAGTTTTTGTGTTAAACTTTTGAGTGTTTGGATGGATATCTGAATAAAATAAGTATTTAATAGGTTTCTTTGTGTTAAATTTTGTATTGTACTAGTTACTTAGATATCGCCCTGTGAAAAAAATAACTCACTCTTTTATTGCAATTAGGTAAGATGAGAACTGGTATGGGCATGTTATGAGACGACCACAAGACAACATGATCCAGAGAGCCATGGACATTGAAACTCCAGCCAGGAGACCAGGCAGACCACCCGCCACATGGTTGTCGAGCATCAATAGGGACCTAAAAGAATGCGAAGTGGAGCCAGAGATGGCGCTGGACAGAAAATCTTGGCGCAAAAGGACACGGAGAGCCGACCCCAAATAATGGGACAAAGGCAAGGGCGAAGAAGAAGAGGTAAGATGAGAACTCTTAGCGAGGTCTTAAAGGGATTATTAATATATTTCTTGGTGGAACCAAGAAATGCATGTTCATCAGTTAGTGAATGGATTATTAATACACAAGCAGATACCTACCAATTTATAAAAATCTTTTTTTTATTACTTTTTCAAGTAGCTTATGTGATCAAATTAAAACAAAGAGACACATTGTTTTCTACAATCATATGTTATGAAAATATAAGAAAAAAAAACTAGCTTAAGATTCGTGTGAGAAATTTTATAACATCATATGAACATATTCTGCAGCTCATTTTGGTTTTTATAACCTAAAACGATAAGATGTGAAATAAGTCTTTTTGGACCACCATAGAAATAATCACTTCCAGTGTGATACATCTTAATGCAAATCAAAGGACAAATCAAAAGGATAAAAATCAAAGGACTTGATGTAATTTTCTACGCATAGATTCGATCATTTTCATAAGACTTGTTGTGACATTACTAGAGACTACCAGGCCAGCCCCAGGTGAAAAAAAAAACAAGTAGTGGTAAAACGTCTGGACAAAGGGACACGACCAGCAACCTACAATGGAACGCTTATTCTGAAGTCGGCGTGTGTACATATCACTATGCAATTTTTCTAAATTGAAAAGATAAAAATCGAAATAATAATAATATGAACGATGACCATTAAAATAATATTCGTATAAAAGAAAAAAAGAGCAAGAAAAAAAAACTAAAAAAATACTTCTTAATTTTGGAAAAAAATACCTAATATTGATTTATTCTCAAAAGTTCAATAAAAATATTTAATAAGATAATCGGTGATTTTTTCGTGTACTTATATTTGAAAGAACTTCTTTTACAACATAACAAGATTATTATAAAATTTATGGAGCTTGAAAAAATATTAATTAAAAAAGTTTTGATATTCCTTTTTCTTGTACCGAAAAGGGAGTCTCTTCCTTTTTTTTTGTCAAAATGAAAAACTTTTATTTTCTTGTATAGGAATCAGAAGTAAAGATAAATACACAATAATAAAATATAAATAATAAGTACAAAAAGTAACAAAAAATAATGGGCTCACACAATAACAATATCATTCATTCTTTTGACTCCAACTTTTATGAGAAATAACAATATTATATTAAGAATGTTTTATATTATTGAAATGTTTTGGCTACGTACTTTATATGAGGTAGTTACTATTATAGAAAGCCCCTGGAAATGTCTTTCAACTGCCCCCATTATTTTCAAGTCCAGACAATGTTCCAGAGTGTCACGTCCCATTCCAGCAATGATACAACTGTCCAGAGAAAGGCTACGACTTCCACGTCCGTGACTGGAATACTCTGCCTGTGTTTTAAATGCGGTACCTAAGGTTAAATATAATTGCGATAGAAAGGACCAGCAACGTGCATTCAAATTCCTTGATTAAAAAAGGACTGCGTACTAATGAATTTTACAAGCGTACTAAGTCTGAAAGTTTATTTTTATGTTCCTCGTAAATTTATGTAAGTAACTTTCACCCACTATCTCCTCATTCAATTTAAATAATTTTACTGTTATTTTATCAGCTTTGATTGTGCCCTGAAAAAATTGACCAAAATATTCTCCTTCCTTGGTTTAGGGCAGCTTAGACCATGCTGATGGCCTGTTATTCAGAGTTATTCCTCTTGTGATCTCGTAATGATAACCTACTCCAGTCCTTTTTCGTGCTTTGGTTGTTTCCTGTAGAGATTCCTTGTCTGAGGCGGTTTTTCTGTTCTGTCAGCTGATTGTTCTTTTGATATCATGTTGTTGCTTACCTTGTAGGTACACCAACCCTCCTCCTTTCACATCCAGGCTTGAAATCGGCAACACGAAAATATCCCTATGAATTACATATTTTACGTTAAGCTATGTACTTCTCTGTAAATAAAAAATAAAATAAGTCAGAAAACCATTATAGCCACAACGTTAAAGGTAATAAGATGAGGCTTCACAAATTTCAGGCACGAACCCTGAGATGCGTCTGCGAAGGTATTGCAGGTATCAAGGAATCTATATATTATTTATACGTGAAGCAAAAACTTTAAACACCTTTTTACGAAAATTGCGCGGACGGAGGAGTGTGAAATTTGGCACACTCGCACAGAGTTTATGTACAGAAAGAAGGAGTGGCGAAAATATATATTTTTTAAATTATGTATAAAAATACATTAAATCAATAAAAAAACATTACAAACTGCAATATTATGTACATATTTGATATTCACACACTTGGATGTTTTGACATTGACACAGACGCATATAGTTTTTCTTTAATAATAATAATATAATATAACACTTTTCTATACAAAGGTGTTAGTATAGCCGGCGGAACTTATGGCCTGAGGCAATTTTTTCCAGTCAACCGGTCCCGTCCAATCTGAGACAGGCCAACCCCGGGTAGAAATTTCAAGTGAAAAAACACTTAGAAAAACTCTGACCCGACCGGGAATTGAACCCGGGACCTCGGATCTGAAGTCCACGCTAGTACAACTAGGCTACCGAGGTCGGTAATACCTAATAGAAAAAACTTTGTAGGTACATATCAACATTTAAAATTTTACGTATGTTATTATTTTTTAAAGAAAATTGTGATATAGCGTTCGCTCAATAATATATCTAATATAAAATCTCAATATCACTTAGTTATGGTCGAATTTCGACCTCTGGGCGACCAGTAGTAAATAACCACAAATAACCCAGTTACTATATAAATATGCCGATATTGATAGGTCTTTACTGATTATACCAAAAGTTATGAATGAAGATATTATATTTTTAAATGTAATTTCAGTTCCTCTTAAGGGTCTGCCTACCTACCTATGTTCATGAATTTCGATAAAGAGTTTAAAAAATATCAACGAAACTACTCAACATTACTCGTGTAAGAATATTTATTAATATTGACATTCGTACCAGAAGTTCAAAGCAATTTGACCTCAGATTTTTTATTGTTGGTAGTGTTTCATATTCATATTATGTTAGTTTTTTTTTAATATTTCAAAATCTCTTGACATTTATATGTCAAAATGTTTCCAAATCATTTTTATAGTGAAAGAAAAATATTATTTTTCTACCAAACCTCTGAGGGCGCTTTATTTTCTATTTGTAATACAATAAAATCGAGAAGAATGAATCAAAATAACTTAGCCGCAGCTGATGTGAAAAAAAAAACTCCTTTTAGAAATTGTAGATTTTTAATGGAAAAAAGTAAAAGTCAAAAAGGAAAGAGCCATAGAAATGAAATCCAAATATTTTTTTTCTTTTTTTATTCTTGCAAAAAAAAACTTTGTGATAGACGGGAGCGTGGTTAGTTTTTTTTTTCGTTTCCTTTTCAGCGAAGTTAAACCACAGTGTGCCAAACGTGGTGATTCAGGGAGCTGTCAAAACTTATTTATTTGTGATAATATTTCCTTGAGCAATGGTTCTTTTATTCACACAATGTGTTTGTTTGTTATCACAAAGTTTAAAGGGGCTGATAGTTAATTAAAATACCCATGGATTAAGTAAGAGTTTAAGAAAAAAGAAAACGTATCAGAATTATTGTAAAACGGAGGTCAACTTGGATGGACCTAACGTTACGCCATCCAGGGAGCTTAGTCGAAATAAATAATGTTAAACGTGACGTTAACCTAATTGAAAATGGTTTCAAAACAAAAAAAAATCTGTTTTAACTATGACAGCAGTGTCGTAATGACTCCATAGATTTCGAAGTAACGTTTAAAATTAATTTTGAACAACTGTCAGAATTATTTTTTCGACTCGGAATTTGGAACAACATTGTTTAACGCACGTTGATCAACATTTTTTACGTTATCTCTATGGAAATAACAACAAATTGTCAACGTAGGAGGCTGTCGTTAATATTTCGACTTGGCCTCCAGGTCTGCTTTTTAACATCGTCGAATGAATGATTGGGAGCGGCCGTGTTGTCTCAAAAACAGAAACATAAAAGAGACGATATACAGTTTGGTCTTTTGTCTTGGATAGAGGTGTGGTTGTGGCATGATCAGGGCAGAATAACCTAGATCGTATGAATGAATTCTGAGAAAAAAATCAAATCAAATATAACAGAAAAGAAGAATAGCCTCAAGAATTTTTTTTTTAAGAAAAATAATATCGTGTAAGTCTTTGTAGTTATAAGAAAATGAATCGTTATTCTAGTAAGAGCTAGTCATGGGTAACAGATCACTTTGGAGTGATCTGATCTGTTCGTATCAGATCACTACGATGATCTGATCTGATCGAACAGATCAGATCAGTGATCCGTGTCACGGATCTATCTGGTTGCGACCCAGCCCAGATATGATACATACACGGCTCACGGCTCTTTCCGGTTGCGGCATATTATGTACCTGTCTGTATCTTCGGATCAGATATGTTTCCGGTGTAGATACATAGATCATTCTCTATGGTCGACTGTATCCTTCATACAGTACAGAGATTTTTACACTTAGGTAATATCTGGACGGAGTAGATACTCAATATTTATAAGAATAATGTAGTCGAAACGTTCATTCATAAGTTGATGATAAAACTACGGTTCTATTTTTCGTAATCCGTAAAAAAATATAATATTTATACACGCTTGGTTTTGTCGGAATGTATTTTTACCTTTAACCAGGGAAGTCCTGCGCATAATTATTGTAAAAAATAAGTTAACTCTAGAAAGAGATAAAATATAAAACATATGTACATGTGTGAGAAAACGAAATATAATATCACTCTCCGACCTCAATCGTTAAGTACCTACCTACATGTTATGAGCGTAGACAATAGACATTTCTCGATACGCCAGTAAAGTTGTCGGGCTATATTATTATTACCTCCACACGGGGAAGTCCAATATTTTAGGACAGTATGATGAACATGCGTCACGAACCCCGTTCCCTGCCTATAGGATGTTGCTATAAATATCATAGATATAAGTATGTTGTATTATAACCGACCTCGGTAGCCTCACCGATCTCGGTAGCCTAGTGGCAAAGGCTCCGACTTCAGATCAAGGGGTACCGGGTTCGATTCCCGGTCGGGTCAGAAATTTTCAATGTGTTTTTTCACTTGAAATTTCTACTCGGGGTTGGAATCCTGTCTCAGATTGGACGGGACCGGTTGACTGGTAGATAATGTTTCAAGCATTAAGTTCCGCCGGCTATACTGACACCTGTGTATAAAAGAGTGTTATTTATTTATTTATTTATGTTGGCATTAGGGAATTCAAGATAAACACTCTGCGATGTTTAAGTTTTACATTGTTTTATCAATACTTAAGTAAATTTTTATTTTTATTGTATACTTAATATAAAAAAATATAAAAAGAATAGTTTTAATTTTTTTATAAATTTGGTTTTTATTTAAAACAGATTAAACTTCTTTTATTAAAAAATAAATATTTTGTGTCTAAACCAGAAACCTAACTCAAACAGATCTTTGGGTCCTCAATTCAACATAGATCCAACGAGTCCGCGATTCAAACAGATCATTACAGCTCACACAGATCCGTTGATTCATTGATCTGATTGATTCATTGATCTGTTGAACCGTAGGACCCGTAAGTGTTCTGTAGATCAACAGATATCCAACGGGTCCGCAATTCAAACAGATCATCACAGCTCACACAGATCCGTTGATTCATTGAGCTGATTGATCTGTTGATTCATTGAGCTGATTGATCTGTTGATTCATTGAGCTGATTGATCTGTTGAACCGTAGGATCCGCAAGTGATCTGTAGAACACAGATCAAATAAGAGTGATCCGGATCTTTGATTCAGATCAGATCTGAGTTACACATGACTAGTAAGAGCTCGTTGAGAATCTGTATTTTCTAAATCTTTTTAAAAACAGTAGGTAAATACTTAATGTAATAATATTATTTGAAAGAGAATGAATAAAAGAAAATAATAGGAGTTTAAATTCGTTTATATAATTAGTTTTCTGTCATTCTTCATTAGTTGAGAGAAAATTTACTTTAGTCTGAATAATTTATATTTTTAATTTTAGCCTCTGCAGGTGCGAGTGAAATAATTTATTTTCAAAGATTGTCAGTTCTCTTAGACATAGAGAAAACTTTTCTTTTTTTGAAAAATCACCAACTAATTCTTGACTTTTCTTCGCTGAAATTCAATATAATTTTAGAATGAAAATCGTCTATGAATTCGGAAGTCAGGCAATCATTATATATTTTTTTCATTTTAATAATAATAATAATAATAATAATATAAAGCCTTTATTGATAATATATACAAATATAAAAATAACATGCTTACAGATAATAATTATTAACAACTAAAATATACAAACAAGATACCTCCCGAAAATGAGTATATACTCGTGCTTCGGGAGGGAAATTCTTCTTCATGTACCTACTCATTGTTAAGTTAACATCAACAAAATAAACATTTTTTTTAATTTTTTTTTTTTTTTTCATTTTTTTTTTATTTTTTATTATTTTTTTTTTTTTTTAACTAACATTTTTTATAGCATATACCTACACATACAGAAACACTCACACACCCACAAACAAAAAAACAAAAACGATGGGTTGCGGAAGTCAGCGCCGCAGCAATGATGACAGTCAACCAGATCTGACCACAACTGAACAACCAGGAAACCATAAGGCCGAGAACAAAGACGCAAGAAGACACGGTCGACGTGTTCAGCCATGATCATACATTATCTTCTTTAACCTTTTCTTAAAGACAACAAACTCCTCTCCATTATACTTAAATTCCTGCGAAAGTTCATTATACCATCTAATGCCTTGTGTTATGTAATATTTCTGACCAGCGGTGGTTCGACGTCTAGGCATTCTAATATTCTCAGTCATTCTTGGACCCACATTGAATTCTGGATTAAATGTGTTATTCTTAATATTTTTTATTAGCTGACATATGGCTGCAAATCTAAATATGTTGTGAAGTCGGGGAACCGAGAACAATGAAAAGAGTTCCACCGTACTGAAATCTCGCCTTTTTCTTAAGATTATCTTTATAACGCTCCTCTGTGCTACTCCCAGTGGGTGAAGCGCGTTCTCGTACGCTCCACCCCACGAGACGATCCCGTATCTAATAATCGAGTGAATCAAGGCGTAGTATACTGACATTATTACCCTTTTTTCCAATACGTCTCTCAGATCGTAAAAAATATAATACATTTTCCTAATGCGCTCTACAGTGTTATTTATGTGCTGCTTCCAGCTCATTACTTGATCGACCATTATACCTAGGTACTTAATGTTCGGTGCTCCAGCCAACTCCCGACAGCCACCGCAACCCTGCAAATCTTGCTGACACTCTCTCCGATGTATAACGACTCTAACATTATCAGGCAGCGCACCCGGCCTAAGAGCAAACGTTATATAATTTGTCTTATCAATGTTAAGAGACAAAAGGCTTGAATCAAACCATCTCTTCAAAGTTGTAATGTCAGCACTGGCCCTGAGTGACACTTCCTCCCAAGTGCTGCCCTCCACCAAAATTACAGTGTCATCTGCATATGAGATCAACATGGAACTCAAACCAATCTGGAATATCTGATTCACATACAGCAAAAATAAAACCGGCCCCAACACCGTTCCCTGAGGAACTCCAAATGTTGAAAAACCAACTTCACTAAACCTACCATCAATTTTTACTCTTTGACTCCTATCTGTTAAATAACTTTGGAACCACTTCTTAACTGTATTATGGATTCCCACGGAATGAAGCTTAGACATCAGTTTAGAGTGGCTGAGGCTGTCAAAGGCTTTCTTTAAATCCACAAATATTCCAAGACACTTCTTTCCTGAGTCCAAGGCCTCATACACCGCTGACGTCAGCTTGGCCAGTGCATCCTCCGTGCCCAAACCCTCTCTAAAACCAAATTGTCCATTATTTAAAATATTATTATTCAATAGATATTTGTTCAATTGCAGCTTAACTGTTTTCTCAAATATCTTGGAGACATTTGAGGTCAGGGATATAGGCCTGTAGTTGCTCACAGTCTTTCTGTCTCCGGCCTTATAAATAGGTATGACGTGAGTGTTCTTATAGATATCGGGAAACACTCCATTCCTTAGGCTAACATTGATGATATGAGTCAGTGGTCGAGCCAACACATCAGAATTTTGTTTCAGGATCTCAACTGTCACCCCATCAAAGCCCGGAGAGGACCCCCCCCTCAAACCCTCAATCACTTTTACGATAGTGTCACTATCAACGGTTTGAAAGTCCGAGAAATCAGCCCCAGCGATGGGAAGGTCTACGGAGTCAGGAGCCTCGTCCCCCCCATAACCCTCAATCCTCTCGGCAAGAGATCTGCCAACTGACAAGAAATACTCATTAAAAGCATTGGCAACCATCATAGGAAATGCAGCAGTCTTCAGTGTTTCTCCCTGATAATTTAATTCATTTATATTATTATTTTTCTTTTTTTTATTAACAATCTCTCCAATAGTATTCCAAACTTTCTTTGCGTCGTTTTTTTTACTGTGCTGTAATATCCTCTTTGAATAGTAATCAGTTTTACATTTTTTAATTAAATTTACTATCATATTTTTATATTTTTTGAATTTGACTTTAATCCGCCCATCATCCGGGAACCTTCTCGTGAGTCTAAATAACTTCTCCTTCTCTCTTATGGAGACCATTAGACCATGTGTCATCCATGGCTTTACTCCCCTGAATCTCGACCTCATATTAGCCCTCACTGTGACGCTTGAACTTGCAATATGATCACTTAAGGTATTGTGAAAGTTGAGAGCGCACTCATTTGCATCCCAAGAATTAAAGGTAGAGAACCAGTCCTCGCCACTCAGAGATGTCCTCAGTAGATTCAGGTCCGTCCTCACACCAGTAGAAATGCATTCAACTTTTTGCTTTAATACAGTAGGCACCTTGTAAGTATAAATAATTGTGTGATGGTCAGTGATATTGTTTCTCCAAATCAATGTTTTTATATTATTCAAATATTTAAGTGGGACGTTTGTCCAGAAATGGTCAAGACAAGATGGGGTCTGATGGTCAACCTCTCTGGTGTGTAGTGTTGTGCACAATTTAAAGTTTAATAATCCTAGTGTGTCCATATATTCATTTTTCCCCATGCTATTACACTCCCTTGATACATCTATGTTAAAGTCCCCAGTTAGAATTACATTTTTATAAGCATTTCTATTCAAGAGGTCGTATAACTCGCCGCAAAACTCAGAGATATTTGACTCGTGTGTTCTATAAATCCCGTATATATAATGGGTCACGCAATTAAAATCAAATTTGACCTGCAAACAGTTAGCCAGCGATATCCTAATCTCTTCCACATCAATTTTAAATTTATTAGATGCAAACAACACCATTCCACTATTCTTATTAATTCTATAGTTAGTACGGTGGAAACTATAATTGGGAATTACATACTCAATAGCAGAGTCACTATCGAGATAAGCTTCGGTTAGAACAATAAAATCCGGTTTAACCCTCAAGCAGTCCAAATAAATTAAAAATTGATCAAAATTCTTTCTAATACTTCGTATATTCAAATGAAGGACATTCAGACTATCTCCGCCTAAGATGCCAAGTTCCATGTTACAATTATCAATTTCGTCACAAATAATCTCCGTCGCAATATAACTATTGTCTATCTCATTCCATACATCCGTATCAATCATGTAGTATTATTATATAAATATAACATCTGTTTATATTGTGACAACACCTCAATACATAGTCGGTCAGCACCACCACCGATACGTGAAAAAACTACAGTCACATCACGCACATCGCAAACAGGTACAAATTTAGACATCTCTAATCGAACAACCGCGATGAACGCTTCACACCCGATCTCAAATAAAATAGAAACATCCGAAAAATACACACACGCACAGCCGGTGCTAGAACCCATCAACGCAGCATCCAAACATTCACATCCCTTTAGAAAAAGACGAATCCGGTAATCAGGACCAATCATGCAACCATAAGTAAAGATAGAAGTAAAGAATGCCCCAAGGCTTGAATCTCCATCCTCAAGACCATCCAGATGCTCCGATAGACCAATATCCCTTCCAACGATAAACACCGAAAACAAAAATCCGTAAAGTGAAGGCACGCAAACAAAGGACGGTCTCACGAAATCCACAAAGACAAAGTAACACCTGCATCTCACACCATGTATATTGTATAGGTGCAATATTAATAGCCCAAATACAATACAATAAATGACTTGGTGCAACAATAATAAGTAGTTGGTGGTTCCAATGCGATTCAATATTAATATCAATAAGGGAACTTTAGTTCTATCAAAAATATATTCTCTATGCAACACTATAACATTGCACGCATCGCTACAGAGTAAGTCAATACAAAATGCTGAAGTGTTATTCTTATCTAGTCAATATTGTATACGCTGCATAGTTACATTGAGCATATACCTAAAATAATCACATTTTTTTTTATCCATAGCATTGTGGTCGCTCGACTTACCCTGCTCCCCCTTACAGTTCACGCACACCGGCTCCTGGTTTCTCCTGTCACACTCATCATGTCTGTGATGACCAGCACAATGAGAACAAACTGGAGGCTTCTCTCTGTCGTTGCAGTAAGCTGATGTGTGGCCAATTCGGAGGCAGTGGAAACACTGTGTCGTCGGCAGAGCATCCACTACGCTTATCCGCTGATATCCAATGTAGACCCTCTCTTTAGCTATCAGAATCCTTCTGGTCGCTGTACCTGCCTGCACCAACAAATGGACTCCCGCTGTCTTAGATTTAAGCTTGATCACTTTCTTAAATTGCAAATCCAAATTGTCTGGCTTGATTTCACCGTTTTGGGCAATAATGTCCTTCGTTAGATTATTCACATCATAATCCACATCCACATTCTTCAAGAGTAATAATGGTTTTCTCTTAGTGAGAACTTCTGCCTTTAATCTTGGCGATAGCTTTTCATTTATCAGGTCAGTCAACAACTTAGCCTCGGTGGCCGTTGGGCACTCAGCAATTACCCGTCCCAAGCCTTTCCTACGTAATCCTCTTACTCTTATACCAAGATCTCTGAGAACAAGTTTCTTTTTCAACTCTCTTTCCAGCGACTCGGGTGTCTTCAAATCATCGGTGCCCGATGCTATCAAAATAGGGAACTTTTGTTCCGGCAGCCCTACCTGTTCACGGTCCGCAAATGTAGGTGGAGGTACCAACGCACCGGCAAATACAGGTTGTTTCACTGCGCGCATATATCCATAATCTCTTTCAGCATTACACTCCCTCACTCCAATGTTACCGATCTCGTTCTTGATTTCTTCAAAGGTAGATTTCAGTGCCCTACTCTCGCCAATAGCCTCCTTTTTTTCCAGTATACTCCGAAAAAACATAGTCTGCATCTCAAGCAGTTCCTCGCTTATCTTCTCCTTAGAGCTTGCCGAGAGCTTTCCCTTATTCATTGAAGTTTTAATTGAATCTATCAGCTTCCCGAACCTTAGCAAAGAATCTTCGTTATCATGTCTCTCCGATGGCTGGGATTCCGCAAGCGGCTCGCTCGCCTCCTCAACCACTGCCTGTGGACAATCCTCTGCACATTGTTCGATCTCCCCCTCAACAGCTCGTCCTCCCTCAGCAGCTTCAGGAGATCTCACCGTTATAAAAGATTTCCTAAATGGACTCTCATCGTTGTAGACCTCCATTATGTTTTATTCTTCTCAATACTTGATAATGCACTGTAACACTCTGTATTGTTTTTTTATGTTTATTTTGTGACAATTTCTATTTAATTACTCCGACACTTAAGGCACGTCTATCCAATGTAATGTTACAAAGAAGAACTGCAATTTAATATTTAACAAATGCCCGTAATACAGTTATAGAACTTGTATTGGAGAAGGCTTTGACGTTTGTCCATAGCCGGGTCCAATTTCAGTTATATAGTAGACATTATTTTTTCTGGATATCGGCCCACTCTGAGATTGCTAAGGTTGATAATTTTGACTCACGAGCCAACACGATGAGATATTCTTATCTGACTATCCATTATTTATCTGGTTGACTGGAAAAAATTGCCTCAGGCAATAAGTTCTGCCGGCTATACTGACATCTTTGTATAGAAAAGTGTTATATTATTATTATTTCAAAAAATTTATTCATTAAATCACAATATATCATATAATGCATGTCATCATTATATAAAAAATAGTAAAAAAAAATAATTAAAATTAAATACAATGCTATGTACTAAATATAAAAATATCGGTATTATCTCTCATGATACATCACGATGTAACGTAATCATGAAAGATCTTCGAACTACAGAGAAAGGAACTTTCTTAACATCCTACATGAGGAGACCAGAACTGCCTTTTGAATGGCATATCTGAGACCATAACAGATGCCAAGTTTCCCTAGATTGTCTTTAAGAGATTTAGGAATAACTCCATTCGTAGATATCACTATAGGTATTATGTGGGTGGTTAGTGTATGCCACATATCCTTGATTTCGTGAGCAAGATCAAGATATTTAATTATCTTATCTTGCTCGGCTTATTTCAAATTTTCGTCATACGGTATAGTGATATCCACGAGATACGTTATCCCGTTCCTACGATCAACCAATTCAATGTCCGGATGATTTGCGTTAATCGTTCGGTCAGTTGGTATTGGTATATTATTATTAAAATGATTTAGTTCAAAGAGATGAAAGTATTAATTACGATTCGCGGTGTGAAACTAGCATCACAAACAAATTTGTAGTTGAACTAAACTTAAAAGAAGTTGAAAAATATACCTACATTCGAACATTACTGAATGAAATGTATTTATTGCTTTTTCTTCCATATTAATTATGTCTGCGAGAGCTTACTTACTTACTTTCGATAGCCATAGATCCCACTGATCTCCCACACCCAGCACGTCCAGGTTCCGTGTGACATTGTCCATCAGCCGCTCTCTTAGCGAGAGCTTGTTCCAGTGTTGCCACCTGTCCGGATTTGAACCGGTCAGTTCGGGTTTCGCGATGTGTGTCCGGGCGAAACCAAAAATGTCCGGTTCATTAGTTTATTTAATGACATTTTTTTAGCAATTTTTTATCTTTCCAGATAGGTATAAAATTTTCGGAACGACCTTTTTTTAGTGAACTTTCAACATTCCGGATACCAAATTTTCGGAATGGCCTTTTTTTAATTTTGTGTCCGGGTCAAAAATTGTACCAACACTGGTTTGTTCGAAAGAAACCAGAGAAAATCAATTTAATATTATTCTTCATTCAGAATATAGGTAGGTATTCCGCTTGTGCATATTGTTATGTTCGGACTTCAGGTAGGAATTTCTTAAACTGAAAAAAGCGTTAAATAAAATTTCGATTAAATTTAAACAACAAAATTTGACATTTCATTTGAGATCTGTCATAACAGTTTTTTGCTTTTTGTACGTCGTATAATATATCTATTTATTACCTAATATTATTATTTTGTTTATTTTTTGTATGTTAGATGCGGGGTTTGTTATAATTTAGTGTGACTCTGCACCCTTATTTATTTTATTTGCAATTTACGCATTATTTTGATAATTAAATCAACCTTCAACGTTATTTGTGGCTTATTGATTGGAATGATACCTACAGACGGAATGAGAAAATACGCACCCAGGTTTAGTATAATTACTTAATTCTGAAAAATTTAAAACAATCAATTTCATAATATATAAAAATATCTCTAGGTAAACAATAGTAAACATGGAAATGGTCGGCACCAGGATTCGAATATTTTATTTATTTCTTGTTTTGTCTCCTTAATATTTTATAACACCTGAAAATAGACACATTAATGACTATGGCACCCTTTTGTATGAATCAATAAAAGCGGTCGTTGGTTTATTTTAACTCTTTTTTAAATTAAACTCAGTACATGAAATTTTTTTTATAATTTTTTTTTTAAATAAATTTAAAAAAAATAATTTTAACAACGTGGTGCAGAAAAAAAATGTCAATATCATTTTGACATAGATGTGTTAAAATCTTTAAAATGTAACTCATTTTTATATTTTAGCATACCAGAAAGTATACCATCTTCAACTGCACTGAAATTACCCATAATTCAACAAAAGAAAAGGATCATGCACCCTTTGTTGAGCTCTTCAGGCATAGTTCCGCTACCCACCATCTTACACAGAAGCACTTATAAAAGTAACGTAACCACAGCAAAAGTTTTAAGTTATAAAGAGCAGAAACTTAAAAATTTAGAGACCCAACTGGCCGAAATCAATTTGCTAATTAATGTGGGTATGCTTTATTCTGTATTGAAATTTCGCAGTTACTTAAGTACCTACTAATAAATAATTTTGTATTTATGATTTAAGTCCGAAACTAATAAACTGTGATATTAGCGAAAATTGATCCAATTTATGTTTTAGAAAGCATCTCATGTGTGGTTTTTGATGTATTTTCAGTGATCCATTATTTGAGTTTCATACAGATTCTATTGGCCAAAAGAATTTTTGTTTATGTTTCATGGTTGAATAATAACCAATTAACACTTGATCCAATTTAAGTGAGCACTTTAGATTGGGGGGAAATTTGAACTCAATCCCAATCTCAATGTGAACCGTCAATACTTTTAATACTATAGATACCTTCTTGTATAAATCCTTATTAATACTCTTTATTTTAAAGCAATAATACCGGATTTGGATCTTCGTGGAACTAATTTTATGCATAGCAACCAAATTCTAAGTTTGATAATGCTATAATATCTGATCCTTTTTTTATAATTAACAATTCATTTTAACCACACGCATGATAATTGTAATTTAAACAAATTTGGCATTTTATTTTTGCAGGAATTGACTAAGGAGAATAATCTACTGAAAAGTATTCAGAAAAAACATGAATTATCCTTGAAAAGGTAAAAAAAATACACTTTACGTGTACCTAATACTTGTCAAGCTTACTAGAATTTTTATTGAGTATTTTTTGGAATGAATGCGGTATGGTTAAAATTTTTGATATAGGTTATTATTTATTTTTTAAATGATTGCAACCAATGAATTGATAAAAATCACATCATGCGATTAATTGGGCGATTCACGGTTCAATTATTATTAATCTCTACCTTTTCACAGCCAAAAATAATGTGTTTTAATATTTGGTTTTGTTTCATACGACACACCAAAACCCAATACACTTTAATGGACCAATTTTTGATATGTTAAGGATAAAGTATGTCATTTTATCATAAAATTAAATTTAAATATGGAGAAAACTTGATATTTGTTTTATAAAATAAAATATATAATTAGCTGCGAGAAATCAAGTGCAGCGGAGATCTCTCTTGTTGCATCCCTATGCCCCAAAGTGGGCTCAAAAGATGAAGAATCGGGTTTATTTTCCATAACTTTAGTAAAATGGACAACATTCATAACTTTTCGGAATGGTTATTAATTGATGATTTTTTTTTCCTGTGATTTATACGCCATTATACTTTTTTGGAGTAATTCCCTTCGAAAAATCGAAATTAAAAAGGAAAAAAACTGACGTGATTTGAAAACGTTTTATTTCTGAGGTTTTAGAAATTTACTTACTGATTATTTAAACCATTTTTTCATTTATCAGCTATTAGAAAAATGTTTCTTTAGTTCCTATATTAAAGTACCTACATTTTTCACAATTTTTCAGTGTTAGGTCAAAAGTGGAAAATTAAAAAAAAACTCTATAAAATCAAATAGCTCGAAAACCACTGGAATTATACCCCTGGTTATTGGGAACAAAATTATTGCAAATAAACTCTAGCCCTCTAAATCCCTTTCAAGGAATTGGTCAAATTACTAGACAACCTGTATTACCTATATCGCCTTAAAAATTGAAAACCAGGATTTTATTTTTAGCAAGGTTTCCAAATTATGCATATTCCTTTAAGCATTATATTGCTTTTTAAAGTTTCGTAGGATAGTTTTGCTTTCAAAAGCGAACTATGTGATGATAATTATGTCTGTTATGATTTCATCTAATCTGTCGCGCATATTTTATTGAGGGGTCCGTCAAATACATTTATCTTGTGTTGAATTTCGAAATAATACAACCGGTGTTGATGCATCTGACAGGGCATTACCATAATATCGTCTGGCAACATGATTTCGTCGGGTCGCGGTTCTATTTGAATATTTACGGTACGTTTGTGTGAATCATTAGTTCATGCAGATAGGCTTGTCAACAATAATAATTCTAGTCGTAGAATCGTCCAATTAAACTATTACTCATCTTACACTGCACACTACATGTACATATTGTGTGTAATATCCACAGTGCGGCATTGCGTTGAATCAAATGTGTCGTTAATAATATCCTGTCGTGAATGTGGCATCCGACATTCCGATTCTAAATATTCATAGAGCATATCGCGTTTGACGGCATTCTAGACTAATATAAATTACGATACCTACCTATGCTGCATATTATTGCAAATTATATTTCACGCTGTACAAAACAGCTTTGAGGACATCACGGAGTTAATTGTTTTAAAGGCCATTTTTTTTTACTTAACGTTGAGATGAGATGATTATCAGCCTTATAACTGTCTACGAAAACACATCTTATAATGAAAGTCGGGTTAGTGCGAACACTTATAACTAGAGATCGGCTGGACAAATTCTTCCGATGTTTGATTTATTGGATTCTTCTTCGCTCCGGATAACAGAATAACTAATAAAAACTTGAAAAATACAGAAGACATAATATAAAATATAATATTGAAGTTAGTATGGAACGGATTTCCTGCGACGCAATAACAACAAAATTATTGTTTACACATGATGGTAGTTCCCTCTCATTCTCGCAAACGTAATTGCCGCTCTTACAGTAGCCCATCCCACTTACAAAAAAATTATCGGGCACTTTCATAATAATGTCAGCATCCGCACTTTATAGGCAAGGTAGAATGTCTGCGCGCGCATATATTCTCGCGTTGTGTGTCCGCCTGAACTTTGAATACGAATGAAATATGGATGTTTTGGAAATATTTTAATTATGAATTAAAACAAACACAGTTGCACTTTCACGATATTTTATTGAGGCTCGAGCGCTTTCGTCTATCAAGAGACTTGATAATGTCTACATGAGATAGACAAAAGCGCTCGAGCCTCAATAAAATATCGTGAAAGTGCAACTGTGTTTGTTTTAATTCATTATAATGAACTTTCACTACGTAAATACACAAACCTTACAAAAATAAATATTTTAATGTTATTATTTTATTAGTTTAACTCAATCGAATTAATTGTGTTTTTTTTCTGGGGGTGAGTCCATTATGTACATACCTATTATGAACTGACCGCCCTGGGTTAGAACCACAGGACAACGTCTGTCGGGAAAGCTAGTCTTATATATAAAAATGGATAGCTATTTCCCGATGTCATCGCGTCACGCATAAACGGCTGGACCGATTTCGTTAATTATTTTTGTTGTTGTATAGGCTTTTATCAGGAGAATGTCCTTTTAGAAGAAAAAAACTAAGTTAAATGCATGGGAAATTAGAAAATTAAAGAAAACTCTACGTAGACAACCTTTAAGTACTTTTTAAATTATAATTTTTATTCCAATTTTGACAGAAATTGACAATTGGTGCGATTGACAGAATGCGAATGGAATATACATGGTTTGAAACAGACGCATCGTTTGGAATCACATTGGTCAAATGATAATTAATTCATCACCATACAAATTCGGGATTCAATAATCATAGTTAGGAACACAGCACAACGTCTGTATGGAAAGCTAGTTATCAATAATTATTATTGTAGATTGTAGGGGCATCTACAGTATGCACATAGGGAGGTGATCTTCCTAATATAATGATCACCCGTTCTTGTTCTACTTATAAAAACGCAGTATAAGGATATTTATTCTGTCTTCTTCGATACACTTAGGGGAGGAAGAAGGGTCAATCAAAACTGTCGTTCGGCCGTGTCCATGTTCTCTACATTAATGTTGGTGAGCTTAGGAACAGATTCCTTCCAATTTTAATGAGATATGAGGATTTTTTAGTATCGCAATTGTTTAGGTGTCTCAAATAAGGAGTACAAAAATTACCTTACAATAATCTAAGGAGATTCTTCAACATAGACTTATCGTAAGAGCTTGTGAATGAAGTGCTATTTTAAGTTTGTGAAATCTTTAGAGTTCATTTAATTCAATCAAGAACGGCAGCTGATTTCTCGTAGTGTTGTTTATTTTTAAAACTTGTTCAACGCAGATGTGTTCTCGATTGTTTTAAGATATGAAAATGCCAACGGAGAGATTCCAAAGTTAATAAACAGTCACAATGAAGAGATTCGTTCGTGGCAAGTGCGTCACAACCAGCTGAAACTTCGCTACCGAGACGTGGTGGAGAGGACAAAAGCTAAAGAAGAGGAACTTTTGACGCTAACCCGCGATCATGACAACCTCTTGAAACGTACCAAAGAGCTGTGAGTAAATTAACTCCTTATCATAGCAGTCTAAGGCAGAATTAAAAAAAAAATCTCCCAGTTACATCAATCTTTTTTAAATTATGGTTTGAATATGATTCTTTTTCAAGTTTGCAACCCTTAGTTGACCGTCGGTACTTATAAGTACCAAATTTTTTTGGTCACTCAGTGCCCACAATGCGGTTTTAAAAGAAAAAAGTTTTTTTCTTTCTATTTTTATGTTCTTTAGGTACAGGTAAATCAAACAATATTCATTTTTATTTTTTTTGGGATTAGATATATTAAGCACTTTTAAGTCCATGTTAATTTTAAGCTCACTTTTTATTTATGAACATTTTTTTATATTTTAGAAAAAAAAAATTAAATTATTTGGGTATTTAGTCATAACATCCAAAATAATCGAAAAGTCAAAAAAAATTATACTCGATGAATATTTCTAAAATAATACTTGTTTGAAAACGACGCAAGCTTTTACTAAAATGTCACATTCACACAACGCATTGAAAGAGAACGCAGAGTTCCCATTTTGGATGCCATACAAAGTTGCCATTTTCGGCAAAAAGAAAAAAAAATCTTTTGAACGAGTTAAGTAAAGTGTTCCTTCAAAGTCACGTTGGGTAAGGGAAGCAAAAAACACCACGTGTAATATTCTATAGTGCTACGAAAGAGGTGGTACTGGTAAGTACCTTCGGTCAAAAAGCGTTTTTTTTTTCAATTTCTTTGGGCAACTAAGGGTTGGGTCTCTTTAATGATATTACAGATTTCAACTTTTTATTTAATTTTTTTCACGTAAGTGCTATGCCAGGAATGTGTTCCACATGGTTTCCCGTAGTCTATAAGAAGCTTGTTTAGATACAAACAAGTAGGTACTTCTTATTATTTTGCTGATATTATGCAACATAGCGAATCTAGCAACGTAGCAATCTTAAAACTGAGATAAGTCTTGTTCATAAGTTCGATTGTAACAACTTGGTCTGCATATTCGAATCTGACCGGGAACACCATGAAAAATCTACTTCATTTGTTTCTAAGTTTGGATATATATATATATATATAGTCACGAGACTCGCAAACATTTGAATTTAGAATGAAATGTCTTTTAGCTAGTTTTAAGAATAATTGATAAAAATCAAATTATTAATGTTTTTGGCGGAAACTTTGTGAAATCCCATTTTTGTAGAATAAGTTATTATTTTTAAAATCGTCCCTAAAAAATAAGAACTAAGTAAAATGCTTTCTAAGAAAGTTGTCAACGAGAATTGTGCTTTGTTTGTGTAATGTTTAAGACATAGTAAAGTTATTGGATACATAATCCATTTTTTATTTGTTTTTATATCAGTAACCAATAGTCCATAGAGGGATAAACAAATTTTACTGGGGAACCTATCTATATACAGGATGTTGGATTAGTTGAAAATTTGTTTGAAATTTTTTTTTATCGATAATTCGAAGTTTACAAATCCCCAACGAAATTGCCAAAGAACGCTTTAACGGTTTGCTAACATCCAAGGGAATTTATTAATCGATGCGTGGGCTTGATGGTCTAATGAAATAAATAAATAAATAAATAAAATCTTTCTTTATTTCTCACATAAAAAAATTTCGCAGACAATTTAAATATATAAACAACCAGATTATACAGATGATAGTTTAAAATAATATCATAAACGAGAAATCCCACAAGGCAGTGCCCGTTCGTGGGTATTACAGAAGTATTAAGTATCTAAAATTGATTTTTTTATTATGAAATTGAAAAATGAAAATACTAAAATATATATGAAATTGTAATCAAAAACTAATCACATAGAGTGAACAAACAGATGCCTATCCAATCTAACAATATAAATATAAATAAACAATACTCAGTCAACACATTAAAACGTCCATTGTAAACATTTATAAAATAAAACAAATATAACCAAAAAGATTTAAAAAGAAAGGACCTATGTAATAATAATATTATAACTACAAAAAATGTATTGGTGTACTAACATTGAATTATTGTAGAACATATTATGTAGGTATATACTAGAAACGACATGTCACTAAGTGTCTATGAAGAGGAAACCCTTTTGTTTATCTTCTGCGTTCGATAAAAGGCATTTTCAAATTTCAAAGTATCTTGAAAAATACAAATAATAAAAAAGTTTGTTATTCTATATCTCGGTTGTCATAATAATTTAAAATAACAGGATGGAAAGAGACATAAGACGTTCGAATAATTACAGCTCTGCCTGATTATTTTCGCGGAAAAAAAGACTTTGTTTCTAACAAATCAGTTCAAGACTTCTGCTTACCCTCGACGTTCTCTCACCTCCGTTGGGGATAAACCAAAATTTTTCACTCAAAATGTTGCTTCTAGTACGTACTATATATAATTCAATGTGTATTGAACGATATTTCTAGTTGAATTGAGAGTTAGGACGGCGGGAGGTCCTGCTGAGGCTTTTGGAATCACACCAGGAGAGAGGAAGGGTTGCGTGTGGTCTATAATATTCATTTCTCAAGACACCTGTCTTTTATCAAAAAATAGAAAGAATCTTTTAAGAGACGGATGTCCTTGTACAAGGTTTATTTGTCTCAACTAAAGCGCTAAGTTAAAAGTATTGTAATCGAAAAAAAGACGACGAAAAGGTCGATATGGATCGATTTATCGAAACGATGATCGATATTCTCACATTTCATGAATATACTTTTGACAATCACTTACGGCTATTTTCAAAAATGTATCCGTTGTAGTATATTAAATGCTGCCCACCAAATATCCAAAGAAACTCTACAGTCTACAGCTCCCCGCATTTTATAAAGAAAGGTAAACAGTAGGTGCATAGCTTCTCTATGTACTAGGTTTCTAGGGAGCGGTCCGACAAGATAGCAACGTCTGAAAATATGGCCGTCTTTCTAAATTATGACAATGTTTTTTTTGTTACTACGGTAACAGCATTGACAATGTTCTACACTGACGCCTTCAACGCTTTTAATTGCAGTACTGTTTTTCTGGAAAAACAGATCATTTATGAAGATAGGAATTTCCTAGGAAAACAGATCATTTAGGGAGATAGGATTTTTTCCGGAAGCCCTCTGAATTTACCATTGAAATGTTGAATTTTGTCTGCAAAAAACAATTTCGTTTATTGCTATACTGAGTAATCAAAACTCAAATGTAACAAGGTCCTTATTTTAGGGGATAGTAGAACCATAAAACTCATATCATAGACTGTTAAAAAGATCTTGTTAAAACGCTCTATCGCCGATTTCTTTAAAATTAAATGCTCTCGATACTCTATAACATATATTTAGATTGATTTTTTTAAAATTATTTAGTAATAAATTGCTTTATGATAATAATAATAGTTTTATTCATCTAAAAATATAACACAGATATTACAATAAAATCACAATCAAACATGGAAAAAAAATATGTATCCCCATTAGGCATAAAACAGAGAGTGCTATATCAAGTAACCTTAATGCAATGCAAATTCTAAACATTTGATTCTATGGATATGATTCTGTTACATTTGTTTAGGAAAATTGAAGAGCGCGTCGTTCTGGAAAAAGAATTGCAGGAGTTGCGAGATAAAAAGCAAGCTCAAGAAGACACTATCAGTACACTGCAGAGAAGAATAATACTGGAGGAGAAAAATCACAAGCATCAAATGAAACAGACGAGAAACAAGAGCAAGGAGAACAGAACGAGATATCAGAGTGGAGACGCGTCAAATCATCATTCGCCTTCAACTGAGGAGTCTTGAATGGCTGAAAGTAAAATATCTCGGAAGCATCTATCATATTTACCAATCGTGCTTGCAAATAAAGCATTATGGTAGATCTATAGATCATTTTGATATACGCTTATTTTATGTAAAACTTTTTTAATTTGTTTATTTAATGACATAATTTTGTTTACAAAACGTTTTTTAATGCTTTCTAAATATTTTTCCTCTACTTTTTCTTTATTTACCTACCAAATTCAAAGGGCTATTAGACCGTTCAGTACCTATGGGAAGTGGCGCCTTTAACAACATGACCAAGATTTGGAAAGCGTCGGCGTTTAGTGTCGAGACGAAATAATGTAAACTGTTTGATACGTGTGTGTTGCCCATTCTCCTATATGGGTGTGAGTCCTGGCACCTGACCAAAACCGGGCACAAAAAGTCTCAGCTTTTGATAATAAATGCCTCAGGATAATTCTGGGCTTAATATGGTACCACCACGTCACGAACGACGCTATACGTCGGCGCACCCAGTGTGAGCCTATCATCTCTACCATTGGGGGGAGGAGATAAGCTTGGCTGGGACATATGGCACAGTTGGCCGAGGAGATCGCTGTTCTTCCTCCCATCAGGGTCCCGAAGACAAGAAAGACCCTCTCACACTGTGTTCCGCTCCTTCGAAGCAGAGCTGAGGGACATGGACATGGTGTGGGAGGAGGTCATAAACATTGCGCAAGATCGAGCGCAATAGAGAGCTCTTGTTTTAATTTGAATATAATGTGTAGGTATGTCAGTACAATAAAATACGTAAATTTTTATTTTTAAAAATGGATTTATGTACTTTGAAAAAAAAAACGAAATATCACATTTCAGTGTAAAGTGAAACAATCGCTCGACAATTGAACAAATAATGTATTAATTTATTATATACTGCTTATTGAAAGTATAATAAACAATACACATAAAATGACATCACAGAATGACATACAGAGGTATATTTTCATTCAACAATAAGTGGGTGTATTTTCTTTATAAGTGTGGCACATGGGAACTGAAATTCGATTTTCATTACCACTGATGGGCATCGAATTCACTAATCTTTTATCAAAATAGGTACCTACTTTAAATTATTATTAAAAGGAAAATACAACATCAGGTCAAAAATGTTGATTTACCTGAAAAGCTTCTAAAATTCAAAAATAGTATAGCAAAAACTTCAGGCAAATGAAAACATAAATAAAACGTTGATGATGTCAGTGTAATTAAGAATAACTTAGATGGACAGAAAGAGCTTACATACATCTGCCCGAGTCGAGTTCAATTTAATACAGAGTTGGATTTTTTATTTAGTTATTCCAATATTGGACTGCAGAGCAACTGCATATTTACTACACAGTGGACCATCGGTGGATTAATTATGCTTAAAACGTAAAGCTCTCTGTACCTTTTGGATATTTTCACCTACATTAAATTATGCTCGGGTATCAAAAACTCAAAGCGGAGATTACTGTTTTGTATTTATAATTAAATTTATGGTAGAATACTCCATTGATATTTCGGACAAATTTAATATTGAATGATAAAAACGATTTGAAATTTCATGGATTCTTGATTTTTTTTTATTGAAACCTACCTTTTCCGATAGACGTCGTCCTGTGGCACTGACTATGAATATTTATTTATTTAAATCACATACGGCCATTAGGCCAATTACAAAACAATAACATAAAAATCATACACATAAGAGTTTTTCTTTTAAAAAAAACAATAAACAATACAATATTGAATTCGTATTGTATGTATATTGATAATATATTATTGAATAAGACCCTCCACCACCCGAGTATTACAGGAATTTGGATATTCCTTTTTACTCGCATTATATGAAGCCAAGACGGGACTCCGACATCGCCGTAAGGGTCCCACATCGGAGTAAAATCCCGTCCGATAATTTAGATAGCCAAAACTTATTCAATGTCCCACAACTAGGATCTTTTTTATTTTTTTCTTTTCTCTTTCTTTTTTACAAGTGTGTTAGTGTATCACCTGTTGTGAGCAACTATGTTAGTATATATATATATATATATATATATATATATATATATATATATATATATAAAAACAAACAAAAACAAAACAAGCATCATCTCAGGGTGCCACGTCATCAAGCAGGTGCCGCATCAGCTCAGACCACGCAGCGCAAATGCAAACTCCGCGAGAGAACGGACCAGAACTCCCTAAACAAAATACGTCCTAATCTATTAGACCCGACCTAACCGATCCTAACCTATCAAAACTAATAGTAATAGGTCTCGGAGCTCCCACGAAAATCCACACCCACGCCACGCCGGCCAAGCGACCGACACCAATGCCAGAGACGCAGACAAATATGTACAAACACACACACCTACTTACATTCATACATCAGGAACGCGTGATATTATTCAGTTGGGGACATGATATTTTTTTTCCACTCTCCTTAATTGGAGTTAAAATAAGCACCTAAATGTTGTACAAACAGCCTAATTTGGTGGTTCCCCCGGACGCCTCAGCAAATCCCATCTTTCTGTCCATGACTTTGCAAACCTTATGAAGCTTCTCATATTCGTCGGGTTTCTCAGAAGATCCACACAATTTACTTGACCTGGCACCTCCATTGATATGCTAGAGATCATCACCTCCCTGGCATCCGCCATTATTGGACAGCTCCACAATATGTGCTCAGCGTACTGCAATCCGCCTCCGCAAGCACACCATGGGTTGTCAACGAGACCCAAGTCATGAAGCTTCCCTCGAAACTCACCGTGTCCAGTTATAAGCTGCACAGTGTAGTGATCCAATCGGAGAAATGTCATATTAACTCGCTCGCGAGCACTAGGGAAGAATTGGTAAACCAGTCTTCCGGTTGAGTCGGAGTTCCACCTCTGTTGCCAGGAATCCATGGTTTTCTCGCGCATACCGGAGAAAGCCGCCTCCAATGCTAATGTCCCCGATCCTGAAGGAGCATCAAATGTAGTTCCCATATAAACGACCGTGCCATTCATTTTCAGCTCTCGTCTGGCTGCACTCTCCATCACCTCCAAGTCTGCCGGTAAAACACCCGCTATAATCTGGAGGCCACTAGTTGCCGCTGTTCGATAAGCTCCGGTCAGTGCCAACAATGGAACTCTCTGTCCACGGAGTACTGCCAGGCCTGTCGATCTCAATGCAAGTCTGTGAGCCCATACCCGAGAAGCATAAGTGATCTGTGCCACATAGGTTGCCCTATACAGTATTTGCACAGCGCGAGCGCGTAAACCCCACGATGCCCTGCTAATACGTCGAATCTCGCTAAAGAAAACCTTAGCTCTTTTGGAAACATATCTGGCGTGAGCCATGAATGAGAAGCGGCGATCCAACATGACACCAAGATAGCGGGTTTCCTCAACCATTTTCACCTGTTGTCCATTCATCTTCAACGTCGGATGTCGATTTGATCCCAGGTTGCCTTTCATCCACATTGCAGATGTCTTGGCCGGTGCAAATGTTAAGCGATTTAACCTTCCCCAGTCCAGTATCATTTCTATCGCCTCTTTAAACTTCGTCTCAATCACTGTTCTAGATCTCCCAGATAAGAGCAGTAGTGCATCATCCGCATAAGCGAACATCGTACAGCCAGTTGGCAGGTGCAGCCTAAGAAGACTGTCAAATAATACGTTCCACAAATAGGGTCCCAGAACTGAACCCTGTGGGCAGCCCATGTTTATCTCTCTCTCAACAATTTGTCCAGAGTATGCCAAAGTTACTTTTCTTTGTGAGAGATAACTACCCACTATTTTAAAAAGTGATGCAGGACATCCTCGCTGCTTAAGACTCGCCAATATAATTGGCCACCATGCATGGTCGAATGCGCCCGCGATGTCCAAGAATACCCCCAGAATCAGATTTTCTGGACACTCTTCTCTCCAGAGCATACAGGCACGAATTGCATGTTCGGTGGATAATCCTCTGCTAAACCCAAATTGCTTCGGATCTCCAGCTGTAAGCGATGTCATAAGTCGTTCTCTAATTAATATTTCAAGGATCTTTCCAAAGGAGGGGAGCAATGTAATTGGCCTGTAGGCTTTTAAATCATTGAGTCGTTTATCGTTCCCCTTAGGTATCACCCTGAGTAAGCCTCGCTTCCACACCTTCGGAAAAACTCCCTCTACCAGACAGGCGCTCATCACTTCCAATAGCCGTCCTGGACAGGATGCCCAGACTCTCTTCACGATAGCGCCGTTGATCCTATCAATTCCCGGAGCCTTTCTCGGACCCAGACCTTTGATAATTGAACCAAGTTCATTGTGAGTCAACGTAAGCTGCATTTCCTGCGTCTCGGTAGGAGGATGACGTGATGAGACCCTCAGTTGAGTGTGAAGGGGCATGTCATTCGACTCCGTGTCCAGGGGGATGAGCCCATCCAGAACGAGTTTGAGAGTATCTAATACACTGGTAGTTTCATGACCATCCGAAACAATGGTGGTTAGATAGTGTCCAGCTGACTTTTTTGTTTTGACTACTGTCCGAGAAACCGTCCATGGATCCGAATTTCCTACCTCGGAGATCCACTCTTTCCAAGCAGCAGACTTTGCGTCTCTTAAAGACTTTTGATAACATGCTCTTGCTGTTCTGTGATTTCTCATCAATTGCAAACCCAAGGGAGAATCCGCCATAACACGACCACTCTTTACGCGTTGGTAGGCTCTTTCTGTAGCCTTAAATTTGCGTCGGAGGATAATATATTAGGAAATTATATACGGCTTTCGTAGGAAATTATATACGGCTTTCGTTTAGGTTTACGTATTGAAGGTCGTGGGTTCGGATCCCGGCGCCAAACATTTCCACCTTCACAACACTAGCTTTAGGTACTTTATGTGAAAGATGTCGAAAGTGTATTTGTGTTTTCTTTTGTGAGCCTAGAATCATTGAAAAAAAATACACATCTTGAAAATTTATTTGATAATACATCGATGATTTAAAAATATTCATCTCTTAACCTTCCCTTAAAAGTATATCTATTGTGTTTAAGTAAATATTTTTATATAAAAATTGTTAAGCTCTATTGGTAGATGGCAGTATTGATACATATAAGTTACAAGCATTGCCGAGAGGGTATAGATGGAGTGATCAGGGTAGGCATTATAGCTTGACCAACTAGGCTCGTTAGAATTAATTGGCAGGATAGTAGTGAGCGATGGTTTGGGATCCGCTTTATCAAGATTCATCAAATAGAATTCCCACCATCAAATAATAATAATACCAACATACATTGGAGGGAGATGTGAGCACTGGGCAGGCACCTCAGGCGGATTCCAAACTCCTATCGTTGTATGGAAAATATTCCAAGGTGGGTGAAATATTCGCACTTTTCTGTTTAAAAATTATTTTAAAAATATTCGATTTACCTACTTTAAAAATATTCGCTGACTAGTGGAACATGTGTACGCATATTAAACTGCCATTAAGATTTGCTTTAAAGGACTAAAACTCATGAAGACGATTAAACGATAGGTATTCTGAATTATTTTTAAGTGTGATCTCATTATTAAAAAAATATATATACAGGATGACTAGTAATTCGATACATTCCTTGAAAGATGTTATACTAGAGCAAATTTTCGTCAATTTGTTCCCATTAACCAGGGTGCAATCGCCAGTGGTTTTCGTGTTATTACTCATAGTAAGTATATGGAAAATACATGAGTCTTGTGATTGGATTTCAAAAAAAAAAAAAATTTCGCTGAAATTAATTTTCTCGACGTTTTCGAGGGTGTAGATTCCAAAAATGCAATTTTTTTTTAATTTCTTTTAATAACTCATAGTAATTCTTATCCGATTTGATTGAAATTTGGTAGAACGGTTAGCCCCTCGATGTAGATAAGTCAGTAAAATGTTGAGATCTGTACCTTCAGGGGAACCCTTTTAAAGTATCCAAAGAAAATTTCACTTGTTCTAGAAAAAGGGCTAAAAAAGAAAAAAAAATTCTTCGATTTTCATAAATTTTGGTATACCGGTTGGTCTTATGCTCCTACACAAGCTCGTAAAATTTGAGTAATAAAAAGCTCCAATAGTCGATATCATTTTAAAGTTTCTATAATAATTCCAAGGATAAATTCATTTTAATCGTAAAATTATGAATTTTTATGCAAAGATATGTTTTACACGAAAAGGCTGTTATAATATACTAAGAGTTCTGGGCTACCCTGGGTTAGCAGCTTTTTTAACTTTTGACAGTTTTTTTCAATTTTCCACTTTTTGACCTAAAATACAAAATTGTGAACAAAGTACCTACTCAATTTGGGAAAGTAATAATACATTTTCCCAATAGATACTTAAGAGTAAAGGAATGGTTGTTGCAAAAAATCAAGAAAAAATTTCAAAAACCTCAGAAATACAACGTTTTGAAATCACAAGATAGTTTTTTTTTTTCATTTTCAAAAAAGTATAATATACTTGGCGTACAAACCACAGGAAAAACTTGCTCAATTAATAAGCTTGCCGAAAAGGAATTAATGTTTTCCGCTTAACTATACTTTTAAAAAATAATCAATATTAAACGATCAGATGGTGCTATGAAGACGTAGGCGTTTTCATAAATACAAACTGCTTTACTTCTACACGAATAAAATTCAAAGCTGCGCATCGTTGTCAACACTTACTAGATCAACACCACCTATATAAGAAGGCCTTAGCGCTACGTCTCAGCGAGAGGCCCAGCATTCACTCTTCTATATCTGTATGTACTTACCTGTACGCTATGATATCTGTCTACACGCAGGCAGCTGTGACGCGAGAGGCCAAAAATGGCCGCCAGTACTAAGGCCTTCTTATATAGGTGGTGTAGCACTAGATCTTCCAGCATTATAGTATGGCGACGTTGAACTGATTCCGCATATATATCATATTATATTTAAATATTTATTTTATATGTGGGTAACATCAAACAGCAAAGACAGCAAATTTTCTCATCTTCAATCGCGCTGATTGCCGTATAAAATAAGCATCAGCTGAAGACGGTAGGTCCGATCTGTATGTTGAGTATAAATAAGGTATTGTAAATTTATACTCAATATTTACATTAATTACAAAGTTGTTAAAAGTTTTATACTGTTATTGAACTGCTTCAAAGCAACTACCAAATCAAGAAATTTCAGAGATACACCAATGAATTTTTTTGTCCCCACTTCTAAATGCAGAGAGCACTGCAGACAATAGATAAAATAGCTATTTGGAGAAAAAAGTTAAATGAATTGAAATTCATTGGTGTATCTCTGAAATTTCTTGATTTGGTAGGTGTACCTTGAACACAAAAAGTTTGCGGAACACTGGTCTAGTGGATGGGTGATCGGACTCGTTAAGTAGTAAGTATGTCCGATGGCGGTACAACTGCTGCAAAGTTAAAGCTACCTGCACAATGGAAACGAAAAGGCGGACATTGGCTGTGAGTGCAAGTATTGGGCGAGAAAAAGACGCAAACTAGTGGAAGAATTTGGAAGAGACCCGTGTCCATAAATGATAAACAATGGCTGGGTTGAAGGAGATATTGCAAAATTCAAGATTACCTTCTACCTGCACTCTCCAAACTAAGCGTAGGTAGGGGAGAGCGGGGTCTAAAGTAACGCGGGTCGGAAGTAACAACGTCCATATTTTCTACCCTGTACATGTGAACATAAAATGAACCAGCTCTACCAAACCGCTACACACGTTCCCTATCCATGCAGGATCATGGCAACCGTCGTGCAGTCAGGGCGAGTGCGCTGTCATCTTTTGTGTTTTTTGACATCACAAGTATTTTTTTAGTGTTGAACCATTTTTGTGAAAACATACTCAAAATTCGTATAACTGGTCTACGTTAGTATTTATTTTTTATCATCTTAGATGTTATTTTCGATATCTATATTTAGAATTGTCTTAAACGGAGCAGTTTATAAATAATTTGGTATTAATTATAAAAAAGGTGTTTGGGGTCCAAAGTAACAAAAATCACGGGGTCCAATGTAACTGTTACTTTGGACCCCAATATATTTTTTTACTACAAAAACTGGTCAATATGGTCATAAGTAGATTGTAAGCGAATTCGCTTGTCAAAAAACGCTTCGATGCCTGCTGCTGGCTATTACTTCAAGGTACCAGTTTTGTTGTAATACCTCTAAATTTTGGTTATCACTCGACTTTATTAGGTTTTAAATTATTTGAATTTTGGCAATTTATTTTGTAATAATTACAAAACAAATAGGTATAAGGGCAACCATATTTATATTACATTTGTAATTAATTATTTTAGAATGCCTTGGAATAAACCCAGAAAATCTATCAGAGGCCTTGCTGAACAATCAGTGTACGAAGTCGCCAATCTGGATCACGTTGATAATAAAATAAGCGTAAGAGAAGCGGCAAAGAATGTGCATTATGGCACGTCAGTTTGGGTAGATATGCCCGTGCTCGATCAAACAGCTCCTGAATCATGTTCAATTCCCGTACTCATTTCAAGTCCATCTGATTAACAAGCTCACTCTTCGGCTTCCACCCAGCCATCTCAAAGCAAATCGATACTTCCAATAAATACGTTCGACGAACCGGGACCAAGTGGACTATAACAAGCCTGTGCTAGTTCTTGCCCAAAAGCAAACCCTAAACTTCAAGCAAATAATGGAAGAAAAAAGAGAAAATCCGCCTTCACACCCCTGAAAAACTGGCTACTAAGAGAGAAAGTATGAATAGCAAAGCTAAAAGACAAGTAGTGTTGTTTAAAAACGACACAGAAAAAAGATAACAATTAAACAAATATGAAAGAAGAGGATTATACTGACGATATTGAAGATGAATGGTTGTGCAATTGTGCATGGAGTCATTCAGATCATGTTGATCAGGAAAGCAATGGGTTCAATGTCATGATTGGGCCAATGAGCAATGTACTCCAGTATTATTATATTGGTTTTCATCGATTTTAAGTGTTTTTTATATTCAAAATGGTTTCAAATCCTGGTATTCCATCGATTTGTACAACTGTTACTTTCGACCCCAATAGGTGTTACAACCGACCCTGCTAGCGGGGTCGGAAGTAACAGTTGAGGCATCTTCGTAAACCCTCCATAAGTCTTAAATATGTGTTATTAAACACACGAAACTTATCTGGAATTATGGGCAAATATGTAAGCTAATTCACGAAATAAAAAAAATTACCATTACGCTGTTGATTTTCTCACAATGAACTCAAATGTAAAAATTGTTACTTTGGACCCCGCTCTCCCCTATTCCTTATTTCTATGTTTATGTTCCCGCTATTCGCAAAGGCGTCGAGTAAAAGTCGATTTGAATGAAAGAAAACTTAGTTTGAAGCTCGTTAGTTACTCTTTGTCAATATTCCCCTTAGAAATTCCACTACGTAGATATACCAGAAAAAGTTTTTTTCTTGATGAATAATATGTCAAATCAAATTCATGAAGTGGAATTTTTGTTTTGTTTATGAATATCGAAAACCAGATCGGGACCGTGAGGTTGACCAGTGACCACCCCACGTCCTTAAACCTCAACTAGTTAGAAAAGGTACGAGAGCAACGCCTTCGAGCGCAATGGAGAGCTCTTGATGCCTCCAAGCAAAACCTCCAAGCGTCCTTAATCCTCAACTGGTCAGAAAAGGCACGAGAGCAACGCCTTCGAGCGCAATGGAGAGCTCTTGATGCCTCCCTATGCTCCTAAGTGGGGCTTAGGCCTCCCGCATTGTTGGTTGGTTTGGGGGGATCCGTGGCGGGCTTGATTTGTGAGGGTCCGGCTTTTCGGTTTGATTGCTTTGATCGAGCTGGGGGGTCGGTTCATGCGGATCGGGTTTGCTGCAGATTGGTCTCCTCCGGACTGGCTTGCGTAGAGTGGGGGACCTTAACGGGAGTATGTATGTATGTATTATGAATATACGTCACGCATTTCTGAGGCAAAGTGATATCACATTGGCTTCGAAACAGAACATTGTTATTTGAGATTGTCGATTGAATTTAATGTCTGATTGACAATGATCAACTGGAAACTATGCAATATATTTGAAAAGAGCACCCAATCTTTAGATATAGTTTGCAGAGAACAACTATAAAGTCCTGTAACGGTTAGGGGAGTGCAATAAATCTGGCAGCAGACGGGATATCCTGTCGAGCAATGGTTGTAGCAATTGAATACAAATGATCGGCACTACTACAACAATGATTGATAAGGTAAGACATCCAATTTTGTTGAATAGCAATGCTTGCAGCAGTTGAATAATAGGTTGGGGAAAAAGTCTTTTCGCATTATAGTATGTATGAACTTGTAATAAAATCTCTTTGGCTGTAGTATTTGTATCTGGCTGGTTTTGGTATCATTGAAAGTTAAAATTTTAAAGAACATAATTCCAAATTCAAATTAGGCAAATGTGTGATTTTCATTTGTTTTTCGTACTGTCAAGATGAGTGAATCTAATGAAGAAATTCGATACATTTTAAAATTTTACTACAAAAAAGGTAAAAATGCAACGCAAGCCGCGAAAAAAATTTGCGATGTTTATGGACCTAGTGCAGTGTCTGTGAGAGTACCACAAATTTGGTTTAAGCGTTTTCAATCCGGAAATTTTGATGTCAAAGATGCACCTCGCTCAGCAGCCCGATTCACGGAAAAGTTTAAGTCTAAGTTTAGTTCGAAGTTCGAACGGAATTGATCAACAAAAGAGGTGTGGTGTTTCATCATGATAACGCTAGACCTCACACATCTATAGCCACTCAGCAAAAATTAAGAGAGTTTGGCTGGGAGGTGTTAATGCATCCCCCGTATAGTCCTGACCTTGCACCTTCAGATTTCCACCTGTTTCGGTCTCTTCAGAATTCTTTAGGCAATGTTAGGTTAACATCACGAGAGGACTGCCAAATCCACTTGTCGCGGTATTTTGATGAGAAGTCCCAAATTTTTTATTCCAATGGGATCATGTCCCTACCTACAAGATGGCGAAAGGTTATCGAACAAAATGGTACATACATACTTTAGTTAAATTTAAATAAACTATATTAAAAAATGTTTTGAATTTTCTTTAAAAATGCGAAGAAACTTTTTCCCCAACCTATTACATAATCGCTACTACTTTAACAATGACTGGTAAGGTGAGACATCCAATCTTGTTCTATAGCAATGCTTGTAGCAGTTGAATACACAATCGCTACTACTTTAACAATGACTGGTAAGGTGAGACATCCAATCTTGTTCTATAGCAATGCTTGTAGTAGTTGAATACACAATCGCCACTACTTTTACATTAATGACTGCTAAGGTAAAATATCCAGTCTTGTTGGATAAAAAAGTTGTATTAACGTAGCAAAGATTCGTTGTAATGATTGGTAAGGTGAGACATCCAATCTTGTTCTATAGCAATGCTTGTAGCAGTTGAATACACAATCGCCACTACTTTAACAATGACTGATAAGGTGAGACATCCAATCTTGTTCTATAGCAATACTTGTTGCAGTTGAATACACAATCGCAACTACTTTAACAATGACTGGTAAGGTGAGACATCCAATCTTGTTCTATAGCAATGCTTGTAGTAGTTGAATACACAATCGCCACTACTTTTACATTAATGACTGCTAAGGTAAAATATCCAGTCTTGTTGGATAAAAAAGTTGTATTAACGTAGCGAAGATTCGTTGTAATTATTGGTAAGGTGAGACATCCAATCTTGTTCTATAGCAATGCTTGTAGCAGTTGAATACACAATCGCTACTACTTTAACAATGACTGGTAAGGTGAGACATCCAATCTTGTTCTATCGCAATGCTTGTAGTAGTTGAATACACAATCGCCACTACTTTTACATTAATGACTGCTAAGGTAAAATATCCAGTCTTGTTGGATAACATACTTGTATTAACGTAGCGAAGATTCGTTGTAATGATTAAAAAAAACTCATGTTTCACATCTGTCACAATGGATGACATCCATTTAGGTGATTAGGCGCTTAAAACTAGTACTAAAAATATTTTATATACCTACTACTAGCTTTCCCGACAGACGTTTCCTGTTGTCCTCACTGTAAATATTGATACTGAAATTTGAAATTTATACAAAAATACACTTAAAATAGGTTTGAATATTAAAAAATCATATCTGAAAGTTTGAAAGAAATTCTTTCAAAATTCTGCGTACCAATATTTTGAATGTCAATGTCAGTTGTCAGTTTTGTTGATGGTTGTCAGGTAAACAATAATTGTGTTTATATAGATTTTTTGATAGATGTCGTTGGCGTCGCAGGAAATCCGTTCCATAATTACCGTTTTGTAGAACTTAATATTATATTATTATACTGACATGCTGTATGAACTATCTTAAAAGAAGTTGTCAGGGAGAAAACACAGTACAATCAGCAAGGGTATTCTCGTATTGCATAATTTTAAACCCCTATATTATGACATTGGCAAAAATAACACTTTTTCAGAAGGTGAAAGCCATAAAAAACAATGTCCCATTATTTGGGATAGGCTATCCTTGTCCTATTTCGCCAAGACTGTCTGAGAATATTTCTGAATATTTTTTTTTATAATTTACATTCTAAAATATACATTTGATATCCTATAGGTACCTTTTATAGGTATTTTTTATATTTTTGTCACTTTATGATCTGTAGGTATTTGAAATAAAAATATATGTTTCATATACAAATATATAGAATTTACAATTATAAATAGAATTTACTAATCCAATCAAAGGCGTACTCCATTAGGTACACTCAAATGTTGGTTAGGTACCTACCTACATCCAGGTGAAGAATTGTTAGTATCAACATACGCAATACAGCTAGAGAAATGAACAATAGTATGTCTCACTCTCGCGCACTCACTTCTCCGAGTGCGCAAAGTGAGACATACCTACTATTGTTGACCAATAAAAAAACACTTCTCAAATTATTTTACGTCCTTCAGTGGTTCAAAACTGAAGATTTACGATGGATAATAGAATTATTATTTAGTATTTTTTTATCTCATTTGATAATATAAAAATATTATTTGGATGTAATTGTGTATTGATTTTTATAAAAGCACTTTCTTCTTCTTCTTTCTTCCATTGTGGCAATCATCTCTCGAGAGAAGGATCTTTAAGTGCTTTATTCATATTATGTAATAATGTTTTGAATCTTTTACATATACACCAACCTCGGTAGCCTAGTTGTACTGGCGTGGACTTCAGGTCATGAGGTTCCGGGTTCGATTCCCGGTCGGGTCAGAGTTTTTATAAGTGTTTTTTTACTTGAAATTTCTATCCGGGGTTGGCCTGTCTCAGATTGGACGGGACCGGTTGACTGAAAAAAATTGCCTCAGGCAATAAGTTCCGCTGGCTATATTGACACTATTGTATAAAAAAGTGTTATATTATTATTTACCCTTTTTCACATTACTGCTTCAAAATAAAAGACATTTCTTTGTATAATTAATTGAATCTTTGTTTGTTGAAACATGTATTTTATTTTTATTTTCAAAGAAGAACCAATAAATCAATTTACAGCTTTCTAACTTCATTTATCTAAGAGATATGGTTGTTCAATAAAAAGCGCCCCTCACCCCTTCCCTTCAAATTAATTTTATCTTTTGAAAACGAAATAGTATAATTTGATTCTTTATGAATACTTATATTGTTTTGAAATTTCGATAAAACCAATTTTGAACTTATTAGGATCTACTTAAAAAACATAATAATATAATAATAATAATAAATCATCCCTTTTATATGTGCCCTTTCATCCCTTTTAGTAACATTTTGGAAAAAATGCCGAATATGCTAACACTCATTTCTATAGAAGATTTCATATGCCAAATCTCAAGTTCGTACCATGTCTAGTTTCCGAGATATTTGCATACTTTGAAAAACATTCAACCCTATTTTCACCCCTTAGGGATGGAATTTCCAAAAATCCTTTCTTAATAGAAGGTTTTGTATTAACACCTACCTTATTTCCAAATTTCACTTCTCTACGATAAGCCGTTTGGGCTGTGCGTTGATGAGTGAGTATGTCAGTCAGTCAGTTAGGCACTTTCCTTTATATTAATAGATTCTGTTATGAGAAGAATCTAATAAATAAAAACATCGGAAGAATCTGTTCAGCCGATCTTGAGTTATAAGTGTTCGCACTATGTAATCGGACTTTCTTTTATATAAGATATAGCTAGCATATTAATACACTTCATTGTTTTCTCTCAACAAATTCTCTTCCAAAATTCAAATCAGTTTGAAAGGGAAACTAACGATTGTGGGAACATGTTTTGTTTTCATTCAGATAAGGGCTAAGTGTCAGTTTACTTGTTACGATAATACAAGTAAGCACTCACTAACTGTTCACTTAAAATACTTTTGCGTACATAGTTAATTTCATTTCGCAAACACTGCCTACCAAACACAATGTAATCAGTTGAAATTAATATGCGTAATAGGCAATGTACAATACTAAAAAATACTTGACAAAATAACAATATTAATTCGCATAACGTTTTGAACAAAAAAGGACTCGCTGTTATATTGTTTTAGTTGCTCGATTTTTAATTTTAAAATGTTGGTTTTTAATAGGGAAATTTTCGCAAAATGGGCCACTATGGAGTCGTTTTTATTTTATGAATATGTAGTCACAAATCTTGTAATATGAAAAGCTTTTAACGCTTCCCTGTATTCTCATGGGACATGATTAGGGTTAAACTGGTAGGCATTTCTGTTTTGGTAAATTTGGACGTTCGTACCTTTGTATTCTTTTGTACTTATCACATTTTAATTGTATATGAAACACACATTTATTCTCGAGTTTTTATGGAAATTTAAAGATGATATTTTTTTTAAATTAAATTTCAGCTGGCCTCTCCCAAAGTGAACACAAAGACGCCTTTCACATAAAGCAAAGCTAGTTGTTCTGTGAAAGTGCAAATGTTCGGCACCAGGATTCGAACCCGCACGACTTTCAGTTCGTAATACGAAAGCCGTCGACTGATACCACCGGGCTACCAACAAACTGTTTTGCTTGGTAAAAAATTCATTGCAACATTTTGCTGCTTTACAGGCTAATAGCATTTTTTTGCAAAATCCTATCAGAACAAATCTTACAATAAATCCTATCCTTATATATCAAAAAGCTAAATTTAAGTGAAGCAAAGTCTGCCCACCCTTTATATTTCAAAAACTTTTAACAAGAATGTCCTGATTTAGAAAAAAGGAATTATTTTAATCAAAAAATAATAAACAATAATATACTTAACGGCGACTATGATTGCAGTATTTTGAGATGTACGATTATACGGTTAACAGTAATTTTAAGACTTTTTCCCTGTGGGGATCGCCTGTTTTTTTTGTTTTTTATACGTCTTTCTTTATCTTCAATTAGGTTAAATTAACATGAAATTTTCTTACCACACATTCCCATGGACAGGACAACGTATGGCTGGAAAGCTAGCTTTTTTTTTTATTGAAATAATATAGAACATATGTAGGTATTATAATTATTTACAAAAACAAGTATCGTATTGAGTCACGCCAAATCTAAATATGAAAATATTATGCTTAATATGAAAATTGACATGAAATTTTCTCATTATGTATCAATGTCTTACCACACATTCCCATGGATAGGACAACATATGTCTGGAAAGCTAGCTTAATATGAAAATTGACATGAAATTTTCTCATTATGTATCAATGTCTTACCGCATATTCCCATGGACAGGACAACTTTTGTCTGAAATTTCTATACCAACAAAATTATTGTTTATCTAACAACCATTGACATTCAAAATATTGATTGGTACGCGAATTTTTTATGGATTTTTTCAAGCGTTCAGAAATATTTTTTAACATTCAAACATATTTCTGTATACCTAATTACAAATTTGAAATCAATAATCATAGTACAGACTACAGGACAACGTCAGTCGGGAAAGCTAGTTATATATAAAGGAAAAATTTTAATGTTAGTATTTATAAGATGGAACGAAGGCTTTGAAGAAAATGTTTGATATTTTGATTGTTATCTTCTTGCGTTTAATATATTTTTCTACGAGACTATCCCACGACTTGGAACTCGCTTTATTTCATTTTATTTAAATGGACGAGGAATCAAGTAATCAAACAAGATAGAAATGTGCTCTGAATATTCAAATATACATAAATAGGTCTTTTGCCGTACCTACTTCTCTAGAGGAGGGGGAGAGGGAGGGGCGTTCTGGAAGATAGGTAAGTACCTAAATAATGATCTGAATGAGAGACAGAAGGCGAGTGTAATCAAGTACCTACTTGTTATAATAATAATATGTTCAAATGATCTCCGTCATTGACACAATACATAGACAATTTGTGAGGGTCTTATGTCATTCTGTCAGTGGATGACCAGGTCCGACATCATTGCGGTTTAATTCCAGCCATTGTACAGGGCCGGGATGCTAGTGATGAGGCTGTTAGCACACCTCCGCCGCGAATCACGGAACACGAAACTGCAGAAAGCGAAATCGCAGGTAGTGTTAGTACACTAGCGGGTAAACGAGTAGCGAAAGAGAAAAATACACATAAGTAAGTATTCTATGGTTATGTTTTGTTGGGAAATATAAATAATTAAAACCACAATATTATTTCACATTTCATATATATTTTTAAATATTACAACATCAACAACGTTTTTACTTACAATTTAGAAAATATGCACATCCAACTTCTGCAAACCATCGCATAACAAAACGCAATTAACGTTTTCCATCTTTGATTTCTATGGAAAACATGACGTTCGATTCAATTTCGCTCCAAAATTCTGTCGATTTTGACAACTTCAAAAGCGGGCGGAATGCGAAACACACGGATCCGCGAAATATCAGGCGGAGGAGTGAATACAATTTGAAGTAATCTATGGCGAAACACCGCAAGAGAGAGATGAATGTATAGAAAACAGTACGGGTTTGAGCATGCTATCTCACTCTCAACATGGCGCGCAGAAACTGACAGATGTGACCGTCGTCGCTTCGGCTAATCCGCAGCGGAGGTGTGCTAACGGGGTGAATGTTGTTTCGGCCCGCTTTTGTTCTTTTAAGGGTTAAACACAGGGAGGTTCTTACCTACCTACCTACCTCTAAGCTCTATACTTTTTGTCTATTGTTTAACGAAATGTTGAAGGAAATTACTGGGCTCTACGATTTTAAGCATTCACGGTTAATGTTTCCCTTGAAAAGTCAACACATTTTGGAAACGTCTAATGGTTTTGGGAAATTAGGAAAGCGGGAAACGGTCACATTGCAGAGCTTTCTTTTACGCGGGTTTTCTGTTAAGTTTTAGCCCCACTGATTAGCTATCTCTAGATTTTCATATGCCTGCTTCAACTTCATTGGTATGCGAGATTTTCTGATAATTGGTGAACTTATGGTTAACCAAACGTTAAATCATTTTTTGTTTTGGTGCATGTGAGTTTTGTCAGAGTTCTGTTTGTACCAATAAGATCAACACTAAAAAATAAATGAACCAAAGATTCATCAACATGAAACTTTTTTGAAGATTTTCTTAATCTGATCAGCAGGGTTATTCTCGTAGCGCTTGAATTGCAATCTAGTTGAAAAGATTTCTTAAAGGGCGGCTCGGATAAGGATCGGACCAATCAGAGAGAAAGAGGGAGTGTCTACAATACGATGTAGCCAATCGTGGAACGATCATGACACTCCCCCTTTCTCTCTGATTGGTCCGATCCTTATCCGAGACGCCCTTTAAGATATCTTTTCAACTAGATTGCAATTCAAGCGCTACGAGAATAACCCTGCAGGATTCTGCATGCTGGCTTAATGTTTTCATGAAGTTTGTAAAATTAAAAAATGTGGATATGTTTGGAAAAAACCTGTGATAAAATGGTATCGGTATCGGTTCTTCCATTTTTTACTTTCTTTAGCTATCTATCACCTTTAAAATCTCGAAAGCTGCCTATTCTGCACACAACTGCATCCATCCAATCCCATCCACCCTTTAACGACACATTTCCAAAGGTCTGTCAAAGCTATTCCGATTATTTCTTGTCCTACATTCGAGAACACTGCATCCATCAGCATTGGAGGTCATGGATACTGACAGAATCCTCTATAAGACTTCCAACCCTTTCTTAACCTCTCTGTGAGGGGATTAAGGAAAAATAATAGTGTAAGGCAGAGTGGATTAATTCAACTTTGAGATAGAAAAAAATAAAAAATTGCATCTCGTAGAGAGTGTCCTCTAGAATAAATGTTTGTAAGGAACCAACTCCGTAAAATTAATAATAAAGGAGTTATGTAACAAAAACAATGTGGTTTGCAATAGAAGCGGACGGTTAGGTACACGGTATGTATACTCACTGGTAGTCACGTGATATTTTGTTTAGGCGGTACATAAGTACTAAATCCGCCCATCATTAGATTTCTTTCTCTTGATTGGCAAAGGACATCCGAGAGAATCGACCAATAACAAAATTTAGAAATATGGCGGGAATAGCAAAGTAGTAGAGGATCAAACACACCGGTATGTTCGTACTGCAGATCACATAATATTTCTTGAACACACCGGTATGTTGGTACCGCTCGAGAGGTTAAGAATTTGAGTGGAAGAGCTGACTTACAAAATTTAATCCGATGTGTAGCAAACGAATAAAAACTTCTCCTCCTTGATATCTGCATTAGACCAACAAAAAGAAAGTGTCTATAATATAAAAAAAAGATAAAGATAATTCACAAAGAGTCGGGTTGTTTATTTGGTCTGGAACTAATTCGCCACGTCTATTGTTGGATTCCGGCGTAAATTAGGATCAGACACACTCACCCCCTGGAACAGCGAGCCATTGTTTTTGTTTCATAAAACTAATACTGGAAGTAAGTTGGCACATTAATATAATATGGATTGCGGACGGGCCTAATGAGAATAATTGCGAGTGTTAAATATTTTAATGAATAAAATAAAACAGATTGTGCCCCAAAGAAAAGGTTTAAAAATGGTTCCATAGAGCGAAAACAATAGACCAAATCTGACTAACGGAACAATGGTACAAACATAGGCCGGTGCGAGTCTTGTTTTTTTCTTTTTACAAACAACAATCTCTGCCTCTGAGAGTGAATTATTCCTTTCTCTTCATAACTCAAATATTTTTATAGTTATACCTTTACTTTTATCACAATTTCTTATGGATCCTTTGCCATAATATAGAATCCATTACGCCTTTTAGGTGGTCGCCATTCTTCGTATTTCCGAAATTCCAATCATGAGAATCTTCTTCGTGTTAAACATGCACTTAGAAGAGACAACCTTGATAGGTCTTTTTTACTGGAATTTTAGGTATAATGCTTTCTCCCATGAGATGGGAGGCTGTGAAAGAAACCCTATATTCATCAGAGGCATTGTGGTGTACAGAGGACTGGAGTGAATGAAGAAAGTCGGAGTAATGTTCATACTGAATAACTCCACCATTATTTAGAAAAATTGAAAAAAAATAGCATAAAAATTCAAAATGTTTGTAAGAGAAAAATAAATTTTCCTAACGCAGTAGATAGGTATATCAATCACTCGAATGTAAATATTTACATCCAATCTTCGTAAGTGTGATAATATGTAAGTATTTCTGGTGTAGGAAATGATATCATTTATATTGTGACGATATTCAAACGCCTCGATATTAGTATTATAATAATATGTAGGTAAGGTATTAAACAAATCCTTCACATGATATCTACGTAATAATCTACAAAAGAAATTGATTGAATATGGGAACAGTTTTAAAGGGGTGTTTATACATTTCCTTCGAGTAGATCGTTTAGTTATTATTGCCCCTGTTGTACCGCTACCTTGCGTGATGTTGCCTAATAGGCTCCTACCATGAAGTAGAAATTTCCAATTTATTTATGATTGAAAATATGTATTGTGTAAATGTGGATATTGTACATTGGTATTATTATTATTTTTGCTTTGTAGTGTTGTTGTATTGTAAAGGCATCATTCTTATACATGCGAGGGATATATTTTCCATTTCTTACTTGAAATATTGACAGCGAAAGGCAATCAGCCATATCGTAAATTCCATTTCTACCTACTCAATTCTCCATAAAAATCGTTTGGAAATTTTAACGATACCTAATCAATAAATGTTTTCATTGTAATAAACGTCCCTATATACGAAGACTCCGAGTGCAGCGTCAAAACGTCGAGTGGTCCTACTGAAGCTTTAAGGATCAGACGGGTAAGCGTATTGGCTTCATTTATATTTATTATTGTCATGAACTTCGTCTTGAGAAAGTCCATGCAAGGAGCAACAGGTATACCATTAACACAGGGAGCAACCATTACCACCACAGATGACCTCGGAGCTGAGCTTCCGATGTGTCCGATATAAGATGTGGAGAGCGTGCAGCGCTTATTGTCGCGACGAAATGTAATTTTTTTGATGCGTGCGTGTAGCCCATTCTCCTGTATGGGAGTGCTTCTTCTCTTTCGGCTTATTCAATATTCATGCCGCAAAATTTTGATGGAAAAATGTTTTCTTTTGATATAAATCGATCTGGAAACATGTAGATATTCTTAGCTGTTATTGTACACTGTTTATGTAAATTCACCAGTATGACAAAATTATTTCAAGCTAATAAACTCATTTTTGCTATATGAAAAAAGTAGCTTTAATTACTCGATATACCTACCTAATCAAGTAAAAAACACAATTGGAAGCCAAGTTCATTTGACTGGCAAATATCGATAGATCGTCAAAATGCTACCTGTAGACAGCATAGATATTTTGATTTACAATAAAAATACAAGTTAAAAAGGCTGCATTGTAAACAAAGACTACGGTCGAATTCCGGATTCGAATTCCGCTCGCATTCGCATTGAATTTCTCGTAGCTACGGAAGTCATGCGTATATATTGTTATATGTAACTTCATTAAGCGACTCCAAAAGTAGTTCGACTAAGGGTTAAGTATTAAGTAAGCACGCTAAGGTAGGTACCTTACGAATATGACCTTTTCCACAATTTTAATCTGACATTTGAAAGAAAATAAATGAAATTGAGTGGCAGACAGGTCTTCATTGATTATTTCTTAAAAAAATAAACCTTAGGTTGTGCGTTTACTTTTGACTAATAAATGTGTTAAAAATCATAATGTAAAAATATTGTGTAGATACATTAAATGGTGGAAGTGATGGGCCTGCGCCGGGTGCGCCGACGTATAGCCTCGTTCGTGATGCGGTGGTACCATCTTATACCCAAAATTCTCCTGAGGCACTTCGTTTCGAATGCAGATACTTTTTGTGCCTGGGCTTTAGTCAGGTGCCAGGACTCACACCCATGGCTGGGACATGTGTTGAGGATGCCGAATGACAGTTGGCCGAGGAGAGCGCTGTTTTTCCTCCCATCAGGGTCTCGAAGACGTGAAAGACCCTCTCATACCGTGTTCCGTTCCTTCGAGGCAGAGCTGAGGGAAATGGACTTGGTGTGGGAGGAGGTCATAAGCATTGCGCAAGATCGAGCGCAATGGAGAGCTCTTGTTGCCTCCCTATGCTCCTAAGTGGAGTTCAAAGGGAGATTTGATTGATTGATTTGAGATACATTAAATACTTTATTAGTTATAATGCTTCGCGTTATTATTTTGTACCTATTAAAGAAAAGTTTATTTATCAAAAACGTTAATTTATAAGCAAATAAATACAGGTTTCATAATTGAGTCAAATACACTTTCCGTCAACTATACACGGAGGTAGCTTCCAATGCGCGTAGGTATTCATTATTTTTTCTTCCTCGTTCACTAGGCCTGTTGGCATGTTATGTTCCTGCTGTGTTGTTTGCCTCTTTTGACGTGGGATACGTGTTTGATTTGAGAGATACGGTACGTTTGTAAATGTCTGTGATGTAGGTACAGGCTCTATGGCTTGTCTATTAGTTTCATTAGTATGGTCCATGCCAAGGCACAAAAATTCCCCGCTTTGGAATACCCTACATAATAAATCTCTAATATAAATGAAAGTCGGGTTAGTGCGAACAAGTCGGGTTAGTGCGAACACTTATAACTCGAGATCGGCTGAACAGAGTCTTTCAATGTTTAATTTATTGGATTCTTCTCCACTCCGGATAACAGCAAAACTAATAAAAAGTTGAAAAAAAAAATGGCTAAGAAAATGATTAAAATATTCAAGTTATGGAACGGATCACCTGCGACGTGCCAACGCCATCGCTGGTAGTTCCCTCTCATTCTCGCATACGTGTCATTGCCGCTCTAATGCGGTGTTCAGACGGGGCGATGTAAGGCCAGACGATTTCGCTTGCATAAAAAAAAATGTCGCTCGGTCGCCCATTGATCGTCTGATGTGTTCACACGAGTCCACCGACATACATTCAATCTGTCAGGTGCGCTGATTGTTTTAAAAATGGCGGACGTCGAGGTAGAACTCGCGGAGTAATTGGAGTTAGTTGAAAATATTGTTAAAGACGATATAAAAAGACTCCTAATTGAAGAAAAATAAAAAAAAAAACTCAGATATTGGGTGCGGAATTGGATTCTAAGGAGAAATAAATTTAGAGCAGTGCTGTCAACTGTCAAGAAACAGAACATACGGACGCCGCGCATATCTGCGCATGCGTGAATCGTTCCACCAGATACAAAAGTTGAAAGGCGTTCAACTTGAGACGATATCGCTTTCAATCATTTTTATCGTTTCAGATTTATCGCCCATCTGTTCACACGGTTCAACTGGCTGGCGATATTTTGATGTCCTGGCGATATTCGCCCCGTCTGAACACCGCATTACAGTAGCCCATCCCACTTACTCCACCGTACTGTTTCGAGCGTTTTAGAAAAAATTCATACAAAGTCAACAAAATTATCACGCATATTCGTATCGGTACTGCATAGGTGAGGTAGAATGTGTGCGCGCGCATATATTCTCACGGGCTTCCTGCCGGAGCTTTGAATACGAATGAAATATGGATGTTTTAGAAATATTTTAACATTATTATTTTATTAGTAACTTAATCGGATTAATTATATATTTTGTTTCTTGGGTCGCAGTGCACATATGAACGGGCCACCTCTGGTTAGGACTACAGAACAACGTCTGTCGGGAAAGCTAGTTATTATAATAAAAATAAGGCGTCATGTCACATAGAGGAGCCTACATAGTATATACCGTGATAAAAGTAGAAATAAGATAATATAATGTTGAATGAGAAGGTATGTGGGTAAAGGAAACATTAATTGTGTATTTTGGTAGGCGCCTATTTACTCCCCCGCTCGAGTCTTTAAAGGTATTAGGGCTAGATTAGAATATTTAGATTATAATTCACATCCAAATAATATCATTTAAATAATAATTGCTTTTAGGTTGACTTCAGTCTATAAATGCGATAATTAACGCCTAAAATCTACATGAAAAGTAGACAATAAGCAATTTTATACACGTCGCAAAATGCCGAGGTGAAGTTCAGTAGCCCTAGTATAAGTTTTCGATGATCGAATATCGAAACGGTCATCGAATGAGTTTCGAAAAATTTCCATACAAAAATGATCGAATGATTCGATCATTTGATTTTAGAACACTATTTGCATGTTTATAAGCGCATATTAGCGTGCAACTAGCTTTCGATGAAACTCGTACTAGCCCCACAGACACTATTTCCATTTTTTTATAAATAGGTAGGTATAATATTGTACCGTTGTTTTATTTTTCAAAAAATAATAAATTCACGAATCCGATTGCTTATAAGTTATAAGCAATTTAGGTCTCCGGTAAGTAGATAAGATAAGAAGTTTTTAGTCCGTTAAGTTACAATATTATATGAAAGAGAATTCTGGAAAAAGCCGTTAGGGTATTTGCGACAATAAAATTTAAAAAAATCACTAAAATAATGTCTGATATAAATGAAAGACGGGTTAGTGCGAACACTTATAACTCGAGATCGGCTGAACAGATTCTTTCAATGTTTGATTTATTGGATTCTTCTCCGCTCCGGATAACAGAATAACTATTAAAAAGTTGAAAAAAAATATGTGTAAGAAATGATATAAAATACAAAATTTATGTTAGTATGGAAGGATCACCTGCGACGCGCCAACGCCATCGCGGGTAGTTCCCTGTCATTCTCGCATACGTGATTGCCGCCGCTCTTACAGTAGCCCATCCCACTTACTCCACCGCAAAGTCAACAAAATTATCGGGCACATTCATGGTGAGGTGGAATGTGTGCGCGCGCGCATATTGTTCCCGCCTGAGCTTTGAATACGAATTTATTTATTTATTTAGATAGATAAGATAAGTATACGGCACAAAGTGCCTTTGAATGAAATATGGATGTTTTAGAAATATTTAAACATTATTATTTTATTAGTAACTTAATCGGATTAATTGTGTGTTTTTGTTTCTGGAGGCGCAGTGTACATTATGCACATATGAACGGGCCGCCTCTGGTTAGGACTACAGGTAAACGTCTGTCGGGAAAGCTAGTTTAAAATACATTATTGTTAGCTATACATTCCTACACTAGATTGAATGAATGTATGTCTCCAAAGTAACTACAGTGGGGCTAGTACGAGTTTCATCGAAAGCTAATTGCACGTTAATAAGCGCTTATTAACGTGCAAATAGTGTTATTAAATCAAACGATCGAATCGTTCGATCATTTTTGTATGGAAATTTTTCGAAACTCTTTCGATGATCGTTTCGATATTCGATCATCGAAAACTTATACTAGGGCTACAGTACCTAGTATGTTAATTTTTTTTCAACAGTTTATGCAAATGAAACAGTAGCAGAAAAATAATAAAAATAATAGGATTGAAAATAGAACGTTATTTCCTTTAGCAAATTTTATATTGACACATTATGGATTATGGGTATAATTGTCGACCTATTATAATATTATTGAATTGCTTTGACTGCATGATATGCATCAATTTTTTTTTAAACTAATCTGTGAACTCACTCAAAGTGAACAAAAATATACTCTTTGACTCTTTCACAGTAAGCTACTTAAAGCTAGTGTCGTGAAAGAGCTAGGGATCAAACACACCAGCTCCACTACGAAACAGTACGAAAGCTGGCCTCGTGACCACCAGGCTAGCAACGACTTAATTGATGAATAATTATCATTAAGTGATATTTTTATAATTTTATATTATTATTCTATGGATATTACGAAACCACGGATAATTATAATATATTGTGGAAAACATCTAGTTTTTTTAATCGGGTAGGTATTAAGTTATAATTTTCCTAAACGATAACCGAACTTCATACAGTAATGAGCAATTCCATGATAGCTTTGTAATAACAATTAGAATAATTATAATATTCATGGTGATTCGAGTCAGAAACGTGAACTAAATTCATTATAATAATACGGTCGTACGTACAGGAACAACAAACACAGCCATTATACAATCTAATATGTAAGTTGACGTTAATATGTCATAGCCGATGTCGTGTAGCTCTCGCATTATGACGTAGAGTTTGAATTTAGTGGACGTGTTCAATTTTTATGATAGTTAAATAAAATGGGAAGTAAATTAACTCTACGAATAACATTTATATGCAAATACACTTATTATGATTTGTAATAAAATTATATGTTTCGGTTTGACAAAAAATAATGATGCCAGCGAATTAAAATGTCACGGAGAAGTCATAAGCACATAAAAATATTTATTTTACTGCAGTCTGGGCAAACTGAAATATTCACAAACTTTTCGTATTTCAATAGCACTTGTATATTGTGCTGTATACTTATTTGTTTTGGAGTTGTATTGAAATTTACCAAATATAAGATTATTCATCATAGATCACTCTCTCGAGAGTGGATTGCCACGTTGGAAGAAGATTGTTCATGGTGCATCCGATTATTTCTTATGAAAATGAATCAGTGGGGCTAGTAAGAGTTTCATCGAAAGCTAGTTGCACGCTAATATGCGCTTATAAACATGCAAATAGTGTTCTAAAATCAAATCATCGAATCATTCGATCATTTTTGTATGGAAATTTTTCGAAACTCATGACCGTTTCGATATTCGATCATCGAAAACTTATACTAGGGCTACTGGGCTCACCCAAAGTGAACACAAATACTATTTCTTAATCCTTCACATCAATAAAAGTTTGTATTGAACCCTCGACCGTCTGTACGCTGTACGTACGAAAGTCGTCCACTGGGCAACCAACCACCTTAACGAAAAAATACTTTAATTATTATTTAAGTACATAATATTGTAAAAGCTTAAGACATGAATGTATTTTGACGACACCTTTGTATAACCTTTATATCTATTACCTTTATTTACCGACAGTAATGTGTTTAAAAATAAATATAATTTAGCAGTTACCTTATGATAAGTTCTGCCTTCCATCTGGCGAAGACTTCAGTGTCCTCTCTCAGTGGGATGATGAGTGGAGTATTACCCAGACAACAATGGGTGCAGATTAACGGGTGCGGCTGAATGCTCTATTGATGGCAAATCTACGAGTCTCCCGCAAGGAAGATGGTCGGCACCTGGGATCGAGCCACGACGTCCGCACGAAACAGTACGAAAACCGGCGTTGTAACCGCCAGTCTACCAACCACTTAATTTGCGGGATATTAATTGAGATCATATTAACATTGTTTGTCTTTAATAATAATAGAAAAAAAACTTTGTACATATCAACATTTCATATCCATGTCATTGTTGATGAAATACTATTGTGAAATACCGCTCGCTCAGTCTTTGACAATGGAACCTTAATAATGTTTAACATACACACACACACACCCTAACACATTCTCCCTTTAAGGCCCCCCGCACACCGCAAGCCAGCCCGGAGGAGACCAATACGCAGCAAACCCGACCCGCACGAAACCGACCTCCTAGCTCGATCGAAGCAATCAAACCAAAAATCAAAATCAAGCCCGCCGCGAATCACCCCCCAAACCAACCAGCAATGCAGGGGCCTAAGCCCCACTCGGGAGCATAGGGAGGCATCAAGAGCTCTCCATTGCGCCTGAAGGCGTCCGAGGCTCACTGTGCCTTTTCTGACCAGTTGAGATTTAAGGACGTGAAGTGGTCAACCTCACGGTCCCGATCTGATTTTTCGATTTCCTGCCTCTTACAGGATGCTCGAAATCAGTAAAAAGAGCAGAGGTGCTATTCTTCGCCAGCAACCCCACGGCAAGTAGGTAATGTTTAAACATAATAAATATAATTTAAATTAGTTAAATAAATATAATTTAAATTAGTTATGGTCGAATTTCGAGCACTGATCAACCACTAGTTGAAATAGAAAGGACACAATAAATAATAATATGATATTTGTAATATACCTAGATTGTATCGTTTTTAATGCATACAACCAAGGAGAAACTTTTGGAATGTTAAAACACCGAATACTGTGGTGGTAACGGAGGGGTCTTGTTAGGGCAGGATTAGAGTTAAGAAAATGGCAGAAGGCAGGCTGAATGCTCGAGGAGCATCTGAGACTGAGAGATGCCACTACTCAATAATATTTTAAGCTATATTTTGTCTATAATATTCTTGCACCAGTGGCTTTAAAAGGATCATATTTCTACTAAGGCATATCTTGTTATTCGTGGTTCCGTGTTAACGTATGTGAGTATATATTTTAATAAAGAAAGTTGTCCCTCCACAAGTCGTAGTCTTAATGTAGGAATTATGTAAAGGTTTTCAATGTTCTACAAGTGTAGATGATAATCATTGGCCTTATAATCATTATAATTTTAAGACGAAATGTTATAATTATTCCCTATGTACTAATAAAAACCTTGAAACCGTATTTATTCTTTTGTTCTTACTTTCGTTATATAAAGATGATGTTTTAATAAACCAACCGATTAGTTTTTTGGCGGCTCATCCGTTATTCGATTAGAATTTTATTAATAAGACCTTTCCCGCAATTCATACGGAGCAAGGTCGTAGTGAGAAAATAATTTATCAATTGCCCGGGAGAAGAAGCGTAGTGAAACTGTTATAATACTAAGGAAATATCTGTGTGTGCCGTGTGCCGATCAGATCTTCGCTCTGCGGATGATTACGGAGAAGCTTTTGAGTAAACATCAGAAGCTTTTCTGTGCATTCGTAGATTTGGAAAAGGCATATGATAGGGTAGACAGGGGTAAATTATGGGAAGTTCTATCAATTTATGGAGTGAATAACCGGTTGATTCGTGCCATTGCTTCGCTATATTCGGAAAGTACTGCGTGTGTGAAGGTGAACAGTCACCTTTCACCGGAGTTCTATCTTACGAAAGGTGTGAAGCAAGGGTGCGTCATGTCACCCTGGTTGTTTAATTTGTTCTTTGATTTTTGCGTCAGTGGGTTAAAAGATATAAATATAGGGGTTGAACTAAATGGAATAAAGGTATGTGCGCTTATGTATGCAGATGATTTAGTACTTATGGCTGAGTGTGAAAATGATTTGCAAGAACTTGTGTCAAGTGTGTTTGAAAATTGTGCAAAAAATGGTCTAAAAATGAATGTAAGCAAAACAAAGGTTTTGGTATTTGAAAGGGATGAAGCAAGAACGAATTGCAAAGTAACCGTAGAAAATGAATGTCTTGAGCAAGTGAATGAGTATGTGTATTTAGGAAGCATGTTTAGTCGTGATGGAAAGTGTGAAAAAGAAATCGAACGTAGGAAAGTTGCTGGTTGCAGGGTGGGCGGTGCACTAAGACCTATAATGAGAAACAACAACGTCTCACTACAAGCAAAGAAACTAGTGCATAACGCAATCCTGCTACCATCGATGATGTATGGTTGTGAAACGTGGACATGGACGAAAAAAGAAGAATGTAGTATAAATGCAGTAGAGATGAAATCTCTACGAAGAATATGTGGAAAAACTTTATGGGATATGGAAAGGAATGAAAATATTAGGAAAGAATGTGGTATGGAAGTAAGTGTTGTGACAAAGATGAAAGTTAATAAGTTGAGATGGTTTGGACATGTGGAAAGAATGGATGCAAACAGAATGACAAAGATAATTCATAAGGCTGAAAGGAAAGGTGTAAGAAAGCGTGGGCGACCGAGAATGACGTGGATCGAACACATCGATTCCGTCCTCAAGGAAGGCCAGGTAAGAAGTATGAGAAATAGGAGAAGCTGTATGAGAAATAGTATGTCGGTGGAAGAAGCGAAAGAAGTATGCTTGGATAGAAAAGAGTGGGGGTCCGTTCTCTCTGCCTACCCCTTACGGGACACGGCGTGATGGGTAAAAAAAAAAAAAAAAAAAAAAAAAAAAAAAAAAAAAAAAAAAATATCTTCATTTTTTATCAAGCCGCTTTCGATCCCCCTCCTCTGGATACGGTCTTGATATGGTGGAAGACCTGAATATTGTAATGCAACAGAGACGCGGCATGGCATGAAGGAAAGCGATTTCCGGAACCGTATAAAATACAACCTTTGAACGAGGGCAAATTCAAGCTGCCAACAGATCCGATAATTTTAGAAAATGCGAGGAAAAAGCTGTACCTATATAAACTAAAAAAAAACAATAGTTCAAACAAGCTGAATTCTAAATACTGGTGGAGTTAAAAAACGATAGGAAATCTTGATCAATATTTATTTATTTTATTTCCAGTCTTATTTTTTTACAATAAGTACTATAAATCTTACAAACTAGGTAAGTTTATGTAAGTAAGTTACAAAATATGTTGATATTTTTTGGGATTTATTTTTTCACTAGGCAGATACCTGTGCCGAGATAAACTAATTAATAATATTGAAAAAGTGGAAAACATGGAAAGACGGCAGATAAAGAAGAATTTTGCAAAAGTAATTGATTTGAACTTCTTAATTAAGGCGGTTCACACACTTTATTTCAGTGGAAACTTTGTTTTTTGCGGTATCAAGCTACGCTTATGACACTACACAAACAGCTTAAACTGTCTCCATCGCGTTTTCATTACTTTACTCCCGGTAAAATATAATGATTTTTACCTATCTCAAAGAACATAGCGTTCTTAATAGTACGGCCGCCTTTCTTATGGTCTGTTTTCAAACAGCGGTGAATATTTCAGTTGAGAACATTGCCAATATTATTTCCGTAGTAACGGTCCGTCGTCTTGTCAGACGACGGACCGTTCCCTAGGAACCCACTGCATTAGTATGTTGATGGTGTAAGACGTATAAACATAATCTGGAGTTGAGCGGAAATTGAAAATAATATAATAAAAATGTTCGTGATATTCTCTTACACGATTTTGATTTCAAATTTTAATTGTTATTCAATTGAATAGAAATAAATTGAAATGACTATGTATTCAAGATACATTTTCGATATATCGTAACAAGACACAGCATTATTTTGTCGATACTAAAAACCTTTCAACGCACTTAAGCGATAATAATAATTGTACACTTCCACAGTGTTGTATCATGTTGTTTCAACTGCCTTTCTATTATCCATGGAACATGTAATACACGGAGTAGGTGAGTACCTTTATTTCTTTAAGAAACGGCAATAATCGTAAAAACATTGTCGGAATTACCATGTGAATGGTAAGAAGGGTGTTTGTTTTAAGTATGGCAACACCATTTTGATAATTGGAACGCTTCCAGTGGTAGTGACGGTTATAGTAATGCGAACGTTCGGTTACATCCCACGGATGAACGTTTTAGGTGTGCAACTGTGGGAAGACGTTTGCTAGAATCATTAAGGCTTTATTTCCGTTCTCGAGCGTCGCGGTGACGTTCTAGAAGAGAAAATATAGCGGCTGTCTGCTTTCAAGAGGATTAATATCCATTTTAATATTTTTTACAAATACGACATCTTTCGCACTCAGCAAGAGATATTCAAAGTGAGAACTGTTAGAAGCTGTCATGATCGAATCTATGACTTTCTTCAGTAGATAGCTACACCATAATAATAATAAAATGGCTTCTTTTTCTTCCTCTTTGTTCAGATCTAAGATCTGTTTAGGAAGTGCTCAAATCGGGCTCCTGTGACGATGAGGTCCAGCTTTCTCTCCATCTCTTTGGGGGACGTCCTGGTGGCCGGCGTCCATTTAGGATCCCTTGCAGGACTGATTTCGCTAATTATTTTTTTTGTCGTGTTGGATTTTCTCAGGAGAAGGTTCTTATGAAAGAAAAAAATAAGAAAGTTCGAGGAAAATTAATAAATTAAATAAAAGAACCACAGGACAACGTCTGTCGGGAAAGATTGTGATAAATAAATAAAAAAAATATTAATCAACGAGTTTTTTTGTTATAATGAATGAACGAAAGCGGTTTTAACACACAGTTTTGTAGAACTAGATCTTATTTTACTTGACTTGACTCACTGATTATAATATAAATAATATACTCGAAGTGGTTGGTAGACTAATGGTTACATCGACTACTTTCATACTGTTTTGTATTATAGGTTAATATAAAAAAGAAGGGGGGAGATATGGGGGTATTTAGATTTTCTCTTCAAATAAAAATGCTCAATTAAGAATAGGGGCTCTGAAATAAAGTTAGGGTTTGGTGGGTTTGTAATCACTACTGAGGAGAAAGAATCAAGGCAGTTTAATACATATATTATGGCTCCTCAGTGGAAGCAAAACAAAATCAACATACACAATATCAATTTACAATACTTTAAAAATTAAAACCTTTGAGTGTGAGAATTGTGATAGGTATTTGTGATATTAATTTTCTTATCATAACAAACAATCAATTAGGTTAAGCGATAGCCGTTTCGCCCTTTCCCTCCCAATCCACCAGAGTTTGCAGTCTTTTCTCTGACAACCTTATTATCAAAAGGAGGGCATCTACTTCTGTCTTCTTTCTTCTATGAGCTCCGGCTGCTCGAAAATCAAAGGGTTGCGGACACTAATAATTAATTTTACTCGGCGGGAGGGCTTTCGCTTTTAACATACATATAAAAATTACTGACCTTAAAAATCCTAGTGACGAATACCTTTCTGAGCTCAGAATCACTATTAACTAACACTATAATTCACTCGAGTCCTCTCTGTGGGTCCCTCGGCGTCTTCCGTCCTGTGTCCTCACGCTGGGTCCTCTCTGTGGGTTATCCAGGTGCTTCCGTGGTTGGTCAGTTCCCGTCCTGTGATGTCGTCTTCTTCTCCGAAGTCCAGTCCAAGTCTTCCTGCAAGGCTGGTGTCAATAACGTGGCGATCTTCCTCCCTTCAATGGCAGCGTCGTGTCGTCCTTCAAAAGTGGATGGCTTCCAATCCTCGCTGGGCGTCTCAATAATATCGTGGTCGTCAAATATCCTTCCGTTGCGTGCAGTGTGCGTAGATCCGTGTGTCCAAATTACGAGCCAACAGAGTCACCGTATAAGGGCTAATGAGAGCCTAATCGAGGCTGACGGATAAAAGAGAATAAGAGAGTTGACCGCGGCGCGCAGTCCTTTTTAAATACATCTCTGAAGCGCGTCCCTTCCTCCTTCCGGGGTGCGCTGTGTAAGTGAGACGTCCGATATCTTCATCCTTGTTTATCTTCTTACGTGTGCGCTATTAGGAACAGAACAAACTGTCCACTGCAGCCATAAATGTCAACGAAGTCTAATCCCTTTAGTGAAGGAGTGCGGTTATCTCAAGCATCGATAGTCGATGATTCATTATTTCTAGCGAAACACAAGGAGTCATTCTAACAAAGATTATTTATACACAATGAAAGTTCCGAAAACAATAGACAATAGCAGGCGGGCTGATAATATTTTTTTACCCTTATGTTCATTGTCCTAAAATATTTGAATAGATAATATTTTTATTCCGTGAAGTAGGAGAGTTCAATGAAAATATGAAAGTGACACAGACGAATCGGAGGAAGAAGTTTAAAAATATTTATTTTTAACGTTTTTTTTTAATTTTATTTGGGCCTTCCACCCGAAGTGGAGTGGTTTAACATATGTTTATATTATAAGTGTGTTTGTTTGGTTTAAATAATAACGTGTGTATAATAATTAATGTAATGCAATGCTTAATGCAAATATAATTAGGTATAAAAAAATGCATTTTTGTTTATTTTTAATTATTTGTAAATTATTTATTCTGTTCTTGGAAATAAAATTCTATGAATATATATTATAATGTTGACATCACTATGTCTCTCCGAAAGAAGAATGAAAGAGATAAAAATGATTTATGGCTGCAGTGGACAGTTTGTATCAATAACTACTTTAGGAAAAAAATCTTAATACTAGGTACATACATTTTTCTCTTACGTTACAATTATCCTATGTACTGCTACGTTGCAATTGTCATGTACCTACTTGCTTAATAACCATTCTATGAATAATTATTTATTTATTCTGATGACGACCCTGTTTCATTCTGACGTATGAATACCTACTATGTAACATTACTATGTCGTACTTGTCTACCTAAGATCCTTATTTCGCAACCCTACTCGTTCCTGTCTGAGCATATATTTATTTGGAGACAATACTTCTAATATCAAAATCCTACTATCAATATATCCAATCCGCGAAGTCTCTTTTCTATCAAACCAAATCCATAACAATATTTTTCGCGCCAATTCTTGTTGACGCGAATCTCTACCTACCAAACTTGGGTTCTCCCAAGCCTTCACAACATCTGTGCTGATCGGTTACCCTACGTGTCCGGCCGGCGATGGTCACCTATTGTCTCTACGCGGAGCGGGGCTATCTTTTGTTTTCAGGGTAGCTAGCAGCCTCTCTCGCCTTGCCTACGTACCACCTAACTAACATATGTTGTCCAGATATTAACTAAAAATTTACCAACGTTGCATCTATCTCCTTGTGTATACCTAGCGCGTATCCTGACACATTCCTAAGCCATTGTTTATCATCTAAAACATCCCTACATCTGCAATCCTAAACGAATCTAAAACTGTGGCGACTCAGAGTTTCTCAACCAAATCTCTATACAGCATTTTGATTCACCAAACTAACTAGCTTATAATCAATGTTATGCGCTCGGTTTTAGGTGCCGACCATTTCATCATCCCTTCAAGCAATGTAAACATGTTGTCAAATCATTACTAATACGGTGAGTTAACTGCAAGTTGACGGACGGTTTTTACTGTGTTATAGACAGTGGCACATTTTTCGATTATAACAAAGGTATTTATGTGACAGATAGAACTCGGAAGTAACGAAAAAGAGTTGTGACTTGACTGGTGTGTGTTAATTGATCATTAAACGGCAGGTTTCTTGCTTTGAAAATATTGGAGATCAATTGGAAGAACAGCATAGGCTGGCTCAAGAAACCTTCACCAGTAGAGCAGGCTTCTCCTTAATTGATGAAGAAGGTCAGGAAGACCCTACACTATAATTATTACGGAGACATGTGAAGAAACTTTTAAATCCTCAGAATCCTTTATCAAAAAAGTGGAAATTCTATGAACTCGACAATCTCGATGAGCAGACATGGAACACTAACAATATTATGTTAATGTCCCAGAGGTTTGTGCGCCGGTATATATAGACGGATGCATGCATGCATTGTGGATCAAATAACGTATTTTCAATTTAGCCTGGTTGAAATTCGTGCATATCAAATGTATTAATAACGTTTTGGGAACTGCTCGAACACATTACATTTTAGCTTAATGCTTATTAATAATAGATAATACGCAAACTGCGGGGATTATTCTGGGTTTCGGTGCGGAAAAAAAGGGGAAAAATTTACGTGTAAATGTTATTCAAAATGAAATTTATTTAAAAAAAAAAATACATTTAATGGGAATAAAATTAATCAACATCACACTTTGGTGGAAGCGAATTTGAGATAAACGAATTTGTTTTTTTAAATCATTCACAGTTACACGATGTTATTAGGGATCGTTAAAAATTTGTAACAAATCAAAGTGTTTTTTTTTTTGTTATTTATTTATTTTTTGTGTTTTTATTTAACTTTTTTTCAAACTTTGAAATGGGTAATCATTTTTAATTATTCGAAAATAAATAGTAGATATTTGCTTTACGTATTCATCCTTTCGAAATATCCATCAATTTGAGATTTTTTTTTGAAAACTCTGTTTTACCATTTAGTTATATTATCCAACTGAATTTTGTTTGGACACATTTATTTCAATAATCCACATTTATAGTTATCGTTCCACTCTTTTAGAAATTATCGCATTGATCAAAACTAAAGTATAAAAATAAGTCAATAAATCCATTTCCTGTTTTTAATACAACCTTAAAGTCAGATTTTTGACAAGTTTTAACACCTTACAAATCGCAAGAAATCATAAATCAGCCCCTCTAGACAATTTGATTATTGCGAACAAATTTTTCGTCAGTGGAACATATAAAACATTATTTAAACCAAAAAGACACTTTTATAATAATATAAAAAGTGGACAGCTAAATTTCTTCCTATTCTACATTGGCGAAAAATTGGTTCGCAAAATTCAAATTGTTTAGATTTATTTGTTATTCGAGATTTATTTTCAACGAGTCTTAACTATAAACCAAGGCATTTAAACCAAGTTTAGCAAAACAGCTATTCCATTTACTTAAATCAATCTGATTTTTTAATATATAAACTCAAGTACTATCATTTGGGTAAATGCCTCCCTGATCCTTAGTGACATGAAGCTCCCCGATGGTTTGAATTCCAGTCCGCACACTTCTTTTGTAGATCCATGACATTATTTATCTACTAACTACAGTTTGCTATTCCGCGATCTAACCTTAGTTTAGAGCGCTGAAAAAGCTAGTATTTCTTGCCAACGTGGAAGAATCTTACGGATCGTGATGTTGGTTAGGTTAGGTATCTCCGAACTTCAGACCATATCCGTCCAAGTTCTTCGATGAACCTACAAAATCTCTATAACATTCATCGTATCCACTTTGATCGCTCATGAATCTTCTGTTGTTCTCTCAGGTCGCCCCAAATTTTACTCTAATTTAGCAAGATATCTACCGACAGATCACCTCACGTAGATCATTTTATTGTTTTTTTTCTTTTCCCTTAGTTATCAACTGTATCAAAAACAGTTTTTCCCTTTTAAGCACACTTTTGAGACATTGATGTTTGTCACCCCCTTTGCAGGAGTCTTGTGCTGATCATTTTATGTGGTGCATTTATGGTATTCGGTTCATGGTACTTTGAGTGCTCAAGATTCGACTCAGTACCTACCCATATGAAAACACAACACATGTAGCACTTGACCAATCTCTGACGGAGTTTCAAATTAAGATTGTCATCACAACACAAAGTTGTCATTTTATGAAATGCCGTGTGAGTTGTTTCTATTCAGCTGTTCTTTATTTCGGTTTATGGGTCGAGGTTTTCTGTCAGCATGTTCACCACAGCGAACATGCTGACAGAAAGCCGAGCCAGAGAGCGTTCATAATATTTATTTTTCTACAGTTGCGATGAAAAAATGTAGATATTCAAACGCTTCGACATTGGAATAAAAAATGTCCCGTGTAAACAATTTAAGCTAAAAAGGACATGAAATTAAAACCCGGTGAATACGTATTTGGTGGTGAAATATTCCCAATACCCAGTGACGTTGTAATAATGTATTAAATACAAGTATTTTCATGTCGTACGTGTCCGTTCGACATGAACAGTACAATTCCAAATAATATAGAACAAAGAGGGTATCCGTTTACAGCAATAAAATGTCTAAAATATTAGATAACATTTTCAGAATGGGTAAAAAACTCTTTTTCACGTTGATATTTTATTTATTCAGCGGAAAACACCGAGACAAAAGGTCTAGGAAGGCTTTCAAACAAATAATTTTTAAATTTTATTATAAATAAAGGTACCATTTTTGCAATTCTATCAAAGTATAGGTAAGTATGTAGTATGTACATATGTAGGTACCTATGGTATAAATAAAAAGAACGACAAAAAAATAATTATTAGGTAATAATGAAAGCAGCTCTGTCGAACGATAGCATGACGATAAAATATAACACGAATCCTGTAAGAAAGAATGCGACCATATTATGGTTACACAAACTTTGTCCACGAAATACTTAAATATGCAAAACGTGAATATGTTGACTTTAACATTCTATTGAAAATAAAAACATTTATTAAAAAGTTACAAAAAAAAAAACTATTAAAAATTATTCGATAAATTCTACTAACGATTGTGAGCTATCAATTCTCGAGAAAAAAAATATCGGTATTTTGTAAATATCATAAATTTCGAAGAAAAAAAGATGTTTACATCAGTGTGGTTACAAGTTTATTAAAGATCATAGCTCCGCAACTAGTTTGTGACCTATGATTTTATATGTATCTAAAAAGGACCAATAACGGTCATCTAAACAATGATGATGAATGTTACCAGACGGTCGCGCTCGCCCTTGGAGGGTTAAAAACCCACAGTTTTTTTTTTCAATTGGGATAAATAATTTTAATAACTCTCAAAATAGTTGTTACGAGAGATCCTCTTGTAAAAATAAAAAAAAATCATACAAAGATCGAGTAACAGACAAAATAATTTATTTACTTATGAGTCCATGTAACAGTTGAATATTTACATTTTTTAACAATAAAGTGTTATTACATTATTAGCATACGCATAAATCATTGTATAATTTGTTGTATACTGTAATACGGAAATTGCCAGGAGTAGTATCAGGGAGGGGGGTGATTCCACTATGTCTTTTGTACGAGGCTTAACAGCAGGCAGGTATAGCCCTCATTCAGGAAGGATGTGTACTCTTTTATCTAAGCGAAAGGTCACCAGTAGACCATTATTTACGTCACACCTGACTACAGATGGTGGTATTTGCAGGTCATTATACCGCACTCGCTGGACGTTCCGGCATTTCTTGAATTTACTGCAATGTGGCCGATAATAATATAACACGAAGCATTTTCTTTGTTTCTAAATCTGTGATATATTATCGTCTCAGATACCAACTGAGGTTTTCACGCTTCTCCTTACTCTATAGGCTTATTTGTGTGTCTTTTGTTTAGTTATTTCATAGAATTTGCAGGTTTTAATTTTTAACATAGCGATTCTAAGCATTCAAAGAGTCATCTTAAAGATTATAAACCCACAAACCTTTTTTTTTAGGATTTTAGGGATGTATTATATAGTGTTTTTGTCACGTTATCTCTTTGATGTAGGTTTGAACCGATTCCGACCAAATTCATCTTGAAATACTTGAAGTATACTTTCGTTCATTCGTTCAATCTTTTAAAACTAAGTAGGTACATTTTTCAAAAAGCGTATATTATTGCTTAAGTTCATATTTGACAGAAAAACTACTGAAATTTTTAGTTGAATTATTTTTCTCAAAGAAACCACCATGCAGGTCAATATCACGACTTTTGGAAGAAGTCGTTGCTTATTACTAAAATTTTATGGAGAGAAATTGAACGATGACATTTTCTGACGGAAATGTTCGTAGTCTTTTCCTGGCTACAGCCAAATTAAGGATTTTTTTCATGATTATTTTAACAACAACAATTGTTATTTAACAATGTGATTATTTTTTTTTTCATAAAAAAAGGTAAATTATTATTCTTCAGGTAGAACTCTGAGTAGAGAGTAAAGGAAATCAAACTCAAACGTTTTTTTGTCATCATAAAATCATTAGCTCGATAAGTGTTCCCTTTACATTACCTATAATAGGTACTTACAGGTAGGATGAATCCTATCATACACTTCCTCGCACATCGACGAAAATCTGGTAACAATGAAAAAAGTTAAAGATATTGAAAAATCTCATTACATGCAAGATTCGCCAATTAAAGGATGAGGTATTTTTTCTACACATAAGTAGATATTTTTTTTCATAGAATTGTTACATTATTTTATTCTTCCTATTATGATCGCTCACAAAGACCATCATTGGATTTTAGAATTCGCGAATGCGTGCATCTTTGTGTCATCCCACATGTGCGTGCATGCTGGTGAGTCTATTTATCCGGATTTATGAAGCTTTAAAGCGGTGCAGCTTCCATCGCATCCCATTCGGATTACTTTATATCACGTTTTTCTGGATTGTGTTGAGCCAGGCAGTTCTTCTGTCGGGACAACTATTAGGTTCTGGTTCCTTACAGACGATGCGGCCCATTAATAGTTGTTTTAATTTGTCGTTCATCGAGCTATCTTCATTTATTACAGCAGCTAGCACTTACCTACATAATCAGCCCAGAGGGGTTGGATTGCCAATATTGAAAAAAAAAAAACTAGTTATTTTATTATTTTACTAATAAAATAATATGCTACCAGCCAACAATTAAGAAAATATTGATTGAATGTGTGTACCTATTCAGAGCCTCTCAAACTGTGTTCACTTCTTTAAATAGAGCTGGGATTTGGACATAATGTGGGAGGAGGTTTGAAACATAGAACTCTTGTCGCCCTCGTTTGTCCCGTGGGGTTTAAAGGTAGAATATTTTATTCTATTATCAAGTGCCTTCTCTGAATTCGATTTTAAACATGGACTGCTCTTTTATTTTCGGAAATGCATGTCGTTAATCGGTAGATTTAACGTCGTAGCCTTGTTGACCATTGACCAGTTGAGATAATACAAGTTGGCAAGAAAAACTACCTGTGGTAATAAATTAATAAATGCATTTTTTAGCAATTATTCAAGATCCAGTAATACAATATTACAAACTTATTTCACTTTCGTGTTTTTGCGCTGTGACCTTCCCTTTGCGGATGAACGATATATCTTTGAAATGAGTTAAGTCGAGTGCGATTTGAAAACACTGCGCCCCGACACCTGAGATATGTCTCTATCGACGCCGACGATCGTGGCGAGGCGTCTCGATGCGGAGCTGGTTGATTAAGAAGGATCTGAAGAGGGTGTGTGGATTTTATTGGTTTTGTGAGAATTGAATTAATAATAAGAGTTGAAAGCTTGCTAAAATAATTTACCCAAAAATGAATTGAAGGTTTTTTTTTTGAGACGACTTTCTTAAAAGGATTAATAATTGACACTTGATATTTTGATTTCTTTGTTCTATTTTCCATGTTATTTCACGTGTCGTCTTCTTTACCTTTGAATCAACCTGCCGGCAATATGCTTCTGTAGTGGTATCATCTTGCGAAGATTACTGCTTGTTATCGCTCTAGAATTTAAGTGGTGACTGAAGGTGTATTATCTCGTGGTACATAATTTCTATTCGACTTTGATGCACTTAGTGAAGCATGTTCACTACATAAACTTCGCACATCCTTCAGATATCCGTGTCGATCTCATCTTTTGTCTTCATCTTAATTAAGAGGGCTTCTTTCTCCTTCATTTTCCTATAGGTAGTACTATACCTACCTACATATGTATATAAAATATCGTACACTATGAAGTAATAACTTTGTAACCGTTTTCACAAAAATTGCGTGGATAGAGTAGTATGAAATTTTTCACACTTATAGTTTATATGGAGAAAGAGTGGTAAATACTTAATTTTTTTTAAATTATGCATAAAACATAGATTAAATAAATAAAAAAAAACAAAACAAACACTACTGTAATGTTATGTATTTGATACTCCTACATATTTTTATGTAGGTAGGTATGTGACATTGATACATAGATTAATATTGTTTGTCTTTAATAATAATAGAAATTTTTTTGTACATAGGTATCAACATTTCAAATTTGACGTATCCAATATCAATCCATGTCATCTTTTGCTGAATGAAAATTTTGAAAAAGCGATCGCTCCGTATTTGACAATGGAACCTTAATAATATTCATATTACCTAATAACCTAAATAAGTTATGGTCGAATTTCGTTAATCGTTTAATGAAGCCCTATTTGCATTAGTCATCGCATCACGTGTGAGCGGCTGGACCGATTTCGTTAATTCTTTGTTGTTCTATTTTTGTTAACAGTAGAAGAAGAAGAAAAGAATAAGATGTTTCGCGATGCATCAGAAAGTTTAAAAAAACTGTAATAACTTCCTTCTAAGTAAACTTTGACACTATAAACCTTTCGTTATTTAACAGGCGTATGATGTTTGTCAGTTGCTTATAGTAGCTGATGTGATTATAAGTTTTCGATGATCGAATATCGAAACTATCATCGAAAAACTTTCATACTAAAATCTTCGTTTGATTTAAGAACACTTAGCGCTAATTAGCGTCCAATTAGCTTTCGATAAAACTCGAACTAGCCCCACTTAACCATCCTTTAAAACCGGTTCGGTTGGAATTTAAAGGGCTAATCAATCAATCAATCAATTCTCTCTTTTACACCCCACTCAAGGGCATAGGGAGGCAACAATAAGAGCTCTCCATTGCGCTCGATCTTGCGCAATGTTTATGACCTGAAATGGGCTAAAAAGGTAATTAATGTACATTCACTTATGTATACAAAGTCAATGATGCTATCGTAATATAAAATATTTGGATCTACAAGACAAGAACATTTGGTACTATATTTAAAACAAATGTCAAAAATTTGGAATCCGTTTTTGGAAGACTTCTTATTTTGTTTTCAAAGCGAAGTAAACAATATGTTTAGAATTCAAACATCTCAATAATAGATTGTAGTCTTCTTTGTCGGGTTCGATTTTAGAAATAAATTTCTTTCTTCTAACCGCACTTAGTACATTTTAACGACTATAAAAAATGTATAAACAGTTTAAACGTACGCGTCCGTGGAGGGGCCACACACGCCACGCCGCCGAAGAGATACAATTGACGTAATCCCCCACTATCATCCGGCTCCCGCAATAAATTGTGTGAAAATCTCGGATAATTTATTGACTTATAATCTTTCTATAGGCAGATGTATGTGTGTACGTCCCAAATTCTATATATCTACACAACCCAATATCCAAGCAACTTGTTACGAATTTGTAGATTTTAAAATGTTCTCATAATTTCCAATAGATGTCTAAAATTACTTTTTAAAATAAAACAACTGCATACAATGATAATGTTAAATTCATAATCGGGCACAATCGGGCAATTGGTCCAATGGCAAGCGTCTCTGCTTAAGATGGCTAGAGAAATAGTTTCGAGTACATAATACACTAAAGAAAGCAAGGAATTTTGGGCATGATGGGTATTTCAGAGGATATGAAAAATGTGTATGCCAGCCGTCGAAACACCAAATTCAAATTCAAATATTTTTATTGAGAAATAAAAAAACATTAAAAAATACATATTCATAATAATAAATTTATACATTTTTTTAATATATATATTTTACCCCCAAAATTGAGCAGAGCTCGTGCTTTGGGGGATTATAGGGTTGTATTTATGTATTTAATAAGTAAGTTACTTCAAGCAAGAGAAAATACAAACATACCAACATACAATAAACAAGAATCACAAAGGACACATGCAAACAAAAAGAACAATTGCAATGATAATAACAATTACAAAACCATCAGAGACGGTAAAAAGTAAAAAACAGTCAAAATTATTTAAGATACATGCATTCAAGCCAGAATAATAAAAATAAAATAATAAAATCAAACCACAATAACAAAGAAAAACCAATTTAATAAATTTAATAATTTGGACAAACTTAATATTAAGCTACAGGTACCTACTTCCTTTTTACCTCGCATATTTTCGTTTTTTTTTTTTGTTATTTCTTGTAAGTGTGATAGACGCAAAGGCTTTTGAAGCTGTTAAGTCTATTGCACTTATATTTAACTAAATAAAATAACTAGATAAATAAAATCAGTAAAGGCAAGGCCATAGTCAGGGGGGGGGGATTTGATAACCCTCCGAAATGACGATATTTCTTTAGTACATAAGTACTAATGAGATCCGTTTGAATTCCACTGTACCACTACGCGACTAAGCTGAGCCCCCACTGAAATTATTTTCTGGCTACGGCCTTAAGTAAAAGCCTCCTTTGTTCTATATATCGTCCTATGACGCCCTTCTATCTGGCTAGATCTTGGGCAAAGTTATTTATCCATACCATAAAAAAAAAACTCTCAATTTTACTTCGACGACTACCAAGTGAATTAGAGCATGACACTTGACGATACACACATAATATATACACACCAAATTTAAACAAGAAAACAAATAAAAAATGATCAATAATTCAAACAAATTCAATTGTAATCAGACATTTTAGGATTTTTTGAAAGGTGCCAAGCTGTAAGGAAAATATGAATAATATATTTTTTTTTTTATTTTTATTTTATTTTAACAAAATATACGGCATTAAGTGCCTTTGACAACAATAGAATATAACAAAAATCAGAAACAAGAATTAACCAATAATAACATATTATTATTTTATTCAGTATTTGGTGGAAAACGGAAGAACACTTTCAATACAAAGTGTTAAAAATAGCCGGCAGAATTGACTGCCTGAAGTCATTATAATAATATGAAACAGAATGACATCACCGGGCTTAAATTTTCAACTGAATTATTCCTACTGAGAATCTAATAATCACTTTAAGATTCCAATAATATTTCTCTTTTCAGATTTTTTTAAAATTCATTTTAGTTTATTCTGAACCAGTGTAGCAGTTTCAATAAGTTAATTAACAATTTCCTATGTGAAATTTCTTGTTAATAGATCGTAACATTATTGTACCTACATTCACATTTTCCAGAGCCTTTGGCTCATAATTTGAAAATAATCTCATACATAATAACCTCATCCAATTTTTTATATAAACTAAGCCAACTACGGCAAATATTTTTCATAATCATATTATTCGTTTGCAAATCGATAGTTATTTTTATAACATTGGCCCTAGTATAAGTTTTCGATGATCGAATATCGAAACGATGATCGAAAGAGTTTCGAAAATTTTCCATACAAAAATGATCGAACGATTCGATCGTTTGATTTTGGAACACTATTTGCACGCTTATAAGCGCTTATTAGCGTGCAATAAGCTTTCGATAAAACTCGCACTAGCCCCACAGGTGTTCGCATGAAATATTATTTCGAAAAAATATAATATGTGATAATTGATTCGAGATTCATGCATGCAAAAAACTGTTTCTCCGAGAATAAATTTCATATTGTTCGCAGTTCTCGACGTATGGTAAAACAACATTGGAGCCGTTTAAGAAACGATATACCTAACTGATTCGTACGACAATTAAGGGCCAAAATATTAAGACTGAATCAATTTTTCGTTGGTAAATTTCAATATTACGAATGAACGGCGGCTCGTAAGTAAAAGTTTACCAGCGCGCTTGTTACAAAAATAATAACCACCCGTATGTTTCTATAGAATATTCGGCGCGCTTACGGTATCTCACTGGTAAGTTCAGTTGTGTTGTTTAACAATTTATGTATCTATTTGTATTAAAATAATTAATTTCAATGTGAGCACTGGAACCAACCTGCTGAATATCTTGATTTTTTATTGATTTTGTGGAAATAAATCCATAAAAAAACGAATGAAATGAAAGCTGCAGCAAATCTGCGAGGGTTTATAATCCACTGTTTTTTTTTCTCTCTTGCGTAAAAAAGAGAGACGATAATACTGTTCGTTAAAGCTACTACAGTACCCGTATTCCAAATCTCCGTGACATTTACGCTGGCGTGAATTAACAAAATTTTGTATGGATATGTGTATAGCGCCACTATAGAATGCTTCGGAAAGCTCCGCAGCCCAAAAAAAATTTTGTTAATTTACGCCAGCGTAAATGTCACGGAGATTCGGAATTGGGGTAGGTACAGGATAACCGGTGGTTCAACTGTCACTTAAATTCGATGGAAAAGTTTTACAGAATTATGACTAACGGATGGTAATAATCGCAACCCCTTATAACGCTTTTCTATGCCTGTTGTTCGGAAGGTTTTGCTCCTAATAATACTTTAAGAAAACTATGTATATGTTTAACATCAAATAATGAATTAGCCAAAACTTAACCATTCCATTATCACACAAATCAAATTTCTGCGTTGGCATCTTAGTAAATAAAGTTGAGGGAATGTTTTGATAAACAGTCTACCTTATTTGTAGGTACCTTACTATGTATTTCGTTTGACAAGACATTACGTAGGTACTTCAATTTATACAAAGGTACTGATACACTGTAGAGAGCTATCTAGTCAGAAAAGGCACTATCTAGGATAGTCTAATGGTATAGAACCAACGATTTTTGACGCTGTCATGAACTCAATGGATTCGATTTGAATGGTAAATTTTTAAATATAGACCACAACACACTTCTACTGCTACCATAAAGGCGTAGTATGTGCGCCATTTAAGTGGTCAAAGAAATGATGAGTAAAAAATCGATTTAAAATAAAATCTGTTGAAGAATTACTCAGAATAAAATAAAATTTAAAAACAAAAATACCTACGTTGAAAACGATGTATGTGTAGGTATACACTGCAGAGCTGAGTTTTTTTTCTAGATCTAACCTGACCTAGAATGTTTTAAATAAACTGGGCATGTTAACACAAAGAACTTTTATGATGAACGTCAATGTCCGTTGGTCATAAAAACCGTAAACATTGTACAATATTGGTAGAGCTAGACCTTTCTATCTAGGGCTTGACAAGTAATTTGCTTAACAATCAAACTACCCGGTCTCCTTATTTCGTCATTCGGATCCGACATAATGACCATTATTCTGAAATGAAAAAAAGGCGATTGAGTTGCGTCATATCCAATTTTTATTGAGACTTTTGACATTTCTGTATTCTGAAAATGTTTTATCCAATACATTAGATGCGTAACTACTGGCAACCGATTAAGTTCTAAGCATGAGCTTCTTGCGTTGAGTTGGAACGTGAATTTGAGAATACCAGTCAATATCTTTGGTGGCTGAACATTTTGAATTCAGCTGTTCACAATATTTATCCTAGAACTAGAATGATTTCTTGTAGTCCGACAAGAATTGTTTTTTTACACATAACGTCGTTTCCCGAAGGGGGTAGGCAGAGAGTACAGACTTCCATTATTTTCTATCCAAACAAACCTCTTTCGCTTCCTCCAAACGCATTATATTCCGCATACATGCTCTTCTATTCCTTTTGCTCCTGACTTGGCCCTCCATGACGGGACCAATATGTTCGGACCATGTCAATCGACAAGAATATTTCCCACATAATAATACAGGGAATACCCGACGATACCCGGTTTAATATCGGATCCGACAGAATTCCAATGGGAACGGGAAGTAAACTGCTTTTTACACGTAAAAACACCAAGAAGATTGCTCTAGCTAGATCATCTCTACAGTTTATTAGTATCTTAAGGTTATACTTACTATTTATTTGTAGATATTCATCTATTCATTTGAAGTATTTGAGTAGAAATAATAATACCAGCAACAATAATAATACGAAGTTTGATAATGAATCAGAGATCATACCTGGCGCCTTATACCATGTTTTGTCACCAAATGTGATGTGTAGTAGTAGAACTTCTAGTTATTATTATTAATTAATAATTAAGTATTCATAAGTTAACACTTTGTGAACTCAGTCGCCGTTGTGAAGCGATACACCCCGGGACTTAGTTTGTTTCTAAAACCTATAATTATTTTAACAAGATATTAAGTACACAAACCTTTGTGTTATACTTTGTGTAAGTGTCATAATAATTTATACGTAAAATCAACATCACTCAAAGGCCAAGTAAGTATTGTGTACGAAGCTAATGTAAACAATTGGATATTCGGCCTTGGCTCCACTTTCTTGTCTTCATTTTGTTTACCTTCTCTGTTTTCAAGACATTCGAGCCCTTTCCAACGCAAATATTCTAATGTTATTAATGCTTATAATAATTTAATACTCTCTCTAAAGACACAACATAATATCGTTCAAGTAAACTTACTTCTTGTATCAACTTAATCATAATGATTCAGTGTGTTTGTTGTTCAATTAAAATCAGTATTTATATTTTATTTTGTTTATACGGAAATAACCATTGTTTTGCTTCACATAATATGGAGTGTTAGAAAAATAAGGAAAATATTTAACAAGATTTAATCGCTTATTTTTATTCAGTATGACACAAGGAAGTCCACGGGGTTGACTTCGATGGTAAGTCGTTCCAGAGCCATCCGGATTTTACAGCGATTATTTTCGATCTGGATGATGTAAATAGATTACCTTATATCTCTTCACGGATTTTGTTATCAATCTATTTATTTATTTTTTTATATCTCTGGACACTCTGTTGAGTGATTTGTGACTAAAAAAATTTTCGACTTACAGGCTTGACCTCATGTAAAAATAAATAAGGAGTCTGCAATTTGTGCTACTACGAATTATTTTATTTCCATAAACATGTTTTCGGGAGCGACTACTCCCTTCCTCAGATAGACAAAGACTAAAGAATATAAATAAATATGAGATATTTTACAAATTAGTTAAGTATATGAAATAAAAAAACAGCATTAAAGTAAGGGTGAACTTATGAGAACTTTAAAAAAATAACAACTATACAATTAGGGATTGCAATCCGGAAAACCGGATCCGGTAATCAGGCGGATCCGGCATCAAAATGCTCATAACAGATCCGGCACAAATTAACGGATCCGGAGATCGGATCCGGTTATACATATTTAGTGATTTTTCGACATATTCAAGGCGGACCGGACTCGAATCCGTATCCCTATCGATTCCACAGGGTCATTGTAGGTAGCCATAAAGATAAGAAGAGAAGAGGAGGCAAATACGTCACACTGAGCACAGTGTAATGCTGGTTTTGCCTTCCTGTGCCCAAGGTGGAGTTTGCTAGTGTTGACTGATTGTATTGATAGTATTGACTATCGAATGAAAAGACATATCTTAGAAAAATGGTGAGAGCATTAAGCAATAAAATTACCCAACAAAAAATATATTAACCTATTTAAAAGCAAAACTATTGGGATTATTGTCTGGTATACATTAGATTAGTTCGGCATTCTGTCATAATGTGTGTGTTATTCAAGGATAAAATAAAGAATTTTTCAAACACTTATTCTCGATATAGGAGTGTCTCTGATTATTGCCGGTTATAGGTATTACTTTTAGGACTTTTAGGATGCACATCCATCTCTTTAGTGTTCGTCCAAGGATCTGTTGGTTGATGTGATTTCATCCTCTTATAATTACCAGAATCCGTTCTGTTGACGTGATCATTCCAGTAATGCCTTCTATTGCTACCCCATTGCTTGACGTTCTCGATATCGCAGATGTTCGAATCCGGGGTTTCTAACTCTGCCTCGAATGGTTTATTCCACAATGGGTTGGAGAGTTTTCAAGAATCTTTATTTTCGTGGTGTCGGTTCTCTGAGAATCTTTCTTTTCAAATCATAAGCAGGTCAAAATAAATATTTTCGTTAAATTTAAATTTGACTTAATAATACATAATCCAATTTGTAATTTTATTTCTTTTGAAACTAATTTTTTATTGTTTTTACCATTTAAAAGTAGTCATACCCTAATTAAATTAATTTCGTGTATGTGCTGTTTTATTTTTAGCCTTCATTATTGTTAAAAACGTCCATTAACAAGGTTATTTCAATCCGGTCGGATCCGATCGGATCCGGCCGGATTGACGAAAATCCGGTTGGATCCGGCCGGATTCAAAATGAGACCGGATTGCAATCCCTATATACAATGTAAAAGTAACTTATTATGAGCTAAGGAAAGATAACAATAATTAATTCTAAAGAACATAGAACTAACTTTGAAAAGAAGGTTGGTATGTACAGAGTAGGATATTGGTTTAACATAAAAAGGTACTGTTTGACAATATGTAAGAATAACGGAAGCTATAATAATTATAATATCAAATGAACTTTTGATACAGTGATGACGTATTGAAAGAGAAAGTATTACAAGAAAAAAAATAACAATATTTAAAGACAATGTGTAGATAACGGCAGGTAACTTTATGGGTCTATTGTTTAAAGCTTAACAATAAAAACAACAGGTATGATTGGCGGTGGTCTCTTTGGCAGACAGGAACAAACTTGAAGATTCGTTCAGTAGGGCTATTCTCGTAATCAATCGCTTTTAAAAATCACTTAACGATAAGATTAAGACACGATCGCAAGCAGTCGTATTCACAAAACTATCGGAATCTAATCTTAAATCCTATCTTGAACTGGATCGTTTTCATACTGATATTTCAAACATAACGAATTTTCAAAATATCTACTAGATATCTTGTTTTGTGAATACCAATCCGCCATTTTATGATTGTCAATCAAGATAAGAACATATTAAGACCGCTACGAGAATAAGGGCACAGATCTGAAACAAAGAGATTTACAGAGGCAGTATCGTTCAAATCAAATGTTTATCTTTTTAATTTCATTTAGCAATGGTGAGCTTTCATACAAATCTAGTTTTTCATTATGAACTACTACCAAGCACCCTCGGCCGAAACTATCAACAGTTTAAAGGCTCGAGTTTGGCATAATTTGTAGTGTGCTTTCATAAAAGCTAACAGTTTTTACAAAATATCCCATTTTACCAAAAAACCAATACATGTTTTTTAATTTTGTTTATTTTGCAGGTAGATAAAATAGGAGATATCAAATTATGAGTTAGCTTAAAGTGACCACCCTTTGAATTGTTGCAATTTAGAAACTTTTATATATTATATATCGCTAGTTCTTTTTTTCCACTTGATATTAATTGTCAGGCAAAGGTAAAAGAAAAAAAAAGAAAGTTGCGCGGAAAATAAGAAAATTTCAGAAAAATTAACCTAGGTACATTTCTAGGTACTTCTTAGTACTTAGTAACCTAGGTACTTAGTACATTTGAAAATATATAATTTTAAATTTTTTTTTAAATTTTAATCGACGATTAAAGTTGTATGATAGTCTGTGCGATGAACAGAACATGCTCTGCAAACACAGTTTAAAAAAGCCTTGGTCGGATTCAAACTCGTCTGTCGGGAAAGCTAGTACAATAAAAATCAACAAAGATGTTTGATAGATTTATTGTAATAAACTTATAAAAAATATGAAATAACCAATTTTCAATCAGTGCTACTGTTGGTAGACGAGATCAAAAACACTCGAACTCTATATAAGAATATATTTTTTTTATTAATACCAAAGTCTACACAATATGAGAAGAGGTTCCTTCATCACGTAGAAAGGTCGGAGACATTTTTATACCGCAAGAGAAGAAATGCAAATAATATTTCAAGAAGATATTACGGAGAGAAATAATATTGTAGCACGTCTGAGTGGGGGCGAGAGATGCATTGCGCTTGCTGAAGAAACTTCGCAATTGGAAATGTTTCAAATAAAACTTTTATTGAGGTTTCAAACTTAATACAATATGACATAATGTGGGGAAGATAATATTCGTAAATACATTTGCACTCCGCAGGGAGATATTAAAGAAAAATGATTGGACATTTAACTTGAGAGGTTTTTCTTCTTTTCAAATAAAATGGAAATCCGCGGAAGTTCATAATGGCGACCTACCGCACTGCTATAGGCGCCTTGATTATATTTATAAGTTTTCACTCGACTCCGTGAATGTTTGGGTAGAGGACATTCTCTCCTTTTAGACGGGCCGTTTTCGGGTCTTATGAAAAATAAAAGTTATTACCCTGAAAAAGTCGTATCAAAAATTCGTACGCAAAGTGAGTGTCGGGGCTTTTAGCTGTCGTGATTTATGCATCCTGTAGCTCGAGCCCTAAGGGATGGAGGGAGGGACGATATTATTATTCATATTATATTATGAACCTGTTATTATTGTTGTGCTACCCTCTCTGGGTACTATTTGGAGGTCTTTCATCATATTCAATAATAATTAACCTTACTGATTAATGAGTTATTGTCTTTTCAAGTATAGGTAACTATATATTGATTCTATTTTTTTTGTTGATTATATTACTTATAGATCTTCGATGTTTTGGGCAGAATTATATTAGGCACTTACTTACTTTACGAGTCCGGATTGTCAGACCAAAAACCTCCAGTGCACTTGTTGTAGTCGCTGGCCACGTGTATGGCCCTGTCAGTCTGCATTCTTGAGCATTTCTTGGGGATGGAAGGAGCTTCTACGTAGATTGAGCTATTATAATAGAGGGATCGGCCATCCCTGGAAAAGATATCATACCGGATACCGGGAGATCTTTCCACCAATCAAAACAACCTTGTTATAATCCAAATAACGGTAAAATCCCATGCCATCTCTAGAATTCGAACCGGCGACCCTAGTTGTGCTGTGGCGAAGCAATAGGACCCCGGACACCAGTTGGGTGGCCTCAACTGCCAAGTAATTTGATAAAATTATTTCATAAGCGAAATAATTAGACATCACTATTGAATTTAATGAGAACCTTTGTCCAACACCACGTGTGACCTTCAACAAACGTGAACGTTTTGATGGTTTATCCGTGGTGATGTCGTGAGTTCTGCAATGTTGTGTCAAGTTAAAGATGATGATGAAGATATTGTTGATAACACGCATACATCGTTTGTAGGGTAATTTCTAGGCATTTCCCCTTTTAGAAACACATCATGTATAAAACTATCGGACGTAGAAATTGTCTATTTGGCTAACACCGAATGACCACATGTTTGATTATCATTAAAAATTGTATTAAACTTCTTATTTTGTTCCTGCTTAATTTCATTCAAGAGTATCTCGCATCAGTTCCGCTGTGACTTGTAGCAAAGTGTTGACTCCATAATGCTTTTAAGAAGCGTTTTTCACCACGAATAATTATTTTTACAGTCGTCGGCTCTGTTATATTTTTATTATTTAGCGTAATAACTTGGAGAGTAGGTAAACTTTGTCTATTGTCCGTTATAATCCACGTAGGTACCTACTCGTTGTGTTCTTACGTAATGCCGTGTTAAACAAATTTAAGCTTTTGTGTTAACTTTCACCAAATCCGAAGCTTTAGAAAATTTAAAATAATTGTTGTGAACCTATGCAAACATACTTGTATACATCACTCTTCAACATTATTCAAGGAAAATTTTGATCTTGTGATAATTCTACAACAACTGTAATATTCTTTTCTGCATAGTGGATACGGTTGTTTCCTATTCCTTGTGATTTAAGGGGCGTCCATTAATCACGTGAGCTCAAAAGAGGGGAGGGAGGGTCTGGAAAAAAATCACGAAAGATAACGTAGGGGGAGGGGTGGTCTACTAATAAAATCACGTGTATTTATTTTTTTGAAGAATTTAAAGAAACATAGTAACACACACAGAAATAAAAAAAAACGACACCTAACTTTATACTAAAATAAGTACACGTGATTTCTGGGGGGAGGGGGGGGGTTATTCTGAAACATCACCAATTATCACCAGGAGGGAGGGGGGGGGTCTAAAAAGTTGCAAAAAAAATCACGTGATTAATGGACGCCCCCTTACGATGGTGGTTTGCTGGTCTATCTCCATCTAAGCTTCTTCTTCTTCTTTCTATAGATCCTGGGGATCTATTTGTGCTGCCGCCTGTTCCTCCTGTGATGTCGACTGCCAGCTGTCTCTCCATCTCTTTGGGGGTCTGCCTGGGAGTCTGCGTCCTTCGGGGTTTCCTTGAAGGTCGATACGTGGAAGTCTGTCCTCTGACATTCTGTTTACATGTTCATTCCAGTATCGTCTTCGTTGTCGTCCCCATCTCACTGTCTCTTCCGTCTTGCACGTGCTCCGGATATCAACATTTCTAACACGGTCACGCAGCGTGTTTCCAGTTATATATCGGAGAGTTTTCATCTCTGAAGCTTCCATCTAGGCGTTTAAATTGTGTTGATAGTCTTGCGGTTACAACGCCGGTATACGTACTTTTCGTAGCGGAGGTCGTGCATGGGTTCGATCCCAGGTGCCGACCATCTTCATCTCCACGACACAAGCTTTATGTAGGTAGTTTATTGTGAAAGATTCAAAGATTGTATTTGTATTCACTTTGATTGGGCATAGATTCATAATATAAAAAAATTTAGGCAGAATTTTTTTATTATTGCTTTTTTTTTTAATCTTTCTTAAAATATGTCCAAAATACTGTCGAATACCCAAAATGCGCTCTATGAGAATATTTTTTAATATGGTTGATTTGTAAAAAAAATCTCATACTTTCAATCATCAGCAATGTCTTAAACGACAACAGCAGAATAATCTCAAATAAAATACCGTAGCAGTGATTAAATCTTAAAAATATTATATAAGACACACCATTTTTAATGCAATTATTAAATTATTACTTCAAAGACATAATACAACGTTTATTTGTTAGGTTTTTAATAAAAAACACCCCGAAGTAACAAGATTTTACAGAATATCGTATGCCGCACCTACTCTTTTTCTTCGATTGATGATGAATCTTAAAAGTCCAAAAAAAGATCTTCAAAGTTATAGGTACCTATACAAAAAGCCAATAAGATACCTAAGCAAAGAACTTTTTGAATTGAGCGGCATGATGGATGTACGCCGCGCCGTCTGTACTACTTGTTACAGTGTGTAAAGGTTGGGATGAGAGTTCAGGTTGCCTGAATTCAGGACCAGATTGGCACAGAGATGCCCTGGTTTTGTTGCACCCAACACCCTTAACGTCAGGGGGGTCATGACCCCCCTCCCCTTGGGCTGGGACCAGGCCTTTACTTTGAAGTACAGTACTTACATTTATTAATAAAATGCCTACTTTTCTATTATAATTATAAGTTATTGTGGTTCATGACCCCCCCCCCCTGGATCATGGAAAAGACCTTTTTTTTAGGAAAAGGGTAGTTTCCAGACAGCAAATTTTGGAAATGTCTAAGTCCTAAATTTATGTTTTCATATTTATTATCATTTTTATTTTTAATGTGAACATTTTATTGGTTTTTAGTTTACAAAAGTGTGAGAAATATTCTATTCTATTATATTAAAATCAATTATTTCTATTCTATTCTGTTCTGTTCTGTTCTGTTCTATTCTGTTCTGTTCTATTCTATTATATTCATTCAGATAGTTCAGATGTGTAAGATCACAATGATCTAGTCCTGTAAAATCGCATAAAAATTCATAAATATTTGGAACTTTGTGCACAGGAATAGAATAACACGTACTACGCGTAAATATGACAATTATATCTACATAATATTTTAGTCCGTTTATTTATTTATTTATATTTTTGAATCATCATCAATCGTAGAAAACAGACCTTAAGGTCAGATATTAATATGCGAAAAGCCGCGCAAAATTCCAGAGAGCGTTCTTAAATATATTTAACTACATAAGCTTTGATATATTTAAAGCTATTTAAAAAACTCTTATTTTTTTAGGATCTTCATACTACGTTTTCAAAAAAGACAGATGCCATCTTTTGGAAACAAAATTACTCATGTAAACGTTGAATGGAATCTTGGTATTACGGTATGAAAATGTAATAAAATAATTGGAGATTGATTTGTTATACATATAAATGTTATTCAAATCTTATTATTCTCAATAAACAAAGATTTAATGAAAAAATTTGCAAAATAATCCTCCATTTTGAAATCTGACACATTTTAGCAAATTTATGGCCACAGTTTTTTTTCAAACTGTCGTAGACAATGTAATAGATAAGTAATTATGTAGGTACCTGAGAAAATTATATTCTAATGTAGATAAGTATTAAATAATTTAGCAACAATTGTTGAATCATTTTATATTCCTGAAATATAAATAATGTTTAAATCTTAAAATCATTGTTGAAAAAGATAAATCTTAAAATCATCGTTGAAATTGGTATGAACATTCCATAGACAAACTGGCCGGTAACAGTGATAAATTAGATCATAAGGTACAGTGAACTTGACAGAATTGTTGAGAGAAAGAAATAAAATTGTTGACAATAATTGAGAATCTTTAAATTAATGTCTTCGGGATTTTAATCAGTTTAATAAAACATTTGTTTTATCCACATAATATTTGTATTCCAATTAATCACACTCAACAACGGTATTATATTGTATCTAAATTAGTATGTAAATAAACTCAAAACCACTTTAGCATAATTACCTTCAATTCGTTAAAAAAAATATTCATAGGGTGTCGTATACTAAGTATCGTCTTAATCATCGTGTTAAAAGAAGTATTCTTCAAAGACAGCGGCCAGTAAGAGGTTTGATTGGAAGCCTTTCTTGACGACCTTCGAAGGTTTGTAACAAATCATTCATCCTAGAAAAAATACAACATTATTATGATACGACATATAATATCATTCCATCTTCCACATAATTTACATTATGTAATATCATGTAGGTACATTAATTAAAGTTATAGTAGGTATATAATACATCTATAAGTAGCCAAAATCAACACTCTTTTTATAACAGAGATTTTTTTGAAGTATTTAAATGAATAAGATCACAATGAAATCAATAAGAAAATCAATCAGAAAACAGACGTTAAGGTCAGATATTAATATGCGAAAAGCCGCGCAAAATTCCGTAGAGCGTTCTTAAATACTCTTTGATATATTAACTTTAATATATTTAGCGCTATTTAAAAAACTTTATTTTTTTAAGATCTTCATACAAATTTTTCAAAAAAGACAGTAAGCCATCTTTTGGAAACAAAATTACTCATGTAAACGTAGAATGGAATCTTGGTATTACTGTATGAAAATGTAATAAAATAATTGGAGATTGATTTGTTATACATATAAATGTTATTCAAATCTTATTATTCTCAATAAATAAAGATTTAATGAAAGATTTTGGAAAAATATTTCCTCCATTTTGAATATTGACACATTTAAAAAAATTTATGGCCACAGTTTTTTTTCAAACTGTCGTAGCCAGATAGATGAGTAATTATGTGGGTACCAGATAAAATCATATTAAATATTAAAGAAAATGTATTAAATATTAAAGAAAATATAATAAAGCTAAGGTAATAAAATATATTAATGAAGATTTAATTTGAAATTTGTATGAACATCCATAATAGCAAGAATTGGATGGTAAAACAGTTTGCGTAGTGTGTACTTACCCACATCTAAATCTCAAAATATTACCAGAATATGAATTCACGAAACTGTATCGAGCTCAAAATTCTTATGTAGATAAATGCAAACTTATATTCTCTTACCTTTTACTTATTTTATTTAATGTTACATTCATCACAAAACAAGGTGGGTAATATTTTTGGCAGCGTTTCTTGACATATCCAAAATCCTTGCAAGGTTCTGACCTAGAAAAAAACATAATTCATTTAATATATGAAAGCAAAATAAAGTGATTACATGGTTGCAAATATATAAGACAAGATTAGAAAATTTTGCATTTTTCAGGGATTTGTTTTAAAAATACACATTGTGAGAATTTGATTAGAATCAATATTAAGGATTTAGAAAGTATATCAAACTTTTAAGAACTTCATATTATATTAAAGTGTAGTATTTATACCTTTTAAAGATCTTCATAAAATCCATTTAGACTGCATAATGAACCATATTTGATATATGCTCTGCATAAAACCTTCATTTGGAATCTTTCATTATTTGTTTAAAAGTGTAGCTTTTATACCTTTTTAAGATCTTCATTAAATCCATTTAGACTGCATAATGTATCAGGTATTATTATTTCAGATAGACTGCAACTCCATGCCTAGAAAACAATATTACAAAACATCAAAATCTGTCAAAGTTTAGTTACAGGAGAGACAGCAATTTCAAAGTATCATATTTTATATACCCATATTTTTACAATTCACAACTAAAAACTTCATGATAGGTAAAAATCTTAATAATTAAATATAGCTTAGGTACCTACTTACAAAAATATTTCAATATATTAAAAAACTTACAAAATTTTTGAAAATAGAATTCCTGTTGTTTTTGTTTGGCTGTCAGAATAACAATAATTGACAGTAGGTTACCATAGACGAACTTTTTAATATGTAATTTTTTGTCTTAGCTTCATAATATGAAAACAAAATAAGAATGATTTTTTTAATAATTCTTCTTCACATTTAAAGTGGTTTTTTGTGTGTTAAATTTTTTTTTAATAAGTCGAAATATTTTAAGAGACCATTATATAAGTAAATCAAAAATATACATCATAAAATAATTTAATAGTACCTAACTGTGTTGAATTATATTATTATCTTTGGTTATCCATGGATGGTTGATACTTCACTATACCAATACGTCATATTTTGTTGTCAAACAAAAGGTTCGGATCGATATCGTCGATTATGAAAAATATAATTACCTTATTTTCAATTGAGTTTAATGAAAATAAAACTGGTAAGTCATCAATTGATTAAAATATCTGTAAGCCTATGCCGTAACTTAAAACATTTATGAGTTGCTAAAACAATTGCAGAATAGTAAAGTTATGTTATAAGGCGGGAATTAGTGTCTTACCGAAATCACAAAATTAATTTATTTTGTTGATATTTTTTTCAGGTTCCTGAGGCAAACGTGTTTTCAACGAGACTAATTGCTTTCATCCCACCTTTTTGACATAGCAGTACATACTTCTAAGGATCAAATTGATTGATAAAAGTGCATTTCTAACAAAGAAACTCATTGGTTTAATTTTTGCAAGACAATATGGTAAGCTACCTATGTAAGAATTTCATTAATTATGTTTCTTGGATTTCTTTATGTGTATTTTAAATCAGAAACTTTATATTGCAGATCCATGTTAGAGAACTCATTCAAATTTCCCATTTAGTTGAGAAGGGAAACAATTATATTGAAAAAATATTCAATGGCTGCTTATGGGATGTAAAGAAGATTGACCATAATCAATAACAGTGTCTTGCGGATGCCAGCGATTTTATCAATTTTACCACATATCACTATAAATAAGTTCTCAACCCGTTAGAAGCATATCAGCTTCATATAGAGCCTAAATGTATCTTAAACCATATTATTAACCACTATTACCGCAAAGGATTACTCTGTAATGGTGAGCAATGCTTAATTTTGACAGAAAATAAATAAATAAATATAAAAACGATAATGCTTCTGGCTCGACACAACACAAGCTGACACAATAGTGTGTTTCTAGCACATAGATTTTCATATATTCTTCGTAGTAAAAAGTGAAGCCGATTTGGCCGGCAATTTTGACAGTACATTTATAAAGAAACTTAAAAATGATCTAATTTCACTTATTTCAACGTAAAAATATGTTTTATTGTAAAAAACACGAGAAAACTACTGAATAAATATACGCTGTACCACATTCTTTTGGGAACCAAACTGTCAAAAGTTGCAATATTTAGGCTTCACTTTTGAACGCGAGTCGGGATTCTAGGTTATTGTATGGATTTCTGTGTTCTAGCATCAGATTTAAACTTTAAATTTTTTATTTCGGTTATGGAATAAAAATGATATAATACTTTTGGGTTAAGAAGTGAATAACTAATAGTTTTTTTTATAACGGTGGGTCGGAATATCTTTTCTGGTTTCCATTTGTTTAAGAGAATATTTTTTTACTCTGCTAGATCTAACAAAAAACTTTGAGATTATACATATTATGTTTCAATTGTTGATTTTATGTTTTATGAATTAAATAATGATTGGACAAAAAATAAACAAAAATTCTTTCATTCATTTATTCATACCCATAAATAATACTACTATTTAAATGGTTCTACGTTGAACAACTTGACATTTTTCAGAAGGCAATAACTTACATTTGAATTTGTTTCCTATGTACATTTTGGTTCAATTTTTTTATATTTTTAATAGATAATGGCATTTATCAATAAGGATAAGAAGAAATACCTAGATTTGGTATTGATATACCTGCATTGATCCATTGAAAATTTCCTTATATGTAACTTCATATATTTTTTTAAATTATATTGTATTGGTGTAGTTTTGTTTTGATTCCAATGCCTTTCTCAAAATGACACTAAATAGTTTTGCCTAATTGCCACATAATTTTTCACCTATAAATAACATAATAATAATACAACGTCTATTGACGTCAAGTGAGTATCTCAGTAGGTTTCGAATCCTACTATGGGCTAAGTTGAACCACCAAAATAGAGAGTATTGTTAAACTATGAAGGTGAGTTTATTTGCATAATCAAGTTGATTTTTATCCGCTCTGTAATAATCTACTAGATGTTGTTACTTGCAACTTGACGTTATAACACACCAACCATTGATGTCAAGTTAGATGCAGAACTCTTCAACAATTTGCGGCGATTATTTTGAGTTTGATATATCCAGATATGGAAATGAAATAAGTACCTGTAGTCAATATTTCATATACAGGATATTTTATTATTTCAATTATGCACCTACTTGAATAGTTTTTTTTAAATATAAGGAATCTATAGATATAGCTGGAGAGAAAGAGTGGTAAACATTGCTGCCAACTATTCCTAGGATTATGACCAGAGAAAAGACGTTGCGTTACAGTTTTTACTTTTGTCGTTGCAAAGCATAAGGGCAGCATTGTTATTATTATGTTTATGGCATCCCATCCCTAGAGGGACGATTTGTGCCAGACGCAGCATTGTATTATGAGCTTATAGTTCACTACAAGTATTTCAAGCATTCTATTAAATGTCAATTGTGGGGTAGGTGTAGACTGTAGAGAATATATCACCACACTACGAATTTGACTCACATGTCTCTCACAGTTATTCTATTTTTCATAGATACAAGCCGGTTTTATGAGTAACTCACCAATTAAAATTGTGATTCATGACAAACGTTACGTAGATTATCTCTATATAATAATTTAGAAATGTTTTTTTATTTGCCTTTGACAATACTTTAACCGTATATGTGAACATCACGCTCAAAATACAAATGCTAAGATAGATATTAATATGCCCAGAGCAGTATAAAATGCTGGAGAAGGTTCTTAAATACAATTTGCTGCATTAACTTTAATATATTTAGAGCTATTTAAAAAAACTGTACTTTTTAGGATCTTCATACAAATTTCTCAAAAAGACTTTTGGAAACAAAATTACTCATGTAAACGTTGAATGGGATCTTGGTATTACGGTATGAAAATGTAATAAAATAATTGTAGATTGATTTGTTATACATATAAATGTTATTAAAAGCTTATTATTCTCAATAAATAAAGATTTAATGAAAAAAATTGCAGTTTGACAGATACAAATCACCCTCTATGGGTGGGTTGCCCAATTAATATCAAAGCAGGCAATGTATGTAGCTAAGATTCAAACCACAGAGCTATCTCTCTCTGTATGAAAACTTGCAAATTATGTCGGTAGGTTCGTATAATATTTTTTTTATTATTATAGACCTCCAAAAAAAATAAAATATTATACGAACCTACCGACATAATCAGTATATTTATATTATCTGTGGACATAATTTGCAAGTTTTCATAGAGAGAGCTCTGTGGTTTGAATAGGTTCGTATAATATTATGAGGTCGGTAAAACAAAAATTGTAAAAGTGTCATTCTTCTTTTTCTGTGCTTATGTCAGTTAAAGTGGTATGTTAAGCAATGGGATGCTAGACTAGAATCTGTTTAATTACCTACCGATCAAGCCTGACAATCGGAATCAAAAACGTAAAGCAAGACGGGTATAAGCTAGTAATATAATATTCCACAGCTGACAAGTGTCAACAGATATCAATACCTGCGTGGAATGGCAATTAGATCAATTATATGCCGTCGCCAACAAGTGTCACAGCTCTTCCACCTGCCAGATGTAAGCGGGAATAGGAGCGTGAAGTGGGCAACCCAACTCATTTAAATACGGATTACATGTTTACAGGACTCACTGGACATTGGAGACATTTCCAATCGCCAGGAGAAACACACATCTGCAATATACATTAGAGATAAAATCTGTGCAATGGTGAAACTACCTTGTATGATGAGTCACACACAAACACATTTTTCATCAAGACCAACCTAACATCAGTGACGAAATTGAAATTTTTGATGTTAAAGCTATTTTGAATGAAATTTATCAGTTCATCAAATAAAAATACTAAAAAGCACATTTTTAGTGAAAATTTTCACATCACTGGTTATTTAATGAAACCACGAGGAATTCGCTTGTATAGACACTTCTCTACTGCAATCTTAATCTACCCTTACGAGAAGCACACACACTCTCTCTTTACACCCCATTTAGGAGCATAGGGAGGCTACAAGAGCTCCACTGTGCCTGACCTTACGCCATCAAAGGAGGGACACCGGATGGAGAAACCTCACCTGAAACCCTACCCCCCCCCCCTGATCGTGTCCATGCGTTCAAAGCCTATATCTTGCACCTTTTCTGACCTTACAAGGAGAGCAACTATATTTATATCTTATCCAGTTGCTTTTTTATCTGGTCTCACCAACAAGCAAGAGCTCCACCTCAGTTTCTCTTTACTAAAACATGCTATCAATATAACAAATATTAATTTATAGAATTGAAAAAAAGTGTACATTTTCTCTAGGGGTCGAAATTCTCAGTGAATTCAGACGGGGAAATCGCACACAGAGAACGCAACCGTCATAGAATCCTGTCAGAAACTAAACACACGTGTTGACCCTGAATAAATACAGAAAAGGTTGAGGTATATTGATCCATGTTGGTAGTTCTCATGGTCAGAGTTAAAAAAGACAATGTCACGTCCGATACTTTTGGAGGGATCATATGTGGAAAGAATGGGAGACGACAGAAGCTCCAAATTTGTCTCCAAATAAAAATCTGAGTCACGGGACGAGAGGAAGACAGGCTTACTAAAAATCGGAGCGAGTAGAATTATTATTAATCGAGGTCCCTAAAGCGAAAAACCTAGGCGAACAGACCATGGCTGAAACAAGAGTAAGTAACAAGTAGTAAAATAGATATATACGTGTGTTGCAAATTCTTAAGGTAGATATGAACTAGAATTCTGGAGTTTAGAGTAAGGTTCATTGGGAGAAGATAGCTGAATATTCAATTATAAGATAGACGTGGTAGAAAAATTCAGCAATCGGCTACTTGATGTCTGAAAGAAACGGATGTCATGGACTCTCAATATTAGAACACGGATTGATATTCGGATCTGAGAAACCCTTCAAAGTGGCTGTAATCACACAATTTCACATGACTTACAATTAGTTTTATTAGAAAACAAAAATCAATGTTGAGTTAACACAGTTGCACTACGTCCACCACGTGAATAATGGCATAAAAAAAGCTGCTAACCTAGGGTAGCCCAGAACTCATAGTATATTATAACAACCTTTTCGTGTAAAACATATTTTTGCATAAAAATTCATAATTTTACGATTAAAATGAATTTATCCTTGGAATTATTATATAAACTTTAAAATGATATCGACTATTGGAGCTTTTTATTATCTGCTTTAGAACTACATATTATTCAATATTAATCGGTACTTTAAGGGGGACCCACTGAAGTTACGGACCTCAAATTTTACGTGCTTGTGTAGGAGCATAAGACCAACCCGTATACCAAATTTTATGAAAATCGAAGAATTTTTTTTTTCTTTTTTAGCCCTTTTTCTAGAACAAGTGAAATTTTCTTTGGATACTTTAAGAGGGTTCCCCTGAAGGTACAGGTCTCAACATTTTACTGACTCATCGAGGGGCTAACCGTTCTACCCAATTTCAATCAAATCGGATAAGAATTACTATGAGTTATGGGTGCGCACACATTTGGCGTACGCGTACGGGTACGCGGAAATTAAAAAAAAATCGCATTTTTGGAATCTACACCCTCGAAAACGTCGAGAAAATTAATTTCAGCGAATTCTATTTTTTTTTTTTGAAGTCCGATCACAAGACTCGTGTATATTCCATAAACATTTATAATAATCAAAAATTTAATAATTCAAATCTAGAAATATCTATCTTATAAAAATTGGATTTTAAGATGAAGGCCTGACAATGTTATGAGAGAAGATATGATTCCAACTCTCAAGTATGATTGACAGAAATACAAACCAACATTTCAGCGAATGGACAGAGGGGTTTTGCTTAAGCCTTAATTTGAATAAAACAATATTTAACTGAAGACTTCCTCGCTCATTCAAAGCCTCTTCATAATCACATTCTTGTAGATTTTATAGGTGGCGGGCCTTTATCTAATTTAAAGCTTGTGTATTCAGGTACTTGGCTATTTGCGTCATTCAATTTGTATTATAATAATTCCTCGACGATTATAGGTATAAACGATTGTTCCAATTTCTCAACCATTCTGACGAAGATTTTTGTTTCGTAATACAAATATTTTTAATAATAGGCTTTAAAAATCTGTAATAATATAGTGTTACTCATCACTATACAATGAGTTTATTCGACACTTTTTAAAATTGAAAAATATGTTGATTATTTTTAAAGTAAGCGGCATATTTTCTTTAATTAGCGGCTTAAGTGCCCATACAAATGAAGAAAAATTTTAACCTAACGTCTACAATTTCATCGATAAATTATTGTCTATTATTCGCACAGTTCATTTGATCAAGTTTCTTCACAACACATTGGACGGACTTCACAAAGAAAATCAAGAAGAATACATTAATGAGTAATTCACATAATTGGCTAGTAAATATTTGGAAAAATGTATCTGTTAATCTCTTGATTATGATCATAAAACCATCTCTGTCAACTGTAAGTTGGACATAGGCTTTCCCTATGGAAAACTCTCCTTTTTTTCTCTTATCCTCAAGAAAACTCCATGTTACATTTTTTTCACGTTGTTACATTTTGTATTATTTATTCTGTCTGAGAATCTCGGGATAGTTGCTAAATATGTAATCAAAGACATAAAGTTATTTGTACTTAAAGAAATTTCAAATTGTCCACACTTCTCAACACGATAAAGTGAAATTGGGATCCTAAATAATGATATCACTGATTTATAGAATCATATTATGGAATCAAACAATCAATGCCCCTTTCGTATTACTGTCATTCAAGTTTTGCTGCTTGTTAATGATAACTCTGAATCGTGCATCATCAATAACATTTTAACACTGCCAACATTTATTATCAGTTGATTAAGGGTGTGTGCAGGGGTGGCCAAACAAGTTATACAGTTTCACAATTTTCACGTGTAATTTGTATCAAGCGATTATGTTTTGAAGTTGCGTGCCCCAAGTTTTGATTAAAATAATTACCCTTCATAATAATAATAACGATATTTTTATGTTACATAAGTAAAGTGGTAAAGCGTGACTCGAGCTGTGGGAATAGAATTAAAAATATTATACGAATATGAACTCCGGAACACTACAGTACCCCTATTCTAGGTTTTCGTGCCTTATACGCAGGCGTGAAGTAACATAATTTTGTATGGAAAAGTGGACAGGGCCTCTACAGAATACTTTGGAAAGCTCCGCAGACCATACAAAATTTCCGTGAGTTTCTCACTCACGCTAGCGATTGATATTTGGAATAGGGGTACAGAGCACGTGGAAGCATGATAGATCAATACAAGGACAACGTCTAGCGGCAATACTTCCGCATAATAGTTGCCAAGGAAGTCATAACTTTGCACGAGCATGTTTATAACAAAGTATGGGAAATAATATATTAGATTGCGTTTTGCTTTTATACAGAAGAAGAAGCAAACTTTTTAAGGTGAGTTTTTGTTTAAAATTAAACTTTAAGTATGATTTGTGACAAATCTCAAAAAATACATACAACAACAGAACTATTTGATGTAGATTCAATCATCACATATTTATTCCTTAAAATATTTTCTGAGTGCATAGAAACACCTAGGTATGATTGTTTTTATTGTTATTGTCAACGAATTTTTTTTTTATTGAATCGGTATCACTCAAAGTGAACACAAATACATACTTACACTTTTTCGCACAAAGCTATCTACTTAAAGCTTGTGTCATGAAAGAGGAAGATGGTCGGCACCTGGGATCGAACCCGTGATCTCCGCAAGCATCAGTAGGTACGAAAGCCGACGACATAGCCGCCGACTATCAACAATTTATCAGACGATACTTACCTGCGTATTTTTTTATAATTTATTTATACACATCACTCCTTTAGTGGGTGTTTTACGAATCATATTTCGAGTGGAGTTGGGCGAATTATTAGTACGTACTTCACTGCGCTGAAAATTGACAAATAATTATTCTAAACCAATTTTAATTATATAAGATTTTAGGAATGAACCGTACTCTTTAAAATAAAATCAACTATTTGAATAAATGAGTAGGTATGTAGTTATATGAAAATGACTTAAAGTAAATAAGTAATTATGATAAGTTGTACCTATCACACAGATAATTAAAGTGTTTCATGTGTTTGAAGTGTTGATTAAAGTGTAAAATAAATACAAAATCTCTTTGCTTATCTATTATTTAAATAACGAGGTTTAAGCTTCAGTGCTTATTTTTGGATAGACTTTATTAAGTACATAGGTACTGGATGCGCCTTTATGTGGCTTGGTGTGAACCTTCCTTAAGTTCCATCAAGTCATAACTTCCTACCTGATTATTGTTCCAATCCTTAATTACCCTTGTGACAATATTGGAGCAATATTCAGTTCCATTGAATAACTCACCGCATACGCATCATCATTAAATCATATTATCAATCGCATCAAATAAATAAACTTAAATAATCATAATAAAAATAAACACGAGCTCGTGCCGGATTAATCCATAAAATTAAACTAATTACCTAAACTAAAAAGTGTAGTTCAAACTAGTGTGAGGAGAGCAAGAAAAACAAGGGTAAGTCCATATATCTTTCCTCCTCCTTTGTGATCTCACACCGAAGCCATTAAGGCGTATCATACTCTTTTCATATTGAGAGAAGAACACGCAAATTCTATTCACCAATCGATCGCAATCTACCAGAGCAATCCTAAATCCTATCTACAGTCCACGAAATCAACGAACCAGCGCCAACATAAAATCTGTTCACTTCGGCCGGATCATAAAAATTTGGTAACTTAGAAAATCTTATCATTTTAGCTCGATTGTATAATTTCATATTCAATCGAATAAACCGCATCAAAAAAGGATCTCTGTGGATTGTGACGGGTTGGTGAGCAGGTCACATCAATATCATTAGTACTTTTGTTAACAATAATACTGTTAACAATTTATCATCATAGATAGAATATAAAAATAATTTATTCTATAATTGTGTTTCCGCTAGGAAAAAAGAATTGTATCGCATGCCATAGAAGTGTTAATTTGTAGCATTCATTATTATCGTCTATGGATCACATTGTAGAACATTAAAAATACTTATGTTCTATGGTTGTGAAAGTGACATTTCATGTAAACAAACTTGACGTTGACAGCCAATGTCAACAATATTACTAAAGTTATTCGAACTTTGGTTAATAACAAATACCGCACTCATATCATTTAAAGACATTACTTGTTATTAATTTATAGATATTAAACTACATTCTATATTAATATTGCAACATTTGTAATATTATTTATAGTTCTACAATATATTTTCACAACATCGCATACCATCTAAAGGTATATTACTTCTTATTAACATTATATCAAACTACGTTCAATCTTAATATTGCAACATTTTGTAATATTGATATTTCATTCATATATAACAAATAACTTGAACAAGTTTTCTAAATACGTTCAAAATGTCTCAAAGACGCATTACAAATTTAGAAGCTAAAGTGTCAGCAAACCTTTTAAATATTCAAAAAATAGTAGACACTATAGAAAATATTGGGGAAAACCCTAGATTAAGAAAATTGTTCCTGTCAAAGGCTTCAATTTTAAATACAGTAAGAACGGAATTCATAAGAGATTTAGAAACATTAAATGAATTAAAACTGTCTTTAAAACCGCCTGGTGAAGTTGATTACTGTTTGCTTGGGCAATTCGACGAATTGTATGCTCTGATTAAATTAGCGGAGCAAGACTTCACTCAGGAGTTACAGCCTAAATCATTGAAAGAAGTTAAAGATATTAAGGAGGTTAAAGAACTAAAGTTAGTTAGTAGGGTTAGATTACCTAAATTAGAACTTCCGTCCTTTGATGGAAGTGTTGAAGAATGGCCTAGGTTCTATGAAACATTTAAAAATGCAATTCATGAAAATATTGAGTTAAACGATACAGAGAGGGTACAATACCTTACAGGCAGATTATGTGGGAAGGCATTAAAATTATGTCAAGGGATCAATCCCATTGGTGAAAATTATCAGCCACTATGGAAAACTTTGTGTGATAAATATAATGATAATCGGGCTCTTGCCGTATCATATTTAGATCAGTTATGTAAATTAAATAAAATTTCTTCTTCTTCCTCATTGGAAACATTTGTAGATAAATATTCAACATTAATATGTGCCATTAAGCAATTAAAAATTGAAAACTTGTTAGAGTATATATTAGTGCATTTAGGTCTTAAATGTCTTGATGCTTCTACAGTGTCGGCGTTCGAAGCCACACTGAAGGAAAAAGATAAATTTCCCGATACTGAAAAATTTGTTAGTTTTTTGAGGGATCAACAAAGAATACAGAATAGAACGGACATTTATACAATGACGTCGAATCGTCCAATTAATAATTCAAAAAATAAATCACAATATACAGTACCAAAAACATTTGTCAATACATTTGCTAATACATGCCCAATATGTGGGAATAATCATGGGATATATGAATGCGAGAAATTTAAATCCCAAACCGCTGAAAAAAGATATGCCAGTATTAAAAACTCTAAAATCACATTGTGCATAAATTGCTTAAGTGACCGACATAAGATAAAGGATTGTTTGTCAAAAAGCAGATGCAAAGTTTGCAATAAAGCTCATCATTCATTGCTGCATTTCAATGCAGACTCAAGTCCAAAGGAAACTATCGATATTGCCTCACCCACTCGGGAACAATCTGATGGTCATAGACCAAATATTAGTCCAGTCTCCCTGTATTCAACTAGTAATCATGTACCGACGAATACCGTTCTACTCGGTACGGCTACGATCCTAGCAAAGGACGTTAATGGTCATTTTCAAACAATTAATATTTTATTAGACTGCGGCTCACAGAGTGAAATTATTACTAAAAATTGCTGTGCTCGTCTTGGATTTAACTCATTTTCGTCCACACGCACACAAATTTCTGGATTAGGAAATTCTAAAAATAACATTAATGGATTTATTAATTTAAGTATCTCTTCTCGTATTGACAAAAATGCTGTTTATGAAATACAACCCCTAATAGTAAATCGCATCACAGATAAATTACCTACAACATTAATTCCAATAGACAATCTTAGATATATTACAGAGCTTGAGCATCGGTTGGCTGACCCCACGTTTAACATACCTAAGGAGGTGGACGTGATTCTGGGAAGCGACATCTTTGCACAGGTCGTGTTGGATGGAAGGATTCGCCGCTCTCTCAATGAGCCTGTAGCCTTTGAAACCACTTTCGGTTATGTTGTAATGGGTAAAATACCTACTTCCTGCAACTCATCACAAGTCGCACAAACTTTTTGCACATTTGCAGAGAATGATGAGGTGTGCTTATCTCGATTCTTTCAAATAGAAGACATATCTGTCAAACTACCATTAACATTGGAAGAAAAAGACTGCGAAGACAAATATGTTCATACAGTTACGCGCGATACAACGGGGCGGTATCAAGTCGCTTTGCCCTTCAAAAACAATACGGATGTGTTAGGAGAATCATATAAGTTTGCCAAACAAAGATATTTGTCATTAGAGCGTCGTTTATTAAAACAACCAAAATTAAAGCTTGAATATGACGCTATTTTCAAAGAATATTTAGAAAAGAAATACATCTCCATAGTAGAATCAAATAATGAAATAAATAATGCTTATGTTATTCCGCATCATATGGTGATACGTGACGACAAACAGACAACAAAATGTCGAATGGTTTTAAATGCAAGTATGAAAACATCCTCAGGTGTATCTTTGAATGATATTTTACATCGAGGTGAAAACTTACAATCTGATTTGTTCAAAATAATACTCAACTTTCGTTTATTTAGATTAGCCGTCTGCGCTGATATCAAACAAATGTACTTGCAAATTATTGTACAGGAAGAGTTTCGTAAATCCCAACGCGTCCTCTATAGATTTGGAGAAGATGAGGAAATCAAACTTTTTGAATTTAATAGAGTAACTTTTGGCATGACTTGTAGTCCATATTTAGCAATGAGAACAATCAAACAACTAGCCATTGATGAGAGAGATCGATTTCCTTTAGCTTTTTCAATAATAGAACAGGAATCATTTTATATGGACGACCTTGCTGTGAGTTTTTCAACAGTAGATGATGCAATAGTGCAATCAAAACAATTAATTGATTTGTTCAAATCTGGAGGATTTGACTTGGTTAAGTTTTCGAGCAATTCTCGAGAATTCATGAGGTCGATACCTATAACAAATACATCTCAAGACTTTGTAGATTTTAATGAAGCAGATGGTTTGAAGGTATTAGGTCTTAGGTGGATGCCAGCATCCGACTGTTTTACCTTCGTAGTTTCAGAAGACGTACGTCAATGTACAAAAAGAAACATTCTTTCCGTAATAGCTCGTCTCTGGGATGTCATGGGACTGGTAGCTCCAGTCACTCTTTTAGCAAAATTAATTGTAAAGTCCTTATGGGAAGCCGGTATTGGATGGGATGAAATACCACCTCCAGCCATTGTAACATTATGGGAAAAATTCAGAAATGAGCTTCCCTCATTACAACAAATATCAGTGCCTAGACATATAGGAGTGCATAACGAATGTATTATCTCTTTATTGGGATGCTCTGACGCAAGTGAGAGAGCATACGGAGCTGTCATATATGTGCACATCTCCTTTCCTAACACGGGACAAACAGCAATAAAACTATTATGTGCGCGTTCTCGGGTCAGTCCTGTTAGAACGGAGTCCATAGCTCGACTGGAGTTATGCTCAGCATTATTACTTTCAACTTTAATGCGCACCGTTCTGGATGCTTATCAATCACGATGCATCATACAGAATATTTACGCTTTCTGTGATAGCACAATTGCTCTGTCATGGATAAATGCACCACCATCACGATGGCAAACCTTCGTTGCCAATCGTGTCGCTAAAATACAAAATAATATATCATCAGATAGATTCTTTCATATTAGAAGTGCTGATAACCCCGCAGATTGCCTCTCGAGAGGACTACTGCCATCGCAACTTTTATCACACCCTTTGTGGTTTCACGGTCCACGCTTCGCAAAGTTGCCAGTGGATCAATGGCCTCTACAGAGAGTGGATACAATCGCATCCGCCATTGCACCTGAAGCAAAGGTCAATGTCTTAGTAAATATCGTTGATAAGGTTGAATCCTTTTTACCCGCATTAGTTCATAAAGTATCGTCGTGGAGAAAATTACTCCATATTGTCATTTACATTTGTAGATTTGGAAAGTTATTGCCAGGCAATCTTTCTCCTGATCATTATGTTTTCGCAGAAAACAAAATAATCGCAATTATACAACAAACCCATTTTCAAAAAGAAATAGAACTCTTGAGGAAAAATAAACCTCTGCCACCAACAATGGCAAAATTACAGCCATTCATTCATGAGGGTTTGTTACGAGTAGGTGGTAGACTGTCGAATTCTATTCTTGATTTCGACAGAAGACATCCAGTTTTATTACCACACAATGAGCGTACTGTTGAATTAATTATTAATCATTATCATCTAATTCATCTCCATACAGGACCAAACTTATTAATGTCATTATTGCGACAAAAGTATTGGATTCTGTCAGCGCGTAGTTTGATAAGAAAATGTGTTCACAAATGTAATGTTTGTTTCAAGGCAAATCCTAAACCACACTTTCCATTAATGGGAGAATTACCCTCTCACCGCGTTCTAGAAGCAAAGGCGTTCGCTCATACAGGCGTAGATTACGCCGGTCCTCTGTCTATAATTCCATACAGGAAAAGAGGAGTACATAGTCAAAAGGCTTACTTGTGCCTATTTGTTTGTTTGGTAACAAAGGCAGTTCATTTAGAGCTAGCCTCTGATCTGTCCACTGAAGTATTTTTGAATGCTCTTAAGAGATTCATATCTCGACGTGGACCCGTAAGCTGCATTTATTCCGATCGAGGAACTAATTTCATTGGAGCCAAGTCAAATTTGGATGCACTTTATGGTTTAATCCACTCTTCAGATTACAATGAAGAATTTAAAGCATACCTCCTCGAGAATAGAATAAAATGTAAGTTCAACCCCGCTTATTCTCCGCACTTCGGCGGAATTTGGGAAAGTAACGTCAAATGCGTCAAATCTTATTTGAGTAAAATTGTAGGAAATCAACTTCTAACTTACGAAGAGATGCAGACAGTTTTGGTACAGATTGAGGCATTGCTCAATTCTCGTCCCCTTTCTGTGCTTGACTCATCTGACACTTCTGCCCCATTGCCTTTAACACCAGCTCATTTTATTAATTTGACGCCCGTGTCAAATCTACCAATAACTCCAATTAGTGATCGCTCTTTGAATAACCGAAAATTGTTATTAGATCAAATAATTCATTCGTTCTGGAATCGGTGGAGGACTGAATACCTACACACTTTACAAATGAGACAAAAATGGACATCTCAAAGTGAGAATGTCCGCGAGGGTGTAGTGGTTCTCCTCAAAGGGAACACTCCTCCTTTCCATTGGCCATTGGGTGTCATTCATAATCTCTATCCCGGAAAAGATGGAGTTGTGAGGGTCGTTGATGTGAGAACTTCTAGAGGACTCTATCGCCGATCGGTGGCCAATTTATGTCCGCTTCCCACACAATGACCCCCTTTTTTTTCGTTACAATTTAGTTTAAGGAACATAGATTAAGTGATTTTGTTATAGTAATATTATCTCTATGGCATGCGCAGTTCTTTATTATTTAATCCTTCATGGAAACCCAGGTATAATACCTTTTCTTTTTCTTTGTTTTGTTCATTTGTTTATAGAAGAAGTGTCTTTACTTCATTACATTTAGATATTGATTGTGACCTTTTGGGGTTTTGATTTTCTCTTAATTTGTTTAGAAAGGCATGGCCTTCCAACCCCGGGGGCATGGATGCGCCTTTATGTGGCTTGGTGTGAACCTTCCTTAAGTTCCATCAAGTCATAACTTCCTACCTGATTATTGTTCCAATCCTTAATTACCCTTGTGACAATATTGGAGCAATATTCAGTTCCATTGAATAACTCACCGCATACGCATCATCATTAAATCATATTATCAATCGCATCAAATAAATAAACTTAAATAATCATAATAAAAATAAACACGAGCTCGTGCCGGATTAATCCATAAAATTAAACTAATTACCTAAACTAAAAAGTGTAGTTCAAACTAGTGTGAGGAGAGCAAGAAAAACAAGGGTAAGTCCATATATCTTTCCTCCTCCTTTGTGATCTCACACCGAAGCCATTAAGGCGTATCATACTCTTTTCATATTGAGAGAAGAACACGCAAATTCTATTCACCAATCGATCGCAATCTACCAGAGCAATCCTAAATCCTATCTACAGTCCACGAAATCAACGAACCAGCGCCAACAGGTACCTTCTATTAATTAAAATTATCCATTTCTGAAAGTCTCGTCTAATCATTATCCTAAGAACATATTATTTAGGGAATGTTTAATTTTGAAGAATTTTTCATAAACTTAAAAAACACTTTTCATAGAATAAACCATACTCTACCAGACAGCCGCCAGGCCCGTTCAATGTGAGACAGTATTTCAACCCCGAAAATATATTTGAGGTTGAAAACATACTTCGCAAAATCTTAAATGACTGGGTTCGAGCACTGGATTGAGCAGAAGTCTTGGCCTAAGCAACTAGGCTACCAAGATCGGAATATAATTAAAAATAGAGAATCGACGACAAATTGACAGTTACGTAATCTTTGTGCGTTCCCTCCATAAAGCATTGTTAGGGATACAACGATATGAGACCACTTTTCTGCAAATATTATAACAAAACAACTAAGGCAGAGAATGGTCAAATGCTATGACTGATAAAAATTTCTATACAGCATGGAGTCTTGGACTTGTTTTCAATCAATGGTACCTCCAACGAATGCGGCGTATCAATTTGATTAGGCTGACATATTACGTTTATTGACATGGGGCCCTTCGAATAGACGATGAACCGCTCCCTAGGAAACCCAGTGCATAAGAATTATTAAACAAATGTACGGATTCCAGCGTGTATAAAATCTGTTATGCATAGTTCAGATCATAAAAGCCTCCCTTCATATAAAATTACTGCCGAGGTGTGAAGGGAAAGACTTATTAGAGAGTTATGTTCAATAAAATCAAATTTCGTATATTTAGTATTGTCAATAAAGATTACAACTAGAACGTACTCAGTTCGATGTTACCTCGATAATACTTGGTGGTACGTACTTAGTACCTATATAGAGTAATTGCTATTAATTATTATTCAGTATTTCCAATTTCCCTAGAACGATGCGGCTGCGGTTGTCTAAACGTGGGCGAGAGAGACGAAAGGAGAGGAAATTATCCAATTTCTTGATTCTCCTCGTCTTGTGCAAACTAAAATACCACATATTCTCTCGTGATTATAATAATATTTTGATTTCTATTTGCTTTGTGACTACCTCTACGAATCATTAATAAGATATTTATTCAAATAGGTACCTACTTTAAACAGAGACTCTCTAAGAATTATAAGACGAATACTAGGTATAATAAGAAAATGATTTATAAAATTGATATAAACACATGCATACTCCCTTTATGATCGCACTAAAGCACGTGATCGGCAATATTTTCACAAAAAATGCCAAAAATAGAACCTTGAAAAAATCTTTAATAAATCAGATCTCTGAAGAAGATAAAGAGCCTTTCATACTGTGTTACGTTGAATCTTTTCCCAACACATTTACAACCTCATTGTCAATATTATTCGCCAGATCACACGTGTTAGAGCTTGTTATAAAACACCTTAAAGCCTTGAAATAAATCGGCACAATATGTTATCGTTATAGTTATAATATTTTTACCCCTCTTTTTTTATTCGACGACTTTCTTTTTATTTTTTGCAATATGATATTACAACCATCATTATGTAGGTTTATTTGTGAGTAAAACTTAACATAAATGTTCTTTAAATTTTTTTATTTTTATTTTTATTTACCCATCACGCCGTGTCCCGTAAGGGGTAGGCAGAGAGAACGGACCTCCACTCTTTTCTATCCAAGCATACTTCTTTCGCTTCATCCACCGACATAATATTTCTCATACACCCTCTCCTATTTCTCTTACTTCTTACATGGCCTTCCTTGAGGACGGAATCGATGTGTTCGATCCACGTCATTCTCGGTCGGCCACGCTTTCTTACACCTTTCCTTTCAGCCTTATGAATTCTCTTTGTCATTCTGTCTGCATCCATTCTTTCCACATGTCCAAACCATCTCAACTTATTAACTTTCATCTTTGTCACAACACTTACTTCCATACCACATTCCTTCCTAATATTTTCATTCCTTTCCATATCCCATAAAGTTTTTCCACATATTCTTCGTAGAGATTTCATCTCTACTGCATTAATACTACATTCTTCTTTTTTCGTCCATGTCCACGTTTCACAACCATACATCATCGATGGTAACAGGATTGCGTTATGCACTAGTTTCTTTGCTTGTAGTGAGACGTTGTTGTTTCTCATTATAGGTCTTAGTGCACCGCCCACCCTGCAACCAGCAACTTTCCTACGCTCGATTTCTTTTTCACACTTTCCATCCCGACTAAACATGCTTCCTAAATACACATACTCATTCACTTGCTCAAGATATTCATTTTCTACCGTTATTTTGCAATTCGTTCTTGCTTCATCCCTTTCAAATACCAAAACCTTTGTTTTGCTGACATTCATTTTTAGACCGTTTTTTGCACAATTTTCAAACACACTTGACACAAGTTCTTGCAAATCATTTTCACACTCAGCCATAAGTACTAAATCATCGGCATACATAAGCGCACATACTTTTATTCCATTCAATTCAACCCCTATATTTATATCTTTTAACCCACTGACGCAAAAATCAAAAAACAAATTGAACAACCATGGTGACATGACGCACCCTTGCTTCACACCCTTCGTAAGACAGAACTCCGGTGAAACGTGACTATTCACCTTCACACACGCAGTACTATCCGAATATAGCGAAGCAATGCCACGAATCAACCGGTTGTTCACTCCATAGATTGATAGAACCTCCCATAATTTACCCCTATCTACCCTATCATATGCCTTTTCCAAATCTACGAATGCACAGAAAAGCTTCTGATGTTTACTCAAAAGCTTCTCCGTAATCATCCGCAGTGCGAAGATCTGATCGGCACATCCCCTCCCATTCATAAAAGCCCCTTGTGCATCCCAAACTTTAGTTTCAGTTATTTTTCTAACCCTTTCTACTAATATTCTACTGTACAATTTACCCACGTTGCTCAACAAGCTGATTGCACGATAGTTGCCACAGTCCAACCGGGAGCCCTTCCCCTTGTACAGAGGGCAGATAATGGCTTTCCTCCAGTCACCTGGTGTACGGCCTTCCGTCCAGCACAAGTTGAAAAGCTCCAAGCACCACTGAAGCGTCACTCGGCCGCCATACCTGATAAGCTCCGTTGATATCCTATCGCAACCTGAAGCTTTCCCATTTTTTGCTTTCTTAATCGCATTCGTAAGTTCATTCATACTGATTTCGTAACTTTCATCATCCTGTCCATTTATACTTACTTGACACAAACTGTCGCATCCATCCTTAGTTTCAAACAGATCTTCAAAATATTCTTTCCACCTCAAACCTATATCCTTTTCCTGTGTCAGCATACATCCATTTTTATCTTTCAAACAATTCACTTTCTCAATTCACTCAACTCAATTCACTTTCTAAATAACATTATATTATATAATCCGGAAACCTACTCTCGAATGTCGATAAATTGGTTTCTAGAATTTTTATTGTTTTTATTAACTTTTTATCAGTTATGAATTGATAAGGAGACTTTGATAGAGCGATGATCTTGCGGGAGGGACAAGGATGCAGAAGGCGCGAGATATGTAGACAAGAATGAAAAAACATGGAGGATGCCTACGTTCAGGAGTGGGCGATTCAAGGCTGATAAAAAGAGATGATCTTGGTGACAGCACAATATCACAATACTTACATTTTGAGTTGTTAAGGAGTATGAATAGCCTTTATTACAATTGATTTTATTGAGCAGGTAATTGTTGATTTATTTTGGTTTTTTTCATACAAGCTCAGTCATTAAATTTTTGATATTAGGAGAATTATTTATGAAATTTTTTCACTCCTTTTCGAGAGCGTAAAACTTAATCGGGTCTTGGTCTATTGTAATCTTTGCGTCCAATAATCCCTGACATTCACTCATTTCTTCTTGCTCACGTTAGAATCCGCTTATATAATACTTTCTGAAAGTCTTTCTTCTCCCTTTTTGGAACTAAATTATATTTCATTTCATATTAATTAGATATTGCTAAGTGTTTCAAAGTTCATTTTTGTAGTCGATATACCATTAGTTTTCGTATTATTTTTAACCAAGAAAAGTGATAATTTATACCTACATTTCTGTCAACTTCCACAGAAATAGTAGTTTGTGTTGTGAAAGAGACAGACGATCGGCACCGAGGATTTAACCTTCAACCTTTCAATAAGGAAAGTTGGCGATAGAATCGCTAGACTACCAACCACCTCCGTTCGTTCATTTCAAACTATATGACAGTTCAGTTCTAATTATGACGTCATAATCGGCTTTCTCATGAATATTTCGAGATCTGCTAGCGCAAAGTTTTATCATTTGATGTTGAAAAAAGTTTTGGTTAAATATTCACCTTGTTCCCGATAAATTACTTAAGAATTCACATAAAAAATAACTTAAAACACTGGAAGCTTTTTTTTATTGAATGACTTCCTTCAATAAAATATTCCTACGTGAAGTGTCGGTTAATCTGAAGGTAAATAACCTACCTACGTGCGAACTATCTATGTTCTACGACTACGTAAAGATAGGTTAGTCGGTAACACGTAATACGTAGAGCAGGGCTGTCTAACCACTGGCCCAAGACCATACCAGACCAGATATGGCACGTAAATTATTTCAATGACTTAACTATCTCTCTATTTAATTTTTTTTTTAATCAATATTTAGAAGTAACTGGAGGTTACCCAACATCATATTGTGACTTGGTAGCCTGTAGCCCTAGTATAAGTTTTCGTTTATTTCATCGAAAGAGTTTCGAAAATTTTCCATACAAAAATGATCGAACGATTCGATCGTTTGATTTAAGAACACTATTTGCATGTTTATAAGCGCTTATTAGCGTGCAATAAGCTATCGATAAAACTCATACTACCACCACTGTTCTGACGGTTTCGCCATAATAGTAAGCAATGTGACTTTGTCGCCTGTTTTAACGGTCGCGCAATGATAGTAGGTAAACAATAAATAAATTTGGATGAATAAGTACATATTGTGATGTATTGTGCGTCTGTCAATTTTCGATTCGATAAGTAAATCATAGCTATAGGTAGGTACCTACCTTAATTTCTTGTGAACACAAATATAGTGAAAATTTATTTTGCATAAGGACTTATTCAAATTAGTTTACTTATCCGCTCGCTTCAAACAACAGAAATTATCGTATGGATGCCACTGTGTGTATGTATAATTGTATAATTCGTGCATATTACGTCATAGTGTTCAGTATGTATTAAAGGTATTTTTAGTGCCGCAAACACCTCAATTGGTTTTTAATGTACCCCGAGGCAGCTGAAAGGTTGCACAACTCTGACGTAGCTAGTACGTAGATCCATATATGCCATGATGTAAGAAACACGTGACGGTAATCAATCATGAAAATGTAAACATTTCAGTAAATACACAATTTAAATATTCATTCGGGCAAAGCAATTTATATGATAAAATGAAAGATTGAATATAATCAATAAAATAATAATGTATGGAGACTAAATTGCCTTGTAACATCAAATAATAAGGATATTACGTAGCTGATTACGTACGTACATACATTTTATATAGCATCATGCACGTAGAGCCTTAACAATGTGGAGGTTCCAGGGCTGGGACGACGAAAAATATAGGTTTTATGCTTTGATCACATGTGCTGAGTAAACGTGCGAGACAGTGCTGTCGGCCGAGACATGGATATTATGCTATTCTTTCCTAGAAATACGGCGTTGTGGTGTCAAATGACCGCTCTCCAGAAAACCGCACCATATTTTCTAAATACACACTTTCTAGTGAATTTTCGATTTATTACGGCCGTTAAATGATGATAAATCATTTCTAGGAAACCGTAGGATATACGAGTATATCTGCAAAAACCAAACTACTAAATAACACATTTTTCTGTCGAGTGCACTGTCTGGCCCATTAACTCGTCACGAATGATTTCAAACGGATCAATACTAGGCCGAATGCACAGTTTCGCCCATTTACTCGCTTCATACTCGCGATTAAGGCAATACGGCCAGTAAGTGTTCAGTCAATGTTCAACTGGTTTGTATAAAACGTCCAATCATTACACAGCTGGATTATGTTTCAATCGGGTTACAGTCCCACAGTAAATGTACAGTCAGGTCAAAATGTTTGAATTGGAAACTCACACTCAGCGTACAAATTGCAGTTCTTATTTAGTACTCAACCAGTTGATAGTGAGTCGTCAACCAATTTACAGGCAGTGTACGTACAAAGTACATGTACGTAACGTACAATAATAATTATTGTCCTGAAGGAAGAATACAACCTGTAGACAGTAGTGTTAAGTACTGTTTAGTTTATATAAACTGCCTGCATACCGCTCACATTAGTACGTGTAAGTCACATAATATTTGAATCACACAATTATGCGAAATTATTTTAGGAATAATAAAATTCTTTCTTCTGATTACCTGTGCGGTGCTTATAACTAAAGTTCCGCCTCTGATGGATGAGTAGGTGTGTACCTAAAACTGGAAATAAGTAATGTCAATAAAAATATTACACAAAACGAGTGTTTACAATATGATTAAATGAAATCTTTGCGGAGTTATTACTTTTCGTTACATGAAATCCCTTCTCGGAAAAAAATAAACTTGTTAACCGTTGGTACGACCAAGTTACAAAGGTTTCATTAGGCGGAATCATTTATATCATTATTGAAGGTACCACTTTAAATCATGTAAAATATTAGTTTATATAACTAAAAGCTTATTTCTCAGTTAAATAATGTAGAAGAAATATATCAAAAACTAATTACAAAAAAAATAAAAATTACTCTTGTCTTGTAATAGTTCTATTACAAAATTTTATATTCAAACATGATCTGGTTGTCTCCGAAAACCGGTTCATGTTTGAGTATTAAATTTGTGATATTATAACTGTACAAGACGCTTTCTTTTTTATTTTGAAATGGACTATCACCAAGCACCTGCTGCCCAAAACATTTAAGATCTTAAAAACTAACTAGCTAGTTAATTATTTTTTCAGATAAAAATGCTCGTATATATTTTATATAAGAAACCTAGCGAACGCTAAAAAACTTAATGAACGCATAAGATTTTTTCATATTTTCCGAATAATAACGAGTAAGCTAAAAAATCTAAAAATTAATGTAATATCATCTTAATTAATAAACAAAAAAAAAGTATTTTACAATTTATGTAAACGAATGAATAAATAAATAAATAAAAAAAAAAAAATAAAATTCTTATTATTTGAAATAAATATATATTTTTATGTAATGAAATCATGAAAAAAAATACCTAGGTTTTTATAAAAGGTATAATCGATATTTTTTATAAATTTTATTATAATGTAGATTCTGATTTCCTACATCGGAAGCCAAGTATGCACCAGACTTCATACCAAAGAGTGCTATCCCCCGGCCCCTTAGACAATTTGAACATTGCGAAAGATTTTTTCGTCAATGCAGAGTAACATAAAGTAACAAAGGAACATAAAATAAAAAATTATTTTCATCAATCAAAAACACTCATATTATATTATTCTTTCATATTTTCCCATCTTAGGCGTCTCCAACCAGTCGACTTAAATTAATTATTGTAATATCGCTTGACCAATATCGCAATGGTTTTATCTGCTTCTATTTCTTACGCATGCAATATCGCTCGGGTTGGTTGAAATCACTTGGCATTACCCGCGTAAATTCAAAATATAAGTTCATGTCAAATTTTAGTGCAACCGATACAGAATTGGGACATCTATCTGATAATATTAATAATTATATGAAAATTATTAATGAGGAGATTCTGAGTATAAAGTTTGTTTGCTTTGGCTGGGACAAAGCCCAGAGTAACACAAACAATGAGCCCTACAAAAAGTGTCACCTACTCAGTGATATTCGCATTATTTTCGAGTCTCTAAGTTTCTTATTTATCTTTCTTCTGCCGCTCGTCGAGAGGGCTTAATACTTTGGAAAATGATCGCAACGCAAAATTATCTTTGTGTGTGTGTGTTGATTCTTTACTTTATTTATAACTTACCTACTAGCTTTCCCGACAGACGTTGTCCTGTAGTCCTTACTAAGAATAGTGATTTCAAATTTGTAATTTATACAAAATACGTTTAAAATATATTTGAATGTTAAAAAATTATTTCTGAAAGCACGAAAAAAATATCTATAAAAACTGCGTAGGTACCAATATTTAATGTCAACGGTTACCATATAAACAATAATTTTGTTGCTATAGAAATTCAGATGGCGTTGACGTCGCAGAAAATCCGTTCCATACTATGTTTAATATTATAATATATAAATATTATTTCTTATGCATTTTTCAACTTTTTGATAGTTATTCTGTTATCCGGGGCGGAGAAGAATCCAATTAATCAAATATCGGCAAATATCTGTTCACCCGATCTCGAGTTATAAGTGTCCACAGTGCGCACTAACCCGACATTCTTTTACATTATAGATTATTTTGACAAGCGCGTGATGCGCTTGTTCTTTCCGCTAACGTTTGGTTTTTGGATGTTTGATTAGGAAGGTATTAATAAAAATTAACCGTAATTAATGAAACGATGTTTTTCTGATACTTACACTATTCCAAAAATACCTAGCTAAAATTCAAACTAACAAATCTTCCAGAAAATAACAGTCTGGGAACACTTACAACCATTTTTTTACAAATAGGCAAATTGTTACCTTACTTTGAAAATATCCTAGCTATGTTAATTATGGGTTTTTTATTTGAAATGGCTCAGGTAATGAAATAGACCGCAGAGGAGGGATGTTAAAATTCGTACTGTTTTTAACACAAAACAAATGTGATCAACAAGTGCAGTGAAAGCATTTTATAAAACGAACATACCTTACCACACAATACGTACTACTGGCTTACTACTATCGTTCTCTCGATCTCGATCTCTTAATCGAGCATTAGATACTTTTGTAATATTAACATCAAAATATCGCCTGCTCCAATTGATACTGAAAGGTATGGTGAAGAGAAGACAGTCAGTGTGAAGAAAGACGATTTCCCGGCTTATAAATATGCGAGAATAAACAGTGAAAAGGTATAAAACGAGAGTGGATGACCTGCAGAACATGACAATCAGGATTTTGCAAAGATGATCGCCAACGTCGTAATGATAAAAGAAATAAGAAAAAGCCCTAAGTACCTATCTTTGAAAAAAGTGTGTTGTAATAAACTAACAACCCGGTGATTCAACATTGCTTAGAATCTAGAACACTCAAATTAAAACTGTATAGAAAACTAGAGCAACAAATTTTTTTCCCTTATTACTTAAATTATCAGGAATAAAAATATCTCTTCAATTGTTGAGGGAAAATTGAATCGTACATATATGTACGTATAATCTAAACTGTTGGTACTAGGAAGGTTGAATGGGAGAAGGCAAACCTATTGAAATGTCCCGATTCCGTGAAACCAACACGTAAGGTAGAGAGGTGAGCGCCTTACGGTCTAATCTCCTCCCTCCTCAGAGCTATCTTACCTATGATCGAGGAGAAAAGGAATTGTATCGAACTGTAGGAGTTGGATCGGGAATAGGAGAGCATGTAATAACAGACGGGCTGAGCTGTGATAGGAACTAAGTAGGCGGGCTTGGGTAGGAAGAGGCAGAAAGCGAGGGGGAGAGGCGTTCGAAAGGGGTGATATAAATAATGTTGTGCAACGTTTAAACCCATAAATTTGGATCTCTCGTTAAAACGTTCTGCTGCTATGACTGAGCATCTGTCTTCGTAATCTATTTATGGATATTATTATTAGGACTGAGAGGTGCTGGTCACAAGGAAATCAATAACATAAAACATATATATAGGCGAAAACTTTTAACCCCTTTTTACAAAAATCACGCGGACGGAGGAGTATGAAATTTCGTAACCTTATAGTTTATATAGAGAAATAGTAGCGTATGCTAATATATTTTTTTAATTATGCATAAAAATCACACACTTCTTCGTTAATTATTTTGTTAACGTGTGGTCAAATTGAGAAGAGATTAATATATTGTTTGTAATAATAATAGATTAAAATTTGTTGGTACATAATTAACATTTCAAATTTGACGTACCCACCCATCATCTCATTGTTTTTGAAATAAAATTGTGAAATAGCGCTCGCTCAATATATCTAATATAAAATCTCAATATAAAAAGAATAATATCGAAACTTATAATTTAAATTAGTTATTGTCGAATCTCACTTTCATTTTTTTGGTACAAGAAACTGCAAGCCATTAATATATTTTAATATACAATATAATTATCTGTATTGTTTCTACCTGTGAACATGTGATGTACATAATATTACCTCAAGATAAATAAATAAACGACTGGGCGGCCACTAGTTTTATAATTAACTACATGCAAATGAAAAAAACTGGGAATGGGCGCAAGAAACCACGAATATTTGGAATGTTATGTTCGAAATAGCCAACAGTAGTGATATCTTAAAATGGACATATTTAATGTCCTGGCGCCATCTACCGATTAGCAGTTGCTAATGAAATTTGGTAACTAAATGTTCTCACCAGTTTCCAACAAATGTCTCTGCGTTAAATTAATAAAGAACATAATTTTTCTACCTATGACGTTGTTGTCGTTGGCTTGGTTGGCCAAGTGGCTAGCGTGTGACGGATTCTACTGATCTCAGATGAGATGAGCAGAACCCTCACACTGAGGACCGTCTGCCAAGAGTCACCGACTCCAAGGCAAACGAACCTCTGTGGTCACTCCCTCTGGAAGGCTATAAACAGAGCTGTTGGTCTCGTCCAACAAAAGAAAAATAAATCCTTAATCAGCCCAGCTAAACTCAATTTCAGACTCTACTCAGGTCGTGGTTCATTAGCCAAAATGTCCTCTCATCAAGTGGGGAATTTTCAAGAGATTTTTAGAAAAAGAATTGAGAATTAAAATGAATAAAGTTTTTTGAACCAAAATACAAATAAATGGATCCTTCTCTGAACAAATTATAAAACTAATTGTGGATCTGATAGCTCTACATAAATTAACATAAAAATTTACCTTAAAAAGGGCAAAATGAAATTTACAAATTTCAAGCATTAAAACATATATCAGTTTTTAAAGTATAACCCTAGTACGGTTCGAAATTCCATAAAAAAATTTATTTAACTTCTTAAACTCTCATCAGGTATTTTACAACAATTTTAGAGCCTCTATTCCAAAATTCTTAGATAAACATACCAATATAACAAATAGGCTTCATCACTTATCAATAAAAATTATTCCTTTATAGATTACTAGCCTTTTTACCCGTCCATAAAATTGTTGATGAAGTTTGTTGAGAAAAATGTGAATTACAGAACCTGATTTATGGATTAATAAAATATGGTACCTATAAAGTATGTCCCTAAGTGGGGTCAAAAAATGGAGAATTGATTGACTGATCGAGTTTGTATAACCTATAAGTCTGAGGATTTGAATTGGTAAATAGGTAGATATAATTAGATAGTATGAGAAATTTGTAGAATTGCTGTGGAGGCAGCAAAGGTGAGTCATAAACATAGCATTTTTATCTCTTCTATACCTTCCCCTTCTAGTACATTTAGATAGAACACTTGATTTCTGTAAATGCTTTAGTTGTTCTTCTGCAAAAATATAATTATGTACCTACAAAGCTTTATTTATTCTTAATATCAAATTTAACAGATAGGTACATAATTATTTTAAGTGTTAAGACCTCTACCCGAGCCAGTGATTTTGTACCTGAAAATCTTTTGTATGAAAAATTGTCTGCATAAAATTGCATAAAAAACTCCTATAAATATTCTGACCCATCTGGGAATTGGAACCAGAAATTTCTTACCAGAAGTGGGTGTTAATTATTTTGAGCATAGTAAAGAATTTTGTGGCCAAGGATTCGAACCTGCACCTCACATCCAGCCTTCGTGTGAATAGAAAAATCAGTGTAGATTGCTTATTAAAAATATAAGGAATAGGGTAATAATAAAAATTTCAAGTTGCTATGGCAATAATACCACCAATTTATTAAATCCCTATGCCCCTAAGTGGGGCGTAAAGGGAGTTTCGATTTCAAAAATTAATTTTACTTACATTAATAAAACAATCAATACAATTGGTAAAGAAACATACTTTTATAATAAATAACTAAGGTATTTTGCAGTTGATAAACTTCATTTAACAGGGTAAAACTTTTTAATAAATGATAATTTTGAGTATAAATATTTAGGTACTTCTAGAGAATTAGAACTCTCATCTCTCATAGGTGCTTAATATAAGTCATACCAAGAGTTGACAATTAATAAGAGATATACAAAACATGTAAATGTTATTGTTGTGAGAAAATATCTTGAAAATTTTGACACATTTTAAAATTCTGTAGACATTTTGGCATTGCATTCATTATAAGATAATATAATCCTAGGAATCTCAGCTCCATAGACGAATTATGGAAGGCATAAATGCAACGGGCCGCTAGCATCTTGGCAGATTGTTGAATTTGTCGAATACTCAAGGATTTCAATTTGACCACCTAAATAAGGAACGTTGTTAACGTGAAGTCATCACACAAAGCCATTCGAAATAGCAAGAGAAGAAAGTCATAATCCAGTTAGTACTGGTCAAATGTTAAAAAAAAATGGCATTTTAAAATTGACCATAAATAACGGTGTAATGTTGAATATATCAGTCTGTAATAATATGAATTTTTTCTATGTTACAGGAAAAGAGGTCTGATTATAGAAACTTCAACTAAATTTCAACAAAAAAAAAAACAGGTTTACAATAATAATAATTCTGAAATTAAAATAATAATATATCTAAATTTATAAAAAATTAATAGTTTGGAATTTAGTTAACAATAATTGCCCTCCAGGTTCTTTTAACAAATCTATGAATGCTCTTTTTAGTATTTACTTAATACACATAATCTGCAAATTAAATATACATAGGTAATCTTCATATTCATAAGAATAATATTAAAAATTGTGAAAAGTTTATGAGTAAATGACGTTTTAATCGGCCTGGTGTTGGTTATTTTAACATAATATCTATAAATATTTCTTCTTCCGATGGCGCTACAGCCTAATTCAGCCTTGGCTTCCAATACTCGACGCCTAGAGTTAACCCTGTCTCTACATCTGTCCTGATTTCGTGGGTCAAAAAGTTGCTCGGCATCCCTCCTGACTTCATTCTCTCATTGCAGCCTAGGTCTTCCAATTCGGCCGGATGTCCACCCATAATTCTCTTTGGTGCTCGCAATGATGGCATTATCTGCTCATGTCTGGCCCAGCGTAGTCTTTATCTATAATAATAAAACCAATATTAGGATGGGACTTTCTAAGGTTAGACAGGTATCTCAAAATTATCTTACGCATAATTTTAAAACAAATAAGAGATTACACTTTTTAAATAAAGTAATGGATATAACATGAGTTTAATAAAAAGAACATATTTTAGGAGTGAGAAGTAAAATTAAATGTACTGAATAATAAATTCTAAAATAAATCTATAATTTTAAACAAACGTTGATATTGATAAGTTATTATTGAGAAGATTCAATACTTACTTAGAATTGATTTGTGTTCAAGCAAAGTTATATTCATCGTTCTCATCAGTTCATCCCCTTGTCAAAATATTATCAGATACCTATTGCTCTGCCGTCTCTGTGATTCCTTGCAATGACTGGCTCTTTCATTCTATCAGGCTAGATACTTATCTGCAACAAAAAAAATATGTGTGTTGACAAATGTTTTTATTTAGCCTTTTAAATTTGCTGCATTTAATGTCTATTTCTTTTTATAATTTCCAATAAAACATTGGAAGGAATTTGGAATAATGTTCACAGGTTGAAAATGAAGGTGATGTTTGAATCTGTATTGATAATTATTTTTAGGTTATAAATTATATGTTTTTTGAAACTATGAAATAGGTTACGTACCTGAAGACCAGAAATCCAAATTAATGAATTTAAATCTTAGTCCATCCATCAAACACATACTGACATATTATGTTTTTCCAAGGAATGAATCAGTTTTAATGTCTATTTTCGACAAACCACTCTTACAATTAAAATATATATTTTGTACTAAACATTACACAAAAAATAACTCAACATTACACAAAAGTCATTACTTAATGTCAACACAAACACAATAATACAGTATATTATTATATTATCTAGGACAATAATATCGTTACCGGCAATCTCTACAATTATTATCGTGTATTTGCGCATAAAATTTGACAGCTCATACGAAAGCAAAATACCATAGATGAAGACAGTGCATACAGTACAGAAATAATTCATTTTAATATTGTATATATTTTTTATAAAATTGATTATTGAAAATATATTTTTTATTCATATAAATAATTAAAACCTTTTTTTATTTAATAATTAATTATGACGTAGCAAAGTTACTAATTAATTATAGGCGACATTTTATTCCGCTATACATATTTTCATTTGATAGTGTCTGTAAAACCAACCTTCATAAAAATATAATATGAAGTAGATGTCATTTACACACAAAATATAATATATAAATTGGTTAAGCAATATTATTATTTTATTATTTTATTATTCTTAGCCAACCCATCCTGGAAGAATGATTTGTGAAAAATACGCTGCTTTTTTTTTAATTATAGTGCGCCACACCAACCATAGATTTACTAATACATAGATTAGTAGAATTCATTGTCAATGTCACTCAATATTGATAAATATTGATCTGTCAAAAAAAATAAGAGAGTGATGGAATGCTAAATGCTTCCAATTTCAAAATATTGGAAGCATTTATTTGCTGCTCAGTAGATATTTTCGGTAGGTACCTAATGTTGTTTATTAAGATTTATTATATAATCAGTTCTTTGTAATTTTTAAGTACTGACTCAGAAACATAAAAAATGACGACCTTTTCTGTGACTTTCCATCCCTTAGGATTTTATTTTTTTAGTTTAAGAATGCATGAAAATCACTTTGAAATGTTAACCGAATTGGAAACAAATGAGCTAAGACTTCCATACTCTTTTTCAAAATATATAAGCAATATGATTTATGCTAAACTATAAGATTTGATTTTAAATTCAACCATTAGTGCAAAGGGGTTAGTAAAGAAAAATAAACGCAAATATTTATTGACTGATGATAAATTTATTCATTTTCAGTGTCACAAACCTTGGTTGGTTTTATCTGTCATCAAATTGTGCTGTGACTGAGACACCTTTGGGTTTTTTTGCGTCAAAACCTGCTGCACAGACTACATCCAACGATTGCAGTTTTGGTCTTTCAAGGATTCTTTATTCTACAGGATCATGTTTGAGATGTGTAAAGAGAATATGTTGTTGACGGAAGAAACTACTACAAATATAATCCCATTCCATAGTTTTTTAATATAATGCTTCTTGTCGTATTATGAAACATACGTGAAGATTGTTATATTAACGTAATAAAATATTAATATATATTATTTAACACTGTTTTTAATTTATCTTCATACCTATTAATTAAGAATTTAGATAATTTTGTTAAAATATTTTTTTTCAAATAAAGTGATCTTCAAATAAAGTGATATTCGATGATTCTATACACAACGATCTGTTTTATGTGATTAGTTCAGATATGAATATTATACAGTATTTCTTATTTATTATGATGTGGATAAAACAAATATATTTTTTACTATAATAAACATGCACAAATACCTGACAAATTCATTATGATTTTGATAAACAGGAACGTCATTAGTTCATGTCAGGTTCGCTTTCTTTCAGAGTTCTGTTTTATCGACCAAATCTACTAAAGAATTTTTATACTCATTTCAATTTTCAAAAATCATTTTTACGATTAATATATTTAAATGTATTATGAATTTAATTTAATGTATCTTTATTATTTACCAACATTTAATATGATTTTATCAGGTACTTACTCATCTAATGGCCACGACAGATTTACACAAACTGCGGCCATAAATTTTTTTAAATGTGTCAAATTACAAAATGGAGGAATTATATTTCCAAAATTTTGCATTAAATCTTTATTTATTGAGAATAATAAGATTTGAATAACATTTATATGTATAACGAATCAATCTCCAATTATTTTATTACATTTTCATACCGTAATACCAAGATTCCATTCAACGTTTACATGAGTAATTTTGTTTCCAAACGATGGCTTACTGTCTTTTTTGAAAAATTTGTATGAAGATCCTAAAAAAATAAAGTTTTTTAAATAGCGCTTAATATATTAAAGTTAACGTTGCCAATTGTATCTTAGAACGTTCTCGAGCAAATTTCACCGCTCTGCGCAGATTCATATCTGACGTAGCATTTGTATTTTGAGCGTGATGCTCCGACATAACGGAAAGTATTGTCAAAGGCAAATAAAAATACAAACATTTCTGAATTATTATGTAGATATATCAAAAAGAAAATTAATAAATTCAGATTTGTGTAGACAGGGTCGAAGGTTAAATTAGGATGGTGCATTTGTTTCCCATGTAAGAAGAATGAAAATGTGCCGGCGGTCGGTCTCACAAAATAAAACGTATGATTTGATATATCACTTAACTTAAGAGTCGATCCCCTAAATATTCTCGCTTTGATTTCTCCAAGAAATAATTTGGCTCCTCGAATGACGAATAGACTTAGAGAATCCTTAGCTGGAGTTCTCATGCACAAATGGGCACCTCAGAACAACAATTTTAGCTACTGATGGCTCGATACAGACGTTTCCGTACTTCGACGTAGGTAATTCGTAAAACGTCCCCAGATTAACATCACATTCCAAGTTCAGGCAATACGTTTGGAACCCGAAGGGTAGTTCCCGCACTTCTGTAATATGATAAAGAAATGCGTTACAATCAGGGCTTCGAAACATACCCACATAAAGAAATAAAATTCACGACCGACATAATAAAAATAAGATTCTCACCTCGTTTAACTGCGGGGCAATATTTAGTTCACAAACGACACATCACTTAGATGATTTTACAAACTTCAAATTCCAATAAGAATATCCAACTTATTATTAACAAACCACACAGGAAGGGCAGTTTCCTCCCCTAACACAGAGTGTTCCTGCAACGAATTCGCGAACGCAATAATATATAGTCAGCAGAATTTTTGACGTTTGCAGGCGACAGGGCTCACAACAGTATCGCGCCAAGATAGCCGTTATGTGATTGGATAAAAAAAAACATCCAACGCACCCGCGGAGGTGCGTTGATAATGTCCCGCGCAAAAGGTACCTACCGACAATACGGCGAGATTTCTATTCAAACATAGCCCGCGAATATTGATTCAAACTACAATAAAAACAATCCCAAAAACTGATACAAGCGTCTCTGCTTGGATGGCTAGGAATGCGGGTTCAATTCCTGTAAGGGGAATGGAATTTTCTACTTGTTGAACATCTCGAACGTTCTCGTGATTTCGTAATTATTTCTTCTATTTCCGCTAGACCCAAATTAGTTAAATTACACTCATAAAACAAACTCACATTGCGGCTTTACTGAATTATGATCACCAAAGTGATCCTATTGGCTAAACTCTTTGGAGAAATTTCTGGTTCTCTTGTACTAAGCGGATTTCAATCGACTTGTTATACTTTCTCTATAATATAATATTCTATTGGCATTCACGATCGATATTGGTAAATTTCGATTAGACTGGTTTTTGGAACTCGGCGATTCACGTTAAGATTTCACAAAGCAATGAAGAACTCGCCAACTACTCAAAGTATATAAATAATACGTTAGATGATAATAAAAAATATCGGACTTTGCCTGTAATCATCAAACTAATTGACAAAAAAAACGACCCAGCAGGGCATAAAATATGAATAAACGTTACATAGTATGCACTTTTATCATAACTGTAATTTACTATCATTTAATCAGTAAAAACGTGAAAAAGTTTTATCGCAAACGAATTTGGATGAATTCTCTCAAAGTACAAGCCAACAAATCAAAATTTTATATCCAAACTACCAAAAAACAATTATCTTAGTACGCTAACATCAGTCAAACATAGAGAAACCTATTGAAAGTCTACATTGCCTCACACCACCCTCAAAACTGAAGAATTCAAAATTTAGTTCAAATATTACTAATCCAAGAACCTTTATCATTAAAAAGAACTTTCCATTTACATTTTTTTAAAATTAAAATTAAGAACCTTTTAATAAATATTTCTGAAATGAAGGGCTGTTGTTGCCTCCCTATGCCCGCAAGAGGGGTCAGAGAGGGAGTATTGGATTGGATTGGATAGAACGATTTCTCATTTATTTTATATCTTCCTTCTTTTATTACAATACCAGATATATTGTTTCTTACTTTAGGTTTATTATTCTCATCAATAAAAACTGCTACATACGTTGTAGTCATAAAGGTAGGTCTGTATTAATAAGAAATATCAAATAATAATAATTCCTGTATTGTGCTTGATGGAAAATCCAAATAAAACAGACAGTGGAATAACATTGGCCACTCAGACAGTGGGGAGATAATAATCATTATCATAACATATCATTTATTCAGTATCCAATTTTATTGTTAATACCTAGGCCTTGTGTTCTGAGTAAAGTATTAAATCGGAAATCTGTATCATGGCGTTTAATAAATACCGGATTGATTACAATATGTTTTGTCACGTAGATCGTTGAATAGCATTTAAAATTTATTAATGATTTAATATTTCATCGGTATTTAATTGAAGTGGTTGTTAAGCCAGCGGTAGCTCTCGACGGCATTCGTACGTAACTACAGATTGTGGGTTCTAATTCTGGTGCCGATCATTTCCACTTGGGCTTCTTTCATAAGCTTTGCTTTATGTGAAAGAAGTCGAAAGTGTATTTTTGTTCACTTTGGGTGAGCTCATATCCATTTTAATAAAAACTTTAAGTACAAAAACCATTAGTTTATAAGATAGTTGATGCGATTGACAGAATGCGGATGGAAAATATTATGGTAAGAAGTGAGAGGTTTATCATTTAATTATTTATTTTATTTATTCAGTCTCGTCCCTAGGCCTCTTCATGCACTTGGAGTCGTTAAAGTTTACACAAAGCACAAAATATTAAAAAAAAACAATAACAAAAAATAATCAAAACATCATATAACTAGGTAAATACAATAATTGCGGACCATCATAATGGGCAATTAATAAATAAAAATAAAAAGGCGAGACTGGAAGGGTGTAAAGCGCCCTTTCAGCCCTCTGTCAATAAACATAATGTCATAATAGAACAGGGAGAAGTTAACTATCATGCATTAAAATTATTTACAAATTTGAATTCAATAGTCATAGTTACGGCCACAGGACAACTATCAGGAAAGCTAGATTGATATAAAAAATGTAGGTAACTTAGTTTGTAAACTACTCATATTACTCACCTACCTTGATTCTAAAATAGGTCCGTACAGAAAAGCTTGGTTTCCGAAGTTAGTAGGTATGAAAACTTATAGAACATTATCAATCTTGATACGGATTCTAAGAGCATAAGTATAATTATTATTACAATCAATACACGTTTATGAGTAAAGTCACCTTGGAAAAGAAAAACCATCTTCGTGATTTATATTCGACAAATGTATGTCAATAATTTCCAGTTGAATATTGCAACATTCCGCTACATCGATGGTAATCTATAAAGAAAAATACAAAATAATTTCCTATGGGAAATATAACACCCGCTCGAAGCCTTCATCCTTCATAAAGACTGACTGACAAACAATATTATGCAAACGAAAAAAATAATAAAATATTAATGCATTCTTGTTGAAATAAATAAAAATAGAACTGAAATCAATACTTCCTATAATGGAGAATCAATACGTTGACAATCGATAACTCTGATGGATTAAAATACATTTTTCATTATATTAGGTATACAGTGTAGATTTTTGCTGGTACTAAGATTTATAAGAAAATAATATTGTCTAAAAAAACGTAATCTTTTATATAACATTTGCCAGTACAAGTGGAAGATCCAGACGCTCGCTGAACAAGTCCTTTGACATACTAGGAAACATACTTTCTTGTATCTTCTCCTTTGGGTGCCTTGTCTTGTCCGGCCACCTTGACGTAGACCATCACCTTTATGAAAGCAACTCGATCCTGCGCTGCTCTAGAGTTTATCGGCCCTTGCCTTTCCGATTCACTCCCGAATATTTCGCAGCCAGGATATCTGTTTTCTGGCCTTCCCCGTCTCTCTTCAACTTTGCCCTCTAGTATCAGTTTGAAAAGCGGTAATTCTCTCGTCACAGCGAATGGATTCCTTAAATAAGAAGCCTTCTTCACTTTGATTTGCGATGGCAATTCTGTCTTGGCTTTATGCTCTAGTTCAGACTTCTATGTCGATTCATGGCAGTACGCAGTCTTATTCACTTTCTTTATAAATCAAACGGAATTCGTACTTTGTTTCATATTATATGAACGTGTTCTTCATCTTCTCCCAAATAGCAGGTTTTTTTAATTATTATAAACATAAAATTTTCAATATTTTTATCATTAAGTGATGTTCACTATGAAATGAAAGAATGGGTGCACGCAGACGAGGCCGACCTCGAATGACATGGTCCGACCATATCAGTGCCGTCTTATAGGAGGGCCGAGTCAGGAGCAAAAGGAATAGAAGAGCATGTATGCGGAATAATATGCGTTTGGAAGAAGCGAAAGAGGTTTGTTTGGATAGGAAAGAATGGAAGTCCGTACTCTCTGCCTACCTCCTTCGGGAAATAGCGTGATGGGTAAAAAAAAAACATGAAATAAAGTATTTTAGTGAGTAACAATTAATAAAAAAGTTCTGCTCCAACCAACACTAATTAGGTATATCTAATTATTGTATAGAATTTATTCTCCAGATTTCCATGAATACGAGTGTAGATTCCAGAAGTATGAAATAAGCTGAACATACACTAGTGTAATAATTTTATTCTAGATTACCCATCCTTATTGCGTGTTGGCTAATCTCTCCAATCCAATAACCACGTTTTATTGCGTTGTATCACTTCCTGCCGGCAGCGGAATCTCTATCCTTACCTAATACCTTTCCTAGTAGGTACAACTTTACTATCGAGCAAACATAGATACTTTTGAGGCTAAAGACTAAAGGCGAACTTCTATGTTAGGACATCAAATACTGGCTTGTTGATAATTAGCTTAGAGCTTCACAAAGCAGCATGTCGCTTATTTCAGTTTTCTATCGTTATCCTGCTTTCGCAGCCACTTATTATCTGCTTCAAAGTTTCTGTTTCTGAAAACATAATATCGGCATTATAATATATGAAATATTAATTTCAAACTTTCAACGTGTGTACCTATGTGCATGAGCGTGTAGAGGGTAACAGTTTGATTTGATCTTTCTACTTAATATAGTTAGTTATATTCTGCACATAGCTATACTAAATTAATATATAAAATTTTATCGTGTCACTCCGTAAGTTTTGACGAATAAATATGATTAATTTGTTTCAATAATATGTTTAGTTAAAAATTTTAAATACCTATGTACACATATAGTTGCTGAAAGTATAACAAAGCTTTTGTAAATGTTGAATTATGCCCGGTTTAATTAGAGAATTAGTAGTTATTGGTACATATATTATGAGAATATTATTAAAATACCTTCTGTTTCTATGGTAACATTCAACATGACTATGATAGTTGGCAATTCTCAAAACATTTCGGAAAACTTCGTCACATTCAAGCTTAAGATTGCCGTTGCAGAAGAATTCATATATTTAAACCAGTTTAAATCCGACCGATGCATCTGTTTTAAACGATGTTTGCAGGACATATTCTGTCAATCGCATCAGCTTTCAACCAACAGACAGTCTATATGATAAACGCTGTTTTATGTACGTAATTTCAAAAATCAAACGGTTAATAATGTCAAAAATTTTCAATATTCCGCGCAACTCTTTTGATATTTTCTTTCATAAAAACCTTCTCTTGAGAGAAGCAAATATAAAAAAAACAGAATGAGCGAAATCAGTCCAGCACTATCCGTTGGCCCCGTGATGCCATGACCAAGGAAAACAGGATCCATTTATAAATATAGTGATTGTTGATTCAAGATTATTTTGTTATGATGCCTCCATCGAGACTGTACTTTTAAATGCCTTACCTACGTTTATGCAGGTGAGCGAAGGATCGGCAAGTATGAGAGCCGCTATCATCGCCCAACAAAAAACTAACTTGCTGGAGGCGAACTGGACTTGGTATGAATTGAGTGCGGAGTCTGGTGTATGTTACTGCCATAAAAATAGGGAACGATAAGGCTTTCTGCAAGACGAATCCACCATGCTTGTTTTGCCACACTACTTTTTAAAGTGTCTTTTGTGTCCCCTGACGCACCTCCACATGCTTAATGTGTCGCTCAGTAGTGGACGATCAGATAGTTTTCTGGGCTTCGAAACGAAAAAAGGTTGCCAAAATTTGACCATACGACAAAAATATACACCTAAAATGATTTTTCGACACTGATTTTTTAAAATTAATTATAACAAATATTATTATACCTACATTAAAGAAATGAATTTCTGTCAAATAGAGGGGAGAAAACGTCCAAATTCATTTAATGCAAACAAACGTTATTTCATGTCTTAAATTATACAGTGTTCTTACTTCTATTCCTTTTTTTCTCGCTTATCCTTTGTAAATAAAACAGAGAAATGATGGGAAGGAAATATTCCTACAGTGTATTCCCATTATTTAAAAAGAAGATTATGTGTTTTCACTCTTAGCAAGAAAAAAACAAACTTCACAGTCGCATGATTTTTCAGTCAAGAGATTGTATTTTGCCATACCCCATACTTATAATATACATAGGGGGTGTTTTTATCTATACTAATATATAAAGAGGAAAGATTTGATTTTTTGTTTGTTTGTTTGTTTGTTTGTTTGTTTGTTTGCATCGAATAGGCTCCAAAACTACTGAACCGATTTGAAAAATTCTTTCACTTTTGGGAAGCTACAATATCGGCGGTGAACATAGGCTATATTTGATTTCCAAAAAAAAGTGGGTAACCTACGAAAACTTCAATAATGTTACCCAAGGTGTAAAAAATTTACCTAAAATATTCTTTTTATCGCGAACGCTGTGAAAACTAATGATGATAGAATAAAACAATGTACTACAATTTTGTAGAAGACATCATTATTTACAAAAAGTATCGCGACAGCATATGTCTAACTACTATAGTTATGCCACAATAAGTGTTTTTTTATTTTAAAAAAATCAATAAAATGTCACCTCTAGAAAAGGATCTTTATTGGTATCTTGGTATTACTCCTTATTAAAATAAAGTAGTTCATATTCAAGTCTGCTTCAATATGTTTGTATAACTTTTTGAATTATTCAATTCGGACATTCCATTCGAAAGTTATCACGAGTTTAAAAATGTGAGTATTGGAAAAAAAGCATAGTCTCTTATCATCTCAACTTATCCGATGCAGAGTGCGTACGGGAGCCGGGGAGGGGACTGGAGGGGATTCATGTCTGGAGGGGAGTGATGTCAAGTTTAGTAGAAATACCGCGCAAAGTAGTCACGGTGGTAAAGTGACGTGACACGATACATTGCAATGCAATTATTCCAGATTAACATAATATGCTATAAAATATTTTGAAAAAGTTAGGGATCTGTATGAAAACTAAATTATTTTTAAGTATCTATCTACCCGTGCGAAGCTGGGGCGGACCTCTAGTAACATATATTGCTATTATTCATGTACAAAGAAGGGTTGATTTTGAGGATGAGTATTTTTTATTTAGTTTTGTTTTTATTTCAAGAAATTATTTGTAGTTTATTTTCGTAATACAAATCACCAAAGTACCAAAATACCGATGTCAAAATAAAAAGTTAAAGGGATTTGGGTTCATTGTAAATCTGTAAAAGGAGGAAGAGCCTAGGTTTATACCACGGAGGCGTGGATGTAAACTGGGGTTAAGTCTGCCTGGGGCTAGACAAGACATAAAATGTTAGTGTAAAATTATTAGGCAATACACTACATAAGTATAGAACAAGGATTAAACAAGTAAAATAATTATTTATATACGTTAAAAGGATACATTTAGGATACAACAGACTAGAAAAACTTAAAAAATAAGTAGCTACCCAGTATTACCATCTTTAATAAGTCGGGTTAGTGAGAACACTTATAACTCTAGAGTTTGAAAAACTAATAATACTAAAGTTAGTATGGAACGGATTTACTGACAACGTCGCAATCTGTTAAAAATTCTTAACATCACAATTTTCGTTTACTTGACAACCATTGAGTTTCAAATCATTGGTAGGTGCGCAGATTTTTGATAGAATTTCTTTTTAACGTTCAAAGATATTTTAAACTTATTTTTGTATAAATTACAAATTTGAAATCAATATTCATAGTAACGACTACAGGACAACGTCTGTTGGGAAAGCTAGTTGAATATAGAACAAAACGTATCCATCCTGACTAGCTCAAAAATTACAGATCGACTCACCACTGTCAGCATGCGTTTAGTCCTCCAATATTGTTAATAAGTTGTGCGATGTTGAGAATACAACTTGTAAAGACTGCGAGTGTGGAGGGCGGGAAAGGTATAGGGCCCTTACTTTTTGTATGCAGTGACCATGTGGCAAAACTTTTTATGTGGCACTGAATTTGGCAGGGAACCGAATTAAATGGACTGAGCTGGCTTATGATGATGTTGGTGACACCCTAGCTCCTCAGGGTGGAGGCAACAACAAAAAAGCAGAATATAAAAATTGAGATAAGTAAAGATTTATTTAGACATTGGGGTCAAGAATCCTGCTGTTTGCATACTACGTGGACGACAGACAGCGAAAAATACGAACATCTTCCAAAAATTTGTGGTAAAGATTGCAATTTTGACATATTATGCATATAGCAATTTAGAACACTGTAGGTATTCCTCCTTGTCCATAGTTATCTGACAGAAAGGACTAAATGAAAAAAAACAGATGTAGCTTCAAGAATACGGCCGCTGTAAACTGTTTTCCAATTGAAAGACAAAAGTCGATTTTGAGCATTTATTCTAATATTAAAGTAGCTTCCGATGTATCAACATTTATTCTCTCCTGCTATATAAAGATGCACTCCAAAGATTAATTTTCCAAATCATATCCTAAAAAGTGAGGTGTTGAACAGAACCGGTATATAGTACCTAAGGCAAAAAGAGTCGCATATCGATGAGCACAATCGATTGATCAAAACATCAGGTACACTACCTGCTGATCATAATGGCAGCAGGAATGGTTGAGAGCAGAAATAAAAGATGTTGTTATTGAAGCTGTGATGAAAAGAATGAACTGCAAAAAGATTTTAAGTCTTTAGAAGAAAAAATATGAAAATAAGAAATTAAAAGAAAGATTTTGATAAAAATGTTTAATATTAAAATGTGATGGTTTACCACTCTTAATTGTTTTGCAGTTAGCGTCGCTCCTTCTCCAAGAAACTCGCTCTGGAAGTTTTTCGGGAGCGTATCTCATGCTCGTAAATTAATTTGGCATCTCTTTTAAGACCCTCGTTTTCGGATGTTAATTGTAAGGCCCGAAGGCATCGCGATACTTTGCCAACAATTGTTTATTCGAGTTATAAATTTTGTGCCCAATAAGCTTTAAATATGAGTTTTGACGTCATACTCTTTACTTATCTTTTCACTTTAATTAGAATAAGCGACTTGGGGTTCCCACACCGGGGTTGTCATGTCGTCTTATTGTGTTTATGATTACTATTTATTACGTTTATGGGTATCTTATAAATTATTATTATACGACCCTTTAAACTGCGTGTTACATAACAACAATTTTAACAAGTGTGTAGTGAGAGTAATTCATAACTTATTCAAGTAAAGGAAATTTCATTTATTATGAAGTACATGAGGATTGTTCACAAACATTTTACATTGATTCTTCCTTTTAATTAGGATTAATGCTTTTTTTATTTTTATTTGCTTGTATCGTACTGTGACACTCACGATTTTTACCCCTTGCAAAGTGTTACATGGAGTTTCTTTGCCCAATATGAACGATTGAGTAACGTCATAAATAACTGCATACAAAAAAACGTAATCGCAAACATAATTACAATTAAACACTTGGTTAGGAGTCCTGGTGAAACCAGAAATATGACAGATATGACAGCAGTCGCAGCCTTTAAATTTGGTTGCTCTCTTGTTCTCAATAATTTCCAACTTTTATCTCTATTTTTCATTTTATTACTAAATTTCTACTTGTTGCATACATGAGATTTTTCGACATGTTTAACATGTTGAGAATTCTCATGATTAGGAGTTTCGGAGACAAACATTACCACCTAATGGCGAACGTTGTTAACGTAAAGTAATCACACTAATCCAGCCTTCGAAATTACAGTAGAAGACGGTCGTAAGCCCGTAGTGGTTTGTTCCATTTAAAAATCGAACATTAGAAATGAATTGTTAGAGTCATTTGTTGTTATTTTTTCTTTCATAAATATAAGTTTAACATACATATAGATAGGTATACAGAAATACTCCCTTTTTGACCCCACTTAGGAACAAAGGGAATTAACAAGAGCTCCCCACTGAACTCGTTGCATTGCTTACGTTACCGCACGTGATTCAGATGTAAACAGGCCCTTAAATAGCTTATACATTCTGAGAATCAATTGTCATTTTTGATGCTTCGAATCCAATTTTATTTAAACCCATCTGAATTCTTGTAATTCATAAATGATTTAAGGTGAGAGTTATTGTAACCTCATCTGTAAGCCTCAATTAAAGCGAGAAGTAAGATCGATCATAAACGTATTTTGTGGGATTTATGTAGATTAACCTACCCAATGAGTGTATGATCCTAAATTAACTGGGGGTAAAATACAAAAAAAGAAAACTAGAGTGTATCTGCGTATTATAAAAATAATAACATTAATGTAGATACATTGAATGGAGGTATTGTTGCATATAAATAAATGAATGTGAGCATGGGATGGGGTGTACATAAATATCATGTCTATGGTCATTGAATATTATTTTATGGGCCATTACATGGCGTAGTGAAAAATATTGAGAGAACCTCTAATGCGCTCCCTCTTCTGAAACTTTGGTACCCGGAACAATGATCATTTCTAACCGTTTTATTACGGTATTCTCTCATTTCTTTATCAGCTATCTTCCACTGCTGGATGTAGGGCGTTTTAGTTTCGTTCTCAATCTTTTTTCTTTCCGCAGTTACAAGAGCCTTGATGTTCTGAAGTATATTTAACTTGTTATCTCATGTCTTGATTTTCAGCATCAAGACATGAGATAGCAATTGTGTGACCGGTTCACCAAAAAAATGTTTTTTTTTTACCTTAAACCAATATGTAATTTATTCATTATTTAAATCGTATAAATCCATAACATTATTTACAAAACTGGCTTATAAATTTGATCATGAAATTAAATAATAGCCATAGGTACTAACTACTTATCCTTATTATGTTGTGCTAATCAGATCCTCTATGTTCCGGATATATCAGTTTTTGCGAGGGTTCTTTTTGTCCATGTAAATTTATTTGGACGATTTCACCACATATGTAAAAATACGACCAAAATAGCGTGAATACAGGCAAAATTGAACCAGCTGCGCACTGTGGACATACCTTAATGGACCTTGATAATTTCAACAAATTACCTTGATTCTTCAAAATATAAACGAAAATCTCACCAGCTCTTAATTACAAGGAGATTCAAAGAATGATTCAGAACTGAGTGATTTTGGATGTGGTGTGGAAGGAGATCATTGAATCCGCGTTATATCAAACGCGGTAGAGGGCTTTCGTTGCCTCCCTATGCCCCCTAGTGGGGTGGCAAAGGGAGTTTTACAAAAATTTAAAGAAGGATTAGGGGAGGAAAAAATTGAAAATCAATTTTATCCAAAATAACAACTATCTTTCTATTCATTATTGGCCGGAATCTATTTTAAGATTATGCAGCCACAATCTAAGAAAATTGAAATTCTAAAAGGCCTTGTCCTAATTGAAAATTGATCACGCGTCCGTGCGTCGAGCGATCATACCTACAATGTTCTCGATTGGAACGATCTGTTTGAGTATATTATGAATCTCGACGGGACGCGCGATTGCTTCCCAATAATTAGGGTACACACTAAGAAAAGGAATACAATGTAAGAAACAAAACATTATCATAATATGTAATTATACATACCTATCTTGAAAAATGCAAGGCTCGTTTTTTGATGGTTCGTTTTTAATAAAAACAAGTTAAAAAACTTATATACCATTTTCCAAGATTAAAAATGAAAATAAATTCGTGTGTACTTTTAACGTTAAGTAGGACATCCGTAATAAAGATCACGCGCTAGTAAAATAAAAGAAGCCATTACTAGACCATTACAGGCAGTGGTAGCATTTGTTTGAGGAGCGCTGGAACAGAGGGAGAGAACACTATAAAAGTTTGATGGCAAGTGGGTATAATTATTGTAAATATTTCAAAGCGGATGCTCTCTCACCCTTTGTGGCTGGAATATTTGTTTTGTGTATCGGACAATAGTGGTGGGAAGAAGTCATTACCACAAATCGTAATCATACAGCCTTTCATGGGAACAGGGGTCATTCCCTTCTCTTAATGTCGCGTTGCGAATCCTATTAACATTTCCCAACGCTGGATGCTACCACAATACAGTCCGTAGGTATATGAATCGACATTATTAATCTATCTGACGAAAAAATATTGAGTGTAGCCTACACCTACACGATTATCAGTTGTATAATAATCCTTGGTTCTTAATCTTACCTCATTCTCATATTATATTAATTATTGTCGTAAGTCTTACCCTCACCGATTAGCGTGGAGGAACGTCTCATGAACTTCTCATCTCTTTGTTCACAAAATGGTTATTATATTTTTATCTACTTTATAGGAAGAGAGTCCTTTGCACATGTCCAATAAAAAACGAAGTGTTTGTTTTAAATTCGATCACTTATATTCATCAGTAGGTATACTTTTTTTTTCATGAACACAACTTGGGACAAAGCATCCAAAATAATTAGATCCATATTTGCATCAATTGTATTCCAGTGTCCATATACTTTTCCGATATTAGGTCGTGCATTAGTGTCCATCTCTATTACCAATGTGAGCATGATTTGGGCATTTTACATATCTAAAGTTTATTAGTGGTGTTAGCATGATTAGGCCTATTAAATACAGACATCGTTCTAATGATCTATTGTAATAATTTAAGATCCGCTATTGATTTTAAGGATAAATAAAAGCATGCTACCTTTATAGATCGCAAAGCGCTTCTATCTATGACAATAATAATTTTTGATTGTGAGGTTTTACCATCCCACGTCCTTAAACCCTAAAAGGTCCGAAAAGGCTCAAGAAATATACCTCGGACGCCTGGACTCCATCAGGGGGGGTTCAGGTGTCTTTTCGTAACCATAAACATTGCGCAAGTTTGAGCGTAATGGAGAACTCTTGTTGCCTCCCTATGTCCCTGAGTGGGGTGTAAAGAGCGAATAGAAGAAATAGAATAGAGGTAGTTACGCATGATTCCCTTGATTTTTTTCTTTGTGTAGACAAAATTATTGTGAGAGAGATAAATAACATGCATCGGGATTGAGTCCAATAAAGGGATATCATAGTTGTATAGCGATGAAGAGAGTTACGTAATAGAACAACAAACTATTGTTTATGTTTCATAATTTCAAATCTTACTAACGTGTTAACAAAACAATCTCAACACTTGCCTTACATTCTTCAGCATTGAGGTATTACAGTATAACAGCATAATATTGTTAACAATATTATAATAACGCACGAAAGAAATTTGATACAAACATTCCAAGAACTGCTATTAAATTAAATTGTACTTATGTGTATTGTGTAAGCAACAACAGTTTAAAAGGAGAATAAATTTAATATGGGTTAGTTAGTTACGTAATTGTTCTTATTATCATTAGGTGTATTATTATATCGCGAATGTGAGTGGGATCCTGCGTAACATTGCGAGTTACCTACATACATTTGAAGTTCTCTAACCAAAACGGTGGAATAATTTGGTAGAAATGTCACAGATAGCTAACAACAAACTCGTTCTTAACTCCGCCACCACAAATGGAATTAGAATCAACATGGTTCACTGAATCTGAATGTAACATGTATTTAAAATGAATCCGGCAGAGTAGTGTTTAACTGACATACCTACATAACAGACGGGTTGTAACTATCTATCTACTATGTAGGTACCTACGTACTGTCTAACTACCCTGAATTATTGTAAGTGAAACAATGTTTCCTTTGTTTATGGGGTTTGTTGCAAACCTTTCGTTTATACTGAATAAAAAATTGTAAGCTGAAACAGCTCTAGTAAATAACCAATGTTTTTCTAAAAAAAATCCAAGCTCATAGATATAGTACCCCCCGTTCTGTTTTGGTTCGAACTAAAATAAGAACGTGCCAAAATTTAAAAATTAAGTTCACATAAATTAAAATTAACTAATTTGAATATTATTCTAACTAGGAACGTTCTTAATTTTTATAGAATAGGTACCAATGTTTATTATTGTCGATAGAAAGATTTGAAAGAAAAAAATGTAAAATTGCGCAAATCTTTAGAAATTTAAGAAAAATTAATTACAAAAAAATTAATTAATTATATTATTTTATTAATTAATAAATTATTTAGTAATTTTTCTAATGTAGGTAACCTTCATAATACTTTTGACAAAATAAACTCTTATCATATTAGTAACCTTATGAGGTTAGACATAACCTTCATTAATTTGATAGTTTCGCGATTTCTAAAATGCGCGTTGCAAATTTTGCTAAAAACATAATCATCGTCTGGAGTAGATATTGATAAAATAATAACAATTCGAATTCAATGTTTGACATTGTCTGTTAGGTCAGCTAGTACTATGATAAATAATATCAAAGATGATTTCATAATAGAAAAATATTTTGCATTGATTAAAGAAACTTAGTAAGACGTAGTGAGATACATTATAAAGACATGAAATGCAACGGGCTATTAGTTTTTACCAAAGGTGCAAAAATATCAAGCCGCGAGACAGGGGTGTGGCTGTGGCTGCCTAAGAAAATATAAAACTTAACTGACCTTTAAAGAAAGGGAGCGCTGTGTAAGGGATCCAAGTTACTTTTGACCTTAAGTAAAGGTTAATACAACCAGTACTGTTTATTTTGCAAGTTTACGATTATTTACAAAGTAAGTATTATTCATGAATATTATTTAAAAAATAAAATAAAGGTATAATTTAACATCGGCCATAAACAAACATGTGATTTTAAAGAGTATCGAAACGAATTTGATGTTTTATTTTATAGTAATGATTTTTGTTATCTATAAAATAATTTATTCAGTTTAAATTTGAAAACAATAATGCTGTATTTAATTATTCCTGATGAACGATAATGGACTTTTTTCTACTTATTTTTTTCTGTTTTTGTCACTATTACATCCCAATTATGTATATGACGAAAATAATAACACTTGGGTTATACGTATCGTTTTAATGGATAAAAAAATCTTTGAATGATGAATCTTTTTACACACTTTGAATTGAGTACAAAAAATTCATTTTTATGTTTTGTTATCCATATTGATTTTTCCATCTTGCGATGTTCTCTGCGATGGCTGCATAGCTGGAGTCAGTCAGTCACACTGGGGTGTACAATAGCCTCAAAAAATTAGGATACAGAGATGAAGACGACACACCTCTGAGTGTGGGGAAACACAAAAGACCTTTTGGAGTACCTAAATATTGGAGAAGAGCGGGGGAAGACCTTATTTACCCAAATAACAGGGCCAAAAGTTGGTGGTTTTTTTGTTCTTACTAAGCAACATGAGAATGTTAGTTCTATTTGTCTTGTAAAAGAGCCCACTGTATATTAACAAAACTCTGATTGTAATGTAAAATGAATTCTCGTTTTGAAATTCGCGTGACAAGCAATCATGATCGTGTAGCAGTTGAATGTTGTATTATTAATATAAATAACATCTCTATTCAAATATTCAGTGAAATCATTTAATCCAATCTAATCAAACAATAAAGCATCAAACATTAATCCTCTATTACACAACTCGACGTATATGATAAATCAAACATTAATCCAACGTTTTGTAATTGAATTGAACTTGTAATGTAACAATGCGTGTATGGGGAGGAGTACACAGTCTGAAATGGTTGGGAATTGTTTCTAGACGGTCCTAATTATAAGTCGGCAATCAATTTTCTATAATTACGAATCTTCACCAATAAGCTATTATTGTTTAATTATAAAGAAAGATCTTCGTAAGAACAATTGAGTTCAGTAATTAAATTGAAATAAAACAATAAATTTAGGTAGGTACAAGTTTAATATCATGATGAGCTTCTTAGGCACACGCTAAAATAAAAATTTAAGTGTTTTATCGAATGAAATTACCCGAGTTGACTAGGAAAAGTTAAGTCCCGCCGGCTATATACACATATTGACAATTTTGTAGAGATGAGTCTATGTATAGGTACATTTATTCATTTTATTTGTTTCAGTTTCCACTTTTTTTTTCAAAAATAAGCATAATAAACTAAAAGAGAATTGTAATTGTTGATTATCTCGGCCAATCATGTGAAAACTTAAATAAACATAAAAATATGAACGTATTGAAGACTAAACTCATGCATCAATTAAAAAACACGGCACCTACACACATAATATTACTAGAAGAGCTTAAATTTTATAAAAAAATATGGTGACCAAGAAGTGGGCTATTTTTGAAGCAATTTTATTTATATTCAACCAAAAATTTAAAGAAATAATATATACAAGTCAATATAAAGCGTATATCGATTGGCATCAGTGTATGTAAGTAGGTACTAACGTAATAAAGATACAGCAGATATACCAAAATAACACGAAAATAGATTCTTCACACGTTTTTATAGACTGTTATAAAATATTACCCGGAGATGAAGGTTCTATGAGGCGCAGCGCCGGTACTTTTGTCGCAGTTCTCCAACCAAGAAACCCACAACCCGCTTGTATGTTTGATAAGGTAACCCGACCTAAGAGGATAGCCCACCAGATGATACTAGGAAGGCTACATTACTCGATCCGGGGAGAAATTTATAGTTAGAACATCGCCTCTTCTGAATTTCTTAGAGCATATTACCGCTTTTTGTTTTGTTTCATTATTTATTTGTAACCCATGCGGTACGGACGAAGTAAGGGCAGCGATCCTTCTGTTTGTTACGTGGCCATTTCGTGTATTTATTTTGTTCATCTTTCCCCATGAATAGATTGGATAAGATGCTATAAAATTTATTCCCGTATCGGGTGCGTTTATTTCTCCAGGAATAAAGTCGATACGCAATGAAAATAGGCTGAAGGAATAACAAGAAAGTTTCATATTTCTAAATGAAAAGTAGTCTAGTGCGTTTAGCTGGAAGAAGCGTGGAAACTAATAATTTCATCATATTTTCTCATATGGAAGTTTTATTTAGGGCGCTATCTCATTTTGATATCCTACCAGAGTGAACGTAATAATATATTATATTGATTCCCAATATGATCGTCTTCTTTATAAAATACTTGGCTTTTCTTAGAAATATGTCGTTATGATTTTTTTATCTTCAATATTATTACTCTTTATTCCAATAAAAGGTATTGATCTAATGTTCTTTGTTCGAGTGAGCTATTCAGCAACGTGACTAGCCATTTGAATTATTTTCTCTTTATCCTGTATTAATAATGACACAATAATATGTTTACAACCAACATTATCATTTCAGTTACAACCCGTGGTGAATCATGACTCATGAGATGATTTCCAGATTCGCTTCCCCTGAGTCCGTCAGTCTGCGAAAGAGTCATCCAGTCATCGAATCTTTGATTTTAAGAAACTTCTTCTATCGATTGTGTCATTTAATACAACACCGTTTTTAGGGAGCTCCATATCCTCTACGGTGCGAGTGACCCATTCACCGCAGTTTTTTAATGTCAATAAACTTGATTACACTGATATCCTGGTAGAGATCATATGTAGCTTCGTATTGTCTCTTCTACGCCACACCTTCCACGCAAACCTGTTAAAAAGGCAGCAGCAGAAGCTAGCAGACGATCTACAGGCATGCACATACCCATGAAACGAAAAAAATTGGACATCTGCATCCTGGGAAGAACAGATCAAAAACAGGATACAGCTATAACAGAAAAAAAGACAAAGGAGATGAAAAAGATAATATCCTTGAGCTTGGCATTTTTATAACCAGAATTATTTGGAAAAAACCATAGTACCTATCGTAATTATCGGTGTTTAAAGCTCTTATATTTCTCATCAAAATCACATGATATTCTATACATAAGCTCAAATAATATTATTAATATGAGTTTTATTGGATATGACGATACACGCTTGACCAGAAATGGAAAAATAATAATATCATAATTGTTTTTATAAAACGTTTTATTTATACAAAAAAGTAAACAGGGCGAGTTTATCATTTTTTATTGTTTTGGGAATTAGACGTAGATACCTTCCTATAACCGAACATTTAAAAATAATTCACAAAACCCATCTACATACCTCGGGGGCAACTCAAATAATACGAGTGCGGAGTGGAGACTACAAGGGTTTTTCACTAAACTCCGGGGAGTACATTTTAAAAGGTAGACATTTATAAAAAGGGATATTCCTTATTTATCCATACCACTCAAAAGCTTACACCATGATTTACTTTTTGCTATGCCGAAGTTTTTTGATGTCTTGTTTCAATTATATAAAGTACACATTGGATTAAAGTTTATCACGATGAAAATTTAATGTTTGCAAGTTTCAAACATTTTGAAACTCGAGTTCGAAAATAAAATATCCGCCAAAGAATAATATACGTCTTTTGTTTGAACATTCTGTTGTTTTATAGAAAACTTATTTCAGGGAATTTCCTTCCGATGTTATTTTAGTTTTCGTTTGTGGTTGTCGCAAAAATCATTTTTAGAATGGTTTAGAATAATGGATGATTGGGTCTTCTTGAGATCAACACTATTTCTCGTCTATAATACCTATTATTTTAAATCGTTTTCACGAATTGATACAGGCTACAAAAGAAGTGACACTAAAGATTGTTTTATCAACTAAAATATCTAATAATTTTCTTTTTTACTTTGAAATCTGATAAAAAATTGACCTTCAAATAGTGATTGTAAAACTGTTACCTGTCTTTGACATATTATGTGGAAGAGTATACAGCAATATGTTTTTTTAGTTGAGTATTATTGAGGGTTAGCTGGGAGTGTTCTTTTGCACAATTGAAGGTTAGTCGTTGCAATTTCGTCCTATAAAAATGCTTGTCAGATAAGCTGGTACGACTAACCTTTATTTGTTTTAAAAAGTTTCAAACTCGTATACTTTCTCCAGAAATATACATCCTAGTATATATGTAATATAACCTAGTATATTGCATCAATAGATTTGATAAAAATGATCACAAATTCATTCGTCTGTAAAATCATAGTTGTTGATTAAACCTATTTAGAATTTGAACGAAGAGTCCTAGCGACTGGATGATCGTCGCAATACGGCATAGAACGGCAACAATAAATACGCTGATAAAATATTATTTCTGCATAGATAGATACTCCCATGAAAGCTACTCGCGAGAGTCGGCGGCTTCATTCAAATTATAGAGAGACGTTTAGGTAGTATGTGGCGTGTAATAATAATGCTGGTAGCCTAACCGTGTGGAAATTGAAGAGAGAGCACCTTCAACTTTCAAGATGTTCCGAGGCACGCACGTACACCCAATAATATCTTAAAGGCATTAAGTAAGGCTCGCAAACTTCCTTCCAGTACTTTGATAACAAACGGAAACGCTCCGAGGATTATCGTAAACGTTATGAAATCGTTTAAATTTTCAAGGACTACATTTTCAATTCAGTGGGGCACGCTAATAAGCGCTTTTTAGCGTGCAATATGAAGTGTTTTAACGTTCAACGTTGAACCATTCGATCATTTTGTATGGAAATTCCTTTCGACGATCGTTTCGATATTTGATCATCGAAAACACATAGAATTATATCGATACAATTTGATTAAAATACGTTTTTAAATAAGATAAGTTATACCTACTAGCATCCCAACACACGTTGTCTTGTTTTTACTGTGAATATTGAATTTGTAAGGATTGTTGAAGATTCTATTTATTATTTATTTATTTCAAGGTTGACATTTATTTATTTATTTTATGTAATTTTATTCCTGTTTTGGAAAACTCATTATTTTATTTAGATAATATTTAGTGTGTCGTGAAAGTAAATTATATTACGATTATTATTTTTGTTTACATATAAAAGGTTTTTAAATAAACATATAAGTAAGTAATTAAAATGATAAACTATTTACCTATCAAACCAATAAAACGATGCGTCTGTTTTTAACTATGTTTAGAGAGCACTCACAATCGCACCAACTATCAAAGAACTGACAGTTTTATGTCAAACAGCAATAATTAGGAAAAATTAAATACTTTAAGTTATCTTAAATTTTCTTACGTTCCGCGCAACTTTCATATTTTCTTTCTTTCTAAAAAACCCTACTCAACAAACACAACACAAAAGAATTAGCGATATTGGTCCATACGGTCATGCATGATGCGATGATCAAAGCTCAAATCCGAAGGGACTAGTTCGAACACTTATAACTCGAGATCGGCTAAACAGATTTTCATCATTTTTGGTTGATTGGATTCTTCTCAAAGAAAATAATGCAAAATTTAATATTAATGTTAGTATGGAACGAATTTCGATACAACAATGCCATTTGTGAAAAATTCTATAGAAATAATTTTAAATACCTGACAACATTTAAAAATATTGGAACGCAGATTTTTGATGGATTTCTTTTCAAGCTTTTTTCTTATTTGTTAACATTGAAACGCATTTTTAAAAATTAAATCTAGTTTTGAAATCAAATTGTCATTTGACACAAACTATCATATGTTTGATAGTTAGTGCGATCGACAGAATTTGTATGGAAATATGTGGTTTAAAACAGATCCATCAGTCGGACTGACATTGGTTAAAATTCATTTTTATCATTCGTATAAATTCGAATTCAATATTCATAGTTAGATCACAGAACAACGTCTTTCGAGAAAGCTAGTATTTATATAGATAAAAGTCCAGTTAAGTCATTGGTTTGTTTTCCCATAACGTGGTTTGTAGCCTACGCACTTTGATTCATAATTTAAACTATACTAGTGGTAGACCAGTGCTCGAAATTCGACCATAACTTACTTATTTAAATTATAAGTTTGAACACCAATTAATAAGGTTTAATTGTCAAATAATGAGCATGCGTTATTTCAAATTTTCTATCAAAAACAATGTCATGGATATTGAATACGTCAAATTTGAAATGTTTGAAACGTGCCTACGAATTTTATTTTTCTATTATCATTAAAGACAAACAATATTCCGTTTCCAGCTCAACCTTCCTGAATATACCGTCAGCTTTCTGCGCGTTATTATTAGGCGTTTTCCATTTTACATTTGTTTCTATGAAGTTGATGTTCTTTATTAGTAGTTGGTGGAAGTGTGTGTAAGTATCAAACAGAGAACATTACAGAAGTGTTTATAATGTTTTTTTTTAATTAATCGTTTTTTTTGCATAATTATTTAAAAAAAAAATTATAAGTATGCGAAATTTCATAAAACTATCGAACTAAAATGATGCGAAGACTAGAGAGTTTAAAAAAATGCGAAATTTCATACTCCTCAGTCCGCGCAGTTTTCGTAAAAATAGTCACAATGTTTTTCCTTCACGTATTAATATACATATACCTAGATAAAATAACTTAATTTTTTTTTCATAAAATTACAATTTATCCTATATACCTACCTACCAATATGCAAATTCTTGAAATGTGTAGGTACGTAAGTCTTAGAACAGTACTAGTATGATTATTCTTTTTAAATTTATTATAGAATCTCTGAAATTCATTTCTTTATTCCTGGTTTAGATTATATTGAGTTTTTCTTTGTTAAATGGTGGTTCCTGAGGAAATGTTAGGAATCATTACGAATAGTCTACAAATAATCACAGCATGCTAAAAATATCCATTACCACCGCATTTGCCTGCATCACGACCGCATACACCGCATGGAATCTTGCGACTTCTTTCTTCACTTGATGACATACCTTACCTTACCCTTCAGCCTTCTTCTTGTGTTTAGTATTGAAGAAAGGCCTCTATCTTGGACAGTCTTGGACTTCCATGCATCTCTGCAGGAAGCGACTCTCTTCCAGTGCAGGCACTCCACTCTTTTAACGTCGTCGGGCCATCTTGTCTGGGGCCTATCAAACCCACGCTTCTGCGTCCTGTTCTAGGCCTCCAATCCAGCAATTTCTTCGTCCACCTGCCATCAGACATACTCGCCACATGACCTGCCCAGTGCCCAGCTCCATTTCTTCTCTGTGATTCTTTGGGTCACATATGTTACCTTGGTCATTTCCCTTATCCGCACATTCGGTCCCTAAGTAGTAATATTCAACACCCTTCTCTCCATTGCTCTTTGAGTAACACGAAGTTTGTGCATGATTCTTTTCGTTATAGATCGTGATGACAAAGTTTGTTTACATAAATAAACAAATGAACTCTTTTCTATGGAAAATCAACTGATGTTCTCATTCAATATCAGAAATATAACTATCGCTTGTTAAGTAAAAGCTTCAGTATATTATCTGTATAGAGGTTATAAGCTGTTCCACAACAAAAGAAAAAGACATATGAATAACCCCTACGTTTATTTTATTTGCTTAGGCAAGAATTCTCGTCCATATCCGTGCAGCAAAATAATAACAATAGGTACTATTTACCTACCTACTCTCGAAGCAATATTATTTTCTAGCACATTCGCATACAATATTCTATAATAATCCCCTCTCTTTTGTTGAATCTTTGGAAAGTGCAGTTCGAGTAGACGGGAAGACATCAGCTCCCCGCATAGCACAACTCAGTGGAGCTACTCACGATATAAATATTATAGAGCCTTCGCCTATGTACGCTACAAATGTGGGTTCACTCCTTCAATGGCGACGTGTTATATAAATCTCACCTGAAACGTATTATTACCGTGTCTCGTCGCTTCACACCCTTTGCTTTGAAATCGTCGTCGTATTACGATGTATATTTTTCAAATGAAAGAAAATTCTTTACAAATAAATATTCATCGATTCAAAATATGCGATGATTAACTTAACAGCTTTTCAATTATTTCAACACGAAGAAGTTATCATATTATCAAAATAAAAATCTTTTGGTATCAAGTCTAACTAAATAATGATTTATTTTAAACTATGTTATAAAGCTTATGTTTTTATTTCTCATATATTGGTATTATTTAATGACGGTTGCATTATTAAATTTGAAGTAGTTCTGCCCCAGAACAGACGTTGTCTAGTGAGGCAGTAAATTCCACTAATGATATGTATAATATGCACTTATTGTTGTACTTGCATTGATGATGGAAATGATAATAAATATACGGCAATAACGCCTTTAACGATAGAGTGTACAAGTTATAAGGCGTAAAAAAAATCAATTGAACAGATTAAAAAAAAAATCAGAAACATTTTTGATACCTACGAATTATACAAAACAAAATAACAACCAAAATACAAAAAAAAATATATCCAGAAAGACACAATTATCATAGTGCATTGGGCCAACATAAATGGTAATAATTAAAAAACTTAACAAAACAACATCAACAGACGTTTGCAAAACATAAAATGAGACAAAACACGCCGTAAGTATATTTTCCTTTCCCACTATGATAGAAAATATCTTACACCTTTCCTTTCAGCCTTATATTATATAATATTATATGGACTTTTGGACAATTTAACCATGTGGAAAGAATTGATGCAAACAGAATGTGTTTGTTAGATCCAAAATTGCAATCGGGTGCTCTGGTGATAGTACATTTTTTATATGGAGCTGTTCACGGTTACTCGGCAACAATCTGGCCGGGTAAGTGTGAACAGCTCCCTATATACTGATAAAAGGCTGTTAGTAATAATTATTATTGTGTATGATTCTATTTTATAAAGGAACCTTTCCGATCTAATTATATTAAAACATCTTTTTACATCAGTGATCAGTTTCTCGGATTCTTGTATATTTGAGAAGAGTAAATAAAAGAGACGAATTCTTCGTATTTCCGCATTCCTAATTAGGTATACATTTTGATTGATGGATTTTTTAAAATTCAGAAGTGCTCTAGCGCCATTAGTTAAACAAACAAAAGATTCTCAATACCACAATGAGATGCAAAAAATCATTATTCATGTCACAAACAAAGACTTTCAGCTAATTTCGATTTCAAATTCTAGACTACACTGAAATTTTTCTTTTATTTTCAAAGAATGAAGTACTTGCTTACTTTTGATTGTGATTTTGGTATCAATAATTGAAACAAGACCGATAGAAAATACATACTTTATTAAACTTATACCTTTTATCAACATGTGGCTTGAAAAAGTTTGTGGACAAGTTTGTTAACTTACGAGGATAGAAAAATGGTAAAAAGTTTTTCCAGACTTCGCGTGATTCCATTCACAACCTACGTTTTATTGAAGGAAATAAATGATTACCTCTGACTGCAACTTTCGATAATAATTTTCAATCACAAGATTAGAAGTCGGTAATTTTTATATTGAAGGTAGGTACTTAAATATATTTCAAGTTTGTTACATTTTAACTCTGCTGCACTTTTTTCTGAAATTTCTTTTGAAAGTTTTGGGTTTGTTTTTTAATTTTATGATGTTAATCTTCTCTTTAGAGTGTTGTTTGAATTCTTCGATGAAGAAAATTCTAGAATTATCACTAAAATAAGTAAATCTGCAAATATTCCATACTCATTTTTCGTGATGATAGGTTTGTATTCCATAATTGATTTTAAATCTACATCGTATTGTTCCGTTCACATACATAGAATAATTCTTATTAACTACTCCCATTTTTAGCCTCAGAACCCTTGGGATCTTAGCTGAAACCAAAAAGCTCCTCCATTCTTGACTTGCTCCGGTTATGACGCCAAAGATTTAAATTAAACCATAACCGTCTAACTTATAAAAAAATCGTTAATTGTAAGATAACATATCAATCACTGATCAGTTTTTACTTAATTATAAAAAAAAAAATATTTAATACGCGTTTGTTATGTATGAAGATGACATTTGATACAAAATTTTGAAAACAAACAAATAGCAGCTGGGCAACGCGATTGGTAACTACCAATATTCTCTATGTCAGATTTGAACGAGATATTGATGCAGAATAGGTGCCTTATTTTTTAATTATTTATTTTATATCAAAATATAGTTAAGTCCTTATTAAATCATACGAAACCTTTATGTTTCAGCCAAAATAAACCAAGTCATGTGTTTGATCACTTCAATTTGAATATCTGTACCTATATACATACTTAAAAGTGTTGTTTGAGTATTTTCTTCAAAACGTCATTATATTTATTTTAAATTTAGTTGGTGCATAATGGTTGTAAGGCCTCGATGATTACGGGAATACAATATTTGCTTTATTTGTTTAAAATTTCTTTTATCAAAATGATTAACCAAAACAAAATGGACCAAAATATGAAGGGAGCACCTGATTGGACAGGAAAAAAACTTTAAAACAGTATATTTATTACAGAAAGCGTTGTTGTACACTCGAAGCCATTGTCAGTTGACATAAAATCCAACATGGCGGCAAAAAATCTACAGAGATCAGCTCGCAATCAATCGATATGGGTTAAACTACCTCGACGCGACCGACGGCTTCATTGCAAATTTTCTACCGCTGAACTCTTATTTTCCACTGATCACAGTTTTTTTTATAAAGCAGTAAAAATTTCTTTAGCTTGCCATGTTTCATCGCATACTTTTACCTCAAAGGTTACATTGGGGGTTTATTGAGGTGTGGGTTCAAAAATTTTTATCGTGCTCCAAAATATAATCCAACATGCAAAAATTGTATCTATCATTAGTACAACTAAAACTGGATACATATCAGCGATGACGAACGTTAAGCTTGCAAGTAGGTACTACTCTTCCAGAAAGTAACGAATACTTTTGTCCTTTACGCCTGTCATCTTGCTAAGGGAAAGTTGTCCATTTTTTTAATATTGTTTTGTATTTTATTATTTTCTGTAGTATTTTTTTCTTTAAAAGGCAATTTGCCGTTGATGAATAAATAAATAAATAAAAATATATTTAGTTTAAATCTGATATAACATTTTAAAATGTTTAGGTGTGTAATTTGTCTTGTTCTTCTTTCTTTGTCAGCCATCCTTTCACTGCTGAATGAGGGCTTCTTCTAAGCTCTACTCTCTATTCATCTATATTGTTCATATTATAAAAGACGGCTTTGGACCTTGAACCAAAGAAATAAAATAGAATAAGTGAACTGAAAAATGTTGTATAAGTGCTAAGTTTCATTTATATGCGGGAACAAAGTATTGCCCCTGCAGTGTTCCATTCCTTGAAGCGATGCGCGTATGAGCACAATAGATTCGATTTTCATTAGGTACTCGTATTACATAATATTTCCCGAGTATTGCCTGGCGCGGCACAGTGCACTGCTGAATAGAAATGTGTGTATAATAAAATTGGAAGAGTAATAAACATTATTAGTAATCATCATAAGGAAGGAAACTGACATATAAATTTATATGTTTTTATAATATCATTATTGAAGTTTACATAATATCATATTACGAAGACTAGGGCATGGTTTTATCTCGGTCTCCAGTAGGTTACAGCGTATCTGTGGAAGGTGTCTCCGTGGAACAGGTCACTACATTCAAATACCTCGGAGTGGACTTGTGTGGGCAGACCGATCTACCGACAGAAATATTGGGTCAAATCAACAAAGCTGCTTCAATATCAGGATGCCTTAGAAACTCCGTATGGAAGAACCCTGATATGGGTATCAACAGCGAGATAAAATTTATAAAACTTGTGTCAGACCCATCATGACATACGGGGTCGAGTCCAGGGCCGATACCACTGTGACCAAAAATGCGCTGAGAGTTTCAGAAATGAAAACTCTCAGGAGCATGAGCAGCCGGGAAGACCCTCAGAGATATATAGAGTCAGAAATACGAGGGTACGATAAATACACGAGATCGAGGACATAGTAAGCAGTAAATGTAAATTATTATGGACTCACGGAAGACGCCTCAACATCAACATTTACAACATAAGACTCACTTTACTCACTACGGTGCTTCAGAAACTGCAGTGCCTCATAAAAAGTATCCCCAGTCACTTTTTTTACTATGTCACTCCATCGCATAGGTGAGCGCACTCTATCTCTAATGACATCCACACTTCCAGTCATAATAGCCTCGAATTTGTATAACGATAAGTTACCTTTTAACCAATGTAATTCCGTCAGATGCATATGTTTTAAGCTGTTTATTTTCTATCCTCATGCATCAAACCGATGTGCGATTTTGCGATTTGAGTGCAAAGTTTATTATGTTTTGATCGGATTTAGTATGAAGTTGGAGCATAATAAAGCCTGTGAACTGGTTTGTAATATTTATCAGAAAGTTTATTATTTGTTAACATACTTACTCTTTTTCTGAAGAGAATGAGCAAATAAAGGTGGGTCACACACCCATCATTGACATTTAACTGCAGAACTGAACATTTAACTGAAGTAGTTGGTAGACTAACGGTTACGACGACGGCTTCCGTACTGTTTCGTGCCGAGGTCGTGATGTTCCAGGTGTCAACCATCTTCCTCTTTCACGACACAAGCTAAGTAGCTTACTGTGAAAGAGTCAGAGTGTATTTGTGTTCACTTTGAGTGTGCACAGATTCATTAAAAAAACAGACAGGCTTTTTTATTGGACGAAAGTGCAACGACAAATCTTTAATTGCGCAAATTTTTCAATGCGGTATATTTTTAAGTCATACTCTCCAGAAATAGTGAGTAGTTTTCTCATTGATCACGTCATTTTTCTTAACCTAGAAACACTCCCCGGGTATTCACTATTAGGTAGTGTAGTAAAAATCACGTATGTATTAGTTTGTTTGATGTGTATTGCTTTTCATTCTAATGAGAGACATCCACCCATAGTAATTTTACCATCACAGTTCTGTTGAACTGTTAATAAATCGTGGAAAGGTCAAAATTGCTGGTCAAAAGAATTCTGTGGACAACCCTCAATAGGAACGTGACACAATTATTTATAAAGGGATGTTTCTATGCGAGAGGAATTATGGTAGGAATTCTAAGAACCTGATCTAGACTGAGGGATCATCAATCCACCCCGAATTGTTCTCGAAATAATAATAATAATACCTAAAAATATCAGGGGATGAAAAACTGTTTTTATTTATCAAAGAGAAACTTACACAAAGGTTTTAAATTTGATTTTTACCAAATAACAAAAAAAAAATCTTTGTTGTTATTCTTGCTAGTAAACATATTGTTAGTTTTCTTTTATTTACTTACTTTTTGACCCAACCCCAGATAAAATTATTAGAAAATAATATTATGAAAACTTGTAGATGATAAAAAAAAATATTCCCTGAATGATAAAATACCTTACATATACGATGTGAAAAACTTTATTGAATTCATTAAAATTCTTCAGTTTTTTTTTAAACCCTCACCGCATCATATTGTGCCCTATTGTTACGGGCTTTTGTTCTCGAGTTAAATAGGTAAATAAGTATATGAAATTCTTACCTTTTTGATATTTTTCACTTGTCTACTAACATTTTGAAAACTAGTTGATTTTGTTCAATATGCTTTTTTAGTTTTCATACATCTTAGACGCGTATTTTTTAAAAAAGTACCATTCAAACCACCATAAGTATATAAATGACATACAGTAAAACTCAGTTAGTTTTCTTTAAACTTTATGTGTAGGTATTATTTTATTTCTACAAATAAAAGCACAATGTTACCCTTTATCTTCACAACCAAGCTTAGATTCACCAAAACACAATGATCAAACTATGTCCAATCTCTCAGTTCTCCATTGAAGTATAAAAACAAAGTATAAGTATAGGTAGCAGAAACTAGATGTAAGAATACGTTCTTCTCTTCAGCTAATAATATTGTTCTTAGGCATCCGTCCCAAATCCCTGAAACCGCTATACGTTCGCCTTCGACCCATCTACACTCAGTGGACCACACTTTTATATAAAGTTCTCACTTTCAATTTTAATAGAATAATACTTTATCTACCACGTAAAATACATTCTAAAACCTTGATCACACGTGCCAAGTAAACGGGCGATACAGTAAAATGTTACTCGCCCTAGAGAGATATCAAGAGAGTGATGAGCGCTTAAACCTTATGATCGAGCACTCGCCTTAACCCCTTCAGACCCTGCGTGCATAATTATGCACATAACATTTGAATCCTTATAAAATTGTTATTTGAAAATGTTTAGCCTACCGCCATCTCTCTGTGCATGAACCGAATCTTTCTAGTTGTTTTAAAATCATCCAACTAGTGCCATCTATTAGCAACGCTTTCAAACAACATAGTTCATGATCAGTCCTTCAGTCATTTTGGTCAACGTCGAGGTAGGGGTATGTTTTAAATATTTTCAAATCATTTAATTGTGATTTCTAACAACAACAATATTTCGAATGTTGATAAAAATTATTAAATTGTGTGCAAATTATAAGACTGTGGGACAAAGTCTACAAAATACTGTGTAAATTGCGTTTAAAAATAGATGTGCATAATTATGCCCAATCCGTCCTAAGAGTACGAAAGAAAAGCCAACTTAGTAACATCTTGCCCCACTTGTGTTACTTATTTATACCCAATATTTCTTATAATAATTGTTATGTATTTTAGCCAAATGTCTATATTTGTAATGAAGTTGATGTAAACATGATCTGTGAAATGTTAGAACCGGGTTCTGACTGGGATTTGAGCGACGATGAGAAAGATGAGGGATTATGAAAATTCTTCAGCCCCTCCAAGATGTAATAAAATAATTGGACCTGAGTCAGTCGGTTTTAACACACTTAGAAAAGAAAAATTGTTTGTAGAAGACGTACCTATGCTTCTTTAAAGGAATAACCCAAATGGCGACGAAAAGACTTTGAGATCATAATTTTGAGGTAATTTTGTCGATTTATTGAAAAAACCATTGGAAGACTTCCAAAAGCATATGCCTGATAATGGTTTTGAGGAAATACAGAAAACACAATCATATATGGACTTCAAAACATGAGAACTTCGAATAAACTAATGTATGTGAAATAAAAACATTGTTCGAACTACACATTGGTACTTTATAATTTCCCAAAGAACGATTTCAGCTTATCATCTAGTTCAAGTACTGAAACGAAAAAATATTTTTTGCGGCAGCAACACTCAATAAATTTACAAATCCACCGTTGCTTTCCGATATGGAGATGAAAAAAGGCAGAGGTTCCATTGATAAAATAATTAGTACAATGAAAATGTGGGTGGTGTTGACCTCGAAGAACAGATATTGTCTTGTTATGATGTTACGAAGAACCCGAGATACTTGTAAAAGTAAAAAGACCCAACGATGATGTGAGGCCAATTTTATAAATGGAACATAATAGGACGATCATAATGATATTCTTTTTAGGTGATAACAAGTAAGAGGGAAAATGATGAAAAATAATTTTTGTCATCAAAAGATTCATATCTATTGTAATAAATCTAATGTAGATTCGTGTAAAAAGTAACAAAACTGTTTTGTAGCATATCAAAGAAAAAAATAAAGTATAGAACAGTTTACTCGATTCAAAAATGCCTTGTTATCAAATGAATTGTATGGCTCTCAGTTATGACATTTAAGACTCAATGTGCACAATTATGCACATGCTGGAAAACGGGGAAAATTTATGAAAATTTTGAAAAAAATCATAAATTTGTTTAAATGATGTCCCTATTACCAATATTCAATAATCAAATAATTTTTTATACCGTTAACAATAATTCAGGTCTGAAGGGGTTAAGGATTAGACACAGCGAGTACTCGGCCCAGAGAGAGCACTGTCTCGCCCGTTTACTCGGTACGTGTGACCAAGGCATTAGAAGGCGATTCTGTAAGGATTCCACCAATACATAGCACTAATTAAATTTTAAATTTCGCGGATAATGTTAAGTGTTTTCAAATAACCCGAGCGATATTACATAAGAAGTTTTTTTAATCCTTTTTTTAAGATATCTGATGAAAAATTTTTGACCAGACTTAGTTTCGACACAAAAACATCTTCTAAAATTTATGCCGGACCTTCTCAGATGCCAGGTAAATTAAGTCGAATTATAATAATTTTAGCGAATTTGTCAGTTGAAACGTGAATTAATTACTAGATATCTCTTATATTTTGTAAGGTTTGTGTATTTACGTAGTGAAAGTTCATTATAATGAATTAAAACAAACACAGTTGCACTTTCACGATATTTTATTGAGGCTCGAGCGCTTTCGTCTATCTCATGTAGACATTATCAAGAGACTCTTTTATTTTATTTTTAGAGAATTCTGCACTTTAGCGAAATAATTGTGGAATTGACCTCATACTTATTATTGCATCTCAAAGATTAAAAAATTAATTACATGCCAAGTATACATTTCTCAAGTTGCATTATTTCAATAATATCTCCGTAGGTACTAACGATTCAAGTGAACATCTTTCATATAAAACATCCACTCGAATATTATTTCATTGTTTCTCATTAGCCCACTCAAACATCTTGTTATAATATCTGAGTTTTAAATACAATCCTCCACTAACTGAATAATAATTATTATTATTTTACAGCAATTATCTTGGAGGACTGGAAAATAGCAACATAAGGGAACGTCAAGGAGTTCTGGGGAGAACCTGATCAATCTCACTGAGGGATCAGTTGCATACCCTGCGTCTGTAGTGGGGGTTTTTCGTTGGAATCAGCTTTTCTTCTATCAAGAGTTATATTGTTATCATTCTAACGAGTTGTCATTGAGTCGAGTGTATTAAAAAGCGGCAATTCATCGGTATAATGTTAAAACTGACTGGTTGATTTAGCGTCTGTGAGTAAGAACTTTCTTTCTTATATTAAACTAGCTTTCCCGACAGACGTTGTCCTGTGTTCTTACCTATGAATATTGAATTCGAAATCGTATGGTAATGAACTAATTATCATATTTTGACCAATGCAATTCCGACCGATGCGTCTGCTTTAAACCATGTATATTCCATCCGCATTTTGTCAATCACACCAACTATCTAACAACTGACATTTCCTGTCAAAATTTCAAAATTGGAATAAAAATTATATGGTAAAAAAAATCTAATAAGGTTGCCTACATAGAGTATTCTTTTTCCAAACAACTTTCTTAATTTTTTTCTTTCATAGAACCTTCTCCTGATTTTTATCAGACATGCATAGCATTTGCCAACATGACAAGAAAAAGATTCGGCGAAATCGGTCAAGCCGTTTAGGCGTGATGCACTGACCACGGAAAATAGCTCTCCATTTTTATAATATAGATTAAACCTTAAATATTTTTTAAAATACCTATAATAAGCCCGCGTTAGTCCACTGTAGGATATTGGCCTTCCCATATTCATACAAGATAAAGTCGCTCCACCTGGTAGTCTTTCTGCCCACAATTTTTCGACCAATCTGTGATCTGCAATCCGTCTCTCACCTTCTCCCCCGAACGTCGAGTAAAACAAGTAGATAGGGAAAAAGAATGGAATGACCCCACCGCCAGCTTGAAGACGGATTACACAAGCAACAGTTCTCAACCACTTCACCACTACGAGATTGTGAGCAATCTTCGTCATGCTATTTACCTATGTTAGCCCTAGTTCAAACAATGAGAAGTCCGCGCAGTAATGTAAAACAGATGGGCGAGTGGAAACGATGCGGTTCACAGAATGATCCGCGGCACGTGGTTTACAGGACGATGCCAATACAATTTATCGCGAACCAACCGAGCGGATCTCGATAATGGCATCGTAGAAAGCTACAGAACTAGCACTCCACATTGTCTGAACTAGTGCTAACAGATCAGTCAGATGTAAATAAATGGCTGCCACGTTCAACAATTCTGTTACATAGTATTGCGTAGCTCTTACTTGATATTGCACAATCTTGATTAATACTCCGATTTAAATTTGACAGTTTGTTACGTTGAACCGTCAGTTTGGCAGTCATTTTGTTGCATTTGACTCCAGCAAAATTCATATGAATTCGAACACGGCAGAACCTCGAAAAATCCAACTTTGGCTGCTCCTTTTTATATATCAAGTCATTGCTAATAATTAATTACAGAAGCTTCAGAAATTATATGCTAGAATATAATGAATTTGACCAATAAGTATACTTTGATATCTTTAATAACAGGATTTAATTAGTGTGTTTGAAAATTAACGAGAAATATAGGCTGAAGCAATACAAGGCACGTGGCTTCAACAATACGCTTTGGATTAATAATTGAAATTCGGAAACCAAAATGATTCAATACCTATTGTTATTTTGAGATCTAGGCCATCTTGAAACCTCTCCAAAACTAACCCTCCAACACTCGGTTGGGTTTTTTTGATGAGACCCCCATTTTATATTTTTATTGACATTATTGAAATTTAAATAAAAATTGGAATGAATATTTTAAAGCTACAAGTGGATATCCAGCTTAGCTGCAACGATTGTTCGATATAATCAACGCAATAACCACAAGTGATATAACTTTTGAATGAAAATGACAGATCAGTGTTTTTGTGTTAAAAGTCTTTTACAAACACGTTCAAAAAAGTTTAAATGGCTTTAATTGATGTTCAAATTAGACCAGTTAATACTACGTCAATTGGACGATATCAAACTTGGAGAAAGTAAGATTTTTTTATGTTTATTATACTTATTACTTTTATAGTGAAACCTGTTCAGAGCATAATGGTTAGATAGATTCCAATTCTACACCTGACAAAAAAATATTTTTAGTATTTTTTAGATATTGATTTGTTAAAAAATAATTTAAATGAGTTGTACAAATAGTACAGTAACTTATTCATCACCGTATACGTTAAATCCGGTAGTTCTCATTTTTGCAGACTTGTTTATGATGTTGACCTGATGAATAATCCAAGTTTGTGACCTCGAGCGCCGAACGAAACTTTCTCAAAAATCGAAAAATCCTCGAAAAAAAATCTTTATTTGTTCAAATTTTGGCGATTAAAACCCTGAAGGACTATTTTTTGAAAAAACCTCTTCACGGCGTTTTTATAAAATAGTCCTTCAGGGTTTTAATCGCCAAAATTTGAACGAATAACGATTTTTTTCGAGGATTTTTCGAGGAATATGGAAACTCTCATTAATCTAGTTCAAATTATGTTTGTTGAATCCGAAAACAAAGATCGAAAATTGATTTTATTTTACATTTGTAAGAACAGAAGATCTAAACACAAAATAAGATAAATGTAGGACAAAAAACTTTTGAAAAAAAAAGACAATAACGAAATTTTGTTGATAAAGTAAATGGGGTTTCCACAACCCAACAAAATAATAGCTTGTGTTGCTGAATTGTTATCGGAAGTCACTGATTAACGCTTTTATTCAAATTATTTGAAGAATGCAATTTCGTAATTGAAAATACTGCTGAGCATTGCGAAAAATTCACGATATTCTTTTCTTAATAAAAAACTTCTTTATGTCCGGGTGTTTTCTACTCCTTTCTTTTTCAAAATAACCCGTTATAAAAATAATGAATACAATAAAATCGGTCATCGATTTTTGTAAATTAAAAACGCCGGATTCCTTTTTTAATTTTTGGGTGTGGTTTTCATTTAATTGCTTCTTTTGGAATAGGCACCATGGTGTGTCACCACATTATGAAGATAATATTGTTTTTGCTTCCTTTTGTGGTAATTAAGGTCCAGTAGATGATTTTATATACCTAGTTGAATATCTGTGTTTATATTTTGGGTCCTATAGTATTAGAATGATTGCAGCCAAGACAGGGAACAAAACAAGAATCAATGCACACAGTGATGAGTCTCTAAAAAATAACAAACATGAAAATATCTAACCGTTGATTTTGATGTATAACAATCGTTGTCTTTTTTTTCAAGGATACAACGTAGGTACTTAACAAAGTTTTTTCAAGTTTTTTATCGGTTCTATATTTCCTTCTTTTTATTCTTTGTTTGATCTTTTTTTTTTCTAAAGTAAGTATACATGTATGAACAGGTACATAATATGTAATTTTGTTTTAATTACGCAGTGAACTGTTTTTTTTTTGTTTAATTTGAATGCACAGGAAAATTGATTTTACATACCGGGAGATACCTGTTATTGAAACACCGGAGATTCTATGTTTTGTTTCATGATGTTTTTGTTTGTATTGCTGTTGTGTCTCTATCAAATAAAACCTTGTATTGCGCAGGATGGGACGGCTTGAAAAGACATAGTTCGAGGCCAAAACTCTGCCGAAGTTGTATGGCCATGTAAGTAGTACCTGAGTATTGAAGTTGTATGGCCATGTAAGTAGTACCTGAGTATTGAAGTTGTATGGCCATGTAAGTAGTACCTGAGTATTGAAGTTGTATGGCCATGTAAGTAGTACCTGAGTATTGAAGTTGTATGGCCATGTAAGTAGTACCTGAGTATTGAAGTTGTATGGCCATGTAAGTAGTACCTGAGTATTGAAGTTGTATGGCCATGTAAGTAGTACCTGAGTATTGAAGTTGTATGGCCATGTAAGTAGTACCTGAGTATTGAAGTTGTATGGCCATGTAAGTAGTACCTGAGTATTGAAGTTGTATGGCCATGTAAGTAGTACCTGAGTATTGAAATTAGGGTTTAGGCCCCCCGCATTGTGGGTTGATTTGGGGAATTCTGCGGCGGGCTTGATTTGTGTGTTGCCGGCTTTTTGGTTTGATTGCTTCAATCGAACTAGAGGGTTGCTTTCGTGCGGATCGGGTTTGCTGAGGATTTGTCTCCTCCGGGCTAGCTTGCGGTGTGTAAGGGGCCTTAAAGTGAGAATGTATGTATGTTTTGAAATTACAGTTACACCAGGATTCAATCTAAGGAGCTTCATTTTACAAAAATAAGAAGAAAGCATCAATGTAACCCACCTGTTGAAAAGTATTGGCAACATTAATTAAATGTAATAAAATAAAAAATTTCCGTTTTGTTCAAAAATTTATTTGACATTGTTTGTATTCATTTTCCACATATATACATTATATAATATCGTTATATGTACATTTATTTATTTTAATTGAAATGTTAAAATTAATAATTGAGTAACACTACGTACATTATGAACAGGAGCCAACAGTACTGATCGTAGCATAGGGAACTTCTTCCAGAAGAATTTTTGACTGCGAAACAATAAAAACGAATTTGATGTAATAAATAATGTAATTTATGATAATGCCAAAAATATTATAGTTGATGTGAATCTACCCTTACCTATAAATACAGCCTCCCTTTTGTCAATCAAGGGCGCTACCCTCTCTGAGAAGGAGTGCCGTCCTGGTGACAGAACTGATGGGGATAGTCGGGCTGCACATCTCACTGACAGAACTCCTTTTCTCCAATGTTGAGCTTTCAGATTCAGTCTTAGACCCAGTGTGCTGGTCACCAGACCATGTCTGTGTGTAATTAATGAATACCTTGTAATCTGCGATGGGTCGTGTACCTTTGGACAACAATAAAAAAAAACAAATGAACTTTCAAATTTAATCTATATAAAAATTGCAACAATAAGGGAGGGAGAATATTCAATATCTATTTCATATTCTGGCGTGTATCGAAAGAATCTTCCAAGAAATTGCCGTCATCAAAGTCCGTGTGACTCTTTCGTATTAAAAAAAAACAAGAAACAAGGCTTTAATTTAAGAGGGAAACATCAACAATTTTTAATCAAAGAGAATGTCAAAATCATTAAGTACCTACTTTAGTTTTGAATTTTTCGAAAATGAATCAAGATTTAGCCAAGGTGAATATTAGGTACATTTTATGACAATCTTCAGCATACCAACCCAAATAGTCATGGATTTTGACATCAAACTTTTTACCACTTCATTTTCGCTAATTCCATTGACATGGATTTTGACCCAAAACTTCTTACCACTTCATTTTCCTTGGTTCCATTGTAGAATCGTTTCTTAATAACGTAAAAATCTTATTTTAAGGCCGTTCGGATACGGCATCGCAGCGGAATGATATCGTTCCGTAAGTGTATAAGGAGTCTCTAACGTTACGACTGAAGGCAAAGGCCTTTTGTTAAGCCCCACCAAATACATTCAATGCCCTAACAATCATCATTAGAAATGAATCAGCAATCACTGGATAAACTCCAATTTGGATGGTGGTGCGGCGCACTGGGAACAGCTAGTCCTAGTGTTTTGCTCAGCCATCTGTAGGTGGCGATCTGATTATACCTACAGTTTTTATTATCTGTGGTTCAGTTTTGTTGTTTATAGTAATATTTTTATATTTTCTTGTATAAGCACTGTCTAAATAGCCATATTGTTTTTCTTAGCTAATAAGCTCTCTTTTACGGTTGAATCAATTTTAAGGTTATAATTCCAATAATTATTAAAAACATAGTATCGGAATGCAGCAACAGGGCATACAAGGGTAGTCTCTCTGACTTCGCCATACTGACAGACAGGGCTAAAGACTACATTCGAGATCTGGATTTGACCATCCGACAAGCAGGAAAATTTGCCCTGCGCCCTAATAATTTTTATTATATTGACTATTTAACAAGAAAAACAAAAATATACTTATTACTTGAATTATATATAAATTGTGATGAAATGGCCATACGCTAAATAAATAAAAAAATCAATAATTATTTTAATTTCTTAATCCTCACCTCTTCATCCTCCACGAACCAATTGAGTATAGAAGCTGGATAAGATCTTCCAGACGTACAATTTAACGCTAAGAGTTCACTGTGGTGATAGGATTCCTTCCCTCCAGAAATGTATGGACCACTCTTGGGTAAATCTGTAACAAAGCAACGGTAAAAATTTTTAAAGCAAATATTTTGTGGTTTGAAAACAATAACAATAGCGCTACGGCTTCATTCGTTGGAACAAAGGTATGATTTTGATTGTTTGAAGGGCAAAATATTATTTAGCGGAAAACCTTTTCAATTAATTAATTAAAGACTATTTTTAGATTATGATATAAAAAATTAATATTATTTTGGTAAATTTTTAATGCAATGACCTTTTCATTGTCTGGTCAAAATCAAATTTACAAAAATATAATTCGTGATGTGTACCTATTGTTAAAATAATATTTTGAAGTGGTTGGTAGGCTAGCAGTTCCGCGCCGACTTTCGTTTTGAAGATCGTTAGTTCGTTCGTCTCCGATGCGGACTATCTGTCTCTTTCAGTCAACAGAGTTTTTTTATTCACTTTGGTTGTGCCCAGATTTATTTTTATAAAAACAATTGAAAATATTTTTTTGTTTTTTTTTTTAAACACATTCTAATAGTTTTGTATTCTTATGTGAAATAATAATAATAAAACACTTCTTTGGTAAAAATAGAATAATAAACCGAAATCGGCGGGCTCGTTGCCTAGGGCAATTTCTTCCAACCAACCTATTGTATTAAATTGTTGCTTTTTATATATAAAAAATACACATTATAAGTATACAAATACATACATATTATAATAAAAAATATACACACATACAAATGTAATAGGTATATCGAAAAAAAGGTAAACCATGTAATGTACATAATAGAAAGTCAAGCATAGCTAGGGAGGAAAGAAATAGGAGAAAGGAGCAGGAGTTGTAGAAAGGAAATGACGTTTCAATCTGTTTTTGAAAGAGAATAATGTTGGAGCGAGTTTGATGTCATTAGGTAATTGGTTCCATAACCTGGCCGCCTGTGCAGTGAAAGATGAAGTGAAAAATGAAGAACGATGTGTTGGGATTTGCAGGATGCCACGAGCAGCAGACCGCAGAGGAAGGCCATGAGATGCTAATGGAGTGAATAATAGTTAGGAGCGTTAGAGTTAGAGAGTACCGAGAATAGTAATGTGAGAATGTTTAAGTCTCGTCGCGCGTTGTGACATAGTAAACCATTTGAGTTTCGATCTGAGATACTCTGTCAAACTTTCAGAGGCCAAAGATGAAACGAATGCAAACATTTTGCAGACGTTCCAACCTTAGTAGTTGCTCTCGTGTAATATCCAAGTAAACAACGTCAGCACAGAAATGTGAAATCCTAAAGAAAATTATTTATTAATGAAATTACTACCCCTTGAGGAACATTTATGTAAATGAAAAACAAAACACAGCAGTATACTGCTGTGTTTTGTCTTTAACTATAGTTACTCCATTTCAAAATAATATATCAGATATATAAAGGAATATATAACATAATATGTCGCATCACATGGAAAAACTTTGTATATTACATACTGTTAGTATGCATATTCAAAGTTCTTCCATGCGTTGCGTCATATATCTAGTTATACTAAAAAGATATTAGGGTTAAAAAACAAAGAGATTATTTCACTTCATTTCAAGTTGAAATAAAAAATGTATCGGATTTGGATCACGGCATGCTTATTTACTTAATCCATTTCAGTTGGAAAGTTTTATGTGGGTCAAAACTTCCTCTCACTATCAGCTCATAACATAATATAGAAACAAATGGAATAAAAAAGATTCGATTGGAGTGCTGTCAAAACTGTCAAATGTAAAAAAAGTTTTTGAATAAACCAATATTTGCGGAAAATATAAATCTAACGAATGCCCGTATGCTTAACAGTTCGTTTCACGCCTGGATATTTTTGTATATTTTTACTTTAAAAGGCACTGAAATAGGTAAATCATTTTGAAGCATTAATTTTTTAATGCACATTAAATTAATGAAAAATAATTATGGGTCGTTCTGTAAAATAACATTTCCATAAATTATATTAGTGTGCAGAATAATAAAAACTCATCTAAAATTACTTTTTATTAATGTATTTCATCACAAATTGAAATTAAAACACCGTCGAAATCATAAATATTGATTTTTATAATCTATGATTATGTGCGTCATTTAAATCTGTTGAGTATCTATTTGGAGGCCTAACTGTTCTAGAAAGAATGAACACAGCATTTCTGTACAGTATTTTTTTTTTCCTGAAAAACTGCGTGTAGAAATAAAAGAATACATTATGGGCCCGAATACAAAGACAAAATAACAAAGGGATCCAAGAACAAAAGACTGCAATGAATTTGTTAGAGTGTGTAGGGCTAGGAACGCAGCAAAATGTCAAAAATTATACTGTTCCAAATTTAAAAAAACAATATTTCCATGCAAAATTCTTGTGAACGTATTTTTAGTCCGTGCCGTTTCAAAACAAAGGTGCTTGTTTTTGAAAGAGAAGATTTAAGAACGCAATGTTGTGTGAATGTGAATGATGAGAACTTGGAACAAGTGGATGAGTATGTTTAATTAGGTAGTCTATTTAGCAGAGATGGAAGATGTGAAAAGGAGGTTGAAAGAAGGAAACTGGCTGGTAGAAGGGTTGGCGGTGCACTAAGACCTCTAATGAGAAATAAGAACGTGTCTCTTAAATCCAAACAGCTGATGCACAATGCAATCCTGATACCATCCATGATGTATGGGAGTGAAACATGGACATGGACGAAAAATCTGGTAGTTGGAATAAATGCTGTGGAAATGAGATCACTCCGTAGGATATGCGGAAAAAGACTGATTGATAAGGTGAGGAATGAGAATATTAGAAAGGAATGTGGAGTGGATGTTAGCGTAGTGACTAGAATGAAAGTTAATAAACTAAGGTGGTTTGGGCATGTAGAGAGAATGAACGAGGAAAGAATGACAAAAAGGATATATAAATATGAAAGAATGGGTGCACGCAGACGAGGTCGACCTCGAATGACATTGTCCGATCATATCGGTTCAGTCTTAGAGGAGAGCCAAGTGAGGAGCAAAAGAAATAGGAGAGCATGTATGCGGAATGTTATGCGTTTGGAAGAGGTTTGTTTTGATAGGAAACAATAGAAATCCGTACTCTCTGCCTACCCCCTTCGGGAAACGGCGTGATGGGTAAAAAAAAAAGTATAAAAGTAGGTAGTAATTTAAAGGTGATACATATTAATCCATTCGTTCGCTATATTGTTACTAATATGGTTGCGCATTGGGGAATGTTGCGGTTCATCCATATTACGAATCATTTTTTGTTACTATGTTGAAATTCCGATAACTATCCGGTATACAGCCAGTTCGTCGTAAATACTATCTGGCCAAATACTGGATAACAAGCGCCTATCTGTCCAAACACCAGAATTTAAATAAAAATATTTTTAGATGCATAATAAATTGTTTTTCTTCATAAATAAGGAAAGCTTCAGAAAACAGAAAAAAGTCTTTCTTCTCTTCTCTTATCAGCGAAAAGAACCGAATTGGACCTACCCATGACAACGCCCCGCCGGATATCCGGTAATCGTCAGCTTCGTTGTCCGAATATCCGCTTACTGGCTATACAGTCCGTTTCTCTTGTTAAAACTATTAAATGAACTGGGAACAACAACATAACTAGAGAGGTAGGCAAGCTGAGCCTTAAGCGTTGGGATCCTAGGGAGCAGCCGTCTTCAGCGGCCGTATATTACGGCAGCTTACGAGGCGGTCTTTACAGTGAAATTTGGAAATTTCCGTGCCCATTTCTCTCCGTTATTTTGAATCTAAAAATAATCTATTAAAATTTTGTCATCTTCACTTCTCAATATGTAGTTGGAACTCATTTTGTGCCTAGGCCAACATAGAAACTAAAAGCAAGAATTGATATTTTAGGCCATTTTTTTAACGACAATGTTTTTTGTAACTACGGTAACAATATTGACAATTCACATTCACCGTTGTTTATAGTAGCGCCATATTTGTAGAAAAACAGACCATAACCAATGTTTTTTGTTACTACGGAAACAATATTGGCAATGTTCTCAACTGTCTCAACTGAGGATAGTGTGCGGCCGTTACAAAATCTAAATTTCCTCGTACTCTAAAATACTCCTTTCCTCTCCTGCAACAGATTTGTTTTTAATACGTTTAATTAGCACATCGATGGATCTGTTAATTTTTCCTTAGAAGAAATCCACCACCATGGTTTCTGTTACAGTTGGTATTATTTAGGAAATATCGTGGTAACATTGTTCTGTGGGCAGTACACGGATATTCTGGCTGCGAATCATCCGGGAGTTGACCGGAATCTCTTTACCTCCCTAAGTTCTTAATTGTGATAAAAAAGGCAATCAATTGATTTATTAATCTATTCCGAGTTTAACTCAATATTACATTACTCTACAACTCACTAAAACAGGCAAGCACAGCTAGTCTTTATAGAGAACAAAATAATAATATTATTAGCTTTGCTATCGATACACAATAGAACCAACATCAGCTCTTTACAAATTGGCTGAATTCACCGATTGACGCACGTCCGTTTGCATAACAATGGAACCGAGAAGCGCACGTACTTAAACAATGTTTCAAATGAATATATTAAAATTTCATCAATTTAAAAATAAATATTTATAATAATTACTCATTTAATCCTGACAAATAATTATTTTAATGGAAAACGTCAGGTACAAACACGCCAGATAATGGATTGTAGATTAAACCATTATTGCAATATTATCCGTAAATTATTCTCAAAACAAAACCTGTCAATATAAGTAGGTATATTAATAAAATGAAGAGTAATGATTTCAAAGTGTATAGGTACACTTGTTATTACCATTACTCAAGACAATACTCTTTAGACAGCTGTTCCTCCTTTCAGGAACATTACAAGCGCTGCTGAATAGGACTTAGTGGAGATTAAGGAACATTTAGAAGAATAAAGTGAAATAAAGTGAAGTGATAAAGAAGCCTTTAACCAAATATAGGATAGTGACAAGAGATAGACGAAACTGATGGATGGAAATTGATATACTCCCACGAACTTAACTTAACTGGATTTTAAGGCCTGGATATGGGTTAAGAATGCAGATATACAGTCGAGAGAAAACAGCTGTTTTTTATCATCAGGTTTTGGAAGACGTATACGAGACCTCTGATATTCTGTTAGGTTATGTGACAATGGTGTGAGAGGATTTTATCAACACAACTATATAAGATTGAGTGAAGTAAAAAGCAACACCACTTATACATATAAGAAGGTCTAAGCGCTAGCGGCTATTTTGCCTCTAACGTCACACCCGAGGCCCAGGCCGCCGGCGCTGTATGACAGATATCATAGAGTACAGGTAAGTACATACAGATATAGGCAAGTGCATACTGGGCCTTACAATGTGACGTCACAGTTCCAGCGCTAAGGCCTTCTTATATAGGTGGTGTTGGTAAAAAGCCTCCATATGCCCCTACGTGAAGTCACGAAATGAGTTAGATTGTTGATAGCTATCTATCTAAAAACATTATAATTTGGACATAAAAGTATCAACAAAGTAGTAACGTCAGTTGTTTAGAGGGCGTACATAATATGAACCAGTTCTATTGAGATTGTTGACGATTTTTTGCTATAATTCTTGGTTGGTAACCTGGCGGTTTCGTCACTGACTTTCACGCTGTTTCTAACTAGAGGTTTGATCTCAGTTGTTGACCGCCTTCTTATTTCATGACCCAAGCTTGTTTGCTTAGTGTGATAAAGTCAAAGAATATACCTATTATTTGTGTTACTTTCAGATTAATATATTTCACAGATTCCTAAAAAAAGAACTAGGACAAATCTTAATATCTATGCTTAATTTATTTTCAAACCCTCACATTATTGCATGCTGAAGTTTTTCTTGTTGGACGGAATACTTAAGTTAAGGTGATTGATAAATAATTTTTATTAAAACGTATAAGCTGTAAGGAATGGAAGTATATTGCAATGATGAAAATTGATCGGTGAAGTTCATGATCTGTTCACTTGGACTTGGACACGGCGATGTCACTATAAAGATAAAGTTTCACAAAATAAATGTCGTTAATATATGAAAATACTCACAGACAACATCCATGCGGTCTTCAGCGCTCGCCGATGCAAAACTTGGTGCCTCGGCCGACACTTCACACCTGTAGATTCCTGATGACTTGAGAGTCAGAGACCTCAACATTACTTGCTTGTCATTCGATTGTGATTCCTGTGGACAAAAGGATCATATTATATAAGTGTTGTCATCTTGGTTCTAGAACATACATAATTCATAAAAAAGTCTAATTTCAAAAATGTTCGTGATTATTTTTTGCCCAGTACCTAGGTCTAACAATTCGTTTTGTTGAAAAATTCAGTTTAGGAGTCATCAACCTTTTTTTATCGTTTTAGGCTTACCTACTTAAATGGACAGAAAAACACTAACGACATCTTTAACATTTTGTAAATCTTGAGGTGTCCAAAAAGTAAATGCTAAGCCACAACCTTCAGTACCTACCTACCCAAATACAAAAATTGGCGATGTAACTGATGAGCTATCAATCACGTCAACATATTTAGTATATGTTAAGCACAGTAAAAAATAACAAAAAAATCTTTTTGATTCTACATGAATGGATTTTGAGATAATATTATTTGGTAATAAATTTCACGTGGAAAATATTTAAAAAAAATTGGTCCGGTTGGGAATCAAACCTGGGATCAAGATAAGAAGGCAGCACCATCCAACTGAGGTCGGTTATTAATGATTATTGAAAGTTAAACATTTTCAGTGATTTATCATGCCAATTTTTTAAAAACAACCTACAAATAAATTAATGATATAACCAACAGTTTTTCAAACAAAGCGCTTAATTTCTCAATTTTTATAAAGCTTTTTGCTGTATTAACCATATAATGTGCATACTTTTTTCATTATTTTTATCATTCACCATTTAAAACCAGCAATATTGAAATTCACTTTTATGAAACCATCAGGCAATTTTTAAAGCGATTTAGGCAAAATGCATTTGCAAGCGGATCAGTTAGATATTTTGATAATTTGAAATCTCTGTCCTTATTAGATAGGTGGATTGTTTCAGTTGTATGTTTCAGAACAATATCGGAAATTATCACAGAGGACACTCAGCGCTTTGTGGAATAAACAAAGATTAAGCGTGGATATTATGTTGGGCCAGTAGCAGTACTGAAAATACAGGGTGCAACTTCTCATACTTGCTATCAGAATATTGGTGATTGAATTTCATGATTAGATTTGTGTGTAACAAGCATTTTAAATGTGTCTAGTAGCAACATCATTGTAAATAAATAGATATCTAATAAAATATTGAAACTCTTACAGGTCACCAGTCAGTAAATCGCAGTATATCTGCTAATCTGAAACTTACCGAATACTTAAAAATCACAACTCTTTTAGAGACAATTACCGCTATTCGCTATCAGATCCGCTGAAATTAAGAATCCGCCAGAAAAATGCATGAAAAAAGTAACTTTGAACTGACTTAAATTATCACGATTCCATTAAAATTACCCGCTATTTGATCAATTTAAGCGGCACCTTAGAAAGACCCGCCAAAATTTTAGAGGAACGGCTTATAAATATTATGTCAAAATCGTTTCTTTTTTTTAGTCACCTCTCTTAAAAACAACAATCAAAACAAAATAAGTTATTATTTTCAGTAAATATATAATTTTGCTCTTGTTTTCATCACAAAAGATACGTTAATAGTGTTATATTTCTTGATCAAGATGAATTTGTTAGAGAAAAGAAAATTTGGCGGCCATGATGATAATTTTGACATGGGGAAATTATTCGTTTGAAATCACTTGCAGCTATATTCACTTCGATCGATTTCTTAAGGAATATCGCTTGGATTGGTTGAAATCACATAGAATCACACAGAATGCACATACCCGCGAAATTCAAAAATTTTGTTGATGCTATATTTTAGCGGATCTGATAGGGAATTGGGGTAATAAGCTATTTAATTATTTAATAATAATTTTGAAGTGGTTGGTGGCCCAGCGGTTACAACGCCGACTTTCGTACTGCGGACGTCGTGGTTCGATCCCAGGTGCCGACCATCTTCCTCTTTCACGACACAAGCTTTCAGTAGCTTACTGTGAAAGAGTCAAGGTTCGAAGTAATAAAATAAGTAAAATCGGAATGAATTCTTTAGTCAGAACCTCCTGGTATTCTTCAATTTACATCCAGCCATTAAACTAGGTTATTTTGATATTTCTTACACCTAAATTGTTTCTACCTGTCATATTACAATTAAATCAATAAAAATTGAAAAATTAGTTTTGAGACTAAAATGTCTTTAAATGCGTCAGGTCACCGACCACTCTGTATGATATAATATAATATTAAAATATATTGTATTTCGCATATACGTATCATTAAATTTGTTGGATGAATATGGTGTGTTATTTTTTTATTTCATAAATTGCGAAGGGAAATAGGGAATTTGCTGTATGAGTAGATTATCTCCTCTCCGCATTCCGCAAGTTAAAAGTCTTTTTTTTCGGGCGCCCACTCTTGTGTATAAACAGCCACAGTAATATTTATGTTAAAAAAAAAAACAAGCAAAAAGCATGTAATAATCCTTTAGTGTGCGGAAAACAAACAACGAGGAGCTAAAATTAGCTTAAACGTGCAACGCTTGTTCCAGATGAAAGCTCTGACTGTGGAAATCTGAGCGAAAAATCTTTTTCTTTTATTTCCTCACTTGTGTTTTTTCAAGTGCAAAACATTGATAGAATTCACGCAAATGAAATTATTCATCTCTTCATTTTATTATTATTATTTTTTGTAAAACGTTTATTGTTTTCTGTACAGGATTTTATATCCCACTTTATAACACCCCTAATATAAGTTCTCGATGATCCAATATCGAAAGAGTTTCGATAAAAATCCATTGAAAATGATCGACATGATGTTATCGTTTGATGTTAGAACACTTTTTATTTACACGCTCATAAGCGTTTATAAGCGTGCTATTGGATTTATATTAAACTCATTTATTCGTGTATTATGCATAAACAGCACATACGATGATGCAGAATGTACAAAATATGGACAATGAAAAAAGTAGATTTGACTGTAATCCATTCCAATCCATTACACGTACATTCTTGGAAGGAAATTTGTGATTTTTTTTCTGCATTCAATCATAATTCTCAATCCTTAAGCCAGCCTTTAAACAAAATATATATAATGAGATCTTTCATTCTACACTCTCAGAATCCTTAAGTAAATGTGCCAAAAACGGGTGTATCGTGCAAAGCCCCCTTAAGTCTCGATTATTGGACTTGTTCAAAGTGAGTTTGTCACTTGACATTTTCGTGAATAGCCCAGCTGTTCTTGCTTGAGGACAGTTTTGATGTGTTCCATCCACGTCATTCTCGGTCGAACTTGTCTTCTTACACCTTTCCTTTCAGCCTTATCTTTGTTATTCTGTTCTTATTCATTCTTGCACTTGGCCAAACCATCTCAACTTATTAACTTTCATCTTTCTACCTAACTCCCATATCATACTCTTTTCTAGAAGAAATGTTATTTATAGGACAATCATACAAAAATTGAAACATTTCTATGTTTGTCGTCCGACAAATTTTACTGCTAGTAAGGCAATAACATTTTTTTCAAAATTCTATTATAATTTCAACTCAATTTACTGATTAATGATAGGAAATTTAAATTATTAGAGATAACATGCAATTTATTCGATGGTTTTATTTCCATATCGACAAACAAGGAGTTCGACAAAACTCCTTCGCAAACGGTGTCGTAGCGTTCTAAGGACGATACGCTTACATTGCGACGCCGTTTTCAATAGGACTAATACAACAACAACAAAAGCAAAATAGAAACGTGTTAGTCAACTTAACTCCCGTATCGATATTAAAGTTAGTGATCTATATTCTTATATGGTTAAGTCAAAAAGAACGTGGAGTAAGTTGTACTCATTTGGTATTCTCCTTTATTAAGTTAACGGGAATATTTTATGATTCGCCGCTATTCGGTAATATCTCTCTAGCGATACATCACACACTTATTGTCTAGATATTATACTTATTTTACACGAGGAGAGTTTGAGCTGAAACTGTTGTACCTAGTTATTTCTACCTTTGCGGGAAATAAACAATTAACAAAACATGAAACAAAATAGTGAAACAATAATACTAACTATTATACAGTATCGTAGCTTTCAAGCACAGAAATAAGTCATGTTTAAATACATGCAAAATAAGAGTTTAGTGCAATTTTTTACAAAATTGAGGATGACTGCTGACTTTATATCGTCATGGCGCTCCGTAGCTGCCGGACGCAAAATTATTAGCTCCTGATTTAATTAATTTTGTTGATATTCTAGAATAGTTTCTACCGTAGTTTTTTGCAAGCACCTAGGTATAAGTGTGTCTCACCTAATAGTGATAGTGTCATAGTGATAGTTTGTTGTAATATAACCATTTTAATCATAGTAATTGTCGAACCATTTTGTGAAATGTACTGTGAATATGTAGTTCATCCAAAATAGTCAAGTGGTGCGTGTCCCTACGCACAAATTCCACATGTGTTCATTCTTTTATATTACTGATAATTTATTGCATTCAAATGTGCACCAGTGTAACCAATAGATACTCGAGTGATGCCCTTCGATCTTTTGGTGAAGATACTTCGATAGTTATTCCGGCAACACTTCGACATGTGTTAAGCACTTATAGACTTCTAAGAACACAATACAAAAAAACCCACAGGGGCTGCAGAGGAGGTCAGCGCATCAAAAGCAATAGGATCAATTCTCAAAATGTGATAAAAACTTCTCGCCATGAGCATGTTAGCAAACAAATTTCAGTGGGATCTTGGAACGCCAGATCCATCAATAATAAAGTGGATGATGTTGAGGAGCTAATGATAACTAATAACCTGGATATACTAATGCTCTCAGAGACATGGCATGAAAATAGCAATGCTACATGTATAAAGTTATTGAAAGCCAAAGGTTATAAAGTTACTGAGAGAGCCCGCGATGTTCCAGTTAATTGTAAAAAACAAAATAATATCAATTTTGTGAATCACGGAGGTGTGGCTATAATAGCAAAGCCTAATTACTTTTTCCACAACACCAAAACACACGTATATTCAACTTTTGAAATCATAACGACTAAAGTAAAAAATAAAAATTCGGAACTCATAGCCATAGCAGTCTACCGACCAGGTTCAGAACCCGTAACCACAAAATTTTTTGAAGAATTTGCTCTCCTGCTTCAATTTCTAACCACCTACTCGTGTTCTTTTGTACTAGCAGGTGATATTAATATTAGATTAGATAGGAAAGACAGTCACACAAATAGATTTAATAAATTACTTAAGGATTATGGTCTACAGCAGGTGGTCAGTCAGGCAACACACAACGCAGGCGGCATACTGGATGTCATCATCGTCAAAGAAGACGCTGGCTGGAACAGTCTGACAGTAAAGGACGTGGGCTTATCTGATCACTCGCTTGTTTCCATTAACTTGAACTTTTCCCCACCTCCCCTGATATATAAAGAAATAACATCCAGAAATTGGTCCGACTTTGACAAAACGGCCTTTAAAAATAAACTTGAACGATCCAGCCTGAACGACCCATTATACGTTTCATCACTTGATCTAGAAGGATCTGTATACGCTTATAACGATACCCTTCAAAGTTTATTAAACGATACTGCACCGGTAAAATCTATAAAGTGTCGTAACAGAAAACCTGGGACACACATCTGGTTTGATGATGAGTGCAGGCAGCTGAAAACCCAAACCAGAAAACTGGAGAGGATTTTTCGTAGATCAAATGAAGAGACAGCTAAAATCGAATGGAAGACAACATTAAAGAAATATAGAGATACGATTTCAAATAAAAAATCAGAATACTGGATAAACAAATTAGATTCTAACAAGAAAAACCAAAAATCACTTTGGAATGAACTTAATCGGCTGTGTGGAGATGTCAGACCAGATATAAAATCTTATCTTAACGCGGAAGATCTATCAAACCAATTCAAGGCAAAAGTGGAAAGAATAAGAGATAGTACAGAGCCTAGCTCCCAAATAAGCCCGTCAAATTTAAATAATATAAACTCAAGATTTAATGTTTTTAATACCGTAGAATATCATGACATTCAAAAAATAATCTTATCACTTCCCAATAAACAGTGCCAGTTGGATCCTATACCCACGTGGTTATTGAAAGACTGTATACATGAACTATTACATATTATTGTGCATATCGTGAATTTATCTATAAAATTAAGTATTGTCCCTAGTTTACTTAAGAAATCAATAGTCACACCGATTTTAAAAAAAGATAATTTGGATCCGAATATCGCGGATAATTTCAGACCAATTTCAAACTTACCACTGCTATCAAAGATATTGGAAAATGTAATCAGTAATCAAATTAATAACTACTTAGAATCTGGTGTCTCTCTAGCCAAGAACCAGTCAGCTTATAGGAAATTTCACTCAACGGAGACCACAGTGACCAGAATCTTATCAGATCTAATCACCGAGTCGGAATCTGGTAAGTTAACTCTCATAGCTTTCTTGGACATGAGCGCTGCGTTTGATACAGTCGATCACTCCATATTATTATCAAAACTCCATTCAGAATTCGGTCTGCAGAGTGAGCCCATTGCATGGATAGCCTCATATCTAAATTCCAGAAAGTACGTAGTCTCCTTTAATGGATCCACTACTGATGAAAAAGACTTCTTATACGGAGTGCCACAAGGATCTGTATTGGGTCCTCTCTTATTTAACCTATACACTAATAAATTAGAAAATCATATTCAGTGCCTTGGCTTCAGAACTCATGCATACGCTGATGATCGTGTTGTTTTCCAATCCTGTAATCCAGATTCTCAAGACCAACTACTCTCTAATATTGCAGACTGCATTAATAGCATCTCGCTATGGATGGGCTGTAATAAACTTAAATTAAATCCATCTAAAACAGAATTTCTGTGGATAGCTTCGCCACGCAGACAACACCTGATTAAAAATAATCCCATTTCAATCCAAGGTGCTAATATTTCTCCTTCAAATAATGTTAAGTTCTTAGGTATTTATATTGACAGCGCTCTGTCCATGGAAAAACATATCTCGTCTACTATAAGCACAGCTTTTTACTTTTTAAGGCAGCTGAAACCTATTCGGCGATGCCTACCCGTAGATGCAGCTAAAACACTGATCAATGCACTGGTAGTTTCTCGTGTGGACTATTGCAATGCAGTTTACTCTAATCTACCCCAATACCAAATACTCAGACTACAATCAATTTTAAACGCTGCAGCTCGCCTAATATTTCAAATGGATCGGTTCTCTCACATTTCATCTTCATTATACACTCTACACTGGCTTAAGTGTTCAGAGCGTATAGAGTTCAAAATATGTCTCATAATCTTCAAAGCTCTTCACAGCATGGCTCCTAAATACATCTCAGAATTATGCACTCTACAAAACTTTAATAATAGACAGCAATCCTTAAGATCGATTTCTCGAGCAGATTATAAACTTGACGAACAAAATCTCTCAAATAAGCCAAATTATTTGAGCAGAGCGTTCGCAGTTTCAGGTCCTAAGGCGTGGAATAACCTTCCTGCCAACATCCGAGCGGCTGAGAACCCGGAAGATTTTAAGAAGTTATTAAAAACGCATTTATTTTCAAAATCGTACCCAGGTTATCTTTAAAAGTTCTCATTTGATATTGTTTTGTGATTTTAAGCTGTTAATTAAGCTACTCTATTTATGTATATACCTATTTGTAGTAATCTTCATATTTTTATACTTATTTATAGGTTACAGGCCCTAATAATTTTGCAAAGCGCCCTTGAGGTGATAATTATCACGAAACGGCGCGTTAAAAATCGTCCTTTTATTATTATTTTATTATTATTATTTGCTATTATTATAATATAGTCTTATCAGAAGTCAAAAGACAAAAAGCCACACACATTGGACATATCTTCCGTAATGAAATATGCCCTGCTACAATTGATTGTGGAAGGAAAGATAGAGGGCAGGCGAGGAATGGGGCGTAAAAGATCCTCGTGGTTATATAATCTGAGAAAGTGGTTTGGTGTGACAGAGGCTGCATAGTCGGTGATACTTGCCCAAGAGTAATTCACCGATGATCAGGAGCCTCCGATAGGAGTGACACTTAAAGAAGAAAAAGAATCAGAAGGTGACTTGCACCCGATGCTCCACCGGTTTCATACTGAATCCAAACTACAACATCTTTATCCTCATCAGAACGACAAAAATGCTTAACACCTATTAGAGGAAAAGCTGGAACTGGCGTGAAAGTCGATGAATATCCAATTGTTACGAAATTAAAATAATAAGTAGGTACTTGAGCGCCACCAAAACATACAACAGTGACCTCTAGAGTTTTGTCCTTTTGAAATTTTGAACAACTTTTTAGGGTGCTTACAACATAACATTTGGAGAACCTTAAAAATTCTTTACAGCAATCTGATCCAAAAGCCACTTCGAGACAGACTTTAACATATATAAATTCTAGAGAATGAAAAGTTTGAAAAAATTGACAGATAGGAACGATATAGTACCAAGAAGGTTCTGAAGCAAGCATATAGGTACCTATACGAAATGATTTGACACACGAGTTAAGGGCAGCTCATAAAAGTATTTCGCAATCTTATAATATACGTTGAGGTTGACCACCCAATAGATGGAGAGATAGTTATGTTGTTACAAGTCCTTCAGGAGACTTATTGCGTAGCAGAATTTTAAGCCAACGGCATGAAAACATAAAAATTAGAAGAGTATGATACTTGTCCCAAATTGTCATATTTTTCTTTCAATGTAATACGGAACGGAAATATCAGCAAAAGTGCTTTTAATGTTGGCATGTCCATTTTCGCGAGGAAATTATACATAATCGCCAATCTCCAATACAAACGCCAGAAAAATAACAAAGGCAATGATTTCAATAGATAAAAATCTTATTTAAAAAAAAAATCATCTTGAGCAATTTGGTGAATGAATTTCGTTGAAATTGTTAGCTAGTTCTTAAGTCTTTTTTTTTGTTCACTTTATTTTACACATGATTTATATTTTGTGTGCATCGACGTATAGTCCACAATATAATAAAACAAGGCGCCTTGTTCACTTCGTACGAGACTAATGTAATATAAGTACCTAATGTATTTCGTACGACAAACGTAACACTTATTTTAAAAGCAAACAATAATTTATTTTATATTCCCCATTCCATGGCAGGAAATATATTTCGCCACAATGAATATTATTATAGGAAAGTTTTCGCCGCAATTAGCCAAACCTAACCAAAGTTTTATATTATTATTATTTTGAAACATATTATTTTATGATGGAATTTTTTTTTTCAATATTTGAAGCCAATATTGAAGATTAACTTGTTGGATTTGGAACCATTGGGGCTTATGACCCTCGCATTAGCGGCTGGTTTAGAATGATCATTTTACACTATAGAAACTATTCACCATTAGGTTCCATTGATCCAGGTTTTTTACCTCTCCAGCGATGTCGGAGGCAGGCTTTGAACCAATGCTCCTACGATGTGTGTAGAAGCCTGCCGCCATACTGGCGCCATACTGGCGCCATACTGGCGGCAGGCTTCTACACACATCGTAGGAGCATTGGTTCAAAGCCTGCCTCCGACATCGCTGGAGAGGTAAAAAACCTGGATCAATGGAACCTAATGGTGAATAGTTTCTATAGTGTAAAATGATCATTCTAAACCAGCCGCTAATGCGAGGGTCATAAGCCCCAATGGTTCCAAATCCAACAAGTTAATCTTCAATATTGGCTTCAAATATTGAAAAAAAAAATTCCATCATAAATAAGAACCATCTATAGTAATGTAGATAAAGTTATCAAAAATATTACGAATACATATTATTTTAGTTGAATAATTTCCCTAAAGGAACAAACAACGGCATTCTATTATATTTTATGTACCTATTACGCTTAAATATAATAAATTATTTAATGCTCAAATTATTATTATGAAACAGAATTATTGTAAGTACAAGTTTTGAGTATTGCATAATTTTCATGGAGGTTGTGCATTAACAAAATTGTTAAAATTTTTGCCCAGATTCGAACCTTAGGTTCATAATGAAAACTGAAGAAGTTGATTATCAAAAAGAAAGGAGTTTAACTTACTTTGTATCAAGGAGAAGATTCCGGTGGCAAACAATGTTTTAGAAATATATTTTTTTTTTATATTAGCAATCCAAACCCTTTGGGCTGATGTATGAAAAAGCAAGTTTTATTTGCTGTGAAAATATCAATTATACTTCGCCACACTGACAGACACAGATCAATAAACTACTACATTCGAGAGCTTTTTTGTTTTTTTTTTCTTGTGAGGAGGGGAAAATCCTCATGAACGTTGAATCGGACTCCTGCCCATGGGCAGACCTACCGACTAAAAACCCCTCCTCTGGATCTACTCACTACGACGGAACCGCATTTAAGCATTGCTTCGTCGCAGTGTTGTCTGGTCTACGGCTGTGGTTGAAGTCTCTTTCTGTCTCTTTCATCTGCCTCTTTAGCCCCCATGATTATTGAAATCATGCTACACAGGGTATTCCAGGTTTCTTTGCTCTCCAGCATGGAATCAACAAGATGATCTGGCTGCACTTCCCTTCCAATATGTGACCATGTAGCGTATCTTATGTGGCCCCATTTCTGGCACTCGAATATGGTGTGCCTTGCAGTATCTCTCTCTTCGCAGTAGGGACATTGATCGCTGGGAATCTTTCCTATTCTGCAGAGGTATGCCTGAAAGCACCCATGGTCGGTGAGTACTTGTGTGAGGTGGTTTCCGACTTCTCCGAATTCCCTAGACATCCAGGGTGTTAAATCTGGGATAAGACGATGCATCCACTTTTCTCTGTCACTTTTCTCAATTGTCTCTCTTCTCTGTCTCTGCCACTTACTTATCGTTTCTGCCGCTATAATTTTTTTATCATCTGGACTTTTTCCCAACATTCTGATTGTTTCCTCGACGTGGAGCTCCACAGGGGTTGTGCGTGCCAGTAAAACGCTGTCTTCATAAGAAATAGTTCTATACGCTCTGCAGATTCGAATCGATAACTTCCTTTGCACTGACTGAAGCATATTGAGGTATTTTTTCAGCGAGGCCTTTCGGCCATACTGAGGCTGCATATAGTATGACGCTGTTCGCCACAGATGCTATGATCCTTCTTTTGTTTTCGAGAGCTAGATTTGACCATCTGACAAGCAGGAATATTTCCCCTGCGCCCCAATTCTTTTTATTATATTGACTATTTAACAAAAAAAAGTACTTTTTTTTTTTTTTTTATAAAATGAATCTGTGCTCACTCGAAGTGAACACAAATACACTTTTGACATCTTTCACAGTAAGCAAATGCTTGTGTCGTGAAAGCGGAGAATGGTCGACACGGCCGGGATTCGAACCCACGACCTCCGCACGAAACAGTGCGAAAGCCGGCGTCGTAACCGCTGGTCTATCAACCACCAACTTATTAATTGTATTGAATTATATATATATTGCGATGAACTGGCCATACGCTAAATAAAAATAATTATACCTATTCACCTTGAGTGCTCCAAAAACTACACATTAAAGAAATTGTTTTTAGTAACTCATTGTATGAACGATCCCATGGTCGCAAGTGTACAAAAGAATATGAACGCACAATGAATTTTCGTGGAAGGAATAAAATGCGCTTTTTATCAAAATGTTCGAATCAAATCAATTTTATGTTTAGGTTTAATATATTTTAATATACAATATAATCATCTGTATTGTTTCTACCTGTGAACATGTGATGTACATATGACCATATTGACCTTGCGATAAATACATAAATATGTTATCAAATTCATGTGTTTAACAGTTTCGAGGGTGAAATTCCAGATGAACTCCTTACGTTTCGCAATTTCTCTAGCGTAATATTAAAACTTTCAAATTATTGTAAACTACGCTTATAATTCAATCGATCAATCGAAACGTTAAAAGGTATGCCCAAGTCAGAAATATACACAGCTTGATGTTTTATAATATAATATGCAATAATAATAATAGAATGGGTCGCAAAGTACTCTGAAATAAAATTAAGCCAACTATAGAAAAATATTATGCGATTACGAAAATAAGATTAAGCAAAAAAAAAAGAAGCGAAATCGTTCGTCCTTACAATCATGGGCCAACAAATTATCTACGAAACCATAAAGGACAAAATAAATGAGATTTTTTTCCATAAGAAAAATTAGGAAAATAGAAGTGGATAGAAGTGATTCGGTTTAATTATATTAGGAATAACAAAAAAGGAGGAGAATACTTCAGGGACCGAATCCTCGCAAAAACAACTAAGAAAATATGATATTTATTTCATCTTCTGGAGCAAGCGAGGTTGAGCACTCATAGATTACACATCCATTATCTTTTTTATAGAAAAAAGGCTTGGCCTGATTGAAATGATTGTACAATAATATTCTAAAGAGTCTGGAGTCTGGAGATATGAGTACCTACTACTGTTGTACGACATGTTTGCTTATACTACGGGACAGAATATAGAAGGCGACAAATGTATAATCGATATTATATTATGAAGTCTGTGTATAGAAATCGACTCAATACAATGAATAGAAACATGTCATTTAAAATTGATGATGTGAAAGGGTTAAAGAGATAAAATGAATCGCTCACAGGACATGCCCTAGTCCCAGCATTGAATTTATTTTTATTCAGGAAGGACAGTTATTAATATACACCCGACTTATTTATAACATTAAGGGCGCCATCACGTCACGATCTGAATGCCTGAAATATCCCAATATTCTGTTTTAAAAAATGCTTTACGAATCTATTTTTTACTCTGCTCATAGAATAAGAATGAAGTAGTTGGTAAACTAGCGGTTACGACGCCGGCTTTCGCACTGTTTCGTGCCGAGGTCGGCACCTGGGTTCGATCCCAGGTGCCGACCATCTTACTCTTTCACAACATTTTAATTTTTTATTTAATTTTCATTTAAATAATATTGGTACCTATTTAATTTCTAGAAATTCTGCGTTTTTCTTCTTTTGTGATATTGGAAACTTACCTTAAATATAAATTTATTGTAATTTTGACTTTCGTACTAAAAATATTTTCTATTCATTAAAAAACTATGCCTACACGAGTAATAAAAAAACGTCTTTTACTTATAAATTTATTTCTCTTCGTAGAATAATACATTTTTTTCTACCTGTATTCTTCGTTGAGAAGTGGATCTTCAGAAAAACATTCTTCAGGCTAACACTTGAAAAATTCTCCTACAACACTTGACAGGCATAAAGAAATTTTAAAACAATAATGTCTTGATTCTTGAAACAATTTAATAAAAAAGAATCTGCTATGATTGAGAGGGAAAGTTTTTTAAAAAAAAAAACGAATCTGGGCTCACCCAAAGTGAACACAACACTACATACTTTTCGTATGGCATTCCGGAATATCTTCACCCGTAGAGGGCTCCGTCCCATCCTCTTCTACAGTCATGGCTCCAGCGCCATCAGCCAGTCCACCGCCTCCGTAGTTGCTTCGTGGGTGTTTTGGAGGCTTCCTGTGAATTTTTTGAGCTGGCAGTCTTGCACAATGTGTCTTACTGTCTGCACAGCCCCACACTTACAATCGAGTCAGTCCTTTTTCCCCAATATCAGAGCAGGTAATTGCAACACCCCTGCACTGTTCTCACTCTGTTTCGTAGCACCCACGCCCTCCGCGGGAGATAAAACCCAGATACTCGGATTGTGGGATCTAGTATGTGGTGTTAATTAACCGTCTCCATCATGGCCCATCTTTCCTTCCATATTCTCTCCGTCTCTGATTTAGCGTTTTCCGTTATCCATATGGACTTTCGGGACTTAAGGTTTCGGGTTTGTAAAATAATCGTATTCTACAAGTGTAACTTGGCAGAACTGCCAATATATCGAACAAAATTTCGAGTTGCCATATACAAATATTTATGACTAACAGTAATAATATTTATTAATAACAGATGGCTATAGAAAGGATCAAAAAGTTTTTTTTTTCTTAAAAATATATTACTTATATAGAAATCATAATATAATCATATTTTCATAAAATAAATAAATAGGTAATTAAAAATTAAAAACAATAAATTGCATCTTGTATGAATATGATTCATCAAACGCTTTATAACCACGCAGAATCGGATCACGTAATCCTTGGTTGCACTGCACAATGGATCAGCGGATTTTAATTAATGAGAAATATTGATGTTGTTTATAGCAGTGACCAAAGGTCAAAGGTTTATAAGTAATGCCTCATCTATAAGCTAGAAACGGACAAGATTTTAAATCGATTGAAATTATTATATCACCACGGTAAACTGTCGTGATTGTACCTACAATCTAATTATATATTCAAGAGACAGTTTTACTGATAAAAGGTCAAATCTATGGGGTCTTTATTGAAAATATACCACTATCTTAGATCTTGTATCCGTGTTGATGTGGTCCCACAAAGAAATTTAGGGCGCCAAAATTCTGATTTTTGGTGTATGGGGGGTTTTTGAGGCGCTGAGTCCATTTTTGGACTTATTTTTGCGAAAAAACCAAATGGGGTGCCAGGGGGAGGGGGGCAAATCTTAATATTTTAGAATTTTTAGTGTGGGGTATCAAAATATATGTTTTTTGTGTCGCTGGGTCCATTTTTGGACTTATCTTTGCGAAAAAACCAAATGGGGTGCCAAGGGGTGGGGGGCAAAATCTTAATATTTCGAAATTTTTCGTGTGGGGTATCAAAATATATGTTTTTTGTGTCGCTGAGTCCATTTTTGGACTTATTTTTGTGAAAAAACCAAATGGGTGCCAGAGGGAGGGGGGCAAATACAAAATTTTAAAAATTTTCGTGTGAGGTACCAATATCAAGTCATACCGAATATATAAATAAAATAATATAAAGGTACGGGTAGCGCTCTTTATTACGTTATGTAGTCTGTGGCGAAATGTTATGACGAACCTTCGTTGTTGTCGGTTTTGCCCTACCATAACATCAAGACTTTACGGGACGAAATTTGTTAAATGAAGTCCACTACTAAAAAGGGTCATTTAATTTCGTCCGTGTAGAAATAAAATCTTTGAGTTGTATTGATTTATCTAATAAATGCATACGTATTATTGTTTTTGGGGTGAAAGATACAGTAAGACTATTCTATTGTTCACGTTGTTCCTAAGTGGAAGAGACAGGTAGTATAAGACACATCAAATAAAAGAGATGGAGAGTAAACTTTTGTATTCTGTTATCAGGTGACAAATTAGAAAGGACCCCTATTTATGATGGACAGTTTTTTTACCAAAATTTGTATGGCGTTGAAAATCTATATTATAGGTATAACATGTCTCTGGGTGTGGGAAATAAGTTCCATTATCTATTAATTACATATACTGAGAAGCAAAATCAAAATCCGTTATGTAACTGAATTTATTTATTTATATAAGAGACACCAACAGAGCACTGAAAAACATAAACAAAGAAATCATGAAACAAAAACATATAATCTCCAGTGCTCCAGTAACAGGTATCTCCCGCAGGGCTATTGTGCATAGTTAGGTAGGTACAACCTCCTGAGCATTCAAATTAATTTTCAATAATAAAAAACATGATTGCTTGAAGAACTAAAATATACACAATAGTAATCACTAATTTAGTGGTATAAATCACATTTTAAGGATTTGGGGGGAAAACGGGGGAAATGTATGTGATGTAGGTGATAGTACTGACTTTAAGGAGAAACTTTTATTTGAAAAGTTTTTATGGGAAAGGATGGGAAAATTTTGTAACACTACATATAGCCAGTTAAAAGTGACTAAAAAGTACTGACTTCAAATGCAAATTACCAGACTACCAATTAAATTACAGTAATGAACGAGAACAGATTCGTATTCAGCGAGAAAAATTCAATAAAACACCATGTTTATTCATTTTAAAATACAGGAAGAAGTCACTGTAAAACGCGCTTGAAAATCACACACAAATTGACAATACAAGTTGCTCTAGATAACCACCATCTTATAGCGTCTCCATAGCAACGAGACGTACCTCAAGCGAGTTGTCATATGCGGTACTAGAAGCCTTCAAGGTCACAGTACATCAGACCATAGCTTGTTTGTCTCTCTGATATATTTCGTTTTTTTAATTTTGGCGCCCTAAATTTCTTTGTGGGACCACTGTGCGCCGGTAGGCTAATATTGAAGCTTGATGTCTGTGATCTAATTTTGAAAATAAAACTGTAAAATTGATGATAACGGAATGAAACGAATTCAGATAAATGTATGGTTCAAGCGTTCCCGACAGAGGTTGACCTGTCTTTACTATGAACACTGAATTCGAAATTGTATTAAGATAAAATTAATTAAGTAGGTTCTTCCTCCTATCAGGGTCCCAGGAAGATGAGAAAGACTCTCATAACAAGTTCCGTTCCTTCGACGCAGAGTTGAGAGATTTGGAGATGGTGTTATTATTATCATCGTATGGCATTGAAAATCAGTTGCCAGTCAGCAGCGTCACCAAAATATGAAAAAGTTAAAAACAATATATTAATGTCAAGATATAAAAATGATAAAAAGATAAAAAAAGGTTCCAATTACAGATCCAGGAAATCACAAAACAATAGGTATCCAATTTGTTGAGCCATTGCAAAACCTGTGGGGTAACATTGTGAATGTCCATAAATGAGTCATTTTCAAAGTTCGTCGAGGGCTCTCCTCCACAATGTGTGCGATAGTCTGCGTTGGATCTCCACAGGCGCATGCGGGAGACTCGCGGATTTGCCATATTATGTAAAGCATTTGGGCGCAGTGTTCATCACCGGTTCGGGTACGGTTAAGCTGAACCCATTGGTTTCTCGCTAAGTAGAAACCGGGCATCTGAGAACCCATCTGTTGTACCAAACCCGATAATCTCCACCATGGTGGACGTGGACATGCGCAAGATCGATAGCATTGGAGAGCTCTTGTTTCCTCCCTTTGCACTTAAGTGGGATGTAAAGAGAGTTTTTAATGTATGATTGAGGTAACTTTTTCACTAATAATTTGATTCCGATTGATGCATCTGTTTTAAACGATGTTAGTAGGTCACATTCTGACAATAGTACCAAAAACAAAAATAACTGCAGCACGTATTTTATGCACAAAAACACCAGAAAAGCATTTATTCAATGGTTTTCAAAATACAAATATGCTTAAATAATATGTTTGAATGTAAAAAAAAATTTTTGAAAACTTGAAAGAAATTCTATCAAAAATCTGCATATTTGAAACTCGATGGTTGTCAGGTAAATTTTAAATCGTGTTTTAATGGGGTTTTTTTAATAGATGGCGTTGTTTTAGGAAGTCCGTTCCATACTAACTTTAATATTATAGTTAATACTATTTTCTACCCATTTTCGATTTTTTATTTATTTTAGTTATTCTATTATCCGGCTCGGAGAAGAATCTAATAAATCAAGCATCATAAAAATCTGTTCAGCCGATCTCGAATTATAAGTGTTCGCGCTAACCCGACTTTCTTTTATATTATTAGATAAGTGAGGTGCGATTTTAATATGTGTAGATAAATAAAGAATAAACAAATGATATTATGCAAATGAGCAACAATGGTGCCTACCAGCTTGAGATACCAGCCATATTTTATTTAAATGATCACTCCTGTAGGACCCTTATCCTTTATTAGGAGCTATACACAACTGTGTGAATTAATTTCAAATTGAATTTATTTCAAATGCGTGTACATTTTCACAGTGTAACAGTACGCTTAGTATTCTTTTCAAGAAGTTATTTAATTATAAGAACAATATTTTCATTACTTTAATTTTATTCGTCTTTTTAATTAAATTTGTTTTTTTGTTTATGGCTCCTAAAAGAAATGTTAATAAGATGTGTAAATGTTTAGGTACTTATCAGAAACAATCTGTAATGTTGCCTAAAAATCTTTCATTCATGAAGAGCTATAAGAATCTCAAAAGAACAAAAATATCTCATTTAAGCTGCACTCAGTGTTTACGGATTTTTAAGATTCGGTGGCCGCATGAACATGTGTTTAATCTTGTAATCCAAGTACAAGTTTCGTTGTGGTTAAAGGTTCGTTTCTAAGCCCTTGTGAGTTCAACCGATTCTGCAAAAATCAGATCCGACTCTCCGCGTAAAAGCAGCGTACAAACATATATAAATTCTCCCTTTAAGGCACACCGCAAGCCAGCCCGGTGGAGTAAAATCCGCAGCAAATCTGACCCGCACGAAACCGACCTCCTAGCTCGATCGAAGCAATCAAACCAAAAAGCCGGCCCCATAATATATATTATTTTTACACATTTGTACGCAATAACACCTTTTTTCATTTTTTATTACATTTTCTAATCCATCTCGTCATGTCCCGTAAGGGATAAGCAGATACAACGGACCTCCACTCCCTTCTATCCAAGCACAATTTCTTCACTTCTTCCACCAACATTAGATTTCTCATACGATCTTTCATATTTCTCTTACTTTTGACATGGAGGAAGTCATTTTCAGTTAGCCGCATTATCTTACACTTTTCCTTTCGGCCTTGTATCATCATCCTGTTCTTTATCATCCTGTAGGTATCCATTCTTTCCATATGTCCAAAAACCATCTCAACTTATTGACTTTCATCTTTATCACAACACTAACTCCCCTACCACATCCCTTCAGAATATTTTCATTTATTTCCATATCCCACGGAGTATTTTCAAATAGGTATTCTTCGTAGAGCTTGCTTGTTACATTTTCCCAAGAATTATCATTTTATAAAAAAATTTACTATATTTTACTTCATGTTTTTAATATACAATTACAGAAGGTGTACGCATCGATCCATTGGCCTAGTGGTTAGAGTCTTTGCTTGAAAAAACTAGTGCGCGCCTGCTGAGGCAGGAGATATTTCATAATGAACACGTCGAAGATTATCGACATAAGAAATTATGGGGATTTGAAATTGACTGCCTAAATGGCAAACAGTGATACAATTCTGCTAGCCACAAAAACAATAGTCTGTTTCGAAGGCTGTCTACGCGGTATTTGCAACATCCCAGAAGATGGCGAGAGTGCTGGGATTTCACAAATGGACATCATCAAAGAAGGAAAATATTATGTCCTAATAAAATGATTTACCATACTAATAGTTATATTTAATATTTGAAACTTGTAGGTACATTTATAATGGGAATTATCTACTGAGAATTTAAGGAATGTACGTAATTTGAATTATGAATACCCTAACTTCAATTTAAAATTGAATCAGACTGAACAGCATTTTACGTCACTTATTTCTCTCACGTAAATGAAATGAATAGGCTTGGTAGTCAGAAAATGCATAGAGTGCTTTTCAAATATTTAGTTGCTGTAAAGTTCAGGGCAATTAAGTCCTGAATCTCAGCTTTATACGTCAGGACAGACCGCAGACGGATAGGACGACATGGCTCATAATTTCTCCGTTTGAATAAATCTCCCATCCCTATGATTCAGACAATAACAGCTAACATCCTTCAACTCATGATTAAGAAAAGAGATATACTTAATTCATATTTTTATCTCGATCAGTTTATACCAAAATATCAAATTAAATTTAATTAATAGGTCCTATCTTTATTGTGAATTTATTCTAATTTGTAAAATGATAACTTAATTTGCTATTCAAACAATATAAGCCCGACGGGTGCATATGTTTTAAATATATTCACAGGATACGCTCACATCAATCAACTGAAAGTTTGTCAAAAGTCAATCAAAATTTAAACCTAAAAAAGTTTATCTTGTCAAAAGTACAAAAAAGCTACTCCTGAAAATAGAAAAAAAGAATAAGCTAGCATTTTTATATACGGGTTATTCTCATCTGAAAAAGAAAGGGTAGGTACACCTTTCTATTTCGGTTAAATTTGTTAATATGTACACATTGTGTGGTATTATTGACCCCCTTGAATTCACCGTGACTGTTTAAAATACTGTTTTAAATAAACAAAAATCTTACTTACATCAACCCTGATCCCTTCAATTTTGTAGCTGTGTTGAGGAGGTTTCAGCATAGGCAAATATCTGTAGAACTCCTCGCTGTCCTTGTACCATTTGACAGAGTACAGAGCGTCGCCCTCTAGATCGTATCGACACTGGAGCAAGACTGAGTCTCCCCGCACCTTGTACCCCGGCACGTCCAACTCAATCAGACTCAGCGATATGGATTCTGCGAAAGAAAAGATGATAATTTTATTAACAAAGTGTAATCGTATCGACTTTAAATTAGAAAATTATGATAATGAGAGAATTTCCGCCGGGGAAATTAAATCATAACATAAAAAGGAAAATGATTAATACAATGTGCCTTGGGATGAAAGATAAGTGTACGTACCTCGCAAGTCGTGCCTTATTTTAAAGCCCGTGATATCTACATTTTATTAATAAAAAAACAAACCTACTTTTTACATGTATATATATTATTATCAAAATAAAATTATAACTTCTTGTTACTTGACCACGACTATGTGACCCTCCTCCCCCTGTCGTCAAAGCTGGATCCGCCTTTGATTGAGGAAGTGGTTGGTAGCCCAGCGGTTCAGTCGACGGCTTCCTACTACAGCGTTTTGAAGATGATGGGTTCCAGCACTTCCAGTTGGTGATGGGGCAGTTGGGGAACAACAAATCAAAATACCTAATGATGAGTGTTGTACACGTAAAAGTTATCACAACTAAACCAGCCGTCAATGATGAAAGTCGCAAGCCCTAATGGTACAATTAAAATTAATAGTCCAAAATCCAATCCAATAAACAATGACGTTGTTCTTTGTATTAACTATTAAAAAGAAAAGAAAACAACATTCACAAAGATAAATTCACAACAAAATATCCAGTTATAACCTACAGAGATCGATTTCATGTACTATAAAAAATACTATTTGCTCCCCTACGGAACACCGAGTTGTTTACAGTAATCACTTGCGCTCCTTGCAGCACAAACTGTTTCCTTCCCGAAGGAATTTGTTATCTTGTAAAGATTTGAAGGCTTCTGACATCCTTGAGGCCTTCGAAATGTGGAAGTGTAGGCGAATGTTAAAAATATCTTAGAGAGAATATATCACGAACGAAGAGGTTCTTACAAGAGTTCGGGAGGAAAGCCAAATTGAACACCATACCAGAGAGATGAGCGAGATGGCTGGGACATGCTTTGAGACACGAAAATTTACTGGGTACAAATTGGAGAGAATGATCGAGAGTTCGGTTGGTAGAGGACACTCCCGTCAGGAATATTTGCAACAGATATGCCAGGACATGGAGTGCAGTTCATACACCGAACTGAAGAAAACAGTGTAGAAGGAGATGAAAGAAACCAATCCACAGGATTGAAACTGCCAATAAGAAGGAATGATTTTTCATGATGTTTTCAAGATGAGCAGAGAACTAGTTCTGGATTTTTCCAAGTCAAACTTATTTCTCGCTGTTCACTGTTCTCTCTTTGCGAATGCAATCTGAGAAATGTATAAATATCATACAGAAGTTTTTTTTTTTTTTTTATTACGGCAACTCACCCTATAAGAGTGATATGTGCCTAAATACAGATTTATAATAGATTACAATAGTATAATATTATATATCAATACATTTTACACAACTAAAGATACCTTATTATACATAGGTGGTGTTTTTAACATATATATTTTTTTTTGTTTAAACCTAATGTGTGACGATATATACTATAATAATTACAATAATAAATAAAATAAAATATAAATATAACAAAGTAAGATTCATCTAATTAAAAGTTTCTCTCGTTCAACTGGATGCACCTCATTATTCATACAGAAGTTGTAAAAAAATATTTTAAAGCATTTTATACCGACTTAATTTTCATGGTTAATTTTTTCATGCATTCGATATTTTAGTATATCTGTTAAAGGCTTTTCAAATGAAAACAAAAGAACGGATCCGAAAATGGATGTTGGCTTAGTTAGCCCTATGCGGATTTCACAACATATCCGTCATTCGAATATTTAAGTTTTAATTCAATCTACATAAAAACGAGTGAAATATACGAGACATTTATGTAGAATAACATGAATATGACATTCGCATATTGGGTTTTGCAAAATTACAAAAGAATTATTTGAAGTAGGATTTACTTCAACCGCGATGTTTGTTTTTTTTTTTTTAATAATCTACAATCACTTTCTATAAATTTGATTTTTATTTTATACTACCCAAAAATGGAATAGGACATAGATCATGTTTTGTAATTGTCGATGCAAAAAACATCTTCAGCTTGGTCATCCCTGACCACCAAGTCTTTTTTCTCCTTTTTGCCACCAAATCTATTCGACTGTCTGTAATTGAAATAACACAACTCATGGTTCAACGTGAAAAGACGTCAACCCTAGCGAATCAAAACTCCACCTTCTTTTCTCGCTTACGTGGCATTGAATTTAAAATGTTTGAACGTACTTTGTGATCTTTATTCCAAATTGCGAAAAATGTCATAAGGAATACTATCCTTCGCCCGTAAAAATTGTTTATTATTTGGTGAATCAACGAAAATGTAATAAAAAAAATGAAATTGTTTTCGTTATGATTAGAGATTAAAATCTCGTTTCCAGAAAATCGTACAAAATATGTAAAAAAAATGAATAAAAAGGGACAATTTGCCTTTGATACGCAATAATACGTTTTATTCTGGGTGTAAAAAATCAAGCTAGGAAGAATATTTCCAAGTGTAAAGACCGTCTTGTTATTATTGGACGTAATATATTGACTCTACTTTGCTTTCATAAAGGATCAGTAGACCGTTTTGTGATTTGCATTCGAAATCGCCTTCTCCTTTTCTTCCTCCCGCATAAATATTTAAAGCATTTCTGTCGTACAAACTGTCCCCGTATTTTCGCCGCCAATCCTTTTTCGTATGGGTGCTCTGTTTCAAAAATATTATGCCATTTCTTAAAATATTCACGGTGTTAATAATTTAGATGGTAAATTGGGGGTAGCTTCGTTGTTTAAAAGCATTCGGAGATCTGTCAAGTTTGCATGACAGTGAAGACTTGAAAGCAACTGAATCAGTGAGTCGGTTTTGATAAATTATTCACACTAGTAGCAGAAGCGGTACCTAGTAGCCTCTGTTTGGATCTCCGTTCAAAATGTTAGTAGGTACGTACGTGTGTTGCCTCTTTCTACGAGATAAATTCCGTTTTAAATGGATTTTCCACTATTTACTCCGCAACTTTGTTATGAATTCATAATGGGATGGCCCGAAGCCATGCTCCATCAAACATTCTATGGTGGAAGAGCCTCAACAACAATATATCCAACGGCTGGGTAATTAGTTGAATAACATTTATTGTCTCCGCTTTCATCCCCAATGTTCGCAGTTGTTTTCGAGTTCCTATATCTAATTTCGTTTGTTTCAGCTCTATGACGGAATGTACCTGTGACGTTTTTTCATTTTTAATAACCGTTTTCAAAATATAACATTTAGGATGTTATTTAGATTATAATAAATATTAATATGATTTCAGGCACATAACGAAGAGTCAGTAAATTAATGAAAAATAACATAATCTCGGGGAAAAAGTATTTTTGTATTTTATATGAAAACCAAAAACATAATTACTAATATTTATTTACATTTCACTAAGGTACTTTTTGGGTATACATAAAGCAGGACAAGATCCCGTTGCTGTAGATGTTTTGGGATCTGTGATCAAAAAACCGCAACACTAGTATTATCGGTAGAATTCGGATTTTGTAAGATCTGATTGATTGGTTAGTAAAAAAGTTATAGAGGCCTACAGGTAAAATTGTGGGATTTTTTTTAAATTCCTAATAAAGGGGAGCTCCCTTTATACATTTGAAATTACCTACCTACAATGTGTTCCAAATCATCTTCTCTGTGAAACACCCTAGTATGACTCGGTATGTCAGATGATTAGATACGTTACTGACCATGAGCAAATTTCCAATAACTTCGAATTATTTTCCATTTACCCCATTTCGACATATAGGTTATAGATATTTAAAAATACATCAATATGATTCAACTTTATTTCAAAGTATACACCTACATTTTTTTTGGAAAAAAATGTTAAAAATACAAATCCCAAATATTCTTATTTTTGTACGTCCCGAGGAAATAATGGAGAGGTAATTTCTTACAAGTATTCTTAAAAAGACATCGCAATATCAAATTCAAAAGAAAAATTTTATTTTTGTATTCGACATTCAATCGATGTTGTATATTGATGTAGTATCTTAGTATTTTTTTGTTAATTTCTGTTAAAGGCAAAGTGTTGCCGTGTACTTACTAATAAATAAATAAATAAATAAATAAATAAAAATCATTCGAGGCATGAAATATATTCATGCGAATAAATCTTATCATACACGGCACAGGCGTTCTCTCATCATTCTTACATTTTACGTAATTCCGTTAAATATCAGCTACACATCGCTATATAACGCCGATGCACACTAAATACGAGTCCTGTGTTAAATGTAGAGCACGCAAAAATAGACTCAAGTGCAATTTTACCAAAACTGACATGGCAATGAGTTTCTCAATTTCTATTTAATTCAACAAACCCGCTTGCACTTAAATTAACACATGACTCATTTGAAGTGCAAAAACGTTAAGCAGGCATTGCCTTTTACTGTTGCCTTTTGGGGAAGATATCTACATAACGCCCTTGCGGTTGTATTATACGAGTAGGCGCCAGCGTTTATTTATTTATTTATTATTCGCCCAGATAAGGGCTCTTGTATTGAAAATTGAAACCCTTCGCTTAAATTATTCCTTTGTTGTCTGCTTAATACAACAATCGGAAATTGGAAATGTTTGAATTATTCGACTGGCCTATGTATGAAAAATTATTTAGTTATACGGTTAAATTAATTTACCTTACTTCATTTAATTCACTCGTTTGTTTTAGATTACTTTTGGTTAGCCTGAGCTCTTTATGTTTCCATTCTCTAAATACGTACATCCTTTTTAACATATTGTATACTTCAAATTATTTTTAACTAGCTTTCCCGACAGACGTCGTCCTGTAATCCTAACCAGAGGCGGCCCTCTCATATGTGCACTGCGCCCCAGAAACAAAAATACATCATTAATTCGATTAAGTTACTAATAAAATAAAAATATTTTTTCTAAAACATCCATACTTCTTTATGTTTTGGAAAAATTAACTATTTTTTAACTGTTTTTTATTTATATATTTATTTCTTTGGTTACCGGTTTCGGCTACCAGCCATCATGTTTTAAGTTTGGTCTGATGATGGCTGGTAGCCGAAACCGGTTACCAAAGAAATAAATATATAAATAAAAAACAGTTAAAAAATAGTTAATTTTTCCAAAACATAAAAATGTTAGGAAACTGTTTTTTAGTAAGCCCAAAAAATATAGAAAAAATAGTGCATCCATACTTCATTCGTATTCAAAGCTCAGGCGGCAACAACGTGAGAATATAATATGCGCGCGCGCACATTCTACCTCACCTATGCAGTAGGTACCGCTATGAATGTGTCCGATAATTTTGTTAACTTTGCGGTGGAGTAAGTGGGGTGGGCATTTGTAAGAGTGGTAATCACGGATGCGAGAATGAGAGGGAACTACCCGCGATGGCTTTGGCGCGTCGCAGGTTATCAATTCCATTCTAACATAAATATTGTATTTTATATCATTTTCTTACCCATTTTTTTTTCAAATTTTTATTAGTTATTCTGTTATCCGGAGCGGAGAAAAATCCAATAAATCAGTGAAAGAATCTGTTCAGCCGATCTCGAGTTATAAGTGTTCGCCCTAACCCGACTTTAATTTATATTATTTTTAATATTGTGTGAATGTCTGTTTATAAAAATGGAGATCTATTTCCCTTGATCATCGTATCATACGTAAACACTGAAAAGTTGGACCAATTTTGCTATTTACTTGTTGCTATGTAAGTATTGTATTGCCAAGAGAAAGATCTAATGAAAGATTAAATTTTCGCACGGAACATAGTAGCTCGTTCATAATAAACATTTTATCAACTATTGGATTGCGATTACCATGGAATCAATTGCAATCATTGATTGCGTTGAGTTGGAATGTGAATTTGAGAATAGCAGTGTTATGTCTGTGAGAGATCGGATTAGATTCAAACTGGAATATAAATAAAAAAAATTAAAAAGCACAATTTGAACAATCAAAAAATGACGTTGAATGGCATACAATTGTTCCTATTGAGACTATATGTTGACAATTGTTGACAAAAAATGACGTTGAATGGCATACAATTGTTCCTATTGAGACTATATGAGACTATATGTTACTACAGAACAGAAGGTCTAGTTAAAAATTAAATTCTAATTAAAAAAGGATCTGATTGCAAAAATGTGGCGTACGACGAAAAGATATATACTCCCAAGAAGAAGAAGAAGAAAAAACACAAAAAGGAATACTTATCGCCGCTTAGGTTTTATAAATAGTTACCTACAACCTTTAAAACGAAACACTATCGGATTTCTTAAAAGCCACGGACGGACTCTCGAGCATCAAAGAGCAGACGTTCAGTAAAAAATATTTTATTTACCAAACTCTTTGTTGGAATTTTAAAACTAAATAAGAAAACATTTCCAAATAAAAATTATTCGGATGAAAAAAAAATCAATTCGGTTTAACAGAATGAAATAAAAATAGCGATTGGAAAATTCTACAATTGTAATAAAAAAAAACACGTTGAAGTAATCTTAAATATAGGTACCTGGATATGTATTTTGTATATACGCTGAAGATTTCGTTGGTAAAGAAAGTTGCCTCAATGCGGCCCTGAGGCATTATACTTTAATGTTAAAAATGTGTATTATTTTATTATTATTCTTCTTGTGGGAACGGAAATGAAATATCTGAATCATTGTCGAATACTTTGATTGAATCTTTTATAGGTTCACTTATTTTTTCCGTTTAGCGAAAATAACCTAATTTCTGATCGAAATTTTGCGTAACAATGATATTTCGTGGATAATTTTTTTGCAATAAAGACATTTTATTTTTAACACCTAATTAATACTTTCTTTAAAAAAATGCTCCCAATAAGTATCTTTATATCATTGTACCTTTCCTTATAACATGCTCTTATTCTTTTTATTATTTATTTATCGTATGGTCTTATAATGTATGTCACATTTCATGTACCTATGTTAATTTTTTTTTTCTCAAATAAGTGAGTACACATAAAAACAGCAATTCAAATATTAAATACTTATATCTCCCATTGGATTGTCAAATCAGTAAAATGAAAGTAAATAATTTAAAAACTAAAATAAATTATAAATAATTATGGTTAATTTAAAAGGTTAAAAACAAACAATGGTATATTGGAATTGTGTCTCCTTGTCAAAAGTTAAAATTGCTGTGGTGTAAGTAATCAATCGCCCTTTCGTTAAGATGAATGAAGTCAAGAAAGTCGCCATCATAGGCGCTGTCTGAAGCATTTCTTTTGAGAACCTTACAGAAAGAATAGCTCCAGATACATATCTTGCAGATTTTCTTGACGTGGTCGTTCCCGTGAGTTTGTCCCCCAATTATGATATTATATCTCGTATTCGAGACCTTCTTTTGTTGCACGAGTTTTTACCAGATGCCTTCCTCATTTGTTTTTTTTTCTCTTCATTTGTTACGCAATACCTCCGGAATATACCTAGAAATTCTTTTTACTATTTGTCATTGCGGGATAAACCATTCGAGACAGAGTAAGAAACTCCGAAATTCGAGGAATCTGCGATGTCAAGGATGCCGTGCGATGGGGAAGAAACAGAGGACGCTACTGGAGAGACCACGCCAGAGGTGATTCGGCCACGAGCAAACTCGGTGAGAGTGGTAAAAATAGTGGCAGAAGAAATGCCATAAACCAGAAGACCCCCTGGACTTCCTCCAAAAAGATGGAGGGACATCTGAACGTCCGCGTCCCAGGAATAATATCAAGAAGAAGAAGTTTGTCATCGTCGTATGTGAATGCCGGAGGTGCACAAAGAATATCAGTCTACGTACCTGGCTACAAATATCTCACATTTGAACAGATATTGAAAGAAAACAATTCTGTATATATTTTGGGACTCAGAGGACCTGTAGGTTCACCATATTACCATCTTGCTAACATAAAATGCTATGAATCCCCGAATTTCATAGCACCAACTATGCTTCTGGCTAGTCCACGCATGTACATTGCATCTGGTTACATAACGTGAATATGGTGAGTCACAGTCAAAGCAGCTCTAACAGTTCTGTTATAAAACAAGTGAAAATAACATTAATTAACTATTATGTATTTTAGTAGGATATAATATTGAGGCGGGTTTTTTCAGAAACCGCGGTTATGATATTCAAAGCCTACATACATTCAAACCAACATAGAAATTTAATTCATATAATATCGTATTATGAAAATAATAATATCTATGTTGGCGCGTTTTCGTCAGTTGCCCGCTCCTATACTTCTCTATACAAAATTATATGAAACGACAGACCGCGTAGTACCCACAACGAGGGAAACCGCTTAATACTCACAAGCCCTTACTGAGTGACTTACTTAATACTTTGACAAGTACACCGCAGCTAAATTTTAAATATAGAATAGAAGAATATTTGAATTTTAACTTCGCAAATATAACAGAAAAGCACATGTTTGTTCTATTCATCGAATTAAATTTTCTATAAACTACCTTTATATGAATAGTTTTTCATTACATATACCCATAAAAATATGTTAATTAGATACAACTTTTCCTGAAATATGATAGATTGGAGGGGACCGGTTGACTGGTAAAGAATTTTTCAAGCATTAAGTTCATATATTTTCTACAATTTTCTTCAAAATATTCAACTCAACTACAGAATTTATTAATTTTAGTTCTGAAGCAATTAAAATGATAATACCTATTATTTATTTAAAACGTATATATTCTTTGCAAGCTTGTAAAACGTTTATTTCTTTGCATATATTTTCTTTGTTTACACATTGTATGGAAAATATAAAATATAAAAGCAACAGAAAATATAAAGAAATAATACATCACAAATTCATTTAGCTTTGTATAGACGGGAATTATCGACGATAAACAGAGAAAAACACTATTAAAATACATTATAAACTTCTATGTTTTTCTTCTGCTAAAAAGTACGTTAAGATATGTTTGCCTCTTTTATGAGTTTCATTAATGGTTGCTCGAATAAAAATAATAATAACAATGAACCAACATTGCACCGAGTAATGATTTTTCCGGTTGTACGTAGCCAGCTGTTAGCAGCTAATTTCATATTATTTCAACGACCAAGTTTACTAACACTGAACTTACAACATTACACTATTATACGTACAGTTTACTATCACTGAACTTACAACATTACACTATTATAATACGTACAGTGAGAGTTCGATACATACATTTTTATATTCCCCTTATTTCCTTGTCCTCTTTCTAGATGGACCATATTGTGGACATTGCGCCACCGGCACATCAGCTATAATCTTGTGATAATTTGAAAGTGTTTGTCACGCTTTTTCACGTTTGTCACTGACATACCATTTCTCATACAGCTTCTCCTCGATCGATGTGTTCGATCCACGTCATTCTCGGTCGCCCACGCTTTCTTACACCTTTCCTATTATCTGTCATTCTGTTTGCATCCATTCTTTCCACATGCCCAAACTATCTCAACTTATTAACTTTCATCTTTGTCACAACACTTACATCCATACCACATTATTTCCTAATATTTTCATTCCTTTCCATATCTCATAAAGTTTTTCCACATATTCTTCGTAGAGATTTCATCTCTACTGCATTTATACTACATTCTTCTTTTTTCGTCCATTTCCACGTTTCACAACCATACATCATCGATGGTAGCAGGATTGCTGATGTTTACTCAAAAGCTTCTCCGTAATCATCCGCAGAGCGAAGATCTGATCGGCACACCCCCTCTCATTCATAAAAGCCCCTTGTGTATCCCAAACTGTATTTTCAGTTATCTTTAGTAGATTATATTTTTCAATGAAGAAACCAATAAAGCAAAAATGATAAAAATCTGTTCAGCCGATCTCGAGTTATGTGTTCGAACTAACCCGACTTTCTTATATATCTTTAGATTTTTACATAAAAGGCTTCGACAGATGTTATCAAAAGAGAGTTGGTAAAATTCGGTCGATTGACCGTAGTGTGAAAACTATTTTCGAAACAATTCTCCCATCAATTGTTTTGAACTCTTTACGAAAGATATAAATCGGCAGTGGTCAAAATAATTAATCACTTAAGAGCGTAATGAAGTTCAAATAGAGGTCATGAATTAAATCACGACAGTCTGACACAACTGTCGAGACAAATTGTAGCCTCAGGACACTTAAGTATACATATTGCTTAGTGAAACACTCCCATGTACTTTGCGGGGGAATTCTTACTAAAAGAAGAAAACCTGGGTTCGTTTGATGAGGTACCTACCAGTTGGAACCCCACGTAACAAGAGACGAATAATGATAAGAATAGATTCAAATAGCAAATCTATAAGTTGATGAATAACTTTTTGATGCCATGCCATAATAAAACACTTTTTAAGTAAAAAAAAAAAAAAAAAAAAAAACAACACCAACCCCCGTAGACAATTTGAATTTATCATCAATGTAGGGCATCGATACTCAACCCGCTGTCCGCGGGCCGCATGTGGCCACTTTTAATCCGAAATATGATTTTAAAAAAATCGCAATTCCATTACATGAAACTTGAAGAGGATTGTTATTTCATTACGAACCACCTTACCTATTAAAATATAGGGTCTTTTTTAACTCTTTGGTCTTAAAATAAGCGAATGTTGGTCGAACAGGATACGTTAATAGAAAAAAACATGCACTTATTGGTATTTTTTTACATTTTTCCTGTTGAAAAACCCTTGTGGATACACACGCAAAACGTCGATCCCGGGCATACCTCACTTGCTTAGCTAATACTACAATCAACTATTTCCTGCTAACAATACCCACCTTAAGTGGTATTTTTTTTTCAAGTAGGTAGATAAATTATATAGGTTATAAACGCTGATTCATTATGCGCACAATTTTTTTTTATTCATCCTTAAGCTAGTGCATGTTTTTATAAAACTCAAAAATGAATTATTGGGGGGAAGAGGGGGGGGGGTTGTGCAGATTTTTTTTTTTTTTAATTTATAAATATATGTATGTGGCCCGACGAATAAAAAGGTTGAGTACCATTGATATAGAGTGCGAAAAAATGAACTGTCCACTGAAACGTAATATAAATAATATTTGCCATGAACACTGACTAACTGACTGACTGACTGTTGTCATTAACGCCGCTAGATGGCACGCCACTCGCAACTAAAGAAAAAAAATCTACTAACATACGGCTGACAGCTGACAGTAACATAATAATATTATTATTCCTGGTGGCTGGGCACTTTTTTAAATGTCTTGACGTAGAAAAAAACAATTTTTCGGGTTAGGTATTTAAAAGCTCACATGCGAAGTCAGTCATAAGAAAGAAAGTGTACCAAATTAGGAAACTTACGCATAGCCGAACTTCAAAGTGAAGAAAAGCCTTACTAATGCAATTTGTGCAATAAAAAGTATGCAGTCAAATAATAACTCATGATAAAAGCCATTTGAATGCAAAGTTTGTTATAAAAAGTTCAACTTTTTTTTTAAATTTTCATAGAGGTCTATTATCAAGTGCTAATAGCGGGGAAAAGCCATACGAATGCAATGTTTGCAATAAAAAGTTTACACACTAAAGTATTTTTTTAAAGATTCTCATGTAAATTAATAGCGTAGAGAACCCATACAAATGCAAAGTTTGCATCAAAAAGCTTACCAAATCAGAAAACTAACGCACACACGCGATCAAATAGTTAAATACCCACATAAAAGCTATTTGAATGGAAAGTTTGTAATATTAAAAGTTTAAGTTGTTTTTGAGTTTTCTTAAAGAGTTAAAACAACCAAGTATTTTGAAGTCTCACATGTGAATTCAGCTATGAGAAAGCAATGTTTGCAGGAAAAGGCCATAGGTGGGCGCCACGGGCGCCTTTAAAAATCAAGTAATATAAATAATTATTTAAACCAAACAATAACATATGAAAATATAAAAATTGGACAGTAATTTTCTTCCCTCTCTACACATATCTACCTACATTGTCGAAAAAGTCGTCCGCAAATTTCAAATTGTCTAGGATCACTGTTGTTATATCTAACAGGTCAACGTTGTGGGCCGACATTTAATATGGTTGCTGAATTCTGACAATAGCTGACGGAGTGCGAAATTGGCACAGTTATGAAGAAAAAGAGCAGAAAAAAAGAAGAAATTAAAATAATTAAATTAAATTTTTTTTTCCACAATTTTATAACTAAACTTACCGGTTTTCGAAGACTGAACGTCTTCTTCTTCAGGCTAGTAGATGTTAACTTGCCTGAAAAAGAAGACGTTCAGTCTTCGAAAAATCGGTTAGCTTGATAATGGAATTGGGGAATAAAACTAAATATTTTGTTTTATTTACCTACTATTTTTAATGTATTCCACCAATGGTGAAAAAGATAAATTATCTAAAAAGAAGAAATATATATTAATCATCATGTGTAACAAAAAAAATCATTCTTTTTAGTTTAATAAAGTTTAAGAAAGTGTTTTTCTCATGATGCAACAAGGTTTTAAATAGTTGACCTTTTTTTATAAAATGATGAATTTGTGCTCACTCAAAGTAAATACGGATACACTAATTGACACTTTCACAGTAAGCTACTTGTGTCGTGAAAGAGGAAGATGGTCAGCACCTGGGATTGAACCCACTACCTCCATACGAAACAGTGCGAAAGCCGGCGTCATAACCGCTAGACCACCAACCACTTCAATTAATTAATTTACTGCCATATTTTTCCTCCTTTTAGAAATAGCTGTTAAAATGTCTTGTAAATGTTTCGCTAAAATAAAACAAATCCGGAATAAAGGTCGAAGCTTTAGTAACTCGGTTGTCAATCCGGATAGAAGTTAAAAAAATGATCAACATAATATAATAAATCGATCCAGAATTTTTAATCTTAACAGTTTAAAAATCGTAATAAGTATTTGATTAAATAATAAATTGATCACATTAAATAAATAATTCACGGATCTTTCTATCTATCTAAAAATAAAATAATAAAACTTCTACACAAAATACAAAAAAAAACTAAAATAAAATACTTATTCCTTTCATTGGAATGTTTTGGAAAATCTCTTACAATCGACATATGACTTTTGACTTGATAAATGAAGATCATGGTACAACCATTACCATTTTCAGAGATAAAAGATGGGAGAAATTAAGGGATTTAGACGTATAAGGTATAGCCGTAGGAGCTGCTGTAAGGAGAGATAAGGGAGGTAAAAGATTAGGGTCCAGAATAGAAGGATGACTCGATCTTTGAAATAGCCGATTCGTATGTTTACAAGATCGTAGATATGTCAGGGTCTGCTGCCGAGTGGAATTGAAACCATATTTTCTCAAATAAACAAACATAAAATAATATTTCCAATATCATTATTGTACACTTTCTTTTTGTTTTGTGTTCTTAATCTAAGTCTGGTTTCTTTTTGAGTTGTTTATTCGTAAGGCGAGATTGTTTATGTAAGAATATAAAACAAAGCGATTTATTTAATAGAAGTTTCTCCATTGAATATTTTTTTAATAACGTTTTGTTCTTTACAAGGCTTTACACGAAAAAACGGATTCTTTTACCTCAAATAGGAACATTCTACTATAATTATAATTTTTTCCTTCTTGATCTTTCGAACGGTTTTTATTCCTACCAATAAACCTTTTTTTAATCTTTCTGACAATTTCAATTTTTCTAGACGACTAAGCTCAGTGAACATTTTTTAAAATCAATATATTCAGTAACTATTTCTCGTGAAATCCAAGAATTTCACCTTGCCCAGCTTGATTCTTCAAGATAATTATTTTAATTTGACATTTATTTCATTGTAATTTCTCAATGAACAAATATTACCTTACCTTACCAGTCGTCGTCCTCACTGCTGAGGGTCGTGGCCATCCACACCATTGCTCTTGTTGCCTCCCTTTGCTCACTCAGGGGCCTTTGCCCACTCAGGGGCCTTTGCCCCTTGGAGGCAACAAGAAGTCTAAATTGTGCCCGATTTTGCGCATGTTTATGACCTGCTCTCACGCCGTGTCCAATTCCCCAAATTTTGCTTCGAAAGAGCGGAACATGGTATTAGATGATCTTCCTATTAGGTAGTATTTAGGTATAACCTCTATGTTAAAATTATCAAATTCATTACACGATAATATTCTAATATTTGTATCTATTTAAACAAAGTTATCTCAGAGAGGTTTAATTATTTTTTAGTAAATCCTGGGTTCTCTTCCTGGTCGCGTCTTTATTTTTCTTAAAATATTTTTTTACTACATAATACCTTTAATTGGTCATGTTGGTCGTCATTAATAATCCTATTAAGGCGTCGGCGTTTAGTGTCGAGACGAAATGTAAACTGTTTGATGCGTGTGTGTTGCCCATTCTCCTGTATGGGTGTGAGTCCTGGCATCTGACCAAAGCCCAGGCACAAAAAGTATCTGCATTCGAAACGAAGTGCCTCAGGAGAATTTTGGGTATAAGATGGTAGCACCGCATCACGAAGGCGCTATACGCCGGCGCACCCAGCGTGAGCTCATCACCTCTACTATTATGGAGTTGGCTGGGACATATGTTAAGGATGCCGAATGACAGTTGGCCGAGGAGAGCGCTGTTCTTCCTCCCATCAGAGTCCCGAGGAAGACCCTCTCATACTGTGTTCCGCTCCTTCGAAGCAGAGCTGAGGAATCTGGACATGATGTGGGAGGAGTTCATTAACGTTGCGCAAGATCGAGCGCAATGGAGAGCTCTTGTTGCCTCCCTATGCCCCTAAGTGGGGTCTTAAGATGGGGATTGGATTGGAATACGTTTAATTCTCCGATAAAACAATGAAGTTGTGCCAGCAGTATTGACCACATTGCAAAAAAGATGTTTTGATTGGATGAGAGTGGCCCAGGACAGGAATGATTGGAAGGAGAGGAGGGAGGCCTATGTTCAGCAATGGACGGAGACAAGCTGACGAAGAAAAAGAAGATTGGATTCCTCGGAAAAAATATTTGCAACAAAAAATTTCAAATTAGTTTCTAAATCACAATGTGTAATATTTAACTCGACTAAAATTTTGAATTAATATTTTCGTGAAAATAAAAATAAATTCTTAAAGAATGATCGAATTTAATTGTAGAAGACGGAAAAACAATAAAAAAGAGTACACCTCAATTACTTGTCAATGAAAAGGTGACGGGATACAGAAATATAAATTACGGCAGCCAGAGGGAATAACAAATAACAGGTGATAACAGACAGGTGACAATTCTGGACCCTGCCGCTTTTTTTCCAGAAAAAATGATGAGCGGTTACTAAGAGGTATTTGACATAAGGTGTCCACGAAACGTACGAGTACTACATAAACGAAAATGAAAGTGCTGTATTTTGAAGATATTAAATTTCTTTTTCGAATAAAAATATTGAATTAGGCGTTTTAAGACTACACTCTTTTACTCCTTCACAGTAAGCTACATAAAGCTCATGAAATAGGAGGATGGTCGGCACTAGGGAACGAACCCACGACCTCCGAAAGACACAGTATGAAATCCGGCGTCGTAACCGCTAGGCTACCAACCACTTGAAAAAAAATGTAACTGGAACTTTGGCCAAAGTTTCTGATCGTACCTGGAATCGAACCCGAAACCTCTCGATCAGAAGTTATCACCTACATACTAGGCTAACGACTACGATGTTGTATTAAGAAAAGCGTGTGTTCGCTTCCCTAATAGATAACGGGTATATTTTTCTGATGTTTGTCTTTTATTTTAAAACTAGCTTTCCCGTTGACGTTGTCCTGTAGTCCTTACTATGCATATTGATTTCGAATTTGAAACTCATACAAAAATACGTTGAAATATGTTTGAATGTTACATAATTATTTCAGAAAGCTCGAAAGAAATTCTATCAAAATCTGCATACCAATGTTTTAAAACTCAATGGTGTTAGTGAATAAAAAATGTTTTATGGAATTTTTCACAAATGGCGTTGTTGTTCCCTACTAACTTTAATATTATACTATATATTATTTGCTATTCATTTTTCAATTTTTATTAGTTATTCTGTTATCCGGAGTGGAGAAGAATCCAATAAACCAAGCATCATAAAAATCTGTTCAGCCGATCTCGAGTTATAAGTGTTCGCACTTACCCGACTTTCTTTTATATTATAGATATTCAGTCAATAGAACTATAATTATAAGAAAAAGTTTAGTAGTCGGTAAATTATTTTATAAAAGAATCATAAAAAATAATCTCACCAGGATTGTGCCTGTGTGAAGACAAACATTTTAAATAGAAAAAATACGATGTCGACAAGGTATTCAATGAAAATCTTAAGTACTTAATAAAATGTATCTCTTTTTGATATAGTGTTCCACTCAAATATGTGTAGGTATAGAAATAAATAAATTGATGTTACCTTGCTGCAACAGCAGCACAAGCGCCGCTATCACGTTCCAGTTTTTCATAGTGTGCTTATCTTTCTCTTCCCTCCTCAATATCTCCTTCAAATAAATACATTATTAATTACAACGTCTATTCTCCCTTACACTCAAAACTTATGTTATGAATATTTTTTTTTTTTGTTATAAAATAATATTATATTTTTACAAAAGTTTATGTATTATATTGTAGTAGGTAGGGTTTAAATAGAAACAGTAATAATTATTAAACTTTGTTATGTCATGATTCGGCTAAAAACATGAACACAATGTGAAAAGGTAAAGCAGCGCTATAATAAATGTCACGAGACTTGATTGCTCACAAATGACACGCGAACATAATAAAAAACCACGAAAGCAAATGCATAATATCACGTACATAACCCACTAAAACTGTAGTTACACATTATGTTGTATATTCGTTTAATTTTCAAACACGTAAACTATGCGCGCCCTCCATGCTGACCACCATTATTTTAATTTCATATTATTAGCTACGATTATTTAATTTTTTATTTTTCTTTTCTTTCAAGTCCTCTCTCTACCTTTAGCGAACACCGCGTTTTATTTTTACGGCGTATTTCGTAGCAGCGTAGACGTCTACCGGCGTACGAACAGGTACAGCCTCACCCCGCGAAGCCTGATTTCAAACTGACCAAAGTGAATACTGAATTTCCTTAGCGTATGTTCAAGGCGCGCTTCTACCTACCACAATCAACGAAGGGGTTGCGCGCTTCAGGTTTTTCTTTTTATATTATTGTTAGGTATTATTTCACAGGAAATCAAATAAAGAATCAAAGGTTTAAGTGGCTGAAAAACCTTGAAATCGATTTTAAAATCGCGTTTGAGTTTGTTTACGTGTAGGTTGTTAATACGGAAACAGACTTTTATTGTGTGCTAAAAAAACCTTTCATAATTTCCCGTCGAAAAAAAAATTACTTATTGACTTTACATATATTATAATCTTCGGTGATTTTGGGTAGGTACCTATACCAGCTAAATCTTTTGCTTTTCCGTTAACGATTTTGAATTCGATCATCTCTATTACCTATACCCTTATACCAGAAACAATTCTGATTGGGACATGTCTTGTGTTATTTATTTATAATATGATTGTTTAATGTAATATACTATCTGTGTGTAAATATTATATTGTTTTCAATAAATTCAAATTCAATTCTATTTCGGAATTTTTAATATTTCCAATATTCTGATAATAATATGTATTAATTTATATGTGTTGTAACTGTGGAATACTTACTGATTGTTTCTCAGCTGTATTTTATATTTTTTGTGTTACTGTTTCTTTTTAAGGCCACATTCTGTTTGATTTTTCGGCCACGTTATACGAGTAGGTACCTATGGCAAATTTGATTATCCTGAAAAATTTAATGTAACATTAGTGATTCATTTTCCCTTCAGAATCGAATTATTGTTTATATATGAACCTCAATCAATCAATCAAAACTCACTTTACATCTTATTTATGGACACAGGGAGGCAACAAGAGCTCTCCATTGCGCTCAATCTTGCGGAATGCTTATAGTACCTTCGTTAAAACATTGTTTATAGCCAGTCTGGGCGTTTCTACTTTAACAATTTCATCAGATCGTTGATTGTTGATTTTATCATCCAATGTGCCGTTGTCCGCGCTATCCTATACTCATATTTTGTGATTGTTCACAGAATATCTGAATAAATGTCTCGTCCAATTAACGTTTTCGAGATCTTCTTATTCACAAATTTGAAACTACAAAAAAGGATCCTGCCTGTAACAGCTTTATCGTTCATCATTATTATAGAGTTGCTGTGAATGATGCAAATTAAGAAAACCGTAGCAAACCATCAGCTATGCCACGGTTTCCTTAATTTGCATCATTCACCGAGACGGGTAGTTTCGTAGGGGAAAGTTGTATGTAATTTACTAAAACATGCAGCTGTTATTGAATTAATTTATAATTTATACAGAATACTATTATCGGCTTGGCATCGAACAGTTTTCGTTTCTTGAGCCAAGTTTTTGAGGCAAATTAACTATTTGTTCAAGTGATTAAATTTGTTTTTTTTTTTCAATCTTTAATTAAAATAAATTTATGTAATGTGAATAAAACTGTCCTTTTTTTAAATAATCGTTTAACCTTCTACCCAAAGATTGACAGAATCTCATAGGCTGAGGGATTCCACTTGAAAAAAATTTACGGTACATTCAACCTCAATCCGGAGCAAATATTTTAGGCAAAGTACCTACTCACTTGAGTCGCGGGCGCGATTCGTTGCATCAATATTATCAAAATGTGTTCTATTTGCAAACAACGTACACACTCTATTTAAATTATTTATTTATGTATTTATTTCATAGAGACACCAACAGAACACTGAACAACACAAACAAAATAAAAAGATGAAACAAACACATAGAATATCCAGCGCTCCAATAACAGGTATCTCCCGCATAGCTATTGTACATATTTAGGTGGGTACAATCAACGTCTGAACATTTAAATAAAACTCATAAAAAACCTTTCACTACGTAGGCATCAAGTTAAAAAAATTAAACAAAGGAAGTATATGTTTTCATAATGTTCATGCAACGACTAGCGTTAGCGGCTCAAGCGAGTACGCGGCCTAATGCACTGGGTTCCTAGGGAGCGGTGCGTCGGCGTCGTCGCCTGACAAGATGGCTGTCATTGAATAGTACGACAATGATTTTTGTTACTAAGGCAATGTTCTAAGCTTACATATTCGCCGCTCTTTATAGCAGCACCGTATTCTTAGGAAAACAGCCCATTACCCTAACCCTTCATCAAAATTAAGATGTACAAAATTTCATTGAAAGGGCGATTTAAGACAAGAGCATATTTTTTCTAAAATTGATAAAATAAGAGAAGAAAAACCGAAATTTTGAAAGATTAAGATATGTGAAAAAAGAGGTAACGGGCTACTTTTGTTGATCGATGAAGCCTCAAAATATTTGAAAAACAGCACACACATACACACATTCTCCCTTTAAGGCCCACCCCAAGTCAGCCCGGAGTAGACCAATCCGCAGCAAACCCGACCCGCATGAAACAGACCCCCTAGCTCGATCGAAGCAATCAAACCAAAAAGCCGGCCCTGGGCAAATCAAGTCCGCCGCGAATTACCCCTAAACCAACCAGCCATGCGGGCATAGGGAGGCATCAAGGGCTCTCTATTGCGCTCGAAGGCGTCCGAGGCTCATTGTAGCTTTTCTGACCAGTTGAGATTTAAGGACGTGAGGCGGTCAACCTCACGGCCCCGATCTGATTTTTCGATTGCCTGCCTCTTACAGGATGCTCGAAAAACCAGCAAAAAGAGCAGAGGTGCTATTCTTAGCCGGCAACCCCACGACAAAACAAACACAGCACAGAAGAGGTATAAGAGTGAAATGAAAACTTCAATCTGACCGAGCTGATTGCGGAGGCCTCCAGACAGAAATAGTTGGATCAGGGGCGAATGGGTGCTGTTTCAAGTGTGGATTAAAGCGAGTTTATTAACATAACAAAGTTTTTCTTTAAATACTCATTTCATAAATAATTCAACCCCAATATCAAAACATTTTTTAAGCCATATAACCATAGCTTTCGATGTATAACATAATAGATTTAACATCAAACATTTAAGTAAAATTTACTTCAAAGGGATCTTCCAACTAAATTTATTTATATTATTATTATTATTATTTGAAGGTATGTATTGTGTCTATTTTGCTCGAATAGTTCTTAATAGAACTAAGTTTCGAAGGATATGAAAGTGCTTAAACTTAATTCTCTTCACGTTGATTTGAATTTATTATATAAACAACTATCAACCCACATCTAAATCGAGTAAATTTAACGATATGATGACCTTTTAGTTTCAAACCTGAACACACTAGTCTGTCTATAAATAATCAAAATTATACATACAAAAATGAGCATTGAAACACATCAATAAACCAAGATAGGTACGATGGAATTTTTTCAATATTTGAAGCCAATATTGAAGATTAACTAGTTGGATTTGGAATAGTTGGATATTCTGAACACATTGATTTTTAACTGTAGAAATACTGAAATACTTCAAATCTTCAAATCTTTATTGCATCCCCCATAGGCCCCTCACGAGGCACTCGGGTTCATTAAAATATTTACAATTTAGTACATAAAAGACAAATAGATTTCATTATACAAAGACATCAATATTATTGAGAAAGTAAATTCGATGCCAAAGGGGTGTAAAGGGTCCCATTGGCATCTCGTCAATGTACAAGGCCACTTCATGCAGCAGCGACAAGAACAAAGTCGAGAAAAAGAAACAGATATTACATAGTGTCAACATAGAAGGTAAAATTAATATTAATCTACATGTCATTAGTTGAATAAAAAGCATTTTCAACAAGATACCTTTTGACCTCCCTCTGGAAACAAACAGAGTCAGATAATTTGAGTTCGTGGGGGAGGCGATTATAAAGCCTCACGCTCATACAAACGAAGCTCTTTGACAGTTTTGTTAGTCTATGCTCAATAGGCCTCAGTAGACTTTTATTGCGGGTGTCGTGGTGATGAAAGTTCAAGTTTTGTGGAGTGTTTGACAGATTTTTATGTGCATACTTTAAACATTCGAATATAAATAAACCAGGCAATGTTAAAATGTGCTGTTCTTTAAAAGCGTCCCTACATGAGTCTCTAGGGCTCATACCCAACAGAGTTCTTAAGGCTCGCTTTTGTAGGATGAACACTCTTTTTGCACCAGATCCCATACCCCAGAACATCACCCCATATGCCATAATTGAGTGGAAGTAGGCATAGTATACAGATTTAGCGGTGCTTATTCCACATATTTCCCTTATCTTTTTGATGGCATAAATTGCCGAGTTCAATTTTGTGCACAGCTGATCCACATGGGGATCCCATTGTAGACCTTTATCAACCGTGACACCTAAGAACCTACAGCTGTCTGTCAGGTCTATTCCTTTTTCAATTAATGCAGTTTTAACTGCATCAGTCCCATCAGATCTTCCCAGAGAGAAGCCAATGGCACTTGTTTTTGTCATGTTAAGTACTAGAGAATTATCAACAAACCAATTTTCCAAGTTAGATAAAGTGTTTAGAGAATTTTTATAGGATACATCATAATTTTTTCCACCCTTTAAAATTAAAGAGGTGTCGTCAGCAAACATAACAATATCAGCGTCCGTGTTAATAATACTAGGCAAGTCATTTATATAAATAATAAATAATAAGGGGCCCAGAATAGATCCTTGAGGAACTCCACTTTTTATCATACCTGAGTCAGATCTAACTCCATTAATTTCAACACACTGTTGACGATTTTTTAAGTAGGATTGAAAAAACTTATTTTCTAAATTTTTTATACCATAAAATTCCAGTTTTTTAATTAATATGTCATGATTTACACAATCGAACGCCTTCGACAAATCACAGAAAATGCCATAAGCATTGTGTTTATCATCCAGCGTTTTTAAGATAGTATGGAGTAAGGAAGCAATGCTATCTGAAGTGCTCTTTCCTTTTTGAAAACCGGATTGAGCTAATTAAAGACAAGTTTTTCAATTATTTTGCTTAACGTTGGAAGTATAGAGATTGGCCTATAATTATTTGCTTCAAGTCTGTCTCCTTTTTTAAAAATTGGTAAGACCCTAGCAAATTTCTGACTCTCTGGGAATATTCCATTTTCAAAGCAAATATTAATAATATGTGTAAGTAGAGGGGCTAAGCTATCAATTATTTCTTTCAATAGACGTGTTGAAATGTGCCAAAGGTCAGCAGTATTTTTCGATTTCAACTGTTTACATGCTATTATTATATCCTTGTCTGTAACCTTTGTAAATTTGAAGTTTGTGGTCAAAATTGGGCGAGTGTTAATAAGGTGTGTTAAGGCATTGTCAATAGAAGGTACAAAGGAGTTCGTTAGTGTATTAGATATATTTACAAAGTAATTATTAAAAAAGTTAGCTGTATCTACAGGAGTTAAGTGGTTAGTTTCCTTAAGGCTAATTTTTTTCTTGCATGAACAATCGTCACTAACTGATCTTCCAGTTTCCTGTTTTATAATTTCCCAAGTTGTTTTAATTGGGTTATCGGAGTTTAATATTTGTTCACTCAAGTATATTTTTTTTGCCTCTCTACATACTCTTTTGAAAACTGCACTATAATTCCTTACATAGATTTGAGTTGTTTTGGAATTATCATAGTTTTTTATGTTATAGAGTTTGAAGAGTTTTTCTCGAGAAATTTTGATGCCTTTAGTGGCCCATGATTGAAATGCTTGCTTAGGTTTGGGTTTAATTTTTTTTAATGGGAAGTGATGTTCCAACTCAATATAAAACGAGTTCAGTACATTTTTAATCGACTCATTTACATTGTTGCAGTTATATGAAAAATTCTCCATTCTAATTTGAGATAGTGAGGATTTAAAGTTATCCAAACCTTTTTTACTGTACATTCTCTTGTAAATTGATTCTTCATTAAAAACAATTTTTTTTTGTGATGCAATTTCTACACTCAATAATTGACCAAAATGATCTGATTTAACAAAATTTATTAATTTAGTGTCGTATACCTTCAGGTCTGTGAAAATATTGTCAATACATGTTGAAGATTTATATGTAACTCTAGTGGCATTGAAGATGCTTCTTGTAAGTAGAAAACTATTTAATAAATCTACTAGAAGGCAACTCTCATTTGAAGTATTGTCAAAATTAACATTAAAATCACCACATAAAGCTACATACTTATTGTTCTTGTCGCATATCTTTGTCAGAATTTCATTTAAAACAATTAAAAAGGTACTAAAATTCCCAGATGGGGGTCTGTAGACGCAAACAATTACAACATTTTTCAGTTCTACACAGCTCAGTTCACAAACACCTTCCACCGAGGCATCCACCACATCTTGTCTGTTTTTCATTTTAATGCCGTGTTTCACCATAATTAATGTCCCGCCCCTGATCGTTTTCATTCTATTAAAATAACTTAATAATCTATAATTTGGAACACTGTATTGTAAAATATCACCGTTGGTTAACCACGTTTCACTTAAACAGATTATGTCAATATTTAGCAATTCGTTTGATGTACACAGTTCGTGAAGTTTTCCTTTTAAACCTTGAACATTTTGATGTGCTATCCTGAAACCAGCTCCACCAAAACTCTGCCCCTTTCCCTCGCTCCTCTCCATAAAAAAAATGCACTAGGTCTATGCAAACCTGGAGTTGATTGGATCACCGTAATGTTTGAATTCCTTTTATCTTCTTCATTTTCCCCTGATTCCTGAATAACATGGTTATTAGACGTTCCAATAGGTCTAAATTTGAGTCTGAACAGTATTTGTTCCGATATGGATATATTTTGTTCATTGGTTTCAATAACATTTACAGTTTTGAATTCTTTAGTCATTTTGTAGAGTTCCAGATTGAAGCTGTATATCTGTTTATTTATGTTCCTGTTATTTCCATACTTTATGGACGCTATATAAAGAAAAACATTCATTTGATGGGACATTTTGATGATATCTTGGATAGCCTCCTTCAATGCCCCCCTGTCCTTTAGGTTTATACTGTTGGCGGCAATCAATGCCAGTGCGTCATTTTTGGTGCACTTGTGTATCATATTCATGGCGATATCTCTATAATTAATCAATCTGTCACCAGGTCTGCACTCGCAGCTTATTTTATATTTACTCTTGTGTGACATTTTGGTTCCAAGACCTTTCGCATATTCATCGCCCACTATGTATAGCACAGGTTCCTGGTTTTTTTTATTTACATTTTGAAGATAGCACTTAGTGGTTTTGTTTTTAACGTCATCAGTTTGCAGTAAGTTTGATTGGTCCAGATGATTTCCAACATAGTTCCTGTAGACCTGCAATTTTTCGTAATTATCATCGTAGCTTGCTCGCAAGGCTTTATTGCAGTTCTGTGCCTCTGCTAGTTTGGAGGTAATATTTCTGTTGTTTTCCTGGTAATTCCCCAGCTGAATCTGCCATTTCTTCGTGTTCTGTTCCATTTCTAGCTTCATTCTCTGAATTTCTTCATCCCTCTCTGATATCGTATGTTTTAGGTGTTTATAATCATTTTTAAATTTATTGAGAGTATCCTCATATTTTTCTAAATTCTTAATTTGTCTTTTTAGTATGGTTATCTGTTTGCTTTTTTGCTTAAGTTCAGTTTGACACTGCGCCAACTTTTGTCTCACTTCATCTCTCTCCCTTTTAGCATCTTCTGATTTATTTTTTAAAACATTAATGGGACTTGTTTCTTGGATTATGCTCTCCTCCATTGAGCTATCTATCATGGTAATATAAATATTTTTTTTATCCTTCTGACTTCTAGTCATAATTTTGGCCATTTTTTTATTAAAGAATTTATTATATTTTAAGAAAAAATTTCAATATTCAATTTGTAGAGTCAAAACAAATATAGGTGGGCACTTAATAATAGAATAATAATATTATGATTTCTTCAACTTTGTTAAATATTATAAAATGTCTGTGGTCTTGTTACATTGATTTTATTATCTATGGAACTGGAGGTGTCATCAGCTACTATAGTAGCTATGCATAGAAAAGATAATTAAATTGTAATGTCATGCGTCGTGTTGTGTTGCGTTCAGTGTTTTTGTACTTGAGCCGTGAACAATTTAAAGTGGATAGACTTGTCGTAATGTTGGTTAATTAGAAAATGAATGTTTTCACCCTTTCAGGATATGTAAAGCCTTGGCTTGTCTTTCTCGTCTGAATACTTATATCGAGTTTTATTAGTAGTTCCACAGCTTGTCGGCCAAATTGTGATGTCAGTAATTGGTTGGAGAGTGTCTGTTGGGGATGAACTTCTATAAAGTTCTTTGTGGATATCAATTTAAGTGTTGAGTTTGTATATTATGCAGAATATCACTTTGACATTGCACATCGCTTGCTGAGAGTTTTGACAGATGTCGTGTGTTCAATAATATACTGTCTGGATGTGTGTGTGTGTGTTTGAATAATACGTTGAATCCTTCAGACTGAATATTTATTCCAGAGCGTGTTATAAATGATGATTAATAATATAAGAGCTTTTTTCTGACCTTTTAAAGCCTTTTTTGGTGTGAAATAGTCCTTCTCTTTCTCAAAAGGCTCAGTTTGCAGTGTGTGAGCAGGACAAAACACTTCTGTCACAGCGGATGATGAGTCAGCTGATTACATTTGAATTTTATGATTGATTTTAACGATTTAAACGAATCCGTTGTCGGAAAAAACACTTCTACCAACAGAAAATGGTCAGAATAGTAAAATTAATGGAGAAAATTACACTAAGAATCAAAATGAGAGTTTTATTACTGAAAACAATTTACAGTAAATTTTTAACACTACTTTCGCAACAGTGTTGCCACCATAACGTATACATACGAGTACTGATCGTTAAGTAAGGATTATTTTCCAAAACTGTATTAAAATGGAAAACATTTATACGTTTCCTTAAAGCTTTAAAATTGAGAAAGTTTTCCGACTGATTTGAACTCCAAGTTTAGTGAATTATACTTTTTTGGAGTAACTCCCTTAGAAAAATCGAAATTTAAAATAAAAAAAAAACTGACTTTCGATTTTAAAACGTTGTATTTCTGAGGTTTTTGAAATTTTCTTCTTTATTGTTTACTTCTGTTCCTTTATTCTTCAGCTATAAGAAAAATGTATTTTTAGTTTCCAAAATGGACTACTTTGTTCACATATTCAGTTTTGGGTCAAAAGGTGGAAAATTGAAAACAGCTCTTAAAAGTTAAATACCTCGAAAACTACTGGCAATCGACCCCAAGTTACTCGGAACAAAATGTTGCAAATTTGCTCTACTATAACTCCTTTCAAGGAATGTATCGACTAACCAGTCATCCTGTATAGATTTCGAATCATCGACTGTAAAAATACTTAAATTAAATCAATTTCAAAATTGGAGAATCTTTCGGGATCGATTAAATTTGCTTCAGATTGGCCAAAATTTGCATCCTGTTGTCCATCCTTGGCTTACAGCTATTCTATGTTATTTATAAGACTGATCATTTTACAAATCACTAAAAATCAGAGAACTAGGAGCAATTTCGAAAGGATTTCATTACAAATATAAAAAAATAAACGTGGATACTCGTAAATAATATGGATCACAAAGTCGTATTTCTGATTATTATGGTGGATTTCTAGAACCAATAATAGTTGTGTGTAATTCTCCGTTTCAAAAGCCAAGAAGCCCGCAGATGTTTTCTCTACAAACAACACTCCAGACGTAATGAATTTCTACATTAACATATGAATGTCAACTTACACAGACGTGATTCTATTCAGAGCTCCTATTTCTGAATAATAACAGGTAGGTACCTAAACGTTATAATAATAATATATTATGTATGCTCTTGTACGGATCAGTTGTTGGGATTCTCGTCTTAAGAAACATTTGCATAAGATCAAACTTGTGAGTTTCAAACACAAATATAATATCCAACTTGCATAACTTATACCCCCTCTTGCTACGATATATACCTATTATTATTGAATATAATTTTATTATAAAATTACACAGATAACCCTCATTACCTGCATAGCTAACTCATCGTAGAAACTCATAAGAAAGTCAAACGATCTTAAACTATCGTCATTTTCGTTGATATATGAATAAATATGCACAGAAAAATTATTACAAAAAAAATGTGTACTTAGGTGTACCTAAGTACACATGAATGTAAAGGGCATTTCATCTGTAGATAGTGAGGTGGAGACCACAACGAAGGCGATACAGAATGTCAGAGGACAGTGTTCCACGTATAGCCCTTCAAAAAAACCCCGAAGGTAGCAGACTATCAGGCAAAACCCCAATAAAGAGGTGGACAGTTACAGGAGACGGCGATACAAACAGATAGGTACCCAGGATTTATAAGAGGAAGACGAAAATGTGAGTTACAAATCAATTACAATATCTACAAAACCGAAACACGTTCCAAAAGTGTTGCTTCGGGAATATTTTCCGGGTATCTTGGACGATAAGAAGAACCTATTCGAACCAAATTTACATACTGCGTACTTGGTTCGCGTGCGCCCAACGATCGTACCACGAACGGACCGCGACGCGGCGATCCGAAAGCAAACTAGGTAGTCACTATATACACATTTGATTCGAGCTGTTGCGTGCAACTTAACCAAACTCATAATACGTAGGTGGTATCCCTCTGTCTGGAGTTACCGCTCTTTGCGAACCATTATTGTTCGCTGCGAACCAATGTTCGTTACGTAAACACCTGAACCACGGTCACGTTACCGTGGGGCAGATGTGTACGCGACCTAAAATATACAAAACGATGGATTTTCATGATCTGTGATGTGTCGCATAAGAGTTATGAATGAACATTTAAAATACTGCGTGAATGTAAAGAGTATAACAATTAGTGAGTAATACAAATTAAATTTCTATAAAATATTGCTCTATTCAACCATTCTATACGTACTTGGCATCGAATCCTACAAAAATACAACAAACTAAGATTCCACTAGAAAAAAATTAAATATTAGAGAGGAATAGGCAGAAACATGGACAAAATGAAGACACCAATAATAAAATATCAAGGAGAATAAAGAAGTGGTTGGTAGACTTGTGGTTTCGACGCCGATATTCGTACTTTTTCGTGTTTAGGTCGTGGGTTCAATCACAGATGACGACCATCTTCCTCTATCACGACAAAGGCTTTAAGTAGCTTACTGTGAAATAGTCAAAGGTTGTACTTGTGTTCACTTTGAGCGAGCACAGATTCATTAAAAAAAAGTTTTTCCTTATATTTTAGTTAATATATATATCACTATATTTATCCAAAATCACAGGAACCTTGTATATAATTTCATAAAACATTGTGTTAAGCCGTCAAACTTTGTATTTCCTTCCAATTATCATAATGACAATGTTCATCCATCAGATAAAAAAAATTCTTTCATATTATTGACATGACGGGAATTGAAAATAAGTTATTATTTGTTTTGCCTGGAATTTTTTAAAATATAAGTTAGGAAGAGTAAAATGGAAAAGTTTCTTTGTATTTTCTTTGGTATCTCAAAGTGGGCAACCGAGTGTGGAAACTGCATAAAAGATTGTTTTGTGATGAAATTGCATCAGAAAATTGTATGGTTTATGCACTTGTTACACTAGTTCAGAATGTTATTACCAGGAACAAAATGCAAAATGTAACGCAGCCCCCTTTCAACAATGAAATTTGATTATATTCAGCCACTGCATGCGGGTGTGCGCTTTCAATTCTCTAAACTCTTCCATATTTTTTTATGGAATAAAAATCCGACCTCTCTGTGAGAGGAGCGAAAAAGGCAACCCAATTCTACGTCAATTCAACTATATTTTAAAATTCATTAAAATTTTGTAGGTACTCAAAAGAGATTGATGAATAGAATTTCATATTATAAAGGGTAGAATAAAATGTATTTCATTACGGGAGATATCGCCCTCTCGTACTTTCAAACCATTTTTAAGTATGATCCCGTAGGAACAGGAAAATTAAATTTACAGAGTAGATACTGGATGAAATAAGGAAGTTTTTAAAAATGTTTGCGATAAATTTTTATGTGACCTTCTATTTTTAAATCGCACTCAAACATTTTTATCAATTTTCTGATTTGACTATTTTTGGGATAAAAACATTTTTTTTAACTATGGTATCAAATTGGATAAAACAAATTATTACATCTAAAACGTACACTATTCAACAATTTTGGAAAAAATAATGAAGGGCATATCTCAATAAATAGCGTCTCTGTGAGCAATTATGTCGTGACAGTTGGAGTTTTTAGAAAAAATTTGAAAAAAATAAATTATAACTCGAAAACGACAAAAATCGTAGAACATACATTGAGGTTTTTGGATAGCCCTAGAGGACCTCTATCCCTGGTTGGCCGATTATCCATACTTTTTGGGACACCCTGTATATGATAAACTGAATAGGTGTGTGTATACAGATCTTCTATGAAAACCTAGTCATTTTATATTTATTTTTTTCTTTCAACGAAGGCACGTAGGTAATTGGAAATGTATTGGATTCTACTGGATTATTCGTATTGAAAACATTCTAAGTATGTCTAGATTCTTGTGCCCATGACTCACAAGCCCGAACATCATTAGTTATTTTTTTTTAACTCTAGTCCTTAGGCTTCTTTAGAGTACTGGGATTCGTCAATGCTTGCACATTTTTTTTTTTAATATTTGGCATAAAAATGATAAAAAATACAAAAGGAAGCAAAACAGACACAAAACAAAATCGAAACAGAGAAAAGTAATTACCTAATCAAAAGCAAAACAGAACAAATTGAAAATCAATCAGCGAGGCAAAAAAGGTGTAAAGGGCCCTTTCAGCCTCCTGTCAGCAGTCATTGTTACTGAGAATTAGAACCTCGACCTGCCAAATACCTCAAGTGATTGGAGATAATTCAGTTTGTTGAGACTCTCGAATATATATCCGAAACATCCATTGATTTTTATATTCCAAGTGACCTCATAACCTGGTATGTTTGAATATGTAACAGGAAATAGAATACGACATCATCTGTCCAAATCTCGACGCTAATTTTGCTCAGCACCAAGCAGACATCTTAAATTAAAAGTAAAAACTTATTATTTTATTTTAATGTTCATCCATCACGTCGTTTTTGATATATTAATCGTATAAAAAACAATATTTCAAAAACAAACAATATTCCGATCGATGTAAATACCTGTGTATGTATACGCCCCATACCTAATAGTGCACGTACTCATGATAATCAGGGTGTCTATACATTGTATGTTGGTGTAATGTAATTTCGAGGTGATATTTGTTTTATGATTTCATGTGTTAAAATATTTACACGACCCTCACCTCCGGGTGAATTATTGTTTTAACATAAAACCATCAGCCCTTCAATTAAGTTATTACTCTTTTATTTCACCCCCTCATTGTTTCTTTTCCTACTTGATATTTTACTATCAAACATACCTACATACTATAAATGCTTACAAAACACTATCATTATATTAATTATAAAACAAATATTCATTATTTTTCGTTGTTTGCTAAGCAAGTGATTCTAGAGAATGTATTGTTATTTCAATATAATTTCCTGTTAGATATTAAGCATGTTTATACATCTACATTTTCATTAGAAGGTTTCATCTGATAATGGACACTGTCCTTTCCATCGAGTAGGAACCCCATTTTGTAAGTTTTTTCTTGCATTTGGTGACATCTACTCTTAGTCTTTTGAAGGTTTTCGACAGTGAACATAGCACCTGACTATTACCGACTTGACATTGCGCTTGCAATCCAAAGAGTTCTATATATAGAGCGGCTTACTTGCCTTGTATTTTATCTGTCCTCAATATGATGCAGTTAACCGCTGCGTATTTTTTATGAATTCAGTCTGTCACAGACTTTGCTAGGTGTCGTATCGTGTTGACTACATAATGTTTGCTTCAAATGTTGTTCAAATGCCCTAATGTTTCATAAAAAACTGCTCCAATTATACAATAAGATAATAAAAGTGACAATATTGTATCTTTTAATCCTTAAAAGCAATTTATTATATGTTTTTTTCATTTAATAATTAATAATGTTTTCTATAATATATTTCAATATTATTTGACACATCGATACCTCAATATGCAAATTGGGTAACTCCAAAAAAGTAACTTTTCGGGATGAAAAAAAACTACATAATTTTTTATACATAACGATGCTATAATTTGAAAAAAAACCGCAAAGTTGAGAAGTATGATGGTGGAACGGGGCCCAAGTTTCATAACCTTTAGGTTAGCAATCACAAGTGGAAGTAACAGAAAAAATTTCATTCCTTAACTCATCTTCATATACATCTTCCTTCAAACTTATCAGATATGGAAAAACTCTTCAAGTCATAATTTAATGAAATCGTTGTTCATGTACACTCATGCTCTTTTGTTTTTTTTTATCAGTTTACTTCGTGATCCAAGGTTTGCTTTTTTCTGTTTTAAGTATAATTTTCTGCACAAATATTTCATATTTCTCTTTTTTCTGGTTTAAATTTGAGGCCCATGAAAATGTATGTGCTACATAATTTTCCTTCTTTTAATTTTGCAAGATTGATATCTCTCAGTTTTCACCAGAATCTGAGTATTCTATTGACCGTAATGTTCTTGCAATCTCTTACAACATTAAAATAAAAAAAAATCCTTATTCTGTGCTTGTAATGATATTCAATCAAACGATTTGTCTTAATCAATGTCATGAGTATACAGTTTCATCTTGAATTTATCCAAGATAGTTCTCAATCTCAATCAAGATCAATCAATCAATCTCAGTCTGCATAGAGAATAGAGTTGCGCATTTTAAACGTTGTAATACTAACAAACTTTTCCCTATTTTTCTTAAGGTGTTATTAAGTCATTTTATTATTATGTTGGATTTGCCGAAATCACCAAGAATGTGTATTAGAATATAGAATTTTTATGCATAGGTACATAATTTCAAGTAATGGCATCATTTATTGTGCTTCAACGATGGCACCACTGACAAGACGATGAAAATATTTAGAAATGTCATCGTTGACCGCCTGTGGCATCTTATTCTGTCATCCTGTTCTTTCATTTCATGCTTTGACAATATATAAAAAAATAAACACTAACTGTGCACAAAACTGTTGAAGAATTCATCCAAATCAGTGGAAAACATGAATAACTTTATAATCAACAACATTTGGTGAAATGACATAATAAATTAAATACGGCGTTCGCCGACATGTAAACATCAATTTTAGGTTAGGCTTATTAACAATACGCTACATTAATATACAGTGAACTATAAAAATAAGGAATTTCATGAGATATAATATAAAAGAAACAATACCAAAGAATGATTTGCAGAAGGTCGCACTCGCCTTGGAAATTGGAATGCTACAAGTAATACCTACTCAACTAGTTTAACAAGTTGAAATCCATCAAATAATATAATAACTTAACAAAATATGTTAAAAATTGAAATCAAATAGTTAGTTAGTAGTTAATCCACTTTCGCTCCCTAGGTGGAGCATGTGGTCGCCACAAAGCCTCGCCAAGCATCTCTATCCTGGGCTAGATCCAGGGCGTCATTCCAACTTAAGCCGGTATCCCGAAGGTCTTCATCGTAAGCTCTCTTGATCGTGAGTCTTGGTCTGCCACGTCTTCTTCTACCACCCCATGCCTTTTCATCATTGTTATGGACTTTATTCTTCGCCTATCTATCGTATGTGTATATATGTATAGGTACCTATATAATATAACATGTTCAATTAATAATATTGAACAGATATGGTCTTGCTTCTAACAAGTTACGCCAATCAGTGGGCATGTCAAGAGGTGGTTGTAATCGTCTGCAGAGAGATAGCCTCATCTATGTTTGTTTTTCCTACAACTGGTGACACCAACCCTGAGTCTGTTGAAGGCAGTGAATAAAGCGTACGGTTAGTGTTTGCTCGTACTGAATCCTTAACGTGGCTTCCAAGTTCGTTGAAAGATATTTCCAGTGGGGTAAAAGTATCTCATCGAAAAAAGCGAGTTACGGACGAACTTACCAATAATAATTGTTCTAGTTGATTTCAAAATAAAAGCAAGCTGCTCACATCAGTGGAGTTTATTTCTTTTATTTGTAACTGGTAACTGTTACCGGTTACAGGATTAAATTATCAATCAGCCACAGACGACCAAACGAACGAGTTCTCTACAGTGACACGGTTTAAATCATACTCACATGTTCCTTTATCCGTGAAATCTGTCCGATACGTTCCCCTACGAAACCTGCTCTATTTTTTAAAACTCTACGGTTTTTATTTTTGTTCCCGTTTTGCTATTTCATTTCACTCGATTAATGTAGAGGATCGAATATGACGTGAAAAGTTTTACAAAATGTTTTCTTCCGTACGAACGGCTGTACTCGGTTATGCGCAATTATTTTGAATGCGACAAGGGGAGGCTTTTGAAAGCTGATCACGATGCCGTTACAGCTAAATCGTGCAATGTCTACTAACAACTCTATTGTTTTTTTTTTTCATTGAAATATAATTTTTATCGACGATACTTTTCTTCACTTAGTTTTTTTTCAGGTTAGACTTCTTTCACAGTTTCATGAAGAGAAGAGAGACACGATTGATAAAAGTACTTAAATGTATCCACATAATGCAGATACCCACTTATAGTTTACATATTAAAGTTCTATGTTTCTATTTCACCACAGTAACTTAATACTTAATTTTACTCATAATATATGGAATATACATGAGTCTTGTAATCGGATTTCAAAAAAAAATAGATTTCGCTGAAATTAATTTTCTCGACGTTTTCGAGGGTGTAGATTCCAAAAGAGGAAGAAAATTTCCGCGTACACCAAAAATGTGTGCGCACCCATAACTCATAGTAATTCTTATCCGATTTGATTGAAATTTGGTAGAACGGTTAGCCCCTCGATGTAGATGAGTCAGTAAAATGTTGAGATCTGTACCTTCAGGGGAACTCTCTTAAAGTATCCAAAGAAAATTTCACTTGTTCTAGAAAAAAGGCTAAAAAAGAAAAAAAAATGTCTTCGATTTTCATAAAATTTGGTATACGGGTTGGTCTTATGCTCCTACACAAGCACGTAAAATTTGAGGTCCATAACTTCAGTTGGTCCCTCTTAAAATACCGATTAATATTGAATATGTAGTTCTAAAGCATATAATAATTGTTTTCTGGCTGTTATAATATACTATGAGTTCTGGGCTACCCTAGGTTAGCAGCTTTTTTACACTCATGATTATTTTAAAGCCATAAATTGTTTGAGTCACCGAGCAGGTCACAACGCCAGCAGACGAACCCCCGCTCCTGAAGAAGGCCGCCACAGTGATGGGTGAAATATCTAGAAACACCACCAGTAGACCACGGCCCTACAGCCCGGAGAACCTTGACATTATTGACGCCGGCCGTGAAAGCCTATCTATTTATTTGACTTATTTTTGTTTAGATGACAACAAAGCGTATATTCATGGACGACCGCAGATATTTTTTTAAAGGGAGGGGGAGTATTTCTTATCTTATATTATTCTTAGAGTTTTTATGCCTATAATTCAAAATAGATTTGTGCCTAATATCTAAAAAAAAGTATGATATGTAAAGGTAAGAAATCTTCGAAAGGGTGCAAAAAATAATAATATTTACTAGAACTACCTTAAAAGGTTCGAACAATCATTGCATGTTGATCAGTTTAAGAATATTATGCTCGATAAGCTTTGATATTACTGAAATAAATTCAATGAGTACGAAAGTTGTACGAGTATTGCCATTGAAATAAAAATCAATGTTTCAGAAGAGTTTCAAAGGTAGGTACCTGCTTTATAGAGAAAACAGTATTCAAATACAGTCCCCGTTTTGTACAAACTAATTTGTTTTTGGCGGCAACTATGAACTTACATATACATTTATACATACATACTTAGATAGTCGTATTTATTTTGTCAGGCTACATAATATAGAGAGTTTGAAACTTAAATAGTGCTTTTTTAGAGTAAAATCCTTTTAAAACAGGCGAGCAAATAAAACTTGGGAAGATTCTAATTTAAATTAAGTAATAAAATATACAAGGACTAACGATGTACTTTCTTTGAGGCTTTGCCCAGTTGCATTACTTAGGCAGTCGATTTGAAAATAAAAATTTGGAATTACTATACAAAGTGATTTTGCAAAGTTCTATTTGATTTCGGTGTATAGAATAAGCTTCCATAATCTATGGAATCGGGGGACATACGTAGGACATGGCCAAGCCAGCTCAGTCTACGATTCAGGATAACCGTTGTCACTGGAGGTTGCATCGTTCGTGATCGGACGGTTTCGTTTGTTATGAAGTCGAACCATCTTTTCACCATCAAAAAAAATATTTCTATGCCTGTTGTGGGATAGGTTTTGCTTCTAGTTTATAAATTGTTTCGTTTTTTAATGAATACACTAGCTGACCAGACAGACTATGTCATGTCCTAACTATGAATATTGAATTCGAATATTTAGGTTTAATGTTAAATTAATTACCTTTTTAACCGATATGATTCCGACTAATGCATCTGTTTTACACGATGTTTACGGGGCACATTCTGACATTCGCACCAACTTTTAAACATTGAATATATCGAAAGTTTATGTTTATACTGTCAAAATCGCTTAGAATGAAGTTCACTTTGAGTTTTCTTGAATTTTCTCGTGTTTCGCGCATCTTTCTTAATCTTTCTTTCAAAAAAACCTTCTCCTTGCAATAACAAATACAAATTAAAAAAAAGTTCCTGCCATTCACGCATGATACCGTAAAATCGAAAAAGGTATCCATTTTTTAAATCTATAATATAAAAAAAGTCGGGTTAGTGAACACTTATAACTAAGAGATCGGCTGAACAGATTTTTATCGTGTTTACTTAATTGGATTCTTATCCATTCCGGATAACATGGTAATTATTAAAAAAATCGAAAAATGCATAGATAATTATATAAAATATAATAATAAAGTTAGTATTGAACGGATTTACTGACAACAACTACCTGTGAAAAATTTCATAACAACACGATTTTTATTACTTGACAACCGTCTAGTTTCAAAGCATTGGTACGCAATTTTTTTATAGAACTTCTTTTGAGCTTTCAGAAATATTGTAACATTCAAATATATATTTTTTTAAACGTTTTTTTTATAAATTTTAATTTCGAAATCTATATCAATAGTAAATAATATAGGACAAAGTCTGTCGGAAAATCTAGTATAGATATAGATTGGCACTCCACCCCTAATGGTCAAGCCCTTTATGATTGTTAGTATTTCGGGCAATTGAAAAACCTCATTCAAACGAAACCCATGAAATAATATTATGAATGCCTTTAAAAAAATATTTTTTCGTACTCGGGACCCTTTTATATTGCGCAAATGTGCTGCAGACAAACTATTTCATTAAAATGTTTGTTGAAAATGACAAGCTCAACTTACAAACAATTGTTCTCGGAGCTATTGTCGCCCCAAGAGTACATTAGAACTAACATGAAAAACAAACTTTCTACCGTACAAAAAGGTCTGAAATGCTTTTGAACGAGATTATTGTAATTTTTCTTATATGATTACAGACCATAAAGGGAGGGCCACACACCTACATTCCCCTTTCTACCACGTGTCCACAGAATGGAGAATTTCATTTCAAAAGTGCTTTTAATTTTCGTCCGCTTATCCTTTTGAATATGAAACGTTAAAAATTAAACATTTAACATGGACGAGTTTAATCATCAAAAATGAGACAATTCACAATAAACTTGATGTCGTAAATAATTTTAAATCTTTTCATTTTTTTTGACTAATGTCTTTATGAAGGTACACTTGATGGTTTAGAATTGAAGTCTTACTCGGGTATTTTTATAAATTTTCATATGTCTAAGTGGGGCGTAAAGGGGGTTTGGTTTTGGTTTGGTTCATGTGTGTTATCAAAGATGCTATGTAAAAATGAATTGTGAAAAAAATAATCACGTTTTTTTTGTATATTTACTTGGTAGGTATGTTGCAATGTATCTACCTAGTGTTTTAATTTTCATTCAATATTTGACGACTATACTAAAGTTCCACTGTATTCAAATTTACAAGTATTCATGTGAAGAAAAGGAAAACCATCCCACATCGCTTTTCGTTCCTTCAAAGTAGAGCTGAGGGATTTGCACATGGTATGGAATTATGTAATTGCAAAATCAGCTGCTTAGTAAGATAGCTGATTATTCAATGCTGGCATGATTGAGACTTTGTTTAATTACAAAGTAAAGTGGCGCATTTTACCATGAGAATAATCATTTAGATACCTCTTAAAAAGGACTTCAAGAGAAATGCGCAGTTGTAAGACAAGTAATATTTTTGCTGTTTTTTTGTTGTATTTTTACGTCTGCTTATTATTTTTTAAAGGCTTTGACGCCGTACGTTGTGAAATAAATAAATATAATGCTATTGCGTGCCTACTACATTTTATACATATAGGTACATATGTCTTCAAATATTCATACCATCAGTAGGTACCTACTGAATACAATCCGTCCACACAGCCAAAGGCTTACAAACACGAAAGTTTTTACAATGAAAAATTCATGTAGGTACCTAATATAAAATTTGTCTGATTAACTAAAAAGAACTGTAGAAGAGGTATTTTATCTATTTTTTCAAAAAAATGTGCCAGGAGGTTCAGGCGCGATTTTCATAGGATGCCATCCATCCTCCTCTTTCATAACACAAACTTGTTTTGCGACGATATAGTGAGAGCGGATAGACGAAGTTGGATGAGGAGGGCGAGATAAAGAGCCCCATGTCCGTCAGTAGTGGACCGTAATAAAGGCAGATGATGATGATATAATTTCTAATATAAATAAAGCATGTGTTTTGGTCTTGATTCAAAAATTCTTTGTCAATGAGTAGCTAATTATTAACGCATTGTGGAGGCACCATGGCAGTACAGTCCCAGGATACTAGCAAACTATCGGAGTATAATATACAAGAGCGCTAGATAGGTAGGTGTTAGTATATACCTAGCTACAAATAACTTTCTGCTGGAAGTGAATATTTATATTGAGTCACTTTACCCGTTGTATAAATATTTTATTTCTCCCATAAGACGCAAGTAAAAAGCACTCGCTACTTTATTTTTCTCCATCCTCGCACCCAGACACGTTTGATAGGAGAGGAAAGGTATTTAACGTATCCAGTCGTTAACGAGCCAGATGACGGGTGTGTTGACGCGTATGATAGACGTCATTATACCTCTCGCTCACACTCACTTAGAGCTTGATATTTATTAGGTAGATGGAGATAGACGGCTATAATAATATCCACACCGCCTTCCATGTCATAGCTTGTTTTATATTATTATTATTATTGACAGCATCCTGTTATTTTTACTAAAAATTATTTTAAAACTAGGCTTAACCCGTCAACGTGACGTGACTCATTTTGACTAGAGATGAAACGGATATCCGGCAACTATCCGGTATCCGGCCTATCCGGCCCCTAAATGCTATCCGGCCGAATACCGGATAACTAGCACCTATCCGGCCGGATAGTAAAAAAAAGATATTTTTGGATAACAAATACACCTTGAAATCACAAGAAAAATGTCTACAACCTAGAAAATTGATTAGCAAACATACTGCAATAAGGGTAAATTATGGAGAATGAATACTTAATAAATACTTTTCTCCGTAAATAAGGAAAGTTTAATGAAATTACGTTTCGTCATATTTCATTCTGCCGAAAGATGCAGATAGTTTCCGCGATTTTTTGAACAATAACGTTCAGGCAACTGAGTAAGTCCAATTGGTATAGGTATGCCGCCTACGTAAGCGTAATTCATGCGTTGTTCCCACGGTAATGCCCGGGCTCTACTAAAGACTTCTTCAGTATTCAGCGAATTTAATTAATTTTGAAAAAAAAACACTCATATTTTAAGGGGAGCGCTGTTCTTCCTCGCATAAGGGTCCCGAAGACGAGAAAGACCCTCTCATACCGAGAGGGTCTTCTTCGTGTTCCGCTCCTTCGAAGCAGAGCTGATGAATCTGGACATGGTGTGTGAGGAGGTCATACACATTGCGCGAGATTTAGCGCAATGGAGAGGTCTTGTTGCCCCTAAGTAGAGCATAGAGGGAGTTTGGGTTGGATTGAATTGGATATTAAGGGAGCCGTAAACCTAAAAGACTGTACTTTCATGTATCTGTTGTGTCTGACATAGCATGGTTGGGCCCTCTATACCCGCCATGACTCAAAACATTAAACTTATTACGATTCCTTTGTTTGTAATTTATACTTATTGTTATAATTTTGTTATCTTCTGTTAATTTTATGTGATCTGTAAAGTCTAGATACCTACATGTTCAAATTATAATGTAAAACCTATCTGACGTCCCTAAGTGCCCAGGCCTATGGTGGCAACAAATAAATTTAAAAAATAATGATACTAAACAATAATGCGTTAATGGGTAAAATTCACTTAACTGATATGTATTTGGAAAAATACATGATTTGCGTCTTTTGATTTTCAATTCGAGGCGTAAATAAGGATGAGTGTAGGTACCTACCTACATAAAATTCTTGTCTATACAAATATGGAGAGAATTTATTGTACACAAAGAACCCTTAATTCATATCAAACTTCAGTGTTCTGCCACCGGGACCGAAGTGTGTGTATCCGCCCACTCCGAAGAACTACAACAACAATTGATGTGTCTTCAAAACGTTAATCAGTCATTGCTTTGGACTAGGTACTATAATAAACAAATTATCAAATTCGTTGAGTATGGAAATATCACCCATAAAATCAATACCTTGCCCTGCCTTAAGCCACATACCCACCATGCAACCATGACTAGAAAGAAATAGTTACAAGGGTCTGGTGTATACGCGTATTTAGCAGAAAACGGTTTATCGAACATACGCCTACACGGATTATGAACCTATGTAGTTAGTTATTGTCGGATGCTGTGAGTCTATGAATTTTTAGCAATCGATCCCACTCAAAATAAGACATTTCAATTGAGTTTGCACTTGAAAAGTCGTATAGATTGGATGGGACTGTGTGGTCACAACAACCCTTTCACGTCAACAGGATTGAAAAAACAGAATACTGCACATAGCGGCAAAGGACATATAGTATCACCAGAGCATCGCCTCACTGCAAGACCATCGAATAGATGGAGAGACAGCTGAACGGAAAGGAAAGGAAGGAAAAAAGAATCTTTCCACTTTTTGAGCGGGTTTTCGCATCAATGATTCTTTAGATCATTGAAGTTTTCATCATATTATCTCATTATTCAAGTTTTCCTACCCACCCACAAACCTTTCCAGATCATCTCTCCATCGATGTTGGGGTCGTGCAGGGTTTCTCTGGGATGTTCTAGGGCGAAAGACGCGTTTCATCCATTTGTCGTTTGAGCTGCGAGCAATATGACCAGCCCAGCGCCATAGTGAGGCAACTCTTTCAACAATGTCCAGTACCTACTCTTGTTCTGACCCTAATTGTCTCATACTGAATTATATCTCTGAAGTAGTGGCAACTCTTTCAACAATGTCCAGTACCTACTCTTGTTCTGACCCTAATGGTCTCATACTGAATTCTATCTCTGAGACTGATTCCCATAAATAATAATGTAAGCATCATTAGCTGATATACCTACCTATATTCGTTTTATTATTTTGTTTTAACAATAGTTACATTACAATTAGAGTACAATAATTTCATATAACAATAATATAACGCTTTTTCTATACAAAGGTGTTAGTATAGCCGGCGGAACTTATTGCCTGAGGCATTTTTTTCCAGTCAACCGGTGCTGTCCAATCTGGGACAGGCCAACCCCGGGTAGAAATTTCAAGTGAAAAAACACTTAGAAAAAACTCTGACCCGATCGGGAATCGAACCAGGGACCTCGGATCTGAAGTCCACGCTAGTACAACTAGGCTACCGAGGTCGAACAATTACATTTTTCTTAATAAAGCTTCCAATTTAATGCACTTTTTACCACAAACTCAACAATTGAACTCTTTCCAGGATTGGTTTCCTACTCTTGATCGAGCTATTGGATCTAAAATCTTACCAAATCGATGGATGATTTTTATTTAAGTTCAACTTAATGGAAGTCTTTGCTTTTTTACTCGGACTTGCACAAAAATATTCCTACAATAATAATATCTCCCATCATTTTGCATCTTTAAGATTTTAAGATCTCTGTAAACAGTCAAGAACACTCATCACTACTCAAAGCTTTTGAATATTCATAAAAAGAATTAACTCTGATCGCTTTCAAAAATTCAAACCGCCATCGAGTCTAAAACAATCCAAGTACCTACCTACCTGACGAAATAACAAATTTAACGAATAAAATCCATTATGAACTTTTCCATTCTCAAATGAATACATTTCAATATTTTTATTTTATGGCAAAATATTTAGCAGTCCATACGTACAGTCCTTAGCATCCGTTTTTATAATATTTCATTATAGTAGGTATATATACCCAGCTCATTCTTTGTTCGTCATTAGAAAAAAATTCACTCTCCTCTTGGTAGTAAGTCACCATCTCGCAATCATTACCGTAAAATGATCAGCCCCCAAAAACAATTTCATATTGGCGTTCGACTACAAACGAAGATTTCGTCAATGCTGAGTGCGCAAAAAATGAACTGTCCACTGGAACGTAAACAATTATTTAAACCAAACAAACGGACGGTTTCATATAAAAAGCGCAAAAGAACAATTTAGCTAAAGGAACCTTTAAAATTTAAAGTTCCCTTTAAGTTGACGGATTTCATAAAAAATATTCCCGCGTACTTTAGCTAAAGTTTGAAGTGTCAAAATAATATTTGAAAGTTGGTAGCAGTTGGTATTGTTACCATGGAAATCTATAAAAAACATAGGTTGTAACTGATAATTTCGCGGAATTTCTGTTGATCTGTCAATTTAATTTCTCAATAAAGCATCAAAGCGCCGTTTTTTGTATTAATTTATTATTGTAGTTTATGAATTAGTAACCGAAATCTGTAACCAATAATATTCTTCCCGTTTTACCATGTTTTCCACCCTATTTTAGTCATTTTTGTTCACAGTGTTACCGCGTACAAATGTTCATCTTTGTGACGGAGAAAGCTGGTAGAAAGCGCCACGAAATTGTTTATGAACTCCGACGGCAAAGGATTGAATTACACTATAGTCGACTTTATGTCCCAAGAACGGGACTTGAACATAAAGTGTCATTTTGTTATTTTTTTAAAGGAAACTTACAGTCTCCATTATTTTTTTATGAAACCGGCTGAAGACACTTATTTTAAAATATAAAAAGTGGACAGTTAATTTTCTTCGTACTCTACATTGTCGATCGCCAAATGCAATTTGTCTAGGCCTGCAGTTTATTTATTGTATAAAACGAGTACGCTTTAAAGGTATACAAATTCATAATGTTAGGCCGCTTCCAATACTGAAATCATTTTTCGAGGGCAAATGAAGAATCAGTGATCGTTTGCCACACGATCTTTTCAACAAAACCTGGCGGGAGTGAGACCATAATATATGTACTGAAAACTTAATTGTTCGGGTAGCTTTGAGAGGGACTTTACACTTTTAAATTATGATGATTGGCGATGAGTCAAATATCGGAGATAGACCGAGCTGGGATGTATAAAGCTATGATATTATTATGTCGATCAACCCTAGCAAATTTCTTAACAGAAAATTAAAATTTTCCAATATGGCTATGGTTTCTATACATAGTTATAACTACTAGTTATACAAACTACAAGCATAAATGCTCTTGTAGTACGTATTGCAATCTATACATTGTGATACAAAATTGTTAATCCGATGTATACTACGACAAGCCTTGTATACTTACCAGCTTAATCTACTCTATATATAGGCATATAAACGCTAACGACACATAATGTTTTGGAAATCAATACTTTCTGTCTTTCAATTTCAAGTAAATGAGATAAAATAATATGAATTGAAATCTTTATTGAAATCTTTATCTTTATTGTAATAAAATAAAATAATACATAAACAAATACATGAATAATATATATAAACAATACATAAATAATATATATCTTAACAATGTACAGAACCATAATAGTATTACAATATGAACATCTTATACACCTAAATCAAATTTCGATCATAACTCTAGTACAATTCTAAATGTTCATACTTATAAAACATGATTATCACCACAAATATAATAATTTAAAATAAAATTCACATTACTTTTAGCAAATTATAAACAATTTCCAATTAAATTCGAATTTCACGCCTCACTAGGCAAAGCCTGTGCCGAGGCAGAAAAGAACAAAAAATAGGAAACAAAAACAAAGAATATATCTAACAGAAAACAAAACAAAAACACGAAGAAAGACCACGCAGCAAGCAGGTCACAACAAAACAAACCCATCCAGCATCCCATTCAAGTCATCAAGACAAAGCAAAAGAAAAAAGTAAAAGATATGGCCATTGGCCATCGAACATTCGCTCCAACACTTGAAAGCTCATTTTAACTCTCCTCCGCATACCATCCACATGACATGCATGAGCAATCAGTCACTCGCTCATCACATAATTCTTCTGCTGACGAACTCCTCCGATTCAACCACACCCCTTTCAATCAAAAATTCCTTCACACTTTTTCCTCTCATAATTCCGTTTGCAATCCCAGTTTTTACTGTATTATATAATTTAGGCCCCAAATAAGCTGGAAACCTCTGACAAAATGTCGTCCTGCAGCGAGGTAAATTAATGGTTTGTCCTCTAGTAGAAACCCCTTCTCTAGTTCGGGTGCGTCTTTCAATACCATTATCCACCTCATTCATCACTATCCTGTAGATGTAAATCTGTCTCACACTCAGTAGTCGAGTCTCCGCAAAGAGAGACACCGTTGGATGCATATATCTTAATCCATGCGCAACCTTTATGACGAGTTTTTGAGCCCTGTACAGCGGATCTAGAATTGTTTTGGCGGCACCACCCCATCCCATTATTGCGTACCCGATAAGAGAATAACAAAGAGAATATACCATTATCAGTTGGTTAATCGGCAATATACCCCTAAGTTGTCGAAAAACATAGATAAGCTTCCTGATCCTTTTTGTCAATCCAATAATTTGCTGATGCCAACAGAGGTTCTCGTCCACCTCAACACCCAGATACTTCACAACATCACGTCTTTCCAGGATTTGACAAGAGCAGCCTTGCTGTGATACCTCGCTTCCCCTGCATCGGTGATATATACAATGCTGCTGCTGTCCGGACAAGGCGTGGTTAGCCTGTTTATGGAAAAGCACACATAATTAGTTTTATCTGCGTTGAGTGTTAACAGATTGTGCTTCAGCCACTCCGCCACCATGTCAAAGTCATCTTGGCTATTCTGAAATACTCTCTCCCATGATTGTCCCCGGAACACTATTACAGTGTCATCCGCAAAAGTAATTATTTCCCCCTCATTCAGATTAGTACTGCACAGATCGTTAATATATACTAAGAAAAGAACCGGGCCCAGAATACTGCCCTGAGGGACACCCTTTGTCATAACTAATTCTTCACTTAGCACATCGTTATATCTAATAACCTGTTTTCTGTTCGACAAGTAGCTCCCAAACCATTCGTTCAGCTTTCCTCTCACTCCAACCCTGTTTAACTTCTGAAGCAGTCTGTCATGCGGCACTGTATCGAAGGCCTTGGCAAGGTCCATGAAAACTCGAATACATTTTTTCCATCATCCAAATTCTGTGAGATATAGTGCGTGAGCCACATAATTGCTCCTTCCGTGTTTTTTTTCATTTCGAAAGCCAAATTGGTTTTCCGATAGGATTTGGAACCTTTCCAAAAATTCGACCAGGCGGGCCCTCATCAGCTTCTCCAACACCTTTGATATTGTTGTCAACAGGGATATAGGTCGATAATTCGACACATCTCGTGTATTTCCTTTCTTGTGTATTGGTACCAGTAGCGCAGTCTTGGCGCTTTCAGGAAACCTTCCCTGTTCATTACTTAGATTGAATATGTGGGCAATTGGTGGTGCAATCTGCTCCTTCACCATCTGCAACATTTCAGTTCTCACATCATCGATTCCCGTTGACGTGTTACGCTTCAAGGTCCCCAGAACCGTAATCACTTCGTTGACATCTGTTGGGCAAGCAAAAAATGAGGATACCGGTTCGTTGGTAAATCTACTCGCACTTAATGGTTGATTCATTCTCGTGTCTGTATTAATCCTCCCATCCTCCATCAGCGTCTCACCAATTGTTCCAAAATATCTGTTGATTATGTTGAGTTCTTCCAGCGCCTGTTGGCTATCTTTAGAAACCACGAGATTTTTTAAACTTTTAGAGTTACTTTTAATATTCAGATACTCTCTCATGATCTTCCAGCACTCTTTCGGCTTCCGTCCATCGATCTCGATTTTTTTGGCGAAACAAAGTTCTTTAGCTTTCTTGACTATCTTTGAACAAATATTTCTGTAGCGTTTATAATATTCCGATAGTTGCCGGTTAGACGATCGTTCATTTGCAAGTCTGTGGAGTCTGTCTCTCTTTTTCAGGCATTTCAAAATTCCCAAGGTGATCCACTCCTTTATCTTCCTTCTCTCACCCGCCCTCCTGCACCTAATGCTAGTGGTTTTATTTTCGCTAATATATTGGCATAATCGTGTCTCAAAGGCATTGTAGGACTCATTGACATCAGTGCTGGCATAAACCTGCTCCCACCTTTCCCGCCTTACACCTTCTATATATCTCTCCCTATTAAATCTCGTGAATTCTGCTTTAGTTGGGTCTTCTCGAACTTTCCCTGTCTCAACACCCATCATAGATGGATAGTGGTCGGTTATTGCCGACTGTAAAACAACTGCACGAATGTTCCCGCTTGTTCGAACCATGATGTGGTCCAAGCATGCATCATTCCGCGTTGGCTTATTTATGGCAGACTGAAATCCATGGATTGCCATTGCATTTAGATATCTCTGTGTTGATGTGGAATCGTGGTCAAGTATGTCTATATTCATATCACCGGTGAAGACTGTTATGCTACTGTCCGGTTTAAGGATATCCGCTAACGAGTCGATAAAAGGTGTTGGGTCCGAGAATGACGGTGGTCGGTATATAACCACCAATTTCACATTGCTATTTTCCATTTTTGCTACAAGGCAATTTGCCTCGGCAACCTCGTTTGGCTCCTCAATCAACACAGAAAGTTCCTTTCTTATATAAATATTACTATATCATCATTTTGGTTATAATGTTTCTGGCTATGATGCACCGTGTATCCCTTAATTTCTTTTTGAATGGTGTTCTTGTTCAACCAACACTCAGTCAGCACTATTTCATCGAAAACAATTCCCAGTTCATGAAGCAATACCTCCAGCATTTCGAAATTTTTGTTTATGCTCCGGATATTTACGTTTAAAATTCTCGGGAACGTTTCTACCTCTACTTATTCTTCCTCAGCTATCTCTCCATTGCTAGATGTAGGCCTCTTACATTTTCTTCTACTCTATCTTAGGCTTTTCTTTGCCACTTTCTACCCGAGAAAGGGATAATGTATGGGACAACAGAGTCCCTAAACAATCCTTCGAAATCGAAAAAATATGTTTATAATATCGATTCGAGATACAGCGTTATAATACTATAGTGAACATCAAGTTACAGACGAATTGGGCAAATTACGATACTGGATTAATTTCTCTGAGCTTTAACAAAAAAAAAATAAAAGAAAATAATTTTAAAATACTTCTTTGTTGAACAAAGTTGGCAAGGACAAAGAAGTGGAAAAAGAGGAAATTATTGGGAATCTTTGGCCTGGAGTGTTTCCGAAAAGTTGTTCTAGAGAGGATGGCCGGGTAATTGGGATGCGGGGCGTCAATCAAGCCCGACGATTAGTGTCAATGTGCCCGCCAAATTTTACGCAACCTACGAGGCTTACCTCCCCCTTCTACCCCTCCCCTAAATCGCCGTAAACGACCTCCCCACCACCCATTCATCGCTCCATTACGCCAAATGCTTACTTTGTTAATGTGCCGCTATATTTCAAAAACCACTAAGTCCAATCGATTGATCGCTATACAAGTACGGTGTTTATATCTAAACATTAATAGTTGCTTTGAAATGAATTATATAGGTACCTACCTATATCCCGTAAATAAGCATCTAGGTTTATGTTGTACAAACGCGTACAGCTTCGAATACGGTTTTGTATAAAGCTTTTAGTAAATAAATCGTGTATAGTAAATATTATAATATAGTAGGTATGTGTTTATTAAATTTGTTGTTAGTATTATATTATTTTAATGATCGAACGTAGAATAATTGCTTAAAGTAATAGTCATAAGAAGTTAAATTTATTTAGAGCATGGAAAATTATGCAATTGAAATATACTTACAGTATGATCACATCAGTGAGTTACGTCTTGCTCGAAGTCGGAACTTGATGTTAAACGCACCATAGTCAATAACACAGAAAAATGTCTATCGGAAAAGCTAGTAGGTACTTGATAAAAATCAGTTCAGAAGTCACATACAAACATAATTATACGTAACGTTCTAAGTTTGTCTAGATTCTTGTGTCCATTTTTAAGGACTAGATCTTACGACAACAGAATTGATGACCAACTAATACTGTTCGATTTTTAAATACACAAACCGTGTGAACAAACCACTACTGGCTTACAACCGTCTTTTAACATACTTATCAATAAAAGTAGAAGGTTTGTTCAAGCTTCAAACCATTTAAAAATCGAACAGTATTTTTAGTCAGTCTCAGTTGTTGATATATTTTGTAAACATAATTATGACGATTAATTAAATTAAACAATGAATACAATACAATTACCGAATGTTTAATTTAAATAATTATTTTGTTTCATAATAATAATAAGTTTAGTTCAACTAATTTAAGCTTAATTCCCTCTGAAATGTATTGGCTTTTCACAATAATAATTAAAAAGCCGCGTACATTATTATAGAATGGTATTTCTTCTATTGACCTTGTCTGGTAATTATTTGCGTGCCTTGGTACTATTTCATTCTTAATCGCTGTTAATCCATTTTTCAACATTGAACGTAATTATTTTTACTTTTTCCATTTTGATTTACTACTAGTTTAGTAACCATATTGGTTCTTAATACAATCAATCGATTGATTCTAGTACAAGCACTTTGTATAACAGCTTAATTTTCTTTTTCTTTAAGCAGAGTGTGCTTTTATCTATTGAATGGTTTGGTATCACAGTATCTGGCCCTGGAGAGCAAAAGAGGGCTTCTCTATACTCTTAAGTGAAGCCTAAAAAAATCAATTTGTATATTGTACAGAATGTTCTTGATCTTTTGCATTTTTTTCATAAGATTCTTCATTTTATACTAACCAATCAGTATGAAAAATTGTAAATCAAAATTTACCACGACAATTAGATGTTTGCAGTGGCACCCTGCATGGTCAAGTGGACGAATAAATGCAGGACGATTGAATTCTTTATATTATTTTTGTAATTTTGAGACCTCCATATTACGTTTAAATATTAAAATATTTTGATGAAGTTGGTAATTAATGTCTATACTTATATGAAAATGGAACCCTATTTCCCATTCACAAGTGAATGGGTGAACCATTTTACCAAATATTTTTGCAGTGTTTGCTAATGTCAGAAGAAAGCTCTAATGGAAAAAAAAATATGAACTTTCCAAGGAACATTAGAAAAATGAATAATACCTACCTAAGTACTTAAAGTAAAGAATACCTGTGAAGAATACCTACTTGAAATTTACGTTTGACAAACTGTCAGTTGATTGATAATGTTGGTGCGATTATCTGAATTTTCCCAGCATTGGTCGGAATTATATTGGTTAAATCGGTAATAAATTTATCGTTATACAAATTTGAACTTGAAATTCATAGTAAATAAAGGATAACGTATGTCGGGAATGCTACCTAGTAATAATATATGCACATAACCTTGTGTCCTTTCACATGTCTTACCATACTATTAATAAAAGCAATTAATAGGTATCACCTATCATCAGCTTGTTGAAACAATTGATACATTTTTGTAAGTCTGAATACTTGAACAAACCTTATAAGAAAATAAAAAAAAAAAATCATGTCCAAATTCTGACTCTCCTATAAACACACAGATCTATTTCTGAGGATTTTTTATAAATTTACGTAGGTACTTTTTTACATTAATTTTCTGAAGCTAGAAACATATTTCTTCATTGAACCAATAAATGGGTGATGAAAATGAAGAAATGATGAAAAAGGTGATGCTCAATAACCTTGTGTACCAAAGTAAAAATTGAATACCGCCGCCTAAAAGATGACGAACAGGAAGACACGTCAAACTGACAGGACGCAAATTATGTGAAGAGTTTTTATTTCAATAGTCAATCTCTTTTTTACACACGATCGACTACAAAAATTTCTTAATAAAGAGGAGTCAAGTTTCTCTGCAAACTTGGCGTCACTCGAGAGTTTCATCGTTTGAAAATTTCTCAACTTAAAATTAAAGGAGCAAAATGTCAATAATAATTATGGAAATCTCCTTCACAGTTTTGACAGAATGAAGATAAATTAATGGCTTTTTAATAGATTTCTCTCTTTTTTTTTGTTGTACAAATTAAAAAGTTTGAATGGAAACCTCTAAGCTCGAGTAGAGAAATTCATTAATTATTCCTTTATTTTTCTCTCTACATTATTTTAATTTTAATACATTCATTTTCGTTCGCTAAATCTAATGACATTGAGGAGAGTGTTCTTGAGTTTGCGATGACGGTAATATATTAAGTGAAAACCGATGGATTCTATTATATGTAATTTCTAAGCATAGTTGGTAATATTACATCTTAATATAACATACAAAAACTCTTAATTCAAACAATTTCAGGTGGAAACTACAATCCTATCGAAAAAATAACAACTAATGACTCTAATAATAATTCATGACTAATGTTCGATTTTTAAATGGAACAAACCACACAATCCTATCATTACCTGCATAGGAATATGAAATACAATAGTTTTTATTTTTAACACCGAGATTAGTTTCTTGGAGTTTGCTTCTCAAGCGGTGGATCTTATATCGATGAAAGAGAAGTTAATTTAAAAAAAATCTGTATCATAATCTTATATATTACGGGCGTCAAAGTCGGATGCACACTTGAAGTTTCAAATATGTTGTTCAAAATCTTTTAAATGAACTTTCATGACCATTGCCGTGCCGACCATCTTCCTCTTTCACGACACAAGCTTTAAGTAGCTTACTGTGAAAGAGTCAAAGAGTAGAGTGTATTTGTGTTCACTTTGAGTGAACACAGATTCATTGTATAAAAAAAAAAATAATAATTTTGGAAATTCGATTGAGAATTTTGTGAAAATTCAACTGTGTTTCATTAAATTCATGTAATTATTTATATTGGAGAAAATAAAAAAAAAAGAGTAGGCTTCATTGCCCCAAAGGTCGGCCATCATTCTGTATCACGTGTCAATGACTGTTCAAATTAGACACGCCTATTCAAACAACAAGCACCGGACTAATCCACTTCGCCGATTAACTTTTCCTGATCACATCCCAACTTCCACTTTTACGTCTTACCCGTATAAAAATACCTACTTGCAAATTCTGTCGAACATATCCAGTCATGCAAACTATGAGTATCCCATCTATGTACCTACCAAGATATCAATACAAGCTAAAATGCTTTACGGATAATATAATTTTCATGATTTTTTTTTTATTAATAATTCATTCTTTGTTTTATTGATGCTGAACTTCATCTTTGTTTTTATCCATCTATAATATAAAAGAATTCGGGTTAGTGGGAACACTTATAACTCGAGATCTGCTGACAGATTCTTCCGATGTTTGATTTATTGGATTCTTCTCCGCTCCGGATAACAGAATAATAATTATTATTATTAATTAAATGCATAAGAAATAACATAAAAATTAGTATGGAACGGATTACCTGCGACGCCAAAGCCATCTGTTAAAAATTCCATATTGTAAACGCAGGTAGCCCTCAGAAAAGGTAGTGGGTTTGGACTGTAATTAGAAGAGGGATATAAGTGTGACCTACCTGGTGTGCTGGATACGGATGTCTCCAGACCGGCCGGTTCTGTAATTTTTCTACTGCCTTCATTAATAGTTTTTCACCAAATAAAAACACAATTTTGTTCATCAACACGCCACACACCGACTCATTTTCGCAACAACAATATGACAATCAAAAAATAAAAACAAAAGTTCCATTTTCAAAATCACACATAACAATTTTATAATAGACAATTTATTGTTCCAAATAAATATTATGTAGGTCACACAGTAGGACAGAGGTAGGAACTGGGAAAAGGAGGGGTTCTGCGTCTACAGGTATTTTTGTATAAATTACAAATTTGATATCAATATTCATAGTAAGGACTACAGAACAACGTCTGTCGGGAAAGCTAGTTTTTGGTTAAATTCAAAAATAAGTAGGTACCAGGAAAATCACCTCGGGACAGTGCTTCTGATACGTGTTGCTGTAGGTACCTAATGTTGCCAATATTTTCTATGATATGCGGAAAAACAGTTATGTAGTTTAAAAGACAACTATTCTTAGTTCCATCTCTGTCTTCTTCTCGAGTTTTAATCCTTAAGTCCTACGTCTTGCCATTCATTCCATTCTTTTTTTCGCAATCGTCTTTAGCTCAACATAAATGGCGCAGTTCATGTCTTTGTACACCTGGTTTAGGAACTCCCGGTTGGGGGACTCCCTGTAGTTAGTTCTCTCAACCAGTCCCTCAATTTTATCATAAAGAAGACTCTTTTGGGGCATGACGCGGCCAATCCAGCATGCAAGTTTTTCGCCTATTTTTTCATAAAGGTATCTCCCATCTTCAACTCTGCTGAGAGCCTTGACATTTGTGATGCAGTCTCTCCAGGAAATTCGTAACATGCCTCTATGATAACTCATTTTAAATGCCCCAAGCTCCTTCCCGTATTATTAACGTCTTAAAGATGTGAAAAACCCCCGTTTCTTTTCTTCGAAAAAGAGCTGAGATATTTGAATATGGTGAACATCCTATGAGCAAAAGTAGCTCCTACAGATTTATGATGGGACCCGCTAACCTAGAACTGAATAAATGATGTACTCTGAGGGATTTGGAAATGGTGTGGGAGCAGGTGATCGCAACTGCGTAGGATCGAGCGCAATGGAGAGTTCTTTTTGCCTTTCTATGCTCTTAAGTGGAATCTTATAGGGAGGATTGATTGATTGTTGAATGTTGATTATGAATCTGAAATAGGGATTAAAATAATGACTATGCAGAACATCGTCAAAGCAAGATTGACGAAAATGTTCAGGTTCGAAATTATCATGAATATGCAAAATTGTACTTATAAATGCATTAATAATTACATCATTTTATAGTAAAATAATGTAGAGTTTTCTTCTAAGTCTGTTTAAGCCATTCAGTGAAGTTGTGAGTGAAATAATTGTCATACTGATGTTAAGTATAATTAAGCGTAAACTTATTAGCGAATGATCATATTTTGCAGGATGTTTCGACCCAACGGAGGTACGGCTATACGGCTTCCAGTCATCGCGTAATACTTTGCAACTAATATACTAACCTCGTTAAGTGATTATTACTCTAGGCTTAAGAAATGAACGCATAAAAATACTTCTATAGAATTAGGTACTCGTCGTTTGATAAGACTATGTTCTTACACTGACACTTGCACCTTTAGACATATTCGTAATGAAATCACTTTGAATTTTCTTGGCCGTGGGCTGATAGGTAGGTACATATTGCTGGAATTAACATTAAAAAAAATTGTTTCTGAATGTCTTTATTTTAATAGATTCAAACAAAATTATTGTTGCACTTTCTCGTTGATGACAACAACATTATTGCTATACATATTTTAATACGACTTTTTTCACATGAGCACACCAACATTTCAAGCCTCTTTATTTTATCCTCAAATGATTCCCAAAGTTTAGGCCGCGTCTTGTACACAGAGTTAACCAACGCGGTGTCGTCACAAGAGAGACGCGACATTGTTAAGTTTTCTAATTCCTCAAGAAAATCATAAATATCGAAAACAATCTGCAGCCCTATTCACGAAAAAGTTTGAATCGAACTTCGAACTAAACTTAGACTTAAACTTTTCTAAATATCTAGTCATATAAGTAGTCTGTGATCTGTCAGATTTACTACCTGTAAGATTTACTCGAACTTTTCCAAGTCTAAGTTTAGTTCGAAGTTCGATTCAAACTTTTTCGTGAATAGGGCTGCTGATGTAAAAATGGCTCCGCTGAAAAATGTCATGTTTGAAGGAATCCCTAAACTAAATAATTTAAGAAAATTTAGGTGTCTTTGTTTTTTTTTATTTAACTCTTAACCCTTTGAGGACCAAGGGAAGCATGCTTCCCAAAACTATTAACTCATTTTTTTTCTATTTAGGATTTTATTTAATTTATTATATAACACAAAACATGTTATGGAAGGTTTAATTCATCGTTATTTATTAAAACCGGTAATAAAGTATCACTAAAAGTGTCAAAATATTTACGTTGAAAATGTAAAATTTCATCTGAAAAAACTTCGGTTTTTCTGCGGTATTGTGGGAGTAACTATGCTGTGTTGTTCGTGTATTTTTTCAGATAAGTTGGCCTTCTCTTTATGTGTAGAAATCAAAAGATTATTCCAAAATATTGACAAAGGTGGAAAAAAATACAATTTTCCAAAAGGGAAGTATACTTCCCTATGGTCCATAAAGATACTTTTTATGTTTTTATTAAAAGTTTTTAATTTCAAAATACTTAATGTTTTATGTATGTAGACTAATTTATTGATTGAAATAGCAAGAAAAGGGTACATACTGTTTTTAAATTTATGATAATTAGAGAGTTTAGTAGCTAATATCCGATAACAGGGGTGGAAAAGATACGTAATCATGTCGTACAACAGCACTTGGCAACTTCTAGTCAACCGATGGAGAACTGTCTAGATGTACACATTATAGCAAACATCATGTCTAGGGAATATTTGAAGAAACTTGATATGTTTCAAATTTTTTTATAATTATGTGACCTAAGATTTTTGAGAAAAAAACTTTAGAAGAATAATATAGTATTTTATTTCAACTTTTCAAGCCTCCACGATTATAGAACTAGGTCAATTGATAAACATGTGCTGAACTACAATGGCCACTATATCACAATTAAGTATACATAACATAAACAATACCCATAAATTTATAAAAGGTGGCCCAGCGGGTATTCAAAAATTGTTATGGGACCAGGCCATCAAATGGATATCTTTTTCAGTTTGGTGTGTAAGTACATGATCAAAATCTCACAACTATCATGATTCTTGACCAGGGGATCCATAACATACAAAATAAGTGTGAACGCAATGAGCTATTTAGGTATTATATCTATTTTTCTTCAACAAAAAAACTTTTTTCTTGGCTACTATTCCTAACAGTAATATACATAATATATGTATTATATACTTACCATATAAAAAGAAATGACAAGTTAAAGTCATTTTCTATCTTTTATGTTTGAAAATATTGTAAATTTTGACATAAAAGTTAAAATAGCATCCAAAACATAACTCAATTTTCAATATAAAGTTACCTTTAAGGACCATAGGGAAGTATACTTCCCAATCATTTTCTAAAAATCTGAAAAAAAATTTCGAGTTCTGTTATATTTTTCTATCATGATACATCATTTTTTGATAATAAAACCCACTTCAATGCTTAAATTTATTTCTAGAAACCTTACGGTCTTCAAAGGGTTAAACAACCTTCAAAGATTATCGATTAGACGAATTATTTCGGCACATTCCAAAATGTACACCCAACTATAGATAAAAAAAATATATTTAAGACAAATTTCAAGATTTCTTAATGTTGTTTTAAGCTTAAGATACTGAAGTTATCTTTTATCGAGGCACTTTAGATATGGGGATGAAATCGAAAGAACAATTCATGCCAACACCAAGAAATTGGATAGCTCCTGCTCCTAGGAACAATTGAAAAATGAAAAACGAAACGAAAATCATTTAGCTGGTAGCGAATTTATTTGAGAAGTGCATTGCAGGTCGGACGTCTCTATTAATTTCAAGCACTTCAGTCTGAAGTGGCTACACAGAAAGTTTCCCGTAATGAATGGGCGTTGTACCACGCGTTTCCAAACGATAAACTCTCTGCAACGGCTGAATCGTTTGCTGAACGGAACACTGATGCTGACGCCGGCACTATTTGTATAAACACGGACAATCCTGGCCGGGGCAATAAAGGAATGTCGAATAAAACAAAACACAGTCAAAAATCTAAAAACAAAATAACGTTTGCGAACACAAAGCCGCTATTAAAAAGTAAGCCGTGTCCGTATAGTATCAGCTATTAAGCACTCCGATTCATTGGTGGAAACGAAATAAATGAACAAATACGAGTACATTATTGATTTTTTTTTTCTAAATGCTATGTGTGCTTGGAAGACTGAGAGGATTGGAGAAGTTTGGTGCTCTAACGTCAGTAACGTCACGATCTTCATAAATAGGAAACTAAGAAGGAGATGTTCAAACCAACACTTTTTAGGCATGGTATAAAAGATTTTTGGATACAATATTCTGAATCAAAACAAGAAATTTGTCGATAGTGTTAACATTGCACTCCTCCCTTTCTATCGCCAGCCTCATCAGCTCCTGGCAAATGTCACAACGCATGTCCCCGAGCACCTGGTCTACTTATTTCATTCTAATTCTGTGATTTTTCCACTTAATCATGCCTTCGAAGATGGCAAAGAGCAATCCCGGGTACCTTATGATATCGCGTGTCGATTAAGCACGTTGTTGGGCAACTCTTTCTATCAGTTGCCTTGTTTCCTTTGTTCTACTCAGAACCCCGTTATTTAGTAGTATGATCCGACCGATGGATTCCTATAAAGCAGCCTCTGTCCATAATTCGCTGCTATATAGCAGTAGGTACATTTCAGAAGAGAGTCTTCATCAAATACTTCCTCGCCTTGATGTCAATATTGGAGGAATCAGATATTTTTTTATCTCTTGTTGAAAGCAATTCTTGCTTCTTAGAATTACTTTAACTGTAAGCAATGTAGTAGATACAATCATGTTCACCTTTGTAATATCTTAGCTGAACAAATCCTAGACATGCATAATAGTATGAACAATACTTACTTCCAAAGTATAGTGGTGCTTTAAGTTAAGTCAGGAAGTTGTAACTGTGTAAGCTTCTTAATATCCTAAACGTCCTGAGATGGTTTGTTGCACTGAAGTGTTCCTGTACAAATAACGGAGCAGACGGGAAACAATTTAACATCTTGAGATGCATCTTCACAAGAAGCAGTGCACTGTTAATATTATTACTATTGATATGGGGTAGGTGGCGTCCTCCTCACATCTGTCGCCACTTCATTTACACAACTGCATAGATATCATACATACCTCTTAATAATATCATCAAAGATGGCAGCAGCAGTAGCGTCTTTTATTCTAGCAGAATATCGGAATGTACCTTAGTACTTTTTCAAAAGACATACCTTATACAATTAATCCATCTGAACTCGAACTTTTTTGATTTTCAAATTGTCAAATCAATTTTATTCAGAAACACACATATTTCAGGAAAAAAAATAAATTTGGACTACCGCAACAACATCTTGATGTCATCAATAACGTATTGAATATTTATGAAAATATAGTTCTGAGTCCCTATCCTATAGTCCTGAAAAATGGTCACAAGAATCTAGACATAATTAGAACGTTGTGCACCACCAAAGCCAATAGGCAATAAAGATGAGACATTAACAAAAATGGATATATTCATATCCCGGGGTATATGGGTCGTTGAACTATCCTTATAAAACTACAAAACTGGACGGATCTTATTGAAACTCTTTGGGTGTCTCAATGACTATCCGAGGATGGGTTTGAAGAAAATTCAGATTTCTAGAAGCCCTATTTCTATTGTAATTATTAATGATTTTATCGGCTTTAAAAGACCACCTCTATCGAACACCTTTAAAAGTATGAAAAACACACGTGAAATGAACTCGCTTGAGATAAGAATAATTTTCACCAAATTGTGGTATATAAGTGAACTCGTCAAAAGGGTGATTTTATTATGTAATAGTATAGAAAAAAGATCGTAGATTTGTGAATACTTTCTCGTAAAAAAGTAGATATTATTGGCTAATGTAGTGTAATAGTAGATATTAATGATAATTTTTATACACGAAAAAGATATATTAACAGGTTAAATCGAAATCTCACTTCACTAATGTAAAAGTGAGATCCTTGAAATTTTCGATTATACCTAATGGTCGAAGGTGCTTGGTGATGTGGTATCTAAATTTTGTAATAACACGTTTTAAAGTAAATCGTCGTATTACAAAATTTAGACTCGTCTTTTTTATTTCTAATGCCTTTTTTAAATTAATGTATTTCCCGGATCTGCATGAGACGACCAGGGACGCAGGTTTGAATCCTGCCGGCATAGGATTTTCCCACATGTTGAACATGTCTCACCATCAGCGCAAAGGCAAAAGCTGTTAATATTGTAATTCTTTAAAATAAAAATGTTGAAAATTCTCATCATAATTATCGGAGATTTGAACATTTCCATACTACAGCCTTCGAAATAACAGAAGAAGATGGTCGTAAGCCCGTACAGTGTTAGTCGGTCATCAGTTGTCGATGTATTGGTTAGTCTAGTCATCAAGTTGTTTATATACCTGTATTCCTATCATAAAATGTTTCATTGATTACATATTATTGCGTCTAGACTAGTCTCATATTATTTAATGGTAATATCTGATTGGGAGAAAAAAAACTATACGTTTTGCTACCTTTACTAAATACCATTTAATGGTGTATACTGAAAATGAAGATAGAGATTTCAAAAAAAAAATATCGACTACTTACTCAACCGTATCGACTAAATGTGTCATTGGCAAAACATTATGACTGACTTGCACAATGAAAGTATAGTACAGAGAAGAACAAACTAATCCTTCTTTGAACATAATCTCATTAGACGCCTCTAGTGCGGCATCCATTATAGATTATCTAACTACTGACTAATAATCACCGGAACAACTCTCCTGTGAATTTGTATGTTAATAATAATAATTGATATCGGAATAACAATAAATCATTTTAACATGCAAATTGAATTGTCTGGGTAGCAAATCAAAGACACGTCATGGACCCCTGACGCAAAACTCTAATAGATTTATCGCCAACATCACTCACTACCTGAGCCGTTCCGTTAGAAATTTGCTGCTTTTCATAGCTCAATTATTACGGAAAATATTTCAGAGCTATCATGAAATTTGAGCGGATGCTCAATCCAATCGAGTATCATCAATGCTAGATAATATGCAGATGAATATGTTTAAATAATCATTCAGTTGACCCATCACTTCTACCATTGTTGAGAGTAGACGAACATGGCTAGGACATGTGTTAAAGATGCCGAATTACAGCCGAGGAGAGCGTTGTTCTTCCTCCTATCAGGTCAGAAAGAGTGAGATAATCAATAATTAATTTCGAACAAAATTTAGTTCATTGATAAGAAAATAAAAAAAAAGAACAGGTACTGAAGAAAACATAACACATTATGAATATTTTAGGCAGGACAGAAAGAAAAATTATAGCAAAGGAAGAACAAAGTAAATTAAATAAAACAGAACTATATCAAAAATACATAAATGCGTACAATACAACAGTTAATCACAGTCCTATGCCCCTAAGTGTAGTCAAAAAGGAAGAATCGATTGGTTGATTCAGTTGAGGACATTTTTTTGTTCAACTCTAACTTAATATAAACTCAAAATTCCTCATTAGCATCAATCTTGGTAAGATAATCCATCCGGCGGCGGCATAAATTTTAAAATTAATTTCCACGTTTTGTTGACCGAAAATGTGGTCTATCTGCAACTCATAGTGCAACTTATTCGGCGGTTTAATTCGATACCATTCTCTCAAGATCAATAATTCAACCTATGAAAATAATAGGCATCAATTATAAAAGATATTTTGTATTGTTTCAATTTTGATCAAACTATTCAGCAAAACTCATAGTAAGCAGAACATGTGAGTCAAAAAACTTACAAGCACATTTGACGACATCTAGTGAGTGATTAATGTAGAAATACTGGGATTTAATTTGTTCACATCTGTAGGCGAATAGAGTGTCACAATTCGTTACATTGGTTTCTCTCCAACCCTTATCTTAAGACATTTAATTGTCCGAGGAATGCAGTCACTCCTCTCTTCACCCTCAATCCACCATCCTCCCCCGTTGGGACATTGTTATCTCATTCGCCTCCACCAACAAAAATATAATATGACGTTAAAGATGTAATCAACTTTTCAAGTAATTTATCTTCCCGGCGTTTAGTACCTACGTTTTAATCCGTGCTTCGGGCACAATCTTCAGTTAAAATATCTTTATGAATGACTGCATTATGCTGGTCCGATGATAAATTTCTTTCAGCGCGTACAGAGTTAGGAGAACGTTTTTAATGCAAGGATAAAAAGTTGCAGTTAGTTAATTGCCCAGAAATAATGCGTCTACGTTGTACATACCTAATATGTTATTTATATGAGTTAGGTCGTTTTATGTTGAATCAAGAGTAAAAGTTTATGAAAGCTTATGAAAGCACTTGTTCGATTTCAAAAACCAGAATGCACTTTTATTAAATCTAAATTAAATTAAATTAAACAAATTTTCTAGATGTGCGTGAAAGATGTTCTGGATGACTTCCGATTTTTGATCGAACCATGCCTAATTGCACGCAAATAAGCGCTTATAAGCGTGCAAATAGTGTTCTTAAATCAAAAGATCGAATCATTCGATCATTTTTGTATGGAAATTTTTCGAAACTCTTTCGATGACCGTTTCGATATTCGATCATCGAAAACTTATACTAGGGCTACTGTTTGAAACCTCAAAATATGTTTATTTTTTTGTAAAGTTTCTATATTTATGAAGTGAAATATCAGTATGCTGGGTACTCCAATGGTAAGCACGCTTCCTTCTGATTAAGAGGTTCCGGGTTCTTTTCCCGGTCGGGTCCAAACACAAAAAGTTGACAAACCAAATTATTAAGTCCATTTTATTTAAGTCAATTTGTCGTAATGAAATGACGTGGTTAATAGCCAGCCAATCGTTCACAGAATTCAAAACGAGTGTCTTTATAGGAGAAGGTGGTGAAAATCTAGGATTAAACCCACTACGTTCAAAACGAAAGTCTGTGACTGAACCGCTAAGCTACCAACCACATCATCCGCGTAAGATGAAATAGTTTAATATCGTACATTTTGAATTTGTTGGTAGCATGGCGGTTACGACGCCGGCTTTCATACTGTTTCGTGCGGAGGTCGTGGTTTCGATTCCAGGTGCCGACCATATTCCTCTTTCAAGACAAAAGCATCTAGTAGCTTACTGTGAATGAGTCAAAAGAGTGTATTTGAGTGATGACAGATTCGTTTTATAAAAAAAAATATTCTATTAGTATTAAAAATAAATAATATAAAAATTTCTTACGGGTTTATTGCCCTTACAACATCTCGCATAAATGTAATATAATATGTAGAAGGAAATAAATAATGAATATAGGAACGTCATTGAAGCCGACCTTCAATAAATAATGTTACCCAAATAACAACATGCTGAGGTAGTGATTATGGAAATATGGAATAAATAAGGGAAGGTGTCGCTGGAACGACATGTGACTAAGACGAGGATCCCAGTACCGGAAGATAAACGACGAGTGGAGCCGTGTCATACATTAGCGCTTCCTAGAGCGGGCGCCACACTGCACAGCTTCCCGAGACCCTCCACCGTTATTTAGTGCGGTGCATAAATTTACAGGTGTCTCCTAGCGAAATAAACCCATCTTCGGAACAAAGTGAGCAGCGAACATACCATTACTGTCTGCTAGACTTGTCGAATTTTGTTTAAAACAACCTAGCAATGTGTTTTATGTGCACTAAAACGATTACTTACACTAGATTTGGAGTCAATAGATTTTGATACACTAAAACCACGTTATAAAACATTACAAACGCAGTATTATTTGAAACAAGTACAAAGCATTCGATATTTATTTCTTTCACTGCCGGCAGGGAAATGATGTTAGCGGAAAACAGACAGTGTACCTTTGACGTTTAGTGTCTAGTGGCGTAGCTTGGTTTCCGCAGAAAACAAGTTGCCCACTGCAATAAAATGTATGGTCCTAGTGAAAAAGTTAAATACATTTTTTTTGCATAATAGTAATATTGAAAATTGAGCTGTTCTTTGTATAACGGTCGTTCAATTGGGGCCCGCTTTTTTGAAAACCATTGCATATAGGGTGTCCGTCAACAAGCGGCTTTAAAAATAAAAAATAAAACAATATAATAAGCAAAAACAAAATTATCTGGTTACATGGACAAAAATATTCTTGTTTCAATTTTATTTAAAAAATATACGTAGGTACTTAATATTTTCATTATTGGGTAGGTATAGGAAACAGACTGACAAGTATAGTTGGATATTAATAATTGATTAGCGAAATGAAGACTGTTGGACCAAATTTTTATTCACTCAGAAGGGGTCACTATATTATCATGTATATCCATTTTCGCGTCTCTATATTTATGGTCTATTGGAACACCACACAATTTGTTCGAATTTTTTATCCAATGCCATGTATAAAGTTCCGACATTCTAGGTTATATGTATTGAATTAAACACATCCCTACCGTTCACTGTAGACAGTTATCCACTGAGTCACGTTCCTTGAGTATGACTGTGTGGGTTGCAATGGGTATTTCTATGTCGTTATAGCGATAACAATATATCTTTGTATGTAACTCCAATGTTATATTGTACAGATATATGTATGTAGGGAGTAATCAGTTAAAACGCTGTGATTGAAAAACACGTTCAACATTTTTACTATTTTCTACCCGCTCTTCGATACTTGCCAAGATTTTATTTCCTTTTTCAAAAGATCCCTCGCTCTTCACAATGTTGCTCAATTTTGTGGTATTGCGAAACAAGTTTTTTACAACTTGATTTTTATTTTCTAATACATTATTACAAATATCATTTTAGGTAGATTCTTTTAATTATTTTACACACATACCTACGTGGATTCATGTTACATTTTCAGCTTTTTATACCATTTAGATTGAAAGAATATTTCTACAAAAAAAATTTTTTTTAATACATTTACATTCTTATACTCGCGTACCGTTTCTTAACATAATACGATAAATAAAAAATCAACATTTGAGACCAATATTACATTAATCCTGTTCAAATATTTTTTGATGTGGTGAAAAATTTTATCTGCTTCTTTCTTCGACGAACCCCAAATGAATCGCTACAATGTGATCTGACTGACAAAGATTTAACGGAAGTGAGCTAGTGCGGATTTCTGTACGTTTATAATCCAAGTTAAAAAAAATAATAGTTTGAGTGAAAGAGTATCTAAGAAAGGGCCTGCCCTCTGATATCAATGAAATTTTGTCACCTTGATAATATCAGTAAAAGCCAATCTTATCCAAAGTAGTCGATCTTGCAGGCGCTAAGTTTTATTTTGACGCTAATGCGTAGGATATGCGGAAAGAGACTGATTGATAAGGTGAGGAATGAGAATATTTGAAAAAAATGTCGAGTGGATGTTAGCGTAGTGACTAGAATGAAAGTTAATAAATTAAGGTGGTTTGGGCATGTAGAGAGAATGAACGAAGAGAGAATGACAAAAAGGATATATAAATCTGAAAGAATGGGTGCACGCAGACGAGGCCGACCTCAAATGACATGGTCCGATCATATAGATTCAGTCTTAAGAGGAGGACCAAGTCAGGAGCAAAAGGAATAGAAGAGCACGTATGCGGAATGTTATGCGTTTGGAAGAAGCGAAAGAGGTGTGTTTGGATAGGAAAGAATGGAAGTCCGATCTCTGCCTACCCTTTCGGGAAACGGCGTGATGGGTAAAAAAAAACCTCATACTACTGTTAAAAACTCGCTGAATCCCATCTCCAGTTGTCGAACTATAGCAGCGTTCGTTTCCGTATTATTGTCTGTTTACACCAAACAAACATAGAGTCAGAGCCAGAAATAAAGCGTTCCCTTCTGATCACTGACATTGACACTAAAAACCAATTATTGGCGATGACACATTACGTGCGCCAGAGTACTAGTTCTGTTGTTTAACCTGTGTCAATATCAATGATATCGAAAGAATGCTTCATCTCCACGTTTGGCTCTATGATTTTTTGGTGTAAGCGCATCATTAGCATGAAAGAATCGTGCTCAATCAGAACTCTGTGGTGATACTTGCGTATTCTGTTGGCACTTTAGTTTATAATAGTAGCTGATTTTAACTATGGATATTAAAAAAAAAACACTTCGGCGTATGATAAACCTCGTAAAGTGTGTACACAATGTATTTAAGTCAGTGGTTTCCAAACTTTTTATTTCGCGTACCACACGTGAAATCAGAAATCAGTAGCGTACCACCGTACTGTAACCGTTAAAAAAAAACCTTCAAAATGGTAAAGTACCTAATAAAAACTGCAACAACTGTTTATGACAACATTATTATTTATTAATTATAGGAAAAAATACAATATTCTTAGTGCGAAAAATAGTGCTGCATGTTCGAGACAAAATAGGAAAAAAAATTAAAAACGTTCTATCTAATGGGATGTTTTTTTTCCTTTTTGTGCCGCTAGAGGCGCCCTTGCTTATCCGGTCTATTGTCAAATTCAGTGTTGCCAATGGGGACGATTTACTTCTTCTTCTTCTTATGGTCGCTCACAATCTAAGCTCCAAAATATCATTCTAGTTTATTTCAAATTAAACAACTTATATATTATCATTTTTTTTTTTTATTTGACTAACAACACTAATTTTGACAGACGTAGTATTTTCGCTCCAACAATTTAAAATAATTATTGTGTTTTTTAATGTGCTTTGAGGTGTTAAAAGTTGCACAGCAGTTAATTGAAGCACCGCGCATCTTCTGAACAGACACATTTCTTCATACCATTCATATAAGGTACCAAATCTTATCTTGATTTATTCACTGAAGAGCCAACACCAATAATATCAAAATACATCAAGTGGGTAGCTGTATATTTTGTACTGCATCATCCACATTATATGTACTGAATATTTCTCAACGACGTCACGCGCTGTCATAGCTGAGATACTTGAGGCGGCGTCCCTACAAAGCGTGTCTGTTTGGTGGGCCTGAGTTCGATCCCCGGTGTGGTCGCTTCGTGCGCTTGATTTTTTTTCAAGATAATTAAAAAAATCACCACAATGGATTTAAATAATTCATCCAAGATCCAAACCAGAGCAAAAACGATTATAACAAAAAATAATTCACCAGCGACATCTAGCGCAAAGATCAATAAGAACAAGGGCGACGTTTCCGTTGATAAAAATAAACAATCAGTGCCATCTAGCGACAGAAGAAAGAGACAAAGTGTAGACAGAGACGTCTCTATGAACGACGTCATCACCATAGATGAGAAATTGAAACAAAATTTGAGCAGCTTACACCATAGCGTTAATGATGTGAAAGAAGAAATGATGTCTCAAAACAGAAATATCATCACTAAAATGAACGAGCTAACATCCAAATTATTAATCATCGATGAACTAGTCGCCGAAAATCTACTTTTAAAAGAGAGAATAAATAATTTAGAAAAGAAGATCGATAAATTGGAGAGTAGTAAAAAATCTGACGTCACAGACATGAACTCAATAGCTAATGAAATTGAAGAGAGAAGCCTAAGAAAGAGCAATGTAATAGTTTGCAATATGGAGGAAAGTTCACTAGCGGAGCGGACTGAGATCATAAATGAAGATAGGATGAAGGTGTACAACTATCTTAAAGATGCTGATAGCTCGATATCCCTTTCCGATTTAAGGTGTTTTAGATTGGGAAAAAGTAACAACAAACCAAGACCTATCAAAGTTGTACTAAAGAGTCCAATTCAAGTTGCAGAAGTGATGAAAAATAAGATGAATTTGTCAAGCCATTATAGGATCTACAGAGACCAAACCGTAATCCAAAGAAATCAATATATACAATTGAAGGAAGAATTAAATACCAGAGCCAGAAATGGGGAAAAGAATTTATTTATTAAGTTCATAAAAGGTTGTCCCAAAATTGTGAATAGCAGTAACTCAAAAAACTCCTATGCTACTTACAAAACGTTCGCGGTATAAATACGAAACTGCAGGAACTTCGCCAGTCTCTTCCTCACTTTTCTTACGAAATTATTTTACTCACAGAGACTTGGCTAAGTCCTAGCATTGGTAACTCTGAAATTGGTTTCTCCAGCAATTTCAATGTATTTAGATGCGATAGAAATTTGTGTACTAGTGGCAAGTCGAGGGGTGGGGGTGTGCTGATAGCAGTATCCAAAAATATATCAAGTAGAAAGTTATCGACAAAGCATAAGAACCTCGAACAGGTGTTTGTTTTAGTTAAGCTCCCCCTGGAGTCAATTATATTTGGCTGTGTATATATTCCGCCAGGCGCGGATGCAACACTATACAAAAACTATCACGAGGAGGTTGAAATCTTGAGATCCAAATTTAAAAAACATAAACTTATTTTAACGGGCGATTTTAATCTTCCTGAATGTGACTGGAGAACTGTGGACGTTGCCGACAATGATCATGGTCCTGCCGAGCTACAGATCTCCAATAGTAATGGTAGTGAAAGGGCTTCTGAGATTGTTGACCTAGTTAACTTTCTTGGTCTCTTGCAAGTAAATGATGTTGCTAATAGCCTTGGTAGGACCTTGGATCTTGTATTTACATCGGATCCCAATTTAACATCTGTCAGTAAGTCTACCTCAATTCTCCTACCTGCCGATGCTTACCATCCTCCTCTCGATATTGCTATAACTTCATGTTTGCAAAATACAGGCAACAGAAAAATCCTTAAAAGAAATTTCCATGGAGCTGATTACCCACATATAAATACTTGTTTAGAAAAAATTAACTTTGACTTTTTACACAGTGAGGCTGATTTGAACACTGCTGTTGGTCTTTTTTATAAAAATATACAATCTTGTATTGACGCCAATATTCCAGAACGATGTGTGAAGCCTTCACTTTATCCCAAGTGGTTTAGTGAAGAGCTGAAACATCTGGTAATAAATAAGAAGCTTGCGCATAAGAAATATAAGGAGACTGGAGATGAGAATGATTATGTTTATTTTTCTAGTTTACGTAAGCAGTGTTCTATGTTAGCTAAACAGTGTTATGCAGAGCACATTGAGAAAATTGAAAATAATATGCCGGGTGAATCTCAAAACTTATGGAAGTTTGTTAATGGAATGAGAGAAGATCGGGTTGAAATACCATCTAAGGTATTTTACAATAATCAACATTCTGATTCCGCCCAAGATGCGACTAATCTGTTTGCCTCTTTTTTTCAGAGTGTATATGATTTACCATCTTCACATACATGTAATCATCCTGATTTTCTCTCCAATAGGATTATCGATCTGCCCAGCATTTACATTACAGTGGACGAGGTAAAAAGTGCGATCCTTGCCTTAGATGCTTCAAAAACGCCGGGTCCTGATGGCATCCCCAATGTATTTATTAAGAATTGTGTCGACACTTTTACCATGTGTCTGCATGCCTTGTTTTCTTCATCCTTAAAATCAGGCATATTTCCTGATATTTGGAAAGTAGGATTTATAAATCCAATACTAAAGAAGGGTGATAATAGTCTCGTTACTAATTATAGACCTATATGTATTTTGTCAGCAATTCCTAAACTTTTAGAGTCCATTATAGTCGAGAAGATAAAGAAACCCATTAATAACATAATTACTGACTTGCAACATGGTTTCATACCGAACAAGTCAACACTAAGTAACTTAATCATTTACCAGGAGAAAATAATGAAAACTCTTGCACTGAGAGGGCAAGTCGACTCCGTATACACGGACTTTTCTAAAGCTTTTGACAAAATGTCTCATGACATGCTACTCTGCAAGTTACGTGGGTACGGGGTCGACGGCGTATTCTACCACTGGCTAGAAAGTTACCTCAGTGATAGGACTCTGAAGGTTAAGATAGGTAATTGCGTGTCAGATACTATATATGCATATAGTGGTGTACCGCAGGGATCGCACTTGGGACCAATATTATTTAATATCTTTATAAATGACATAGTCGAGATCTTCGGAGATATGGATGTATTATTATTTGCTGATGACTTAAAACTATATAAATCCATAAAGAGTACGGAAGACTGTAAAGTCCTGCAACACAATCTTGACTCTTTGAATGATTGGTGCAAGAAAAATAAACTTCACCTTAATATAGCCAAATGTCAAGTCATTAGATTTCACAAAACTAGATCTCTAATTTCTTTCAACTACACAATTGATGGTATTTCACTCGAGTGTGTCTCGAACTTGAGAGATCTAGGCATTACCTTCTCCGAGGATCTGACTTATAATTTACACATTGAGGAAATTGTCAGCAGGGCTATGAGGACTCTGGGATTCATTTTTAGACTCGTCTCCGATCTCCGCTTGATTCGGTCTTATAGATTGCTTTTTGTCTCTCTCGTGAGACCATTATTGGAGTATAATACTGTAGTATGGTCCCCAAATTATGCTGTCCATATCAAAAGCATAGAGAGAGTTCAGAGAAAGTTTTTGAGAGTGATTAATTTTAAACTCGGTATACCCATTGAAAACATTGATTACTCGGCTCTGATGAATGATCTTAGACTCCCCAGCCTGGAAAACCGAAGAACACTGTTTGACCTTTGCTTCCTTTACAAACTCGTTAATGGTGTAATTGATTCTCCTGAATTGCTAGAATTAATCAAATTCAGTATCCCCACGAGAAGTACTAGACAGGCAGTGTTATTTCGGGAGCCTTTTACCAGAAATAATTACACGTTCTATTCTCCCATGGTCAGAATACACAGACTGGGAAATCTGGTAGGCAATATCACCGATATTTTTGTTGACAGTTTACCTAAGTTCAAAATTGACGTTATTAATTTTCTAAATGTTTAAAATTGACATTGGGCATTTCGAAGTTGTTTGTGTTTGTATATGCATGAGAATGTATTTATATATGTGTACATGTACCTATGTGTTTTTGTTTGACTATGTGCATTTTTTTTTTTCATTATTTTGACTACAATATTTAATTTCTTTCTAAATTTCATCGACATTTATTCACCTTTCTGACCAGAATTTAATCATATCTGCACGACATTGATATTTTTATATATGATAATTTCCTTTTTTGACATTAGTATTACCTGACATCCTGCTATTATTGACATTACATTTGTATTATTTGACTTCCTGCTCCGTCATGTCCGATTGTATTTTTTTGAATACTATTCAATGTTGACATTTTTACTTGCGTTTGTGATTGTACAATATTTATTATTTATTGATATTATATATTACTTATATATTACTTATATATATATATATATATATATATATATATATATTGCTGTGTTGTTGAAGTGAAAAATATTATGATTGTTAGTTTTTTTTAACATGTAAAAGGCTATTGCCGTTGATTGAATAAAATAAAAATAAAAAAAAAATAAAAATAAAAAAATTATACATGATAACTTACAATAGGCTTAGAGTAATCATTGTACATTTTTTACATACTATTACAAATAAAATTGTTCGTCTTTTTTTATATACCTACCTAAATACAAATTAAAAAATACAGAACAGCACCCCTGAGATTTATTCTCAAATTTATGCGCAACAAAATCAACAACTTCTTAGCAACTCAATCAACAACTTCTTAGCAACACAATGGAAAACAAACTTCCCAACGTTGGCATAATTGAAAAAAAACATCTCTACGTTGGCAGCACTGAATTTGACAATAGACCTGATTAGAAGTTCTGCCACCTAGTGTGTATTGTCGGAAGCTCCCCAGAAAACTTCCCATTATATTTAGGTACTGTGTATGGCCATGCTTGCGTACCACCTTGGTTATTGTCGCGTACCACTGGTTGTACGCGTACCATAGGTAGGGAATCACTGATTTAAGTGAATAATAATAATTGATAAAAAGAGACAAGATGTGTAGTGTTATAAGGATGTACATAACATGTACCAGAGATTCTTTCTACCGCAGGATCGCCTCTGGCGGTGTTATGTTGAATACTAAGCACCCTCGCACCCACGCAAATTGTCATTGTTTCAGATGATTAAAACAATTCAGGATACATTAACTCTGTGTCATTGTGTAACGAAATTATTAATAATATCGTATTCCTGAAGGGTAGGTGGGGTACAATAAAACGTTTGTATTTGTAACTTTTCACATTTATATAAAATATTTTACCACTTTCATTATGCGTAGTACCGTCGAAATAATAATATAATTTAAAACAAATAACCCTCTTTAATATAAACATGGCCGGCGGTATCGTTGTGGGGCTTCCCCTTAAATGTTCCGCCATCTATTTTGATAAAGCAAAGAGCTGACAAATAATATCTAGCTTTACACAAATTAAATTTAATTACTTCTAAAAATTAAATTATGAATGTTCCGTGTACGAAAAGTTTTTTTATGTACGGAACGTTATTAAAATAAATACAGGTATTAAAATATAATGTTGCGGTTGAAATATTACGATTTTCATTATGACCACCTAAAGAATCGCTTATTCTTACAAAATTATTTCAACACAATTTTTATTTTTTCTCTCAAGGAAAGTATTTATTGATATATTGATTAAAAATATTCTTAAAAAAGTTGATGTAACATCAAGGTAAAAAAAAATATTGCAATTTTGTTCATATTATATTGTACACTTGTACAGTCACACTGGCAACTAGATATTTAACGAGAATCAATAATTTCCAAGTGAAAGGTTTTCTGATAGCAGCAATCCAAAGACCCAGGGTAATCCACAAAAAAAAACCTTCTGTACCTAAGGGCCAGTGGCGTAACTATACCATCTAGGGCAAATTTTTCGCATTCGTCCCCAGTAAAAATCATATCAATGGGGCCCTCCTCGAAAAAAACTCTTTTTTTTATAACAAAATGAAGGAATTCCCTAAACATCAGTAGCTCGCACGCACCAACAATGTACCTAACAAAAATTATGTACCAATTCGTTTTTTGGAGTTAAGACAAGTTGCCTCTCAGGTATAGTATTAATCGATCAACTCGGTTTTTTTCTGGCTAACTTTCATAGGAATTCGTTCCGAATGGAAAGAGAATAAAAATATAGTTGTGTCTTTTATCAGAGGAATTCAAAAATTTTTTTGTATTGTAAGTAGGTATAAGACTATGTTTATTTTTGGTAAAAGAGTACTTACAAGAATACTTTCACCCGTACAATACAGAAAACGCTCTGTTCATTTGTGACATTGAAAAAAAATGAAAAAGTAACTCTTTCTTTTCAATGCCCGCGCTCGTCTTCAAGTGATTCGAAAATTGAAATGCTGTATCTATTCATAACTAGTTTTCCCGACTCGTTGTCCTGTGATCTAACTATCTAATTTTAAAATCAAATTTGTGCAATGATAAATTATTAATTAACCAACTTTTAAACCAATATAATTCCGAACGGTGCATTTGTTCTAAACCACATATTATTTTCTATCCGAATTCTGTCAATAGCACTTAACTATTACTTTCGATTTCAAAATTAGATTTATTCACTTTTCACGTATTAATTGAACAAAATGCGCTACCAATGTTAACAAATTAGAAAAAAAGCTTGAAAAAAATTCCATCAAAAATCTTCGTGCCAATGTTCTTAATTCCAATATCAATGGTTGTCAGACAAATAAAAAAAATATTTCTATAGAATTTATCACAAGTGGCATTGTTGTATCGAAATTCGTTCCAAACATTCGTTCTTTTACAAAACATATTTGGTATATACAAATTTAACCATTGACAATATTACTGAGAATAACAAAATACAGGATTGAATGTGTCACAAGCAATACAAACAAATCACATAGAAAAAAAACACAGCAAATAATTAAAATGACTCAATAAAACGATAAAATAAATACCTACTTTAAAACATGATAAAAAAGATAAGATAATAATATATTATTCTACTGTTTGTGAAACAAAATAAAACATTAAAATCAATTATACTCAACAACACCATAATCAAAATAAAAATAAATACTCCAAACATAAAAAAAAGATAATAATAAATTAAATATTATATTTTATATTATTTCTATTCATTTTTCGATGTTTTATTAGTTAGGTATTCTGTTATCCGAAGCGGAGAAGAATCCAATAAACCAAAAATGATAAAAATATGTTCAGCGATCTCGAGTTGTACATAAGTGTTCGGACTAACCCGACTTTCCTTTATATCTTTAGATATTGATGCTAAAGTGGGATTAGGCCATGCAAGAGAACAAATTCCTGAGAGATTGCCTGAGAATGTTGGCACTGGGTATAATGAAAGTATATACATGGTTAGAATTAAGTATGTTTCTGACGCTTCACTGATAATTAAGAAAAGTTTTTATTTATTCAGATGATTGAAGAAACAGTAACAGTTATAATAATAATTGATTTGTTAATCTTAATATATATAAATCTCGTGTCACGATGTTTGTCCTCAATGGACTCCTAAACCACTTAACCGATTATAATAAAATTCGCACACCATGTGCAGTTCGATCCAACTTGAGAGATAGGATAGTTTAAATCTCAAATTATAGTCGCAATTTTAATTTATTGCTAATTATTTGTCTGTTATTATTTGACAGTAACAATTATATGTTAACTCCAAATGATTCTAACAGAATATGTCGATACCTTTCGACTGGGTTGAGTAAGTAATCAATAGATGGCGCCGTTGTCACGGTGGTAAAGTGACGTGACACGACACATTGCAAAGCAATTATTCCAGATTAACATATGCTATAAAATATTTTGAAAAAGTTAGGGATCTGTATGAAAACTAAATTATTTTTAAGTATCTATCTACCCGTGCGAAGCTGGGGCGGACCTCTAGTACCTATAAGAATAAAAATAGCCATAATTACTTTTAAAAAGTAAGAAATAACATCATCTAACCTAGAAAATTGGAATAATATAATATGCAACTAACAATAACCGCGCTCCTTTTCAATCGAAGATATAACTCCGGGAGCTATCAATAATAAATAATTACATATTATCGTGAAACTGCGGTAATACAAAAATATTGTGTGGAAGTCCAAGGAAAACTACTCTAGTGGGTATTATTTGCTAGAGTTCTTCGATATCCTGCGCTGGATTGGAGTTTGTAGCTGCTCATGAAAAATATATGTACATATGCCACTTCTATCTATAATAATGGCCCATTTAACGATCACTTTTGTGCGTCGTTTTATTCTTGACAAGCAAACAACCTTTTTGATACTTAGCCGGGTAGGAACCCAACCTCATAATAATAATATTATTTTGTTCCAGTAGTCGGCAGGTATGGGGCAGCCTTGAATAGCGGCGACATGGAACGGTGACCCGGCATGCTTTATGTGTTTAATTAGTGCTAATTAGGCCCGCCCGCCACCTTTGTACTTCTATTCACAACAATACCTTCAAGTTGCACAATTCACCTTTATTATTCATTTATATGAACATACTGACCATGTTAATGTACCTACTCTATTTCTGAAGAGAATGACCTGCTTAAAATATACGACATTGACATCTGACTCACAAGCATTTTATTGGACGTTATTGCAACGACAAGACTTAACCCAAAAAAAGCTTCAATCGCATATATTTTTTATCGCTTTCTCCGGAAATCTATAACATAAAAGAAAGTCGGGTTAGTACGAACACTCATAACTCGAGATCGGTTGAACAGATTTTGAGGAGTTTCGGAGACTTAAATGCCAACCTTACCACCTAGTGGCGAACGTTGTAAACGTAAAGTGATCATTCTAAGCCAGCCTTCAAAATAACAGTGGAAGACGGTCGTAAGCCCGTAGGGGTTTGTTCCATTTAAAAATCGAACATCAGTAGGTACCTAATGAATTGCTAGAGTCATTAGTTGTTACATATTCTTGAACAGATTTTTATTATGTTTGGTTTATTGAATTCTTCTCCGCTCCGGATAACAGAATAATTATTAAAAAGTTGAAAATGCATAAGAAATATTACAAAATATATTATAAAAGTTAATATGGAACGGATTTCATGCGACGCCAACGCCATCTGTGAAAGATTCTATAATAACAAAATTATAGTTTACCTGACAACCATTGAGATTCAAAAATTTCATTCAAACATATTTTTGTATAAATTACAAATTTCAAATCTATATTCATAGTAAGGACTACAGGACAACGTCTGTCGGGAAAACTAGTAGATAATAGAAGGGAATGTGTACTTACCGTCGTTTTTTGAGAGATCCCGGGTTCGATATCTGGTTACATGCGAGTATTTTACGTTAACTACAAAATGAATTGGTCCACCGGGAATGACGTCAAAAACATCGATTTCGTTTTCAACGAAGAACGAGGTTTTACTTTGCATTCTGTCGATTAAATCTATTATGTAGATTCAAACTGTACATATCTTTAAGATATATTTTTCTATGAATAGGAAAGGTCAATGAAATATAATCATTTCAAATATCCGTCTACGTAATTGGTTTTATTTGTTTATATAAGTATTCAGTTTTTTATGTAAATTTTAGCTTTAAAAAAGTTAAAAATGCATACCTATATTATTTATTACAGCTCATTTTTTTATATAAAAATGAATCTGTGCTCACTCAAAGTGAACACAGTAAGCTACTGAAAGCTTGTGTCGTGAAAGAGGAAGATGGTCGGCACCTGGGATCGAACCACGACGTCCGCAGTACGAAAGCCGGCGTTGTAACCGCTGGGTCACCAACCACCTCATTAACATTACATATTAATAAGTGATAATTTCAAATTATTAGCTTAACATAGGATAGAAGATATGAACAATTGCGGGCTTTAAAATAATGTATGTAAATATGAGGTATTGTAAAAGGAGTCGACAAAGAATTGGAAAAGTTTTTCAAACAAAAATTCCTCTCTCTTCAGAATGAATCTTCTTATGAAAGCCAACGGAAGGATAAAAGAGTTAATGCGCCGTTTCCTTTGTAATGGTCAAAATACCTGAAATGCCTGAAATTTTCTCAATACCTTGTATAACTATTCAAGGAGGTGTCGGCAAACACTTCAAAAATTTCTCTAATGAACTTCAGGGGTACTCGAATAATTCTACATTTAAGTTTCTTAGTCCTGAATGTTTGCTAGAATGTTAACAATTAATTTATTGGTGTTGAACTTATTGAAACCCGATATTTACACCTCATTACGTTCAGTGATGTCCTTGTATTCAAATAGGGACAATTTTCGATTCACGGAAGTCCTTATATATAATTCTTGAAAAATGAAACCATAATATAAAAATATTTTTCATACTCATTCCTGCTGATTTGAAGAAAAGTTGAGGATTTTCTTCTCTGCAAAAAGAAGTGGGTAATAATTAAATGAAATATGTTGCTTAGTTGCACTATTCATTTTTCGTGACTTATTTCATTAAAAAACCGGTTAGCCATAGTGATATATTCTGTTAACATTATCTTGCATCTGTGGTTGATTATCATCAGCCCTTTGGTTCTCCTCATCATACTTCGTCTAGACCACTCTGGACGATCTTACTATATGTGATTCCTCCAATTAACAGGTGGTCTGCCAACTCCCTGTATCCCTAGTATAAGTTTTCGATGATCGAATATCGAAACGATCATCGAAAGAGTATCGAAAATTTTCCATACAAAAATGATCTAACGATTCGATCGTTTGATTTTAGAACACTATTTGCACGTTTATAAGCGCTTATTAGCGTGCACTTAGCTTTCGATGAAACTCGTACTAGCCCCACAGTTCTGGACCGTTTTTCTAAAACCTTGTAACTACAACGATCATACTTTTTATAACACGAAATTTTTGAAATGTTCATCTACCTCAAAAATAAGCAAAAAATTAGGAAATTAGTTATTTACGTTCCTTAAAACATTGATATTTTAAGAACGAATTAATAGGGTAGTACTTTTTAATATTCTTTCTCCCTTGAGGCCCCCCGCACACAGCAAGCCAGCCCGGAGGAGAACAATCTGCAGCAAAATCGACCAACCCTCTAGTATCGAAACAACCAAACAATGGGGATACGCACAGCAATAGCAGGGACCCGCTTTCCGGCATGCCCATTTAAATGCATTGAAACCATAGACAACATTCTATGCACCGGTCGGTGCGGGTCGGAGTCAGCGTTCTACGTGTTTCCACCCTATGTCTTGCGCCTTTGCTGACCGGTTGAGGTTTAAAAGGACGTGAGGTGGTCAACCTCACGGTCCCGATCTGATATTTCGATTTCCTGCCTCTTACCGAATGCACGAAAAACCAGCAAAACAGCAGGGGTACTATTCTATACCGGCACTTTTTTAATATAGCGTCTTTAATATACCTCTTAGTTTTCTATGCACCAAAATTCTGAACAATATTTCAACAGTCCTAGGAAACAATATATCAGTGAATTTTTTTTATCTGAATGAATAATATTTACAATTACAATACATTTAAACAGTTACAGTAGATGGAAATTTTACTGCCTCACTAGACATGGTCTGTTCTGAGGCAGTACTAGATGTTTACAAAATGCTAGTATTGAATATTACCACACATAACATAGTTTAACCTGTTAAATGAAAAAAAAAACAAGAAAAAAACATTTTACAATATAAGATATTTGCGATCCAATTGATGAAAGGTCCATGCCAGTCGACGAAAGACGCACCACACCCCCCAAGTGCAATCAAAACAAAAACAACAAGCACACACAAACAGAACAGTATTTTAAGCAGAAACACAAGGAGATGTCCCTCAAAACCCAGAGAGTTCTGCGGTTTACCTATGGAATGTAAAGAGCAAATCATTTTAGCCTTCTCGCCCTTTTTCTTTGAACCATTGCGTTACTAGATCTCTAAAATATTTCCCGTCCCGTGCAACTCTACTCTCTATGTCGGGCAAGACCCTATTGTAGAGTCTTGGTGCCAGGAAGGTATATTAGCGCTGGGCATGTGTTGTCGTTACTGGAAATGGCTACAGCCGTCGACGGTTTCTAGTGTTATGCAGGAGAATATACTCGTAGTTAGGTTGAACGTCAGTAGTATGTTTATTCAGATAGGTCAGTATAAGTCGCATGTAAAGTTGTCTGATGTCCAAAAAACTTCAGGTTAACATTCTGTAACTGATAGAAAATATAGAAAGGAGCATACGTCTTTCACTTATTTCGAGATTTTTGAGAGTACCTACCTAATAATAGTTTATTATTTGAGTGATGGAAACTTCATATTTATTTATTTATTTTATACTTTATGCATATTAAAAATAGTGTACAAAAAATAGTGTACCTATAGACAAGTGGCAATGGCGGGATTATAGCCGTAGCAATCTCTAACATCCAACCACATATATATTTTGCGGATGATATTCACAACAAAAAGCTACCGAGATTAATCTGAGACTGTCACTTTATATTTGAAGTTCAAAGAAAAAAAAAACAGAAACAAGGTAACAGTAAAATTTCCATAGATCAAATCGTTTTTTTTTTTTTCTATTAACTTACCTATCATCATTCCACAGATTCACTTGTATTTTCAGCGCCGGCACGTCAGAGAGTTTTCAACTTATCATCGCTATATTATTTCACAGACGACACTTACAGCATTATCATTCCTGCGATGGTTTTGGCATTTTACAACTCACGTTTCTGTAATAATACGTTGGCAAAATGTTGGTTCGACTTTGGCTTAGCGAAACTAATTTTATCAATGGCAATATCCAGCTTCGGAAAAAACTCACATTCCGTTTATTTGACAGAAAAACATGTGTCCAATCGACGTTCTTTATTACTTGCTTGCTCATACTTCAATGCTTTATTTTATTTGTATTAATAAGACCAATATCTTGAACTTAAAATCCATACACGACAGATGAAATTATGTAGAATCAAGTTGATGATATCGACTCGCTGTAGTGCGAAAAAGTTGCGATTGGTAAATACAAGAAAAACCAAAAAAAAGAATTATTCAAATCGGACATTATCTTACGAACCCGCAAGCCACCTAAAATTTGAAAATAAAAAAAAAAAAATTTCCGTTTTTTTTTCAGATTTTTTTCGAAAATTTCCCGCATACATATTTTTAATCGCTAAAGAGAAAAATAGTTACAGATTGTACAGTATAATAATAATTTTGTTGCGTTTTTTTTTATGAATACATTTCATTTTTAAACTTTTTCAATAATATCGGATCCTATTATGACATTTTTTAATTACGGAATTTGCTAAAAAAATAAATGCTTATAAAATGCTTTTCCCTAAAAATTCTCCACCGTAAATAGACGATAATTCGTTGCCTGTTTCTCTAAGTGTTTAACAACAAACATTGTTAAACAAACGCAGGTAAGTTCCCTACCTTCCTACATTTCCTTCCTTCCCACTTGACACAATATCCGATTTATCGACCACGGAGTATCCTGCTGTTGTAATTGGATCATTTTGCTTCGTTACCTGTGTACTGGGCTAATTGTGAACAAAGCTGACCCTGAAATTCGATCTAGTGGTCGTGGGTATTGAATTTTACGGTCAATATAATCTTGCGTGAGTTATACCCATAATACCGCAAGTCTGCGAATTTAAGTAAAAGTTCGGTTCGAGCTTAAACTTTTGTTTATTTTAAAGGTTTATTTTTTGTACAACCTTACCTAATCTACCTTAGTTTGATTTTTTAGGAAATGTGTATAATTTAATTTAGTTGTAGTGTAATCAGCAACCTGACTAGCCCAAGAATTTGACGGAATCTGTAGAAAAAAATGTATAGGATGCCGTTAAGGGCTGCGAATGTGTCTACGGCATGAGCTTTTATGCTTCAACTTAAGTGGTTTCACTCCAACTCCATTTTTTATTCTAAACATTCCGTTGAGAACCGATCAATAATTATGGTTTGAAAATAGTTTCAGATTCCACTTAATGCATTATTTGTAAGACATTTCAATTACGTCCTCAACTCTCCTTAGAAGGAACGTAACACGGTGAAGTCTTTTGGAACCATGATGGATGTTCCTGATGACGAGGAAGGAACCTTTCAAATCTTTCACAACCTAAAATCATCCTATTTTCTATTTTATCAACAACAACATGAGCTCGACAGCCCTAGGTGGGCCATGGCTAGATTCAGAATTTCCCTCCATTCTTCGCGGTTAGTTGCTCTTCAGCCCCTAATATTAACAACTGTGGATATATCCGCATCGACGCTTTCCCTCCATATCATCTTCGATCTTCCTGATGTTCTTCAACAGTGAGACAAAATTCTCATTCACTAACATATATATAACTGACTAATTCATAATTTAATAGTTTAGTTCACCGATTGAATACTACGACTTGTCAAATTAGAAATAGTCAAATATTTGAAACTAAAGGGCTCTCAAAAATAGCCTTGAGACTTTTTTTTTTTTTATAAAATGAATCTGTGCTCACTCAAAGTGAACACAAATACACTCCTTGACTCTTTCACAGTAAGCTACTTAAAGCTTGTGTCGTGAAAGAGGAAGATGGTCGGCACCTGGGATCGAACCACGACGTCCGCTGTACGAAAGCCGGCGTTGTAACCGCTGGGTCACCAACCACTTAAATTAATCGGTTATACTTAATGATTCTGTGGTCCCTTAATATGTGAAACTGAAATTTACTTTTTATTGTAGAATAAACTTTAATTAAATAGTTTAACTAGTTTTGTTGCGAAAAAATATGAAAAAAAATCTTAATATTGATTGGAATTTCATTGATTCATCAAAGATTTTTTAAAGGAAACGATACCTTTACTAAATAATTAAGTTCAGTTCAAACTAAACTTCTTCGTGAATAAGGGAGCAGTATCCTCTCAAATTGTTGTACGAGTATGCAAATAATAACTTGAATATCCTTGTTACGGCATAATAGTGTAAGAGCGTTTACAAGCGAAAGTTTTAAGAGCTTGGATAAACGCTTAACTTAAAATAATGCAATATTGCTCTACACATTGATGTTAGATCAAATTGGTATAATTTAAAAGTAAACCTGGCCACAAAATTCATGACTTCACGATAAAAAATAATAAAAAAAAACATTGCGTGCACACGACCAAAATATCTTGAAAGCTATTATTTTTCGCCATGGTTCGTAATTTGCTTACCAAGTCCTTTGTGTATGTAGGGTAAGTAGTTGAATTATTTACCAGAGTCCAAGACATTTTAGGAAGGTAGTTGTGAGAATTTAATACACATATAAATCATAGCGGCATACACCAGTGTCACCTTTGGCCAAGAATGCCGTGTTTTACATACCCCAAGGGGATATAAAGTTCCGTTCTAATTTTGCACCGAGAAATATTAATACCACCCATACAATATCTACATAATATTATATCATTTAAGTTTGTATAGAAACTCGAGTATACTATATTCGTAAATGAAGGTAATAACTCTTTTAATACATACAATTTGTGACTCTTAAGGGCTTGATATATCGATATTTTATAGGCGAATAATTCCACCCTCACATATTATGTTATTGCGAGGAAGTGAGAAATTGTGTTTTTCAGTTCCTCCCTTCAAGCGGTACAAGTACCAGAATTGGTCGAGACGTCAACCACGTGCTGTCAATGTCATTAAAGTACACTAAGTACTGCTACACCAGCAAGGGTAATTAGTTTAATTTCAGTAATTATTAACGGTAATATTATGAATCATGCACTACAATTTCGTTATAATTATTACTATTAAAAGGTTTAAGAAAACGAACTTATTGTGCAAATTATTCATCGGGATTTTTAATACATGGAAAATGTCATTCTCTTTCTTAGTTTTATAAAGATCCCTCTTGGATTTCTCTATGCTGAGACTCAAAAAGAGATACTTAAAAACAAAAAGATCCCACAGAACCTCAAAACGAAAGTGTTTGATCAATGCATATTCCCAGTTCTCACATACGGATGTCAGACGTGGACCCTCACAAAGGAGATCGTGAATAAATTGCATGTTACACAGAGAGCCATGGAGAGGGCCATGGAGCCATGGAGAGGGCCATGTTAGGAATTTCGCTCAGAGACAGAAGGAGAAATGAGTGGCGAAAAGCAAGAACTTAACAGGCCAACAACCCTTAAAAAAAGAGAAAGGAGAAGATCATGTTTAAATATTTCGGCATATTATGTCATTATATTCTTACTTTCTAGATAAATTTCTCGCCCAAATATCATTAACAAATTTTAGTGAAATAGATTATATCTTGTCATTTTTTAGTACGTAGTATCTTCCTTTATCTTTTGAATTATGGTTGCAGTCTCTTGACAATATATGCGTGAAAAAGCGTTTTATACAGTGCTGAGATTTATGTTCTTTAGTTGAATTGCTGTAGGGTTGCCGGCTAAGAATAGCACCTCTGCTCTTTTTGCTGGTTTTTTGAGCATCTTGTAAGAGGCAGGAAATCGAAAAATCAGATCGGGACCGTGAGGTTGACCACCTCACGTCCTTTTAAACCTCAATCGGTCAGAAAAGGCACAATGAGCCTCGGACGCCTTCGAGAACATTGGAGAGCTCTTGATGCCTCCCTATGCTCCTGAGTGGGGCTTAGGCCTTCCGCATTGCGGGTTGGTTTGGGGGGTCCGCGGCGGGCTTGATTTGTGTGTGGCCGGCTTTTTGGATTGATTGCTTCGATCGAGCTAGAAGGTCGGTTTCGTGCGGGTCGGGTTTGCTGCGGATTGGTCTCCTCTGGGCTGACTTGCGGTGTGCGGAGGGCCTTTAAGGGGAATAATGATGATGAAGTAGAATAAAAGAAACGTCTTCTATCCTCCCTCCTCTCCGCAGTCCACATAGCCAAGAGTAATCTCCACCAGTTCCTTTAGGTACTTGGTCACACCATCACAAGAATATTTAAGTAGGTTTGTATATAAAAGAGGTATGAAGTTATAGAGTAGAAAAATAATATTAAATAAATAAGTAAGGATGGAATTTGTAGTGTGAGTGTGTACGAATACGTCTCGTAGGGATGTTGAAAATTACGACGAGGCAATAAATTCGTTATATTTACGTGGGTCACCCGGTGAAATGTGTTTCCTGTGGTTGATTCTTATTTATAGTTTGCCGTTTGAACTAAAAAAAACGAAAAAGCTAACGTCAATGATCATTTTACGGCATATTTTTTCTCACGTACCTAGGTATTATTATTTCATGAAACCTAAAACGATTCCGTATACTGCTTTTCTTCTATGGTCACTATCACGATTCCAAATATTTCTTTTTTTTTTTTTGTAGATATTTGATATTTTAATTTTCTGAAAACCTTCTTTATGAAACTTGCCGTGAAATTGATGAATCGCAAAAAGGAATAAAATGAATTCCTACAGTTTATATTTGTTACATTTGCAAAAAAATATAAAACTGATGGTTACCAAGTGAATAAGACACCGATTATGTATCGCCATCATCCTCTTTATACCTACAAGATACAACATTTCCTCATCTTATAATATAAATGTCTTTGTCACTGCCTCACTGACTGACTGACTGATGTCATTCGCGCTTTTAGTTCCTAAGTTTACCACAAGATGGTGCCACTAGCAACTAACGAGAAATTTTGTTCCTCTAAGACTCATATATAAATTCAGCGATACCAAAGCAAAGTTTGCGAGAAAAATGCAGAAGTGGGCGCCACGGATGTCACTTTCAAAAACTAGGTGGAATATAATTTTGTTTTTATTACGCAGTGTAATGTTTTTATGGGAAATAATAAGTAATTTGAATGCACCTTCGTAACTATGTACAATAGCTATGCGAGAGATACCTGTTATTGGAGTACTGGAGATCCTATGTTTCTGTTTCATGATTTGTTTTGTACCTATGTATTGTTCAGTGTTATATTGAATTCTATTATATCGTATCGAACAATATAGCGTAACAACTATAGGAGAGAGTATGAGAGTGACGGACTGGAGACCAGAGACTGGCCGAAGAAGTGTTGGTAGACAGCCGATGAGGTGGAGCGACGACATCGTGCGAACCGTTGGGGCAGAGTGGATGGGGACGACCAGAGACAGGAAGGAGTGGCGTGAATATGCAGAGGCCTGCAGTGGACAATCACGGGCTAACTATTCCATATGTAAATAAGCTGAGCGGTTGTGTTGTGGAAGAGGAAGAAATTTTCTTTGAAATTATTATAAAAACTTATATGTAGGCAAGATGTAAGAGATCAGTCGTTGCACGCCATAATAAGATACACTTGTCGCTTTTGTTGAGTGGTATTGAATGATGTTCACGAAAAATTAAATAAATAAAAAGCATTTGGGTGCTTGTGTATGAAGGTGGCCTTCATCAATATCGTTGTAGCCTCTGTGAAGACCACACGAAAACAGTTGGGTCTAATGGATGAAAAAAATATGCCGTAACTTTTGTAAACAATCAAATTCTTCAAAACAAAAACCGGTTTATCAGTGGTTTATCAAAAAATAGAAAAACATAATCATATTTCGTGATTATACTCGTAAATGTGAAAAATACTGACAATTTTAAACAAAACAAGGAACATTTATACATCGCAGTATTTTATTTTTAAAATAAAACGTCGTTTTAAACTATCTGTATTTTCTATAAACGTGGCTTTAAAAAAAAGTAAACAAAGTATTTTGCCCCGTCCCCGTCGCACGAATCAAGTTGGATGAAAACAATATTAGTGACAACAAAGCCTATAGAAATAGACTGACGTGGCTTCTACACAAAAAAATTAATAGCATCTAACTTTAGAGTATGTATTTTCGTGTCTGGTTTTATTTTACATCTAAAACAGGATACAAAAACCCTCTATATATTGAATAAACATTTACCTACCGATATCCAGCGCCTGGGTAATATATACTTCACAGTATAAAACGCCATGTTTCGTGTTATAGTATCCATTAAATGTATGAAAATATTCATTGGGAGCGCCGAACTATTTACCTCGACAATGGGCTAGCATCGCGTCGCCACAACGGAGAAATAGACGTCCATCTCTGTAAAAATTGATGTTTACACTTCGCTTTGTATTACCAGTACATGCCCATAAAGCTACGAACCGTTCCGTGTTTATCAGGATATGACGTTCGGTTTATTTTTCTTTGTAAGCGAATAGATGCCTTTATAATATTCAGTCTACAAACAACGGTATTGAATTACATTTTAACAAAAGTTTTGACGGTAATTGATTTCAGCTATCCATCTTTAAATGGTCGTCCCACAAATTAAATTTGCTGCTATCCGTTGGCAAAATTTTCATGTTTTTATAATTGTCAATGAGTATAGTTAAAAGACAGATAGAAAAAGATGGCAAGAGAAAGGGGTAATTATATGATATTTAAGTGGATTATATTTTCATTGGATGGACAAAACCTGTTTAGTGTATTTTTTATATGCAAAATTTAGCTTACAAAACATTAAAGATATAAATTATTTATAAACCTATAATGTATTTTTGAGGGTATTTAGGAAATGAAAGTTCATTATTATGAATTCAATAAGACACATTGCACTTTCACAAATTTTGTATTGAATGTCGAGCGCTTTCGTCGCAGACATTGTCAAGAGACTCAAAACTTGACAATGTCTATCGAACATAACTAATTTAGGTGTTTGAACATTATTAAGATTTCTTTGTCAAGGACTGAGGGAGCGCTATTTCACAATTTTTTTTTTCAAAAATTGTGATAAATGTATGTAATGTTATGTTCAAAGTTTTTTTATGGTTATTTAAAACAAAAAAATATTAATCTTTTCTCAATTTGATAAACAAAAGATCAGTGTCAAATACATCAAAGTGTGTGTGAGTATGAAATACATAACACTACAGTAACCTACGTAATGTTTTTTTATTGATTTAATCTATTTATATGCATAATTAAAAAGTGCGAAATTTCATACTCCTCCGTTCTCGCAATTATCATAAAAATATTCACAAAGTTTTTCTTCACGTATTAACACATAGATATTTATGACACATTACAGAGGTTGGAATAAAAGTTGACACAAAGATAATACACTGCTAATCGCAGGGCCATCTACGCCTAGAATGGCATTGAAAATATTATACTGAGCTAAACAACTGTCTAAATAATTATCATGTTGATTATCTCGTAACGAAATACTGCTCAAGCTAGACCGTATGCATATAAAATATTTTCTTTGTAAAATATCATAATGGCTTGAACCATAAGGAATCCAATTGCCTCAAATGGGGCCTATGGAAAATAAAATAAAATCAAAGAACGTCAAAAAGGTAAGATAGAAATATTAACTGAGTGAAAAGGGGGACTCGTTTATTAACGAAAGATGTTAAAAGAATTATTAGTAATCATAACTTTCAGAACTAGGTACGTATAAATTCGATCATTCTAAAGGAAATACAAGAAAAGCCGGTAAAGAAAAAGAAGTAATGATGTCTTTGAAATGTGGTGCTAATAACGTCTGTTCCGAATCCTCTGGATGGCAATAAAAACTAATGGCTCAATTATGAGAGAGTTGAGGATAGCAGACAGACTCTCCTTCTTGTATTTAAAGCAGTTCATCGGACACATTAACGGAAGTGATGAAGACAACCTGAAAAAATTAGTAGTCTTTGGTGGTGTTGAAAGATCTATAGGCAGAGGAAGAGCAACGACTAGATGGACAGACCAAATCAGCGTTTCTGTGGACACAGCAGTTGTAGGAGCAGCCCAGAAATCGATATGTCGGGAGATGTGGAGGACCACCATTCAAGTGTTTTTGCAACCCTCAGTTATGAGAAAAACAAAGATAAGGCTGAAAGTAAATATTCCAGTTTTTTATCCAAATCTCCAACATCTTTAGTACTGAAAATTTTTACCGAATAAATCTGCATTTATATACTTTGTAGACACTGAGAATGAGAAACTCATTCGATATCGTCTGAAAAGCCAATAATTTTAATTAAATAATCTGTGCTAAACCAAAGAGTGTTGATATAAAATCAATGATTTTATTCCTAATCCCGGCCATACTATGTATCTCGCCCCACACACACTCACTTCGCGTGTTAACGATGCAATAAAAAGAATATAAATAAATCTTTTAACACCTTATCTATTCAAAAAGGAGGTTTCAGGTACAGCTGGCCACTACTAGTTAATTAAGAAATCGAAATTCTTTACAACCGAATGGCGTGATTCGTTTAATTTATGTTGTACCTTTTTTTCGGACAGACGGATTATATATCTACCCTGACTACCTTTCCTGTGGGTACCTATATCTACCACCACATCCTCAAGTCACTCTGTGTTCTGTGGATATTAGCGTGCCTCATAAAAGTGAGTTGTAAAAAAATATAATTAAAATCAAATTAATTTACCAATAAATTTTCTTTGTTGATTTTCCTTCCGTGATTACGTTCCATTTCTCTCTACCCACTTCGCTCGACTTGACAGACTTCTTATTCTATCGACGGTCTGTCGTTTAATTAAGTACTGCAACCCTATGCAATAATAATAATTGCTTTTTGGTATCTTTACCATTACAAATATTTTCTTGCTTATATAATAATTGATAATGTAATATGTATATTGTATATATTGATGATGTGACCAATAAATGTGTTATAATAAAAATCCAGAGATGTTTAATTTTGTTTGTAAATTTTATTTATGACATACTGAGCCTTTTCAATGCTTCCTTATTTCTTATCGTTACTCTATGATAATTGATTATGTTCTATTGTCATCCAGAATATGTTTTTTGAGTGAATCAAAAATAAAAAAGCAACATCAATATATGATCTAATAGAAATTGAACATAGTTCAGAAGTATTAAAATATCCTATGTAATATTCTGAATGCAGTGGGGGAATTTATCCAATCTTCATTCCCAGGAGATCAAGACGATTCTCCGACGATCTGGAGTTATCCTGGTCTTGTATATAGTAGACCCATAATAATTGAGAACCAAAGAGAAAATATTTCCTATCGTTGTTTGTGAATTTTCATGAAACATGGACTATCTTGTCAAATTCTTGGTAAGGATTTCTTTTTGTTGGGAAGGGATCAATTTGACACTATTTGAGGCAAATTGCATTACTATTCTTTGTGCTCATGTTGTTATTTGGAATTATGTTTTGATCTCAAGTGGCTAACTACACTTTCTCGACTTTGCTGTCCTTGAAAAACTTACAAAAGATATCACTTATTAGTTATTATATCTCGGAGCAGCATCTGTTGATATAAGTTGTTCGATTAACGAACATGTTTCTCAGATCATATCAGAAAAACTCACAATATATTCCATAAAAACTTAATCCTACCACTCATGTGCCATACTAAACATGTGTAAAATATTTATCAGGCCATTTAAGTGTTTTTCTATAAAAGAAATAAGTATTACACAAACAAATTGTAGAAGGGGGCATTATATAGTTGAAGATACAATAATCTAAATAATTGCTAACCTTGTGTCTAGCCCGAGGCGTCTCGCCCCACATCGACGTTGCGTATTATTGTGAACAATACAAACAACCGGGTTGATTACAGAACATTATTAATATTTACCTTCCTCCCACTAACTATGTACCTCAGGTGACACACGCGAACCGTCGCTTTTAAATCAATTTTCACTTACTAGGTACAACTTTTCTTCCTTGTTTTTTTTTTTCTTTTTTTGATAATCACTCAATATATTTTTGTCCATGTTTAATAATGAAGTATTGAGGTTGAAACTGTTTCATTGATCTTGTGACATAAATATCTTGAGGTTTTGAAACTTTATACATATCGATATAATGTTTATATCTTCCTTCTGCAGTTTCAATCCTGGGATTGGTTTGCAGCAATAGTATTGGATCTCATTCTCCATTCCTCTCTGTCCATTGCAGTCCTCTTGAGCTCCTCATTTGAGGAGCAGCAGACGTCGGAGTACACGTCTTGCAGGAACTCCCGTCGCGGTCATCCCCGAAGGTTTGACCCCTCGGTCATCCCCTCCATGAAGGTGTGTGGGAGACCTTCTTGGCGGATTACGTGTCCGATCCATCTGGTATGTCTTTCGGACAAGGTCTTGAGCAGGTGCCTTCCTCCTTCGATTCTTGTGAGAACATCGTCATTTGTGACGTGGTCTCTCCAGGAGATACCCAGCATTCTTCTATAGGACCACATTTCAAAGGCTTCAAGTCTCCTTTTGTCTCTTTCGGATAGGCACCATGCCTCGCAGCCGTACATCAAAATACTCCACACATAGGTCTTGGTGAGGAGCATTCTAGTTCTGAAGTCAATATTGTTGGACTCGAGTATTTTTGATTACCGAGGTAGACAAACTCTCTGGTGTTCCCCAGTGGGACTCACATTTCTTTCGAGGTAAATTTTAAAAAATTACCTCACTATGCAATTTAAAGTAAGTTAACTCTATACTGAAAACCTATTTTTAAACTTAGTTTAAAAATTTTAATTAAAAATCTCTAGCTCACATCTTTAGTTTAACATAAGAAACATGGGGAAAAATCGAAATCTGACCACTAAACAGAAGTTAAGTTAAATTGAACACTACGAATAGCCACCATCGAGCTTCAAAAAAAAAATAGAACATCCACAATCCTATCATTACAGCCTTAAAAATTTGAGCTTTGTATTATTTTATCCTAATGGCTTCTTGATTGGATAAAATTGATTAGTTTTCTACTTCTATTCAAAGGCATCCTAACAGTAAATATTAACAATACTCAATTCATAGCAAACTCAATATTTCATTAGGAAACATAACTGAAACCAAAATGTTAGCACCCCTCAAATAGAAAATATTGACGCATTCAAATGTTTCATTGAATATTACAATAGTGCAGGTGTCCCGCTGGAACATTATATAAGCATTTATAGAGCTTGAATTTCTTCTCGCCACCTTGGCCAAGCGCCAAGACTCCCAATCATATAAATAAGCAAAGCGGGCGGCATTATGCACGTGTTGAGCGGCCGACAGTTCGTTCGCTTTTGTATCGCATCGGCCTAATTTCTTTCCTGGAAAAAATAACGACGGTTGCAAATAAACAGCCTGCCTGGAATTATTAAATTACACTTTGGCAATTAAAAGCAACACTAGCTGGTGTACCTACGAATGTAGTGGAAATTCAAAAGGATTAAACTCTTTTTTTCTTTTCTAACAAAAATGACGAGCACCTGAGTACAATCATGTGATCATAGAGAATGGGGTTCTTAAACGAGTAGTTTCTTAAAAAAAAAATATGTGCTCACACTCAAAGTGAACACAAATAAACTCTTTGACTCTATCACAGTACCTAAGCTACTGAAAGCTTGTGTCGTGAAATAAGAAGATGGTCGGTTCCAAAGATCGAACCCACAAATTATCATACATATGAGTTCAACTTGGAAGATATTGTAATAAAGCAGAAATCGATAGTTTAAACGTATTTCGAATGAAAAAATAACAACTAATGACACTAATAATTCATTACTAATGTTCGGTTTTTAAATGGAACAAACCACTACGGGCTTACGACCGTCTTCTACTGTTATTTCGAAGGCTGGCTTAGTGTGATCACTTTACGTTAACAACGTTCGCCATTAGGTGGTAATGTTTGTCTCCGAAACTCTTAATCATGAGAATTCTCAACATGTCGAAAAATCTCAAGTAGAAATTTAATAATTCGATCGGTCCTACGTAAGTTATGGTATCCCACAGAATTGCGTTTTTCATGTTTTAACGGAAACATGCTTCATTTTATGTATTTTATCACTTCCCAAAACAACAAGTTGATATCGATACTAGAAATATGTTTTTTGATACACGTCAATTATGGTATCATCACTTTTGACCAAATAGTCCCACGTATAGCATTGTATTGTCTCTGGACACAATACACGCTGTCTGCCTACCTGTGCACCCCTATCGTAACTTCAATTTACGATATTTTACGACGTTCGACTTAACAAAAGATGGATCACCTATTATTTTGTTTTTGTTTTTTAAGAAATTAGTTGCTGTGTGTACGCGCACATTTCAATAAGACTTTTGTTCACTTTAAGCGTATTTTTTATGAGTTGGCCAATAAAATTAATAAAAATAGCAAATTTGAAATAAAGTTTATGCCGCCGTTTGGAATATAATATTATCTAACTCACAGAAAATATGTTTGTTCGTAACTTGGGTTATCTGTTCATTATTCATGTGTTACACTGATCTATTTCCCAATTAATACGAATTATTAAATATATTGGTTGAGTAATTTCAATTATGCAACGACGTAAATAATTGTATGAAGAACTTAAAATATTTTACATGGCTTAGGGATTAAAACAAAATATGGTAAGTGTAATTTAAAATAATTTACGTCGGAAAGCGGAATTGAAAACGATATGGTATGATATCTTACCATAATTTACATCGGAGTATTAGGACATATTTTGTTGTATGTCATTCTTACCACATTATACGCGATTAGGTATTTTAAACATAAGATATTATACACTTCAAAACTTTTAAATATTCGCATAAATTATGGTTTTTTATACTCTCTTAGAATCTCCTTTGCCTTTTGTAACCGAATCAAGTGAAATAAATGTTCTGATGGACGATCTCCTTGAGAGCAAGGTTGACAAAAGCTCAAAGAAGAGTAGGTACATGCAACATCCATAAGTTTGTTTATTTTTAAATATTTTCCTAGATATTTTTTTGTATCGTAAGTTCTATAACATTCACTCTATAGTTGTAATTTATATATCCGGAAGAAATGTGTGGTTTGTAAATCTACACGTTGAAGAAAGTATCGGCAGACTGCACCTGTTTATTTAAAAAAACAACACTATATCGAATATCATATTGAAATATGATTTCTCTGAAATACACTGATTTCGAACAAATCAACTGCAGTTACCGAGAGTAACTGGTGTTTTAAGTGGAAAAAAATGTGTAGGTAAGATTATTTCCTTCCTCCTGAATACGACAGATGCCTCTGTAAGGGGACACACAAAATATTAAATAGGTATTATGTTTTGTTAATGCCGAATCACTCGAAAACGAGTGCAGAGCTAAAAAAATGTTTTGTTCTTACAGTTCGTAATAGGTAACTAAGTAAACTCTTTTATTGCCCATCACGCCGTTTCCCGAAATTGGTAAGCAGAGAGTAGGTACGGACTTCTATTCTTTCCTATCCAAACGAACCTCTTTCGCTTCTTCCAAACACATAACATTCCGCATACAACTGTTTTATTATATACAAAGTATTGTATAAAGACATTAAATAGGTAAAAAGATATTAAAATTTACGAAGTTTAAAATAAGGAATATATTCCTAAAATCTCGTTGAATAAAATGCTTAATACATGATTTTCCGAAAAATATTTATAATTAACCTAAAATCAGCGTGTTCGATCGCATTATAGTCTTTGGATTCAGTCGATTCGTAGGTACTATTGCAAAAAACATTCTAGTTAAACAATAAAAAAAATTACATCCCAAAAGGAAGATCAGCGTGAACAATGACACACGTGATATTGGTTTATAAAATAAAGAATTTAACTTGAAATCGAGTATCCTTTTATAATGTTCCATTAAGTACCACAGAGGTGGTACCATTGTTGGTCAAGTGGTTGGTACCTCGCATTGTTTAAAAGTGACTTTTGTTGAATGTTTAGTTTGCAAAAATATACAATGCTATTATATTATTAATACCTGTAGTCTAGAGTCCGTGCCGATAAGGTGTAAAGGCAATAAAAATAATCCTTGTATTGTTTTTAAATATTTTTGTCGGCATGCACACAATTGTTATTATTGCTTTCTACTTTTACAACTCTTATTCAAAACATTCATTGTTAACCCTAGATTTACAAAAAAAATATCGCTTCACAATTGTGTAGATTATCTAAAAAGTCTTATTATCTTTAAGAACATTGTTAAGAGAGAAGAAAGTTGGTACTTTCGGTATTTTCAAAAGGATTTTATCCTTTTGTATACGAGCACACGCTAGGGGCTGACCTCGACAGCCTAGTGGTATAGACGTAAACTTTAGATAACGAGGTTCCGGGTTTGATTCCCGGTGGGGTCAGAGTTTTTATAAGTGTTTATTCACTTGAAGTGTCTACCCGTGGCTGGCCTGTATAAGATTGGACGTGAAGGCTTGACTAGAAAAAAAATACTGAGGCAATAAGTTCCTCCGGCTATACCTACTGAGATCCTTGTATAGAAAAGTGTTAATTAATTTATTTTTTATTTAAACGCATAGGTAGGTATGCGTGACACTCCTAAGATTTACTACAAAAATGCATTCGGCATTCGGTAGGATAAAGTTTTTATTCATCCAATCCAAACTCCCTTAAGACCTCACTTAGGGGCATAGGTAGGTAACAAGAGCTCTCCATTGCGCTCGATCTTGCGCAACGTTAATGACCTCCTCCCACACCATGTCCAGATTCCTCAGCACTGCTTCGAAGGAGCCGAACACAGTATGAGAGGGTCTTCCTCGTCCTCGGGACCCTGATGGGAGGAAGAACAGCCCCCCATCAGGGTCCCGGGTTTATTCATAGTCAGGGGTTTTTATTCATAGTCCTATAAAATAAACTTAGGTACTTTTAAGGGAACAAATACGTTTGAAATTATCGCAAAATATTTCACAAATAGATACGATATTTTTTTTCACAATAATTACAGAGCAATCTAATAAAAGTATAAGATACGACAAGAAATTTTTCAAAAATTTCGTAGTACAATATGGTAAGTATGACATACGATATTCGAATATGATTTGGTTACAACGTACAGTATGCTATGTGTAAGATACCATATTTTTGTGCAAATAGAAACCGTAGTATAAAATCGTAAGATCATTTTTACCAAAAGTATTAATAATTATGAAAAACTGACAATATAAAATTAAAATATCGGTTTTTATTTAGCGCTGTTCAAAAATTCAATTCTCTAATGTTAATTTCTAGATAAATGTATCACTTCAAACCTTTGAATGGCCGTCCTGTAAAGTTGTCATTTTCAACTTACGATACTTTACGTAGGACCCATCGAAAACAGCCTGCCTGGAATTATTAAATTACACTTTGGCAATTAAAAGCAACACTAGCTGGTGTACCTACGAATGTAGTGGAAATTCAAAAGGATTAAACTCTTTTTTTCTTTTCTAACAAAAATGACGAGCACCTGAGTACAATCATGTGATCATAGAGAATGGGGTTCTTAAACGAGTAGTTTCTTAAAAAAAAAATATGTGCTCACACTCAAAGTGAACACAAATAAACTCTTTGACTCTATCACAGTACCTAAGCTACTGAAAGCTTGTGTCGTGAAATAAGAAGATGGTCGGTTCCAAAGATCGAACCCACAAATTATCATACATATGAGTTCAACTTGGAAGATATTGTAATAAAGCAGAAATCGATAGTTTAAACGTATTTCGAATGAAAAAATAACAACTAATGACACTAATAATTCATTACTAATGTTCGGTTTTTAAATGGAACAAACCACTACGGGCTTACGACCGTCTTCTACTGTTATTTCGAAGGCTGGCTTAGTGTGATCACTTTACGTTAACAACGTTCGCCATTAGGTGGTAATGTTTGTCTCCGAAACTCTTAATCATGAGAATTCTCAACATGTCGAAAAATCTCAAGTAGAAATTTAATAATTAATGAAAGATAGAGAAAAAAATTGGAAATTATTGAGAACAAGAGAGCAACCAAATTTAAAGACTGCGACTGCTGTCATGTATTTGGCGCCAGGATATGACTATATCCATTTTTGTTACTGTCTCATCTTAATTGCCTATTGGTTTTGTTGGTGCACAACGTTCTAATTATGTCTAGATTCTTGTGACCTTTTTTCAGATGCTCAACGTATTTCGAAAAACATTTTTATTGAAATATAGTAACCTCAAAGCTGTTTATCACACAATTTTCCGCAACTGTGTTTATGTAGTTCTTCTTCTTCTTTTTAGCCCATTTTGGCCACAGCTGAAAGGACCATCCATTTGGTTTTCAAGTGGAGGGGAACTTGGGATTGGAAAAAAATATTTCAACATCTAACTTATCTATTTTTTTCAATTATTAATATCTTTATTGTTATTACTATTATGTCTATCAGTTTCACCTGAGAATCATAAAGCAATATGGTCAATGATCATACAAAATTAGTAAATAATTTTATATATTAAGATAATTGAATGCTACGACAGTTTGTTTCGAAATAAAGTTAAACTTGGCACATTTCAATGATTTGACTATGATTCATATTATTATTTATTATTTTTATTCAAACAAATTATCATTTAAAGTTTTCAAAATTCAATTTCATTCGGCTTAATTGTTAACGCCTCTAGCAGTTTGTATTTTGTATTTCTGTAATTAAATGCGCATTTGTTAACTCGAATAATTATCATAGTTAGAAGAATTTTTAAATTTAAAAGCAAACACTGTATCCATTTACGTCATATTTTTTTACAGAAGATAAGTTTATTGACTTTTTTTTATTCCCATCTGATTCCAAAATCGTGATTTAAACCTGAAACCAAATTAGGCGGTTTAAGTGGTCTAAGATTTTTTTAGAAGCAAGAACTAAACAACAAAGATCATCCACGTATGCATTTTCGACTCCCACCCACTTTAAATCCCACCAAAGGTGCTTGGTGGGATTTTGGTATTTATTATCTATTTATATAAAACTTAATGTTACGGTGTGTGTGTGTGTGGGTGTGTACTCAATAGATTCAAAGACCAGTGAACGTATTTCAATGACACATTGGTGATCTGTTCTACTAATGTCCAGGAAGATTTAAGCGGAGTATGAGTTCATATCTGCTCCTTGGAGGGTAGTTAACAACTAGAAAAGATTAAAATGTAACAAACATTGCATATACCAGTAGTATTTTTTTTTATTGTGGGTTAGGTCGAAGTTCGACGGGCGGGTCAGCTAGTTAAAAATAAGTCTTAGTTTGTAACCTCACTATGGTTTTACAATAATTATTCATTTACACTTGGTCAATTTTTTATTTGTTGAAAATATACGGCAAAGCCTTTAAAAAACAAAGAGTTCTATATATAGAGTGGCTAATAGGAAGAAAATTCACTTTAAATTTGTGTCCAGTTTGGTGGGAGGGACGGGAAATGTGCGGGTGATGTTCCAATTGTGTTTAAACAATGCGCCGAAAACATTCATAACGATGACTTAGAAAATTTTAATTTTCCATATAAATAACTTATACTGCGAATGTAATGGAATTCAACCTTTTTACTTAGTGCATTGTTTATATTTCAGTAGATATTTGTTTACTATAGTAACAAAATGTTCACTAAGCAACAATGTTATTATTATGTAGTCAACACGATGCGTTACCTAGTAACGTCTGTGACAGACTGAATTAAAAAAAAATACATTTTTTAGTTAATTGACCAAATGGAGGACTGATAAAATACAAGGCAAGTAAGCCACTCTATATATAGAACTCTTTGTTAAAAACAATAATTTACAACGGGAATACAGTTATGAATATGGTTCACAAAGAAAAATTACGATAAATAACGATTCAATAATATTAGAAATGTATGAACATTGTTAAATGTTTCTTATACTCGTAACATATACCTACAACGTCGATAAATTTTCATTTTTATATTCAAAAACCGTAATTGAAAATTGCCTTTACAGGTAACTAGAGAAATCTCAGAAGCTTTAGCGCAGTCATGAAATGATACAGATGATTCACATATGAATGTTGGACATTTTTAACACACATAACTACTATAAAAATGAAATTATGCATCAAAATAATTTATACAGCACCTCGAATGACTAATTGTACAACCACAGATTAGCGAAGAACGCAAAAATGTTCAGAGATAATCCCTGAATAGTGAGCGATATTATCGTTAATTAAACGGATTTATCAACATCTCTTTTGAAACAAATCCGTTTCCCGGTCTATCCAATATCCGTTGTGCTCGCTTATCCCTTTTATTTACATTGGCTACTCTATCATTATCATGTCTGTGTATACACACGTGCTACGATGTAACGTAAATGTCAATCGTTGATCTGATAAATCTACACAAATACTAGATGTAGTAATAGATAGCGGGAGTCCTTCTACCCTTGTACGCATGCACACGGTTACTACAGTGAATAATTGTCAGTGTGAAATATAACCTGGCTGCCGTGCGCCTATAGCAATAATGTCAATCAACCGTCGGTTGGTAGTGTGGGGTACATTTTGAATACACTATAAGCCCGTGTGCGATATAACAATTTATCATTAACCCGAATTGACTCGTTTGAGTATATACCTCTGGCTCATCCAATACTGACCAATTTAACACTGCACGAAATAATTTTCATTTATCATTATGTAAAATAAAAATACAATCAACTGAAAATGTCAACATTTTCTACATGAAAAAAAAAATCACAAGTGTTATTGTAGCGATTTACTGTGGTGTTTTTTCGAATAAACATTTTCTTTGGTATGGAACCTTAAGGAGTAGGTATACTTATGTATGTACGAGACATTTGTTGAATTTCGACTCAGGTTATTCAAAATTTTTGTTATTGTTGATTTTCAAAAGGGCAGCATCAATCGACTAACGAGTGGAATTCCCTAATTAAAAAAGAAGAATCTCATCATGTAAGTAATATTTTCATCTTATTAATATGGACAATAAAATTTCCTATTGCCGTGTTCGAAGTTTTATCGGAGGGTAATCACGGAAGTAATGTGAGTAACACGATACATTTTGTATGGAATTTGTATGGAAAACGTCTATACGAATCGAATGCGAGAATCGCTTTTGTTTCTAGAAATATGCTTATGGCGGCGCTATACACCTTTTCCATACAAAATGTATCGTGTAATACTCACTTTACTTCCGATACAACTTAGAATACGGCTACTGGTTCATTCGCAGATTTAAAAAACGCAACATTCTATCTTAAATAGTAACAAGATTCTTTTGATTTAACAAACTAACAGGGAAGCTAAACAGTTGATAAATAAACATACTTATGTATATATAGTAAAAATCATAACAATACAATATGTAGTCGCATAGAATTTTTATCGTTCCAAGGTAATAGTTTACCAAGGCTTTGATCGAATAGCGAGTCATTTAAGAGGAATTATGATAATTCAAGTGGAACAGTCAATTAAAATATATTTATTTCACATACCAATATATTTTTTTCATATACCAATATATTTTTTTCTAATCTTTAGCAAATCTGATCGAGAATCGGTGAGTAGGTGTGTAAAAAATTACTTTCTCTTTCGATACGAAAATATAAAAACGTTGTCTTTTAAATGTAAATTAATTTAAATAATATTTATGGGTATTGGTGGTTGGTAGGTAGAGTGCACAGGTTTTGTATGGTGAATCGGTTTATTGAAGAGGTAACATGTTATACAGAATACAGGAGATACTATTGAGCGGGCGCCGTATGGCGCACCGCAATGCGCGTCGCGAGACGGATGATGGTGCGTGTTCTCTGTATGCAGACTTGTTGGTGACTGATGGTTGGTGTGCTGCCTTGTACGATGTGGCAGGCTGCTACTGGATGACGACATCTTGAAGGAACGCTATTGGTTGATGATGTCGTCATGAACAGGGTCGAACGCTATTGGTTGATGATGTCATCATGAGCAGGGTCGCCACAGTACTCCCCCCCAAGTGACGGAGTCACGAGGTTCAGCGTGGAAACTGTCGTTTTCTGGAAGGTATCCTCGATTAGGTCATCTGCTCTCCAATGCGATTGAAAAAGATTGGTACAAATAATGCTTCTTAAAAAATGTTGGTCATCTATGTCAGTCGCGACCAAAAGGTTTTACACCCCTGGTTAGCAGGTGTAGGTGTTCAATACTGTGTGAGTAATGAGAATTCTATACAATGCAAAAATGATAAAATAATAATGAGTATTAGTTTGTTATACAATAGCAAGATTGTCACGAAGTGTTGTAACATGATTACTGTAGACAAAACAACAATATTCACGGATGGATTTCTGATATCCACTGTAAGTGTCAACTCGCCGAAGAATAATTTTAATTATCGGCGTTCTGAGAATCAAATCACACTTGCTTATTATTAATAGATATAAGAATGTCTGATGTAAACAATTCACTGCGACGAATTCATGAGTCATGTTGCATTGTCTTAGTCTTGATAAAAAATGCTGATGTAACAGATTGATGCTTTTGAGAACGGAATGTAAAAATATTGATGCACTGCACTGTGAAAGTTAAGATTTTTTTTTTTAATATGAAGTATTGCACTTTCGTATGCTGTTTCTGTTGTTGAAACTGATACATATTGCTTTTTGCTGTTTTTTGCTTAATTGCTTTTTGTTTGCTTGCTTTTTGCTTACTTGCTTTTGCTTGATGTTTCTTGCTTGCTTTTTGCTTGCTTTATGCTCACTTTTTGTTTGCTTGTTGCTTGCGTAAGCGTTAGTTGTTGCTGGATTTGATGCTGGGTCATGTTTTTGCACGATTACTTTTTTCTTGTTCGTTACATAGATTTTGAGTTGGTGCCAGTGAAGAAGTGCTGATCCTGGTTGCTGTTGCTGACTATATATTGCTAGTCAATAATTCATGTCGAATTATGGGTGCTGCCATATGAATATGCCAGAGCGTGTGTACTCGGGATGCAGTATTCATATTTTAATGAGTGACGTCGTTCGTCGTGCTCAAAGTGGCGTTTGCTGATAAGGATCTTGAGTAGCGATGGTCATTTGAAGTTCCAGCGTAGGAAGAATAACCTTGCTGCTACCTAGTGTCTCTTCTGGCGTAGGCAAGCAGTCCTTTGCAGCGGTGATGCGAGGATGCTTATTTGTTGTTGTCTACGTTGGTCACTATCTATTGACAAGTAAAATGTCCAAGTCTGATAGATATGTGTGACGATTTGAACATTGAGAAAAAATGTTGATATGATGAAGAATATCGTGGCGAAAAATGAGAAGTTCATTGAAGACATTGTTGAATGACTCACAGCATGTTGAAGTGTGCATGTTGCGGAGCTTAGGGACAACTAAGTAATGTTTCTTACTTTGGAATGTCCTTTTTTGCTCGTACGTGTTGTTACTTCTCGAAGACATGTAGATAGTTGAGTCTTCATGTGACGTGGTGTACAGATGCTAGCTGCTATGTACGTGTCCGAGATTTGCGGAAGTCTGGGTGGTCCAGTGTGTTGCGATGGCTGCTGCGCTGGTTTTTCCGTGTCTCGGCTGTAAGCACTGTTTGAATTTTCACTTTGTGTGGCACTCTACTGCAATACCCATTTTCCATCCTTTCGGCAGGACAGCGCTTCAGAAGGTTGCTGGTTGCGTGTTAATGCGTGTTCATATCACGTCGGGGTCACCACTATGGGTATTGGTGGTTGGTAGGTAGAGTGCACAGGTTTTGTATGGTGAATCGGTTTATTGAAGAGGTAACATGTTATACAGAATACAGGAGATACTATTGAGCGGGCGCCGTATGGCGCACCGCAATGCGCGTCGCGAGACGGATGATGGTGCGTGTTCTCTGTATGCAGACTTGTTGGTGACTGATGGTTGGTGTGCTGCCTTGTACGATGTGGCAGGCTGCTACTGGATGACGACATCTTGAAGGAACGCTATTGGTTGATGATGTCGTCATGAACAGGGTCGAACGCTATTGGTTGATGATGTCATCATGAGCAGGGTCGCCACACCTCAAAAGTGGTTTATATGTCAATATTTAAGTGGGAAATTCAACAGTAGGTAATAAATTGTCTCATGAAGAAAATTTGTCGATTGTGGAATAGTAACAACAAATGTGTAAATGCTCAGAGCGGCTTGGTGGGGCAGTAAAAAATCTGTTTAAAATCGATTACTTGGGTACCTACTCCACCACAGAGAGTTAACCAAACGAGGAGAAAAACTCACATTTCACTTTCATGCGAAAAAAAGCTACATCGAAGTCGTAAAGCACTTTTATTCCCTCATTTCCTACGATTTATTTTAAAGGGTTTCCCCGTATATCATTATTTTCTAATAATGTTAAATTTTATCTCGAACCGCTTATTTTTATTGAACCTTATTTTATTTCCTCGCACACCCCTCGATCGGGAATTGTTACAAGCGTTGCTGTGCTTGTTTCTATGAACAAATTATCTCACAGCAATTAAATGTGTAATAACTGTCCCGATAAAGCAATGAAGCGAGTATTTTTATAAACATACAAGAGATAAAAAATATACAAAATAACTATATTCCTGTTATAATAAGTAATTTTTTATTTATTTATTTCAAGTAAAATTCATCACTCACCATTACAAATTTCTCCTTTAATACTAGCTGACCCATCGAACTTCTTCCCAATTTAATTTCGTTTTCTGACATGTATGTATAATTGGCTGATTCTGATGAATTGTCGCTTCCTTCATCTCGGCGTCGAAACGTTTCTTAGGACATTCAAAAAGTAAGGAAAATCCAAAAATAATAAATCCCATTACACCACAATCTTATATATAAAAATGGAGAACTATTGTCCGATGTCATCGCATCACGCCTAAACGGCTGGACCAATTTCGCTAATTCCTTTTTTGTCGTGAAGACTTTTATGAGGAAAAGGATGTTTTGGAAGAAAAATGCATGGAAAATTAGAAAATTAAAGAAAACTCTACCTGGCAACCTTATTTGTACTTTTTATCATATAATTTTCGTTCCAATTTTGAAATTTTGACAGGAATTGTCAGTTGTTAGATAGTTGGTGCGATTGACAGAATGCGGATAGAATATAGACGGTTGAAAACAGACGCAAGTGATAATTAATTCATAGTTAGGAAAACAGGACAACGTCTGCCAGGAAAGCTAGTATTTGATAAATAACATAAATTAATTTCTGATAAAAATATGAATACCGTTTTGTTTGCCGATTCCGGTTGTCACAGTATTTTGTAGGTTGTCACGGTGATTTATTGTAAAAACGGAATATAATGCAGTTGCAGTTAAGAAGTAAATATAAAAAGTACTTAATTTGAGACGGGACAAAGTTAAGAGGTTTGCTAGTATTTAAAAAAAAATGTGCAACTTCAAACTTTTATTAAGAGATCACTTTCTCGCCCACCATTATAGATCCAGTCAAGGGCACTTGATGTGATCAAGATGCCATTGGTGTGGTAAACATAAGTCGCAAATTTTATTTTATATATGTACCAAGTATTTTTTTTTATCTGTTTGAAAACAATATCCATAATTTGGTTATGTATGATCGAATGTAACTATTTTACTGTATAAAATAAATTTACATAATTCACTTTGTACCTTATGTTCTACTTTACCGGCATCTCAGATAAAGGTTTAAAGTTTCACATTTTTATTAAAATTCAATAAAATTGAAATGAAGAACACAAAAATTCACACCCGACCTGTTTGGGAACATGCAACCTATTCCTCAATCACAATAAAATAAACTGAAAATTGAGATATAAGCAATTTTATCAGAAAACTCGAAAGATAACCGGAAATATTATTATTAAGAGAACACTTACCCGAACATTAAATGCTTCTTGCTCCATGAGCCATAAATTGTTGCCGAGTGTAACATCTGCTCGCTCCATGAGAAACTTGTGTCCGCTTTTTACCAGTGCTCCTTGCCTCTTCAACAACGACCACTGAAGACTTACAATAACAATTTATATAAATAAAGTAAAAAGTAGCTCCAACGGATTTATTTGCTGTAGAACACCCGACTCTAAGCGTTATTATTATATGACTTGATATCCAATGTTTCAACCTTATATTACTCTGATGTAACATTACGATGTGTGTATATTTGAACTAAAAAACATTGGGATATTGGTTGAATTGACATAATATTATTATTGTCCAAAATAAGCTAGCTAGAGCATTGGGCTAGGTAGGTATGTATTCTTACAGAATTTCGGTCGATTTTTAAATGCGACAGAATATAATTTATTTGCATCAAAATCGCCCAGAAGATAACGGTTTTTTTATTAATTTCAAAATGTTATAATAATATATAATTATTTTTGTCAATACTGAATACCCACCCATTGGTAGTATATTCATGGGTGGACATTACTTTGCTTGATTTTAATTACTTTACATTTTCGAGTACCTCTATCCGTAACTGGTATTTCTTACATACGGTCACTTATATTGTCTTATAACTGTTAGGTTATTGTCAGGTTATATTGTATTTATTTTGTATAAGTATTATAACGTTACAATAGGGTATTTGACTAATTTCCAGAAACCGTTTTAAATTATTCTACGATACATTATAAGCACATTCTCTTTATATTTTCTGAAGATATGCCATATTTTATATGAAAATCATGTTTAAAGTTTAAATATCCAAAAACGCGCGTAAAACGCTGTCTTGTATAATGGCGCTGGTCACGTGGTGCATTTTACGTCACACTTCTGTATTGGTATGAGGTTGATGACTATCATTTACCATGGGGTGACGTCACCTTGACGTCACGGGGACCACAACTAATCACAAGGCGTTTTCATCGGTGACTAGTTCCATAGAAATATTTGGATTTTTATTACGTGTTTTTATAAAAAATAAGCGTATTTAAGTTGTAAAATAAAAGAAATAAGCTTTCTTGGACCATTTTCAAACAGGATGACCACAATCTGTATCTTATTTTTCATAGTGTCAAATACCCTATAAATGGTCAGTCTAGTACTGTCAGCTACCTACTCAAACTATCAGCTGTATTTTATTTCACTCTCAATATTACTTTGTCGTTTTGGCTTTCCTATAATAACAAACGTACACTCGTGTTCTTTTTGTATTCATAAACAGGCATCTGTTTTTTTTTACTTAATTTCGATTATAATAATACTATTTTCAAGCAGGTGTAATAACAGTTGTTGTTTTTTTTTATATATTTCAAAAGATAAATTATTTTTTCTCAAAATACCAAAAACAAAAAAGGTCCATTTTGATATTACACTACATACTCATTGTATGAAAGTGTCCTAACTGAGCAGAAGGACAGACGTAAATTCGATCGTCCGATCGGTGCCTTGGTTGAAATGATCACGCGTCGCTTGTATTGCTGTTGTATCGATAATTAATACAACACCTACTTGCCAAAAGTTTTTACTTATTAACATTCATATTTATTTGTTTGCGTTGTCAAGGAAAGTAGACGCGCGATCATGCGATGGCAGTTACGACACACAAATTTTCATCGTACGATCACAACATTGTTAATGCTTTCATGCGATCATCGCAATCGCACGATCGTGCGTTCATGCGACCAGCTGGAACAGGGCCTAAGCCTCAAACAATACAGTCTGACTTTAACTGAAATAATTAGTATAAGTAGAATGACGTGAGAGAAGTGTAAAAATTTGGCATTGAAATTTGAAAGAAATCTCGTCTACTTACAGGTATTTTTTAATTTCGGATACAATAATAATTATTGCCTTTTAATACAAGTAAAATCACCACAATAATCTTATAACAGTTAATTTGATTTGATTAAAAAACAGTGTGTCAACATTGTGGTTATGTATAGTAACAGAGGTTCCCAATCAATTTTGATTTACAGCTCCCTTAAAACATCAGATTTTACCGCGGTTCCCTTCATAAGTAACTAATTACAGCAGTTTTTTTTCAAAATATATTACTTTCTTGAGGAATTGGAAAATTATCATTTATCGCGACTCCCTCGCGACTTCCTAAGGAGCCGTGGTGCACAGTTTTGGAATCACTGTCCTAGACCCTAGATGACAGATTTCAGTAGCTACTAGCAATCGCGAGTTGGTTCCCAAGAAGGTCTAGGAATTTCAATGTAGCTATATTTTCAGATTACGTTTCTATCTGGTATTGAATCCCGTCCCCATGAGGTTGATCCTAAAGGGCTTTCAGCTACTGTCGTAATTCAAAACTTTAAATCGTTTGAATTACTATACTATTGAAATAAAATCATATTATCAATAGAAAGTTTATTACTTAAACTTTCCGTCAACCACTAAAGTTTTCGGGTGTGTTGTCGTATCACATGACTGTATGAGTGGGTAGCGCTCCTTATAAGGAGACCATTGAATACGGGTCTGTGATTGGTTCATTAATATGTTCCGGTTTGGGTAAATTCATTTTTTATAAGACAAATTGACTGTTGGAACAGTCCACTTTCAAAAACTACCCTCGGCTGATGCAACAACACCGCACTACCCGCGTCTCCTTCATAAAGAATACATATATCCCCTCTCACCTGGACGGGCAAGTATTCAATCACTACAAGCCTCTAGCCGCGGACGAGAGACCGCCGGTCTCTAGGCGTCGTTGCCGCGCAAATCTTATTAACATCAAATGTCGTGAATTGTATTCGGGATTACGTAAATTATTGGTATCATTTATTTAAATTAATGATTACAGTTTCAAACAGTGATCTCCCGATTTGTTTATTTGTGCTTCAGATCAAAAACTACGTTTGTGTTGCATCTCCCGCGCAATATTCGTATCGCTTGTGCAAACTTCATAATTAAAAATAACCTTACAAAGTGCTGATACAGTGAAAGGACAGAAAACAATTGTAACTTAATAATAATAATAGCCATAATAACTAAATCACAAAAATAATCACTAAAAACCTTATAAATAGTGTATGTATTTGTGTCATACTTTAATTGCTGTAACAATAAATGTGTTTATCCTGCAATAAAACGAACTATAATTCAAAGTGATCTGTGCTTTTGTATTTATCTCACAAACATTTGTTATAGAATCTCCTCTTCAAATCTCGGACTTCACAACCCTTGAGATAAAAATAAACCATTACATTGGTTTCCAGTGATAACAGTCTCATGCTACATAACAAAAGTAAATACATCTCTAAGAAAATCTCTTTAATTTCTGAGTTTGGTGAGCTAGCCAACTCCTTAAGACAATTGTGCTTCCTATTGTTTCTTATCAGAGGTGTTCTACCTCGGAGTGGACTGCTATAGACATCTTTCAATAAGTCTTCATAGAATTTCAAGTTGAGATAGGTGATTCGACGATAGACAAAGCAGCACCACGAGAGGAGAACCGAAGAAGAAGACCAGAAGGTAGGAATTAATCTTCGACAATTTGTCGCCCACCTGGGTGATTTTGGAAGAAGAGAAAACTTCCGACAGTTAAGAAGAAGTCCTCCGATAGTTTGGCTCCCACCTGTGGGGTGATCTGAGGAAGAACAAATCGTCTCCGACACTACATTGGTTATAAGTTTAAAAAATAATATATTAAGCATGCGTTATGTTTTTGTTTGGGTAGGCTGGAAGAGATCCTCCGGGATAGGTCCGCCCTTTGACTCTCGTGAATGGATTGTATCAGGACTGCATTTTTAATTTGTAGCATTAAAGCATTATTTATTTATATATGTTGGACGCACTTTGGATAGTTTGAGAAAAAAACAAATTTTATAATTTATTTTGGTCAAAAACCATTTAAAGCAAAACATGAAACATTATTTTTTAAACGTTTAAGTCTAAATGAAATGAAATTTGTTGTTTTTATTTTTTTTATAAAATGTCAGAAAAATTATATTAATGTTTGCCTTCACCAACTCAACGAAAGGTTTCATTGTTTGGAGTTATTCTTAATTGTTGTTTTGAGAAAGAAGCAGTTTTATTATTTTGCTTAGCATTGTCAACCAGCAAATCGTACAAAAAGCATTGTATGTATAAGTCGGTATAATTATTTACGATTGCGGGTAGGTAGGAACAACCCCACTGCTATACCGGAAGTTCAACACCTCGCGGAAACTCTCTGAAACAACACTTCCGGTTTCCGTGGTCCACTAACCATCCCAGTTTCTATATTGTTTTGAATCTGCGTACATCATGATTTATTGAATTTTTTTTATTCAATACAATGTTTATATTATAAGAACAGTTTTAAGACCTTTTATTGCAGGATTTCATTTTCCTTCGTTTTGAATGAATTGGATTTTGTTTACTTAAGTACATTATTTTTTTTTACCTTACCCATCACTTCGTGTCCCGTAAGGGGAAGGCAGAGAGAAGGACCTCCACTGTTTTCTATCCAAGCATACTTCTTTCGCTTCTTCCACCGACATAACGTTTCTCATACACCCTCTCCTATTTCTCTTACTTCTTACATGGCCTTCTGTCGTGTCTCTTAAACGACCCGACGATGTTGAGTATTTAATTGTACCTACCTATATAGTATATCTGCTCCTGCGCTGGTTTTAGTTTGCTTAAATGTCTACCTATACACCTTTCTTCATAGTCGTCCCCGTTTTCATGGTAACATGTCAGTAAACAAGCCCGCTCCTCGACTGGAAGCCCCCTGGTGTATTCATGTCCAATCACTGGTCATGTTAATACTCTGGCCCTTTTGATAAATATGCATACCTTTGCACTACTCGCGCGCGTAGGCTATCCCCGCCCCTAGACTTCGGATCCATTCCATTACGTCCTGTACAAGCACTCTGGATTTACGAACTCTACTAGCAGGACGCGCTCCTGTCGTTACGACCGTATGTCGAATTTGTTATAATCGAGAAATTATAATTGAATCTTCGGTTGAATAAATCTATAAGAACAGTGATGTAATTAATTAGTGAGCCGTGATATGTGCTTTATAATAACATTAATAATCAATTTTTATTCTCACTTAATAAGTGCTGGCGTGGGTCGTGTTTCCCGCCATATTGTTTTTGTTCCTGCTCTTTTGATTGAACCGTTAAGAAATACGAATTGAAATTCAACCGAACTCATAAACATCTTGTTCCGCACCTGTGACTCCTGTTTTCATTGTTCAGACCATTCAAAAGTGAACTACTAATATTATACATAAACTATCCTTGTGCCGAAGGCAAGTTCATCTCGAATCTTACTAAACTTTTTCAACATCGATACCAGCCGCTCCCAGAGCCGTTGCTTGTCTTGGACAAGCAAAGTAAAGGATTACTTTACCGTCTACATGATGCCTACTCCGTTTCGAACCTGATGACCGCCTCCTTCTCTTCGTGTCTGGGCCCGAGCTTTGAACCCTTCGAAATCTACTACACGGCGACCAGACGTAAGACTACATCTATCTTGAAGACCACCTTTTCGTCAGGAATCTATCACGACGTACATACATACTATCGTTCCATAAAAGGCAGACACATCACCTGGAAATCTTCTCATCACATCAACCAAATTCATGTCATGTAAGCAACTATTTTATATCGAATTTTATTGTCTTTTTTACATTTAGTACAGAAGTAATGTTCCTATGAATGTACCCCTTGTCAATCAAAATCCAGAATAATATAATGATTGTGTGTAACATAACATTTAGCTTTTTGATTTGATATCGCCTATATTTTCCATTCCACATTTCAAGTACCTACTGAATGCCTAATAATGAAAGATTGCATCATCTTAACCTCTACACCAAGCACCTAGATGACTACTTATACATAAGAACGATCCGACCAGGATCTGCAAATCTATATATAAAACTTAGAAGAGTCCGAGTGACCACACACTTTACTATCTATTGCAATATTATAATATATCATTGGACATAAGAGTATATCACAGCAACCCCTCTCGGTTGTTTGTATTTTCCTCTCCCTACTGGACACCCTGAAGATCATAAAGGAAGATACTAATCTCTCCTATTTATTAAAAAGTCTCCGCTCATTAAGAGTCCTATTCTTTCACATAGAGAAGCTAGCCAGGCAGAAGTATAAACACAACAGAAGTAAGTATATTTGTACAGTTTTTCCTTCCGAGGACTAATCTGATTTTCCCCTCTTTTCTCCTTTTTCTTTTTTTTATTAACCAAATGCTGTTGTCCCCAAAAAGGACACGGCATTTATGGCGCCCAAGCTGTGGGACTCGATTTATGGCGAGCCAACGTGGAGCTCGATTTTTGTCGCAGCCAAGCTGTGGAGCTCGATATTGTTTCACGGATGCCATAGCATTCATGGCACCCTTTCAATTAAAAGTTTCCGTTTGAAATTCCTTGCCCACTTTTGTCCAGTATTGTCCACATCCATTGCAATAGATAGGTGGATAACTTCTATTAATTTTCAAATGGTGATTTGGTATATGATGAGATCTAAGGTGCAAGGTGGATGGAGATTTGGTGATTTAATATTGTAAAACATTTCAGAAAATATTGTATAATTGTTCAGATCCAATATTGAAAGAAAAAATAATTTAACAAAAAATTTTCTCTTTTGCACATCGCGAATCGTACACGGACGTTTCCGCTAGTATTCAACCACTCGTATTTGTGTGTGTTTGTGTATGTGTAGCGCGACGCTGGGCCGCTTTCTCTCCACGTGCAGGAATAAACCTGCATAAAGAAAAAATAATAATAATAGCCAACGGACACTCTTACCTTGAGATTTTGCACAGGAAACCGCGGTACCTACCTATACTTCGCGTCAGGGTATTTTTCTGATATACGTATGAGTTTGTCTGTGTGTGTGTAGCGGCAGTAGATTATTGTTCTACCTCGGCAGGAAATGCGACGTCGGAAATATTATGTATATACTTACTTAGCATCCAGTCTACTTATATAATATGGATATATTTGTTTTGTTCGCGACACGAGGCGAGGTCAAATCACATACCTGCATACTTAGAAAAAATATAACTCAATATTTCGTATGCCGAATTTTTGCAATATTCAATCCTTTTTCTCCGTGATTAAATTCATTTTATTTCTCGATTATAATCTTTACGCTTGTTAATGGAGATTAAAATATGGAGCGTTTGTCCATGTACACAGTTCTGTGGAGACTATAAGCGAACGCGTTCATAGTTTTTCTCTTCTTCTTTTTCCCTCCCGTAGAATTTTCATATTGTTCAATATGGATTTCTCACTGTATGGACCGATCCCCAATATTGAGCGAGCGAATAGCGCAAGTCTAGCCAAACAACTTCGCGAAAGAGGAATTCGTCCAGCCAGAGCTTTACAATCACTCCGTGCGCAAGCTCGTAACTTTAATGCCAATTTAAATCTTGCCCAATCGCCGTCAGTAGTAAGCACCCCTAGACGAATGCCAAATTACGAAAATTTAGCTGAAGCCCCAGAGTTGACCGCAATTCCTGAGAATAGAATTTGCCAACAGATTTCCTTGCCACCTTTAGCTCATAACCAAGTACAAGAAAACTTCATTCCTTGCCCGCCCAATACTGTTTACGTTGTTCGAGACCAGTCATGTAGTGTAGCAAATTGGAGAATTACTTTTGACGGTTCTTCCGGTTCGAATGTTAGAAGCTTTTTGACAAGAATTGACGAGCTTTGCGAGTCTAGACGCTTCCCCAAAAACGAACTTCCCAGAGTTTTTACCGAACTATTGAGTGGAGAAGCCTTGACGTGGTTCCGTCAGTCGTGTCGGAACGTTTCGGATTGGAATTCCTTAAGAAAACTATTGATTGACAGATTTGACGACCCCTCGAGACAGTGGCATCGTAAACTCTCCATTGTAAATCTAAAACAAGGAACTAATGAGCCCGCTTCCTCTTATATTGGACGCGTCTTATACGAGAACGAAACTTTAAACAATCCCTTTCTCCCAGTTGATATTCTAACTACATTGCGCCAGGGTCTATTACCGAAATATTCCCCTGCTGTTTTGGCAGCTGGATCAGATACCATAGAAGGTTTAGAAAGGGCTTGTAGAGAATTTGATCTTATTTATGGTACTACTTCACGTTCCCCCGTTACGGCTAACAAACCATTTTACCGAGCAAGACGAAACACCGCGGTCGGAATCGTTTCTTCTACCAAGAACACTGCTAAACAGGATTCTGTTTGTTATAAATGTGGCAGGAAGGGTCATTTCCAAAGAGACTGTTATGGTCGCGTCCCCTCGACTCGCCCCTCCGCTGTTATTCCCCGTAACACCTCAAATCCTCCGGTGGTAGTGGATGTCTCTCGTCCTCCGCCCAATGATTCCAAATCTGCTAACAAACCAAGAGATTCCACATCAAAGATATAATAAAAACTAATTAGGAAACCCCTGTTTTATTGATCTCTCAGTTGAGGATCAATCGATCGTCTGTAACGTATTTTGTATGTAGTATATAGGTATAAAGCAAATATATTAGTTAATTTTTTCGATAGCGATGACGTTGAAGTGCAAAAGAGAGAATAATACATTGTCTTTTATTAGGCTAATACATATTGCCTAAATTATGGTCATCGCTACCTACTATGTATATATTATTATTATTATGATATTTCTATGTGTGTGTATATAAATGTATCACACTCATAAGTATGTGTTTCCATTAGGGTATATTGTTCAATGGAAAGAGAACCTGTGTTTCACCATCTGTTCATATTATTTAATTTCAATTTTTTCTATGTACCTTTTTATGTTTTCCGTCGACTTAGTATGATCAAGTTTGTATGTATGTTTATAGAATGTTTGCGAATGAATGACGTATGCCTTAGGCCGGCCTATGATTGGAAATAGAATAAATGTAGCAATGAGTGAAGTCGATCGAAGCATATATTTTTAAACTTATAATTAATTGCCTTGTGGAAAGCCCACGTTCTCTTTCCTAACGTCCGTCAAAAGACTGTAATACTGTAAGTACTAAATAAGCTGTAATTATTATTCTAGTTGAAATCCTGTATCTAATAAATAGATAAGTATGATTCGATAAGTTGTGTATTGGTCAAAGGTTCTTCCCAGATTCTAAACCTGACCATACATTGTAACCATAGTACAAGAATCAAATAACAATTGTAGTTTAAATGAGAATCTGGGTGGCGTCTAATTAAATTAATTTTTTTTGTATAATGTCTCATAGTCAAGCCGAATTAAAAAAAAATAGAATATTAACAAATATAAAATGTTGAAAACTGCTGTTTGTAATATTCCATGCTCCGTGTACCTACCTAGGTATATTGTATATTCTATGCTTACTGTGCCGAATATAGATTCAATAGGAGGTCATTAACTTACCTCACGGACGACCTTCGTCGCTTGTATCTAGGTCAAGGTATGACCGACTGTAAATATTCCGATGATGTTACGAATACTTTTGTTACCAACTAATATTCTTAGTTATTGAATATATAAAATGTTTCTTGATATATGCTGTGTTAAATTGAGCTCTTTTAAGATAATTAGTTTATAAAAAGCATATTTTAATTTCCATGGAAACTAGAAATAGTCATTGTGTTTATTATTACTGTTTATGTTATGTCATTTATTTTTTTTTGTTTGTGCGAATGGATATCTGATCAATATCATTCGTACGGTGGAATTTTATTCCACGGACCAACGTTGAGTCGTTAGGTCACCGACTGTGAAGTCATGTTTTGTAAACCTGGTCTTTTTGAATTCTACATTCAAAAGGGTCACACGCTATGCGTGATGCTGTACGTTCTGCATGACAGAACTGGAAATAGATCTCTATGTCAACAGGAGACTAGCCTTATTGCCATGACCTCTCCGTTGTCAAATCTATGAGATACTCCAACGTTAAATTTATTTTTGTGTATCTTGTTCAGTTACTTTCGGTAACTATTTATGTAATTGCCATCACTGGACCTGTATACCTTAGAGTCATTTTATTTTGTAAACCTGTAACCTTTTAAGTGTATGTATGTGTTGCGCAACCCATAATGTGCGCTCTGCGCTCAGCTGTGATTGTATCTATGAATATGATCTGGATGTACCTCTTTACATCTCAATGTGTACTATAATCATTATTATGTCCATATTGATTGTATCTATATGAGGTCTCCAAACTAAAATTTCCTCTATTGTTTATTTGTTTGGCCGTGTTATCGGAAATCACGTGAAACGTGCTTCCCCTGTGCTGAGCACATAAATTGATGTTATGTATTTTATAGTTTAATTATATATTGTAAAAATGTTGTAATATTTTTGTTTGTATCCCGTCTGTCATCTGACCCGAAATTGTCGTCTTCAGCAATCGCAGAAGCACTGAACTCGTGATCTCCCGATTTGTTTATTTGTGCTTCAGATCAAAAACTACGTTTGTGTTGCATCTCCCGCGCAATATTCGTATCGCTTGTGCAAACTTCATAATTAAAAATAACCTTACAAAGTGCTGATACAGTGAAAGGACAGAAAACAATTGTAACTTAATAATAATAATAGCCATAATAACTAAATCACAAAAATAATCACTAAAAACCTTATAAATAGTGTATGTATTTGTGTCATACTTTAATTGCTGTAACAATAAATGTGTTTATCCTGCAATAAAACGAACTATAATTCAAAGTGATCTGTGCTTTTGTATTTATCTCACAAACATTTGTTATAGAATCTCCTCTTCAAATCTCGGACTTCACAACCCTTGAGATAAAAATAAACCATTACATTGGTTTCCAGTGATAACAGTCTCATGCTACATAACAAAAGTAAATACATCTCTAAGAAAATCTCTTTAATTTCTGAGTTTGGTGAGCTAGCCAACTCCTTAAGACAATTGTGCTTCCTATTGTTTCTTATCAGAGGTGTTCTACCTCGGAGTGGACTGCTATAGACATCTTTCAATAAGTCTTCATAGAATTTCAAGTTGAGATAGGTGATTCGACGATAGACAAAGCAGCACCACGAGAGGAGAACCGAAGAAGAAGACCAGAAGGTAGGAATTAATCTTCGACAATTTGTCGCCCACCTGGGTGATTTTGGAAGAAGAGAAAACTTCCGACAGTTAAGAAGAAGTCCTCCGATAGTTTGGCTCCCACCTGTGGGGTGATCTGAGGAAGAACAAATCGTCTCCGACACTACATTGGTTATAAGTTTAAAAAATAATATATTAAGCATGCGTTATGTTTTTGTTTGGGTAGGCTGGAAGAGATCCTCCGGGATAGGTCCGCCCTTTGACTCTCGTGAATGGATTGTATCAGGACTGCATTTTTAATTTGTAGCATTAAAGCATTATTTATTTATATATGTTGGACGCACTTTGGATAGTTTGAGAAAAAAACAAATTTTATAATTTATTTTGGTCAAAAACCATTTAAAGCAAAACATGAAACATTATTTTTTAAACGTTTAAGTCTAAATGAAATGAAATTTGTTGTTTTTATTTTTTTTATAAAATGTCAGAAAAATTATATTAATGTTTGCCTTCACCAACTCAACGAAAGGTTTCATTGTTTGGAGTTATTCTTAATTGTTGTTTTGAGAAAGAAGCAGTTTTATTATTTTGCTTAGCATTGTCAACCAGCAAATCGTACAAAAAGCATTGTATGTATAAGTCGGTATAATTATTTACGATTGCGGGTAGGTAGGAACAACCCCACTGCTATACCGGAAGTTCAACACCTCGCGGAAACTCTCTGAAACAACACTTCCGGTTTCCGTGGTCCACTAACCATCCCAGTTTCTATATTGTTTTGAATCTGCGTACATCATGATTTATTGAATTTTTTTTATTCAATACAATGTTTATATTATAAGAACAGTTTTAAGACCTTTTATTGCAGGATTTCATTTTCCTTCGTTTTGAATGAATTGGATTTTGTTTACTTAAGTACATTATTTTTTTTTACCTTACCCATCACTTCGTGTCCCGTAAGGGGAAGGCAGAGAGAAGGACCTCCACTGTTTTCTATCCAAGCATACTTCTTTCGCTTCTTCCACCGACATAACGTTTCTCATACACCCTCTCCTATTTCTCTTACTTCTTACATGGCCTTCTGTCGTGTCTCTTAAACGACCCGACGATGTTGAGTATTTAATTGTACCTACCTATATAGTATATCTGCTCCTGCGCTGGTTTTAGTTTGCTTAAATGTCTACCTATACACCTTTCTTCATAGTCGTCCCCGTTTTCATGGTAACATGTCAGTAAACAAGCCCGCTCCTCGACTGGAAGCCCCCTGGTGTATTCATGTCCAATCACTGGTCATGTTAATACTCTGGCCCTTTTGATAAATATGCATACCTTTGCACTACTCGCGCGCGTAGGCTATCCCCGCCCCTAGACTTCGGATCCATTCCATTACGTCCTGTACAAGCACTCTGGATTTACGAACTCTACTAGCAGGACGCGCTCCTGTCGTTACGACCGTATGTCGAATTTGTTATAATCGAGAAATTATAATTGAATCTTCGGTTGAATAAATCTATAAGAACAGTGATGTAATTAATTAGTGAGCCGTGATATGTGCTTTATAATAACATTAATAATCAATTTTTATTCTCACTTAATAAGTGCTGGCGTGGGTCGTGTTTCCCGCCATATTGTTTTTGTTCCTGCTCTTTTGATTGAACCGTTAAGAAATACGAATTGAAATTCAACCGAACTCATAAACATCTTGTTCCGCACCTGTGACTCCTGTTTTCATTGTTCAGACCATTCAAAAGTGAACTACTAATATTATACATAAACTATCCTTGTGCCGAAGGCAAGTTCATCTCGAATCTTACTAAACTTTTTCAACATCGATACCAGCCGCTCCCAGAGCCGTTGCTTGTCTTGGACAAGCAAAGTAAAGGATTACTTTACCGTCTACATGATGCCTACTCCGTTTCGAACCTGATGACCGCCTCCTTCTCTTCGTGTCTGGGCCCGAGCTTTGAACCCTTCGAAATCTACTACACGGCGACCAGACGTAAGACTACATCTATCTTGAAGACCACCTTTTCGTCAGGAATCTATCACGACGTACATACATACTATCGTTCCATAAAAGGCAGACACATCACCTGGAAATCTTCTCATCACATCAACCAAATTCATGTCATGTAAGCAACTATTTTATATCGAATTTTATTGTCTTTTTTACATTTAGTACAGAAGTAATGTTCCTATGAATGTACCCCTTGTCAATCAAAATCCAGAATAATATAATGATTGTGTGTAACATAACATTTAGCTTTTTGATTTGATATCGCCTATATTTTCCATTCCACATTTCAAGTACCTACTGAATGCCTAATAATGAAAGATTGCATCATCTTAACCTCTACACCAAGCACCTAGATGACTACTTATACATAAGAACGATCCGACCAGGATCTGCAAATCTATATATAAAACTTAGAAGAGTCCGAGTGACCACACACTTTACTATCTATTGCAATATTATAATATATCATTGGACATAAGAGTATATCACAGCAACCCCTCTCGGTTGTTTGTATTTTCCTCTCCCTACTGGACACCCTGAAGATCATAAAGGAAGATACTAATCTCTCCTATTTATTAAAAAGTCTCCGCTCATTAAGAGTCCTATTCTTTCACATAGAGAAGCTAGCCAGGCAGAAGTATAAACACAACAGAAGTAAGTATATTTGTACAGTTTTTCCTTCCGAGGACTAATCTGATTTTCCCCTCTTTTCTCCTTTTTCTTTTTTTTATTAACCAAATGCTGTTGTCCCCAAAAAGGACACGGCACTTCCTTGAGGACGGAATCGATGTGTTCGATCCACGTCATTCTAGGTCGGCCACGCTTTCTTACACCTTTCTTTTCAGCCTTATGAATTCTCTTTGTCATTCTGTTTGCAGCCATTCTTTCCACATGCCCAAACAGTCTCAACTAATTAAATTTCGACTTTGTAACAACACTTACTTCCATACCACATTCCTTCCTAATATTTTCATTCCTTTCCATATTCCATAAAGTTTTTCCACATATTCTTCGTAGAGATTGATCTCTACTGCATTTGCACTACATCTTCTTTTTTCGTCCATGGCCACGTTTCACAATCATTCATCATCGATAGTAACAGGATGGCTTTATGCGCTTGTTTCTTTGCTTGTAGTGAGACGTTGTTGTTCCTCATTATAGGTCTTAGTGCACCGCCCACCCTGCAACCAGCAACGTTGATAAGCGTGCTCGAGGTCTATGGGAGGAATTAGCCACCGAAAGAGGGCCTTCCATGTCAAACGAACCTTGTTGCCAAAATTCAGGCAAAAATAAAACTCCGAAGGTCCGAGACTGACCCAATTTCGATGCGACCTCACGCCTCGAGCAGGTACCAAAAAGGGGCCAAAATTCAGATATAGTGTGTATACACAAATGAAAAAGGTTCCTGATGGTGTACATACTACAGGGGATGAAAGCTATCTTTAAACTATCTAACTCTTGACTCTAAATACCAAAACGTACTTCCAGCAGAGACTCAAAATAGTACAGGATTTTTACTACGCGGAAAATATGCCACGACTAGCTACAGTCAAACAACGCAATCCTGCCTATTAACAATTTTACTGTACATCTCGCATATATTTACTGATTATCGATCTCTGTATCAAAATAACTGTTCAATCACTTTACCGCCGAACTAATTAACCTTCTAGTCGAATTACCGCGGGCTGTTCATGAGACCGCAAGTTTTCCTCATTAGGTTTCCAAGTGGCTCACCATCTTGGGCTTGTGCACTGCTTTTTCGAAGGGAACTTCCTAAGCTGAGCTGAAAAGCGTCCAATGCAGTCAACCCATTCTCCTGGAGAATCATATGAGGTACATCTTCTGTCCACAGCCCTCCTGACATACTACATAATATTATTATACGGGCTTCGTAACTTTAACTTCAATAGATTTACACCGGCGGCGCGGACTATAAAAAGCTCAGAATATCATAATATCGCGACCGAATATTCATAACAAAATAATTACTCTCTCGGGGAACACAGCGATGTGCCTACTTTTACAAATGAAAATTCTACACTAAGCTTACTAGAAGGTTCTAAATATGAAATTCCTAACCGGATTCAAAAATAAACATTAAAGATAGGTCACATCACTGGTATTGGAATATGGGGTAACCCGCGAATGATAGATAACAATTATCGACGTGCTGCAATACAATAATCCAGTCCTGGGTAGCTGCCAGCGACGGAACAAAATACACTCTAATAAAAATGTGATTACTCACCCTAAATTCAGCATACCATCAAAATCAAAGCACAAAAAGAAAATAAACACGTCACATTCACACATATGATGTATGGTGTATCACTTGTTCCCTCTCCACCTCGAACCTCGCCACCCGCCGGATCGGGAATCTTCCAGAATAATGACCATAATTAAACGGAAGGTTTAATAAACAATCGCGGGACTCTAAATATGTGACACACCATAGCTCAATCGCCAAACACTTCCAAATTACTACAGAAACTATAAAACGCGACGGGAATTATAAATTGATTAACAAGGAAACAAAATTGCGATAAACTATGAAGATATGTTTTCTGAACGAGACCTGATATTGATGAACTGAAGTCAAAAAAAAATCAAAGCATTCATCTCAAAACAGGAGAATTTGCCTTCTATACTAATCGCTGTAAACAATAAAAATTATAATGGTTTCCTGGACATACATTCAGTGCGTAAAAATACCAAACTTTCTAATCCGCCATAAACAAATAAGCACTGTTTGTTTATGGCGGATTAGCTCACCTTATCAATCAGTCTCTTTCCACATATCCTACGCAGTGATCTCATTTCCACAGCATTTATTCCAACTTCCAGATTTTTCATCCATGTCCATGTTTCACTCCCATACATCATGGATGGTGACAGCTGATGCGGATTGCATTGTGCATCAGCTGTTTGGATTTAAGAGATACGTTCTTATCTCTATTAAGACCTCTAAGGACCATGACGGTGCAACAGCCAGTTTCCTTCTTTCAATCTCCTTTTCACACCTTCCATCTCTGCTAAATAGACTACCTAAATAAACATACTCATCCACTTGTACCAAGTTCTCATCATTCACATTCACACAACATTGCGTTCTTAAATCTTCTCTTTCAACAAACAAGCACCTTTGTCTTATTGACATTCATCTTAAGACCATTCATTTCACAATTTTGATACACACGCGTCACAAGCTCTTGCAAATCACGTTCGCTTTCAGCCATCAATACTAGGTCGTCTGCATACATCAGAGCGCATACATTCATCCCATTCAGATCTACACCCACTGTACTTTTTTATATCACGCACGCAAAAATAAAAAAATAGATTGAACAGCCAAGGTGACATCACGCATCCTTGTTTCACCCTTCTCGTAAGACGGAACTCTCGTGACAGATGAGTATTCACCTTGACACAAGCAGAACTATCAGAGTAAAGGGAAGCAACAGCGCGTATCAGTTGTCTATCCACTCCATAAAAATGACAAAACCTCCCACAATATCTTTCGGTCGACTCTATCATACGCTTTCTCCAAGTCTACGAAAGCACAGAAAAGCTTTTGATGTTTGTTCAATAGCTTCTCTGTTACCATTCGCAGAGAGAAAATTTGGTCCGCACATTCTCTTCCATTCATAAAAGCACCTTGCGCATCCCAGACCTTACATTCAGTCACATTCCTCATTCTATCTATTAAGATCCTACCATAAATTTTGCCTACAGCGCTCAGCAAGCTAATGGCTCGATAACTGCCGCAGTCCAGCTTTAGAAACAGAAAGAAAAACTAGGATAGCTAGTGTTTCAAATTATGAGCATTAACTCGCCTAAGACCGCACATGTTATTGTTATTGCTTTGTTTATTTGTATTTTTAAAATCAAAGTCAGATAGTTCAACCAAATGAATGCCAATATACCATACCGTCCTGACTTCTCGTGTTGTATTTTAAAATTGGAACGCTTAGTAAAATTCTTGACAGAAATCTGTTCCTTTCCGCCATAGATGGATGAGGCCGAAAAAATTATTTGAAACAAAAAATATTCTTTATCGTTTTAAATTAATATTGTGTCAAAATTGTATGTTGTACAAATATCTCTCGAACCCAAAATAATATTGTTTGTATTGAATTACGAAAATATTTCGATTGACGAATCAATATTTCAAACCAAAAGTACGTTTCTATCATTCGGATGAACAAAGAGCAGACGTGCATGAAAAGCGTTGCAAATTGTATCTAGCGGTTTTTAATTCATCAAGTTATCGTTCGAGTATGTAGAATGGAACAATGATTTATTACGTTTGGATATCAAAAAGCTTTCGACGAAATTCAAAAAATAAACTTGAAAACAAAAAACCGCAGCAGCAGCAAACAATACGATATTGTTTTCTATTACATTAGTTTATTGAACATTCAAGAGTAGCATCGGCGGTGAATTTCAGGTTCGACAAACACATTCTTTCACCAGTCGAGCACTAGAAAACGGTTCAACGAAGAGACTTACTAGCGAAATAGAATAAAATAAGTTTGCGCTCTATGCACCCAGCCGAACATCACGACATGCGCTATTCCCGTAACTTTGTATTTTGATAGATTACTGTATATTGAAACCAGAAACAATGAAAAAAACAACGTTGCGGTTTTTATTTCAGATTGCAAAGACATGCGGAGTTTCAGTAGGTACCTGCTATTAGTCTATGTATTAATACGTGACGGAAAAACTTTGTGACCATTTTTACGAAAATAGCATGGACGAAGGAGTATGCAATTTCGCAGATTTATAGTTTATATAGAGAAGGGGTGGCGAATGCTAATAAATTTATTAAATTATTTTACATAAATTTTTCGTTAACTATTTATTTTACAAAACAAAAATCATTCTTAAAAAAGGCAAAAATGAGTTTTATTGTGTAAAATAGAAAACTGAGGATGTCATTGCAGCCGAGCAGGATTGAACGAGGTGGAGGGCTCTCGTCGCCTCCCTATGCTCCTAAGTGGGGTCGCAAAGAGAGTACGGTTATATTAATGATGACATATAAAACAAAATATGTAAAGTATTTCTTCAATAAAATGAATCTAGACTCTGCCAAAGTGAACGCAAATACACTCTTAACATAATTCAAATAGGGATATCTTGTGCTACATTCATGAAAGATGAAGATGGTCGCAGAGAACATCGAACCTACGGCTTTCAGCACAAGAACCGGCGGGTGAACTGAACTATCGACCACTTATTTCGCACCAATTCATTATTTTTAAGGAATTGGTATATAAAAAAAGAATTTCAAGGCTTATATTTTTTCTAATTTTATTTGATTCGATATCTGTGGGGCTAGTACGAGTTATATCGAAAGCTATTTGCACGCTAATAAGCACTTTTTAGCGTGCAATATGAAGTGTTCAACGTTTAACCATTCGATCATTTTGTATGGAAACTCCTTTCGATGATCTTTTCGATATTCGATCATCGAAAACTTATACTAGTGCTACCTGATTTCGTTTCATTCAATTGAACGCATTAGGTCAAAATCATATTTTATACGATGTTCGATTAACAATCAGATGAAATAACATTATTGTCAACAGAGTTCCAGCGTCACATCTTCATTCTGAAATAAGCAGGTGTCCAGTAATTCAGGACACAAAATAATCATCAAATTTAAAAAGTATGCTATGCAACAGAAAAAAGTTCAGAAATTCTCGTAGTTTATTGAGAGATCCTTCCGAATAAAAGTCCGAAAACAATCAGGACAAGCTTTACGAGTCCACACTTGGCCTTATTGTTAATGTACTTTGGATAAAAAGCGTTGATATTTGATAAGCTCATACTCATTACCGTCTTCTACTGTTATTTCGAAGGCTGGCTTAGTGTGATCACTTTACGTTAACAACGTTCGCCATTAGGTGGTAATGTTTGTCTCCGAAACTCCTAATCATGAGAATTCTCAACATGTTCAACATGTCGAAAAATCTCATGTATGCAACAAGTAGAAATTTAAAAATAAAATGAAAAATAGAGATAAAAGTTGGAAATTATTGAGAACAAGAAAGTAACCAAATTTAAAGACTGCGACTGCTATCGTGTATTTGGCGCCAGGATGTGACTATATCCATTTTTGTTAATGTCTCATATTTATTGGCTATTAGCTTTGTTGGTGCACAACGTTCTAATTATGTCTAGACATTGGAGATGAAACTGTTACACTTTTTTCCTAGAATTTGATGACAAACTGCTTAAAGACCAAAGACTAAATTATTATTTTGTTTATTTATTTATGATATCCATGCCCTAGGCCTTTTACATGTTATACATTACATAATGTCGTACAAAATTAGAAAAAAATACATAATATTACACCAATAATGGTTTTGTTTAAATATAAATTTTAGGGAATTGAATGAAATTGTACTTCCAAAAATAGTCAAGAAAAAAACACGATAGAATATCGAAGACAGCAATGTTTTTGTTGTACTGTGGCGGCCATGTTTTGCATGACGACATCATCTACTAATAGCGTCTCTCCATGATGTCGACATCCAGTAGCAGCCTGCCCCATCGTACAAAGCCGTACAGCTAACATTCACCACCAAGTTTGCTTACAGTCAACACGCAATTTCCGTCTCGCGACGCGCATCGCGGTGCGCCACACGGCGCCCGCTCAGTAGTATATTTTGCATTCCATTATAACATGTTACTTCTACAATAAAACTGATCAGACCTGCAAAACCTTCTATCTCACTCTACCTACTAACCACCATACCCATAGTGGTGACCACCAACGTGATATAAACACGCATTGACACGCAACCAACCTTCTGAAGCGCTGTCCTGCCGAAAGGATAGACCCCACGCCCAACATGGAAATTTAAAAAGTGGGTATACATACAGTAGAGTGTCTCACACCAAGTGAGAATTCAAACAGTGCTTACGACCGAGACAAATGAAAAAAACCCGACATAGCAGCCATCGCAACAGACTGGCCCACCCAGACGAAGTAACTAGCATCTGTACACCACGTCAAATGAAGACTAAACTTTCTACATTTCTTCGAGAACTAACAACAAGTACGAGCAAGAAAGGACATTCCAAAGTAAGAAACATTACTTAGTTGTCTCAAAGCTCAGCAACTTGCACATATCAACATGCTGTGAGTCATTCAACGAAGTCTTCAATGAATTTCACATTATTCGCCACGATATTTTTTCATCATATCAACATTTCTCAATGTTCAAACCGTCACACATATCTATCAGACTTGGACATTTTACTTGTCAATAGATAGTGACTAACATAGACAACAACAAAAAAGCATCCTCGCATCACCGCTGCAAAGGACTGCTTGCCTACGCCAGAAGAGACACTAGGTAGCAGCAAGGTTATTCTTCCTACTCTGGAACTTCAAATGACCATCGCTACTCAAGATCCTCATCAGCAAACGCCACTTTGAGCACGACGAACGACGTCACTCATTAAAATATGAATACTGCATCCCGAGTACACACGCTCTGGCATATTCATATGGCAGCACCCATTATTCTACGTGAATTACTGACTAGCAATATATAGTCAGCAACAGCAACCAGGATCAGCACTTCTTCACTGGCACAAACTCAAAATCTATGTAACGAACAAGAAGAAAGCAATCGTGCAAAAAATGACCCAGCAACAACTAACGCTTACGCTAGCAAAAAGCAAGCAACATCAGTTTCAACAGCAGAAACAGCTTACGAAAGTGCAATAAATCATATTAAAAAAAAAATCTTAACTTTCACAGTGCAGTGCAACAATTTTTTTTACATTCCGTTCTCACAGACATTTATGTGTTACATCGGCAATTTTTCATCAAGCTAAGACAATGTACCTTGACTCATCAATTTGTCGAAATGAATTGTTTACATCAGACATTCTTATATCTAATAATAATAAGCAAGTGTAATTGATTCTCAGAACACCGATAATTAACATTATTCTTCGGCGAGTTGCAACTTACAGTGGATATCAGAAATCCATCCGTGAATATTGTTGTTTTGTCTACAGTAATCATATTACAACACTTCGTAACAATCTTGCTATTGTATAATTAATACTTATTATTATTTTATCATTTTTGCATTATATAGATTACTCAAACAGTATTGAACAACTACGCTTGCTAACCATGGGTGTAAAACCTTTTGGTCGCGACTGACATAGATGACCAACATTTTTTTATAGAACCATTATTTGTACCAATCTTTTTCAATCGCATTAGACAGCAGATGACCTAATCGAGGATAACTTCCAGAAAACGACAGTTTCCACGCTGAACCTCATGACTCCGTCACTGGAAAGGGGGTGCTGTGCATGGCGGCCATGTTTTGCATGACGACATCATCCACCAATAGCGTCTCTCCATGATGTCGAAATCCAGTAGCAGCCTGCCACATCGTACAAAGCCGCACAACTATCAGTCACCATCAAGTCACCAACCAGTCTGCATACAGAGAACACGCGCCTTCTACCTCGCGACGCGCATCGCGGTGCGCCACCCGGCGCCCGCTCTTTAATATCTTCTTCATACATTATAATGTTACTTCTACAATAAAACCGATTCACCATACAAAACTTGTGCATTCTCACTCTACCATACCCATAGTGGTACCTGCCACAGTACAATAGAAATTTTGGAAAATTTGGGATTGAAATAATTTTGAAATCAGTCAAGATATAAAACAATACAACATTCACAAAGAACTTACATTTACAGATGAAACATCGAATTAAAACAGTATCCTTGAGCCAGTCAATGGCAGAAAGACAATAGGGACGTCAAACACAAAGATATAAACAGTCTCAACATTCAAAAATTATAGACTCAAGATACATTCAGTTAAGGTTCAAAACAGTCGGCAAGCTATGTTTGAAACAACATTAAAGGAGACCAGGAGAGAAATCTAAATGCAGTCCTTTAGAAAAACGTACAGAACGACAATTAATCCTAAATATAATTTTACACGGGTAGCCGTACTTAAAAAGTATTCAACACAAAAGATCCAATTATAAAGAAACATAGTTATCTCCGACTCAAATATATGTTCGAGTGATGTGGTGTGAAATGTTGTGCCTATTGAAGTTTTTTTCCAAGCGTTTTCGTGGATTTGAATCGTTCTCAGGGATACGGAAGAACAAACACGGCTCTAGCACTTCCATTTCATTCATACCTGCGACTGCGGGAGTAAATTTAGTGAAATCCTCACACTGAATTGAGACAAATGATGTCAATTTATTTGCTTTAGTACGCAGAAAAGTCTCGGCGCTAAGCCGTGAAACGTAACCAAGTTCTGCAGTTGAAATTGATTGAGTGAATTTCTAGGTAAAGCTGCGCAGGACCTACTCTTATTAAAGCGATGAAAAGCTTTTTTTTATATCGAATATACTAAACTTAATTTACTATCTCAACACACAAAATTAAACATTTCTTTCCTCGTTTGTTTTCAAAAACATTGTTAACACCACAAATTAATCTTTCTGGGGTGAAAAGCTAGTTCGCCTCCTCGTGGTTCACCCTGGGTAACGCTAAATGAACTTTACTAGCACTGCAGGTCGCCAGACAATTATTAACATCAATCTCCTGGCGTACATCACATCACAGAAAAGACAAAGAAAACAATGAATACAGAAGATACTGAATATTGGTACAAGAAACTACAAGCGATTACATCTGACGCTTATGATATATTTTAATATACAATATAATTATCTGCATTGTTTCTATCTGTAAACATTTTGTGATGTACATATGACCATACGATAAATAAAATAAATAAATAAATCTTTCTGTCAAAATATTTAATGAAAACAATACAACCTTCCAAAAGTCGTAGGATTGAAAACCAGAGATTATCTTCTTAAATTAATTATGAATCAAAACAATCATAAAAATATATTTATCTTATTCTTATATCATGACTTTTTATATAGTCATATCCTGGCGCCAAATACATGACAGCAGTCGCAGTCTTTAAATTTGTTTGCTCTCTTGTTCTCAATAATTTCCAACTTTTATCTCTTTATTTCATAAATTATTTAATATATTATACTTGTTGCATACATGAGATTTTTCGACATGTTGAACATGTTGAGAATTCTCATGATTAGGAGTTTCGGAGACAAACATTACCACCTAATGGCGAACGTTGCTAACGTAAAGTGATCACACTAAGCCAGCCTTCGAAATAACAGTAGAAGACGGTTGTAAGCCCGTAGTGGTTTGTTCCATTTAAAAATCGAACATCAGTAATGAATTGTTAGAGTTTATAGTTGTAAGATATTCGCTAATATTACACCGATTTGTTCAAATTTTAAATTTAGACCTCTGCGGGTTTTCCGTTACAGTTAAGGCTATTATTTTATGTCAACGACGTTCGCCTTTGGAAGGTCAATTTCTAACCCCCGACACTTAAGATTTTTCGAAATGCCGGAAAATCCCATACAGTTAAGTTCGAACCTAGGACCCTATCTGTCTTAACCGCAAAGCCATCCGCTTGGTGTACGAAGCTGCCAAGTAGCTGGATATTTAATTTATATTTAACAATCGAAATGATGAGACATCTGTCGTACATCACGAGAACCTTTTGATGAACCTTTATTTTGCCGGACGTCCTACAGGTTTTGCTGCTGGTACATTATAATTGATAAGCGCTGCTAGACAGTGTTCCAGAAAGATTACTCTAATTGAGACTTATTGCACGGGTATTAGACGAGCTTCAGCTTTACGTGAAGCGATTTTCTCAGCCTGCTCGACTTGTCACGTGTCTCGCTTGCTTTACTCCAGCTCGAGGTACATTCATACATATGGATAAATTAAGCCTTTAATAAATCTTACACCTTTCCTGCAACTAATGCAGTGTTTTCTCGTGCTGATTCACGATATATTATCATTTCCATCACTTTTCAACATACAGTGGTACCTCATGTAACGAACAATTCGCAGAATGAGAAAAAAACTTGCTCCCGTAAAGAGCGAAATTTCGCATATCGGGTACCACAATTATTGACTTTCATAAATAGGACGTACCGTTTTCACGAAATTTACCTGCGAGCCGCAATTTCAGCACAGTGCAATAATCTGTTCAGTGCTCGTTCCACTCACTCTTTTTACAAAATTTGTATTCACACAGTATTCAATTTTGTTATGTGCAAATTCAATATTCAATAAATATGAAGTACAAAATTAAAGAAAACACAACACTAACAAGCACAAAATTCACATAGGTATGTATAACTCGTTGTCGGTAAATGTCCCCAGACAACATGTACCGCTGGTATGAGAGAGTTAATCACTTAGTATAGTAGGTATATTAAAACAGTAAGTATATAGAAATAAATCACAAAATGAGAAAAATAAAACAGTTCATCCGTCAATACACGTTCATTTTGCTGGAAAACACACATAAACTGTTTTATTTATGTTTATCTAACGTTAGTGTCTTCACAGTTGGCAAAAAGCTTTATAGGCTGTATCTGGTTGATCTCGTCCGGCAGTGCATTATATTATAACAGAGCCTTCGAATACGAAAATTCAACCTGACTCCATTAGTTCTAGGGCACTCAGCCCTGATTTGTTTTAACTGTCGCGTGTCACGGGAATGTTTACAACTGTTAAACTGCTTTATTAAAAAAACTCTGATCAGTGGAAAATAAGAGTTCAGCGGTAGAAAATTTGCGATCAAGCCGTCGTCGAGGTAGTTTAACCCATATCGATCGATTGCGAGCTGATCTCTGTAGATTTTAGCCCGCCATGTTGGATTTTATGTCAACTGACAATGGTCTCGAGTGTACAGCAACGCTTTCTGTAATAAATACTGCTTTTAAGTTTTTTTCCCGTCCAATTAGGTGCTCCCTTCATATTTTGGTCCATTTTGTTTTGGTTTATCAATTTGATAATAGAAATTTTAAACAAATAAAGCAAATATTGCATTCCCGTAATCATCGAGGTCTTACAACCATGATGCACCAACTAAATTTATAAGAAATATAATGACGTTTTGAAGAAAATACTCAAAGAATACTTTTTAAGTAGGTACAAATATTAAAATTGAAGTGATCAAACATGAATTGGTTTATTTTGGCTGAAACATAAAGGTTTCGTATGATTTAATAAGGACTTAACTATATTTTGATATAAAATAAATAATTTAAAAATAAGGTACCTATTCTGCATCAATAACTCGTTCAAATCTGACCTAGCGAATATTGGTAGTTACCACTCGCGTTGCCCAGCTACTATTTGTGTGTTTACAAAATTTTGTATGAAATGTCATCTTCATACATAACAAACACGGATTAAATTTTTTTTTAATAATTTAAGTAAAAACTGATCAGTGATTTATATGTTATCTTACGATTAACGAATTTTTATAAGTTAGACGGTTAGTGACTAGAGATGTGGTTGAATTTATTTTTTCCATTTTTCATCCGATATTTATTTACTCAGTGTTAATTAACTCCTCTAGGTTCAAGGACTCAGTTATGATATACATGTAGGTACTATTGTTCTGGTGTATTTGCTTAGATTATGAACTGCCTTCAATAAATCTCTGATCAATCACAAGATCTGTGCGCTTATAATATTAATGACAGATTGATCATTTCGTGTTAATTGAAAAATTCAAAAACCATGCAGTGTCAACGATCAAATTTACTTGTTTATTTTTTCACCTAAAGTTTCTTTCAAATTCAAATCATAATAATATTTATTTTTCTCCATATTGAACAAGATATTTGATTTTATTATATTCTTATATCAATAAAGGTTTTTCTGCTCTGATAATATAATATTTTATCAATCCATTTCGCAACATAGGGGTTTCTCAAATAGCAAGCATTATTGAATACATTGTAAACCTAAAAAGTGTTTGATGATATCAATGAGTACAATATTATTTGAGCTAGGAGTTCTCGTATACCCAGGTTCACAATGGATCGACAATACTCACTCGGATTCTAGGAAGGTGGCTGCAATTTATTTTTATATTATTTGGAAATCTATATTATGAACGATTTTTCGGACCAATAAACTAGGAAGAATAATGTACTTATTTTATTTATTGTTGAATATTATGAGTTAATTCATGAAATTGTTCTAGTTAAGTAAGTACCTTTTTTTAAGAAAGTAGGTATAATATTTTTAAGTTTATATAATATACTAGCTTTTCCGACAGGCGTTGTCCTGTGTTCCTTACTATGAATATTGAATTATAATTTTTGAAAATGATAAGATTATTACCTTTTAACCCAATGAGATTTATACTAGAGATGCAATCGAGTCTAAAAAATGGCATGTAAAAAATTGTGCCACCACCGAAAATGTGCCACGCTCGTGTTTTAGTCGTTGACAACAGCTCGAGCTTGACAGTTGTGTCCGCGGTAATACGGCGTTCTTGAAAATGGTGGATTTGTGGTGAAAAAAAGTCGTTCCTCAACAGAAATCAATATAGGAAAATCCTTTTATCAAAAAGGACGTATTTTATATATTTTAAGTGCATATTATTGTGATAAAATGTTTAAAATATAAAAATATATTTGACAATTATTTTTGTTTTATTAGTTAGGCCCACATCACACTACGGGTGCATACCGAGCGGGGTTAAAAAAACCGCGTCTGTATGAAACGCGTAGATACATTTTTATTTGAATTTATAACCCAGCGGTTCAGTCGACGGCTTTCTTACTACAGCATACGTCATGGGCTCGAATCCCTGTGCCGACTATTTCCACTTTCACAACACAACTCTTCCATAGTGTGTGCAAGTTTCCAAATGTATTTGTGTTCACTTTTAATTAGCCTAAATTCATTTAAAAAGATACACCCGTACGCGGCGTATGCAACAGTGCATAGGTATATTTCTAGATTTTTTTTTATTCTATCAAGGTTTTTTTTTATCAATTTATTTAGAAAAAAGAATACAACTTATATTTAAACGGAGTGCCCTCTAATTAAAATTATATATGGAATTTAAGGATGTTCTGCAAACAGAGGTTTTCCACTATCAATGAAATTTTTTACGAAATCCATCATACAACTGAGAAATCGCCAGCGGTTTTTCCCACGGTGCCGTATTTCTGACGGTTCTCGTTTAAGCTGTGTGTATGAGCCCTTACCTAGCCGGACGAAATTTAGAAGCAAGTACACTATAACTAGTGTTTTTATAAAAAGGGTCATTTTTGATTCAAATACATAAATCATTTTTTCCATTTTCGAAAAATATTTTTTATGAATGTGCTTTTAAACTGTTCGTTGTCTGCCTCGCATTAATAAAGACGAGAGATCTTTTTCAAAAGGTTCTTAGACAATTCTGACAAATACATTCAAATCTCACGCACAAAAAGAAATTTCTATTAATGTGTACCGGTAGAAGGTGACAGCACTTAGCCGTTTGGCGTATTATGTGTGACAAAGACAAAAATATTCGTCAGTATTGCTTGATTGCATATTTTTATTTAAGTTCAACTTCAAATTTACTCGTGATGCTAGTTTCAAACCAAAAATTGTATGGAATTGCATCTCCAGTATAATATCTCATTGTTTTAACCAATGTAGTTTAGGTCGATGCATTTGTTTCAAACCATATATTTTCCATCGACATTCTGTCAATCGCACCAACCATCAAACAACTGACAGTTCCTGTCAAACTTTAATTTATTCCAATTTGGAATAAAAAAAATATTGTTGAAATTCTAAGGTTTACCTACTTAGAGTTTTCTTTGATTTTTTAATTATTCACGCAACTTTCTTATTTTTTTTTCTTTCATAAGAACCTTCTCCTGATAAAAGCCAACACGACAAAAAAAGAATTAGCAAAATCGGTCTAACCGTTCAGGCGTGATGCGATGACAACGGAATGCATAGCTCTACATTTTTATAATATAGAACAGTGGTTCCCAAACTTTTAATTTCGCGTACCACACGCGAAATTATAAATCAGAAGCGTACCACTGAACTGTAACCGTTAAAAAAACTTGGTAAAGTAATAAAAACAGCAACAACTGTATGACAACATTACCATTTATTAATTATAGGAAAAAAATACAATAGTCTTAGTGCGAAAAATGGTGCTGCATGTTCGAGACAAGATAGGAAATATCTGGCTCAGTTATATTTGATTTTAAGCGCAAAATGGGGTCTACGTTAAGTTGTGACCGTTTTTCCTGCCTTCAGGAGAAAGAAAGCCACACAAAGAGGAACATCAGATTAAACTCATAAGTTAAAAGGACTCTCCTCTGTAGTAGGCTATCAAATTCAGTCTTCCAAAGAAGTGGTCTCTTCCACTATCTTTAAGTCAGCTGTGCCCGGCTGATACCAGAGACTTCTCAAGGTGTGGGTAGGCAAATATATATGACATACTCCTTGCTTATAAAATGAAAGGAAGTGTTAGATAAAATAAACTATGGGATTCAAAAAAATATAAAATGGTTTTATTCCATAAAAATTTAGTCATGAAACTATTGACATAAGAAAATAAAAGATTCCTTTAACAGGAAACTTAAAATTAAGTTCTAGATAACAACTCAAACTTTATATTTAAAAACTTATGTTTCTCACAACATTATATATTCTGCTTTTTACAACTTGGAAATAACATGCATATTACTAAGAAACAATTCTTTCCTTCATGGGAAAAATTTAGATTCAAGTAGATACGACAAAGTATCCCACCCAAATGTTGTTAGGTTAGTGCTGCCTTCGAAGGCAGTGTGCACTGAACAAACTTTGCACACCACGGGTGCCAATACTTGACTATAATAAGTCCAAATTTAAACGAAAACTAGAGTACACCCTACATACGATTTTACTTCAAATTTCTAACATTAAATTATCCTAGACTAGCAATTAATTATCTTTTGGTTGGTTGACGAAACGTGTTACATAAATTAATAAGTTTTACTTAGCTCTGTTGGCAGCCACGATCCTCCGTAGTTCTACTACAGCAGTTCAAAAGTTCATCGTCATTCAGAGGATCCCCGGTACTCCTTCTATATACTCGCAGTAGAGAGACGCTCTCCACTCCTCCTTGCCATCCTAAGGAAAACGGCAAGACCGATATGGGTTCCTAGCTTGGTCGAGTCGAGCCAGACTCAATTAGTACGGCATTAAAGTTGATTTCTGTTCCCCGAAAATAAGTCCGTCAATCTTCCAAAACGCGTATTCAAATTTCCTTCAAGCTGATATGCTGATTATACCAAGAAACTTAGCATCCTAGGTTTAAAAGGAATCTTCAACCCCGATTCTCCATTACTTTTGCCCCCGGCCACAAATGATTTTTTTAAATCGTTTCTTTCTCGTAATATTTAAACTGCCATTGCAATTAGAATTTTCACCCGTCAACTGGTATATTTGACCCGTAAACTGCAACCCGCATTCTGTAAATGAATACGTAAAAATCAAAATCTTTTCTCAGATTATTGCGACAATGTTCATGCGCGCGATCTACAATTTTTATTTTATTCAATATATTTTTTTACATACCTTCTTTTAATATGCGGGCGAGATTAAGGATGATTCTTACATATTATTACCATCACGTCGCTATTAACACTTTCTGGTTATGGCTTAATTGCCAACATACACTTCGTTATTTTAATTTAAAAAAAATCATTTTGACGACGCGACTTTGAACAAGTGTGAAAATTTATCCCACCATCTTCTCTGTCTCACTACGCACCGTTCGTTTTGCCGTGCGTTCGGAGCTACTCGGCACTCTCCGTAGCGACCGAGTCGAGGCGTTGCAATCGCTCCGTTTACGAACGCTACATCTCATAATCTCTATATATAAATGAAATGTCTCGTATTTTATGTTCGAATACTAGACTCTCGAAAAATATCGTTACAAAGTTTATTACATACGATATTTGTTTTTATTATCAACATAGCATAAATACCGCTCTCGCAGAGATACATGGTTGTAAATGGAATCAGAAACAGTAATGCTTTTCTGGACAGCCATGGATATTCATTTTTAACTTATAGCCAAAATTCACACAGCTCTACTTTGTTGAATTTCGCTTGCAAACCTCCATCGCAAGATAGTTCTATCCAGATCCGAAACGAATGGGTTCCTTATCCAATTGAATAGAATAGAATAGAATAGAATAGAATAGAAAATATATATATTTCTCACATTTTCAATACAATGTTCAAACAAACAAAATAAAAATGATAATAAAAAAGAAACAATAATTCAGGACTTAGACACTGCTAAATCCCATAAGTTATATATACATAATATAAGATAAATAAGACCAAGAGTACCTACATATAGGTAAAAGTAAAAAAGAAAATAGAACATGTATTGTAAATTTGTAAAGTATTCAAAACATGTGATACACAGCTCACGTGAGAAATCCCACCAGGCTTAGCCTGATTGTGGGTATTGCAACAAGATATTCATCAAACATTACCTCACTCATTCATCCATCACTGCACCAATCACACATATGTTAAAATAAAAAAAATAAAAATAAAACGCATCCTCTTTTTAAACAAATAAACATGTACAATATACATACATACACACACATATCTTTCGCTATACAACAGAAATGAATTAATATCCTTTTCTCTCAACCAAGATTTTACATACTTCAAAAATGTTGTGTAGCAACTATGTCGCTTAATTTCAGTTGGAAGAGCGTTGAGGGTTTTCGGCGCAACAAAACCAGGGCATCTCTGTGCCAATCTGGTTCTGCAATTAGGCAGCCTGAACTCACATCCCAACCTTGTGCTAGCTCTACAAGACTCAGAAGAAAGAAAATTAAAAGCGTTCTTCCTTATAAGTTTCACGCACTGTAACAGGTACAGACGGCGTAAATCCATCATGCCGCTCATTTCAAAAAGTTCATTGCTAGGGTATCTTATTGGTTTTTTGTATATGATTTTTAAGATTATTTTTTGCAACCTGCTCAAACTTAGCATGTGGCTGTCGTAGGCCCCACCCCAAGCGATCATCCCGTACGTTAACACAGACTGGGCTAAGCCAAAATAAGTTAAACGAATTACCTACATCTAAGCTAATTACATCCGCCAATCTTCTATAAACGTACAACTGACTTCTGAGTCTATGTGTTACATTATCAATATGTTTATCCCATCTAAACTGCGAGTCAATATATATTCCCAAGTACTTTGTGTGATCAGCTCTATTTACCATGGCACACTTCGTACAGTCCGCGTCACAAGAAGTATCGTGGAATTCCATTGTAAGTGAGGATCGTGGAGCTCTTCTTTTAGAGATGTAATATGGAACATACAGAGTTTTGTCGAAATTTAAAGAGAGTAAGTTTGAGTTCAGCCAACTTCTTACAACTTTTAAGGATGTGGAAGCATTCAAGAAAGCTTCCTCCCACGTTTTCCCTTTAACTGTAATTGATGTGTCATCAGCAAAAGAAACTATTGTTCCGGGAATACTCAGATCGCAAAGTTGGTTAATGTAGATTAAGAACAAGATAGGCCCCAGTACAGTTCCCTGTGGGACCCCATGCAGTACCCCAAGCTTCCCGCTCCAAGAATCAACTATCCTAGTTTTTTGATATCTATTTGACAAATAACTTTTAAATAGCCCTAGACACTTCCCACCGATTCCCAGTTGAGCTATCTTTTTTAAAAGAAGATTATGGTTTACCGTATCGAATGCCTTGCGGAGATCCAAAAATACTGACAGAACACACTCGCCACGATCCAAACATTCACTCACATAAGAAGTCAATGAAAACAATGCATCGTTTGTGCCCAAACCATTCCTAAATCCATACTAGTTTTTTGATAATATTTTACCAGCCTCGAATTGAATCGAATTGAATTGAACTACGAATAAACTTTTTTTAAATATTCTTGCGTACCACCTTAATAATTGTCGCGTACCACTGGTGGTACGCGTACCATAGTTTGGTAATCACTGATATAGAAGATAAAAAAGAAATGCACTCGTGGTTTCTATGATTTTATCAATTATTCCAGCGTTAGAACAAAGGTGTTTTTTTTTTATTTATCAATGCAAACAAACAGACATTTACAAAACATAACAAAACTCTTAATAATATAGTAAATACATAGGACCAACAAAGTTTACACTTTTAGTAAGTTAATCATAAAACAAGTGATTTTGGTGTCACCATTCGTTTAAACAAATTGCTAAAAAAAATAAAATCTAATTTATTTGAAGTATTTTTTTCAACATTGTGGTACTTTTCCATAATGATAATAAAAAACACAACTTTGCAAGTATCATTTTATTTTTTATAAAAACCAAAATATTTTCAACCACAATGTGGCCATCTTCAGTGGTGATTTAATTTTTTATTTTTTTTATTTAATCCACGTTCGCTCCCAGTGTGGAGCATGTGGACGCCACGAAGTTCCTCCAAGCCTCTCTACATAATATTTATTTGGAATTATTGTCTATTATAAAATTATTACATGGATTTTTGAAAATGGAACGTTTGTTTTTTTTCATTGTGAAAATTGAGTTGTCATGTTGTTGTTGGAAAAAGAGTACTGTTGAGTACTGTGTGTTACGTGTTGTGAACAAAATTGTGTTGTTCGGTGAAAAACTATTAATAGAGATTGCAGAAGAAAAATTACAGAACCGGCCGGTCTGAAGACATCCGTTTACCAGCATCCCAGGTAGGTCACACTCATATCCCTGTTCGAAATACAGTTCACACCCATCACTTTTTCTGAGGGCTACCTGCGTTTACATATTTTTGGAGGATTTAAATTAAACTAAATAAAATCTAATGTAAAATCTAAATAATGTTCAAAGAATAAGTCAGAAAAGGTGAGTCACATGGGCTTGCGGCGACCATATTTGCGGGCTTAAGGTAAGTTGAGCAAACGTCCCGCCTTTTGACAATTTGTCCCATGAGGTTTTGAAAATATCCCTAGTACAATTTTTTTTTCATAAGAAGGTCGTCAATATTCAGTTGATAAACCTGTCCCGTCTAAGCTCAGTCTTACCACCTAGCCCAGATATTACAAGGAATGAAATAAAACACCGAACTTTCGTTAAGAAATACGCTATACGTTCAATAATACGTAAGCCTATTAAGAAAATAACATTTCATACATTTATAAATGTCCATACCTCATTTTTTTATTATCTAAACAATTGAACTGCCAAAAAAATGTAAATGAATCTTATGTTGATTACAATTTCATTGTCTCAACACGTACTACGTCATTTACTATGCGGTGTTTTCCAAGGCAGGCACCTATCCATTACAAAAACATTGTTTTCATTACAAAGTTTTCTCTTAAGTATATCGCTTCCATTTACATTTCAATATTAATATTTATATCCCACGATGAATTTTAATAAACTATGACGTGAATTCTTGGTACCTATTCTGAAAGCCCGGCATGAGACTTTAACAATTCAATGCAGACAATCATAAAGTATTCCATTCTTTTGTTTTATCGAATTGAATAATGTTCAATTATTATTTTGTAACAATTTCAAAAGTATTCACTTCCTTAAAACGTTACTCTGTCATTGTTGGCTGCAACAATATTCTAAGTGTGATAGACAGATGAAGAAAAGCGTAGAATATAATAATTATTGTTTGAAATTTTACAAGTAGTATTCCTAAGACAAAAGCACCTCAAAAGTAATTCTAGCTTACTTATAGTACCTACGTCACGTTCATATTTATTACTTACCTACTACCGTACAAAGGTTTTCGCGAAAAAATAGAAGATACACATTTTTGCATTTAATACCTCAACGAAGGAAATCTATTACTTTCATAATTAACACAGATAGCTTTTTAATTATTTATGAAAAGAAAACTGTCATCATACGCGTACATCCATAGTTTGTAAGATACATAGATAGAGGCGAGACATACACGTCTACAAATAACTGGATAGATGTTTATGTATCTAGGTATTAATTTTAATTCTAAATGTGGAATTCAAATAATGAAGTGATCATTTTGTTTCAGTATAAAAAATCATTGTTCATTAGCTGGGTAACCCATTTATAAGGCTGTACAGTAGCGTCTCCCAAACTATGTATCACCGCGAGGCCCTTGGGGTAGGCGAGATGTTTCATTGGGTGCTGTGAAATTTTTCGTGTACAAAATATTGTTACTGCATGTTAAATGAAGTTAAAAAGAAGTTACCTATGAGAAATGAAACCTTATTTTTTAGTACATTTTACGTCTGTTGTTTTTCTGTAAAATTGAAACTAATTATTTAGTGTAATTTATCACGTTACACCGTGTAGCTATAGAACGTTTTAAATGTTATTTTTAGTTTATTTTATCTCTGAACAAAACTACTATAACGTGCTTGCTAATTGAGTTAATAGTCACTAAATATATTATTTAAATTAAATTAATTTGATTCTTTTTAAAAAAAAAATATTTAAATTAAAAATAAACTGTACATTTAAACTTTTTTGCATTATCATAATATTTCAACATTTAAACTAGTTTTTTTTTAACTATTATTTAAAAAAATAATAATAAGTGTATCATAAAAAATAGGATAGTTATAGATTTTAGTAATGCCAGACCCGGTTTTTACCCACTGTGCGCCGGTACCAAAAATAGTTTGAGAACCTCACAATTTCTTCTTACAATAGAAGACTAAATCGTACATCGATGAAAACGGGCAACAACCAAGAACGACGACCGTAACGTATGATTATTAAAAAATGACGTAAACAACAATTCACTACTAACTGGCTTATACACTATTTTCTAACACAAAGGCTTAATGCACAATTCTTCCTATCATTTCTGTCGCCGCAAATTGCAACATTCTCTCCCTATAAAGGCTGCGAGAGGCGATTCTCTTCATAAAGTGCAATTTTATCTGGGATCTTCATACTGCAATCCAGCCACGTGTCGATTACATTACCAACCATTATCATCCTGGTTGGCTTTCATCATCCTACAACGGCGCTGAAGTTAAATTACAGGAGGTGCTCGGTTTATCGAGCTCAGAATGACTTTATCGGTTTTGAAAAACATGTTTTCGTTGGTCGATTTACATTTCAATACTTACATAAAAAATCGATATCGAGGTCTTAAATTTCTGCGTGTTTAGAGTCATTTTCTTCCAAACAGATTTTGTAATATTAGGTAATTACCTACTTTTATTTTTAAGGGATTCAGAAATGCAAGACATAAAAAAGGACAGAAAACGATATTATTATGTTGGCACAAAAGTCACGTGAACAATCCAACTCTTGATCCAATTTGACTAACCTATAATACAATAGGTACGTATTTAAAAAAAATGTTGAAATTGTACCACATTGTTTGAAATTCGAACAACACAGTGTTTTTTATTCGAGGTCTTTACCCGTATTCTAAGTTTTATCCGGAGGCAGTCCAGGAAGTAATGTGAGTATTATACGATAAAATTTGTATGGAAAACGTGTATACCGCCGCCACAAGGATATTTCTAGAAACAAAAGCGATTCTCGCATTCGATACCTATAAAGGTTTTCCATACAAAATGTATCATGTTACTCACTTTACATCCGTGACTACCTTCCAATAAAACTAATAATACGGGTACTGTTTGTTATGCGAATCTTTCAAAGTCCAATCAGCAGGGGTATTCACTAAAAATAAGTCCGAACTAAACTTAATTATTTTCATAAGGGAAATTATTCGCTGGAAAATAAAGTTTAACAGTCCAAGTTGTTCGTTGTACAAATTATTCACAATCCAAACTGTTCATTGTTCGAATTGTTCACAGTACAAGTTGTCCGTTGTACAAATTATTCACAATCCAAACTGTTCATTGTCCGAATTGTTCACAGTACAAGTTGTTCGTTGTACAAATTATTCACAATCCAAACTGTTCATTGTCCGAATTGTTCACAGTACAAGTTGTTTGTTGTACAAATTATAAACAATCCAAACTGTTCATTGTCCGAATTGTTCACAGTACAAGTTGTTCGTTGTACAAATTATTCACAATCCAAACTGTTCATTGTCCGAATTGTTCACAGTACAAGTTGTTTGTTGTACAAATTATTAACAATCCAAACTGTTCATTGTCCGAATTGTTCACAGTACAAGATGTTCGTTGTACCAATTATTCACAATCCAAACTGTTCATTGTCCGAATTGTTCACAGTACAAGTTGTTCGTTGTACAAATTATTCACAATCCAAACTGTTCATTGTCCGAATTGTTCACAGTACAAGTTGTTCGTTGTACAAATTATTCACAATCCAAACTGTTCATTGTCCAAATTGTTCACAGTACAAGTTGATCGTTGTACACATTGTTCGCAGCCAAACTGTTCGTTAACTGTTAACCGATCACCCACTGTAGATAAAGGTAACCGCTAGAAATTTTCAAATATAGACTCGAAATAACTATTAGAAAGTAATTGTTGAAGACAGACATGTGCTGCTAAGTATGGTATTACCATCTAACATTACAATAAAAATTAAGTAATATTGCTGTGTGTGGAATCAATTATTAGCCATTTTAATTCGTTAATTTTAAGTGCAACATGTAACTAGCTGATGGTAATAGTATGCGCAATTGATTCTTATCATTATTATTTCCTTCGAGTCTCTACCGATAAAACACCTTGCTAGGAACTTTAGTTGCCAAATTTTAGGGTTACCGTATAAATGACAAATGTTATTTTAATGATAAAGTGTTTACACTAAGCGTGGCTTTGAACAAAATTTTATCCATTATGAGACATATATTGTAATCATCAAATTTATTGATGCTTCTTACTACTTTAATACTTACTAAGAGTCACCCATCATCATGATTGTGCTTCTACAGCTATACACAGAAATAGGTAGAAAATAATCATTTATTGATAATAAAATTTGGACGAATTTTGCGTTTTTCTCAATGTTGATTCGATGCGTAACTGATGGCTTTAGTAGGTACACAATTAATTCTTTTCTAAACAAATGTGGTGAGAATTGTACACTAGCTTTCCCGACAGACTTTGTCCTGTGGTCTTAGCTATTAAATTCGACATAGTATGATGATAAATAATTACTTACGAACTTCGGTCCGATGCACATGTTTTAAGTCATAATATATTTTCCATCCTCTTTCTTTCAAACAACTGACACATTCTGTCAAACGCTAATTCAATTACAAAAATTTGATTTAATTAATTATATTGTAAAAAGCACTAAGAACCTACTTTAAACCTACTTTAAAAGTTTTCTAATTTTCAACTTTCTAAATTATTATCGTTTATAAGAAACTTTTCCTGACAAAAGCAAACACGACAAAAAAATATCGAAATTGTTTCACGCGTGATGCGTGTATTATAAAGATAAAGATCTCTTAATTCAAATTCCCTACATTTGTTCACTTGTTTGCCATCGGTGTATCTGAGATTGGGCACTTGGCAGGACTATTTATTTTATTTATTTATTAAATTAATTTATTTTAACGGATCATGAGTTCTCCATAATCTTTCAAAGTTTAAACTTTTTTTCACAAGTAAAACTGCATTAAAGGACAGTTTACAGCTCTGTAAATATACGAGTATCAATTTTAGAACTGAATACGTACCTATCTCATTAGTAAATAATAAATTATTAAACTTAATTTTTATGTTTTGAAAAATAATTTTCCTTCTTCCATTAAATTTGGAGAAACGAATAAGCGGATCCATCATTATGCATTACTTAAACACCATGCTTTTTTAATAAATGAATCTGTGCTCACTCGAAGTGAACACAAATACACTTTGGACATCTTTCACACTAAGCTTATTTGATATGATAATTTTCGTAAAATAACGACAAATATAGAATCGATAGACCAAAAATCATTTTCAACTTTGAATCCAACATAAATTATAATACGCTGTCTAGGTAAGGGTGGCATCCCTAACCTTTAACATTTCTTCACACACCCTTCAGCAGCCTGGGACACCTCCCCTAAACGTCTGGCGTAATATAATCTGTGACAGTTTGAGCTTACCGAGTCTGGCCGAGGATTAACGTGCCATTCGCCTTCTGGTTGTTTTTTTATTGCGCTTTCACTTTAAAGTGACTTCACCTACTCTGCAAATCCTGCTAACAAAAGAAGTCATTATTTTGCAGCAGAATATCACATTTCCTTGTACCATTAACTTTCACAATTAGCGACTTTGTAACTTACGAAAATACGCCACTCTTCCCTGTTATCATTTTTAACCTAACGTTAAGTATACATTTAATGGGATTGTAATTTTGGCTTATGAACAACTTTTATGTACAAACCAGGAAGTGACTTCTATCAGGATGGGCAGAGTACTAAGAAATATTATGAGAAACATTAACGTCTCACTAACAACTTACTTAACATACTTTCGCTCCCTAGATGGAGCGTTAACCAACGTCTGACTACAAGCTAAAATAAACTAGTGCATAATACAATACTGTTGCCATCAATGATGTATGGCTGCGAAACGTGGAATGGACAACAAAAAACAATAAAGTTTTTTTATGTATATTAAATAAATCTGGACTCATCCAAGGTGAACACAAATACACTTTCGGCAATTTTCATATAGTGCAAAACTCGTGTTGTGAAAGTGTAAATGGTCGGAACCGGGATTAGAATACACGACCTTCAGTACTTTGCACGTACGATAATTGAAGTAGAGAGCTCTACGACGAGTTTGTGAAGAAACTCCGTCAAATTCAATATAAAATTTTGACAAAGTGCAACTTTGTTTCATTAAATTCAAAATTATGTAATTTCACTTAGTATATGTAAATACATAAACCCTCAAAAATATATAATTCAAAGTTTTATATACAGGATGAGACATAATGCCGTGGGGTTGCCGGCTAAGAATAGCACCTCTGCTCTTTTTGCTGATTTTTCGAGCATCCTGTAAGAGGCAGGAAATCGAAAAATCAAATCGGGACAGTGAGGTTAACCACCTCACGTCCTTAAACCTCAATCAGTCATAAAAGGCACAATGAGACTCGGGCGCCTTCGAGCACAATGGAGAGCTCTTGATGTCTCCCTATGCTCCTTAGTGGGGCTTAGGCCTTCCGCATTGCAGGTTGGTTTGGGGAGATCCACGGCGGGCTAGATGTGCGTGTGGCCGGCTTTTTGGTTTGATTGCTTCGATCGAGCTATGGGGTCGGCTTCGCGCGGGTCGGTTTGCTGCGGATTGGTCTCCTCCGGGTTGGCTTGCGGTGTGCGGCAGTCTTTAAGGGAGTATGAATGAATGAATGAGGCATAATGGATGATAGTTTAGTGGCGACGCAGAGGGCTTTTCGAGGCTATCGTCGTTTTTAAAGAACGTTTCTACGACAAAGCCTCGATGCTCATCGGACCACTGCAAGGCGACTACTTGAAATGAAAATGGCGTCGATTCCACCACTTACGCCACTTCTCCCACTACACAAAGTAAGTGTTTGACACTAGGGACTCCATTATGCCCCACCCTGTACTTGAACTTTATTCTATTCATTAAAAATTAGGTTCAAATATTTGCCCTTTCACAGGAGAAAAACACTTTCCTGCAATGCAGATAATTTCTTTCCAACTTCATTTTAATCTCTATTATTCCTCCGTGAGTGAGGGCCATACAGCCAGTTACGGACAGGCCTATAGAAACAGGATATTTTTTCGAGCGTTTAATTAAGGAGGGGAAGGAGAACTTTTCGAAAAAAAATCACGTCACTTATCTTAAAATCATTTCGCTCGAAATATTTTCAATTTACAGTTAACTAAGGATACTCCCTTCTCATGAAGCAATTATTATTTGCTCATCTTCGAAATTTCTCTGAAAGAAGGGGAATATTTCCATTTTCCAATATAACTTTTGAATATCTATAAGCGTTTGTCTGTCTGTAAAGGTTTGATAATAAAGTGATCAATTCAAGTTCATCGAGTCTTTCTTTCAATTTACTCGGAATTAAAACCGCGTTCATTTTTACGAACGAACCTTTGAGAAAGATTTTAATTAATATCAAGGTCGTCTTTATGGAGAATCTATTAATAATATCTTGATTAAATCTACTTGAATTTAACACTAAATTAAATAAATAGTGTTTTTCCACTCCCAAAAGGCATCGGTAGTTAATTGTAAAGTGCTAGCTCTAAAGGTTTTGTGTCATTCAATATATATTTAGTTGTTCCAGATATGCCCAGTCTTTGTAAGTATTTGCTGTCTGGATCTTCCAAATGATTTTTTGTTCTTTCATCTCTTCAATGTAATTAAGTTCTCTGTAGGTTTTTGCTTTGTTTTCATAGAATTTTTATGCTTAGCGAAATATTAATAAAATTTAATTTTTAAACAACGTAAAACGTACATGTTATATCAACTAACTACAATGCTTCTAGTACCATGGTATTTTTTTTTTGGCGAAATTGATTTTATTTTACGATGCCTCAATGAATTTTATATTTTTTATCATTAGTTGTTACATATTCTTTAAGATCTACATACATACATTCTCCCTTTAAGGCACCTCACACAACGCAAGCCAGCCCGGTGGAGACCAATCCGCAGCAAACCCGACCCGCACGAAACCGACCTCCTAGCTCGATCGAAGCAATCAAACCAAAAAGCCGGCCCCGGACAAATCAAGCCCGCCGAGAACTACCCCCAAACCAACCAGCAATGCGGGGGCCTAGGCCCCACTCGGGAGCATAGGGAGGCATCAAAAGCTCTCTATTGCGCTTGAAGGCGTCCGAGGCTCATTGTGCCTTTTCTGACCAGTTGAGATTTAAGGACGTGAAGTGGTCAACCTCACGGTCCCGATCTAATTTTTAGATTTCCTGCCTCTTACAGGATGCTTGAAAAATTAACAAAAAGAGCAGAGGTGCTATTCTTCGCCGACAACCTCACGGCAAAGATCTATTTAAGATCTAGTCCTGAAAAATGATCACAAGAATCTAGACATAATTAGAACGTTGTGCACTAACAAAGCCAATATGCAATAAAGATGAGACATTAACAAAAATGGATATAGTCATATCCTGACGCCAAAAATACATGACAGCAGTCGCAGCCTTTAAATTTGGTTACTCTCTTGTTCTCAATAATTTCCAAATTTTATCTCTATATTTCATTATTTATTATTAAATAATATCTACTTGTTGTGCACATGAGATTTTTCGACATGTTGAACATGTCGAGAATTCTCATGATTAGGAGTTTCGGAGACTTAAATGTTACCACCTAATGGCGAACGTTGTTAACGTAAAGTGATCCTTCGAAATAACAGTAGAAGACGGTCGTAAGCCCGTAGAGGTGTGTTCCATTTAAAATCGAACATCAGTAATGAATAATTGTTAGTCATTAGTTGTTACATATTCAATTTATATTTGTTTATTTTTTTACATGCGCATATTTATATTATTAATTATATATTTTTTTTACTATGAATAATTTTTTTTTTTTAGTTTTTATCTATATTATAAGTTGATTTTTGTTTTATTGTGTTGTTTGTATTGTCATCAATCATCGCAAAGGCGAAAATTGTTATGGCGAGTGGTGTTTATTTTACTGTTAATAAATAAATAAATAAATTACGCGGGTAGCGAGTTCTAATCCTGCAAGGGGCATGGTATTTCTGGATATTTTCAAAGTCAAAGATTCCCATGATTTGGAATTTTGGGGGATTTCGACGAATTTTACCACCTTAATGGCGAACGTTGTTAACGTAAAATGATGAGACTAAGCCAGCCTATTACAGCATAAGAACGGTCATAGGCCCGTAGTGGTTCAATTTGTATAAAATTTACTCCTTACAATTGAACCATAAAATAGTTGGTTCTATATTATGACAGTTGTTTTTTATGTTTATGCGCTCTTAGTCGATCTTGCCACTATCAAAAAATTATCTCTTTTTAAGACACATATTTTTTTCTGAGTATGCAACTGTTGTTTGTTTAAATATTTCAAGATCCAATATTTTATTTTCTATTTCTGGAGATAGCAGAGCTAAAAATACAGAGTCTTTGCACTTTCTTCCAATAAATTTGTCTGTCAGTCAGATGTCGACGATGAATATGATAAGCGAATGTGATCCCGGACCCACCATTAACTGCGCAAAAGTAAGGCTATGAAATCAATATCAAAGTATACTTAGAAAACATCTACATTAATTTAACAGGCATAATAATGATTTCAAAACACTGTAAGTTTGAAGTGGAAAATGTCTCAACATCACTTCCAGTACCTACTCATTGTAAGCAATTCCTATGTTTACAACCTTGCACCTAACAATATTGTATTTTTGTAGTTGGCATTGTTGCTTTGTATGTTTCCTCATTTGCGATTTTTAACTTCGTGTTTTATTTTCTTCTCAATACAAAATTGATTTTATAAATTGAGTTGATGCAATAAAATAGGTAAAAACCGTTCTTTCCATTATTAACTTTATACTAACTTTACCGACAGACGTTGTACTGTAGTCTTGATGATAAATCAATCAATCAATCAATCTTTAAGCTAACGTAGTACCGACCGATGCATCTATATCTGTAAACCATAAACCATAATATATTTTCCATCGACATTCTGTCAATCGCGCCAATTGTCTTTCAAAAGTAGAATTATATTTTTATTGTAAAAAGCACTAAGAAGGTTACCTGCTGTAATAATTTTCATTCATAAGAACCTTTTCTTGATAACAGCAAACACAACAAAATAAGAATAAGCCTAATTGGTCCAGAAGTTCACGCGTGATGCAAAGACTACAGGAAAATGGGCTCCATTTTATATCTACAGATTATTTGTCAGATAAGACTTTACAAGATAGCTAATAAAAACTGTCTCAGGTTTCAAATTCGTTTGAACTAATGACTAGCCGTTCTAATAGAACGTTATTCTTCGAATACAGGCAGAAAACGCAAAACTGCTACTGATAAAACAAGGTATAAGCTATAACAAGTATAATTTCCATGCCAACTTTATTCTTGGCTACCCCCAGGTATAAAAATGTACCTAATAGAGACATTTAATTATACTGCACTCTTCATATTTTAACACTCAACTTACGAAAACAAACTTGATGTTGCAATAAGTCCGAGCTGTCAATGAATCGAATCGACCTTCGGAAATGTTCGTACCGATTCGTACATACTCGCGATATTCGTACGGAATGCTTAGAAACCAACCCCACAGTATGGAAGAACCACAAACATCATTGATAAATGCCAGGTTGCCAAAGTATTCTACAGAATAGGTATGACACGGTATAGGGTTGATTATTAGTAGCGCGTGGTATAAGCGATTTATCCCGTCAAACGGTGTTATAACGCAGTTTCTATTAGTACCTACCACTGGACGTGAATAGAAACACAGTGGAACTTTTGCAGGTGAATCAGAATTTGAGAGTGGCGCAGAAGCTTCCTGAAATGTTTAACCTGAAACTCACACATTTGTATTGAAGTTTTTTATTCATGCAGTTCTAGTTGTTACATTGTTAGTACCTGCCTAATGCAAATCTTCTTATTAGAGAAGCGTCGTTAAAAAAATAACGGTCAGTTGTTACAGGAGGCGAGCTGATGACAAACGAGGTACTTACTAGTCATGGGTAACAGATCACTTTGGAGTGATCTGATCTGTTCGTATCAGATCACTACGATGATCTGATCTGTTCGAACAGATCAGATCAGTGATCCGTGTCACGGATCTATCTGGTTGCGACCCAGCCCAGATATGATACATACACGGCTCACGGCTCTTTCCGGTTGCGGCATATTATGTACCTGTCTGTATCTTCGGATCAGATCTGTTTCCGGTGTAGATACATAGATCATTCTCTATGGTCGACTGTATCCTTCATACAGTACAGAGATTTTTAGACTTAGGTAATATCTGGACGGAGTAGATACTCAATATTTATAAGAATAATGTAGTCGAAACGTTCATTCATAAGTTGATGATAAAACTACGGTTCTATTGTTCGTAATCCGTAAAAAAAATATAATATTTATACACGCTTGGTTTTGTCGGAATGTATTTTTACCTTTAACCAGGGAAGTCCTGCGCATAATTATTGTAAAAAATAAGTTAACTCTAGAAAGAGATAAAATATAAAACATATGTACATGTGTGAGAAAACGAAATAATATAATATGTATCACTATCCGACCTCAATCGTTAAGTAGGTACCTACCTACATGTTATGAGCGTAGACAATAGACATTTCTCGATATGCCAGTAAAGTGTTGTCGGGCTATATTATTACCTCCACACGGGGAAGTCCAATATTTTAGGACAGTATGATGAACATGCGTCACGAACCCCGTCCCCTGCCCATAGGGATGTTGCTATAAATATCATAGATACAAGTATGTTGTATTATAACCGACCTCGGCAGCCTCACCGATCTCGGTAGCCTAGTGGCAAAGGCTCCGACTTCAGATCAAGGGGTCCCGGGTTCGATTCCCGGTCGGGTCAGAAATTTTCAATGTGTTTTTTCACTTGAAATTTCTACTCGGGGTTGGAATCCTGTCTCAGATTGGACGGGACCGGTTGACTGGTAGATAATGTTTCAAGCATTAAGTTCCGCCGGCTATACTGACACCTGTGTATAAAAGAGTGTTATTTATTTATTTATGTTGGCATTAGGGAATTCAAGATAACACTCTGAAACGATGTTTAAGTTTTACATTGTTTTATCAATACTTAAGTAAATTTTTATTTTTATTGTATACTTAATATAAAAAAATATAAAAATAATAGTTTTAATTTTTTTTATAAATTTGGTTTTTATTTAAAACAGATTAACCTTCTTTTATTAAAAAATAAATATTTTGTGTCTAAACCAGAAACCTAACTTAAACAGATCTTTGGGTCCTCAATTCAACATAGATCCAACGAGTCCGCGATTCAAACAGATCATTACAGCTCACACAGATCCGTTGATTCATTGATCTGATTGAGCTGATTGATCTGTTGAACCGTAGGACCCGTAAGTGTTCTGTAGATCAACAGATATCCAACGGGTCCGCAATTCAAACAGATCATCACAGCTCACACAGATCCGTTGATTCATTGATCTGATTGAGCTGATTGATCTGTTGATTCATTGAGCTGATTGATCTGTTGAACCGTAGGATCCGCAAGTGATCTGTAGAACACAGATCAATTAAGAGTGATCCGGATCATTGATTCAGATCAGTTCTGAGTTACACATGACTAGTACTTACCCACTTTCATGCCTTTATCCATTGCATCTGTTTTGCAGTACAAAACAATCCACGAGTCGCGCGACAGGAGAGGTCAAGTGTTGTAGAGCCGCTATGGAAGCAGGAGTGGTTCAATTATTCCGATACAAACTTGAACATTATTAGTGTTACAACGAGCATGTACCTAGTCAGAGATACGGCGACCGAAGAGAGAGTAAAGTCCAACAAAAATAACATTCTTCCAAATATGTTGATTTAGTTTAAAACTATATCTGCTTAGATAAGTGGATCTGCCTCCATCCATTGGGCTGCCTTTATCCATCTTCTTTTTTGCCTCCCCCGTCTTACTTTATCATCAACCTTGCATACTTCTTGTGCTGTTGTATTTCTAATTCTATATCTGAGGGTCTTCCCATTAATGCTTCTTCAAGTTCTAATTTCTGAGACTGTGCACTTTTTGTTATTTTGACTCTATGGCATACATCATAATGGGTCGTGCACAATTTGATAAAATTATATTTTGCTGATTTTCATTTCGAGGTTTTAACGAGTTTGCAAAAAGAATCCTTATATAAAGCAGTCTTATTTATTGGACCCACTATTTCAGATGGCAGATCCATATGTCCACATAAATCCATACCGAGCTGAATTTTGGCACCCGTTCTACGATGGGATCATCTTGGTGATCACCGTGATCAGAGACTGTGAAAAAATATGCAATATGACGATGTGATTATATTAGAAATATTCGATTAATACCCAATGTAAGACGACAACTTGATATTGTCATTTCAATTAAAAAATAAATTGTTAGTTCCAATGGGAACGACCTTCTAGATTCGATTGGCTGCCTCTACCTTACAGAAACCTTCTCTTCTATATCCAATTAATATTGATACAACAACACAATTCCGAGCAGCGTTCACGGGTGAGTATTTGTGAAAAATAATAACAATTATGAAAGTTTTGTTATTTAAACATACAAGAGATTTTGTTTGCACACATCGTCATTATTTGCATGTGTTTTCAATTACAATTTCCGTTTTGTTAGCCGGCTCCAGCGCTAATTGTATACCTGTGCCGATTATACAAGGCTGCATCCGGATAACGCATTTTTGTATTTTGTTTTACAACCTATATTGTAAGTAGGTACTACACCAATATTTTCACATTCGAAATAAAATGACAAAAGACTTAACCACGAATTGATTGAATGTAATTAAAATGATCAATTTTTTACATTGTTTCGATGTTTCGAAATGAAATGATAAGGAAAAATATATAGCTATATAAGTACTCATACTAAATACAGTACAATATGAAGCATCCGCTGATGTTGAAAAATCCCACATCAGCGACAACCCTGGTTCAGAAAAGTAAAAAAACTACTAACATCATAAAATTGAAAGATTGGTTTTTTTTAATCACCACGTAATAATATAATAATAAAATTTATATTAGGTATCATATTGTTTATTTCTTGTCCAAAATCACGATATTAAATTCAAATAAAAATAACATAAGTTACATAACTTCCACGTATACCTAGTTACCAATAGAACAGCTTAAGGCAACTTATCGGGATCGCTTCCACCTTCACAAAGTGGTCGGGCAAGTGATTATCCAACCACACCTTCCCTAAATGTCACCTCCTGTGTGGTTTGACAGTGCCATTTCAGCGATATCAGATTTCCAACCTTCAATTTTATCTATTAACCTTTACCAATACACCGGATAAGGAGCTAAAGCAAGAGCATTGATGCAAAATCTATAATATAAAAGAATGTCGGGTTAGTGCGAACACTTATAACTCGAGATCGGCTGAACAGATTTTTATGATGTTTATTAGATTCTTCCGCTCCGGATAACAGAATAACTAACAAAACATCGAAAATGGATAGCAAATAACATAAAATATAATGATAAATTTTGTATGGAACGTGGTTGATGACAACAAAGCCATCTGTGAAAAATTCCATATCAACACAATTTTTATGTTAGAATTTCTTCCAAACTTTCAGAAAGTTTTTTATAACACTAAAAATATGTATTTTAAAAGTAAGTGTGGTGGTTAATAGACCAGCGGTTACGACGCCGGCTTTCGTACTGTTTCATGCGGAGGTCGTGGGTTCGAATCCCGGTCGTGTCGACCATTCTCCGCTTTCACGACACAAGCATTATTTGCTTACTGTGAAAGATGTCAAAAAATGTATTTGTGTTCACTTCGAGTGAGCAGAGATTCATTAAAAAAAAAAATTTAAAAATTACAAATTCTAAATCAATATTCATAGTAAAGACTATACAGGACAACGTAATGTTTCCTGCTTGTTATCATTAAAATCTACAGCGATTCAACAAAAACTACATAAATGAGAAGTAAATTAATTGTTTTGTGATTTCTAATTGGATTTAAATACTCATTATAGAATAGCGTCATTGGTTTCACCATTCTTTTTGGATGTAATGCCATTAGAAAAAAAAACCACAGGACATTGTCTGTCGGGAAAGCTAGTAATGAAATAAAATAAAATTCCATTGCAAGACTTCAAACACATTATTTTCAACTTTGTAATACTTAGTCATTATAAATTTTTATAAATAAAACTAACTTTGTATAGTATTACAATAGATTATATTTTTTATCCAAAATATATTTTCGGATACACCGGGTCATCTGAGCGGAGAGTTTATTGGACTAACCACGATGGTCGCGTAGTCGACCGAAAATATATTTCAGATAAAAAATATAATCTATTGTAATACTGCAAAGTTAGTTTTATTTATTAACATTGCAAGGTTATTCGAAGAGACCGAAATTTTTGGTTGCTCTCTTGTTCTCAATCATTTCCAACTTTTATCTCTATATTTCATTTACTATTAAATTTCTACTAGTTGCATACATGGGATTTTTCGGCATGTTGAACATGTTGAGAATTCTCATGATTAGGAGTTTCGGAAACAAACATTACCACCTAATGGCGAACGTTGTTAACGTTAAGTGATCACACTAAGCCAGCCTTCGAAATAACAGTAGAAGACGGTCGTAAGCCCGTAGTGGTTTGTTCCATTTAAAAATCGAACATTAGTATTGAATTATTAGAGTCATTAGTTGTTATTTTTTCTTTAAGATCTATTCCTGAAAAAAGGTCACAAGAATCTAGACGAAATTCTCTCCTAACATAATATGCAGTTTTTTCTAGCATCAAGGGACACCCATACGTAGGCTTTGCATTGCTTTCCATATTGTATGATAGGGTAGAAGATTTCCTGGCCCCAAAAACTTTAACAGTTTTACTTGCCTTCTTCTTTTCTGATAATTTTATAGTTGTATTTTTATGTAAGGCGGATTGATTTGATTCTACGAATTCTTGGACATCACTAACGTGATCGTGCAAGTTTCCTAAATATTTACTGCTGTACCTGCCAATTCAAATGGCATAGACTTCTAATTCTATTAAACGCATGCAATGCAGCTGAAAAATCTGCACGCAAAGAGATAGGAGTAAATAATAATTGAAACATAGGAGTCTGCTCGCCACAATCTTTGTTGGGACGTAAGAAAAGAAATGTTAGACAGAGATAAGTTTATATTTCTCGTAACAGTTAAGTAGTTTGTCACAGGACATTCTAATAGTATTTAAGTAGGACACTTTTTAGAACTACTCATTCCGTTCTTCTGTTACTATTTTCAGAAGTGTCTGTGGACCTATAATGGTCTCTACACATTATCCATCATTTTGCTCTATCACCCATCATACCATCCCTCCCTTCTTCTTCTCTTCTGCTGTTAAAATTTTTTTATTACAAAACTTGGGATAGACATGCGCATAAATATTCTAGTGATCAATCGCTTTATGTGCATTTAAACTTTATAAAAAGTATTGAACATGCAATACTATCTTAGTATTCGGAGACATAGCGTTCATATGTAGGTACATAATTTGCACTGCGGCCCCATAAAAAATACATAATTAATTCGATTGAGTTAAGCCAATAAAATATGAACATTAAAATATTTCCAAAACATCCATATTTCATTCGTATTCAAACCTCAGGCGGGAACAACGCGAGAATATAATATGCGCGCGCAGAGATTCTATCTCTATGTACCCGATGTTGATTTTGTATGAAAATTGGAGTAAGTGGGATGGGCTACTGTAAGAGCGGCAATTACGTTTGCAAGCGCGCACATTCAACCTCACCTATGAAGTACCAATACGAATGTGCCCGATAATTTTGTTGATTTTGTATGAAAATTTTCTAAAACACTCAAAACGGTGCGGTGGAGTAAGTGGGATGGGCTACTGTAAGAGCGGCAATTACGTTTGCAAGAAAGATAGGGAACTACCCGCGATGACGTTGGCGCGGCGCAGGTGATCCGTTCCATACTAACTTAAATATTACATTTTATATCATTTCTTACCCATTTTTTCAACTTTTTATAAGTTATTCTGTTATCCGGAGCGGAGAAGAATCCAATAAATAAAACATTGAAAGAATCTGTTCAGTCGATCTCGAGTTATAAGTGTTCGCACTAACCCGACTTTCATTTATATTAGAGATAAGTCAGCTGTTACCCCGTCTACTAAAGAGAAAATATTTTAAAAACCGATTCTCCTTTTGAGAATGTAAAATATACACACTTCGAGAGATTTGGGCAATAATTTGATTACATCAGGCATACTATAATATTAATTGTCGTCTTAACATTGATAATCCAATAATCAACCTTTCAAGAAACGTGTTAGTTCTTTGACATGAACTGTCAAACAGTACTTGATGATATAGTTCAAAAAAGATATTAAATCGAGTTGTCAACAAGTTATTTCAGCTCCCATCAAACTACAGTATAGGTACATCGAGTTTCCCTTCTGGCAGCTACCCCACTTGTAACTAGTAGAGTAGAGTAATGACAAGCCATGCGCCTGGCAAATACAAAACGTGAACATTTCGTTATGATCCTCGTGTTTGATGTTTCCCGTTGTATAATAATAATGATGACGGGGCCTAGGTTGCCGCACAGTCATTTATCAAAACTACTCGACTCACACATTGCTGGCGACAGCTGCGGTACCACATACCTACTGAGTGTATACCTAACCATATTCACTCATAGCTTACATTATAAAAAAACGTCATACACAATATAACGTCATACACATTTTTTTCATGAAATGCCCAACAATAATTTCATCGACATAGATCATTATTAATTTCATAGAATTTACGCGAGAAGGCTAAAATATACAGAAGATTTTGTCCATTAGAATGAAAGACTGGCGAGACAAGAAAATGCATGTAAGTACCTACAATGAAGTGTAAAAATAATATCATGCACCCTAAATATGACTCATGTGCACGTTAATTTTCACTTAAGTCAAATTTTTCGCAGACACATAAGTCATATATTATGTGTAGCAACGACATTTTTAAAAATGGCGGTATTTAATAAAATCGTTTAGTTAGAAAGAAAAGAAGTTTATAAAATGATAATTTTATAAAACACACCCATTAGTACCGAACAAACTTCTACATTTACTTACTCATTACAGCTGTACAAGATAATTGCATTTTAATGAGTTTGTGCTCATTATTGTCTGGTTCACATAAGCAATTCTCCATTTCTTTCTATGTTCTTTTGTCGTACTTTGTTCGTAGTGTAGGTTTTTAGCATTTACAAAATGTCGGTGATAGTAGGTACCTAATTAGTAGAAATATTTTTTTATTGTGATAAATTTGTGAATTATTGTAATAATTGGACACATATATAAGATACAGGCTTCATATAATTATCTTTAAAAATTATATATACAAAAATATTTACCTATGATATTAAAATCATGAAAATTTTAACATTTTATGTGCAAGATTACATTTATTTACATATTTTTTTTATGTCCAAAATTAAATATTTTACAATAAGTCCTAAAATACTTACATGGACTCGTATATTACACAAACGTTTCATCGATGTATATACCTAATAATATCATAAACAATAATGAAGGTATAATATGTTATTTAATATGCTAATCTGTGTAATTTATAATTAGGTATGATGATTTATGCAATATTTATATATTATGCCGATCTATGTAACTAATAATTATGATGATTTATGCAATGTATATATTATGTCGATCTATGTAACAATTATTATGAATATTTTGTAACGTATTATGTATAAGCATGTCATAATATATAATGTAAATGTATGTATGTAATATATTATGCCGATCTATGTAACTAATAATTATGATGATTTATGCAATATACATATTATGTCGATCTATGTAACAATTATTATGAATATTTTGTAACGTATTATGTATAAGCATGTCATAATATATAATGTATATGTATGTATGTAATATATTATGCCGATCTATGTAACTAATAATTATGATGATTTATGCATTATACATATTATTATGTCGATCTATGTAACAATTATTATGAATATTTTGCATGTCATATATTATGTAATATTATGCCGATCTATGTAACTAATAATAATTATGATGTTTGTTTGGCACACTCCTCTTTTACAACATAAAAGTGAAAAATGACAAAAGTGTATTTGTGCTCACTTTCGGTTTACTATTTCATAAAAAAAAATAGTGCAACAAAGTCCCATCGATTGGTGAATATAACTGAAGTAGGTAAACTAAACAAAAATGTGGAAACTATATCAATACCTACTTACAAGCATTCATATTACAGACACATATTATAATATCCTCCTCCCTACACTCGCAATAACACGGTAGTGTGTGAGATCTGCAACAAGGGATGGTAGTGCTACACCTACTTTAAATCGTTATTATACAAAACAGACAAATCTACGGTGGTATTATTGATCAATAGTTTTATTGCACAATTTGATTGTACCACAGTCCGGTGGCGGTTCGAACCAATAAAACTGTCCAATCTAAAAAAACCGCCATTACGAGTATATATTATTTTATGCTGTTTCCGGACGACTAATTTATGACTTTTATATTTCAGCATCATCTACACATATAAGCTTTCAAAAATAATATACTATTTTATATATTACCATACCGCTATTATTGTCAAAGTAATTTATTTTGTCATATGGAATAACATAAATATTGTTTTAGTCCGTTTCTTGGAAATGCGGATTATTTGCTTCTTAGCCCCTTACATTTTTAATTAAAAAATAAATGCAATAAAAATACATTTTATATTTTATGGGCTATGTCCCTCAGCTCTGCTTCGAAGGAGCGGAACACAGTGTGAGAGGGTCTTCCTCGTCTTCAGAAGAGCGCAATGGAGAGCTCTTGTTGCCTCCCTATGCCCCTGACTGGGGTGTAAAAGGAAGTTTGTTGTTGTTGTTAAGTCAATTATCAACAAATATATCGCTTTAACTAAAGTTTCATAATCGTCATAAATAAAGTATTGAATAGTCCCGCATAATAATTCAAGATTGCTGTTGTTTATCATTTCGAAATTAAAAAAAAAGGAAAAATAACTCTAATAGAATCTAATAACATTATTGTAACAATTGATACAAAAATATCAACGATTGCGCAATCAAATGCAACCTAACAACATTCCTATCTACATTTTTAATATACGTACGCATACATTTATACTGTCCAGCACTCAAAAAGTGTCATACTTAAAATAATAATTCTAAATCCTGTCCAACTACTACTCTGTTACGAGAAAATAATATAATATGCTTGTCTCTTTCTTACATTCCTTAAAGCGTATCTTACGCCACAACAAAACTTTTAATTTACTTCTACGTTTTGTAAGTAGATTTTTCAAGTGTATGCAAGTCTTCAATATAAGTCTATTTCGGTAAGTCATCTTCCCTACTCATGCAGAATATTATTGCCGACACCATAAATCCCCTTCTATTGCGCAATATTATTGTCACAACAAAATACCCCACTATTGCACAATATTAATAATGTGACTCCTCTTCCAGTGACACTGCCGCTTGACAACAAGGAGGAAGATAATAATGACGCCTTATCATTGCCATCCATCATAGAGAAGAACTCCCGTGTAGTCTGTTCAAGAAAGTTTCTAGAAAAGAGAATAACAAAACATCAAATCAACATTATTAAAAATATATCTAGGTGTAGGTATTAGAAGTATTTTATACAATAATTTATCAATTGTCACAACTATTCTATCATTTTTTCTTTAGATTATGTGCCATTATGCACTAACCGGTGAAATCCAAATACTTTTTTTTAAATTTGAGTAGATAATAGGATGAAATTTATAAAATTTATATTAGACAAGTGGTCGACCAGTGCTCGAAATTCGACCATAACTAATTTATATTACTAAACTAGTCGGGTAAATAAATATTGTGGAATAACAAATCAATTGTTTTATTTAAATTATTTTAATTTATATTATAAGTTTGGAACATTATTAAGGTTCCATTGTGACTGACCGAGCGCTATTTCACAATTTTCTTTAAAAAACAATGACATGGATACGTCAAATTTGATAGGTTAAAAATGTTGATAGGTTTGTAGAAAGTTTTTTTCTATTATTATCAAAGACAAACGACATTAAACTATTTTCAATTTGATCACAGATAAACACAAATAAATATTCCGCCATTTCCCGCTCCACATTCCATTTGAATATACCGCCTTCAAAAAGCTTTCTGCGCCCATTATGAGGCGCTTTTTATTTTACATTTATTTTGTTTCTATGAAGTTGATGATCTTTATGAGTAGTCTCTGTGTGTGTGTGTGAGTATCTTTTTTTTTTATTTATTAATCCATAAGAAAATTCAAACTACATATTTACATCCCGATAAGTTCAAGTGCAACTTGTCATCAGGCTATATATCTTACGTTGTTACTAGTTTTACATTCAAATCTTAAATTATAAATAAATGCCATAGCATATTGTTTTTACTAGGTATTATTATATGAAAATATATATTGTTTTGACTATTATTAGGTATATGAAAAAAAAACTTAAATTTAAAATACAACAATTGACATACTTGTCCTTAAGTTATAATCATACATTATTACTAGTATTACATTAAAATCTTAAATTATAGATAAATGCACATAACATATTATTTTTACTATTATTATATGAAAAAGTGTATTGTTTTGACTATTACAGTAGTGTGTGTAATGTTTTTTTTAATTGATTTAATGAATAGTTATCCATAATTAAAAAAAAAATTAGCATTCTCCAATCCTTCTCTATAAAAATTATAAGTGTGCGAAATTTCATACTCCTCCAACCGCGAAATTTTCGTAAAAATGGTCACAAAAATTTTCATTCACGTATATATGTATAATTATAATAGGTAGTTCGTTCTGAAATAATTATTGTGTCTACGCATAGATACTCGTATTTAGGAATCGATTTCATTTTTCGAAAAAAATTATAGATAGGAAATTTTGTGTCTGATAAATAAGACATCACAAATAATTCTCATTGGAAACAATTCTAGTTTAATGTGATATTTAGATGTTTTCATCTATTTTTATGCTTTCGCTGACATATTATGAAAGGGATTGTGAATAATTGTAAGTAGGTATTATGAATATAGAAGAATTTTAAGTACATTAACACAGGAATCGATTTGTTCTGATCTTAGTTCTAAAGTATTTCTTTAAATAAAATTAAGTACAAGTAATTTTAATATTATTAGCTTTCCCGACAGCCATTACTTATACTGTATATAAGATATCATCATCGCTTAATTACGTATTCAATCACATTACGTATTTGACGGACTCATCTGTTTTAAACGATATTTACAGGGCACATTCTGACAATCGCACCGGCTATCAAGAAACCAACATTTTGTCAAATATCAATTAAAATTTAAAAATTGTTTTTTTTTATATTGTCAAAAACACTAAGAAGACTACCTATAATGATTTTTTTAAATTTTTCTTATGTTCTGCGTCACTTTTTCAATTGTTTCTTTCATAAGAAATTCCCCTTAAAATAACAAGCATACCAAAAAAATAATTGACGAAATCGTGATCACCAAGAGAGATGGGCTTCCATTTTTATATTAGACTGTTGAATGTTGTTTAATAACGTTCAGTTCGAGTGAGCACAGATTCATTTAAAAAAAAAATGTTTTTATTTTATTATTATCTAGTTTTATGCAAAATTTAAAACAAATGGCATTCGCCACTTCTTCTCTATATTATAAACAATAAGTTTGCGAAATTTCATACTCCGTCCGCGCAATTTTCGTAAAAACGGTCACAAAGTTTTTCCTTCACGTATCAATATAATAATAATATCGATTCTTGTTACATATTTTTTTTACTGTTCAAGAATTACTTGAATTTGTTTAAATTTTTGAAGAAACATTTTGCGTTTATTTTTCTGTAGCTACACCTTAGATAGGAGCTCCATAGATTAAGACTGAAAGATACTGAGTAGGGCCGATGTCAACTCTTAATTGGCTGAAATTTTAATTACTGGAATACCTTAAATTCTTTGTGTAGGTAAATAAATTAAAACAAGACCTCCCGTTATATAAAACAAAGGCTTCGCAGTCGTCCTCCTCGCTGTGGGGAAAAATATTACTTTCATTTGAATTATTTCATTAAAAATAAGAAGATGAGATATGAAACAGTGATAATGTTACATTCGTTTTTTTTTCTCCTCTTTTCTACTGTAAAAGGGAGAGCATTTTTCGTGATGAAATACGCTTGACAAAATAAATTATATTATTATTCGCTTGTGTGAGACTCGTGTTTTTTTTATTTATTTGAAGAAGATATCTCTTGGATTTTTTAAGGGTGAAATCAAAAAAATAAACAAAAAAATTTAAAAACCAATGATTATTATTGTTACAAAATTTATTTTTTGTTCATTTCTTTGTATTGAAAAATGAGTATCTAAGAAACCCCGATTTGACAATCCCGCCATTGGTGAGGCTCGTCACCCATCATGTCGTATCAAAAAGGGGAGGCGCAAAGAGGAGAGCGGACGAGTGTAGGTTTGGTGTGTGGAATATCAGGGGACGCATGGATGCTAAAATTTTGAAGTTGGAAGAAGCGAAAGAAGTGTGTTTGGATAGAAAAGAGTGGAGGTCCGTTCTCTCTGCCTACCGCTTACGGGATACGGCGTGATGGGTAAAAAAAATGAATTAAATATTTTAATTAAACCTAGTCAAAATTATTCATATTTTTTTGTTGTTAAAAGATCTCCACACGAGCTCAAGTGATGTTGGATCATTCATAGATAAAATACACCTTATGGGTACCTATCGCTATTTTAGAATATCCCGCAATTTAGTATTAGCGTAAGATTTTTTTCCCACTAGAAAATACCATATGAATAGAAAATAACACCAAAACGTCTACAAAAGATAGTATCTGTAACTATGTTTGTATTATATTTTATCAACTCTGACCAGTGTTGATGCATCATCAACCAAGAGATATCTGCTGACCACTGCTAATAAAAGAAAAACTTCAGATACAATTTCTGCTAAGTATCATAAATACCTTTTTACAATAATATTGATGATAACGAAAATTACTACCTATACAAAAAATAGACAAAAAAAATGTTTTGTTTCAAAATTCTTCGCTGGTGGGGTTTGCCCTAATTGCAGCATCCTGATGAGGAATATTCGATTTCATTTTCAATTTGAAAGAACAAACGTAGAAGAATATGAAGCGATTTTAGCTTACTTATGACCGTCGGCTTATTGAAGATGGAAACAGAGGCAATGGAGCATATTATATTCTGCAAGCAAATGGCTGGAAGATAGGAGATGATGAAGTAAAATTTTCTGAATATCAACGCAAGGATTTAAATTGAGAGAGATTTTTTGCAACAGTGAAATTTAAAAGGTAAAAAATATATAACCTAAGTGTTGTCAAAATTAATTTATCAAAAAATGGTGTTTTGAAAATTAAAATTTGTTTTTTTTTTATGTTTTTCCCCATCTGGGCGGAGATGAATTGGTGGTCAGTTTATATAATGTAAGTGAAATAAATTCAAATCCATCTTGCATAAAATAAATTCAAATATAAAAATTTCCATAATGTGCGGGAGGATCTGCAGAGCGGCAGGACTCGTTTTATTAAAAAATAATATTCCTTGTGCTTTGTAATCTTTTCCCGAAATTGAATCTGTAAATAATTTGTTTGAAGTAATCCCTTTATTTTGTCTCTCCCGCGATCAATTTATTTCTACCGAATCGATTTAAATAATATCTCCCCGCTTTGCGGACGCTACTGGTATTAATTTGGAATATTTATACCGACAGAATTCATTTCCATTGAAATTTTATCGTAACTTCACTCTCTTTATGTTTTCATTCTCATTCCTCTGTTTATTTCATCGAGGTGTGTCAGCGGTTTTTTTTTTTTGGTTTTTTTTTTCGCCAAATCAGACCATCCAATAATGTATCAGTCATCAATAATTCTGAAAGGAGACATAAAGTCAAAGCATTTAGTTCTATACAATAATAAAAATATCTTCGAAAATCCAACCAGAGAGTTGGAAAATACTTGATGGCAATCCGTTTAAAAGAGGAATTATACTTATTGTGGGTACATAATATTAGAGTTGAAACGGATAGCAGTTTTGTCGGATAGCCGGATGCCGGATATTCGGCGAACTAAGTACCGAATACCGGATAACCGGCCGCCGGATATCCGGTGTATGTTTCTGGTTGGTGCATCCATGGGCGTATATTGCAAATTATGGTATCATTGGGCTATGGCTTTGCCCGAACCCTCTCCATGTGAAAGCATATGCTATGGCCGTGAGTGCATCCCATGAATTACGCTTACGTAGGCGGCATAGACCGATTGAAATGACTCCGTGGCCGGAACGATACTGTTCCCCAGATTTGGCGAAAAATATTTCTGCATCTTCCAGCATAGTATAATATTACGAAACGTATTTTTATGAAACTGTATTTACGGAGACAAGCGAAGCCGCTTGCTACCTACCTCTATATAAAGAAATAAGTATTCATTCTCCATAATTTTCCATTAGTGCAGTATGTTTGCAAATCAATTTTCTAAGTTGTAGATTTTTTCTTGTGATTTAAGTATGTATTTTTTCTTTAGTGATACTTACTAAATAAATTAATAAGTTATCCAAACATATATTTTGTACTATCCGGCATCTGGCCGGATAGGTGTTAGTTATCCGGTATTCGGCCGGATAACATTTTCGCCGCCGGATAGGCCGGATACCGGATAGTTGCCGGATATTCGTTGCATCTCTAGTACATATCTATCAAGTCTTTAATATACTCATCACGTATTGCCGAATTATGACTAGCTGTTTTTTTTTTTCAATAAATATGATAACATAGTTTTCAAAACAGCTGTTGCTGTGTCCTAACTGGGAAGCGTTCGCGAGTCCGCGCGACTATTTTTATTTTATACTAGTTTTACTCAAACATGGACGGATCGTTCAAATTGAGAACATTGTAGGTATCATCGCTCATCGCAATCACTTTTGCAGTAACTATTATCATCACAAGAATATATGGCAAATATCCCAGAAGTCTGAAAGAGCAGAATATTACAGAAATTTCTTCATATTATTTATACTACGACCAAAACAAGGCATCACTTTGTGGGTCCAATATACCTATGTACATATATCTACCTACATCACAATTGTTTTGTTTTTTTTTTATTTATTTAGTGCTATTTACTTGATAAATGTGTACAATAATCTCTAATACAAATGAAAGTCGGGTTAGTGCGAACACTTATAACTCGAGATCGGCTGAACAGATTCTTTCTTTCAATGTTTGATTTATTGGATTCTTCTCCGCTCCGGATAACAGAATAACTAATAAAAAGTTGAAAAAATGGATAAGAAATAATATAAAATATAATATTTAGGTTAGTAGAACGGATCACCTGCGCCGCGCCAACTCCATCGCGGGTAGTTCCCTCTCATTCTCGCATACGTGATTGCCGCTCTTACAGTATCCGTCTCTTAGAGTAGCCCATCCCACTTACTCCACCGCACCGTTTTGAACGTTTTAGAAAATACAAAATCAAGAAAAATTATCGGGTACATTCATACTCCACCGCACCGTTTCGAACGTTTTAGAAAATACGAAGTCAACAAAATTATCGGGCACATTTATATCGGTACTTCATAGGTGAGGTAGAATGTGTGCGTGCGCATATTATATTCTCACTTTTTTCCCGCCTGGACTTTTGAATTCGAACGAAATATGGATGTTTTAGAAATATTTTAACATTATTATTTTATTAGTAACTTAATCGGATCAATAATTATGTATTTTTGTTTCTGGGGGCGCAGTGCACATACGAACGGGCCGCCTCTGGTTAGGACTACAGGACAACGTTTGTCGGGAAAGCTATATAGTTATAAATAAAAAGTTGCCTAATCTCGAACGGGATTTTTGACTCGAATATTTTCGTAATAAAAACATAACATATTTAAAATCTCACAACTAGATTTTGTGTATATGAGTACGAGTAAATGACACACTTTCCCTTAAGTAATTCACTCCTATGAACAATACCTCGTATCAACAGTAAAAAATAATAGTATTTTAATTCCGTGTTTTGTATACGGTAAAGATTTTGAATCAAACGAACACTCCAAATCACCTTAAAATGTCAACAATTAATAAATTATTATTGATTCCCTTTTACACATATTATGGCATATTTTTAACAAATCAGTATGAATACGAGTCGTAGTTGCATTTTTGATACATATGTTCGTTTATTAACGTATTATCTTGCTCTCGAACTTTTAATAGCCACCTTCATAACATGTACGAGAGCGAATTATTCATGGCTGATAGGACATACAAAGATTGGAGCACAACCATCTATCACAGTCACTTTGCAGTCCCATATATTAGGTATATTATTATTATTTGACTGCTTCGTATTATTATCTTACATCTGCCGAGGCTGGTGGCCCGACTAACTAATTCATTAAGACTTGCACAGCACACCGAGCACTGTTCACAAGCACTGCTTGCACGCTATGAGGGATGAATCAATTTATTATCGACATTAACCCATTGAGGGTTACGATACAACAAGAGTAAGAGTGTACTAAACTGTTCTGATGTCCTATTTTAAGGACGTGTCAAATTTATCAAAGGAATGAAACAATATTATAAATTATTTTCAGGAGTGTTTGCGTTCTATCTGAAAAGTGAATGAATGTGAACTATTCGGCTGCGCTCACACGGCATTTCAGTGAAGTTTTTTTTCGTATTTGATTTTAAACGCAGATTTTCATTTTTAAAAATAAATGGTAGGTACGTGTGGAATTCAAGAATCAGTACGTAATTTGAAAGCTATAAGATAAACTTAGAAATGATGAAAATAAGTTTTTCAATTGCTTTTAAATACATTAATTATTAATTAACACTTATCTATACAAAGGTGTCAGTACAGCTACATTAGAGTTCTTTATAGCTTTTAGGTGTCAATTATATTAGTTTCGTAAATTTACTGATTCGACTGGAAAATTAAAACCTACCAAAAAAAGTACATCGTGCGCCACTGCTAACCATAAATACGTTTAAGTTCATTCGATCCTCTTGCCAAATCCATTGACTATTGTTTGACAACGTAAGCGATGTACGATTTTACGCAGTATAAAGAGATATGAACGGATCTCTGCACAATGTACAATAATTATTTGGTCACTATTTATTCGTTTCGGTGTGTGCAGCTAAAACCGTGTACTTAGTACAATGTAGGGTGAACTCAACTTTAGACGTCATGCATTACAGTCGGTCAGCTCTCTTAATTTAATCAAATTCCCACTATACACTTGAAATCACGGTAAAAAAAATGTGTCGGAAATTTTTATATGAGATCCTTTTTAAAGGACATTGACCGACAGTGGGTTAATATAAATTTAGAAACGTTCCTATTATTGATGACCCGTTTGCTATCCTGGCTTATCTGACAGAAAATGGAATATTGGGAATAATCATTATTGTGGTATTTCAGATGTGTGTATTTCTACGGTCGGTATGAAGACAACAGAACTGAAAAGTGTCATATTTGAGATGTCATACGCGTATTATTATAATGGTAGCCATCATATAAGTATCTATAGATTGACAAATCATAAACTATAGAATCGAAAATTTAGGCTCTAAAAACATCTTTAAATAAATTCGCTATCATTTTTTTACTGTACGAAAAGCCTTCGTTTATCGTCTGAAAAATTTACCGAATAAAATTCAGCATTGAATCAATATTTTTTTTTATAATGAGATAGATTTTTATACGTACTGAGAAAGATAACTTATCAGTACATTTTCCAAGAAAAATTGGAAAATATGTATAGTTCAACTGTTGTACCTATTCGTTACCTAATGCAAGGGCCTGTATTGTGCCTCTGGTATCACAAAGTTGCCACTATGTCAGAACAAGCTCTTAATAAGTAGGTAGCTAACTTAAACAAAAATATGCCCTTAATTCGTGCTTAGGTACAAAAGTTTTTTATACAAAATAATATGTAATAATTAGAATGTTAACAGCTTTATGTTTATTTCAATTATTTTTGCATCTTTTTTAAGTGTCGTGGTTATCAAAATTGGTGGATTCTATCGTGGAACATTGACCTCTAAGTCAGTCTGTCTGTGATCGAAATAAAAATAAAAGCATGAGACTTCACACAAAATAATTCACTAATATTCAGATGATGTCTTGCTTATTTTGCTGGTTAACCCATAGTTTATTAGATGCTGTGTTTCTACGAATTTAGGACTTGGTTAATAGGTGTTAGGTAGGTACATTACATCCGACAAGCCATAAGTGTAGGTACATTCAAAGGGAACAAGGCAACAAGGCGTTATATAATACGTCACACATGCATGTTCGGATTGAAATAGACGTCAAACAGTACAAATTGAATCCGGTGCTTTTAAATCACATATTAGCATGCAGCCGCTAACAGGATATGAGGGTAATTTAAGAAAGATTGCTTTTATCGTTCAATATGTACTCTGTGCCTGCACCCATCCCATATTGTACCTACGCCGCACAACCTGAAGGCTTTCTATCTCAAACAAAGGTTTCCCCCCAGACGAGAAATATTTATCTTTCTAACAAAGACAATTTCCCTTTTGTCCTATTTCTAGTTGTTTTCGATTGCAATACTAAATTGGATCGTTTTTTCGAAGATTGTGGACATCCAGAATAAATGTGACAATCCATCACCGCATGACGATAATATCTACAACACACCCCATACGGATCGCCAACTTTTGATTGTTTGCATAACGTTACAAAAATATCCATTTCTGAGTGATTTGTCACGTGTCACCTCTAACTACGTAGGGGAGATTCACTGTGAAACGCACCAGTCTAATCATAGAAATACATATATATTTACCCCTACAAAATGGCACATAAGAATAATATGGCTTGTATGAGAAGAAGTTAATTGAAGTATTCAAATGGGCAGATATGTCACGCTTTTAAAAGGTATTTCGCCATAGGAAATAATAATAGAAACGTTCTTTCACTTTTCATAAACTCGCAGATCTCGTTTCTAGAGTATAAATAATTATAATGTTTTTTTTTCCAAATCCAAACTCCCTTTAGACCCCACTTAGGGGCATAGGGAGGCAACAAGAGCTCTCCAATGCGCTCGATCATGCGCAACGTTAATGACCTCCTCCCACACCATGTCCAGATTCCTCAGCTCTGCTTCGAAGGAGCGGAACACAGTATGAGAGGGTCTTCCTCGTCCCCGGGACCCTGATGGGAGGAAGAACAGCGCTCTCCTCGGCCAACTGTCATTCGACATCCTTAACATATGTCCCAGCCAAGTAAGAGTAGAGGTGATGGGCTCACGCTGGGTGCGCCGGCGTATAGCGTTGTTCGTGATGCGGTGGTACCATCTTATACCCAAAATTCTCCTGAGGCACTTTTTTTTATTATTATTTATTTATTTACATACCATATACGGTTTCGCCTTTAAGAGCAATATTTTTTTTAATACAGTGCATCAAACATTTTTTTAATGAAGCTATGCTCACTCGAAGTGAACACAAATACACTCTTAACATCTTTCACGCTAAGCAAATGCTTGTGTTGTGAAAGCGGAAATGGAGATTCGAACCCACGACCTCCAATACGCTGTACGTACGAAAGTCGCCGATTGATACCACTGAACTAACAACCACTTCATTTCAATTATACCTACAGATTAATTAACCGACACAACATGTTGTGTAGATTTTACAAAGAATAAGTGGATGTTAGCATGGTGACTAGAATGAAAGTGAATAAATTAAGGTGGTTTGGGCATATAGAGAGAATGAACGAAGAGTGAATGACTAAAGGATATATAAATCTGAAAGAATGGGTGCACACAGACGTGGCCGACTTCGAACGACATGGACCGATAATATCGATTTTTTTAGTGGGGCAGTTCCAATAATAAATCAATTCTTCCTCCCTATCTCTTTCGCACTTATTATGCTTATGGCAGATATAAAGAGGTAGTGATGTTTATCATTAGATGAAAGTTTAGATAACATTATTTTTGTAATATTTCTGAGATAAAAGTCAGGAGCTATTGTTTAAATTATAAAACCCATTTATGACTAATCACACGGAAACAATGAAAAAAAAACAAATGTACAATACCGAACATTTTCTTAGAGAAAAGCATGTGTAGGTATTTTTAAATGATAACAATAGGTTTATTCACTGTAAAAAATAATATTAATCGAAGTTAAAGAATTAAGAAATTATTTCATAAAAAATATTTAAAAATATCGATACCTTAGAATTTGAACATTTACCTAACCTATATTATGCCAGGCCATTTATTGCTCGGACTGCCTCGCTAAATAAATTCCACATTAGGCTATTCAACCGAATGTTTTATTTTTTCAATAGGTATAACGGTAGTGTGAACAGTAAAAATATTTAATTTGACTTCTTAATTGTGTGCTGGTTTTTAAATTATTCTAATTGAAATAATTTTGAAAAAAAAAATACTTGAAAAAATAGGAAATATACGTAGATACGTAACTGAAATTTTTGTGGTGGTTTAGTTTTAACCCAATGCTGTGAATGGTTTCGATAGTGTGATTATCCGTTACAAAGCTGGTCTCCTCTATTTGTATATAAACACCGAATCCCTGTATAGAAAAAAAAAAACTTTGATCCTACACAAAGGATCCTCCTATTTATATTTCAATAAGAACAAAACACGAAATAATAGTACGGTAGCTTGGTCTACTCAAACCACAACATCTCACACCAAAAAGACTACGGAACGGTATTTCTGGCACCTAATTGGGTATTAAAAGATTTCACAGTATGATACTATTTTAATAGATTGAATCAATTTAAATTAAAGTTTGCTTTGGTTTATTGAAATTGAAATTATTCATTTGTTTCTCCTCGGCCTAGCGTCTAATAGCCAGCGTAAGAATGACCGAGTTGAAGGCCACCATTAAGAAGGTATTGTTTTTCACAAACATGATTGAAAATTTGTCAGCTTAACAATAATTATTATTAGAACTATTAAGTGGTCGACTAGTGCTCGAAATTCGACCATAACTTATTTAAGTAAATTATAAAGTTTGAACATTATTAAGGTTCCATTGTCAAAGACTGAGCGAGCGCTATTTGAAAATTTTCTTTCAAAAACAATGACATGGATATTATATTGTACAAAGTTTTTTGTATTATTTTGTTATTCATTTAATTATCAATTTTATAAATTCATATAAATATCTGTTTATACATATATCTTATTACAATTATCACAAGCAATATTAATCTATTCTCAATTTGACCACAGATAAAACAAAAGAATACATATATGCGTCTGTGTCAATGTCGGATACATCGAATTGTGTGTGAGTAGGTATCAAATTTGTATTTTTTTATTGATTAAATCTATTTTTTATGCATAATTTAAAAAAATATTAGTATTCACCCTTTCTTCTCTATATATAAACTATATAAATAAGTGTGCGAAATTTCTTACCCCTCCGTCCGCGCAATTTTCGTAAAAACGGTCACAAAGTTTTTCCTTCACGTATTAACATATAGATACCTACGTACTTGCTTTTTTACGTTTTTAGACATTTTTAAATCTTAAATCCTTCTTTTACTGTTTAGTAGTAATTTAGGTACCTATGTATCAAAACCGACCTCAGTAAATAGTTTAGTTGTCTACTTATCGGGAATAATTGAGCGCCAACATTATCAACATTTGTATAGAAAACTGCAGCCCGATTCACGGAAAAGTTTAAGTCTAAGTTTAGTTCGAAGTTCGAACGAAGTTCGATTCAAACCCTCCGTGAATAGGTACATAGACTGTAGATAGTCGCCGCCTACAATAATTATTATTACCAGCAGCCCTATTCACAAAAGTTTGAATCGAACTTCGTTCGAACTTCGAACTAAACTTAGACTTAAACTTTTCCGTGAATCGGGCTGCTGTAGGTAAGTGTAATGATTTACTGCTTTATTTAAAAACTACGATCAGTGGAAAAAATAGCTCAACAATAGAAAATATTACCATCAAGCCGTCATCGAGATAGTTTAACTCATATCGCTTGATTGTGAGCTGATCTCTGTAGATTTTGACCTGCCATATTGGATTTAACGTCAACTGACAGTTGTTTCTTGTATACGAGAACGATTTTTGCAATAAATACACTGTATTTAAGTTTTTCCTCCGCCCAAATATGTGCCCCCTTTTTTTCGTCCTATTCTGTATCAACTCGAAATCGTTCAAATCTGACATAGCGCATCTTAGTTGTAAGCACTCGCGTTGCCCGGCTACTATTTTGTTTGTTTACAAAATTTTGCATGAAATGTCATCTTCATACATAACAAACGCGGGTTAAATATTTTTTTTATAAATCAAGTCTGATCGGTGAGTTATACGTAATCTTACGATTAACGATTTTTTTTAAGCAAGACGGTAGTGTTAATAGTGTAGGTTGATACCTAGTCCATCGGCAGTAGGTATGTACCTAATCCAGGTTTGCTTCAGAGTGATATCTACGTGTAAAAATAAGTTGTACAACTAATAATAAAGTGATACTCTCCAACATCGAACAGAGAATACATCAATCAACGTGTCCCACCACCGTTGTGTGCCTATATCATTTATTATTTACAACTCACATTCATAATAAAGCCCTATCATTTGTCATGAGCTGTGTCCAATTGCTTTTTGTTTTTCATTCATCTCCACCCGGTTTTTTTTTCATATGATGTGTTATTATATTAGTCTGTCTGTAATCCGAGTGAATTAACGTCAATATTGCGCGAACCTATTTGTTTCCCTCTAACCGAGTATTTTTTATTGCTCTCTCTCTCTCTCTCTCTATATATAATAAAGGTAGTGTAACTGGAAAATATTATCTCTTCAAAGGCAATTACATAGGTACTAGAATCGACCATAATAAATAAAATTGCTTACAAACGAATGTAATACCACAAACAAATTACTTTTGTTGTTCCATAGAACCTCCTTTATTGAATTATAGGATACCTATCTTTTTTTTTATTTTCAACAATGCCACACTCGCCTCAGAATAGATATGTCCAGAATTCTGAAAATAAAACTTGTACGTACTTTAGTATTTTCCATGTATTGATAGGAAGGTATAGAAAAATATGAAAGTAAAAATTAATGTTCTTACATCCCTTTGAAGGAGTCTTTTTATCAGGATTGTAAATGAAGGAAATTTCAAATCCGTTATCTCGCATTCGGAGTTTTTTTTCCAATACTAAAGTGGCTTTGCTATTTTTAAATTCTCGGCGGGAATGCTGAGAAATGCTTCCTTCATCTATTAGGTATAGGTATTATAATGTAAATAATTAGGCATTAGGTACGTCACTGTGCCAACTGACAGCAAAGTGATAATAACTACCTACTTTCCCTCGGTAACACGTAAATTGTTCGAATTACAATTCTTCGAAAATCACAATTCACCTAATGGCAATTATACGAAATCACAATTCACCTAATGGCAATTGTACGAAATCACAATTCACCTAATGGCAATTACACGAAATCACAATTGTTCTAATGCACAATTCTTCGAAAAAATTTATAGGGGGGTTTACTGTTCCCCTATACCTTCTCAGCTGTTCCTCCGAATTTTTTATAAAACTTATTAAACACTTCTAATTATTAAAAAAGAAATATTATATTCGTAGAAATATTCATTCGAATAATTCGCTTTAGAACAATTGTACATAATTCGAACAATTGATTTTTCGAAGAATTGTGATTAGAAGAATTGAGTTTTCGAAGAATTGTGTTTCGAAGAATTTTCATGGAATCCTTTCCCTCATCTAGCTATGAAATGGTGTTTAATCAGAATGACCAGAAGGTGGGTAGGTACCTACTTAGAGGAAAACTTTTTTACGGCAATTCTTCATTCAGAGCTACAACTATTGGGACAAAGAGCCGCAGTTAAAGCGAATAATAATTATTGTGGTGCAATAATTCTAAATCTCAAAAATCCTTGTAAAATACCTCTTTTGGCACAATGTATCCCTCGTATCTGTGAAAGCGCTGCCTCTCATTGTGCCTCGTCTCCAGAGACCTCTTGCTTGCAGAGTGACAGTGTGTCTTCCCGGCTCTTTCCCAAATTTGAAAGGGGATGTTTTTTATAATTATATTATGTACTTATGTAGGTACTAGAGGTGGGCGTTATAACGAAAACTGATAAAAATATTCGGTAAAAAAAATAAGCTCTCTAACGTTATTCATATTAAACCTTATTCGTCTAACGAAGCTGTGAAAATAAGTCTAACAAAAATAATATCTCACAATATTAACAAAAATAATAAAACAAAATTAGTTTACACCTTTAAAATAATTGTCTTACGAAGCTGTGAAAATAAGTCTAACAAAAATAATATCTCAAACAAAATTAGTTTACACCTTTAAAATAATCATCAAACGTGGCTGTTTTATTACGCTAAATTATTATTATTCTTCTTTAATACTTTTTGTGCTGTGTAGATCGCGTGATTGTTTATCTTCGGGGGGTAAGTTGTTATTTTTTTACAACTAGGTATACCTATTGTATATACGCTACGAAATAAATAAGCCTTTTAGCTTTTAAGCTTTTAAAAATAACGTTATTTGAAATTAACGAAACAGCTATAACGTTTTTGAATTTAAGCCGTTATTCCCACCTCTAGTAGGTAAGACCTATAATAATAATAACTTTCTTTATTCATAGATAATAGCATTACAATAATTTATACAAGTATTTGAATCCACCTAACTGAGCAAAGCCCGTACCAAGGTAGACCTACTTCCCGTTTGACTCCAAAATCTAAAAATCTTATTTATTTATTTATTAGAGATGCCAACAGAACACTGAACAACACGTATAAGAAATAAATTCTGATAAATGATTTCCTCCCCGAAGCACGAGTTTTACTCGTTTTCGGGGAGAATTTCAATACTTAATAGCGATTTTGTCTCTATTTTTTATTTTGTATTATATTATACTCAGGTAATTATCAATAAAGGAATTATATTATTTCAAATCATTTATTCATTAAATCACAATATATCATATGAAGTATACATCATTGTAAAAAAAAATTAATAAAAATAAATTAAAATTAAATACAATGCTATATACTAAATATAAAAATATCGGTATTATCTCTCATGATACATCATGATGTAATGTAATCATGAGAGATCTTCGAACTACATAGAAAGGAACCTTCTTAACATCCTACATGAGGACAACAGAACTGCCTTTTGGATGGCATATCTGAGACCACAACAGATGCCAAGTTTCCCTAGATTGTCTTTAAGAGACTTAGGAATAGGGATTGCAATCCGGTCTCATTTTGAATCCGGCCGGATCCAACCGGATTTTCGTCAATCCGGCCGGATCCGATCGGATCCGACCGGATTGAAATAACCTTGATTAATTGACATTTTTAACAATAATGAAGGCTAAAAATAAAACAGTACATATACGAAAGTAATAAGGGTATGACTACTTTTAAATGGTAAAAATAATAAAAATATAGTTTCAAAAGAAAAAAAATACAAATTAGATTACGTATTATGAAAGTCAAATTCAAATTTAACGAAAATATTTATTTTAACCTGCTTGATTGATCATGATTTGAAAGATTCTCAGAGAACCGACACCACGGCAAAGAAAGATTCTTGAAAACTCTCCAACCCATTGTGGAATAAACCATTCGAAGTAGAGTTAGAAACTCCGAATTCGGAGCTTCTACGATATCGAGAACGGCAGGCAATGAGGTAGCAAAGCAATAGAAGGCGTTACTGGAATAATCACGTCAACAAAACGGATCCGGTGATTCTGGTAATTATAAGACGATGAAATCACATCAACCAAAATACCCTTGGACGAGCACTAAAGAGATGGATGTGCAGTTAGACATCCGCGTCCTAGAAGTAATACCTATAACCGGAAATATTCAGAGACACTCCTATATCGAGAATAAATGTTTCAGAAATTATTTCAGTTTTATCCTTGAATATAACTGCACACACAATCTAATGTATACCAGATAACAATCATAATAGTTTTGCTTTTAAATAGGTTAATATATTTTTTGTTGGTTAATTATTGCTTCATGCTCACGCCATTTTTCTACGAGATGACTTTTCATTGGATTGTCAATGCTATCAATACGATCAGTCAACATTCCTAACCCCACTTTGGGCACAGGGAGGCAAAAACAGCATTACACTGCGCTCAGTGTGACGCATTTGCCTCCTCTTCTCTTATTACCTTTATGGGTACCTACAACAATCCTGTGGAATTGCTAGGGATACGGATTCGAGTCCGGTCTGTGTCGAAAAATCCCTAAATATGATAAACCGGATCCGATCTCCGGATCCGTCAATTTTTGGCGGATCCGATATGAGCATTTTGATGCCGGATCCGCCGGAATACCGGATCCGGTTTTCCGGATTGCAATCCCTACTTAGGAATAACTCCATTCGTCGATATCACTATAGGTATTATGTGGGTGGTTGGTGTATGCCACATACCTATCCTTGATTTCGTGAGCTAGATCAAGATATTTAATTATCTTATCTTGCTCGGCTTTTTTCAAATTTTCGTCATACGGTATAGTGATATCCACGAGATACGTTATCCCGTTCCTACGATCAACCAATACAATGTCCGGACAATTTGCGTTAATCGTTCGGTCAGTTTGTATTGGTATATCCCAATACAACTTTGTATTACTGTTTTGCATTACCGAAATTGGGGTGTACCTATAATAAGGTACTTCAAGATCGAGCAAGTCATATTTCAAGGCAAGTTTTTGATGAATTATTTTAGCCACATCGTTATGTCTGTGCAGATACTCAGAACCACACAGGAGAGAACACCCAGACAAAATATGTCTGAGTGTTTCTCCTGTTTGGCCACATGCACGACATTTATCAATTATATCAGGTGTTTTAATAATATATTTTTTATAATTATTAGTGACGATGATCTGGTCTTGTATTGCACAGACAAAACCTTCTGTTTCGCTAAATAGTTCACCAAACCTCATTATATTATTATTATTATAAAAATAAATAAAAAAAGATAAGAGATAAAAAGAGTAAAAAGACAAAAAGAGAAAAAAGATAAAAGACAAAAGATAACAAGAAAACAGCAAACAATCATAATTAGTCAAATGTAACAGATCGTCAAGAAAACATACACAAACACACCTTCACTTATATATACCTACCCACACGTATAACTTTATAAAAATAAACAATATTTTTTTTTCTATATGAAGTTGATCTTCTTTATAAGTAGTCTGTGGAAGTGTGTGCGAGTATCAAATACATAACATTACAGTAGTGTTTGTGATGTTTTTTTATATTGATTTAATCTATTTTTTATACATAATTTTAAGAAAATATTAGCATTCGCCACCCCTACTCTATATAAACTATAAGTGTGCGAAATTTCGTACTCCTCCGTCCGCGCATTTTCCGTAAAAATCATAAATCTTCACGTATTAATAATATAGATTAAAGCAAGATGGGAATTGTATAGTAAAAACTTTTTCATGTTGTCACCGCCATCTATGTTGGGGTACGAAAAACAAAATCATATCTACCAAAGCATCAGCTGCTTTTTATTTTGTTGTAACTTTTATCCATGCTTTATCCATAGATATTGACTGTGGATATTGACAACCAAAATATTATTCTAAATGTCAAATAGAAGAAACGTCACAATTTCTCAAAATACCATTTTGATAGTAGTGGTATTTTTTTATTTCTTATCAATCTTTGTGTTTAAATGATTTATTGACTTAAACTGATGTAATTTGACGATGTGCTATTTAATATGAGCGGGATTTTACGTGCAGTATTCGGTTTTATACACAACATGATAAAATTTTTGACTTTTAACAAGGTAGACTTCTCCCACTATATAAATATATACGTAAAAACAAACACAGGCGACACAGTTAGTGTTAATCTAGATCCAAAATGGGACATAAAAAACGTAAAAGAAGTTATAGCCCCTCGTATTGGTATGAATCCAGATGAAGTTAAAATAATATTCGCTGGAAAGGAATTATGTGACTCCACAATTATTGAGGTTTGAATTTTTATTGCCATTACTTAACTTTTTCTTATGACATTATTTTTGTTATCCGAATATTTACAAAAGTTTATTTTAGGAATGTGATCTTGGAGAAAAAAGTATTTTGCATGCTGTTCGACGCAAGTCAAAGAAAAATACAAAAAGCGTTGAGCCAATTAATCACTCAAATAAAGTTAATGAAGATAAGGAAGGATCTAAGCCTCTATCTGAAACAATGTTAGACCTACAACTAACATCGAATGAAAGAGCGAATGTTTCAGATACTGGTGAGTATCTTTTCATCAGTGCTAGATACCTGTATGCTTTTTCAAGTATTTAAATATTTAACCAAAAACATGTTCCCATAGAGTGAATCGACTTCCAGTTTTCTCCACAATCCATCAATCAAACATTCATCCATATATCTTTTATTGGCAAAATGTAAGGAAGCACTGTCAGTGCAATAACTTCCTCTATCCTCTTTCTCCTTCCATTTACCTTATTCCCGTCCCTCAACCTTGGCCTCCATCCCTTTATCCCAGCAGAGCCTTCATAATATACTAATATCTACATTTTTATGTTGTTTGTATTTACTTCTCATTCTCACCTATTCGCTATTAATGTTTGTATACATACTTTTCTGGTGACTTTGTTGTCCATACCTTTTATGTAATGTTTTTTTTTTATGATCATTGTTTGTGTATGTCTTATAAAATAAAAAATATGTGTAAATTTTTATTGAAGTATTACTTTCTTCTAGATTTGCCAAAACTACGAGCCCATTTTTATGTATGGTGCGGCCAGTGCAATGAAATGAAAGAGGGTAAGCTTCGAGTTAGGTGTGAGAAATGTCGTGGAGGTGCATTCACTGTACACAGCGACCCTCAAGAATGGAATCATGTCTTAAAACCAAAGCAAATAACAGGAGAGTGTCTGCATCAACCGAGCTGTTCAACGGTGAGTATTGTTTGGAATCTGATCCATATGAGTGGTAGTCCTATCGGCACCTACACCATCAAAAGAACATGAAGTTTTCTTATTAGGCAGTAACTTTAAAAGCACTTCATAACTATACCATCACTAGATAGATGAGGTTTGTTTTGAAAACTCGAATACGTAAATGGGCAACAAGTAAAAAGTTATTTTCACTTGTGTATTTATTGCCTGTTGGCTACATTGAATACAATGTTCCAAAATATTGATGGGTCTGTGTGCCCTTTTTGCAATCAATTTTAACATCCTATATGGAGAATTAACTAACGGGAAGAGAAAACACGGGGGACAGCGCAAGAGATATAAGGACAACTTCAAAGGGAAGAGTATCGGTAAACAGTCGGAGAGTGTTGTGATTGACAGATCGGAGTGGTGGAGTGTCACTGTGGAGTAAGTAGACGTTATCCAACAGTCGGAGCTTAAAATCTGCATCCGGAGTGTAGTAGGATATGCTAGTCCTGGATTGGACTTCGCAGCGACATCGGGTGGCACCGAAGACAAAATTGCTCAATTCCTGTTTTGTTAACCTAACCTCTGTATGGCAGTAGGCATTGATTGAGTAAAAAAATATATGAATTTGAAACTTTTATTAGATGGTCAAATCTCAAACCCAGCACAAGTATTTTCAACATGTTCAACTTTTAATTTCAGATTCACCACGAAGAAGGTCCAAGTTTTGCAGAATTTTATTTTAAATGCTCTGAGCATGTATCACAGGGAGAAGCGGATGAAGCTGTTCCACTCTATCTTATCAAATCAAACTTGAAAGAAATTCCTTGTCTTTCCTGCACTGATGTTTGGTGAGAAGACATATCATTTCACACAGTCAATATTTTCTTACAGCAACAGTAAACAAGTAATGTTAATTTATTTTCAGTGATTTAGTTTTAGTCTTTCCCTGCTCATCCGGACACGTCACGTGCTTAGAATGTTTTAGACTTTATTGCAGTTCTAGGTAAATATTCAAAATATTTCATTTTAGTTTGATCATTATAACTGTGTTTTTATTTAAAAAACTAGCCTTCCCGGCGGACATTGTTCTGTGGTGTTAACTATGAATATTGAACTCGAATTTCTATAATGATAAATTAATTAACTCTAAATCAATGTATATCTGGCTGATGCAACTGATTTAAACCGCAGATTTTCCATCCGCATTCTGTCAATCGCACCAACTATCAAGCGACTGTCAGTTTTTGTGAAACACCTATTTTTAATTTCAAAATTATAATTACATTTTATTGTTAAAAACACTAAGAAGATTACCTACAACATTCTGAAATTATAAGAACCTTCTATTGACAAATCAAACACGACAAAAAAATTAATTAGCAAATTTGGTCTATCACGCGTGATACTATCACCAAGGAAAATATAAATATATTTTTTATTTGTTACAGATTAAGAGATAGGCAATTTTTAATTCATCCAGATTTTGGTTATACATTAGCCTGTCCAGTGGGTTGTGAAGAATCGTTTATTGAAGAAATTCATCATTTCAAATTGTTAACCGCACAACAAGTATTGCATTTTGAAAAAATATTTATTTTGTTGTTTGACAATAATTCAATACTTCTAACAGAAAATTTTTCTTTTAGTATTCTCAATATCAAAGATTTGGAGCAGAAGAATTTGTGCTGCAATCTGGTGGTGTGCTTTGTCCTCAGCCAGGTAATCCATTCATATTAAACCAACTATTACACTCCGAGTACTGAATAATGACAGTTTTTTCTATTGCTTTTTAAAAATCAGTCTCTTTTCAAAATTTCTACTAGTACAATACTGCCAAGCCATAGTCTATCAAAGGATAATATGAAAATTTGTATTTATACTCCATTTAAACCCCAAAAAAGGGTATTTGAGACAAGAGCCCTCAATATTGCACAATAGCTTTGACCTTCTCCATCATTTCCGAATCTCTTTGCTTCCCTTCAAAAATTGAAACCCTTAGTATAAATTTGCGATAATAAAACATCGAAACGATCATCTAAAGAGTTTCGAAAAATATTCCATACAAAATGATCGAATGATTCGATCGTTTGTTGTTAGAACACTATTTGTACGCTAATAAGCGCTTATTAATGTTACGTCATTGACGTTACATAGTCGGCTTGTTCCGAACTCGCTCCATGACAGTCACACTCACTTGTTTGCATATTGGCATCTAAGAACAGGATAATTTTACGCTGGGTACCTGGACATGAGAGGATTGAAGGCAATGGAAAATCTGACGAACTTGCAAAGGCGTGACTAAGTGTGGCCCTGAACCATACTATGGCATCCCCACAAGCCTGGCTTGCAACACCCTGCGTGATGTGTACAAATCCAATGCCTTGGCACTATGGGAAAACATTCCGGGGCTAAAACATTCCAAAGCTCTAATTAAAATGCTATGACCATAAAAATCGATAAGGAGCTCTTGTCACTTAGCAGAACAAAACTATGCATCATGGTAAGAACTCTGACTGGCGACCCTGAAGATTCAAACTGCGGATATGTACCGGGTGTTAGAGGAGGCCTCAGAAACGCCACTTAACATTCTGTGCCATTGATGAGCAAACGCCGATACCACCTGGGAAAGTTCATACTTTATCCAGAGGATATCACAAACATCACATCGCGGCAAATATCATTGTCGACTTCTGCGTGGACATTGGGCTCTACAGCATTCTGTTATCAAAGTGGCAAACCCAATAGACCTAACAAAGGTCCATTTGTTATTGTGGACAAGTTCCTGGCTAGTTGATAAAAAAAAATGTGCTTGAATTTCTTTGGTCCGTAGAACATTCTTAGCGTTTATGGTATTAGCTTTGCCTTATTGCCTTCAATGGCATAGGCAATGATAGTTCTATATCCTGGTTTAACTCTACATTTGTGTTTTGTGTTTGCTTTCTCGGATTGCTATTTAACCTCCCGCGTATTATATAACCTAGTAAAATAATCTGAGAAATCTGCTTCACTAAAATCCATGATGAACATTTAAGAAAATCAATGTTAAATTTTGTATTTAACATTTTCAGGTTGTGGCATGGGTATTTTGGTTGATGAAGGATGTAAAAAGGTGGCTTGCTCAAGTGGTTGTGGTGTAAGTATTCGCTTTACCTTAATTTTATTTATTTATTTGGTCCATGTTGTGTGATTAATTCACGAAACCTTTCGCGTTTTTAGTATGTCTTTTGTATAAGATGTCGTCAAGGCTATCACTTAGGAGAATGCAGTGAAGCGGAAACAGCTGGATCAGGCTCATACGACTGTAGTTATAATGTGGATCCAGCAAGAGTAGATCAGGTAAACAAAATGTGTATTTCAAAGAAAATATCTATGCAAATTTTTTGCTATAGTCCAGTTTCACCACTCCTATATTTTTAAGGTTATTTTATATGATACTTAGATAGTTGCACAATTATTCCACATCTCCAAAAATCTATAAAAATTGAAAACCACTAATAAAATTTTAATCCTATTTACATGATAAATGATTATTTTTCTATGTGTTTGAAACAGGCTTCTTGGGAAGTGGCTAGTAGAACAACCATAAGAGTCATCAGTAAACCTTGTCCTTCATGTAGAACCCCAACAGAACGTGATGGTGGCTGTATGCATATTGTGTGTACCAGGTACGATCTTAATTCTACTCTGATTAACCATCCATCTACTCACCGTTGGATGAAGGACTATTGCATTATTTTTAAATGTCCACCTATGGCATCCATTTGAGAATACTTGTCATAAGTTCGGTTTTTATTGAAAGTGCCAATTAATGATCATGAGTTTTTTTTACCATTCTTAACAAATAAACAAACTGCAATCTTGGCAGACCACCACCATTGACATTCAGTTTCGGAGACAAACATTACCACCTAATGGCGAACATTGTGATCATACTAAGCCAGCCTTCGAAATAACAGTAGAAGACGGTCATAAGCCCGTAGTGGTTTGTTCCATTTAAAAATCGAACATTAGTACCTAATGAATTGTTAGTCATTAGTTGTTATTTTTTCTTCACCATCATTGACCCTACAGCCTATTGTGATTGGCAAACTCTTCCAGAATTATCTGCCAATCATCCTGGTCTGTCGCCGTGTTCTCCAGTTAATCACCTCCAAGATGCTCTTCCGTGCCACAATTTACCTCTGTTTTGATTCTTCTGTTCAATATATAATGTAACAAAAATTATGTAATTAATTTTGAAAAATACTTTACAGGGCTGGTTGCAGTTTTGAATGGTGCTGGGTCTGTCAAACGCAGTGGACCCGTGGCTGTATGGCAGCTCATTGGTTCGGGTAGTAAATTCATCTTCACATGATTCAGTAAATGATTTTTCTGATGTGCACATAAACTAGTGCCAAATGTATCTTATCAACTCTTGAAATTGAAGAAATGGGTTTGTTTTTAGTAAATAGGTTATGGGTTGCAATATTACTATTTCAGATGCATGCAATCAATTTTTATCTCCTACTATGTGCCTTATTTTATTTATGAAATGATATTTTTATCCTGAATATTTTCTTTTATTTCAAAACAATAAACCTTTATCATGATTACATTTGAGTCTTCCGTTAGTTTTCTACCAAAATTTTATTCATAGGCCAGTAGCAAAGTCGTTAATTTAAGGTAGCGTAAACATCGTATTCCCCATTCAACACTTCCGCAGTCACATTGTGTATTTGTTTGTATCTTATATTAACACCGTGGACTTTTAAAGTGTGATTGTTTAAGTTGACTTTGTAAGAAAATGCTACATTGCACACCTGAAAATACCAATAAATATTTAGAAATTTTGAATGGATGATACATAAATATTTTGTTTTTAATATTAACAGATATAGCGAGGATAGTATGCATCTAGTGCTGAATCAATTTCGGCACCCCTTAGCTTAGCAATTTCAAAGTTTTGAATACCACCTTGCCACCCTCGATATTTGACACCTGGGGTCTACATAGAGGTCTTGAATTTCTTTTGTGCAATAAACACTAAGTTAAAGATAATATTTGCAAAATTTTGGCAAAATATACAGGGTTGGGGAAGTGTTGATAGACATCCAATGTGGTTGAGCGACTAAAACATTCTAATTCAAATAATTTTCCATTTATGTAGAGCAAAATTTACCTCACAAGTGTATGGTTTTTCACCAGTGTGTGATCTCATGTGTGTGCGTAATATTTCCCTAGAACTGAAAGGTCTCGCACAATGCTCGCATTCATAAGGTTTATATCCCGTGTGTGTCCACATATGACGTTTCAGAATTGATCTCTACAAAAATTTTAAACATTTTTTCATAGATATTGAAAACAATTTATATTGAAATTATTACTCAAATTTAACATTACCTACCTCAATAAATGCCTTGGGACAATGTGGACATTTATACTTTCTTTCTTCATGTGTCTTTGCATGCCTTAAAAAAAATAAACAAAAAGGTTACATCAAACAATATTTGCCCCGAAGCATGATTTTCAACTCATTTTAAAGATGAAAAAAAAAAAAAAAAGTACAGTAGACGCCAGATATTGTGATCAAGTTTGTCCCAGTGTATTTGGGTTCTATTAACAAGCGATTCTAATAAGCGGGGGCCATATAGAATATAGGTACATTGTACATGTACATACTTACATGTATTTCACACAAACATAGGTATTATATTAGAAAGGTTTTTATGACAAAAAATATCGACAAGAAATCGAGAAAATAAGAATCTGTCCCATTGTCTCAGATGGTTTTCGAAAATCTGTGACTTTATTCAAGCATTTGTGTATAAAATATACCTAGGTACATCACTAGCAAGTGTTTCACGCCTTTAAAACATCTGAGAGTTTTGTTCTTTACAAAAACTAAAATGTGATCAGACAGTCAGCGTATTTTAAAAGTGCCCACCCTTATTCGGTCTTTTATATTTTTGCCTGCTCCAGGGTTCTAATTTTTCATCACCTTACAGTAAATAAACGCATGCACAGATAGAAACAATTCGAAACTGACCTTGACTATTAGCTATAATTCTTTTCTAAGGTGCAATTTGTCTATTGAGTCGAGATTGAAAAAAATACAAAAAAAAATGTGCACGTCAGTGACGAAAATATAAGAAAGTGTTGTAAATTTTTTGAACAATTGATTCTATTAACCGAAAATGTGATTCTATTATCCGATAAAATTGAATGAAATTCTTCATTTTGAATCGGGACTTGGACTTTTGATTCTATAAAGTGGCTGATTCTATTAACCAGTGATCACAATAACCGGCGCCTACTATATATAGAATGTTTCTTATAAAAAAATGTATTTTACCTAGAGAGCCCCTTCTCAGTGTAGTAAGCAGCCCCGCAGACTTTGCAAATTTTGTTTTTGATTCCCGTGTGCTTGGCCATGTGGTCTTGTATGGCACATTTGGAAGTAAATTTCTTGGAACACTGGTCACATTCCAGTATGGATTTTCCTTAATAAAAAAAAACTTGCATTATTTATATTTCAATACAATCAAAATATATTTGGGCTGGGCAGGCCATATAAAGAGAACAACAGATGACAGATGGACCAAGAAAACAGGTAGGTAATTGAAACTCAGGTTGGGCACAGCTGAGGTGGTCTAATGACATTAGGAGACTGGTTGGAAGTCAATGGCACAGAATGGCATGGAACAGAGAATCGTGAAAGTTGATCCTATGATCAATACTAGATGAGTAAAGGCTGATGATACAGGTTCAAGTGGAATTCCTTAATAGTCACAATACTCACTACTGATCCAACTGAGAAGGTGTATGTAGTGGTAAACTTAGAAAAAAGGAGAAATGTCGAGAGATGTTTTCAAAATGGACCAAGAAAGTCATCCAAAAAAACAATCTTTACGGAGTAAAATCGAATTCTGTATAAATTTTATGCCCTGTGTATTATAATCAAAAGATAGTTTTATTTGCAGATTAATAAATTTAATAAAAAAATTTACCTTCGTGTTTGGCTATGTGAGCTTTTATTTTGAGACATAACAGACCACATATCGGGCACAGCTCTTTGATGGGCTCAGCTGACTTTGCTAAAATTTAAATTTATTTATATTTTTTACATAAAAAGAATAGTAATTTTTTACAACATTGAATTGAATCTATAAAGCTTTAAATTAATCCACATTGACTCGCAAGATTTTATTTAATTTCGTAATGAAAATTCACTAAGTAAATACACCAAACTTAAAACAAAAACACAAATGGAAATAATAACAACATGAAATGAAACAAACCTTCGTGACACTTCATATGCCTCTCAATGTTTGATGACAAGACTCCACAGATGGTGCACTGCTCTTTTAGCTTTGGAGCTGAAAGAGATAAAAGGATGCACAGAAAATTAGGTTTGAAGTAAGTATGTACATATTAAAAAATATATTTCATTCTTAGGTAGAGATAGTCATTGTGGAGGACTCTTGTTGCCTTCCTAGGTTTTTGGAAGGAAGGTAAACATGGTCCTGGGTAAACTGTCATTCTGCATTTTTAATGCATGTGCTTCTCTGGCAGACATGATGACCCTGACTTGAAACAACATTTAAAAAAAGTTTGACTTACGTGCAACTGGGATTTTCACAGTAAAAAACTCTAAACTCTTTCTCAATTTCTTTTCTATAATGTCACTCAAGCCTTGAACATTTATTTTCATAGTGGGACAAGTTTTGAATGTGTTATTTACTTTGGTCACGGAGCCATTCTTACGCTTCTTGTGCGTTTCACTGGGAGGAATGTAGTCTTCATCTAGGATGTCTCCCTGAAAATATAGTCAAATAATTAGAACAACCTCCTTAAAGAATTTGAGGTTTTAGTGGTAACAAACTATTCTTTTATTCACTAACAGATCCGCTAAAATTAAGAATCTGCCAAGAGTGTATGAAAAAAGTTAATTTTATCTGACTGTTCCACTTAAATTATCACAATTCCTCTAAAATAACCCGCCTTTTGATCAATTTAAGCGGCACCTTAGAAAGACCCGCCAAAATTTTAGAGGAACCGCTTATATTATGTCAAAATCGTGTCATTTTTTTCAGACACCTCTTAAAAAGAACAATCAAAACAAAGTTGGTTATTGATTTCAGTAAAAATATCATTTTGCTCTTGTTTTCATCACAAAATATACGTTAATAGGAGTTTTATTTCTTGATCGAGATGAATTTGTTTGAGAAAAAGGAAATTTGGCGGCCATGATGATAATTTTGACATGGGATAATAATTTGGTTTGAAATCACTTGCAGCTATATTCACTTTGTTCAATTTCTTAAGCAATATTGCTCGGATTGTTTGAAATAACATGGTGGTCCGTGAAATTAAAATTTGTACTTGATGCTTAATTTTAGCGGATCTGATAGGGAATTGGGGTGTCTGCTATGCATCGTTAGTAGGCACTCACAATATTCCATGATCGGTGCATGATATGTGTGATTTTCCGGCACAAATTGAAGGGCTACTAATTCTCCATTCAGATTTTACCATAATACAGGTATAAATACAACTTTCCAAACATTTATGGTTTCTTGTGTCCTATTTCAGAACTATATCTTATCGACCACAGTAGGCCTGCTTGCAGGGAGGCAAAGATTCCCATGATCTAGAATTTCGTCAAATTTGACCACCTAAATGGCTAACATTGTTAATAGAAAGTGACACGGTAAGCCAGCCGTAGAAAAAACAGATGGTCGTAATCTCTAAGTGGTCAAATCAAATCAATCAAATCTCCCTTTGAACTCCACTTAGGAGAATAGGGAGGCAACAAGAGCTCTGCATTGCGCTCGATCTTGCGCAATGCTTATGACCTCCTGCTTATGAAAGATATGTGCTTTTGGGATACTGTGACCACCTCAAGAGAACATTAATGTAGAGAAAATGGAAGATGGACAGCATGCAGGCTACCAACCACGTCTCTGTTATTACCACTATGTCAACTTGCTTAGCCACATTTTAATTATTAATAACAACCTGCCTTAAAAACTTACATCATAATCCCAATCGTCGTCGTAACTTTGAATTCTGTTAATGGTCACATTTCCAATTTCACCTTTTTCAACAATATCCATTAAATCTAACGACGGTCCATTATAATAATAAGGATCTTCAAAATCAAAATTCTTCAATTCCGATTTCAATTCAACTACATTTTTAAACACTATTTTTGATTTTGTTTTACCGTTTGTTTTTCTAAAAATGTTATCTGATCTGCAAAATTAAACAAGTGTATTATAAATTTTTAACGGAACTAAACTGTTGAATAACATATTATGATACACTATAATAAACCTTAACAAAATATTATAGATGGAAATTAATATAATTTTCGAAGTTTTGACGGTAAAATTATGGTTATAAACTATTGTGGTAAAGCATAAACATTAATGCCCGTAAACAGGTAAAATTAAGCCATAAAAACAGGATAATCGTAAGGAGAAATCTGAATGTACAATATATTGCTTCAAAGTGTAAAACGGAGATGGATCTATTTTACTGTTGATTCATACTTTGTAATTTGATAGTATTTTGTGAAGATTATTATAAATACTTACTTTTCAGCTTGTTGTTTTAAATGATAGGCTATTATGAGTTTGTCTTTGCAACATTTACAAATATGAGCTGGTAAATCATCTTCTGTATTAGCCTGCAAATATAAGATTAATCAAATAGTACATATTCAAGTTCATTTTTAGTGATACAATAACAAACACTTAGTTATATATTTGTATAAATGCTATAAATCCTTGATATTTATTATTCTGAACCTAATTTCAACTATCAACTCTTAAATAATTTGCTTATTCAAGTACTTACATTGACGTTTGTGCATAAATTCAACATTTCCGCAAAGGAAACATCAAAATCACTTAAAACATTCTTTTCGTACAGCGGCATCATTATATCGCTCTCTGTATCCATACATATTCGGCATACTGAAGCATTATCAGTAAAGTATGTTTTTAGCATTGTATTAGGCTTTTTAACTAAGCAACCTCAAAAATATTTAAAGTAAACAAAACAACTCTCCCACATCAAAAGCATTAATCCGCCATCTTTTAAAATACTGTCACTGTCATCATGTACTTTTCATAGACGAGATTGTGCATAGACAAAAATATAATTATTCTGAATAAAAAAAATTGCTTTTTTTAAGTAGGTATTATTTTATACACTATGTTTTGAACTATTTTTTAATGAATCAAGGCTCACCCAAACTAAGTGAACCCATATTTACGTTGCTTCGAATAAAAAGATAAAATCCCGAAGCAACGTATTTGCTCATGCATGCGCTGAGCTCCGCTCTTCATCATAATATAGGTACCGTTCAAAACTCGCTGAACACCATTTGCAGTTGTCGACCTGTACCCCTATTCTGTAGCAAGTGTAGGGTAGTCACTTGAAAAAAGTGACTATTAGGCGATACATTTTGTATGAAACACGTCTATATACGTATCGAATGCGAGAATCGCATACAGACGTTTTTCATACAAAATGTATCGCCTAATAGTCACTTTTTTTCAAGTGACTACCCTACACTTGCTACAGAATAGGGGTCCTGTAAGTAAACAACTTTGTAGGTATTCATTTTTAAAAAGTTATACCTAATTTCCTTGGAGAAAAAAGGACGACTGGTGATTATATCAGAATAATAATTACTGAATAATATTACTTATACCTACAGTATAATTCGCACTCACCCGCATAGATTTCTATTTTTACATTTCTTCCTAGTTCCACAGCTATTGATACCTATGTATTATTAGCTTAAACATACAATGTGTAGGTATATATCGTAAAAGACGAATACCTACTTCGGTCCTCGCGTTTTTTCGAACTCGTGACCTCCGGTATAAAAGTCAGAATTCTATCAACTATACTTAGGTACTTGATTAAGAACTTTAAGGTAGGTAGGTATATATACCTATAGGTAGCATTTTTATTATTAACGATGCGTAATTTATTTCATAAAATGGGCTAACAAAGTCCGTTCAAAAAAATCAATACATTTTGTATCTGATTTAGGTAGACAACGTAGGGGAGGGTGCATTTTGTTGACCCGTGTCAAGCACTGTCGACTGGAACTTTTACCCCGCTAACGGGGTGAAAATTTCCGGGTTTCGGGATTGAAAGTGCCAACAAGGATAATTAATACACAATATATTTTTAACAAAATTAAGGGACTTTTTAATACAAAAAACAATGACAGGTACCTAAGTACCTACAAAATTTTAATAAAAAAATAATAATGTTGACGTTAGTCGTCGTCTGAATCACAATAATTGGAAACAAAACTACTTGATAACCTTTGTGAAATACATTTCTCATGAGCCCAGTTTTTACATGAAATGCATTGCACCCACTCTTCTCCAGGTAGGTACCTACCAGGTACACCTTCTGCATAATGTAGGCCACACACGCTCCGGTATACCTGCACAGGTCGCCTGCGCAGGCGGCCTGTTCAGGTGTACCGGAGCGTGTGTGGGGGTAGACCTGCAGCCCGATTCACGGAAAAGTTTAAGTCTAAGTTTAGTTCGAAGTTCGAACGAAGTTCGATTCAAACTTTTGTGAATAGGGCTGCTGGTAATAAAAATTATTGTAGGCGGCGACTATCTACAGTCTATGTACCTATTCACGGAGGGTTTGAATCGAACTTCGTTCGAACTTCGAACTAAACTTAGACTTAAACTTTTCCGTGAATCGGGCTGCAGTGCAGTTTTTTAGACCTGCGCAGGCGACCGGAGAAGAATCGAAAATCAATTCTTTCACAGGTTCACCGGAGCGTGTGTGGCGGCACTCCGGTCGCCTGCGCAGGTCTTTCAGTAGTTTTCCAGCGTTTGCATGGAGTGGTTGTGCATTCCTTAATTGCATATGGCTCAGTCGAGAGTAGAACTAGAGTTTTTTTATAATTATTATTTTTTTAAATAATAATATTTTTATATTTAGTATATAGCATTGTATTTAATTCTTTTTTTTATAATAGTTATACAATGATGTATACTTCATATATAATATATTATTATTTAATAAATAAATATTTTAAATAATAATAGGTAAATAACACTCTTCTATACATCCAATCCAAACTCCCTTAACGCCCTACTTAGGGACATATGGAGGCAACAAGAGTACTCCATTGCGCTCGATCTTGTTTATGACCTCCTCCCACACCATGTCCAGATTCCTCAGCTCTGCTTCGAAGAAGCGGAACACAGTATGAGAGGTTCTTCCTCTTCTTCGGGACCCTGATGGCAGGAAGAACAGCGCTCTCCTCGGCCAACTGTCATTCGGCATCCTTAATACATGTTCCAGCCAAGTCCATCTCTTCCACATAATGGTAAAAGTGACCGACGTATAGCGTCGTTCGTGATGCGGTGGTATCATATTAAACCCAAAATTCTCCGGAGGAATGTTGGTTCTTCTATACATAGGTGTCAGTATAGCCGGCGGAACTCAATGCTTGAAGCATTCTCTACCAGTCAACCGGTCCCGTCCAATCTGAGACAGGATTCCAACCCCGAGTAGAAATTTCAAGTGAAAAAACACATTGAAAATTTCTAACCCGGCCGGGAATCGAACCCGGGACCTCTTGATCTGAAGTTGGAGCCTTTGCCACTAGGCTACCGAGTTCGGAGTTTTGAATTTTTTAAATATTTAGATTTATTTATTTATTTTATACGTTATGCATATTAAAAATAGTGTACAAAAAATAATGTATAGACAAGTGGCAATGGCGGAATTATCCAACCACAATTTTTTTTCACATTTATAAAAGAAAATAAAAAATAAAAAAAATTCAAGTAAAAAAACAGAAAAATTCTGTCCCGACCGGGATTCGAACCCGGGACCTCGTGATCTGAAGTCCACGCCTATAACCACTACGGTACCGTACCGAGGTCGATCAAAAATATAGTCAGTAATCAAAAAAAATAATGTTTCTAAGTAACTGCGCAGGCCGCCTGCACAGGTATACCGGAGCGTGTGTGACGGCACTCCGGTCGCCTGCGCAGGTCTACCTTACGGTAGACCGGAGCGTGTGTGGGCGTTGTGAGGTATACCTGCGCAGGCCGCCTGCACAGGTATACCGGAGCGTGTGTGGCAGGCATAAGATTCGCAGCATGTTAAGCAAAAATAGTAGTAGAAGATATTGAACGTATTCTAGGCAATGAGATATTATACTGGAGATGCAATTCCATACAATTTTTGGTTTGAAACTAGCATCACGAGTAAATTTGAAGTTGAACTTAAATAAAAATATGCAATCAAGCAATACTGACGAATATTTTTGTCTTTGTCACACATAATACGCCAAACGGCTAAGTGCTGTCACCTTCTACCGGTACACATTAATAGAAATTTCTTTTTGTGCGTGAGATTTGAATGTATTTGTCAGAATTGTCTAAGAACCTTTTGAAAAAGATCTCTCGTCTTTATTAATGCGAGGCAGACAACGAACAGTTTAAAAGCACATTCATAAAAAATATTTTTCGAAAATGGAAAAAATGATTTATGTATTTGAATCAAAAATGACCCTTTTTATAAAAACACTAGTTATAGTGTACTTGCTTCTAAATTTCGTCCGGCTAGGTAAGGGCTCATACACACAGCTTAAACGAGAACCGTCAGAAATACGGCACCGTGGGAAAAACCGCTGGCGATTTCTCAGTTGTATGATGGATTTCGTAAAAAATTTCATTGATAGTGGAAAACCTCTGTTTGCAGAACATCCTTAAATTCCATATATAATTTTAATTAGAGGGCACTCCGTTTAAATATAAGTTGTATTCTTTTTTCTAAATAAATTGATAAAAAAAAACCTTGATAGAATAAAAAAAAATCTAGAAATATACCTATGCACTGTTGCATACGCCGCGTACGGGTGTATCTTTTTAAATGAATTTAGGCTAATTAAAAGTGAACACAAATACATTTGGAAACTTGCACACACTATGGAAGAGTTGTGTTGTGAAAGTGGAAATAGTCGGCACAGGGATTCGAGCCCATGACGTATGCTGTAGTAAGAAAGCCGTCGACTGAACCGCTGGGTTATAAATTCAAATAAAAATGTATCTACGCGTTTCATACAGACGCGGTTTTTTTAACCCCGCTCGGTATGCACCCGTAGTGTGATGTGGGCCTAACTAATAAAACAAAAATAATTGTCAAATATATTTTTATATTTTAAACATTTTATCACAATAATATGCACTTAAAATATATAAAATACGTCCTTTTTGATAAAAGGATTTTCCTATATTGATTTCTGTTGAGGAACGACTTTTTTTCACCACAAATCCACCATTTTCAAGAACGCCGTATTACCGCGGACACAACTGTCAAGCTCGAGCTGTTGTCAACGACTAAAACACGAGCGTGGCACATTTTCGGTGGTGGCACAATTTTTTACATGCCATTTTTTAGACTCGATTGCATCTCTAGTATAAATCTCATTGATTCTAGGCTTGTGCTGGGGTGAAAAGTTCCATTGTCACTTTTCACCCCACCCCTACCTGTCAATATAAAAACATATCACAGTTATTATTAAATACACACAGTTAATATTTTTAGCAATGAGCATTTCAAATATAACAAAAATAACTAGTAAATAATACTTATCTCAATACGTCCAATACATCCAAAAATAAAGAACTGAAACGTAAAAAAATACTTTTGAGGCGATAAAAATTCAAATCATAGTCACAATCGCTACGAATCAGTACAACTACACAGTACTATTATCTATGCTACGAATGTCATACGCCGACTAAACTTGTACACACATCGCAGACCATTCGGCTACCAATAGAGATGACCTATGTAGTTGTAAAATTCTGCTTTGTTAGAAATTTGATAGATGGCACTTTTTACCCACGGCACTTTTCACCCCAACCAACCCAACCTAACTTATAACCACTATTGGTACCTTCTTAAATGGATGTGGTAAAATGGTAAAAATAAGCTGCTTACCTTCATCACATACTTTGTGCATTTTTATGTAGGTACCTATAAAAATAAATTACCTACTCCTTACATTTGGATAGGTCGGTTGCTACCTATACTCATCCCATAAAACTGAATATATTTTTATATAAAAAGTGTGCTCACTCAAAGTGAACACAAATACACTCTTTGACTCATTCACAGAAAACTACAAAAAGCTTATGTATAAAAAAAGGAGAAGACTGGGTTGGCTGGCAGAGATCCTTCGGGATATGTCCGCCCTTTCGACTGTCTTATTTACTGTCTCCACACTTCATTTTGAACTAATAAAGTTTTATTTATTTATTTATTTAAGATGGTCGGCACATGGGATCGAACCCTACACCTCCAAACGAAACAGTACGAAAGCTTGCGTCGTAACCGCCAGGTTGTGAACCACTTCAAAAAAATTATTGAAAAAAGAAATCAAAATGAGTATGTGTAGAGTGTAGGTACATACATACCTACATCGTACATGAAACATGAAATAGGTAGGTAACTCCATAGAGTATAATAATACTACTTAAAACTCATATCTTCTACTATATAAATTAAAGTCGGATTAGTGCGAACACTTATAACTCGAGATTGGATCAACAGATTCTTCTGATGTTTGATTTATTGGATTCTTCTCCGCTCCGGATAACAGAATAGCTAACAAAAAGTTAAAAAAATGGTTAAGAAATGATGTAAAATACAATATTTAAGTTTGTATGGAAAGGTTACCTGGGACACGCCCACGACATCGCGGGTAGTTCCCTCTCATTCTCGCATACGCTCTTACAGCAGCACATCCCACTTACTCCACCGCACCGTTTCGATAGTTTTAGAAAATGTTCATACAAAGTCAACAATATTATCGGGCACATTCGTGTTGCTAATGGGCGAGGTAAGGTGTGTGCGCGAGCGCATTTTTCTCAAGTTGTTCCCGCCAGAGCTTTGAATACGAATGAAATAGGGATGTTTCAGAAATAGTTTAATGTTATTATTTTATTACCTTATCTCAATCGAATTAATTTTGTATCGTTTAACGGGGGCGCAGTGCACATCATGTACCTACATATTAACGGACCACTTCGGGCTAGATCCACAGGACAACGTCTGTCGGGAAAGCTAGTATATAATAATAGATAGGTACCTACATAATAATATATCTGCCTATACCAAATATATAAGGTAAGATTCGAGATTAGGTGTAAATTTTAGACTCGAATCCAGAACTCAACGTGTTAATGCCTAAGCTACCGATGCAGGTATTGGCACGGAGAAGATTTAATTTATTCAAGTTAGGTATCTAATAAAGATGTGTTAAGTACCCACCTACCTAGATGGCCAAATAGCAGGACATTTTTAACAATACCTAGCTTAAATTTTGCAAGTTTTTTTTAAAGACTATCATTCAAAGCTTAAAACGAAGTTTAGGTAATAACATGATAATATTATGTTCAAGTCAAGAGGTGAGGCGATCATTTTAAAATTTTTGAAATTGTTCCAACAAGATTCTAAATTGTTATTTTTTTTAAATAAATGTAAAATAATTGCTAGGTAGGTACTTACTTGATATTTTATTTTAGTGACAATCGTCTAAAAAAAGTATGTTATTAAAGAGTCGCTTGGTATATGGATAAGGAAGACTATGACATGTGTAGGTATGGTTGGAGTCCTTGCTGCAGACAAGTGTGCGGTAGGGTAAGAACCAATGTAAAAGCCGCAGACAGTGGAGAGATGTAGGTACAAGTTGTGGTGAGGATGACAAGATATTTTTGGTTGTTGATCGCAAAGTGACCCCAATTAGAGGTGCATATAGGTGGGCGCGCGCAACCACGGCTACTCTCTCCAGGGGTGGCACGGTGTGGCGAGGCAGGGCGGCGGAGATGTGGGTCGGGGGCGGAGATAAGGCCCACACCATTCAATAATCAATATCATGGAGACGGAGGGAGGTGTGCGGGCCTTCGGGGCCTTGCGCAATATTTTACATTGGTGATGCGAAAAAAACCACAGTTCTGGTGGGAAGTGAACACTACATCTCCCTTGATCCCCCGAGAACCTTTCTTCCTTCTATGGTCACGTTACCAACCTCCCCGTCTCTCGTCAACCCGATTTCATTCCACATGCACCTCCTGCCAATTATTTCCAACAGCACTTTTAAAGTTTCTTTTCTTTTATTTTAGCTACCTGATACAACATCTAAACATGAAACACATTCACTTTTAATTAAATGTATATACAACTTTATGTTTAATAAAATGTTATTTAATATTATCTACTAATTTTTTTTTTCATCAACAGCTAAAGCCTTTTACACAGTAATGAAACAATTTTAAAACAATAGTTCCTATATATCAACAATTTTATCAAGCTTAAAACAAAGAATAAAAACCACGATGAAAAAAAAAACAAAAATAAAACCAATAACAAAAAAATCTTTTAGGTAGGCATGTCAATGTGTGCAGATAAGTTGTTTACAAAAAGTATATTTACCTTTCAATTTTAATTCAATTATAAATTTCATTATTATTTATAAACAAATTATTTATAAACAAAACAGTGTTTTTTTACTATATTATGTAGGTACTTACCTACATACAAAATTAAGAATTATTACTACTAGGTGAACACCAAAAACGGTAATTTAGAATTTACAATACTTCTTTTAGTCGCACCTATTAATGATATTTTGATTTCTCAATTCCCAGAAATCCTTTATTCTTTTTCCATTCCAGTGGTTGGTGACCCAGCGGTTACAACGCCGGCTTTCGTACTGCGGACGTCGTGGTTCGATCCTAGGTGCCGACCATCTTCCTCTTTCACGACACAAGCTTTCAGTAGCTTACTGTGAAAGAGTCAAGGAGTGTATTGGTGTTCACTTTGAGTGAGCACATATTCATTTAAAAAAAAAATAGCTTTAACCCGAAATATAACGTTACTATATGGATAAATTTCAAGACTTAGGTACTTATTAATCAATTCATATTAATAAAATACAGCTAAATCTAATTGAAAATAATCCACAAAAAAATACTTACGGAAAGTATAATTTTTCAATGTCCAATCAGTTTCTATATATTAACATTTTATTAGCTGTTTCCTATTAGTTTTTTGTTGTCAGATTTATTCGTTCACGAAATGACCGATTTGGAAAACTTTTGAATCGTCATTTTCCCGCCATCGCTACGCAAAACATTGCCCCCTCCGCCCAACCACCTCCCTCGACTCGCCTATCTCCAGCTCCTACCGGATCCGGTATTTTGTCTGCTCCACATGTGAGGGGGCGAGGCGCTATCATTTTGAACTTGACGCCAATCGATTCACGCAAAAGTTAACATGCGTTGTAAGTCTCTATTATCCGGCTAACTGTGAGCTATTGTTATAGTCTATACCCGCTTATGCTATCAGATAAAGATTATCTATTTTAGGTTAGGCCATTAATTCATACAGTTAACCATTAGCTACTGTTTAAAACTTCCATGGGTACTTATTCTGTATTCACTAACACGTAATAGATTTTACAAATCCAAAATATGAAGTGGTTTGAAGCCTGGCGCCGGCTACGACACCGACTTTCCTACTGTTTCACATATACTGGAGGTCATGGGTTCGATCCCAGGTGCCGACCATCATCCTATTCCTCGACACAAGCTTTTAGTAGTTTTCTGTCAAAGAGTCACGTTTCTGTTTGTGTTCACTTTGAGTGAGAAAAAAATCAATAAAAAATAGCCTTATTTTTTTTATCATGTATAGACAAATAGGAAATATAAGTACCTACCTATACTCACAAAGTTTTCATCAGGTACCTACTGATGGTCGCGTGGATTAGAGTCCTGGAGGCAACTATTTCCTCTTTCATGCCTCAAGCTTTGCTCAGTATGAAAGATGCTTAATGTATATTTTGTTAAAACTTTCATTGAGCCTAGAATATGTACTCCATCAGCTAGTCGCAAATATAATCCTATAGGTAAGTAGGTACCTCCCAAATATTGTTTTAAATTTAAATCTTCGTATTTAATTTGAAAATGGAATCATGTACTTGTAGTTTTTAAGTACCTACCTACTATTTCGAAACAATGAAATTTATTAAGTTGAAAGGATAAATTGTGTTATTAAATTGGTACCTACTAATCATATATGTAAAATCAAGCATAAACATGATGATTCTTCTACAAAAGTCCTTTTGATATCCTCATTAAGTTAAAACTGAACCTTCATCCTCTTATTAAGAACCTTCAACCCAGGATTCAAAGTTATCCCTGCTACGTCATGAAGGCCGCGTGTCTATTGACGTAAGAGCTCCGAAACACTTTTTCACACGTAAACAACTGTTGCGTGGATACGTAGGTATCAGGCAGTAGAGGTTCTGGTGGGCACACAGTTAGCTACATAGCTGTGAATAAAATAATCGATTGTGGAAATAGAGCCTCTAACCAATCACATGCATGACGAACTACTTCGCCTTTGTTATAAGGATACTCTACCATATTCTTTTTGAAGTAATCAATTACCTACGCATAATATTACCTATGTCAAAAGCTTCACTTTCTAAGCTTGGGAAAACAATTCACATCGCCGTTGTGTTTCTGTGTATGTCAGATTGCTGATTTGAGGTCATTCTAAATGGGTCACAGTATCGATGTCTCATTGCATTCACTTATTGTTATTATGTAAGATTTTGTGATAATATTATAATCCATCTTAAACGAAGGTTTTATTCTGAATAGAATTTCAGTTGAAGAAGACAAATTACAATATTTTCATAAGATTATTCAGTTTATAAGATATATTTTCTTTCTTCGAACAGATGGGTACCTACTCAGTTAAGTTTTATCATAAGAATTGCCTACCAATAAGTGATAGGTACCTACCTAATCTTAATTATTTTTTATTAAATATACTTACCCACATAATATATCTCCCCGTTTCCTTAAAATTAAGATGGCTGAAAAATTTCAAAGAAGTTTTTCAAAAGTATGTTGGTATCTAGGTAGGTACTTACTCAACCAATTGAGTATATTTAAGGTACCTAACTAGTTGAATATTAATTTTGTGAAAGATACACATTGGACCCTCAAAATGTTTAATAGGTACATAACCAAAGTACCTACTTAATATTATCTACGTTCTGTGTGGTTTAAACTATAATAGCCAAAGCCTCATTTACCATGGAAAAAGAAAATTTCAAGAATGCCCTATGGATCTAACATATTATGCAAAGTCCACATCTTAATTTTACAAGACAATCCTTTAAAAAGAAATCAAGTTCCTTTGGCTATGCATGTATTTGCTTTCAAGCGGTAATACGTTTTTTCTTTTATTAAAAACTTGGCTCGTAGCAAAAAAAAAAGTAAGATTCACCAGTAAAGTTTCGCCTCGGTGCGCTGGGAAACATGTTGAAGTATTCCGTAATGAATAAAACAAAGCCAAGGAGTCCGCACTCTTCACAAGTTGGGTGTATGAACTCCAGCGACAGTCAACTCAGCTTGCTTCTTCTGTACCAAGTTAATTGATTCTCTATGACATGGCTGCTCTGCTTGCTAACTCCTGGAAATTCTCTATGTGGGCGGAGGAAGTGGAGTGAGTATGTAAGGAGAGGACAGGGGGGGCGGGGGAGAGGGAGACACTTGAACCTCTCTCCCTGGTTCCCTCTCTGTCTCGCGCACTGGGCGCTCCACACAACCTTCGAGGAAGGTATTCCGTCAAACACTGACTACATCCTCTTAAACATATCACTAGTCTATTGTCAACTTGCATCCAGTGAATCTGAGACGTTTCTGCATCGCATCTGTTTCTATGTATTTTCTTTCGAGTACCTACTCCCCAATCTTAATCCCAAAATAATCCCTTTCGAATATTTAAAGTAGGGTCAGATATTTTTTTATACTTTTTGCTTATTTTTTTGCGACGAATTGTGAAACTGTATGCAATTGTTTATCATTTGAATTTTCACACAAACGGCATTGTTCTCACTAAATAAAGTTAGACTACAACAAAAAGGACTAAAACTAGACATTTCAACAGAGAAAATTAGAATGTCAGTCAATTTCGTAATGAGCTCTATTCATTCCGGCTCTTTCAGAAAGGTGCCTACTTGTATTTCTCCATATGCAGGAACCCTATATTAGTTCATTTCTTTTTCGTAGGTAGGTGCGTGTACGTTTTTGATAGAAAACACGTTAAGATGATCGCAAACTGTCGTGATTCGAACCCTAAAACCAACTGTTTCCACTTTCACTCCACGGCACAATCTCTGCTTATTATGATAGTGCATTTTCGTTCAAACCGAGCCAAGATTGATAAAAAAAGTAAAAGCTATGGCGTTAGTATATACTTACTCGTTAACAAAAATGTAAAGCAAAAATGTGTTCAATACGTTTTTCAAAATTATAGTGGAACTTTATAATTTTTTTTCTGTTATACCTAAATACAGCCTACAATTATTATATAGGTACAATATGGTAAATCGATTATTGCACAGTTCACATATTATTTCAACGCAATTTCGTCGAAAAAAATATTTTTTTACTTACGCTGTTTCTCGTCTGTTTTTATTAAGTAAGTAGTACAGATCAATAATCAGTTGTTGATTATTATTTAGAAGCAACAATAAGTTACCTTATCTTTCGAAATAAAATAACATATTATTCCAGTATTATACCTAGTCTTGCAAGAAGAGATGTAGTAAGTATTAGTATTGATTTCAGACTTATATAATTTAACCCCCGCATTTCAGTGAACTTTTCAGGGCTTTCCTGGAAGTGAGAATCCCTAAAAGAGCAATCGATATTTTACCAAAATCACACGTAGCACGTAGGTATACCAGACTGGTCGATTTTTAAACACAGAAAAAAAGATAGTGAGAGAATATAATATGTTATCGGATGAATTTTATGAAGAGAACTTAGATATCTCGATTCTAATAAAGTACAAAGGTAAATAGACTCTATTGAAAGTTCCACTTATCGGGTCTCTCCCTCTTTTTAAATTTGGCGGGTGGTCGATAAAGGTGCGCGCGCATCTGGAGATACTTCCGCACCTCCACTCCACTGCCAGCCTTCATACGGCGTCAAAGCCTTCCTTCCATCCTAACAAAATCCATTGGTTCGTTCCGATTTTGCCGCCCAGTCCATTCGCGACTTTCCGCCCGGATGCGGTGTCTTAGGCCGGGAGAGACAGATCTATAATAGCGCGCAGAACGCGAAATATAAATTTACACTCGGTAAATACATACGTGAAAAATAAAGACTTCTTTTAGCTTTGACTTTGCGATCAATAAAATACAAAAAACCAATTCTATTTTTTTCATCTTTCAATAAAGCAGTGAGCTTTCAATTTGAATCTATCACAAACTAAAATAAACAAAAATATTAAAGCATAATGTAAAATTTTATGTAAACAAAAGCAAAGTTATTATTTTTATTCATAAAAGCACAAATTTTTAAGGCTGTTTTTAAAACTGTTCATAATAATTTGTTTGTTATCTTCAAGGCTGCATGCTTTATAACCCCGCCCCCTAGGTCTGAGTTTTCTTTTCCCGCCAAAACATTGTCAACAAATAATATTTTCAGTAGAGTTACTACATTACTTATAACAATTATTTGATAAAATTTATAACGAATATTTATTTTCTATCGAAATTCACACGTTGTGTTACGGATATTTATGTTTTTTTTTAATCAAGCACTAACATTGTATGGTTGGATTTTTAGTTCAACATAATTTAATGCAAAGGTTGTCAAACCAAAAATTACATGCCAAATGTCAGATGATTTGGAAAATATTTTTTTAAGCATCAGCAGTGCAGATAATTAGTATGTGTAGGTATGCGAGTACCTTTAGGTTGTATGACTCGTGTTTCCCTATGGAGTGTAGAGCTTGGAAGTAGAGGAAAGGGAGGAAGGGGCGAGAGGTAGTCAAGTTTTCATTCATGAGAACTTTCAGCCGCTCACGAAATTGTTTCATTTCAATTCGAAATTTTCTCGAGAAAGGACGTCGGCGTCACTTCTATATAAAAAAAATCAAGAAAACATTTTTATTACTTTAAAAACTTAAGGTTTTATTGTTTGCAAAGTCATTTTAATTAATTTCATATTTATTAGAGAAATATACTTACTTAATATATATTTTTTATGTAAAGGTTTAATCAATTTTTTTTTAACTAATATAAGTTGCCGCAAATATGTTGCGATTAAAAATGTTAAGAATAAGTGTTGAGTAAAGAATTCAAATGGCAACCAAAAGAGATTGACGGTCTGACCAATGTGGTGAGTGCCTGAAGTATGACAATATGTGGCGAAACGATTTGAGGTCCGCTGGAAGGCTGCATTGTGAAGTGTGACGAAAGAGAGAAAGCCACAAAGATGGACTGTTGCAATTATTCGGAGTACAGGAGTAGTCCTTATTACTATTGGGGGGGCTATCCGCCGTATTGGGGGGGTGTGGGGTACCCCGGGGGAGGCTACCCCTCGCAGCCCTACGGACCCCCCGCCCCCACCCCCACGCACACGGCCGCCTACCACCCTCCGCCCCACGTGCACCAGCCACGTGACACCATGGACTATGGACACGCGCACACGCACCCCATGCCTACAGGTGGGTTACAATCACTCAAATCACATTTTTCCCCATAACCCCATCTCCGTACCAACATTGATTTTTTCATTTTTCAGGAACTGTAAAACGTAAATTTTCCATAATCTTCATTCAAAATTGTACTGCATACTTATTTCGAGTGTAAAAAGTAGATGGTATATATATATATAGCCTAGCTGTTCCATCATCGACTTTCGTATTGACTTACTTAAGGTTTTGGATGCGAATTCGAAAACAACAATTCTCTTTCAGGACAAAAGTTATGCTTTATTTTAAAAATGTCAAAAAAACTGTGTATTTCTTAAAATTTATCATGTTTGTATTTGAACTATGAATTCATTAAATAAATTAGCTAATTTTTCTGATATTTACCTGTAGAAAATAATTTATAATAATATGAGTAGGTGTATAATAAATGTTACTAATACATACCTAGTAGGTGTGTCGAAAAGTTTTGGAAAAAGTTTTAAAACGGTTGAAGAAAATACCGCAAGATGAAAACTCAGAAGAAAATCCGCAGCAAACAAGGCCACAAGAAAACCATCAGAAAGCACCGCATCTCATGGAGCGAGAAAACAGAAAGCAAACAGGCTGGCATATTTCGTACCATCAATAAGGCACCTACCGATGTACAAACGATGTGATTTTCCCGCGTGTCTGCTACTGTACTTGGATAATAGTGTTAGCACGATAGCAAACACGTGGGCTGATTACGCCGTCCCTCATCTGGAAATGAAAATGTATGCAGCATAAGGGACGTTTTGGAGAAAATGTGCCATTTGTCGTTTTGGGAAAAACTTTTCATTTTATACCTACATATTCACGAAAAAAATTAGTTCGAACTAAATGTGATTATTTATTTCAGATATCGTTTCCAAATTACCCTGCCGATGGTTTTAAAGAAAAATATATGTATAATATGTTTGACTTTCACTAACATACCTATAATTATCCTTTTTTTCTCCTTTTTGTTTTACTTACAAGTTTCTTGGCCTGCTGCTAAGTTATTGCTGTGTTTGACTTTGTAAAAAGAATTTAACTTTTAGGATTAATAAATTTTTGTAAATTTTATTTTCATATACATGTAGGTATCATCTATAAGTGTCGACATAGTTGACGGGACTTATTATTGCCTAGGGTTTTTTTTCAACCGCTTCTTCTTAACCGAAAGAGTTGAAATTTTAAGAGAAAACAAAATAGATTCCAACCCGATCAAAAATCGATCCCTTAAGCTGTTAATAATGTCTCTTGATCCTTATACAATTAGAAAGCCGGCGCTAATTAGCATTAAAAATTACATTACATACATAAAATTGCGTTAAAAACTTAATTTTATGACAAAAAATCATTTCTTAACGGCAAAAATGCTGGTTTTGTAATATGAATACAGGAAAAGTTTTGGATGTAACCAAATACTTCAATAAATTATTTACTGTCGTACTACTTGGAGTCGGCAAACTTTTAACCGAAAAGGAAATATCCTATAAACGAGATGAAATTCGAGTCCAAGGTATATTATATGGAAATTAATCAGCCCTATTGAAAAAAAAAACAATAAAAAAAGGTTAATTTACTTTTATTATGGAGAGAAATGTTGTACTTATTTTATTCAGAAAAACACGATACAATAGACAAATTTTGTGCTTTTGGTCAGACATGTTATTATTATAATGTAGGTATCTACGTTAAGCATTTTGTCACATAGAGGTCACTTTTTAGGCTTATAAAAAAAATTTAAATGATATATTTCAATTTTTTTTTATACTCTTTATTCATTAAAATGATAATAAAAAAGAAAAAAAAATACAAGTCCTGTTAAGGCTTTTACAAGCCTTGTCAACAGGTTCTTTACATAATTATTACAAAATACAAAAATAATTCAATTGTTTGATTATCCCATAGATTACAAATTATAGAACTTATAAAAAAATACTTGTTTCCATTATGTTACTATACAATAGAACATTCATATGAGGCTTGATTTGGGTCTCGAGACACTGTTTTCTAAGCCCTAGTCTATTGATACAAAATTTATGGATAAGGTATTCTAAATTTGATTATGATGATTCTTAATTTATGGGTTACTCTATTGATTCTAAATTTATGGATAATGTATATTATGTATACAATATTGTCAATAGCTGCATACACACGTAACGATTTATCTTTACGATTTGACCGATAATCACTCATTTTTCCAAATCATAGGGATTGTTTTCTTCGCAAAATTTGGAAGATAAATCGTAACGTATGTATGCAGCTAATGATTAAAATTGTAGATATGCCTGCTTTTGTATTTATTCTTATACACTGTTTTTTACTATGTAAACAAAATGAAACCGACTTCATTCCTTGACTCCATCCTGTTGAATACTAATACTAACCTACTCGTAATATATACTTGATTATTTATCATTCGAAAATATAATATTATTATAAAATATTAATTTAACAGGAAACGATAATCATAGAAAGGTTTGCTATTTTAATATAATTTGTTTCTGAATGAAATTGAAGTATTTTATGTGTTATTTCAGATTATGGATACGCGAGCAAAGAAAGGTTCAGGATAATAAGGGAGAGGGAACGATCTAGTGAAATCCATAGAGTAAGTCCTTTTTATTAATACATACGTATATTCCTTTAATTCAATAGACACCAATGACGACATTTTCATTGATACGGCTCCGTTATTCTTCAATTCTTATCTTCTATTACTCAGAAAGTGTTGTGGAGTGTCTTGATAGATTTTATCTTTCCGCCAGAGTTTAGGTGTACCAAATTGTCAGACACAATATAGCCTATTTGCGTAGAGTTTGATAGTCTACCGAGCAAAGAACGAAATTATCAATTATAATACAAGATTGAAATGGTTGGCAGCCAAGTGGCTGCGACGCCGGCTTTCATGTTCGGAGGTCATGAGTTCGATGTCGACCATCTTCCTCTTTCATGACACAAGCTTTAATAAGTAGCTTAATATGAAAGAGTCAAAGAATGTATTTGTGTTCTCTTCGAGTGAGCACATATTCATGTTTTTATAAAACAAAGAAGAATAAAAATCTGTGATAAACGATACAATGTGTGGAAAGCAAAGTTATCAAACACTGCGCTCGTTCTGAATATCATACAAACTGCCTACGCATTTCGTAATACGCAACATCATACCTACAAATGTTGTGGTATTATAAGCGAGCTTATTACATTGCTAGACGTTCAAAGATCTGTCGTGTGGATAGTAAAGGTAACTACATAGGATTGACAACAATATCGAAATTGCGAGAGGGTCTATTAATAGCGTTTAATTTGACTGCTGACGTCAATTCTCTCCCGTCGAGTCGGGTTTAAATGTTTAAAATCCCATTAATGTGGTGTATTTATAGTAAAACATCGTACTACCTGTTAATTGTGCGCTATTAAAATATCCAGTTTTAGAGGGTTGGAAAGTAACCAATACAAATCCTAGGACTAGTATAGGAATGGAATGGCGATAGGCTTGATCGTGTATAGCCGACGGTAGCAAATGTAAATCGATTTTGCGATATTGAGGATGCATTAAATCAGGAGTAAACTTTTTTCATACCCAATACGCCGTTTCCCGAAGGGGGTAGGCAGAGAGTACGGACTTCCATTCTTTCCTATCCAAACAAACCTCTTTTGCTTCTTCCAAACGCAAAAAATTCCGCAAACAAGCTCTTCTATTCCTTTTGCTCCTGACTTGGCCCTCCTCTAAGACTGCACCGATATGGTCGGACCATGTCATTCGAGGTCGGCCTCGTCTGCGTACACCCTTCTTTCAGATTTATATATCTTTTTAGTCATTCTCTCCTCATTCATTCTCTCTACATGCCCAAACCACCTTAATTTATGTACTTTCATTCTAATAACTAGGATAACATCCACTCCACATTCCTTTCTAATATTATCATTCCTCACCTTATCAATCAGTCTCTTTCCGCATAGCCTACGCAGTGATCTCATTTCCACCACATTTATTACAACTTCCAGATTTTAACGTCCATGTTCATGTTTCACCCCCAAACGCCATGGATGGTATCAGGATCGCATTGTGCATCAACTTTTTGGATTTAAGAGATACGTTCTTATTTCTCATTAGAGGTCTAAGTGCACCGCCAACCCTTCTACCAGCCAGTTTCCTTCTTTCAATCTCCTTTTCACACCTTCCATCTCTAGTAAATAGACTACCTAAATAAACATACTCATCCACTTGTTCCAAGTTCTCATCGTTCACTTTCACACAACAATGCGTTCTTAAATCTTCTCATTCAAAAACAAGCACCTTTGTCTTATTGATATTCATCTTAAGACCATTCATTTCACAATTTTGATAAACACGCGTCACAAGTTCTTGCAAATCACGTTCGGAGTATACCTTTCAAATATTAATATGCACACTAGTCTATCATTCTATGCCTTACAGTTCTTACCTAGCTATTAGGATCTGCCAGATTTAACGGAATAAGAAATTTGAAAACTTTAAATGAATCATTGTGTTCCTATAAAGGAATAATAATTATTGGTGAGATTACATTGTAACCTGCTAACGTTTGTATTTATCTTTTATTGCTTTTTAAAAATGTTGTTACCATTTTCAAACAATTTTAAAAATAAAGTTCAAATAAAAATTTGTGGAAAAGTAAAATACAATTTTTTATTATTTTCAAATAAACTCCACCAATTTCATTTTCAAATGCATGTTCATTAGTTAGTAAATTTTATCAAACAATTTTGCTCATGCATATGTCATACCTAACTGGATTTAATAGATCAACATTAATTTCTACAAAAAAAAAAATTGTGTTCACTTGGAGTGAGCCCAGATACTTTTAAATATCATTTTATTTTTTCTCATTTTTTAATTAAAATTTTGGAATCGCTTTAAACTTGGGGTCAAGACCACTACAGGTCGGAGCGCAAAACATCCCCTTAAAAAAAACTCGGGGTCGCATTATATTCGGGTTAATAATATGTACGGTATTTAACTGTCTCTCTTTGATTTATTACTAAAAATACGTAACCGAGGTAAGTTAACTGTCATTTGTTTGTTTCTCTTTCTATTACGCTAAAATATAACCCATTTGACCGAACGCCTTTCTCGATCATTTGAATTTATTATATTGCACAATTTGACGAGAAATTTAATGACCCCTATTATATTTTTACGAAATTTTCGGTTATATAATTTCAGAAGTAGGTATGTAGGGAAATCAGTATATAAATGCCATTTTTACCAAATTTATATTAACGATTTTTTATTTTGTGTACGTTTACAGTAGGAAATCTTGTGATCATTTTTTTTCCTAAATTTTGAACAAGTGCTTGAAACTAAGAAAAACACAATAACGATGCATAATTTTAATCATAGGTCAAGCAAAATTAAATAGAGTTTAAGCGGATATATTTTTCGCATAAAGTAACGTACATAAGAACATTTTTAATGTGTATTGCTAACAGCTAATAATTTTGAGCAGAATATTTATCCATATAAGCAAAAAAAATATGAATTATAAGCAATCCAAAAGTTCCTAATTTTCTTCAACCCTACAAAATCAACATGAATACGATAAAAACTGTCTTTATGCATAATTTAATATCTGTTTGAGTATAAAAACTGTCTTTATGCATAATTATAATATCTGTTTGAGTATAAAAACTGTCTTTATGCATAATTATAATATCTATTTGAGTATAAAAGGTTCGACAATACCCATAATCCTTAAAGTTATTTTATTGGAACAAATTAAACAACATAAAATGAGAGACTTCTATTTAACGACATCTATGTAATTTTACAAGACACTATTATTAACATCGAAGCGAGAATAATCATGATGTAAAACAGCTTGTAGCATTACCATTTTGATGATAATACCTACCTACCATTGAGAGGGATGATAGAGGAGTGGGGGGTGGTAATAACGTATTCACGCGATAACGATCAAAGAAAACAATCAGGCTGTATCCTGTGTTTAATATATTATTATTTTTATTATCATTAAAACATCTTGCTGTGTCAATTGCTTGTAATCATCTCTTTTTCCCGCCATTTACTTCGACGTCGCGACGCGGCTTTGTTGCCATGACGACGCCCCAGTGCGGCGCCTCCTATCACGAAATGTTTGTGTTTTCTCAAAAATTACCATCGGGGCTTAGTTTAAAGCAAATAAATAAAACGGATAGTATAGTCAGTATAAAATTATATATACCGAGATACATTGCTATTCTCTCCTTTTTCTTTACTCCCCTTAGGGGTATCTAGGGAGGCAACAAGAGCTCTCCACCACGCTCGACATCGCACAGATTCGATGACCTCTCACACCATATTAAGATCCCTCAGCTCTACTTCGAAAGAACGGAACACAATAGGGGGTTTCTTCCTCTTCTTCGAGACTCTGATGGGAGGAAGAACAGCGCTCTCCTCGAACAACTGTCATTCGGCATCTTTAAAACAGATACATAGCATACCTACTTATTTTGTGTTAAAAACTACTTTTATTTTATTTTTTTATTTTATTTAACAAATATACAAACAGTGATTTTATAACAAACAATTACACAAATAGTATGGACAATAAGAACACCAGTAAAGTATATACGTAGACATTAACAGCGAGCGGGTTAAAAGTAAGACAAACAACAGAAAATAGGAAAAAGAAAAACTAATGTAACAATATGTGCAGGCTCAGCTGGGAGTAATGGGAAGAAGGAAAAGAGTGTGGGATAGGAATAAGGGACATGGAATAAAGCAGGAAGATAAAGAAGTCATTGCTCTGACGTCAAGTGTCTTCTCACGTTTTGCCTGAAAACCGTAAGAGAAGAGCTATTCAGGTCTATATTGTTGAAAAATGAATTGTAGGTGCCCGTAGAACGGTTTAAGAATGAGTTCTGTGCATAATTAGTTCCGCATCTTGGCATCTCAAATGTGGCTTGAGATCGTAAGGATCTCACAGGACATCGAAAACATATATCCCCGAGAAGATCGCTGGAGTCAACCAACCCGTTAACAAGTTTAAATAAGTAGCACATGTCAGTAACAGTCCGTCTGTTCTCCAAAGTCATAATTTTGTGGTAGTGTGCAGACTGCAAGATATTATCGAAACTGACCCTACATCTGTAATTAAGATGTTTCAGCAATTTGTTCTGGACCCGTTCTAACCTATCAATGTAGCAAATGTATTGGGGACACCATATAACAGAGGCAAACTCCAGGATGCTGCGAACATAAGTTTGGTATAGAGTTTTAATAGCCTTAGTGGATTTAAATGGTTTCGACGTCCTTAAGATGAAATTCAGACATCTGAAGGCTCTATCAACGATACCATCAATGTGGGGTTTGAATGTCATTTTTGTATCGAGGATTACCCCAAGGTCCCTGACCTCAGTGCATCTTTCAATGCTCTCACCATTGATTAGGTATTTGTTCAGTATCGGACTTCTGCCTCTAGTGAAGGATATTGCGTTGCATTTTTTGGCATTCAGAAAGAGCTGATTTTTTTTGCAATAATATTGTAATCGTGTAAGGTCTGATTGCAATTCAAGACAATTGGTGATATTTGAGATTTTTTTATAAATTTTTATGTCGTCTGCGTATATCAAAAAGCGGGAGGACTCAAAACAGCAGCCGATGTCATTGATATATAAAATAAAAAGGACAGGGCCTAAGTGCGATCCCTGGGGCACTCCAGAAGGACACATTCTAAATCTGGATGCACAATTGTTAATTGCAACCGATTGCAGTCTGCCACTTATGTAGGATTTCAACCATCGAAGTAAGTCACCGTGGATACCGTAAGTTTGTAGTTTGTGTATGAGTATGTTGTGATTAATTTTGTCGAATGCCTTCGAGAAGTCCGTATAGATTGCATCCGTCTGTCCCCCGTTCCCCATAGTCTTTAAAATAAATTCAGTATATTGAGCAAGATTAGACTCCACCGACCTTCCCGGAAAGAATCCATGTTGGTTAGGCAAAATAAACGACTTTATTTCAGGAGTCAGCTGTTCGACTACTATCCTTTCCATGAGTTTACTAAATATGGAAAGTTTAGATATAGGTCGGTAGTTCTGTACATCCTGTTTGCTACCAGACTTATGAATGGGTGTAATGTACGATCTCTTCCACAATGCTGGGAAGACACCTTCGTGCAATGATTGTTTGAATAGCAAACTAAGGGGCCCGACCAGAGATTCGGCGCAGTTTTTGATAAACAAAGGGGGTATTCCATCGGGTCCTGGGCCCTTATTCAGGTCTATGCTTTTAAGTTTCTTTAATATGTCATTACTATCAAAATAGATACTACCAATATCCAGTGCGCTATCACAAACTACTTCAGGCATATTAGGATTGGCATCAACAAAGGTAGATGAGAAAAAGTCACTGAAAAGTTCGCATACACCCTCCGAGTCACTTGCAGACACATTATCAAAGTACATTTCTTTGGGGTATGAAGACATTTCTTTATACGATATATTCTTATAAAAATTATATAGATACTTACCGTTATGATAAATAATATCCAATCCAAACTCCCTTTAGACCCCACTTAGGGGCATAGGGAGGCAACAAGAGCTCTCCATTGCGCTCGATCTTGCGCAACGTTAATGACCTCCTCCCACACCATGTCCAAATTCCTCAGCTCTGCCTCGATAAATAATATACTAGTTAATTATTTATTTTAATTCTACGCAACCAATGGCTGATTTTACATACAATTTACAAATCAGAAGAAGAAGAAAAATACAATAGTTATTAGTTATGCATCACAGTAAGTAAAAATAATTATATCAAAGAACTTAATGAGCCAAGCGGTACCTATCCTTTAGCATTTTTTTTAAACTATACAAGGGTGTAGATAATATATCAATATATAAATATATAATAAGACATTAAAAAGGAAAAATTCTGTTATCTTACGTGTGTCTGTTCATTATTGTGTTTTTATATATAATTTGTAAATGGCTAATGAAGCCGTAAAAGGGGATAAATAAATAAGTGTGCAGGAACTGTTACAGAGAGCATAATATGCGTCTTCCACTTTTAGTTACTTTGGATTTTGTTAAATTTTCTAATGTTTTGCACAATTTATAGATTGTTTTCTTCTATAAGAACCGTTTCCTGATAAAAAAAAAAACAATACTGATCGTTTTTTCTTTTCAAGCGAAATCGGGCTCTTTTTGTATAGAGATTATAATAACCTGTCAACATTCTATTTTTTAGTTTTTTTTTCTATCAAATATCCTAATTAAATTTGCATTAACAAGTAAAAGGTGGGGCCTTAATATTATATTATATAAGAACTTTTTTATTTCTATCTAATCTTCCTCATCATATTGTAATGAATTGATTATTTATTTCAGAATATTCTATTAGGTGTATCACTGTTTGAGTTTGTCTTCAAATTCTCTCTCCCCTTTCTATCTACCTACTGATTAGTTAATTATGAGGTGGGTACTGTAAAATTCTTATTCATGCTTGTTATTTTGTTAAGGGTCACTTCTTTACTATTTTTGTATACACATATTATTATAAAGAAGAATTATTTGATTATTTATTTGTTTATTTGCATTGGATAGGCTCCGATACTACCGTTTTGAATTCTATCACTGCTGGGAAGCTATACTATTCCCGAGTGACAAAGGCTTTAAGTATTTTATTTTCACAATTGATAAGTTTGTCCGTAACACGGGATTTTTGTTTAAATAACATAATTATACTCTTTTCCATGTTTTACTACTAGTCTACTAGTCTATACACACAGCTATGGCTAAACACATCTTTAAGACTCGCAAAATATTCCTACTAAGCATACAAAATTTAATCTAGTAGGAATAAAAAAAATTCTTTTTATTTTTTCAATTCTCAAATTTTACCAATAACTAATATATATATGGCAAAATATATATCTATAATATGAAAAAAGTGGACTTAGTGCGAACACCTATATAGATTTATTAACTCGAGATCGGCTGAACAATTTTAAATGATGCTTGGTTAATTGGATTTTTCTCCGCTCCGGATAGCAGTATTAATATAAAAAATCGAAAAATAATATAAAATATAGTATTAACGGGCATGGAACGGGCTTAGTGACAACAATGCCATATTATGTGAAAAATTCCATAACAAAACACTTTTTATTTACTTGACAAACATTGAGTTTCAAAACATTGGTAGACAGATTTTTGATAGAATTTCTTTCAAGCTTTCAGAAATAATTTTTTAACATTCAAACATATTTTATCGTATTTTTGTATAAAATACAAATTCGAAATCAATATTCATTGTAAGGACTACAGGCAAACGTCGGGAAAGCTAGTTGAAGATAAATTGAAGTTATTCATATTTCTTCTTTTAAAATTCAAAAGGGGAAGTCCCTCATTATAGATAATGTTCTAGAATAAACCTAGTCTAACGAGTTGTGCCATTTCCATCCGTAAAAGCCTTTTCAATTCAGATAAATCTGTCTCTAAAACCTCCTCGTCCGAATGAAGTTCGTTAAAAAGTAACGCGAGCCGGGTTACTTGATTTATGGTACCTACCCATGTACTTACCGTTTTATTTTACATCGGAGTCTTATACATAAATACGGTTTTACTTTTTGAAAATATCAATAGCGTAGCTGTCTCGTTTAGATGAGCTACGGCCGAGAAAATCGAAGGTCGTTCCGCAATTTGAACATGAATTAGGAAGAATTTGAACTGTAAAAATAATCCTAAATGAAAACGAGTGGAAATTTTAAGTTGCAATTGTAATAAAAATTACTCATGAAATAATTATTGGCTTAATTATTAACTTTTCCAAATAAGTTTTTTAGTATATCCACCATAACTTAAAAGTTTTTTGCAGTATCTTACACAGGCAACCGATCCAATTTGAGATAGAATTTCCACTGAGAATCGTACACATGAACTTTTTTTCAGACATCAGTAGGTATCCATACAACTAGCCTACCGAGACTGAAAATTTAGCTCGCTTCTTATGCAGTATTAAACAGCGATAATTGACAACAAAAAGTTTCAGATTTGATTCCCAGTTTGATGAGAATTTTTCAGGAGTCGTTCACTTGCAATATCTAAAAATGTATTGGCAATCCTCGCGACACATTACCATTGAAACAAAATCATGACTCAGCCAATTTTCCTGAATAATATTGTTATCAAGTTCACTTTGAAAATCATTTCTATAATGTTCATATATATTTACACAATACAAATTATTAACCTAAATTCTTTAACATTGTTATTTAGTTTCAAAGAAGTTTTTTGAATATATTCCCTGAGATTTTCTGAAAAGTATTAAAAAAGCTAAACTGTAATCAGTGCTTCGGTAGGGCGTACGTTTGTATGTCTGCGTATCTATCTGGCAGCTGTGTATGTAGGTGTAGCGCGGCGTCAAGCGGCGGGCGCCCGGCGGGTATCGATCCCTAGTCCCCCGGCCCAACTCACATCGCAGGGAGACACTTGCTCGGCTTCACACCCTACACTGACTCCCCGACAGCCTCACATGTACATCATCATTACAATACTGTACTGTAATGCATCACACACCTATGGACCCGTATCCTGAACCCTACCACGTGTCTGGTCGAAGCAGCCTCCAGCCAATCTATATGTAGCATCTATACCAGTCTACTCGCAAAATGTCATAACCTTGAACAGTATCATTACTTAGTCTACCTTCAATCTTAAGAAAAAATAACAACTAATGACTCTGACAATTCATTACTTATGTTCCATTTAAAAATCGAACATAAGTAATGACTTGTCAGAGTCATCAGTTGTTATTTTTTCTTTAAGATCTAGTCCTGAAAAAAGGTCACAAGAATCTAGACATAATTAGAACGTTGTGTACCTTCAATCTACTATTTTCTAATTGGGGAAAGGTCTTTTACCTCTAAATGTAGACCTTCTTCCTAGTAGGATTAGTAATGTGGTAAGGTTAGTCTCTCGCAACGTCAACTCTCAGCTGTCTCTCAAAATTTTTGAAGCTTGGGAACTGTCTTCCATGCGATTAGCCATGTAATGCATTATGAAGAAGTGTGAATGAGTCCATTCTCCCCACATGACTTTAATTAGGATTATTATTTTTATTATCATATGGCATTAAATCAGCTGCCAGTCAGCAGCGTCAACAAAAATAAAAAAGTTAAAAACAATAAATTAATATCATAATAAAGAAAGGATAAAAAGTTAAAAAAGGTTCACATATAATTCATAAAGCTCGCCAAGAATGCGCCAGTGTTCTCCATCTCTAACTGTAGGGCTAGTACGAGTTTAATCGAACTAATTGCACGCTAATAAGCGCTTATTAGCGTCAATAGTGTTCGAAAATCTAACAATCGAATCATTCGATCATTTTTGTATGGATATTTTACGATCATCGAAAACTTATACTAGTGTTACCTGTTCCGTAGATCCCTATTATTTTCCAGTCAAATATGTCAAGCCTTTGCTCGTCACGTTTATTCGACGCCCAAGTCTCTGAATACCTATGTAAGTACTGGCCGGATCGTGTTCTTATACAGTTGCTCCTTTGACTTTCTGGAGAGCAGCTTAAATTTATAGAGCTTTTGAAGACTAAAATAGCATAATATGTCTGAGACTATTCTTTATATTTACAGTATTTCTTTTTAACTCGAGTGTTTTGCGAGTTTTAATTACTGTCCACTAAATATTTCTGAAATTCACAAAAAACAATCCAATACAAAAAAGTGTATAGATTCTTGCACCGCATTTCAGGTAGATCTTATGTACATATAGAACCAACTAGGTATATGGTGCATTAGTAAATCAACTACCGTCTTACTTATAAAAAAATCGTTAATCGTAAGATTACTTAATTTATAAAAATATATTTTATCCGAGTTTGTTATGTATGAAGATGACATTTCATACAAAATTTTGTAAACAAACAAAATAGTAGCCCGGCAACGCGAGTGCTTACAACCGAGATGCGCTATGACAGATTAGAATGATTTCGAGTAGATGCAGAATAATAGGTGCCAGATCTTATTTTTTAATTTTTTTTATTTTATAATATCAAAATATTGTTAAGTCCTTATAAAATCACACGAAACCTTTATGTTTTAGCCAAAATGAACTAATTTATATTTGATCACTTCAATTTTAATATTTGTACCTACTTTAAAAGTACTCTGAATATTTTCTTCAAAACGTCATTATATTTATCGTAAATTTAGTTAGTGCATCATGGTTGTAAGACCTCGATGATTACGGGAATGCTATATTTGCTTAATTTGTTTAAAATTTCTATTATTAAAATGATAAACCAAAACAAAATGGACCAAAATATGAAGGAAGCACCTAATTGGACGGGAAAAAAACTTAAAAACATTATATTTATTACAGAAATCGTTGTTGTACACTCGAAATTATTGTCAGTTGACATAAAATCCAACATGGCGGGGTAAAATCTACAGAGATCAACTCGCAATTAATCGATATGGGTTAAACTACCTCGACGACGGCTTGATCGCAAATTTTCTACTGCTGAACTCTTTTTTTCCACTGATCAAGTTTTTAAATAAAGCAGCTAGTGTTCAATTTTAAGAGGTAAACAGAACTTATTTACAAATTTGAACCACTACGGTCTAATGACTGTCTTCTACAACTGCTGACTAAACTAATGTGATCATAGTTCTTTAAGTTTTCAATTTATGCTGAAGATTCTCTTTTAATTTAAAAAAATTCCCAATCACTAAATACGAACGCCTAAAGGCTTCTATATGAACTCTTGCACTTGAACTAATTATATTCTTAACTTTCTTTTTAATCAATAAATCTGGATGGTAAGAAAACCTTGATTCCTGAAACATCTATGAGTATGGGTGGGCGCTACTCAGATTAATGGTATGTCGCATTGGGTTTCACGTTATGAAATCATAATGATGCAAAACTATGTACTTTTCTGTTGCTGAATGCTCTGACTTATTTCCTGAATGGACGGATTCTCATTAGGACTTTGTTTCATTTCAATTATTTAAAATTTCTATGTAAATACCTAGTGAGTGGTTTTTTTATGCATTGAAAAAACATGTGTATCGAATAACAAAAAGAATCGAATAGACAATAACGCTCAGGGAGAATATTTATGCTTTAAAATAACTAGTGATCAGATGAGCAAGAAGATAATATAAGTAGAATGAAAGAGTATAAAAAGTAATTTTAACCCGTTTGTACCTACTTACTTTCATTATCAAGACTTATTGTTATACTCTATAGCCTAAAGGTTTCCCTTGAACAAGATAGCCCATTGCTTTTCTATTCAAACTTAACATTTCAATAATTAATTTTCCTGTTAATAATAACAAAGTAGACGGCTTTACGTCAAAACAATGCATCACGTATTTACTTATCGTTATTAGTTTGATTTGAATTAAACTAGCCTAGGAGTGTCTGTTATTATGGACGTACAATAATTTAAGTACAATTACAGCACAAAACACGATGTCCATTATAATTAAGGATTATTTTTGATAAACTTTTCATAATGTGGAACGGTGAGACAAAGGTCGAGAATATTGTCTCCATCCTATTTACGTTTATTTTAATGAATAAAAATAATAATATAAATATTACATTAATAATGATTTAGAAATAATTGTATAATTTTTATTTATTATTTATTTATTTAGTAACTTTTCATAATGTGGAACGGTGAGACAAAAGTCGAGGTTATTGTTTTTTTTTAATGAATAAAAATAGTATAAACATGTTGCTTACCGTAATAATTCATTAAAATTTGGTTTAAATGGGGTCTATTCTTTCAAGAATATATACAATCAGTTAACAGGCTTCACATGTTATTAATTTTCTACTAGACCGCCATCTCTTGGATTTTTTAAAAAGTAAAGCAATTATAGAGGAATTATTTTGATTTCGAACTTATGACCCATCGAACTTCATCCCGCATCTAAATCAACGATAACTATTACATAATGCAATAAATTATTAGCTAAATTTTTCATGTTATACCCAAGTCAAAATCATTTTTTTTATTCTGGCTTAAGTCGACGGGCGGGTCAGCTAGTAAATAAGGATATCTATACTACTATTATAAAGAGGAAAGTTTTGATTGATTGTTTGTTTGACGGGAATAGGCTCCGAAACTACTGAACCGATTTGAAAAATTATTTCACTGTTGGGAAGCTACACTCTCCCCGCTGAACATAGGCTATATTTTATTTTCATATAGCCTTTGATCCTTACTAAAACTCCAATAAGGTGCAAAAATTACCTAAAATATTCTTTACATCGCGTACGCTGCGAAAACTATTGAAGATAGAGTAAAATAATGTACTACAACTTTGTAGAAGACATAATTATCTACAAAAAGTGTCGCGACAGCATACGTCTAACTATTATAATAATGCCACAATAAGTGTTGATTTATTAAAAAAAAATAATTTGAAATGTGGCAGAGAGAGCGTCACTGGGGTACGAGCCGGACGGGAGGGGACCATTGGAATGCTACATTATTCCAGATTAACATAGCCTATAGAATATTTTGGTAAAGTTAGGGATCTATAAAGATCATAAGAAAACTGAATTATTTTTTTAAATACCTATGTACCTACCCGTGCGAAGCAGGAACAGACTGCTAGTCTATAATATAAAAGAATGTCGCGTTAGTGTGAACACATAATTATTAAAAGTTCCAAAAATGGATAGCAAATAATATAAAATATAATATTAAAGTTAGTATGGAACGGATTTACTGTCAACAACACCATTTGTGAAAAATTTCATAACAACACAATTTTTATTTACTTTACAATTATTGAGTTTCAAAACATTGGTACGCAATTTTTTTATGGAATTTCGTTCAAGCTTTCAGAAATATTTTTTTTAAAACTCAAACATATTTTAAACGTATTTTTGTATAAACTACACGACAACGTCTGTCGGGAAAGCTGGTTATTTTATATTGAATCATGTAGCAATAATAATTTTTAAAGGGGGGGTCAAAATATTTTTTCACACTTTCTTTATGCTAACATGAAGGTATTTAAATTAAAAATGATTTAAAATAAAAGTAAAGTTATTTCAATATTTTCAATCAATTTAAGCCCCCCCCCCCCCCTCTTATGAGCGCCCATGTCACATGAGACGGGGGACGGAATGCAGGAACTTATTGGGAGTAAAATAAACAATCTATGACAACAATTAAATGGAGTAATAAATCAGCAGCGAATATCTTGTACCAAATATTTCTACATGCAAATCTTATAATATAAATTAAAGTCGGGTTAGTGCGAACACTTATAACTCGAGATCGGCTGAACAGATTCTTTCAATGCTTGATTTATTAGATTCTTCTCTGCTCCGGATAACAGAATAACAAACTAATAAACGATCCAGCGCGGCGCTCCGCCAGTTTGAGATTCCAATCTGTCGGGCGTCCCGCACTACACCATCCAGCCACCGAAGCTTCGGCCTTCTTGGTCTTCGTCTTCCGCTCGGCATGCCGTCCAAAATCTTCTTCGGCTTTATTATTTTTATTCAATCGATTTAAATATGTATTTTTTTTGGGGCGTAGTGCACGTTATGCACATATGAACGGGCCGCCTCGGGTTAGAACCACAGGACAACGTCTGTCGGGAAAGCTAGTTAAGTATATGTTTTCACTTTTAACCGTTTATTGATCTTTTTAACTATTTTAAAAATACGTTAGTCATTACGTCAAGTTAGTACCTAATATTTATATAGGTATGTACTTGTGTTATTTTTCCAATTAAATTTCATTCTTGGGACCAGCTGACTTGGACAAAAATTCCTAGCCAGTATATTTTAATTTCTATTCTAAAACTTTCATATAAATTTGTGTTAACTTGTTCTTATTTACTTTCCTTTCCTAATCTTAGTAATCATTTCTTTTTATTGTAGTTTAGTATTACTATAAAAAAGTGCATTTAAAAAAAAATAAAATGCTTACAATACTTATAACTCATTATAAATTAATTTGTGTTCATAACTAATTATTTTATATTTATTTAAGTATGACAAGAGTCACTCAATTCTGTAGTGACGAGTTCACGAGGCACGCTACAAACCGTAAAAACTATGTGGAAGTAAATAACACAGAGCAAACATAGGCGTGATACCACGGTGTACTGATAACACGGATCACCAGCCGCGACATATCGGGGGGCTCTGGAGTGTCGGGGGGTTGCTCAAGGGGTGAGTTACATCAGCAAAGGGTAGAGGGATGCGCAAGCGCCCTTTGCTGGTCAATATGCGCCCTTCCTTGTAAACATTGGCGCAACAACAACGTCACTTACGTGTACGTGAAGGTGCCACTGCACATTGCTCCACGTACCTACTTGTAACCTGCTTCCTACGTACATAATATAACAACACTACTGTATAATATAACTCGTTCATTATTTTCATACAATGTCATCGCTCTTTTTTGTTTAAATTGGACCTTTTTTCTTTCACCATAACTGTTCAATAAATGTATTTGCTACTTTGAAAAGGAAATTTTATTGCTATTTAATAAAGTTTTTCTTGAAACACTATAACTTACTGTGAATGATTAAACCAATGAAAACCTTAGATAATGTAGGATATATTGGGTTCATGCCTTATTAAAAAAGATGAAATATTCTAATTCAAAATCAATAGTATACATTCTTGGAGATTTAAAATAGTGAAACAAACTTTTTCCAACAAATTCTAACAAAATTGAAGTGAAAATTACAGTATGTTTCCAAATAATGATATCCTAAACAGATGGTTCCCAAACAAAAAGTAGGTACCTACATTATTATTGAAATGACGGTTGAAACAAAAGAACTCGATCATCCTCAGACAGGGAAGTCGATCAGTTTCTCTAGAATGTTTTTTTTTTTTTTTAATAAAATAATGCGATCTTATTTTATTTGCTTGGACCAGCAATACACATTTTCTATATAACCTTATTCATTTCTCACCTCGTCTTTCTTTAGGAACGGAATCTACACATAATTTCGATCAACGTCGTTCTCGGTCTGCAATGCCTGCATACACTTATTGTGGAAAAATTCGATTGCCTACTCAAGATCTCTGAAAAACTCGATACTTCAATAAATTGAACAATTTGAACGGCAATTGTTCAACTCTAACGAAATTCATGAATTAGCAGTAAATTGTACACCGTAGCTTAGAGAACATATAGCTTATCAGAAATACACACTCCACAGAAACTCCTTTTTCCAATGATTACTAAAATGGGTTCACCGGAGAAAAAAAACCCAATGAAATCTTATTTAAAAACATGACATCTCCACTGGGGGCGCCACTGACTAATATTTCACATAAAATGAACTGACACGTGACAAATTTATCAGCAGAAATGATTCGAAGTGACTTTTCTTATTCACTGACTTTCACGCTCTAAGATAATAATATCAAGGGACAAGTCAGACAGGTCGTGTTGTAAGGTACCTACCTGGATCAATATTTAATAACCTGTTATAGGAAATTTTATTTCTCACCGCTTGCATGAGTGAGAGAAAATTGAAAACCTACTCAATTTGACACGACACTATGGCGGGATGTCACTTATGACGTGTTAGCAGGAAAACGTTTTTAACACTTGCCACTTGTTTTCACAAATTTTCCTACACAGTTAAATACTCATATTATTATGCTGATATTATGACCACACAATTATATCGATTCCCGCAATAAGGAATAGAAAAAAATAAAATTCATCTTAAAAGAATGACCCTCGGTTCACTTAAGGGAACACTTTTGACACCTTTCACAGTAGGTGAAAAATGGCAAAAATTATGGCTTCCAAGAAGAAGTGGTCCTCTCTATATGTATGTAAAAAATATTTTAGTTAATCATTACTCAGAAGATAGAAGTAAAGGTAGGGATTTTAAAACTATTTACTTCTTCTAGTTGTTTTCAATAACATAAACATCAGTATACAACCTTTTCTTTGAAATAGATTTTTCTTTATTTTTTTTCGTTCAATTTTACAATCTTAAAGATTGTCATTTGTAAAAATTAGATATAGACGTACCTACATATAACGAACTGAACATGTATTTTCTGTGAAATAAATTAAAATTAATATAGTTTATATTATATTTTTGATTTTTTAAATCTATTTTACTTGTTGTTTATTTTTTCTGCGTTTTTATGTTTGTAATATTATTACTAACCCTGCCTGTTTTTATAAAAGACTAGCTTTCCCGACAGACGCTGTCCTGTAGTCCTAACCAGAGGCGGCCCGTTCGTGTTATGTGCACTGCGCCCCCAAAAACAATAATACATAATTAATCCGATTAAGTTACTAATAAAATAATAATGTCAATAATTTCTAAAACATCCATATTTCATTCGTATTCAAAGCTCAGGCGGGAACAACGTGAGAATATAATATGCGTGCACACATTCTATCTCACCTATGAAGTACCGAAACGAATGTGCCCGATAATTTTGTTGACTTTGTATGAAAATTTTCTAAAACGCTCGAAACGGTGCGGTGGAGTAAGTGGGAAGGGCTACTGTAAGAGCGGCAATCACGTATGCGAGAATGAGAGGGAACTACCCGCGATTGAAAGAATCTGTTCAACCGATCTCGAGTTATAAATGTTCGCACTAACCCGATTTTCATTTATATTAGAGATATGTGCCTAAAAAATATTACGAATTAGAGGTAGATATTTTTAACAAAACGTTTTTTTGCCTTCACTAATACCAAATTTAATACCTATTGTTTGTTATGCGGAAGTAGAAAACAATAATATGAGAAAACCCGATTCAAAAAAGTTGCGGCAAAACGATTATATTCCTGAGTGATTGAACACCATGTAAATCTGCTTTCCCGCAGACCGGAACGAAACATTTTCCATCTCAATACCTGTGCAATAAGGAGGAAGTGCCAGATTGTAAGTAAGGTTTAGCCACCGAGTCAGGGGTGATGCTCCATCTCTTTCTATTCACGCAGTGTTTCTTAACGGTGAAGAATCTTCACGCAGTTCTTCTGTATGAGACTTGTGGTCCCCCGGACCGTGTCTTCGCCCCACAGCTTTCCCTCAGTCTCCTTCCTGGTGGGTAAATCTTGGCAGCAACAGGTGACGCATGCGCCGCGACGCTCCACTAACAGATACATCAATATGCCGTCTCCACGTGACGTCGGCTGGTAGTTCTTCAGCGGGTGCAGAGCTATGTGGGTAGGTACCTCCGTCTCCTCTCTCAATAACCAATAGACCGTCTGTGTTTGTTTTTTTTTTTCATACCTTCTTATGAGTAATTACGATACACCCCTAATTATCATTATTACATTTATCTGCAACCACCAGAGGCTCAATTAAAGATTTTGGTTATTGTATAAAATTGTATGAAAATTAAAATCCAAAAAAATACTTAGGTACCTATTTTTCACATTTATATTGAAAGTCAAATAATTTCAGCATAAATATTCTATGTATAAAAAGCTGAATTCAAATCTATATTACCCATGGTAACTATTGCATACTTTTAATTTTCATTTCAAACAAGAAATGGAATAAAAATTTTGGAATAGAAATCTAAGAGTTCCAGCCCCACAGAGTAAATTAGTGAAAACTTTAGCCGCCCCATCATATTTGATTTTCTTAATGAATGTAGGCTTTTTACGAGTAGTGAACAAAAAATAACTTTCCCTCGGCTTGAATCGTTCGGAATGCATGTTGAAATTTTGTATCCATAACGCTGTGTCCAGAAAGCGATTGGCAATCTACTCTTTATTTTCCACAGATGCAGATTAATCAATATGTAGCTATACCTAATTGTTCAATTAATCAAAAGTAAATTAATAAAAAATGACAATTTGTGTCTTGGCAATTCAATTTTCAGATTACTATGTAGGTAGGTACTCTAGAATTTAGGTAGTCTTAAATTTAGAGAAATAAACCTTAAATTTATATATTTAGGTATAAAAATTTTCTGAAAATTTTCGCTACGTACCCGCATACATGCATCATTAATGTTTATTACTTTAAAAAAAACATGGTTATCTTTTCACGGTTTATAAGCTCGCCTGCTTTCGTTAGCTTTCCACTGACATTTTCAAGTGTGCAATTGATTGTAAAATATAAAAATGAGTCTAGTATAAAAGTTCTATCAGATAATTTATTGCTCAAACATGAACCAGTTTTCGGAGACTATACCGTCTCCATTATCAATATTTTGAAACTTCGACAGTTCTAGACTCTTCATTTTTATGTTGAAACGGACTCACCTTCTTCTTCCCAAAACATAAAAAAAAATTAAATATTATGCTAACATTAACTAGACGTAGATACTTACATCAGTTGTGACAAAATCGATATTCGTTATGACAGTCAACACTTTCTAATGTGATTTGGCAGGTGAATTTGTAAAAAATAAACATAGCCTGCATGAAGGTAGCATACTGGCGGAGTAGGTAGAGAGAGAGTGTGTGTATGTGGCGTGTAGGACTAGAGGAGTCGGAGTTAGTGGGTAGTAGAGGATGAGAGCGGCCGCTGGGCGATCGATATCTTCACTCCCATTCCCCTCCCATACTCGGGAACCCCTCCCGTCCTGTCAATTCAGGATCGATGCCAGACCTGTCGCTGTCTTGCAGATTATTGTTTGCACTTGTATCACGTGTTAACTAATGCTGCACACACGGGTGCCTTCCTTCAATCCACTACCTACCTACACTACAATAACAGATGAAATTTATACTTAAACCATATTATTGTCCATTTTCAATCAAATCATTTTTTGTATTACTTCAAAAAACATTTCAAATCCTGACAGCTTTCTCGACACACATTGCTACATGGTCATAGAAAAAAGAAAAACACTTTTAATTAAATTTTAGTATCCACAAAGAATGCACGTGCAGTTTTTTTTTTTATTAGATAACGAGAAATCATTATCTTTTGTTCACACGTTCATGCATACTTTCACATTTATTTTTATAATAATCACGTTTAGAGATAGCTTTTATTCATTTATCCATTTTAAAAATGTATAATTATTACATTATATTAATGTTTTTTTTTTATATAAAAACTAATCAAGAATGAATAACACCCAAAGTGAACACAGACACACTTTTTTCATCTTTCACTGTGAGCAAAGCTTGTCTTGTGAAAAAGAGAAACTAGCCTTAAATATTCCTTCAGTTGGTCCCTCGATGCCGACTACACCAACTTTCATACCGGTCTTCAACCATGAGACAACACTGCGAATATTTAAAATTGCGTTTAAAGCTCAGATTATTTATTTAGATTTATTATATGTACTTACTTAATTTGCGTGTCCGTTCATATATATATATTTTTTTTTCATTAAAAAAACACTATTGTGTTGCATATACAAATAACGTGACAATAAATTTAAATTATAAGAGAAATAAGGCCAATTTCAGTGTTTTCATAATAATAAAGTATAAGGCATTATATACATAGACATCCACACGTGTAGAGTGTAGAACAGAAGTCAAGAGAGAGAAAAAGAGACAGAAAAAGAAGAAGGAAGAATGGAAGGATGCAAAAGGATAGTACACATGTTTTTAATATATGTATCATGCATGCATGGTCTGCGCCACGGCCTTCGCAAATTGTCTACGCGACATTGCAAATATGTCCAAATGGTCGAAGCGATCGTTGTATGTCTCTAAGAGACGATTAATGACCGAGTTTCTAGTATAGTTGGATGGGAATGTATCGACGTGAAACGGAACATTTCTACGTGTTCGTCTTGGCAATGGTACATGAAACGAAACACTTCCAGTTAAGTAACAACAGTGAGAGTTCCAGTAAGTAACAATTTTGTCACAACAGTGATAAGTGACAGTCATCCCCTTGTTTTTCGCCAGGATGAGGTCTTGTAGACTGCAACTTTCGCCAATCAATGGGCAGTCAGTGGGTGGCATAGGGGGTCGTCATCATTAAAATAAAACGTGCAATATTTGGGTACTGACCCAAGCGGTTATTTGTAAATAGGTATGTAAGGGTTTATCAGCGCCAATTCGCGAGCGGGACCGAGAAACGAGACTCAAAACAATCTCGGCTCCTGGTCGCGGGTCTCGGTCGCTAAAGACACTAAAGATTTATGCTCGTTATCACTATATTACGAATGTCAGTTATCTGATTGTGTGTCAAGTTAACGTTTATGTTTAATCTCTGTTAGACAACGGATTAAAATGTTTATGGAAATCCTTTGGTTTTACGATTTTAGTTTACACTGAAACTATGTGTGAAATTATCCCATTATACCACATTATCATAAATTCTACCCCGTAAAACTGTGATGTGTGGACCAGATCACAGCGCTAGAGCGACATTAAATCATTTTTAATATTTGTATCACCACCGTCCCCATAAAATCTTTATTATGTTGTCAATAAAACTTTTATGTGTTTGTAATAATATAGGTATTCCCATACTACCTACATATCTTTAAAGAGTAATCATAATCATATTTAGTCAAAAAGGAATGATGAGGTAATTAATGAGGTAGAAGATGAGGTAGAAGTGGTTGGTAGTCTAGCGGCTACGACGCCGGCTTTCGTACTGTTTCGTTCGGAGGTCGTGGGTTCGATCCCAGGTGCCGACCATCTTCCTCTTTCTTCTTTCACGACACAAGCTTTAAGTAGCTTACTGTGAAAGAGTCAAACAGTGTATTTGTGTTCACTTTGAGTGAGCACAGATTCATTTAAAAAAAAAAAAATATGTTCATATTTGTTAACATCACATTGAGTAGATTGAGATTAAAAATGTGCACCAACTACTTTTGACAGATGAAGTTCTTTTAAATGTATTTTTAGTAGGTAGATCATTGACGTAACTATACCATATATAGGGCAGTGTTCCGCAAAGGGTGTGCCGCGAAAAAATGAGACCCAATTATTTTTAGAGGCAAATGGTTCAGATTTGGCTTCTGTGTTCAAAAGAAAAAAAGGGTAGTAAAACAGTAGGCAGATTACTGCCGGACATATTCGCTCATTCCAATGAGGTCAACAGAAAATTGAAGACAGAAATTCTAATATTTTAACGTCTCTAGACAAAATTAAAAGCTTTCGCGATAAGTTGATGCAGATCTGGCTTGGTAGTAGGTTCCTTATGAAATTTAATGTTTCCACACGTTATGCCTACCGATCCAGAAAAAGCTGCCGGTATTGATAATGAAACCCTTGAAGCTATTATCAGAAAACTGTTAATTTCCTAAGTTGTGACCTGCAATCTATGGACTGAGTACGAAATGCATTCTCGGATAACATTTCTCTTGGACAGTGATCGGATATTAAGTTTTAAAAAATTCGAAGAAGGGACTAAGCCTCAGTATCCCTGCGTTCAAAGCATGCTGTTGCAATGGGATGTTTTTTTCCATTTTGTGCCACTAGAGGCGCCCTAGCTAATCCGGTCTATTGTCAAATTCAGTGTTGCCAAAGGGGGCAATTTACTTTTATTTGGGCTATTTGAAACGAGAATATGCGACGAAAAAATCTAAAAAGCGACAGGTAGCCACTTGGGTTACTTCCCTTTTAGCGAATTTTCACCTTTCGGATACTAAATGACCTTTTTTTAGTGAACTCCCACCTCTCTTCGGATACTAAAATTTTCGGAATGACCGCATACCAAATTTTCAGTTTGGCTACTTTGCGTTTGAAAAACAGCGTTGGCAACACTGGTCAAATTAACGTTTATAACCTCAACCATATGTTTAGAATAATCATTGTACATTTCTTTTTACATGCTATTACAAATAAAATTATTATTCATCTTATTTTATTTTTTATATATACCTACCTAAATACAAATCAAAAAAGACCGTAACAAAAAACCATAAATCATTGGTGTACTTCTGAAATTTCTTTATTTGGTAGGTGTACCTTGAACACAAAAAGTTTGCAGAACACTAATCTAGGGCCTGTGGCAACTTTTTTGGATGCCCCTCCCCCGATAAAAAAAAGTCACGATGGGTTCCCTTCTCACCTGACCCAACGATAAAATAACTTTTTTGGTAATCAGGGGATTCCCCGACCAGCGTGACCGGTAAAAAAATTTTGCATTGGATGAATTATTATAAAATTTATCGACATCTTTTTGTTTTGAAATGGTTGAAATCTAAATGATTGGTTAATTAGAATTTTATACGGTATTAAGTTGTGTCCTACTATAATTGATTTGTTTTTGCTTAATGATTTTTGAGCTAACGACCTCTTGGTCCGAGGGCCAGGAGCATTTTAACACCCTTGATAACCTACAGTTACGCCACTGAGGTAGGTCCTTACCTATTCATAAATAAATTTTATCAATTTCCTATAGAACTGCGTTCGTAAAAAAAAAAGTAACTACCTACCTTTTTTCCATTTATTTACTTCAAAGCTTGACTTAATTTGAAATATATATAAATTTATTACTTACAAAAATAAAAATACCTGACTTCATTTTTTTGTCATTCTCTCCAGAAATAAATAGAGAATAGTCGAGAAACAAATAACTAATATTTGTACCTAATATTAAAAACAATTCGGCCAGGCAAACAAGAGTGAGTGATTCGTCAATAAGTACCTACGTCTGCATGAGAATCGATGTTACTTAGTTTGTTATGAAACCAAAGGAAGCTTTCAGCACGTGACTCCGTAGTTGAGGGCGCGGGTGGAGCGAAGAGAGGGCGGCAGAAGGACGTGTATACAAAATACCATCGATCCACAGCCAACAGTCTACGTTCTAAAGTGTGCTACTTCGAAATATGATATTCTTTAATTCAATTACCTATGCCGCGTCTACCTCTACATATTTACAAAAATAATCATATATTCGTTATAATACCTGCCCTTAATTTGCTAGATAAAGTTTAAGTTTAGAACTAGTCAAATAGTTAAGACTTAAGGGCCCATTCTCTCAAAATAGTCGTTTTTGGCCCTTTTACTTAATAATTCCGCGATTCCTTAATATATACGAAACTGAAATTTATGTTTTATTGTAGAATGGACTTTAATTAAATAATATATTTTAGTTGCAGAAAAATGTGAAAATAAATCGTAATGAAGATTGGAATTTGTTTCATTCACCTAAATAGATTTTTTTTTTTAAGCAAACGACACCTTAAGTAACGAATTATCTAGTAAGTATATTAGTTAAGAAACTAATTAAACTTTTTCGTGAATACCCCTGCAGTTTCAAGCATTAGATATGTTAAAGTAGGTATATAATTTTTTCTATTTTTTTTTCCAAATACCCTCTACTGTATAAATACCTACCAAACCTCCATGAGCCTACATTAACTTTGTTCGTTGAAGTGATATCAGAGTATTGAAATTGAAGGCACCGACCTCGGTAGCCTAGTTGTACTGGCGTGGACTTCAGATCCGAGGTCCCGGGTTCGATTCCCGGTCGGATCAGAGTTTTTCTGAGTGTTTTTTCACTTAAAAATTCTACCTAGGTTGGCCTTTCTCAGATGGACGAGACCGGTTGACTGGAAAAAATTGCCTCGGACAATAAGTTCCGCCGGCTATACTTACACCTCTGTATAGAAAAGTGTTATATTTATAAGCAGACCCGATAATTGTTGCAGCAATTGAAAATTCCCAAGTACTTGTAGGTTGGTACCAAATACACACCTACATTTTCCAACTATTATTATTGTCGTTGGTTTTATTTGAAAAATAATATAATATAGAACATTTTTCTTCACGTCAAAATTTGTCAAAATTTTGAAGTAGGTATATAATATTCTAACTCTAGGGTTATGCTGAAATTTTAAACTTTGGAATCTAGAAAAAAATTACAGTAGCGGTAGTCGGAACAAAAAAAAACAAAAAATTTTGTCATATTTTTGTTTTTAATGTAGTAACGGAGGTGAAATCAAGGGCGGATCCAGGGGGGGGGTCATGACCGCCCCCCCTGGATCATGGAAATTACCTTTTTTTTAGGAAAAGTGTAGTTTCCAAATATCAAATTTTGTAGGAAAAGTTTAGTTTCTAGATACCAAATTTTGGAAATGACCTTTTTTTACTATGTCGTGATCCCCTCCCCCCCTGGCGCCAATGCTAGATCCGCCCTTGGGTGCAATAACGTCGAGGGGAAGGAAAAGTAGAAGGTGATGCATGATGCAATCACTAGAGATAGCCTTAATAATTAGTAATAATTACTATAGTATGCAAGTGACCTTTTTCGCGAAAATAATAAGGCGGAATAATAATCTTAATTTGAACAGATATTCTTATCTCCTTCCATATTGTTTTAAATTATTATAACAAGACGGATAGCAAAAATGACAAATTTTTATTATTTCAATTTTTTAGAGACTTTTGAAAAAGGAATAGGTAAAAATATCTCAGAAAAAAGTATGTATACATATTTGAAAATACAACAATCTTTCCTACTAAATCCATAGGTGGCTAAGGGGCTTCCTACTCACATCAGGTACCCCTATTCCAAATTTTACTCACTAACATTAGTGGGAAACTCCAGGAATTCCGTATGGACTACGGAGATGAGTTATGTAGCATTTTGTGCCTCCATACAAAATTTTATCAATTTCACGCCAGCATAAATGTCACGGAAACTTAGAATGGGGGTACAGTAGATATTTGAGAAGACGCCGCTTCTAGAACGCATTGGATATTTCAACGATAAGTTTGGGAGTTTGTCGATTGGATTTTTTTGTGGATAAAATTCGAAATAATGTTTTTTATATAATTTAGCCTCATCCTTACATTGTTCCCACAAAACGATAATAGAATGAAATCTTTTCTTCTTCAGGGGTCACTGGAGTGGGCAGAATGTTCGTACATGTCCTCAGCGTGCGAACCCGTTCGAGAGACGCCTTGGAGTTATTCTTGGAATCAGGTATGTCTCGTCTCCTAAAGCATTCGTTTCATCCAAAATGTATCAATTTACATTATTTGTTATGCATTTAACCGTATTCTCGCTCGTTAAAGAATAACTGCAACGGATGGCAGAGCAGCGGGCGGAGCGGATACCCGCTGAGACCTGTGGCTCTCCAGGGGGGATTCCCACCCACTCCTCCTTCACTAGGATATCCCCATCGAGACCCTCTCAGAGGAATGGCTGCCATGCAGGCTACATCAATAGCGCAAGATAAGGTAATTACGCGTACAATACAGCCATCTGTGTAAAAAATAAAAAAGCTTAATGCGTCAGATTTGACAGTTTAGTTTAGAATCACAGATCACAGAACGATAACACAACTTTAATAAAATAATCCTTGATGTTTTCTAATATTGTTTTTTTTCACGATAATAATACAGTCAACAGTGTAACCTTTCACAACGAGAAATTCGCATAACGAGCAAAGAGATGCTAAAAATCATCACAATGTGGAAATTTTAGAGCAGTGTAAATGTTAAGAAAATGGAAAAAAAATACGCCGAATTGTTTAAAAATTCAACTCCGATTTAACTCTCACTGTGGGAGGGGGCCTTTAGACACTGTTCAAGCATAAGCGCAGTTTAACCTTTTTGCAATTCCACCTAGTGAAATTCCACAAAAGGTAAATAAATGATTCTCAATGATTCTTATTTTTACCGACCTCGGTAGCCTGGTTGTACTGACGTGGACTTCAATCCGAGGTCCCGGGTTCGATTCCCGGTCGGGTCAAATTTCAAGTGTTTTTTACTTGAAATTTCTACCCGGGGTTGGCCTGTCTCAGATTGGACGGGACCGGTTGACTGGAAAAAAATGCCTCAGCCAATAAGTTCCGCCAGCTATATGGACACTTTTGTATAGAAAATAGTTATATTATTTTTTTTTTTTCTTACCCCACATAGGGGCAGAGATAGGCAACAAGGGATTCTTATCAAAATGATTTTTTCTAACTCAATGACTGAACATTTTATAATTTTGTTGCAGAGTTCTTTTGGATCATGGGAACCATATCACGGTAGAGAAATTGAAGAAGAAAGAATAACAACCCCGCAAAATATTTCCCAACCACCTCAGTTGAGTCCGGCTCCGGGACCATATCGTTCTCCAAGAACCAGGGAGGAGAACACCCCTATCCGAGAACGAGCTAGGAAAAACAAATCTCCCAAAAATACCAAAGTGGAAGACTCTCCTCCCCCACCTCCTCCGCCACCACCCCCTCCTATTGCCGAAACTGAAGAATTACTCAAACCAAAACCAGACGCCATTCCTCTTCCAGCTTTCAAGCAAGCGTTCGGATCAACCGAAATAGGTAGGTTCTCTGAAGCCTTTACAAGTACCGGTGCCATTACGGAGGACATGGTGAGTAAAGCTATATCCCAGGGTCTCATAGACGAATGGAAAGATCCTGAAAATTGGGAAGAATCAATTGACGAACCTCCTTGGATGGTGCGGAACAAAGAAATCAAGTGTGATGATTCCTTTTAATGACAATTTCTTTTTTAATATTAAACCTAGCTAAATTATTATTCCCTCATGCTAATAAATTAATTGAAAAAAAAATCTTTAAACATAGCCATATTATTATTTAGAAATGTTTACGAAAATGGTAACGAAGTTGGTAAATTTTTAATACCCATGTGCCCATATTATGTTTTTGTTATAATTTTGTATCTTATAATTGTACTGCAAACAAAAGCTTAGTATATTATAAAGTTATAACGAAGACCCATTAAGGTTATACGAATTTGTTAAATTCAATTTATTCGAAGATAAGTAAACTATGTTTTCTTATATCAAAATTTACCTTTTGCATAATTTTTTTTTACACGAATTCCACAGCACATTATCGGAGAGTCCTTAGAAGTGTTGATTGTAAAATTTTATCATTATTTACATTACTAATATAAATTAATAGCAAAATATTTTTAAGCACAATTATTAATATAAATATCTACATTATATTATAATTATAAATTAAGTGTTTCATGGTTGAATCATTAAACAAATCATATTTATATAAAATATTTGAAATACTTACAATAATAATTATTATCATTTTTGAATGCCTATATTTATAAATTAACCAGTTGTAGACAAGACTTTACCTTATGATTAGATCAAAACGAACATTTCTCTATTTTTTGTTTTAAAGAAACAACACACACACGACGAGGCAATTGTATTTGAAATATTTTATCAATAATTTTATTAGTTTAATTAATTGTTTTTAAGCAAAATATATACTTATATAATATATCTAGGAACACAAACAAATTTTTATGCATACTTTTTGGTCGACATAACCATTTTATATTCTAAAAATAAATTTAAGTACCACTCAGACAGCAATCATTTTGGATTTCTCCTTCTCTTGTATAACACGTTTAAGGATATGTGATAAAAAGTACAAAATAACTGTTATCATTAGACAAATTATTATATCCATATTATATCGTTTGTGTGTGCCATGTTTCTTTAAATTGACTCAGAAAAAAGTCACAATTTAGAGAAATGTAATTAGATAGTCAAATTTATCACTAAATATAATAATATATATAATATTATTATCTAGTACACATAAAATAATAATATAAATATTCCTTTGGTTAACATTGAATTCATTCAAATTGGGTCCAAACACCATTTTAAACGAAATTATTGTAAAAATGAAATTAATATCCGCTTTGATACATTACTAAAAATTAGGTGTGTAAGTCAAATTTATATATAGTTAAGGGATCTTGCTTTTTCTTGTGTACATTTTAAATAAGATATTATCTTCCATTGATTTGCTTCCTGGATTTTTTATTCAACAACAACTCAAAGCCAAATATGAAGCCAAATTAATATTGTTTCCCCCAAAAAAATAAAACATCACAATTCACTTATACTTAGCTTAAATTTAATGATTATTACATATTATAAAAGTTTCTATTTTGTGTAAATAAGTATAGGTTTGTAAAAGACCATAATTTTGAGTAAAAGATATTTTCACTTTTATGTCCCACCATCTTTGGCAAATTATCAGTTATAAAGTTTGTAAAATTTAAATTTGACTCAAAGAATACGAGTCGACGTCTTTAATATAAACCTACTTTCAGACCTCCCACAGGGTACCTGAGTAAGTCCAATTTTTTAACTTTATAATACCACAAATAAAGCAACACTTTTACACATTGACAAAATGAAACCTAACACTTTTCTTCTTTTTAAGCTTGTACAATAATGAACCCGCCATCACTGTATAATCGTAATGAATAATATTTATATTGGGTTTGTGCAATATTTTAATGCTTCTCTTAGCAAAATAGTTATTTTTAAATATTATAAGGGCGTGAAATTGTTATTCCTGAATATTTTGGCCTTTCGAAGTCAAGCTACAGTTTTTAATTAAAAACCACTTATACTTCCAAATGAATAACATGACATATACCTCCCTAAAATAAGTGAAAAACCTATGCACAGATGTAAAATCTACAAAAATTTTGGACTTTCGCTTACGTTCAATAACATATTAATGTTGATAGGCAAAAGTCGGAAAATGCTCTTAACATTATAAATCGAGCCCTTTGTAAAATATCCATAATCATTGAATATGGGAATCTACAGTAGCTTGACCTTCTTAACAACTCTGGCTAGGATTAACGATATTATACTTCCACACCAAATTAGCGTGTGTTTCATTAACGAGTTTCAAATTATTAACTTACTTATTAATTTTATGAAACAATTATTACTATCCAGTAGAGTAAAAATTAACTATTAACAAAATGTACCAATATTATTGTAGAATCTGATAGACAACCAAATCAAAGTTCTTTGTAAAAATCACCATATAAAAATGATATTTTTATTTCTTCCAAATAAAATAATTTTCCAAGTCTTTGAACTTTATAATAATATAATATGTAATTATGAGTGATTGTTACATAGAACTTTCAGATTAAAAATATTAACGATTAATATTGCATGTTTACATGTTTTGGGATTGCAGTGCCTTAAGTTTTTAGTAAATAATAGATTTATACTTATATGGGCGTAGATTGATGACACCATTTTAATTATATTGTTATTTATGAAGTAATTTAAAACCTATGTAAGTTTTTGTAGTGATAACTTTGATCCTTACTGAATAATGTAACCAATTGAACTTGTATCTATCCCATTCTCACAACACACAATTGATTAATATCAATTAACTTTTATAGAATGAGTACATAATTCATAATAATTATTATGATAAATATATTATTCAGAATCCAGGAAAGAATTTTCAAATTTTCATACTGTGAGGTTCAGTAAACTTTGATTCTTATTTTATTCAACTGAACAACTTACATATCTTCTGAATTTTTTACAGATTCTTGAAACCTTGGGTGTCTCGATTCTAATACATAATATATTAATGTACTGCTAACTTTCACATACAAACATTAATGGCTCCATTGCCTCGATACAGAATGACTGATATTTCAACCATTTCCTTGAAATATGTTATACTAGAGCTAATTTGCAAAAGTTTTGTTCACGTCAACCAGGAGTCTAATGCCAGTGGTTTTCAAATTGTTTAACTTTTTAGGTTTTTTTTTTCAATTTTCCACCTTTTGACCTAAAACACTTGATGTATAATCTACAGAGAATACTTCCCCAATTCATAAGCTTTCCAAAAAGGTAAATACAAATATTGTCTACTTTAGAACAGGTTTGGAAAAAAACCTTATTAAACAATCAGCTCCAGTATAACACCTTTGAAGGAATCGGTTGAATTACCAGTCACCTTGTATGTTCGTGTAAAGTATGCAATGGAAAGTTGTTACTATATTAATATACTTACATATCGTTTGATAGAACATATTTTTATGTGAAAATAGTAAAATATTTGTTTGACGATGGTCTAAAATGACTGGATGTATAAGCTAATCATATCATATTTTATGCCAATCTTTAATTTTGACTATACGTAATATTATCACGATTACTGAACCTCATCAAAAATAATTAAGAGAATTTTGTATGTACCTATAATACTTATTGTATGGTGGTGCCAAAATGAGTTCAACTCAATTATGTAATTAATTTAAGTTACAAGTTTACATATTCTATATACATTTGTTTGTAGTTGATAAATAAATTATAATAACTATTACTCGTACATACCGAACGCTTTAGTTTTAACTTTATTTCATATAACTTAAATTCATTGGATTCGGTTTGCATTTTGCTGTTTTCCCAGTTTTCTATTGTGCCAACTACGGCATTAGCTAATATGGGCCAAAAAAATTTATAGAAGTTTTCCAGAACCCTTCATATAAATTGATTCGATTGAAATTGTTGAAACAGATGCAGAATTGCCAAACGAATGAATCTCCAAACTTCACCTGTCAAATGAAATCAGCTGTTAACATGTCAGCCATGTTAGTTTTGTGCAATTAAATCAGTAAGCTGGTTTAATTTTTTCAAAATTTTTGCGACAACTGCTACTATCCTTTCTGTTTCTTCATTCAGTTTATTCCATATGAAGATATTTCAACATTTTTAAACATTTATAGCCTTCCATTTACACTTTTTTTCTTAGTCTTGTGAATTAATTCATGCAGAGATTTGATACTTAATAAAACGACATCTTTCATAATCTTGCACTTTAAATTTTCATTAATGACCCACGATATATAACACATTATCATATTAGAATTTATTGAAAAAAAATATTGTCTTCGTGTTGTGCTTCCTGTTATAGTTTTACGCATTTTAAGAATAAAAATATTCTTGTTCACCTAAGGATTTTTTATCAGAAACAAAATCATTATGTACAAAAATTTATTTATTAGATTTTTATTACCATTTGAATTATTGTCTATATTTCCTAGATGCCAAAATTTCATTTAAATTAATTTACATTATATATTTTTAATCATTCCAAGTATTTTAAAATTTGTTATACTCTTTAAATTATTTGTATTTGAAGTTCAATATAATATTTTGTTTTAAACCTAGGTACTTTTATGCAAATTCTAATAGTTACTTCAAATTTAAAATTTATACATATTAACTAATGTATAAAACCATGAAGTATTTAAAAATAACATTATCCATCCAATAGAATGAATAAAGCACGGCAGTATGATTTAGTTATTTCATATATTTTTATAAATAAATATTTTATTTTTTTTTTAACAAATGTGAGTAACAAAATGATTGAGTGAGCAATGAATATCAATTACATTAACTAAAAATTCACAAAAATTATTTTGTTTTGAATTTTTTTTTGTTCATACTAGACTACTGATGGAGTAAAATCAATATAAAATATGATGCAATATCTAAATGAATCCCTTTTTATTTATTTATTGTCGTTGTACACAAAATACGACTCATTTGTAAATTTTAGTGCATGAAAAATTTGCACATAAGCCTAATTTTGGATGCAACAGCGATATTTTATTATATAAGACTCATTGTACATAGGTCTCACGATGAACATATATTTAAACCAATTTTAATTCCTACATGTGAATTTTTAAAATTTATGTGAAGATTTGCAAAAACTACTCATAACACAGGCACGACAAGAAATAAAATTTGATAGATGAATGCTGAGATAAGAATATTGAAACTTAGAGATTATGTGAGTCTCTGCAAACTTTGCAAATTTTCAAGAATTAATACCAAATAATTGAGAAAAAAAATATACTTTTTTGTTATATTACAAATGAAAACAAATTATTGAAGTGATTTCATTTGAATTTTACAAACATGTATCTAGTTTTAAGTAGAAGAATTGTCATCCATATTATAAAATAAATGTAATAAAAGAACTATAAATATCTATACGTAATTTATTTCATCCTTATTTTGTCAACGACTTTTGTCAACATTGGCGAAGAAATGAATCATTCAAACAATATTCACGCTCTAGCAGAATTCACACTCTATTCAGAATATTTTTTAATGTTTTCTATAGAAACTTTAACTCATTTGGTTTGGACTCTATGGACAAAACTTAATACAAACAAAATAGGGTATTCATAAGGAGGGAAAATGAATAGATGAAGAAACGTATACCTGCAAATCATTGACACACGAACATTGGTGATAGCAACAGCTTTAAAAAATCTCAGACAGGGTCTTCAAGTATTACGTAACGCAATTTTTTTAGATTATTGATCCCTAACATGAAACCCCCCCTCCTTTCACATGACAATTATGTACTCCTAATAATCACAATTATTATGTTATTTGTGCTAGGTACTGGCAAGTCCTTAAATACCTAGGTTCAAACCCCCATCTGCCCCAATACACAGTAACGTTTTAAAAGACCCCCTCCCCCCTATATTGCGTTACGTTTCCTCACTGGTTCAGAATACCTAATACACCTAGAAATTTGTCTCAGTGACCTCCTTTGATAAAATAGACTTATTATGTGAGCGAGGCTATCATATAGCAATCAGCGGGTAGAGCTGACCAAGAAAGATGAATCATTTAAATAACTGATAACAAATACAAATGAAGTGGGTTCTTAAAATATATCAGTAGGCAAAAGTTCTTAAAAAAATTGAGTACAAAAACACATGTAGTACAAAACCATCAACCGGCACATAGGTTAATACTGTAATGCCAGCTGATAGAAGAAAAACCGAAAATAAATAAATAAGTATCTTGAGTATGCGATTTTTAAAACACTGTTTGGGAACGGCTGGTATAGATTAAATTTTAAAACACTAAAAAGGTATGTTAAAATAATATATTTTCTTAAAACAACATTGTAAAAATTATGCTAGATTCTGTGTAAATACATTATTTATTTTACACAAACACAATAAAAATTTGTACGAAATTCTATTTCATAATATATTTCTTTTTTTATTATTGTTAGTAATTGCAAATAATAATAAACAATTTAAGATAGTAATTTTCTTATTGTTTAAACCATTTAAATTTGTGACCTATGTATCAAGACAAAAATTTTCATAAATAACTGATTATTTTTTCAATACCAATGCATGACAAAATAAATGCTGAACAATTCAGATATAGTTTAATTCAGTTAAGGCATACCTGACTATCATGAGAAGCAAGAAATTTTTCTTCTAGTCCAACTTATCATTAAGTTTTTCAGGACAAACTCTACAATTTAACTAATGAATATATTATTAAAATATAAAAATAATAATAAAAGACTTAACAACAAATAATAGACTCTTTTAAAATACATTCAGTGTAGTAGTATCAACAACAGAAATCATTTCATAAAATAACAATCATTAAAAAACAGTCAACATTTCATTCTTACAATATATCTTTATATTATTAGGTATATATTATCATAAAAATATAAATAAATTCTAATAGGATACACAACATACAACAATGACATAAAATTTTGCCAAATTTAAATTATAAATTGAATCGTGTTTTTATTTATGATGAAAATATGGATTGCACGTTACTTTGATTTGTTATTGCTCTACTGAACCTGTCAGTAATATGTTTCATTTCTTGTGAAACTATCAACCATAAATGTTGATATTAATGACATATAAATTTGTTTCATCATTGTTTAAAAAAAATGAAAAAATAGGAGAGGATTATGTAAAATGATACATTTCTATCATGATGGCATACAACACCTTAAAATAAATAAAATCAGTCAAATATTCAAGTCTATAAAGCCAAACAAAAACAATAATTTTAAAATCTACATTATTTAGATTGATAATTTTATCATTCCACCAAATAAAGCAATTTTTTTATTGTTGTCAAAGTAATGCAATGCGAATTAATCTTTTTGGTGAAATTCTAAAATAAATGTTAATAAAAATAAAAAGTACACTCATACAAATCAATCAAATAATATTATATTAAGTTAAAAAACAAGTAATAGTAGACAATTCATGGCAGCAAACCCTTGGTACTAAATTATATTCTACCCCTGTATTAGCATGTCGCAACAATATTATAAATATTATAAGGTTTACATTATAAAACGCCAATTACCAAAGATGGGAGATTTTCAATGTATTCAGCTGTACTTTAATACCAGGCAACAATAAACACAGCATATTGTTAAATATATTCCAGGTGAGATTTTCTCTTCCAAACATTTTTATAATAGGTAATTATTTATAATTGGAATATGTTCCATGAAATAAAAAATATATACATGGTACTATGATATAAGGCACATTAAAGCTCTATAATATTCTTAATTAGATACAAAGTGATAAGATTCACCTGACCCGGAAGATTCTGATTATGAAAACTCGATCCGACCAAACTGATTACAAGCCAAATAATATAATACGGTGACTCGAAATATGTACCTATAGTCATTTGATGTGATCACAATTTGAAAAGAAAATGAGCAACCTTTTCCTGGGCATTCACAAAAACAGAATGGATATTTCCACCAACATCAGGGAATCAATGTCCGTAAATAAAAGTCATTGAAATTTGTGAAGCTGTATATTTTCATAAAAAAACTTTACATGCTTATTAAAATATAACAAAACGTATAAAAAATATTGCTTGACTAGCTGTTCATCGAACTTCCTCCGGCCTCAGAAACACTTAAAAGTAAGTTCTGGAAGATCAGAGTGTGATTCTAAACCATCCTTGACTAACCCTTAACACACCTAATTTATTTTTATTATAATATATTCAGACCTATGAGAGAAGTACGGTAACAACCAATCAGCACATAAAAAATATCTAGATAAAGATAAGCTATAAAATTTCAATAATTGTGAAAGAGTTTGAAGCAGGGCTCTAAGCAAAGACCAGGTTGTGTAGGGCAATCTTGACAAAGGAATAAGGAATCAATCCGCTTTTTAGCCATAGTCCAGCATTGTTTGCATCTCCGTTTTTTTTTCTTATTATTGGCACCTCTATCACAAACTTTTGGCAGATGGATCTTATTTGTAGATTCTAAGCTTTCAGCTTGAACTGTGTTTTGAGGTTGTTCTAATAATTCATCCGTTGTGTTTGGGCTGAAATCATAAAAATAAAAACTATTTTTGCATCGTAAAAATGCATGGTTAAAATAAAATCAAGAAATAAAAAACAATTTTAAAGTTAGCATTACAAAATACTTGACAAAATAATAAATTTAAAACCTGTGGTGAACAAATAATAAGAAACTGATTAATTTTTCAGAGGAACAATAGAAGACAAACTCTAATGGAAGGGGCGAAAGAATAAGCAGTCCAATTTTTTTTTTCATTTTGATGTATCTGGAATAGGGCTTGGCAAACTCAATAATTTATATACCACGAATGCTTACCATTTTGTGAGCATTTGAATTCGTAGGCTAATCATAATGCAATCACATCAGTAGCCTAGGACAATACAATATTTCAAAACTATTGACGCGGAGCTGTGACTCAAAGATACCATGATTGCATGCACACGAAATGAGATGTCTTAGTTTAATCAATAACCATATCCATTGTATTTCAAATATATCTAAATTCCTTACTGGGATTTTAAAGAAAATACCAATGAGTACCTATAAATACAAATTTTTGTGATCACATCAAGCAACCTACACTGCACAAAATAACTCATTAAAAATATCTGGCGACTTGCAGTCATATAACAACAATACAATAACATACTAAGTATTTTTCATAACCTAATCTGAAAAACAAAAACATAAAAAATTTCACATAAATGAATAAAATATAAATAATTTATAAGTGTCTTCATCTTATCTAATCAGTTCTGTACTGCCTTTTCTAGCATTGTAGCATACAATTTAACATTTATAATTAACCAAATTAACATGTTTCAAATAATGTAAACCAAGAAATAATTTAATGTACCTACATACATACATACATGATGTACATAAAAGGCATGTAAAAATATATCAATTTCGTTGTCCATGGAACGTCCACATGTGTTCTTTGAAAGTATCTCTTACAGTAAACGAACGCGGACATAAATAACAGCAAAGTCGATTTGTTAGATCCGAATGCATCAATCTAACGTGATACTTAAGGGCAGATTGATTCGAGTACTGAGTACCACAGTGAGGACAATCTCCACAAATGGCAGCATGATTTGCCGGTAAGTTACCAATATTGGCTACAGACCTATTGTCCTCTTCCGATATTAAGATTTCCGGTTCAAATCCTCCACCACCAGGTGAAAGACTTTCTGTTTTGATTTCGACGGGTACAATTTCGTGAGTGACTTGTATGGAAGGCTTACTAACTGGAATCACAGGACTTGTTAAAGAGTCATTTTTTATAGAATGTGTTCCTAAAAATCAGACAAAATAAAGAGTTTAATACATTTTAAACCAAATCAATGAAGTACGATAATTAAACTATGAAAAAAATACAATAAACTACCTGATATAAGAGATCGAGCCAACATACTGGTTTCGTAGAAAGGTTTAGGGTCAGATTCTTCTGAAGCCGTTTCTTCCGTTTCCTCACATTCTGGAATATCAATTTCTTGCTTGACCTGTAATGAATATATAATAGTTAAGAATAGTGAACACAGGATATTTAAGATGATATCAGTACCAGTATGCCCACCCTTATTTCAGATCCAATCCCTGTAGATTCATTGTCTTTTGATGTAGTCTGCTCATTGTTTTCTTCTAAGGATGTTTTATCTTTATCAGATTCACCCTTGGCCTGCTCCAGGCTTGATGAGGTGGATTCCACTACTTTAGTACCAACAATAGAAGGTTTTTCTTTTGTGATTTTTGACTTTTTAAAGATATCCGGTGCAGCCAAATCCACAGGTTCAGAACTGCTACTTCTTTTCTTTCTAGGTTGATACGTCTTTAAAACTGGAATGTGAGCATGCTCCTTATGTACAATGGGTGACGACACGGTTTTTTTCAATAGTGATATGGCTTGTGGTACAACACGTTTCTGAGAAATATTGGGCGACAAGGGAAGAGTGGATTTTGGAGTTTTTTGTTTAGTCTAAAAAAAAACAAAAAGAATTAGGTTATAAAATAGTCAACCTCGATAATATGAAAATATAAAATGATTTCAAGAGAAATTACATGAGACAAAATGCTGTGTGAAGTTAGTCCTGAAACTTGTAGAAGTTCGGCTGTCTGTAAAAGAGCTGGCAAATGTTCTTCTAACACAGTAACTTCTCCCTGGTACATGTACGCTAACAATCTTGTCATATCAGCAGCCAAAACATCTTTGAGAATAATTACTGGATGTTGGCATGGGTTTTCCTATGAGATTCAACAAGAAAATAATTTCGTTAAGTAAAAATATTGAGATACTTATTGAATTAAAGCTAACACAAGTTATAAAGCTTGTCATATTTAAAACTTTTTCCCGAATTTTGAATTTTAAAATTCAAACATTCTCTATCGCTCCAGAAATAGGATTTTCTGCACTAAGCCTTCAGAAAGAGTTCTGTACACCTTCCAATCTGAACGAAACTTTGTGCAGCCTCAACATTAAGTCGAGTCTAAATCCTTTTCAAAAATAATTGTAATAATATTGAATTGCATAATTTTGTTTTTGAGATCAGAATTACTTGATTACTAACTTTGAAAACTCCTCTGAAGTAAGGACTGCATGCCGACAAAACTACTTTATGCGCCTTGATATTTTGTCCCTCGCAGGTCAATGTCACATCTACAAGATCTTCTGAACACTTCAAAGATTCTAGGGCAGACACGATACTTGAATGAAAGTCCGACCATTTTAAGCAAAGGTGATCAGGCATATCGAATAATTCGACGTTAAATCATATCAAATATTACAAATGTAAAGAGTACGACTCTCACGATTACCACCATGTAACATGTAAATAAATACACAAAAATGAATAACAAATATGGCCGACACAAATAACAAAACACGATAACAGTTTAAAAACTTAAATGACAAGTAAGATATTCACTTCAGTGATAAATTATTACCGAAATTATAAACAAGTCACACAAAACAAAAATAAACTAATACAAATCGTATTGGCAAATGCCACACAAACAGCAAAAAAGTGAAGTGACAAATCTCGATTTTCTATGAAAAAGTCATAGAAAAGATTTGCGTTTTTTTGCATAGAAAATTATTAGAATTATGGTAGGTATGGAAAATGACGGTGCTGAGCATGTGCCGAGTTATTATTTAGTTTGTAGTCAATAATAGGGTATTTGACACTATGAAAAATAAGATACAGATTGTGGTCATCCTGTTTGAAAATGGCCCAAGAAAGCTTATTTCTTTTATTTTACAACTTAAATAGGCTTATTTTTTATAAAAACACGTAGTAAAAATCCAAATATTTCTATGGAACTAGTCACCGATGAAAACGCCTTGTGATTAGTTGTGGTCCCCGTGACGTCAAGGTGACGTCACCCCATGGTAAATGATAGTCATCAATCTCATACCAATACAGAAGTGTGACGTAAAATGCACCACGTGACCAGCGCCATTATACAACACAGCGTTTTACGCGCGTTTTTGGATATTTAAACTTTAAACATGATTTTCATATAAAATATGGCATATCTTCAGAAAATATAAAGAGAATGTGCTTATAATGTATCGTAGAATAATTTAAAACGGTTTCTGGAAATTAATCAAATACCCTATTGTTTATTATTATAAGATTGTGATTGTTCTTCTTCTTGGGAATTGATTGGATGCTAAACATTCGTTTAATATAACATCATGAATGAATCAATTTGTTTATCAAGCGATTACTATCAAAAATATAAAATTTCAACAACTACGAGTGCACTATGTTGATTTTAAAAAATAATGGTTTTATTATCCTGTTCAAAATATATATCTAAAAAAATAAATATTTATAAAGGCAGTGTATTTATAACAAAAAATCATTCTTTGTACAAAACATACAATTTCGTTTATGCAGAGCAATGATTTAATGAAATAATTTAGTGAAAAAATGATTATACAATTTGTAGAACACATTTTTCAAGTAGTTAGTAGATTGTTACAGTGTTATAAACATATTTTATAATTAAGCATTTTAATTTGTAAATTTTCATTTTCTCACTTTCTTCTATGAAGTAGATCATCCATAGACAATTAATCATAGACATGACCACAGACTACTAAAACAAGACTTCATTTTGACGTTTCAGTTATTATTGACGTTTATATTCCTGTATTTGTTGTACAATGTATAGCGTTCTTGATTTTTTTCAATAAGTTTGTATTTATTTCGCATTATTTTGTTTAATTACTGACAAACCATTTATTCATTGTTCAGTTAAAACTAGTCAGAGTGAGCTATGAAGTCTTTTCAGTCAGAAAGTGGGGCTGTCGTATGCCGTGTATGTTTAGACAGTGATAGCATAATAATGATGCCACTCTATGATATCGAAGTTACAGATTTAAAAGTTATATCTTTCGCTGATATGTTAAATCAGTGCGCCAATGTTCAGGTATGTATTAAACGTGCTATTTGCATCAGAGGCTTCGCGAAGCTGAAAATTGAAAGGGCGTATAATTTCCTTTTCGATTTATTTTTATTAATTCTAAATTTCATTATATTTTTTTGTTTTTATAGGCCATTGACGGAGATGATTTACCTGCACATATTTGTATACCTTGCAAGGAATCTTTATCCAATGCATACAGATTCAAACAACAAGCAGAAGAGTGAGTGACAAAGAATTACCACCATGCTCCTAAACAAAATACCTAATATGAACCACAGAGGAAACAAAGTGTTTAATATTCCACAAATTTTTTCAAGTTATCCAGTTTATAAAGATGGAAAATGTTTTTTAGGCCAGATGTATAATTTTGGGTAAACTTGAGTTTTAGCGTCGTGAACATTTCTATTCGAATTATCCACAACTGTCATTTCTTATGACGTTTAGCGTTTCCATAGATTTTTTTATTGTATTAGTGTTCAATTTTATGTTAGCGTTAGCAAGCTTTGTATTATTTTATATAATTGGGTTAGGTTAGGTTAAGTATAATTATAAGGGGGGTTTGGGGGGCGGAGCCCCCCATACCTCATCACGTTTTCCTCCGAATTTATTCAAAGTAATACAATATTATATTAAAAATGCCTTTATATAAAAATCCATGGAAACGCGAAACGTCATAAGAAATGACAGTTGTGGATAATTCGAATAGAAATGTTCACGACGCTAAAACTCATTTTTACCTAATTTTGATATCAACTTACCAAAGAGTAAGATATCCTGGCTCCAAAAGTCGTTTAGCATAATAAAATTTGTGGTTTAAAAAAACTTTATCTCGTGTTTCGTCGTAGTGTAATGTTCCACCAAGTAGTTATTTTCAATGAGATGAATTGTCTAAAATTAATCATTAGTACATATTTTCTTTTTAGGTCCAATGCAATTCTTAGACAGAAGCGGTTTGTAAAACCAAAAATCATCTTTCAAAATTTAGATGAACTGAAATTAAAGATAGAAGATAAAAGTATTATTAAATCCTATCATCCACCTGAATATGATCAGAACATATCAAGAATAGTTAAAAAAGGCGGAGAAATAGGCAGTACGTCCATTCAGAAAGTAAAAAAAGAAACAGTCTTCTCTGACAATGACGACTTTGATGTATGTTTTTATAATTTTTCTAAAACTGTATTGACCCGAATATAATGAAACATTTTTCGACCATTTACTATCTGTTGAAAAATTTACTTGTGTTAGATTTGGGGCTCAGCAGGAGTCAATACTGTAGTTCAACTAAGACCCTAGGTATTATCGGTTCCATTTAAATTTGCCAATGCAGCGTTGTTGCTGCGTTCTTGACTGTATTGTTTAATCCTTTCGTATTACGAAAAAAACAAAGGTGCATAGTTATTATTTAGCGCTTGTGGTGGAAGGACCTTTGTTGCTTTTGAATACCGGGTGTTAACAAATTTTCTACTGTTTTAAAAAATGTCATTGTATTCGAGAAAATTGGGTAAAGGAAGAGCGCTTTGTGGACGAAGGAAAGAAGTAATTTTAAATTTTTATGAATCTACCTATTATTTTATTTATATATAAATCTTTGATTTATTATTTATTTGAATGTAATATTTTTTCATCGTATCATTATATTTGTATCATACAGATCCCCAGTTCAATTCTCGGCCGGGTTCGTTTTTATGGTTTTCATTTGGTATTTCTAAAAACTGAAGGAAAAAAAATTGGAAACCCGGTCGATTTTGACAAATCTGTCATCAGGCAAATAAAACAAATAAAACATTTTATCATTACATCAGCAATGATGAAAATCTTGTTACGGAGATAGACTACCTCCCACCAGTCGGTTTGAGTGATCATGTGGTTTTACTTGTTACTATGCAACTACATCTTGAGAATGATGTGGTAGGGGTTCCACAGGGGGCCAAGCATAACTTCTGATGCATGGATTATGATAAAGTGAATGGTGACTTGACTTGTCTGGACTTGAGATACCATGTGAATATTTCTCTGATAGTGTTGATAATGTGTGGAATAAGTTTATGGATCTTTTTAAAATAATATACAGGCGTGCGCCCCTTTAACTATTACAAAACATAGCAAATCCAAGTGTAAACCGTGTTTTACAAAGGCTATAATTGATTTAATGGATGATAGATAAAAGTTGTGGAAGATATACAGGGGAAATAGAAACTCAGCAAATTATGGGTAGTAAGTACAGATCATTGCACGATAAAATAACATCTGATATTCGAACATCAAGAAAACTATATGAACAGTCTGTGGTGGACAAGGGTTCAAAGGCCTTTTATAGTTGTTTTCGGATCCACGGTGCCTAGAGTCCTGCGTAGCACGGCAGATGGTTTCAGACCCTCAGTGTGTTTCTGAGTTATTTATGTCGCAGTTCGTCAAATTCTATGTGGAAGAACCAAAGAACGAATTGCCAGTTATGAATTATCCCCAGCGATCCATTCACTCTATATTATTATTATTATTTGAATACTAGCCTGCAGCCTCCATGGAGGCCGCCGTCACTGCGTCCCATAATGGAACTTTTGTGACTGGCCCTGTATCTAGAGTTCATCGCTCAACCCGGCCTCCTGGAGGAATCGCAGGATTTTGTTGGCGTTCAACTCTTTGATATTATCTGGGCACATTAGGAATTTGCCCAGATTTTTGTGTCTGTTATGCATCATTGGTAGGCATTCGCATAGGAGAAGCATTGGGGTCTCGAGTGATTCCCCACACATCCTGCACATGCCTGAGTCCAGTATCCCTATGGTACACATATGCTTGTTCAGCCTGCAGTGACCAGTTAGGGACCTTGTGATGGTGCATAGATTGTTCCTGCTAAGGGATAATAGGTCCCTTACGGATTTTTGATTGTAGGCATTAATTAACGCCTTGGAATGTTTTTGTCCCTGGGTTTCAGTCCAGAGTTTAAAAGAGCGTTCATTGTATATGTCCGCTAGAGTTTTGCGTTTTGTGCTATGAGGAATACAAAGAATGCTCTATAACACCTTAACGTATTGAGAAATAGGAGGAATCTTAGGGAGGCTGCAGCCCCAGACCCGGATGGTATCTCAAGTTGCCTCTGAGACTTAAAAACCTAGAATACCCAGAGAGATTAAAGATCTTGAAGTTATCCACACTACAGGAGAGAAGAGCAAGAGGTGACCTGATCGAAACATTTAAGATTTTGTCTGGATACTACAGTGTGCGTGATTTGGAGCATATATTAAAAAAGAATTACAATTAAAACCTTAGAGGACACCACTAAAGTTGAGCAAATTTCGTTTTAAATGCAATCCAAGGAAGCATGCACTAAAGTTGAGCAAATTTCGTTTTAAATGCAATCCAAGGAAGCATGCACTTCCTTGTAACAGAGTGGTTGATGTGTGGAATAAATTCCTGAGAGTGTTGTGTCTGCTGCTAGTGTTAATCAATTTAACCTTTCCTTCCCTATGATGTGTAGTAACTAAGCATTGCCTCGATTAATCTTTATCTCTATAAAAATATAATAATTATGAGGCTAAGATTATAGGTATTCCTTCTTCATATATTTACATATTTAATCAGAAAATAATATTGAGAATTATCATAACTAATTAATTGGGTACATAGAAGGGATTTTGTGGATATCGGACAAGAGGTTATATTATATACACTCAAAACGTATTAACACAATCCAATGAGGAGTATCAACGGGGTTACCGCTGGAACATGCACTGCACCTTGGGGTAGCGGAGCACATCTTGTTCACGTCTCATTCTCGTGCATTTCACAACCCTAAGATTGACGAAGTAACCATGAATTCTCTCAGTTGTTTTGCATCCGTTGTGCTGTGTACTTAAACTTACTTTTGCAGTGGTTGCAAACTGATTTATTATTTCCTATGGTTAGTAAAATAATTTTTTCAATATTTCTATATTGGAAAGTACAATATATATGTAGATTCATCAACATTTTTATTGGTAAGTTCTTAATACTTTATTGACATCTAATTTTAAAAAGCATGTAATCCTAATTTCAACAATGTTACCACCGAAATAATCAATAATATATTTAAAAAGCGTGTTTACTAATATCGTTATGAACGATTTAGTTTTCCCTTTTCCCTTGCTCTCAATATTTTTTAATCCCTGCAATCGTTTTCGAGTGAACCAAAATCATATGTACCTACTTTGTATCTATTTTTATTTGATTTTTAAATATATGTTATGCATCTTTTTTTTCAACGTTATATTTAAAAAAAATTTTAAGTTATTTCTAGCAATTTTTTTAATCAATTTTCATTCATATTCACCCTGGGTAACGCAAAATGAGTATGCAACTATAGGCCGCCAGACAATCATTAATCTCCTGGCAGATATATTCATCACAACATCTAAGTACAAATAAGCGATACAAGTCAAGATAATGGAATTTTCGAATTGACTATTTAACAAGAAAAACAAAAATATACTTATTAATTGAATTATATATAAATTGTGATGAAATGGCCATACGCTAAATAAATAAATTCATATTAGGAAGAAAAATGACTTCAAAACATTTAACAAATGAAGAAATTTTATTGGAAGCAGATTACGACAGCGATATAGAATTCGAATTAAACGATGATATATCAGAAACTGAGGGTGTTGTTGAACGTATCGATGATTCAGATTCTGAATTTGAAAATGAAGTAGAAGGAGAAACACTGGTCTCCAAACACATGGTTATGAGTGGAGCTGATTACCAGTGGCATCATCGAGACGTAGACAATGCAATATTGTCACAGAATCTTCCGGTCTTAGAAACGCCAGTACATTAGTGAACACCATAAAAGAAATGTTTACTTTATTTATTAGCCCGGAAATTGTTAAAGAAATATGCTATGAAACCAATCGTCAAATACGGCATTTGCATGAAAAAAAAGATCGATGAGATATCGAAGATGAATTGTATGCATTCATTGGTATACTGCTTATTTCCCGTCGTAATCGAACCCGAAAATTAAGCTTAAATGAATTGTGGACAAGTGAAGAACCCTTTAGTCAGCCCTTTTTCACAGCAACTATGTAGCTAGATAGATTCATAAATATTTATAGTCAAATACGTTATGATAATAGGGAGACGAGGTAGGAGTGATTTACAGTATCGACTGATGTAACTATGTATGAACCACTGGCAGCAAGATATGGGATTAAAAGAGGCAATTGTCAATTACAAGTTTACATGAAATCAAAGCCGGCAAGATATGGGATTAAAATTTGAGTAGCAGCATATGCCAAAAATGCTTATATTTGCAACACGCAAGTGTTTTTTTTTTTTGTAAAGAAGGTCAAAGGACCATATGCCCTTTGAGTCACCGCGACCAATAAGATCTATTGTGACATGCTTCAATGAATTCGTGGAGCGCTGCCTCTTATTGTGCCACGTCTCCAGAGGCCTCTTGCAGAGTGACAGTGCCTCTTCCCGGCTCCTGCCCTTCGCAAAAGGTCTCCTTAATCTTCTTTTTGAAAGATAGGTCCCAACAGGATTCCCATCTCTCGGTTGCAACAAATTATTTTGATCATGTGAACTTTTGTCCACTTTGACCACTGATGTGGAAGTACCTATTATATCCATCACACCAGGTCGGCTTTACAAAGGTGCCATGTACATCCTCCATAGCCAGAACTAGGGAAATAAAAGTCCGCCCCTACAGATCCCTGCATGTAGGGGTAAGGCAAAAAGTCACCCTGAGGTTGCCTGGTATCAGGGAGCCTCCGTTAGTTACTAACCTACCCGTTAGTCACGCATCCCTCGGCACGGGTCGAATGACACCTTGGATTGGGGATTTTTGGGCAGAAAGGTTTACTCCTTCCGGAATGATAGGACTAGGTGAATATGGATGGGAGGGCTCATAGAGGCAGGAGGAAAGGAATCAGGTGTAGGAAATGCCCTGCATGTTGGACAGCCATGCAAGGCACCCCGTACTCTCTTCGGCTTGTTGACCCTAGCATCCACAGGGACCGAATGTAACCGCCGTTTCAGCCTGGGCCAACGTAACAGGGTCCTCCACTTGTAGGTGAGAGTCGAGTTGAAATGCAGTGGCTGAGAGGCATTAAATGCTCTTTTATTGCGCGTAACATTTCCTTGGACGCAAGTGTTTACCGGAATGATAAATAACAAGTGAGAAGTAAATCAGGGAAATCGTGGCACAAACAGAGGTGTAACAACGGATATTTTTTTTATGTCGATACCATTAGCGGATGATCTACTCTCCAAAAGTTTAACCATTACTGGCACACTGAGAAACCATTACTGGCACCAAAGAAGGCTGATATGCAAGAATGGCTATCCAGCAAAGGCATTCCTTATTGTAGCGACATGCTGAAAGCGGAATTGTATAAACTGATTTTATTGAATAAGCCCAAGTATAAGGAATATGCAATTGATGCAATGCGACTTCCGCCATACTACCTGGATTTGAATCCTTTTTGGAGCATTCTCAAAAGGTATGTGGCATCCAAAAAAGTTGAGATGTCACTAACAACCATTAAACTCTTAATTGAATAAATAATTAGGAATATAAATGAAATGGAATGGATCAACAGCTGCGGGCATGCTGAAGAAGCTGAGAAATCATATTGGGAGAATGAATTGGCTTTTGATGACTTCACTGATTACGAGCAATTCTTTATAACTGAAAATAGTGAGTGGTGACTCAAATGAAGAATAATTTTTGTAAACTTGTGCCTAGTCCTTTTGTTTATTGTTATTATATTGATTTGTTGAATATCTTGATTCATGTTTTTTTTTGTCCCCTTTGTCTTCAAATCAGAAAATTATATTACATTGTATCGAATATTACTTGTACACCCTATACGCAGGGTTCAGGGTCCAGACAATGTGGGGTCGGCTAACTTAAATGGAACCGATAATACCTATGTTTGCGCTTGTTGATTACCTGAATAAAGCCTTGTTTCATGGAAATATTTTATGAATATTTTTTTTCCAAAATCGCATTAAATTTAGGTTCATGTTATATTCTGACTAATACATTAATAATAAAAAAAACTCCCTATTTATTAGTTTCTATAAGCCTGTTTTTTATTATCCAGAAATTATGTACACTGAATATTTGTAATTAATTTTTTTTTATTTAAACAAAAAAATTACCCGGCTACACTAAAGTTACCTTACTTTCAAGCTATTTTTCTACATTGCAGCAATCCCTTTCGATTGTTTTCCGCAAACTCCTTCATACGTTTCTACACCTCCTCTCCTCGTCTTTTTAAAACCAGATTTCACTCATGTGCAGCTTCAGGAAGGTGAAGAGATAGTAACCTGAAAGATCTCGGTCGAGAGAATGCATGGAATGGTTCAGCACATCCTGTTTTTATTAGGCAAACAATTTCTTTGTAGCGTTGGCCGTGTGTGGTCTGGCATTGTCTTGCAGCAGGAAGACTCCCATGCCTCTCTTCTTGTTCTGAATTGTCCTCTGCAGTGTTTGTGGTCTCATTATCTTGCAGAGTTAATGGTCACCCATTGAGGTATATTTAATTAAAATAATGTCTCGAGTGACAGACTCGAAACACGGAAACCATGATTTTATAGGCTTGATTATAGTTTTGAACTTTTTGGCAAAGGGCAAGTAAATTCATCTCCGTAGATTTTGATGCACCTCAAATATATCGTCCGTCAAACTTCGTCCCGCCTTAAAGTCAATAAAATATTGCTGGGTAACGTCATAATATACCTACATGACTACTCATTGTGAAAAAAATCAAACGTTATGTGGTTATATTATACAACTACAATGGCGGTAATACTACTGCCATCTATGGAAACATAGATCTATAGAATCTTTCTACCAAAATATCAATCTACCAGACATCTCCCTATTTCCCCAACAGATGGCGATGGCAGTACCGGTTAGAAAATCCGATCCATACTAACTTTAATATTATATTTTATATCATTTCTTATCCATTTATTCAACTTTTTATTAGTTATTCTGTTATCCGGAGCGAATAAGAATCCAATAAATCAAACATCGGAAGAATCTGTTCAGCCAATCTCGAGTTATAAGTGATCGCTCTAACCCGACTTTCATTTATATTAGAGATAAAAACTCATATTTTGAACTTGCCGGCCTTTGTGTGGACATGTCATAAATAAAATACAGACTGGTTGTGAGAACATCAGTACACTTACTTTCTGGATAATATTATCCGTAGTTTCAAAAAATTTCTGGGAATATGATATTTTTATGTATTGCAATAATGTCTTACTTATAGTTTAGTGCTGCTGGCTGCTTCACCCGTGTCTATGGTTTCATAATAAAAGAGAGAATTATTGAACAGATGAAGCGTACTATTTTTACAGCTAGTAAATAACAAGAGAAATTAATCTTCAAATTATTTTTTGTCTCATAATAATATAAGGAATAAGGATCAATAATTATTATTATTGTTGTTGTTCAGGGAGATTGGCAGGATGAAGACTATGTGCCGGAGTCTCCTCCTCGTCCGAAGAAGAAAAGAAAAAAGGGAGTTATGAAGAGAAACAAAAAAGGCAAAAAATCTTACAACGTGATTGCAACAATCAAAGGGTTGGACGCTTTTCTAAGTTTGCCTGAAAATTCCAACTATTGCACACTAAGGAAACCCATCCCACTCAAAATGGCTGACGAAGAGAAAGGAGAAAAAGGTAAAAAAGCACTCTTCTTGAATTCAATCCATCACTTATGTGTAATAAATGAGGCTAACAGCAGCGTTTAGCATAGACTATCAACTTGTTACTAGGTATCTACTTATTATTATATTTCAAACATTTTTAAATTGATAATAAAAATACAACATGTCAAGGACAATGTGCCGGTTGACTCTTTACATCAACCGGCACTGCAAATCATAGGTATTTCACATTTTATTTTTGTCTTCTATTATATTATTATTGTCTATATTGAATTCCTTGACTATTGAAAATTAATATTTGTTATATGTAATAATGACGCCACCAAGTGCCTGCAAGGGCCTATGGATGGAGAAAAAAAAAAAAAAAAAAAAAAAAAAAAAAAAAAAAAAATAGTGATATTATTTATTGATTTTTTGAAAAACATTTGAAAAGTTATCTGTATAAAAAAATTATCTTTTTTAATAATTCTCTTAAGTATAGGTTTTAGAAGTGGTTGGTAGACTAGTGGGTACAACACCAGCTTTCGTACTGTTTCGTATCAAAGGTCGTGGGTTCGATCCGAGGTGCCGACCATCTTCCTCTTTCACGACACAAACTTTAAGTAGCTCACTGTGAAAGAGTCAAAGAGTGTATTTGTGTTCACTTTGAGTGAGCACAGATTCATTTATTAAAAAAGAACTTGCTTAAACACAAAATTACCCATATTAAGTAGCCTCAGCTGGGGGTGGAGATGTAGGCCAAGGGTGAGGGACAGTTCATATTATTTCTTTGCTAGATTTTTCATGGTACAGTAGTCTGGAATATTTCCATGTATAAAAACATGTACATAGGTAGCAAATATAACTTTTTTTTTAATAAATGAAGTAATTTTCAGTTTCCAAACCCAGGCAGAAAAGGAATGTGACTGATTCTCTCACCATGATCTCATTAGAAGGGGGACTTCCCTTCAGGCTTCCAGAACGATCAGTGTACACAAAGCGACCGAGAAAAGAAGGCCCCAGAGAGAAAGTTAAGCATGTGTGTCCAGTGTGCGGGGTACAAACATATGGACTCAGAACTCATTTGCTTACTCATGTTGGTGAGTTTAATGCAAATTTTGAATGCCTACATATTCTTTATGATTAATATTTTAACAATCATCTTCCATAAATTAAAATATCGAGTATTGTGTTCATTGATGTTCTCGCTCACATTACTGGTTTGATAAACAATAATGAAGTGACAATATACACTGTGTTTATTGTGTACCTGTTGCGTATAATATCCAGGTGCATATTATTATTTCACTAATATACACCAACTAATGACTCTGACAATTCACTAATACTGTTCAATTTTTAAATCCTATGAACATTAGTCGATATTGTATATTCCTTAACATCTAGTTGTTGAAAATGTACATAAGAATCTAGACATACATAGAACGTTATTATTTTGCACCTGCGTACATCCAGTGGATACCTGCCCCAGTGCATACTGTTGAACTACCCATTGAAAAGACTTTGCCAACTTCCTTCGTCACTCAGGTTCCTGGGTGTCTAGCCACATGTCTTTCGAAATCAGAATTATCTTTATCTTCTGTTATTTTAGAACACAAGCCTTTCAAATGTGAACATTGCAATAAAACATTTGCACAACGAGGAAATTACAGGCTACATTTGAAAAAGCATACCGGAATCAAAGATCAAGTTTGTGAAGTGTGCGGTGCAGCATTTTATTTGCCAAGATCTGTTAAGAGGTATGTTGAGAAACAAAAAAAAATATATATTAGCAGTTGTTCCGTGGTTGATATAAAATTCATTTATATTACTTCTCAACTAACTTGTGTTTTTGTATGCAAATGTAATGGAGATGGTTCGTGAGGTGATGGCTGTTTTGAGTAACGATAAATGTCTGTTCAAAAAATTGATTGTGGGTGCATATTATTAAAATAGGTGATTCTGAATAAAGTTCAGTTGTTTTATAAATAAACGCTTTATATTTTTACAGACATAGAATGATACATACAAAGGATAGAAACTTTGAATGCCACTTGTGCCCTAAAAAGTTCTATGTGGTAAGTCCTTAAAAACATATTCATTAACTCCCTATAGTTATATCTTTCATTTTAACTCAAGGAATGTAAAATGCTATTTCTGTTGCAGAAATGCGATCTTATGCGTCATCTGAGGGTTCATTCTGGATACAAACCGTTCAAATGTGACACTTGCTCGATGATGTTCAATGCTAAACATCAATTAGAATCGCATGTAAGAATGCACACAGGAGAAAAACCTTTTACTTGTGAGGTAAGAATTTAAGAATAAAATAAAATTTAAGATTGTAAGAATACAACTAAATTCACACTAGTTCTGATTGTAAAAATTAGAGATTCTCAACCCCTGGTATGCGTTTTATGGATTAGATATTGGGAAAAAAATAATGCGATGGCAAAGCAATTTAGTAAATATAATGAATTTTAAAAAAAATGTTTGAGATGGATGTTTTTTATTATGTTTTCGTATCAGTTGGGTGATTAAAGGATTGTTTGCTAGAGGTGGTAGATTGACATAGTATAACCATTTTGTCATGCTACCTTTTACAAGTTACTGAATCTGAATCACTGGTCAAGACAAGAGGTCCTAGGTTTTACCCTAGAGGAACCAGTAGGCCTAGACAAAATGCATTTCTTAATAGACTACAAACAAATTCTTGACAATGTAGAGTAGGAAGAAAATTAACTGTACATATTTTATATTTTTATGAAAGTGTCATTGTTTCATTGTTTGGTTTAAATAATTTTTTATATGTTCCAGTGGACAGTAAATTTTTTCGTACTATACATTGGCGAAGAATTCGTTTGTAGTCGAACACCAATTTGAATTTGTCTACGGGGGGCAGGGTTGGATCACAATTTTCTAATATCATTTTCCCATATACTTTAAAAAAACATACTTAATATGATAATGAATATTTTATGATAAATTTTTCTGTTCACTTTGATAATACATAGGTAAATTTGTTTCAGATTTGCAATGTGGCATTTACATATAAGGTAAACCTAAACAATCACGTCTTTAAAATACACGGAGTGAACCTGAAGTTCAAATCAATATATAAAATCACCCCCGAAGTTTTGAATGACCTCTTCCAAGAACACGCAGAGAATATGCAGAAGAAACAACAGTACCCCATGGCTGATTCTTCTTCTTTACATTCTCAAAATGTTACATAACTGTGTACATAATCATAATAGGATACTGTTGTATATAATTTTGTATCGATATTGATCATGTATATAAAATATATCTTCTATTAGCTTTTGTCCATTTTGATGTATTGTGCAATAGAATGACTTTTTTAATTTTTGTAAACTTTTTTTTTGAAATAAGAAACAGACTCAATTAATTATTTACAATTATTTCTTTTTTACGGATTTATTTTTTTAGTTTCTTTTTATAGATTTTTAATTATATTTTAATCATGTTGAATCTTGTATGAATATTTGGACACCATAACCTAGATTGGTGAATGGACTTTTTGTAATGGACGTCAGAAATGTATAAAGGAGTAAAGTGTATTGTGAAAAATTTAATTCAACAAGCAACAAATTTTCACCTATGTCAAAAAAAGATAACTTATTTTGTTCATAATCTTTATGCACACTGAGAATCAAGATATTGGGAAAAGAATATGTAAAATAGTAGGATTTTGATAAAATGTAGTTATTATAGATGTTTGTATTTATTTGGAATATTTATAAGATCAATTAAAGCTTATTTAAGATGTTATATTCTTTCACTTTGTTTATTCCGTTAAGACTTGATAGAACATTTCTAGAAAGCAGAATTATTGTGATAGCAATCCTTCAATATTTTTTTTAAATTAATCCCAACGGAAAAGTCTTGTTAAATTTTGGAAGTGCCGACAACATTCATTGGCTAATGGTCTGTTTTCCTAGGAATACATTACTGCTATAAACAGCGTTGAATGTGTCAGTGTAGAACGTTGTCTAGGTGGTTACCTTAGTAATAAAAAACATTGTCATCAATTTTCAAAGACAGCCATCTTGTCAGACGGTGCACCGCTTCGTAGGAATCTTTTGCGTAATCAAGCTTCACATACACTAGGATAAAGGTTTAATTGGAAGGTCAAAAAATCATTGTACACTAGTAAAAAGCTGTAATTATTTTAAATATATTTACTTAATTTATTTACATAAACAAAATCTATACGTACAATTTAAGATATTTTTTTTACTAACTGCATGAAATATTAAAAAAATTAGAAAAAAATATTCATTCCTCATTTCAGTCATGGTTACAGGAGTTTTCACAAAAGTATGGAAATGAGCAAGTACCATGCACCCACGGCCAAAACAGTTAATAGATTAATAAAATACCTCAGATGCAAACTGGCAGTAGATGAGTCATACAACAGATTTCATTAAACTCTTCAAAATATATATAACAAGCAAGCTTTATGAAGATAGTACAAACTAAAGAGAAAGCTGTTGCATGGCGTAGTATGGAACTAGAAAGGTCCAGGAAATTCACAATGTGCAAAACACAGGGAATAGACCCAATATGTGTTCAAATCTACTGATTCCAATCATTTTATTTGCATATAGGGACTTATATGAAAATGCTAGTTGATAGCTGATACTCGGAGCGCATACTAAATGTATTTTCAAACCTCGGTGTTGACCATCTTTCACTTGCAGAACACAAGGTGCAACATATATCACGACTGCATTGGTGTCCACTTTGAGTGAGCCCAGATTCCATAAAAAAATACCTCCTTAAAACAAATATTAATTTTGCTTACATAACCATCTAAAGTTGTAATTAAGCAAAATCTAAAAATTATCTGGGTGTAGTTTTATCTCCTCCAGGATTCCCTGTTGTAATAACAATAGCTGTGAATTGTTTATCGTAATGTTGCAAGTGACAAATATCTGTTTATCTAACTTTTTTGCTAATTTACTGGCTATCTTGGATGATGTGCTGTCTAAAGCAGATCCCATAATTTGTGACGACAATGGTGTATCTTGAAATTGTGAAATCATTGCAACAGATAAATCTTTGAAAACACATTCTTTCTGCTTACTGATCCAAATAAATAAGGCATTTTTCATTTTTATCACTTCGAAATAAATGCCAATATCATCTATGTCTTTATGGAAAGAATGAATTTTGAAACTTGAATTTGTATATTCAATACTAGTGGAAGAGCCATCTTCTACGCCCATGATTCTTAAATTGATGAAAGCTGAAAATAAAAGCACAGAAAAATCAGTTTGTTTAACTTCCTTATATATGGTTTGTTGGCAACAAGTAATCTACAGGTAGAAATCTTCTAAATGTATGTATTCAAAATGAGGCAATTCAGCCAGCCAGACTTGCACCACTGATAAACAGAAGTTGAATTAACTCATTCATAGATATCCTGGATCAAATGGCAGAGTATAACCACGTTTGACATTCCATTTAGGATGGCTTTGCATTTAAAATAACCTCAAATTGAGTAAGTTTTGGATTTGAAATATTGCCGAAAATGATAAAAAAAATTCCCATTATTAGAGAAATCATGCTACTCATTGGAGATTGACTGAATCAAAGGTACGCTTTTCGATCGGTATTACTTCCACTAAATTGATTAGTCTTAAAATCACATACCTAATATGCATGTCAAATAGAGTAGTCAAGAGGTTAAAAAGACGTGAATCATTAATCTTTCTATAATTTTTAATGGAAATCAGTTTAGAACGTATCAATACTTACTTTATGTAACAAAATAAAGAGACAATTCGTAAATAAAGAGACGAACAAAACCAAAACGATCAATAGTAATCAAAACATTCAAACAAAACCAAAACACAATGACATGTCAAACAGACCAAACAGTGTTGCCGACGAAAGCCTTGTGGATTGCCAACAGCGATAATATTAGACCAAGGTCTAATATTATCGCCGTTTTTCATCCAAAAAATAGCCTAACCGAAAATTTGGTATCCGGCATCGCTTTCGGAGTATAATAATAATACCTACTTAAGTATAATCCCGTAGGAATAGGAAAATTAAATTTACAGGGTAGATACTTAATGAAACAAGGAAGTTTTTGAAAAATGTTTGGGAAGTTTTTTATATGACCTTCTATTTTTAAATCGCCCTCAAACATTTTTGTCAATTTTCTGATTTGACTATTTTTGACATGCGACTTTTTTTGAAGCTATGGTATCAAATTGGATAAAACAAATTATTACATCTTAATTGTACACTATTCAACAATTTTCAAAAAAATAATTAAGGGTGTATCTGAATAAATTTTTCGAAAAAAATCGAAAAAAAAATTATAGCTCGAAAAAGACAAAAAATCGTAGAACATACATTGAGGTTTTTGGATAGCCCTAGGGGCCCTCTATCCCTGGTTTACCGTTAATCCATACTTTTTGGGACACCCTGTATAATTATTATAAAATACAATATTAATATTATGTTACATACAAAGCCATGCGCAGTATGAAGTATGAACATAATAATTATTATTTTGTAGTTAAAAGTTGACAGTTTCTGAAATATACCCTTTTCCGTAAATATGAGGTTATAGTGTCGGTATAATATTACTATTTTTAGCTACGCTATAAGTTTGTATTAGATTGAGGTAATAATGTTTTTCCTATGAAGTTTCTCTTAAGGCTAGGGGGTAAGCCAATGACCTTGGGGTAATGGGCGTGTCTATACCCTTTGTCCCCCTCTTCTCCTGCACTTACCTCAATTTAAATCTCCTAACACTAAAAAGTAAGAAAACTTGCAGTCTGTCAAGAAATTGGCAATAAATTGAGGGCGCTGTTATCGCTCATGGTAACACATTAACAATGACTGTGCTAAAATAAAACACTGTAACGGAAATATTGAATATTTTTAATGAAAAAAAATATTTTAAAAATGTCTCTATCGTGACTTTTCAAGAAGATTTATGCATATACTTCGAGACCTAGAGATGTAATTACTTTTCTAATCGAAGCTGATTTTCAATTTCTAGTGCAAATACGTAGTATAATCAAGTTTTAAATTGTAATTATTTTTTGAAAACTGAAAAATAAATAATAAAGGTAAATGATAGTTTTGTGTTTGAACAATTATTTTTTGTTCCCTTGATTTATTGTTCCTTTAGCAGGTTTTTTCTCTGAAATAACTTGCCAAATTTTTTACATATTTTGGACTTCGGGATTTGAAAAAATAAAAATCCATAATTAAAATAAAGTGATGTTTAATGAATTAATTGAAGTTAAATAAAGTATATACAAACTGTAATATTCTTTAATAAGCTTTCATCTATATATTAAACTATATTTTTTGGAGTTCTTTTGGCAACATCCTGTGATCCATGATTATTTTAAGACAATAATTTTCTCTTTTAGCCGCAATATTTTGTGTCTACATCAATACTTTCCTATTTGAATTGCATTTTTGTACGAAAACCCAATGTTTATTACAGTTTTTCGTAGAAGTTCGTAGCTCCCATCAAAATTCAAATAATTTCGTACAACTTGTAACATGCTTCTCAAACTGGGTATTGCTTTTTTGAATGAATGATGATTGAAAAATGATTTTTGCCTTAATACGGCACAGCGGTCGAATTCTCCAATCCTTTTTTTGGTCGCCCTTTTCTATGTTTACCTGGCGTGGTAAATTTGCATTGATTTGAATTCTCTTCTATTACAATTATCCTAATAGAACGCACATATTAAAACCTGAAAAAAAAATAAAGAATAATTATTGGATATGAAAGTTTTACTGTATAAAAACAATGAGCTGACACTGTCGAAAACATATTTACTATTTTCGATTGATTTATTAATATTAGTATTATAATTTAATAAGTATATATATATATATATATATATTTCTGTGAAGATGTGATCACGGAGAGAAATATATGAAGCGTACGCGAAACGTTTTGGGTACTCCGTGTACTCAGTACACGGAGTACACGGAGTACCCAAAACGTTTCGCGTACGCTTCATATATATATATATATATATAGGAACATTATTTTATATAAAAAAGTAAAGTATTATTTTAATTAAAAAAGTAAAAATAATCAACTTTAAATAAAGAATGGGATAGGAAAATAATACCATTATTGTATTTTAATAGAAATATTATTTTAGTAAAAATAAATGAAAATTTTCCATCTTAAAATGGGATAAGAAATCGAAATATAATGGTAACAATATAGTATTGCAATTTAACAAACATTATTTTCTATACCGTGTTTTGTTTTTCGATCGTCAAAACAAACTGTCCTGTGATCTTTCATTGACAGATATTTTTAAAACAAATAAAGTATCCTTAAATGAGCTCTAACTAACTTCTTATACTTGAAAATGTTAGAATTAATCATTAAAAAGTATTTTATCTACAAAAAACACAGTATTTACCAATCAATTGAGATGTTAGTTAGAAAACATTAGTAGACAGTTCTCAGGCTTTAATTCCACCAAACATTCCGAATACGTGGCGAATACACACGTATAATGATATTTCTTGATCCACCACGTATTGTATTGTTCATTTTAATGTCCAAACACACAAACACAAAACTATTTTTGATCATGAAATACAAACAAGATTACGATATCTTATATACAAATGTCACTGTCAATTATAAACAAAATATAAAAAAAAGTCAAAATAAGTAAAGTTTAAGTTCAAAACGAATAAATTATAATAAAAATATATTGTCCAAGCACACAAAACTATCATTTTTATCACGAAATAAGCATAAAACAATCCAAATGTCGATAAAAGGGACAGGAGAACACAGCGCCCGCTTCGAGATAAACAATTCATATGACGCCCCACACCCCGAAGCTCTTCTCTTACCTGTAATGGCCTATAATCTTCTATAAAATAAACCATAGACAATAAAAAATTAATACAATTTGTAGTTTTTCAGTTTAAAAAAAAAAAATACAATTTAAAACTTAATTATGCTACGTATTTGCACTAGAAATTGAAAATCTCCTTCGATTAGAAAAATAATTACATTTCTAGGTCTCGTAGTTAATGCATAAATCTTCTTGAAAAGTCACGATAGAGATATTTTTAAAATATTTTTTTCCATTATAAATATTCAATATTTTTAAGATATTGAAAGTGTTTGCACTAGAAGAAAGATTGAAGAACATTGAAATATTTTTTTCAAGAAGCTATCTTTAACAACAACGATAAAAAATTGCATGAAAAAACACCAAAAAACAGCGATTACCCTACCCCAGAGCCTTTATTTGACTACCATGACAATAAATTATGACCGAGTTGTAGAGTGATGAAGTAGCAAAAATGCTTAATAATACCATCAGTGAACTGGTTTTAATACATCTCATTTTTATAAAGCAAAATTGGCGTGTGGTATTTTATTCGCAAATAAATAGTAGGTATGACGTGGATGTAATAATTTTTTATCAACGCTACGAGCGCTACGGCGTACTAAATAAATAACTTCAATTCTATTCGACAGAGGGGTTCGGAATGTGGATTTTGAGTTAGATGGGTGCGTATTTTAGAATATAATAAATGTAATATCAGCACTTTTAATATTTTATTGCAATAAAATGTTATCATGAAGTTCCTTTATGTAAGTTATATTATGACAATACTTTTAACTCATGACAGGTGATATTTATTTTACACGTTTCATTTGGAGGTTAGGGTACCGGTATCTAAATAATCAATACTTTGTCAACCATACAGATCGCGCGGTAATATGAAAAATCGAAATTTCAGTATGTCAAATTGCAATTGCCCTATGCCGTTTTGTCAAATTTGAGAGCAATATTGATAGTGTAGTATATATTTAAATCTCAAAACTGTGTCAAAATAACTGTTTACTATTGACTGGTGCATTATTTGGTTGTATTGTTTTAATGATTAGTTTCAATCTTGAAGGATTAAGGTTAATTTTCAGTGTTAAATTACAACAAATGATTTTATATCTGCAATACCTAAATAATCTAATATAAATATCTACAAATAATGGATAATATCCACGAATAACGTACATTAGATCTTATTTTGACCATAAGAAAAATCAAACTACGACTTTTAACTTGACATAACACTGACTACGATCCTAGTTTTGGTATTTATTTCTCGTCTGACAGAAAACTGTTTGGTATTTTCATTTTCTATTTTTTACATTTAGTAAACTCTAAAACTAATTACATTTGCCAATTATAATTATTAGGAAACAGTTATTGTGTCTTGATATAATTTTCATAGCGCTTATTCCTATGGTATGAGGTTATGTTATATGTAATACGAATTATCATTTTAGGTAAATAAATGTAATATAAAAAAAACACTTTGTCTTAAATTAGTTCGATAGTTATTATGGTAATCTACAAAATATATAAAGGAAAACCCGAAATAATGCTTATGATAACGTAAAATCAAAATACAATTTTATGGTGCATGGGAACTCTCCTGAAACTCCCAAACATCCTAATTTAAATTATTTTATTCTCTTACAATGAAACTGTGAATTGCTAATATAAAAATATTTTTGATTTCAGATCATGAGGCAATTATTGTGCTCTATTATTTTCCTACCTTAATAATAATTGGTGCCCTGAGTGGAAAATATTATCACAAATAGAATAATGCTAAAACAGAATTAAAATATTTTTAGTAAAAAAAATCATCTAGTCATATTAGTTGTTATTAATTATTAGTGTAATAATAAAAATATATTATTTATTTATTAAAAAGAATTGCTCTAAAGTGGTGCTTTTTAAATTATTGAAATAAATTTTACATAAATAGTGAATTATTCAAACTGAAAAAGTGAAAATGAATTATACAAGGACGACAAATTTGTTCACAAAATGTGGTAAGTGAGATCTTTATATGTATTAATATACTTATTTCAATGTGCATCAGGTAGGAATAACTTCTTTGATCACTTAGTCAAGAATAAAGTTATAACATTCAGTGGTGAAAATGTTTTCAGTTGAAAATATTCACTGTTGTGACGCTAAGGGGTTCCATTTTTATTAGTAGGTACAGTAATGTTTTGATTTTGTAATTATCTACTTAATTCAGCTTTTTGAAAAGTATATCCATAATAGTTGTTATGTTTTCAACTGACGGTCTTGCATCTTTTTTTACAATTAAGTAATAGAAGCAAAAGAAAAAAGAAAGAATAAAACTCTCTTACACGTCTGACTAAAGTTGAATGACCGAATGCATCTAACATCTTACCATCTCCGTTTTGTCCATCTCATCCAGTTTCGTTCAACCTCTCTATTCTGTCCGTCCCTTCTGGCTGGTGGTCTTCCTGTTCCACATTTTCCTGTTGTAGGTAGCAATTCCAGTATCTCAGGGCTACAGCGTTCATCCTTTCAATGACATATGTGTTTTACCTATCTTCTGTGTTCTATGTTCTCAAACTGGCAACTCCAGTTCATCGTCTTATTTGACAATAGGGATTATGGTATAGTAATTTAAATCTCAACCCATTCCTTTAAAATTAAAATTCTATTCTGATTGATGTGTGTGATGGGATCCATATTGGCTTTGAAAAAATTACTAATCTACACCAGGAGAATATAAGTGTGTTTGTCAATATTGTTAAATGCCCATTATACAGATCTACAAATAAAAATATTTCATATTAGATTCTGCTGCATTGTGATTGCTGCGTTTTTTGTAGTTTTATACTTTAAATTTACTTGTAACTTGTAGAGCTTGGAAAGACTCTGTGGAATATGTAAAGAAATTTGGCATAGAAGCGTAGCATTGTTCAACGATGAAAGTAACAGGTTGAGTTGGTTTGACCCTGTTAAAAGAATGAATTATTAATGTTATTAAGATAACAAAGATAATTATGCAAGGTTGAAAGGAAAGTTGTAAATAGACTTTTCGACCGAGAATGAAGTGGATCGAACACATCGATTCTGTCCACAAGAAGGCCAGGTAAAAAGTATAAAAAAGGGAGAGGTTGCACGAGAAATGTATATCGAACGCAACTCTATAAATATTTATGGATTCTTGCGCTGTTTTTCTAGGACTATAGATCTTACATAATATAGAATCAACTATTTGATGCATACATAATCTTCAACATGTTGAACATATCGAAGATTCCCATGATTTCGGAATTTCGGGGATCTTGTTGAATTTGACCACCTAAAAGGCGAGCGTTGTTAACCTAAAGTAATCTCACCAAGCCAGCCTTCGAAACAACAGTAAAAGATGGTCATAAGCCCGTATTAGTTTAAACATCACTTACTACTAGGTACTTGGAGATTTCTCATTTATTAATTTGCTTTTGGATCACAGTTCTGCTTTAAACTAAAAATATATAAACCGATTTGAGGGGTTAAATAAAACTTTGCAGTATTACGATATTTTTTTTTTATCCGAAATATATTTTCGGCCGACTATGCGACCATCTTCAGCAGAGAGTTATTATAAAACTCCTATTTCATTTTACCAAAATCATCTATTGAATTTAAAGCAAAGTGGAGTTTTGAAAAAGTGAATCTTAACGAATTTAAACTGCAATTTCATCACTGCAGTAATTAATATCCATTGAATGATCATGCATTTTGTAAAAGGTTTCAGTCTTTTTAGATATATGGCTCTGGAGGTATACGTAAGTAAAATATTTTCGTTGTTTGTTCTGTATTAAATTACTATGGACATTTTAAAATAAATACATACCTTAGAAGCTTATTAAAATTCTCACCAAACTCAACTCACGTGGCGTTTTTTTGTCATTTTTTGCACTAATTTTATAGAAATTATTTTGATGGCCTTGATTGATAATTCCTAATCCAATCCAAACTCCCTTTAGACCCCACTTAGGGCATAGGGAGGCAACAAGAGCTCTCCATTGCGCTCGATCCTGCGCAACGTTAATGACCTCCTCCCACACCATGTCCAGATTCCTCAGCTCTGCCTCGAAGGAGCGGAACACAGTATGAGAGGGTCTTCCTCGTCTCCGGGACCCTGATGGGAGGAAAAACAGCGCTCTCCTCGGCCAACTGTCATTCGGCATCCTTAACACATGTCCCAGCCAAGTCCATCTCCTCCACATAATAGTAGAGGTGATGGGCTCACGCTGGGTGCGTCGGCGTATAGCGTCGTTCGTGATGCGGTGGTACCATCTTATACCCAAAATTCTCCTGAGGCACTTCGTTTCGAATGCAGATACTTTTTGTGCCTGGGCCAGAGTCAGGTGCCAGGACTCACACCCATACAGGAGAATGGGCAACACACACGCATCAAACAGTTTACATTTCGTCTCGACACTAAACGCCGACGCCTTCCATATCTTGGTCATGTTGTTGAAGGCGCCACTTGCCATACCGATACGTATCGGGAGCTCAGCCCCGAGGTCACCAGTGGTGGTAATGGTTGCTCCCAGGTACTTAAATTTATCCACCCGGGAGACCTGGTGACCATCGATGGTTATCGGTAGCTGTTTATCGGGGCAGGCATTATTTGCCATGAGCTCCGTTTTACTGGCATTGACTCGAAGGCCGAGGCGTGCTGTTTCGTCGCAGAGTCTTGAAACACTGCGCTGTAATTCCTCCACTGTCGTACCGAACAACGCTAGGTCGTCCGCGTACTCCAGATCGCACAGTTCGCCCATTAGACCATCTCTCTGTGTTATCGGTATACCTCTTGCTCCTTGCATGGACTTTCTCAACAGGAAGTCCATGACAATTATGAATATAAAATGAGCCAGTACGCAGCCCTGTCTGACTCCCGTGGTGATCCTAAAAGCTTCAGTAGGACCACCTGGCGTTTTCACGCTACACTCGGAGTCTTCGTACAGGGACTGCACCATTTTAACTATCTTCGGAGGTATACCGTACAGAGCTAAAATTTTCCATATCGATGGTCTATGTGGGCTGTCGAAGGCCTTTTCAAAATCTATAAAGCAACAAGCGACTGTAGAGTTAAACTCCTTGCACTGCTGAAAGATGCACCTGGCACAGAAAATTGGGTCCGTGCAGGACCTTCCAGGTACAAAGCCGCATTGTTGCTCTCTCAGGACAGCCATGACAGGCCCCCGAATGCGGTGTAGTAATATCTGAGATAATACCTTACCGGGAACACTCAGCAGAGTAATTCCACGGTAGTTTCCGCATTCAAGGGGGTCCCCCTTTTTAAATATTGCGACGATGGATCCATTCCGCCAATCTTTTGGGCACCTCTCCTCTTCCCACGCCATTTTAAATATATCTAATAGTGGTTGGCCAAGGGTGTCTATGCCTTGTTTGAGGAGCTCTGCGTGAATTCCATCGTCTCCTGGCGCTTTGTTGTTCTTAAGTCTCATCACGGCCAGCACCATCTCACTGTATGTCGGCGGGTCCTCACCTATTCATTCCTAATAATAATCATCAAATCTAATCTATAAAAAAATCGTGTCACAATGTTTGTTACCACCCTCCTCCGAAACGGCTCGACCCATCTGTATGATTTTTTATTTATTTGTTTTTATTTTATAAAAATATAGGCATTAAGCCTTTACATTTTTAACGTACATATAATCATGAGTCAATAATACACACATAGATACATTCTCATTTGAGGACACCGCAACTGCAGGGCCGTCGCGTGGGTGGGGCGACCGAGGCGGTCGCCTAGGGCGCCGCGATACGAGGGGCGCCACCGTGGGTAAAACAAATTCTATTTTATTTGTCGTACAGTCCAGGGATTCACATGCGAACTCATAGCTGAGAAAAGCCAAAGGAATGCAATATTAGCAATAAAAAGATTAATCAATTTTTAAATTTAAATCTAAAAAAACTCACTAAATTTTATTTTCATTTCATCTTTGGTTTTCATTGCAACCGAGCGAGCAACAGGAAATTTTGGCTAAACAGGGGTTCCGAAAGTGTGCGCCACGGCGCCCTGGTGCGCCGTAAATAGTGAAGAGGGGCGCCGTGAGTAGATTTTCTGTCATTATCCGAAACCACCGATCTTCATCGGAAACCACAAATATTAGCGTTGCAAATTAGTTGGAAGGAGATTAATCGGCGGCGGCAGACTTAATTTTGTTTTTTTTTTTAAGTTTGCAACAAAGACGTTTTTACAGGTGAACTAAAAGAGTAAAACCTAAGAAAATAAAAAACAGATTTCTAATTTCATATTCACAGTTTTCTACAGTTTTTTTTCAAGCATATCTACAGTTTAACTCTGTGATGGGGTTGGCAACACTGCATCTCACACTCCTCGCGTCTTGCGTCCCTCCGCCTTTACTACACAACTCAATCGTAATCGTAATATTACGGTATGAAAATGTTTGGAAAACATTGTCGTTTGATATAAAATACAAATAAATGTAGTTCAAATCTTATAATACTTGAACTAACAAAAATTTGAATGAACAAAACTACAAGATTTATAGGGGGGGGGGGGGGGGGGGTGATTAAAGCCTCGCCTTGGGCGCCTAAAAACCACGCGACGGCCCTGAGTCCGCAAGCCAGCGCGGAGGGGACCTCGAAGCTAACCCCACCCGCATGAAGCCAGGGACGGATCCAGCTTTGGTGCCATGGGGGGGGGGAGGGGTAGTTCACATAGTAAAAAAAGGTCATTTCCAAAATTTGGTATCTGGAAACTAAACTTTTCCTAAAAAAAGGTCATTTCCAAAATTTGGTATCTGGAAACTAAACTTTTCTTAATAAAAATCTCTAGACTCGTGGTCATATGTCACAAGAAATTATATTTTTATTTTGATCATAATAGAAAAGTAGGTATTTTTTAATAAATGTAAGTACTTTACTTAAAAATAGACAAAAATATAGGGCCTGGATCAAGCGAAGCCCTTGCACAAAGCCAACCAATTCTATCAAAAATCTGCGTACCACTGTTTTGAAACTCAATTGTTGTCAAGTAAATAAAAATTGTGTTCTTATAGAATTTTTCACAGATGACGTTGTTGCCAGTAAATCCGTTCCTTTTTTTGCAACTTTAATATTATATTTTATATTATTGGAAGAATCCAATAAACCAAGCATCATAGAAAATAATAGAAATGAATGAAAATCTGTTCAGCCGATCTCGAGCTATAAGTGTTCGCACTAACCCGACTTTGTTTTATATTATAGATAATACGAAGCTGTATATTTTTTCATGTAATCCTAGTAAATGGTGATATTCCTACTATGTTAACTTAATTCAAAATGGAATTTAGTTCAGGTGATTAGTTAACACAACGCTTATTGGTTCTGTAACGGGACGGAGTTCGGCGGTGCAGCTAGTCTCTGCATATACATATCTACCTATAATGAAGATCTTTTTGATAAAATGTAACTGATTACGAGTAATATTTTGTTCGATGGTATCACTGTAGTATGGAGTAGGTAATAGCGAGACCAGAGCGAATGCGGAGGAGACTGTTAAACTGGAACTGAAGAGGGATGTTATCTAACTAAACAATATGTATGTAGTAGGATGTTAACTAACAGGTCTATGTATGAAGTGGGTATTAAAGAGGTACCTATACTCGACGTCGAGATATTAATTAGACCGCTATTAATTGATATACCTAGACAAAAAAGTATGTTTGAGCAATCAACTCTTTTTGGACGTTTTTGAAAAGTAATAAATTTAGTTTTCGAAGATCTAGTGAACGATAAAGGGGTATTCGAGTATTCTACATTTTAGAGATTTTTGCCATGCGAAATGAAGGGATAATGAAATGTCAGAAAATATAAAGAATCGTGGGTGTCAGATATTAGTCATGGATTCAATTTCCTTCTCCAAGCATGTTGTGTTTATTCTTAGTATATAGACGATAAGAAATGTACCTAAGGGGTCAGAATCAGAAATCGCGTAGAGTAAGATCGGAAGATCGCCCATAAAACAAGTAAAAAACAATTTTATTTTTCTATGTGTAACATTTTTTGTTTGTTTACACATTTTTGTTATGAAATATATTGGGTATATTTTAATGTGTAAAAAAGTAAATAAATTACAGTAAATACCTATTGAGAAGTCCATAAGAACCTTCTCCTGATATAGCAAACACAAAAAAAAATTGGCAAAATTGGGCGTTCACGCATAAAAGTGCAATTTAAATTACCTACATAGTTTCCACAATGTGCAAGGAATGTGCAGAAGCTTTAAAGTTCTTGGATAGATAAGTTTGTTTAAACTATGGTTCAACAATCAATATAAAAAAGCTGGCAAGATTATAATAAAAAGTCATATTCAGATTTCTGGACACTTAAGGACACTATACATAGTATTCTCATGAAGGTGTATTTCATTCAGAAAACAACGAATTATTTGGTATCTACTGTTAGTGCCTTTCCACTGACAGTAGACGCAGGGCGTGAGCGGCGCAAGAACTTTGAGGGTTAATGGGATGACGTGTTCCTGCAAAACATATTGAACACGAGAGGTATATATAACTACTATACCCAATAATATTGTTTCTTTCACCCTTTCTCTGTGAGAAGTATCTCTACATACGAGTAGGTATACATGACGCAATCGTATTTCCTACATCAACCTGTGACTTTTGTATTTGTGTCCACTGTAAGTATTTTCTTTGGATGAAAGCAAAATGTATTACGAGCTTATACTGTTAAATGTTTTTATCATTGCTTCTTATACATTGCCCCCCCCCCCCCCCCCCCATACCTTTCCTCTGAGGTCGCATTGTAGCATTTCTGTTACCTTGGAGTCCTTTCCCCATTTTTGTTGTTCTCTGTTCAGCTTCGTGATTCGTCTCCATTTTGTAAAACATTTTCATAAATAAAGACTAGGAATTTTACTAGATACATAGCTTTGTACCTACATGCCAGTTTTGAAACTTCAAACTGGAATAAATAATATAGGATGACATTATCGCACACAATGCATAATATATAATTTTTAAATTGACGGTCGGTTTATATGTATTTTGTTGAATAATATAACAGTGGAACTATGTGAAAATCTAGCCTTGTACTATTTAATATATTCCTGTTGAAGTAAATATCTTTATGTATGTATGTTAAAGTAAATTTCTTTATGATAATCAGTGGCGTAACGTGGGTTTTCGCCGCCCGGGGCGGGATTAACATTTGGCGCCCCCCCCCCCCCCGTTCGCATATTTTTTATAACTAGTGGTTCAGTTCATTGGTCGAAATTCGACCATAATTAATTTAAACTATAATATACCTATTACAATAGTGTGCGTAGAGTTTTTTTATTGATTTAATCTATTTTTATGTACGATTTTAATAAAAATATTAGCATTTGCCACGCCTTCTCTATAAAAACTGTAAGTGTGCGAAATTTCATACTCCTCCGTCCGCTCAATTTTCGTAAAAAGGGGCACAAAGTTTTCCCTTCACCTATTAATATATAGATACTTACAACACTACAATATAGTACAAAAATTCAATTTTTGGATAATGGGATAGAGCTTACTTCTGACACCTTAGAGACCTTAACCCGAAATTACTTAAAGAAGAAGAAAAGGAACTTGAATTAACTCACTCCGGTGTACACTTTTTGTACTAGCTTACGCTGAGACAGGTTCTTCTCTTCTTCTTTTTTTTCGGCAATGCACCCGATCTCGAGTGATTTATGCCCTAATTCGTAAAAAAATAAACAAAAAAATACAAATTAAACAAATTAGTCATAGGGAAGGACCACATACATCAGTAAAAAAAAACTAATCCCCCAAAAATTATATACACAAATATATATTTTTTTTTTTTAAATTTTTTTTTTTTTTTTTTCCTTTTTTCTTTTTTTTATGTCTATGTTACTATGTTGCCGAATCACTCGAAAACGAGTGCAGAGCTAAAAAAAAAAAAAATGTTACTATGTTATCTTAAAAACACACAACGCATGCACACATCCTCACACACACACAACCCTCGCATTCTCTCTCACAATGCACACATACACACATTATACTTTTTTATCGTACTTTTTAAGGTGATTTACTATAATTTGATTGACTTTAAAATCATTAAGTGCCAAAAGGGATTGAATCTTGATAGGGAAAGTGAGACAGATCTTTGAAATTTCTTTGATAAAATCATGGTTTGGTAAGAGCGGGCAATTAAAGAAAACGTGGTCTATTGTTTCTTCCTCCCTCCCACATTCGCAAGTAGCGTCACCAACTATACCGATTCTAGCCAAATGGAAAGATAGGACGACGTGTCCCAATCGTAGTCGTGTTATTAGAGAGACATTCAACTTAGGAATTTTGCAATTTTGGAACCATGGACTATACGGGATATCACTCTGCACTGCCCTGTAATGACCACCAGTCGCAGAAATCTTAAAAACTTCATTCCATTCCTCCCGAATAGAATGTTCCACGGTGTTCATGCAGTCTGTGACAGGCAGAATAAATGAGGCGGCAACACTCCGCACGTACAAGCATCTTTGGCAAGAGTATCTGCCCTCTCATTACCACTTATTCCGATGTGAGAGGGTATCCAAACGATCATCACGGTAAGCTTTCTCACGAACGCCAAGTGCAAGGAACTCTTTATGTCACCCAAAACATGAGAACTCAAGGAAGATTTTGAGTTTGTGCTTAAGCAATTAACGAGACCCAGAGAGTCAGAAAATATTACGGTGCGGGGTAATGACTGAGTTAAAACCTCCAACAGTGCTTCCCTCATCGCCACGCATTCGGCTGTGAAAATGGACGCCTTTCGAGGAAGCTGAAACATTCTATTAATATCAAGGGAAGGGATGAAAAAAGCTGCTCCACATTCTCCACCGGAAGCCTTTGATCCGTCAGTGAAGACTCTAACAAAGGAGCCCCAATCCTCGTCCACCTTTTGGTTGAATAAAGTATTGACTACATGTGGGGGAAGCGATGCAAACGACCTATTGATATCAATAGATTCGACGATATTTGGGGGGTATACAGTTGCTTCGAATGGAATGGAGAACATCGGAAGAGAGGAAGCCAAAGAGTCAGAAAATTCATTGCAAATGCTTTCAAAAATCGAACAAAGTAGGGGCGGCACTTTCGAATGCCAGTAAGAATTACTCCGACAGCTGTCCAAAAGGACGTGTAATACCGGGGTGAGGGGGTGATCAGATAAGAAATGATCCAAGAAACTTAAAACCAAGGAATTTTCTACGCAGTGTGAGAGGTCTTTCCACGCACTCCGCCTGGAGGGCGACCAAAGGAGATGACTTCATAGCTCCTAAAATGAGTCGAAGGCACTTTGACTGGACTCTTTCCAACTTGATGGACAGGTACTTCGGGAGAGGTTCCATGAGGAAACTACCGTAGTCTAAATGACTACGGACGAGAGCACAATACATTGTCCTCTTAGAAGACGGGTGGGCACCCCACCAAACTCGAGACACCGCTCTCAAAACGTTGATGCTTTTTTCACATTTTTGTATTGTTTCTTCAATATGCATATTCCAATTAAGTTTTCGGTGAATGGTAAGAGAATCCCTGATTGGTATTGACACATTGTTACATTTGATAGAAACGTCTGGTATCTTGTGTTTGTTGGAGAAAATTATCACTTGACTTTTAGAAGGAGACAAGGACAACCCGGCCTCGGAAAACCAAGGCTGTATGAGGTCCAGAGTGTTCTCCATTCCATTCACAGCTCGAGACATAATATTATCCTTACAGTATACTACAAAATCATCTGCGTATTGCAAAACACTACAATTGGGAGGGATGCGGAAATGAAGATCCTGGGTGTATATGTTAAACAAAATGGGACTTAGTGAAGAACCCTGAGGCAAGCCTCTGCACACCGTTCTCTGAATTGTCTCCCCGGGAGTCTCAATTAAGAGCTGACGTTCGCATAGTATGTTAGAGATCAATCGACAGGTGGGGACAGGCACCCCCAAAGAAACCATTTTATTGTAAAGTATTGGTAACAACACATTGTCATAGGCACTTGAGACGTCCATGAAACAAGCTACCATAACCTCCTTTTTGGACTTGGCTATATGTGCTTCTGTAATCAGAATACTCAGGTTGTCCAGGCAGGATTTACCTTTCCGGAAACCGAGCTGCCGCTGAGGAAGTAGGTTGTTCGTCTCCAAAAACCATTCGAGTCTAGCTTTTATCATTTTTTCTAAAATTTTAAGAAAGCAACAAGACAAGGCTATTGGTCGGTAGGACTGTCCCAAAGATGGGTCCTTACCTGATTTTAGGATCGGGATAATTATTTGCCGTTTCCATGTTTCTGGAACAGAGCCACATTCCAAAATTTGATTGAATAATTTCAAGAGTTGCAGGAGGAAGGGGGTTGGGAAGTGTCTAAAGAAAGAATATGGGATCTTATCCGGGCCAGGGGATGAGTCTCCTGACGATTGTATTGCATGTACCAGTTCGTCTAGAGAAAATTGAGAAGAGAGAAAGCAATTATCTTGTTGGGACGCTGAGCTAACTTTAACCGTTTCCGACTCATTAGGTACATAGGGAGGTGCAAGCTATCCTAAGCTATGCTAAGGCCACAAAACTATCGACCCAATCAGAACATTTATTTGGGTTGGGCTTGGGAGACAAAGAGCCTCTGAACTTTTGAATTGAGGACCAGACCTCGGAAATCGGAGTGTCTGGAGAAATAGAAGAACAATAGTCCTGCCATCCCCGACGTTTCTTTTTCCTAAGGAGTTTTTTAGTTTGGGCCTGAATGTTACGGAATGATAAGAAGTTTTCCTGAGAGGCGTATCGTTTGTACCTCTTGATGGAGTCGGATCTCAGTTTAACCATATTTGTGCACTCCTCATCCCACCAGGGGGGAGATGATTTTTTCCTTACACCGGTCTTTTGTTTGGGAATTGAGGCATCTGCTGCTTCAATTACGCTTTTGAACAGATCATTTGCGAACGTATCCACCAAAACCTCACCGCTGTCTATGCCGCGCTTGGCAACGCTACAATTGGCAAGGAGGTCTTTGAAGTGAGTCAAATCTGCATTTTTTGTTCTATAACCTATTCTTAACTGAGATTTGTGGAGTTGGATCCTATTGTTGCGGATCGACAAGTGAATCGGAAAGTGATCGCTCGAGTAAGGATCACTTGAAATTTTCCAAGACAGTGAAGGGGCCAAATCAGCGGAACAAAGAGAAACGTCAACTGCACTAGGGTTTTGATTAGGTAAAGAGAGTCTGGTAGGCTGACCATCGTTTAGGACTACTAAATTCTGGTCTTCAGCAAACTCTAAAATAGCCCTTCCAGCCGGATCAGTGAAATGGCTACCCCAGGATGGTGAATGTGCATTGAAATCAGCTAAGAGGATATAAGAGGATGGAAGGCTGGAGACAACCCTCGTCCAATAATCAGAATTGAATGCAGTTCTTGGAGCAGAATAGACCGAAAAAATAACAATACCTAGGATCTCTGCGGCTACTACTTGAGATCCCGGGGAGGGAGGAATTTTTAAAGGGGAAAAGTGGAGGTTTTTTTTAATAAGAAGAGCGGCTCCGCCTCTACCGTCGGAACGATCGTCCCTCAGGCACACGTAGCCTGGAAAAGACACGACGGTATCTGTGGAAAACCATGATTCGGAAATTCCAGCAACGTCCACGTGATGCTTTTTCAGAAGAAAAATAATGTCATCCCTGTTACTAACCGCACTGCGGCTATTCCACTGAAGGATTGACAGGTTGTTGATTTTCTGTATTTTTGGAGCCATTTTCGGAGACAAATTTATTTAGAGATTGAATTAGAGCAGCGTATGAAATGTCAGAATTCTTGGATGAAAGTGCTTCTAAAAGTAAAGAGATCAATGATTTCAGGAAGTTTTTGTTGTCAGAGTTAAAATCTTTTGAAAGTCTTTCTATATTTTGAGCAGATGATTCATAATTGTTTTGAAGGGCAAATCCATTTGGAGAGGATGATAACATTTCCCCATTTGGGGAGATTAAAAGGGCGTTAAGCTCCGTTCGGTCGTAAGACAGAGACGGGGGGTTTCTTGGGGACTTATAAACAAATTTACCTCTCGCGGGGGTCGATCTAACTGAGTTATATGAGATGTTTTGATGAGAGTTCTCAACGATTACATTGCGTTGGGGAATGGGACGGGGGTTTGGAACGTCTTTTTTTACGATATTTGCATACGATAGTTTTTGTTGGGGATGACGTTTGGAGGCTTGAAGAAACGAGATATTGTGAAAGGCCATGGATTGTTTTATTTCCTTCTGTCTTTGGTACTCCGGGCATGCCAAACTTATTGAGACGTGGGGTCCTCCACAATGGAAGCAGGTAGGCTCAGAATAACACTCATTTGCAGGGTGATTTTCGCCACATTTGAAACATCTTTCAACTGATTTACACACTGTTTTAGTATGGCCAAAGCGAAGGCACTTAAAACATTGTACTGTAGGATAAAAGTATGTTTCAACGGGAAAACTATTGTAATATATGTATATATTATTAGGCAGACTTTGTCCCTCGAAAGTCACCACAATCGAGCCAGAAGGTTTCCACTCGACTTTTCCCGAGGACCTGTCTTTGTAGCTCAGCCTACGGATCCTCAGCACCTCTCCAACATCGGGATTAGACACTGAAATCGCGGCCATGATATCCTCGTCAGAGATGTTTGTAGACACACCCCTTATAAGACCCATGCGGGTCACGTTGTGGGTTGGGATATATGCTTTGAACGCTGAGTTCGACTGGATATAGATGTTTTTAATGAAGGAATTAGCCGAACTGGCCGTGGAAAACTCCATGACCAGACGGAACTTCCCCTCCGACTTGATGGAACCATTAATAATGTTGTTAATTTTTTTATTATAAAGAAATTTACCGAAGTCCATGGGGTGGATTGACTTGCCCGGTTCCGTACTCTGGACAAAAACAATGAACGGGCCAAGAGATCTTAAGGAGTAAAAATGTTCCCGTAAGGGAGTCTCCTTGGGTTTTGAAGCATTCGATGAGGTAGAAACAGACTGTGGAGGATAAATCAGGGTCAGATATGAGACATTCCTCGGCTTGAGTCATTTTTCTCTTCCGCTTGTTCGTTTCTTGAAGATCCGGAGGGTCTGGAGGGAGAGGTGGAACGGGAGGGTGAGGAGGTACCTCCATCTTCTATGAAGATGGAAGTCTGAACACCCTTTCTATACCAGAAACGATAACAGAATAAAGAAAAGTAAATAGAGAGAAAAAAAGAATAATAGTAAATAAAAAACTTAATACGGACCTGATCCTTGAAGAATATTACAAATAAAAAAACAAAAAATAATTTTTTATACTTAAGTTACATTCCACTTTGTAACAATAACAAAACGAGTATACGAAAAAATAATTCCTGAAGCACAGCGCGAACAGCGAATACACACGTCCTTCCGAGTCGGCAGCGAGGAATCAACCACGCTGAGACAGGTTAAAAGGAAAAAAAAATATTTTATCAATTTTAAGAATTTTAGTGATTTTTTTTTCTCATTTATTTTCCCTTCACAAACTCGGGGCCCCGATTTTTTTTCTCATTTATTTTCCCTTCACAAGCTCGGGGCCCCGATTTTTTTCTCATTTATTTTCCCTTCACAAACTCGGGGACCCGATTTTTTTTCTCATTTATTTTTCCTTCACAAATTCTCGTACCTATACTATTTCAGTTTTGTGTTTTTTATCAAGTTTTTTTTTATTTGTCGGCTCATTTTGCCGCCCACTGAAAAGTGCCGCCCGGGGCGGACCGCCCCTCCCGCCCCCCCCCCCCCTAGTTACGCCACTGATGATAATCTGTGCGCAAGATCCTTCCTATATGTACATACTTCATATCATATAAATGTGGGGTTATAAAATGCAGTAGTATTCATTGATTAAAGACTGAAGCTATTACTACTTAGTAGAACGACAAAAAATGTCTATGGCCTTATTATAGCCTGTTCTCACTACTGTCTTGCCGTGTGTCGGATACGATTTTTAATCGGGTGCACTGGTGTCAATGCATTTTATATGGCGCTGTTCACAATAGTTCACCAGCCCGGGCTAGTGTAATGCCCCTACCACACGCTCCGTCTTACCTGTGGTCTTGCCTGCGCAAGCCTGGCTTGTCAGGTAAGACGGAGCGTGTGGTTGGTATAAAACAGTACACCGCACGCTCCGTCTTACCTGACAAGCCAGGCTTGCGCAGGCAAGACCACAGGTAAGACGGAGCGTGTGGTAGGGGCATAAGCAGCTCCATACAAACACAAACTGATGTACCTATTGCCACTAGAGCACTCGATTATGATTCGAATTCGACACGTGACAAGTGGGAACAGGCTGTTATCTTGCATTCCCGAATCCCGCATTTCTCTTTTACGACAGCAGTCTTTTGTGATAGGCTTCGAACTTCGAAAGTGTATTTTATCTAAGCTAAGAATAGATTCCGTACACTTTCGTTACTATTTTTTCAACTACAAGCTGTTATCAATTTTTTTCGCCATGTATTGAATCACATCGGTACTGGCGACCTGATGAAGTACCTACCCCTTCCAGCGCAATTTATAAACTGCGACAAGTAACTTTGTTAGTTGGATAATAATAATTTAACTCGACCCAAATGCATGTGTGACTGACACAGTTTTTTAAGAAGTTCTAAAACTCCGATACATTGTTTCTTTGTTGTACCAGCTATGTAGTCACAGGTATCCAATGGTTTCTAACGTAACTACTATGTATCTCGCTGCTGCGAGCAGATAATGATATTGTGTTTGTAATGTAGTTAATTCGGTCACTATACCGAGTAACGGGAACACATCTCTTGGATAGATCTCTTATAATATGCTCGCACCTATGTGTCGCTGAATTGTGTCTGCATCGCCGGCACTTGGTGTAGGTACCTACATAATCTTTGGCTTATTAGTTCGCTAACCTAATCTATTTATTTATTAATTCCGATTTACCAAAATACGCAAAAGGACTAAGAAAAGCACGAAAAAAATGAAAATAATATGAAATACACAGATACATAAACGGAACGAAATAAAAATGCTATTAAAGGCTTGTCATTAATCTTTCGTCCGATAAAAATGCTTGTCAGTCGGATGTTAATGATGGGTTTGTGATAAGCAGGCTAAACGTTTCTTTTCTTTCTTACTATTTGGTCCTTCTCTCCAGAGTATTGCAGGTAAGTACCATCACTAAATTCATTGTTCAAATGAATCAAATGTCTTAACAATTATGATAGAATCTTCGTTTTTATTTTGAAATGGACTATCACCAAGTGCCTTTTACCCAAAACCTCGAAGATCTAAGTATAAACTGAACGGCTACCGACCTCATAATATGAGCTTTCCAATACTTTTCTCGTTAATTATTGTGAAATCCAAAAGGGGTTATAAAAAATATAAAAGGTCGCATAATATGACAAGGCATTTTATAGTTTTTTTTTCATAATTTTAGATTAATTCACAAATTTGTTGATTTTTTTATTTTACTACAAAGATAAATTAATTTTTATCCAGTGTTGAAGTTGTTGAGTAGGTACATATGCATTTCTTTTTAGTTGTAAGAGTTATTTAAGTAGGTAACGTAAATGAAAAAAAAATATTGCACTTTTCTCCGGGACTATGTATTTTTTATGTCGTTTTATTGGTACACGTCCTGCATGGTCATGATTAAAAGAATTCTGTGACCATGTTGGGCTTATACCTACGAAACTATTTACGGAAATGAATATGCGAATGGAATAAAATAAGTGATTGATTATTTATTTTTATTTAAATCTTTTTAAAAACTTCATGTTCTCTGTAGAGTTCGAAGATTGATTTACTGTTTTATGTGTCCTACCGGTCCTTCTCTATGGCTGTGAATGTTCGCACCCGACCTGCGCTGAAAACACTCGCATAGCAGGATTCGAGAGAAAGTATCTCAGAAGAATGCTGGGCATTCGTTGGAACGATGCAATGCCTAACACAGTGATCAGAGACCCAACAGGCCAACCACTGGTCACCGCTGCATTAAGGTTCTGTTGACTGACCTGGCTAGGTCACGTACCGAGGAAGCCATCTGAGGACATAATCCGTCTAAGCCACAACTACCACCCAGAAAGCATCGGAGACGTGGTAGGTATAGGCCCTTCCAAAAAATTAAAAGGCTCTACGAAACTGACCTCCAGGGCGTTGGTGTTGAGTATAGGGTGCGGCTACTGGGATTGCGGAGAACATGGCCGTATGGCTCTCAAACCCTCGGACTTGTGGAGTCCATAATATGCTCCAACTAGGAAGTGGACGTTATACGTCTTTATCCAAGACGTAGGCAAGTGAAAGGCGGGCATAGTCCACGAGTCACGGGAACGGATGGAAAAACATTAGTCATGTACCTATTTTGTTTGCGGATATTTGGACGTGCGTTCGACAGATAGAGTCTCCGACAGAGGATTATTGTCGGATATAATCGGACGACGCGTCGAGGATTACCTTTATCATTATTCTTTTTGTACGTACAGAAAACTCTTTTCCGCATTTAATATTCCACATAGTGTACCGAGCATGCGGTTAAGTGTTATTCCAATAGCACTGTAATAATGTCTTGCATATTTTATGAAGATAAACGTGTAGGTAGACAGTAAAAAACATTCCAATAACTCAAAGCGGAACAAGATAAGTTAGCATTATAGGCGAACCAAATAGGATCTGAAGAAACTGGGTATATAAGAAATCATTGCGTTTTTCTATGAGCTTTGGTTTATTTGACGGTATGATTTTATCTACACTCAGTGTCAACCAAGTGATCAATATAGATGATCCACGTTGTACATCTAGTAGAGGGAGATCTAGGAATTGCTGGGTGGTGCAAAGGCGCGATCAGATTTGATGTAAAGTAATTTGGAAAGCATTTTTGAAAAATCGTATTTCATTGGAAGAAGCAACTATAGTATGTCTGGATAAAAAAATAGTAGGGGTCTAATCTAAAATAAAAGTTGGAAATTTTCGAAATTTAAAATATCTCAACGAGGACACACGAATCTCTACTTCCTTTCGTTCAATCACTAAGCGAGGAATTGCACACACACAGATGGACTGTATTGTCGCGGGTTAAGCCGAGGGGGCATAATAATCCGTGCATGATCTCTGACAACACTGGCCCTGTACACTGAGTGACACAAATGGCTGTGTTCAGATTTATTATGTCGTGCACAGTACGACACGGCGATATGCCCTGCAGTAACGGTAAACCTGTTCCGGCGACCGTACCGCTCGGCTCTCCCGAGTGACCCATTTCTCCTCTCTTTATAATACTGTATGAGGAGCATTCAAAGCAGAGCTGATCTACGCCACTTCAACTGCGGATATGGGCATTGTTAGTGATGCAAAGCTATTTAGCTACGGCTACATCGTTGAGCTTTTTGCGTTTAACATATGGGCTGTTATAAAAAACCGCTGATCACATAAAAAAGTTTCTCAAAGAAAGTTATTCCTTTTCGTAATTATTGTGAAGGAACTTTTCATCATCTGAATATATGTAGGTCCTAAGGTGTGCTTGTTGGACAGTCACAGACAGACACGTTAAGTTTTATCCCACGCTGTCTAGACTGGTTGGTATTGGTTTGCTTCCTGCTACTGCCATGGGGATTACGTCCTATGCGGTCACACAACTGATGATCGGCCGAAGCCTCGTTAGTTGTCTAGCGGGGGTACCATGCTGTGAGGGAGAAATTTGGGTCGGTAAGGTATTGCTTAGCCTTTAACACCCCTCTGCTGATAGTGTGATTATTAAAAAGACCTAGGTATGTTATAAATTTTCCCCTTCTTATTAATTTGATTTGTTGGGTTTAAAAGTCCATGAGTAGTGTGAAATATCATATGGAATCAATAACGGCTGTCGAAGATTACAATTATTAATAAGTTTTCAAGGGTATTTCATTTCGACGTCATGCCGCGTTACCTTCGTGTATTGAGTTTTGAGAAGACATAAACGGCCTTGTTAACCCTTTATGCGCAATCACATTCATCAATTTATCAGTAATTATTTAAATTTATTTATGTAATTGATACCGTGTAAACGGGCGCTAGAACTCTGCAAACCTATAATCATCGATGGTCACTGCTTCCAAACTGAAAGCAAGCTCGTCTACTACTAAGTAACAATCATGAATCTACTGAAATTAAAAACGTAGAAACCAATGATAATCTTGGCTTCTGAGGCTGATAAAATTGAGAAAACCCTGGTGCGACTATTTCTAAGAGAACAGTTGAGTGTTGGACTATAAGTAAATCGGACGAGGGATCCATTGGAAAGCTTTGAAAGGAAGGTGCTTCGTAGAGTCTCTGGTCCCATTTGTGATAGCGGCATTTAACACATAATGACGAAATATATAGCCTTTATAAAGACGCCTTTGTTACTGTAGCACTAGGTACGCATTTCCCGGAATAAATCCAACGAATACTAGTGCGGGTATCCCAAAGAAAATTCTGGACGGTATGCCGGAAGGAAGAAAACCAGGAAAACCGAAGTGTCGTCGGTGGCTGGATGATGTGATGCGGGATGCCCGACCATCATAGTACGACGCGTCGAGGAGAGCCCCGGCACCATGAATCGATCAGGTCAAGGCGGAAGCGGGGGTGGCTGTTGCACAGTCCAGGGAAGGCCGGAGGGAGATTTTCGAAGGCGTTGTGAATAGATGGACATGTGGTCACGACGACCCCCAGGAATGAAGAACGCGATCATGAAGAGAAGAAGGTTATTTGGAAAACTTAATTTTATTATTTTTTTTATTTTAAATAGGAAAACTGTAGGTTGTTCTTCCATTGTTTGTATTTTTTTGTGTTAATAATGTTATTAACTTGCCAAATTCAACTGTTCTCCATGCAAAGATTTACTGCTAGAATTTTACAACAAAAATGGCAACTACTGTTCTACCTACTACTAACCACTGACCAAAAGTTTTGGAAGCTTTTCTTATTATATTCTAGTACTTTTATCATCTTGTTAATAATACTTATTCTTTCGCTGGATTTTTTTTTATCATGCGTTTTTTGAAATTATAAATAACCTTTTTTATATACGACCTGATAAATAATTGTTTGATTTGTCTTAAGTAATAATTATTTTTTTTCGCTATCCATGGGTGAACGAGCCCCGTTGATATTTTGCCCATGTCCCTTTTGAAGTGTCTGCGCATTAATTTTGAAGGATCTTGAAGGTATAAAGGTAGGTACAGTGAAATGATTTTAATTTTCATTAGTCATGATGTCTGATGGCCGGCATTATTCAGCAGAACTGGTCGTTCTGATCGAGTGCCCGCGCATCAAGTACTCAAGTAATCTCTACGCTACGTAGAACTCCCGCTTGATTGATCATTTCAGTGTAACCTTACGATATTATTATCATTTTTTAACTTATTTATTCCGACAGTTTTATAAACGTACGTAGGTAGAACCACTGCCAACATTGTTCTTAGTACCTACACCGTTTTATCACGAATAAACTTCGATAGTTCAAGAAATAAAAACTAGACATAATTAGAACGTTGTGCGCCAACAAAGCCAATAGGCAATAAAGATGAGACATTAACAAAAATGGATATAGTCATATCCCGGCGCCAAATACATGACACCAGTCGCAGTCTTTAAATTTGGTTGCTCTCTTGTTCTCAATAATTTCCAACTTTTATCTCTATATCTCATTAATTATTAAATATCTACTTGTTGCATACGTGAGATTTTTCGACATGTTGAACATGGTGAGAATTCTCATGATTAGAAGTTTCGGAGACTTAAACATTACCACCTAATGGCGAACGTTGTTAACGTAAAGTGATCACACTAAGCCAGACTTCGAAATGACAGTAGAAGATGGTCGTAGGCCTGTAGTGGTTTGTTCCATTTAAAAATCGAACATCAGTAATGAATTGTTAAAGTCATTAGTTTTTACATATTCTTTAAATAAAAACTTCTTCTTTTTCTTTTGGTGCCTATAATTTGGTCACTCAAACGTAGATAATCACTTGTGAGAAAGACAAAGTCACAATCCAATCACCTAGAAAGAGTTAACTTGTCTCTTTCCACCCTCTCATCATCGGATAGAGTAGATGGAACTATTCTCCTTCGAGCATATGCTTCAAGAACTCTATAGTTATGCGCGAGATACCTGTTATTGGAGCACTGGAGATTCTATGCTTTTGTTTCATGTTTTTTTTTTGTTTTTTTTTTTAATTTTTATATTTGTGTTGTTCAGTAGGTATTCTGTTGGCGTCTCAAATAAAAAAACAGGGTTTTGACACTCGGCAACAACCAACTCTAGTTTTTTAAAAGAGCTTTAGTACCTACCTACTGTCTATATTGGCCCAGGATACCTTTAACTTGGGATTATCTGAAAACATTGAAAAATTTGATATATATCCTCATATACCTATTTATGAAATGATTTGCAATAAGTACTCATGATAAGATATTATTACATACCTTCGAACTAATAAACCTACATACCTACCTAGTATGTGTTTCAAAGTGTCATCAATAGGTATCGAACACGTAGTTATATCTACACAGACAGAACAGTTTTTTTTTCATTATTTGAATATTTTGTTTTATATACCTAATACTTAGGATTGATTTTGTTTGTAAACTTTGCGCTCTGTTGCAATGCATCAATCGGGCTCGTGAGAGATCCGCTCTTGCGTTGTGACATGTTAATTAATATCGATCCGTTCCTAAATGGGAATCGTGCCTTTGATTCGCGATTCAGATTAAAGCCTTTTAACGATCTCAGCATTAGGCCCGTTTCACACATTTGCGGTTCTATTCGGTTTGGTTTTGTTTTCGGTTCTTATTCGGTCGCTGCCGACAGATTTGTTCAAAAAACATTCGAACCGAATGGAACCGCACATATTGTGTGAAATAGGCCTTTGGCGTCATCGTCGCATGGTTATTACCGTCGTAACCTTCCGCCGGTCGCACGTTATGCCATTGAATTGAATGTTACGTGTTACTTGGAACTTAACAGAGTTCGCTCACCTCGCGTTTTGTTGTCAACCGCCATTCGAGATGAATTATTCTGGGTCAGATGGCTTTTTTTTCACTGCGACTCTATGACCCATCTCCTGGCTTAGTTACGGCTGACGTTTACAATATAGGTACCAAAGCTATAGGTATTTTTGTATATTTATTTCCAAGACTTGGCGTGACACAATAGTGCAATTGTATATTTATGATATTTTCTTTAATAAAAAAAAAGACCGTTGTATAAAGGTTTACAATAGTCTATTTATTTTGTAATGTACTGCCCCCTAGTTCACGAAAAAGTTTAGTTCGTAGTAAACTCGAGTATTTGCTTGGTGTCGTTTCTTTAAAAAAATCTTTTTAGGCGAATGAACAAAAAAAAATCCAATGATTATTACGATTTATTTGCACATGATCCGCAACTAAACTAGCTTAACTATTATTAATTAATTAAAGTTCATTCTACAAGTAAAACGTAAATGTCAGTTTCGTGTGGCAAGGAGTAGCAGAATCATTAAGCATAATCAATTATTAAGTAAAAGGGCCAAAAACGGCTATTTTGAGAGAGTGGGCCTTTAATTTTCAAATATTTGACTAGTCTAAACTTGAACTATTTCGTGAATAAACCTCCTGGTATGGAACAGAACATAATAATATTATGATCGTACTTTGCGATGTTAATATTTTGAGTCTTAGGCTGTGATATATGTAGTGTAACATGTTTGATTTAATTTTGGCAATTTCATCACTCAATTTACGCTGGGTAGGATGAACGTGTTCATGTGTTACATATCCTTCTCAATATCTGAAATCATTTCTCACTTGATTTCATTCGAAATCGTGTCTCGGAATGTTTAACACGAAGTATTGACGACATCTCGGATTAAGATACTCCAGTAGTATGAAAGTTGGTACTTTTTAGGAAATTTTAAAGGTTCGTAGATGGTTTTTCTATATAACCTTAATATTAGTACCGATATCATTTTGTTTGGTATACTTATTTATCAGATTTGGTAATGAGCGATTTGAAAGGTTGTACCAGTTTAAGTATCTGGGGAATCTGATTACTGATTCCGTTGACCCAAATGTGGAGGTGAAATGCAGGATCGAAACCGTTCGTAGCACATTCAAATCATTCAATAGAAACCACGGCGCAATACGTTCCCAATAGAATGAGTCGCCGCTAATCTAGAAAAAAAACATTCAATGGAATGCGAACCTTCTTCTGCAATGGCAATTCGAATTTAAAACATAGGTAGAGAATGGTAAAATGTTATGTGTGGTCAGTTCTGCTGTATGGCTCAGAAACCTGGACACTCGAAGTCAACACGGTGAATCGGTTGGAGACATTCGTGATGTGGTTACACAGACGGATGCTTCGAATACCTTGGACAGAGTTATGTAATAACAAACACTCAAGTCCTGAGGAGAGCCAACAGCAGCAGAGAATTATTATAAACAATTAAGATTCGCAAAAATCCTATCTGGGATCCATTGTCCGTGGGGAAAAATATGAAATCTACAACCTTTGTAAGACGAAGGCAATGTCTTGAATGCGCAATGTGAAAGAATGGACCGGAATAGGAACAGTGGAGGAGTTGTTAGTGGTTGCCAACGTCGGGGAAACCTGATACGGCACAAGAAGAAGAAGATTCATAAGATGTTTTGGTCAAAGAGACAAAGAAAAAAACAGGGATGATATTTGACAGACGAAAATAAATAATCAGAGTAAAGATAAGTTGGGTCGAAGCATTGTTGCACGCGAAGACAGGAACGTGGTTCGAACACGAGCTTGCTGGGCAGTGGGCATTGTGCTATCTGCCGGCACCGTTATGCTTTCAGACAGCGCGGCTATTTCGTCATCTCGAGTCGATACATCATTATGTCGAGCTAACGCGATGTTTTCCGATGCCGGGGCAAATACCTGCTTCCATCCTACGGACCCGAATCTCCAATACTTACACGTTATTATTCATTTCCGCAACATACTTCTTATTGCTTATGGAATGGTGGACACCTCTTGCGGTCGAAGTGTTATTGTCTGCGAAAACAAGAGAAACCACTACATATACTCTTCAACAAGAATGTGCTTCAACTCATCCGGGTGTGAATTCCGCATACAGAGTCAATATTTTCAAATTCGAGAATAAATAACGTTCCAAAAATATTAGTAAGGTCGATGGCAAAACTACAGTCTGTTTTTCATAAAATCATGTATAATCTATCAACAATAAGCTATGTATTATTTTCAGAAAACAGAATCCGTAACGAAGAAAATTGCAAAAGTTAGATCGTCATGGCAATGAGCAGACAAATGAGGAGATCTCTCGTCCTATGTTTTATGCACCTTTAGGGAATGCTTTCTGCCAAAGAGATGGGAGAAATGAAAAAAAATGAATTTTTAGAAATATGAGGAAGAAAATGAATATTTTTTGTTAAGAATGTCTTTATGTTTTGTGATGTTTAAATATTGTAGCCATTTCTCCGAATTCAGTTGAGATTTAATTACTGGCCTTGCTTTATACAGAAAATTGACCGGGAGTTGTGCGGGCTCCTTGGAAGGCGTAGCTGGGACCGGGTTTTTAATCCTACCAGGTGCAGTATATTTTTGTTTGAAATGTTAAGACACTGGGATTTGATGGGTATCCGCGGAAAACACATAATATTGTGATACTTGATCAGATGTTCCCAAATACAACTGTTTCTTCGAGAAGAAATGTAAAGTTGGTATCCTTTAAGGGACGATGTAACTTTATAGGACAATCAAATAATTAATGCCCCTTTTCTATGGCTGTCGTCCAACAGGTTTTCCTGTGAACACATATACATTTTCGCATAAAGCAAAGCAAAGATCCCGTCTGAGCTTTGAATTCGAATGAAATATGGACGTTTTAGAAATAAGATTTTAATATTTTTGTATGTGTGTATTTTCAGGATTTGGTCGCGTTCAATTGGCTTAATGTTGTGGCACAACATTAAGCCAATTGAACGTGACCAAATCCCGGAAATACACACATACAAAATGTGAACGACCGGTCGTGAAAGCCTTAGAGAAGATTTTAATGTTATTATTTAATTAGTTTATTTTTGTTTCTGGAGGCGCAGTGCACAATGAACGAGCCGCCTCTGGTTAGGACCAAAGGGTCCAGAGGACAACGTCTGCCGGGAAAGCTAGTATATAATAACTAAGAATGTCTTCTTCTTCAGGCTAGTTGATATGCATTACCATTAAAAAGGTTGTGAAAATCACAAGTCTTCTATTACGGGACGGGGATTAAGTAATCTTTACATTATGAACACTGTAAGTACTGAATTTCCGAATCCGCTTGATGAATCAGTTTTCTCTCCGGCCATCATTATGTAACCGAGAGACAATAATGGTTCCTCGAATCCTCAAGGATGTTTATTGACTGCCATTGTTCGTACGTTGACTTGTTATTGTTTCATCTTGTAATGAGGTCTGTCTTCCTTATTTATTCACTCATGCACACACCATTCCTCCTCCGTTAGAAGAGGCACACGAAGAAGAATAATTTTGAGTCTCAAAAATGAAAGCAGCAGGTAGAGCGTTCTAAAAGCAACTGCTCTAGCTCTACTCAGAGAGGTTCACTAGATCACTTTATATAAAACACTATAGGTACATCTCTAGGTGCTCTAGCTGGGGAAATTACTCTTCTCTAGATGGAGAACTTTCTACGGATTCACGACGAGTTCATCGAAAATCAATTCATCGAATGATCAATTCATCGAAAATCAATTCATCGAAAACGAGTTTATAGAAAATCAATTCATCGAATCACCAATTCATCGAAAACCATTATTTTGAAGATATTTTAGAGAAATTGTTTATGACCTAATAATATGGTAAAGCTTCAGTTTGGTCACTCCTATAAATTAAAGATGGCGGCGATTTTGACATACGTTGGAGTATTTTTTTTATATATTATAATTTTATTTTATATCATAGGCATATGAACAGCAGCCCGATTCACGGAAAAGTTTAAGTCTAAGTTTAGTTCGAAGTTCGAACGAAGTTCGATTCAAACTTTTCCGTGAATAGGGCTGCTGGTAATAATAATTGTAGGCGGCGACTATCTACAGTCTATGTACCTATTCACGGAGGGTTTGAATCGAACTTCGTTCGAACTTCGAACTAAACTTAGACTTAAACTTTTCCGTGAATCGGGCTGCTGGTTATTTACAAATTAATTACCGTGTTTTCACTTGGAGAAGTGCTCGGCTTTCTTATTGGACTTTTCTGTTTTTTCATACCGAAACCGAGGATTACTGACCCCGGCATTCTTTTACGACCTCCATTGTTTTTTATATGGAAACATATCTTTATTAGTGCCTCATATAATGGCCGAAAACCGTCTGTACCCCTCGCCCCCCTCGAAGAAGATGTTGGCAGATCTTTTCACGTCCGTCCGTCCGTCTGTCTGTGTGTCTGTCTCGTCCGTTTGTTAGTTTATTTATTTATTTATTTGTTTGTTTATTTATTTATTTGTTTGTTTGTTTATTTATTTGTATATTTATTTATTTATTTGTTTGTTTATTTTTATATTTAGTTATTTATAAATATTTATTTATTTATTTATTTCACTTTTCTCTGTTATCTACTACAAATATCAATAGATAATGGTTGTATCTCTGTGTTGATGGTTATTTTGTGTGTGTCTGGTGTTTGGTGGGAGCTTTCTTTTTGAGACATTTCTCTTGGTATCATGTATGTAATGTGTGTACTTAAATGCAAGAAAAAAAAGAAAATGTTTGCCCATCATTGGGTACCTACTTAATGCTGACAATACCTATATAATTAATAGTGTGAATATTTAGTTTTAGAATGTCCATCTCATCGCTCAAGCATTAAGTTGCTTTAGACGAGATGGACTACACAATATTGTAAAATAGCTGTAAGAGATTGATGTGTAACAAATAATTGTGTAAAATAATTTATAATGAATAATATATAAATTAAAAAAAAAAATTATCGGTCAAAATGTAATAGATAATTATCGACGACAAATAGGTACTAAAATACGCTTTTCGACGCAAAGCTGATATCGATACAAAAAAAAACAAAGAAAAGTGATAGATAAAAATAAATATCGTATACTTTGAAAGTGTGTGATATTTTATCGCACGATATGAAAATAGGCCCATTTTCTAAATTGAAGTCCAAATATTTCAACACATGAGTTTGGTTGTCAAAAAGGCTGTGTCTCTCAAATATCTTCAAAATAGGGACCGTTCAAGTATTACGTAACGCATTTTTTTAACATTACTGACCCCCCCCCGAGATGCACCGTAACGCTCTTTGTGACCCCTCTTCCCATTCTCTAAACGTTGCCTATCACACATATTACAACACCTATATATGCCTAAAATCACAATTTTTATTTGAAAGTCACTAAATACCTTTGTTGCGGCGCCGGTAATAGTAATTACAATAGTAACGTTTTACAAGAAACCCCACCCCCCCTATTGCGTTACGTAATACTTGAACGCCCCCATATTTATTTTCGATGAATTGGTGATTCGATGAATTGATTTTCGATGAACTCGTCGGTTACCCTTTCTACGGTGTGTCGGTACCTTTACTCGCCCAGTTGTTCTTTGCTGTACCTATTTTTGTATTTAACTTTTTTTACGAAAGAAATCGCCTGGACACAGTTTTGGTAGATCGAACAAACAAAATAATGTAACTTTAACCTATTGAGCCAATGGGGCCCTCTTACTTAGAATAGAAAATCAACTAAATAAAACTTACAGGTATTTAGTATTATATTTCTCAGAGTCATCAACGGTACACGGAGTACCCTTATCTTTTCGCCTATTTATTGTATTGCCTTCTTGACATAATATTCATATTATGTTTACAAGAAATAGTGTCAGTAATTCAAGCAATTTAAGGCATTCCACGAAACAACTCATCAAAAATAAAAATCGCTGAATAGTTTGTTTGTGTTATTGTTTTTGTCTAACCTAGATATTTTGAAATGCATTCCCCGTATATTGACATTATATTCAAATTTACTAAGTTAGGCATCATTTTTGCAATATTTGTATTAATTACACATTTTTTTCGTCACATATAAATCTCTATATTATATAAAAATAGAAATCTATTTTCCGTGGTCAACCTTTCACCCGTGAACGGCTGAACCAATATCGCTAATTCTTTTTTTTCCTGTGTTAGCTATATTGTCAGAAGAAGGTTCCAATGAAAGCGAAAAAATAAGAAAGTTGCGCGGGATATTGGAAAATTTAAGAAAACTTAAAGTAGGGAAAGTGCTTTTTACAATATTATGTAATTATAATTTTAAAATAAATTTGGCGCTTGACAGAAACTGACAGTTGTTTGATAGTTGATGTGATTGACAGAATGTGAATACAAAATATATGCCTATTGGCATATATTTTAAATATGAGACATTAACAAAAATGGATATAGTCATATCCTGGCGCCAAATACATGACAGCAGTCGCAGTCTTTAAATTTGGTTGCTCTCTTGTTCTCAACAATTTCCAACTTTTATCTCTATTTTTCATTTTTTTATTAAATTTCTACTTGTTGCATACATGAGATTTTTCGACATGTTGAGAATTCTCATGATTAGGAGTTTCTGAGACAAACATTACCACCTAATGGCGAACGTTGTTAACGTAAAGTGATCACACTAAGCCAGCCTTCGAAATAACAGTAGAAGACGGTCGTAAGCCCGTAGTGGTTTGTTCCATTTAAAAATCGAACATTAGTAATGAATCGTTAGTCATTAGTTGTTATTTTTTCTTCAAAATATATGGTTTAAAACATATGCATTAGTTGGAATTACATTGGTTAAAAGGTTTTTAATTTTTATCATTGTACAATTAGAATTCAATAATCATAGTTAGGATAGGACAACGTCTGTCGGGAAAGCTAGTTTACAATAAAATCATATACATATTCCTATAACAAATTCACAAATGGTATGTACAGTACACGTATGTATTATACAATAGGACAGATTCTGTTATGTATAAGAATTACTAGACCGGCCTATAACTGCTTTTATTCGTGTACCGACCCGACAAGGTCCGAATAAAAAAAAACTACAGGAACCGAAATGTATATTCTTTCGGCCTAGCAACAATAAAGAAGTCCACGGTGTATTGTGGTGTTCGGCTGTGGTGAGGTCGACGAACTTGCAAATTCAAACATCTAATGGGCTTTACAACGGATCCAAGGTTGCTTGCCATTCAGCACGTACCCACGACAACTCGGTACTCAAGTCTCCCTCAGAGAGGGCGTCTGTTGAAGCTATGGGGGAAACCAAGGCCAACAGAGCTTACCCAGGACTTACCTACTTATACCTAAGTACTCCCGTGTACACCCATATTGTATGAAATGAATGTACTTTATCCCCTTATTACAGGATGACCAAAATTTTGTATACCATTTGCCATTATTTTACAGAAAAGTTTAGATGCTCCACGCGACTTGAGTACTTTTGTTACTTTTCTCATTTAGGGGCGTGAAATATAGATTAGAAAAGCTGAGAAATCGGCTCAAAGTTGAATATTATGTCCAAATGTTTTAGATTTTTACAAAAATGAGTCTACACTTTTTAGCTCTTTCACAGTAAGGTACATACTTGAATCTTGTATCGTGAAAGAGGGAGATGATTGGCACCTGGGATGCAATCCACGATCTTCAGGACGATATCTACTACAACTATTATTGACCTGAGGGCACTTCAGTAAAAATATGAATATGGATCCAATTAGGTTGCCCGATTCTTAAAATAAAGGTTTATTGCCACCAACACGTACGAGTTAAAATATGTCCTAATATTTTTTGGTTCTGAAATCCAGATTTCTGTTCAACTATCCAGGAATCGATTCCCGGACAAGCATTTCTTCAGTTCAATTAACATTCCTTCTCGGGCGATTGGGTGAATATTCAACATTTTCAGGTTCATCTTAGTCGAAGGAATCGCAAACCTATGTAATCATCATGAATTTCATCGTCAGCTTTCTTTTTAATATTTCAGGGAATAAACGAGAACGTTTCTAGAGCGAACGGTCATTCCTCAAAATCGTTTACGATATTTTTGAGTTTTTTATTGAAAAAAAAAGTCGCTGATTTTCATTATCCAAAAAACAAACATCAACGTTTTTACCAACCTAACTCGACTCTTATCGTAGGGACCATTCTACAATACGTAACCCTACAAAAACTCTTTCATCTGTCGCCAAACTTCATACTTTTATATGAAGAAGGATGGGTTCGTTAGAAGGGGTGAACCACGCATCTGCCTCTAGGATTTGTGAGTAATTTCAGGACCGTACAAAGTATTTACCTACATAATTTTATTCGTTTTCGTATCTCCTCATTTTGGAACAATCTCTACTTCTTCAACAAAATAAGGATTTACCCTTACCACAAAGGATAGTTTCCATAATCTTAGCAAAAGGCAAACGACTCTAGAAAGATCTTCATTGTTCTAGAATGTTGAAGTATTTTCTTGTTTTACCACTCCTATTGGAGGTTAAAGTTACACCATTGAGTACTCCTGTTGATCCCGGATTGCTCTGAATCTAACCAATGCTACTCGTATATTTTCTGAATAACCCATGCTAAGTTAAATATGGTATCTTGCCTTCTTTATTGTAAAATGAAGTTTTTTTTTTATTTCGATGATAGTAGTTTTTTCTTCTTATTAATGACTCGCAGTACTTTAGATTGGGTAGTTTGAAAGGCTCTGTTTTCTTTTAGTCTTCTCTTACACCGTACACAACAACACTTACGGTTTTTCATAAAGTTGTTTCATGATTACACAAAGGTTTCCGCATTTTATTAACGATTGACCTCGCCATCTCAATCTAGTTTTGATCTCATACATAATCTGGATCCCACTCATCATATAGCTATATTTAGCAAATGAACATAATATTATAAATTAGCGATCCTAGGTCCGTCGCGGTATATATCGATGAAAATGTATATCAGTTTACCGTTGTGTTTAAGCTATTCTACAGTTATAAATATTTTTGATTATTTTTTTTACTTGTCGCAATGATAACTGTTTACTTTTATAAAGCTGATCTTAATTGCAGCGAAATGTGCGATAAACAATATAATCTAATGGTTCAGTCGGTGACATTCCTCCCCTCCCCGAAATATCTTAACGACTCAGTTCCTCTCTGTACAGCCTCCGTGCCTTTCCACCGCAACTTTCTTCATCAATCATTCGTCCAGCCAGCCGCGCATCGGTTGGATCCGGAACAGCTCTTCTATCGCTCCAATCGTCGGCATCCGTCCTAGTTCGTGTGTGCTTTGCTTCTTCTAATTCGGTTATGTAATGTGGTTCTGCAGTGTTGTGTTTTCTGTGTGTTGACTGACTGATACTTTCACGGCGGCGTCCTAGAGGCTGCTCAGTGCTCGGCTCCGAATCTGGGTGATTCTAGTAAGCGCGACCTTGATTTTCTCGTAACAAAAACAATGCGGCAGTAAACTTTCTACTGCACTCGCGATTATTACTCTGACCTCAACGAACGTTTGTTCCGATGAGCATTCTAGCCGTACCTTTGCCGCTGTTATTGTGTCTGCGTCGGGCTTTCCATTGTGCGCACCGATGTTTCACCGGACCTCCGCGAATGCACTTGCGATAAATAAAATAAATCCGTTCGCCGTAACTATTATATCATTATCTAATGCGCGCACATTGATTATCTCCAAGGTCGATGCGCGTCACGCATTGTCAAAGTGCACGATAAACCATATGATTGTGTCGGGTTGCGTAATTGATAATAAACTGGGTGAGGTTCTTTCCACAATAATTAATGTCGTTCATTGATTGAGTCTCACCTCGGATTCTCCTGGTGTTCATCAGTGCCGGCCTTTTCTTGTTCTTGTTGCAGTCGGTCACGTTTCATTCAACGCGAGACTCTGTGCTTGGTCAGGTCTCGGGTGCATTCCGGAAGTTTGTTTCATTAATTCCACCAACAGCGCGAATCAATTAACATTGCGCTCGGGATTGCTTCAACTATGAGCTTTATTCTGTGATTTTTGTTTTTTTTATGTCATAAAATTGTGAGGGACGGTATTGAAGTGTTGTTATTTTTCTGTGTGTTACCTGTTTGAATATTATCGGCCCAAATGGGTTGCGGAAAAGCCGAAGTGAAGTTCGCGAAAAAGAAAACGACGAAAAGTGTGGAAGGGGAGGTGAAAAATAATGAGGAACCTACGAGGAAAAAGAAAATTTGGTATCAGAGTGAGTATCTTTTTCAATTTTCTTCAATGAAGGCTTCTATAGTGTAACACCGTTGATCCATTTTTCGTCCAAATTTGTGTTGCACTCGTAATTCCATGTATGGTAGTACGGAACTACATAGTATTATGTGCGATGGTTTAGTATGATTGTTGTTTAACGGTTTCCATTGTGTTTTCCGAGTGAATACTTTGTGCCTAATCTGTAGCTGGCTAAATGGAACCAACGGTGAATGGGAATAGTTTGGACGGATGCTGCTCTCTAACTGTTTTCGTACCGAGTGGCGCTGCTTTATCAGGTGATATCGGAACGGAGTGGACCAAATACTTTTATCTGTGTGGATTATTGATGCAAGCAAATGAAAAATTAATTAATCAATTATTTTTTGACTCGGGTCTTTTGTTAAAATATATATCATCCAGCGGATTCATTTTAAAATTGATTAGTGTGCGTTTACACCAAACGAAGGTAGAGCCGGAGCTAGAAACAGAGGATAGTTTCTTATATCGTCGATATTAGACACCGTGGAGACAATAACGTGCAAGAACTAATTAATGGGCGATGACAGATTATGCGCGTCAGAGTTCCGATTCTTTATCGTTGTTGTTATCTTGTCCTTATCGACGATCATGAAAATATACTCTTATTTAGTTCTCAATAATTTCCAACTTTTATCTCCGTATTTCATTGATTATTATAAATATCTACTTGTTGCATACATGAGATTTTTTGACATGTTGAACATGTTGAGAATTCTCATGATTAGAGTTTCGGAGACTTAATAATACCACCTAATGGCGAACGTTGTTAACGTAAAGTGATCACACTAAGCGAGCCTTCGAAATAACAGTAGAAGACGGTCGTAAACCCGTAGTGGCCTAAAGACGCATCTGTTTGCTCAATACTACGGGTCTGGTCAAACATCGACATAGGAACGGGACAATTATCTATGAGCACAACTGTGATGCATGTTTTTATTAATTTTATTTTTTGATGACGAACTGGTAAAGGGATTACTGACTATAATTTTAAAATTTTTTGACGAGCCTACTGGGTGATATTAAATATTGTATGTACAGTGCCCTTGAAGTGCATTGCTCTAAACGGCGCTATATAAATTGTCATATTATTATTATTAGTGGTTTGTTCCTTTTAAAAATCGAACATTAGTAATGAATTGTTAGAGTCATTAGTTGTTATTTTTTCTTCAATATTATTTCAACCGATGCATCTATTTGAAAGGATATTTACAGGTCATAAAGTGAAGATTCATAAACTTTTCATATCTGTGTTTCCTTTTAAACACAAAGTTTTTCTTGCTGGATAAATAATATTTAATGAGTTCGAGAATTGATCCCACGATAGGTATAATAATATACTTCAAATGAGATAAACATCCAAACCCTTTGACTACCAACCATTATGATGACACACAAATTACTCTCTTATGCCAAATGTCATGAATCTGTTTTTTAATCCTTTGATTGATATCTCTGATACTATACAAATATGCACAGTGTGCAGTATTATAAGGTATGTACTGTGAATGTCACAGTTGCAGTAATAATTTTCAATCAACTCTTCAAGGCGAGATACATCGGTGTCGGTAGGGAAACTGCGATAATATTAATATTATATTATTCTCTCGAACATGACATCTTTCCTAGATTGGTATATACCTACTATACTCTATCTATATACTAATTAACCTTGTCTTATCGAAGGTTCATAATAATATATTATCTATCCATATGTACCTTATCTGAACTATGTCCAAGGCTATTTTGATATCGAAAATGAACTTCAGTTAGGTGTAGTCAGAAGACTTTTAAGATATATCCTGGAGGGGCCTCATAAGAACTGTAGAGGTTCTTCAAAGAATAGAAGGAGTAGGCTACTTTTTTAACATAGATAACTTTTTCTCATAAATATATGAATGGTTTTTACAGAAGTTACACAATCGTTGATTGTGCAATTTCTATTTTCTGAATTATAACACCCGAACTCCTTACTTTACTTAAATCTACTCAATCGTTATCCACTGTGGTTAATACAATTAGGGGGATTTTTTCTAGTTAACATGACCAAGATATGGAAGGCGTCGGCGTTTAGTGTCGAGACAAAAGGTAAACTGTTTGATGCGTGTGTGTTGCCCATTCTCCTGTATGGGTGTGAGTCCTGGCACCTGACTAAAAGTATCTGCATTCGGGCTGCAAAGGCCTCATCTTATACCAATGGTGGTACCATCTTATACCAATTCTGGGTATAAGATGGTACCACCGCATCACGAACGACGCTATACGTCGGTGCACCCAGCGCAGGCCCATACTTCCACCATTACGGAGAGGAGATGGGCCTGGCTGGGACATGTGTTGAAGATGCCGAATGACAGTTGTCCGAGGAGAGCGCTGTTTTTCCTCCCATCAGGGTCTCGAAGACGTGAAAGACCCTCTCATACCGTGTTCCGTTCCTTCGAGGCAGAGCTGAGGGAAAAGGACTTGGTGTGGGAGGAGGTCATAAGCATTGCGCACAAATACTTGTTGCATACATGAGATTTTTTGACATGTTGAACATGTTGAGAATTCTCATGATTAGAGTTTCGGAGACTTAATAATACCACCTAATGGCGAACGTTGTTAACGTAAAGTGATCACACTAAGCGAGCCTTCGAAATAACAGTAGAAGACGGTCGTAAACCCGTAGTGGCCTAAAGACGCATCTGTTTGCTCAATACTACGGGTCTGGTCAAACATCGACATAGGAACGGGACAATTATCTATGAGCACAACTGTGATGCATGTTTTTATTAATTTTATTTTTTGATGACGAACTGGTAAAGGGATTACTGACTATAATTTTAAAATTTTTTGACGAGCCTACTGGGTGATATTAAATATTGTATGTACAGTGCCCTTGAAGTGCATTGCTCTAAACGGCGCTATATAAATTGTCATATTATTATTATTAGTGGTTTGTTCCTTTTAAAAATCGAACATTAGTAATGAATTGTTAGAGTCATTAGTTGTTATTTTTTCTTCAATATTTTTATTTTTTATTTTTATTTTATTCGATCAACGGCAATAGCCTTTTACATGTTAAAAAAAAATAACAATCATAATATTTTTCACTCCAACAACACAGCAATATAAATAAGTAATATATAAGTAATACTATATAATATCAACAAATAATAAATATTGTAAATCACAAACGCAAATAAAAATGTCAACATTGAACAGTAATAAAAATATAATCGGCCATAACGAAGTAGGCAGTCAAATAATACAAATTTAATGTCAATAATAGCAGGATGTCAGGTAATACTAATGTCAAAAAAGGAAATTATCATATATAAAAATATCAATGTCATGCATATATGATTAAATTCTGGTCAGAAAGGTGAATAAATGTCGATGAAATTTGGGAAAAAAAATAAATATTGTGGTCAAAATAATGAAAAAAAAAATGCACATAGTCAAACAAAAATACATACATGTACACATAAATAAATACATCCTCATGCATATACAAACACAAACAACTTCGAAATGCCCAATGTCAATTTTAAACATTTAGAAAATTAATTACGTCAATTTTGAACTTAGGTAAACTGTCAACAAAAATATCGGTGATATTGCCTACCAGATTTCCCAGTCTGTGTATTCTGACCATGGGAGAATAGAACGTGTAATTATTTCTGGTAAGAGGCTCCCGAAACAACACTGCCTGTCTAGTACATCTCGTGGGGATACTGAATTTGATTAATTCTAGCAATTCAGGAGAATCAATTCCACCATTAACGAGTTTGTAAAGGAAGCAAAGGTCAAACAGTGTTCTTCGGTTTTCCAGGCTGGGGAGTCTAAGATCATTCATCAGAGCCGAGTAATCAATGTTTTCAATGGGTATACCGAGTTTAAAATTAATCACTCTCAAGAACTTTCTCTGGACTCTCTCTATGCTTTTGATATGGACAGCATAATTTGGGGACCATACTACAGTATTGTACTCCAATAATGGTCTCACGAGAGAGACAAAAAGCAATCTATAAGACCGAATCAACCGGAGATCGGAGACGAGTCTAAAAATGAATCCCAGAGTCCTCATAGCCCTGCTGACAATTTCCTCAATGTGTAAATTATAAGTCAGATCCTCGGAGAAGGTAATGCCTAGATCTCTCAAGTTTGAGACACACTCGAGTGAAATACCATCAATTGTGTAGTTGAAAGAAATTAGAGATCTAGTTTTGTGAAATCTGATGACTTGACATTTGGCTATATTAAGGTGAAGTTTATTTTTATTGCACCAGTCATTCAAAGAGTGAAGATTGTTTTGCAGGACTATACAGTCCTCCGTACTCTTTATAGATTTATATAGCTTTAAGTCATCTGCAAATAATAATACCTCTATATCTCCGAAGATCTCGACTATGTCATTTATAAAAATATTAAATAACATTGGTCCCAAGTGCGATCCTTGCGGGACACCACTATATGCATATATTACAGTATCTGACACGCAATTACCTATCTTAACCTTCAGAGTCCTTTCACTGAGGTAACTTTTTAACCAGTGGTAGAATACGCCGTCGACCCCGTACCCACGTAACTTGTAAAGTAGCATATCATGAGACATTTTGTCAAAAGCCTTAGAAAAGTCCGTGTACACGGAGTCGACTTGCCCTCTCAGTGCAAGTGTTTTCACTATTTTCTCTTGGTAAATAATTAAGTTACTTTGTGTTGACTTATTCGGTATAAAACCATGTTGTAAGTCAGTTATTATATTATTAAAGGGTTTTTTGATCTTCTCTACTAAAATGGACTCAAAAAGTTTAGGAATTGCGGACAAAATGCATATAGGTCTATAGTTATTAACGAGACTATTATCACCCTTCTTTAGTATTGGATTTATAAATCCTACTTTCCAAATATCAGGAAATATGCCTGATTTTAAGGATGACGAAAACAAGGCATGCAAACACATGGCAAAAGTGTCGACACAATTCTTAATAAATACGTTGGGGATGCCATCAGGACCCGACGTTTTTGAAGCATCTAAGGCAAGGATCGCACTTTTTACCTCGTCTACTGTAATGTAAATTCTGGGCAGATCGATAATCCTATTGGAGAGAAGATCAGGATGATTGCATATATGTGAAGATGGTAAATCATAAACACTCTGAAAATAAGAAGCAAACAGATTAGTTGCATCTTGGGCAGATTCAGAATGCTGATTATTGTAAAATACTTTAGATGGTATTTCAACCCGATCTTCCCTCATTCCATTAACAAACTTCCACAAATTCTGAGATTCCCCCGGCAAATCATTTTCAATTTTATCAATGTGATTCGAATAACACTGCTTAGCTAACTTGGAACACTGTTTACGTAAACTAGAGAAATAAATATAATCATTCTCATCTCCAGTCTCCTTATATTTCTTATGCGCAAGCTTCTTACTTATTACCAGATGTTTCAGCTCTTTACTAAACCACTTGGGATAAAGCAAAGGCTTCACACATACTTCTGGAATATTAGCATCAATACAAGATTGTATGTTTTCATAGAAAAGACCAACAGCAGTGTTCAAATCAGGTTCATTGTATAAAAAGTCAAAGTTCATATTTCCTAAACAAGTATTTATATATGGGTAATCAGCTCCATGGAAATTTCTTTTAAGGATTTTTCTGTTGTCTGTATTTTGCAAACACGAAGTAATAGCAATATCGAGAGGAGGATGGTAAGCATCGGCAGGTAGGAGAACTGATGTAGACTCACTGACAGATGTTAAATTGGGATCCGATGTAAATACAAGATCTAAGGTCCTCCCGTGGCTATTTGCAACATCATTTACTTGCAACAGATTAAGAAAGTTAACTAGGTCAACAATCTCAGAAGCCCTTTCACTACCGTTACTGTTGGAGATCTGTAACTCGGCAGGACCGTGATCATTGTCAGTAACGTCTACAGTCCTCCAATCACATTCAGGAAGATTAAAATCGCCTGTTAAAATCAGTTTATGTTTTTTAAATTTGGATCTTAGGTTTTCAACCTCCTCATGATAGTTTTTGTAAAGTGTTACATCAGCGCCTGGCGGAATGTATACACAGCCAAATATAATTGACTCCAAGGGGAGCTTAACCAAGACAAACACCTGTTCGAGGTTCATATGCTTTGTCGATAACCTTTTACTGGATAAGTTTTTGGATACTGCTATCAGCACACCCCCACCCCTCGACTTGCCACTAGTACACGAATTTCTATCACATCTAAACACATTGTAATTGCTGGAGAAACCAATTTCGGAGTTGCCAATGCCAGGACTTAGCCAAGTCTCTGTGAGTAGAATAATTTCATAAGAAAAGTGAGGAAGAGACTGGCGAAGTTCGTGCAGTTTTGTATTTATTCCGCGAACGTTTTGTAAGTAGCATAAGAGTTTTTTGAATTATTGCTGGTCACAATTTTGGGACAACCTTTTATAAATTTGATTAATAAATTTTTTTCCCCCTTCCTGGTCCTGGTATTTAGTTCTTCCTTCAATTGTATATATTGGTTTCTTTGGATAACGGTTTGGTCTCTGTAGATCCTATGATGACTTGACAAATTCATTTTATTCTTCATCACTTCGGCAACTTGAATTGGACTCCTTAGTACAACTTTGATAGGTCTTGGTTTGTTGTTTCTTTTTCCTAGTCTGAAACACCTTAGATCGGAAAGGGATATTGAGCTATCAGCACCTTTAAGAAAGTTGTATACCTTCATCCTCATTCATCCGATGCATCTATTTGAAAGGATATTTACAGGTCATTCATTCAACCGATGCATCTATTTGAAAGGATATTTACAGGTCATAAAGTGAAGATTCATAAACTTTTCATATCTGTGTTTCCTTTTAAACACAAAGTTTTTCTTGCTGGATAAATAATATTTAATGAGTTCGAGAATTGATCCCACGATAGGTATAATAATATACTTCAAATGAGATAAACATCCAAACCCTTTGACTACCAACCATTATGATGACACACAAATTACTCTCTTATGCCAAATGTCATGAATCTGTTTTTTAATCCTTTGATTGATATCTCTGATACTATACAAATATGCACAGTGTGCAGTATTATAAGGTATGTACTGTGAATGTCACAGTTGCAGTAATAATTTTCAATCAACTCTTCAAGGCGAGATACATCGGTGTCGGTAGGGAAACTGCGATAATATTAATATTATATTATTCTCTCGAACATGACATCTTTCCTAGATTGGTATATACCTACTATACTCTATCTATATACTAATTAACCTTGTCTTATCGAAGGTTCATAATAATATATTATCTATCCATATGTACCTTATCTGAACTATGTCCAAGGCTATTTTGATATCGAAAATGAACTTCAGTTAGGTGTAGTCAGAAGACTTTTAAGATATATCCTGGAGGGGCCTCATAAGAACTGTAGAGGTTCTTCAAAGAATAGAAGGAGTAGGCTACTTTTTTAACATAGATAACTTTTTCTCATAAATATATGAATGGTTTTTACAGAAGTTACACAATCGTTGATTGTGCAATTTCTATTTTCTGAATTATAACACCCGAACTCCTTACTTTACTTAAATCTACTCAATCGTTATCCACTGTGGTTAATACAATTAGGGGGATTTTTTCTAGTTAACATGACCAAGATATGGAAGGCGTCGGCGTTTAGTGTCGAGACAAAAGGTAAACTGTTTGATGCGTGTGTGTTGCCCATTCTCCTGTATGGGTGTGAGTCCTGGCACCTGACTAAAAGTATCTGCATTCGGGCTGCAAAGGCCTCATCTTATACCAATGGTGGTACCATCTTATACCAATTCTGGGTATAAGATGGTACCACCGCATCACGAACGACGCTATACGTCGGTGCACCCAGCGCAGGCCCATACTTCCACCATTACGGAGAGGAGATGGGCCTGGCTGGGACATGTGTTGAAGATGCCGAATGACAGTTGTCCGAGGAGAGCGCTGTTTTTCCTCCCATCAGGGTCTCGAAGACGTGAAAGACCCTCTCATACCGTGTTCCGTTCCTTCGAGGCAGAGCTGAGGGAAAAGGACTTGGTGTGGGAGGAGGTCATAAGCATTGCGCAAGATCGAGCGCAGTGGAGAGCTCTTGTTGCCTCCCTATGCTCCTGAGTGGAGTTCAAAGGGAGATTTGATTTGAACCGGTTCCGTTTTAGTTTGAGACAGGCCAACCCCGAGTAAAAAAAATTGAACTGTGACATCTTGATAATTATTAGTCTAGTCTAGCGTCTTAGGTGTGTATCTTTGTATTTACATACATACGTACCGTGGTTTTAGCTGTTTTGAAATATAGGTTGAAATATTTTTCAGATGTTGCCATTATGAGGAATTCGCGATGTTTACCGTCTTTGCCAAGTTCATACAGTGTTTGTTGTCGATATTATTCCACTTCCTAGTTCCGTCATTGTAGCTGACATTTATTATACTATGTCATGTTGAATCTGTCAACACTCCCCGTGTAGAGACACTTGGTGTGTTTATAGAGGCGACCACGTGAGTCGCGATTACAATGACAGTTGGTACGTTCCGTAGAACGTACTGTCACTATTGGTCTGGTGATTGCAGCAATTGCGGAACAATGCGCCTCTATTATTCCCTTGCCACTGAAACTCTTATCGTTGCGTTTTATTGATTGTCATTGTTTTATCCTTGCGTCTAGCCTTTTAGTGGCATGCATCAAGAGCGCACCTTGTATTAATAAACAACTAACTACCTACGGACTTTTATTGTTGGCAGTTTACATACGGTAGGCTTGGTAAAGTAGTTAGTTCAGATAAAATAGAATGTGGACTTGGAACTTGATAGTGAAATAGTTGATTTCCTATATTGAACTTTTAACTCACTGCGCTCCTGAAAATGTAGGCAGAAATAAAACAAATGTATCCTTAATAAATGGAACAACAACAAAATTTATAATGGGGAAAAAACATTATTAAAAATAATAAGGCCTGCATATAGAGTATTAAATTAGGATACTTCTCCTCCACTGAGTTGCTTTGCTTTATCACTATTGATATTTTTTTATCGCAGATTTCTTTTAAGACTACAGACGCCAAACAATATTGTATTTTTTCACGATTTCTTTGCAAGCTTTGCTTCAGATGCCTTCATCTTTTAGTAGGTAGAAGGGAGTCTAGTATCATTCTTTCATTATAAACGACCAAACCGCACTACCCTTTTACACCATCTCACAATATCTTCTGCCATTCTTTTATATTTTTTTCAATGATTTTGCCGCCAATAGCTCTCATTACATATCACTGTTACAAAAAAATAAAAAACAAAGCAAAGTTGAAGACTTGCGAGGATTATTTACTATGAAGCTGACAAACGGTTACTGAGAGAAACTTATTTAAGGATCCAGAAGGGAAAATACGACATACGTACCTACATATTTTAATTGGCTCTAGTCCTTGTGACAGTTAAGTTTTCATTATTAGGTACAACTCTTATTTCCTCACCACATTCATTCCTAATATTCTCGTTTTTTTTTCTTCTCGTTTATTATTTTTTTTATCATCTCATTTATTATTCTTGAGCAAATATCGTTTTGAGCTTTAGTTGAGTGCATTTTTTTCATAATTATGCGCTAGGATAAGTGAATTATTACAATAATGAAAAATATTTTAAGTCTGAGCTATGGAAACTCAAGCGATTGTAAATAGTAGGTAGGTAGGTAATATTATTATGGTGGAGCGCAATGTCAGTTGACTAGGACTAGCCATGGTTTGTGCATCATAGTCTCGCTGCAAGAGAAACATAGCGAGGCACTGGTTCACAAAGACATACTCGTACTCTCGACGTTTTCATTACCGCGTTGTTGAGCACGTTCCTGTGGCTACACCGTACTTCTTGTAACATTTGCAAGATATGAAACACTTGCATGTACAGATAGGGCTGTCACCAATAATTATCATAACTAATAGTCGGCCAGTGCCCTAAATTCGACAATAACTAATTTAGATTAGAAGTTGGAACATTATTAAGAGCGCTTTGTCAAAAACAGAGTGAGCACTATTTCACTTTTTTTTTTTCAAAAATAATCACATGGATACGTCAAATTTGAAATGTTGATATGTTCAAAGTTTATCTATGGTTATTTAATACATAATAATCTACTCTCAATTTGACCACAGATAAACAAAAGATCTGTGTCAAATAATGTCAAATACATCGAAGTGTGTGTGAGTACGAAATACATACCTAACATTGCAGTAGTGTGCGTAGTGTTTTTTTTATTGATTTAATCTATTTTTATGCATAATTAAAAAAAAATTAGCATTCGCCACCCCTTCTCTGTATAAACTATAAGTGTGCGAAATTTCATACTATTCCGTCCGCGCAATTTTATCAACTAGATAATTTAATTTTCTATAAAAAATACATACATTATAGCAGTAAATCTCAAACTTTTCTTAACAATTTTTGTAAGAATTTAATTTATTGACGAAATCGTTTCATACAATAAACATACCGACTAAGGCCATCGACAGTTGGATCTCATGTTTTACATGCAACTAGTTCTATTAGCAAATAAAATCCACAAATGCGACGTTGCTACTGCTTCTTTAGCGGAGTATAAAATGGGGTATGATTTTTCCCCAATGTGAGGACGTTGTGTTACACACTGTCCTCGTTTTCATTAAAATGAGGACAGTGTGTAACATGAGTCTACAATACCACTAAAATGCGGACGTACCTAAAGTCTTTTTAAAGTAGCATTTTCGTCTATTAATTTGAAGCCCAATATCTCTGTCACGTTTAAATACACGTATAGAGTTATATGTTAGAAAGACAGAACTCTACATTGCCGATGAGTTTATACTCGGAAAGGTGCGTTCCCACAATGAGGATTTTTGAACAAGTCCTTTCAATATTAGTAGCCGCGAACAAGGGTGTGTGTGTGTGTCATAACTATCATGATATGAAAATATCAGGAGATCAAATTGTGTCTCCATAATATTTCTTAAGTTTAGTACAAAAAAATGGTAATTAGCAGAATATAAACTAGCTTTTAAGTTGAACCAAAGAAGGTTCATTGCCGGACGAGAACACTGGTACATTTTTTTAATTATTGAGTGTTATTAGAGTATCGTTTTGCACAGCCCTGCTATTATCTAATATCGAATACTTTTACATTTGCCCCACTTACCCACTAAGATTTATAGAGTTATCATTATCATTACACCGGTTATGGAATGGAGGTTGGTGACCTGCACACCGACACACTCATACGCGTACCTAACACTCGGCTTGTCCCTATTTGTGTTTGTTTTTTTTTATAAAGAAGGTCACCGGACCATTTTATGCATCTTGTGTCACCACAACCAAATTAGATCTATTGTGACATCCTTCAATTCATTCATAAAGCGCTGCCTCTTATGTGCCTGGTCTCTAGAGGCCTCTTAGAAAGTAACAGTGCCGCTTCCCTGCTCCTGCCTTCCGCAAGAAATCTCTTAAGTTGTCTTTTTGATGCCCTCTAACAGAATTTCCATCTTCGTTTGCAACAATTGTTTTTGGTCATGTGACCCCTTTGACCTATATCAAAACACCACATAAGGTTGTTTCTACAAAGGTGCCACGTATATCCTCCATGGCCTACAGATCCCTGCATTTAAGATAAGGCAAAATGTCACCCAGAGGTTGCTTGATATCAGGGAGCATCCGTTAGCTACTGACCTGCACTACTATGTAGGGCCAATACATAGTAGGTAGCGGAATAGGTTTAAGGCATATGCTTTGCATGTTTGCAAGTTAACTGCCGCTCACCGTCATACTGCTATTAGGGTCTATCGGATTCGTTCCGAGCATAGACTCATCTCGCTTCTATATACCTACTCTGATATATCATACCTATAATATTAAAAATTCAGATATCTACAAAATATTACTATTTACATACATTATTTACATTCTGCTTTTATTACTTTCTTGGATTCGAACCAAGCATAGACTCTTCCCCACTTCGCACCTATGTTTTGTACTGACTCCTACTCGAGTCATACTAATTCCTATAGTATGGGGACATCACTTCTCAAAGCGCCCAAATCTATACATACCTAGGTACTAAAATTTTCTGAATGTTTCACATTTCTTAAAATGTGTGTATCTTCACCACTCAAGGCGAGGCGAGGATATTCTTCCACGCTGCGTTTAACTGAGCGTCAATGTTCAGAAGTGGTTATAGGTTATTATAGGACCAAATAAGTGTGTCCTAACAGTGAGTCAATATTTTGTCTCGAATGGAACGATACGCGACCGACATTAACCGATGAAGTCATCAACGATATGAAAAGTCGATGTTTACACGTTAATCAATGGCATGCCATATCCATGAAAAAAAACGTCATGTGTAAAATATAATTTATTGTGACTTTTTAACTAGCATTTGCTGTACCCATAAACAATTGCGTACTCGGTGAACCTAATACAGTTATCTATAATCCGATCGATTAGGCAATAAAACCCGACAAACTTAACAAATAACACAGTCATTTTAATACTGTTGCGATCTGTGCATGAGCCATCAGTGTACTTTTTATCTTCCGGACTCGAATATCGGCTTGTGTCAAAGTGTTATCGTCCGAATGGAGAATTTTATTTAATCAAACCCAACTCCAGATATGCACCACCGTATAAATATAATTTTATTCACGCAGCACTGCGTTGTTCGATTCGGTCGCTGTTATAGTCCTGATAAAACTTCACTTTGACTTGTCAACTCCTAGCACGAATTATAATTTCAAATTAACCTACGCCAATAGAAACTTTGGTGGTGCACGCTGTTCCTATGTAGTATCAGAATACGGCCGCTGTCAAGTGAAGTACCGTGTATCACGAGTATAACGTTGGTTCGGTCCACGAAAGAAACAAGTGTTGTCAACGGAATGAATTTCTATTTCGATAAAGTGTCTTCCTTCAGTAAGTGGTGACTTTATATAATTCTTTTAAAGTGAGTTGTGTTGCGGTCATAAAAAGTTTGCTGTTTGCTTGATTCAGTCGCAAGGTCATATTTTGCGAATTGTAATTATTGTGGAATTCGGGGTTAAAACCTTGGCAGTCGTAGTCTCTGACGTTCCGTAAAAGAATGGTCCCATGTACCTACATTGTACATGTATGTAGCTTGTATAGTGTGCCGCTGCTGTAGTAGCGTTTGTGCGTCGTCTAGTTAAAAGATTCACTCTTCATAATGATATTCTTTCTGTACTATTTCTGTTCTAGTGATTCCTCGTTATGTCCATGGAGTTTCGACGTCCGATCATTTGGCTTAGTTTCAAGATTATTTCTGAGCTGATGTAACTGGTCACAATGTCTCTTATCGTAGATGAGTTAGGGTTCTTCTTATAACGCGAGTTCTCGGTCAAAATAATGATATGGAGAAATTAATGGTGACATTTCTCGAATATGCGATTTTGCATCTCGTTTTTCTTTTAGAGCCCAAGCTTCGCTTTGTAAAAAATATAACAACTGTTCGTGTATTTTTGCTTACGTCTGGAGAACCGAGATTTAAAATAAAATGTATTTTAAGCACACTTTTTTTATATTATTATGAGTCTTAATCTAGAGTTTAGGTGTTTACAATGAATTTACTTTGAACTCACAACCAAGGAAATGCATGATTAATTATATTCCCTTTTGTTTAGTATTTAACAAATTGTTTTGCTTTATCACAATGGTGTTGTTTGTTTGCCCGTAAAGTCTGTTTGGATAAAATATTTATGTTTATGAGATAACAGTATATCGAAGCTTGACTGAAATCTCTATCGTCGGTAGCCCTACGGACATATCGATCGATAGTTTTTTTTTTCAAGTTATACATTTAGCAACCGGTATTTTTTCATCTACAGCTCAAATTATGTCACAGGTAATTGCGTCTTAATGATTATTGATCGTCTGGGATTTTCAATAAACGAATGCCACGCGATGTTTATATTATATTTAAAACTATCGCTCAGCTCCCGATTGTTTAACTACTAGTTTTTTCTCCCCCGAACACTAAAAATGATAACTTGTAGAATAAATGGGAATTATTTTATAGTCTCCGGAAGTTTACATACAGAGCTTTACAAAAGTACCTATTGTACATATGTAATTTTACTTATAATTTTGTAACATTCGCATTATGAGCGATCTTGATCACTCTCAAGCTGTCATAACATTTGTATTTTGAGGGCGATGTTTCCATATATTATTATGTTTATTACTATTATTATTAAAATAAAATAACATGCACAAAATATATACAAGATAAAAACTTCAAACAAACAATACATCATTAATGCAGCAGCCTCACTAGGTTTCCCTATGTCGAGGCGTGCTGCGAATAATAAAATATATATATAAATGACAAAAAATATGATGAAAAAACAATGAAATAAAAATCATGAGCTTTATAAGATAGATGTGACAATAAAATTTTAAAATATAATGACATACAACATACACATTATAAAATATATAAAAAGGAAATCCCAAGATAATGAAATAAAAATTATCAATATACACACTATAAAACTATAAATATACAAGATATACATTACAAATAAAAGGATATTGTAATAAAAATCATAAAATATATTAACAGACAAGTGAACACACTATAAATGTAAGAGTGAGATCAAAATAAATACTATAATAATAAAATATTCATTAGAAGATAATGAAATAAGCTCTGGTTCTATGTTCGTTTGGTGTAAACGCACGCTTACAAAAACTCTACTCTTCCCAATTTCTCTTTATAGAGACTATTATTTAAGACCCAGCCTATATGTCTATAACTTTTGTTAAAAACATTTTATTTTCTGTTATTGTATTATAATTTTCTGAATTATATTTTTGATTAGCTTTCCCGATAAACGTCTCCTTGTATTTACTATGAACATTGATATCGAATTTGTATGATTTTAAATTATTTTCATATTTAAGCAATATTATCTCTTGTTCTCAATAATTTCCAACTTTTATTTCATTGATTATTATAAATATCTACTTGTTGCATACATGAGATTTTTCGACATGTTGAACATGTTGAGAATTCTCATGATTTAGAGTTTCGGAGACTTAATAATACCGCCTACTTGAGATATTATGTAAAAAATATATATATTAGGTAAAAAAAAAATATATTACGAGACCACAATGAACATATTATAAATAAAAAATAAAAACAACAACAATGTACAAAAATACATAACTGAATAATCATGTAGAATTGTGGTATTGTTTATACATGGTTGTTCGGAGGTTTTTTTTTATTACAGTTAACTGCTTCTGCTAAACTGTTGTTTTTTGTTTTCAGTGGAAGAAATAGATCAGTACCTGACCTATGTGGGAGGACCAGCAGGTGCTCTGGCCCTAACAGGGGTAGCGGCCGCTTCAGCCTTCTATTTGGCCTCAAGACCTTCACCTGAGGAGCCTCTGGTGCCGCTCGACCAACAGAGCTATGTCATGCCCGTAAGTAAACCAATACATTTTTGTAGAAATTGTCAACAAGATGAAACCAATTTGAAATGTCCAAATATGCAAGTTGATTAGATTAACTTCGTGTTTGAAATGGATTGAATATGCTGTCATAAACCCGTTTAGTTTCAACGTTTTCGCCATTTCCCAAGTAACCTGTGGATACTGCAATCAAATATTTTTGATTTCCTGATAATTAAGTTTTTCTGAACCTCCACAGTCCATGTTATCAAAATTAATTGTTTATACACGTATTAGGGTTGGCAACTGTCACTGGTGAAACTAATGGCCGTACTAATAATATGACGATAAAGGATTTTTGTAGTGCATAGGTTTGTCAACCAAAAAAAAATGCAAAGTGAAATACTCGTATACCTGCACTGACATTGATACATTCCACTTTTCGTAGGTTTTTACTTTTAGACCCATCTATTGCCAGAACTCATCTTTGGTTCTGTAGTACTTAACTATCCATTTACCTATTATACTGATTCTGTAGTACTATAGTACTATCCATTTACCTATGTCACGATGATTTGGGGAAAAATAACATGTTGATTTTATCAGTGATTTTAATTGTGTACAAGTTAATGTGAGTTGATTACGAAAATAATTAGTTAATTAACAAGTACCTTCCATTCATGACTTAATTTGTTTAACCTTTGGATCAATCTATTGATAAATCTCAATTCAAAATTTTAGTTAATTAAAAATTACGTCAACACTATTTTAATAACAATGATACCTAATCAATTCCTCCTCCCGATGATTCGATATAATTAGATAGAATATTATCTTTTACCCTTTTTCACTTATCTGAAACCTTGGACCTTGATGGGGAATGTTTAACTGTTTTGAAAAGAGTACCTTCTTGGATTGGCGGCGATCTCCTTGGCAAATCTCTCTCTCTGTCTTGGGTCGTTAGAACACTTCTTAATCCTTAGAACCGTATGGGAGCCCGTACATTCTGTCTATCCATGGCCCTACAACCCATGGTGGTTCTAGGCCTCCTCAAGCAGTCGTTGCCATTCCTCTCTCTCAGCCGGCCTGTGACGCCAGTTTCTTATTCCCAGAAATTGCAGATCTCTACTTACGCAATCGAACCGTCTCAGCCTCGGTCTGCCAACAATCCTTCTTCGAGTCAGTGCGGTGTTGTGTAGTGTATTTTTCCATTCTCTCAATGTGTAATTTGATGAGTTTGCTGATGTAAATGCTGATTTCTGCCCTCCTCCAGCCCCATTCAAATTAAGTTTATTTTTTTGTTACTAAGAACCAAAGATCTATCAACATAAGTTCGTTGTACCCTCAAATCTCGCAATTCACGAATAAATAGTAGAATTAATCACTAACCGTACAAGTTCCTTACAGCTTGCTATGGTTGAATATTATTCCGACAATAAAATCGTTTTCGGTTAGCCGTTATTGTTGAACGGCGATAAAATCCACCGCTTAATTTACTGCAAATTAATAGTTCTGAAACGAGTTCCGAGATAGAGTACGGCGTGTGACCAATGTTGATGCTTCCTAATCGTTAAATTTAAATAGGTCTCCAACAGACTGAGGCAAATCTTCATTTCATCTAGGATGACACTACATTCTAATAGTATACGACCCAAGAAAGATCTATTACATATTTTCGAATTTGAAACGCAAACTTACTTTAACCGTCTGATTTATAAAAAAACGTTAATCGTTAGATTACATATAATTCACCGATCAGTTTTTACTTTATTGTAAAAATATATTTGATCCGCGTTCCTTATGTCGTATGAAGATGACATTTCACACGAAATTTTGTAAACAAACAAAATAGTAGCCCGGCAACGCGACTGCTTACAGCCGAGATGCGCTGTCAGATTTGAATGATTTCGAGTAGGTGCAGAATAGGTGCCAGACCTTATTTTTTAATTTTTTATTTTATACTAGCTGACCCGTCGAACTTCGTATCGAAATAAATAATATGGGTACTATAGGTTTTATGCAACAGAGCTCAAATTCGTTTTTTTTAGTTATTTAACACGAATGACTATTAATTTACTGGCATTAGCAAAACCTGCATACCACGCTGCATTCATTGGGTCTGAGTTTATTTTTACATCAAAAACGTATTACCTATGTTAATATGATGTGGGAAGAGGTCATCATTGCGCAAGATCGAGTGCAATGGAGAGCTCTTATTGCCTCACTTTGTTCCTGAGTGGAGTTCAAAGGGAGTTTTAATTTTGATTGATTTGATGTTAATACCTATGTAGGTTGAGTGTGTTGTTGGCGCTTTGCTGATTGTTTTTGTTTGTTTGTGTTCCTTTCTGTTGTGCACCGTTTGCTCGTGCTCGTCTTTGTGTCTCGTTAATGTAAGGTCTACTTGCACAAAACTACAGTAAATAGTTATTCATTATTATACACCAAATACTCTAATACTCGGAATAAAAACTAATGCGCAGTATAAATACTTAGTATCACCTCAGCACGGGCTTTTGTCTAGTGGGATGATAAATTCCATTATGTTAATCTGAATTTATATTTATGTACATATTAATGTATTATATTAATATATTGGGAAATAAAAAAAAAATAAAAAAATTAAAAAAAAAAAAGAATTTAGGCATGTCATTATATTCGATATTTTAATAGTAATTTTGCTCAGCTAAAATAATATTGATTGATTAATCAAAGTACGATATGGAACATCTCCGTACCGATTCAAAATACGCATTGAGGTATGAATACTATTTTTACCAATCACGCTGATTCCCGAAGGGGGTAGACAGAGAGTATATGGACTTCAATTCTTTCCAATCCAAACTCATTCGCTTCCTCCAAACGCATAACATTCTGCATACATGCTCTTATATTCCTTTTGCTCCTGACTTGGCCCTCCCATATGTCATTCCAGGTCGGCCTCGTTTGCGTGCACCTATTCTTTCAGATTTATATATCCCTTTAGTCATTCTCTCTTCGTTCATTTTCTTTACATGCCCAAACCTTCTTTCTTTAATCACTTTATTCTAGTCACTACACTAACATCCACTCCACATTCCTTTCTTATATTATTATTATCAATTATCACGTTCTCAATAAGTCTCTTTCCGCATAACCTACGCAGTGATTTCATTTCCACAGCATTTATTCCAACTTCCAAATTTTTCGTCCATGTCCAAGTTTTACTCCCATAAATCATGGATGGTATCAGGATTGCATTGTGCATCAACTGTCGATTTCAGAGATATCTTCTTAGAGGTCTAAGTGCACCGCCAACCCTTCTCCCAGCCAATTCCCTTTTTTCAATCTGTTTTTCACACCTTGCATCTCTTCTAAGTAAATTACCTAAATAGACATACTTCCAAGTTCTTGACATTCACTTTCACACAACATTGCGTTCTTAAATCTTCTCTTTCAAAACACTGGAAATAATTAAAAATCTCATTTAATGCAGTATCTGTGATTTTTTTCTAACTTCTATTACAACATGGTGGAAGTGTAGCAATTTTTATTTTCAATAAAGAAACAAATGCTAGGTCATTAGCAAATAATATCCAGCTTTTTATACATATTAACGATGCAGATTATATTTACGTTGTATGTGTGTACTCATCCTCTCTAAAAATCAGCCCATAAACGAAGAATTAATTTTCAAACATACAAAAAAAAATCTACTTGTTCTTCAATATAATCATGTATTCCTTGTGTAAAAATTTATCAAAACTCCTTATAAAATGAACTTCAATTAAGTACAACTCCTTAATAGCAATGTTATATCTACGATTCTATTTGCTGGCGGTTTTAAAAATCTCTGTAAATAAAGAAAGTTTTCAAAACTCCTTACACTTCAATACAGTAATGTATTCCTTGTATTAAAACTTACCAAAACTCCTTATAAAAATTAACTGCAATGAATATTATATGACTTATCCAATCAATCTATTTCATACGATATATTTCACATTCGCATTCTATCAATTGCAACAACAATCAAACCACTGACAGTTCTTTCAAATGTCAATTAATTAAAATTCAAAAGTAGAACAAAATTATATTGTAAAAAGTACTATAAAGATTGCCTACTTAGATTTTTCTTTAATTTTCTAATTATCCACGGAATTTTCATATTTTTTTTGTTCCCATACAACCTTCTCCTGATAAAAGCCTACATAACCAAAAAATAATTAGCGAAATCGGTCCAGCCGTTTAGGTGCGATGCAATGATATCGTGAAATAGCTCTCCATTTTTATAGTGTTCTTAAATTTTCTAATTTTCCATGCATTTTTATTAATTTTTTTCTTCTAAATCAACCATCTCCCGATAAAAGCCTACACGACAAAGAAAGAATTAGCGAAATCCGTCCAGCCGTTTAGGCGTGATGCGATGATATCGGGAAATAAATCTCCATTTTTATAGTGTTCTCAAATTTTCTAATTTTCCACGCATTTTTTTTATTTTTTTCTTCTAAATCAACCTTCTCCCGATAAAAGCCTACACGACAAAGAAAGAATTAGCGAAATCGGTCCAGCCGTTTAGGCGTGATGCGATGATATCGGGAAATAAATCTCCATTTTATAGTGTTCTCAAATTTTCTAATTTTCCACGCATTTTTTTTATTTTTTTCTTCTAAATCAACCTTTTCCCGATTAAAGCCTACACGACAAAGAAAGAATTAGCGAAATCGGTCCAGCCGTTTAGGCGTGATACGATGATATCGGGAAATTAATCTCCATTTTTATAGTTTTCTTAATTTTTCTAATTTCCTATGCATTTTTCTTAATTTTTTTGTTCTAAAAGGACACTCTCCTGATAAAAGCCTACACGACAAAAAAAGAATTAGCGAAATCGGTCCAGCCGTTTAGGCGCCATCCGATGACAACGCGAAATAGCTCTCCATTTTTATATATAAGATTATCAAAATATTGCCAAAATGAACTAATTTATGTTAATATTATTATTTGTACCTACTTTAAAAGTACTCTTTGAATATTTTCTTCAAAACTTCATTATATTTATCATAAATTTAGTTGGTGTATCATAGTTGTAAGACCTCGATGATTACGGGAATGCAATTTTTTTTTTTTTATAAAAATGAATCTGTGCTCAAAGTGAACACAAATACACTCCTTGACTCTTTCACAGTAAGCTACTGAAAGCTTGTGTCGTGAAAGAGGAAGATGGTCGGCATCTGGGATCGAACCACGACGTTCGCAGTACGAAAGCCGGCGTTGTAACCGCTGGGTCACCAACCACTTCAAATTTTTTTATTGTTTTATCATTTGCTTTATTTGTTTAAAAATTATATTATCAAAATGATAAACCAAAACAAAATGGACCAAAATACGAAGGGAGCACCTAATTGGACGGGAAAAAAACTAAAAAACAGTAGGTATATTGATTACAGAAAGCGTTATTGTACACTCGAAACCATTCTCAGTTAACATAAAATCCAACATGGCGGGCTAAAATCTACAGAGATCAGCTCGAAATCAATCGATATGGGTTAAACTACCTCGACGACGCCGACGGCTTGATCGCAAATTTTCTACCGCTGAACTCTTTTTTTCCACTGATCAGAGTTTTTAAATAAAGCAGTAAGAGTTTGGTGGCATGGCCGTTCAGTCATCGACTTCCCTACCCACTAAAGGTCGTGGATCCAATTCCCAGTGCCATCTTCCTCTTTCATGACACAAGCCTTTGTTTAGTTTGAATGATGTCCAAATGTATTTGTAATGTATTTTCTATTCACTTTGGGTGAACTCAGATTCACTCTTGAAAAATCACATAAATCTACTCTCGTGCGAACTTAAGCATCTCGGTGATGCGGGTTCAAAATCTTAATTTGACAACACTTTGAATGTGAGATAGCTTAAAGGAAAATTGTGAGAAAGTGTGATCAGAAGTATGCGAATGGCATTTCGTTGCAAGAAAGAAAAAAATGGAGATCTCCGGTTTAAACCTAATCTTGTGTAAAAACATGACATTTTCGTAACAAATGGTTTCGTTAAAATGTTAACGCATTTTATATAAAGTGACCACACTTATCGAAGACGGCTGAGCCAATTTTGATACCACATTTCCCCACAGACATTGTCCTGTTTTTACTGAGAATATTGAATTCGAATTTTGTATAATGATAAATTAATTTCCTATTAAATCAGTGTAATTCCGACCAATGCATCTGTTTTAAACGATGTTTGCAAGTCACATTCTGACAATCCAACCAGCTGTCCAACGCCAATTGAAATTCAAAATAAGAAAAATTTATATTTTCAAAAACAATAAGAAGGTTAATAACGTTAAATTTCCTTAAATTTTCTAAAGTTCCGCGCAACATTCTTAATTTTTTCATATATTAAAACCTTCTCTTGACAATAGTAAAAGACAGCAAAAGAAGAATTAGCTAAATTGGTCCAATTGTTCAAGCGTCATACGATGACCAAAGGAAAAGGGGCTTCATTTTTATACATGGCGATATTGTAAATTTGTAGTAACATTTACGTTAAAATGTTGGTAGAAGTTATATTGTTAATATAATGTAATCCGCGTGTCTGAGATGTTTGGGATTTGCTAATTCACTCACACGAAACGTTGTTGCACGTATAATATAATTTGAGGAGAATCGAGAGTTGTAGCGTTGATGAAGATTAGGTATAATCCCTGCACTGGTGTTACATCTGGATGAGTGTTTCAGACGACTTGCCAAGTGCGGCCGGTGGCAGCCCCACTGTATTCCACTCGGGAAGTGTCCCTCGACACACAGACAGACCGACCTCTCACTACGGGATTTCATCTCGATACCTCGATCACTTTTCGCCGTGAAAACTCCGACACAGATCGTAGAGTTTATGTTTGTGTTCAAGTAAAGTGGAATTAATATTCTTTACTGTTTGTTTTGGTGAAAACTGGAAGTTCAAGTTGTCGCGCTATACCACTGTTTTATTACCAGTCTTTTAAATAATAATTATCGCGATAAGGCGCCGACCGGGGAGTGAACCGTTACATAATTAATAATCAATGCAGTGTTGTTTGTTGGTGTGTAAATATTAAAGGCGATATTTGATTTTGTGACGTTTCAAGTTCTAAGGATGTGATTGCATAAAATATATTATACGTTGTGGGTGATTTGTGTACCGAAGTTGGATTTAAAAGATTCTGAAAGAATTTTCTTCTTCCAAAAATGCCTTGCTGCGCCTGTTGTAAGTCGGCGCCGGCCGTCAGACCTCCCATAGATGTTAATGTCCAATCGGAAACTCTTAAAGTAAGTTTGCGTGTATTTTCGGCACTAATCAATCTTCCTTGTTTCCATTCTCAAAATAAATAATGGTTGTCATCATATGGTATACATTTGATAAAAATGCACGGCTGACATACTTTCATCCAAAAATGTTCGGAGAAAATTGCTTTTATATGACCAAACGATGAGTTTAATTTAAGTAACATAGGCGTAGGTAATTGAAATTGACCATAGCTATATTACCCATAGCTTTAAATTCATAGGAGAGGAGTGGTCACGGCGACTCTTAATTTCCGTCTGTATGATCCTAGATTTTGTATGTTTTTTTTATCGTATATAATTTACATCTATCGAGTATAATGATCTACAGGTGGCAAAACTATCATTTTTTATAATCGCATTTTATCTTTATATCACACCTATAATTTTATCTGTTATTCCTTAACTGTTGTCACTTATTGCATCTTTTATATCAACGAACTCGATTTCATTCAAATTTTTTAAAAACAGTTTTATCTCCCCAGGGATTTCATTAGTTAGGTTCTGCCTTTTTCGCTTACTTGGTTTTCTAATATTAATAAAGATAATAATGAAATGTCAAGGTTAAATCATCTTTGTCGAAAGCTTATCAATAATTAGACCAGCAATTTTTTAAGTACCCAGGAAAATGTTAATACAAAAATCGATAATAGCATGAAATTATAGACAATCTTTGTTCATAATAACGTTTGTAGCTTCATAATTAATTTAGACAGAAGGGTGTACTCCAACATGCTTTCCTTTTTGGGTTTTGGTGGAAGATATCCTTCGGGATAATTCCGCCTTTGACTCTTTTAAATAGTTGTTTCAAAAAATGTATTTTAGTTTCGCAATAAAGCTTTATTTATTTATTTCCTGCCTTTATTTTGATACCCTTAACCACAATAGAGAATCGAGAACTTTTTTCTGGCATAGTGTTGGACTCGTAGATTTTAACCGTTCTCTATCATCGATTAACCGTCTCCACCCTCCCCCCCTGTTTGGTGTTCTTCAAAATTCTTCGTTCTTTTTTTTCCTGTAACTAAACTTCTTTTTGTTCTTTGCATTTCAGACTAAGGTTTCTCCGCATCATTTTACAACTTAGTATCCAAGTCTCCTATCATCACCGTTAAAATAATATGCTCTTTTGCTTCCTTCTTTTTACAACCTCTCTAACGTGTTTTGAAATTCGATTCTTATGTCCAGGAGATTCAACTTTCTCATCGACCTTCTGGCATCCCATAGATTGTTAAGTAGGTATACCGATGTAACGTTTAATTTCACGAGTAGGTTCTTTACTTTAACGGACAGATATGACAAAATAACAAATTAATTTGATATCTGAAAACTGTTTGGAATTCTGCCATCGTCTTCTGTCACACATTAATCGAGCATAAGTTGACGAAAGTTGGACATCTTGCAGGTGTCGTTAACACCTCTCATTAAGATTGATGTAATTTCGATTCGTTTCCGCGTTTCAGTCTCACCATTTCACGCCCTCGCATCCAAATATTCTCATTCCACTCCGCTATCTTCCACCAAGATGCATGGTACCCGATTATGTAATTTGAATCGCCGTGACCAACTCGTGTCTCCTTGCGAGAAGTTTCTTCTTGTAAACACTCACGCAATTTATGAATGAGTTTAATGGGTGCGTTTTTGAAAAACTGGGCGACGGCCAACTGAGGCAGAGGCCGGAAAATGGTCGACTCGAACCGCTGTTCATAATAATTATTACTGTTATTCTTATAATAACTTGTAACTGTAAGATATGTTGTTTTGTATAGTTAAAGAGTTAACAAGAATAGTAGCAAAGGAAGGTTTTATTTAGAATCATTTGTTTTTTTTTAACCTTTTACGAACTTGAGAGCTCTTGTTGCTTGTTGCCTCCCTATGCTCCTGAGTGGAGTTCAAAGGGAGTTTTGATTTGATTGATTGATTTACAAACTTATTTGTAAATCAATCAATCTTTGTATAAATCAAGTATGTATTACTTATTTTGCATGTTTATGGATAATGCAGGAATGACTTGTTTTTACTTTTGTATTTTGCCCTTCTAATACCAGTGTATTTATTACTGGAGGGTGAGGGAGGAGAATAAATAATAATAAAATAATAAAATTTGTGATTTTTTGCTAGTGATTGAAACTGATTTCGTTTGAATTCAATTCAATGCGGTCCAGATTTTACGTGGGTGACTAAATCCAGGCGGTTTCATAGAAATACAGGGCAGACCATGTCCTATCGTGCCCGATGCTTCCTCCCATCTAGCTCTCCACGCATTCGTAACGTGACATGAACATCTGACAATCGAGCTTGCTCGTTCTAATTTTATTAAAATATGGTAAATGGATATTGATTGTAATTTTTAACTCGAAGATGTGATGACCATACGATACATAAATAAATATGAATTCGATGCCGTAAATTTAAATACCTACCTACATAATTTTTGTCTAGAAGCTCGTTGTTTGGTGAAACTGTAAAATAAGTAAAATAAAAGTTAACACAACTAATGGTTTATAAGTAAAAATTAACATTTATTTGTTTATTTATTTATTTCAAGTAAAATTCATCACTCACCATAACAGATTTCTCCTTTGCGATGAATATCAAATCTATGAAATTAACAATACGGGTTTTTTTTTTTGAAAAATGAATCTGTGCTCACTCAAAGTGAACACAAATACACTCCTTGACTCTTTCACAGTAAGCTACTGAAAGATTTAAGGATAGGTACTTATATTTATAAAAGTTGAGCTGATAGAGAAAAACCTGTTTCGTTTTTAGATTTAGCGTTCAAAAATTGGGTGATTTCGGGCCTACTATGTATAGTTACAATGAAAAAATATCTTTTGTAAGCCATATAGCCATGGCAGGATTTGCGTTTGAGCTACATTGAGATCAGAATTAGAGATCGATGTTTAGTTTGGAACCTTCGACACCTATATAGATAACAACTGAGCTAAACCTTTCGGCTAGGAGTTGGTGCCTTGCGTATCCTAGCACTCGTACAAGCTGAATCGACAAGAAAGAATTACTGGGTTCTCTGTTACAGCATTGTCTTGTCGTCTGCTGTCCACCGATTGTTTCAGTGTATTGGAAAAGTTATGAGCGGATCTGAAGATAGCCTTCTTTCGCATTTACATCATATTCCATACGATCCAGAGTGTCCAGGGACATAGACATAAATTATTTTTCTTGCTTAGCCACAGATTGCCAAATTAACGTTCTTTGTCCAGCATGTGTCGAAACACCAAGTATAATTGTTCAATATTTTTCCCTCCCGAAGCACGAGTATATACTCATTTTCGGGAGGTATCTTGTTTAGGTATATATATTTGTATATTTTATCAATAAAGGCTTTGTATTATTATTATATAAGCCCTGGGTCGCAGATTATTTTGCTAACGTATCTTAATGTTGAAAACGAGTCGCAGTGGCGTAAATATAACATACATTTGTTTTGATTATTTTCCCGCTAAATGAATAAAGCTTGTGAGTGATTGTGTAGCTTGTTACTTCTTAGGTCAAGCCCTGCAATGTGGTTCTGTGTTGTTGAATTGTAACGAAAGAGTATATCCGTGATTTGCAGAATTGTATACGTAATATTTGTAACGAAATTGAAGCAAAATTAAAAAAAAAACAATTTATATCTGTATTTTTTTATAGTTTGTATTGCCAAATTAAACTACTAAGAAAACGAAAATGTACCTGTTTTTTTGTCTAAGCGTAGAAGCACACACTGGGTATCAAATGTTCAGAACCTCATCAAAGGTTTTTTCGAGGCACATGACTTGTTTGACACGCACTTGTCTCTCCTTCTAGCAGTAGTGACACTCGCACGCACAAAGGGTGACGTAACTAGCATATACATTAAAAACGTAGGTAATGTGTGCATCATGTTTCTTTTAATTTGACCGCATTGGTTTGAAGTTGCCTCATCAGTAGATCTGTCACTCTTATCGGAACTTTTTAATATTATTTGTGGTTATCGCATCGATCATGCCAAATAATCGTGTATCTATCACTTTCAGTTCCTGAAAGATTTTTTGATTCGTACAGGTCGTATTGTTATTTTTCTCAAGACGATTTCTTAAACATTTAGATCGGGACCACCGTCTAGCCCTAGACAGTAGTTGATATCGCGGCAGTCAGCCTGGATTAAAGTTGCGAAACTGTTTCTAATGCAAACACTTAGTCCGTCGTTAGTGTTGATTCCAAGCCAAGTGGCATTATAGTACCACCTCGACGATGTAATAATTGTTCTTATAAAATTACTGTAATCTGTTTTAACTACTTACCGTTGACGTTCGTTTTCCGAACAAACACTCTCTGTTTCAGCTTAATATTTATTACTGCGCTAAAAGCATTCCTCCGTGAGCCACTCGCATTAAATAACTCTGTAACTTTTCCATCTTTTACCTAAATTTCATGATACTTAAATTTTTATTTGGTCCAGTTAAATGAAATTAAACAGAATCTGTTTCTGCAACATGATGCAACGCTTGATACATAATATGTTCGTTTTTCCACTATCAACAATGTTGACTCACAATTTGCCAAATGTCTATATCATTTTGAGCTTTTCCGAGATACACAATTCCTTCAATCATTCATTCATATCTTACCGTAGTTTGCAGTTTTATTACTGTAATATTTTTACAGAACATAATATACCTACTTCACAAGTCGTTGTTTCACATTAATTTGGATTTTTGTGTAAATTTTATTGATCGTTAAATTAGGCTTAGACTGTACTCACATGAATTATTTTTTGTGAATAAAAACATGTTAGACAAACGTTACATATATTAAAAATGGCTATCATATGGATAGATTTTGTGATGTGGGTGATTTTTAGAGTATCTAACTTATTGATCTTCTATGATGGAATCCTATTCGGATGTTCCAAATCACACGATGCAAAACGTAAAAGGCATAAAAATTTATTTCTCCAGACTCTTATGGCTTATCCGCTTTTGTAAGTAGATAATATATTGCACATAGTTAATTTATAGCAACGGTCTGCGGATCGGGCAATCGGTCTTAGTTAATGTGTTAATTTTTCTTAACTCTGATGCATTTATTTCTGTTATATTTTTAATAATTCGTTGGCATAATATTTTAATGGCGTAGATTTGTGTAAATTCTGTTTCTTAAACGTATCGGATTAGACGGGATTACCTATTCTTTCTTGGTATCTTGTATTATTCAAATCGTCGCGAAGGATTATGCGAAGTAATCTCAACGACTCTTTTCTTTGAGTCTCATGTTATCTGTAATGCTTATTTAACTTTATTCCATGTAATATAAGTACCATTGAGCCTGCTTAGTGAATGTGCACTTTAGTGTTATGGATTTTAGTGAGATTAAGAATCGGCTCTGCAATGAACTGACAATAAACTGTAAGATTTGAATTCCTTTACATATTGAAGGAATATATTTGGCTGTAAGATAGCAGAAATAGCTGGTTCTATTTGTTCAATTTTTGCTACATACTTGTAACGTGTCAGAAGACTTATCCACTCTGCTTCAATATTCAGCAGCTGCAACAGCATTTGCATTACTCATTGTAACAGTTATTTTTCACCCTAAGAATTTAGTAGCAGTGTGTGTTAATTAGGGAACACATCTATGCGTCGACATGATAGACAGCGCCCCGGGCGGCGATAATAAGTATTACGCATGACGTATTGAGACGATATATTGCGGGTGATCAGCGAAACGGGGGGAAACGATTAGACAGCGAGACGAGAATGTAATTCTTTTTATTTTGTTATTTTATATCACCGTTTAGTTTTAGTGAAACAAGTTATCGTGTGATAAATTATCAATAGTTTTCTAACAAAATGTGTTGAGTGCCCGTATTAATTGGCAGAATACGGGTCGCTGGATTGGGTTGAGAAAACCTGATTAGATGAGATTATAGAATCGCTGGATTGGGTTGAGAATACCTGATGAGTTGAGATTATAAAATCGCTGGATTGGGTTGAGAAAACTTGATTAGTTGGGATTATAAAATCGCTGGATTGGGTTGAGAAAACTTGATTAGTTGAGATTATAAAATTGCTGGATCGGGATAAATAGGCCTGATAATATGGATATATAGACGCTGGGTTGGGACAGTAAATCCCTGAGGGTAGCGTATGGAGAGTATCTCTCTCTAGCAATCTACGAAGGGGTCGTCATGTATAGTTATGATGAGGCAAATTACTCTGGAGTGAATCTAGGGCTGCTCAAGGTGTAAGATTGAGGCGTCAACGGATCTGATGGCCAATAAACTTGGAAAGTGGTGGTTCCTTCTTGGGATGCGGGAATCGTAATTTCGAGATTTGAAAATCTACCGTGAAACTGAATCTGATGAGCATAGTGTCAAGTCAGGATTACTTTAGCTAAGTAAAAGTTTTTTTTTTTGTTGCATTGCGTTTGGTGACCATACGAATCTTTGTAGATTTTTTTGATGAAGCTGTAAATACGCTTGTTACAATTTTCCTAGATATAATATATATTCTTTTGGTACCTAAGGTTGTACGATTGTATTGCAGAATTTGAGATTCCGATTGTATTAAAAGGTTAAGAAAGAAATTGAAGTTATCTTCAATTTTGGTAGACGTAATTTGATTTAATATTTGAGAAATTTTTACCAGTCTATATGATGGCATATGATAGAAAGTACAATTATTTTGTATTGATGTAAAGTTTTATTAAATTAATTATCGACTAGATTATTTTTAAAATAAGTGTAAGATGATGATAATATTTATAGAATCTGGAAGGGTTTTTCTTTTGAAATTGAACACATTTATTTTATTTTTTTGAGATTTGTTCGTTTTGGTCTTTAAATAAAATAAGATCCATTTTGTTATAATATACATCTTTCATTTGAACATATGTTGTGTTGTCTAATTGCCCTCTAAAGGAAATGGTATTTGGTAGGCTTGCATCGTAACCTACGCTTGGGAAAAGAGTCAAAAATGAACATGCTTGATTGATGAGATTTTATTTTAGTAGCCGGGCATCACATAATGAAGGTATTTTGAATAAGTTAATATTTTTGGAATCTTCTTGGAGATTTATTGTGGATGAGACCACACTCGACTAAGCCTCTTTCCAGATGGTCAACCACGACGAGCGGTTTGAAGGAGGACCTCAGTCCTAATTCAAGCAGCTCATTTGCGTGCAGGATTTTTCTCGGGTACTGGAGACTATGAGGGGTCTCTGGTCCTCGAGAGAAAAAGTGTTACATCATATATAAATCTTCTGTATCACACCTCACAGTCATATCTCGGCAAACGGTCAGGTGTTCGTCACTTCGAGTCTCACCGCAGCTACAGGAGACATCCTCTTCCACGCTAAAACCCCACCTGTGCGTGTTTTTCTTGCACCAAGACACTTGACACCCACTCGTAACCTATTGAGTGCTCCAACGGGGGTAACTACACTGCCTCAAAACTGAACGGATTTTAAATAAAGTTATTTGGATGTGTTTATTCAAGGATAGTTAGAAATCAAACTCTAAACTTCTAGATGCTCTATTTTTATTTTAATCAATATCGTATATCGAAAAATTTAAAAGCATCTCCTCTGAAGGGGCAAGTGAAAATAGCTTTTGTCACATTTTCGTTTTTTCGTAATCCAAGTAAATTATGATTTAGGTATATTAACTTAATAAATACATAGTAATTATTGGTTCCGAGGCGGGACGCAGTTCAACGGGTAAGCTAGTGTATTTTGAGGAGTTATGGCCATGGGTAGGTTTTGAGATGAAATTAGTATAGTTTGGACAAATTTAATATGCTCCCCTCTTTTATTTTCATATGCGAGGAATGTTGTTTATGTTTTTATTTTGTACGTAACGTAAATTATTTCGTATTTTTTCTCAAGACCATGTTTTGTGATATTAACACCTACCTCTGATATTATTTACTTATATCTGTCTCTTTATATCTCTGACGATAAGTTTTAACTGTCAAACAATTTGAGAGTTCAGTTAAATAATAAGCCGCTACATCTGTTTTAGATTAATCACCCGGGATGGTTCAACGGTAACGGAATTATCTGCCTTTAGATTTGACGCCCCTGCGCCGCTTCCACAAATAGCGTCCTTCGGTTTTCATCAGATTTTTAGGTGTCATCTGAATTTCACGCCGATCTATTTATAAGAAGTAAACGCGCGACCATTTTACTGAAATAAATTAGCGCGTGAGTCGAAACATTCGAAGGTCACGCGACCGAGAAATCGATAGTCTTTTCCCATCACACGCATGCCATCATTATTGTTATCTATTTTCCCGATAAAATGACTTATTCTTACTGTAAAATATAGGTACGAAAGTATATTATTTGTGTTCTCTTTCGGTGAGTTCAGATTCAGATTAACGTGGGCAATAGCATATGTAGGCTCAACTGGGGTAAAGGGATGTAGGCCAAGGATTAGGGACAGGAATAAGAGACATGGAATGAAAAAGAGGGAAGAGGAAGTTATTTCTCTGACCTCAGGTTTATCCTTACATTTGCCGTAACACAGGGAAAGTGAGTTGCTTAGGTTAATGTTACTAAAAAAATGAATAGAAAATACCTGTAGATTTTGATGCAAATATGACTTTTGTACATGGGTAATCTTTTGTTATTTTTAATCAATATTTTCCTCGTCAAAAAGTGTGAGCAATTGTGAGAAGGTGGGTGAAACAAAATATTTCTTAAAGCTATCTGGGTTTCGGGCTGAGAGGTAACTGTCGCGATCAAATCTTTGCTTTGACATACAAAAATATTGATTGTATGGTTGGAAATGTATCGGACCGATCCTACAAACCTAGAAAGACGTTGTGTAATATAACCAGATAAGTGATAAAGCACTGATTTCCTGAAATAGCGACACCGTCATGTAGCGTTCGTAATATGCGGTACTTTATCCACTTTGAACGTTATCAATGTAAATCAAATTCCTGGAGAGCGGTAATTGATACCATAATAATTGTTGAGTGTTTGTTTACCTTGCGACCATAATATTTTGTCAATCCAAGAAGTCAAATTTTGAGCCAAATATTTATTTTTAAATGTTATAAATGGTAGATACATTGTTGCTGGCGAAGCCAACATGTGGCTTTCTTAGTTTTTAATTGAATCATTCATAATCGTGGGCGTGAGGACTGTCCAATGGATGACAAGATTGACATATTACACGGTCTACCGTCAGATGTGTCGCTGCATCGCCACGTAGTCCAGCGTGCCAGCGATCGGTGGCCGGTGCATCTCATAGCGTCGGAGGGATCTTTCTATTTATACCACAGCATTATGTTAATTACCTGTATATTTTGGTCTCTTTCTTATCAAACAGAGGGAGAGTTCATTGTTATTTTGGATCCTACGTCACGTGTTTCTGCTTAAGCTCTCGCACACATACACCCACGCACGCACCATTTCTATTTCGCATATAATTATGTTATGTATTATTCGGAATATACTAAGAAGACACGTCCCATCCGCTTCGAATCGGAAAAGCTTACTATATGAACATACACGTGAATGTATCACAATATTTTCTTCCCTTCATAAACAGAAAATTCAATCCAAACTTTATATCACAAATCTGCTTGCCCTTCTATGGGGAGATATAAAATGTATTTGTATTACTTTAGCCTCAATCATGTCATCATCTAGTTTTGTTTTGTCCTTCTTAAAAACCTTGCAATCGATTCGTATAAATCTTCACTTATCGTGAGCTCTGGCAAAATTAACACAAATAAGTGGTGGGTGTGGGTACCTGGCTTTCAGTTACCTTTCGTTTATATTGAAGGTCGCGGGTTCGATCCCTAGTGCCGACACAAGCTTTTTTTACTATGAAAGATGTCAAGCTTGGATTCGTGTTCTCTTTAGGTGAATCCAGATTCATTAAAAAAACTGCTATTATCACGTCTTGGGGACAAATTGTGAAGTGGTTGGTGACCCAGCGGTTACAACGCCGGCTTTCGTACTGCGGACGTCGTGGTTTGCTCCCAGGTGCCGACCATCTTCCTCTTTCACGACACAAGCTTTCACTAGCTTACTGTGAAAGAGTCAAGAAGTGTATTTGTGTTCACTTTGAGTGAGCACAGATTCATTTTTATATAAAAAAAAATATATATTTTTCCCTTCAATAAGTGACAATGTTTTTCCTCATAATGTGATTACTTTTATTTTTATTGATCCCTTTGATGAACAGCGTAATTTTTAACAATGTTTCATTAAATTAATAAACATTATTGTTATCAGGCCTATGTAGCCTATTTGGGCAACATTGTTATTCTGTATTCAAGTATCGTGTAATAAATAATTAAAGGAATAAATAAATAAAATTTATAAAAAAAAATCTAACGGATGTTAAGTTAAGTTAATGTTAAGTTAAGTTAATCTTGGCACCCAACATGCGCTCAAAACACCCGCATAGCAGGATTCGAGAGCAAGTGCCTCAGAAGAAAGCTGGGCATACGTTGGAATGACTTTGTGCCGAACACAGTTGTCAGGGACCTAACAGGTCAACCACTGGTCACTACCACTGTAAGATTCCGCCGACTGACCTGGCTGGGTCACGTACTCAGGAAGCCTACAGAGGACATAACCCGTCTTAGTCTCAACTACCATCCAGAAGGCAATCGAAGACGCGGTAGGCCCCTCCAAACAATTAAAAGGCTCTACGAAGCTGACCTTCAGGCCGTTGGTGTTGACTGGGATGCGACTGCTGAAATCGCAGGGGACAGGACCGCATGGCGAGGACTTGTGGAGTCCATATGCTCCAACTAGGGAGCGGACATGGATGAAGAAGAAAGATGTTAAGATTTTGTTTGACGGGAAAAAATGTTGGAAAAGAAAAACCAAATAATAATATAATCCAATCATCCCATACCGCCCTGTTTGATCTTTCACGACTGTGTTAACACGAATTCTCCTGCATTATTTGCTTTTACGGCTCTTTCTTGAGCTTTTTGCATTCAAACCCATTGCGTTATGGATCCATCCATTAATAATTATGTATGCAGCAGCTGACACGCACAATGACACATTACCACTTTTATGTATAGTTTCCTGGCTAGTTAAACCTTTCCAATAGAGTAGATAATACACGACGTAGACGGAAGAAGCCAATGAAATTCTCATAGGTCCGGCGAAGCGGACGTCGTACAACCATGAGAACTAATCAGTTAATAATATTCTAGATTAATAATGATTTCTCTAACAAGATTTTAATCATTTTACGACGGTTTTAACTTAACTCGTTAGTTTGGAAGTTAGCGAAGATGTCGTGTGATTGTGTGGTCCGTCATACATTGTGTTCACATTCTCCAAGAACTAGTCACACGGTTGTTGTATTTTGGCAACGATTCAATCATATTATGATAATAATTTTTGAAACATTTTCTGATTAATAATTCGTATTTGAAATTAAAATATTATGTTTTATTATGTCACCCCGTGGAACCGTTTTAATTCTAGAGTATTTCTGTCGATTTTTTCGCCACAATATATACCTATGCATATATTACTTGATTGTTGCTGAAATGATTTTGATGTTTTTTCTTTTTGAACTTGATTGGCCACGCTTTCTTTGTAAAAGTTCTCACACCGCAATAATTGTTTCATCCTACGTAATAGAATCTCAAAACTTTTGGTTACGAAAGCTTACGCCTTTGTCCTGAAAACGAAATATCGTATTTGAAATTTTTTTACAGTTATTCCAGAGCATCCTGTAAGAGGCAGGAAATCGAAAAATCAGATCGGGACCGTGAAGTTGACCACCTCACGTCCTTAAACCTCGACTGGTCAAAAAAGGCACAATGAGCCTCGGACGCCTTCGAGCGCAATGGAGAGCTCTTGATGCCTCCCTATGCTCCTGAGTGGGGCTTAGGCCTCCCGCATTTTGGGTTGGTTTGGGGGTTATCCGCGGCGGGCTTGATTTGTGTGGGGCCGGCTTTTCGGCTTGATTACTTCGATCGAGCTAGGGAGTCGGCTTTGTGTGGGTCGGGTTTGCTGAGGATTGGTCTCCTCCGGGCTGGCTTGCGGTGTGCGGGGCGCCATAAAGGGAGTATGTATGTATGTATTCCAGTTTTAGGTATTTAATAACAAAATAAGTATATTGTCATCTTACTTGACGTTTTCAAGTCGTCTTTAAAATCAGTCACTCTCTTTGTAAAATAATTTTGTCAAATTCATGTCGTGCACTCTGCAAATCGTCGTTTCTTCAACGATTGAGGCTTCGGTCTCTCTTCGCATTTCCATAAAATTACTCTATTTTTCTATTGATTTAATCCGAACAATCAAAGACGTGCATTTTCAAGGTCAGTTAGGCGTTTTAAATACCCCACAATGTACCTTTTCATATTATATTATCATCAAATTTCACGCTAGACATTGCACAGGCGTTTGACTCGTAGTGTAGGTAGAGTATGACAGTTTTTTTTAGAGTAGCGAATATCTAAGTCAGCTTATGTTTGAGTCAAGAGTTAGATCAGTTTGGCTCGACTATTCACCTGATTTTTCGTTTCGACTTCAAATCAGGACTATGGGTCTAGGAAAATTCATCGCGAACAATTCATCAATCTATATTGTAAATTGTCAAATTGTTTAAGACCTAAAAATAAGGTAAAGCTTCAGTTTAGTCACTCCTATAAATTAAAGATGGCGGCGATTTTGACATACGCTGGAGTATTACCGAGGTGTCCAAAAATGTATGGGGGGGGGGGGGTCCCACCCCCCAAACCTCCCTTTTTAACTACGTTACAACCTTAACCTAACCTATTCAAATCGTATATAAAATTACCTCGAAATCGTTAGGAGTGACTAAATTGAAGTTTTACCAAAAATAATTACAGAGTTATATACAAAGACCCAGAACCCGGAATCGAATTGCATTCTAAATATATTCATAAAAGTACTCGCGATGAATTTACCGGCTACCCAGGCCCAGGACTATAGAACCTTTTCTAATGTGCGAGGTGTCTAAGCATTTTCCATTGCTCTTTGAAATACATCTTCTCAACAATGTCATCAGACGAGACGATTTCTTGTTTTCATTTTTCAATTATAGTTGGTATATCTTCCAACATCAGTGGTCAGTAGCCTAGCGGTTTAGTCGCCGACTTTCGTAGCAGAGGTCGTAGGTTCGATCTTGAGTGCCGACCATCTTCCTGTTTCACAACACAAGTTTAGATGAACCTAGCTTCATTTTCAACAGAATATGCCAACCTGTCATTTTTTAACAATTCTTAAAACCCTTCAAGACAGCAAATTTAAGCGTCAACAAATCTTGCAAGTAAATCTCGGGTCAGTTAGTAATGCCAAAGCTCGCATACTGCCTAGGGTACTTATTTGTGTGTATAAAATGATGCCATTACTATGTGTCTCGCTCTCGTGTTCATTCCCAACTCAGGCGGAAATCTGACTTTTAAATTGAATTATGCGGCCGATACAAGTTTGTGTAAAAACTCTGAATATTGGATTATACAATAGCCATTATGCAGAGATAAACGAAACCAAGGTCTAGGGGATAGAACACAAGGTCGTCTCTAGAAACTAATGATGTCCACAATAAAAATAGAAACTAATATTTTATCTGTGTTTATTTTGTAGGAAACGTTGTTGTGTAGGTACATATTTCTTAAGCCGATTCTTGATGACAATAATATTGTGTAGCTTATTTTTAATACCTACTTATAATTCTTTTTTGTACTCAATCTGTTTTCTAAACACTCGTTTTAGTTTTGCGCGTTAATCTGTTTAAGGGATAAACATTAATTTTCCCATGGTGTAAGGTATTAAAATTAAATTGTTGGTTGTATTCGAATTAGGTATTACTGAATTAGATTTTGATCCAAAAGACTCTCTCAGTTGTATTTACGACCAACTTTCCAGACAGACGTCCGGTGGTAATAGCTAGCATATCATTGAATTCGAATTTGTATACATAAGTGTATAATGGTAAATTATTTACCAATTTATTCCGACCGATGCATCTGTTTTAAACCATATATTTTCAATCCGCATACTGTCAATTGCACCAACTATCAAACGCCAATATGATTTCAGAATTACAATAAAATTATATTGTGGAAAGCGCTATGATGGTTACCTACTTGAAGTTTGCTTAAATTTTCGAATGTTTCTCGCAGCTTTATCATTTTTTTCTTTCATTAGAACTTTCTTCTAACAATATAGCAAACACGAGAAAAAAAAGAATGAGCGAAATTGGTCCAGCAGCGTGGTACGATGACCACAGAAAATAGGGCTCCATTTTAATACTTGGAGATTACAGTATTCGAAATACACTTTTTCCAAATTCAAATTTTAACAGATTACTGAACAAATAAAGATCTTTACAATGAAAAGTAAAAAAGAAAATCCAAAATTAACCTGAAGCATAAAAACAATAATTATTATTGTTTTCCCATAAAACTAAACTACCGGGATCGATTATAATAATTTATTGTCCCGTTTAATGTTTGCTTTAGACTTACAACTTTTTTGATGTAGATAAAGTTTTATTGGAGCGAGATAAACGGTATGGCAGTTCCTACCATTAAATTTTTATTTTTATATAAAATAATATACAGGGTGTCCCAAAAAGTATGGACATTTGCCCAATATTTTCAACCCGTTTTTAAGTATGATCCCGTACGAATAGGAAAATGAAAATTTACAGGGTAGATACTAAATAAAACAAGGAAGTTTTTGAAAAATGTTTGGGGAATTTTTTTTATGTGAACTTCTATTTTTAAATCGCCCTCAAACATTTTGGTCAATTTTCTGATTTGACTATTTTTGAGATACATTTTTTTTTAGCTATGGTATCAAATTCGATAAAACAAATTATTATATCTAAAACGTACACTATTCAACAATTTTGAAAAAATCAATGAAGGGTGTATCTCAATAAATAGCGTCTCTGTGACCAATTATGTCGTGACAGTCGGAGTTTTTCGAAAAAATTCGAAAAAAAAATAATAATTCGAAAACGACAAGAAATCGTAGAACATACATTGAGGTTTTTGGATAGCCCTAGGGGTCCTCTATCCCTGGTTTACCGATTATCCATACTTTTTGGGACACCTGTATGTTCAAAACAATTCATCATATTATTATTTGTCTTATTTTGACACCTCACAAGATACAAATTTAAAAATTATTTCATATTATCCATCTTACAGAGGACAAATTATGACTCACGTCTAAATTTAAGCGCATGTAAAGTTAAACTTAAGCATTTTATTTATATTTTCACCATTAATAAAATTGTATGACACCAACGGGGAATTGTTCAGAATTTCATTAATGTATTTTGTCAAAATTTTTGCATAAGTCTAATTTTGCCTGCACTTGCTTTTACACTTGCCCAATATTTTGTGTCAATATGAAGAATTTTACTTGAATATACTAATATTAAAAGTGCTCGTCCCAGCATCTTTTAATGTTGTGTTGTCGGAATCTTTGCTGATGATGTGATCTGTCGCACGTGATTTCGATAATAAATCTCATGACGTGTGCATTTTGTCATTGGTCGGTTATGCTGAAGGCACATTAGTGACTTATTATTTTCACATTAACCAGACATGCGTTGGACCCTGTCCAATTTTCTCCATATCTCGGCATAATATTGTCGTCGGTAGAGAGATGCAATGTGGAATATTTGGGCATAAAGCTCCCTCTCTCTAGTGAGAACGTCATGTTATTTCAAATATTATACTTTCATGGTGATCATGCGAAGGACCAACTACCTGATCCAAGTGGTCGAAATAATTTAGGCACTTCATTCAATATGTACAGCCAACTTTTACACTATTCCTTTGTTGTTTCCTGTGTTGTATTTTGTATTGCTGTTGTATTTTGAACATTGACTGCAATCATTTTACTTTTTAATGCAACAACTGCTTATTCGTATTTGGGGGAATAACATTTTATATTTGGTTGTAAATCCTCAAAGACAAGGAAGATCCTCTCATACCATGTTCCATTCCTTCAAGGCGGAGCTGAGGGAGAAGGTCATCGAAACTGAGTGAGATCGAGCGCAGTGAAGAGTTCTAGTTGCCCCTCCATGCTCCTTGAGGGGTCAAAAAGGGACTGGGGTTAATTGAATTGTTGTAAATTCTCAATTAATTTCCACGATATATTGTCAAAATGTGGTTTATCCATTTTGAAATTACTTATTGTAGACACATATAGTTTGAAAAAAGATAGATACTTAAAGTGAAATTACAAAATCTTTATTGTTTATTTTTTTATTACAGGGAGCTGAAATGATCAGAGTCTCCAAATTCTACAAAGAGGCCAAAAATGGAAAATTCGTCTCATGTTTCAACGAAGACACCAAGACATTATTCCAGACATTTAGAAGAGGTGCCAAAGAATCAAGTAAGTTTCTTATGGCATTTTTTTTTCCAGAATGATATTTTTTTCTTTAGACAAAGACTATTAAAAAGTGGACAAGCTAGACGGCTAGTTAAATAGAGAGGTAGAAAGAAAAAATAAATATGTAACAACTAATGACTCTAAAAATTCATTACTGATGTTTGATTTTTAAATGGAACAAACCAACGGGCTTACGACCGTCTTCTTCTATTATTTCGAAGGATGGCTTAGTGTGATCACTTTACGTTAACAACGTTCGCCATTAGGTGGTAATGTTTAAGTCTCCGAAACTCTTAATCATGAGAATTCTCAACATGTTCAACATGTCATAAAATCCCATGTATACAACAAGTAGATATTCAATAATATAATTAATGAGATATAGAGAGAAAAGTTGGAAATTATTGAGAACAAGAGAGCAACCAAATTTAAAGACTGCGATAGCTGCCATGTATTTGGCGAAGAAAGAGAAAACCTCAAGTTACAAACTTTTTGTATTTCAGATAATGGCCCCTGCTTAGGATGGAGGGAGGGACCTAATAAACCTTACACCTGGGCAAACTACAATGAAACCCTGTTGCGAGCTAAGAACTTTGGCTCTGGCCTCGTTGCCCATGGCTTAGTTCCTGGACCAAATACATTTGTAGGTTGGTACATCGAGTGTTGTCATAAAAGCTTATATGCTAATGTTGGAACTTTGTGTAACATTTTATGTCCCTTTTTGCAGGAATATATTCACAGAATTGTCCGGAATGGATCTTAACAGAACAAGCTTTATATTGTTACTCTATGGTTTTAATACCCCTCTATGATACCCTGGGACCAGATGCGTGCTCCTTTATTATAACACAAGGTTACTTATAATCTAATATTAATCAAATTGAAATGTATAGTTTACAGTTATGTTTAACTATTTTTATTTTGTGTGTTTTCAGCGGACATTGCTATCGTAGTGTGTGAAAATGATAAAAAAGCCAATTTATTATTAGATAAGTCACCCAAAAGTCTCAGGAAATTGATTGTTATACACGATGTGAGGGCGGCGACCCTTCAAAGAGCTAAAAACCGTGGAGTGGAAATTATAAGCTTTTCCGACGTGGAACATCTTGGTGCTCAAAAGGACTACCCACTGATGGTGAGGCTATTTCCATAAATATCAAAAGTTTTTGGTTAGTTGCGTGTAGCTATTTGATAACCTTCCATTTTTTTTAGCCTCCGAAACCCCACGATCTCTGTACGGTGTGTTATACAAGTGGAACTACAGGAAATCCAAAGGGCGTCATGTTAACTCATGAAAATGTTGTCTCGAGTCTGTGCGGTGTCATGATGCAGTTGGGAGTACATAAACCTAACAAGGAGGACGTCATGATATCTTTTCTACCTCTAGCCCACATGCTCGAGAGATGCTGTGAAGTAAGAATCTGATGGTAAATTCATACAAACTTTGTTGGTAAATTCATATACTAATGTTTTTATTTTTGCGTTTTTTTAGAATGCAGTTTACATGGTCGGAGGAGCCGTTGGTTTCTTCAGCGGGGATATCAGGAGTCTGTCCGAGGACATGAAAGCAATCCGTCCAACCATATTCCCCACTGTTCCACGTTTGCTCAATCGTTTATTTGACAGGGCTCAGTCTGAAATTTCCAATTCTTGTATCAAGAAAATGTTATTCAACATGGCCTTGTCCGCTAAAGAATCTGAACTAAAAAGGTAACTGACTCAAACGGGACTTTGTATTGATGAAATTGTTATACCTTGTTTCAATTTGTTATTTTCGTTTTTTTTTTTAAATTTTTTTAGAGGAATCATTCGTAATAACTCAATGTGGGACAGACTGGTATTCCGTAAGATCCAGGAAGGCATGGGTGGGCGTCTGCGTCTTATGGTGGTTGGCAGTGCTCCTTTAGCTGGAAATGTTTTGACTTTTGCCAGATGCGCTCTTGGTTGTTTAGTAAGTATGATGCTACAAATTTCAATTAAAGTGAATGGTTTCAGCTGTTGACTGTACTGATAGATTGTGATTGGATGGACCATTTTGAAAAAATTGATGTCTTTTGTCCTGAGTCGCAGCCTCATGATTCTGCTTGTGTCCATTTCATTATCTGATACTCTTCCTACTCCAACCTACTAAGCTTCACATTATTTCTTATTCTCCCACAATATGTCTGAGATTTGTTTATTTTAAATGTTTTAGATTGTTGAGGGGTATGGCCAGACCGAATGCACAGCCCCAGTGTCATTAACCGTGCAAGGTGACCATGTACCCGAGCACGTGGGACCTCCAGTTGCCTGCAATCAAATTAAGGTAAATTATTTCTATTTGTAATTAATTTTTATTAAACTCTTTTATATTAGACCTTTGGTAAATTTATCTTTATAAAATTTCAGCTCGTGGACGTTCCGGAAATGGAATATTACGCCTCACAAAATCAAGGAGAGATCTGCGTCAAAGGATCGAATGTGTTCAAAGGATATTATAAAGATCCGGAAAAAACACGAGAAGCCATAGACGCCGATGGTTGGCACCACACAGGAGATATCGGGCAATGGTTACCGGTAAGTTTTTTATTTATTATTCTGTTTGAATTTTCACTTGTAGTTTTTAAATGAATCTATTATCTAATGGTTTAATTTTGATTCAGAATGGAACATTAAAAGTGATTGACCGCAGGAAACATATCTTCAAATTATCACAGGGTGAATACATCGTACCTGAGAAAATTGAAAATATTTATATTAGGAGTCAATACGTCGAACAAGTATTTGTTTATGGTGAATCATTAAAGGTAAGCCAATTCAATTTTGCCTTTGCTCAACGTCTATATACAAACAACAGGCAGGATATTTAATTATTTCTTTGGTTATTTTCAGTCGTGTATTGTCGCTATTGTGGTTCCCGATGTGGATGTGGTCAAGTGTTGGGCGGTAGAGAATAATATTCCAGGGACATTTTCAGTACTGTGTAATAACCCTGAAGTCAAGCAGCTGATCCTGCAGGACATGCTGGCTTGGGGCAAGGAGAGTGGATTAAGTAGCTTTGAACAGGTGAACACATTTTGTATTTGCTTTTTTTAATATTTTTAATCAACACTGCATTGGAAATTACTACTGTTAATTTTCAAGATTATTTTTCGTTTTACAGTGTATCAAAAACTTGTACAGAATCTTTAAATAATATTTCAGGACAAATGTCATTGCAAAGAATAAAGAATGTAATGAATTTTATTGTATAAAGAATCTTTGATTATGTTTTGGAAAAATTAACTATTTTTTAACTGTTTTTTATTTATATATTTATTTCTTTGGTTACCGGTTTCGGCTACCAAAGAAATAAATATATAAATAAAAAACAGTTAAAAAATAGTTAATTTTTCCAAAACATAAAAATGTTAGGAAACTGTTTTATAGTAAGCCCAAAAAATATAGAAAAAATAGTGAATCTTTGATTAATTGCTGAAATTTATTTATTCTGCTTTAGCTTAGAATCCTCTAAAAAAATATATGATAATAGTGCGTTTTACCTGACAGTTACATTGAAATTGTCATAATTTCTCTAGAATTCGATAAATTCAAGTGGCACCTGAGAAGGCCCCACAAAATTTTAGGACATACCGTTTTTTTTCATATTACATGTCTTGTTGATGTATCCCAACAATAAAAAGACTCAATAAAAGATAAGAGAACCCAAGATTATTTTGTGGTCATTCTATCTATTCGCCCTTTGCACCCCGATCAGGGGCATAAGGAGGCAACAAGAGCTCTCCATTGTGCTCAATGTTTATGGTCATGACAGGGGAGAGACCAGCTGACTAAACCCCCCCTGATGGAGTCCATGGCTTATTTCTTGCGCTTTTTCTGACCCGTTGGGGTAAGGACGTTTTGTAGTCATTAGACTTCTTTTATTTTCATCATATCTTGAGCAATATATGTACAATCTATCAATTGTAAGCAAAAATAAAATTTGGCGGCCATTAAGAAGAGTGGAAATCACTTGAAGGTGAATTCACATCGTTCAATTCCTTATAGAATATCGCTCGTCCTGTGTTATTTTGATTGAAATCATAACTTGCAACTGTATCCATATTTTTACCTGCAAAATGGTTGTGAAAACTATATTTTTGAGGAACTGCTACAAAATCATTTGATACACAAAGGGTGTCAAAGCAAGAATAGAATAGAACTTTTCAGTATAACAATATGTTTAGTAGTAGTGGCATTTCTTTGTTTTTCCAGGTGAAAGACATCTATCTGCATCCGGATCCATTCTCCGTTCAAAACGGTCTCCTCACGCCCACCTTGAAGTCGAAGAGACCGCAGATTAAATCCTATTTCAAGCCGCAGCTTGAGGACATGTACAAAGAACTCGTCTAATAAAATACCAAATATTACATCATTTATAAACTATATTAATTATCATGTTAGGTGATACGGTTTGTTTGTTTTAATATAATCAACAAATTCACCGCATTGATTAAGTCATTTTTACCAATTTATTTCTTTTATCACTCAAATTAAATTTTAATAATAAATACTTAAATGATTTTCAAAATCTTTGAGTAGATACTTAAAATTATTTTTGCACCAATATGTATTAAAAATATTGAATGAAAAAAATCAGTAAACCATGGAATTTATTTTATAAATTTTAATTATTATTATTTATATTAAAGTACATTTAAAAAAATATATAATGTAAAATATATACTTAACTATACTTAATTAATTGGTAATATTTGTAGATAGATAGAAAGTACTTATTTGTCCAATCGATTTATTATTCTTTGGACATATTAATCTAATGATATTAAATGGCATGTTGTATCAATAAAATATTATCTAGTGATGGATGAAAAGATCATAATATTTAAATAATAAAAAATTTACTCATAAAATTTCAATATTTTGTACATCACCGTGGAGTACAAAATTAAATTTTTGTATGAGTAAAAATTATTTTTTTTTGTGATCATTTTGAATGATGAGTGTGAATTTGTTTTGTTGGCAATTTATCAACGAGTTGGTTTTTTAAATTTCTTCTCATGTTCACGATTCCGTGAATTAAAATAATTGTTTTAGTAATTTTTTTTTATTATAGTTGTATGTTCATTATCACCACACATTTTTTTTCACATAAACCCATTTTAATAATCACAAACAATATTATGTTTTATTTCATATTGAATTTTGCTTGTATCAGTCATATTTTTAAATCTGGCATTTTGAATAAATACTACAAAGATAGGCTTCCCATTAAAAGAAATTTGAGGCGTAGATATATGCCTTCTGTGCAGTCAGTTAAATTCTGACAAATTAGTTGTAGATTTACGAATTATTGAAAGTTGAAAAAATTAGAGGTTTGCTGCATGCTTACATATTTTTATGTACGTATTGAAAAAAAATATTAGTCAATTATTATCTATCAAAAACAAATTTAGAATGAGATTTAACTATACTTGTGGGGTTAGTGAATGAGTTTATTATTTTAGTTAAAAAATAATGATCTTAGAATGAAAACGATTATGAAAATTTTAGGTTATAAACTGTTTTCTGTTGAACATTACGCTTTTTGTTATAATTAGGTATTTTTTTCTTTTAAGTTTGTACATTGTACGTAGAAGTATTACGATAATAATTTATCAAAAAATAATCTTGTGTTATATAAGTAGATAAATATGTCATTGCACGCACGCAAATATGCATTATGTGAAAATTTTATTGCATGTAAAAACAAACTTATTTTAAATCGTTACATTTTTGTGTGCATTTCAATTTCCACATTACTCACATTATTTGTGCAATGACGAAAAATTGTTTTTTACGCAGAACTATGTTCTGATTCAAAACATTTATTAATGGATACAAATTTTAGCTATTTGTAAACCAGCTTATATTTTACATGAATCCCAAATGATAAAGTTCGCTTAAGAGGATTGTGTCAACTATTTAAGTGCCTTAAGGTGTGCATGACGTTTATTTGTTCTTTCATCATTAATCATAGCAAAGAAGTTTATTTCTCAATTCTGTGTTTTTTTACATTCTTTAAATCATAATTATTTGGTACTTATTATTATTTTACACATACTTATTTGTTTACAACCAACTATTTGATACAAAAATTGAATTGAACCACTATGGAACAAAACCATCTGAATACTGTTTGAAGGCTAGCTTAGTTTATAGTTTTAAAGCTTCACTTGTGGTTTGTAGCTGGGCTTGAACCAATTTCAAGAATTGTTTTTCGACAAACATTTGGAAATTGTACTTATGTATTTATGTGCTTGAATCTATTTCAAGAATTGTTTTTCGACAAACATTTAGATATTTGTACTTTGTATTTATGTGCTTGAACCAATTTCATGAATTATATTTCCATAAAAATTTAGAAAATTGTACTTATGTTTTTATTTCCCTGCAGATATTTGCACAATCTTAAAAATATCAAATGAATTGCAGTTTTTTCAAATTATAAGATTTATTCCGTACTCGTACATTTTAAAATACATTTTATACAAATTTATACCCCCTTGGTGATTATGAAATCTCAAGTATATTGTAATAATTTCTCTCTCAAATACTATATAGTTAATTAATTTATTTATTTCAAAATATCAAGGCTAATTTATTCAATACAGTAGAAGTCCAATAATCCGGCACGTTCGGGACCGGCTCGGTGCCGGACTATCGTGCGATAATCATAAGAACAATGTTTAAAAGGTTTTTTAATGTTTATCTAGAAGCCAATTTCAGTTACCGATTGAGAAGCAAACTTCATTAGTTCATCTTTTTGGTTTTTTTTTTATGTCATTAATAGTTGATGAGCCAATATTAAACTCATTCATTAAAACATTTCTATTCTCGCCTGTTTCTAGCCTTTTGATGATTTCTAGTTTCTGATTGAGAGTCAGTGTTACGTGTTTTCATTTCTCTCCTTTTGAACTCGAAGGGTTAAGTTTTGAAAAGATGGTCACTGTACAGTTAGAACGAAAATCACTTTTTTATAAACAGTTTGAAAAGTTACGTTTACTACGATGTGAAAGGACACAAAACAACAACGCATAAAAAAATGGCGAAGACGCTTCGTGATTGATTAACGGAGCTGCACTGCACCTGAATTTGTTGTGACAACTGAGACTAGCCGACCGCTAATTTGTTTCCGAACAATACCGAGCGCTTCCGGATGATCCCCAACTATTTCGAAAACTTCCAAATAGCTCTCGAGCGTTTTTATTTGCTTTAAAGACACACTTTTGGTGAAAACCAAAATTTTTACAATTTTCCGGAGCGATGCCGCACTATCGGGCATTCCGGACTGTTGGATGCCGGACTAATGGACTTCTACTATACTTATATTATTCAATCTTTTATACTCATTACTAGGTCAAAATCGTTTATACCCATATATAATATAATTTTTCCCCCAAAATAAAATATCTCTAATTTGTATATTGTTATTGAATAATTTTTAGAATGTAGGTAATTTGTAAATAATTAAAATCAAAGCCCGCGCGTGGTAAATTGCGTACTTCACTCTCATTAGATTTGAAACCTTTTAATTTTGTTTCATTATGGAAAAATACATAATCAATATGTACAACCCAATAAGTACTCGATTATTTTAAATATTAAGATATTGAAATTAAACAAAAATGTAGCTATTATGTTAGTGGTATATGAAGTGGGTTGTTCATGTCTACCTCTTGTTGATATTACGACTTCGAATTCAGTGCGAAAGCTTACAAATGATTTCAAGAGATAGAGTGATCTATTTTAATATACATTGGTTTCGCAACATTTTTCCTTACTGAATGTTACATAAAAAATATGAAATTAACTAGGGCAGTACTGTAAAAGTATAGTAAACTGTAAAAGGCAGTACTGTTCCAGTACTGTAAAAGTATAGTAAACTGTAAAAGGCAATACTGTTCCAGTACTGTAAAAAGTTTGTAAGATGTTGCCTTTGTAATAATATTGCAAAACCTCATTGTGGCTAAGATAAAAAAAAAAGAGTTATTGCACTTGCGTTTTTTTGCATTCAATATTTTATCACGTCGTAATTATTATTATTTGCTGCCGTCTATCTATTTACTTAGTTTGGAAGTGTTTAGAACACACTTTTTTTTAGTCCTGAGCTCATAATTTATATAATTTAAGAGTCTGTCTGTTACTTAAAAGTTTTGTTGTGTCTTGACTTTTCACATTTTCATTACTTATTTATGTAATAAAGTGTTTTTATTATATATTTTTTTAGTTTCCTTGGGATTCGTTGCACTCTGATCTATGTTGGTCTACAGTGCTTCCCTTACTTGGAGTTTCCCAGTTACACCTATCCTGAAGATCCCAGACATTTCAGGAAATCTAAAATTTGGAAAGGATTGATATTTACATTTAAAAAAATGAACTCTGTTCTGTTTTTGATAAATTATTTTTATTTACTAATGAAGGAAAGACTTCAAAATCTTGACTCAGTTGTGATGAAAAAAAAGCATAAATATTGACAGCAGGTTAGCAGCACGACATACAGGTGACTAAACTCTGCAGATGCAAAACAAAATAATTTATTAATTTCAGTAAAAATATTATTTTGCTCTTGTTTTCATCATAAAAGATACATTAATAGTAGTTATATATCTTGATCAAGATGAATTTATTTGAGAAAAAAGAAATTTGGTAGCCATTATGACAATTTTGACTATGAATCATTAGTTTGAAATCACTTGCAGCTATATTCACTTCGATCGATTTCTTAAGCAGTATTGCTCGGATTGGTTGAAATCACTCGACATTGCTTGCGAAATTCATTCCGTAGAGAGCATTGGTAATGTACATATGATGGGTGTATGAAAAGTAAAGTATCCCAGGCCTAGGTGACACATAATCTGGCAACACTGTCATATTTGTTAGATCTAACCCACACCTCTCTAGAATATTGAGTGTTGGGACAGCAGCCATTCATGATGAGAGCTCGTTTGTTGTTCCAGCCAAGCGCAAACTGCGATTATCTTGATGAATGCAATGAAGATAGCTCCGATTGAAATAAAATAGACTATATATCCAACCTCACCTCCTCCTTCGTTTCCTCGCAACTAAGGGTCATGATCTTAAGGTTCATGTGTTAGCCACTCTGTGAACCAAACGCCTCCAATCTTCTCTGTCCTCCACAATTCGCACTCATGAGTATGGGTCACTATGTGTTATTTTTTTTTATCAAGTTGCACCACCTCGCATATGCTCTCCTGTTTAATTAATTTGCCTGTAACGCTCCTGAGGATTGTAATTACTTTAAGGTTAACGAATATGTAACAACTAATGAGTAACAATTCATTACTGATGTTCGATTTTTAAATGGAACGGGCTTACGACCGTCTTCTACTGTTATTTCGAAGGCTGGCTTAGTGTGATCACTTTACGTTAACAACGTTCGCCATTAGGTGGTAATGTATAAGTTTCCGAAACTCCTAATCATGAAACTTCTCGACATGTTCAACTGTTGAAAAATCCCATGTATACAACAAGTAGATATTTAATAATCAATGAGATATAGAGATAAAAGTTGGAAATTATTGAGAACAAGAGAGTAACCAAATTTAAAGACTGCGACTGCTGTCATGTATTTGGCGCTAGGATATGCCTATATCCATTTTTGTTAATGTCTCAACTTTATTGGCTTTGTTAATTGATTTTTGACGATCAATAAATCAATTCTCCCTTTTACACCCCACTCAGGAGCATAGGGAGGCAACAAGAGCTCTCCATTGCGCTTGGTCTTGCGCAATGTTTATGATTTTTGACGATACAACTGCAAAATCCTGACACTAGCTGATAACAGACATGAAGTCATACCTGACAAGCTTTTTTGATATCTAATACACTCTGACTAGTAATGTATTGAGCTTCCCTTGCCCAATTAGAGGTTCCTCACCATTCCCAGATATTTCAGCGGATCTAGCTCTGCCTCTATTCTGGGTTTTTCAAACATCAAGGAGATTTATTGAATTGTGATAAAAATGAACTCAATTCCTCTTGGAGTGACTTTTAGCGGAATTGAATATAATAAATATATTGTCTTCTTCTGTTCTTTTGAAAGATTTTGCAGTGTTCTTTCTCAGATCACACAGTCTGTAGTGGTATTGCACAAAATTTCCAATTTTAGGGGCACTGTTGCCACCTTGGCAATACTGTTTAGGGAACTTTTCTACTAATCTTTGAGAAGAAGTAATACATTTGTACTCAATGTTCCTAATACATTAGGAAAAGGATAAATTTAATAATACCTACATAGGACAGTGATTAGTGCCATCTGTTGAAAATATTCAAAAGCAAATTGTTGAAGGTGATAAAGTATGTGTTATGTATCTAAGGAAATTCTACAGATGGAATCAAACAAAAGTAAAATTAACTTTAATTGAATTTTCTATAATATTTCAGATTGAGATTTCATCACTAAAGATTTTTAATCATTTTAAAAAATAGTTAAAAATACCTAAATGAATCTGTGGTACTCAATGTGTGATATCTTTTCTTTTTAAAGATACCATGATAAGAACCTACCTACCTATAAATTACCTACGAAAAAAAAGAATTAAGTATATAGGTATAAATCATTTTGCATAAAAAATAATTCTCTAGTAACAGAGAGAATGACTAAAAAATTTTAAACTTTGCTAAATTAAAGGTAGGTCGCTGCACTTTTGTCCAATAAAAAGGTTTGTCACTCAGATCTTAATTAGGTGTGGGATAACTGATAAGCAGGTGTGACCCGAGATAAATTCGTATACGTTTTTGGATATTCTCTCCAGAAACAGAGTATAAGTATCTTATGTTATACAATGCGTTAGATATTCCACTCATTTTGAAAGAAAACAGTGATTAAAAAGTATAACGAATGTTGTATTTTGATTACATTAGGGCAAATAATTTCCGTTAATTTTGATATAATAAGATAGATTATTAAAAAAATATTATTAGATATACAATTCATGCATTTTACAGTGGCTATATCCAAAACACTGAGTACCTTAATATGGAGAAAGAAAGAAAAAAAAACCAAGCATTATAATATTATTATACTCATCATAGCGGCATTTCCGGAGTTGTTGAAGTGCCAAGGAAAGTTGACAATAGCCGTCATCTCTTTTCAGACATTCAGAACATCCATTTAACAATGCGACCCTCGTAAATATTATTGGGAGAACCACATTCTTTTCTGGCATTAAAACAATTGAGAAAATAAATCATACAATTAAAATTTTAATTCTCATTTTTTGCATAACTTTTGTATTAAATGAACCAAATCGTATGTTCTAAAATTAGTTCTTATTAACTAAATATACAATAATTGTTGATCTTATATATTCCGTAGATCTTTGTAAAAATAAAAAAAAATGTTTCGATTTTTAGTATTTCTTTTCAGAATCATGTTGGATTCTAACAAGTAGCTTTGAAGGCATATTATTGTGTGCTAAACTTTATTTTATAAAAAAAAAAAAAACCTCAGCATATTAGCTATTCACAAATATTATCAAGGTCGTAATTGATTACGACAAAAATAATAATGTCACAATTTCACGAATTAAAATTATTACAATACACGTAGATAAGTTCGATGTGTTCTAACTGTCTGTATATTATAATATTCATATTATTCAAGACGCCATCTACCGCTAACTAAATATATAACAGTCTGTCCGCTATGCGTAGATAAGGTGGACGTCTATATCGTTGTCCGCTCATTCGCGGAACGTTTTGGTGTTTATCGTCGTGATAAAATAATAACAAATAATAAAAACAGGAATGGAAATCAAGTGAATGTCGCATCCTCCGGGATAGAGGACGGCTATCCAACATGGCCGTCAACTGTCAAAAGTGTCGGTGAATTTTAAGTGTTTATTTGAAATCAAATTTCGAACAGAACTTTTTTTCATTTTGAAAAGGACTCGTGTTTGCAGGAATCATTTTGGACATTAGAAATTGGTAAGTCAGACCGACTTTTGTTGATTTGTATCGTTAGTATTTTATCAATGAGAAGTTGTAAGAAAAGAGAAGAAATGTGATAAGACAACCTGGGGTGGTAGTATCAGTAAAACCACTTGTTGGTTACAATAACAAGATATGTGCAGGCAGAGTATTTACATGATGTGATGTTGGTGTGGACATGATACGCCGCTAACTTCACACACGATCTCCGCAGTCCTCTGTTCACTGCCCTCTCATCTGTGTTAAGCTCCTCGCGATAAAATGTGTATAAAATATTGTTAGTTTGTGAATGCCGTGCGATCTATAAATAGATCCGCCTGCTTCCTACTAAAACTAGACATTGTGTTGTGCCTGTACAAATTACGTATTCATTTTTTATCCACAATGTTTGGAATATATTCACACGCGTTTTTCTAAAACATAATCGTATATTACAGGGATTTTTATTTAATAAATTAAACCGACCTAGACCAATTTCACCACTATTCTCTTCACGTACTTTTGTGTCAAAATGTTGATGATAGCTAGAGATTCACAACATCTCTCTCATGCTCATTTATAGAGTAGTGAAGATTTTGTATACTTTTATCCCTGTGTTCAGTAACCATGCTTAGATTTGGACACCCTGTTTATGCTTAATTTCAACTTCAGTAGTGATTCCTACATTTGAAGGATTAAAAATCGTCTCTTATAGTTCAACTAATACAATTTTTTTAAGGTTTTTATCAAATTTCATATAAGAGTTGTTGATTAGTTTTCAGACGGTGAGGGTATTCGGCAATATAATAATAATAAAAATATTTATTTCACAGAAGAATAAAGTTTACAAATTAAGGCAATTTACAATTTTCAGAAAATAAGGCAATACAAATATCATTGAATGATTGCTCTCCAACGTGAGTAAGAACTCGTGTTTTGGGGAGGTAACTTAAGTATGATAGAATATCAATATGTGTCCCATATCCCATACCAGAGTCAAATCCTTTCCTTTTTTTTATTTTTTTTTAATTTAATGAAAATGAATACACACAGACGCCTGGACATGCACATTACAAAAACTACTCCAATCCAACACAAACAACAACAAATAAACCATTCACTCCAGGGCTCTCACCGAGGCCATCAAGGAGTCGCGAATTTTCCTTTTAAAAATTTTTAAACTCATGTCATATGTGGTGCCTCATAATTCTGCACTGAGGCCGTTGAAGAATACGACCCCCCGAAAACCATAGTGGTGTTGGCCCTCAGAGGTTCGCGTCTTCGAGGTTCCCTTATCTCCATTCCCCTCCTCGGATTTCTCTGCACATCGTGTTCATCATGTAGGAAAGTAATAAAATATTCCTTAAATATATGTGATACTGAAACTTTTTTGTACAGGAGATCAATAGTTAACAACTTGACAGTAACTTTTCTTTCCCTTATATCCTGTGTAAAGGGGCGGCTCTCCTTACATGATTTCTTCAGGAACGTCTTCTGAAAAGATGGGCCGTGTCTCCACCACCACTCAATAATAGTGTATTCATCTCGGCGCGAAAAGCCGACGCCTTCCGTACTTTGATCAATATACTAACAGATTATCCACACATAGAAAATCACGGCATTTTCTCTTGATATGTAATTTGCTTTCATTTTATTCACACGATGGTATAAATTATTGTAAACAAGTTCTACAAGTGTCTGCTTTGCACGTTTGCCGACAGACTGTGTTGTCTATGCTGGCTCACATTATCCTTGCTCTAGGCTCTAGTCACCGTCTAGTTACACACGTTCACGTATAATTACATCGCTGGCCGGAGAGTAAGTTATGTAACACTCTTATTAACAACTTCTGTTTAATTAAAACGAGAACCACATCGTTGATCATATGTGTATTATAGTGATTATATTCTCTGGGTGGAGAGACTTAATCCAAACGACACGCTAGAATCGAAAATGTTACAAAGAGCTCCTGTAGCCTCTGAAAACCCATTTGAAACTATTCTGGAACCTCTTTTCATACTTTTTTTAAAGTCTGCACACGTATTTGGGAGATTCGGCTTGTCATACTTGGGGAGTCTTTAAAATAATCGACTTCTACTTACTAAAAAAACGTTTGTTGAAAATTTTGAATGATAAATAGCCAATAGGTGAATTAATTGGAATAACGAGTTTAATTCTAACAGAATTAGAATAATGCCTAGAAAAATATGTGGGCATGCGTTTATGATACCGTATGACGTTTTGCCATCTCCTATTAGGGTAACGAACAAGAGGGAAACTTTCCCTTTCCCGTTTTCTTTCTTCAAATGCAGGATTTGAAAATGCGAAAAAGTTACAGATAATGAGCGTGATGGAGTGGATTGTTAAGGCTCAAAGATAGATCCTTGTGTGATGCTTTGTGTTACTAGGACCGCGATCTCGTACGAAATCAATCATTCCTGATTTAGTTAATCAAAAGGTACAATTGATTATCTCATCTCTTTCTTAAATTATTGCATAATTATTATTCACTTCTACAAAATTTCCTAGTCCTTTTATCTTTCAAAAATGTCTTCGTTTAATAGGATTTTTCACCAGTGCTAAAGCGTCTATATTTTAAGTTCCCTTATCCATTTTTGAAAATACGCAGCGATCCTCGTGATACTTTAGTACTTTTATAGGTACTATTAGTAATAATTTTTAATGATTGTAAGAACAGTTTAATTATAATTATATTAGAACATAATATGGCATTATTTTTGCCTGTTGAAAACGTGGTCAATAATTTAATACAAAAATCGTTTACCTACCTATACCAATTATGATTATAATACACTCAATAAAGGCAAATTTATCTATATAAATTTAAGTTGATGACTGTCCACGCATTAAAAGATTTCAATGAAATAGTTTGTAGCCCGGTAGGCCAGTAAACTGCCTAGCAACAATGATCGAAATAGCATAACATTACGATTCTTAAACATAAAATTTATTTTATGTAGGCAGTGTAGGTACCTACCTACTTTTAATTGGTTATTTTAAATAACTACTTAATTCATTATGTACTTATCATAACCGTGGAAAATTTTAAACTCTGTACTTTATTATTAGATATTTTATGACCTGTAGACCTGAAAAAATGCCATTTCTACGCCAACTATAGAATTAAATATTTTTCGTTTACTTTTGAAGTGGATTTTCACCTCTTGAGTTGGATTCTGTCTCATTTTCTGAAACGGTATACAGTATACACACTTGTGAACGGTAGGCAATAGTAGGTTATTGCTTCAAACATTGTAGCAGCTTTATTGTCTTGTATCTGTGTTAACTTTAGGATCTGCTCCTCCAAACAAATCCATATCAAAACATCTCAAAGAGTTTTCAATAGTTATGTTGCAAATTTTGAATGTTTTAATACACTTTGTCAATAATTCAATGGGAAGTTTTCTGGGGAGCTTCCGACAATACACACTAGGTGGCAGAACTTCTAATCAGGTCTATTGTCAAATTATGACAGCTGTTGTCAAACATATCATCTAGAAATTGACTGATAAAATAATATTATACTAATATATTTCCTCTCTTTTTTGTTCTCTCAATTCAACAATTTAACGTTTTAATTATTGATGATTGCAAAAGTGGCTTTTTCTAGGAGGTAAACCATAGTGTATGTCCTTTTACACTAAATACAAACAAAATCACTAGGTATGTATTTGTCTTCAAGGGTGAATTTTCAGTCCCGTTCTTTGAAAAAAAAATCTCAGTGCTGCTGTTCTGTATATATTCTTGTATTCTGTTACGGTATGTTATGTTGTATTTAGGTAGATATATAAAAAATAAAATAAGATAAACACTTTTATTTGTAATAGTATGTAAAAATAAATGTACAATGATTATTCTAAACGTATTGTTATCTTATTATAATAATACATAACTTGTTTAATTTGAAATAAACTAGAATGATAAATATTTTTTTTTCATTTTCACTGTAACACAAAGTACCTATAAATAAAAAAATTAAAGTATTTATTTACGAAAGACAAAACGGACCGTTGAGGTTATAAACGTTAATTTAACCAGTGTTGCCAACGCTGTTTTTCAAATGCAAAGAAGCCCAACTGAAAATTTGGTATGCGGTCATTCCGAAAATTTTAGTATCCGAAGAGAGGTGGGAGTTCACTAAAAAAGGTCATTTAGTATCCGGAAAGGTGAAAACTCGCTAAAAGGGTAAGTAAGTAACTAAGTAAGTATAAGCAAGTAAGTTCCAAATAGCCCAAACGGCAGTAAATCGCCCCCTTTGGCAACACTGAATTTGACAATAGACCGGATTAGCTAGGGCGCCTCTAGCGGCAAAGAAAGGAAGAAAAACATCCCATTGATATTGTAAGACGCATTGTTTAATCTGCTGAGTATAATTAGCAGATAGTCATTTCTTTTAGATATCAGGATGGCATATTTAGCATAACAGATAACATTTAGCTTTTCTTCTCCCCACTTTATATCGCAATTGTGATCTTTTTTCCAATATTTCGTCCAAAAAAAAATATTGAACTCGAAATGAATAGTATTTTTTTATAACTAAGTATGAAATCACAGACTAATAATGCAAACAAAATTTGAAAACCTTTACATACCATTAATGAATTTTTCCAAATCGTATTGCAGTATTTGTTAGCAAACAAACGTAATTTTATCTAACTCTGCACTTTCATACATTTACTTAGCTGTTGCGTGTTCATAATATAGTTTTATCTGCGTACTCATACATGCATAAATATTTTTATTTATTTATTATGCAAGATAATATTATGATTTATCTAATAGTCATAAAATATGCATTGAATAGAATATTGAATAGAATATTGTAGGTACCAACAACACCGTATATTTTTCTATCCCTATCGCATACTAATCAATTCTTTGTTTTCTGTTGTCGTACTCAGAAAAGACCAGATTTGTGATCCTCTCAGGAGAATCGTTCGAAAATTCATTTTTCGAATTAAGTACAAATGTTCGAAAAACAGTTTTACGAAGATACGAAAACGATGGTAAAGATGACGTCGTGAAAATTCGAACAACTGTAATTCGAACAAATATTGAAATTCGAAAAATTGATTTTCGAACAATTTTCATGTACCTAACCAGTAACCACTGATAACTGGTATCATGCCGTTTTGTTTTATAGTAAGCTGTTAACGTATGGTGTCTCAAGAACCTTTTTCTATTTCTGTTCTATCTTACGGTGTCTCTAGTTCCACAGTTCTGTCTAAGACTCGTATCTTCGCTACGTATTCTTTATCTTATTGTCTTCTTTGTGATTGTCCTTGGGTTTAGACCTTTAACTATCTTTTTATTCTCATGTGATCGTTGATCCAACAACCCTTTGACAACAATAAATAAATTAATCTTATTAGCTATGTACATTAAATGTGATAATTAAAAAAAAAACAATTCTTTGTGGTTCTGCAAATTTAATTTATAATAAAAATATTTGATTATCTGAACAATGAATAAATTATGTTAAAATGTCTGCCTGTCTTCAAGATTAGGTGGGCAGAATGTTGTCCGTGTACCTGTAGGGCAGGTCTATTAATATAACAACGAATCTTGAAACAAGTGGTAACTAATCTGTAGGCCTGGGGCAACTATGTGTTTGCGTTGAACCTTGTTTAAGCTTCTTTTATTTGCTTGTATTTTAGTGTTGAGGTTTGATGTGGAAATAAAATATTCCATCACAAAAGACGGTTAAAATTTATATTGTTTCTCCAAAAGTTTCTGTTTTGCTCTGTGTCACTTTAATGGATGGTCAGGGAGAACGGATCTCTTATTTTTTTATTGATTCTTCCATCGACATAACATTTCTCACAGAACTTCTGGCCTGGCCTTCATTGAGGACATAATCGACGTGTTCGATCTATGCCATTCTCTGTCGAACATGCCTTCTCACAACTTTCTTTTTAATCTATTAGTATTAATTGTACATGCCCAAAACATCTCAATAATTTGTTATCATGTATCTTTGAAACAACGTCCACTTCCATTCCTTCCTAATATTCTAATTCATTTTCATGTCCCACATGTTTTTTTAGAGCTTCTGCATAATGCTACATTTTTAGCTTGTAGTTGTTGTTGCTCACAATATGCCCTAGTGCCCCACCCACCTCCCCGCTTGTCACTTCATATGAATTCCCTTTAGTCATAACAAAACTGTTGAATGTAAAGTTTGTCTTATCTCTATATTTAACGTGAAAGAAAAACTATGTATTTGATGCTCACACACTTCGACGTATTTGACATTGACACAGGCGCATATATTCTTTTATTTATCTGTGTTCAAATTGAGAATAGATCAATATTGTTTGCCTTTAATATTAATTGAAAAACTTTGTACCTATATTATCAACATTTCAAATTTGACGTATCCATGTCATTGTTTTTTAACGAAAATTTTGAAATAGCGCTCACTCAGTCATTAATAATGGGACCTTTATAATGTTCAAACTTATAATTTAAATAAGTTACGGTCGAATTTAGAGCACTGGTCAACCACTAGTTTAGTTAAAAATGTATTGCGTAGGCATATGTTTGGCTCTCAAAAATATTCTTCTTGTTTGACAACGACGTAGATGTAAACGGTTCTTATTGAATTTATTCTCTAGCTAGAATGTCCATTTTTTGCGCAATTAATGGATTGCCGTTGCACTTTCGTCCGATAAAAATGCTCATCATTCAGATGTTAAAATAGTTTTCACTCGCTCTGTAATAATTATCATCAATCTCTCACACTCAAAAAATTAATATAGAATTTTAATGATAGAGATCAGTTACTGTCTCTTTTTGATACATTGTCCCAACACTATATAATTTAGTCGATTGTAATTAATATTATAGTGGAACAGTTTTGTCACATCTATTACGATAATGACACCTCGCACCACGACACACATGTTGTGTATCTCCTTCCATTATATCATGAACTATTATAGGTAATATTGTTTAAACATGTGAGTATAATGTTTATAGCTTGAAATTAGACATAAAACATACATTCGTTATACATATCGCTTATAATTATAACGCTTTTATACGTGATAAATGAGCAAGCAATTAAATTTCGTGTATGTGCTATGTAGTCGCTTTGGTACATCGAATAAATTGCTTTCCTTACATATAAGTACCTAGGTATAATTAGTTAATTATAGTTTGGATCTATTCCTTACATACATTAATTAATAAACATAAAACTGTCATACATTTCCATCAAATTTCTGATCGTAAAAAATAAATCTTCCTAATGTTTTTATTATGAGTTTATTTATAGTCTTCATTCTTAACCAGTTTCGAAATGATCCGTTTCTTCAGGTTCTGGCGCCATATTTGTCACACCAGTAAAAAGACTAGTTGAAAATTTTACTGTTTTCGACACAAACACCTGAAGATGAGAGAATTAAGAGAACGCGGTGTCTTGTCCTGTAATTATTAAATCGTTGTTTGTGTGTATGTCGTTAAATTTAAAGGCATCAGTTTTGCTTCGTCTTCTGCGGTTTCAATCCTGTGGATAGGTTTGCGCATAGATAAAATAAAATTAAGATTTCTCCCTTCATAATTAATTATATTATAACGCTTTGGTTATTTTGTTATCAAACCTAAAGTTTTTGAAATGATTTGACCCATACTTTTACAGGGCTTCTAAATGGGCCGTTATTTAGATGAAATGTATGGCTGCAATTTTTTTTTGTTAATGAATCTATGCTCACTCGAAGTGAACACAAGTACACTTTTGACATCTTTCACACTAAGCAAAGGCTTGTGTCGTGAAAGCGGAAATGGTCGGCACGGCCGGGACTCGAATCCACGACCTCCAATACTCTGTACGACACTGTACGTGTTAATTATTATTAGTGTGGTCAACGGTATTAGCCAATAGATACAGCCAGCTTAAAAATAATATTTGAATTTGTTGTCTCGCTTATATTAATCCTTTACTTAAATAAAAAAAAATGGAAAGAGACAGTAAGCTGTCTGTACGTATGAAATATTTTCAGTCATATCAAGAAGCCAACTATAAGTATGAAATATTTTCAGTCATATAAAGAAGCCAACTATACCTAAGTATGAAATATTTTCAGTCATATCAAGAAGACAACTATAAGTATGAAATATTTTCAGTCATATCAAGAAGCCAACTATAAGTATGAAATATTTTCAGGCATATAAAGAAGCCAACTATACCTAACTATGAAATATTTTCAGTCATATCAAGGAGCCAACTATAAGTATGAAATATTTTAAGTCTATAAAGAAGCCAACTATAAGTATGAAATATTTTTAGTCATCTCAAGAAGCTTTGGTATATATGAAAACTGTTAGCTGTGCGTGTGTCTCGCTAAAACTCGAGAACGGCTGGACCGATTTGGCTAATTTTTGTTTCGAAATATTCATATAATCTCAGGGTATTTTTAAACGGCGAGAATACCTGAAAAAAGCGTGAGGAAAATAGAGAAATAACAATTTTGTTTTACCATACAAAGTCTTCCTACCTGACAGATGTGTCACACCAAAGGATCCAATTGTGGTTGAGAGTAGATAAGCTTAGAAAAGTATTGGACGTTTACCGAGTCATTTTAATAAGTTGTTCTTGCGCAGTAGAGAATGGTACAAAAGGGTGCAATGACATTTCTCCAGAAAGGTCTTATTTTTGTGCTTCATTTAGAACCTTTCATATCTCTGAGGGTTCTTCCAGCCTAGAAGTAAATATTTCGTTCTGACTTTATCGGCTCAGTTTCTATTGCATCTTGGAACCATTCTGTCTGTATGCGTCCTTCGGGACTAGGAATACTGGTTGGTAAAAAATGCATTTATTATGTAGATATCGGCAGTGTAATTATGACAAGCTGGTATCGCATTACGATGTGATTAATTATAATGCTATTCGACGGACTGTACGTGTTCTCTATGATGCCTTTAACCCGTCTAGTTTCATTAGGATTCTAAATCTGCAATGGTGTCAAGTTAAATATATTTCCATAGACAAGGCTGCACATTGGTTAAAGTTAAACCATCTAGTCACTAGTGTGTTATGTGACACCGACTAGTCAGCGGCATACAAGTGTGCACATTGCGGATAACCATAAACGAACATGGATTATCTATTATATAAATAACAAAAGTTGTAGGTTAGTTTTTATTCGTTCTTACACCGTTTGACCAATGTATGATAAGGTTATTGAAGCTGCATAGAATTGAGTACGGTGGAGGACTCTTGTTGGGAGTATTGTATTGTATGCTAACACAGCAAGCCATTCATCAACTTAAAGTAACACAAAGAACCACGGAAAGGGTATAATATTAGAATCTCATTGCTGGTCCATTTTTCTTTTGTTGAAATACGAAGACGAACATACGTTGGTGACATTTAAGAGCGGCAGCTACGTTAAACAGTAGCAGTAAAGATCCATTGGTTGGATAATACCTCAAATGACCAGGTACTTACAGTAGATCCGGGAAGGTCTTGCCCTTAAATGTTTAGGCCATAACATCAGGCACCTGGGTCTGCTTTATACCATCGTCGAAGGAATTCGAGGAACTGAAAAGGCTGTTGAATGACAGGAAAAGGTGGAAAAACGCAGTCAACATGCTTGGTGCAGACTAATCTTAGGATTGTAACCAGAAAGAAGAATAAGTTATTTTAAATTAATAGAAGCACTCGGGACACGTGTGTAGTAGATATAGAAGCTCAGAACGAGGCATGCCACCAGCTAGGAACTTATTCCTTTATAAGTTCATCAGTTATCATTTAATTACAATGGCAACACTTTAAAAAAATATAAGAACTCTTTCGAATATCAAAAAAAAAATTTCTAAAGCACTTCTTCTGGCAGCAACACTTCGGGTAGCAGCTAGTGCCGATGTATGTTTTATAGAAATGCAAAACATTCTGATTCTAACGTTGCGCTTAGTCATATTAATAGTATGCATATCCATAAAACAATGATTATGATTAAAAACACGATTGCATTATGCATTGCTGTAAAAGTGTGTGCAATATATTCAATCGGGAATAGATAAGTGCTTAAAGACATCCAATCGGAAAATTTTTCTTTGATTGTACTCGCTCCATAAAAACCCTCAATTACTCCCTCTAGGTAAAATACTAGGTATATGCCGGCTTTCCATTTTTTACAAATTATAGGTAGATACCTATATAATCCGTAATCGATATTTTGTGGAAATTTGGAATAGGATAAGCAATAAGCATGACAAAGCGTGGATATAAGACAACCGTATCTTCTATTGGAAGCGAAATTAGTTCTGTTCGAAACCCGAAGCAATCTTATTCGGTGCTGCATTTTTTTTTCAATACGCTACATAACAGGCTTGGTGCTTTTAATATCGCCGAAATCACTTTATCTTGGGTCATGGGTGACACCTCAAAACAAAATCAATTAAATTAAACATCTGATTTTTACACCACACTACAATATCGACAGTAATGTGTTTTTTCACAACGTATACATTCGTAGTTGTTATTTTCCACTATCCGACTAAATAAAAAAATACCAAAGACAAAAATCATCGTCTTTGAACAGACGTCATATCGATTATAAAAGCCTGGAAATTATCGATATTTATCTGCCAATTTAGGCGCGGATCAGATAAAAAAAAAAGATTTGCATCTAAGATTAGAAGGATATCATTGAGATGCATTAATAAAACAGATTTTATATAATGAGGTCATAAAATTATAAATAAAAATTTCGCCGTAAACATAAGCGGATTTACGCAATTATTATTTTTTAATAATATTATCTCTTTGGTGCCAGATAAGATTGACAAATATTCAATCTCAGCTGTTTGATGTTTATAATCTCCTGTCACTGTAATTCCAAACTTTAAATAAAACGTTTCGTGTTGATTATTTTGTTATCGAATACTTCTTCTTAACTTTTCATTGAATGTTTTATCGGAGGCAAAGAGTTAATCTCTGTGTATGAAAATGGAGCCCTTTTTCGGCTGTAACAATTCCGCTAATTATTCTTTTTGGGACTTTTTACAGGATCTCCATTCATCCTATTGGATGTCTCTCTCTGCTACCCTAGGTCTACAACCTTTTTGACGTCGGCGGACCACGTGGTCGTGATGTTTCTTGGCTTCTAAGTTTAGTTTCAATATCAGTTTAAGATACCTATGTATCTGTAAAAGATTGAAATTTTCAATAGCTAACTGTTTTACGTACCCAAGTAGGTATAACTTAAGCAATTTAATGTGCAAAATATTGATCATTGTCACATCTTATATATGAAAATTCTTTATATTTTATTGCCTATTCAATCGTATAAGGTACGATAAAAATAGTTATTAGGATTGGAGGAAGAACAGTGGGGCTAGTACGAGTTTCATCGAAAGCTATTTGCACGCTAATAAGCGCTTATTAGAGTGCAAATAGTGTTCGAAAATCAGACGACCGAATCATTCATTTTTGTATTGGAAATTTTGCGAAACTCTTTCGATGATCGTTGCGATATTCGATCATCGAAAACTTATACTAGTGGTACAGCACTCTTCTCGGACAACTGTCACACGACATCCTTAACATATGCCCCAGCCAAGTCCATCTCCACTCCTCATAATATTATACTAATATAAATTTTGGGGAAAATATCATATGCAACACATTTTATATCTTTTGGTCTATTACTATTATTTAGGCGAGTGATTGTTTCGGAAGCATTTTAAATACGAGTAACATTGTTCTCGGGAACTGAGATAAAAAATAAACAATACATCACCGCACCCAGGTTCACTCCTTGACGGAAGCTATTGGGCCCACGCATGTGTTTCGTGATACTCAAGTAGGATGTCGATTCCACGTGCTCTATTCGCTCGACCCTCTTGTCATCGCAATTACTTCATGAATGACGTGCATGAGTGATGACAATATAAAATATGTTCTGTTCGCGGATTAACGACAATAAACCATTTAATTCAATATGAATATAATAAAATAATCATTTTATCTTTGTCTTTTGTTTGAATACCTAACTACTTCACTTGATTTAAAATAAAACGAACGTTTTAAATGTTGTATAGAATCAATTGTCTATGATATTCATGACGTTTATCTCTCGATGGAGTGTTCTAAACTAAATGGAGTATTCTGTAGCTTATGGTCAAAATGTTGTTTGTTTAGAGTGTGGTTGTAAGGCCATTAAGGGTAAATTTGTTTGAATTTTTATTTTTATAGTCAGCACTGCAGGGAAAAAAGTGGTATGGCGACGACTTTCAACAACTAGGGAGCGGACATGGTCAAAGAAGAAGAAATAATTATGGTTTATTTCATTATCACTTATATTAAAGAATTGTCTAACGACTAATGACTCTAAAAATTCATCACCGATGTTCGATTTTTGAATGAAACAAACCACCACGGGCTTACGACCGTCTTCTACTGTTGTTTCGAAGGCTGGCTTAGTGTGATCACTTTTAACAACGTTCGCCATTAGGTGGTAATGTTTGAGTCTCCGAAACTCCTAATCATAAGAATTCTCGGCATGTTCAACATGTCGAAAAATCTCATGTATGCAACAAATAGATATTTAATAATAATTAATGAAATATAGAGATAAAAGTTGGAAATTATTGAGAACAAGAGAGCAACCAAATTTAAAGACTGCGACTGCTGTCATGTATTTGGCGCCAGGATATGACTAAATTCATTTTTGTTAATGTCTCATATTTATTGCCTATTGGCTCTGTTGGTACACAACGTTCTAATTATGTCTAGATTCTTGTGACCCTTTTTCAGGACTAGATCTTAAAGAATTATCTAACAACTAATGACTCTAAAAATTCATCACCGATGTTCGATTTTTGAATGGAACAAACCATCACGGGCTTACGACCGTCTTCTACTGTTGTTTCGAAGGCTGGTTTAGTGTGATCACTTTACGTTAACAACGTTCGCCATTATATTAACATTGTCACACTTATATTAATATTGTCACAAAATATTCTATTTGAATCGTAATTTTACAACATTAAAGCAAAAATAAAGAATTCTAGAATAAATTAGGTGAAAGTGTTGACCTAAAAGTTCTTTTCTTATGTGCCTATACACTGTCAAAAGAGTGACCTTAAAGTTGCATGTTGCACATTTTAAACCTTTTAACCTTCAAAATTTTTTTTCCGACGTTTGTCGACAATAACATGCATAAACGTAATAGGTAACTAATATTGAAGTTATCATTTACTGGCAATTTTTAGCCAAATTGGTGCATTCAATCGATACAAAAGATTGTTTTGCTGTTATGAAACACGTACATTATAACGTATTCAACCATTGGATATGCATCTTTATGCAAATATTTGACAAATTCTGGCGTGACAAACTATAATTACAATATTTTGGGCATTAAAACCTAAATTATTCGCACCTTTAACTAGGGTCACATTCGGAAACTGTGGGTTATCCAGCGTGCGATTGCGGAGAGCCGGTTCAATCCATTAAATACGCTGTGGAAGGTTGCCCTCTGGGAGAATTTCCTGGACCATACTCATCAGATATCCACAATGCCACCCCAAAGCTCTTATATGACTTTATAACTCCTGTATGTAGCACATAGGATACATTTCTATCTTCTGATATTAACACCCATTGGTGGCCGAAGCCATACGATATAATAATAAAAATGCTCAATGAAAATAAATACATTATTTTTAACCTCTTTCGCCTAAAGATAAGTTCTTGTTTTGAGAAGGGAGGTTTCGTTCGAGATAACGACCTTTACAAACTCAGTTCGTTTCTTCCCAATTTGTTCCATATTTTTCATACTGGTCACGACTGATGGTAGTTTGGTGACAGAAGAACAATTACATAACAATTGAGACGTATTGTTCCAAGTCTGCTATAAAAAATGAAGATCCTCTCTATCAGCGGGACAGTCCTGACCTATATCAGCGGGACAATGTAACATCGTCCAAACGGTAGTGAGAGGCGATAAGACAGTCAGCGCACTCTGGTCATGACCCCGCCAACATTCTCAAGGGCATCGCGTTTATAAATAGATGTAATGACTCCAATCCACTCCGCTCCGCTCGCATTGTCTGTTTGACGCGCGGACAGACCACACCACCAACTACTGTCTTTGAGTTCCTACCACGACAATCACCATCCAAACGATGGAGAGTTTCATTGTAACCGTATCATCAAGAAATTTACTTAATAAGTGTTCATTTGAATCATATCCTGTTCCTGTATAATATCATCATATGAGATATCACCTCGCCGATTGTCAAAACCAGGTCCTCCCAAAGGTGCAAATGTTTCCCATCAATGGCCCTGTAAGTAGGTGTTGATCTTCTTGAATGCCCTGCCATTATTTCACGCAAAACATCCTTCAACTATTTGTATGATTTGAAAATGACGAGATATACTATGCTGATTCCATTAATAAATAAATCAGTCAATCAATACTCCCTTTAGGAGTATAAGAAGGCAAAAAGAACCACAGGGTTTTATCCTGCGCAGTGGCTGCCATGGCTTCCTCCTGCAGCATGTTCAAATCCCTCAGTTGTGAGGGTCTTCCTAGTCTTCGGGAACCTGATGGGAGGAAAAACAGCGCTTTCTTTGGCCAACAGTCATTTGGCATTTTTAACCACGTCTACCTTCTCTCGTGCGGTGCTACCAATGTCCAAAACTCATACTGATTCCGTAATCCAATAATTCAAATTCCTTTGTTGTGATTCCACGCAGGCTCACACAATCTGAGCTAGGTCAGATTGTCGCGACTAACACCCGTATGCAGACATGTGCCCTTTTACTTACCTAAACACTATTTTCTCAAAGTAAAGCTGGTGTTAAAATAAGGAATCACATCCAGTTAGACCCATGAACGCGAGATTAGATCATTATTTAGTGTCTTCTGCGTGGGAGAGGCATTCTACTGCCGAAAATATACACCGAACCTACACAACTCTGTTGTTATCACTGTGAGTTCACGATGCTTCTATATTATGCACGCACTGATGTTGTTTAGACATCGCACATCGTATATCAGAAGCTGATTGTCAAGGTTCAAGACTATCGGTGTGTTTATTTCCTTATGTTAATTAATTCACTTCTCTGTTTGTTATAAATATGTCTATTTGTGAGAGATTTGGATATTATTTGTTTGCTTTAATAATTTATTAATATCATAATATTGTCAAAATGATTTAAATACTACTCTAAATTGTTTAATATTTAGTTACTACGTCTTACATTATTATACATATTATCAAGTATCATCATTTGATACCTGAAAGGTCATTTAGCGTACATAATTGACACTTTTACCAAAATTGAGATATTTATCGCTACAAATTCTATTTTTGAGCATTTATCGTCCTTTTTTCTTTGCGTTCAGCTGGGGTATTCACCAAAAAGTTTAGTTTTAAACTTAATAATTTTCTTAAGGGACATCATAACGCTCAAAAGAAATAAATGAGTGTGTTTGGGTAATTGAGATAAAATTCAATTATTATTGAGATTAATCCTAACATTTTTTCTGCAACTTTGGAGTTATAGATCGAGAAAAATTTAAGAGACGTTTCATAAAAAAATATTACTCGTCTTCTTTGTCAGCCGTCCCTCCACTGCTGGATGTAGGCCTCTTCCAAAGTTTTCCACCTCTTTCTGTCCTGCGCAGTTTTCAACCAGTTTTTCCCCGCGACAGGAAAAATATTACATTCATAAAAAAAATATTACTCAATATGATATAGGTATATTATAGCAAAATGCGTATATACAAAACCTGTGTCAGGCCAATAATGATCTATTGAATCGAATCTAGAGCCGACACAGACCGGACCAAAAGCACTGCCGAGAAAGTTCATTCGCTACAATAAAACGTAAATTCTAGTTTCTTATGTCAAGGACTCGTGAAGTTAATTTGCCGAATAGGAGTGTGCAAATTCTCCGTATGTCTTACTTCTTCTACACTTTTTTGTGAATAAACCTGCAGTTAGAAATTTGTACATTTTATGAAGGATCTGCTTTTTAATACACTACTTTACTTTTTATTTTATTTTTTTTTTACCAATAATTGATTAAGTGTACAGTAATGATGTTTGAAATTATCAAGGGCATTCTTTAGACTTATTTGGGCAAACATAGGGCACACTATTGATTTAGCCGAGAAGTTATTTTTATCGTAATAAAAATTATGTTTGGTTATTAAACTCGTCCGTCACAATTTTTGCTTTGTTGATACAAGTGTTGAATTAATAAACGAACTCTTTCAGCGAATATACACATAATAATATATTATTATATAAATGTTTATAAATATTTGAAATTGGATAAAAACAACGCTAATCAAAATGTACTGAATAGGTAGGTAAATTAAACTTATATAAAATCTGATTAGTTCAATCTCATCATTGAAAAAATATAAGAATAAGTCATGAAGAATGAGATTATATTATTATAATATGACATTTTTTGCTATCGGTGTTTTACAATTATTAGATGTTCCCTTTTTCTACCAAGTTTAAAGTGTTTGCAAGGTTAAATTGGCCACCGAAAAGTTAGCAAAAAAAAAATATTATTTTTTAATATGGCAATCCACTCTAGATAAAGTGGTCTTACATATAGTCAGGATATATTTAATAAGATGCAAATTAAATTACGGTAGTTGATTGGATAGTTCAATATTTAATGAAAAATTCGTTGATTGTACCCACCTAACTATGCACAATAGCTATGCGGGAGATACCTGTTATTGGAGCACTGGAGATTCTATGTGTTCGTTTCATGTTTTTGTTTGTTTGTGTTCTGTTGGTGTCTCTATTTAATAAATAAATAAAGGGCAACTGCGGGTGTATTTAGGGTTGCCAGATGTACGGTCTTCGAAAAGCAGTAACATCAATTACTAAATATAATATGAAAACGTAGGTCTATTTAGTACCACCCCCCCCCTCCAGTCATCAACACAAGACAGATGACCAGTCTCCAAATCTCCCCCCCCCCCCCCGCTCCGGTCCGCATCTGGCAACCCTACTGTCTTATTAATAATCAAACGCTTAATTCATACTTAAGTTTAACTTAATTAATCGTGACTTAACTCGTTAATCTTTTGCTACCCTTTCTCTTATCATCCGTCCTATTAATAACACAAGATTAAAATTCAAGTAAAGCTTAAGTCAGAAATTTTATCAATAAAAGATGCTTAGCCAGTGATGCATCTTAATCTAGACAAAAAGTTAAGCAATACCTTAAGCGAAGTGTGTATAACGCATGCGCATTGTCCCGGTTTCGCCATTTGACATATCGTGAATTGGTTTTTTGTTTTCAAAAAGCTACGTATGAGTAAGAGTCTTGTACAGTTCTATCACATATAAAAAATCTCTGATACTGTACTTACCTACATGAACACATTTTATGAAATATATTTTTATAAACGAATGTTATTATGGAGGTATAATAAGTTTATTTTTTTTTGTGAAAAACTAGTATTGTAATTATAATGTCTCATTGATTGTAATTAATATATTTTATTGTCATACATTTTCAAATCAAAATGTTCATTTTGACATTTTCAATAAAGGGCGGTCTTAAGGAGCGAACAATATTATAGGTGCACAAGCAAGAGATTTAGAAACTAGCTCGATCCTGAAATGCTAGTTATTTTAAACTAAAATACTTATAACAGAAGCGTTTATCAATTTTTCATTTTCAAACGATAATGATCGTGTTTGAAATGCACGTGCACACGTAAGTATACGTATACAATGTTGACTTATAAAAAATACAATGTTTCATTAGCTTTATAAATATCAATATTTATATTACGTTTTGAAACCAGCCGTGAATTTTTTCATATTGGCAATAATGTTGTATTGAAATGTTACTTTCCACGCTATTTAACAACCGTCGAAACGTACGTCAAGATCATAATAATATTTTCATTTAATATGGAAAAAAGTAAATTAATACATTAAGGAAAAACTTAGTGACAATTTTTTCAAAAATTGAGCGGACGGATGAGTATGAAATTTCGCACACTTATAGTTTATATTGTTTATATTATAGAGTGGTGAATTTTCTTTTAATTAAAAAAAAAATCTGTCCTCACTCGAAGTGAACACAAATACACTTTTGACATCTTTCACACTAACCAAAGGGATGTGCCGTGAATGCGAAAAATGGTCGACACGGCCGGGATTCGAACCCACGACCTCCGCACGAAACAGTGCGAAAGCCGGGGTCGTAACCGCTGGTCTACCAACCACCTCAAATTATGCATAAAAATAGATTAAATCAATAATAAGAACATTTCAAACACTACTGTAGTATAATCTATTTTATACTCACACAAACTTCCACAGACTACCTACTTCAACTTCATAGAAAAAAATATAAAATGAAAAGTGCCTCATAATGGGCGCAGAAAGCTTTCTGAAGGCGGTATATTTAAATGGAAGGTGGAGCAGGAAATTGCGGGATTTGATACTCACATACACACTTCGATGTATTTGACATTGACATAGACGCATATATTATTTTGTTTATCTGTGGTCAAATTGAGAGCATATTAATATTTTTATCTTTAATAACAATAGAAAAAACTTTGTACATATCAACATTTCAAATTTGACGTATCCGATGACATTGTTTTTGAAAGAAAATTATGAAATAGCGCTGTACATAATCTTTAGTGTGTTTGTGGAAGAAACTTAGTGGGTATAATGGTTAAGTTGGTCGATTTGCCGATTTGATACTGTCATGCTAGCTCACGCGCTTACAATGTTACACAATATTATTAGTATAGCTGGTATACTTACTTACTCGCAATCATACACGCATTCTATTATGTGAACATACGAGTACTTTAACTTTCAGGAGGGTTACTCACGAAAAAGTTTAAGTTTAGAACTATAGTCAAATATTTGAGACAAAGGGTGCGTTGCACGTAAACAAACACGTCTTTTTTGCACTTTTACTTTATCGATTTTACTTTAATGATTCTGCGAGTCTTTAACATATTACAACATTGAAATATCTGTAATATTGTAGAATGAAATTTAATTAAATAGTTTAGCTGGTTTAGAATACTACTTTTTTTCCCCGAAACATCACTCAATTTTTTCTCGATCCATACCTCAAAAATTCAATATTTAGAAACTTAAGTTGCGGAAAAATGTGAAGAATGATCTTAATAATAGTTGGAATTTGTCGCATCTACCTTAAAATTATTTATTTTTAGTGTTATAATGCCCCTTAAGTAAAAGAATAAGTTTAGTTCGAACTAAACTCTTTCGTGAATACCCATGGAGCTGGATTCTGCCTTGAGAGAAATTTTACACACTGAATCAAGATTCTCGAAGATTAGTGAAATAATCCATTTGTTTTCGTATGATACTTAAAGGAGATTCAAAGAAAGTGTTTTTGTCATAATAAATCGTGGTGTCCGGACTTCTTTTCTGAATTATGGGTACTAAGATGTTTGGAGAAGTTCTAAACACTTTTCTTAACGTTAAAAGCGTTTATTGATTAAAGAAATAACGCATAGTTTTGCTACATCTCCCAAGAGAGTAGATCATGATAGAATAATATGCGATAGTAATGACTATCAGTAATGTAGATCACTAGAAGATCTTCAGTAATGAGAATGAAGACAGCTGGATTTTCTTTAGCGCCTTCCAGTTCTTATCTGCTGTTCTTCAACCATCCTCGTTCCATTCTGAATAAGTCCGTTGGAACTTGTGAAGTTTTTATCCTCTTCATTCTTAGAGACTCCAACTCAGAAATCACACTATCTTTTCGAGAAAAAAAGGACAGTATTTTAATGGGTGTAAGCTAGTCATAAAATCGTTAGGTGTATAGTTAAATCAATATTTCAAAATATGTTTATGAAACTCACCAGATGTTTTTAATAATCTTCAAGCCTATTATTATCATTGAACGTTGTATGAATATTCCATGCCATTTTTTATAACATGAAATTACGTAAATATGGTAAACGTTACGTTATGTTTGAAACGAAATATGATTTCAACAGTTTGCTCAGCTATGCCCAGTGTTGGTCAACAGAATGTAATGAAACTAAACGGATAATTATTATTGAATAATTAGACACTTCGCGAGAGTGTGCCTCCTCTTTTTTCGATTATCTTTCATTTATGACTGTTCATTTAAGCTAGTTATGCTGTTTGCGCCCTTTTTCCCTATTCCTGTATTGTTTTTTGTCCTGGCAACACAATCCCAAAAATACTTTTTATCCAAAATTTATCCTACCTACAACCTACAGTTCAAATAGAATCGCTACCCGCGCAACAAGTACTCTTACGCAAAATTCGCTGTAAAAATAACAAAATTATCTCAAATCAAAATAAACCTTATAGAAAACCATATAAAATATTGTGAATTCACAAGTGTCGATATAGACAAGGATTAAAATCAACGCGGGAAGGTCAAAGCAGGAGATCAACATCGAGGTAGGTTTCCTATTTTTCCTTTCCAATTAAAATTTACCGCAAATCCAGCAACCAACGCAAACATAAATGGTCCTTCAACGCCGATAATTATTCCAAGGGGTTTTTTACAGTTGTTTTCATATAATAATTGTATTTAATCTTTAAATCCTTTCTATATTTGCATTTCATAATATTTTATATATACCTACATATCTCCGCAATTATTTCGCTATTACAACAATACTACAACATTCTTGTACATTTCTATTTCATTGCCATACGAAAATAAATTTCTTCAGCTGATTCTAAATATTAAAATCGCACCGAAATAATTTGTCTATGATCAATAATCGCATCTGCAGCTCTTGTCTGTGGTCAATCTGTCATTCTCTGCGGTTTGACATTGACATTGTCAAAGCGTCGCAAACAAAGTCATTTTTCATTGCGAGAAAGAACTTTGAATATTATTTTATGTTTTTCAGATATTATTAAATTGTTTTATTTATTAAGTGATACGTTTATCCATAACAATGCCGCTCTCAATCCAGGAAAGAAACGTTAAATTGTTCGAAAGTAAGTTGACGAGCTATTTGGATAAGATCAAAGGCATTCTTAATAAAGTAAGTCAGGCCGATAAATTAGGTTGTGTTGTGTTTATGGAGGAAGCAGAAAGCTTAAAGAATTTGTACTATGCAACTATGGATAAATATCAAGAAGCCAAATTTGAGTTGGACGAGACATATATTCCTAATTTTGCACACGATGAGTTTGACGTAACATATCAATCGATCAAATATATTTATTTCAAAAGTAAAACTACAAATGAAATCAAGGTGGAGCAAACAACGCAAATTAAGACTAGCCTTCCTAAACTGCCACCCCTCAAATTACCTGTGTTTAGTGGGAAAGTATCAGAATGGATTTTATTCTACGAGATATTCTCCAGGGTGATAGATAAAAATGATGAATTGTCTGATGCGGAAAGGGTACAATATCTGGTAGGACAACTCTCCGGTAAGGCTCTCAAAACAATAGAAGGAGTCCCCCCAACCCCAGACAATTATTCTGTCATTTGGGAAATGTTAACGGATAAATACCAAGATGACAGAGTAATGGCTACATATTACATTGATCAATTGTTGACTCTTAGCAAAGTCAATGGTCCAAGTGATTTGGAAGTTTTTATGGATAAATTTCTGTCCTCAGTATCTGCGTTAAAGCAACTTAAATTGGAAAATGTGTTAGAGTTTTTCCTTATAAGACTAGGTACAAGTAAGCTGGACAAGCAAACCATTAATGGATTTGAGACATCACTGATGGGAAAAAAAGGCATTCCTTCATTTGATGATTTTTCATCTTATATTAGCGAACGTGTAAAGTTATTAAGTAGAACTTCCCAATCGGTAGATGTTTCAAATCAACGTAGGACAGGCAGCAAAAATTATACGCAAGCATTTGTAAATTTAAATAATAATCCCAAATTTCACACAAAATGTGTTAATTGCAATAATGATGATCACTTCTTAATATACAAATGTCCAGAATTTTTGAAATTGCAACCAAAAGCTCGATTAGATCTAGCAAGAAATAAAAAGCTTTGTATAAACTGTCTAAGTTCGTTTCACATGAAACAAAATTGTAGATCAAATTCTACTTGTCATATCTGCAAATTAAGCCACCACACTTTATTACACATACAATCGAATAAAACGCCTTCTGCAGTTGAACAAATTGCAGATGTATCATTATGCAGTGTTGATGACCCTTCGCAATACTGTCATAAACGCACCATTTTACTAAGTACAGCTGTACTTAAAGTTCGCAATGCTTCAGGTAGATGGGTAGCTGTAAGAGCATTAATTGATAGTGGCTCGCAAAATGATTTTATATCTAAGGCTTGCAGTGAACGTCTAGGTTGCAACATATTTTCAAACACAGCTCAAGCCTCTGTACGAGGTATTGGCAACGCTACACACCCAGTATTAGGGGTGTCTAAGCTGCGACTCTATTCAAGACATTCATCTTATTCTATAGAGGTACGGCCTCTGGTGGTTGATAAAATCACTGATAAATTACCAACGACACAGGTAGATAGAAATGTCTTATCATACTTACAACATGTACCACTCGCTGATAGTCAATTTCAAATACCAAAGACTATTGATTTGGTATTGGGAGCTCAATGGTTCCCTGTGATTTTGAAACAAGGACGGGTAGACGGCCCGCCTGGATGTCCACACGCTTTAGAAACTTCATTGGGATTCATCGTAATGGGAACCGCCCCCGCAGCTGAAATTAGTGATTTGGGGAGAACATTTTGTGCAATCACTAATGAGCCTAGTATTGAAACGCTTATTGCTAAATTTTGGGAATTAGAAAAGATTCAAGATAAGCAATTTTTATCACCCGATGAACAAAAATGTGAAAATATTTATAATGATTCAACAACGCGCGACTCATGTGGTCGATACACAGTATCATTACCCTTTAATAAGGACCCTAAGTTATTAGGAGATTCATATTCATCTGCGGAACGCAGATTTTACGCATTGGAGAAACGCATTCTATCCACGCCTTTTATAAAGCAGGAGTACGATAATGTTATTATTGAATACCTTGATAAAGGTTATTTAACGCAGGTTACGGAAAGTACTCATTCTGGGTATTATATTCCACATCACGCAGTTGTTCGAGAGGATAAATCCACTACTAAAGTACGCATTGTATTAGACGCAAGTGCTAAATCTAAATCAGGATTCGCACTTAATGACATTTTATTTTCTGGGAAAAATTTACAATTTGAATTGTCAAATATTTTACTAAATTTACGATTTTATCCTATTATTCTATCAGCTGACGTCAAGCAGATGTATCTTCAGGTGATGGTTAAAGAAGAACATAGATGTTACCAACGTATTCTATATAGATTTAAACCACACGAAGAACTAAATACATATGAATTTACTCGCGTATGTTTTGGTTTAAAATGTAGCCCATTTTTGGCACTACGTACAATCCGTCAACTAGCATCTGATGAACTTCACAAATTTCCAAAGGCTTCAGAAATTGTCAACCGAGACATCTATATGGACGATATTGCTACAAGTGTGTCTACGGTAAGCGAAGCAGTAACATTATCAAAACAGTTAATTGATTTGTTCAAGGCAGGTGGTTTCGATTTGATGAAGTTTACCAGCAATTCATCAGAGGTGCTCAAAGAAATACCAGAATCTTCACGATTGTCGCATACTGTGCAGTTTGGAGAGAGTGATCTATTAAAGATTTTAGGTTTATGTTGGGATCCGATACAAGACATATTTACATTCCAAGTAAATGTGGAGTCACACAAATGTACAAAACGTAATATGCTATCCACTATAGCAAGATTATGGGATATAATGGGATTTGTAGCCCCGGTAATTTTGTACGCTAAGCTTTTGGTAAAACAGTTATGGCTGCTAAAAACAGACTGGGATGATTCCCCCCCGCAAGACATTCAATCAGCATGGGAACAATTTGTATCAGAGCTACCCATGTTGGAGCGTATCAGGATTCCGCGTCATGTTGGTGTTTTTCAAAGGAATTGCATATTGACAGTTGTGGGCTTTTCAGATGCAAGTGAAGCTGCTTATGGAGGAGTGGTGTATATACATGTTGAAAACAAGGATAATAATTCAATTTCAGTGAAGTTATTATGTGCAAAATCAAAGGTGGCTCCGGTGCAATCGGTAAGCCTAGCAAGACTGGAATTGTGCGCTGCGTTACTACTGTCGAATCTCATTCGAGCAGTGTATGAACTATATTCTAAACGGCATGAAATTAATAAAACTGTTGCATTTTCAGACTCAACAGTGACTCTAGGGTGGATACATTCTTCCCCGCACCGATGGCAAACATTTGTGGCCAATAGGGTAGCAAAAATCCAGGAAAATATGAACCCGGAGGATTTCTTTCACATCAGCGGAAAGCAAAATCCAGCGGATTGTTTGTCTCGCGGACTTACACCGTCGCAATTTCTTAGCCATCCATTGTGGATGGAGGGTCCACTGTGGCTCAAGCAAAGGGTACAAGATTGGCCAATGCAACAATTTAAGCAGGGAATAGAAAATCCACCGGAGGAGAAACCTGTTTGTTTTCTTGTGCCGCAATCAAAACCCTTCCCTTTTCTTTATGATTTGGCATTGCGAGTGTCTTCGTGGCCAAAACTCTTGCGCATCGTGGTATATGTATTGAAGTTCATTCGCAAATTACCTCGGTCTCACAAGATTGAGGTGGCTGATATGGAATTCGCTGAAAGTGAAATCATTAAAGCATTACAACATGTTCACTTCCAGGAATTTTTCCACAAGGGAAAATCTTCCTCAGCAGCCTTTCGCAATTTGTCTCCATTTATTCAAGATGGATTGATTCGTGTTGGAGGCAGACTTTCAAACGCAAACATAGATTACGACAGTCAACACCCCATACTTTTGCCTGGAAAAGATTATGTCACTAATCTTATTATCGATTATTATCATCACAAGTACTTACATACTGGGCCACAATTATTGATGTCGCTACTGCGACAGAAATTTTGGATTTTGTCAGCCAGAGGAGTGGTGAGATCACGAATACACAAATGTGTCACGTGTTTTAAAGTTTCTCCCAAACCAACATTTCCATCAATGGCAGATTTGCCAAAATGTCGTGTGAACGAGTCGAAACCATTTGTACATACTGGTGTCGATTATGCTGGACACTTTTTTATAACTGCCAGCAGATATCGTGGTACGAGAAAGATGAAAGTCTATCTTTGCTTATTCGTGTGTATGGTAACACGAGCAGTACACATTGAGTTAGCTGTGGATCTTTCTACGCAATCATTCTTAAATGCATTTAAGCGATTTATAGCACGCCGCGGTCCATGTCTGAATTTATATTCAGATTGTGGAACCAATTTTTTAGGAGCCAAGGCACATCTTGATGCATTATATGAATTCCTAGCTTCAAATGAATTTAATAGTTCATTAAGACATGAACTACTGGAACACCGAATTAATTGGAGGATGAATTCTCCTGCCGCGCCACATTTCGGAGGAATTTGGGAGGGAAACATAAAAAGTTTCAAGACCCATATTTACAAAATAGTAGGCACTCAATTGTTGACTTACGAAGAGTTCAATACATTGTTAATACAAATTGAAGCCTTACTCAACTCGCGACCTATGTCAGCTCTTAGTTCTTCTCCTGAAGAACCTTTAGCTTTGACTCCTGCACATTTTTTGACATATACGCCTCTTAAAACTTTGCCAGCCATAGATACAACTGGTGAATCGCTTACTGCCGTTGGAAGAAAGTATCTATTGGATCATATGGTACAGTCATTCTGGAAACGATGGCGAATTGAGTATTTATCGACACTCCAGGCCCGAGGAAAATGGACTTCTCCTAGTAATCCAGTAAAGGTGGGAATGGTGGTCGTAGTGGTAGAGGAGAAGACTCCTCCATTACAGTGGCCACTCGGACGGATAGAGGAGGTTTTTCCAGGAAAGGACGGTATTGTTCGAGTGGTCCAAGTAAGGACAAAAACTGGACTTTACAAGCGTCCAGTAGTCAAGATATGTCCACTACCTGTGGACTATTAATTCCTTTTTTTTTGTTTAAATTTTGTTAGTTTTTCACATTTTTTTTTTTTTTTTTTAACATTGTGTTATTTTTCGCAATGAAAGACATACAGCGCTTTCTCCTTTTGATTTGATTGTTATTATTATTTTTTTTTTTTTACAATTGTTGAATCGCAGAGAATTGATGTGCCTTTCGCAGGCGATGTGTATTAGGTTATATTGATCATACTCTATTTTATTTTTTTTTGTTTTCTTGTTGGTCACTCCATCTGTGACGCACTCAACTTTTCTTTTTTTTTTGTTGACAGTGGTCTGTCAAGGCGGGGGCCATGTTTGCGCCCTTTTTCCCTATTCCTGTATTGTTTTTTGTCCTGGCAACACAATCCCAAAAATACTTTTTATCCAAAATTTATCCTACCTACAACCTACAGTTCAAATAGAATCGCTACCCGCGCAACAAGTACTCTTACGCAAAATTCGCTGTAAAAATAACAAAATTATCTCAAATCAAAATAAACCTTATAGAAAACCATATAAAATATTGTGAATTCACAAGTGTCGATATAGACAAGGATTAAAATCAACGCGGGAAGGTCAAAGCAGGAGATCAACATCGAGGTAGGTTTCCTATTTTTCCTTTCCAATTAAAATTTACCGCAAATCCAGCAACCAACGCAAACATAAATGGTCCTTCAACGCCGATAATTATTCCAAGGGGTTTTTTACAGTTGTTTTCATATAATAATTGTATTTAATCTTTAAATCCTTTCTATATTTGCATTTCATAATATTTTATATATACCTACATATCTCCGCAATTATTTCGCTATTACAACAATACTACAACATTCTTGTACATTTCTAAAAAAAATTGTTTTCCAAAAAAAAGCGACCGTAACTCTTCGAACGCAGTATCATTTGAGACAAGTACAAAGCATTAGGTCTATCTCTTTCAGTGCCTGCAGTAAAATAATGAAAGCGCGAATGAGACAGTGTAAGCTTGACGTTCAGTGTCATAAAGCGTATCTTGGATACCATAATAAACAATACACTCACTGAAATAATGAGCTTAGGAAAGAGGTTAATCCAAAAACTTTTGCAGTATTAGTTAGTTTTATTAAAAATAGATTTTTTTTTTGTATGACGACCGTTGTAAGAATCATTAGTTGTCGTGCTTATATTTTTTAAGATCTAGTCGTGAAAAAGAAAGATTCTAGACAAATAAAGAACGTTGTATTTTTATTGATAAGACCTGTTGAGAATGTTCCCTTGTGGCTAGGATTTGTATGTTCTTTCTCAGCTGCTGACGTTCCGATGCTCCTGGAGACTATTTGAGCATTTGCGTTTTCTTTTCACGTAGCTTTCTGAAATATGCAGGTGTTGTACAAATTCTAACATTTTGAACTACGTCGTAAATAAAACAGTTGTAGGATAATATGAACAGTTCAATTCTATAAGACACTACATTCTTCGAAAATGTTATATTAACTGTGTTTGAGTACAATTATTTTGGTCCAGAAACGTTTTATAACATCAAATGGAAGAAATTTGGAGTAGGGTTTTATCTAGCCGTCAGTGATGTTTTGAAGGTGTAAGTAGTCTGCAAGCCTCTTATGGAGGCCAAGAATAAAACGATTATCTATGCCAGAAATATGTGACATTTGGTGAATTTGCCAGTCTGCAGTACTCGGGTATAAATGTGGAAAATGTCTGAAATGTGTTTTGTGTTCGTTCAAGGGAATTTGGAGTTAGTTTATCCCCAGACGTCAGCCCAAATCTTTTGACATTTAAATAATGATTGTTTATTTTAGTTCTGCGTCTTCCCGCTGCACACGCAGCAACATAATTAGATAATAAATGATAATTATTATTTTAAATGAACGTTTTGTTTATACCCACCAGCCAATATTTCAGAGAGTTGGCATCCAAAATGTTTACGGCATGTTTACACTCTCCGTCCTTGAATCACCCGGTAACGTACGAGCGTAAACTGAACTGACCATTTGAACAGATCAAAGTTTGTTTGGGAATTATGACAATATGTTTTTGTTACGATGGCTTTCTTTCCGTTTATTTATTTGGAATTCATTACGTTAATACAATTTTAAATTTAAAAATCGAATGAATTAAAGATCTCGGTAGCATAATAATTCACTGTGAAGACACTGAATTATTAATACTCATATTTTCAATACTATTTTTTTATTTAAAATATTACAATAAGTTTATAAGGTACCTACTTGATTTTCAGTTGATTATGCCTTTCGTATTGGCTGCCAGTTCATTCCGGGGATACTATATTAGTAAAGTTACATGAAGCCAGACATTGATAGATCGATATCACGTGTTGTGGCTGTCTCCTCATTGCATCATACCACAAGTAAACAGCACCATAGACAAAACATTTTGTTTCCTACTTCATTTTACAGGTAATACCAGATAAATACCGGGACTTATCATAATGCCGTTTGTGTGGAAAACACCCGCATAGTTTCGTTTCGAAATTTAAATTTGAAATTCGAATAAAACACGTTTGTTCGTTGTTATTATTGTTCTGCGGGCTATTTCGGTGAAATTTATTTTAGAAAAACAGTTGCGGTGTTGATCTATTTCAGGTGTTGAACTGTTGAACATTAACCGTGTTTTTAACCACGACCATACTATTCTCCTTACCAATGACGCATTTTATACACAATATACCTTCCTACAAAAAATTATTATGTTTAGGAGTACCTACATATTAAAAATTCAGAATATTGCATATTCTGTGCATATTAATTGTGCGTTTTTTTTTCATATAATTATCAGCGCTATAAATAGTTAAATCCAAAACAAAATAGGCATTAAGAAGCACTAAAATATATAAACGGTGACTAATTGTTAATTTGAGCTATTCCTTTAAGGAGTTATACATACTAGAGCTAATTTGCAATAAAAATATATAACAAACTAGTTCTAGTATAACCCCTTTCAAGGAATAGGTAAAAAATATTACAAAATATAATAATACAGCATTTAGAAGCCTTTAAGTTAACCCATAAGAGTACAACACATGTAATAAAATTATAGCTTTGCAAAAACTGCGTCAAATTTATTCCAAATTCAAATGCTTACAAAATTGGAGTAGGTACCTACATAATAATATAGATTTAAAATTCGATCTTGCATATTTTGAGCATTTATGTTGCATGCATGCATATTTCAACCATTTGATGTACCTACGACCTACGATATTATATTTCTGTCTCTGGTGATAACAAAGTGACACTACTATTCATTGCTATGCCCACGTAAGGTATACTTAAGCATTCGCTACGGGTCGTGACCATTCCAATATGTGAAAGATACCAACACGATATGTGTAATTCATAACGTTCAAGTGATATTTTTGAACCGATTATTCTATTAATATAATATTATCTACCTAATGGATTTAAGCGGCGTATTCCGATATACTTATTGTTGTTTTTTTATTATCAAAACCGCACAAACATACCAAGTGTATTATTTATAACCTATGATTTGGAACACAACATGTTTAAAAAAAGAACAAAACAAATGAACTAGGTTAAAATAGAACAGGACAAAATAAAACAAGTGAAAACAGGGCAGGACAAAACGTATAACAACTGAGCTAGATCAAAATGGAACAAATCAAAACAAAAAATGTTAAAATATAACAAGGCAGAGCACTAGGTCAAAACAGAGCCAAATAAATGCTGCAATTATTTAGTTATTTGTCGAAACTCAGAAAAAAACTCTAATGGCCTGTACACATCTGAACACTCACGGTTACGTAACCATGGTGCAACGTATCAAAACAAAATTCCATAGTACGCGTTTCATGATGAACTACCGCGAACCGCAGCGTACCTACTATGGAAATTTGATACGTTGCATCCAACGTTACATTGGTTAGGTTACCGCACGTGTTCGGATGTGTACATACCCTAACAGATCTCCAGTTCTATAGATTACAATGGACGCCCAAAAAGTTAAGCATAATGTTCTGCGTTGCATCGTAATCCCACGCACCGGATTCGAGAAAGCTCCATCGTTCCTTATTTTCACAGCAGATACTTATAGACTGGTTCGCTTCCTGCAGCATGGTGTTCTTGGGCTACGAAAGGCTCTTCTGAGAGACGGGAACACCCCGTAGGACCTATAAAGGAATGGAAGGAGAAAATTTCCTTACGTCTTTTATCGACTTACCGTCCCAACTTTAATATGACAATACGGGTGTCAAGTCAATGTATAGAGACATCTACAGCCGCGCTCCACGAAGCTATCTGACATTTCAAATCCCATACTAATGAAATTGGGTTTTTTGTTTATTTTTTTTTTAAACTTTAAATGACGTTTTTGGATGTTTTTGCCCCTGTTTGTTTTCAGTACAATGATTAGCAATAATCCTATTTTTTGTTTCTCTAAGAAACATTTTTTTTTTCTGGAACTGATTCTGTACAAAATGTATGGAAGAGTGGAGCGCAAAGCTGTCAAATGACGTCACACTTTACACACGTATTATTTTGTCTTCAACTAAGAACACCATGATTCTATAGGCTGGTATTATCCGATTCAAATTCTCCTGAAACATAATTTATGTAAAAAATTATACTTTAAAAAGTAAATTCTATTAATAGTTTTATTGCCATAATATGATTGTTTTAGTTTAAACAGTTTGGCTTATCTATTGGCTTGGTGTCAATTTTATTACCTGTACGTCAATTTCTAGATTGTGATGTGTTTAAAACGTGATCATGTAGTGTCTTTCGCCTTACGCATATTTTTAAATACTAGTGGTCAACCAGGGGGCCTATTTTCATACATACATACTCCCTTAAAGGCCCCCCGCACACCGCAAGCTAGCCCGGAGGAGACCAATCCGCAGCAAACCCGTCCCGCATGAAACCTACTCCCTAAACCAAAAAGCCGGCCCCGGACAAAGCAAGCCCGCCGCGAATCACCCCTAAATCAACCCGCAATGCGGGGGGCCTAAGCCCTACTCGGGAGCATAAGGAGGCATCAAGAGCTCTCCATTGCGCTCGAAGGCGTCCGAGGCTCATTGTGCCTTTTCAGACCAGTTTAGATTTTAGGACGCTGGGTCGCCGGCTAAGAATAGCACCTCTGCTCTTTTTGTTGGTTTTTCGAGCATCCTGTAAGAGGCAGGAAATCGAAAAATCAGATCGGGACCGTGAGGTTGACCACCTATTTTCATATCGCACGATAATTTATTTCGTGCGATATTTCTATGGATTTTCTATCACTTTCTATGGAATGTCACTATCTACGACTTCTTGCGTCGAAAAGCGTATTTTGGTATTCGTCGTCGATAATTATCTATCACATTTTGATCGATAATTATCTATTGATATTTGTAGTAGATAACAGAGAAAAGTGATAGAAATAGTGTCGGTGTTTGACAGATGTACGGTTTTCGTTGTTGTTTCTTACCGAATACGTGATATTACAAAGGTATTTATTAATTCCATTTTGTTTATAAGTTTACTCTGTGTGATTACGCAACGTCTTGTTTATTATTTGTGTTAACTGTATAATCAGCGTGTGTCCATTGTATTTATTATTTTTAGCAATTTAAGATGATAAACGTCGAAGACATCACGTTCTTAGAAGATGTGGAAAATTTGGAAAGAGAAGAGTGTCCGCAAAGGAGAATATTTTGTAGAAATGATACATTCAATTTGAGTGACAGACAATTCATATTTTTTTAGGTTATCTAAAACATTAAGTCCTTAGACTAATGGAAACAATGGAGGTCCTAAAAGAAAGCCGGGGTCAGTAATAATCTATAAAACGGTTTCGGTATGAAAAAAAAACAGAAAAGTCCAATGAGAAAGCCGGGTTCAATAATAAAACAGAGGATATCGATACACAAAAACAAATAAAAATCCAAAAAAAAAACGATCCGAATTCGAGAATATAAACAATTTTCAGAACGAGTAAAGCAAACGCAACGAACACCACAAAACAATTAAAACAAACTGACAGATTTCAAACAAAATTTCTATAATCTGTGGATTGTACGCATGTTTTACCATATAAATATATATATATTTTTTGCGTTGTTATGTTGGTACGGATATCGGATGGTTTGATATTATCTACGACGTTCGAAAATACGGATTTCGTGATAGAAAAAAGTGATACCTAGATTATGTCAGTTTGTTCGTATAGTGACTTGTGGCGCCTCCTAGCGAGAAAAAAATAACTGAGTTAAGCGAGCTTTACGCTGTTGAGGACACCCCAGGGTATCCCTTAACTTAACGAGTAGGATAAGCCCCAAATTCGTGCTAAGGAGACATTGTAATTTGCATAATTTTGTTAAGCGAAGCTTAATGTGATCCTCACCGTTAAGGTGGACCTTAAGCCTGTATTGTAATTTTGGGCCTAAATATCGCATACTTTGAAAGTGTGCGATATTTTATCGAACGATATGAAAATACGTCCCCAGTGCTCGAAATTCGAACAAAACTAATTTAGATTATAATTTAGAAGACTGATTTGATTTATTCAAGTTCCATTGTCAAAGACTGAGGGACCGCCGTTTCACAAAATTTTTCTTTCAAAAACAATGTTATGGATAGCTGCATCACTCGATCTTTTTTGGGTGAAAGTCAGAAAAATAAAAATAAAAAATTACACGGATACGTCAAATTTGAAAAATTGATAAGTTTTTTCTATTATTATTAAAGACAAACAATATTTATCTCATTTGACCACAGATAAACAAAAGAATATATGCGGTCAATGTCAAATACATCGAAGTGTGCGTGAGTATTAAATACATTACATTACAGTAGTGTTTGTAATGTTTTTTTATTGATTTAATATATTTTTTTAGACATAATTTAAAAAATATATTAGCATTCGCCCCCCCCCCCTTCTTTATATAAACTATAAGTGTGCAAAATTTCATACTCCTCCGTAAGCACAATTTTCGAATAAATGGTCACAAAGTTTTTTCTTTACTAATTAATAATATATAGATGTAGTCCGAGAGCTGTTAGAAAAATTTGGAAAGGTAGGTGTTTGAAGCAGGCTTAAATTTGCATAATACTTCTCCTAAAACACCTAAACATACACATATATATACCTGACTGGGGGAGAGCGGGACAAAATCATCTTATATGCTTCTATCTTTATCGCCCCTTGGTCTCCATCCTCGTCCATCTGTTATCATCCATTCTTGCGATGTGCGCCACCCATCTTCACTTCTGACCCCGTAGACGAATTCAAATTGGCGTTCGACTACAAACGAAGATTTCGCCAATGTATAGTGCGAAAAAATTAACTGTCCACTGGAACATAATATAAACAAGTATTTAAATCAAACAAAGACACTTATATAAAAATATAAAAAGCGGATGGACAGTTCTGTTAATTTTCTTCCTACTCTACACTGTCGAAGAATTCGTTTCTAGTCGATCACCAAATGCATTTTGTCTAGGCCTACTGTACAGCTAGCGTTTTAACCACATCAGTTACATTAGCCTGTATCTTGCAGTTTAATGCCCACTTTTTTCCATTTTGTTTGAGTTTTTCGAAGTTTGTTGCTAGAAAGTTTGGTTAAGGCCTTAGTCTCCGTGGTATATGTGACACAAGAGAACAGTGCTTCGAAAAGAAGCGCCAAGCTTCCCGAATTCCGCATAATGCTAGACTATCTCAATTTCAATGACTGATTATCTCATACCTTACCTCTTTGTCTAAACAAATTAAGATATTCTACATAAGCTAGGGACAAAAATGTTTTCTATTATTTTTCAGGAATTGCCTGTCATCATTAATTGTCTTAGAATTTATTATAATAACAAAATAAACGTTTGTACGGATTTGTATAATATAAAATGTATTTAATGCGTCAAGCTAAGGTTAATATAACAAAGTCACCCAAAGTCTGCACATAATTCTATGAGTAAGTCTGTTCTCTTATTGCCGTTGTCGCATGCGCACCTGCTATTATCGCGATTTGACTCTAATCGTGTGTGTATTTCATTGTCTGCTCTAAAGTGTAATGGGCTCAAAGATCTGCGCTTTATCTTATCTACAAGACCGGACTATAAATAGCTGTATAGGTACTCTCAACAAACAATCTAACGACTTTGAAAAAAATACACAATTTGACAAATAATAATAAATTTAAATCGGTATTGGTATGCAAAACAAAATTGTTTTTTTCAAACGATCATTAAAAAATATTATCAATATTTATTTATAACAATACTAGCTTTCCCGACAGACGTTGTCCTGTATTCCTAACAAACTATGAATGTTGAATTCGAATTTGTATAATGATAAGCTTATTACCTTTTAACGAATGTAATTTAGATCGATGCGTCTGTTTCAAACCATATATTTAACCAACTATCAAACTGACAGTTCCTGTAAAACTTCAATTTGTAATAATGTCATTTAATTTTTAAATTGGAATATAAATTATATTGTAAAAAGCACTAAAAAGGTTACCTTCTTTGAGTTTTCTTTAATTTTCTAATTTTCCACGCATTTTTCTTACTTATTTTTTTTCTAATAAGAACCTTCTCCTGATAAAAAGCCAACACGACAAAAAAAGAATTAGCGAAATCGGTCCAGCCGTTTAGGCGAGATGCGATGACCACGGAAAATAGCTCTCCATTTTTTTATAATATAGAAGATAACAGCATCACCCAAAAAATTTTCATGCATACAGAAAGAAACACGTTGTTATCTTGCAGAATGTAAACGTAAACAATAGCGTTCAGCCGTTCAGGCAAAAATGGTTTGAAACTTAGATGAGTACTCACCTATGTGGAACGTGTTACGAAGCATAATATTATGAAATAGTCGTATTGTATCGCCTACTCTTCAATAGATGGCGTTCTACATACAAATTTCCAGTGAAGTTCATTAAAAAATGTGAATTGATTGATATACTATATTTTGCATTGATCTTTTTAGTTTTTGTTATGAACGGATTGGTCAACCAGCGAAAAGTGTAGTGTTACAAAAAATACACCTACATAGTTAAACGGTATGCACTTACACACACAAAGAAACATTGGAATCTTAAATTTTTAGTTTAGGTAAACTATTTATGATGTCATATTTATTTCGATTATTTTAATAGAATTTCCCCTCTTGAAAAAAAAAGATGAATTCGTGCTCTTTCAAAGTGAATACAAATACAGCTTTCATAATGACGTGCTCATTAGGTAAAGCTTGTGTGGTGAAGGGGTAATATGAACTGCACGGCCGGCGGACCAAACCTTCGATTCTCCGTACAAAAGTCGGCTACTGAGCAGCTGGGCTACCATACATTCCTTTCGTGATTCACCTAGCACTTCTGTTTCAAATTATTTGGTTACGAGGCGCTTTTACACTCCATACCTCGTCTCTATTTTTCCTTCCACAATAAACATCAGGAGGGCATATTTTTCATTACGGAAGATATGGTCAAAGTATGCGGCTTTCCTTCTTGTGACTGTATATTAATTTCTCGCAAGGACTTCCACGTTGGGAACGAGATCTTTCTACAAGATACGGAGCATCCCTCGTTTAACCATAACACCCAAAAAAATGGAACTAGCATTTTAACCTAAACGAAAACAGGATAAAAATGTTATAATTGCGTATTTATGTTACTTCCAGGAAACATGTATGTACAGAGTTTGTTACCCTTTATAATATGTGCAGACTGTCATTAATATGCTAAACGACGCGTGTTTCAAAACAAGTCGATGTGTGGGAGTTTCTTTGCAGCGGGTCCTAATGAAAAAAATCATACGTTAAAATGTTGGGAAGATGTTGTTAAGTATTTGGAGTGGTGTGGTGTACATGTGTGCGAATATTGTTAATTAAATCAGTTGGGACAAGTTCAGACGCACTGAAACCAGATTCAGTACGGGATTGAGGCGGTCGGTCGTTCGAAAATAACTTTTGAGGCATTGTCGGTGCTTCATACATATTGTGTGGACTTTATACTCTTTGTTCATTGTGAATCAATTTAAAGTAAAACATCTTTTATGTGTAATCATGGTGTAGGTATTTAAATACCTATAAACTATTTCTTGGGAATAACTTCCATTACAATTTAATATCTGATTGTCCCATCATTAGATTCCGTCATGTCATTAGCAACAAATCCACGCTATTGTAGGTGTTATCAGAAATTGAAAAAGATAATATACCCCCTATTCCAATTCAAATTAAGTGCGCACTAAACTAAAATAAGAACGTTCCTATTTTAGTTAGCCGGATTGGTATTCGAGAAATTTTAGAACGTTCCTATTTTTGTTCCTAATTAGACTTTAGTTTGAAATTAGTTCATTTTGGTATTCGGATTTCGTATTTAAGTCAATTTTAGTGCGTTTATCTGTCAAAACGTTCCTAATCTTAGTTCACACCAAATTGTATGCGTCTAAAAAGATATCTGAAAATATTATTAAAAATATTAAGCATTTCCCCCGAATTTATTATAAGTAATACAAATAATAGCATCAAAAATTATTATCATTGAATACCAATGCAATCATACAGTCGTCTTCGTTACACTTCGGGTTGGTTCGGCAGTTTCCGGCTACCATGTTACTTGGAACTTGCTTGGAACATGGAGCTCGTTTTAATTTGTCTTCTCCGATTGGCTGTTCGCTTGTCAGCATCAACCAATAAGGCGCATGCTCGATCCATAGACAATTATAATTCACAAAATATTTATGGTGAACTAATATTGGTTTTTAGAACACGGCATAATTCCGAATACGAATTTTAGTTCGAGTGAACTTAATTCTAAATCATTTGGAACGTTCTAAAATCCGAATAGGGGGTAATGTCTGTAGTACCTCTTCCTCAACCATGCATATTTTAGACACCGACAGTTACATGCACTTTGGCATTGGCTTCTTCACTCTTTTCACGTATCCTTTATTTGTCGAATAACCGTATCTTAAGTCTGTTCAACATTACTTCACCTTCGTTGATAGCAATTTGTACAATTATTATTTATATCATCACTGCCTGTTTATCTGTCTTAGAAAATAAAAATTGAATGATAATTTTCTCCACGCATAAATCGTTCTAGAAGAAAATAACGCCGCCATTAATAATGTCATAATAATAATAACATTTGGATAACTTTTATGGCGCCGTTTAGTGAAATAGCTTCACCTCTATTGATACTTGTAAACAGTCAGTATAAGTCATTAAATCAATACGGATTGGAAGAATGCAAATTTAATATAAAACATCGGTAAGACATCTGAAAAAATGGGTCTTTAAGAGTTTCTTAAATTTGTCATACTGTTTCGGGCATTGGCGCCACAGCCCATATCGAGCCTTGGCCTCTCTCAGCCTCCAACGATAAATTCATGTCTTGGATGCTAAGGTTCTTAAATTACATGTCATCATAGTATCGAATACCGTTGCCGTCAAATTAATACAACTGTGCTTTTAAAAGTTGAAAAAACCTATACTTAATCCAAAACAGACATTTTATAAGTCAAAGAAATCTTTGTACCTGACTGAACATTTCTGATAAGAAGAATAATAATTATTATTAATTACGTAGCGATTTTTTCTTATGATTCTAAGAACTTTATAATCATTTAAGATTGACGACTGGATTATTCTTAATTACTAGGGTAGAAGATTATGGATTGGAAATAATCTCAACATAATATACTGAATCTGTCTGATCTCAGAAAGTAGGGCTGACGGCTGACGCCTTTATACATTGATATAATGTTCCCCGTTACTCTACTGTCGAATAGAGCCAGAGACCTTATGAATTTCGTATGTGAGACACAACAATCATAATCTTATTACAGATAGATCAGGTGTGTTTTTATTTTAAAGAGATCCAAGATGGAATAAACGCTTGTAGATTAAAACCACGCAAAACCTCTTTCAGCAATAACACGACGTGACGCAACGAAACACGAAACGTGTAGAAGATTTACGATTTGAATTCGAAAAGTTTCCTGAATTTATTGATTATTATGAAACTGAAGATGTGCAGAACAAAGCTGATTATGTCCAGAATTATTTCTGCCGATCGGCAAAGATCTTTGGGACGATAATCTGGACTTGAATGACTCTTTGGATCAACTTAAGATTGAGCAGCTTGGAAAAATTTTGAATTAGAATAATAATGACAGAATAGATTATGAAAATAATAAATTAAATACAACTGATTTACTGATTAAAAAAACAAAACTTTATGCTGGATATTTTGATTATATGACAGTTCTATCATTTGTACAGGGAGTTTTGCTCATTTCGTTAATAAAAGTTTTGATGATATGAAAAATATCTTATATGTTAATCGAATGGTGTTTTCTTATGAGTATGATGGAATGTAATCATTGCTATCATAAGTGACTAGTGTCTATTCATAAACAATACCTTGACACCGAAAAATGTCTAATCTCTAATATCGAACATTGTTAATCATCATCAAAAGCCCTTAGGAGTATATGTGTTATCTTTTATCATAGATGTTGTTACGCGTAAGATATCATCAATGTTTAGTTGGGATTTGATTTGTTTAGAAAAACAGACTTAATAAACAGGTGAATATTACAATAGCTGAAGGAAGACTTATTAACTTTTTAATACCTTCTATCTTTCACAAAAGATGGTTTTATAAGAATAATTTCGATTAGATGAGAAGTTGAGCCTTCATGTTTCACACAAAATACGGCTCTGAATTTAATTCTGAACAATTTGTGAAAAACTCGTATCATTCCATTTATTTTTTAAATTTGTGAGGATTGAAAATATTAAGATCAAATTTTTTTGGATCCCCTCATATTAATATCAAGTTGAGGAAGAAGTTGTTCATAACTCTTGTCTGCAGTGAACTGATTTAGAGCATAGACATAATAATTAAGCAGAGCATGTCCAGTTGTCTTTCAGACTTGTGAAATGTGTAGCTATAGACGTATGCTAGGGATTCATTGGTCGGATCATGCTAAACAAAATACGGTTACTGAGGAGAAAACAAGGCGGCTGCTAAAAAAAGTTGCCCAACAATCTGCTTAATGGATATACCATAACATTACCATCGTCGTCGATTGCCGGCAAAACCACGGAGGCCGCCCCAGAGATAACTCAGGTGTTTGGATCCATGGCTGTAGCACTTTTTTTTTTTTTTTTTTTTTTTTTTTTTTTTTTTTTTTTTTTTTTTTGAAAGAGGGTTAAGGGACCAAGGTACCCTTTGTGTGACTGCGACCAGAATAGGAATATTGTGACTACATAGCACCTGGCTGTAGCACCTACCAAGAACTCAAGAGGTTGGCGAGTAACAGTGAGGATAATTAATGCAGACCAATCCTAATGTAAACTGAATGAACGAAGAAAATTACAAACACATAAGTCATTGTTTGCAAAATTATGCTTATTATCTACATAATAATTCAGTTATATGTCATAGCATCAGGCCTAAAATAGAAACATATCGTTGAATTTTTTTCATCCCCGAGCCGTGCCAAATCTCTCAGAGTGTTTGTATACAGTTTATTGCATTTACTGTAATATTTTTAAAGCAGTTCGAAAAAAGCTTATGCGCAATGCTTATGACCTCCTCTCACACCATGTCCAACTTCCTCAGCTCTGCCTCGAAGGAACGGAACACGGTGTGAGAGGGTCTTCCACGTCGGATTAGCTAGTAAGTTTATAATTCTGTCTACCCATGGGATTTCTTGCCTTTGTCTTCCTTGGCCCCTCTTAGAAACGATTGAACATTTATCTAAGAATTAATTAGAGCTGTTATCATTGTTTAATTGCATGTTTGTTGGTCGATTTGTTTGTTTGTTGCTAGCAGCAGGTAGACACTCAACTTTATCTAATTGCCTCACACACTACTTCTGACGATAATTATTGTTTTCTAGGTAAGTACTTCAACCATTATTGATAGGAAATGTTTTACGCAACTTACAGGAATGTCACGTGTTTGTTTAGAAAAAATAAACTCGTTATTAAAATAATATTTCTTTGACGTAAACAACTGTCATAAAGAGTTGGACATTAGTTTAAAACTTGCATTGTAAGTCAATACTAATTCATCACAAAATAAGGCACATTAATAAATCTATGTACTACTGTTTGTATTGCTTGATTTTCCATGGTTTAATAAACCAAGTAGAAAAACACATTCGTACTACAAATTAAATGCTGTTAAGATAATGGGAACTTTAATATAAGAAATTGAGAACATATTTCTCCGTCAGCTTTTGCGGTCCAAAAGTTTCTGTAATTGATATGATACGACGGTTTTTTACGTCAAGCATGCTATGCACTGGGTTCCTATGGAGCGGCCGTCTTCAGCGGCCGTATATTACGGCAGCTTACGACGGCGGTCTTTACGGTGACATTTGGAAAGTCACCGTAATGTGTGCCCGTATTATTCTCTCCATTTTTTTAATAACAAACGTCAATTTGTGTATTGTGTCGGAAGGTGAAAATGAACGATCTTGATTTTGCTCTATTTATTTGTTTGGCGGATGACCAGGCAGGAGGATGAATGTCGTTTGGGAGAAGACAATTTATATAAATCTCGTAGCACAAAAGGTGTTTTTTATATAATTTCCCCTAATTCACGCCTTCAACCGGTCTTCATCTACGTTTTTCTGTATTCTTTATTTTTAACATTATAGATAGCTTTATGATTACGTACGAAATCTATTAAAATTTCGCCAAGTCTCCTTGGAGTTGGAATTCATTATGTGCAGCCCAAAAAAGATACTAAAAGCAACAATAGATATTTTAATAAATAAAATAATTCATCGCTATCAATGAAAGCGTTCATGAATCATCTGACACTGACAAGATGGCGGCCGTTTTTGAAAATAACGACAATATTTTTAAACTACATTTTGTAACTACATTTTTTTACTGAGGCCATTCTCTGAAACGTCGCATTCTTAGGAAAACAACTCATAAACGGTTTAGCGAGGAACGTTTTTACATGTTGGTCATCATTATCCATAAAGCTCCCTGCACACAGCAGTTTAATCGCTAGCAAACTTAATCAGTTTATATGTATGCAACTGCATACTTCAAAACTATTACAGTTAAGTTTACTGCCGATTAATTTGCATGCAGAGTGTGATATATGTTTATATCGCAGGGTTTTCAATGTTGAGATATACTTACCTATATCTATATGGAAAATACATATGAAATCATATTAATCTCTCTGAGAAGCTTCGAATTTACTGATGATTAACTGAATACTTCAAACAAAGCCATCCACCATTCTCTAAAATTTTTCAAAAATAGAAAGAGCTTTATTTTTTTTTCTTTGTAGTTTTGGAAGTCGCATATAGACAGGTACATGGGCACTTACTACTGCTATATTATTAATTTGTAGATATTTGGTGCAATGTTAAAACCTACTTATTAGGTACTCATGACTGAGCGACTGAATTTAGTGGGAATTGATTATTGATACCATTATGCATGTCATTGTATTCACTGCTTTATATTTTTGTATTTTTATATTTTGCATTAGGAACACTCATTTATCGTTATGATGGATGTAACAGCCTAGATCGGCTTGTCAAAATGTTTTACATATGTATACGTATACCTACCTCTGCGTAATTGTTTTTATTTGTTTTTATGAAATTGACCTCTCTTTTAATGTTTACTTCGTGTGGATTTTATCGTATAAAAGAAATATTTTATATGTATGTGTGGTTTTATTGGGTTTTATAGTGTTTTATAGTCTCAAATTTATTTTCCTAAGCACGTACTGTTTTCTTGTTTTGCATTGCGATGTTCTTAATGTCATCAAACATTATTATGTAAATAAATTGCCGCATATTATTTGATTTATATTATTTGATAAAGCGGTATAGCTTGTGAAAAGTGTAAAGTGTAATATTTTTTTTGTTTTTAATTGTAAATAGGTATATGTTATTGATAATGTTTGTATGATTGTATATTTATGATTATTATATATTATTATAAAAAAAGGCTCTTTAGCCGTACAATGAATAAATAAATAAATAGTGCCGATGAACAGTGAAATATAAAAGAACAGATTCTTTATCCTGCGTTACGACGATTCCATTGGTTGCTACTAATTAGAATGGATTCTTTTGCTACCAATTTTAAAATTATTTGTCTTTAAACATGCATTTCGCTTTTATTACACTTTTTTTAATGTTAATTAAGTACATATTTTTATTAATAATTATTTTTAAGTCCCGTGATCACATATAAAAGTGAACGTGATGAAAAACATCGAGTAAAACAAAAGCAAAAAACAAGCGGATTTCCTTAAATCTTTCGATAAAAATGTCAACGTCAACACATATCATATCTTATGATGAACAATTCATTCATTAAAATATCAATATATTAAAACAGTTCGAAGATAATAATTTATGTCGCAAATAAATTGTCTAGGTGTGGATATCGCGAAACCCCGCAGGGTTCCATTTCTTTTAAATAATGAACGTGTATTCATAATTCACACCAAAACTTTATAGATTGGCGTGTGTGTCTCTCGTAAATAATTATTGTCCTCGAGTTGTATTATTGGTTTCGACTGTATAATCTATGGTTTCGACTATATATTTTATGGTTTCGACTATAAACAATGGCGTGGATCACCAAGTTTTCTAGACTCGGAAATAATGTGAATAGAGGGTCTAAAAATTTAAACCGTCTAATGTCGTCAGACCACCTCGCCTGAGGCCTGCCAACACTTCTCCTCCCGGTTCTCGGACGCCACTCAAGAACCTTCTTGGTCCATATGGTGTCGGTTACTCTAGCTACATGACCAGCCCAACTCCACTTTTGTTTAGCGACCTTCTGAACCACATCGGTGAATCCTGTTTTCTTTCTTATCCATGTGTTAGTCTTCCTATCACTCAATGAGATACCTAGCATTCTCCTCTTCATAGCTCGTTGTGTTACAGCTAGTTAATTTAATATTCTTTGAGTGAACACAAACGTTTCACAGCCATAAGTGAGCACAGGGAGAATACATGCATCAAAGAGTTTTCTCTTTAAGTAATTGGAATAATTTGGAGATCCTCGCCTTCTATCTATTTCCGCTTCTTGATTCTCTCTTCCTAGCTTTATTGTATGGCCAAGGTATACATAGCTCTCAACTTGGTCAAGTGACTGACCATCCACCTGGATGTTACGGGGCTGACTTGCTGCACTCATCACTTTAGTTTTTGAAATATTTAATTTCAATCCTATTTTGTGAGATGCTGTATAGATACCTACATATTATATCTTTACTACTACCTATCAAATAAATACTACTAGGTATAGATAAAACAACAAAAAATAAAAAAATAACACCTAATTTCTCGTGCCTTTTCTCACCTGTTGGGATTTAGGGACGTGAGGTGGTCAACTTCGCAGTCCCGTTGTGATTTGTCGATTTCCTGCCTCTTACGGTTTGTTTTCTGTTCTTTGCCTCTGTGTTTTTCATTTACAGACTGTTTATAGTCTATAATATTTTATAATGTAATGTTTTGGACTATTCGAAATTAGATTTGACACAAAAAGTAAATTATTTATCCTGGCATTTAGTCCGGGGAAAATTTATTTTTAAGATCCATTGCACATAATATTATAATAATATACTGCTGTTTGATAGATCCTAAATAACGATTCTCCAACCTTGAGCGAATCCGGATTATAATAAATCTTGCTGAAACACGAGTATGTTTGAAAATATTTCACCTAACACAATGGAATTTGCTGAAATATTCACTAAGCGCCCGTGTAACAACACTAGGTACTAACTTCTGATACATTATTTTTCCTATGCACCTACGTATGAATAAATCTGGTGGTTATGAATAAATCTAATTCTGTTCAATGTTTAAATATGAATTGTTTAACTATATAAATTTATAATGAATATAACGAATTGAACTTTCATTAATTTATCTTGGTAGAAATTTCAACGAAACATTAGGAATTTTTTAGGTTTTCCACACTTTTTAATTATCAAGAATGTTCTCGTCGGCGTATGCGTTGCATATTTGGGGATTCTCTATTATTTCTTGCTGCTTGATCTTATTCCAGGTCCAATATTGACGCCTTCTTATTCCCATTCTTTCTTATATTGTTCCCCATATTCCACACCTCTTCTCTAAACATCCAACTTGCTATGTTTATTTTTAAACATTCTTTATTTCATAATAGTATATAAATAATATATTGGTTTTATAAAACCTATGTACCTACAAAAAATGTATGTTAGTATAACGTTTATTGAATGTATAATAAAATCGCAGAAAATAAATTCTTACACACGGTTAAATTTTCAAAATCTTTGTCTAAAAACACGTAAAAATTAATAGCTTTTGGTTAAAGTCAAATATTTTCGTATCTGTGAAAAAGTCAAATCTATGAGATGCAAGAAATTCCTACAATAATTTAATAAGATGACAGCATTTTTCTCTTAACTACCTCAATTGAAAACTTCAACAGAGATTCATAAAACGTCATGTCAAAATTTGACGTGAATATTATGAATCGCATAGAATCGATTGAAATGTGGCTTTACCTTAGAATTCTTTATATTTTCTGGACAGGTCATAAATGAAGAGGTTTTAAGAAGAGCTGGATAATATTTATATATAATTTAGCACTCTTACTTGAAATTTAAGTTCATAATGCCTTGTATCTGGGGCATGTATTTTTGTGCTAAAAACACATCGAATGACATTGATAACGATGGGCAAATGGAGAGGCCTCGAGGGGCTGGCTGAAAGCAGACATCGTAGTTGCAGAACGTTCAAGACTGCGAAGCTTTCGCCAGGACAATTGCCAGTGTCGTAGGGACATGCTTGTCAGGGCACTACTACAAGAAGAAGGAATGAAAGATATGACGAAGTGGTTTGTGAAGAGCGTTCGGAGAAAAGTGGTGTGCGAAGTTCAAAATTGAATAAAAATATTCAAAAATTATACTTCAAGTGCATCGACAAACTCTTTAGGGGCCTGCTACTCTTTTTTGGACGGTGCATTTTGTTTGTTAATCAGTGAAATGCACGAATTCGGGTTCGTTAACATGGAGTACTTACAAGATAATAATTATTCGGCAAACATTTAATATACAAATTGGTTGGGAGTGTGTCCAATACTAGTAGTTTCCAGTCTCGAGGCATCTTAAATGCTGGTTCTTCTTCGTTCTTGATCTCGTATTATTGATGTTTGCTTCTGTGGCAGCTTCTTACTTAATGATAACTTGCAAATTTCTCTCAGTTAACGTCAGGTTTAACGTTGATACAGAAATTCATTAAAATATTTTTCAGTTTAATTTAATATCATGTTAAATAAAACTAAATGGAGCAAACAATAATAATTGAGATTGTCTTAATGAGAAACAAAAATGTGTGTATGGATAGAAAAGAAGAGTGGTCTGGTTCGTTCTCTCTGACTATTCCTTGAACTTCAGTGTGATCGAAAAAAAATAGTGAGATAACTGATCGGTTAACTAGAAAAAATAAATTAAATCTTGCCCGGTACTATAAAATTATTCTAGATATTTGAATTTCTAATGACTTTTAATCTCATAAATAATTAAAAAAAAAATAGAAAAACAACCTTATTTAGATCACTTGGAACTTGTATACCAATAAAATGTCAATGAACAAAGTACCTGTATTCCCTTTTTATAACAAAATTGACCGAAAAAAATCAAATTAACTTGCGGTTAACCTTTTTATCCTATGTTTAACTCAGGATCGTCATTACCTGCGTAAACATTGTATGCAGTTTTGTATGAACTTAATAATATTATATCTTATAAAATTAACAAAAATAGAAAAACAACCTTAATAATTAGATTACTTGGAAATGTAACTTATAATAATAAAATGTCAATGACCAAGGTACGAGTACCTACCTGTATTATTTTTTAATAACATAATTGACCGAAAAAATCAAATTAACTTGCGGTTAACCTTTTTATCCTAAGTTTAACTCAGGATCGTCATTACCTGCGTAAACATGCAGTTTTGTATTAACTTCATATTATGTTCTTCAGTCTGTACTGCGCTAACTCACAAAGTATCGCCGTATAATATCTACGATACACTATCGGCTCTCATAAGAATAATAATAATGAAATACAACCGCCGTGCACAGTTTTATCTTCACTTAGTTTAGTTCGATACATTCGATGTGACTGACAAGCGCACATACGAGCTATCACAGCGTATCAGAGGAATCTTTCTCGATATTTTATTCTAAATAACAAAATCAATATTTGATCTCGTTGCTTTTTCAGTTTGCCTAACGGATTAGAATCCCAACGTAGAGAGATCACGCTCCGAGCACTCTCATAGCTCCAGTTAGTGATACATTTAGAAAAAAAAATCTCAGTGATTACGCGCGCAATTTTATGATTATTGTCTTTTAAATGCAATGAGTTGCATTTTGAAAAATAAGTATATTGGTGTGTTTTTAAGCTGATAATAATTCGTGTTTGATATATTTATGTGTTTGTGTCATAATAATAGTTGGCTCAAGAGTTTTCAGTGCTTGTTTTGATTCCAAATTGCCTTGTTTATCTACAAGTGACCTGAAAGATTGCATTCAGCATCACCATCATTTTAGAGGATTGGATTATTATTTTGATCTTGTTGCTGGTAATACATGTTTGCGATATTTATCAAATGATGTATTTTGTAAAATTTGTGTAAACATTTTGTTTTATTTATACGTTTGTTGAAAAATCTGTGTTTTTGTTTAGTTTACTTCTGCATAATTTCTTACGTTGAGTTATTTATTAGACTTAATAATATACTGAAATATTGACACCCTCACCTCTATTCGATCTTTTTATCTCTGTAAAGGACTTGATAATGAATTTTGTGTTTTTTTTGCTATATTTATTTTGTGGAAGATTAGTGAAACAGCTTCAAAAAGCCATCTCGAATATCACACTTACCAGAATAGAAAAATATAAAGCTTAAAATAAAATACAGTGTAAAACCAAACATTAATACCTACACTAAATTTCACACAAAACTTACTTGCATATTATAATCATACAAAGATCATGCTGTAATCAATTTTTCTACACCAAATACTCAATTGTCTTATAGAAAGACACCATGTTGTAATATATTGAAGGTGTTTCTTAAAACTTAAGTGGAAAATTGGAAAATATCGAGACTAAATTCCTGGCAAAAATTCTTCTTGCGGTTTACCGCAGTCCATCTCTTGGTCTGATTCTATTCCCAATCGGGATTTCAAAGCATTTATCATTTTCGGTCAATGCAATGCCATCTCTATCCTGGTGTAGGTATATAATTTTTTCACGTGTTGTTATGACCCAATTCAGTGTTAAACAAACCGTGTTTTTTTATATATTTTATCGTTGAACTAAATTCGCATAATGTGTGGGTGCGTTTAATTATTAAAGCATTATTTTTATCAATTTCACAATAAATAAGGGCTTGAAGTTGTGCCAAATATCTAGTACGTAAACACTGAAACATTGATAAACGAGAAATAGCAGTTCTTTGTCGTCAATCGAAATTTTCAAACAAAATAATTTTAGATTCTTGGTGTATTTTTAATATTACACGTAGTTTTTTTTTTGCAATATATTTTGATCACTTTTGATATTGGAAGAAATTTGTGAAGAAAAATTTCCATCGAAGTGTTTATAAGACATAATATATAATTCGACAAAAAAATCAGTTGGATTTTATGAATGTTTGAGATGTATAAATCGTTGACCTATCTAATACCTAAAAAATTGAAATAGGTTATCCTTAACTAGATTCCTGACTGGGGTATAGTGATCTTTTGGTTATACAGTATTTTTTTTAAATAAAATTAACGAATTGAACGTGCATTATTGGTGGAATTATTTAAATAAAGTTATTTGAATGAAACAATTAATTTGTTATTCCTCAATTTATTTTTAATACCCTGACAGGTCCTGCATGGTCACAGGTAACAAAGAAACTTTGCCTCCAAAACCGGTCAGGGTATTAAATAAATTGTGGAATAACAAATTCATTGTTTCATTTAAATTACCTACTTTAAATACAGTGCGATCCCAAATTTTAGAATTTAACTTTATAGTAAAAATTTTAGTCTAAGTATGTTATTTGATAAAAAATGGTTCAATAGAGAGCTGTCAAAGATATACATAGAAGAAATTGTTAGTATGAAACAAATATATTTTGGTAAATGTTTATAAGAACTAGTGTTCGGCCACTACTCAAAATTTGACCATAACTAATTTAGATTATACGTTTGAATATTATTAAGATTACTTTGTCAAAAACTGAGCATGCGCTATTTCACAATTTTCTCTCAAAAATGACATGGATACGTCAACTTTGAAATAATGATATGTACCTACCTATAAAGTTTTTTCTATTATACAAAAAAAAATATGAACCTATTCTCAATTTGAGCACAGATATACAAAAGATCTGACAGATCACAGTGTGTCAAATAATGTCAAATACATTGAAGTGTGTGTGAGTATGAAATAATAACAATACAGTAGCGTGCGTAGAGTTTGTTTTATTGATTTAATTTTTATTTATGCATACTTTTAAAAAAATATTAGCATTCGCCACCCCTTCTCTATAATATAAACTATAAGTGTGCGAAGTTTCATACTCCTCACAAAATGGTCAGAAAGTTTTTCCTTCACGTATTAATACATAGATCTAGAAATTATACTTAACTTCCTTTTGATTAGATATTTTTTTACACAATAATTATTTGTTTTTATCTCCAACTTTATTAGGGTATTATCAGTTATATTATTTTCGATACCGTTGTCAAAAAAGCGGGCTGAATAATTGTAAAAGTATTTGGCATTATCGTCCATTACGTTAATTTCTTTTATCTAAGCTGTTATTATTATTGTTAACGATGATTGTCTATGGAATCATTCCCAACAATACTCGTAATATTTCTCTTATCAATTTATCTACTGCTGATAGTGAACATGCACAGTTATATTACATTAATGAAATATGTAGGAACAATTGGTTCTGATATCTTGGTTTAATTTAAACATACCTATATTATGTGGGTAGGTACTCGTTTACATGAATAATCCATCAATAGGGGGTTATCTGTGGGAGGTTCAGTATGAAAGGCTAGAATCATCCCTGGTTTAGTGAGATGATCAATCTACTACTCATCGTGAAAGGCCTGCTTCTCTCTGTCTCTTTCTCTCTTGGGAAGTTTGAACCAGCAGCGTTTTTCACGAAAAAAGTCTAAGTTTAGAACATACATGCCAAATATTTGAGACTTAAGGAGGCTTTGAACGAAAACAATTACGTTTTACTTGTATTCTTGTATTGTAAAATGGACTTCAATTAATTTTTATTCACTGAGCTGTCGTCGCCTGTCAACTATCGAACTCGGAAACCATTTTTTCAGAATATTATCATATAGATCACTGTCCATATTATTTTTTTCCCTTAGTTGAGATTCAATATTATTATTGTTAAAAATTAAAAATCTTTGATTTTTGCACAACACAGTTTTGCCTTGAGAGTTCTTTTACTATTATATTTAATTATATTTTTAGCTAAAAACTTGTATTATTATTTGTTTGTTTACTCTTTTATAATAATATCGATGTAGCCAGGCGTGTTATGGTATTTGCCTCCTGTATTCAACCGAGGATCCAGGGGAGGGGGGGTCAGGGGGTCCCCCCCTGGGCCATATATTCTTAAGTACAGTATTGACATTTATTAATAAAATCTCTACTTTTCTAGTATAATTATAATTTCTTGGGCCATGCCCCCCCTGGATCAAAAGTTCCATATAGCAAATTTAGGAAATTATTATTTTTTTCTTTTTAAGGAAAAGCATAGTTTCCAGATACAAAACTGTGTAAATGAACTTTCTTTTTTTAGGAAAAGTTAAGTTTCTAGATACCAAATTGTGGAAATGACCTTTTTTTTACTTTGTGACCCCTCCCCCTGGCGCCAAAGCTGGATCCGCCCTTGCCTGTATTATATTGTGTTGTGCGATATAGTTGAGTGATAAACCACAATGAGAAACGGGATGAAAATATGCAAACGCAAAGCAACAAATCCGATGAGAATGTCGCGTTTTGTCTTTGCACCTGATAACGAAATTACTCTTATCGTCGTGTAGAATTAATTTTATCATTAATCCCCCGTGAATTGGATTTCGCATCAGATCCGCCGACTTTATAAATAACACCGGTGTTTATCTCCTTGATTACGAATTATTTCCATTTGTTCTTCTGTGTCGGGGATGGCGAACCTAGGCCACACGTGCGTGAGGTGGCACGTATAAGAAACTTGGAGTGAACGAATACGATTTCCAAAATCAAAAAGACTTACCATTTTTACCAACTGCACGTTAATTTTCATACCTTCTCGATTGCTTTTCATCATACTATGTAACTGTTGTTTTATGTCACTTCTAAGAAACGTGAAGCCAAATCACTCGAAAAAAGTGTAGTGCTAAAAAAGCAAGGCGAACGTATGCACTTTTTGTATTTTCTTTAAAGAAATACTAGTCCATTTATAACCGGACCATTTATAGGTGCATGTTTAGTTCAACCTTCAGAGGTTGTATACAAATTTTATTGTTGCAAATTTGCTCTAGTACCTCTTACCCCTTTCAAGGAATGTATCGAATTACCAGTCACCCTGTCTGTATACAAATTTATAGGTGTAGTGATTATAAATTTATCTAAATATGAACCCCTTGTAATTTTTAATCTTGGCACTTCATCTCAAAAAGATTCACCATCCCTGTATGTATTTGAAAATTTCAGCTATTTTTATATTTGCTAAGCTAGATCTGTCACAGGTCATGCTATTGTATATTCAGATGTATTCAATGTTTGAATATGATCGCCTCTAGTAACAATAAATTGTTATCGTCAATAGTAATACACGTGTATTTAAACAATTCTGTTTAAAAAAAATGTACGCGATATTCCCATAGTGAGGTCCATTTAACTGTTATTTTATTAATTTTCTAATTTTTTTTATTGAGGCCTTTCACCCGAATTCGAGTGATTTGACAATAAAATATGTATGCAAATATGTATTACTAGCTAATACCCGTCTTGCTTTACGTTTTTAATTCAGATTGTCAGGCTTGATCGGTAAGTAATTAAACAGGTTCTAGTCTAGCTTCTCATTGCTTAACAGACCTCTATAACTGACATAAGCACAGAAAAAGAAGAATGACACTTTCACAATCCATAAAAAGAGAGAAGAATTTCAACACATTTAATGTTTATAAAAAAGAGAAAAGTTTGAATTACATTTATTTTTATTTCAAATCAATCTTGAATCTTTATTACATTAAATATATTTGAAAATTGTAAAAATTTGTATCTATGATTACCATAAATATACCTGCAAGGATCCACGATGATCAAAATCCAACGCAGAACCTACGCTTTTATGCTCCAAAATATAAAAAAAAATACTATTATAAATAAAAACATTACTGAATTATTATGTAGATTATATTTCAAAAATTTGATCAATTATAGGTACTTAAGTAATCTAAATAATAAAAATTGCTGAAACAATTAAAATATCTATCTTCATTAAAAATATTGACTAAAAGTAGGCATGAGCTACCATAAAATATACCTGCAAGGATCCACGACATTAAAATCCAATGCAGAACCTACAGTTTTATGCTCCAATATACAAAAAATAAATAAATAAACATTACCTACTGAATTATTAGGTATGTAGATTATATTTCAAAAATTTGATCAATTATAGGTACTTAATTAATCTAAATAATAAAAATTGCTGAAACAATTAAAATATCTATCTTCATTAAAAATATTGACTAAAAGTAGACATAAATTTTCTTAAGATTGTTCAAGTTAAGCTTCTTACTATGGAATTTATGTATAATTTAATATAAGGAAACTTGTCTTGTCCTATAAATACTACAGTAGTAATATATAATCAGTGTAGTCCCTGAAACAATGTATTGTATTACGTAAGAAAGCATCTATAAAAACTTTGATTCCTTCAGAAATAGAACCCTTGTCCTCAAGATCAAAAGTCGACATCTTAATATTGAAACTTAATGCACACAACTGTTGAATAACAAATTTAAGGTCCACGTCAAGTTTTAAACCAGAATCTAGCTCTACTTAAACTGATTATTTTCTCTAGATGTGGTTATATAGAAGAATGCTGAGCATATCATGTGTTGATAGGGTGTCTGTGAGTCCTGGGAATGATACAAAAGTAAAAAGAGAGCTCCTTACCACTGTCAAGAGACATAATCCCCCATACTTTGGCTACATACTCATTACTCCGTGATGAAAAGTATTCCCTCTTCCAACTTAAAATTCAAGGAAAAAAGTGGTTTGAGCAGAAGAGAGTCTTCTGAGAAAAGGCTGGCTCAAAATCATGAAGAGTTTGCAGTGATGGTCACCAACTTTAGTTAGGAGAACCACACGAAGATATTCATATACGTCGAGCCATGATTGAAATCCTCTATTTAGACCAATATTTTTTTTTTCTTTTTTGGCATTTCATCCACAAATTTAGACTAATATGTAACAACTAATGACTCTAACAATTCATTACTGATGTTCCATTTAAAAATGGTTTAAACCACTTCGACGAACGTTTTCTACCGTTATTTCGAATGCTGGCTTAGAGTGATCACTTTACGTTAACAAAATTCGCCATTAGATCTAATAAATCTGCTATCCTGGACCTTAAAATGAGTAATTATGGTGAAAAGTTTCATGCCAATTGCAGGATTCAACCCCTCATAGGGATATCTCCTACATGAAGATACTTCTTTTGACACCGATAGACATTGTTAAGTTATATGCAACAATGGGAAATAGTTCATAAGGAAGAAATAGCACTTTGTGGGACATATTAAATTTATAAAGAATTTTATATGAAATTGACTTGCTAATAAGACAATCATGTTATCTTCTTGCTTCCTAAATTTACAGAATAGCTTTTTAATAATAATAAAGTAAGTTGTGTTAAAATGACACATTATTTGATACTTATTTTAACAATAACATAAATATCTTATGTAAAAATACTTACAAAACTCCCTGAATTCTCATAATTTCTTTTTGCTGGAGGCATCATTTTTAAATTTAGTGGTGTTTGGGAGAATATATTATTATGTTTGATGAAAAAGAAAAACATAATGTTATTTCATTTAGTATATTTCTAGTTATGAATAAAACAATTTAGTTTATTTCATTTCAGTCATATGACAATATGTCATTGTAAGATCTAACAGATAAAAAATAGAAAAAATATCTCCTATACAAATGAAAAACGGGGTTAGTGTGTTGATTCTGTGATGTCTTTGTTATGTTAAGTTTTTATGCGTATATGTATACAAATTTACAGTAAAGAATAAATAAAAACCTGTATAAAAATGTATTTCATATAGAGTCAGCACACAAAGCTTCAGACTTGCTAAACCAAAATATTGTGTTTCAAACTTGACATAGTTAGTGTCATAAATAATAATTGTTAATTATTTATCAAACAAACAAATGGTTTATCGTCTTGTAGGTATTGTCGCAGCATAACTTATCTATACCATGCAAAGTTTTAGAGGATGACAGCCAGTTCATTATTACTGATTATGACATAATAGTTGTATTTTTACATTCCAAAATTGGCAATTGGCAAACATTTAATATTTTTCAGTATGACTTGATTCTGTCCTCGTTGAATTGGTAACTTTGATAAAGGTTTTTACGTTTTGGAAATTCACCAATTAGTCCTTATTGTTGAAAATGCCACCAGAGCCTGTAAAAATATAGTTCTGATTAAAATCCTGAAGCCATTTAAAGATTCTCAATTATTGTCAATTTTATTTCTTTCTCTCAACAATTCTGTCAAGTTCACTGTACGTTATGATCTAATTTATCGGCTACTGTTTTACCGACCAGTTTGTTTATGGAATGTTCATACCAATTTCAACGATGATTTTAAATTTAATCTTTTTCAACGATGAATATAAGATTTAAACGTTATTTATATTCCAGGAATATAAAATGATTCAACAATTATTTTTAAATTATTTAATACCTATCTACATTAGAATATGATTTTATCAGGCACCTACATAAATACTTATCTATTATCAGTGGCTACGACGCTTTGTAAAAAACTATGGCCATAAATTTTCTAAAATATGTCAAACTTCAAAATGGAGGAATGATTTTTACAAAATTTTGCATTAAATCTTTATTTATTGAGAATAATAAGATTTGAATAACATTTATATGTATAACAAATCAATCTCCAATTATTTTATTGGATTTTCATACAGTAATACCAAGATTCCGTTCAACGTTTACATGAGTAATTTTATTTCCAAAAGATGGCATCTGTCTTTTTTGAAAACGTAGTATGAAGATCCTAAAAAAATAAGAGTTTTTTAAATAGCTTTAAATATATCAAAGCTTATGTAGTTAAATATATTTAAGAACGCTCTCTGGAATTTTGCGCGGCTTTTGGCATATTAATATCTGACCTTTACGTTTGTTTTCTATGATTGATGCTGTTACAAAAATATATATAAATAAACGGACTAAAATATTATGTAGATTATTCTAAAATATTTATCTATTTGTGTAAAATTATCTAATAAAGAGATTGAATCTTACAGTTATTATGAACTTTTAACAATTAACATTCGAGTAACCATTCAAGAAGAAGCTTTGAACTTCTAAATTTATTTGTTTATTTTAAATACTTTTTATTATACAAGTATTGGAACAACTTTGAAAATTAATTGGCCGTTTCAACTTTTTTAAGTCGCATGTCAAGTTGCGGGCTAAAATTGCATGTCAAAAGCAAGTGTCCACTTCTGTGACGTGCAAGTTGGCTTGATTGTAAAGTTGATCCATTCATTTCAATTTGTTGTTTATTTTCTTTATTCGCCACCGGGGGTAGCGTTGACAAACATGCCGCGCGCATCTTTATTTTGCGGTATGCTGCGTATGTGAGTAAGGAAGGCGTGGCGAGGCTACTCGCAAAAAATAGAACACTCTTCTATCACTGTTTTTTTTTTAATGAATCTGTGCTCACTCAAAGTGAACACAAGTACACTACTTAAAGCTCGTGTCGTGAAAGAGGAAGATGGTCGGCACCTGGGATTGAACCCACGACCTCCGAACGAAACAGTACGAAAGCCGGCGTCGTAACCGCTAGTCTACCACTCACTTCATGTTAAATTGTTAAATTCAAAACGCTACTCGCAGTTCTGTCCACACGACATGTTTACTACTTGTTACTTAACACTCGCACATACATTAACTACTTTCCAAAAACAAAGTGGAAACGACCCATATATAAAGTTTATTTAAGCGTAAATTAAGACAAAGCTGTTCGTCATTACGAGTATTATAGCCAGTGAGTGAAATTAAAGAGTTGAACTTCTGTATGTTCAGATATATTCCATTTAAGGGTACTATTTTTGTATTATAGCTTGATTTTTTTTTAAATTTTAGTTTAAAGAAGATTGCACCATTGCAAGCACTGTCAAGTCACTACATGTTTGCATTTGCTGCTTCTCGTATCATATGACACTATGATACGTGGTCCGAGCGAGTAAATTTTTCATGATACTTTTTCATTAGACTACATAGGACAAGTAATAATAACGTATGTTGTTATTTATAGCTCGCCTTTATTATTGACATTAGCCAATAAAAATAGTGTACTTATAAACGTTCATGAAATATCTAGCGCTTGCTTCCATTTATAGATATATCGTGCCCGGGGACATCGACGTGGTACCTACAACATAGTCCAAGTACAGGCAATTGTTTTTGTAAATAGTGTCAGACGCATACAGAAATAAGCGGATTCAATTAATACAAATTTTACTTTGAGTGTTTCGTTGGTAGATAGGCTTGGGCACTGCTTCAATTGAATGGCCTTATTTTAATTTTAATTGAATTGACGAGCGATGACTTTACCATGATTTGTGTGTCATTATAATTGATTGATTGATTGTTTTGTTTAAGTGTACGTTAGTTCTTTAGCAATAATTTTTATACAAGATTCTAAATATATCAAATGTAAATCCGTTGTGTATGTATCAGTTATGTACATACATCGTGCGTACCGTTGGGACAGAGTGGATGGGGATGACCAGAGTCAGAGAGGAGTGGTGCATGTGAGCAGGAGGAGGCCTATGTCCTGCAGTGGATGATTACGGGCTAATATGAATGAAATCAGTTGTAAATTTCGACTATTCATGAATCTATAGGCCTGCACTGGGTTTTCGATATTCATAAAGAAGATGCAAATAGAAATTATAGATTGTACCGAGATAGTGGAATAATATCTATTGTCAAATCGCAAGAAAATGAATATTTTACTAATATTTCCTTCTTTTTCGGTAAAATTTCTTAGAAATGCAAACCAATAATCGTTTCATTCAATATACAAAATCTTTAGATAGAAGTTTGCAAAAGGAGATCAAACCTGGAGAATTGGTGTAAAATTTCATCCTCAACGTACCAAAGTAAACCAATTGCTTTTGGCTCTCTTAATTTGAACAATGTGTGTTGGTTGTAAGAATCTAATACGTATTCATATTATTTAAGGGCTTTAACTAACCATACCATTTAACCATGTTATTATGCAAACATTAAAATTCCAAATTCTTGGCCTTTTAATTTAAAATAAGGTCGGGACTAAAAGCTCTTGCCCTAAGGCGCTGTCGTCTGGATGAACCAACCCATATTTTTATTCTACATAATATTATATTCTACATATAAAAGGTATTCAACAACTGTCAATATTAACTTGACTTTAAGTATTTTATACAAATTCCACGTTTTCTTTAAGTACCTGTACCTACAAATAAAAAGAACACACATAGCACACGGTCTTGCTTTTCAGCCGCTTTTGTCTAAGACATCAATATTATGCGATCTGTCCGTTGGTTATGGTTTTAATATGAAATTACCTATGCCTATCTATCTAATAATATCGTTCAAAACATAAAAGGATTTCACTCAGTTCGCATTTAAATTTGCATAAAACATTCTTATCAAATACCTATTTGCCTCATAAGATTAAAAAATAGTTAAGTGCCTATACTAAAATTTATGTTAGTGAGGTCAATTAAAAAATTGAATTTCTAGAAGTGTTATACTTACTTACTTATTGTGTGATCTCTATACGATATTCTTTGAATTTTCTTAGTGATTTATCTCAAGAGTTTTTATAGGTCTATTGGAAGTGATTCTGAATCATCGCAGAACATACTTCTAAATGGATTTTTTTATGACTGCGAAGTTATGATTTCTCATACAACGTAGTCTATAAATATATTGAATCCTGAATACGAATCGTAAATAAAATGTTTTTGGTAGCTATCTATTCTTTATTTACTGTTAAAAATATTTTGTTTTGTTAGTGTAGCTTATTGGAAACAAGTCCAAATAGGTTATATTAAGTTGTTTAGTTTTGTATATTTACAATCTAATAAATTTGAGCATATTTCGTTATTATGAGTACACCTGGGGAATATCTATAGCGGTATTTCTGTATACAAATTATTTCAAATACTTATTTTTGTTTTAAACTCAACTGCATGAAATGAATTTCTAAAATGATTATTATCAATAAATTGAATTTTTTTTTACCTAAATCAACTGAAGTGGTTGACGTCGTATTTCGTACTGTTTCATACTGAAGGTCGTGGGTTCGATCTCACGTGCTGACCATCTTCCTCTTTTACTAGACAAACTTTAAATATTTTACTGTGAAGGAGTCAAAGAGGGTATTTGAGTTTTATTTATTAAAAAAAAATTTTTTTTTAGAATTTATGTAAATTGTTTTTATAAAAGCACCACTTTACATGAGGTGTTTGGTTAATTGTTAATTTGGAACATAATAAATCAATCAAATCTTCCTTTACACCCCACGCAGGGACATAGGGAGTAGAAGTGAGAATAACGGCTTAAAATCAAAAAAAATTATAGCTGTTTCGTTAATTTCAAAAAACGTTAATGTTAAATCATAACAGTAATGAAATGTCATATTATGCAGAAATTTGATACAATATAAATTATAGCAATGTCATAAATATTTATGCTTTTTTCATAAATCATGTTTCTTCTTGAATTTGAAATGTATAGTAATTAAATTTAAACACAGTATAGGCGTATAAGACATCTTTTGTAATCATTGTTATAATGTAGGTACCTACTTACTGAAAACATCTGATAATGCAACATGACATTCTATGTAGGTATCTGCCTATATTGTCGGTTAACTGAATGGATTGTCATTGTTTGTTCCTAGTTAATGGTAGGTATCTACCTACTCCGTCTGACGAATTGATGTAACTTCATTAAATACAATCAAGGAGTTGGATTAGTCTGTGGATTTGGTACAAGAAATAAATAATAGTTGTTACAGAATATGTAAGAACTAATGACTCTAACAATTCATTACTGATGTTCGATTTTTAAACGGAACAAACAACTACGGGCTTACGACCGTCTTCTACTGTTATTTAGAAGGCTGGCTTAATGTGATATTTTTACGTTAACAACATTCGCCATTAGGTGATAATGTCTCCGAAACTCTAATCATGAGAATTCTCAACATGTTCAACATGTCGAAAAATCTCATGTATGCAACAAGTAGATGTTTAATAATTAATGAAAAATAGAGATAAAAGTTGGAAATTATTGAGAACAAGAGAGCAACCAAATTTAAAGACTGCGACTGCTGTCATGTATTTGGCGCCAGGATATGAATATTTATTATTACTCACTAAAAACATACATATTATTTAATTTCGAATTCCACACGAACATAATATTCTCTATGTATTCACAAGAAATGAAGAAACTAATTAAACAAATATAATTCGGGATTTTACGGTTTTTTTGGTGCTAAGCATAGGAACATGTTTACATTTAAAAAAATGTAAACACGAGCATAATTTGTTTGTTTATTCAGTTAATCTTACCAAAAGTACGCAGATTCCGTGTCAACAAATAATATAGATAATTCAGTTTTGATATCCATATAGCTAGAGCTAGAGGATATCCTATCCTTGTACATAGTCTTTTGTCACTCAATATGACGTACACCAATAGATTGAATAACAGAATTATATTTCATAGCGCGGTGTAGCAGTCCCGGTGAGAATGTATGCTCACTGGAGTAGAGCCGTGTGGGAAAATGTGTTCATAACATGAGGTTTTCCGAAACTTCCTTACTAAGTAGGAACCGGATCAGTTAAAATTTAACGTGTTTTTTCTCGAAAGAATATCATCTGGGAGTGTAATTAAAATAAAGTAGCAAGCGTCTGTGTTAAGTCAAAGCTCACAATCAACACATTGTATCAATCAATCAATCAATCAATACTCCCTTTAAGACTACATTTAGGGGCATTATGTAGAACACGACGTGAGAGGATTTTCCTCGTCTTCAGTGAAGTGCAAGGAGCGCTCTCGGCCAACTGTCATTCCACATCTTAACGCGTCGTGTCCCAGCCATTTCCACTTACTCTCCACAATCGTAGAACTGATGCGACTGCACTGGCGTAAATCGTATTTCATGTTGCGGCGGTACCAAACGGAGATTTTTTGTGCCTAAGCTTTGTTCAGGTGTGAGGACTTTAACCAATGCTGACGAATCAAACAGTTAACATTTCTTCTCGACACTAAACGCCGACGTTCCATATATTGGTCATTTTGTAAAGGCTACACTTGCCATACAGAACCTCAGCCCCGAGATCACCAGTGGTGTACTTATGTTTTTATGTTTAAAAAGGTCCCATAATTTAAAGGGGATTTAAGGACCCTCCTGAACCCGTTTTCATATTGTAAATCACTTGCTTCACATTTTTGTCAGACTATTCCTATAACGAAGCATGTAAATAGTATAAAACAAAAACATAGGATAAAACAAAAGTCCATGAAGTGTAAACACGCTGTATAACGCTAGCTCAAATAGGAGCCATAGCATAATAATTTGGGATGACGTTTGGTCTATGATAGGTCGCGACCGCACCGTTTAAACATTCGTCTAAAAATAAAATATGTAACACAATTGTATTGTGCGCGCTCTGTGACGACGCTAACCAGAAGCCGTTTGTATTTGTGATAAATCACAATATCACTGATTCAATATCACTTAAAGGAAGAACCTCTGCTCTGCACTGTTGTCACTTAATATCCTACACCGACTGTCCTTTGGTTCAGTCAGTAGGTACACATATGCGTTCTTACTTATTTTTATTAACATCAGTTTGGATTTTACTTCAGCTTTTTCTGGTCGCAAACAAAAGGCGATACCATTCTTGTCGATTTATGCTTTGAGGTCTGCATCTAGCATACGCTAGCATGCCTATACTCAGTCAGTTTTATCCACCCACTCCTGAACGAAGGCAACATTTAAGAATTAAAATAACTAAATAGAAATATGTTTTGCATCACAACTCGACGATGGTTCACCAAGTTTGGTGTTAGTATAGATTTCTGTTATATCATACTTCCAGGGTAGAAATGAAACTGTATACATGGAGTGAAATCAATTTTTGTACCTATATTAATACTTACCAGATTTTTTTTAACGAATATACTCACCCAAAGTAAACACCAATATTATTTTGACATCTTGTACACTAATCAAAGGCTTGTGTCGTGAAAGAGGAAGATGCTAGGCACTGAGGATTGATCAAAATAAAAATGTAATGTTTGTTAGAAAAAATATTTCTTACCAATTTTCTTATGCAACATATGAATTTCATTTCTATATGACGTGTTGATATCAACACCTCATATTCCCGCTCCATCTTTGGATCATTCGATAACTGCAATTAGTAATTTCTTATGCAATATATGAATTTCATTTCTATATGACGTGTTGATATCAACACCTCATATTCCCGCTCCATCTTTGGATCATTCGATAACTGCAATTAGTAATTTCTTATGCAATATATGAATTTCATTTCTATATGACGTGTTGATATCAACACCTCATATTCCCGCTCCATCTTTGGATCATTCGATAACTGCAATTAGTAATTTCTTATGCAATATATGAATTTCATTTCTATATGACGTGTTGATATCAACACCTCATATTCCCGCTCCATCTTTGGATCATTCGATAACTGCAATTAGTAATTTCTTATGCAATATATGAATTTCATTTCTATATGACGTGTTGATATCAACACCTCATATTCCCGCTCCATCTTTGGATCATTCGATAACTGCAATTAGTAATTTCTTATGCAATATATGAATTTCATTTCTATATGACGTGTTGATATCAACACCTCATATTCCCGCTCCATCTTTGGATCATTCGATAACTGCAATTAGTAATTTCTTATGCAATATATGAATTTCATTTCTATATGACGTGTTGATATCAACACCTCATATTCCCGCTCCATCTTTGGATCATTCGATAACTGCAATTAGTAATTTCTTATGCAATATATGAATTTCATTTCTATATGACGTGTTGATATCAACACCTCATATTCCCGCTCCATCTTTGGATCATTCGATAACTGCAATTAGTAATTTCTTATGCAATATATGAATTTCATTTCTATATGACGTGTTGATATCAACACCTCATATTCCCGCTCCATCTTTGGATCATTCGGTAACTGCAATTAGTAATTTCTTATGCAATATATGAATTTCATTTCTATATGACGTGTTGATATCAACACCTCATATTCCCGCTCCATCTTTGGATCATTCGATAACTGCAATTAGTAATTTCTTATGCAATATATGAATTTCATTTCTATATGACGTGTTGATATCAACACCTCATATTCCCGCTCCATCTTTGGATCATTCGATAACTGCAATTAGTAATTTCTTATGCAATATATGAATTTCATTTCTATATGACGTGTTGATATCAACACCTCATATTCCCGCTCCATCTTTGGATCATTCGATAACTGCAATTAGTAATTTCTTATGCAATATATGAATTTCATTTCTATATGACGTGTTGATATCAACACCTCATATTCCCGCTCCATCTTTGGATCATTCGATAACTGCAATTAGTAATTTCTTATGCAATATATGAATTTCATTTCTATATGACGTGTTGATATCAACACCTCATATTCCCGCTCCATCTTTGGATCATTCGATAACTGCAATTAGTAATTTCTTATGCAATATATGAATTTCATTTCTATATGACGTGTTGATATCAACACCTCATATTCCCGCTCCATCTTTGGATCATTCGATAACTACAATTAGTAATTTCTTATGCAATAAATGTTACTAGTGTTTGGGCATAGGTCAGATTGCAAGTATTTTAAAAAGAAAAAAAGAAAAAATGTATCAAAGTCTCTTTGAATCGTAACAATGTTGGGCCTTTGTCATAGAGCCTGTAGGTACTCTGTCTAATTTCTAAAACATTATTTATTATTTTCTTGTTCAGAACCGCAATCGATATTATTTTCTTTAATTTTCAATCACCCAACACTCTTGTTTGGTTTTTGATTACATAGTCAGATGTTTCCTGTTTGTCAGTGAGAAAGTAACTTGTAATTTGCAACCAATTATATGTCCAACTACTGTACAATATAACCAATAGATAGTATGCACACTATGTAACTTTAACAACAGCAATTGTCTCGTACAATAATTATTATTATTATGTATTGTTGACTAATGAAATAATATGTAAAAACTCTATTGGTGCTTATTATTGTCAGTAGATATTATGTTTGACCCCCGTTGTTGTCACTAAATCATTTGATTTTTGATCAATTTGTAGTTGATCTACTTTAAATTAGACGGCGTATTCTATTCCATCACTGTCAATTAAATAAAGCATTAAAAACTTTACGTGTGTGTACATAGCGTGATGTCATGTAACCCTCAGAGTGACCAGAGAGGACAGAAAAACATAGTGCTATCTTGTTTCTTACAAATTGATGAAAATAAATAAAAAGTTAGGGCAAGTACTTGATTAGAAAGCTGGACTTTATTATTTGTTCAGCAGGCAAATTGCCCCTGTGATCAAAATTAATAATGCAAGAACTGTGATATTTTACTGTGAAGAAAATGCCAATATTAAATAAGTAGGGCAGTTTTTTTCTATTGTATTAATTATTGCTCTGTAGGGCGCCTGTCTCCTGTATGTAGCAGATATCACACTCCTCTGTCTTTTGAAGTAACCACCATTCGGTGGCAGAAGTCATAAAAATTACCTAATAATATTATTATACTTTTCTTTCATTCAATTTTCACTCAGATTAATAATATTCATAAAATATTATTTTTTCCTTAATCGGACTCTTCTAGCTGTGTATTTGATAACTAAATGTTCCCAATTTGTGAAGAAATAATGGGAAATTGACTGCAAGTCATCCCTTCAGCGTTAAAGTGTCAAAAGTCAATTTTCCAAGAGGAGAATGTAGAGCACAATGGCCAGCATATCTTATCAAAAAGGAAGAAGAAGAATACGAAACAAAATGGTCAAATTTATGTGAATGGTTAACTTCAAATTACTCACACCCAAACAAAATTTCTTCACACATTGGGAACATTTAGTTATCAAACACAAAACTAGAAGAGTCCAATCTCTAATATAAATTGAAGTCGGGTTAGTGCGAACACTTATAACTCGAGATTGGCTCAACAGATTTATCCGTGATTTATTGGATTCTTCTCCACTCCGGATAACAGAATAACTAATAAAACGTTGAAAAATGGATAAGAAATAATATAAAATATGATATTAAATTTTGTATGGAACGAATATGATGCGTCGCCATCTTTGAAATAATCTAACAACAAAATTATTGTCTTCTGCACCTGCACCCTCTCCTTCTCGCATACGTAATTGTCCATTCTTACAGTAGCCCATTTCACTTACTCCACCGTTTCTGGCGTTTTAGAAATTTTTCATACAAAGTCAACCAAATTGCGCGCATATAATTATATTCTCGCGTTAATCCCGTCTGAGCTTTGAATACGAATGAAATATGGACGTTTTAGAATTAATGTTTTAATGTTAATATTTAGTTTGTTTATTTTTGTTTCTGGGGCGCAGGGCACAATGAACGGGCCGCCTCTGGTTCGGACCAAAGGGTCCACAGGACAACGTCAGTCGGGAAAGCTAGTTAAATAATAAATCTGACATCAACTGAGCAATTGATGGGCCTTGTGCAACACTCATACGTTTCTAGTGCGCAATATGTGGAGGTAACGAGTGATATTCAGTCTCTTAACGACATTACATATATCCTAAGGGTCTCTACACAACTGTTGATATTTATTTTCTTAGACACGATAATACCATTCGCAACTTTATCATTGAGGAATATGATATTAATCATCCGATCATTGGCTATTTATAATGTCGTTTGGGGCAAAATGTTGTTTAGTGTATAGGCTGTTTTGTTTTATTAGCAAACTTAATTCTCACTACGAAATAGGATATTGATGAGCTTGATAAACTGAGCATATTTTTCTATGTTTTCTTTTCTTTTTTTTACTTACATTGTTTTCAGATAAACCTGTGCAAGGCAATCTCAATCTCTATGTTTCATAAATTATTAAATTTCTACTTGTTTCATACATGAGATTTTTCGACATGTTGAACATGTTGAGAATTCTCATGATTAAGAGTTTCGGAGACAAACATTACCACCTAATGGCGAACGTTGTTAACGTAAAGTGATCACACCCCAACTAGCAAAATCTGTACTTGTAGCACTCCCAAGAGTAAAATTTTGTAGACTTATAAGATACCTATAGCATACTTTAACCCTGGATTTGGGCGCAGTTATAGGAGCATTTATTTCTATAACGATCCTATAATCTGTTCTTATAAGAGACTTATAGCATTCTTCAATCACAAGATTTGGACGCACTTACAGGAGCATTAATTTCTATATCGATCTTATAACGAGCTTACAGAATGTAAATAATCAAATAATACACTTGACGAAGCGCAATTGGTTCTATAATGATCTTCAGCTATGCATTCACAAGCATAAATACTCCTATAAGTATCTGCCATAAGTATCTTACCAGACCAATCTTGTTTAATGTTTACTTGTAAAGTACTGTATAAAGTAAGTTTTGTTATGCTTTTTGTGCGTCGTGGAAGTTTTTTGTTCTTGTATTAAATACTAAAAATGTAAGTACATTTTCTATTATTAATATAATACATTTATTAATAAACAGCAAAATATAATTGATAAAGGACACTCATCTATCCACTGTTGGGAACGTGGGAAGTCATTTTTACTGTAAATATGTACCGCAATTTTATTATTTTATTCACGCGCTTCGGAAAAAAGCTCAATTTACAGTTGTTGTAGAATTTTTATTTCATCAGTTTTATATGAAAATTCGCCATTTTTTAAAATACTCTGCATTGAGTACTTTACAGAACCATTATAGGTACATTGTTACTTATAACAGTTTCAATCAAGATAACACATTGCCTCCATTTTAACAAATTAGGGTAGATCAATTTAACCTCATTATTGTTAGAAGTTTTTTTTACTTATTTCTTGATGTCTTCAGTTAAATATTTCGACTTATTTTCGATAAAATTTAGATAACTGACAAATTGTACGGAATATGCAAGTCAGTTGATGACAGTGGAGGCTGTTTTTATATTAAAAACAATAAAATCTCTGGAAATACGAACCAGGTTTGAATTTTTTTAAGGCATTTGGGCTTTTTAATATTGCCTCGTCTCTAAATACATTAATAATTATTGGGCAGACATAAAGGTGCACATAATAGGCAATGTATGCAAAAAAATATAGGTACCTAAAAGTTATATTACTAGGAACAATTATTTTGAATAGAATTTATTAGAATTACAATAAGAAAATGTGTATGTACTACATATATTATATAAGTAAATTCAAATTGATATTCTCGAATTCTTGATATTACAGTCTACACAAATGTAGTATTTGCAATCAAATTTTCCTTAAGAAAGTAACGCGGGAGGAATTCACGAATTATTTAATGTGAAAACCACATGAGTGTTATATTTTCTATAAAAACTTTTCTCAATAAAACAAAAAAAAAATAGTTTGCGATGTCATAATCGAGAACAATTTTGATTAGATTGATAAGAATTATAATAGGAAAATGTGTATGTACTACATATATAAGTAAATTCAAATTGATATTCTCGAATTCTTGATATTACAGTCTACACAAATGTAGTATTTGCAATCAAATTTTCCTTAAGAAAGTAACGCGGGAGGAATTCACGAATTATTTAATGTGAAAACCACATGAGTGTTATATTTTCTATAAAAACTTTTCTCAATAAAACAAAAAAAAATAGTTTGCGATGTCATAATCGAGAACAATTTTGATTAGATTGATAAGAATTATAATAGGAAAATGTGTATGATGTAATAATACTATAGGTACTATATTCAAATTTATATTTTCGAATTTTTGGCTTTACAACCTATACAAAATATAGTATTTGCAATCAAAATCCCCTCTAGGAATAAACGCGGGAGTAATTCGCTAATTATTTAATGTGAAAACAACATGAGCGTTATATTTGCTATGAAAACTTTTCTCCATAAAACAATAAAATAGTGGTCTGCGAATTCATAATCGAGAAAACCCATATGAATGTAATATTTGTAAATAAAAGTTCACTGTTATCAACCAGTTCAGAAAGGCATTTGGGCTTTTTAATATTGCCTCGTCTCTAAATACATTAATAATTATTGGGCAGACATAAAGGTGCACATAATAGGCAATGTATGCAAAAAAAATATAGGTACCTAAAAGTTATATTACTAGGAACAATTATTTTGAATAGAATTTATTAGAATTACAATAAGAAAATGTGTATGTACTACATATATAAGTAAATTCAAATTGATATTCTCGAATTCTTGATATTACAGTCTACACAAATGTAGTATTTGCAATCAAATTTTCCTTAAGAAAGTAACGCGGGAGGAATTCACGAATTATTTAATGTGAAAACCACATGAGTGTTATATTTTCTATAAAAACTTTTCTCAATAAAACAAAAAAAAAATAGTTTGCGATGTCATAATCGAGAACAATTTTGATTAGATTGATAAGAATTATAATAGGAAAATGTGTATGTACTACATATATAAGTAAATTCAAATTGATATTCCCGAATTCTTGATATTACAGTCTACACAAATGTAGTATTTGCAATCAAATTTTCCTTAAGAAAGTAACGCGGGAGGAATTCACGAATTATTTAATGTGAAAACCACGTGAGTGTTATATTTTCTATAAAAACTTTTCTCAATAAAACAAAAAAAAAATAGTTTGCGATGTCATAATCGAGAACAATTTTGATTAGATTGATAAGAATTATAATAGGAAAATGTGTATGATGTAATAATACTATAGGTACTATATTCAAATTGATATTTTCGAATTTTTGGCTTTACAACCTATACAAAATATAGTATTTGCAATCAAAATCCCCTCTAGGAATAAACGCGGGAGTAGTTCGCTAATTATTTAATGTGAAAACAACATGAGCGTTATATTTGCTATGAAAACTTTTCTCCATAAAACAATAAAATAGTGGTCTTTAAATCGTTTCCAGTCACTTAATTCCATATTTAACGCGCACTTTTCACGAAGAATAAAAACATTTGAACCACCTCCACAAAATGACTGGCGTTTACCTATAAAGTGACTTGAGTTAGTAGTTTTGTGTACATTTGCTCTTATAACGTATTAATTAAGTACTGTTGGTTTTGTAAGAGTCTTACACTAGGCTATAGCAGCGAGAACTTATAATGATCTCAGCCAAGTATGTTAAAGAATCTAGTTTAAAGACTATTTGCACTTATAGTGTTCTTTTGAAGTACTATTTGTTTCATATGAGTCTTGAACAAGACTTTATGACGATTACTTATAATGATCTCGGCGAAGTATTTTATAGGATTCTTTTATCTTACAAAATGCTACTTTAGGATCAGCATTTTTCTCAGGACTATTAAGTCTTAGTGCATGCTCTTATAGGATTAGTCCTCCTATAACTTACCTATAAAATAGTCTTGTAGCTATCTATAAGTCTGAAATACAAAATCAAATGCTCTTGAGATTATCAACGCTTGTAGAATGCCATTATAAGTAAGAGTATCCTATAACTGTCCTGTGCGATAGTTTTGTAGCAAACTATAAGACTGAGATATAAAAACGAATGCTCTTGAGAATATTAAGGCTTGTAAAATGCTATTATAAGTAATACAGTCTACAACAATGCCATTATAAGAGGTTTATAAGTATTGAAAGACTTATAATCTTTCGTTATAGGATTACTTTGCTAGTTGGGACTAAGCCAGCCTTCGAAATAACAGTAGAAGACGGTCGTAAGCCCGTAGTGGTTTGTTCCATTTAAAAATCGAACATTCGTCATGAATTATTAGAGTCATTAGTTGTTATTTTTTTTTTCTGAGCATATTTTGATGTAATACAAAGTTTTTAAAGTGTGAACATTAATTGAAATTAATGAAACATTCCTACAAGGAATTCAAATATTCCACGACAGAGATTGAGATTGCCTTGCACAGGTTTATCTGAAAACAATGTAAGTATTTTTTGTCACCAATACTTAATGGAGTAGTTGCTGATATTGCGTTTGTGTACATTAACTTTTCAATCATCTACCTACTTCATTAAACACCTTCCATCCATCCAAACAGTAGAATCGACCTTCTATTTTCAGCCGGCAACTTGCACTAAAATATTCAAGTAAATATAATATTATTAGGTTGCTATATTCAAGAATTTCATACCACATACCTTTAAATTTAAATGTTGGTTAACTCGTGTTTATATTTTATACTTTAGATTCTATGCATCATGGATTATGTATTAGACCTTTAAGGTGTATTGAAAGTTATCACCTCGCTTTAGTCCCCTGCTGGTCCGGGGCCTCTTAATCTCTCTTATCATCTTCCCTTTTTATATAATACATTCATCTGTACATCTGTATTCAGATTAAGATGATGACATTTATCACCCCACTAGACAAAAGCCCTACAGCCCCACCCCTTTTATCCTTCAATTTAGCTCGTAGCTTGCCTATTTCCCTTTTTCCTGTTCTGGTCAGCCGAACCATCACCTATCTTGCAGCTCCATTGACTATCCTTTCAACGACGCATGCCTGTAAGATTCTCCCTTTACTCTTACCTTCCAATCCAAATCCAAACTCCCTTAAGACCCCACTTAGGGGCATAGGGAGGCAACAAGAGCTCTCCATTGCGCTCGATCTTGCACAAAGTTTATGACCTCCTCCCACACCATGTCCAGATTCCTCAGCTCTGCTTCGAAGGAGCGGAATACAGTATGAGAGGGTCTTCCTTATCCTCGGGACCCTGATGGGGGGAAGAACAGCGCTTACTCTTACCTTACCAATACAAAAGACGATTGTAGGTATAAGGAAATGTCCTATTTTACATAAGGTTTATGGAATCGCTTAAGACCTGTTCATACCATGTTTATCTTTGTTTTGAACCGGGTCGAAGATGAACACGCTGTGTGAACAGGTCAAACAAATCATAAACATACTGTTCACAGTTTCAAAACATGAAAATGTAATAAAAAACAATACATACATACTTACTCAAATATAAAGAAAACATTTATATCACGTTTTTCTACACCAAGAAATTATTTACACAAACGTGATTCATCATATATTCCCGCATGATTTTTAGATGTTTTTAATTTTTAGATATTTATATAACGTCTAGGAAATGAGATATTTTGAGATATTATTACTCTTACTATTATTTTTGTCAAAAGTTTGTTAAGATCTGTAAAAAATAAAACATAAATTTGAGAGATTAGTCGTGTTTTCTTTGTAATTTTAATCGTGCATGCCTTAGACATTTATTTTTGTAGGATTGTATATATTGAAATTTAAACCATTTAAAATGTAACATCCTAAGAAATTATTTTAACCGGAAAAAAACAAATATATGCCTATGTAGCTTATGTTATATTTTGCCTTGTTCTTACGTACGTTGGTTTGTAACATTTTCTTAAGAATTCGACTGAAGTATTTTCCGTTCAGTTGTAAATCCATTAAACTTCATCGTCTTTTCCTTGAAAACCTCAGTTATTCTGATGATAGATTTTCTAAGTGAACATGATATAAAAATTTTGAGATCAACAGAACTATCAACAAACTATACTCATAACATTTTGTTATAATACTTTGTGATATATATTTTTTTAAATGTTAACGTTGGAACAAGATGTAATCATCGATTTCTTTTCAATATTATAAAGATCAAATTAAACTACTTAAGGCTGTTAGAGTCGCCAAAGGGGTGATTTTAATGATTTTTCAATCCATTTTCCGGCGTTATCTACTGTCGGATTTCGATGAAAAAAATATATAACATAAATTAGACTTTAATGAAGGCGGCCTCAGAGCCGTTTTTTGATATCTAGTATAGTTTCTTGTAGAAAATAAAAATAGCAAACGTCGTTTTTCATCTTTTTTTTAATATTCCAACTGATATATACGTCGGAATTAAATAATTCTTTTTTTGTCTTAAAGAGCATTAAAAAATCTACAAGATTATAGAACGAAATGCTAGTATTTATTTCCGGCTTAGCGTATAATCCCAAAAAACCTCTATTTCAAATAAACACTGAATATGGAAATATTCTATCGGCTTTAGCGTGCATGCGATAATGACACTTATAGCACGGGAATTACAAGGAACGCACTGGTTTTCGTTGTGTCAGTTATTCAGTCGCCCACTACATCGTGGACTTAGATGACGTGCAACCTGCGCTAGTCCAATTTACGTTTTGTATTGTATACTTTTTGACGAAAATTCGTATATTACAGAGGACGACAAACATTGGTTAGTGATTTTTATTTTATTATTTTTTGTATTCAGCAATTAATTCTATCATTGCTGTTTGGTGATTTTAAAGTTTATATTTTTGAATTAGGTATAATATGTTTATAGTCACTTACATTGCATACCTATTATGAACTTTTTTCTTCTAAATTATTATCATTTATGCGTTATACAGGGTGGCACGTTCCTATTGGGCAAAATTAAACTCCTTTCTAAAAATCGCTGGATACCGAATTCTATTAGTTATGTAGTCCGAATTCTAGCAGTTTTCTATAAAACAAAATTTCTGGACAAAATTTTAAACGCCGCGTCAATCTGAATATAACCCATTCACAAACATATTGTGATATAGGTACCAACTGATTTTGGCCCAGTCGATGGATATCTTAAGTACTATTATATCACATTATTTTGCTTTTTCAGAAACTATTTTATCACGCCGAGTGCAATATTATAGACTTAGAGCGTAAAATAAAAAATCAAAATGGGACGAAAAGAGAAGTATACCGGAATAGTGAATCGTACAAAAAATGTCTCCTTGCCAAAGCACGTAACATTAAGAAGTAAGTATTTTTTATGTATAAATTGTAACATTTGGTCTATTAATAAGCCGTAATGTGAGCAGTTTGGTCATTTTTCCATCTTATGGCAATACTTCAGTCAAATTTCAGGAACTTACCGACGAGGTCCTATTTACTCCACGGGACATGGTAGCCGGAAACTGCCGAACCAACCCGAATTGTTTGAAAGTAATACAAATAGCATCAACATTATAATACACTAATACAATCATACAGTCGTCCTCGTTACACTTCGGAATGGTTCGGCAGTTTCCGGCTACCATGTCCCGTGGAGTAAATAGGAGCTCGTAACTTACCGATGGTCGAATGACCAGATATGTAATATTTTGATAGTTCATTTTAGATATTGTTGACTCACTTTCTTCTTATCACTAAGAGCGAGACAACCCAACGTTGTTTTGAGTGAAAGTTTTTATGGTTTTGTTCACCAGGGCACGTCATTGTTAAAATTCGAATGTTTAAAACAGGTTCAAGTGTTGCCAAAAAAAACCATTGGAAATTAGATTATCCGGCAGTAAAATCCACACAATTTTCCACACTATTTTCGGATTGTTAAAAATGTTTTATAATACCATTATCGGAACAATTTACTTAGGAACGACCATCCGTTAGTTTACCAGCGACATACTTACAGATATTTTAGTATCTCTTTTATAGTATTGGCCCAATAAAAAAAGTTACAATATTATGTATACCTTTCAAAGATTACAGATATATCTTCAAAATCTCGTCAATTTTCAGGTCACGGAACGCTGTCTCGGACCAAATGAATGCAGCTACTCCTAAGTCCAGAGTTACTGCAAAATTAATCGATACATCTCAAGACCAACCGAGTCACAACAAGGATTTAGATTCAAAGAATATCTTAGCATGCGAAACTTCCAGATTAGAACCAACGACTGAAGGGACAAAAATATCTGGAAGGCGCGTTTTTAATATGATGTGGTTATCTTCACATCCTTTTGATACCATGACATATAATACCGTCCAGTTTTAAAGGAGGAGTTCGACGGCAATGAATCTGCACACATGCAATATATACATAAGATATAGCATTTATTTTTGTATGAATTTTGTAATTACATTTTTTTAATATGCCATTAAAATCAAATATTAAAAAAGTGTATTTTTCCCGTTCCCATTTTATAATCATATAATCTGAAATGGTGGCAATTAGAATGAATAGTATGTGAGTGTTAGAAGAAATTAATTAATGGTGAGAACTCATGTTTAAAAAAATCTGGTAAAAGCAATGTATACCTGAATGTAACGTAAAATTAATAATGTCGCTTTAACCAAATACATGTTTATCATCATTATCGGCATTATCGTTATCATCACTATCATCCACCGTTGTTCAAAAATTCCAAACACATTGCAGTCAAAAGAACATTGAGGTTTTAAATATTTCGACGCATTCCACTGGTTTCCGACCCCTAACTCTACACTTACATACGTACAAATATTGTGAGAATTAAGTAGTGGAGAGAGTCCGCCCTAATTTTTATGCCCCGCCCGAAATTGACTTTGAAGTCAGAGCTGACACGCTCTTAAATGATTGGGATCTAATTATATTTCTTAACTCTTTATATGTACATATATTAAATACCTGACTATTATATTTTTTGCGCCTGCTAATTTAATTACTGTAATTAATATTTTTGAATTGATTTTTATAACGCTTACCTTTTATATGAATCAATAGACTTATTATGAATGCTGCTGTTTTTTATTATTAAAAACAACATTATTTATCATTTAAGTATGATAATCTTACAGTTGATTTATAATTTGTTCTAATTTTATCATAAAGAAACTTTAATCCGAATATTTCAGTTCATACTGATATGAATAGATTTGTAGGCATATCCTATTTATATAAGTTTAAAAATATGCGCAAACGTCATAAACCTAATCTTTTTAAGATTGAATCCAACATAATCGTTTTTGTATAAAAAATATCCTGATTGCCAAGAAAACTTGTACTAGTTCGTTTTGATAGAACTAATACGATGGTTGTAGAAAAAGAACGCATGATGTAGACTGGTTTTCTCAAATTCACGTTCCAACTCAACGCAAGAAGCTCTTGCTTAGAATTTTATTACTAAATTTCTACTTGTTGCATGTTGAACATGTTGAGAATTCTCATGATTAGGAGTTTCGGAGACAAACATTACCACCTAATGGCGAACGTTGTTAACGTAAAGTGATCACACTAAGCCAGCCTTCGAAATAACAGTAGAAGACGGTCGGAAGCCCCTAGTGGTTTGTTCCATTTAAAAATCGAACATTAGCAATGAATTGTTAGAGTCATTAGTTGTTATTTTTTCTTGCTTAGAACTTAATCGGTTGCCAGTAGTTACGTAACTAATGTATTGGATAAAATATTTTCAGAATACAGAAATGTCAAAAGTCTCAATAAAATATTTGATACCACGCAACTCAATCGTCTGGTTTTCATTTCAGAATAATAGTCATTATTATTACCGACTTCGGTAGCCTAGTTGTACTGGCGTGGTCCCGGGTTCTATTCCCGGTCGGGTTAGAGTTTTTCTAAGAGTTTTTCATTTGAAATTTCTACCCGGGGTTGGCCTGTCTCAGTTTGGACAGGACCGGTTGACTGGAAAAAATTGCCTCAGGCAATAAGTCCCGCCGGCTATACTGACACCTTTGTATAGAAAAGTGTTATAATCATTGAAAAAGTAGCCCTTTTTAGTTCCTACATATCGCAATGACAAGTGTAATCGAATAATTTGTTTTTATTTTTTACATTTCTTAAAATAAGAGTATTTAATTTGGACAAGAAGCGGGAAGATGAGATTTAGAAAAGACAAATACATACCATGTAAAATGTCTCACCTCCCCTGCTGAATATCTGCAATAATTGCGCAGAAGGGAATTGCTTGAGTGAATACTCAGATTAGACGAAGAATCTCTTGCCGGCATGAGCTTTCGCCGTTTGTTCCACTTTGGGCAATCAACTCCCATCAAGAAACATACAAATTTGGATCAGTTATTACAGTGCATTAACACAATTGCAAACAGCTTGTAATTAAGGTGTAAAAATATTATTCAATAAAGCCAATTATTATTACTGTGGTTGATATTCGATAGTTTGTGTTGCATAATTTAAGAGCACGCCTATGGTATGAAAGATCTCATATAAAATTGCTTTACTAGCTAGGCACCGAATTTATTTAATTACAAAAAGCCATAATTATTTCCATAAAGACTTAATACATACAATACACGGCACGATAACCATAAATATTAATAGAGGTGATATATTTTCATACAAAATTATGTACACAAGCTATTTTCATAAATAAATTTCTCTTTCATAAAAGTCATTTTATTTTATTCAGAATACTTCCCTTTCCAAATATTTTCCGAAATATTTATCGAGATAAAATGTACCTAAACTGTTTGATGCGTGTGTGTTGCCTTTTCTCTTGCACGAGTGTGAGTCCTGGCACCTATTTAAAACTCCCTACGTTTGAAACGAAGTGCCTCAGGAGAATAGCAGTTACGACACTGGCTTTCGTACTGTTTCGTACGGAGGTCATCGGTTCAATCCCAGGTGCCGACCACTTTCCTCTTTCACGATACAAGCTTTACGTAGCACTGTGAAAGAGCCATAAAGTGTACTTTGACTTAACCCAGATTCATTGTTAGTAATAAAAACATTCCGGGATAGACAATAGTGATTTGTATAATACGATATTTGGAATTGTGTCGCTTTGCTTTACAAGTAGTAATGCAGATAACATTATAATTTATTTTTTTTAAAAAATGAATCTGTGCTCACTCAAAGTGAACACAAATACACTCCTTGACTCTTTCATAGTAAGCTACTTAAAGCTTGTGTCGTGAAAGAGGAAGATGGTCGGCACCTGGGATCGAACCACGACGTCGTCCGCACGAAACAGTACGAAAGTACGGCGTTGTGACCGCTGGGCCACCAACCACTTCCATGAAATGAAATGAAAATTTCCAGCGCATTGACAAACATAATATAAAGAATGATAGGTATTTATCTTAACTGTTATGTGTCACGTGCACGTGAAACATTATCGAATTTTATCAAGCATTCCGACTATTTTGATATACTCGAAATGACTCATTTGCTTGATGAAAAAACTCGTAATTTGTTAAAATAATGTTTCAGGATCCTTATTTTGTGAACATATTTTTGTAATGCAACATATAACAATAATATAAATATTAAGACCTTAACTTCGATGTATTTGGATAAAAATTCTAGATTGTTTGAAGTACTGAAATACTCACATAGGTTTATACGTATACTGATATTAGAGGAGATACTTTGTGTTATTTTTTATTTAACGTTAAATATAGTGCATCATATAAATAATGGCGTAATGGCCTATGGTTGATTTTAGTTTGTAGAAAAGATTTTCAAAATAATTAATGATATAAGCCCCTATAGATTGAAAATTCTACAAGTGCCTTAAATTAAGTATTATGAAAAGTTCTAAGGAAATGAGAAAAATTTTCAAGTACTAATTATATTAATCAATGATTTTTCTATTTTGTTACAGTTGCATTTCGGATCCACCTAAAACAAGATCGCCGATCATTATTTTACAAAAATATAAGAGTGATTCAAAATAGTGAACGTGTCTGTTGTTTTATTTGTAGCGTAAAGTTTCTGTGTGTTTAATTTTAAATCATTAAAGATTTTATAAACAAGTTAACTACTTATATTATAACACAAATAACGTTATATTTCAATTTAGTGCCATTTTTATAATATAGTTATAAATAAGTGCGATAGAAGAAAGTGTTAAAAAATTTACAATTTACAAGTGCTGTAAAATCTCAACTGTTCTTTCTTGCCATAAAGTGAGACATAAAACTCTAGCGGTGACTCTTTTTCGCCGTCTTTCATTTCATTTGGTGTTTCTCGAAAAACGAGTAGCACTCGACGTCACCCAGTTCGGGTGAATGCGCATCTGTTTCGACGGACTATGCTTCACGTCACAGCACCTGGCTGATGAGGACGAGCCAGGGATGATAGCTTCAGGAGCCGTACAGAACGGCCACCCAGTGGTGGACCAGGTGCAGAAGGAGACCATGGCGTCCTCTCCTGGAGACCTGGAGGCCATTATCAAAGCCAAAGATGAAAAAATTGAAGAGTTAGAGAAGCAGTTGAGAATGAGAGAAGAGGAAAATGCGCAATTAAGATCACATCTAGATAAATTTAAAAGTGTTTTTCCTTACTACGCTGTTAGTCCAAAGCATGTGTTCAAACCTAGGAAGCAAAGGGCTCAGGGCATATCTGCTGAGCCGCAGAGCGAATCTACTTTGCTGGAGTTATCCCAGCAAACTTTCCCCGCCTTCGACAAGGATGAAAGGTATGATATTTTATTAATTAACAACACTCTTCTATCGATAAAAATCTTCTATAAGATTCGATAAATTGTTATATTTTATTTCTTTTAATGACTGCATTTATTCACCATAATTAACGCTGTAACTATGCCAGCCATGGCACCCACATGCTGACTTGACCTACAACCATCATTGTGATGAATACTAGTATCTGATATACCTAATATGACACCTATTTTGTATTTCGTTGCTGGTAAGCGGCGCAAGGATAATGGTATGGTATAATCCATCCATATGGTGCTAACATTACCACGTATTTTATTCGAATATATTTAATCAGCACCCTATCTTTTCGTCCTTTCAGTTAAGCTCTGCGATATGTTAAATAATCCTCGGTTCTTTTCTCGGAGTCTTTTATCTCTAACAGTGCCGTTGTGAGGTTCTTCATTTGAATAATTTCCCATGAGGTTTTCAATGAACGTAAGACTTATAAAACTTTACATTTCATATATTTATATCAGAAAATAACTTCAAACACAAAATAACTTCTTGTTTTTGTTGCGTCATCATTAATTATATATAGGACCTCAGACAAATTCACTTACATAAACTGTAGTCTTTGCGATCTTAATGTGACAACCATCAGCTAAATTCTAAAATGTCGTTCTTTCAGCTTACCATATATATTTGGTTAATTATTGACTAATATTTTTGTTCAGAAACTTAATTGGTACCACAACGATGATGAAAATTCAGATGAACTAATTACTTTACTGCAACCCATTAAGACAATTCTTGGAAAGTGAAATTATCTGGCATAAAGTCAGGATTCCCAACAACAACAAGCGATGACAAAACGGCATCATTTAATTTAATATATTGCTCATAAATGTACTCGTAGAACTGAAGTAGTTTAGAAATTGTAAATAGTTCATGCATTGCTTAGAGCTATTTCAATAGTGTAGGTAATAATGTATGCAATAGACTAGAATGTCATACCTATTGCTGCAGACCTTTTTTGTATCACAATGCAGCTTATTTATATATTGCCTTTAAACAAAAATAAGGATTGAGTCAGTTTATAACACCATAGTAACCGACACCAGATGGACAGTAAAGCTCGGTACTCACCTGCGCCGCGAACGTGTATCGTTATATCAATTTTATCAAAAGGATGCATGTGTTCCGCTCGCGTTCGCTTTTTCGAATCACGTATACACTTAACCTTTCGATTAAATTGATGCAATGTCACACGTTCGCGGCGCAAGTGAGTACGATGCTTAAAAGTTCTTGTGGCGTCCGAGGACTGGGCAGAGAAGTGTGATAAGTCTCAGGCGAGATGGTATAACGACGTACGAGGGGTTGCTGGGAGCAGGTGGATGCGGGTGACGCAGGACAGGAAATAGTGGATATCTCAAGTGGAGACAATTATTGACTGGATACGCGAGTGGACACGGTTGACGAAAGAAAGAAAGAAAAATGACAAAACTCCCCACTTCTTCTTGTACGGTTTCAATCTTGTGGATTAGTTAGCGTATGAGGTGTATGCCATGTTCCTGGTTTATCTTCTGGTGCGAGCGTCCTCTAAAATAGTTACAACAAAACATTTTCATGTCTCATATCATGTCCCAACCATCTCCATTCTTCCGATATGGTGCCCAACATTTGCCTTTCCTCAAGGTTTTGTTTATGTATAATGATGGCTTGCAAATCGCACTAGCTAATTATTAAGATGACATACTTAAGGCTCATAAAATTATACGCCTATATTAACATGAAAGACGCATAAAATTGAATTTGCCATTTGATTTCAGTATTTGACTACTTTTTATGAGAACCAGTACAATTTGTTTGGCTTCTGATTAAATTGTACGAGTATAGCTCAGAGACTAGAAAACAAATCTTTTTTATAGCGAATTGGCTATAGTTCATCGATTGGGAGGACATACATACGTTACACTTGACCAAGCTGACTTGATCTGCGGTTTATAATGACTGTGGTGAGGTGGTGGCGTTGATAGTGTCATTGGAGATTAAATGATACCACTTGCGTTATTCCTGGTCTTTTCCGTATTAATTTTCTTCTAATAGCTAACAATTTTGAGTACAGTTTCCGAGTAGTTGATGGATGCTTTGATTCATATCCAAACATCATTTAAAAACTTTATAGAAAACTCAAGAAAACATTTGGAGGGAACAGAGTTCGTGATATGATTTTCCTTCCTGGCCAGATCAAAATGTGCGATATATGGCGGATTTCCGTTAGATATCTTTATGTGACAGGTAACTTTAGAGCATAAAATAAAAAAAAATGTAGTAGGTATTATTATTAATGTTGAATATAATTGTTGACTGCATAGAGTATTGCCAACATATTATGATATCCAAGGGACAACTCTATGCCTTTCTTTAAATAAGATAACACTTGTGTTTCGGGGCCTTTTACATACCTAAACTCGCAATAGAAACATTCTGAGTATAGTACCGGACTTATATTAGGTTATTATTGTGAAAATAAGTGTTTTGTGTTAAGTGTAAACGCTCTTTAATTAAATTAAGTTGTCACCAAATTGTGTACAGGAGTATATACAATATACATTACAAAAATTATCACCATCATTGCTGTCTTTTCTCATTACTGTGGGTTGTGTTGTGGGCGTTGTGGCCTTTCGTTTTCTCCGCCGCAACAATATTCCGTATAGTCAACGTTAACCTTTCCCAAAATATCGTCGTTTGCACTTCTCTAAAATGTTATTTCCGCAGGAACCCTCAATTGATCTGTCCATCTAGTGGATGATCTTCTTCTGTCTCTGATTCCAAATCTGCCAAGGAGTAACTATTTTTTGCGGCTGTCTAATAATGTTAAGCTTCTTCTTCTTCCTCTTTGTTTAGATCTGCGATCTGTTTAGGAAGTACCTACTCAAATCTGGCTCCTGTGATGATGAAGTCCAGCTTTCTCTCCATCTCTTTGGGGGGCGTCCTGGTGGCCGGCGTCCATCTGGGATCCCTTGCATCACGACCTTGGCAATTCTGTTGTCTTCCATCCTTTCGACATGGTCCCTCCAGAACCTTCTTCTCTGTCTACTCCATCTTGCGATGTCGTCGACATTGCATGTTCTTCGTATCTCATCATTGGGGAATCTGTCTCTTAGGGATCTCCCTGCTATGGGTCGCAACGTTTTCATTTCGGACGTTCTAAGAAGCTGTTTTGTTCGTACGGTGTCAGCTCTAGCTTCGATCCCATATGTCATAATTGGTCGCACGCATGTCTTATATACTCTGACTTTGCTCTCCACTAGCATGTGCTTGTTTGCCCAAACAGTGTCCCTAAGGCAGCCGGCGATAACCGCTGCTTTGTTAGTCTGCTCTATGATTTCATTGTACAGATCGCTGCAGCTGGCTATCTCCATGCCCAGGTAATTGAACTTCATGACCTGTTCTATAGGCTTGTTGTCTACAACTAGTTTACATCTGAGAGGCTGTTTGGATGTTGTTAGACATTTTGTTTTTTCAATAGATATTGTCATATTGTATCTCAGAGATGTAAGGTGGAACATATGTACCATTCGTTGCAGATCATCTTCACTCTCTGCGAGTATTGCAGCATTGTCAGCATAACATTATTGACATTTATAATTTTTCCCCTATCTTATAGCCGAGGCCAAGGGTTGTTATTTGTCTTTTCAGGTCTTTCCATGTTTGCCTCCATAAGAAAAAATTGGAGTAAAAGGTTGAATTTTTGTGGCCTTTCGTATTCTGTCCAATCTCGCATGGCATTTCTGATGGTCGCAATCTGACGATAACCCCCTTCAGCACCGCTACTCCAATAGACAAACTTCATAATACCATAATACATAATACCATAATACAAACTTCATAACCTTCTCAGGTAGACAAGTCAATAAAATTCTCAGTTAAGCTACCTACCAACTGTCATAACAACAATTATGTTAATATTAATGGAAATAATATTCATTCTATCAGCAATTCCTATCAAATAAATTTAACGTCGATTAGCGCCAAACTGTACACAATATCCCCACGACAAGATATCTTTGTTAGCTCTTAATTAATCACTTCTTGAGGCTGGGTTTATCGGTGTCAACTTCTCCAAATGAGCAATTGGACTTATACCATTATAAATAGCTACCTGAACAGATTATAAATCAGGTTGTTTTTTTTTTTTTTTCATTTAGACGTTGAGCTTAAAATATAGAATATCTTTTAATCAAAACTGGTTCGCTGTATTCTGTATTATAATAGTACGATGAAATGCTAATTAATTATTGATTCAGATACCTATTTTTAATCTAGAAAATCTTAATTTTTTTTATTCGTTGATCTTTATTTAACGTCCTCATAATTTCCGCATTTTGAGTCATTATTAGAGTTTTTTTTTTTTTAATTGTCGTAAAATTTAGATCTAAAAAGAGCTCCTTAAGTGGCAAGTTTATGCAGACATGAATAAATCTTTAAGTAAATTGCACTAACGTGTAAAGTTTCACGTCACGTAAAGTTTCTTGTTAAAAATTGAAATGCAAAATCCTCTCCATTTAATTCCATATAAATATTTGACACATATGTTTCCACGTGTAAACATTTGCTATTTTTATTGATTAAAAGATCAAACACAACATTATCACGTTTTTACTGAAAAATCATCCCAATTCAATGTTTCCAATTTTAAAATTTGAAAAAAAAAAATATTTAGCCTGGTAGAATGTTTTTATTGTTATTTTTTTTATTAGCTCTGAACTCGTTTTCGAGTGATAGGCTATAAACTAGCTTTCCCAACAGACGTTGTACTATGAATATTTATTTCAAATTTGTAATTTATACAAAAATACGTTTGAATGTTAAAAAAAATTCGTATAGCTAGAAAAAACTTCCATCAAAAATCTGCGTATCAATATTTTTAATGTCAACGATTGTCAGGTAAACAAAATTTTGTCGTTATAGAACTTTTCATAGACGGCGTCGCAGGAAACCCGTTCTATATAAACATTAATTGTACCTGTATTTTATATTATTATGTCTTATGCATTTTTCAACTTTTTAAAAGTAATTCTGTTATCCGGAGCGGATAAGAATCCAATAATTCAAATATCGGATGAATCTGCTCGGCCGATCTCGAGTTATAAGTGTTCGCACTAACCCGACTTTCTTTTATATAATAGATTATTGTTATTTCCCTCTGTTAATTATCACTTACCAACCGAACACAGATTTCCAGCTGCGATTCGTTTTTTTTTTCAGGGTGTTCGCTGTTTGATGGAGTTTCACCTTCAGCTTTTATCAATACTTGCAGTGGATTTATCTCTCCAGTAACGTCTTTTGTGCATGATGGAACGGCATCATCTTCATCGCAGATCAAATTGATTTCGGAGTTTTTGATCTGTTTTGGGTAATTCCGCAATGGGTCAATTTTTTTGGTGATTATAACCAGACCTTTGATACCATATTATGTCACATACGGTCTTACGCATTTCGTTATGTTTTGCTTTTTTCTATGCGTGTTTGTACAGGACCCCTATTCTGTAGCTAGTGTAGGGTAGTCACTTAAAAAAAGTGACTATTAGGCGATACATTTTGTATGAAAAACGTCTATATGCGATTCTCGCATTCGATACGTATAGACGTTTTTCATACAAAATGTATCGCCTAATAGTCACCTTTTTTCAAGTGACTATCCTACACTTGCTACAGAATAGGGGTCCGGTTGAACTAAGCATACAGCCACATTTTAAAACCCAATATTTTTTATTTCTCCTCTTACAGTGAAAATGTACGTCATAAACCCATCCATTGTGCCGGGGCGCCATTTCAACCTGTTATCACAAATAAACCAATAATAAACTTGAATATTATTTATATGTACCATGCAATCATACAGTAACCAAAATAATGTTTTATATTTAGATTACATTATAATATTCAAGTTAGATAACACGCTTAAATGCATATTAATATTATTTATAATAATACTAACGATCCATCATGGTTTCTCCATAAACAATACCTACAAAGAGTAAACAATTTTATGATTGCACTTACACAGCATTTATCGATATTTAAATCATTTTAAATGCGTGTTGAGTGAGGGATTCGCGTATTTATCATTCCTGCCCTCCTCACAACGCCGAGAAGTTACCCAAGGGCCATAGAAAAAATAATTATGACGAAGGCATGGAAATAATAATTAGATAATTATTATGTGGCAATTAGTCGAATAGATGTTGAATGCCAGTTGTGTAAAAGTTATGTGTCATCAAAAGTAATTATTACAAAGGCTGCAAAACATTTTTAATTATACACTTTTTGTGTAATAGCAAACTTCCTATTTTAGTAGTCTGACCATAGATTTTTTTCCTGCCAACTGTATTGCGAATAAATAATTAAAAAATAATCAAACTTCTTTCTCGTGTTTAAACCGGTGTTACCAGTCATCAAAAAGTGTTATGAATTTTTCGTATAATCTCGTTTTATATTTTTTATAACATCTTCTAGATTGCTTCTACACATTGATCAAGTCTTCTATTTATACCTCTTTCATAATTTTACTGAGAATCCTGTTTGAAATTTTATATCTTAATTAAAAAATATACTTACTTATTTGTAATACTCTCTCTCTCTCTCTCTCTCCAATGGCGCTACAGCCCATATCGAGCTTTGGCCTCCCGTAGCATTCGCCTCCAACAAGTCCTGTCCTCCGCCGCTGTCCTCCAACTCGCCACCTGGATGATTTCTGCTGCATCCCTTCTCACTTCATCTTCCCACCTAAGCCGAGGTCTGCCGACTCGTCTCCTTCCTCCTGGATGTCCACTTAAGATTCTTTTCGGGACGCGTGAATCGGGCATTCGCTGTACGTGTCCAGCCCATCTCAACCTAAGGAGCTTTATGTGCGTCGAGATATTTGGGGCCTGGTATATATTGTACAGCTCTGCATTGGTTCTAATGCGCCATTGATCGCCCTCTCTCACTGGTCCACATATTCGACGCAGAACCTTCCTTTCAAAGATGTCCAGCATAACTGCCATTCTCACTGTCAGTGTTAGTGCCTCGCACCCATAGGTCAACACAGTACGTATGACTATTTTGTAGATGATTATTTTTGTTTTCCTATGGACGCTACGCGATTTGAACACTGGCAGCAGGGAGAAGTAAGTTTTGTTGGCCGCTGTGATTCTCTTTCGAATTTCTGTTGGGACTTCATTATTCTGAGTGAGACAAGATCCTAAATAGGTGAACTGTTCTACCACATTGAAGGAGTAATTATCCTTGTATTGGACACTGCCTCTTGGTCTGTGCGATGGATTTCTGCTTTGTGTCATCATTTTGGTTTTATCCACATTAATTTGCAGTCCCACCTCTCGTGCGGCTGTTTCCAATGGGTCGAAAACCTCTTTAATGGCTGCTATTGATCTGCCAACAATATTGATGTCATCCGCGTATCCCACAATCTGGCTACTTTTATAGCATATATTTGAGCGTGTATCTACCATGGTTCTTCTTATGACATGTTCAAGTACAATATTGAAGAGAGTAGGAGCCAGTCCATCTCCCTGTTTCAGGCCTTGTGTCACCGGGAACTCTTCTGTCAGCTCTCCGTCTACTTTGACTTGACATCGTGAATTTATCATGGTTGATTTGACAAGTCTTACCAGTTTTGGGGGGATCTGGGATTGCAGAAGTATATCGTATAGACATTCCCGGTCTATGCTATCATATGCTTGCTTAAAATCTATAAAAAGTTGGTGTATGTCTATATCGAATTCCCAGCACTTTGCCAAAATCTGTCTTACGGTGAATAACTGATCTGTTGTTGATTATTTGTAATACATATACCTATAATATATATTTTCGAATTAAGAAATAAAAATAAAATTTAACTCGCTATTATGTCGAGAAGAAATTATTTTTAAAATATCGTTTAGTACCTACCTAAAATCGATGGAATCTTTTTTTCGCACAATTGAAAAAAAATTAAGTTCTCTAAAATTTTCACCTTTTATCCAAACTACAATCTAATTTCACAAAAATATCAATGTAGATAGATTGTGCACTGATTCACCTTTTGAACACATAAAAACTGCCCTAAACTTTTTATGATTTTTAAAGATCATATTAGCTTGTGATAGACGTAGTTTATAAAGGTAGGTATATTTTTAAATAAAAATAGGAAAATAAGAAAATAATACGATAAATAGAATATAAAATTTACTAAAACTAAGACTAGGTATATCTACATCTACAATTATTAGGTATTATGCTTTTAAATATCTTCTAGTAATTTTTTTAATACCTATTCTATAAGAGGTCATCGACACCCGCTTAAACTACGAATATCATCATAACAAAATAATGATCCACGGATCTAGTTTTTATAACAAGAGGTGATATGCGCATAATACGCTACGTACCAGTAACCCAAACGAGTCACCAATCGTTCGCGCATGTTAATCGATCTCACATACTATTAGTTGTGACACTAGTTGTGACACTACATTCGATATGGAAAATTGTAGGCTATTATCCAACGTCTATGTTTTATACCTGGAAGCGGTTTAGATAATTTATTTTAAGAAATGGTCACTCTACTCGATTATTTATGTATGTATACTGTACAGTGAAATGATCTATGGTGATATTTTTTTATTATTATCTTTCTTTTTTAATCTTCGATGTGTTTCTTTTTTATTCTTACTACTCATCGGATTGCGCTACTCATACTATTTACATTCGAATACTTCTCCAGATGTTTCTTCGTTTTCGTATTATTGAAAATCTTTTAACACGGTTATTTTTGGGTTGCCAGCTCTCAGCTCAGAACGTCTCTAGCCTTTTCTGTAATCCAACACTCGAAATGTACAGTTTATGTCTCTATACCTGTTACCTAGATACTACATAGAAGGAAATCAGGATTATCTCATTGTTTGGTTTGATCTTAATCGTCTCAAAAAAGGCTGAGATCTCAGATATGAATCGATGTATACTCCATTAAAAGTCTTCAATTGCGCTTGAAATTGCTTGAAGACTCTCCACCCCATAGCAGGAACATTATTCCGGGACAGAGTAAGGAACTGCGATATCATGAGAATCTGTAATGTCCAGGATGTTATTCGATGGGGTATAATAATCTAGAAGTGGAGAGATCGAGACGAGGAAGACCCTCTCACACTGTGTTCCGCTCCTTCGAAGCAGAGCTGAGGGACATGGACATGGTGTGGGAGGAGGTCATAAACGTTGCACAGGATCGAGCGCAATGGAGAGATCTTGTTGCCTCCCTATGCCCCTGAGTGGGGTGTAAAAGGGAGTGTGTGTGTGTGTGTGGAGAGATCACGTAGATAGAGCAGATCCTGAAAGGATTGTAAAAATAGCACTGTTGACTGTATAAAAACAGGAAAACGACGTGGAGGGATCTGGACATCCGCTTACCAGGGAAATGATGATCCGAAAGAAGTCCTAACAGTAGTGGACGATGAATAAGAAGCAAAATTATAAAGTATTTACAAACAATACAATATTCCCTTTTTGACTGCCCTTATGGGCAAAGGGAAACAACAAAGTCTTCAACCGTGATCGATCTTGCTCGGATCCAACGACCTCCTCCCATATCATGTTCAAATCACTCAGTTCTGCTGCGAAGGAACGGAACACGGTGTGAGAGTCTTCGGGACGCTGATGGAAGGAAGAACAGCGCTCTCCTCGGCCAGTTGTCATTCTGCATCCTTCACATGCACAATGCACATGTCCCAGCCAAGTCCATGTCCCCTCTGTATAATGGTAAAGGTGATGGGCCTACGCTAGGTGTGACGAATTTCATTCTATGAAATTTTATTCAGAATGAAAGAGAATTGTACTTTCTTCGGAGCTATAGTTTTGGTTTTGATAGTTCCGTTGATTATCGAGTTAAGTACATTGACACTCTTTAAGTAAGTTTTTTTTTATTATCTTAATAAGTTTACAAATACCTTACCAAGTAGTTATGGATAAAAAGGTACACACTATCCTGTTTTACTTTGACCTGACTTGATGAATCAATGTGCGATTGTGTCCGATTGTGAAAGAAAGCAGTAGATCGTGTTTTTGCTGCTCCGTATTCAATCAAATTACACTAACTAGTCGGAAGGCCTATTTGCCTTGTATGGCAGCCGGCGGTTATCGGTTATAGGTATACCTTGAAGGAATTCACCTGGAAGTTCTACGTGTGCTAAGCGCAGTATCATTTTTTTTAGATATTTAATAAAACGTTCACTTTTATTACGTTAAGTCGACCACGGATAAAACACATATATTCCATCTTCAAGGAAGGCCGAGTCAGAACTAAGAAAAATAGGAGAGGTTGTGTGAGAATGGTATTTTGGTGGAGGAAGCAAAATATGTGTGCTTGGATAGATAAGAGTGGAGGTCCGCTCTTTCTCTGCACACCTCTTAAGGGGCACAGCATGATGGATAAAAAAAATGTAATTAAAAAGTTCTACGTTATTTGCGGAAATGCCTATATACAGGATTAATCTATGATTAATCTAAGTTTTTCAATTAGCATAATCGGTAGGTATCGCAAATCTTGTAAAATGATGTTGTAAACGCAGGTAGTCCTCAGAATAGGTGGTGGGTGTGAACTGTATTTAGAAGAGGGATAATGTGTGACCTACCTGGTATGCTGGATACGGATGTCTTCAGACCGGCCGGTTCTGTAATTTTTCTTCTGCAATCTCTATTAATAGTTTTTCACCAAAAAACACATATTTGTTTCACCAACACGAAACACACAGTAATCTTTTTCCAACAACAAAAAACAGTATGACCGTAAAATAAAATAACAAAAGTTTCATTTTCAAAAACACTCATAACAATTTTATCATAGACAATTTAATAATGTTCGAAATAAATATTATGTAGGTCACACAGTAGGACAGAGGTAGGAACTGGGAAACAGGTAGGAACTTGGAAAAGCAGGGGTTCTGCGTTTACGGATGTGTTTTCAGTGAAAAAAGTTATAACATAAAGAAGATTTAGGTACTATCAACTGAAAATATAAACATTTTTACATAATGAAACACGTCTGTGATAGTAAGGTAAATAATTTAGCGGCGTCTGTTGATGAGTAGCATAAGCTTCAAGTATATCGTGCAATACAATAGATGGCGCTCATACGATCAGATGGTTAGTTTGCATTAGGCCATTAGGCTAGTCTTACATATTAATATGAATAATATGATTGTGGCTAGCTAGATAATATTAGGTATGTATCGACCTACATAATATACTTTTAGCAATAAATTTCTACCTTACCATCAAGAATCAAACACCTGAAATCGACGACTTATTTCGCTAATTCCAGAATAAGCCATTTTTACAGATGTTTTTAAATACAAAATTATTATCAGAACATTTCCTCATACCTTCCTTTAAAAATCTTCTGTGCGATATTCAAACGCAACCCCGTGATTTGAATGTATTTTATCATTATACCATTCCTTGCACCAGTTCACATCAAAGGAAACGTTCAATATTTTAAACTTCATATTTACTACCAAGAATCCTGCGATTTAAGAACGTTAATATCAAGAATTTATCAATACAAAAATACAAAATATTGAGTTTTTTCCACAATTTTATTACTAAGTTAACCTCGGTTGTACTTATTTGACTAATGCACTTCACTAATCACCAAATTTCAAAATATGATCCACCAAGTATAGTTACGATAAAAAATCTCTACAATATTTTTTTAGCATTACTTCTAGAACAAAACGATAAGGTATTCTCTAAATACCTAATTATTATAACATTTTAAATTTGGCACGTCCAAACGACACTACGAAAAGTGCCTATAATTATTTTACTTTCATTTAGCCGAATTTTATAATCCTTCATTTCCGTACTATTGTTATTACCTATGTTTGAACATTTACATTAGTAAGCCCCTAATAATAATTACTGTCCCAGTGGCAGACCTATTCAGTATTCACTGTTGGAAAAGTGGAACGGATGTCGTTTCATGTGAACCCACATAGATAAACACTAATAAGCGTTGTAGAAACACATTTTTTGGTTTACAGCCTTTTATTACTCTTTATTTTCAACAGCTTTATGAAGGATATTTTGCGAATATTTTTTTATTCTTCTTGAGATATATTTTCAAAGGTTGAAGTTGACATCGAGCCTACATGCAAAGGGTTATTCATATCTATCAGTCGCTTGTTCTTTTGTGCGCTGTTACCTCTCGTTTTTTTATGCGATTCAAGCGTACCGCAAAAGGTTATATAATATGTACCTTAAGAACTACTTTTGGGGCAAAGGATGCACCGTTGTTTTGTTTCTTGATCGATTTTCTCAAAACTTATTGATGCTCACTCGACTTTGCTAAAAAAAATAAACAAACTTAATATGGGATTATCCAACCTTTATAATGAAGTAGCATGCGTGTCACTGACAATAGTAAATTGGAAGAGAGGCAACTGAGATGGTACGGGCATATTAGACGGCGACTACCAGAACACACGGTTAACAAGGCGATGACTATAAACCTCCCTCGACCTCCATCAAGAGGGAGACCCAAAAATACATGGATGCAACAGTGCGACAAGATCCTGCAAAGAAACGGCCTAGAGAGTGTCATAAGGAATAGAAGATAGTATAACCTGAGAACGAGAAGAGCCGACCCTAGCAGCCTCCAGAGGCAGAAAGCTGGGACTAGTGCCAGGAAGAAGAAGAAGAAGTCCAACCTTTATAATGCATGTACCTACCTATTAAACGCTAATGCTCATAATCTCTGCAGCGGGTACATGATTTTCGAAAACTTGACAGATTTATGAAGTAATTTTTTTATATTTTCGGTCTAAAATCGATCGAAAACTTACGAACATTATCGGTTGTTGGCCAAATTCAAAGCAGAATTCATTGTTTTGACGTCACACATACCTATATCCATTCTATTTATTTATTCTTCATTATTATTACTTACGCATATTATTCGTCTAACGCTGCAACATTGATCTACCTACAACTACATATCGAAAAGAGTCAATGATAAATATTTTTCGACAAACGTCCGATTCAATTTGGACCACAGTTACACAGGTGGTTTAACCTGTGGCACATAGTGATTGAGACGACAGGGACCAGTCGTGAACTTAAGGGGTCCACGAGAGGAAAGAGGAATTCAGATTAGAGCGTCCCGTAGGTTTGAAGTATAGGATAGGAAAGAAAAAATGGATATGAAACAATAGTAGAACCCTTAGAACAGAATCATTGATTATTGTCGTGTGACGTACACACTCGTGTGTGAATGGAATGTTGAAACAATTGAAGACATTGAAATTCCTTATAACATTTATGACTTATTTTAATCACCATCACTAGAAAAAACATTCTTTATCAAAATAACTCTCTGACAAATGCAACATTTCTGGTTTTAGACTAAAGAAGTTCCGCTTTGTAGCATAATTTTACCGATCTTTAGTGCCGACTTTCGATGGAGCAGTACAAGCGGATCTGGAGGGATATTCTGTTTAGAATTGGTCGTAAGAAGCTCGTGTTTTCAAAAAATAAAAGGTACTTCTTTTCTGTATTTCATCATTCATCAACTTTACATAAAAAAAATCAATACCTTAATGCCATTATCAAGTTTTTTGCTTGGTCTCAAGGTTAACGAAATAGATGGTTAACCGGTTTCGTATACCTTGGTCTCAAGGTATACGAAACCGGTAACCAATACATAAAATAATGTAAAAAAAAAAACAGTGAAAACAAGTAGTATTTAAAAAAAAAAAAAAAACAGAAACATAATTCGAGATTGTCATTAAATTTTTTGAAGAAATGTAAGGCCAGGAATGTGGACATATTATTATGTGGAAGGAAGTTGTTTGCTACCTTTCATTAATCATTTCAATGACACTTTTTTTTGTTTGAAAGTCAGTGTGAATTGAAATTTATCTTGTTTCATAGGGAAAATTCCGAAAAGATCCTTATGTCTCACTAAATATTACATAATGTGAATACAGAACCATAAATAATTCGCAGATGTCAAAGTTTAATGAATAATCCGTTGTTCGAACAGCAAACATACTGATATATTGTTTCGCAACTCCAGCGATAATTAATTATCTGCTTTTGAAATGAAAAGCACCCACAGACTCTTCTTTGTAAAGAAATATGTTCTGTATTTAGTTTATGTACGGAGATGATTGTGTTAATTTCGTACGTAGGCTTATCAAACAATGTAGACTTTAATTTTTCGCAAGACGTAATGTTATTCACGGCATATTGTTTTTGGGAGCGTAAAGAAATGGTTCGAGCTGCTTGAATGATTCGTATCCATCTTCAAGACCGCCCTCCGAATTAGCCCGCCCACCTTGCTTACGTCATTCTTCTTGATAATCGTGAAGCAAGAGTTTGTGCGAGAGGCTTAGTCAAAAAACACGCATTCAAATTTGGAATAAATTCAATTGATGAGTCTTGAAAACGTTGCATTAAAAAGAAATTATAATTTTTATGATGTACAAGCTTACCCGCCGTACTTCGTCCCGTCCAGGAATATAAAATCTGTTCTTCTTCTTTTAGCCTTCATTTATCCACTGCTGGACATAGGCCTCTTCCATATTCTTCCATCTCTTCATATTTGCTGCTATTTGCAGCCAGTTTCCCCCCACCCCCCCCCACAATCTTTTTGAGGTCTTCCGACGGCTCTCTTATTCTCCCAGGGTCTCCATCTCAAAATCTTTGGAGTCCATCTTGTGGGATCTTGTCTAGCAACATGTCCTGCCCATTGCCACTTTAGTCTTGCTATGCGATCCATGATGTCTACCACTCTGGTTCTATTCCTAATTTCTTCATTTCTTATTCTATCTCTTAGGGTTATACCAAGCATGGATCTTTCCATGGATCGCTGCATGCATTTTAGTTTTTCTGTTAAGCTGAATTAAATTGTAATTTTAATCAATGCAAAAATAATAATTCTAATCAGATTGGTAGTTCCGGGCTTAAAATAATTATTGGTGGTGTCTATGTACCTTTTTATTATAAACATGAAACTTTTATGTAATTTCGTTAATAAGACGGCTTTTCTTTGAAATGCAACATGATTTGAATCGTACTAAGATATCCTTAAGAGAAGGAAACATTTAAATATAAAGGTTGTTATCACAATCCTGTAAAAAATTACCAAAAATGACGTTTTTGCGTTGTGACTAAGTAGCAATGATTTGTATGTGAGAAAAATGTTTATATTTTTCTATTTCCTTCGCAATTTTTTCAATACTATCTAACCATTTAAAAATCCCCTATTTATTCATAAATATTTAAAAATGAAAAAAATTGCCAAGTCGGTCCAACCGTTCTTGAGTTTCAACGAAACACCCGCACAGTCAATAATTTTAGTATATAAGAAGATGATAGGGATCATTTCAGAAATATGTACATTGTTAAGAAACACAGTAGGTAAATAAAATATGCGGTAACATCAACATGAAAAAAAAAACTGCATAATATTTATCATTTTATTCAGCTCATTTCGTCCAAGTTTTTAGATGGTCCTGTATTTATTTTTGTTTAATATTGCGAAGAATTTTCATGGTTTCGTTTAATTTAACCATTTATTGTAAGGACGCATTTTGTTATTTATTCGTTGAATTTAAATGCAATTGTAACGTCGGTAAAAAATAAAACAACTTAATTTATGACTTGTAGTACAACAGAATAATTTATTTTATTTACATCGAATAAAAGTTATTCTTTTGGCGCTCGCACACATCTTGACCTCAAGGGACCAGAGCCACTGGACCATTGAATCGCCAATGAGGGAGTGCCATCGAATACATGCGCTTTATTGCATGTTATTTTACAGGACATGGATAATTCAATTGTTTCGATTACTTTCTTGTTCATATTATGGAGATTTGGTGCTAATCAAATCAACATTGTCTTCGCTGTTTTCTATAAAAAAATATTTGCGAAAATATCCTTGTTAATAAAATTAAAAAAAGTTCGCGTTTATGGAAAGTAAATAAGCATGTATTACGACAATTTATATTTTGTGGGTACGCGATGTAAATACTTACTTACTTACTTTGCGTTTCCGGTTACACTTTGCCACACCAGTAAGCAGCGACAGTCATCGCCTTGTCGTTCTCATGGATAAGGTCTTGCATGTTGCATGTTTCGCCTATCAGCGGACATGTCAAGAGGTGGTTGTCGTCCTGGAGCTCACCTCATTCACAATCTGTTTCGCCAGCAGAGAGGTAGCCCCATCTATGTAAGTTTTTCCTGCACCTGGTGACACCAACCCTAAGTCTATTGAGGGCAGTCCATAAAGAGTACGGTAGCTGTTCACCCGTACTGCTTCACGTGGGGCCATCCACTGCGTTGCTTCCAAGTCCTCTTGCCGCAATTCTTCTCCGCGTTGCTGTGACGACTCAACAGGAGAGGTGGTCTTAGTAAAGCTATTCCTGGACTTAAGTCGCTAAGCAGCCGGCTGGTGGTAGTATAATAAGTGTTTGGGGTCGTTAGTTTGCTTATAACTCTCTGCATGTGCAGCTGTCTTTCGCCGAATATGTGGTGGAGCTATACCGATGAGTGGATACAATTTCTCTGTCGGTGTTGGTTTGAGTCATCCTGAAGTTATCCGGGCCATCTCGTTTACAGCCACATCTACCTGTTTGGCGTGGGCAGATTTCTGCCAGACGGGACACGCGTACTCCGCGGCAGACAAACACAAACCCTGGGCTGTAGCCCTTAAAACTGACGGCGTAGCGCCCCATGAAGTACCTGTGAGCTTTCGGAGTATATTATTCCTAGCATATACCTTTTGCTTGGTGCTGGTGCAGTGTTCTTTGTATGACAACATTCTATCAAGAACAACCCCTAGATACCTGGGTGCACTGCAATGCTCTATTCTGTGTCCCATTCACTCCACGCGATGTAAATTATCACATGATATTTTGAAATATGGACAAAAAAATTGATTTTGAAGAGTTTTAAGTTAGGATCAATACTTAAAATAGTTTTCTCATTCTGTTTTTTTTAATGATTATTTAACATTTGATAAAGCGATAAAATGCAGTTAATCTTACGTTGGTTTTCTCATTTGAAAGGAGTATTCAATTGGTTTCATTTCTGATTTTCATGAGATAGTAGTTAATGAATGAATGAATTTACCATTATTGACTATGAAACGATGGAAAATACTTATTTCTTGAGCCAGTTTTGCTCTGTGCGCCGGTGCACAAATCTCCGGCTTATCACCAGTTCTATTATGAAGATATAAGCTTGACATTGATAGAACGAACATGATTGTAGGGTCTTGGCGTTAAAGGCGTTTGGACGAAAAATGGATTTTTTTTTCTCTCTCATCAGCGTAAAACACTCTTATAGTATGTTCTGTTGCTTTTTAGCAGACCTATCATTGATAAAGCACAAGTCTTAACCTAGAATAAAGAAAATATTGTTGCCTTCCTGCACAAGAATCAAATAATTGATTGAACTGTATTTATTAATAAATAAATAAAGATTTTTTTTCCGGTACCGTAAGGGATAACATAAGTTTTTTGGTTTAGAAAAGTTTGATAAAAAGTCTTTTCAAATTTTCGTATTATTTATTAAATTAGTAAGTTTGTTCCGTCCCTGTAGTACCTACGCCTGTGTCCTCGATCCACAACGTGATGCATTTTCGCGATGTTATTGTTATTATTGCCCACAATATCGCTATTATTACACGGACAATAAAATCATTAGGTTCGGGTATAATTATCATATCAGATTGTTGCGATGAAGATGTTAGCTATAATGTGCCGTGAATTGCGCTATTTTCACTTCTAAGTGCGTGCGCGCCTACCTACGTAGAAAATGTATTAGAACATTGAAATCATAAAGATATATCGAAACCGGAATTATTGTATACTAGCTCTCCCCGACCGACGTTGTCTGTGGTCCTAAGTATATTTATTTATTTATTTATTTAATCTTTGTCACATCAATTTCATACATACTATACAGTTCAAAACAATAATACACACCAGATACAAATAAAAAAGAAAAAGAAAAATTTGCCGCCTCACTAGGTGTATATTGAATCATATTGAATTCGAATTTGTATGGTGATTAATTAATTATCATTTGACCAATGCGATTCCGAACGATGCGTCTGTTTTAAACCATGTATATTCCATCCGCATTATGTCAATCGCACCAATTGACAATTTCTGTCAAAAAAATTTAAAATTGGAATAAAAATTATAAGGTAAAAACTAATAAGGTTACTAATAAGGTTGTCTACGTAGAGTTTTCTTTAATTTTCTAATTTTCCATGCATTTTTCTTAATTTTTTTCTTCTAAAAGGACATTCTCCTGATAAAAGCCTACATACATACATACATACTCCCTTTATGGCGCCCCGCACAACGCAAGCCAGCCCGGAGAAGACCAATCCACAGCAAACACGACCCGCACGAAACCGACCCCCCAGCTCGATCAAAGCAATCAAACTGAAAAGCCGGCCCCACACAAATCAAGTCCGCCGCGGATCCCCCCAAACCAACCCACAATGCGGGAGGCCTAAGCTCCACTCAGGAGCATAGGGAGGTATCAAGAGCTCTCCATTGCGCTCGAAGGCGCCCGATGCTCATTTTGCCTTATCTGACCGGTTGAGGTTTAAGGACGTGAGGTGGTCAATCTCACGGTCCCAGTCTGATTTTTCGTTTTCCTGCCTCTTACAGGATGCTCGAAACACCAGCAAAAAGAGCAGAGGTGCTATTCTTAGCCGGCAACCCCACGGCAACATATTTCGTACGACTTTTAACATTTGATAAAAGCTGTCATATCATAATAGGTTGTCCCATTAATACAAAGTCTCGTAGTGGTTTAAATTTATAAAAAATCGATTTAAACTGGAACCAATGTAATGTTTATCTGTAAAACCAACTATGTGCCTAGTTGGTTTGAATGTGTTGTAGTTGGTCATAAAAAAACCTTTTTTTTCTTAAATTGATATTTTTTAGATTAATTTATTTTGAGTCTTGACTATTCAGAAAACGGGTTACGACGTCTGATGTTTCAAATGCTGGCTTAGCGTGATCATCTTTACATTAACAAAGGTTTACATTTATATCAAGTTCAAATCTTAAGATCAGATAAGTCTTATCCTTCACGTTAAACATATCGAAAAAAAGAATCACGCCTGCCAATTTGACAGAACAAAAAACGGAATTAAAACTTACAGTTAACTAACAGGTAACCATAAACTATATACCTTTACTTTTACTATCAGTCATTTTATTGTCGTTAACAAATTCGTTAATCAATTAGTGCTATCTTTGAATAGTTATTAGCTTTATCATTTATATGCTAAATTTAACCTTATAAAATGGTTAAAACTGTCATTAGATACTATTTCAATTGTAGTGTGTTACTGCGGTTATCTATATTTATCGTTGTTTCCTTTACACCACATGAATGCACCACATTTTATGGACATAATGAATGAGTTTCAATAACATTGGTTTGTCGACTGTAAAGACACATTAAGGGCACTAAACGTGTAATTAATTGAAAGTAGGTATATTTACACTGAACGTCAGTTGTGACATATGCCAAAACATTATACAGGGTTTTCTTAACTAAATATTTAAGTGTTTTTTTTCTAATCGAAATTTGTTGTTGAAAAATACTCTTATCTATATTAATATTTTATTCTGAATTTGCCATAAAAGGTCAATGCTTTTTATAGCATATTCGCCATGCAAACCCTGTCCTCACAGCACCCAGCATAGAATAATCTTTTGATTTGTTCGACGGGCCTTTGCCGTCTGGGTGTTAGTTGAGAGTTAGGCGGGCTATATCCTCTGTAGGCTTCCTCAGTATGTCCCAGCCACGTCAGTGGACGGTATTAGTACTGTTAGTACCTAATGATATCTGGATAGTGAAGAATTTTTTCCACGGATGAAATGTGGATGATTCAAACTTTTTTACGATTTACATAAGGAACTTAGTAATAATTATTAACTTCTGTAAATCAACATTAATAATCTATGATGATGATGTCCGGATTCGGAAAGTAAGTATCTATGAGTGTAAAGTCAATTTGTAAACAATTTGTGTAATGGCAGAATGTTAACAACTTGACTATTGTATTGGTGGTTTCAACGACTTTGTGGTTTGTTGATCGAAACATCACCTGATCTTACTTACTGTGTACAACTAAAATAAAATATATTTTTAACTCCAAAGATATTAGGATAAAAATAGTTGTTTTTTAGCTTTGGCTTGGCCTCAAATATCCGTGTGATTAATGTTTCGCACATTTGCTCAGCATTTTTGATGTTCTTCATTGATGAAAAAACATACGTCATTAAAAATATGTACAATAATATAATGAAAAACATTTGAATAATTTAAAGGACTTTTCTCGAAAGATTTCTGCCAGTATACCCCAAAATAAAACATTTAAAGAAAACTTTTTTTCATGTACTTTGCTTAGCTGCACACTTTTAAAACGGCATGAAGATACTGTTAATCTGGTTAAAATATGAAAATGTTGATAAAAATTGCTTTTCTAAAAAAATTTTTTTCTCTGCTTTAAACTTTAAATTACTTGACGTCGAATAAAAAACACTCCGATACATTCCGTTAACTTAATGCAGAACTATAAAAAGTGTCTCAAGATTAATTTTTGACACGAGTAGTTTGAAATTTAGTTTATTTCATAATATAAACAAAACTTTAAACTGATTTTAATAAAATAAACTCGATCATCAAAAGTTTACGTCCAGCTAGTCATTGCGTAACAAATAATTGGTTAAATTATTTCAGTTAAACAATCTTTCTCCGTGAATGAATGACGAATACTACAATACCCCATGTATTTTATCCGAGACCGTGGTAAGCGAACTGCCGTACATTCGTACACTGATATTATATTTCTCTCACGGCTGAGTTGAAAAAAGTCTATCTGTCTGGCACAGTATAGTTTTGACTAATATACGCGGCGGTCTGCTACAAAGAACGCACCTGATACATACGTTTATTTTATTTTTGTTTAAGCCGGTTCGCAATTATCATAAACATTACTTACGCACATTGTGTCTCGATTTATTGATTAACGACTGTCAAAATAAGTAATTACTTCAATTAAACTTGTTTTTATTAATCGCCAAGTGTGCTGAGTTTTCTTGTGGATTTATATTAAAAAAAATTGGGTGCTTCAAGCAGTTATTTTTTTGGTTTGATACTTTTCAAATAATTATATATTTTTTGTTATTTAGGGTTTTTGTTTTTTTTTTTTTTTATATGTTTTCTCTCATACTTTATCGTATGGAATTGTAAACAAATCTATGAAGTTTGAACAAAAAAATATGCAGCGTTAACAAAACACTTGTCAAAACAGCGGATCATATGTTACTCATTTGTGAAAAAAAAGTTTTTCAACTATGATTAATACTCATTTTTCTTGTGCGAATATGAATAAAAAATACTTTCGTTTTAATATTGAATAAACAAAAAGTAAATAAACAAAATGGTTGTTTAAAAACAAAATTTTTACAAACCTATTTTACGAACTTTTTTTAGGTGTTTCTTGTGAACCAATTGGAGATTGTTTGTGGTCGCAATCCAGTCGTATACCAATTTTATCAAATCAGTTTTTACTTATTTTCAAAACATTAATCCTTTATTCTTCTCCGACCATTTACAAGTGCTGGATCCTGTTGATTCTTGATATCTTGCTTCGGTTAAACTAAACGCCTGCCATAAAAACGTTATATTAGGCCGATCATGTATCTAACTCTTACCATAAACACGTTATATTAGGCCGATCATGTATCTAACTCTTACCATAAAAACGTTATATTGGGCCGATCATGTATCTAGCTAGACACACTATAAAAGTACATTATACTTTAATTAAAGAGTATAGTACATACTAGTATTAAATTCAATGTACGGAATTGAAGATTTCAATGGTAGGTATTAAGGAAAATATTCACCCAGACGAGCAATTATGCATTACGGAATATCCCAATATTTTTGTAATGAATAAAATTAGAAAATGCCTTTCATTTTATTTTCCTGATACTTCAAATGATATTTCAAAAGGTACTTTCAGATCCTGTCAGGTGTAGAAAAAACACATATATCTAACCATAATAATTCAGTAAAATTTGGATTGAATTTAGACTGATCTTGCAATAAGATAAAATGTACAATATCGTATCATGTTGCACATGCTACTAATTTCCTACTACACCCCATCTCTTGATTTTTTTTAAAGTTATGCAAATATAGAAGAATTATTGTTTTTATTACAAACTTATAGTCATGAACTGTCAAACTTCATCCCGCATCCGAATCAACAATAATTATTACATAATACAATTTAAATGTCGTAAACTGTGTTTATTTAATTCATAAAATATGTCAAAATTATTATTTTTCATTCTGGGTTAAATCGAAGTTCGATGGGCGGGTCAGCTAGTATAGAAATATTCTGAAACAATTTTTGAATTATACATTTGTATTTCTTCTTCTTCGTGTGACGTATCAGGTCACCCCGACATTGGCGATCACTTCGGCGAAAGCTGTCTTGCGCTACCCGGAACTACTCCTCCACGCTTCTTATTCCGGTCCAGTCTCGAACATTTCGTAGCCAAGACATCTGCCTTCTCCCAACCCCTCGGCTCCCCTCAATTTTCCCCTGTGTTACATTTGTGTTTACGCCGATAAAAACTAGATTATTAAAAATGAATCCTTTACTTCATTATATTAAAATTAAAACTGTTTGAAGATTGAGCTCAATAGATAAATAGCAGCTACTTATCTCTGGACAAACATCTCAAATGATGTGAGGAAAATAATTTCATAGTAAAAATTGTCAGACACAAAGAAAAGTGCGGTTCGTGGGAGTAGCTTTAAAGAGAAGTCTGTCATTACGAACTGTAATATTGGATTGTCTCGTTAGGTCTATTTCACACGTGTGCGATTACATCCGGTTCGGTACATTTTCGGTCGCTGGAAGTAGCTTTAAAACGAATCAGTGACTACGGACATTATTGGATTGTCTCGTTAGGTCTATTTCACACGTGTGCGATTACATCCGGTTCGGTACATTTTCGGCCGCTGGAAGTAGCTTTAAAACGAATCAGTGACTACGGACATTATTGGATTGTCTCGTTAGGTCTATTTCACACGTGTGCGATTACATCCGGTTCGGTACATTTTCGGTCGCTGGAAGTAGCTTTAAAACGAATCAGTGACTACGGACATTATTGGATTGTCTCGTTAGGTATATTTCACACGTGTGCGATTACATCCGGTTCGGTACATTTTCGGTCGCTGGAAGTAGCTTTAAAACGAATCAGTGACTACGGACATTATTGGATTGTCTCGTTAGGTCTATTTCACACGTGTGCGATTACATCCGGTTCGGTACATTTTCGGTCGCTGGAAGTAGCTTTAAAACGAATCAGTGACTACGGACATTATTGGATTGTCTCGTTAGGTCTATTTCACACGTGTGCGATTACATCCGGTTCGGTACATTTTCGGTCGCTGGAAGTAGCTTTAAAACGAATCAGTGACTACGGACATTATTGGATTGTCTCGTTAGGTCTATTTCACACGTGTGCGATTACATCCGGTTCGGTACATTTTCGGTCGCTGGAAGTAGCTTTAAAACGAATCAGTGACTACGGACATTATTGGATTGTCTCGTTAGGTCTATTTCACACGTGTGCGATTACATCCGGTTCGGTACATTTTCGGTCGCTGGAAGTAGCTTTAAAACGAATCAGTGACTACGGACATTATTGGATTGTCTCGTTAGGTCTATTTCACACGTGTGCGATTACATCCGGTTCGGTACATTTTCGGTCGCTGGAAGTAGTTTTAAAACGAATCAGTGACTACGGACATTATTGGATTGTCTCGTTAGGTCTCTTTCATGAACTTGCGGTTCTATTCGATTCAGTAGATTTTCGGACGCAAGTAGCTTTAAATAGATATTATTCTATTTCAAACGTGTGTTATTACATTCGGTACGGTACATTTTCGGTCGCTATGACTTAAATAATGTTGGATTATCTTATTAGTCCATTTCACACAAAAATATGCTGTTTGATACTATTTCTTTTTTCTATTATATATTAAGCTTATGCCAGTCACATTTTGTTTTTCATAAAAGGGGTAGAAAGAGGAAAAGCACACAGTTTCCTGCTAGTCAGATGCTTATGGCTAATGCCTTAATGTATGAAATCAAAGTCGTCGGTCCAAGCGAGGAAGTTTGACAAGCTGCTGTGGTATTATCTTTCTTAACACTCAGCAACACAATCATAGTTGATGGTCTGTCTCTTGGCTCCACAGTCGACAAAAGGCCGAATAAAAACAGAAGTACGGCTGTCGGCAACGACCGAAAAATTACCGAACCGCGTGTATGTGAAATAAGGCTAACGGAGTTACGTCTCTCTTGACACGTACAGCTGGATTGATTCCGAGACAATATTATTAGTGACTATAAGATTGATAACTTTTTTTATATTTGAATGCTGTCCCAGTGCCATATATAATGCAAAGTAATTATCCATTGCCATATAAAAAGGCTTAGTGTTTCATACTTGCCGATGTCTCATTGTTCTAGCTCCAACACAATGTTTATGTATGCTTGAACTAGAAGAACTCTTTTTATACGTGGATTAAGTATATAAAATTGTCTTTTCTTAAAGAAATGTAATGAAAATGAATTTATAGATACATCGATAAATATAGAAGACAGATTAAATGTATTTTTAAGTAGGAAGTATAAAGTAATTTTTAATTGAAAACATGAAAATGCTACTAATTTGTATGTAGGTACGAGTATAGCTGTGTGGTAACTATGGCGTACGCTTAGAGAAATTTTGGCAGTCTTAGGTATTTTTGAAAGGAAAACGTCTATAGAGGATGAATACCTACTTCTATAACTTTTCTTCCTAAAAGAAACCTACTTTTCACCCATATTGTGTTTTCATAGATTATATTATGGCCATTTACTTAAACAGTTTAGCATTTAAGGTAACAATTTTGATTCCATGTCTTTTTATAGTTACGGAATTAAAAATTCTCAAGTGTGTACACCTCAAAACGAAAAACCAAAATACAAAGTTAGAGATCAAATTCATCTGTCTTTAAACAAAATATAGGTCGAAGCAGTTCGTATTGAATGAGGAATTATATTGATTATTGACAAATTAATCATGTCATCAAACCCTTCAGCTTTATTTCCTGTACATAGATAAACCGAAAAGGGCTGAGAAGGAAGTAAATATAGGTAGTATTGTGAATTGTTTTGTATGCATTTCCAGTAGCTACTTGCATTCACAATATGGGGCAATAATGCAAGTCTTTGATAAATTTACCTTGATGTTCCGCAACTCACTAAGAACTAACAATGATTTTATTTACAAATAATTCAGATATAACCGTGATGTTAAATTTGCGTGTCACATTATCTCCTATTGTCTTGAATTTTTTAATTAACTTTGTCAATCACAGATAGAATGTTACGCTCATTTCACTCACGAAGAGGGTCAAAATGAATTGAAATTATATTATGAATATTGTCAACGCTAATAAAATCTCTGGTATAAACGCTGAATATCATTACATATTATTATCTTGGCTTGAATTTATTATGACTTTCTTGATTTATCGCGTACCTATACCTAATATTATATTGAAATACCTTGGATCGTGTTATCAAAATGAATCATTAGTTTAAGAGAATTCCGAAATTAATAATAATTATTGGATAAAACCATCTATTCAAAATCTTAATAGGTACTGTCATGATGATTTCTTACAAGACCGTACGATCATAATAATACAAAATGTCTTCATAAAAGACCTTAGTTTATATTAATTTATCTCTGAATAAAGGATACTCAGGATTTGTATTACTACATACTATATGACCTTCCTTATTAGACAATTTTATGAAATAAACTACAATAGTGTGGCGTATAGAATCGGCCAAGTTTTACAGCCAGCTTGGAATATATTCATTTGACGTTCCGCCTGTAATCTTAAAAAAAAACAAGGAGTGCAACAGTAAATCTCATGTAATTCACAATCCTAGGATTGGTTTGTAGCAATGTTCATCCGTCTTCTTATCTATTCCTTCCTATCTAGAGCAGTCTTTTTGACATATTTGTAAATTCTCTAAAAAAATCGCATACATCTATATATAAACGTCTTGCAGGTATACTTAGTGGAAATCGAGCTTCTTAATTTTCTTGTAGGTATTCTTGCTTATGTTTTGTTTTGCTAGAAAAGAAAAGTAGCCGAGAGACACTACGAGACAAGTACAAAACATTCCTTATTTACCTCTTTTACTGCCGGCAATAAAATAATGAAAGCGGCAAAGCGGCAGTATATTCTTGAGATTGTGTTAATTATTAGCGTAGCTTGGATACCGCAGTAAACGAGATGCTCACCGAAAAAAAATGTATGAAATTTTATTTTATTGTTACCCATCACGCCGTGTCCCTAACGGGGTAGGCAGAGAGAACGGACCTCCAATCTTTTCTATCCAAGCACACTTCTTTAGCTTCTTCCAACGACATAATATTCCTTATACAACCTCTCATATTTCTTTAACTTCTGACCTAACCTTCCTTGAGGACGGAATCGATGTTTTCAACCCATTCATTCTGGATCGGCCACGCTTTCTTACACTTTACTTTGAAATTGGTAAAAAAATCAAAAACTATTGCGATATTATTCAGTAATAATGAAAATTAGATTTTTCTTTGTATAACGGCCGTTCAATTGCGGGTCCGCTCTTCTATAAAATCGTTGCATTATGAAGAAATCAACTCAACCACAACGAATGTCATTTTTGAACTACCTCACCTATATACGCATCCGTAGATTGCTTGTACGTAACCCAGATAATTGTAACTTCATACCATATATTAAATTTGACAACTTTGTAATTATGTTTCTTTACGTAAGATTCAACCTCACGTAACATTCGTCATCCGCTTCTAGTGATATTCCTCAACCAACACCTTGTGGTTCTCTCGGCACAACCTTTTTCACCGTAAATCCATCAACAGTGCGCCCTAAGGCCTGCTATTAATATCACAATAATATTCTAGAACGGTATTAATTCAGTTCGACCGGATAAAAGTCTAGCTAGAACGTATCTATTGGCTTGGGGCTAACCTCCAAGTCCGCCATACAAACAACTAAAGACATTTAAGTGCAAACAATAATCATTATTGGAAATATAACAATTGCAATTACTGCGGATAATATTTATTTGCGTGCAATTTTTCTTTTAAATAACATAATTACCATATTGATTATTATTATAAGGATCTTAAAAATGCCCATTAAAAAGTTGAAATCTACATTTTAATTGTTAACTCAGCGAGATTGTTGCATATTTTTCATATAAACCTTGAATATTATTTTCATACTTAGTTTGTTCCAGCAATTATGACATGAAACAATTTTGCAAAGCCTCTAACAATTTTTACTATGATACTAGCTTTTCCGACAGACGTTGCCCTGTGTAATTGTTGAATTTCGTTTTGTTCTGTTGAATTCGAATTTGTATGGTGATGAATTAATTTACATTTGACCAATGTGATTCCGAACGATACGTCTGTTTTAAACCATGTATATTCCATCCGCATTCTGTCAATCGCACCAATTGACAATTTCTGTCAAAATTGGAATAAAAATTATAAGATAAAAAGTACTAATAAAGTCGTCTACGTAGAGTTTTCTTTAATTTTCTAATTTTCCATGCATTTTTTCTTCTAAAAGGACATTCTCCTGATAAAAGCCTACACGACAAAAAAAGAATTAGCGAAATCGGTCAAGCCGCTTAGGCGTGATGCCATGACATCCGGAAATAGCTCTACATTTTTATATATATGAAAATAAGAGCCCCCCCCCCTCTCCTGTAAACAATCTATTTTGAGAAAACATCGATGTTTCTATCAGATGCATCGGATAACATTGATGTATAGTAAAAAAAAAAATTAACAACTCTAACAATTCATTACTAATGTTCGATTTTTAAATGGAACAAACCACTACGGGCTTACGACCGTCTTCTACTGTTATTTCGAAGGCTGGCTTAGTGTGATCAGTTTACGCTAACAACGTTCGCCATTAGGTGGTAATGTTTGTCTCCGAAACTCCTAATCATGAGAATTCTCAACATGTTCAACATGCCGAAAAATCTCATGTATGCAACAAGTCAATGCAACGCGCATCGATGTATTACTTATCTAAATAACCAACCGTTCTTTACGCGATGCCCGTTTCTTGTACATACCTACCTATATCTTTCTCTCAATATAAAGAAAAAACCTTAACATAATACCTGCTTAGAAAACGAACGGCAATTTTATGACGTTTAAAAAAAAACACAAACGATTCTTAGGTCTTATGTACGCTCTTTAGAAATAAAATCACCCTTTTTACGAACGTAGTTGTTTTACTCGATCTTTTTTTGACATATAAAAGTTGAAATGGGAGCAAAAAACGCAAAAACTAAAAACATTAATTAAAACAGAAATAAAGTATCTAGAAAGCCCCTGTTTTCATCTAAACCATCCTTGGGTAACCCTCGACATCTCCAATTTATTTCATCCAAATCCATTTAGTAATAAAGGAGGAGTTAGGTAACAAAGAAAACGGCTAGATTTTTATAGAGTAAGATTAAAACTATGCCTGATGCCATTAATTATTAAAAATTTTAATAAAAAAATATAGGTAGGTACCACGAGAATATGAATGGCTTAAAATCTCCCATCATATTTTGTGATCGATTTGTTTGTCTCATTTTATTGGTCTGCTGAAGACACCAAGTGACCCAATCAGCATTTGTATGCTCCATTCCAGAGGTTTCCAAACTTTTTTCTATCGTAGAACACTTCTCATGTTTTTCGGTATTGGTTATATCACAGACACTCAATTTGAAAGATTTGAATGTCCAAGAGTAGTGAAATCTAGTGTGAAACAAATTTATGTTACGTTTAATAATTAATTTCAAACTTATTCACAGAATCCTAAAACCATAGTCATGATCTGCCATTATGAGATGCACCATCATTGCCTACCCGTTTTACCTATTATGGACCCCCAAACGTTTTTGTTGACATCGAACCTTTACAGCCTCTAGTCTGTTTGATTCAGATACCCCTACTTCTCAGTATTTTGACTGTTTACTGTCAGTTCTTCGGTCTTCGTCTAGCAAAGGCATAAGGCAGATGCCTAAAAACAAAGTATCAATTTTATTACTTATTGAAACATATTTTAATGTTTGTTACTATAAAACAAATGAATTAACATCAGGCCTTCGTTTTAAGATCTGAATGAACAATAAAAAGGGTGATAGACACAGCGTTAATTTATTATGAGCGCTTCATAGTTATGACGCATTTTCTTGAGTGATAATGCGTGATGAACACAACAGCTCTTGAAAGTATTTTTAACCTTTATGACATATAATCAATAGATACAAATTAATTTGATATACATTGCATGTAACAAAAAACTAGATCACGAGTTATTAATTGATATAAATTGATCAAAACACTTTTTATATAATTTGATCAAAACATATCTCTTCAAGATGAGCAATTTGTATAAAGGGTAATTTACTGAGTGTTTTTGTTCATTAGAATAATATGATTAATCGACGCTTTGAATGATTTTACTCATTCACATAATTGTAGATTTGCATATGGTTATTAAAATTATATTGAATAATTAGACACTATAGAACGGTTATCTGTCATAAACGTATAACATTTTTTTTAACACCATTGATCATTAATTAATTAGAAAGGATATGTATTATATTATAATTTCATTTATATTTTTTGTATGCAATACACCAATATTAGGCGATTTTCCTTTATGAATTTTCAAACTTTTGTTCTGTTTCAATTTTACTGTAGGACGAGTTGCAATTGTTTTTCCACTTTTCAAAACATGCCTTTCTTCTCTTACAGTTTTTACTTCTAGATAGCGCTACGCGATTTCTTTATTAATACATTTTTTACCAGTTATACTGTCTATTTTCTTATACACTAAATTATTTATTACATGCTAGGCTGTCTTGTGAAAAAACCTTGTATATGGCGTGTATAATTATTTTACCTATGTCATTTTATGTGAATTTTGGGTTGAAGTAAAAAAACTAATTTTTGACGTGTATTTTTCGTTCTCATCAATAGTTCGACCAAAGGCGTTAAGAAGGAAATGATTAACACCGCTTTTTTCAGCTGCCATCTTTCAATTAAATCCGTCCATTGGTTAAGTATATTGCTGTGAGAATGTTAATGATTGAAACTTCTGACAGTTAAAGTCTAAAAGTGGATACTTTCACTTAATAGTTTAGTTTTATCGCATTTGCTTATAATAACATGCCAAACGTAAAAAAATCAGAAGGTATTTAACTTAAATTTAGTTAGGTATTTGTTTTCTTTTTTTAATAATTAACACTCCGTTGATGATTTGAAAATAATGTACAAAAATAAACAATTAATAAATCATGAGTAATATTACCAACTTTTTACAGCATAAATTTTAATTTTCTTGATTTCACAACTGTTGTTTTCTTACTTTTTTTAGTTCTATAAGAAAAGTTATTGCAAAAAAAATATGCTAACCACACACGCAAGGGTCCAAAATCACTCGGCTCGGGTAGAGGTCTTGAGACAAAACAAAAAAATCGCAAGGGCATTGGAATCTCTAAATTTCGGAATCCACACGGATTAGAAAATAAGTTAATGTCAAGGCTTACGGGAGATGTTACAGATTCATTGAAAACAATAATTTAATGGCCGAAAATATTCTACAGTTTCTTATTCTTTCACGGTAGACTGCCGTCATTTTTGACGGTTGATTTGCAAACTATTATTACTATTATTATATACCTATTGGCTCGTATATTAAGGTAGATATAAATAATAAACGCTGTATATTTCTTGAGTATGTAAGTAGGTATGCTTTACATTCGTATGTATGTCAAGGAGCATGTAACACCGGGCGACATTGTATTTGAGAGATTCGTACGATTTATTTTATTTTTGCGCATGTTCACCCCAACCATAGACAATAATGCTACATAATTATCGTAACTTGATGGATTGTCTATTAGGACAATGATAACATCATTTTCGAACTATATTTGAATTTTAGTAAGTTCCTACTATATGGACAGAACTGTCTAATAATATCAGCTGTAGTTAATATGTCGGCCATCTTTGTTGAATAGGTTTTGTTTATTTCAGTATGATTATGATACCAATGCTTAATTTTTTTATCGATATGTGACAACTAATGACTCTAACAATTCATTACTGATGTTCGATTTTTAAACGGATCAAACCACTACGGGCTTACGACCGTCTTCTACCGTTATTTCGGAGGCTGGCTTTGTGTGATCATATTTTTTTTACTATGCATCGCTTCATGAGTTTCTGTTCTACATTTTTTATTACAAAACGTAAGATGTGGGCAAGTTGTAATGGGTTAAAAATTGGTTGTAGTTACGAATCAGTTCTTACTTATAGAAGGATTGAATGGAATATACCTACCATAATTAATAGATGTACCACCATTTGAAAATGCCCTGTTTTGGTTTTTTATTCTCTTTCTACCTTTCTGATGGTTAATAGTTAGTAATTGTATAGCTGTCAACATATTAGCTGATCTTCATTTTCTCTTTTTAGTAATAAGCGTAAGCTTAAAAAAATCTTAGAAGTCCAAAGTCTTACTTTAAAATGTAAATTGATTTGCTAATTTAACTTTTTTAAGTATCCTGTTTTAAATGTTATTTCTTGGTGGCTGATATGTGTTAGGAAATTAAAATTTTTCGGGTATAATTTCAGGAATCTGCTGAATATTAATCAAACGGCAAGAAAACCGTAAAGCGCAAGTCAAGTGATTTCATTCATGGTCTGTTTAGTATCACAATAATGTTTGTGTTAAGTTTATTACATGTGCTTTTAATTATCAGTTTTTTGTAATAGAATTTGTTATTAAAATATGTTCTTACGTTATTTAAGCATTTATGTGGATAATAATATTCATCTTGTTGCTTTTACGATGTATTTCGGAGGAAAGATTTTTTTTGTTACTGTAGGAATTTTTAGAAAATGTTCATTGTAAACTTGAACCTACATAAATGTGATATTTTCTAAGTGTACATTGTAGGTACAAGGTTACTGAAGCATCTTTGTCTAGAAAAGGTTTTCCCAGAATTTGCAATGATGTTTTCTCTATTAACTGGAAGTCTAATTTCACTGGCATTTAAGTTTATTTTAAAAGATTTTTTTGAATATCTTCAAATTTGTTCTTAAACAGAATATTTTATACCATGATAAAGTACTTTTACTTACTTTGGGACTTTGTTTTCTGTTCACAGCTCAAATTGCAGCTTTTTTTTCAATAGATAATTAATTCTTGCGATTTCACAAAACGTGGCGTATATTCTATGGAAAATAAAAAAAAAATACGGGATTTCGAATCAAAAGAAATCCGGCTGAAAATATCAAAGCAAAATCCATAGTTGAGTGATTACCCAATCTTCATTTATTATTATTTATGGCGTACAAAATATATGTAAAAGGCCCGGTTGTCAATTAAAACACACACAAGACGTGTAAATCATAGTTATTACCTCTAATTACTTATCTCTAGTTAGATAATCACTGACCATAGACACCCAGCACTGGGCGTCCATAGATAATTCGTTTTGTTAAAATATTGTGCATACATAATTAATTCATATTACAACGCGAAGAAATTGAATCTTATTATTCTTGTCTATGTTAAAAGCATAATTGATTTTGTCTATGCGGTTTTTACGGTTTTAAGTACTCCGAAATGTCAATCTATTAGGCCTGCTTTACACAAATGCGGTTCTATTCGGTTCGGTTATTTTGAGTTCGCTGCCGATAATATGTGAAACCTTTTACATTTCGTTACCTTTATTCTTCCTACAATTTTAGGCGAAATATGTTTTTGAGGTGAAATGATTTTAGCGTCATTTAAAATGTAGCTTGCCGTTTCAAAATTAACAACCGAAATTGGTCTCCTTGAATTGTGAAACTTACGCGTAAGTACCTATCGGGAAATAGTCACCATTTCACAAATAAATACTGTTCTATTCGGTTCTATTTCGGTAACTATCGCCAGTTTACGAGACGGTTATTCATGTAATTATTCGGACCGAAAAGCGAATCTTTTCAATGGAAAAGGAATCAAGTGGAACCGCATTTTCGTGAAATAGTTCTGACATGTCCATTTATTACTGTTTTACCTCGCCATCGCACGTGCCGCTAAGTACCTATACTGTATTTTCGATGGACTGGGTATTTTTATCGCTGGTCTAAGGTCATATATTGGAGTCTTCATTAGAGGACATGAGCCATCTTGTTTATAATATCGCTCGTTAAATCTTAGGTACTTGACGAACTTACCTACATACCTACATGTTATATTTTTATATTAATTATTATTATTGATTCACAATTTTTCTAGGCTTACGTTATATCTTTATTCTTCGAAAATAATAATTCTTCAAGTTTTGGGTTGAATTTTTTCCTTTTTAGCTGATGAGAGAAAGTTTTTTTGTTATTTTTTCTCAAAATGTAATACTGATTTTGTCCATCTCTACTGATATTTCTACATTTTAGGTAGCTTTATGCCTTTATCATAATGCATGTAGGTAAGCTTTGAAATAATCATTGTACAAATTCTGCAGAGAAGAGGGTTTTATGAAGAGATATTGAAAGAATTTGTTATAGAGAAGTAAGTAAAGGTAGAAATTTAAATAATTTTATGAGCTAAAAATATGATTTGGATGTTTTAAAAATTAGCGCTGACAGAATAAGGAAATGGGTAAAACAGATGAGGCATTTTTATAGTGAAATGATTGCCCGTTATATTTACCTACTAAACTCGATTTGCTAAATTTGAAATTTATGTTTTTATGGCAATTAAGCATACTTTAAAATTTGAAAATTCCTATTTTTGGATATAACATTATAATGTATCTTTAGCTATTTTACAGTTATGCTGTGCACCGTATCATTGTACCATAAAAAAATAAATTACCCCGCATATCTTCTAATCACTCTTTGAGGTTGGAAAGACAAATTCAATAAAAAAAACCTATGACTTAAAATATGGCCGTTTTGATATATAATTTTCAACCATTAAATAGAATTAATTTTTACCAAATATTTCTCCATGCAAATTTTAGTATATGTATATTCTTTGCGTAGTTAGTTATATAGCTCTGATAAAGAAAAAAAAATATGTAGAATAATTTCTGTGTTAAAACTTCCATTTATTAACTACACTCATGATCATCCCATTACCTATGTATGATACGTCGTGATAATCTGATAATTGAGTTTTTATCTGCGCTGACACGTTTACTAAAATTTCTAATTGATTGTGTCTGTTTAAGATAGGCACGCCTGTGAAAATATTCTCAACACTTCTTCTCTAGCGAGGATTAATGATGGTCATTTAGTGTTTTTATATATCCATATAAATACGCAGATAAGAAACTAATGTGATTAAATTAGCGTTTGGACGTGAGACCGGCGAAGGAAATTAATGTGGAGTTTGCAGAAAGGTTATGTCTATGTTATCGGCCGCGTATAAACAAATCGGCGGTTTGCTTTTTTTTTATAAACTACTAGCCGATACGGCACACTTTGTTCTCCCGGTAAATTAAGGATTTCATTTTTCTTTTAGTTATTTCAGAAAATAGAATATGTTTCATATATATAATTACTTAAAAAGACAGATAATTTGTTTTTTATTTTATTTTATTTACATCTACACTTGTTCACCATTCAGTATTAGTTTACCCTTTTGATGGGACAATAATCTATCTCCTAGGCGATCAAGAAAGTTTTGATAATTATATAAGTTGATTTTGCCCCGCTCTCCCTCAGCCAATTCTACGGTTCTGTGTTTAGATGTTTTAGGGTTCATTCTAACCAAACCAACATAGACCTAGAGCTGGAATATGGAGTATATTTTCTTGATCGTTGATATGATCACCAAGGAAATAACAACGAGAAAGAATTGTCATCGTCCACTAATTAGTTCTTGCTTGTTGTTGTTTCTACGATGTCCAATATCAACCATAAAAGAAAGTAGGTTCGGTTGGTATAAACGCACCGTTATAGGAGAAATAATAATATGTAAGCCTGCCAAAAATACCTTTCCAAAATTGTCTTAACAGCTCTTGACTATATCAATTCAACTTCTATGACATTTCCAAAAAGGGAGATATCGTATTTTATATGTTATTTTAATTATTATGTTACAAATCGAATAAAATTTTAATTAATTAAGATAAAAATATATAATTTAAAAATAATATAACTTTAATATACGCACCTACAAAGCTAAAACTGTTTTAAGTCTGAACGCTAAAAACTCTTTCCCATATTTTTTCACCATTATCTGAAAATCGGTCGAGTTTTCATCTTGAACATAGGATAACTAGATGAACATGAGTTAAATTCTGTTTGAACTCGGGTATTATATTGTTCGTAGAATAATACCATTGAGATAGTAGAAGTTTTTTAGTACACGTATTTAGTATTTGGTCTTATTAATTAGTGCTATAAATCCTGTATTTTATTATGATGTTAAAATTTAGCCGCGTATTTTTTATTTCATTTTCTCAAATGTTGATGACATATATTTGTTTGATTTTGAATACAAAACACCAGTCACTATATAATTTTATGTCACATGACGTATATATATGTTATTTTATTCATGGTCTTAATTAGAGTGTTAATATTGATACCGCTCGGCTGTCAGTAGAGACACAATATTAAAACGATAACATTAATATGAAAAATCGCCCGAGATTCCTGTTGTTAAATAGTCTTGGCAATAAGTCTTACAATGCGATGTCACTAGACTCGCAATGTGTCACACAACTCGTTATCTGTCATATCCAACATCTGATAAAGATGTCGCTTTGTTTCGCCTTCGATACTTCTTAAATCCATATATTAATACGTGAAGGAAAAACTTTGTGACCCTATTTTTACGAAAATCGCGCGGACGGAGGAGTATGAAACTCATACAAACTATGACGTCTGTCGGGAGGGGTGTGTGACATTTCGATATTTTATTTTCAATATTTTAGCGTTAACACACAGGATTTTTTTTTTGTTTTAATTATACAATTAGTTAAATGAATTGCCTATGTGGTTTGTTGTGTTGTCTAGTGCTTGTGATTGAAAGTAAAATGAATTATTATTATTCATAATTTATCTTCAGTCACGTGACTGTTGAATGAAGGAACCAATTTTCGGATCTGCGCATCCAAAAAAGTTCTTCAATTATATTTGTACTCAGTTAGCACTCGTATTTTTTTCATAATTCTGCTAGCCATAGTTTTTTACGTGTCCAAAATATCTACCTGTTAACTATCAGATTCGTTACAAAACTCGAGTTTTAAAAAAGTATCATTTTTAAACTATACTTACAGATGGCATAAATACTTATTTATTATATATCTTGCAAGTCATTAATATACACTTATTCAGAATCAGCTGCAATTTTGTATGTAATGAATTGACCATAAAAAATAAGCTTCCTTTTACAGCTTATAATAACTAATTGATGTAAGTTTTATTTTAATCCGACGAAAGATCCGCAAATTGAAAGACCGTTCATTAAATAAGGAAGTTTGTCTCGAACAGATAATAAGTTACATGTGTACCGCCTGTTTAATGAAAAAACATTCCGGTTAAATGATACCAGTATAGTAATTTATTTCATTATTTTAATTAATTCTCACAAGAGCACATGAAAAAGCTTTCGAAAGCCGTCAACTAAAGTGTCAGCGAAACGATAATTGTTTTCATTTATACAATTTTAAGTGTTTTTAAGATGTTACACCTTATACAAACTCCAAAATAAGTTTATTTATTATAAATATCAATCAATCAATTATGTTGATTCTTTAATTGGAACCTTGAAGTAATGGTTCATAGATTTATCTGTGATTCGTTCATCTTTGTATATTTTTCGTATCCTATAGTAAGTCGGTATACAACATTACTTTATTACAACTTTCCTTTATTGTCAGTTTTGTAATTTGAACTAAACAAAAAATGCATTACTAAAATGGGAAATCGTAAACTTTAAATGTGCAAAGAGAAGGATTCAAATTCATATGATATTATTAGAAAGACAAATTTTGTAGATTAGGCGTGACTTTTTCTTATTGTAATTTTGTGTAAATATTTTTATAGGAATAAAATACATCCTGGTCTAATTGTGATAAATCAGAATAAAAAAAAATGTCTTGATTTTTTTCTAAAATTATTTTCAAGTAGGTAAGTTTCTAAAGCTTTCTCAATACTCGCTATGGGAGAGGTGAATGGATATTTTTATAAAGGTCACGTAATCAGAAGTCGCCAATATAAGGACACGTTCTTTTTTGCTTCTCTGTCGACTTAACTCTATATTCTAGACACAAACTACGTATTCTCATGTGTTAACATTTCACATCGGCCCAAGTCAAGTGTAATAAAAGGGCCACCAATGGTGTCGGTCGATGGGTGTTCCCATAGTAACAACCCAGAAACGACAGGATCTGTGTTACCGTCTTTTTTCAGTTAAAAACCTGATACTCCTTAAAAAAAATTACATCTTGGCATACGGGTGTGGTCGGATCATCTTAAGAATCTATATAAACTTATACAAAAATCCGTATAGATTTGAATTACATATAACTGCGTCACAGCTATGCTCCATTTAGTAAATTAAGCATTCCTTCTTCACACAATAATCACTTAATGCTTTTTGCATCCTTATCAAAGAAACCTTTCAATGATACGAGCCCTGAGAAAATTCTCTGTAATGAATGATATATAGTTCCAAGTACGGAACAAAACGGTTCTTTGTAATCATTTAAAATTACATCTTATTTAAGGCGAATTACACATGTAAACATTTATGTAAGTATTGTTTTTAATTATGCTGTTGGCACGAAAATATGCATAATTAGTTGCATACCATTCAAGGGAATCATTTAAAGTAAAAATTGAAATGTTGATTCAACATTTTGTAATATTTTCCAACTGTTTTTATGTAAATCATTACATTTTTTTACGAGACAAGTAATTGAAACTTTGAGGATTCGTAAAACTGTAACTAATTATCACTCAACCTATTTCAATGAACCTTGAGTCAAAACAATCAAAAACTTATAACTGCCAAATTTCAAATTACGTTAACAGTTGTTAGAGCTTAATAGTACCTAATGAAATCTTTTAAGATTAAAGAAAAGTAAAAATTATACTAATTGCACTTAGCCTGTCTAACTAAACCCTACTACAATCTTCAACTTAACACAGTAATTTTAGTAGTACATTAACAAAGCAATAAACTTGGAATATTATTATTTATCACCTTTTCCAATTTGTAGCTTGTAACCGGCTTAACGTGATTTTAAAATAAGCTTGCTCGTCCTTTTATCTGAATGTCGCATTTTACCCAGCTAATTAACACTACTCGGATTAATAAATCTATGGTTATGATGTTTACCTTATACCTGTCAAACTGTCAGTAATAACTTTATTCTTTACACCGAAGAGGTACATAATTATTCAATACTAGCTTATACCCGTCTTGCTTTACGTTTTTGATTCCGATTGTCAGGCTTGATCGGTGGGTAATTAAACAGGTTCTAGTCTAGCTTCCCATTGCTTTGTAGACCTCTATAACTGACATAAGCACAGAAAAAGAAGAATGACACTTTTAATGTTTATTAAAATTTTGTATGAAGATCCTAAAAAATAGGGTTTATTAATTAGCTCTAAATATATTAAAGTTAATGCAGCAAATTGTATTAAAGAACCTTCTCCGGCATTTTGCACGGCTCTGTGCGGATTCATATCTGACGTAGCATTTGTATTTTGAGCGTGATGCAGGTGATGCTATGACATACGGTAAAAAGCAAAATAAAAAAACATTTCTTAATTATTATGTAGATAGAGAAGGAGGGGCTAATGCGAGTTTTATTTAATTTCCCAATTTACCACGCAATTTTCTTAATTTTTTCTTTCATAAGAACCTTCTACTGATAAAAGCCAACACGACAAAAAAAGAATTAGTGAAATCGGTTAAGCCGTTTAGGCGTGATGCTCCGACATAACGGTAAAAAGCTAATAAAAAAACATTTCTGAATTATTATGTAGTTTTACCACGCAACTTTCTTAATTTTTTCTTTCATAAGAACCTTCTACTGATAAAAGCCAACACGACAAAAAAAGAATCAGCGAAATCGGTTCAGCCGTTTAGGCGTGATGCTCCGACATAACGGTAAAGCAACGACAAAAGGCAAATAAAAAAACAAACATTTCTGAATTATTATATAGATTCAACTGATAATACGAAGGTAAAACACACAGTTTGTCTTCTACTTGCAAAAAGAATTAAGTTTGTACTTAGTCATTCTATTTATTCTTCGATGTTTAGAACAAAACATAATATGACAACTTCTTACTGCATCTGAAGGCTACTGCTTCTCGTTCTCAGGTTATACCTACTCCTTTCTATTTCTTAAAACACCCTCGTTCAGGCCGTTTCTCTGCCGGATCCTGTCGCACCGTTGCATCCATGTATTTTTGGGTCTCCCTCTTGATGGAGGTCGAGGGAGATTTATAGTCACCGCCTTGTTAACCGTGTGTTCTGGTGGTCTCCGTCTAATATGCCCGTACCATCTCAGTTGCCTCTCTTCCAATTTACTTTTTATGTCAGTGCTACCCATGCTACTTCGTATACGAGCACTTCTTATCCGGTCTTTTAATGATACTCCCGATGACCACCTTAGCATTAGCATCTCTGCGGTCTCTAACTGTCTAGTGAACGTGTTATTGTATACTATCCAGCACTCGGAGTCATACATTATCGCAGGCCTGACGATGGTTTGGTATATTTTGCCCTTAAGTTTTATCGGCATTTTGCCGTCGCATAAGAGACCAGATGGTTCCCTAAACTTCAACCACCCCACACTTATTCTATGATTCACATCTCTTGCACATCCTCCGTCTTTATGAATAAGTGATCCCAGGGCCAAGTTCCACCATCATACTTTGCACATTGCATTATGCGAAAATCGCCTAGCGCGAAACAATCTTGTTTCATGAAAACAAAACCGGCGTCAAGATCATTTGAAAACTCTTTCCATTTCTGTACAGCTGGTGCGTGTTGAACTACAGCTTTATAACGCAAATTGGAAACGTTAAAATAGTTTTTTTCAATTGATTCGCAAAGTCGTAATGTTTTTTTAATTAACAGTGTGTATGGTGAAACAAAACTTTATGTCCTCTAGAACAAAAACGATGCTATAGTTTAAAAAAACCGCAAAGTTGCGAAGTATGATGGTGGAACGGGGCCCAGGTACTTGAACGAGTCGCAATTCACCAATGTTTCCCCTCAAGCTTTATTAATGGGGTTGGCGCATCTAGGTTTTCGAATGGCAAGTAAAGATATTCAGTCTTTTTCCTGCTGATTTTTAGTCCGTTGTCCAAAATACTATGACAACGATTATCAAAAGTTCTACGTGTGTTATTTGTATATAAATTTCGAATGAAAGCCTTATAGCTTTATGAGTAGGAAGGTAATAACTTTTATTGGTCGAAATATTTATTTAACTAATTATTTTCTAACGATCGTCTTGCACAATGTCTCAACAACCAACTTCTTAGAATGACGATCAGCGTCGATAGTTGTTTTAATGAAAGAAACGTTTGACCTCAAGTTACGTCTTTAAACGTGTATAGTTTTTTAAATATAATATTATCATTGATTTTGTTGTAAGTAGTTATAATAATTAGTTTGGACATTCGGCAACTTCTATGATGTTGTAATTAATATTTTGATGAGCAACGGACGATAGTGAAATCGTTGGCCTTGATCTTAGTATTTTGAATAAATAGCTCAATAGTCTCTTCACCTATATTTTTGTATTTTATCGTTTTGAAAACCAGAGCTTCTTTATCTTCCAAGCTCCACTCCTTTGAGAAGAAAATATAATAGGTACTAGAGAAATAATATTGTGCCGCTGCGCATGGTCCCAACAAGTACCACGTGACTGCTGTAAAACTCATACAAACTGTGATTAGTTCGTCGGTAGCGGTGTGTGATATACGATTTTTTATTTTTAATATTTTAGCGTTAACACAACGGGAATTTTATGTTTTAATCATATAATTAAGTACCTATGTGTTTTGTGCTTGTGGATGAAGCTGTGGATGGATGAAGTAAAATGAATAATGAAGACACTGTTTGGGGAAACAAACACATGCTAGTAGAGAACAAAGTCAGAGTATATAAGACATGCGTGCGACCAATTAAGACGTATGGGATGGAAGCTTGAGCTGACACCGTACGGAAAAAAAACACCTTCTTAGAACGTCCGAAATGAAAACGTTGCGACCCACAGCAGAGAGATCCCTATAAGAGACAGATTCCCCAGAAATGAGATACGAAGAACCTGCAATGTCACCAACATCGTAAGATGGAGTAGACAGCTAGAGAAGAACGTTCTGGAGGGAGCATGTAGAAAGGATGGAAGACGACAGAATTGTCCAGGTTGTGATGCAGGGGATCCCAGATAAACGCCGGCCACCAGGACGTTTCCCAATCAGATGGAAAGAAAGCTGGACTTCATTTGAGCGCTTCCTAAACAGATAGTTGATCTAAAAAAGGAGGAGGAAGGAGAAGAATAACTGAAATATTCTTTACCGATACTATAAAATAAAACAAAAATATACGATACCAACTTGTTCAATTGAATCATGAAATTTATTAAGTGTATTATAAATTAAATTCAAGAAACACAATAGCTCGTAAATTTCTATCGTAGTAAAAATATTTCATTAGTACAACAGGATAAAAATCTCTAACATATAAATGTTTAGAATAACTTTAACAGGTTTTCAGGGTTCTCTGATCAAATATCATAACCCTAAGAAATATTTTACTGATCATTATCTCGTGATTTAGGCACACAGTTAATAATTAAGATAAAATAAAACGAACTTGTCATAATAAATGGACACAAAAAATAAATAAACGTTTATTATTGGTGTGCAATAAATTTCTTAACAATTCACCCCGGGGTGTAGCGCGATATTGTTCATAAGATAAATAAATAATTAATAAAGAATTTATTACTGTATGTAGTTTATATAGTTTGTTACTGGTTTATTTATTTAGCGTTTGATTAAGTAATATCGGACTATTCGAAGTGATATTTTTCTAATTCAAACGGAAGTTTCGTAAAAAGGTAGTACAAAATACTTTTATATAGGATTCTCGTATAGGTTTAAATAGTGTTTAACATTTATCGACGTAAGTAAGTATTTAATACGAGAAATAGTAAAAACAACGATACATATCTGCATTTAAAATTATTACTAGCCTAGCAGTAGATATAGCCAAATTGCATAGGTACCGACTTCAGATCAAGAGCTCTTCAGATTTTTACAAATGACATGTTATTTCACTTGGAAATTTATCTCGAAGTTAAGATTCTGAGTAAAAAATTGACCATGGGATTTCTGCTGCCAAATTGGATCATTTTTCTTTTAACTTTTTGGTTGAGCAATGCGATATTGCAAGGAATCAATACATTTTCTTTTAACTTTTTGGTTAAGAAATGCGATATTGCAAGGAATCAATTCATTTTCTTTTCTACACCTAATTAAATTTAACAACTAAATACATACCTAAGTAAAATATACTTTTAAATTCGTTCAATTCTATTTGTTGAAAATACCAGCAAATTATTTTAGCTGAAAATTATTTAAAACTCAAATTTTTACGATTTTCTGTATACATGGCGGACGTTGTAGATCGTATTGCTTTGTATTACTAGAAAAGAAAAGCATACAATCGGCATTCTATCTTTATCTCGTTCTCTTCGGCAGTAAAATAATGAAAGAATATGTAACAACTAATGACTCTAACATTTCATTACTGATGTTCCATTTTTAAATGGAACAAACCACTACGGGCTTACGACCGACTCCTACTGTTATTTCGAAGGCTGGCTTAGTGTGATCAGTTTACGTTAACAACGTTCACCATTAGGTGGTAATGTTTAAGTCTACGAAACTTCTAATAATGAGAATTCTCGACATGTCGAAAAATCTCATGTATACAACAAGTAGATATTTAATAATTAATTAAATATAGAGATAAAAGTTGTAAATCATTGAGAACAAGAGAGCAACCAAATTTAAAAACTGCGACTGCTGTCATGTATTTGGCGCCAGGATATGAATAGTCAGTTATATTGAAATTTAGATATTGATTTGTATTACGGCCGTTTAATTGTAGATGCGCTTTCCTAGAATACCATTGCATCAGCGATCACACGATGACAACTATGGATATGTTAATGAGAGGACGATTACAAAGCATAATGGTACTACATAAGTAACGCGTGTAGTAAAATTTTTTACTAGTTAGTTCTATTAATACAACATGTGAATAAGAACCCATACAATTGATGAACTCGAAATATTTTGAAGAGTATTTCAAAGACTACTATCAATTAATATGGTTTTTCATGCTTATTATCACATATTCGTGTACATAGTTTGTCTTGCAAGATCCCGTAATATTTTTTATAATGACCGGGTGGACTGTCTCTTAAAAATATATTATCGGAAGTAACCGTTTGGCCGCCGTCCAGAGATCTTCATTCATTTAGCAGGTCAGGGACCGAGTTTGCTATGACACCTGTCTGAAATACGCGCGCACCAACCTACCTGCCCAATATTGATAGACAAACACTCGCTTCATCTATGCTGAGAATGAAATTTAAGAAAGATTACCATTTTTCAACGTAAAACATACGTTTTTTTACCAGTTTATTACTATCAATCAATAAATTTCCCTGGATTAATCCACTAAGGGGGATAGGGAGGCAAAAAGAGCCCTAAACTGCGGTTTATATAATATATATAAGGAAAAAAAGCGCGATTCTCAGCTAATTCACTCAGCAGTCTGTTCCTTTATCTCCAAAAACGTTTTTGTTTATAAATTTTTTTGCAGATACAATCATTTTAGTAATTTTGCAAATTTTAGTAGCGTTTGCGTAGTTATTTTTTACTTTTAAGAAATGCTCGGAATTTTCATCGTTTCCAGCAGTTACCTTTTATTGTTCTTCTTCTAAACAAAATTTCGGTTTAAAGTGCACTCGATAAGCATGTTTAAAGGATGGCATCTCCGAGTAAGCAAAAATACACAAAATCTTTCAAGTCATGTGAGTCTTGAAACATTCGTGTTAATAATTAAAAATTGGTTTCCGTTTGTAAAGACATCAATATTATGAAGTAAACTGATACAATTAATCACATTTTTTAGGTTACACGTTTACAAATATATTGTAACCTGTATTTTGCCGCTTGAATTGTTTTTTTCCTGTGACCATGCGGGAAATTACAGATCAAACAAATCAATTTTATTTAAATGAGTTTTATAAAATATTGAACATGCATGAGACAGGAAATATAAGAAAAACACCGCGCGAAATTTAAAAAAAATATTTATTGATCCGTTAATTGCGTTCAAATGTCTCCCTCATTTGCATTTTTACATATTTTTGTATATTTTATCTAAGGTTTACAGCTTGTTATTGCATATTATATTGTATTGAATAACTTGAAAGTATGATGTATGATTGTGTTCTTGAATCGTGCCAGCCTTGATTTAAACTGGTTTATTATAAAGTAAAAATAACTAGGTATAAGATTTCAATTCATTTTCTTATTATTTCGAAATTGGATGTGGCTGTAATACAATGATTTTCTAGAAAAGTGGGCTGAAAATGATAGGGCTGTAATAGATAAATCAAAATTTGTTTCAGTGTGCCTCTTGTTTACTGCGGTAACTAAGGAACACTCAATGACACTACAGATGCGTCTAACACTTTCTCTTTCGATCTTTCATTATTTGGCTGCCAGCAGTGAAAGAGAAAAACATATAGAAAGCATTGTATTCGTCTCAAAGAAAACTGCGTTTGGAGGACTCTTTTCTTTTCTAGGAAAACAAATCATTACCTAGTTATCTATAGTCGTGGGTTCTATCCGTAGTGTCAACACTGTCAACCATCTCCTGCTTACTCGAAAGATGACGAAAATATACGTGGTTACTTTGAGAGCATCCAGATTTATTAACCATATAAAAATTCACCTATATTTCTGGCTAGCTTATACCCGTCTTGCTTTACGTTTTTGATTGCGATTGTCAGGCTTGATCGGTAGGTAATTAAACAGGTTCTAGTCTAGCTTCCCATTGCTTTGCAGACCTCTATAACTGACATAAGCACAGAAAAAGAAGAATGAAACTTTCACAATTCATAAAAAGAGAGAAGATTGACACTTTTAATGTTTATTAAAATTTTGAATGAAGATCCTAAAAAATAGTTTTTTAAATAGCTCTAAATATATTAAAGTTAATGCAGCAAATTGTATTTAAGAACCTTCTCCGGCATTTTGCACGGCTCTGTGCAGATTCATATCTGACGTAGCATTTGTATTTTGAGCGTGATGCTATGACATACGGTAAAAAACAAATAAAAAAACATTTCTGAATAATTATGTACCTAGATAGAGAAGGAGGGGCTAATTTATTTATTTATTTATTTAGATTATGAAGTTACAAAAATTACATATTTTATAACTTAAAAATAACAATATTATTCCACTTATATTATACAGATTTAGATGAGTAATGCGAGTTTTATTTAATTTCCCAATTTACTACGCAACTTTCTTAATTTTTTCTTTCATAAGAACCTTCTACTGATAAAAGCCAACACGAAAAAAAAAGAATTATTGAAATCGGTTCAGCCGTTTAGGCGTGATGCTCCGACATACGATAAAAAGCAAATATACAAACATTTCTCAATTATTATGTAGATATTTAACGAATATGGTTTACCTGGTTTGTTTTTACAGTACTGTACTGCACTATCAGTGTAGAGTACAATTTCACGTTTTAAGAACAAATACAAAATTTCATCATAATAATGGCGTCTCAGCATAATATTCTAAAACAATTATGGCAAATCTATTTATTTCCGTTCGATTTGGATATGTATGAAATAGGTAATTGCCAATTTGTATTTTGTTAAACATCTGTGTAAATACGTATTATCTCAATTATTCATTTAAAATAAACGGTTTGTTGTGAATATATTATAAATTTTACATCCATATAACACTTATAATAATTTGCATTTATTAAAATATTTTTATTTTGCAAATGATAATTGAAATATTTCTTTATTTTTTTTTACTAGATATCACGGGTCGTTCGAATATATTAAACAGCTACACTTTAAAAATTAATGATCACCACTGCAAGCGATGCAATTTCTATTGATAGTACCTAAGTACCTACCACAAACAACAGCGAAGATGACATTATGGTTATAGGAAAAAGCTAAATTTCGCGTACAAAACCATATTTAAAATTTATAGATATATTTTTTTTCGTAAAATATGCTATCTTCAGTATTCACTTTACTTGGCTGAAACATTCTTATGGTGCGCAAGATCTTCATACTAAGAAATAGAACATAGTTTTTATGACTTTAGTTTTTAGAAACTGATACTGAACATACGAGTATGACTTTTTTTTTAGCTTGGAATGAAATGTTTTTCCATATCGCACTAAACCAAGCCAGCTTTGAAACGGCAGAAGAAGACTGTTGTAAGCTGAATTAAGTTAAGCTAAATGGTCTGATTTTCCTATTTGAAGCTCGAACAAGACTCGAATGATGTAAGCATAAAAAGTTTGTATTTTATGGTTTGGTTAACGGGCTTAGTTTATTCGGAATTTTTGCAAACTTTACAATGTTGAACCATTTACCTAAGGAAAATCGAAAAACAAAAACACAGGATACAGTTCAAAAACGCTAGAATATAACATGACAAAATTTTGTGGTTCATTACCCTTTTAATGGCAAAATAAACAGACGTCTTAACGGAGAGAGTTAGAGAGTTGAAATAAGATGAAAAGAATTGAGACGAGTGGAGAGTTATTTAGGGGTCTTCTTCAATGTTCACGCTAGGCTAGAGTTGATTTACGCACCCATTTTTCTACCAATTATTTATTTTCCTTTGAAACTATCAATTTGCCACGTACTATTTAATTATCCGTTTAAAGACGTGTATGTATAAACCTGCCAAGCGTCTGGCGAAACACTTAATGTCTTATCCATCTTGTTAGAGTTTTATTTAAATGGGTTTATATTCAACAATTATTTTAATTCAAACACTTACCGTAAACTTTACACATGCAAATTTCTCATTTTCAGTCTGAGAAATTATGCTGTGTGCCATGAAGAAAAATAGTAGAGCGTTTATTTTAAAGCGAACTCAAAATGTCTGTGAAATATGCAATTTACTTATACCGATTTGAGGGGTTAAATTGCAATTTTTTGAAGAATTGCAATTTACTTGTTACAAAAAAAATCTAGTTTTAAATCGATCCTCAGGTGCTCCCATAGCCGGGTTCTTTTTCACAACAGAGCGTTATTTAGTCTTAATTATAATGGTGCCCGAACCAAATAGACTAGAGGAATTTGTATGGTCATGGTCCAGAAGCAGTAAAGATGAGAAGCTCGACGAAGAATATTTGGAAAGCCTCTGTGGCAGATGGAAAGTAATGAGAATATTAGGAGAGGTTTTGGTGTGGAAGTTAGTGTTGTGACAAAGATGATTGTCAATAAGTTGAGATGGTTTGGGCACGTGGAAATAATGGATGCCAACATAAAATTTATAAGTCTGAAAGGAATGGCGTAAGAAAGCTTGGAAAACCGAGAATGACGTGTATCGAACACATCGATTCCGTTCTAAAGGAAGGTCAGAAGTAAGAGAAATAGGAGTGCATGGTTGTATGAGAAATGGTATGTCGGTAGAAGATGCGAAAGAAGTGTGATTGGATAGAAGAGAGTGGAGGTTCGTGCTGTCTGCCTTCCCTTTACTGGACACGGCGTGATGGGTAAAAAAATGTGTTTATGACATTTTTATAACCCAATGTATGAGTAGGTACCTTACTTGGGTATGCGTATTCTTGTGTTCGCTATTTTGTAATTGTTCACAAATTTCCGATTCCTCGACCCATCATAATTTTAATCAAATTGGTGAAATATCAGTGGGAAAGCCTTGTATGTCGAGTCTCTTATGTTCACACTAATATGTAGACGGGTAGATAATGATTTAAGTTATAATAATATATTAGGTGATTATAATTGACGAATAGTTTAGCACAAGTGCGGGCGATGTGTTGAGATTTTATTCGGTGATAACATTTATTTAACGTTGTAGGAGCTTATATAATGCACTAGCTTCCCCCACAGACGTTGTCCGATCATTGAATTCGAATTATTTCATAAACATATAACACCGACGGATTACCAGTTTTAAACCGCACCGACTATGAACTGACCGTTATATAAAACGCAAATTTATTCAAAAGCACTAAAAAAGTTGCCTGTGTTTATTTTTTTGCTACGTTCAACTTACATAATTTTTTCTTTCATAAGAATATAATCGTGACAACAGCAACACGTCAAAAAATAACGTTCCTAGTGAAAATGTTCTAGCCATTCTCGCTTCTTGTCCTTGCCAAGGGAAATGGGTATTCGTTAATGTATTATATTTAAATAAACACAGATTTTTCAACACATTAAGAAATCTTTTTCCAATGTAGAGATCTGATCATTATCTAAATGCGGAGGCTGACTAATATCACGTTACGTTTGCTAATAATTATTAATACGCCATAAAATTTCAGCAATAAAACTGCCATAACATTCCTTGAAACGTGTCAAAATAACAGTCATTGTGGTGATTGACAACTTTCTACGCTGGCAACACTATTGTTCGATGTCATCTCGATTTGACATTTAGATGTCGATTAAGAATTTGTTTCACTTGTTCGTACAGTCATTGCGATTGTTGTTATTATTTTAATATTATTCACGACATGCGATATTGGTATTATTATTATTTATACATTATGTCATTGCGCACATTTTAAATAATTTTTTTTAAAGTCATCGATATTCGATAAATCATTTTGCAAGCATTACAATATATACGAATTCATTTTTAAACTAGAAAGGATTCTTGTATAAATTTGCATTTAAACTTGCATTGATTATATTGTGTTTAAATTATATCATAATCAATATATCTTTTTAATACTCTTCGTATTATTGTCTACGCGCTTTAACAATTTTTAAACATACCTACGTGATTTTAGGTAGAGGGGCGAGGTTAGTCTGAAACTTACCACGTATCCGAGATTTCTCCTGATTCTATAGAGTATAGATAGACGAACCCTTACTTCAAGTAATCGACTCTTGGCGAAATGCATAAGAGGTCGTTCTCACTGTGCCATATTATGTCAGATTCGATTTTTATAGGATGTCGGCTCCTTTATTCCTACTGCGACATGTGGAAACAATAATTACTTCTTGTAGGTATATCGAAAAAATATCGTTCGAGACGTAGCAAAATCAAGCTAAAATGCTACAAGTTTATAGAATATTTTTTTTTTAAAAGATTGGAGCCTCTATGCACCTTCTATCACAATGTTCCTCTGTAATAATTTTGCGATCAACAATAATTGTTTAATTTTTTTAATGTTATACATCCAAGTTTTTTGTAAATTGTTGCATATACATAAAATAAAATCTTCAGGCACCCAAAGCACACGTCATTCCGTCAGATCCGACCAACGATAAGTGGAAACGGGCAGTAAAGTTTTATTTCCATGAAACACTGTCAGCTGACTTAAATACATAGCTGATACACTGATATTTGGTTTTTTATAATACCGTATTTGTGTGTACTTTAAATGTTAGTTTATTTATCCATATAGGCTGCTCTACAAATAATCGATGTGCATAGAACGTATAGTGTCTAGTTGTTGCAAATTAACATGTAAGACATGATTGCCCCAGTGGTGTTACAATATCATTAAGTGTCGACTAAGCCCACAGTTCGCTTTGGGAAGAATTCAAATCCGCCTACAGCAGCGAGTGAGATTATATCACGTAAAAAAAAAACGTTCGCCTCCCACACGGTAATTGCTCTCATTACAACAATTAAAAGAAATTATTCGATTTAGCGGATTCTCGAAACGGGAACGTGTAATTTGGCAATTGCGTGTTCTCAATTGGAGAATGTTAATCCTTCGTTTCTCCAATGTTACTTGTCCTAATATCTTCTTATCTCACTATCATCTGTAGCGCTCAACTTTTTGGGTTTTCGCCGTCTTAACTACCCGATAAACGCCGACAAGTGGGAACAATGGTTAACAGTCGTCGCTTTTCCAACACATTTATAGTTTCCAGCATTGCGATTATTTCCCAATGCTTCTTAACCTACATCCACATAAAATTTCCCCAGCTTGCTCATTATTTTTCCCTACGTGTCTCTACAGACGAAAACAGCATATTATGATGTACCTATTGGTATGTTGGTATAAAGTATACAATTTTCAGTTTACATCAGGGCAATTTTGAGGAAAAATCTTCCATACAAACACAGTTTAAAAGAAAAGTCACTTTTTGTGAGTGAAGTCAAACGTTTTTGATTAGTTAGTATGGATGATGAGATTCTGATAATCGAAAAATTGTTTGAACGAGGATAGAGCGAGAGCTGGAGATGGAGCATTCTTTATTTATCGTTAATATTTACGCCGTACAAAAGAATACCTTAAAAACAAACTAAAATAATTTGTCAGAGAATAATTGAAATTATATTTTTTATGAAATAATTTGAAAATGTGTGAAAAAGCAGTAATAAACTTTCAATTACTTATGCATGTTTTTTTCCTTTCTGATTTCAAAACAAAGTATGTTTTTTTTAAAGACGCCTGTTTTGACACAGCTTCTTTACCCAGAAATATTTATATAGGTATGCAGCACATTCTAACAAATTTAAACGTATACCTAGTTATTTCGGCGAAAATCACCTCTTCAATTTTTTTTTAATGAATCTGTGCTCACTCAAAGTGAACACAAATACACTCATTGACTCTTTCACAGTAAGCTACTTAAAGCTTGTGTCGTGAAAGAGGAAGATGGTCGGCACCTGGGATCGAACCCACGGCCTCCGCACGAAACAGTGCGAAAGCCGGCGTCGTAACCGCTAGACCACCAATCACTTCGAATTATAACAACAATCTTTCAATGTTGAACTTTGGACGTAAAGGTCCGTACTCACTTACGCCGCGAACGTGTGACATTGCATCAATTTAATCGAAAGGTTAAGTTTTTTTTTTTTTTTTTTTTTTTTTTTTTTTTTTCGTTTTGAACCAAATCCAACTTTTATTTAAAAAAAAAATAATAATAAAAAACATAATAAACAATAAGATACATAATACACACAAAATAAAGGAATATACAACTATACATAGAGAACAACAATTGCAGCAAGTGAAATGGGCCCCATTAAGCCATTTAAACGGCTTGTCAATAGGACCCATTCACCCCACCGTTCGTCTACATAACGAACAGACACATAATCAATCAAAAACATTCCACCATCAATCCCTCTCCTTCCATTCTGTCAAATACATTCATTCAAACACATGCACACTCTTCTCTAATTTGCAATACATTGGTAAACTCAGAATCTATTTCAACATTATTTGACCAACTATACATACATACCGTTATTACTTCTCAGCCATACTAACCTGAAACTATACGTACATACTTTTATTATTTATCAGCCATACTTTCAACACTTTTCTCAGTCCATTCATACTCTTGCACTTTTTGATGCTCCTTGGCAGTAAATTATAGAGTTTGGGCACGGTGCACTTTCGAGTGCGGTCACCATATTTATTCTGTGTCCTCGGAACCACCAACCCCTCATTCTCAATCAATCTAGTGTTGTGTGCATGTGCCAGTCTCTCCTTGAATCTGACATCGGAAAAATTGTGTACTCCCAGTTTGAAATTTAACAAGCCTCTTACTGTGAGCAGTTTTAATTCGCCAAAGTATTTTATCATGTCAAAATGAGTGTTTGGCGCTGAAACATAGTTTGAAATCAGCTTTACTATAGAATTCTGCTTACTCTGCACTCGCTTTAAGTTTGTCTTAGTGGTATTACCCCACGCCGACAACCCATACCCGATTACAGATTCTGCTAGCGACCTATATATTATTTTCAACACAGACTTTGGTACAAAGAGCTGAATCTTATACATCCTACCCAAAATGGAGTACAATGTCTTGCATACTTTGCTCACCTGAGCATCCCACTTAAAGTGACAGTCTATTTCAACTCCCAGATATGTGTAAATTTTAACAACTTCAATACTATCACACTTACAGTCCCTCACAATACCAGCATGAACGCAACCCAAGTCATGGGACACAATTCTGGGAACACTCCCTACCCGTGCATGTGGACTTCTTATATGCATCAATTTCGTCTTCTTTGCGTTAATTTGAAGTCCAAAATCGTGCGACCACCTAATTAATGTGTTATAATCCTCCTGCAAGTACTCATTGGCCACATCCTGATCATCGTGCGACACAACCAATGCCGTATCATCCGCGTAAATGTAATGATTAGCATGTCTAAAAACATTCTGCAACATGGAGACATAAATCAAATACAATGTGGGTCCCAAAATTGAGCCCTGTGGCACACCAGCCGTTACATTCTTTCTCTCACTCATACCGTCACATGCTCGCACGATAAAAGATCTCTGTGCAAGATAATTTTTGAGTAGGCTCAGGACATTTCCTCTTATTCCCATTTTCTCCAAAAGAAATAGTAATTTTTCATGATTAAGTGTGTCGAAAGCTTTAGAATAATCGATAAATACGACCAAAACATGCTTCCTATCATTCAACTGTTCATTAACAAAGTCACTGAAATCTCCAAGTAGTGTCTCAGTTCCCTTATTTTTCTGATAACCATACTGATGGGGGTCAATCAACTTGAATTTTGACAAATAGTTATTTAAATGAACCGAGATATATTTCTCCAAAATTTTCTCTATTGCTGGAAGAATACTTATAGGCCTATAGTTGGAAACGTCAGAGTGTTTCCCACCCTTGTATATTGGCCTCACAATACTACATTTTAACGAATTAGGTATCCGAGCTTCACTTCTTACCAAGTTTATGAATTTAGTTATAATAGGTACGAAAATATCCGCATGCTTTTTTATATCATTCATTCTAATGCCATCAAGACCCGTTGCTTTTGAAACCTTCATTCTGCTAATTATATTTTTTACCTCCGCCTGCGTAGCAGGCGGTAAATACATGCTCTGCTCCTGCGACACACATACTCTGTCACTAAACGCCACATAGTCGCAGCTATGTAATATATCTGTAATACTCTTTGAAAAATAGTCAGAAAAAAGCCTCAATGTAGAATCAATATCATTTACCTTTAAAAAATATCTCTTTATTACCATATCGCAATCACTCTTTGTGTCACGCCCCAGGATAGTATTAATTTTGTTCCACGTCCTCTTAATGTCGCCAAAACAATTATTAAACTTAACGCTATAAAAAGACTTCTTACATTTCAAAATTAATTTGTTTACCCTATTTCTACACTTGTTGTACTCTCGTTTATATGTCTCATTATTGGGCGAGTTTTTCCATCTCTTAAAAAGATTGTCTCTATTTCTAATTTCCAACAAGATATTACCATTCATCCATTCACACACAGCATACGGTCTCTTATTTCTTACATTTCTAATATTAAACATGGATTTAGCGTAAAGTTGCCTCATCACTTTGCTCATACCGTCACATAAAGTGTCAGCGGCACAAACGCCATAAAAGTCACTCCAATTATAATTTTCAATTAGCCGAGATATTTTTCTTTCAGATATCACAACGTCGCACCGACCTTCTCCCATCCGACACTGATCATTCACACCACAGCCCACAGGAACACACACACCCACCATATAATGGTCAGCTATGAGCGTCTCACACACACAAGCCTGGATACTGGCATTGTAAATCGTCTCCTCTTCTTTCCCTTTTAAAATCCTGTGCCTGACAAATATATGGTCAATACAAGACTCAGTGATGCTCCCCGATACCACCGCCTCCCTAGTTACTTGGTTTATACATTTTATCAGATAGTTATCGCACAAAACAGCCTCATATGCAATCACAGAACTATCACTATCCGCTAACAGATCAATATTTATATCACCGATAAGTATGAGGTTCTTATTTTGCAAAGTGACATTTTCTAAAACTGTTTTTAGTTCCCGAATAAAACACGTTTTATTCATATTTGGTGGTCTGTACATTGCCAGAATATTAATACAAGCATTGACTCCAGCAGACAGCCTGCCCAGCACAACTTCACAGAACTCAACGTCACACGGAATCCTCTCAAATGAGAACGCATTTTTAACAAAAATCAAAATACCGCCTCCACGTCGATTGCTTCTACAGAAATAAAACTTATTAAAATCTTTTATATTATACAAGTCTATGCACTCCTCTTTTACATTAATCTCCGTCAAAACTATGACATCCAAGGACTCTACACAGTTCTCCATCTGAGACAAAAAAGTATCCCAGTGTTTACAGATTGATCTAATATTGACGTGCACACATCGCAAACCTTTACCGCGAACATCCAAACATTTAACCCAGTCATACAAGCAGTTAACTCTATGAAAATCTATTTCACAGTCTTCATCGATATATTCTAAAGACATTAATTATAATTTTCGAAAACGAAAAAAAACTCATTGATACATTGTCGCCAAAAACAAACACAAACGGCTCTCCATAAAAATGGCGTCGGTAACAGTCGGTAACACAAGCTTTATCATAACCATAACCACACATTAATTTATTAGTACAAATTATTTCAGCAAACACCGCCGATACAGGTCTGTGTTTCCTAATACAACAGTTATTTAAGGTCAATTTAATATACCCCCACACACACAGTGGCGCTAGGAGTTTCTTCAAAGAAATTGAATCATTCAACCCGTATACTAACAGAGCAATTTGAACCTTAGTGCGTATACTCTTTTTGAATAACAATAATACAATACAATCAGTATTGTTAGAACACATTGACACAATTAATATTGTGTTCGCAATCAAAACACACTGTTCGAGATATTTTACAATCATACCATACACCCCACCTACACCATCACGAAGTAACAAACCCGCATCCTCATTCAAGCACCTCTCAGGTTGACAAGCATAAACGATCAAAATGGCATCACAACCATGTTCACATAACAAGTCTATTCTCACCAATAGCGTCGAGTCCATAACCTTTGACAATAATTTATGATACACATTTTTTATACAGCGTGAAATGTTCGTTGTAAGCACTTGTAATATTTTTTCTATCACTTGAATTTGAACCAATAGTCAATATTCGATCCTCTGCAATGCACGCGACAGCGCGAACCTATAGCTATCACATTTAATTCTGTCCATTGCGCTGTGATCACATCTCTGTGCAGTTTTATTCTTCATGTTATGTCGCTGACAATTAACGCAAACTGGCGGACTTGTCTTCTTTTCACATTCACTGTAGCGATGATTACCCGCACAATGCGAGCATACCGTTGGCTTTTCCTTACTAAGGCAGGTTGCAGACGAATGTCCGTGACCCAGACAATGGTAGCATTGAGTAACAGGGTTCGAATCCTCAACTCGCAGCCTCTGGTAACCGACATACACTCGTCCCTCCTCCACCAGACATCTCCTCAATTCAGGGGTTGTTTCCAACAATATGTGATTCTGACCACTATCGTTTTTAATTTTTATCTTTTTCTTGATCACCATCTGGTCCTCAGTAATGTTTAAGCTCCTCAACTCTGCGTTCTGCTTTATGATATCGCTGCTCAGGCTATCCGTATCGTAGTCTGCTGTCAGGTTTCTAATAATCACACACGGTCTTCGCTTCTTCAGCATTGAGGCTTCCAAGATATCGTGGAATTTCTCCGCAATCATACTTGCCATAAGCTGTGCGTCACAAAAAGTAGGACAAGACACAAGTAGACCTCGCTGCTTAAGTCGTCTCGTGTATACAACCGCTATACCAGCTGAAGCCAAATTAAGTTTAGTCTTCAGAAATTTCTCAATTTCCTCTGGAGCCTGGTTGTTTCCAACAGAAGAAACGATTAGAGAGAACGTTTTCTCACTCCTTTGCCTCTCGTGAGCCCTTTTATCTCCCTGTGCAACAGGTCGGTGCCCTTCTCGACACACAGTCCTCTTGATCTCTCTAACTTCTCGTGCCACGGTAGTCAACACTGGTTCCAATTTCAATTTTTTCAGTCTCTTATTCTCCTCCAAGATTTCAACTATGATATGATAAATTTGATCCAGGTCATCAATAATCTTATCCCTGCTCACTGCTGATACTTTTCCCTTTCCATCCGTCAAAATTGCTTTAATGTCTTTTAATATTCCGTTGGATGCATTTAGCGCACATTCCCGCTCGGGTACCATTTTAGGAGGCGTTTCGAAATCGGTCTGCCCCAAAACATCATTCGCACAGCCAGGCCCACCTATAGGTGATCTTGGCGTCTTTATTGATTTCTCAAAAGGACTCGTCATATTTCGATCACTGGGCAATCAGAACTGTCAAGGAATACCCTGTATGTGAGCTCCTATTCTTCCGTCAATACACAAATTCAATCAAAAATGTTTTTTCTTTTTTATGAATAACCAAAAATACACATAAAAAACAAACTACCAGTGCACATTCACAACTGGCCAATCCTCAAAATAGAGAAACTTTCACTTCAATTTTTCACTAATAACCGTAGTAATAGATTAAATCAAATCAGAGCTAAAGATTCAACTGCAAACAAACAGTATTGCTACAATAGTTTGCTACAATAGTGTATACGTGATTCGAATAGCGAACGCGAGCGGAACACATGCATTCTTTTGATAAAATTGATGTAACGATACACGTTCGCGGCGCAAGTGAGTACCGAGCCTTAAGCATTCTGCCAAAATCATTTTTCTTTATTTTGTTACTCTTGGATTAATTAAGCTTTTTTTGGTTTACTTATTAAATCATATAAAAAGTACAGGTTGATATTTTTAAACATTATAAAAAAAAAACAAAGTTTTTCGCGCAACCGCGATGTTTTTGACAGGTATACTTATATCGCTGATTTGGCGATTTTCTTTCTATATAACATCGGCAAACTACTCAGAGTATATATTATATCACTTTATACGTAGGCTCACTTAACGTGTATTGTAACATCTTAATGCGTATTTATATACGTAAACGTAGATAGTGTGTATTTGTTACATTATCAATTTTTTTACTATCTACACTTCAGTGTCAATAGGCATCTCGTTGCAATGAGTCGTGTATTTATACGCTGAATACGCAAGTGTTTTGACAAACAATTAATTATTATCGTAGTTTTTTTTGTTTCCAATTTAAAACTGCTTGAAAAAACCAAACCAATTTTACAGCGTAACAGTTAAATAAAATTTATCGAATGTGAAAAATAAAGAAACAATTGAATGTGACAGTCATAGAAATAAAGAAACAATTGAATGTGACAGTCATAGAAATAAAGAAACAATTGAATGTGACAGTCATAGAACAGTGTTTTTAAATGTGTTGAACCGTAATTGTTTTTTTTTCATTGTTTAAAAAAAATAGTGCAAAAATGGAGGAAGTCGAACTGACACCGAGCAATGGTCCGTTTAAACTTGAACCGAGTTTCAAACTGGAAGAAAAACTGCTAGAATTAAAAAGTCAAGTGATGGAGAAAAATGAAGAAATACGGAAAAGAGATCAAATCATCGCCCTGCTTGAACGAGACATCGACAATCGCGACACGACTATAAGGTTTTTAAAGAATGAGCTGGAAAAATACAAGTTGGTCGTGCAACCGTTGACACAAAAATTGATTGAAAAGAAGATTAAAGGCAAAGAAGACGATGATCCGCTGACGATGAAGGGTTCTGATTGTCCCGGATTAGAAAACACAAGAGTGATGGCCATAACGGAAGGAAGACTCAAAAGAACTGCCATATCCGCGGAACCTCTGTCGGTTCTGTCACAATCCGGATACGATTTGGAAGTTGTCAAAATTAAGAAAACACCTGAGTAAGTTTTTACACCCAATTATTTTTGTTAAAAACATCATTAAATTTTAATTGTGGTAGAAAAAAATAAGACTTTTTTTGGATGGTAAATATTCACTTTTTTTGAGTAATTTTTTATTTATTTATTAATACTTTACTGTAGATTGGTAGTATGAGCACATAAAATTTCACATAACAAAGACGTCACATAATCAACATACATAGGGTAATAATAAATGAACTGAATTAAATTCAGCATTTTGTAAAAAAAAACGTTGAAGAGTGTCTCATATATGTAATTTTAATTTAATGTTTTTTTTCTGAATTGACAGTTGTCACGTATTAAAAATGGTGAGCTTTATTTAAGAAAAAAAAAACGGGTTGTAATTGTAAAAAAATTATAAAATGAAAAAGCACATTGTTAATACTGAGTCACGTTATACTTCCCACAAAGTTGATTTTTTTAGACAAGACAATGTACCTATTAATGAATCTGGGCTCACTCATAGTGAACACAGATACGCTTTTCCCATCTTTCACGGTTACCAAAGGGTTTTGTCGTGACAGTGGAAGTATTCGACACCGGGATCTGAACCCCACAACCTTCAATACGCTGCGCGTACGAAAGCCATCGACTAGTATCACTGGGCTACCAACCACCTTTTAATAGAGTATTAGAGTACATACATTTTCTATATAGGATTTTTCCGTAAAGAGCTCGTTATTTGAGAACTTCATAACCGGCAGTATTCGAGAATAGACTTGAATTATATTCCGTGCACCTGTCGTTTATGTGTTGACTCCATAATTTAGTACAAGTTTTTTGTTTTAAATCATTTTAATACGTTTTGAAACAATACCCGGAGTGTTAAATGCGCCCACTCATAAATAAAGAGACCGGGGCTTTCGAATATGATCTACATGAACATATATAGCAAAAGCGCTCAGGGAAATTCTGCTTATCTCTCGACGATATCTCACAGAGCTATTATTCTTTGCTGATATTTTTTGCATAAGAAATAATTTTACGAGAGCAATTATTACATATTGACCGCCCACACGCATTTTGGTAAATTATAAATATACACAGATTTGTGTTGATATATAGTAATATAGTACATCGAATTGAATAACAATTGCTGAATTCATGTAATTGCTATCGTTTGTCTGATACCCGTGGCTTAATTTTAGCCGAATTTAAGAAGCTTTTGTATTTTTCTCCTGTAAACTTTATATTGTTTACTTTGTGTAGGAGGATGTCATAACCATTGCGCAATGAAGAGCTTTTGTTGCCTTCTATTCCTCCAAGTGGGTTTTAAAGGGAGAATACAATAGAAACTTTCCACTATAATATAACATTCTTCTATTAAACAGTACATTTCCTTATTTTTTGTTCATTCATACCAATACAATATTATATTATTTTAAAACTGTAAAAATATATGCTCATATATGAAGTAAATTTGAAGCTTACTTACTTACCTCTTACGTATTCCCACTGCAGGCTTTAGGCAAAAGGCTATCATACTATATAATCATTAGTCAAGAACATAGGGATGTTTCTTGAATTTAAACTTAAATTTGCAAACTTTATACTTGTGAGAGATTTTTGACTGGTATTTTAATTAAGTTAATCCCATATAATGCTCTATTTTTACAGAGTTTCTGCAATCGAGACACTTATCTGCAAGAAAATATTTTATTATGAAAGTTGCTACCATGAAATCGCGTTAAATACATTCCACCCACATTTTTTGTAGATATTATTTGTATATAGGTACTTAAGACATTTTAGTAAAAACAAGTATTTTTTTTCAAGCATTGCTGAAGCAACTTATTAAAACTTTGTCCTAATCAATTAAATTTTTTTCAAGTTTTCATAAGGGGCATTTTGACACGTAAAACCTTTCTTTCGTCCATTCGTGGCCAAGACCAATAACCAATAACCCTTTACGGGTTTTGACATCCCCAATTATAGACCTCTTTTATCAAAATATAGTTAGGTAAGTCATCTTAGGCCTAGTCAGCGTATGCCTTTATTCTAATAGTCCAGTTTAAGATTCCTCAGTGTAGAGTTTCATTGTAATAGTTTACTAGATTACTCGAAAAACGTCGACCTGTCAAAGAGTAATCGAAAATCAGAACTAAAACTTTGGGCTTTTATGTAAATAATAATTAAGACAGCCCAGCAATATCATCTTTAAACACCTTTATATAAAGATTATTATATATCTTTTCCTTTAATTGGATGTTTTTCTGTAAAATTATAATACATAAATGGCGACGGCTGTAAAGAAATTTATTAAAAATTAAAATTAACAAACGTACCAAATTTAGAACAAAAACTATTTTCAAATCGACCTTAAAATAAAATACACAAGACGTTCATAAAAATTAATTTATCTATTTAAAAGTTGTCACATGGCAGAAGAAATTTATATATAAAAATTTATCCACCTCATTGGATCTAATTAATTTCATTTATAATAAACAAAAAAAAATATTCCTGTCAATGATAATTAATAAACTGTAAAGTGACGAAACTTGATCATATTACCGAGACACAAAAAATATTCACATTCATTAAACACACTGATTTATTTTGCCCATGTCATTAGCTCTTATTGTGCAATAAAGATTAGACACTCGTACGTGGTACCGGTAAAACAAATTATATCTATCTGAACTATTACCTACTATAATTGATCTAAGTACTATCCAGCTAGACTATTATAATATGAAATAAGTGATTTGTTTTTAATGATCTATTTTATTTAAACTTTACAGTACCTATATATTGATTCTAAAACATTCAAATTTGTTGAAAGTTGCTACTTTTTCTCTCATTTCCTTCCTTCTCAGGCTGTATCAGTCCACTCCTGGGCATAGGCCTCCTCCAGACTCTTCCACGTCCCCCAATCTTGTGCAACCTGCATCCTCTGTGAGCTAACGGTTCTTACGATGTCGTCCCTCCATCGAAGCTGTGGACGGCCAGGGTTTCTTATCGTAATCCTAGGACGCCAGCACAGGAGGCGTTTTGTCCATGTATCCTCTAATCGAGCGACATGACCGGCCCATCGCCATTTTAACGCTGCCACTCGTTCGACAATATCCGACGCTCCTGTTCTAGCTCTTATTATGGTATTTCTACTGTCCCTAAGACTTAACCCAGCATCTCTCGTTCCAATTCTCTTTGACTCACCTTAAATTCCTCCCATTTATCATCCCTTTTCTCTATCAAATCAAATCAAAACTCCCTTTGAACTCCACTCAGGAGCATAGGGAGGCAACAAGAGCTCTCCATTGCGCTCGATCTTGCGCAATGGTTATGACCTCCTCACACAATGGTTATGACCTCCTCACAAATGCAGATACTAATTGTACCTGGGCTTTGGTCAAGTGCCAGGACACACAAACAGGAGAATTGAGTTAAATACTTTTCTTGATGCACAACGTTCTAATTATGTCTAGATTCTTGTGATCATTTTTCAGGACTAGGTAGATCTTAAAGAATATGTAACAACTAATGACTCTAACAATTCATTACTGATGTTCGATTTTTAAATGGAACAAACCACTACAGGCTTACTCTATATGATCACTTTACGATAGCTGTCCTAACCTCTCAAGTTTGTTTTTATACCAACGTTCAAAAGATATTTTTCATCACATTATCAGTCGTAAAAGGAACTTGAAAATTCACACCATTTTTGTACCTACTTAATATTTTTTTTAAATTACGAGTAGGTATGCATTCCAATCATAGAGGGAGGTTTGCGCCACATAATAATTTGACCTGTGTGTTTGTGTGCGGGTAATTTGCTAGTTTTGTGATATAATTTATTACTTTCAACACATAGTTTGATAGAAAACAAATATATTTCTTTCTGGCAGTAGGTATATTATTAATATTTATTATATATATTTTAATGACACACTTAGTCATGAGCCGTGGTATTATCGATAATTAATGTTTGATATAATTTGTAAAAACACACGTGGGTGATACTGTTTTTTTTTCTAGTTGAAATCATTACAGAGTAGTTGTACCTGAATAAAAATAATAAATGTCGTCTTGATTTGAAAGTAATTTTCATCCATCAAAAAGCTTGCAGGATTTATGTGTAGTGCTGTCATAAAATAATATTATAAAGCACTATCTAATAAATTATTCGTCTCACCAAACTTCTTGTACCCGAATTTGTACGAAGCAATTTTGTTTGATTAACATGAAATTACTTTTATTACCAAAATCATTCCCGATTGATATTGATACAATTTTCTATCGATGAATTGTATTTAAATTTGACGATTAAAATTTAAATATTTAAATTATTAATAAAGAACATGTGTACCACCTACATATTGTCATAAAAATAATAAGTCTTCTTCTTCTTAATTTAGGCCTTGTGGCCTTGTAATTCAACAGGTGGGGGTTGCCTCCTGCCAGGTCGACTACCAGCTGTTCCTCCACCTCTTTGGTGGTCTGCCTGGGAGCCGTCTTCCATGGGGTTGGCCGTGCAATGCCACGTGAGGGAGTCTGGAAGGGTCCATTCTCCTCACATGTGCATACCAGAACCTTCTTCGTTACCTTTCCCATCTCACTATGTCCTCAACCTCGCATATTTCCCGTACCCTCGTATTCCGTACTCTATCTCTGTAGGTCTTCCCGTCTATGCTCATGAGAGTTTTCATTTCTGATACTCTCAGCGAATTTTTGGTCACAGTGGAATCTGCCCTGGATTCGATCCCGTTAGTCATTACAACTCCACTCCAAGATATTTAAATTTGGTGTCCTTTTCCACGGAGACACCTTCCACAGATAGGTTGAGATCCACCGGAGACCGCGAAAACACCATGCTTTTTGTCTTTGCAACCGATATCTTCATATTGTGATCTTGACTTGCTTGATGAAAAGCTTGCAAAAGTGATTGCAGGTGCCCCTCAGTCTCGGCAAATATTACCGCGTCGTCTGCATAGCAGACAATATCGACGGCTTGCTCTCCCATCCTGATACTAAGTATTTTGATTATTTCAATCAATCAATCAATCAATCAATCAATCAATCAATTCTTCCTTTTACACCCCACTCAGGGGCATAGGGAGGCAACAAGATTTTGATTATTTAGCTAAAATTATTAACAGCAGATTAAAGATTGATATATACCAACCTAGATATAAAGGGGTCGCATTACTCACAATGTCCAATAACTATTGGATGAGTTACAAAATGCTGCTCTAAAGGAAGAAGGCTGAAAAAACGAAGGATGGTGGAAGTTTTTGACAATTTTCTGCTTCTGTTATTCCTTACTTTGTTATCCCCAATGGTATTTGAATGATGCACCCTTCTTCTTCTTTTAGTGCCACTCCTATCGGTGGTTGGCGACCATCTGTGAATAAGTCCCACGGTCCTGGGCAAGCCTCACCAACTCTGCAGTCTCTGGCACACCAAACCACTGTCGTAGATTTTTAAGCCAAGAGGCTCTTTAACGGCCCATACCTCGCCTGCCCTCTATCTTCCCTTCCACAATCAGTTGAAGGAGAGCATATTTGTCGTTGCGAAAGATATGGCCAAAGTATGCGGCTTTTCGTCTTTTGATAGTGGTCAGCAGCTCTCTCTCTCTCTCTCTCTCTCTCTCTCTCTCTCTCTCTCTCTCTCTCTCTCTCTCTCTCTCTCTCCTTATTCCCAATTTATTATTAAGATGCACCCAGTGCTTTCTTTTCTTTCTGCCCCAGCTTACGAAGTCATTTGTATCAAATATCTATCTTTTATGGTTTTACCTCCGACCAAGTTGATTGGTTTCTCATGTCGGTTTTACAAAGAATAGACTTGGTTCCGATAGATCATTTTTAAGGATGCCGTTAAATGAAATATTTCCTACTGTTAAATAGAATATTACCTACTGTTAAATGAAATATTAACCTACAGTTAAATGAAATATTACCCACTGTTAAATGAAATATTAACCTACAGTTAAATGAAATATTACCTACTGTTCTTCAGAACGAAAATTATTAAATTAAATTAATAGAAACCGCACTGATAAAATAAAATAAAAGAATACACGTGATATTCTCACGAAACTTCTTCTCCTCGAATAATCAACCCCTTTTTTCATTCTTCAAATCACACATTACATTATATTTTGTCTAGTGGGGTGATAAATTCCATTATGTTAATCTGAATTTGTATTTGTACACATTAATGTCTTGTATACACATGTAAATTTGGAAATAATAAAAAAAATCTATCTAGACAATTGAAGACGTTAACCATTTTTTTAAAAAGTACAAATATACGGAGGAGACATAAAAAAATCATCTCAACATTTCTATACAAAGGTGTCGATATAGCCGGCGGAACTTTTTTTTCTAGATTATCGGCGACTTATTCTATTGGGAACGAACGTATTGCGCCGTGGTTCCGGCGGAACTTATTGTCTGCAGAAGTTTGTTTCTAGTCAACCGGTCCCGTCCAATCTGAGAATTAGTGGCCGTAGTCAATACGAATTTTGCGAAACGAATTTTCGCAAATATAGAGTAGGAATTAACATAATTAGAAATTAAAGAAAATTAACTGCCCACTTTTTACATAAGTGTCATTGTTTGGTTTAAACAATTGTTTATGTTCCAGTGGACAGTTAATTTTTTTCGCACTCTACATTTGCGAAAATTCCTTTCGCAAAATTCAAATTTACTACTGCCACGGGTCAACATCAGGCAGAAATATCAATTGAAAAAACTCAATTAAAAAAAAATCTTACCCGACCGGGAATCGAACCCGGGACCTCTTATTAAGAATCATATACCACTAGGCTACCGAGGTTGGTCATGCATAATATCTGCAAAATTCAATTTTATTTGCATAATATGAATATATGTTACCAAACTTATCTATTATAGGTACTCTGCAATCTGTATAAGGATTTCACAATGCGATATGTTCTAATACATCTAAATATTCTATAGATAGACCAAAATGATTTATTGTTTTAGTTACAGAGAGTATGTAACAATTACTATAACATTTTATATTACCTACGTGTTGTGTTATTATGATAATTCCTTTACCTTTTACGAGAGCAAATCAATCCTGACTGCTTTGGATTACAATTTGTAATCATTTTTATGTCTTATGTTACAAATACTAAGTAATCATATATTTAGGTATATAGGTATATTAACTGTGTTACGAATAAATTGTAAATTCATTATAATACAAATTGTAACAATTTCGATTCATCATAATCCATTATTTAATTCCCAGCCTTCTTTTAGAAGTGATATTATTTTATTTTTTCTCTATGATTATATTTTTACCCCCTTTATATGCTTGGAAAGGGATGGGAACTTTGGTCCTATGGTTGGGAATTACAAAGATATTTGGAGATACGAGCTTAATTCGTGCTAAAATATCGTATCTGAAATTTTCTCGTATGTGAAAGCAAAACATCACTAGCCCCAATGCTCGTACTTATCTCAAGATTCTTGTATGTCAAATCACCGTTATCTCGATGAATTGTAGCACCTACAAGACCTACATAGTATAGTGTAGGTAGGTAAACCTAGAACTACCTATGAATTTCACTTTTTTTTATTTTTGTCATACTAAATTAAAGGAAATAAAATATGCGAATAAGACATAATAGAACTTGATTGTTAAAAATCGGGAATGAGATATAAAGTTACCTGAAATTTATTCCGTGGAAATGTAAATTAAAAATATATTAACCCATTGGTAGGCGTTGTGTTTTTTTTAATATCTGCTTTATAAACACTTAAAAAGTCAACATCTAAAGCCAAAATGCCTAGATTTTCTAGGCAAGGCGCCAACGCCGATTCCTTTTCAATTCAGTCAGAATTTGACATCGTTTTTCACTTTTTCAGATTTCCCCGGTCGATTGGTAATAATTTTATTTCGTTTGATGTTTCAGATCACGGGAGCTGATCAAAGCTGCGATATTAGACAATGACTTTATGAAAAACTTGGAACTGACACAAATCAGGGAGATTGTGGACTGCATGTACCCGGTGGAATATGCGGCAGGCAGTCTTATCATCAAGGAGGGGGATGTTGGCAGTATTGTTTATGTCATGGAAGGTAAGATAAATAAACTTTACTGTATATAAATAAACCGTTTAAAAAGTTGTTTCGGCATCATAATAAAACCTTGTATTAGAATGCGTGTATAGCGCCATCTATCGGGCGATAGAAAAGCATAACACTCTATGTTCAGCGCCATCTGGCGATAAACGTTCAACACGGATCACTGATATTATTGTTACTCGTTTTAGATGGCGCTATACTAGAGATCAATAATCATTAAAGTAGTATTGGTAATTTTTTTCTTGATACTTTATTCAATTGAAAGCGAAACTGCGAAACTTTCCGTACATTACTGTTAACGATGCGTGGAAATTCTTTAGATTTATTTTTGATGAAGAATATTTTTTTCATTTTCAATGATGATGAATAGGTATTTTTGAAAAGTTTTAGGAAACTAATACCTACTTAATGTGCCTTTTACCTTAGGCCTTTCATTCAATAATTTCTATAGGTACCTAAACGTAAAGGTCAATATTTATTTTAAAACCAATTATTTTAGGTAGAAAATGTTACATATTTTTTAATTTTTATAAGATTACTGGTACCCAAATTCTTTAGACCTACGGACAATTTTTCAAAGCTAAAACTTGCTGACGGACCTTGGGGGTGGTGCATTGTTTACGTAAACTTGAAAGGGAAAGAGGGGGGGGGGGGGGTACAACAAAAACTAAATTTCACAAGAAGTGGGAGATGATGATAGTTATTCAACTCCTGATTTCTTTACCTTTATAAGCAGCGGTTAGTCCTTTAAACAATATCAAAATTTAGTAGGTATCGTTTTGTTTAGAAATTAGGTATGAAGGTTTTTTCTTTTTTTTTTTACCAAATTCTAATTATTATATAATGTGACGTCCGTTTTTGAAATCATTACGTTGTAACGCCCCAGGAATCAACCTATTTTTCTATTTTATATTAATCCTTGCATGGGGACTCCGTGACATTGTAGCCCCAAATTAAATTAATTTTTCCACAGACCCCTGAATGAAACCTGGGACCCTTCAACATTATATTATTTACTTCGTTTAAGAATATTATAATGTGAACCTTCTTCTAGATACAAAAGTTCAACGCACTTCAATTAATTAGTTATAAATTAAATAATATTCTTATACAAATAATTATTCGTAAATATCAAAACTATTGTAACAGAAGTATTATTATTAACTCAAGGTTTCCTGTAATTTCAAATTTAAAACATCGAGGATATCCTACGTCGATGTTTTATGAGTTGTAACATCGATCGTTGCGGGTGATTCATCGATAAGGATTTAATTACCTACTTCAAATTATATTAATATAATATAATATTATTACATGTGATTTGCTATATAGTTAGTTGCGTTGTTCTATTGACACTAAAAATGATATTATGGATACACACATCGCCTTACTGAAGATAGCTTAAAGTGTGAGTGTGTATTACTTCATGAAAAGCAGCATGCATTGTTTTTTCAGAGCTGTGACATTCGATTCTGAATTTGCAATACAAAAAATTCTACGGACATCGTCCCATGGCCCATCATGAGCCATGAGATATATGTAGTACCTATTATAAGTGGCATAGACGTGGTCAACACGAATTCCTTTTAAATTTAAGTCAAATTCACATCACGGATAAGCGAAGTTCGTCCTTAGGAAGTCAAAATGATGGAATGATATATATTTCCTCTCTTCTTGACAGATGAGCTTTTCAGTAGATACCGGATTTGCACATACGCTTATGCAGTTTTTGCATATTATTTAGATTTATTCATGTTTCATATAACAATGCATGCTGCTTTTCATGAAGTAATACACACTCACAATTTAAGCTATCTTCAGTAAGGCGATGTGTGTATCCATAATATCATTAAATATTATTTCGAGTAAATCTGCTGATTGTGCTGATTTGGGTATAATTTACAGATTTTAAATTGTGTCCAATATCTATCTACTTACACGTTGTTGACTCACTAATTTTGCTGGAATTTTTATTGCTTTTAGGATACATGAACCTATGGCTCTAAATAAATCAATTGGGTATATCCTAAAGTGCCTCTTACTCTTAGTAAAAAAACTTTTGATTTAGTAGAACTTTTATTTTCCAATATTTCAAAGAGGCTGTGTCTTTTCGTTGCTTAGATTTAAATGTTTTTAAATTTTAAGTTGGTACCCAACTAGCAAAATCTGTACTTGTAGCACTCCCAAGAGTAAAATTTTGTAGACTTATAAGATACCTATAGCATACTTTAACCCTGGATTTGGGCGCAGTTATAGGAGCATTTATTTCTATAACGATCCTATAATCTGTTCTTATAAGAGACTTATAGCATTCTTCAATCACAAGATTTGGACGCACTTACAGGAGCATTAATTTCTATATCGATCTTATAACGAGCTTACAGAATGTAAATAATCAAATAATACACTTGACGAAGCGCAATTGGTTCTATAATGATCTTCAGCTATGCATTCACAAGCATAAATACTCCTATAAGTATCTGCCATAAGTATCTTACCAGACCAATCTTGTTTAATGTTTACTGGTAAAGTACTGTATAAAGTAAGTTTTGTTATGCTTTTTGTGCGTCGTGGAAGTTTTTTGTTCTTGTATTAAATACTAAAAATGTAAGTATATTTTCTATTATTAATATAATACATTTATTAATAAACAGCAAAATATAATTGATAAAGGACACTCATCTATCCACTGTTGGGAACGTGGGAAGTCATTTTTACTGTAAATATGTACCGCAATTTTATTATTTTATTCACGCGCTTCGGAAAAAAGCTCAATTTACAGTTGTTGTAGAATTTTTATTTCATCAGTTTTATATGAAAATTCGCCATTTTTAAAAATACTCTGCATTGAGTACTTTACAGAACCATTATAGGTACATTGTTACTTATAACAGTTTCAATCAAGATAACACATTGCCTCCATTTTAACAAATTAGGGTAGATCAATTTGAACCTCATTATTGTTAGAAGTTTTTTTTACTTATTTCTTGATGTCTTCAGTTAAATATTTCGACTTATTTTCGATAAATTTAGATAACTGACAAATTGTACGGAATATACAAGTCAGTTGATGACAGTGGAGGCTGTTTTTATATTAAAAACAATAAAATCTCTGGAAATACGAACCAGGTTTGATTTTTTTTAAGGCATTTGGGCTTTTTAATATTGCTCGTCTCTAAATACATTAATAATTATTGGGTAGACATAAAGGTGCACATAATAGGCAATGTATGCAAAAAAAATATAGGTACCTAAAAGTTACTTACTAGGAACAATTATTTTGAATAGAATTTATTAGAATTACAATAAGAAAATGTGTATGTACTACATATATAAGTAAATTCAAATTAATATTCTCGAATTCTTGATATTACAGTCTACACAAATGTAGTATTTGCAATCAAAATTTCCTTGAGAAAGTAACGCGGAAGGAATTCACAAATTATTAAATGTGAAAACCACGTGAGTGTTATATTTTCTATAAAAACTTTTCTCAATAAAACAAAAAAAATAGTTTGCGATGTCATAATCGAGAATAATTTTGATTAGATTGATAAGAATTATAATAGGAAAATGTGTATGATGTAATAATACTATAGGTACTATATTCAAATTGATATTTTCGAATTTTTGGCTTTACAACCTATACAAAATATAGTATTTGCAATCAAAATCCCCTCTAGGAATAAACGCGGGAGTAATTCGCTAATTATTTAATGTGAAAACAACATGAGCGTTATATTTGCTATGAAAACTTTTCTCCATAAAACAATAAAATAGTGGTCTGCGAATTCATAATCGAGAAAACCCATAGGTATGAATGTAATATTTGTAAATAAAAGTTCACTGTTATCAACCAGTTCAGAAAGGCATTTGGGCTTTTTAATATTGCCTCGTCTCTAAATACATTAATAATTATTGGGCAGACATAAAGGTGCACATAAATAGGCAATGTATGCAAAAAAAATATAGGTACCTAAAAGTTATATTACTAGGAACAATTATTTTGAATAGAATTTATTAGAATTACAATAAGAAAATGTGTATGTACTACATATATAAGTAAATTCAAATTGATATTCTCGAATTCTTGATATTACAGTCTACACAAATGTAGTATTTGCAATCAAAATTTCCTTGAGAAAGTAACGCGGAAGGAATTCACAAATTATTAAATGTGAAAACCACGTGAGTGTTATATTTTCTATAAAAACTTTTCTCAATAAAACAAAAAAAAATAGTTTGCGATGTCATAATCGAGAACAATTTTGATTAGATTGATAAGAATTATAATAGGAAAATGTGTATGATGTAATAATACTATAGGTACTATATTCAAATTGATATTTTCGAATTTTTGGCTTTACAACCTATACAAAATGTAGTATTTGTAATCAAAATCCCCTCTAGGAATAAACGCGGGAGTAATTCGCTAATTATTTAATTATGTTGTGAAAACAACATGAGCGTTATATTTGCTATGAAAACTTTTCTCCATAAAACAATAAAATAGTGGTCTGCGAATTCATAATCGAGAAAACCCATAGGTATGAATGTAATATTTGTAAATAAAAGTTCACTGTTATCAACCAGTTCAGAAAGGCATTTGGGCTTTTTAATATTGCCTCGTCTCTAAATACATTAATAATTATTGGGCAGACATAAAGGTGCACATAAATAGGCAATGTATGCAAAAAAAATATAGGTACCTAAAAGTTATATTACTAGGAACAATTATTTTGAATAGAATTTATTAGAATTACAATAAGAAAATGTATATGTACTACATATATAAGTAAATTCAAATTGATATTCTCGAATTCTTGATATTACAGTCTACACAAATGTAGTATTTGCAATCAAAATTTCCTTAAGAAAGTAACGCGGGAGGAATTCACGAATTATTTAATGTGAAAACCACATGAGTGTTATATTTTCTATAAAAACTTTTCTCAATAAAACAAAAAAAAAATAGTTTGTGATGTCATAATCGAGAACAATTTTGATTAGATTGATAAGAATTATAATAGGAAAATGTGTATGATGTAATAATACTATAGGTACTATATTCAAATTGATATTTTCGAATTTTTGGCTTTACAACATATACAAAATATAGTATTTGCAATCAAAATCCCCTCTAGGAATAAACGCGGGAGTAATTCGCTAATTATTTAATGTGAAAACAACATGAGCGTTATATTTGCTATGAAAACTTTTCTCCATAAAACAATAAAATAGTGGTCTGCGAATTCATAATCGAGTAAACCCATATGAATGTAATATTTGTAAATAAAAGTTCACTGTTATCAACCAGTTCAGAAAGGCATTTGGGCTTTTTAATATTGCCTCGTCTCTAAATACATTAATAATTATTGGGTAGACATAAAGGTGCACATAATAGGCAATGTATGCAAAAAAAAATATAGGTACCTAAAAGTTATATTACTAGGAACAATTATTTTGAATAGAATTTATTAGAATTACAATAAGAAAATGTATATGTACTACATATATAAGTAAATTCAAATTGATATTCTCGAATTCTTGATATTACAGTCTACACAAATGTAGTATTTGCAATCAAAATTTCCTTAAGAAAGTAACGCGGGAGGAATTCACGAATTATTAAATGTGAAAACCACGTGAGTGTTATATTTTCTATAAAAACTTTTCTCAATAAAACAAAAAAAAATAGTTTGCGATGTCATAATCGAGAACAATTTTGATTAGATTGATAAGAATTATAATAGGAAAATGTGTATGATGTAATAATACTATAGGTACTATATTCAAATTGATATTTTCGAATTTTTGGCTTTACAACCTATACAAAATGTAGTATTTGCAATCAAAATCCCCTCTAGGAATAAACGCGGGAGTAATTCGCTAATTATTTAATGTGAAAACAACATGAGCGTTATATTTGCTATGAAAACTTTTCTCGTTTCCAGTCACTTAATTCCATATTTAACGCGCACTTTTCACGAAGAATAAAAACATTTGAACCACCTCGACAAAATGACTGGCGTTTACCTATAAAGTGACTGAGTTAGTAGTTTTGTGTACATTTGCTCTTGTAACGTATTAATTAAGTACTGTTGGTTTTGTAAGAGTCTTACACTAGGCTATAGCAGCGAGAACTTATAATGATCTCAGCCAAGTATGTTAAAGAATCTAGTTTAAAGACTATTTGCACTTATAGTGTTCTTTTGAAGTACTATTTGTTTCATATGAGTCTTGAACAAGACTTTATGACGATTACTTATAATGATCTCGGCGAAGTATTTTATAGGATTCTTTTATCTTACAAAATGCTACTTTAGGATCAGCATTTTTCTCAGGACTATTAAGTCTTAGTGCATGCTCTTATAGGATTAGTCCTCCTATAACTTACCTATAAAATAGTCTTGTAGCTATCTATAAGTCTGAAATACAAAATCAAATGCTCTTGAGATTACCAACGCTTGTAGAATGCCATTATAAGTAAGAGTATCCTATAACTGTCCTGTGCGATAGTTTTGTAGCAAACTATAAGACTGAGATATAAAAACGAATGCTCTTGAGAATATTAAGGCTTGTAAAATGCTATTATAAGTAATACAGTCTACAACAATGCCATTATAAGAGGTTTATAAGTATTGATAGACTTATAATCTTTCGTTATAGGATTACTTTGCTAGTTGGGTATTTATTCCATTTCAAACATTTTAAGTTGTGGTGAATTCGCGGTATATACTAATCAAGCTTACATACACATATTATAATTTCACATGACTTTATTCCTATCTTCCCAGAATGAGTGATAACACACTCAACCTAAGTCTCTTCATCTTTTTATACTAAAGTGACTGGCCAATAATTATTACTTATGGGATCGAATCTAGGACTGACACAAATATTTCTGTAATTAATAATAATAATACAGCGCATCCTACTCTTATAGATAGAGTGAGTTTAATTTCTTACAAATGTCACTTCATAAAACTATTTATCGAACAATTACTTTTCAAACAATTGTGCTTCTCATCAATTGTTTTTTGAAAAAAATCCTATCACCCTAGAGTTCGGTGTCCTAGGAAACTTTTCTGTGAAGACATATTCTTTTTTTTTAAATTAATTTGTGCACACTCAAAGTGGACACAAATACACTCTTTGACTCTTTCACAGTAAGCTACTCAAAGCTTGTGTCGTGAAAGAGGAAGATTGTCGGGGCCTGGGATCGAACTCACGACCTCCCCACGAAACAGTACGAAAGCCGGCGTTGTAACCGCCAGTCTACCAACCACTTCGATGGATTCATGTATCTATTTCAAGTGCTAGAAAAAGATGTGCAATGAAAATAACCAAATACAAAAAAAAAATAATAATAAAAAAGACACATTATTACTTGCATGTGTATATGGTGCGTGTTTGAACATGAGTTTTGTTCTTATTAAATGCTCCAATTCTTTTGGTTGTCTACATCTATGGGTACGTAGTGCCTACCTCACCCATGTGTTATATATGTTAGATGTTATCTTCCGAAGGTATTTCTCACTCATATTACTTGCCTACGAGCATACATTAGTTTCTATTGTAATTGTAATCTGATAACTCGATATGACTCTACTCCGATATTATTGATAACTTAATAGGTTCGCGTTACATTGGTGTTCAATCATCTCTTTGCGGCTGTCAAGCGAGATTTCTCCAGCGATATCTGTGAATGTAAAAATAATGCGTACCTACGCGTTCATATTATGTTGTGCGAAACATCTATGACATCTGATTGGATTACTAACTTATTTATCCTTTGCTGTTTACCAATGCTGGATATAACACTGTTCTTTGCTCCTCCAAATATCTATGTTTTGTGCTTTGTGGATCATTCTTCAAACTACTATTACAGTAGTCTATCGGGGCTTATTTCTATCTGTGAAGAGGAGAGTAGTAGTCTATCGGGACTTATTTCTTTCTGTGAGTAGAAGAGTGTGAATCTGACCACCTAAGGATTCTTGACGGGTCTTAAAAATAAAAAAATAGATTCAGCCAGACAGAATGTAGATTTTAGGTAGGAACATGAAATTTTTATGGCTTAAAACCTATGAACAGCTCGATTAAGCTCAAAGCTTACTATCCTTGATTAATGGGTGTTAAATATAAGGAGAACCTGCAGACTAGTGCAGACTAAGAACTACGAGGGCTGATTTTGGCAGTTACAAACCAGTATCCCTTATTTGGATATTTTGCCATACTTTATTTCTTTGCGTGGGGTAGGGTTAAAGTTTAAATAATGACCAGTGCTCTTTTCAATTTATTATGTTTTTATGTATTTCACTGCCTTATCTATATTATGTTTCGGATATTTTGTTTGTACAAAATAGCTTTAGTAGAAAGAGAAGAGAAAAAATCACACTGGTAATCAACAAAGCTAGATAAAAATTTTCGTCAAAACTGATATAGATAGTGTATTGAAGAGCCCTTTGAAATATTTTATTGTATTTATTTTTTTTGTATGTTTTACAAAACATTATATAAAAATTTAATCATTGTCAATATTACCGAGAATAATAAAATATGAAAAGATATCATTATACATTTTTCACAATTATTATAGAAAGAAAAAAATATGTTTTGTCGTCTAATTGTTTAGCACTCTTTACTATTCAAAATTACCGTAGTCTAAATAGAATACATAATATTTTTTTTATGGTTGTGGTTGTGAATTTGTCATTGTAATGTAATAACGTAATTATAGAATTGGTAGATTAAATAAAGCTACCTGCATCTGCAAGAGCACATACTAAAATAATTACTTACGTGTGCTCTAAATAGAGAGCTAGTAAGTGCGTGTGTATGTTAGTTTCAAGGTTTTCAATTATTATAATTGGTCCGTATCTAGTGACACTGAACACTGAAACCCACAATCACTTTAGTAGCTCTAAGCAGCAGTTGAAGCTGCTTGAACCATGTACTCTGAATGCCCTGAAGGATATTCACAAGATAACGGATAAGACCCACACCTGAAGGCAGAGTTGTTTTAGAGTCACTCAGGTGAGGGACTCAGCTCGTGACATTTAATAATGACAGGTAGATATCTTTTATCAATCAGGATACTTGATAAGAGGATCCTACATACAACCTGTTACTGTGGGAAGAAACGTCCAATTAGCCGCAGTTCTTAACGTGGAAAAGTAGAATTGGATCTTTTGAGGGACGATATAGCTAACTTATATGACAATCAAACCCTTAATGACATTTTACTGTCTGTCATCCGACAGGTGTTTCTGCTAGAAACTATATAATCGTAGCCACAGTGTAGGTTTCAATAGTAAAACTTTTGGCTGTAATCTGGGAACTAAGAATGCTTCCAGTAAACTTGGTTCTATTCTTATCAAGATTTTTGAAATCGCATATTTACATTAGTAGTTTGTAAACGTAGGCGTTTCAGGGAAATAACCCTTTCTCACGCAATGTGTAGGTAGGACACCTTCATTAAAATGATTAATTTTCGATTTTTACTTACGGTTATCGCATAATTATACGTGCCCTCGTGTATTGTATAAATTAGTTCATCAAAAATTTTTAACAAACTAAATTTACGTGGATATTTTTAATTAGATACTTAAAATATTGTTTGTAATTGATTTTTCCATGGCATATTTCCTGCATAGCCTATGAGTAGAGCAACACGTTGAGATTCGAATTTGGGTTAGTGTAATTATCAAAAATGAGATATTTCTTTATTTTTCCAACTTTTACATAGGTACATATTTTAAATTTATATAGGTACATATTTGGAATTTATCACCTCACTAGACGACAGCCTGTGTTGAGGTATATTGAGATATATTTTGAAATTTGTGTTTAAACTTTAATTATTCTTCTTTTTAAAAACGCTTAGGATTAATTGAGCGGGCCATTATGGAACTAAGATCATTCATACTAAATGACCTCTCGCATACAATATGTTTTCGCGTAAGTGTCAACAAGTTGCTAAAGAACAACGCAATGGCACAAAAGTCGTAATGGATGTCAACACCCTTATAATGACTTGATTTCGTATGCCGAATGCTCTAAGCCGAAAACAACGACCAGCAGTTGATGTTGCTGACGAAATCGACAGTTGCTGATTGACACACTCCTCTATTAAGTTTTTCCATCTGGTACATTCATATTCCTTATAGGGTGAATTTTCTTCGTCAGTAAGAGTAATACATTAATAAAAAATACCTAAATTCTATTTTTTTTTATGCAAATGCATTTGGGTTCATTCATTCAAAGTAAACACAAATACAGTTTTGACGTCTGTCACACTTAGCAAAGAGTTTTGTCGTGAATGTGGAAATAAAAGGTGGGCAATGGGATTTGAGCCACGAACGTCAATACGCTGGCGCTGTACGTACGAAAACCGTCGATTGAGCTCCCGGACAACAAACCATTTCATGTTTTCATGCTTATAAAAATGATTGGTCAATTTCACAAACGTGTAAATGGTTAGGAAAGATTAGGTTAAAGAAGAAGAGCATGAAATATATTTGAACATGCCTATCGCAAAGATTTTACTCTGCTAAGTCACTTATCACGGATATATCGTCTTTCACCCCAATAGGAGTGTGCTAGGGTGTGAGGGTGTGTGTGTGTAGTATTTCATCAATGCATTGCTTATATTGATTAATTGTAATTTTTATTGAGTACTAGCTGACCCGTCGAACTTCGTATCGAAATAAATAATATGGGCACTCTAGGTTTTATGCAACAGAGCTCAAATTCGTATTTTAGTTATTTAACATTAGCAAAACCTGCATACCACGTTGCATTCATCGGGTCTGAGTTTATTTTTACATCAAAAACATATAACCTATGTTAATATGATGTGGGAAGACTGGGAAGAGGTCATCATTGCGCAAGATCGAGTGCAATGGAGAACTCTTATTGCCTCACTTTGCTCCTGAGTGGAGTTCAAAGGGAGTTTTAATTAGGCAGAGAATATGGACTTCCATTCTCTCCAATCCAAACTCATTCGCTTCCTCCAAACGCATAACATTCCGCATACATGCTCTTCTATTCCTTTTGCTCCTGACTTGGCCCTCCTCTAAGACGGCACTGATAATATGGTCGGACGATGTCATTCGAGGTCGGCCTCGTCTGCGTGCACCTATTCTTTCAGATTTATATATCCTTTTAGTCATTCTCTCTTCGTTCATTTTCTTTGCATGCCTAAACCTTCTTTCTTTATTCACTTTCATTCTAGTCACTACACTAACATCCACTCCACATTCCTTTCTAATATTATCATTCCTCACCTTATCAATAAGTCTCTTTCCGCATATCCTACGCAGTGATCTCATTTCCACACCATTTATTCCAACTTCCAAATTTTTCGTCCATGTCCAAGTTTCACTCCCATTACTCCCATAAATCATGGATAGTATCAGGATTGCATTGTACATCAACTGTCGATTTCAGAGATATCTTCTTAGAGGTCTAAGTGCACCGCCAACCCTTCTCCCAGCCAATTTCCTTCTTTCAATCTCTTTTTCACACCTTGCATCTCTTCTAAATAAATTACCTAAATAGACATACTTCCAAGTTCTCGAAATTCACTTTCACACAACATTGCGTTCTTAAATCTTCTCTTTCAAAACAATGGAAATAAATAAAAAGCACATTTAATGCAGTATCTGTGATTATTTTCTATCTTCTATCACAACATGGTGGAAGTGTAGCAATTTTAAAATAACTGCAATGAATATTATATGTATGACTTATCCAATCAGTCTATTTCATACGATATATTTTACATTCGCATTCTATCAATTGCAACAACAATCAATCCACTGACAGTTCTTTCAAATGTCAATTAATAAAAATTCAAAAATTAGAAGAAAATTATATTGTAAAAAGTACTAAAAAGATTACCTACTTTCTGTGTTTTCTTTAATTTTCTAATTTCCCATGCATTTTTCTTATATTTTTCTTCTACATTGTCCTGATAAAAGCCTACACGACAAAAAAAAATGAGCGAAATCGGTCCAGCCGTTTAGGCGTGATACGATGACATCCGGAAATAGCTCACCATTGTTATAGTTTTCTTAAATTTCCTAATATTCCATGAATTTTTCTTCTAAATCAACCTTCTCCCGATAAGAGCCTACACGCCAAAAAAATAATTAGCGAAATCGGTCCAGCCGTTTAGGCGCGATGCGATGACATCGGGAAAGGCTCTCCATTTTTGTAGTGTTCTTAAATTTTCTAATTTTCCATGCATTTATCTTAATTTTTTTCTTCTAAATCAACCTTCTCCCGATAAAAGCCTACACGACAAAAAAAGAATTAGCGAAATCGGTCCAACCGTTTAGGCGTGATGCGATGATATCGGGAAATAAATCTCCATTTTTATAGTGTTCTTAAATTTTCTAATTTTCCATGCATTTTTCTTAATTTTTTTCTTCTAAATCAACCTTCTCCCGATAAAAGCCTACCCGACAAAAAAAGAATTAGCGAAATCGGTTCAGCCGTTTAGGCGCCATCCGATGACAACGCGAAATAGCTCTCCATTTTTGTATATAAGATATTGTGTTGTTCTTGGGTGTGGGTATTTTATTTTATTGATCAATAACCTCCTCTCCAAGACAGGCATTGCCTAGTGGAGGGAGTCACAAAATTATGTATTATTTTTAATGTATTATTTTTCATTGAATAAAAATATTATTATTAATATAGGTATATATTTTTTCTACCAGGTTTAGGTTCTTTGAACATGATTTTACTTGATGAAAACACTAATATTGGATCGAATGATTAAAAATTTCTTACTATAAAAAGGATAACACTATAAAATCCTCTGAAAAAACGTAGCCTTATGAAGGTATTGATTATGAAGTGATAAAGTTTTTATCCAAGAAATGCATAAGTAAGGTACCTGCGAAAGGATGTGATAAAACAAAGAAAGTAACGGAATAGGTTAAGACTTATACTTGATGGTTCGAGCAACGCAGTATAAAGAGTGCTGGAGGGGTTTTGTGCACATACCGGACACCCAATAAACTATGGGTCACGGCCCTCAGCAATGAGGGAACGACGGTAGATGATGCACATGATTTACCCAAAATTTTCATCACAATTATTACATCGATCTTTAATCTTCAAAGGGTACATTTACACCAATCGAAGATGGAGCCAAAGATGGAAATAGAGTATATTTTCTTCGTTCGTTGATATGGACACCAAGGAAACAACAATGAAAAAGAACCAAAACTCTGGCGCGCGTCTTCGAATATACCAAATAGTTCTAATCTACAGTCTTCGTTTTATACTTTGGGGCTAACTACTACAATAATTACTTGATGCATAGCCTTTTAAGTTATCCCAATTAATTCGTTAATAATGTACAATAAAAACACAAATTATTGTTTTGATTCTATTTAATCGCGTACAGTCAGATTAATAATAATGAACGTTCTATTGTTACTATTTTTTTTTGTTTAGAATAATAATTAAAAGATTACCTGATTCTTGTTAAAGCAGCGTTCAAGGTTTTGAAGTATCCGGTTATTCATCGCAGAACCGACAATATTTTTTTCCTTTTGTCTTTTAGTTTCACACTTCTATCGATACATTGTTTTTATATTCGTAATGCACAATTATTATTATATGGTTGTTGTTTTATTTTGACTTTTCAATGAACACAATGAAATCGTTCCGACTGTATAGTGATTCGCTGCGAATTTTCGGATACCCTGACACAATTTCTTTCTTACAATAATTATTTACACCCACCTTATACTCAATAATACAATGAGTGGATTAAATTCAAATTTTGCGGTCTGAAATAATTACATAAGTTTGTTGACTAAATTTTATGTGGTTTTTTGATGGCCATGAATTTTGTGGAACGCATCAATGAATCATATTTTGTAGGTATGTACTTTCATTTATACGCATAGCCGGTTTTTTGGAACCATCCTTACTGTTCACTACGTCCCCAGCTTTAAGCAGGGAGTACGCAGAAGAACGAAGAAGTGGACTGTATGGAAAAGGGACTCACTTACCGATTGTTTTTCTGGTTGTTTCCTTTACTCCTGTTCCGGTATTATTCCTGGTGTGAACAACACTTTACATATGGGACCACTGACCGTTATTTTAATATGAGGCTTTTCCGAGCGTATATTGTTCCGATTTTGACGTTTTGCAAGTTAGCGAGTCAGAAAAAGAGAAGGGAAGTGAAAAGGCGATCGTTTTTGTTACACTCAGTACGCATAGAATAATGTTGAAAACTCCGTAATATTCGTAAACCAAATTCGATATACGTACCTAGTGCCTACCCATGTTGTTGAACGAACACTTACGTAATAGTTAAGTAGGTATTTGCGTTCATCATGTTTTTTGCTTTACCTGTATAAATTTCCTTATTTATCTGTTTGACAAAATCAGTAATTTAAGTATCAATATATCGGAAAGTCCGCATATACCGAAACATATATTTCGTGTTCATCAATAAGTTAAGTATTTTGACCAAATCTCTATGTTATTAAGCAACTATTGTATATAACATTTTTAATATATGTCTATAATTAGTTAAGTTTATGAGTTAGCAAAAATACTCCGTTAATTGCCAAACAAAAGTGAATTTTGGCAGGTCGTATAGCTATAATTACTATCAATTTCATCTTTTGCCTCTTTTAATACACAGTCTTGCTCTTAAAAAATGGTTTCCACCTCTTGAGAAGTAAGCATTTATTGGAAGCGAGCAGTTGTCACTTCAGCATTTTGTTGATCTTCCTCTCGTTCGATCATCCTTGGAAATTTCTTTTGAGACAATTTTGATGTCAAGATGGAACGATGTCAACAATCGTCTTCATATTTTCTCTTTCCAAATTCTGCCCATGAGATTTATGCAAACTATAGAGTACTGTGTTAGAATTTTTTGTGCTGTTTATTTCAAACAAATTTCATGCATATTCATAGAAAGAATTGGTTTTGGACCTCATTGTGAATGCTCAAAATCTAAGAATTTAAAGTATTAATTTATAACTTTTCAATGTGTAAGTAACCTATACCTACTCGAAAACAGTCTCCAAACGGTGCGGCACACCGGTTGACTGGAAGATATTGCCTTCCTTAGACAATAAGTTCCGCCGGTAATACTGACACATAATAAATTATACTGAGTAAGTAGTTACATAAATATGTACTCTTATGACGGAATATATCTAATCCTTTGAAAAGTTTTTTTTTATCTAAACTAAAAATAACCTATTTATCACGATTCTAAATTGAATAAAGTTTTCTAAAGAATTCCGTTCATCAAATTGGTTCCGGTAACATTTTCGGTTCTGTAGAAAGAGGAATTACTTGGTTTGTCATGCGTATAAAAGAACACTTCTTTTGTGGAACTAAGTAGGTTTCTATTTAGGACGGTTGGAATGCCTTCTCGTTTAAGATAATGCAACGCGTGAAAAAGAACCATAGAATAACGAGTAAGTACCTCTACTAACCTTCTACTTGCGTTTTGAAACAACGTCATATAAAAAAATCTTTTTTTCTATATAATTTGATTATATTGTTTGTTTGTTTTTTATATATCTACTTTAACTAAAATTACACTTTTACTAAACCAACGGCTATTATTAGGTTATGATAAGTCATCTTCAAACAGTCGCACGACAAGTTCATTATTACTTCTATTTAAAAGAATTTTGGTTTGTGGTAGGTACTGGGTTACAAACTGAGAGACAATATAAAAATGTTCACCTTCGCTATTCCGTAATATTTTCTTTGTCGTTCTTATTATCAACCAAACAAAGAGTTTCAAGTTATTGTTCTTATATACTTAACGGACAAATAAGGTCGCTTACTGCAGAAATAGTTAATGGATTAACGAAAGAGACTACAGGTGTTTAATTTTTTAGTTTTTTCCAGAACGAATACTAGGTGTTTTCAGTTTTTTCATATCCCTATGAGTTTTCTTTTAGTTGATAATGGGTTTCGTGTCGCCCAATATTTTAGACCTATTAAAATTAGAAAGATATAATAATTCCAAGTTGGTTTGAGACCATTATCCATATTATATAAATCTCAAAAAAATGTTTCTACCTAATATATCCAACTTCAGCACCACCCAAATGACGTACCGTAAACCGGTCTCTTTTGAAAGATATTAAAACGAAAATGGGTTTAAATCACTAAAACTTATTTTGACGGCATCATTTTGATTTTTTTTTTCACACAAACATACTAATTTATTGTCACTCCCATAAAAAAGTTATAAGTATCATTTGCGTTTATTGCGTCGATTATATCAAACAATGTCCGCTTGTGATTTCTATAAAAATCTATGAATATGTTGGTAGTAGTCTTTTTCTAACTGCAATATTGAAAAAAATATTGTTTCGTTGAGTAGATTATTGCAATTTTATATTTTTATTAGATCCATAATTTGACAAAAATTTTAAAAGTTACTAATTTCTGTCAATCTCCTATGTAATGGTAATTGATAACCTGTTTTAAATTATACCTAATATTAACGATATCGACTCATGAGTTAAATTTAGCGAATTTCGTGGTAACATTTTAGTAACCGTATTAATTAATGAAGTAGATAAGTCATTAACTAGTGGGTTATAGGTAAACAACATGATTGCCCATATTGCTAAAACATCTATCCATAGTCTCAACGGTTTTAAAGCCGATAAATAACCGAGAATCTTGGTGACCTACCTTCAAAAACATCAACGCGCTAGGTTTATTTACGAACAAACCCTATCTTAATATGTAACATAATAATTCGGTAAAATTTGGATTTAATGGAGTCTGTTTTTGCAATAGGATATTATGTACAATAACGCACCATGTTTCACATCTGATTTATTTCCTACTACACCGCCATCTTTTGATTTTTTTAATGCTATGCAACTTTAGTATATAGAATTATTGTTTTTATTACAAACTTATGGTCATGACCTGTCGAACTTCATCCCGCATCCGAATCAACAATAATTATTACATAATACAACACATTTTAGCTAATTTAATTCAGTTTTAATGTCGTAAACTGTATTTAATTCGTGTAATATGTAAAAATCATTTTTTTATTCTGGGTTACATCAAAGTGCGATGGGCGGGTCAGCTAGTTTGTTACACACGTCTTACTCATGTTCCTGTGAAATTCCTGTCAACTAAAATTCTGTCCATGCCCCCAGGGTCACCAAGTTACGATTTTAAAGCCAATGACAAAGATATCGAGCAGGTTAAGCACTTCAATTACCTAGGCAGCATCGTAAATGATAAAGCAAACATGGATGAAGAGATTAAGAATAGGCTGAGTGCAGCATCTCGTGCATTCTGGAAACTCAGGGCGAGGGTCTTCAATAACCATAATCTCTCAATAAACACTAAGGTGGCAGTATATAGAGCGGTGATCATTCCAACACTTACATACGGTTGTGAAACTTGGGTGAACTATAGGCGCCACACAAAATCCTTGGAAAAGCTCCAGCAACGTCATCTACGTCAAATACTCCGTATACGCTGGTTCCATAGAGTATCAAATACAGAGGTCCTAAGAAGAACCAACTGCTGCACAATTGACACTCTGATGACGCGTGCTCTCTTGCGATGGTCCGGTCACGTGCTTCGAATGGATGACCGTAGACTTCCCAAAAATATCCTATACAGTGAACTGGAAATAGGAAAAAGAAAGCACGGAGGCCAACGTAAGAGGTATAAGGATAATCTACATATTGCGTTGAAGAGTGTTAGTAGGCAGTCAGACTGGGAACAAACAGCGACAAACAGGCCTGAGTGGAGGAAGATCGTTGCCGCAAGTCAGGGAACCGAGATGCAGAGAAGGAGAGGTCCAGACGAGGGAGCAGAATACCCGTGCTCGGAATGCGGCAGGATTTGTCTTTCGAGAATAGGCCTCTACAGCCACACAAGGTGGCATAGAAGACAGAACTAGTCCTTTTTGTGCTCCTTATGCTCGACTCACGGGCAATGGGCATTGTATTGTATTGTGTGTGAACATATGATTAAGTACTTCAAGGTTTTGGTGTGATTTGAAAAATATTATTTTTTATTTCTAATCCTTTGATAGGTTTTCCTATATGTTTTATAAAACTTTTTACTTCTACTTATCTACTTACCTATCATGGAACGGAGTAGGTACTTACTGCAGCAATGTATACGGTGGCATAATATGTATAGGTACATGTATCTATGAACATACTATTCCATTATAATATGATGAAATATTTTAATTAGGGAAATCGATATCAGATAGATTGATGATAACAATCATCGACATGTATCGATTTACCGTTTTCTAAATCATTTTCACATTTGCTTTAAATTGTTCATTTAAAGTTAATCAACTCTTGTATGTTAAATATTCTGCAACTTATTCTTTTCAATTGAATGATCATTTTGATAGTTCAATTGTCATTCTTAATTATTGTTATCTTGGCGTTACAACACTCCGAAAAAAAAATGTCACATACCTTCCAGTGCGCGCCAACATAATTTTACAATCTTAGATTTATTGGCCTTCCGCGTTTATTCTTACCGTAAATTCATTGAATGACATCCTTAATCATCTCATCAGGTCGTTCCAAAATTGACGTAAACCCATGAGGATCTCGATCTCACGCGGCTAGGAACATTATTTCTTCAACATTCTTGACCCTTATTCACTCACAAATATTTCAGAGCCGTGATATTTTGGCGTCGACCCGCTATTATACTTACACAGAACTGAAAACCTTTGTATTTCAAAAGATTTGAAATTAAATATTCTTCTAAATTAAGGAGTTGTGGTAAATTCAAGAAGTGGGATTAGTCTCCTGCAAGAAAGACTTCCAAATGTTCTTCCACCCCTTTTCCAACAACTGTCTTCCATGGAATTGTGCATTACCATAGGGAGAAGTCTATATATGAGTCCATTCTCCTTACATGTTCCTAACTTACTGTGTCCTTGATATTTCATATTTCCCTTACCTTCGTGTTTCTAATGTGTGTCAAGTCTATGTTACTAGTAAGTTGAGTTTCAGAAACTCTCAGTGCATTTTTTAGCAGCCTTGGTCGATCCTGTAAGTCTGTCACAAGTTTTCTGGATTGAAATTTTGTTTTCAAATCTTATATTGAGTTTCTATTTTTTCGGACTTCTTGCGGCAGCAGGTGATTGAGATTGCAGCAGATATTAAATCTATGATGTTATCGTATAATAACGTAGAGTGTAAGCGGTGTGAAAATTTCTATGTTTTTTTCTTAACTTTTGACGTTTTTGTTTGCGGTTATTCCGTAACATTACGAATACCACAAGAATATTATTTAAACTCACGATCATAATGATGTTAAAGAAAATTTGTAATTTCTTCAAACAAAAAAGCCAGCAACTATTACAGAATAATTTCTTTCACTTCTTACAATGCATCATCGTTATCGCGAATCAAGATGACGTTTTCTCTTTCTTCCACTCCGTAATCGAATTTCTGCGGTTAAAACAGTGATATTCCGTACTTGATGCGTAATTATCAACAATGATTGATAACTATTTTCTATTTAAGTAAAAAAAAAAACTCAATTAACTCCGTACAAACTGAATTGTGTTGCTCTGTGAGATACCAAACAATGTGGGTGTGAATAGTATCACAATTTGATGTATGTAATAACATAACTTCTTCCTTACAAAGTTTTTTTCTGAGAAAGAAGATATAATTAACGTTGCATATCTTCAAAATACTTCACAAGGACACAGGGTTGCCAGGTTTTTTTTTTTTCAAAAATATAACGAACCACTGTTCCCGCTTGGTATCCGGAAAGATGAAAGTTCCAAAAAAAGGTCATTATCAAAACTTGCTATCCGGAAAGTTGAAATTTAATGACAAAATCACTTAATTATTATAAAAATTACTTAATTACGGTCAATGGTTATGACTTCTGAGGAGTTTTTGCCTCCCGAATATCTGACTTGAACATCAGATGCTGTCTTGATCTTCCTGACGGCTTTGTGCCGTGCCGATGGGATTACTGTCCATTATTCCAGATTCTACGTGAATCTCTCTAGTTCGAAGTTGGCGACATACCCGATTCATGCCAACTTTCTGGATTGGTGGCTGTCCTATGAGTGCGCTTATCTTCCCATTGCTTGTCAATCTCTTAGTGTCAAAGGCAATTACCGTTATAGGTCCCAAAATCTTTCTCAGGTTGTCATTTGAGTCAGACAACCATTCCTGTTACCTATTTTTAATGTACAAGTTGGTGAACTTGTGCTTTGTTGGTTGTCTGTAGCGCTACGTGCTGAACAGCTTTTAATGGTTGGTGGACCCTAAAAACGTTCAAGTGCTTTGAGTACCTATACCTAATGCTGTACCTACATATTCTATTATTATGTTTTGTATGTATGTTTGTATGTACGACAATGTACGTAAACAAGACATCAGTCTCTTTCATGTGTTTTTGCATTTACACGCGTATGTATGTGCAAAACTGGTAATCCCCATTTGTTAGTGTACGTATATTACCGGTCTTGCATAAAGTGAGTGAGGTATATTGATTACTTAACTATCAGAGAACTTCAATCACACGTCCGTCTCATTCGTCCCTAGAATTTCGAGTTATTTAGTAACTAAAATTTTATTTTAATATTGTTCTAATTTGTTACATTATTGTGTATGCGGTAGCGTGTCTTATCAATTAACGGATAGGTATAAAGAACAAGGTCTCAGGTTAATTTCCTAGTTTGGGCAGAAATTATAATCGATTCATTATTTTCATAATTTATTCTGAATTGAATAAGGAAATAAACTTTTCATTCATTCATTAATCGTACATCCAGAATATGCATGAACTACTATCTACTGAATTTTGATTGAATACTATGGAGACATTCTATTACATTTTGTGACAGGTTTGAAACTAAAGAGCTTGTCTAAAATCTAAATACTACTAGGTATTAACTTATAAATTACTGTTTTTCATCATTATGCAATTGAATGAAAAGAAAAATACTTGTTGTTGAATTCTTTGTGTAGATCCTCTGCATTTCATTTACTTACCCACGGTATTTTATTTGATTATTCAATTGAGAGACTGCAATATTTCATTTTTTCCTTCAGTGTTATTGAAATTAATGTTTTATTCGAGAAACAGTCCTGTCCAGGACAGAAAGCTTAGGGAAAAAAGATATAAAAAAATCAATTTTGTAAAGTGTCTCCGATGAGTAGGTATCTCGTTCAGTCCTAAGAAACTCTTAACTAGGTCTTTTGATCCTGTCCAATTTCTTCCTTTACCCTCTTGATCTTCTGCAAACAGACCTTTCCTTTTTTTCTTCCGCCCTACATAAAAAGGAGTAAAGTTCACGGTATTTTTTTACCCTTCTCCGAAATATGTTTGAATTTTCTGTCTTCTTATATTGTTGCTTTTAATACTCGTCAGTGATTTGCTTGATCGTTACCAGTTAGTCACGGTAAATTTTAATTTTATTATCTCACCAGCGAAAATACTTTTATAATCTCACCTCGAGGCATCGTCACCAAGTGTGGTAACTTTCTACGGAGAATATTGGTAATGAGGCGCGTGGTTAATTGTCTGGAAACCTGCGGTCACCCGTCTTGAGACAAAAACACAATATTTGGTATAATTATGATAATTTGATTAGAGCAGTATCTGACTCGGTGTTATCTCACACTAACCATTTGTTTACTTCTTATTTCTAGTGTTTTGTAACAGATAACTGCCATTTATTGGTCGCAGTCAAACCTGCTTATTCGGTCTTTCAAGAAAAATCCTCCATGACACGTTATTTTGGGTTTCCTTCAGTCCTCGTTCCAACTTATTTGCCACCCAAAGATATTTTCATTCAGTCAACTGAACCTATCTAAGACATAATACCAACTAAAATAATATCCACTAAAGTAATGTTTAGTTTTGTATATAGTTTTCTGCTTTAGATTTTCTATTGCTTTTTGTTTTCAACTGTCTGTGATCCGAAATATGCTGTCGATCAATTTTTTTCCGGATTCAGAACACTAGAAAACTGTGGCGAAGAGCGAAAATCTTGGATGGTAAAGTTGTGCCAAATTTCGATTGTAAAACTCCGTTGAAAAATAATAAAGTCAGTTTTTCTGGGTGATATCATAAATTTATACTATCCTTGGTATCTTAACTTAATATCAAAATAATAAGTAGGTACAGCTTTTTGCAGTCTGATTGTATGGACGCTTCGTTTTTGGTAGGCAATCATATTTTGGTAATTATGAAATGATATATGTAAAGATAAATTTGGATTGTTTTGGATCGTTCTTTTATGTATATTTTACATTATTTAACGTATGTCGTATGCTCATATTAATATTATGGTTGGTCCGGTTATGACAAATTGCTTTTGAAACTTTTGCATTGAACCCATTCAAAAGAAAAACTCGAATAACTCCATCTTACGAAATTTTAAGATAACACATTTTATACGACACTCCGGGTTTAAAAAAAAAAACCAACTGTGAACGTATATAGTCACACTGTTCTCGCATTATAAATTAAAGCGATATGGTAATGGTCGCCTCCCTGGTTGTTTACGTTTTGGTCGCTCCGAGGTTTCACTTTTACATGAGGCTGCCTCGCCCATCGCACTTCTATCTTATACCCGCTATCTTTGCAACAACGTCAATTATTATTATTTTTTTAAGGTTCGATACACATTATTCATTTTCTGTACATCATTTTATTATTACGTGTATTTTCGACGACCGTACTGTTATTATTTTACGTAATATAAAACGATTGTAGATTTTATTACGAAATAAAGTTTTGTTCAATCAAATACTGTTTATTTTGTTGCGTTATTAGTTATTATTGCATTGAACAATTTATTTGAGTGAAATAATTGCCGAAAACGTTGGGTACATATTATCAAAGACATGCCGAAAGCTGTAAGATTAGGTAACATAATAGGTATGGCGTGTGTGTACCATTTCAAATTTGATGAGTTTCGATCGATTTTATATTCTTTTCCAAGATACGTTTGGCGTTTTTATGAGAAAGAGGCCTACTTTTATACATTTTGTTTCGCTTCACGAAAACTTACCTTAACCCACATCTTCACATACATAGAAATAACCATTAGATTTTTTTCTGAAAATTATACCAGAGATTATTAAATTATGGTAAATTTAATGTATGGATAAATGAGTGCCTGAAAATTTTGGATTTTTTTTTATGAAACTGTTCCAAAAATGAATTAGTGGGAAGATACATAAAATGTAACTTTGGGGCTTTTGTATCGGAATTTTAAAACGATATAAAGCCTAATAAAGTAAGTACCTACTTTGTAATGATTTTTTTAAAAAGCAAAATTTATACATTATAAACCTTATATTAAATAGGTAATAATACAAATAATCTTCTTCTTCTTCTCATTTCATAGTCACAGAAACAGTATATTTAATCAGGGTTGTACTCTTGATATGCCTGAGCCTCCAGCTTTTTTTCTTAGGACTCTTCACCTAATTTTATCATCATGTATTTTTTTAATCAAGTGTCCTTGATTCCTTTGCTAAGAGTTTTTTGTTGAAATAATAATGAAAATTTATATTTTAATTCTTTTTTACAACATTATTCATTAGTTTTGATGGAATTGAATGTAAATATAAATAAAATAATAAATGAACTATTACATAAAGGAAACAGGAAACGTTAAATTTGATAGAGTAACGGCGAAAATTACATCTGCTAATTAAGTTCGCGAGAACTCGAACATAAGGAAAGGTTTTTTATTTCGTCCCATAACACGCGAAGATGAAAGACCTCGGCTGTTGAAGCTGTTATTTATTTTCATCTCGTGATACGTTCATTAGGTGCAATATTAGTTGAAAACGAAGGTTTTGCCAATTACCTACGTTAGACTTTCAAGATTCACTCTCGTCAATTTCACTTTTTTTTTCTCTCCCGCTGTTGAAGTTGCTATTTACGTGGTTATATAAGAAACAAAAAAAAACTCCGTACATTACAGGTTGTTGGTAATTATTATTGTTGGTGTGTGCATGGTTAGTTCCGCCTAAATATGAATGTGGCCACACAGTTACGAAGATGATTCACTCTCGGATGAGGAAGTGTACCGGATAATAGTATACCTGTCATAACGAATCTTGAAGCGCGTGATCTATGTAGAACACTGAGCGACAGACAGAATCGTCTTCATCATTTTTGCACTTGCTACAAAACTTCAGTCATCAATTTCGCAAAGAAACCAAAAATTATAGACCCGGATGAATACATGGCTAATCTCATCGAGACTTTGTGACTCCCTAATATGCAAAAGAAATATGTGGGATGAAAAACATTGGTAGAGCTGAAACCAAATAAGGGACTACTCCATTTACTTCCAATCGGTACAATGCATCCTTTTAAGAGGAGCAGCTTTTTGCAACTAACAGGCTACTAAGGCTTTTTCAAAGAAAAACTTAAGCTATAATCTTAAAGCAGATTTATTTTCATAATAGTTTTTTTTTTAATTTCTACCATGAGGTTTGATTTACTTACCGGCATCCGCTTTTTGTAAGACAGAGAGATCAAAAATTGAAAAGATTGTGGAATCAAACTACATTATATGTACATATATCGAAATATGTCATACATTTATCTTAACAGAATGAAAATCTACAGTGGGTGTGTTGACTAAAAATATAAACCAAAGAAGATAAAATCTCTTTCAAATTGGGTATAACAGTGGGCTTTATGCGATGAACAAACAATGTTATTAAATTCCACACATTAATAATGCGAGAAGATGCAAATTCAGTGTTTATAGAATCTTCTGCATGAGACCAGATGGAAAGAGGATCATAGGAAGACGAAAAAATGGTGAGATGGCACTGAGAGAAACCTGGGACTTTTGAGGGTTGATAATGGCGCACAGTGGCGGCGGATACGGTGGCTTGGAGAAGTCAGCTGAGAGAGGCCAAGCCATATACAAGCTTGTAGCGCCACGGATGCGTATGGAAGGATGATAAAAATGTATATTATTATTTATATTATCACGATTCTTTGTTTAACAATACACTTGAGTCAAGGAATAAACAAAAATAATTATTTACGTCACAAACTTCGGATACCTAATTATTCATTAGGTAATACAAGTGGTCTATTAGCTCGAAATTCGTCCATAACTTATTTAAATTATAAGTTTGAACATTATTAAGGTTTTATTGTCAGACTGTGTGAGCGCTATTTCTAAATTTTCTTTCAAAAACACTGATATGGATACATGACAAACAATATTAATATATTCTCATTTTGACCACAGAGTAACAAAAGAATATAATATGCGTCTGTGTCAATGTCAAATACATCGAAGTGTGTGTGAGTATCAAATAGGTACATAACATTCACAGTTCACACCTTCAATTTGAATATACCGCCTTCAAAAAGCTTTCTGCGCCCAAAAGATTTTTTGATTTTTGTTTCTATGAAGTTGATGATCTTTATAAGTAGTCTGTATATGTGTGTGAGTATCAAATACATAACATTACAGTAGTGTTTGTAAAGTTTTTTTTATTGATTTCATCTATTTTGTATGCATAATTTAAAAAAAATATTAGCTCTGTAGAAAGTTTTAGCGGTCTGTCCCAGCTTCGCACGGGTAGATAGGTATTAAAAAAAAAACTTATGATCTGTATAGATCCCTAACTTTATCAAAATATTCTATAGGCTATGTTAAGCTGGAATAATGTAGCATTGTAATGGTCCCCTCTCATCTGGCTCGTACCCCAGTGACGCCTATATCTCTGCCGCATTTCAATTACATTTTTTTTAAATAAAAGAACACTTATTGTGGCATAACTATAATAGTTAGACATATGCTGTTGCGACACTTTTTGTAAATAATGATGTCTTCTACAAAGTCGTAGTACAATATTTTATTCAATGATCAATAGTTTTCGCAGCGCACGCGATGTTAAGGATATTTTAGGTAATTTTTTTACACCTTGGGTTACATTATTGGAGTTTTATTAATATAGCCTATGTATGTTCACCGGGGATAGTGTAGCTTCCCAGAAGTGAAAGAATTTTTCAAATCGGTTCAGTAGGTACTTTCGGAGCCTATTCAATGCAAACAAACAATCAAATCTTTCCTCTTTATATATTAGTATAGATATAGATAAGTTTGCGAAATTGCATAATCCTCCGTCCACGAAACTTTCGTAAAAAGGACGCAAAGTTTTTCCTTCACATATCTACTATATAAATTAAAGTCGGGTTAGTGCGAACACTTATAACTCGAGATTGGCTTAACAGATTCTTCTGATGTTAGATTTATTGGATTCTTCTCCGCTCCGGATAACAGAATAACTAATAAAAAGTTTAAAAAATTGGATAACAAATGATGTAAAAATACAATAATTAAGTTAGTATGGAAAGGTTACTGGGACGCGCCCACGACAACGCGGGTAGTTCCCTCTCATTCTCGCATACGCTCTTACAGTAGCCCATCCCACTTACTCCACCGCACCGTTTCGATAATTTTAGAAAATTTTCATACAAAGTCAACAATATTATCAGGCACATTCGTGTTGGTAATAGGCGAGGTAGGATGCATTATTCTCAAGTTCTTCCCGGTAGAGCTTTGAATACGAATGAAATAGGGATGTTTCAGAAATAGTTTAATGTTATTATTTTATTAGCTTAACAATCGAATTAATTTTGTATTGTTTTACGGGGGCGCAGTGCACATTATGTACCTACATATTAACGGGCCACTTCAGGCTAGAACCACAAGACAACGTCTGTCGGGAAAGCTAGTTAATATATAGATTATTTTTATCAGAGAATAATAATTATGTCACGTTGCTCGTAAGTAAAATATTACTCCAACGGAACGATGTCCTCAAAAAATGATAACGTTTCATTCTGTACTCATCAGTAATGATACCTAGTATTGTACCAACATAATTCTGGTACAGTATATTTCCCTTATCAACATAATTCTGGTACAGTATATTTCCCTTATCAAGACTCTGCTGCATGCGTTGACATGTGCGACCTTTTCATAAATTTCATTCTTTGACAGAATAACGATGTTTTTGAGGACTCTGCAATATTTACCAATGAAAAGGTTTGCCTTCAATTAATAAATAATATTGAAATTGCGCATTTGAACGAGTACAAAAAGTATGATTGAGATGATTATAAATATGTGCTAGATATAAGTTAATTGATTCGCGCCGTTATCCATATTATAAAAATGGAGACCGATTTTGCGTGGTCATCGCATCACGCCTAAACGGCTGGACAAGGTTCTTATGAAAGAAAAAAAATACAAGAAAGTTGTCAAAACGTTTTCGATCCTCTCAGATCATCTTCAGTAACTACTATAGTTACAGAAGATGATCTGAGGAACACAGGACAACGTCTGTCGGTAAAGCTAGTATGCAATAGTAATTATTATTGTAGCCTTGACAAACGTGACGTCCTTATTGTATCCTGGAATGAAAAAAGTTGAGTTTTTTGTAGAAATACGATGGAGTATTTAGGAAGTTGAATGACAATGAAAAATATTTAGTTTATAATATTATGTTTTATTAGTGAAATCAGTTATATTATAATTCTCCATATTTATTTACACTTAACCTTTTTCTGACATCACTCAATTTTACTTGAATAGGTAAAGCTTCATCTTCAATTTTACTTGAATAAAGCTTCATCTTCAATTTTACTTGAATAAAGCTTCATCTTCAATTTTACTTGAATAAAGCTTCATCTTCAATTTTACTTGAATAAAGTTTTGACCCAGTCTTTCTCAGAATTAATAGTGCCTCTTTAAGTTTTCTGCATCAGTGCAGTGATCCTTGCATTCATTCTGTCTCTACGTATTGTCTTTGCGTTTCTTGGTAGTTTTTTGCCACCTGCATACGTACATCATAATATTATGTTCCTTGTGGATGATATGCCAAAAATTGTTAAAATTCTTTATCCCTTATGTGTCTTAAATCTTAATATAGTGTACCACCCAGCATAAATCAAAGAAAAAGGGGAGAGGTAATTTCTAAGTCAGGTGCATTTTCTTATTTTCTTAGTTTTGTATATAATTTATCTTTTGCTGGCGACTAATCAATAATAATAAATGATACGAATATTGAACATGTCAACCTGTCCACATTCTCAGCAGTAGATTCATATTCCGGTATGTTCGTATTCTAATGTAGGTACATCTAATAATAAATTCTCAAAGCATTGTCTCTTCAACTTCCGATCGTCTGCCTTTGTTTAGTCTGGAATGTGGCGTATTCCTTTTTTTGTAATCATATCTGCCATTTTAAATAATTTTGTTAAAAAAAAATGTGCGTGTCGATCCATTGTAATCACATCGGTCACTTTTTGTCAAACTGTAAAATAAATGTGTCCTTTGTTAAAAAAAAGTTGTCATTCTTGCTATCAATTCTGTGATTTTTTTTTATCATGCATCAGTTGAATGAAGATGCGTTCTTTGTTGAACTGGTTAATTGTTATCGCATTTGTGATTTTATTTTATCAAACTCTGAACTGATAATACAAAAAAAGTTTGTAAAATGATAAACATCGGAGTACTATACAGAAATGTGCAGATATGCGTTTCAAAAAACGAGATTTATACAATAAGCTCAGTGTGTAACATGAAAAAACCGCATTTCTTCTTCCGAAGGTAAATTGTTCTTTGTCCATTTGTTTTGCAATATGTTTTCAACAGTGGTTATGGGTCTCCAATCCAGCACGCTTTTCTGGTTTAGCCCATAAAATAGTCTTCAAACTGTTAGGGAATATCAAAGCTGATGCATATCATGCTATTAAGAAATTATTTGCCTTTATTCAGACAATTATTCACCTCAATTAAGATAAGTAAGACATCGTATTTTTGGTCACATAATGAGAGGTGATGGAAACAAGGTTGTACAGCTCGTCATAAAGGGGAAAATAGTGGGCCGCAGGGGAGTCGGAAGAAAAACTTTCCTGGCTCCCTGAGATCTGTGGGAGATTTATTCAGGGTAGCCGAAGATATGGAGGCTTTCTTTCAAGTGGTCATCGACGGCGGGGGAACCAAATAAGACACCGAGTGAAGAAGAAATATTGAAATTTTAGGTAGGTACCTACCTAATTCATTGTCTCGAGCGTACATTACATAGGTACATTAGTTATAGAATATGTGTACCTATGTGGAAGATTTTAGGAACTTTGAATAACCCTTTTAAGAGTCTTGTGTACTCCCAAAACCCGAGGATTCATAGCGTTTTCAATCCACTGCGGCGATTTTTTTTATTAAGTTTTAAAATCACCCCCTCCGGAATATTGTACCAGTACATAAGGGCTATTCCTGACATAAAATAAACTGCCTAAATTTTAACGATTTCGAAAACAATTACTCACAGTTTATTTAGAATTTTTTAACGCCTTGAAAACTATAAATTGAATACGGAAATTGATCTAAGAAAATAATATAGAAGTTCATTCATCATTGATTCATTTATTCATGTTGCTTTCAAAAAATTTTGAATTTCAATAAATACTTTGCCTATGAATCAATAAACAGTAGTATTTTTTATGTAAACAAAATATGACCAATATGATTATGTTTTATCCATTTGGCTGGATATAAAGATATCATTAGTCAGTAGGTATAGTATATTGCCTTTGACTATGTGTTATTGTTCTACATGAAGGATGTATAGGTGTGTAATGTATGTAACATTTACAGCATACAACTTGGTAGGCACTAGGTGTCTGTTCTTAAGGCCGATACTCTATGAACAATCACCTGCCCATTATAATAACAGATCCGTATCGCGATACATTCTACAAAACGTAGTAAAATGTGTTGTTTTTTTGTTTACAGGTAAGCAAAGTTTCCCACATTGACCGGCAGATTTTTCTAAATAAGGTAAGCTTATAAAAAATATATTTTAAATACGAAGGTGTCAATTTAGCCGATGAAACTTAGGTATATATATAAAAAATTCAACTGATCCAGAAAGTATTCAACTCCGAGTAGAAATTTCAAATTATTACAAGCTATCTGACCCGCCCGTCGAACTTCGACCGAACGCAGAATAAAAAAAATAATTTTGACGTATTACATGAAATAAATACAGTTTATGACATAAAAACTGAATTAAATTTAGCTAACAAATTATCGCATTATGTAATAATTATTGTTGATTCGGATGCGGGATAAAGTTCGACGGGTCAATGTTTGTTATAAAAACAATTCTTCTGTAGTTGCGTAACTTTAAAAAAATCCAAGAGATGGCGGTGTAGTAGGAAATAAGTCACATATGAAGCGTGTTACGTTATTGTATATGTTGTTGGATGAAAAGACTCCATTTAAAGCAAATTTTACCGAATTATTATGGTAAGTATATAAGATAGAAAAGTTCTGGCACGATTGGGATTCTATCAGAGAACCGTCGATAAGAAATCTCTCACCTGTCGAGCTAGAAAGTACATAAGTAAATAACTCTTTTTCTTTCTTCCTCGCATATATTCCATATTTTCTCACTGATTATAACTACTCTGATCTTATAAAAATATTTCGAGATCAAAGTTACAAGTACAGGCGTTCCCAAGTTTTTTTTACGAAATACACGATACACCGCTATTTTCATGAGAGAATGACCAAAAAATTATACGTGTTTGAAACTTTTTTCGCGAAATAAAATGCGGGTCGCACGGACAAGCGTTTTATTGGACTACAGTGCAACGACCTGCTCATCCTCTCCGTAAATAGAGTAGTCATTTTTGTATTTACTTAAGATAAAATGGCAAAATTAGGCTGGATTAGAAACCACAGCTTATAATTAAGTATTATTTACGAAATAGATGTGATAAATGCGAATATTGTCAATATATTCCATAAATGCGATGTTTTAATTTTTAGTAAATTTCAGTGAAATGTCGATAATTATTATTTTTTCAAAGGTAAACGATCAAGTAACTCGGGGAGCGTTCAAGTATTACGTAACGCAATATGGGGGGAGGGGGGGTTAGTCTTGTAAAACGTTACTATTGTATTACCGACGCCGCAACAAAGGTATTTAGTGAATTTCAAGTAATAATTGTGATTTGAGGCATACATAATTGTAATATGTGCATTAGGCAACGTTTAGAGAATGGGAAGAGGGGTAAAAAAGAGCTTTACGATGCATCTCGAGGGGGGGGGCAATAATGTTAAAAAAAAATGCGTCAGTTAGTAGAAGTTGTCGATGAAACTTAATTATATTAATTGAACGCGTATATTTCATTACATGTTGATATTTTTTATGAAGGTTTTATACAATTATTGTTAACTTTTTATTAAATATTTAGAATACTCCAAGGTATTTTACTATTGACATTTTATGTTTTATGCGAATAAATGCGAAATTTTGCTTTTGTATTTTTTTTTAATGCGATATTATAATATTTTATTTACGAAAATTTCGTACTTCTACTTATAATGTTACCAAAACTAACATTGAAATTGTGAAGTACCATAAAATATTTCAACTTCGTATATGTATGTGTGTTGTCTGCCGCATGTTTCAAACAAGTTTAGGTCGACTATTAATAATTAAAAATGCACCGGTCCTGTCTAATTCTGCAATCAGCTGCTGTGGTATACTCGAGCACTGGGTCTACCAGGCCCAACTAACCGTTGAAGAGTAGCCTGCAGATTTTACTCGCCGGTTTTCCAACCGATTCAGTGTCGGTCAGATCGTCAACTCCGGCGGTCGTATCTACGCTCGTTCGTTCGTAGCGCCGCACCAATCGTGTTCTTTGTTTCGCGATCACAATAATAATAATTTTCTTTATTATGATGTGAGATTCAGTGTTTATTTGTTTTTATATATTTTGTGAAATAATAATATGGAGGATTTATAATATATTTTATGATCTAAAGGTGAACAATTTTATGTCATGATTTTACTAAATGTGAAAATATTGGAGTGAATCACAATAGGATTTGCATTAAAATGTCAATAAGACCTCGTTTGACAAGTTTTAGTTTTGCAGTGTGAGACATCGTTACAGCATCTTGTTGTTATATTATTATTATTGTTTTGCTTTATTGATATTATTTTTATTCTCCACGATGTGTAATGATGATGTATGGAGATGGAGAGAAGGGTTACGTTGTGATTTGTCTTAAAATTTGATGGATCTTGTTGTGAAATGTTTGAATAATTTACTGAGATAACGACCGAGATGTATTTTTGGAACACAAGACTCGGGAGTCATTATTCTTTCGTTTGAGGTTTGAGATTGTTTTTAGATAAGACCGAAATTGTGAAAACACGGTGCTATTATTGTGTTGTATTGCTGTTTCAAACTGAAAGTCATTTAAGCACTTTTTATGATGATGTGAATTGCAAATATAAGTTGAAGTCAGAAGAATTCATTTAACTTATTATAACCATTGGAAATTAGAGAAATTTGTAACATCATTATTTTATATAAAATAAATTATTATGCATCAATTTTTTTCTTTTGGAATCGATGCAACAAGATTTCATTTTAAATATACAAAAAAATTATGCAGTCTTCTACAGCAAATTATGTAGACTTCTACAGCAAATTATGTAGTCTTCTACAGCAAATTATGTAGTCTTCTACAGCAAATTATGTAGTCTTCTACAGCAAATTATGTAGTCTTCTACAGCAAATTAATATCCTTCCTAGAACCCCTCTTTGCTGCCTGGGTCGTGGTTCATAGGGAATATTAAGTAAATAGATCATCTTCTTGCTTATTTACCTCATAATAATTATTTTCAGCGCACTCTATATTATATAGGCATTTTTCCTCCAATGCAAAGCCTGTTGCAATAAAGATTAAGATACTCAACAACGGGGTTGAATTCTACTAGTTGTACTTACGCTGTAACTTAAAAATGACATCTTAATGTCAGTTAATAAAAATTGCAACCAGAATAATTAGTCATATAACGTAGAGATCGATTTTTTTTTAAATTCATTCGTAATATTTTGTGTTTCTCGTGTCGCTAACAAATGTTTTTTTTAAAAGTTTGCACAGTTGTTGGTAGAGGCTTGAGACTTGATATTGCTATGTTTGTGATTAGATTTACGATTATTCTCATTGCGATATTGACCTTCAAAGTGTTTGTATTATCTTAATATTCAAAAGTTTACCTAAACGGTTATGCGAATATTGAAAATAGGGTAATTTCTGTTACGTACGTAGGAAGAACCGCTCACACTGTGTTCCGTTCCTTCGAAGCAGAACTGGAGGCCAAGTCGAAATATTAACGACAGCTCTAACGTTAACAATTTGTTGTTATTTCCATAGAGATAACGTAAAAACTGTTGTTCAACGTGCGTTAAACAATGTTGTTCCAAATTCCGAGTCAAAAAAATAATTGTGACAGTTATTCAAAATTAACGTTACCTAAACGTTACCTCAAAATCTTTTTATTTTTTTTTTATTTTTATTTTATTCAAACAAACTTACAGTCATTAAATAAATTATTACAAAGTTCATTGAATATGAATAATAGACCATTTCAGGGAATCTTTGGAAGTATTACGACGCTGCTATTATATTGAAGACGAAACACATTTTTTTTTGGTTTGGAAACCATTTTCAATTTGGTTAACGTTCGGAACGTTAACAGTTTTCACGTTTAACGTTATTTATTTCGACTTACATCCCTGAGGGATTTGGACAAGGTGTGGGAGGAGGTCATAAACATTGCGGAAGATCGAGTGCAATGGAGAGCTCTTGTTGCCTCCCTATGCTCCTGGAGTAAGGGGTGTAAAAGGGAGTATTGATTGATCGATTGATTAACGATACCTTACTTTATGTCAATCAATCGATATGGTGTCCTATGTAGCGGATTTTAAGGAGCTTACCCTTAGCAATAATTATTGTAGTTCAAAGATAACTTATGATAAAAATCTTTTCAATTATTACACTCTCATTCCTTTTAGATCTTTTTTCAAGTAATAATGTTTACCATTATTTTTAGTATCAATTTAATTAAACGAACGATAGGTACGTTATCAGTTTAATTAAACGAACGATAGGTACGTTTGTAACGTTTAATTGCATCGTGTATCACGGCTGTTGCAAAAAATCACAAATAAATAATAGAAAGTATAATTAATTATATTTTATTAATTAAACAATTTCGTTTCAAGCTAATTACACTGCACAACACGACAAGCAAATCGATTTTCACAGCATGATGTTTTTTGTCACTAACTTTGATAAACAAATAACTCTGCAATTTTCAAATCAAACAATGTTATGCATCATGGCTGAACTTATTAAAAATTTCGAGTTATTGCTTGATCTTTTTCACAGCATATTTTATCAATAACTTTGACAAACGAATATCTCGGCAATTTAAAAATCAAACAAAGGTATGCTTCAAGACTGAATTTATACAAAATTTCGGACTAGTGCCGGATATTTTTATTGGAAAAAGTATCTATTGGAGAACGTCGAAAAAAAAACCTTTTATTCGTGTGTTCTGCTGAAATAAAATTATCAAAGCTAGAAATTTAAATCATATTACATAGTGGAAACACAGGTGAACATTTGATCTATCACAATGTTACACTATTTTTATGCCATGCTCGTTTTCGAGTGATTCAGTTATCTTTATTTAACTGTTTTTTAAGCGTCTGTTTTCTTTAGTTAGGTACTCTATTTGTCAAAATATATTTTTTCTCCAATCAGCTTTAAATTTATCAAAACGATATGCCAGGTTTTTATAAAGTTGAAGTGATGTCTTTTGTATCCTTATCTATTTTAAATGCAGATGCATGTAAATGAAGGAAGCCGTATTTTCAAAACATCAAATATTTCTAAATCGATTTTACTTTGAATAGAAATTTTCTGAATTCAATATATTATGATGCCAAAACAATTATTATTTCTTTTATAAACAATTCCTTAAGGCGATGCAAGCAACAGCTCGGGTAGGTTTGCTAGATATACTCGTACACAGACGACATCAACCTACACAGCACACAATTTCTCTTACCGGTATAACTGCATTCGTCTATGCATTTCATAAAGTAAAAACATACGCAAGAAAGAAATCGCCGTATCTTTATTGTAGCGTAATACAAACTTTATTAAAATACCGTCTTAGTTCAGTGCGCAAAGTGGTTCAAACAAATCAACATAATTACTACATTTTTGGTTTAAATTATTATATCTAAATAATGTACATTCTTGTGACGCTGTTTGATTCACCCTTAACTACGTGTTTTTTCTACTTATTGGTCTTCTTTATTTTCCACCCACAATCCCCAGAAATTCTCGCCTTTCCGTTAAGTCCTCTTCAATCCTCAATTCGCGCCAGATAATTAAAGTAGTTTATTTTAATTTGCAGAAAAAATAACAACTAATGACTCTAATAATTCATGACTAATGATCGATTTTTAAATGGAACAAACCACTACGGGCTTACGACCGTCTTCTACTGTTATTTCGAAGGCTGGCTTAGTGTGATCACTTTACGTTAACAACGTTCGCCATTAGGTGGTAATGTTTGTCTCCGAAACTCTTAATCATGAGAATTCTCAACATGTTCAACATGTCGAAAAATCTCATATATGAAACAAGTAGAAATTTAATAATTGATTAAACATAGAGAAAAAGTTGGAAATTATTGAGAACAAGAGAGCAACTAAATTTAAAGATTGCGACTGCTGTCATATATTTGGCGCCAGGATATGACTATATCCATTTTTTTTTACTGTCTCATCTTTATTGCCTATTGGCTTTGTTGGTGCACAACGTTCTAATTATGTCTAGATTCTGTAACCTATTTTAATTTGGTTTATGAAAAGACATTAAGTTAAAAGTGATTTAAGTATCGAATATATAACAACTAATTAATTACTCTAAAATTCATTACTATTAATGTTCGATTTTTAAATGGAAGAAACCACTATACACGTAAGACCGTCCTACTGTTATTTCGAAGGCTGACTTAGTGTGATCACTTTACGTTAACAATGTTCGCCATTGGGTGGTAATGTTTAAATCTCCGAAAGTCCTAATCATGAGAATTCGCAACATGTTCAATATGTCAAAAAAATCCCATATGTATAACGAGTAGATATTTAATAATCAGTGACATATAGAGCTAACAGTTGTAAATTATTGAGAACAAGTAGATTTAAGTATAAGTATTTATTTTTTTGTATGCCTCGAGCCTGTTCTTAGCAAGACTGCTGTGTCTTATTGTCTCTTTGCTCTCTGCCAGAAAGCTAGCTTCTCTCGTACTTTCTTCCTGGACATTCCTCCACTATGAGATGGACTACTTTGGAGAAATCCCGTCGTCATACTCAAGATATACCTCATGAATTAGTAGCAGTGGCCCTGACTCTTGATTAATGTGGTGCAAAATAACAAAAAAGTACGATTCTTATCTACTAGTTATTGACAATAGCCTGGCCAGACCAGTAGACTTTCTTCTAAGTAGGTAGGTATATAGAAGACCAAGTTGCACAAAACATATTTAAACTCTGTATATTTATTTATTTTTTTTTTTCTTATTAGAACAAGTGAAAATAATATAAAGGGTACAACAGTAAAGTCGCGCCAAATCCATATATTATGTAGTAATAAACATAGATATACGATGTTGTGAGAGATCCATCAATCAATAAATGACGAATACTCGTACGGACAGGTTGTGTAACACCGGTATCATACGATCGTTTGAAAAGTCTTACTGCATGTTCGTTTATTACCGAGTCTCGATGATCATTGGTACGTGAATAAGTACCTTCTATTCGATCGTTTACGGAAAATTTAGTTTTCACATTTTTGCGCGTACGTTCGCCTCAACTTCTATAGATAATCCTATCACATCACTAAACGTCAATCAAAAATGTATAGTTTAATCTAGCTGATAAAGAAATACAGATGGTTTGTTTGACAGTTTCTTGATAGCCATCAAGTTACATCAATTCACTTCATGTTGAAATTCCAGAATAAAAGAGTTTAGCGTCTTTTGTCTGATTGTTCGGAAGCAATAGAATTCCATAGTTAGTCAATATTAAAAATACTACCATTCGCAATCCTCAAATAATGCTTATGTCTCTCTTCGGCCATTGCAGCTCATCCGAAACTGCTTTTTTAAATGTCTGCCCAAATATTTAAATATCCTGCAAACCATATTAAACTTTATTGATCCTTTCACATTCTTATGTCCATGCCCTTAAATCCGTGTCGTTCGTTCGGGCCAGTATATCGTATCAGTGTTATACTCCAATAAATTAACAAAGACTGCAGTCAAATATTCAAACATATTATACACTCGGATACTGAGGTGGTTTTGCAATAAAAACGTATTTACAATGTTGCAAGCCAGCACCGGTGCGCCAAACAGTCCACTTTGGCGCAGTTGCATAAAGCCTTGTGTTTATAAACCATTGTCACACATTGAAGTTTCACTTCTTGCGAAAATCCTGTATAAATCCGCCTTCCAATGGATCTGGTTTATTGTATTAGTGGAATATTATCGTTTCGCTGGTGACTTGACATTATGTAGATAAGCGTATTGGATTTCACTCCTACGATATAATATAAAGCAGGACGAAAGGCAATACCTTATTTATGTAAAGCGTTGTTTTCAACTCAGTCTAGACGCCAGGTTTTGGATAATGGTTCACAATAAATCATTAGATTTGCGGGGAAGGGACATGGGCAAAGCAATATTTCGATCAAATTTATGGTCTTACTTACTTGTTATCTTCCTTGATGGACAATCAGCAAGAGGCGAACAGTATGATATAACTCATTTAGGCAGGATGAGTGTATTGCCCGCACATATCTTCAATAAACTACAGACGTTCAAAAATCATTGATGGTCTTTATTAACGGACTCGAAAAAAAAACTTTGACACTATTCTTACGCAGTGTTTCATGTCCCGTAATAAAATTTTATTAATTAAAGTTCAATAGATCGATTGTCCCTAATAAGCTGATTGAATACTGGACTGGTAAAATATTTGAATGATCAACATACTCACTCGTCCATAGATTTAAGACTTTGTATCAATTTATAACCGTTACGCGCAGTGACATCTGCCACGATAAAATAGAAATATATCAACATTATAAATCATTGTGAAACTGATGAATAAATCAAACGCAAACGTACCGTGCAAATCTACCATCTCTTTTGCAATTTATATTTTCACCAAAAATAAACGACCATCTCTAAACTAACAGACGCTACGTACGTGTTTCGTCTTTGATTCTTGCGACAACGGAAATAATCTATAGCGGCCTTGTAGTGGTTTCTATAACACACATAATTTTATCATTATTTAACTTTTATTATAAAATTACTGCTTACAGACAGAAAATAAATGAACAGCTATGTTAGACAAACATTATACTTCGTTTTAAACTATTAAGTTATCAAAGCTAAAATGGTTTGAATAGCTAACAAGTGGTTACTTTATCACTTTTGTGTTCTTACCTTTATCCTTTGTACGTAATATAATTTCTGATTTTTTTTCCTAAAATATTCTCAATCAATAATCTCATACACCTACACCGGAGTAAACTTATAAGGACATTTATAAGCGAAGTTATTTCTTATTTGTTTTAAAGAAACTTGACTGGATTCAATAAAACACATGAATTTTTTCAAGAATATGAACTCTTAAGGACGATATCCTTATCCAAAAAATATGACATATTGTCGTTTTTGAGATTTCAGTTGGTGATATTACGGTTAAATCTAATATTGTAAAACCTTGCACTTTTGTAACATTAATAAGCATTTCCAGAATAGATCCTCCCGTTTTCGAAATATCATACCTAGTGCCATTTCAAGGCTTTTAACATCAATGACAACAGTATTCTTTATCTTTTTTGTATTCTCTGGAATATTCTTATATGATAACTATTAAATTTAACCCGTATTTGGGAATTTTTATACCTAATTATGAGTTAATATTGTGTCAAGATTTCTCGCCAACATCGAGTCATCGACTCTTTGACTTGCAATGTGGGCACAGATAATCACTTATACAACGTTTAGATAATACATTACTCGTAATATTTGAGCGATTGTGAAGTTAAAATACTGACCTTTTGTTTAGATAGCTTCAACAATACAATTTATCTACAGATAGGAGTTATTACATCATCAAACAACAGATGACTGATATCGCATCACTATTCCATCCTGCTAATGACTTACGTAACTTTAGCGTAATTATAATTTATTATCAGTTTTTATGCTTCACGATCAATTATTGCAATACACGTTTTACATGTTATGATGATAACACGAGAGGATGCTTAGTTAAAAAAAAGCCATTTTCTAGATATTATGGTTGTTTTATCATTTCTAAGATTTGTTTCTTAAAGTTAAAGTTTCTTGTGCAATGGTATACCCAAAACAGATATCCTCTTCCAGAGATCTTCCTTCAGTAGTCAATTTAATCTTGCACATCAAATCAAAATAATTATAGGCAAATCCTATATTTTCCCCCATGAGCATTACTGATCCCATATGCCCCAGATATGGGACTGATATTTTTTAGCATCTCTTTGTTGCAGTCAGCTCTCTCCGGTCTCTGAACTACTAACTAAATCTGTCCACGGTGTACGAATAACAGTGCTAAAAACAATTAAATGTTTCGTTTATTAAAATGTTTACAAAAAAAAACCTAGGCTTCAAGAAGCGTGCTAAAATTATTGCCAAGTTAAAAAAATACTCAACCTAAAAATGAGAACATACGTAGGTACTTATCCTAAAGGAATCTAACATACCTATTTATTAAATTTATGACTCCAAAGGTTTCGCTTCTAAAAAATTAAATTCGTTGAACTTTTTCGCCTAGACTTCTTGCTTCAGTATTTAGGATAGAACATTCTGAACTGCACATACATGTTGGTAACTTAAAGGTTCTTACCCTTAAGTCAGATAGCACTCTATACATCGTCTCGCGTCATGACTTCAGGCTGCCATCTACCTGCTAGTTAAGCATACTTATCATGTATCAAGCCGTCAAGACACTGGTTATGGTTCAAACGAACGGCATATAAAAACCACACGGCAAGCTTTGTATTATTTATTCAGTTCTATGTACATTGTACAACAACCTTTTGTTGCGAGACTATCTGATTCCCTTGTACTAAAAACCTTTCACGAGGAGTGTCTGTCTGCGACTGGGTATGTATTAATATTGTAATTTGTTCCTTCACACACACATAGGCTGGAGTTGACCTCTTCTCTGTTGTACGACGCAAGGTTCAAGATCCTTTCACAGCGACTTTGCTTATTAAATTATTGTCGTCTGCATTGTGGGCCACTCCCACATAAGAAATTATGAATCCGTCCAATCTTTTTCTGTCCTTCCTACCCCGCTGTACTTTATTAGTTTCTCACTAGTTTTTCTGCTATTGTAGAAAGGTAATTGTTTTTCACATACATACGAGTAAATAAAGTTCTCAGGTCAAAGGGACAGATTTGTAGTTGATAAAAATAAAGTAGTTACAATACATCGCCTAAAACATTTCTCAGACTACCTAATTTCAATATGCTTTCAATAAAAGCATGTTTTAAACCCGAGTGCGGCAAGCTGTACCTACAAAATCGTTAGGCTTCCAACCTTTAATAGTATTTTAAAAAAAATATTTCTCAACACAAAATATCTCATCAATCGTCCCTGTGATTAAAATAACCAAGATAAAGTATTGAGTATTGTTTAAATGTTTTATAAACAATGTAAACCGTTCTGTGTTGGAAGTATTTAATTGATTTATCACGCCGGTATGTGCTGTCATTATGGGTCGTCATCTCGCAAAGTTGTCGCATTGCTGATGTAAAACGTTGTAAAGCCGAGGTTCTCTTCATACGTAACAACGCAATATGGAATGATTACAGCTTTCTAAACAGAACACGGCGACTAGATCTTACCGCTCGTTGTTCTTATAAAGCATACGTCGACTTGTCCACGCATTCCTTGCCATGATTCGCAATAATAATTATTATAACACACACGATTCTTTATTATAACAGCCTCTTGCGTTACTATTCTATTCTATGAATGACTAATTGTGCTATCGCGGATCAAAAAGAGACTCAAAACGTCCGAAATGAGGACATCGACTGTATTCGGCAAACTTTCAATGCAGCTTGCTAGAAGTACAATTGCGCAAAAACCAGGAAGGATTGGTACAATAACGTATACATTTAACAGCATTTCTAAGAAAGGACAGTATCAAACTCCTATAACTCAGAAACGAGGAATATGTCTTCGCATAAGTCCTAAAAGATAGACAGCTAGGAACCAATAACATAAGAGAATAAAGCTAGCCAAAAAGGTCTACAAAGTAAAAAAATGGTTTAGACAATGATGAGCGTCGAAATCAGTTGCTTTAATATTATGCCTTGGCAAAAAAGTGCATTTCAACATTGTAAATCATTCTCTGCTACGAAAGTGTCTTAGAACTAACTATGAAATATTACCTACTGTCGTGCAAACCTTAACGAACTATTATGTCACTGTATTTACGATCTGACAAATCTCATTTGGAACACATATTTCATCTCTACGTTGTTTAAAACACTATCAAAGTATATTCACACATGTTTTTCGTGTGAAATTATTAACAAAACATTATCGGAAATAATTTCTTTTATTTGTACAAGTGATTCTTTTCACAAACAAATTGACGCATTACGTGTGTCTTTCATTGATTCGATACGTCAAATGTTTTACATAATAAAACACTATCAATAACAATGGTCGTTGATATGCAGACTTATTATGTACATTAAAACTGTATATAAATTGATGGTGATATACCAAAAATCAATTAAGTTAGATTGTAGTTTCCCACAGGATACTCATTATATCCAAGAATCACGAGCTCATCCCGTTTTCCCGGAAGACAGCAATCGTAATATTCAATAACGTCATTATGTATTCATGGAAGATTCACTTTTTTGACCCGGCCGGCACCGTAATCATAGATAATGACGCTTGGATCGTTACAATTTCAAACGATTCTTCCCATCGATAATATTATGCTAATCTTCTTAAAGAAACAACAGCAGTTTCGTGTCTCGACGATGTCCAATAAACCTTTATAGGTTTGTGGTATTTTTAAATTTGCATACAATATCGAACCTCAAGAATAATAATTATTGCAACCAGTAACTTTAAATTTAATAGTATATTATTGTCTGGACTCTGGAATACGGGAGTGTTTCCACAACGGCTATTGGAATGCAGTATGCATTACAAGATGGATATTATGCATCAGTCATTCAAGCACGTATAAAATATGTTCCGTTCCCTTTAATGTCATAACTTTTTCCTTTCCCCTCTACTAAGTAAGCATCCTTTACGAATACGAGTGTCTCGTAGTATGTGGGTTCAAAGCTTAATAATTGGCCTACGTAATACCTCTTTTATGGCGATCGTAAGGCTGGACCACTCGTCTCCTCGTGCAATGCTGCGGTCTCTTTCCAACCACGACACAGAGAAACACTATGGGTGATATTAATTGAGTTCGATGACTCTTTCGTTGCATTGACATTGCTATATTCAAGTGAATTTCTGTTACAAACGCTGATAGTTTTTGTGCTTTATTTTACTACAGTCTTTGTAATAATATCTTCTATTGGCTGACATTAGTTACTTATAAAATCATACAAAATATTGATATTAGTTACTAATGCCACAGTTTTTAGGGAAAATACGTTGTAAGTTACTTTGATTGTAAGTAATGACTTACAACGTTTGCTTTATAGCAAAATACAAAACGTCATCAGTGACAGGAGACTGAAAGGCTCTTTACACCTTTTCAGCCTCGCCCACTTATGTATTTTTCTATTTATATGCATTTTTCTGTACTATAAAATATCACCCTTTTGAGATTTTTGTGACTTTCAAGATGTTTACATAATATACCTATTTATTTTTAATTACATCTGCTGACAGGAGACTGAGAGGGCCATTTACACCTTTTCAGCCTCGCCTACGTATTTCATTTGTCTATTTCGTTGTGTACTTTTGAAGATTGTTTCATGTGCGATTCTTGTTTGTTTTCCTATTATTTTGTATCATTTTTGTTTGAATTCATTAATGTAATATTTTTGTATGATTTTGACGACTCCAAGTGCCTGAAAAGGCCTAGGGATGAGAATGATAAATAAAATAAAAATAAAAAGTATGCTAAAAACATTCCGTCATGTCCCACATTAAGTATATAAAGCTTGAAAGTTTAGCAGACTTTTTATTATGTTCGTGGAAATAATATACGGCTAAGACAGTTAGTTGTTGTTAATATTCTTATTGGTTCCTACAAAATACATTGTTAATCTTCTGAGTTACAACTTAGTTGCATGATCGCAAGCCGTATGGTAATTTAAACACCGATTGTATTTTACAACTCGTTTGCGAATTCAATAAATGTTTTGGCTTTATCGATTGAAGATGTAAAATTTATTACGCAATGCCCGTGTAGATCTTATCAGATCTTAGTTACTAATAAAGGTTTCAATAAACTCAACTTACATACATTTTATACAATTGTACTACATGCGTCGAGTTCATGCTACTATTATTTTCTACATCATTAAGCTCTCTCCATCGATGTGTAACTGATGTGTTAAACTTTCTTAGGGTTACAAATAAATATAAGAGATATACCTATATTCTTACTTTTATAGGAAATAATATTGTTCTTTAATCACGAGATGTGTTAGTTCAAGATATGTATCATGTGATATTTTGATTGCTTTCAACTATCATCGCAGAATTTTTTTTTGCATTTCATATGATTTTAAATCTTTTTTTGCATTTGGCATGCTGTTATTGAGAGGCAATCATATATACTTAGTTCTTAAAAGGTACACTTCGATCCATTAAAATCAATAGTGAGAAATAAAAATAATGCTGTGAATAAGTTTGTTAACTCAGTTCGTCAGAAGTATGAGTGTTAACATCGCATTCTATCGATGTATGAGAGTATGGTGATGGTTAATTTTCTGTATTAGTTGTAAGTTTAGATTAATGGATGGTTCTCGTGGTAAAGAGTTTGTGTGTGAATTACTTATGGTTGTGTCTGCCATTGTTTCCATTCCCTCGTGGTGTTTCGGGTAAAATTCTTGTACAGTGTGAAGTAGAATAATTTACTATTAGGAATCAAATTCTTATTTATGGATGCACAGAAAATACTCTCCTATTGTTGTCTGTAATAATGTCTCATATTGCAAAACAAGTTTGATGAAGTCAATTATTTTCATTACCATTTTTTTCTTTACAACAGTATTAAAGTCATCGCGATTAATTGATACAGCTGCATTTAAAAAAAGTATAATATTGTGTTAGCTAAGTGTACCATGACGTTCGTTGGAAGAGTGTTATGACAAGAATTTGAGTAGAGATGAAGATCAAACATTATCCGGGAAAGGTCATCGCTGATGATCCCTGGATGTCCATAGGCGATAGGACAATGGAGATGGTTTATGCCGCTAACTGGGTAGATACCCACAGACATCTGGCTGGGAATGCTCCACCCGATACATGGGAGAACAACGAAGATGTATTTTATAGTAACAAACCATCGCGAAACAACTCAATAGCTAGAAGCAAGTCATGCCGCGATGTCTCGAGACCACAGTTGAGAGAGTTCAAGAGGAGTCAGCCAGAATTCCTTGTGGAGGAAGATGTTAGATTAAGTAATGAATATGATAACATGAAAATATCACAATTAGCCAAATATCAACATCACATAGAAGAACAAACTAGAGTTAGTAACGAGGTCATGTCAAATCAAAGAAAGTTGCAACCAAGTTTTAGTTTTAAAGGACTCGACGGCTACAAACCTTCGACACTCCGTAGAATAAAACGAAAGCAGTTCAAAGAATGGGATGCAGACGGTGCCTATGAGGGAGTACCACAACAAGAGCCGCCGATGGTTCCTCAACGCAGAGAGTCCACCAAATATTTACAAAGACAACGTAAACACGATCTCCTAAGTGTAATACCCAATCCTCCCGATAATATTGGCGATAAGTTTTTAAGAGACAAGCAGACAGACCCGACCACAGAAAGTTACTACGACTACTATTCAAGGATTAGCCAGCAAGAGGATTCTAAGCAAGTTCAGAAAGAGCTCGAGCGTAACGGCTATTCGGACAAAAGCAAAAAGAGCATATCAAATGGCTATGAAACAGATAAAAGTAGGAAAAGTATTCAAAATGGAACGTATGCGGGGAAACAGTATCCTATTCCAGCGCCCCGCACTACAATACTAGACAGAAGTGCAACAGACCGCAGTGGAGGAGGACATTCTTTTTCATCGTCATCAGGCAACTCCAGCGGCTATTCCTCTCCCCCACTACCGCCGCCTCGCAACACTAACAGGGACGAGGTCAACGAGCGTCAAACCGCGTACTCTCCTACGGACAATGACGTAGACTATCGAAAGTCGATCGTTAGCTATGCGGCTATGAAAACTAATGGTCACATAAACGGATATCACAACCAGCCTGTGCGTTACGAGGAACAGTACGAAGATATTGACATCTCGTGTAATGGGAAACCACCTTCTATCACCGCACCAGAGCGCTCTGCAGAAGTGTATCATCAACGTGCGACTGACGGCACCAATAATGAACTATTTCCGCGTGGGAAACATTGTTTAGATAACAGATTGTTCGTGTCTGAGAAAAAGGTGAATGGAAACATTGTCGGCAAACCCGCTAACCGTTCCAAGTCACTGAGAATAAAGAGCGACAGTAGGCCTCTAGCACTCGTCGGAAATGGCGATCACCAACCACTTTACGAAGACATAACGACTCCGATGGCTCAAGAGGTTACTGTGACACAACCAAAGAGGACTATATCGCCAATCGAACAGGTCAATTTGATGCACTCGCGGTACAATGGCGTGGATAATCGTGAATATTCTAACGGTGACTCGCGCGCTTATGAAGAGTTTCACACTCCGTATCGCTCGAATGGGTTCAGTGTCAAACCTAGCGGAGGTTCCTCCCTGAAGAACGCTCTGAAGCAGAAGTTCAACACTGTGCGCGTGAAGAGTTTTGCCGATAGCAGACCAAAGAATAGTTTGTTTGGAAAGTTCGCGATAGATTTAGAGACGTCGTCTACTAACAAACCTTTTAAAGTGAACGGTTTTAGTGATGTGAAAAAAGATGCAAATAAAAAGAGTACTTCAAGTGGGGGAGATTCCGATTCGGATTTCTCCATTCCACGTCCAAAGTTAATAGTGCCAGTGCATACTTATGGAATAAGGAAAAGAAGGACCGGGAACTTGGTCCTGACTCCCCCGGACCTCCCCCCGCCTCCCGCACACCCCCCACCAAGGGTACCACCTATGCAGCCACACCACAACGGCTATGAAACGAATAAGAATGGTAAGAAACGTTATTTACAATTTCATTGAACGTAATTCCATCGATTGAATTGTCATTTAAATATTGCCGGATACATTTTTGGAGGCCGCTGAGGGTGATTGATCTTATTATTGCAGTCAATTTAAGTGCCGAAGTTGTTTTCACGCGACTCTGGCTCTGTATTGTTTAATATTTCGATTGGAGATATCCTTGCAAGTTGGTTGCTTAACATTCATTACGTCATGAATATTATTTCGTAAGAGTTTGATAGATGTAATTATTATAGTATTACATGCAAACTTTTTACGTCTAATATATTTTAAAGCGTTTTGTTTGTCAGCGGTGTTTTACTTCTTTAATTAAGCGAATAGAAAGTTCAAATGATGTTACAAGTAAAGAGTTCTAATATAACAATTAATAGAGCAGGTAGCAGTAAAAATAGTTTTGAGACCGTTTCATTTTATAGCCAACAGCGACATTGTTTCATATATTTTTTCTCTCTCATCTTTTATTACCGAACTAACAAGTTCATTTTAAAAAATATTTACACGATTAAAAGCCAGCTGCTTTTTAAAAGTGGATGTCAGGAGATTGATTTCTTGTAGAGTAGGTAAGTATATTTTTCTAGACTTTGTCTGTTCAAGGTTAGCGTCTTTAATCGAAATGACATGATCGGTTGACTGTTTAATTGTATCAGGTAATAACTACTGTTGACTGTTTTAATACCAATGGGTTGATTTTCTGTATATCTTGAATCGTAGTAAAATATACCTTTATGGGTCCACATATCGTTAGCATATTTTAGGTTGAATCAAGTATTGTATCCCAGATAAAATTAACTTCTTAAAATTGTCTTCTATTTCTTATTTGACTTAATTCAGGAATTAATATAGTCTGGAATTTCAGATATCCATTTTACCCTCGCATAAAACGACCTTCGTGTTTCTGATCTGAGGTTCTTCCCATGACGCTTCTGAGAATTTTGTTTCAGAATCTTTCAGCGCATATTTGGTCTTAACATTGTAATTATTAGCAAACTTTGTCTTAAAATTTTATCGTATTATTTCTATTTTGTTCAAAATTTATAAAATATTTCATGAAAAAAAAAATCATGGTCATTGGCTTCATCACCACCACCGTTTCTTGGCTGAAATCAGCACACCGTTCATAGAAAAGCCCTGTTTAATCTGTGAACTATAAATGATTGTGCAATGCTAAGGATGCGTTTTGCCTCGATGTTTTCCTATGAATAGCAAGATGCACCAGTCTCTTTATGAAAAGTGCAAGACTATTTCCAAGCTATTATGATTGCCAAGGCCACCACCTTCTATTTAGTATGGAAATGTATTAAATACAGGCTAATATGGTGATATAGGATCCGCCTACGTTGGTTCAGCGTTTGGTCGGCAACTCCACACAATACGCCGCCTTCAAGGTAAACTGCCTTAACGAGAGTGTTGCTTTTTATTAATTATTTTATAAAAATAGTCGGATGCAGACAATGAGCCAGCGAGCGGTTGGTTAGTCATTCTTGATTTATATTGTCTGCCCGACCTATGAGAACTTTTGTAACGCAATGCCTACACACCGCTGGGATTATTGTAATCTTGAAATGTTTTTATGAAGATCTTAAGGTTATGCTTCTATGTGCATCTATCTGGTTGTTATGCCGAGTACTTATTTAAAGATCAAGTCTGGCTTATTTCAGTCATACAAGACATTGAAATCGCGAAGTGCAGTTCTGGAATCTGCATTTGAGATTTTTTCTCTGCATTTATTTGAGTTGATGTTTCTGATGATGAGTTAAAAACTTGTTTATTTGTCATAACTACCGTCATACCGCGAAAATTAATGTATGTTACGTAGGTACCCAATCTCAAAAAGTCTTTTTACTCTTTAGAAATGACTGTACATTCGCCCTTTAAGCTTCTCCTTTGAGCACTCTGTCGGCCCTTGTGTTTTTAATAATTGAACGTTTTGTTAATTTGTCTCCAAATATACGATAGAAGTAATGGGACGTATTGGTTCAAACAATTAATTAATACCATCAGCTTTATATTATGACGCCAGTGGGAAGTATATTTATTTTTTTCTTTTCATTTAATAAATTTTGTAATAAAACCTCTACTCGAGAACCTTTTTTATAGTTTTTTACTCTTAATAAAATAATTGATTGAGTTGATATATTTTATTATCAATAATAATAATTAGTTCTGAGATTAATTATAATTATGAACAATTTGTAATGGTACTAGAATGAACAACATTTTACACACACACGGCTAAATTTATAAGCTGATCACACGCAAACCATTCTAATTTCTTCACTGCCGCACATATGCCTCGCATGCTCTTGATGCAACTCGCTTCTGCTACCTAGGTGCTCTTTCCTTTTAAAAATCATCATCAGCCCTCCTCAGTTCAGTATTGGACATAGGCCTCCCTTCTCGACTTCCATTGCTCCCTGTCGGCAGCCACCCTGTGCCACTGGTGTCCGGTCACCTTTCTTATGTCGTCGGACCATCGCATTTGTGGCCTCCCTGTGTTTCTGCTACCGGTTCTCGGTTTCCACTCCAGGGTTCTTTTGGTCCACCGGTCGTCTGTTGTTCTGACCACGTGTCCAGCACAGCTCCATTTCAGCGATGCAACCGTTTGGACCACATCTGTCACCTTTCTTCTGTCTCTAATCCACTCGTTCCGTTTTCTGTCCCGCAATCTGATACCAAGCATCCTTCTCTCCATTGCTCTTTGGGTTATGCGGAGCTTTTGCATGGTTCTTTTTGCAAATCCAATGCAAAAAATTAATTCACAAATAATGATGTGTATTGAAATTATTTTGCATTCAACATGATCTGCTGTCGTTGCGCAAGTTCTGCCTCCATAAATACACTACACGCGGTTTATAGTGCTCAAATAAAAAGTGTCTAGAACCATTATAGATGTGTCAGTTTGATATTATTTATTAATGAATTTGTCTATATTATGGCGCTTTAAACAGTGTGTGTTCGATTGCTGTTAAAATTCTAGCGTTTCACATCTTTTTAACCCACTTTTTGACATGTTACTGTTAAAACACATTTCTCAAAATTATTCGCTCTCTTTTTTAAGTATCTTAGACAAAGATGATTGAAAACAGGATGTCAAGAATTAGTTAGTTTAAAGTTTAGGGTAATATTAATTTTTATCACTTGTGACGGAATATATTGGTGCCCTCTTGCCTAAGTAGAATGTATGTGCTGTAATACATATTCGATCGATCCAACTAAAAAGTTGGTTCCATACAAATAATTAAGTCTGCCCCCGATTAATCACCTTTCAACTAATTTGCAATGGGCGCGGTCCCTAACAGTTGTCTGTTTTACACCATTCCACATCAATTTTCAATAGTGGACTAAATCTGTGTATATTTTAGTAGTTATGTTTTAGGGAGTAAGAAAAGGCATCTCAATATACCTAATGTTTGTTTTGTGTATATCATTGATCTGTTTTCGAACTAGTCTGGGTCCTGAAATCAGGATAACCAGCTCTTTCTTGGCGGTTTCAGTGGTCATCATTTTTTATTTACCTATTACGGTTGTACTGTTTTTTGCATTATACCCCTTAAACTTTTCAAAACCTAATAAATGTTAAACCTATGGTTTTTTATTTTTGTTGTATAGAAATGATCAGTGCTCATTTGAAAACAAAAACTCTTTTGGCATCTTTCGCACTTAAGAAAGCTTGTGTCGTAAGCGAGGAAATATTCAGCCTTTTTTTATATTTTGAACCCATGACTCTCAGTATATAAATAAGAAATTCGGGTACGGAACCACTAGGCTACCAATCACTTCTCGTCAAATAACTTCAAATTGAAAAATACCTTACATAACTTGATACTTAATTATCTCGGTAACGTAAATTTTGAAATTTCATTTCGGGGTCGGGATCCTGACTTAGACTATAGGTATTCTGACACGTTTGTATTAGAAAGTGATTTATTAATATTTATTGTTCCACCGGTATTTTCTCAAATTCTCTTTGAAAATTTTGACAATATAGGTTTGGTTGCCTTTCACAGGCCATCATAGAGGAACATGTTCAAATGATACACCGCACAAAAGCCCGTCTATAGAAATGCTGTTGAAGCGTTAGAAACGAATGATGGTTATTATTGAGAGTGTCAACATGAATGGGTAAAAGTTGACCCTATGATTTATTACTTCGTGGATGAGCTCCATATAGAAATACCGAAATAATAACTGAGTTAAACCAGTGGATTATCTGAACCAGAACAGAGCTCAACAACCGGTCTTGATCCGCGGACGCAGTACTGCTGCCTATAACTGCCAATCTACTCAAATAATAATTTACGGCGGACGTACGTTTGTGCATTCTATAAATATGAAAAAAATCTTTAAATCATTTTTCAATTTCCACCACTAAGGTCATATGGCAGTCTTCTAATGTTTTTTTAAAGGCTGAATCAATAAGGATAAATAAATATCTTTCTCCATTTAGGTGGCAAATCTTTCGCATTTGCAAAATTTTAATCATGAAATTCGTTTGTTTATATTATTTTGAAATACAAAAAGTTTTCTTACATTGTCTAATTTCCCGCCCAACTTTCTTTTTTTCTGCCATAAGAGCCTGCTCCTAAAAAAAGCAAAAAAGACAAAAAAAGAATTAGCGAAATTCGTTCAGCCTTTCCCGCTTGATGCGATGCCTACGCAAAATAGGGCTCCATTTTTATTTATGAGATTGAAACAGAGGCGTTCAGTTGTTGGTTTGTTTAAATATTTTAAAGAAGTATTTTAGTGTCTGGTAGGACAGCTAGTAGAGATAGTTTGACAACAAGTTCTCAAACAACACAGTTAATATTAGAAACGCATAAAACGTGTATTTTATTTGCTTACATTTCGGTATAACGTTATTCTGTATGATGGCCTGCATAGCATTTTTAAAACAATTAACCACTGTCTTCTTTCTCTTAAATCGTGTTTATTTGATCGCATTGAACCGCTATCTCGATCGATAAATCTTGACCACCGTATATTATACCGATCATCAAATCATTATGTATAAAAAAAATAATAAATGCATACAACTGTCTTGTTTAATTATTACAAATATTTTACCAATTTTAACTGTATCAGAATTTTATAGAAAAAATTTACTACATTTCAAACCCTCGAGCTTTCTCCAATGCTCAACGCAGTTTTTTAAATGTACTGGTACTACGTAGGTATTCGGAACAAACATTTTCAAAATATTATGACACATTTTTGTTGATGACGTACAGAGGCGAAGAGACTTAGAAGAGCCAAATTTATTTGAACGGTTTCTGCGCCTCTCGTCTGTCTCTTTCCATCTAATTACTTCGAATGGTAGTTCGAAATGAGATAGTACTTAATAAAACAATTATAGGTATAAGAGTTAGTATCAAAATACTTTTCAAAAAGTTCTTAAAATATACGAAAAAGTGTGGTAATAGGTTTTAACGAACGCAGACGCAACGCAAGCAAGGGTGACGGCCAGTTAATTCTGTTTTACTACCCCATTTTATGAGAACATGCCTCTTCTAGTAGGTTCGATGGCTTAAAACCCGATTTTAACTTTCTCTATATATTTTTCACAATGAAGTTTACTATCTGCATTCTCATAAGAGTTTTCAGTATGTAAATAGACAAACGAAAATATTGTTTTTCCCCCAAAATGCTTTACAATATTCTATTATCAAAGACGGGAAATTTAATGTAGGCTTGAAATTTCCACTGAATGTTACTTGAGTTGCAATGAAGAGAACTATAACGGTTTGATCACATACAAACCTAGTTCGCGACTGGGTTGCAATATAATTAACGCTATGCGTAGTCCAATTTACATCCAGAGGTATAAACGTCGTAAGAAAAACCTGTAAAATAATTACAGCAATTTTCATTAAACATAAAAAAAACCTCCGAAGATATCGAATATACAGAAAGGGGTAATGGATGAAATAAAATCTCACATATTTTCACTCAATACTTTTGCCCCATCTTTCTTAGTTCATTTATAAGTAAAGTGAAGTTTATCTTTTATAGTTTTGAAATGGTTGGTAGATTAGCGGTTACGACGCCGGCTTTCGCTGTTTCGTCGTGGGGTCGATCCCAGGTGCCGACCATCTTCCTCTTACACGACACAAGTAGCTTATTGTGAAAGAGTCAAGGAGTGTATTTGTGTTCACTTTGAGTGAGCACAGATTCATTTCTTGGAAAAAAAAAACTAAGTCTGCTTTGTTTCCCATTTATTATGTGGTCTTTCAATTATTCTTCCATAATTTTAGAGGTCTTTTTATTTGGAAACAACTGTCTTTGTCGTCACTTACGTTTTTGGGACTGTGATTAAAATAAATAGATAAACATTTTTCTATAAACAGGTGTCAGTTTACTCGGCGGAACTTGACCTCGATAACTGGCGTAGTAGAACTCTACATTTCTTCCGAAAAAATCTCACCCAGGTAGGAATTAAGCCCTGACCTCTTGATCAGAAAATAGAGGCAATACCATTATGCTTCCGAGGTCAGTGATTACTCAAGAAACGCGCTCGTTCTGTAAAATCTTTATCTCTGTAGTTCTTTAGAACTCATTAATCTTATTGATAATATCTTATTCATCTTCGCACATCCTTCTACAGCAATAGTTGTTTGAATAAAAAAAAAAATTAAAGCTATATAAAAAAAAAGAATGAAGAGATTTTGACGGCAAAAGATACTAACTGGTAAACCGATAAGTTAGAGATATAGGCTAGCTGTAAGAGAATAATTCTGCGTTATGTGATGTTAGAAATTGTAATTGTGCATAAAATGAATATAAAGTGTTGTAATAATTATTATAATACAAAAAATACACGCTACGAAAGATTTCAATGAGAAACAAACAGCGAGGACCCTACATGTCCATCGTACTGAGAACAGAACTAACAACTACGTTTCCCACACTCGATACGTTGTGTATTATTCAATTAGTTCTATTAATTAACAAATAACTAAGTACACTGGACTAGAACGTCATATTATTGCGAATCATTGTGGATATGATTGAAGCTGCTGGACAGTGTGTAATCTACATAATAATTATTCAGAAATGTTTGTCTGCTTTTTATCGTATATGGCAGCATCACGCTCAAAATACAAATGCTACGTCAGATATTAATATGCCCAGAGCCGTACAAAATGCTGGAGAAGGTTCTTAAATACAATTTGCTGCATTAACTTTAATATATTTAGAGCTATTTAAAAAAACTCTATTTTTTTAGGATCTTCATACTAATTTCTCAAAAAGACAGTAAGCAATCTTTTGGAAACAAAATTACTCATGTAAACGTTGAATGGAATCTTGGTATTACGGTATGAAAATGTAATAAAATAATTGTAGATTGATTTGTTATACATATAAATGTTATTCAAATCTAATTATTCTCAATAAATAAAGATTTAATGAAAAAATTTGCAAAATGATTCCTCCATTTTGAAGTTTGACAGCGGCTTTTATACTTATAGCACAAATCACCCTCTATGGGTGGAATGCCTAATTAATTATCACACATTAGAGGGTGTAGGGAATGTTGCTAAGATTCAAACCACAGAGCTCTCTCTATGAAAACTTGCAAATTATGTCGGTAGGTTCGTATAATATTATGAGGTCGGCAAAACAAAAATTGTAAAAGTGTCATTCTTCTTTTTCTGTGCTTATGTCAGTTATAGAGGTCTGTTAAGCAATGGGAAGCTAGACTAGAACCTGTTTAATTACCTACCGATCAAGCCTGACAATCGGAATCAAAAACGTAAAGCATGACGGGTATAAGCTAGTAATAAATAATGAAGTTTTCCCATACAAAATCCTCTGTAGTTCCGAGTATGCCTATCTCCGATCACAGGTGAGATACTAGTCCGTAACAACTAGTGTTTTTATTAGGACTATGAAGCGTATCGCCGTTTAAGTGAAAAAAAATCTTTATCTATAAAAGTTAATTTTCGCTGGTGTGTGTTTTATGCCCTGCTAAAATCATCAATTTACGTACCTCCTTTGATTTATTAAAACCTGATGAATCGGAAAACTTCTTATCACTTGTAGCATACTTCTTTCCCAGTAACTCGCAGCAAAAAAAAATACGATCCTCTATGTGACACATTTGACTTGGCAGAGAGACTTTGTTTGAAAAAACTTTTTCTATTCTCGTCGCAATTTTTCTACATTTTCTCTACCTATAGGTTGCGCGGGTGTAACACCGAAATGGCAAAAATCAAACGGCATAATATACCATTTACATAATTCAATTTCTGACCATTTATTATGTAAGTTAAATGCGTTGGTTTTTATAAATCTATAGTTCATTTTTTTTAAAGATACAGTACTAGAAAATTCGGCATACTCCCATTTCATTCTTTACATACATAAGAAAGAGACAAAATACTTCTATAAGATTTATGACTTCGCCGAGAGGCGGTACAGAACCTATTGTTACGCAGGTAGTTGTTTTTATGGGTTGCTATACACACTGCACGAGTTTTATGAAATGCAGTCAGTTTATCGTATTTACTTCTCATTTTTATCGAAACTGATTTATGTTGCTATCACCGTGCACGAGTTTTATGAAATGCAGTCAGTTTATCGTATTTACTTCTCATTTTTATCGAAACTAATTTATGTTGCTATCACACTGAACGAGTTTTATGAAGTGTAATCAGTTTATCGTATTTACTTCTCATTTTTATCGAAACTGATTTATGCTGCTATCACATATATCCTGCTGACAAGTCATTTAAACCTGTTGACAAGTCATTTAAATGACTTAACGGGTTCCGCTCATTTTGTTGCACTGTTTCTGTGTAAAATATTGTATAAATAAGTTTCTTATTGTATCTTTCTGTTTGCTTGTGTATATTTATTTATTTAATAAAAGTTTAAGTGCAAAAAAACCCTGCACGAGTTTTATGAAGTGTAGTCAGTTTATCGTATTTACTTCTTATTTTTATCGAAACTGATTTATGTTGCATTTTTTATCCTGGTGTAGGTATATTTTTTATCATTTTTTTTCTTCAACAGACTATATTATTAAAAATACATTCATTTGTTATATATAAAATAATGTTTATGTATTTCATAAAGTACAAATTGTTAGATAATATTGTACACAGATTAAAAAATGCGCTATGAAGACATAAAAAGTTCAATAGGTGTAGGGTAACTATAGACAGATCAAAATGAAAAGATAAAGAGATACAAAAGTATTAAAAGATGGGTATAACATAATTATACACAGATTAAAAATGCGATATGCAGACATACTCGTACATAAATGCAATAGGTGTAGGATCATTATAAACAGATCAAAATAAAAGGCATAACTACAGATAAAAAAGCATTAGGTATAAAATAATTATACACTTTAATTAATTGATTAAAAAACGCGGTATGCAAATATGAAAAAATGCAATAGCAGAATTTAAATAATCTTTTCTCTGACTTATCGAGATGTTAGCGAAGCCAACCGCACTTCTCGAGTTCAAAATATTTATGAGTGTGCTACCTGGTTAAGGGTGGCTACTGTCACCGCCTCTCAATAAAACAATAAATCTTATAGAAGTGTTGTGTCTCTTTCTTATGTATGAACAGAATGAAATGGGAATATGCCGAGATTTTTCCAGCACTGTACCTTTAAAAAAAATGAACTATAGAACTATCTGGATGGAGTCCTCCAATATTTTTATGGCAAAAAATGAAGCCTTTTGACCGATTTGTTGTTGTATGTATATTGAGAAATTTAGATAGTTTTATTCATATTTGCAGAAGACGGGGATATATTTAGTTCAAATTTAATAAAAACGGCAATGAACATCTTTTTGGTACATTTTACGAAAGAACATAACCACTTTTTTGCCAAACAAATCGTTAAACGTTGAAATTGTTGGGCTTCACTTTTGAATTCTAGTCGATGTTCTTGGGTTTTTGTATGGAATTTTGTATTAAATAGTAATGTTTTCTTTCTTGTAAGAAAAACGTTCGAATTTTTAATTTTTATTCAACGTTCTTTGCTCAAATAGCAACGTGTGTGTTTTTAAAACCTTCTTAAAAATCACTCTTATACAGGTGGCGCGGCTGTTACACTATGGACAAACGCCGTTTGATACACACGACAAAATGTTTTTAGTTTTTTCTATTTCAGTGTTTAATTACCGGACGTGATTTTATGAACATCATTTCAAGTATTATGTATGATTTTTTTATCATACACTTGCAATGAAAACATTTGGATAAAGGCATGTTTCGGTTCAATCACATTGGCTGGATCTGTGATATGGTTGACAGTATAAATGACGCTGCATGCATTATGCACGGTGATGACATTGTCAGTGACAGATACCATATTAGTATTGTCTCAAACAATCTGGAAGTAATATGCTGCACACAACACATGAATCATGTTTAAATTTAAGTTCATCCAAAATAAGACTTAAGTCCATTTTTAACAAATTGAGTGTGATATACCAAATTGTTCAGAATTAAAATCTGTGCAGTATCATAATCGATTTTGTCAAAATTTTTATAATTCTGGTTTTGCATGCACTTAAATTTACATTTGACTTACTCTTTGTGTGCAATGGTGATGTTACGTCATGTGTGCAGGTACACAATGGGGCATTGTATTACAGAAATAATATGGTCCAACAATAAATGTAAACCATTTTCATGTTAATAATCTGGACATTGACATTCGACAAGTTCATCCGACAATGTTCTCACATTTGCTTTTGTTTCCGAGTTAATTAGGAATGTTTAATGGTCAAACATTAAGGTTTTTATGGTCGTTCATTACCGCCTCGTGTTGACCAATGTCAAAATATTTTACGGTTAACATTAATGAACTTTTTAGTCTATCAAAAACTGGCATCAATTTCGTGCGAAGAAATCTCGTTAAAATATTTTTATATTTCCGCGTCTTCTTCTGGCTGGCATTATCTTGCGTTTCTTCGAACTATTTAAAAAGGTTAATTTGATAGTCGGTTTAAATAATAATCTATTGATATAAAAGAAAGTCGGCTTTGTGCGAACACTTGTAACTCGAGATCGGCTGAACAGATTTTAAATGAAATTACAAATTCGTAATCAATATTCATAGTAAGGACAACGTCTATCAGGAAAGGTGGTAGATGTATAATAATTTTAAAACTTTAAAGTATGTATACGAAAATTTCATTTAGTTTGTCATTTTAGACATTTGCTTCGGAATTTTTCTGCAAGAATTGATACTTAGTGTGTAGATTTTGGTGAATTTGTATGTTTATAGTCTATAAATCAGACTTTTCATACATTCTCGGCTAACACAAGCTGAGACCAATGTCTGCTTGGTGACAATTAGGGAATCCAATCCCGCATCAAATTCGCGATCCCGCAAGCCTGCGGGATTGGTGATCTCAATCCCGCGGATCCGCGGGATTTGCGGGATCAGCGGGATTGACATTTCTTTGTTTGAAGTAGGTTATTATTATAAAGAAAACAATGAAATAAAAATTAGTATACATTGTTTTAATTATTAGAAGTGTTAGCAATTGAAAATAATGATATTTTAGAGGTAGGTATAAAAAATCCGCTTCTTTTAAGGAACGATATAATACAACATTTGAACGTTAAGCTTTTAGCATTGTGATTTGTATTGGCAAATGAACACATTTATTGATTTAAGAGACACAAAAACTAGTTATTTATTTTTCTGATAATACTTCCGAAGAAATCAAAGTGTCTAAACGTTGTAGACGGAATTGATTTTACATAATTGTAAGCAGTTTCCAAGTAGAGGTGAGCGTTATAACGAAAGCTGATAAAAATATTCGATAAATAAAAATAACTTATTCTCGTTATTCGTATTAAACGATATCTGTAATTATATCAGAGTTATGACTTTACTGAATGATTTTTTTAGCAAAATTATACCTACCTTACCGCCAACGGACATCAAATTTTCGGAATGATTTTTTTTGTAGTCTTTCCGGATACTAATGAATAAAAATAAGCTTTAAGCCTTTAAAAATAAGGTTATTTAAAATTTGTGAAACTGCTATAAAGTTTATGAATTTAAGCCGTTATTCCCACGTCTACAACATCCAAGTGCTTTCCTCTATTCCCTCCACATCAGATCAAGAGAATTATCTCAAGTGGGTACGGATACAGGCACAACAGGTCTAGACTCAACTATCCATTCGGTACGGAGACTACGTTCTCATTCATTTTCTAGTGTAAGCGAAGGATCATCATTTAACAGATTCGTTAAAGGTATGCCTTTTTCATCGTCGTTGATATCGTTGTCATCAATTTGCTGGTGTTCAGTTTCTTGTTGAACCCGCGCTTCTGACGTCCACCACATTTGTAGATCCTGAATCTTTTTGTAGATATTTTTACGGCAGTCATTGATGTACTTACTTACCCACGATCGCTCCCAGTGTGGAGCATGTGGACGCCACGAAGTTCCACCAAGCCTCTCGCCAGTTGCACAGCTTCATCCCAGATCAGTCCAGCATCTCGTAGGACCGCAGTGAATGCCCGCATCATTGTAAATTTCGGCCTGCCTCGCCTTCTTGTCCCATCCGGATTGTAGTAAAGACTTACATATTCAAGACTCTCGAGGGACATGCGGAGAATATGGCCAAGCCAGCTGAATTCGCGATTCCGGATCGCTGAGATGATTCGCTGTTGTGACATAGTGGTACCATCTAATCCCCAAAATCTGTCGCAGAAATCTATTGAGGCTTCGTCAGATGCCTGGTTTCACAACCATATAAGGGCCATTGATGTACGGCGTTCTTTTATCCGACGAGATAGCGACACTATAAGTTCCTGGCTTATCCTGGTATATTTTGTCGATCAATTTGGTTTCTGCATTAACTAACATTGCATCACGCAGTAACCTTCTTTGACAATTATTATTTACTACGCTCGATATTGAATCCCCTACCGTGGGAGAATCGCTAGCCATAGAGTAATAATTCAATTGACATTGAATTTGTTCCGTTCCGATACAGGATTCACACAACACAAAATATAAATTCAAAACTTACTTAGTTGTAACTTAAAAACTGAAATTATAATTATTTTCCATATGAATTTCAAAGAAAAGTCCCGTTTTTCCAGCGAAAGTTGATAAATCTTTCATTAATGAGGTTGTACAGGATCTAATAAATAATCAGAACTTCATCTGAGCCTATTCTTATTGTTTATTATTTTTTCCTTTTCAGTCCCGCAAACGTGCGGGATCCCGCATGAGAAATCACGCATTTCTGATCCCGCAAAAAAGGTGCGGGATCCGCGGTTTGCGGGATTGGATTCCCTAGTGACAATAGAAATACGAGCTCTCCGCTACGCTCGATCTCATATACAAAATACAATAATCGATCTCCTCTTATGTCCAGGTCTCCTTCGAAGTCTCCCCTCTCTTTGGTGATGAAATGAAGAACAGCATCGTTGATGATCAGCAGCTGTCATTCAACATGTTCGTAGTAGTAGGTAATGGTGCTGAGTTTGATCCATGCACAAGAATGCCAAAGATGATAGATGTGCTGAAAATGTCATACAGTTCATACTCTCTCATGGCGTCTATATGGTTGAGCAGATCTAATGAGAGTAATTAGGAGATGTCACCGTAACTATATCAAGCTAAGTCAGTCGAGAAATAGTGAAAATCGTTTAAGATCACGCGATATCAAATCAATTTGTTTCGGTACGAACGACGTCACTGACAATGCATGCAACTGTAAATATTAATGGCGGGGTACAGTTAACATCATTTGATTGTTTGTTTTTTCATCTTACCTATTATTTAAAAAAATCATCAAACCTTGTAATGTCTCTTGATTGCTTGAAGGTACTTTACTCATTTCTTTCTATATCAAGGTGTTCATCAACGAAGCGAAGTAACATTACAACTTTAAATACCTGTTTAATCATATGCCTTTCCAAAGTCCATACATATATCGACTTCGAGCCCTGGTGGTATAGGCGCAAACTGGATCCGATTTTTTCTGTGTTTTTCACTTGATATTTCTACTCGTAATTTGCATGTCAGAATATATACCTATACAATAAAAAAATAATGTGAGTATCCAGATAGAGCAGGCAATGATTAAACAAAATACTGTAAGATTGTATTAACATCTGTTTACCTATAACACATTCGATTTTTGAAATTAAAGAAATAATGAACTTTTGCCTTTTGCCCCTACCACACGCTCCGTCTTACCTGTGGTCTTGCCTGCGCAAGCCTGGCTTGTCAGGTAAGACGGAGCGTGTGGTTGGTATAAAACAGTACACCGCACGCTCCGTCTTACCTGACAAGCCAGGCTTGCGCAGGCAAGACCACAGGTAAGACGGAGCGTGTGGTAGGGGCATTTCATAAAAGCACATGCCTTACATAGTGAGGACCTCAACTCTTAAAAAGCCTCCCATTGTGAGCTTTATGTTATTTTAATGTTTATATTTCATTCGAGTATAATGCGAAATAGGGACCACATAATATTTTATCATATGACTCCGCTTTTTGGGAGGATTTTTTCCAGTTGATGAACCACTATGGCTGACGAAGAAGATCTAAGAGAAATTTCATCTGAATGATTTTTTTATACCAGTAAAATCTATTATTCTGCTATCTTTTCCGACAGACGTTGTCCTGTAGTTTTTACTATAAATATCGATTTCGATTTTGTAGGTAATTTAGAGAAAAATGCGTTTAAAATATGTTTGAATGTTGAAAAAATTATTTCTGAAAGCTCGAAAAATATTCCATCAAAAATCTGCGTACCAATATAATTTTTTAATGTCAATGGTTGTCAGATAAACAATAATTTTGTTGTTATGAAACCTTTCATAAATGGCGTTGGCGTCGCAGGAAATCTGTTCCATGCTAACTTTAATATTATATTTTATATTATTTCTAATGGATTTTTCAACTTGAAGATCGACTGAACCAATCCTCTTGTGGTTAGACCAATAATACGTACGGAGGCATTGTTGGCTGACATAAGTAATGATAGTCTCGTCATATTTCGTTCCAGATAATGATGATGACGGATAACTTAACGAGAGACAACTATGAAAGATTTCGTGACAACTTCACGTTAGATAATACCGACTACCTATGTATGAGGTTTTTTGTCTCATATTTTTTTTTATCGTTGCAATTATGTTTAGTCACAAATCATCTACCTCGTTGGGAATTCTCGTGCGTAACATGCGCGAGATTATAAATAATCGAGTTAAATTCACAAAAACTGTCACGGTATGTCACACAATATGGGATAAACAGCGAACCGCTATCTATATACCTACTATGTGAACTATAAAATATATGTATATCACGCAACTCTTTAGTACCGAATATGTAACAACTAATGACTAACAATTATTCGTTACTGATGTTCGATTTTTAAAAGAAACAAACCACTATTGGCTTACGACCGTCTTCTACTGTTATTTCGAAGGCTGGCTTATGGTCTGTTTTCCTACGGATAAGCCGCTACTATTCACAGCGCTGAATATGTCAGTTGAGAACATTGTCAATATTGTTTCCGTAGTAACAAAAAACATTGTCATATAATTTTGAAAGAAGCCGTCTTGTGAGACGACGAACCGTTCCCTAGGAACCCTAGGATTTTGTCACAAATTTTTGAATTTTTTTTTAATCAAGGTTATTCTATAAATATACTTAAAAATCTAGAAGTAGGTATGTCCGAAAATCCAGAAACGAATGTCAATGTGTGTTAAGGTAACCGAGTAGACAATATTAAAAGGAAGTATTTAAGAAATATTAAAATATAGATGGGCAACAATGCGTATGATTTTTTTTGCCTTATTAGTTTTAAGTCTAAGCCTAGCTTCATCAATAAAAATATGCTGTTTCTAATTGAAAACTATCTTAGTAAATCTTATAATATAAAAGAAAGTCGGGTTAGTGCGAACATTTATAACTCGAGATCTGCTGAACAGAGTATTATCATCTTTGGTTTATTCGATTCTTATGCGCTCCGGATAACAGGATAATTATTAAAAATTCGAAAAATGGATGGCAAATAATATAAAATATAATATTAAAGTTATATGGAACGGATTTACTGACAACAATGTCATCTGTGAAAAATTCTATAATAACAAAATTATTGTTTACCTGACAACCATTGAGTTTCAAAACATTGGTACGCAGCTCTAAGAAATACTTTTTTAACATTCAAACATAATATTTTAAACGTATTTTTGTATAAATTACAAATTCGCAATCAATATTCATAGTAAGGACTACATGACGTCTATCGGGGAAACTGCTATCTAATAATTTGAAAACTCTAACAACACAATTTTTATTTACTTGACAAACATTAATAGTTTCAAAAATTTTGGTTCGCAGTTTTTTTGATAGAATTTCTTTCGAGATTCAAAAATAATTTTTTGACATTCAAGCATAGGTACGTATTTTTTTAAAAATTACATATTCGAAATCAATAGTCATAGTAAGGGCTACATGACAACGTATGTCGAGAAAGCTAGTATATCTATAACAAAAATTATTTTCACAAAACATGCATACTAAAAGATATCATATTATTAATTTACCTCACATTTATTTGATTGTCGAAATAAACAATAAACTTACCAACAGTTAGATTTAACGATAAATTAAATTATGTAGGTAGGTACCTACTAGATTATAATATGTTAACTTTTTAATGAATTCAATTTTTCGAGTATCGATTTAAATCATAGCTTTAATTAGTCTTAATGACAGAAGGAAATCGTAAAATATATTCTAATCTCTCTCTACGTAACGAGTTTTAATCTCCGTTTGTACGCAATGTATCAGTTTAAACTTAATATTGTATGAATTACATTTCATTCTCCGACGGAAATGGCGTTTCCTCCGCGTTGTCAGAAGCTACAAGAGTATGTGCATAATTCGTTATATTAGATATACAGCTAGTTGCATCATCTCGATTCTTAACAGATATGAAGATAAATGATCAAGTTTTTCATGCTATCTTTATGTATAAATTTATTGTGTCCGTATGTGTATGACTGAACTCCTCAGCTACCTGACTAATATATTTTCTGAAATCTCAGTCTTTTCTTAAGCTACGGCTACACTATGAACAAAGCTGGACCATGCTGGTCAAATAGGGGTTCTGGTCAATCATTGACAAGTAGCAACATATTTTGACAAGTATATTTTTGGTGAAGCGGCCACACGGCCCAGCCTATATTTGGCCACCATTGTCCATAGCATAGCCGTGGCTTTAGGTCTGTAGCCTTGATGACTTGCTGCTACATTCACCTCTTTTCTTGCCTGCTACCCTGGGTAGATACTGGTTCCAGAACCTTCACAATGAGACCTTATTCAATTTTTTTATTTTAAGAGATATGTAATTAAGGTTTTTTTTTTCTATAAATCATAACATGAACGCTTTTGACGTCTGTTTAAATTTATAAAGAATAACTAATAATAATAAATAACTAATATACTTACCTAAAGTAGATAATTTTTTCTAAGTATATATAATATGCATGAGTTAACTTTTTTATTATAATAGATATGTGTAATGACTAATTTAAGGAATATAAGCTTTTAAGGAACGACATCTATATTCAGCTAGTATTATTTGTATGGAGATAAAGCATGCGTACAGTCACTTTGTAATGATTATTTTCCTACAATATTTTTTTTTTTTTTTTTTTTTTTTTTTTTTACCCATCACGCCGTGTCCCGTAAGGGGTAGGCAGAGAGAACGGACCTCCACTCTTTTCTATCCAAGCATACTTCTTTCGCTTCTTCCACCGACATACTATTTCTCATACAGCTTCTTCTATTTCTCATACTTCTTACCTGGCCTTCCTTGAGGACGGAATCGATGTGTTCGATCCACGTCATTCTCGGTCGCCCACGCTTTCTTACACCTTTCCTTTCAGCCTTATGAATTATCTTTGTCATTCTGTTTGCATCCATTCTTTCCACATGCCCAAACCATCTCAACTTATTAACTTTCATCTTTGTCACAACACTTACTTCCATACCACATTCTTTCCTAATATTTTCATTCCTTTCCATATCCCATAAAGTTTTTCCACATATTCTTCGTAGAGATTTCATCTCTACTGCATTTATACTACATTCTTCTTTTTTCGTCCATGTCCACGTTTCACAACCATACATCATCGATGGTAGCAGGATTGCGTTATGCACTAGTTTCTTTGCTTGTAGTGAGACGTTGTTGTTTCTCATTATAGGTCTTAGTGCACCGCCCACCCTGCAACCAGCAACTTTCCTACGTTCGATTTCTTTTTCACACTTTCCATCACGACTAAACATGCTTCCTAAATACACATACTCATTCACTTGCTCAAGACATTCATTTTCTACGGTTACTTTGCAATTCGTTCTTGCTTCATCCCTTTCAAATACCAAAACCTTTGTTTTGCTTACATTCATTTTTAGACCATTTTTTGCACAATTTTCAAACACACTTGACACAAGTTCTTGCAAATCATTTTCACACTCAGCCATAAGTACTAAATCATCTGCATACATAAGCGCACATACCTTTATTCCATTTAGATCAACCCCTATATTTATATCTTTTAACCCACTGACGCAAAAATCAAAGAACAAATTAAACAACCAGGGTGACATGACGCACCCTTGCTTCACACCTTTCGTAAGATAGAACTCCGGTGAAAGGTGACTGTTCACCTTCACACACGCAGTACTTTCCGAATATAGCGAAGCAATGGCACGAATCAACCGGTTATTCACTCCATAAATTGATAGAACTTCCCATAATTTACCCCTGTCTACCCTATCATATGCCTTTTCCAAATCTACGAATGCACAGAAAAGCTTCTGATGTTTACTCAAAAGCTTCTCCGTAATCATCCGCAGAGCGAAGATCTGATCGGCACACCCCCTCCCATTCATAAAAGCCCCTTGTGCATCCCAAACTTTATTTTCAGTTATTGTTCTAACCCTTTCTACTAAAATTCTACTATATAATTTACCCACGTTGCTCAACAAGCTGATTGCACGATAGTTGCCACAGTCCAACCGGGAGCCCTTCCCCTTGTACAGAGGGCAGATAATGGCTTTCCTCCAGTCACCTGGGGTACGGCCTTCCGTCCAGCACAAGTTGAAAAGCTCCAGGCACCACTGCAGCGTCACTCGGCCGCCATACCTGATAAGCTCCGTTGCTACCCTATCGCAACCTGACGCTTTCCCATTTTTTGCTTTTTTTAGCGCATTCATAAGTTCATTCATACTGATTTGCTGACTCTCATTACCCTGTCCATTTATACTTACTTGGCACAAACTGCCGCTTTTTTTTTTTTGCCGATTTTTCCTACAATATGACTTTCTATATAAAACGCTGGTCTCTGTCAATTATCTTTGTAGTTCTTCATTGTGTTGTCTTATAGTAAAACTTTTTATTTTTTATTTTTTTATTTAATCCAAAATATAAACAATACAATATGTCAAAATATAAATACAATTATTATAAAAATGCGGCTAATTTAGTGAACCTGACCACTGCCCCTCTAATAGATCTTGGCTCGAGTAGTGCATTTAAAACTCAGCTGTATGTACATTAATGCGACAGTAATAATATTAAACACACAAATTGTACAATTATCACACAATTTATAAAAACAACTTTTTTTACACGTTATTATTTATAATAACGGTTGTAATCTTATCTTTAAACAGTTTATACTCCTTACAATTTCTCATCTCAGCTGGGAGATCATTAAAATATTTGATCCCCATATACAGGTAGTGGTGCTGGCTCACATCTTTCCTAAAAAGTGGTATTGGCAAACAATTTATGGATCTAAGGATTCTGCTACTATTTTCCTCAGGCTCAGGGCAAGTTATTTTTTCCTTAAAAGTTTGAAGCAGAGCAGTTTTTTCAATTTTGAACAATTGAGTGATATATTTGCCCAGTCGATTTTCTTTCTGAAATCAAAGAGAAAAAAAAAGAATTCATAATAGATATTGAAATAAAAATATAATTCAATACAAATCTATCCTTAATTCAGTAAATAAGAATTTATCAGAATTCTATAATGATATAAATAGGATATGAACCCAGACTTTTAACGTATCTTTTCAGTTAAGTAAGTAAATTTCAAAGCTTCTCATTTTCATCAGAATTTGTATGTCGTATAATTTATGGTCTAGCAGCAAAACCTGTGGGATGATTATAGTTATCCTATAAATTAGTTATATCGGTTCTTTAATGTGCTTACCCCATTTTACTTTCCACTCTGAGAACTACGGACAATTTGACATTTCTTCCCGTAACAACAGTTTTACGTAGGGATTTCAGATCAAGAATCTCAGACACTTTTCGTCGATATAATATTTCCCGCGTACACCTTTTATTATGAATTTTCATAGCAATTATCTACTTACCTTCTAATAATATAAGTATGAAAATATTTTCTGTAGCTGAAGTAGTTTTGTTACAAGTATGATAAATATTTCGCGTGGGGTTAGGTTACAATGAATATACCGAGCTACAGACGAACCTACCGATTTATAAAGTTAATTATGGTAAACTTATGCAGTTGCTAAAATCTCTAAAAAAAAATTAATCCCAGATTTGGAAAATACCTACGTTTGAAATCTCTTCTTATATAAATTTAATGTTCATTGTAAATTGTAACACATCTTTGGTTAGTACGAATTACATTATCCACTTATTATAATAATATTTTGATAATACAAAGTAACATATTGTGAGTCTGTATTGCAGTTCGACAGCTGATAATAAATTCGCCAAGGATCTTTGTATAAAATAAAAGTGAAAGGATCTTTCAACATTTGAGGCCAACTCAATAAAATCACAACTCATAGAAACGTTTTATAAACGAGCATCTAAGGAAAGATCTAAATCTCTTTATTATTATTATAAATATCAAAGTGCCAACGCGATAATCATATTGTTTATAGTTTAATACGCCTTTTTGTATCGTTATTATTGAATACCTTTCGCTAATGGTATCACCGCTGTTAACTAAGTACTATGTTTAAGAATAACAATTAACACAGCCTTATGTATGCGAGAAATATTATAAGTCTGCGAACAGACACGATTTGTTGGCAAATCTATTGTGGTAGATATACAGCACTTGCCCAATCAGACATAAGTATACCTTTGTTCGATGAATATTTTTATAGATGCAATAAAAGTTTCACCTTCTTGCATAAAACCAATATCGTTTTAATCCCTGTCCATCATTGTTAGCAAAATAATTGTTCTACAGCCTCCAAGGTTCAATTGGTGTTAGTATATTAAAACACTATGAAACGCAAGTTGCAGTATATAAAACAACAACGCTGGTTAGTTCGTCTTGTTAGCATCCCAGTTGCAAACCCTGGGATTTATGTTCACATCCTGTGAAATGGCAGATAGCCCAGAGGATGAAAGGTGATGTTCTCGAGCCAGGACCAACCAAGCAAGGAAAGGCAGAAAATCCACCAGAGAAAGCAACGCGGGAAGTCATTCTGGTAAATTCATTCCCATGAAATCACCATGATGAGGATTATTTCCTTTAGTGTGTGATCTGCAGCGTAAGGTTAAGATTTAAGTTTCTTTCAGTTTGCAAAAAAAAAATCCTTGTGTGCTATTGATATTTCTTTTTATCAAGTGATGTGTACCTACTTATTAATGAAATATTTCAATTTCAAAAAATGTTTTGTTTTTCAATCATTGATTTTTCACAAAATATAATGAACTATTTTTGGTGTAGGGAAATAAGGTCTTTTAAAAAATAAACCGAGAAATCCATTCATATTTAAAACAGTTCTACGTTAAAGCTTTGATATTCCGTACTTTTACAAAGGTATTCCTCATCATTTATGTGATGTTTATTGAAAGCATTAATGATTATTGAAAACTTTTTAAAAAATTTCTTGTCATATTTGTATAGAGATTTTGTCAGTCATCACTTTGACCAATTTTACGTTTCAAAGTCTTCGGCCATGAGCAGCTGATGTAACAGAGTCGTCATTATCGAATACTGGTCTCTTTTATCACACCTTTCCGTCATATCTCGGCAGACAAGGTGTTCGTCACTTTAGTTTTAGTCTCTACGCAGCTGCATGGATCATTATTTTCCAAACTCATATTCCACCTGTGCGTATTCTTCATGCACCTGGTGACACCTACGCGTAATCTGTCAAGTGTCTTTTAAGGAGGTTGGCCAGTTTGTGTTTTTTTTGCCTAGAAAATGATCAGTTTGGGGAGCAAGTTGTTCAACACAAGACAAAAGGTCCTTAAGTTTTGTAATCAGCTTTACCACCAGAAACAAAAATTTATCAAATTTATTGTAACAGGTGGACTTTGCATATGGGGACGTGTGTTTAAGATGCCGAATGACTGTTTGCCGAGGAGGGTGGTATTCTTCCTGCAAACAGGGTGCAAATATACTGTTTTGCTCGAACCAGAGCTAAGGTATTTGGTGTAGGAGGAGGTCATAAACATTTTGCAAAAAACGAGCGAACATTTAGCTTTTTTTGCCCCCGTTGTCTCTAAATTTACTGCATTATGTATTTATTTTATTTGCGTACTAATTAATCCTTTATATTGATCGTGAGCTATGTGGAAGTATGATTCAATATCCATGACATCAACATCTATACCAATCCAATTTGTTTACAGTATTAATATATTTTGCTTTAAACATAAACAGAAAAGGCGAAGAACTTCTTTTTTTTAAATCAACGCCGATGAATACCGATAGGCAAATAATTCTTGTTAAACAACAAAGTCTTTATATTTTTTGTGTTCATGACATTCGTAGAAGTTGCAAAGTATTGCGGTTTGGTGTGTCTGGTATCTTTGGTTGCGGCTTTTCCTCTAAACGAAATACGTAATATTACCAATAAATAATGGTGGCAAAAAATGTGAGCTATCCGGTCTCATGATTCATAGATAAAAACTCAACAAATTGTCTACAAATAGTATTTTTCCAAATTAGGTTTTTTTAGAAAATTAAAGCTGCCGTAACACTTCGAATGCAGTATTCTTTAACATAAATACAAAGCATTCTATATTTATCTCTTTCACTACCGGCAGTAAAATAATGAAAGCGGGAAAGAGACAGTGTAACCTCGATGTATAGTGTTAATTAGCAATTCTGTTTCATTCATAAATGTAAGGTACCTATCATCAAATTTTTGTGGTAGTTAGCTAAAATCAGACTGGTTTCGGATGAATGAGGCATTTATGCTAAAAAAATAATCACACTGTTTTAAAAATACTGTAGGGTTTCCTCTTTTGGAAACTCTAATTTAGCGTCCTAAGCACGTGCGACAAACATTTTCAAGTGCTAGATTTTAAGTAGTGTGATCAATTTCCTTGAATGTTCGATATATTGTTGAAAAGCCAACTGATGACATATTTCATTGCATAAGACCTGTAAGAATTATGAAACTATTGTTCAAAATATATTACATACAATAATCTTATCAATTATGTCTCATATTTATCGAAGGTTGAATTCAACACCACCTTTCTTGTTCAAATCTTACGAAACCATATCTGTCTGTATCATTGTCGTAAGAGTAGTTTCTTTTGTTTGTTATTATCAAAGTCAATTCACTCGCACATAGACACTAAATAGATAAAATCACTATGTTTGAATAAGAATAATAGGTAACTTGCAAATTGGGCAGGGCCATGTTTGATTATACATATTATTATTCAAATTATTCTTTTTACAATTATGGCAAGTCTAGTATAGGTATTCGTAATAATTGTTGATACTACTGATAATTCCGTTGTCTTTGTGCCCTACATTCTATTATCCATACATGTCATTGCCTAAGGATTTGACCTCTTTAAGAAATAATCTTTCAAAGATTTTTTACATAGGAACCTACTCCTTCTTAAAATGCTTCTCCTATCGCAGGTTGACGACCATAATCTGTGAATAAGCTTTGCGATTTCAGACACATGTGACTAATTCTGCAACCTTATAATACGCCAAACCACTGTATAATTTTTTTTTGCCATGAGGCTCTTAAACGCCTCAAACCTTTCGTGCGTCTATTTTCCTTCCTCAATTAACTGTCGGAGAGCATATTTTTCATTGCGGAAGATGAAACCGAAATATTCAGATTTTTTCTTTAGACAGTGGTCAGCATTTCCTTCTCATTATTGATTGCTCCAAAGACTTATTGAGCACGCGATCGTCCAGATACCTACTTTCAACCTTCCACTCGAGACAGCTGTACCTACTGGCATAATATAAGAATTAACTCTTCTCCACATTGTGTACAATAGACAAAAAACTCTGCACATTGTAAAATATCGACTCCGCCGTCTCAAACCTTGTTTTAATTCTGATTCTTAGAACAGAGCAAGGGACTCTTAAAATCCCAGTTATTTAAAAGAGTCGCTTGCTCAATGCTGCACCCATCTTTACTGAGCTGTTAGTACGCGTAAGTCCTATAATAATATTCTGAAAACATTTGTACACTATTATACCAAATGAGTCATAGAGTTTGACAGTGAATATGACTCTCATTGCGCCTGGAAGTATTTCTTAATATGGTAACACCAGACGTCATATTTTTCCTGTTTTATTGCAAAACAACTTACGAATGCTTCGAGGCGAAACTTTATGCGTTATCTCATTACAAACATTCAGAATGACTTTGCTTAAATTTATAATAACCATTAAGTCCAACAGGAAATAAAATTAAAAGAAATGTTGATATAAAATTAACGTCACCTCGTCAATCTGTAAATCTTAATACAGTAACCTTAATTACAATAAGTATTGTAGGTAAATTATAAGTATATCGCTGTTTTTTTTTTGCACCGTTTATTTATTTTATTTTCGTATGGCTTGGCGGTTTTTTTTTTTTTTTTTTTTTCTTTTTATTATTCTCTTTCGTCACTCATCCCAGTTCCCTCACAGCCTCGGCTCCAGCTCCGACAGCCACTTCACCCAGTGGCGTAACTAGGGGGGGGGCGGGGGGGGCGGTCCGCCCCGGGCGGCACTTTTCAGGGGGCGGCAAAATGAGCCGACAAATAAAAAAAAACTTGGTAAAAAACACAAAACTGAAATAGTATAGGATAAGAGAATTTGTGAAGGAAAAATAAATGAGAAAAAAAATCGGGTCCCCGAGTTTTTGAAGGGAAAATAAATGAGAAAAAAATCGGGGCCTCGAGCTTGTGAAGGGAAAATAAATGAGAAAAAAAATCGGGGCCCCGAGTTTGTGAAGGGAAAATAAATGAGAAAAAAAATCACTAAAATTCTTAAAATTGATAAAATATTTTTTTTTCCTTTTAACCTGTCTCAGCGTAAGCTAGTACAAAAAGTGTACACCGGAGTGAGTTAATTCAAGTTCCTTTTTTTCTTCTTTAAGTAATTTCGGGTTAAGGTCTTAAAAAAAACTTTTGCGGTGATTCCGCAGGTAGAAAAATCTGTGTCAGAGGTAAGCTCTATCCCATTATCCAAAAATTGAATTTTTGTACTATATTGTAGTGTTGTAAGTATCTATATATTAATAGGTGAAGGGAAAACTTTGTGCCCCTTTTTACGAAAATTGAGCGGACGGAGGAGTATGAAATTTCGCACACTTACAGTTTTTATAGAGAAGGGGTGGCAAATGCTTTTTTTTTTTAAATCGTACATAAAAATAGATTAAATCAATAAAAAAAACTCTACGCACACTATTGTAATAGGTATATTATAGTTTAAATTAATTATGGTCGAATTTCGACCAATGAACTGAACCACTAGTTATAAAAAATATGCGAAGTTTTTTATTTAGATTTTTTTTCCATTTATATAGGGGGGTGGGGCGCCAAACTTTATTAGGTAGGTGGGGGGGGGGGGGGGCGCCAAATGTTAATCCCGCCCCGGGCGGCGAAAACCCACGTTACGCCACTGACTTCACCGCCCTCAAATCGCCACCGTGTATCTCCCGGAGATCCCCCTCAAAGCGCCTCAGCTCGCACTCACCCACCAAGTGCACCGATCCGCACTCACAGTCAGGGCTGTCCCTCCTTCCCCATTTCCAGAGCAGGTAGTTACAACAACCCTGCTCCGTCCGCACTCTGTTCTGTTGCACCCAGACCTTCCTTGCCAGTTCAAAGCCCGGAACGCGGGTTGTTGGGTCCGACACCAAATGTTTGTTTACTGTATCGCTTTCGTTCCATCTCTCCCTCCATTGGTCTTCTATGTTGGAGTTTTCTGTTTCAACAGTCCATATCGGTTTTCGGGATTTAAGCCTTTTATTGGGTGGGTGAAATATATCCCCAAAAGCGGGTAATTGATGGTTGTTTTTTATTTTGTTTATCTCCCTAACCGTAGCGTGAGACCGGCGCAAGTCGGGAGGGGCGATATTTGATAAAACCGGCAACCACTCAGTCGGAGTCGACCTCACCGTGCCTGTTATGGTCCTCATAGTTTTATTCAGCTCAACATCAATCTTATCGCAGTGAGCACTTCTTCCCCATACTGGACAACAATACTCCGCTGAGCTGTACACGAGAGCCATTGCCGATGTTCGCAGTGTTGCAGCTCTGCTTCCCCAAGATGTTCCAGCGAGCTTACTAACGATGTTATTCCTGGCTTTAATTTTGTTTTTAACAGCTTCAGCGTGGGCCCGGAAAGTCAAACTCCTATCCAATTTCACTCCCAGATATCTAGGACTTTTCTCATTTCGGATCCTTTCTCCGCACATGTGCACCTTCAACTCCTTCTCTGCTTCTCTGTTATTTAGATGCAGCGCCAGTGCTACAGTTTTCCCTGGATTGGGTTTCAGGTGCCAGCTCTCAAAATATCCTCGAAGGTTTTCCAGATCACTGTCCAGGGTCGTCTCCAGGTCGTCAAAAGATCGTGACTGAGCGACCAATGCTACATCATCAGCATATATAAATTTTCTTGATGCTGTTTGAGGTATATCTGCTGTGTATAGATTAAACAGAAGAGGAGACAGCACTGAGCCCTGAGGTAACCCGTTTTGTACCGTGACAGGGTCACTCGACTCTCCATCCAAGTACACCTATATTCTTCTATTTGACAACATGTTTTCAAAAAGTTTAATAGTCTTTTTGCACCGGAGAACTTTAGATATTTTTAAAATAAGACCTCTCCTCCAAATTGTGTCGTATGCTGCTGTCAAATCTAGAAGAACGAGACCAGACTTTTCACCCCTCTGGAAACCATTTTCCACATGTGTCGTTAGTGCAAGTACTTGTTCACATGTGCTACGGCCCTCGCGAAAGCCACCGTAATACTTTATTACAAGAGGAATAAAAAGAAAAATATTAGAACCAATCATGAAATAATTTATTTTAGCACATTTCTCCAATGGCAGTTCTAGTTCACATCATATCGTCAGTTGGTCAATATTATTTGTAGAATGTCGAAAAATAATAATAATTTTTATTAGTTGACTCGCGGTTAACGTCGTAGATATCACCTACATACTATTATACATACGAGTATGAAACTCACAACAACAAAAACGGTCCTTTGTATAAATATGAATGCAAATATCTATGGACAAAAATATTTTTCATTACCTCGCAATTTTTCATATTTTTCCCGTTTAAAAATACTCTGAGCTTATTCGAATTCTACATATATTGCAAAATAAGCTAAATCGGTCCAGCCGTTCTCTGTTTTAAGACAGATACACGCACACCTTATCGTTTAAGATAACCGTGGATGGTTTCAATGACTTGGTTAGCTTCTCCAAGAAATGTTGTCGTTTTACATAAAGTAGTCAAAATATTTTCATTGCTAAACCCATCCCCCTTGTGGATGAAATGCCAAAAAGGAGAAAAAAAAAGATATTTTCACCATACAATTAGTCAAACTAAATGCTATTGTTTTTTTTCGCTTTTCACAATAAAACAAACCTGAAAGCATCATTAGGTTCTCTGAATATATCATGATATAACATTTTATAAGGAGAAGTCTACAACGAATTTTATGGATGTTAACTGGTTCATTGGTAAGGAGTGTGACTCATCTACCAAAATAAGAAGCGGTCGTTATGTCATTGTCTCTCCAAACATGTTGTAGCTCCGTGTGCGATCGTGTAAATAAAATAATAGCATCTTCCATTCTAAACCAGTAATACCTACTCGTGTCGTTTGCATATTAATCTTATTGTTATGTGGATCTATTTTTAATGATCAAAAGCTTTGCCGTCCAGCGAGACAACCATAATTTTACCTTAAAGTGTTTTCTCTACCTTTCCTTTTCGTCTGACCGCTCTCAAAAAAAGTAATAAATTTGTTTCTCGAAAATTTCCACTTTCACGACACTCACTGCCTTTGCTTAGTGTGAAAGATGTATTTGTGTTCACTTTGAGTTAACGTTCTGCATTTCTAATCTTCTTATTTCCTTTGCGGGCTAAATGTGAATCGTGACTGAATCTCAGAAAGTAATTCAATTATTGAAAAGAAATCAATATTACAAATACTTCGATATAACTGGAGTGACACCAAAAATGCATGAAAAACGCATTTTATTAAATTAATTATCAAACCTATTGCAACACCAATGGTACGGTACAAATAAGAGATAGCAGTCAAAGGCAGGTAGTTCTGTGTATGTTTTTTTCAATCACACTTGAATATAAGTGTTTATTTTGGTTGGTCTGTGTATATACCAAACAGCTAGCTCTTTAAAAGGGATTTATTGTTTATATAGTCAAACATAAAAGTGTTACTGTGTGCGTTTACTTTAACATTGCCAGCTAAAATATATTAGTTATTGTTGTCATAGTTGAGTAATGAGTAGATTAACTTCTGTATAAACGTTGACATCCACCTACTTAGATAATAATTACGAACATAAGACCTTTGTGTCAGCCATTCAATACAACAAGAAAATTATTGTTTTAAGTTTTATGCAATGAAATGTCATAATAAGAGTAGTTTATTCTTACGTTTCGTGTTAATGGTTTTACGAGTTCAACACGCACACACTGTGTAAAGTCACCGCGGCCTTTGTGGTCCTCGAAGAATGCAAGAACTAATAATTAGCTCCGCACCTTTTGACATCGGTATTTGTTTACTATTGCTTGTGGTGACGCGCTGGACCTGCTGCGAAACCACCGACACCCTTCACCTAGTTTTTTGTAGTTTTATACTAGGCATGAAAGTTATTTCCTCTCCTGTCATTTTCCCGTCTTTATGCCATTACCATCAACTGTGGTTCAGTGAAATTCAGATTTTAATTTTTTTTTATCCATCTGATAGGATGCCGCCTTCGAAGTCTTTTATCTCACCGTAACCTCCACTGCAGCAGTCTCCTTGTCCAATTGTCCGTCATCCACTGTTGCAATATTGCAGTCGTGTTAGGTTTATTATTCTCATGGCTTTGGTAGATGCCATTTTCTTTACATTCCTGAGGCTTTTTAGCAGGTCTATGAGCATACTGGCTTTCATATAGGTAAGTTACTAGGATTGCTAGACGAGCTTATTTTGTTATAGAAATTAGATGGACATGACTGTGACATTTTTCAAGCCAATGACATGGCCTACTATATTATATAGCATGCTTGGTGAATTTTATTAGTACACAACGTTCTAGTTTGTCTAGATTCTTGTGTCCATTTTTTAGGACTAGATCTTAACGAATATAATATCAACAACTGATGACTTACTTATTACTGTTTGATTTTTAAATGGTATGAACAAACCACTACGGGCTTACGACCGTCTTCTATTGTTATTTCGAATGCTGGCTTTGTGTGATCACTTTACGTTAACAACGTTAGCCATTAAGCGGTAATGTTCAAATTCCCGAGTATTATGAGAAATTTCATACCATTTAAAAATCGAACAGTCAGTAACCAGTTGTTGATATAGGTATTATTTAAGATTTTTTTTTTGAAAAATGTTGTTCAAATTTTATAACATAGCACCATGAATTGGTATTAATGTTTGTCAATAAAAAATAAAATAAATCAAGTTATGGAAAATAATGCAATATAGGTAATATTTGTTGATTCTTTATGATATCATTGGAATATATATCGAGCCCAGCGCTATTAGAGGGATGGTGATGGTAAAAAAATTGATGCATATTATCATGTTCAACATTTTATATTATGTTTTTAGTGTTGTGTAATGTATCAATTGTATTCTTATAAGTAGATTAAAATTATTTTATGATTATCATTATTTACTATATTTTATAGACTTCTTTGTCTTTTATTACAAAAATAGTCTCATGTCAATAAAAGATCAAAACAAGCACAAAGCCACCATGAATCACTCAAGTACCTAATGATACGCCATTAAGTTGAGGTATTACGTCCGTGAAAGATAGAACTGTAACAGACGGTAATCATTGGATGGAGATACAGCATTGATCTAACCACAATGTGCGTTTATAAAGTTGTGACGTGAATCCAATGTTGCGTGAATTATGTGACCACGGAATATTGAACGTACCGTACCTACGTACTTAAAGAAAAATCATATTATTACGCTCATCAGTGTTAAAAAACTGCAATATATTTTTTTGGTAGGGAGGGAAACCACTTGTTATATAATTTAATTTTAATTTAGTAAAAGAAAAACACTTGAACAATAATTTTCTTGATGATTCTTTAAAATTTAAAGTTAATGGAATATTGCCTTACTTACACTTTAAATCGAATATTATTTCCAGTAATTCAATTCTGTAACAACACCTTTATGCGAATAGTTCACACAAAAATGTAAGATTTTTTTAGAGAATGATGAAAATATTTGAAAGATTTATTATAATAAAATCCTTGAAACTATAAACTATTTATCTTCATTAATATTTGCCAGAAACGTCTATACAATAACTTTTACATCCCGATTATTTGATATTTCTTTTGAAATACCAACCATAGACGATAAAGATGTGATCGATCGATATTACAGTTTTACATGATCTGACATTAAACTCATATGAGATCGGTTGTAAAAATATTCTAGTCAATTTATTATATGAGTTAACTTGACCCATTTGTTCACTTTGATAATAAGTTTTACAGTGGTTCTAAGTAAGTAGGCACTCAATTCGTGCTGGCACATAATGCGTCTTTATTTTAAATTTTCAAGGACTTTGTATTAAAAGATATCGATAAAAAAATCAAAGCGAATATTTACAAAACAACATCGGTACTTAGTACCCACGCCTTTATCTTAACGATGACAATAAGGTTAAGGTTAAGAGTATTGAGATAAAAAAATATATATTTTGGGTCAAAAAAATACTTTGATATTTTGCAAAAAAAAAAATTCTTTTTTGAAGTGTTTCGTAGACTTTAAAACTTGTAAATTCAATAAAAATATTGTATAAATAGCAGTATTTTAAAGCAAGTATACGCATTCAAAACGAACTTTCTCTTCATAAAAATGAAAAATAAATTGTGCCCTGTCAAAATTAAAGCTGTAAAAAACTTCAATTATTCGAGTTAATAATTTTAAAATGCATACTCATTTTAGTTTGTTTCATTACACTTTGGAGAAAGTCATATACCTACCTACCTAAATGGTTGTAATTTTAATTATTTTTTGATTAAAATTTAAAATACTTTGAAAAGTAATCTTTTTGTACATAAATCTTTAAACTTATGTGCATAGGTCTTTTTTTTAACTCTTTTGCCTTTGTTAACTCTTTTTGGCCTATAATCCTATGCTTTAAAAAAAAATTGTAAATAAAATGATTGCTTTTTTTAGTACTGTAACCTTTTTTTTAATGTAACTACATAATTAATAATTACATTTATTTTTTAATTCTGCTGCTTATATTGTTAATACTTAATCTACAGATGCAAGCAGAAGAATGTCAGCAAGGTCAAAATCCATGTATAATTCAACAATACTCTGTGAAAATTTTAACAATACTTCAATAAAGCAAATTAAGGTGTAATAAATAAATAATATGATGCAACCGCGTGCGATTAATTAGTTGTTATTAGTATTTAACCAACTCGGTAGTCAAGTAGATGATGTCCATCTTATGAGTTAAAAAGGTTCCTCATAGACTTAGCTAATTAGCTGACATAATGCTTTTATGAAAGTTCATCAAATATTAGTATGTTTTTGGAATTCGTATTTAATTTTGATTCGTAGCGTAGGTATACTTACTGCTTTATTTAAAAACTACGAACAGTGGAAAAAATAGCTCAGCGATAGAATATATTACGATCAAGCTGTCATCGAGATAGTTTAACACATATCGCTTGATTCTGAGCATGTGAGCTGATCTTTGTAGATTTTGACCCGCCATATTGGATTTAACGTCAACTGACAGTTGTTTCAAATATACAAGAACGATTTTTGTAATAAATACACTGTATTTAAGTTTTTCCCCCTTCCAAATATGTGCTCCCTTCATATTTTGGTCCATTGTATTTTGGTTTATCATTTTAATAATAGGAAATTTAAACAAATAAAGCAAATATGCATTCTCGTAATCATTCGAGGGCTTACAACCATGATGCAAATATACTTAATTACGTAATACATTGCCGCCTTATGTCGCATGTTCTTACGAATGCTATTGAAAAGCTGATTTAAACTTAGATTTAAGCATGTGGAATTAACAGTGGTTCTTAAAAAGAAAATATTTTGAGTTTTAATTAGGTACACTTGACAATATACCTGTCGCTACCTCTGTGAACCTATAAGTAAACATTAAACTGGATAGGTATCTAAGTCTTGAAATTCTTCTCATCTGTATGCAAAGAATGAATAAAAAGATTTATTCAAACAAAAACGTTTATTTAAATAGGACACAATACAGTTTTAAGTATACACTCGATTACTTAATGTGATCTTTATAGTCTATTGTATTGAGTAAGAAATTCTTAGGTCATTGTATATGGTAGGTACTATAATAGCACTATTGGAAAAATACTGTTATTTGAGCAAAATGATTTAATGTCTAGCATTTTCTTCATTTGCTTTGAAATAATGATTTCATTCGCATTGTATGAATATTGACATAACTCATTACATATTGTAAGAATGACGTATGTGGAATATTAATATGATTATTTAAAAACTATAACATCCGACAGTTTCTCTTTCAATAGTTTCTATCAACGAGGAATAAGTAGTTTCTTTTTAATAATAATATAACATTTTTCTATACAAAGGTGTCAGTATAGCCGGCGGAACTTATTGCCTGAGGCAATTTTTTCCAGTCAACCGGTCCCGTCCAATCTGAGACAGGCCAACCCCGGGTAGAAATTTCAAGTGAAAAAACACTTAGAAAAACTCTGACTCGACCGGGAATCGAACCCGGGACCTCGGATCACGCCAGTACAACTAGGCTACCGAGGTCGGTTTAACAACCTACTCAGAACAGTTTAGCAGTTTTTTTCTTCAATAATTCAGTATTCAGCGCAAATATTAATAGTAAACAATTTTATTTGTGAATAAAGCTCTTAGTTCAGAAATCTTCACAATGATTCGATTTGCCTGGGGAACTATGCAGTGGTAATAGTCAAATTGTGAAAGAAAATACTGCATAGACCTCATCAAACTTGATATTGGGTAATATTCGCAACTCGCATGCAACTAAATTTATGAATTGCGAGTTATAAGATGTTCTTTATACTTATCACATGTCTGCAAGTATACAAAGAGAATATTTCCTTGCACCTAGATACGTCGGATGTGATAATTTCTCCTCGGCACCCGTATCAAATGTACATTTATCTCCATTATGTTCTAATTGTCCGCCACTCTGAACTCGCTCTAATACGCCTAGCCTATAGATGAAACCATTCAATATAGAGATCTTTATTAATAATAATATCTCATAATAATTATTCTATTTGAGTGCTGAGAGAATTTATTAACGTAACTTCTTATTGATATCCGGGTGTATTCAATATCAATAAAATTTTAATTATAATAATATTTCTCTAGTACTCTACACTCCACTGTCCATTAAGTTTAATTAAATGATACTTGAACCTGTTTTTAATATTATCCGACATCTCTATTACTGTATTAAACACTTTTAAATTTCATGTAATATAATAAAGTAAACATTTTCATTTTGGCTTAAACTTTTCCATCCTTGTAGGTACGTTGCTAAGATTTTCTACTACAATCGAAGAACAATCTACTACAATCTCATTATGTTACTATGTACAAAAGTTAGTTCATTAGATGAGGCGCTTGTAAATTAACTGTATATCTGAGATCGCTTTTAATTTTTACTAAAGATGAGGAATTAGTGTATGAATAAAGATTAAAATGATCTCTCTATGAATTTCTTCATTTGAATCATGATATGGAAAAACAGTAGGTAGGTACGTATTCTTTGAAATTTTTGTTGTCTCGAATTAAACATACCTGCTGTTTTAAATCCACATTCGACCAAAAAGTCTATATTCTCAAGGACTTGACGAGCTCAGTTTATATTTTGATGTGACCTAACGTTAGTGGAGTGGAGTAAATTTACCTAAAACTTTAAAGATCGATTGTTGATTTTCTTTTCAAATCAACCAGACGAACCGAAATTATTCAAACGTACAAAAATCGCGAATCGCGCGAGTAATTTTTCTTAGATCGTTGAATATATTAATAAATATTTTGCAACAGTATAAACGCGTTACATAAAATGCATTTACATAAAATTAGAGTGGATTTAATCTTTATTATTCAACACTCTACATGAGTTTTTTCTTTAAAATAGTCTCGTAAAATATAGTTACTTAATAAAGAGTGTCTAGCGGAGGCTATCGTGACGTCCGAAGATGGTCCATGCATCGTCACCATAGACATTTCAAAGTGAAAACAATGAATAACCAACGAACTCATTCTACTTGTTTTTATCAATCACTTTCTCCGAACGCAACGTATTGATCATCTCACAACGTGTCTCTGCCGCATTAGCATATTAGTATATCGACGAGACCATTCGGAATCCATTAGACGTCTGTTTGTTTAGACTGACCAGTGATTGTTGTCGGTTTCACAATCTGTTATGTGGTTGCCGACTTGTTTAATGGATTTTTTTATTGTGTCTTGCAGTCTGATGATATAATCAAATATAGATCTTTGAACTGGTCTCTAAATTTATTACAACCATAAACTGAATTTTCTAAACTGTAAATCATCGAAACAATAATTTAGAGTGCTCTTTGGCTTGGCTGTGGTTTAAAACAACAATACAATACTCCCTTTCTGACCCCACTTAGGCGCATAAGAAGGCAACAAGAGCCCTCCACCGCGATCTATCTTGCACGGTTTCATACATGACCTCCTTTTCACAAAATTCCTCAGCTCTTATTCAAAGAAACGGAACCACACCTATGGGTAGAACACGTAGAGGGCCGATTCCAACCCGCGCCGAGCGGCGCAAAGAATATTGTCTATGGTTTCAATGCATTTAAATGGACATGCCGGAAAGCGGGTTCCTGCTTTTGCTGTGCATAATCCCATTCAAATGCATAATATCATTCTTTGTACCGGTCGGCGCTGGTCAGAAACGGCTTTCTACGTGTTCTTACCCTATAACAGGAGAATGGACGACACATACGCATCAAACAGGTGGTTGATGTCTAGCGGTTACGACGCCGGCTTTCGCACTGTTTCGTGCGGAGGTCGTGGGTTCGGATCCCGGCCGTGTCGACCATTTTCCGCTTTCACGACACAAGCATTTGCTTACTGTGAAAGATGTCAGAAAGTGTATTTTTGTTCACTTCGAGTGAGCACAGATTCATTTAAAAAGAAAAAAAAAAAAAAACATTTCGACTCGACACTTAACGCCGACACTTCAAATTTAAAACTATCTAAATTTATAAAATTTTGCAGGTTTAGGTTTCGGGTTTTGAGTCTATGGTTTTATTTCTTGATCAGTTTTCTAAGTTGTCAAATTGTTGTAAATGTAGAATTTGAGTGAATGGATTTTTCCAAATCTGCCGAAAAATCTATTTTATGGAAAAGTTTTTAAACAACTGCAGATTAATCGTCCATTTTTGTTCAATAAATAAAGGACTATTACATCATCGATTCTTAAGGAGTCACGAACGGTGATTCATTGCAAGATTGCAACATTCAAATATCACTCACTGCACGATTAAACGTTCAAAAGAAGAAAAAAAAACATATATTATTTCAATAATGTATTTCCTCATTTTGCAATTATTGTATAACTTAACAATCCTCTTATTGCACGTGAAAAATGTTAATACTATAAGTAGTAGGTAGGTACTACCACGGAATTGCTAATTGAAAATTTTAGACTTGGTTCATTAGTTCTGATTTTGTCATTTTTCTAATAATTTAAAATGAATCTGGGCTCATCCAATGTGAACACAAATACACTTTCGACATCTTTCATAATCTATCATCATCATCCATATTTGATTAAATACTTTTAATATAGGTAAAAAGGTTTTGAATTTTCCAGTAGAAACTACATATGTTCTCCGCAGTGTTATATCAAATTAATAGTTTAAACGTTTTTTTAATATACCGAATATAAAAAAGGTTGACAGATGTCTGAAGCAATTCCATAAATTATTAGGTAGGTACTAGCTTTCCCGACAGTCGTTGTCCTGTCTTCCTAAGTATGAATATTGAATTCGAATTTGTATAAGGATAAACTTTTTACCTTTTAACCATTGTAATTTAGATCGATGCTTGTGTTTCAACCATATATTATTTTCCATCGACATTCTCTCAATCGCACTAACAACTAAGAGTTCCTTTCAAACTTTAATTTAATTTAAATTTTTCAAATTTGGAATAAAATCTTTATTGTTAAAAGTACTAAAGAGGTTACCTACCTAGAGGTTACCTTTTTAATGTTTATTTTTTCACGCCATTTTCTTAAATTTTTTTTCATAAGAACCTTCTCCAGATAATAGCCAACACGACAAAAAAAAGAGAATTAGCGAAATCGGTCTAGCCGTTTAGGCGTGATGCGATGAAAACGGAAAAAAGCTTTCCATTTTTATAATATACATAGATTTAAAATTCGTCATCTTTTTTTTATAATTCTGTTACTTTCTATAATATAGGTACTTTTTTTTTTACTTTAAAAATAAATTAATAGGATACTATTTAAAAATATTTCACTAAATTTCTACAGAGTTTAATGTTTGGATTGAGCCCAGAATACTAACAGACATGTTGATTGGGTAAATACCACGATGCTTTTGTTATGTAAAACTCGATGCACTGCTGAATAAATACACCTTTTTAAATACAAATGCGCCTTCTGGTTTATTAATGTTTATGGATGAACTGTCGTGTTTAGAAATCACATTCTCATCAGTATGAGTTTGTGTGTTTAAAAGATGTTCTCTCACGCGTTATATACAAGTAAATAGTTTAAAAACGTGTCTACAAATAATTTCTTTTAAGCTATAATCTGTATACATCAGAAACACCCGGTCGGTAGTTTATGTTTACAAAAGATATTACTTATACGAGAATACTGTATTGATTTATCTCTTCACGGTTATTTTGAATTACATACATCTTTTTATGAAAGTAATACTCGGTTCAACTTGTGATCAAATTGAGCGGAAATAAGCTTATTATTATAATATGCATTTATCAAAAATAATTTGTGGTGTATACGTACAACGTACCGGTAAAAAGTATATTTCTGTATGTAAAAGTACTTTTTTCCATTATGTTGCTGTGGACCTAACCCCCGGAAACAAGTACACACATACCATTTTTAAGACTTTGCTTATTGAATAATAATAAAAGTAGCCATTGATTTTACATATTTGGTGATAGACCTGTCAATTTCGTAGCAATTATGCAAAATTTATAGCGTCAAATGTTTTGTAGCCTAACTGTTTTGTCGCCGACTTTTGAATCGAATCACTGCGTGTATTTTCATATGAAAAATGAAGTTTAAAGCTTCTTCTTCTACTTCAGTAAGGACTGCGTCCTGTCTTCTCTCGGATCTTCATTATCTTGGGAAGCGGATGTCCAGCTAGCCCTCCACAGCAGGTTCTCCTGATGTCGGACTTCCTAACTCTGTCCCGTAGTGTTGTTCCTCCAATGGAGCGGAGAGTCATCTCCCACGTCAAGTTGGACGCTCTTCATCGTTGTATCGGTTTTTTACTATGCAATATGTCAGGATTGATCTAACGCAGGTTTTATAGATTTTAGGTAAAGCAATAACCCCTTTTATCCTAATATTAATCCACAATCTGGAAGAAAATGTCATCTACCATTATTGTGTTCTCAAAAGATTGTTGAATTTTCTTACTCTCTGATTAGAGTTAAATCAATTCTACAATAAATTCTGTTTGACTTTTTTTACTTTGGTAATGAGAACATAACTTAAAAGATCAATTGCCTTGTTTCATTTTTCATTTAGGGTGGATACAAATCATCATAGATCATGATAGATCATTCATTAACAATTAAAATTTACAGATTTCTCTCCGTACCACTATCACTCTCACTTCCTATAAGAGATCGCACGCCCATTACGCGCAATCATTGACCATGATGATCTACGCGCACTGATCTTAACAACCTGTTGCCGGGTTACGTCTAAGAGCTCATGTGCTGGCCCTTTGATCTTCACCTATTGACATTAGATGGTCCAATCGTGATAATACATCACTTTCTTCAATGCGTACTCATAACTACATTTGTGTGAACATCTGTAAGATACTTTACGTAATGAATACCATATTATAAAATCGTTATATTGTTGTTTAGTTATAAATCATGCAGAAAATGAGACTTATTAATATCATTGTCTTTTGCTGTAATGTTATAGAGAACTTCAAATAAATAGGTATGTTCCAAGTTTTAAATAAATATTTCTCAATAAATAAGTTCCTAACATTGTAAATACCTATTCAATGTTAGGAACTTTCTCCTTATCTGAGTATCATGAAATTGCTTTCTAAAAGACAACACAAGCCACAGAAGGTGGACATTCTAATACCACACATTAGTTTGGGCTTTCTTTTCTAGCAACTATTAAAAAAAAACACAGCCTTTTAAATAGCAGTAGAATATGATCGAAAAGTTTGTCGGTGTAAAAGTTTAATCCATTCTTGCAAATTTGCATACCTGTCAGTATAATGTTTTCAATAAAGAGTTGATCGTATATTATAATAATCTTTAATGTTTAAATTAGTAAGCTTTACATTCATTTCGCTCTTACGAAATAATCTTATTAATAGAAAAAAATGCGAAAACCACTGAGCTTATATGATTACATAAAGATGCTGTAAATATTTGATGGTCTTAAATACATTGGTAGTTTAGGCCTCTAAAATCTAATAAAAACACCTTCACCTGTGCGTGATGAGACGTTCTTGACTAATGACCATGTTATGTCGTATTTACCCATCATAAGCCATAACATCTCTTCTCTAATGTACACTGACCTTTCAAGTCCGCGCCGCAGTCGTATTGTATTTCCTATTAATGTAATTCATTACGTCTTCTTGAGTTTCATCCACGATAGTAATAGTTAATGTCACGACCGTGGTCGTGCAATGTTATTTCAATTTACTGCAATTTTTTCATACAAAATAGTAAAAGTTCGCTATGATGATATAACGCTTTTATCCACATACATTAACGTAAATTGATATCATTTCAATTCGAAGTGGTTGACTATAGTAGTAACCCAGCGTTTCCGTCGACGTCTTTCGTGGGGTTCGATTCCCTTTACCGTCCATCTTTCTCTTTTAACACGCGAGTTTTGCCTAGTCTGAAATATGACAAAAGGGTTTTGGGAAAACACAAGGGAAATGGCGAAAACATGAACTGAAACTTGATTTTTTTGTTCAAATATGCAGAATAAACATTAGCAGTGAGATATGTTTCTATTCAATTCTTCTTCTTATTCTGGTGTCCCAAGAAAATAGACGTAATGTATCTTTGAAAGTGTGGATTGCCTTATTGCTAAGACACTTAACTTTTGTATTGATGGATGTGTTCGATCCCGGGGTCCCTGGTGCCTACTTAAAACACAACGAGACTCATAAATTGTGTTCCCATTGATTCTAAACTCTTCTATAAAAAAATAACACGTTTAGTTTGTTACTTAATTAAAATTGATTAGATCCAGATTTACTAGGTACTCTAATAAATTACCTCCGTAGTATAAAAACGATTACATTTTGTAATAATAAATATTTTTATTATCTATCAGCTGTAGGTATTGTATACTGCAAGTAGGAACATACTGAGTGCATTTAACAATTAAATTTATTAAAGCCGGAACTAATTTTGAAGTCGGTGATTTTAAACATGAACGTGTCGACTTACACGTTGGTTGGTGAGCAAGAAATAAAAATTAACACCGTATTTGAGTCTAGAAAAATGGAAAAAGTGTACCTATACATTTTCTACTGATTTATCTTTTTTTTTTGTTTGAATGTTATGGTCCTATTCTCAATATAAAAGTAGTATTGGTACATGACTAAATAGAAGGTACGTGGATCTAGCCGTTGGCATAGTCCCTTAAGCTAACACTGCTAGGGGCGAAGGTTTTTCGATAATATAATGAAAATGTTGAAAACACTCATGATGGGATGAGGCATCTAATAGCAAACGTTACTTACTTAAAAGTGATCGAATTTAAGACAGCAATTGAAACATCAAAAGAAAATAGTTGTATGTCCGTAATAGCTAGATTCAAGCTGAACTATTATAAAATATCTTAAAAAGTTTATAAATTGTCGGTAATAAATTACAGCAAGCTGTTCCAAATACCCCCCCATCACTGGTCATAGAGGAAGTTAGGTTGTTATGTCACATGATAAATAACACATGTTCTTGGGAGACGGGAATCCTGTTAAGGCCTTTCTTTCGTGGGCATCATAAATCTCAATAAATCAAATCAAAACTCCCTTTGAACTCCTCTCAGGAGCATAGGGAGGCAACAAGAGCACTTTATTGCGCTCGATCTTGCGCAATGCTTATGACCTCCTCCCCACCATGTCCAACTCCCTTAGCTCTGCCTCGAAGTAACGGAACATGGTATGAGAGGGTTTCCACGTCTTCGAGACCGTGATGGGAGGAAAAACAGCGCTCTACTCGACCAACTGTCATTCGGAATCCTCAACACATGTCCCAGCCATGCCCATCTCCTCTCCGTAATGGTGGAAGTGATGGGCCTGCGCTGGGTGGGCCGGCGTATAGCGTCGTTCGTGATGCGGAGGCACCATCTTATACCCAAAATTCTCCTGAGGCACTTGGCTTTAGTCAGGTGCCAGGACTCACAGCCATACAGGAGATACAGGAGGCAACACACATTTTTCATCGCATCAAACAATTTTCATTTCGACACTAAACGCCGACGCCTTCCATATCTTGATCATGTCACTTGCCATACCGATACGTATCGGGAGCTCGGCCCCGAGGTCACCAGAAGTGGTAATGGTTGCTCCCAGGTACTTAAATTTATTCACCCGGGAGACCTGGTGATCGTTGATGGTTATCGGTAGCTGTTGATCGGGGCAGGCATTATTCGCCATCATAAATATAATTATGGAGATATCTTATGGAGGACATCAGGAGCCAGGAGTAACCGACACGCTGAAAAGAGCTTCCGGAGACGAGGCCCAATAAGAGTCAGCGCTCCATGAACAAATGAAGGAAGCCACAATATACCTAGATAATTTTGTAGCGGTATATAGCATAGCACAAGGGCATATTATGATCCCTTTTACATATTAAAAATAATTAAAAATTGGTACCAATTATCCAATTATTGTTACCGGGTTTGCTTTCTTAGCTCCTGTATTACACCCAAATTTTAGGTTTTGTGTTATTCAAAACAATATTTAACTACAATAAAACACTTCAATTCGATTCAAACATAACATGATATGATTATAAAAACACGATAATGCACGTTTTCCCATAGATAATTGTTTTATATTTTTAGTTACTGTACAACATCTTCCGCGAATTTAAAAACATCCTTGATAGTAATATAATTCTATTATATTAAGAACTCAAAATTAAAATTAATTCGGTACTTAATTAATTGAATAGGAAATATAATGCATAGTGTAATAAACAATTAGTATGATATCATACAGTTTAAATTATGTTTTAAGGACACGATTTATATTTTAGTTACCTAAAATAATTGTTAGTCGGTTATGCGATTGTCTTCCTTTGTACTGTTTATATTTGTGATTATACTAAGGAACTATCCAAAACTCGTTATAATCTCTCAAGTGACAAAATGTAAGTTATAGAGGATAAATTTTCGTGATAGTTTTTATAACGATGTCCATGCGTTTATTCACTTGTAACCTCAAAATAGTATTTTTATGGATAGGAAATGACCGTGAGGCACACGTGCGTCTTTGGTGGTGGATTTTGGACGAAGGTGCCTCAAAGTTGAATGTTAAGATTTTATGACAAGGATTTTCAGGTCATTTGGTGTTGTTGACTGTCGTGGAACCCGTCATTGATTTGCAGCATTTTTCATACTCTTTGGTCAGGTCTCCTTTGAGATAACTGATGCTTTCTGGTAGAAAAATAGTTGACTCTAGTAGTAACATTCTAAGGCTCATTATCACATAACAGTTCTTTATTCCTGCAATATTTTTGGCTACTGGTTGATTTTTATTTCAGGCCTTCTTCAATTTCTCTCTGTACTTTCTTTTACTAACTTCGGTTCCTTTCTTCAATTCCTGAACAAAAGCCTCTCTCAATTTATCCATTCTCATGCATTACAAGGCTTTCAGTTTCCACAAATTTATCTGAGAAAGAAAGCAGTTGCGGAAATCTGTTAGTTACCGATCATTATATAAATATATTCAAAAATTATTCTTTGTTTATTATTACATATACCTATTATGTAACATATAATTAATGTACTTTCATACAATTAGTTACACAAATAAAATATTAATTTGCCCGAGCGTTTTCTGAACATGAAACGATGCTATACCTACCTAATTATTTTGTATCACTTTTGATTTCGTAACTCAAATGAACATTAACATATTAATTATATATAATTATTATTAAATTTGACACCATATTTTTTGTTAATAATGGGTAACATTATTTATGGTAATTGTTACCTACTGAAGATTTTGATAGCTGCGTTATTTTTTATAATTAAAAGGTACTTTTACGAATTCTTTTCCGGGCGATTTTAAAAGCATTTTTTTAAATTTTAAATGTGTTTATCATTTTACATAAAAAATCCTAGATTGATAGTTCCTAGATTCAACCATCGATGGTTACCAGGTCAAAAATATGGAAAGCGTCGGCGTTTAGTGTCGAGACGAAATGTAAACTGTTTTATGTCCATTCTCTTGTATGGGTGAGAGTCCTGGCACCTGACCAAAGCCCAGGCACAAAAAGTCTCAGCGCTTAAAACGTGCCTCAGGAGAATTTTGGGTATGAGATGGTACCAGCGCATCAGGTAGGATGCTGTCAACCAGTGCAGTCCCATCACTTCTACCATTATGGAGAGGAGATGGATTTGACTGAGACATGTGTTAAGGACGCCGAATGACAGTTGGTCGAGGAGACGCTGCTCTTCCTCCCATCATGGTCCCGAAGACGAGGAAGACCCTAAGACATACCTTTACACCGATCTCACAACTATTGAGTAACTGGTACACCGTAATAGTCTTTCAAGAGAAAACCTTAACGTTGTATGAGGTGTTAATAAATATTGAAGAGTATAATACTAGATATCGATATGCTGCCACAAGAATAGCTGGTGATGTTAATCAGATAAGAAAACCAGGCATATCCACTTTCACTGCTCCTCACTATTGTCAGTGCCTCCATGGATATTAATACATTATAGAGATGGATGGTTTTCAATGCCAAAGGTTGATAGCACATAAATATTAGATTACTTTGAACACTAAAGAGAACCTAATATCTCGAACGAGTTGCTCACGGTCTAACAAGTGAGCATTCTGTTCACGTTTCTTTTTATTTACCTTGTTTAGATATTAGATTTGTCAATTATAATTCAACTCACGATTCTAAGTCATCAGATTGCTCTCGGCTCATAATATTCTTTATGCGGTATTAAAAATCAAGTATTAGGTATAATGCGCGCATAAACCAGCTAATTCTAAACCATTCCTTAATAGTCAATAAAGAAAATGGCTTTCTTTGTATAGTTGCGTACCGTAGAGCCCTTGGGGCTTTAACGAGACAAATACTATTTATTTGTTGATCAATTATTCGAACTTTAACAATTGGAAACTATAGGTATTTTGAAATATTGTTGTTTTTACCGATCTCGATAGCTTATTGGTATAGGTGTGGACTGATTAAGTGGTCTCGGGTTCGATTCCCGATCGGGGTAGTTTTTCAAAGTTTTTCACTTTAAATTTCTACTCGGGGTTGGTCTATGTCAGACTCAGAAACGGTTACCATCTAAGATCTACACTTTTATTAAAACTGCCTGCAAATCAAATATTAGCTTATCGTAGCATATTTCTTCAAAATTATGTATCCTGGGCTGGTGTCAAGAATATAACGTAGAGTAGCTCATTGAACCGTTTGCTCTTTTGAAAATCTAGTTCTTCTCAATTTTCTCCCCGGTATTCGATTTTCGGTCGCACCATAGAAATATCATAGACAAAGTTGATATAAGTTTAGCACTAACTTCAGTTCAGTTCACTTTATTCGTTTAGCACTTACTTATTAAAACAGTTTCAGTTAGTTCAGTTTACTTATAGTATTTATTAGTTCATCAATCTCAGATGGTTAATTATCAAAAGAAACGGAAGATGTAAGCAATCCGCAGACATCGACTTGAAAGCAATGTTTGCTTGTTTTAAATGCTAAAGAATACATTTGATTCTAAGAACAATAAAACAACGGTTTTTAATCAATTGTGCATCGATAATAATTATTGTACGAAAATCAGAACAATAAAAATTGCTTTTGTTAAATCTTATTGATTTTTTTCTTTTCACTTTTATAGATTTCTTTCCATTGTGCTTTGATTGATGATCAATGATCATTGTTCTTCGTAACACACCGCCTTTATTAGCTATAATTATATCATTATCGTCGTTATTATTATGAGACAAGTGACTAACAATGTTGTTGAAGACGCCTGCCTTTCTTTGAAATGTTTTGTTAACAATAATAATAGCGCCTGCTTGATAGAATCTATGTATCCAGGTATGTGATATGTTAATTGGATTGTTAAGATTCACTCTGAGATAATTTATGATAGGCAACAGTACCTATTAATAATTAATTAGTTTTATTGCATTAAATTGCTTCCCTTTTTTGTTCTTCTGTTGAACAGACCCCTCAGTGTTAAACAAATTGAAGACAACGAGAAGATCTGCCCTCAATCTTTATTTAAAAACTATTATCGACAAAAAAATACTCATTCCATAATTATTTGGCTATAATTATTGTATTCTGAATATATCTATTAATATAAAGGAATATGTGCCTGACTGTGCCTGGCTAATCGCAGAGGAGTGAAATTTGGAAATCAGGTAGGTTTTAATACAAAACCTTCCACTAAGAAAGGATTTTTGTAAATTCGATCCCTAAGGGGGTGAAAAATAGGGTTGATTTTTTTTATATGTATACGAATATCTCCGAAACTAGACATGGTACGAACTTGAGATTTCGCATATGAATTCTCCTATAGAAATGAGTAGTAGGTTGCTTGTGTACTACATATAAAATAGCTTAACATATTTCAGTATCTTCTTCAAACCGCCATCTCTTGAAAAAAGTTGAAGTTACACAATCGTTAAGGCAATATAATATGTTTATTGTAGCTGACCCGTCAAACTTCGCCCCGCCTCAGAATAGAAAATGGAATAAATTCATCTAGTAGCTGAATTAAATTCCGTGTTCAATTTTATACTGGGATACCGGAACTTACCAATTCATATTTATCAAAGATAGTTGTACTATATGGATTTATTATTTTTGTAATTTCCTTACTTTTTTAATGCCCTAGAAACGTAGGAAATTTATCTGGTCCGAGATGAGCAATACAAAATTTTATCGAAATTAGTCATCAAATATCTGAAACGGTTTAGTTAGTTAACACAACACTTGTTTGGGTTAATTTATTTGCTGAATGGGTCGAAGTTCGGCGGCTCGGTCAGCTAGTAAACAAATAAACTTAAAAACTGCTCTTCTGCACACAAATAAAAATATTTTAAGAACACACAAGAGGCTAATGCCATTATATGCATTCGAAAGTTGATTTAGTATTTTATATTATTATGTTCGTGTTTTGCGGTTTGTCCAAAAAAGAACGCGGCACTCCGACATATATTTTGACCCTTTTGTTTGGTTGAACTCTGCTGCCGTCGAAAGTGGGTTAAACTTCTTTCAACGGAACAAGCCATTAACATAAATCAAATTTAAAACATCAATTACTATTACTTTTCTATTGTCCGTGCCGCGTTCTCATTTGAGACAGATGTGAACTACCTAATAAGCACACGGAACATTCATACAATCACTAATATATCACCTCAAACATGTCAAATTATATTCTTTACAAAACTATTCAAACTTTTTGGGTAATTTGGACTTTATTTTTTATTATTTTATTTATATTCTTATTGTCTGTTATTTCATTTTTTATTTTAATTGTCTGTTTTGAAGCTGTACTGACATATTTTCTAATTTTACGATATTTTATCAGGTTAGCAGTATTCGATACGGCGAGTTAAAATGATTTTGTAATTTTTCAAGATTTTAAGACAATTTTTACAGATAATTTTTGCCTATCTTGCTCCATTGTTATATTATCATCTCTCTTCTTTTATTTAATCTTTTGAGATTTCTGAGAAAGATAGGGTTCCCATTTCCGAGTGCATAATTGTTTTTGGTTCTGTGATCTTATGTTTCTTTTGACCACTAATGTGGACCCTAGTATGTCTACCACATCAGGTCGTCTACAGAGGTTTTAGAAGCACTCTTCATAGCCAGGTCCCACCCCTAGTACAGGTAAGGTAATTAATCACCCTGAGGTTGCCTAGTAGCGTCCGTTAGATACTAACCTATCCGTTAGTCGCGTTCGGCATGGGTCAAATGACACCTAAGGTTGGGGATTTTTGGGCAGTAGTTTACCCCTTCAGGAATCATAGGACTATGCGAGTATGGGAGGGTTTGTAGAAGGCATCAGAAGAATAGGATATGCTCTGTTTGTTGACACCGACACCCCGGACTCCTTTGGATATTCCACTCTAACATCCACAGGGACCGTTTGTACCGCAGTTTCAGCCTTAATTAACAGGGTTCACCACATAAAGGTGAGATTCGAGGCATCAAATGCTCTTATATTGCGCATGATATTTCCTTGGAGCCCCCACATATACGGCATAGGTGGAAAAAGATCTCCTATGTTTTGAATTGTAATAAACTGATCTCACACCATATCTAAGTTTCTCAGGGACGGAAAATTTTACGGTTTTCGGGACCTTAACGAGAGAAAAATCAGAGTACATACTTCTCCATTATACCTATGTCTTTCGGAATCTGATCTGAAGACGTAGTCTAATTTGAGGGCGTCACAAAGAAATTCAATGTGAGTATACAGCGGTACTGTATGAAACGACACTAATTACTGTATGTTACATTATCATTCCCACACTATAATAACTCACCTGTATACATTATATTTTCTATTTTTATTTAACACATTGTTTGTCGGATGTGAATTGAATCAAATTGAGAGTGATTTGATTTATTATTTCGATTCTCTTCTTTCATACCAACTGTAATAATATCATGCGGTTACTTATTATTTTCATTGGATTGTTATATGTCAATTCAATTCGCACGGTTCTTATGACGCGAATGTGTTGGCTAAAGAATAGTTCTCATTGTTCAAGATCATTACGAAATTCTGTTCAAAAAGTTATAGGGCTTATTGCTTTACAAGTGTGATTGGCTGTCAAAATAACAATATTAATATTACCTAATGCAATTTTTACCCGATTTGCATTATTTAGTAATACAAAATATGCATGATTATTTTGCAATAAGCAAATTGTCGTGCAGTATACGTATAGAAAAATGTATGGGAAACACAAATGCCGAATATGTATGGCTTATGCATAAGAATATGTCAAAAATATTACAATATCAAGCTCGTGACGAACCACCGCGAACCACGTACTTTGGAAATTTGATACGTTGCATGCAACGTGACGTTGGTTACGTTACCGCGCCTGTTCAGATGTGTACAGACCCTTAGGAATCATTTTTTTAGTAAAAGAATCTGAGCTCAACTTTGACATACTTCAAAGAAAGATAAAAATGACCGACACCGCAGGGACTCAACCCACGACCATCCGAACGAAAGTCGATAACTGAACCGCTAGGCCACCAACTTCTTAAACTTAACTCTCTTTTTTGACTCCAATTATAGGCGTAGGGAGTCATAAAGAGCCACCCACTTTTCTCGATCTCGCGAAGCTTTAAAGACCTCCTCCCTCACGGTCATCCTCGTCCTTTTTCAGAAAATGAACTTACTTAATGTATATAAATTTGTACGAAAAGTTTTCATGCCAAGACAGACTGTAAGGTCCAGGTTTCTAAAAATTAGATAGATATTAACTAACTGTTCAATAAAGCTAATAATTTAATAAATTGGTAACATTATTTTTTTTTCTAATTTTTACCGACATGTACCTACGTTTAAAATTGGCAACGAAACATATTCATTCGCGTTAAGATTTTTATGAAATTTGCATATGATCATAAATCTTTCAAAGTAAAAAAAGAAGATAAAATATATTAAAGAGTACGGATGCAGGTTGTTGTCCAGGTTAGAGAGATTAGCCTCAAGCTGTGTAATAAAAATAATATAATATTGAATGAACCTTTTAATAACGAAGGAGTTTCAGTCACTGACCGAGCGGTGTGTGTGGGATTGTTTGTTTTATTTACAACTTTTTGTTTCGACTGCTTCTGGTTTTGGGTGTCACTACAGAACCAGTTTTCCATTTTCCCTGCAGAGCTCGTGAGACCGGATTTCGAGCTTGCCAAAGGGAATTAATGAACGTTGTTAATTATAACAGGTAATTACGTTTTTTCCCCCTTTCCTCTCCAACAGTTTGTCACCGTGTATTTATTTTGTAATTGTTATCTTATAAATAAAGACACCGCTCTCTATTCGACAATGTTTTTTTTTTCATGCGAAGGTATTTTTATGAACATAGTCACGGCGTGCATCTTGAATTATTCGAGAGAAATCATCAGACCGCGAGAGTAATTAAAATAGTATGAGTTAAACGCTGTGATTTAAACAACTATACAAATTCCTGAAAATCACATCGGCAGAATAAACAGTGTTTTTTGCTTTGTAAATGTCACATTTTTATTCTACTTAAATCAAATTACTTTGATGGGTGGTATAAAAGTAGGGCTTAAATAATGTTTTGCGATTATTCATCTTAAATGTCACATTTTTATTCTACTTAAATCAAATTACTTTGATGGGTGGTATAAAAGTAGGGCTTAAATAATGTTTTGCGATTATTCATCTTAAATGTCACATTTTTATTCTACTTAAATCAAATTACTTTGATGGGTGGTATAAAAGAAGGGCTTAAATAATGTTTTGCGATTATTCATCTTAAATGTCACATTTTTATTCTACTTAAATCAAATTACTTTGATGGGTGGTATAAAAGTAGGGCTTAAATAATGTTTTGCGATTACTCATCTTAAATACTTACTTTTTTCCACCGCTATACTCAGATTTCTTCCGAAATTCTCAAATTGCTACGCTCTTATGATCTCTGTAGTTATTTTCACAGTTTTTGATTGTTCTACCAATCGATTGTTCTATCATTTTTGCTGCCGTTGCTTCTTCCTTCTCTCACAAATTTTATTAAACAATAATTATTATGGCTTTATATGCCGTCGTTACATCGCGCCCTTCCCAATTGCCAATAATCAAAATTGAATATTAACTCTCGTTTTTCTATAATTATGTTCCATGTCTCTTGATATTTTATCTGAGCAACATTTAAACAATACTATATGTTCCTTTTTTAAATATTAGTTAGTCAAAACTGATTTTGATGAGATGAGCATTTGATAAGAATAAGCAATACCGTAAATCACACAACATAACCATCTAAATTCTACCCATTTGGCGGAAGAGATAGATATAGGTATTCTGCACTAGTAAAGTGACCTAACATACAGGTCAATCAATTCTATAGACATATTATACCTAGTATTTATAAAGGAAGAAAAAATATTAACAGTAATTACAGGCTGATATCTGGCAAGTTTTTTAATGGACGCATACAGTGTTCTTAAATATGAATGACTGGTAGGTCGTGTCCGTCTTAAGAGATAGCTGCCATGCTGCCATATTCTCTCGGGCGTCGATTAAAACGAGTTATCAAAAGTGAGTTTTAATTTATCTTGACGCGTTTTAGCTACCGTTGTACTTTTACCACACTGTAGCACGATACCATCACACAATATAAGCAGGGTACAGTGTGTATTAATATCGGTATTGCAGGTAACATTATATGGATGAGAAACTTATGGAGGTTTGGTTTCATTGGTATTAATCTGACCCCGTTTTGATAGCATTAGGTGTTTATAGGCTTTCACGCTACCTGGGTACTTATTTATAAAATGAAAGTGGTCAAAGCTGCAGAAAATAGTGGACTTATTTCGTTTAAAAGGCAACGCTTTTAACCGTTTGTGATGTGTAGCAGTTGATACTGCACAGGTATGAACAATAGACATACACATAGGCAATGGTTGTTCGACCGTCTGAAATTAACTCAACTCCCTTTTAGAGTACCTACGAAATATTCAATAAACACGTGTACATAGAAGATTTAAGATTGATAAATGCAAATGAAGTTTGCCATACTGTTCCAAATCCAAACTCCCTTTAGACCCCATTTAGGGGCATAGGGAGGCAACAAGAGCTCTCCATTACGCTCGATCCTGCGCAACGTTAATGACCTCCTCCCACACCATGTCCAGATTCCTCAGCTCTGCCTCGAAGGAGCGGAACACAGCATGAGAGGGTCTTCCTCGTCTCCGGGACCCTGATGGGAGGAAAAACAGCGCTCTCCTCGGCCAACTGTCATTCGGCATCCTTAACGCATGTCCCAGCCAAGTCCATCTCCTCCACATAATAGTAGAGGTGATGGGCTCACGCTGGGTGCGCCGGCGTATAGCGTCGTTTGTGATGCGGTGGTACCATCTTATACCCAAAATTCTCCTGAGGCACTTCGTTTCGAATGCAGATACTTTTAGTGCCTGGGCCAGAGTCAGGTGCCAGGACTCACACCCATACAGGAGAATGGGCAACACACACGCATCAAACAGTTTACATTTCGTCTCGACACTAAACGCCGACGCCTTCCATATCTTGGTCATGTTGTTGAAGGCGCCACTTGCCATACCGATACGTATCGGGAGCTCAGCCCCGAGGTCACCAGTGGTGGTAATGGTTGCTCCCAGGTACTTAAATTTATCCACCCGGGAGACCTGGTGACCATCGATGGCTATCGGTAGCTGTTTATCGGGGCAGGCATTATTTGCCATGAGCTCCGTTTTACTGGCATTGACTCGAAGGCCGAGGCGTGCTGTTTCGAATACTGTTGCCATACTGTTAAAAAAATTAAATTACTCTATTGATGTTTAGGTAGGTATTATAAAGATTATATTTGGAAGTTTGTTCTGTGTAGGTAAACAGTTTTTCCTTACGATGTCCTTGAGCATGAAAGATGCCTCCTTTAAATGATTAACACTGTCAACTTATCGATGCCGAAATTGTAATTTTAGGATGTACATTTCTCTATTTTTTAAGTTCTTTTCGTTAAGTATTACACTTTGGTCTTGGTCCTTTTTTAAACGAATTCTAAATAATCATATACTTGATTTGTTGAATCAAATACTGATGTTGTCTTTAAAATATATCTGCCTCTATCTTTTCAGAGGCTTTAAAATTTAAATGTAGACGAAACGAAACTTCCAAAAACTCCATGAAGATTGATTGTTTCAAATCAAAAACAAATACAGCGTCTGGTAACGTGAAAAGTTCACACTCTTTCTAAATGTGTTCATTGCTGCAATTCCGGTCTGCATTATTTCATTGAATCACGAGCGGAAATGTTCAAATAATTAGTCCTGCTTTTACTCACAACAGTAGCCAGGCAATAACAATACGATGTACTCGGGCTTATAACGCGGAACTCCTCTTTTAAAGCTCATTGGCACGTTTTATTCTGTGTGCGGCTCAATTAGTTCGACACGAAGATTAACCTATTTCTGCTATCTCTCAAATCGTACCGCACTATGTAAGTCATTCCAACACCGCTGTAGTACCGTTGCACAGTATGAAAATAGCAGCTGATGGAGCTTGTAGGTGTCTTAGAGAAACCATATTGTCGTGCAAACCGTTGTCTTTGTCCTGATTCATGGCGGAAACCTACGCCAATCATCTAATGGAATAAATTTTAATAACGTAATTGTCTCGACGGGTGTGGAAATGTAAGCGAGAACTCCGTTATTCAGTTATTTAATCCTCTGCGGTTAGTGGAAATTCTACATCATATCTTGCAAAGATTTAACTTTCCGGACTTGGATACCTTTTTCAAATATGAAATCTTCTACAGCACGTAGGTATAATATCTATGATAACGATGATAGTATTTTACTATCCAGAGGATGAGTGATACACTTTGGTTGCATACAAATATGTATTTGTGTATTACATAAAGTAAAATGTATACCTATTTATGAGGATTACACTTGTGTTATAAGAATCATAAAATATGAGTAACGTTTTTTTTTTTAATGTTGTGTGTATGTAGAGATAAAAAAAGTACATTTCACATAAAATAATGTAGGTACTTACGTAGGTAATTTGGGAAATAAAATATGTTGAAATAAATAAGTAAATATTAATTCCACAAATATTTTCTCATTTTATAATAGAAACCTACGACTTATTAAAACTGATGTGAATTTTAGCCTCGAACGCTTGTTAAAGTTTTACATTAAATCAATTTTGTTTAAAGGATTAATAATTATTGACTATGTGCAGGCATTTTAAAACACTACACAAATATACAATATACATATATAACCTCTCCCCTCAATTCAATGAAAAATTTTAATCTAATATTTGAAGTAAAAGTGGGTACTAGTATTCCAAAGTTATTCCAAAGTTTTGTTTGAATGAAGATTTGCATCAATCATTGGCTTATCAACTAACAGCAGATACCTACGTCATTTCTTCTTATCTCTCACTGCTTATACCAAATTATTGTGGTAAATGTGATGTCATGAATAATGTTTTACGTAGAATAATTATTAATGACTTATCTATGCACTACGACTACGAGAAATGAATACCTACACCTTTATATCTTCTTTTTCCAATTACTCAACATCAGTTCTTCTATTGAGCTATTTTGTACAAAACCTAACTATTTGTAAAAACCTCCATCAATATTTGAATATTTTTTCACGTTAACATTTATTTCTATCTCGATTTCTTTCTAAGTGCTTCTAAATTCAACAATCAAAAATATCGAAAAAAACTTTCTCACAACAGTTACTAAGAAGAATAAACATAAATATACCTACTACATAAATAAACATCTATAAATGTGTTATTATTCTGTCAAGATTGCCATCATTTGCCATATCGGCCCCGTTTCAAGTCGATGGAACATGAATCATCCACATCGATGTAATGTCCTAACTTAACGTGGTTCAATGCACATCACTAGATCACTAGATCAGATCCACATCGATGTTATTTAGTAATTTTCGTAATAGTAATTATCATCATCCGGTTTTGTTGAAATAATAATTGTATTATTTGTGTTTTTCCAACTATAACAATAAATAATTGTTTTTGATGGCAATTCGATTGTAATAAAGTGTACAAGTACGTATATGATATAGTAATTGGGAAAATACAGGCGTTTTTCCTAATAGATCACTCAATTTGAATCTAAAAAAATGAATCTTTGCTAACTCTTTGACTCTTTCACAGTGATCTACTTAAAGCTTGTGTTGTAAAAGAGGAAGATGGTCGCCATCTGAGATCGTACCCACGACCTCCAGTACTATAAACTCAATTTCTCGCTGAATTTTGTAATTATGGTGACTGTCACCAACGGTTCCAAAAATTTAGGAACTTCATAAGAAAAATCTTAGGTAACTCTTAGCGTTAATTTGGCTTGAAACACACCAATTTCCCTATTTTTTTGTAATAATAATATGTACCTACCTATAATATTTATTTCTAATTTAAAATTATCATAAAAGTTTTGACGAACTGTACATATAATACAGTAATACATACATGGGTGGCCAAGTTATAAGGGACATAATACAGCACAAAAAAAAACTTTTAATTTCGATAAATCGGTTTTCTAGATTTTTGTATCTCTTGTTGCGTATTTTTAAGGGATTTTGTTTTAAGTAGGCACCCGTTTTTTGATCCTATGCCTCGTTGCCGAGTGATTTAAAACCTACATTTTTTTTTATATCAATAGATTTTGTTGTACCTCAATTCAGAATTTTCGTTTATTTCATATGCATTTACATAGTAGTGTTTGTTTTACTCGTATTTTCTTTTCTATTCTATTCTGAAGAATATGAACACATCATTTTCTCAGAACATTATATTTATTGCCTTTTGGTGTTTTTGATTAATCCCTGTCGTCCTATTCTGAATGCGAACATTCAATACAGGCCTCATTACTTAAGTTATGAAATTGCAGGGTAGTTTGTGTAACACTTAATTTCCTTTTATGTAGTAAAACAAATTAGCTTATTTAAAGAGTTAGTGCCATGCTGGTCATAAAAGTTTCTAGGAATGAAGAAACCTATCATATAACCGTATACGATGTATGTAATATGTAACGTTAGTAATTAAACCGAAATGATTGACACTTTACGCGGCGTTTCCGCGACAATAGATCTCTTTTATCGGTCATTCGTTCAAAGGTTCAACGCTCTGCACACTTAACTTGGACAGTGGACACTGGACAGTCTCCATAGGCAAGCGCCAGGTATACACAGCACAATACATATCGATACGCCATAACGGCTTGTGTAATGGAATCGCATAATTAATCGCAAATAATCGTGATGTAACAGACGGACTTGCTGCTTTCTTATCTCATTATATAAAAATGTGACGTTGTCTCGTTGTGTTTGATGACGGTCCAACATTAATCCGTCTGCCGCTTAATTTTTCAAACGAATTTGGATCAAAACAAAACTATTCCATATAGCTTTGTAGGCTCATATCCAGCTGGCTTAGAAACATTTCAAGTCTTTCTGAAGGAATTGTGGTTGCAGAAAAAAAATTACCTACCTACATAGATTTACTAAAAATTAGGTTTTTGAATAATCCCGTTCATTTTTGTTATTTTTTTAATAACTAACTAAATAAACTACTGTGAACTCTCGTGGATTTATTGAAATAATTACAATTAAGTAAAAAAAATACCTATCTATTGAACTCTCTTTTTGACCCCACTTAGGGGCATAGGGAGGCAACAAAAGCTCTCCATAACGGTCCTCTCGTGTCCATTTCGCGCAGCTTCAATGACTTCCTCCCACTCAGCTCTGTCTCGAAGGAGCGGAACACGATCTTCCTCGTCTTCGTCTTAAATACAATGATATAATATTTAACAAATAAAATTCATGACACCTTAATTTCCGATATCTTCAGCAGAGGCGAAAACCGCCCACGAAGTCAAGCATGCTACCAAACAGTCTACCAGGTTTTTTTTTAAATATGCTTACGTAGCATTACATCCCATTAATTTTTATTTCTATCCATAAACATTGCCATTGCGCTGTATCGTTCCTAGTCCCACTGCAACTGGTCTTCCATGTTCGTCAGTACTGAATGTGTGATTAAACAAGATAATATGTACTATTTTTTCCTCATACGCCCTATGGTATTATTCATGTTATTCCTTGCTGAGCTTACAGTACAAACACGCATTTATTGAGCTCACTTTCCTCCCAGGAAAACCTTATTTAACACGTGGCGGACGCAATGTGCGCATCCCCATTTTAGAGTAGCAACAGCAACCCTAAGTGGAAGACTTTGGTTGCCTACCTATTGTCGTTTGTTTTTTTTTAATAAATAATAGGTATCTCTAATTGGTTTACAGTTCAACACCTTTACTCCAATCAGAGTACAGAGTTCAAAAAATAAACAATAATACATATCAGAAATTATATATGTAATACATAACGTCAAGTCAGAAATAAAATAAAACCTTATCAAGTAAATGCCCTCCTGTCCATTTCTTATGTGACTTGAGAGAGTTTCATGCTGTCATTTTTTTTTTTTTTAAATGAATCTGTGCTCACTCAAAGTAAACACAAATACACTCTCCTTGACTCTTTCACAGTAAGCTACTGAAAGCTTGTGTCGTGAAAGAGGAAGATGGTCGGCACCTGGGATCGAACCACGACGTCCGCAGTACGAAAGCCGGCGTTGTAACCGCTGGGTCACCAACCACTTCACATTTGTTATTCTTTGCCAGATTTTGACCGCATGATCGCGACGAGAACGTCCCAGCTGACAAAGCAAAGCCCATCGTCGCTTGAAAGGATCGAGACTGCAGTTCTTCACCCCACCACCTTACTGTATATAATGTAGTTATATTGATTATACGATTATGAAATTAGTTCAATCCGATAAAGTACGTAACACGTTATACCTAAGTGTTTATTAGTCATATTATGTTTAGTTGAGTAATGGTTTGATGCCAACTAAAAGCTACTTAAGGCCATTTGTTGGTTGTTTTGATCTATTTAACAGTGATAGTGTTTTTTCATGACAATCGTTGATAATCTCAAGTGCTCCATTTATTTACAAGCTTGTACCTACAATTTAAGATGGTTTTTTATGATTCGTTGAATTTTTTCTCTTTCAGTTTAATTTTTTTTTTATTTATTTATTTGCAATCTTATTTTATTTATTTATTCGCAATTTAATGTTTCATATTTAATTCATTATTGCATCGTTCTCACCTAGTTAGGATAAAGGAATCTGTAAATGTTGAGTTGATGGACAACCACAGAAAGAAACTTTTTTTTTATATTAATAAACTCTCAGGGAAATTTCCTGGAATGGGTGCTTTCTTGCGTGTGAGTGTCCATCAAGTAAAATCATGACAATACATTAACCGTTCGATGTTAATGAGTTTTATATATTATTCAAAATGCTGTGTCACCCAGATACAAACCATTTATTTCTCAAGCGTTACCGTGTCATGCCGTAAACCGATCGATTAAAGATTTAAATTACTTTTTTATGCACAATGGTAAATTAATAAAAAAGAATGTTTTTATTGAGAAATGTATTTCACATATGAGTCAATTTACTTATTACGGGTGTATTTTGTTTCAGAGGGTCGTGTGGAAGTGTCCAGGGATGGCAAATACCTCAGCACGATGGCTCCAAGGAAGGTCTTCGGAGAACTGGCCATTCTGTACAACTGCAAGAGGACGGCCACCATAAAAGCGGCGACCGATTGCAAATTATGGGCTATAGAGAGACAATGTTTCCAGACCATCATGATGAGGACTGGACTCATCAGACAGGCCGAATATACGGAGTTCTTGAAGAGGTAAGTTGTTTTTTTATCTCCAATATAGTTGAAGGGTCACGCAACAGTCTCATTCCTCTGTGTCAATAAAAGGGAGTTCACCTGAATTATGACAGTCACGCAGAATCGTAAAATGTTCGCAAATCGTAGTAAAGTAGACATTGCTTAGCATTGAGAATATAATAACATAGCGTACTGACTGTTCCCGCTGGTCATGTGTCGGATTCGATAAAATGACGTGTGCTTTGGTAGCTAAACATTTTACATGGACCTTTTCACATCTATCCGGCAACGGATTTTTTAGGATACACGGATACATTAGGAACAGAGGCGACAAGGCACACGCTTAAATAGCGCAACAAATTTTAACTAAAGAAATTGAAAAAGCTTTGACTGTTATTCGTTTCTACAGTTGTTAATTAATTATAGTCATCAGCCAGGCATTCAGAAGTTCTCCAAATTCTTTCGTGCTCTCACATTCAATCGATTCAAATTTTAAGTGGGATGTTTTCGATTGTGTTTTTGTCGGAAGTGGCGCAGTTGTCTAAAAATGACTACGAAGAAACTACATTATTAGCGTTCATTTTTGATTTACATTTCCTGCATTCCATCACTAACAAAACCAAGTGTAGGTATGTTGTTGTTTTGTTGGTGCAAATAGATACATCAATAATTATTCATCCAAGCGCGTATTCATGCGTACACAAGCCAATGTCTTGTAATAACATTTCAACGCATGTTAAATTGGTAAGCATTTTCTTTTACAGCGTGAAGAATATTATTGACACACATATTCCTAATATTGTTAAACCGACCACCAATAAATTATTGCATTTGGATGTACCTAGCGCATATTAATATTCAATGTAATGTAATTAAGTAGCAATACCGGGATTTAGCAATCAATTTATTCTAGCGGATTGATCAGTGCATTTATTTACACACGCAATGTCTTTAACAAGGTATAGGTATCACGAGAATTTTTCATAAAATTAGATTAAGCTAGCTAGATTCACTATTAGTTATAGGAGTAAATTTTTTGTAACTGTTTTTCACATAGGCAGATCCTACTAATTCTAGATAAATTGATGTGCTATTGTACTTTCCACATACAGTTTTGAGTTGAATTTCTTTCCCAAATGTATCATTGATGGATTGAGATGGAATGTTTCGGCATTTGATTACCAAATGCTTATAAGACACCGATTAAAATATCATTCTTGTCAGGATGATCAGGTCCCCTCGACGTTGAGGATCACTTGAGCAAAGACCTTCTTATCATTGTCTGCATGAATCAATCCCCAATGTTTAGATTCCAATCCACGCCCTTAAATTGCAGAACTATGACATCTGTATTCTACTCACAACACGTCTTCCCTTTTATGCCTTCAATTATAAGCTAGAGAAGCGAGTACTTATAACTTCTGATTACGTGGCCAAGGTAGAAGATCTTACGGATCTTAATGTTGTCAGCAATTCTCTATCATTATTTGACCCATTCAGAAACTCCCAATTACTTATCATATCCGTCAAAGGGATACGCAACATTCTTTGATAATAATGGAAGATAATCATAGTAAAATAGATGAATACTTAACATATTCCAGGGGAACATAATATAGTGAAACAAGTATCTGAAAGTCATTATATGCATTTACGTAGATATATCACTGACTATCATAATATGGTTGTAACATTTTGCAACAATCAATATCCCAAATCGGTTAAAACGAGTTAGCAAAAGATTCCAAGATATTTATGATAAGTACCTATATAAACAAAGCAAAACAGTTATTACTTTCTTAAGAATGCATAGGTATAATAAGGAAAATAAATGACTCCATAGCGTATAAATTTCCCATTAAATGTTTGGTGTGTGCAGGAATAGCTTTTGATCAAACAGCTAGAGTGGCCAGAAATACCGTCTCCATTATTAGACATTATCTAACGAACCTATCGAAGAAACATTACACAATGCTCAACAACGTTGAGTTGAATATTAATTCTCTAATATGCAATGGTGTAGATGGAATGATGCATTCGGAATGACGTGAAATTATTCTAAGTCAAAGCATTCCTAAATTAACGTCAATAATAGCTGTTAGATTTGATTTATTATGTACGCCCTTTTATTAAATTTCTTAGCATTATTTTCTGCTTAAATACTCACTTGTTCTTCTCTCTTCAAAAGCCCTTCATTCAAACCTTATAATGGCCAATTTCGTCCAAAGCGTCCACCTATTCTATATTTTCTGTGCTACGGACTGCAGAAAAATTTAAATCACCCGATGTTCTCAGATGTCTATAGAACCTTATTTTGTTAGGGTACCTACTAACTTGTCAATGTTCATAGCTTTTTTTTTATATACCTAAATGAATCTGTGCTCACTCAAAGTGAACACAAATACACTCTTTGACTCTTTCACAGTAAGCTACTTAAAGCTTGTGTCGTGAAAGAGGAAGATGGTCGGCATCCGGGATCGAACCCACGGCCTCCGAACGAAACAGTACGAAAACCGGCGTCGTAACCGCTAGTCTACCAACCACTTCGTTGTAGAAGTTTGTATTTGAAAGTGTTCCATTGTGTATTGAAATAACAAAAGATGCTATTTTTCTACTTGTATTTTGTAGTTGATGGTGAAATTTTAAATAATAAAGTTGTCCAATCATTAATTTTAGCTCTTGGATTTTTATTTTTTCCCAACATATTGTTAGCTTGAAATTATAAACATTCAATTTATAATTTTAATTTAAATATAAAGAATACTAAAGGCAAATAATTTTCGCTCCCATTCTTCATCTACCCAAAAGTCTTCACTTGTCTCCAAACAACTCTATCTTTTTTAGTTGCTAAAGGAAAGCTAAACTAAACCGTCGATTTTGAGTGCGTGTCTTGCATACTAAGTATAGGAACACTGTTTTTATTTTAGTTATGTTGTTAGTTCTAGTTATGTTTAGTACTTATCTTCTTATTTTTGTATTGTATAAAAATAATTAAGTGTGCATGCGCTTAACTTAACGCTAAAACTCGAGAATTCTGGGCCTGTTTGGCTTATTTTCGTTTCGAAATATTAATATAAGCTCAGGGTATTTGGAAAAAATGCGAGGAACATAGAAGAATAACAATATTTTTTTCCCATATAAAGTCTTCCTACATTTTAAAGGATCGGTTTTACATAGCTTTGGGATGAAAGTGATCAGACGTTTACCGATCATCCAGTTCGTAATAAATTTAGCTCGTGTTTAAATTCTTGTAATCTTTTGTATCTCTCCCATTGTATAGTCTTACATACATTCCATACGGTTCATTCTTTCGTATAGAATTTCCATCACGCTATCAAATTTAAACAGGTGATGTATGTTGAAGATCGATAGTGCAATTAAAGTGGTAGGCTACCATACACCACCTGGAGAACGCTGCTTGAAATTGACACAGGTGTTGGTAGTCTTGGTATAATATCACGTTACTTACTGACGTAACTTTATCAGCAGCTCTTTGCGCATCCACAACTTATATAAAGACAGTCATTAATAATAATTATTACGTTTAAATTGTTTATGATAACATTATATATTCCAATATGTTGTCCTTCGAAGGGCACGATCTCTCTTGAAGACCTTTACAGTTCCCCTTTTGATCCCATTGCATCTGTGTGAATAACTACCCTTAACAATCTGCCTCATAATGTTGAACCACCTTGCATGAGAGTGGCCGACGACGCCGACAATTGTTTGAGATAATATTAACCAAAACAATATGTATACAATACTAACTGCCGGCTATTGACATGAGTGAAGCAAAGTTCTTTGTTTTTAACACAATATCTTTGATGAGAATAATGAAACAAAAAAAAAAAAAAAAAAAAAAAAAAAAATTCAATGACAGAACCAGCAGTGGAAGGCCCTAACAATGGGTAGAAAACCTGCTGAATTTGGAGGGTATTAGTCGGTGTCCATGTTGGATTTCCCCTGATAAAAAAATGGGATTTAAGGATTTGGTATTAGTTAGTCGTTATTTTATATTTTCTTTGCTTAACATGACAACAATCGTCACATATTTCAAAACTTCCAGGTGGCAATTTTAAATGAAGAAATCAAAAATATACAGTATGGCACTAGCACGGCGATATCGCTATCATTCATAAATCATTTTGATACATGGCTAATTTCCTGGTGTTCACTGATAGATCACTACAAAGGTGCGATAGAGGTCGACAGCATAGGTCTCACCGTACACAGATTACATAACGGACCATCGATCCATAAAACACTCGATGGCCAATCTGGACGTAATTGTTATTATGGCCTAAGTAGTACTGACTACCATTATTGCTATCAACCAGCCTGGTAATGAATGTTACAATATACGAGTGGTTACATGTTTCCTAGCGTGCATCTGAGCACCAGGAATGTTTGTCAACATTTACTTTAAAATATACGATTTTGGCTCTCTCATGTTTTACCATTATCCAGATTTCAGCTGCGTATAGAATTATCGAGGCTAGACAGACAACTTGATGTAACCGCCCCAATTTGCACATATTTCTAAGCCCTTTTGATTCAAGAGTAGAAAAAGACTTTGAAATTCTTAATTGTGAAACTTGTTGGCTTCTCTAGAAAAGCAGTAACGCGATGATCAAGACTTTCTGGGCCGATTTCATTTTTCTTGTGGGCTGGAACATTTTCGTGTTCAAAAGCTGTTCAAAGAAACTTTACTAATATTATAAAGAAAAAAAACACAATAAAAGGTGTAACAATTGATTGTTCGATAGTCAAAGTCAAGGCCACGCTAACGCCCTTACATATAGCAGGGAAAACCGAAAAAAAAACGAGATTGCCTTCAGTAATCTAGTAGTAAAGAAAAATACAATTTCTGAACTGGCTAGAGGCTCCAATTGTAGTAAAACATGAAGCCGAATCTGAAAGCTGTGTCTGGAAATTCTCCCAAAGCATCAAGCTCTGTTAGGTTTCTGAGGTTTGGATACTTATGTGTTCGTCAACGTAAAAATATTAACCAACAGCCATCTCATTTCAGGACTTCAATGCGTTATCAGTTATCACGCATATTCCTGTACGGCAAAAATATTCGGTAGATTGAAATAGACGAGGTCGAAAAGGCGACAAATAATGTTGGAAAGCTTTTGTCTTCTGCACATTATCAGAAATAGACAGGGCTGCGCTAGTGATCGGCAACATTAGGAGGATCTGATAAGGCTCCCAAGTAGAATATAAAGTGATAGAGGAATTCGATTCTATTTTAAAACCAATTAAATATTATATCGTGTTAATTTGAACATTTGGTATGGCGAATATTTAATTAGTGGAAAGCGAAATGTTGAGGCATCTTCTGCACGCTCCGCTGGTCCCGTCACACTTGAATAATTACTCTACCATTCGCAGCTAGAAGCCATATCAGGTGGAACAAACTAATGTTTCAAGGTAACGACATTCTCGTTAAATCAGAGTAGCCGCCTTTGTCATTGCACCAAACATGTTTGCCTAATTGAAATCGAATTCACCTCTCTTCAAAATGTTGAGCTGATCTCTCTGATATTCATGGCGTGATAATATTTTCTCAGTCTTATCCATCCACTGCTGGATGATGACCTCCCTCAAATAACATATTCAGTCATCTCTGCACCCATATAACATTCAAGCAACATCACCGTTTCCAAGATAGTTGGTCATTGACTCGTGAAAAAAATATCAAAATTATGCGCCAAATGACCCGATGACAAATCTATATCCTGGATTCCGAGAGACCAATGTCGTCGAGGCATTAAGAGCTCTCTCTAGCCTCTGCGATAATTCTACTCTCACCTACTCGCGGTGGACCCTGTTATATCAGCCCAGGCTGAAATCGTGGTTCAAATGGTGGGTGGTAGTCTTGCAATTCAGTCACCGACTTTCGTAGCAGAGGTCTTAGGTTCGATTGCGGATGCCGACAATCTTTTTCTTCCACAACACATTCCTTGCTTTCTGTGAAATTTGTCAAACGTGTATTTGTAATCACTATAGGTGAGCCCACATTCATTAATAAATGGAAAATTTGACACTCTCAAATTCATATTTTCTTTCGTTTGCTACGGGTTCGCTACCTATTCTTTGATTACTATTCAATATTATTTATCAATTTTAATTTGAGTGTGAATAAGTACTGAATGAGGTTTCTTCAAACAGTTTTATTACTTTTCATATTTCTATAATTTAATTTGTGTCATGATAAAAAAATATTGACGTGTTTGCTTAAAATTTCACAGTGTAATAACTCATATTTTTTGTTCTTATATCTTACTGTAAAATAATGTTGTGAAAAAAATCTGGAAAATAACGGTGCATTCGGTGAATTTGCCGTGCCAAATTAATACAAACATTTGTCTTATTATTAACGGACACTTATTAAAAACATTAACATATCTTAAACAGTTTGTTATTAAATGCATGTAAATGTTTACTTACTTACATAGAATTGATTTCAAAAAGTTGGTTTGAATACGCACCTAAATATTATTTAGCTCTGGGAATCGAACCTTTTATGTTATGTAGTAGAGTTGAATAAGTATTATTATTAAATGAGAGAAGTAAAAGTATGTGTCTGTGAAAGACCCGTCCAGAATCGAAACCTTCGTAATTGCTATCTCTCTTTTGAAAGAGAGGGCTGTCACGCTGGTCTCGCCAGTAAGCGTATAAGGTTAGAGGATCGATCAATATGTTGAAAAAAATAACAATGATTTTATCACCTACTAGCGGTCTGTCCCAGCTTCGCACGGGTAGATACGTATTTAAAAAATATAAATTAGTTTTCTTATGATCTTTATAGATCCCTAACTTTATCAAAATATTCTATAGGCTATGTTAATCTGGAATAATGTAGCATTCTAATGGCCCCCTCCCGTCCGGTTCGTACCCCAGTGACGCCTATATCTCTGACGCATTTCAATTACATTTTTTTAAATATAAGAACACTTATTGTGGCATAACTATAATAGTTAGACATAATATGCTGTCACGACATTTTTTGTAAATATTGATGTCTTATACAAAGTTGTACCTAGTACATTATTTTATTATATTATCAATAGTTTTCACAGCGCACGCGATGTAAAGAATATTTTAAGTAATTTTTTACACCTTGGGTTACATTATTGGAGTTTTAGTAAGGATACCAAATATTTTTGAAAATTCAATATACCTAGTCTATATTCACCGGGGATAGTGTAGCTTCCTAAAAGTGAAAGAATTTTTCAAATCGGTTCAGTAGTTTCGGAGCCTATTCAATGAAAACATACAAACAAAAAATCAAATCTGTCCTCTATATATTAGTATAGATAACTTGCTGATACCCATCTTCTTTTACGTTATTGATTCAGAAAGTCAGATTTGAGCAGTAGGTAATTGAACAAATTTTTGTTTAGCTTCCCCCTGCTCAACAGGGCAAGACGAACAGGCTTAAGGAGAAATCTGTCATACTCAGAAAAAAGAAGAATGTCTTTTTCACTACATAATATATTTGCGAAAATGATATAATTCGTATTATGTAACATTACTATAATTATATTTGCAAGTATCCGCGATGGTTAAAATCGAACGTAAAGTCTATATGCCACATTATACATACATACCTGAATTATTACGTGAATGGTATAAACAGGAGAAATATCTTAATAAATCAGAGTGTTGAGCTTAGGTTTTTTGAACTGCATTGGAAACTTTGCATAGGTACTCTAGAACCCAAAGCACACTACTTTGTGTAAAAATATCTTTAAATTTCATATTGTTTTGTGTTTGGTTTATCTGTGTAGGTACTCACCCAATTGATTTTCGTTTTCCTCATGTTTTAGTGTACCAATTTTCAAAAACCTTCCATTGGAAACACTCGCCAAGATATCAGATGTGTTGGAGGAGACCCATTACCAGCAGGGAGACTACATCATCAGACAAGGAGCCCGGGGCAACACCTTCTTCATCATATCTAAAGGACAGGTAATATGGGAATTCCCTAAATATAATATAGCGTTGTGTGTGATGAATTCATACCACACTCCCATAAATTTTCTCAAGCACTGGTTTCTTAAGCTCTGGTCATAATATGTTAAATATTTTAAATTGTTTTAATCTTGAATTTCTGGCATCCCTCAACTTCTCTGAATAACCCTAATCCATCTTGTGAACAATCTTCACAATCATGTCATTTTGCATTCATTTTGCCCCATGAACAGGCTACTTCATGTCATCACCATTTCTCTTGATGTATGGACCTCTTGTAATCCTAGTCCTCATTTAAGTATCTTGCCTTTCATCTCGCCACAGGCTCTGCCGACTTGTCGAATGGAATTTTGTTTTATATAAGAAATGAATCTGTGCTCACTCAAAGTGAACACAAATACACTCTTTGACTCTCTCACAGTAAGCTACTTAATGCTTGTATTGTGAAAGAGAAAGATTCATTCAACCTGGAATCAAATCCACGATCTCCAGTACGAAACAGTAGGTACAAAAGCCAGCGTCGTTTCCGCTAGGCTACCAACCACTTCAATACTATTTGATCCAAAAGGTCTTTTTAATTAATGATAAAGATATACCTACTTGCTCATTTATTATAATCTATTGTGTTTTACAGGTGAGAGTTACAATGAAACAAGCCAATTCTCCTGAAGAAAAGTTCATCAGGATCTTAGAAAAAGGAGACTTCTTTGGAGAGAAAGCCTTGCAAGGGTACGTTAAAATAATAGCTCTTTCTAATTATTATAATTTTTCTTTCTCAAGAGACAATAATAAGTAATTCAATGATTTGATTGCCAACAGGGATGACTTGAGGACTGCCAATATAATTTGTGAATCACCAGATGGAGTGACTTGTTTGGTCATCGACAGAGAGACCTTCGATCAGTTAATATCTAAATTGGACGAAATCAGAACCAAATACAAGGATGAAGGTGACGACAGAAGAAGGTAAAATTCCCTTTCTATTATCATAAAACTCTCAAATATCTTTGTACTATTATAAAACTCTTTCAAATATCGTTGTACTATTTTGAAACTCCATCTTTGTACTAAATATCTCATAATTTTTTTGTCATTAATGCTTCTGTATAAAGGATTTCAAGATGAAATTTTGAGTAAGTATTAATAAACACATTGTGATCAACTGTTACTTTTTTATGTGGTCTTTTTGAAACCTTTGTTTATTAATTTGCAGAATGAATGAAGAATTCTCCCATTTGAGACTCGCCGATCTCCGTGTCATTGCAACTCTCGGTGTGGGTGGATTTGGTCGTGTGGAATTGGTACAAATACACGGGGATCCTAGCCGCTCCTTCGCTCTCAAGCAAATGAAGAAATCTCAAATTGTAGAAACTCGACAACAACAGCATATTATGAGTGAAAAGGAAATTATGGGAGAAGCAAACTGCGAATTTATTGTAAAATTATTCAAAACATTCAAAGATCGTAAATATTTGTATATGCTGATGGAGAGCTGTCTTGGCGGAGAGCTATGGACAATTTTGAGGGATAGAGGTATGAATTATTCAATTTGTAATCAAGTTCAAAGCTGTCTTTTTTCTTCAATAATGTACCACCTTACTTAGTTTGGGGGTAACTTAACTAACTTTGATCATTCTTTGCAACTTTGTGTGGCTAAATTGTAAATTATTTAATTTATTCAACATTTTAGGTCATTTCGATGATTCCACAACTAGATTTTATACAGCCTGCGTAGTGGAAGCCTTCTACTATCTACATTCGAGAAATATTATTTACAGGTAATAAAGTAAAATAAATAATGATGTTTAATTATTTAAATTATATATCTGTAATAAACAATAAATACTATGTTGTGCAATTTATTTTCAGAGATCTGAAGCCCGAAAATTTGTTGTTAGATAACCAGGGCTACGTAAAACTAGTTGATTTTGGCTTTGCCAAAAAGCTTACATCTGGAAGAAAAACATGGACTTTCTGTGGTACTCCTGAATATGTGGCTCCTGAAGTTATTCTCAATAGAGGTCATGATATCAGTGCTGACTATTGGTCATTAGGTTTGTATACTACATAATATACCTATTCATCTCTAGCGAAAGAAGTATGCTTGGATAGAAGAGTGGAGGTCCGTTCTCTCTGCCTACCCCTGACGGGACACGGCGGATGGGTAAAAAAAAAAAAAATCTAATTAACATTTTGCTGTGTAATAACACACAATAATCGAAAGTCCCATCCTAAACATAATCAAAAGTAAAAAACCATTTTCGTTTTATTATAAAAATTATTGTAGACTTTTAGTTTAGCTTCCAATTAAACTATAAAGACTATTTGTTGAAATATTTCCATAACATCGAATCTGCAAAAAATTACCTCATGAATAAAATCAAAAGTGGAATTTACGATAAAATGCTGCTAACGGCTGGTTTAAAAAAAAGCGAGTAAATAACTCTTTAGCTAAAGGAGCTTTTAAAATTGAAGTCTCCTTTAATTTGATGCGTTTCATAAAAACAATATAGGAAAGTTTTGCCATATTTTCCATCCTATTTTGGTAATTTTTGTCCACAGTGTCACTCCTTCAAAAACTTAGTGAAATGCATATTCGACTTTATACGTAGGGACCGTTGATTGCTCAGAAGTCTGGAAGGCGCATAGGATTGACAGCCTGCTGTTAAAGATCTAAAATCGTTGTAAATTTCATTCAATAAGACATGGACTAAAAAAATTTCTTTATATTTTCAGGTGTATTGATGTTTGAATTACTTACGGGTACTCCGCCATTCACTGGAGCTGATCCTATGAAAACATACAATATCATCTTGAAAGGGATAGATGCAATAGAGTTTCCAAGAAACATCACAAGGAACGCTAGTGCTTTGATTAAGAAATTATGCCGAGACAATCCTGCCGAGAGACTGGGATATCAAAAAGGGGGAATATCCGAAATACAAAAGCATAAGTAAGTCTACATTATTACTCTATAAAAAAAATCCTCAATCAAAATAATTTGTGGAAAAATTGTATTTTAAAAATAGAATGCCTGTTTATTAATACTAGTGGTCGAACAGTGCTCGAAATTGAACCATAATTTATTTAAATTCTAAGTTTGAACATTATTAAGGTTCCCTTGTCGACGAAAGAGGGAGTTCTATTTAAAAAAAAATTCAAAAACAATGGCATACGACTGTACGTCAAATTTGAAATGTTGATATGTACAAAGGTTTTTCTAATATTGTTAAAGACAAACAATATTAATCTAATCTCAATTTATATCCTGCCATTTCCCACTCCACCTTCCATTTGAATATACCGCCTTCAAAAAGCCTGTAATGTTTTTTTTTTTAATTTAATCTATTTTTTATGCATAATTTAAAAAAAATATACTCCTCTATATTAACTATAAGTGTGCGAAGTTTCATACTCCCTCTGTCAGTGCAATTTTAACAAAGTTTTTCCTTCACGTATTAATATATAGATTAAGTAGGTATGTATAAAATAAAATTACCTCAGGAATACATAACCTTAAAATTCTCTTTCAGATGGTTTGACGGCTTTAACTGGGAAGGTCTGACACAAAGAACATTGACTCCACCCATAATACCAGTAGTGAACTCCTCGTCCGACATGAGGAACTTTGATGAATACGCACCAGACGCTGAGGGCCCGCCACCTGATGACCTCTCCGGATGGGACAATGACTTCTAAATAAATCTCAACAAATTCATTAACCAATATTCTCTCGTAAAGATTTTTTTTCATTTATTTATATATTTTTTATAGCCTAATTTTATATATTATTACTATTTTTTGAATTACCATTTAATTGCTATTGCAGCATTTTTTGTTATTTTCTGAGAGTTATATTTCAACTTTATATTATTTTTTTCCTTCCTTTAATAAATTTGATATATTATTGTTTATCACAAAATAGAAAAATCATATTGAATAGAATGGTGCTATATTCGTATTGATGAATTTTCATATTGCGTGATTGCTTAAATTTTTTTTTATTAAATGATCGGTGATTAAATTTTTTTTGCCTTTCAAGTACTTTCAAGCATTATTTTACCAGAGCTCTCCGTGTTCATGAAACATAATATATATTTTGTGTTATTATAATCGTAGATATAAAAAAAATCTCCATAATAAAAATAAGTGTTATTTATGGAAGATAGGGTCTTACCGTTTTTAATTATGTCTAGGTTCTCGCCGGTACAATTCGTATTAGACTTGCCATTATCAAAAAATCTTCTAAATTAAAATCCTTCAATACTCAAATTACAATAATAATTGGACCAATAATGGAAGTTTACAGAGAATGACGGAAACGTCAACACTGATATTAATTACATTTATTTTGAATAATAATTCGGATTAACATAGAATAACCATGTGCAATTCTCCAGCCGAGAAATGTGCAATTATTTTATTTTGCTGTGGACGACAATATTATTATTATTTTTTTTAATAAATTTTATTATAATGTTTATGTTTTGTTATATACTCAAACATTACTAATTACTATAAGGGAACAGATTAATAATTAATGTATAATAACCATAGAAAATAATTAATATATAGAATTTAACAAAATTATAGGAATTTTATAGGGTGCTAACAAATTACGAAAATTTGTAAGAATTATATTTTTTTTTCATCGGATTTAAGTGTACATTAATTATCATTTTACTGCCATATTTAATAGTACCTTAGTTGAGGAATCCACCCTTATTTTGTAAATACAAAAAAATTTCAACACGATTGTTGTAAGTTTAAAAAAGATGCCTTAAAATACATATATTTTTTTCAATTTTACTTTTATAATATTGAAAATACATAACATTGAATATTTTGTATATATAAGCATTATATAATTTGTATGTATGTATAAATCTACCATTATTTTTATGAAAAATAATTATATATTGTTAATGAATTTACAGACTATTTTTTATTTCCAGCCCTTAACTTGAACCCTTCATTTCAGTATGTAATAGGTAGGTAATTTAAAAAATATATAAACATAAATTGATTTTGATGTATGTAAGTAAACTGTTTAGGAAAGGTCAGCTGTCAGAATATGGGTGTGTAGCTAAGTCACGATCACTCCATCTATCCAAATGAAACAATGTCACTCCAAAATATTACCGTTCCAAAATCCAGTCGTTCATCACTCCAACATACACACCAAACTATGTAGGGTAATCCAAACGTATTCGGGATTGTGTACAAGGAAATTCCATCATTTGGAGTGAACAGGACAATTTCTCGACAACCTCGAAATTTTGTTAAATTTTTTACTTAATTTTGAGATTTGTAATTTTTTTATGCACGATGGGTCCAATTCGTTTTGTATCCGCAAGCATCACTTCACCTATTACAGAAAAAAAATTATGTATGATCCTCAAAAATTGGTGTCTCTGTGATAAAAAATACTAAAAAAAATTATAAAACAACTCGAAAACTATGGAAAAAACCATAACGACTTCTTCAGTCGGTCCCTCTCGATGCCGAGGATCATGACCGCCATGCATCTCCACCAACTCCTTCCCGGTCCTCAGCCACACTTACCCACGCAATGTGGTCGCCGTTGCCCGCCTAACAAAATTGGACCATTTCGTGGGCAATCATCCTCTAGCCCCCGACCATCCCCACCATAATCCTCTCATATTTCCTGGGACACCTGTGTTATTAAGTTTACTACATTAGGAGACTTTGTTTAAAATTTATATTTTTCTGATGTCACTATTTTTTAATAATTTAACTATGTTTTACCAGTCTCAAAGTGTATAAACATTCTTCAAAGAAATGTTTCCTAGATTTTACTTCAAAGATGACAGATGTTTGCTGTGGAGTCCTTACAAAATATCTTCGATGATTTGGGCAGAAGGCGGTTGGTGGTAGCCCATTTTATATTAAATTGAACCGCAGTCTTAATTTAGTTCTACCACAAAATTAAGACTGCGTTTCATTTTAACTTACAAAATATGCTGAAAATAGAATGTTCCAAAGATAAGTGATGCATTCTTGAAATACTTTTCTTTCTCTGATTTTTTAGACTCTTCTTAAAATGGGGAATCACCAAGTGGTCAAAAGGAGCTTTTAGCCTCAGGTTCTATAAAGCCTTGAAAACACTCATGATGGGTCGGAGATATGGATAGTAAAAAAATCACACTAGGCCAACCTTTTTAAATATTTCCATACAAAAATTCTGTTACTTTATGTTGCGGAGATTCAGTATAGGAGAACATAACTGATAGACTGATTGGAAGGATTGCGACAAAAGAGAAGCAAAATAAAAACCCATATAAATAAAAGTCTTAAGCAATACTTTATTCACTAACATAATGACACAAATGAAACAAACTTATAAAAAGATGTACATAATATACAGCATCATGCATGAGCATGGTCCAGCTACATTAAATCAAATATCTACTCACTTTTATATACAGCCGTCAACGATACAACATTATATTTATTATCTAGAAATCAGGTCTACATTTCTTATATAAAAATAAATACAATATTCATACAATAACATATTATTTTATCCTAATTTATACAAATATAAATTTGAAGACTATTATAAATACCATATTATTATAGATAGATACTTAGCAAGAATTTTAAAATTTACAAGGAAAGTTGTGTCTGCTAATAGGAAAAATAGACACTTACTTTAAGTATAGAAATATGACACTATGAGTTGAGTATAAATATAAACATTCCATAATGGGATGAACTAACTTATTTATTTTTACTCTCATGCTTTTTAAAAACGATTTGCAATGAAAAGATCGAAAGTATGAAAGATAAAATATTAAGAAAATTTGAGTTAAGCCTCCGAACAATTGTTTTATAAGCCCATTTCAATTTTATAGTATAAGCAATGCATCAAATCAAGTTTAATTTCAGTACACTAAAATATTTCAATCTGACACAATTCATTATTTCAACAGATAACGAATAACTAATTGTTTCGAGCCATATTTTTTTCTATCTAGAATTCAATTTTATGTTGTCAATTTGTAGTTAAATATATTATATCATCTATCCCAATACACTAATGCCTGCAAGGTTTTCATATACATATTTTTAACTAGTTATAGATTGGTTTTGAAAATGAAGAGCATAAGCTAACTGGTACAGTTAGAATTAACTAGAGTGGCTGAGACAGTTATTAGCCAGGTTTGTGTTATTGGCATTTTTAAGTAAATAAAAAAAAACACTGGGAAAGATTATCATACAGATTTCCAGTAACTCGTAAAGAAATTTTACAAGCAATAACAAAGCGTTATCATAAATTACATACTATTGAAGTGGTTGATTGCCTAAAGAGCAGTTACGATGCCGGCTTTTGTAGTGTTTCGTGCGGAGGTCGAGGGTTTGATCCCAGGTGCTATCCATCCTCCTCTTTCACGATACACTCTTTAAGTAGCTTACTGTTAAAGAGTCAATTGTGTTCACCTTGGGTGAGCACAGGTTCATTAATAATTAAAAACAAAATAAAAGAATATGACAGTACAATAACAGTATCAGTTAAGTACCCTAAAAAATAACAACTAAAAAACACAAAAGTTAGCAGAATGTTGTACATAAATTTTGAGTTTTTAAGTGCACCTTTTTAGGTTATTGCACATATATAATTTTTTTGCCCCATTCGCACAAATGAATAATGGAAGAAAAAACTATAATGCAACATCGCTAAACATTAGTTTTATTTTAGACATTAATTTATTTATTACGTTTTGTATTAATTGAGCATTTTGTCTTGTATTTCTTGTACTTGTATTATTAAATGTCAATGAACAGCCTAGAACACAAACTGAGTGATCGACTAATGCCACCTAGCCGAAGCGAACGATTCCCTCAGGCCACACATGTATACATTGATGTAGTGGTGCATGAGTTCTGATGTTTCAAAATAGGCACACACATACAGATGTTGAATGAGGGAAATTTGTAACAAACCACGTTGTATAAAACTTAAATATTAAAACGAAATAGAAATAGAAGGATCAACCTATTTTAAAGAGATACTGTAAAACACGCAATAGTATTTTTTTACATTTTACCAAGTCTTTCAAAATTTTTCATACACTTATAGTATTAAAATATGTATTCCATACACCGGTTACATCACTAGCCTTTAAGTGATAATTTCTATTTTATTAACTTAATAGCAGCTAGCTTTCATATTCAAATTCAACATTTATGTAATATTACTATGTTTGTATCAATGCAAATAAAAAAATCATTTGAAGGAGTAAAAAATTTATTGAAAGCAAATTTTCATAGACAACACCCTCATACGATTGGAAGCTGATTTCAATCTCCTATCTTTAGTTAACTCTATCCATCTTCCCATTTTGATGTTTCAATAAACAAAGATAGAACTAAATATGAATTTTGTATCTATCTTTCGGAGTAATAGATGCTGTGTATTCTAGACAAATCAGTGATAAACCGAGTCAATAACCTAGTATTTTTTCAACTTTTTTTCGAGGAAGAATTCTTGAATATGATTGTTCACGAAACAAACACCCAAGCCGAAAGATTGTTTCAAAAAGCCAGAGTTACAGAGAATTCCAGAATAACTGCTTGGAGAGAGCTTTCTGTTGCAGAATTTTTCTGGGATTTCTTTTTCACATGGGTGAAACACAATTATTCAACTCATTCGCCTCCAAGACTATTACAAAAAAAATACTCTTTGCTATACCTATTTTTGGTGAACAAATGGGTAGAAATAGATTTCTACTTATAATGAGGTGCCTGCATTTTAGTTCAGAAGAAGAAGATGCAATGGATTCCATCTTTAAAATTCCTAAAGTTGTGGAATATTTCAAGGATAGAATCAGTCGGTGCTACAATAAAATGTCTACTGAAAACAAAGTCAGCCAAGATGAAGTTTCCATGCAACTACCAATAATATCGCGCTCAATCAGGATACCCGAGTTCTGGAAGGACCAACCACGACTCTGGTTCTACCAGTTTCAAGTTGTCACTAGACAACAAAAACCGAGCGATGAAAATATCTTCCACCTTCTTATTACCAAACTCGGGAAGGAAGAATTGCAACAAGCAACATACATCTTACCACCAGAAAAAAAATTATGACACCCTAAAGGCAAGATTCCTCCATGTCTACGAAGAAACAGAAACAGCCTGCATATTAGAAGGGATCGAGCTAGAATAGGAACCTTCACAAATGCTGAGAAGAATGAAAGACCTCGCTTACCAAATCCGACACTCCAAATATTATGGCTAAGTAGACTGCCAAGGACGGTACTAGCAGTCCTCGCCGTCAGCAAGATAGCAGACCTGAATAAACTTGCACTCGTAGCAGACAAGGTATTGGAAAAGTCACGCGCGAAAATCGCCATAGTAAGAACCAACAATAACATCAACACGTCGCGAAAAAGTTGGAAGAATTCAATGAAAATAGAAAGCTCAGAAAGAAACGCAAAAACCGCCACAGTGGAAACACTGCTTCTCATGAGGAAGGAACGATCGCCGCCGTTCCCGCAGCAGATAGACTAAAAAATCGTAGCGCACGATATTAATAATTTATGCAATTTTTTTTTCATATTTCTAGCGCAAATCACATAATAATTGTGATTTTGAGGAATACACACGAGTGTTATGCAACGTTTAGGGAAAGGGAATGGGGGGACCAGAAAATGTTACGGCATTATTAATGGGGACGTCAATAATAACAAAAAGTTGCATTATGTAATACTTGAACTGCCACTAATAGATCATAAATCACTGCCTTATATTTGTACAGAATACACAGTTTTTATGACAAATCATAAGGCTAAGCAATGAATGGAAATCCTATTTATATTTAGAGTAACTATCTTTGTTTATTGAAATGCAGCTAACAGTAGAGTAGGAAAATCGGATACATTAATGAAACTGGCCATAGATCGCAATAGAAAAAAGAAAAATTGTTTCTATTATTTTTCTGTTTTCATATTGACAACACGGATCAATTTTGGACACAATTTTGTATATATTAAATTCAAAAACATCGAAATAAACTAATATTACAGATGTTCCGGCAAAAGAAAAATAAAAATTTTGAACAGGCAGGTAACTCATGAAAACTTACAACATCCATTACGTATTCCTATAGTCATCTTTTATGTGTTCCCATCATCGTCCTGAAACAAACACACATTATAGAAGTGGAGGGTTGATAGACACGAAACTGTCCAATTAGATAATATTAGTTATACTCACATCAAAACCAAAATTATTTTCTATGTCTCGGGACGACTCTATTTTTAACGTATTGTGTGATTTTGTATGATCATCTAAAATAATGTTAATGTTTTGATGGTTAAGAGATATAGTTTGTTTACACAGTTCATAGATAAGCTCTGATCTTTTTGAAAAGCGGTGCTGTCATTTATCGGCCATAATAAAACGACGAAATCTGTCACTTTTTTTTTAAATGAATCTGTGCTCACTTAACCCATCCCTGTCTTAATTTTTCCCATACAAATGGTCCTTGGGCCCGAATTTATTATTCCCATAACAAACTCATAGCTATACTTACACTTTTTTAATTACAGTTTTGTTAATAATGCATGGAATTCAATGAAATTTTCAGAAAACAAAGAAAACAATTGGACAATTAAATAATTAATTATAAAAATAAAAAATAATATTAATATATTTCTTAACTTTAAAAATATAAAATGCACAACGTTGATTATTTACACCAAATGGCACAGTTTCCTAGAGAGCGGTATTTGACACCGAAATTGTTTACTATTGCCTCCATAATGTTACCGCACAGCTTTTTTTAGGAAATCAGAGCTTTGAAATTGCATAATGGATAGTGGACGTACCTTCGTCCGTGCTTCCAGCCGGCTGGCCATCAGGTTTCAGCTGAATGACTTCTAAGACAACATACTCATCGCTATTAAGTTCCGATGGATTCATTTCATTTACTTCACCGCTTTCATTTTCATCTTCCATCTCTTCTCCTTCGTTAACAGTCATAATCTCCACCTAAAATCATTTCATTCAGATGTTCAATGTTCAGAAACCGTAAAAAATAAAAAAAATTAACGACGTTTCAAAACCAATCAAACAAAACATACCCTTTGCCCATCGATAATGTGCAGTTTTTTCTGTCTTCCCAATTTCAACGCTTGACTCTGTTCGTGGAATGGAGACTCTGGATCGTGCGTTGACAAATGTCGGATCAGATTACCTTTATGCCTAAACTGTCGCCCACATCCTTCACATTCGTGATTCTTTTCTCGAGGAGATGGGGGAACATAGTCTGGATTGTGGTATAAATTTTGATGTCTTTTCAATAACTGTTTTTGCCTGAAAAATCAAAAACCAAAGGTGTCAAAATCAAACGAATTCAACAACCAACAAGAAGATCTGCGTTAATGTTGACTAGTTTAACTATATGGGATGAAAGTGTCACAAGAATTTTAAATTAAGTGGTGACAGTGTGGCAAGTAAAGCTATGGGGAATTTGCAGTGGCGGATTTGCCCTAAGGCCCAGTAGGCCCGGGCGGCCAATCGTAATCAAAAACTCTTACTTGTATACTTTATGTGCAATTAGCCCTGAAACCGCTTTTATAGTTTACTAGACTAAATTTATGAATTGATTTCGATAACAGTTGGCAGTAAAGTGTAATTTCATTATGTAGACTAATAAAAAGTGCTGAAAAATTGGCGGCTACGTATGGCCTGGGGCCTAGGGCGGCCGAGACTGCAAATACGCCACTGGGAATTTGCTTGTACGGACGCTTCGACACCGCGGTATATTAACTGAGGATACAACTGACATTAATAAACTACTGTTTCATACAGAAATAGGACATTTTCATTACACAATCTGTAAAACGCATTCACTTTGGACGAGTCCAGATTCATTTTTATAGTGAAATAAAAAAACTCGTTTTCCAAGAGATTTCTACCCCCACTCGTTTAGGCATTTCTAAACTAAATTTTTTAAATATTTTAGTCTCAACAGGATACCAGCTTGATTGTTCATTGCTAGAGGAACTTCTACTCATTTTGTCTCACCTAAATGATTGATCACAACTATCGCATGCAAATGGCTTCTCGTCCGTGTGTATAAGCATGTGGGACGACAAATGTCGCTGTGTTGTTGAGGCGTACGGACATAAATCACATTTGAAACACTTCTCTCCTTCATGGCTCTGAAATGTGAAGAAAGAAATGCAAATAAAATTACTCAAAATTGATTAAAATAAAAATATGCAAAGAACATTTTTTTTCAAGTTTTGACAGTTACCTTATTATGAATTTTGTATGTATAACGATCCGGGAAAGACTTTCCACATCGTTTACAAGAAAGAGGTTTAGTGGAAGTGTGCAGCTTCTCAATGTGGATACGTAGATCAGTCTTGCGGCCACAAGTAGCTGGACAGAAACTACAGTGAAAAGCGGGCTTATCAACTCCTGGAATAAGAGAAATAACTTTCACAAACATATACTAAAGATTTCTACCAGCTACTGTTCTAAGTAAAATCTCCAACTTGTTCTTTGAATGCAATCTTCTAGGTCAAGCAGATAAGATTGCACTAAGATTGTCTAGTATATTAATAATGGTGTAACATGGACAAAAAAATAACTATCCCAATGCATAGCTTGTAATCTCGAAAAAAATATGAATACATTTGTGTCTGAAATCTAGGATTTCTTGATAACCCAGAATCCACAGATATTCAGTTTCACATTCTCACTGTATGCTAAGTCACATCATGTAATATAATAACTTAATGGAATCTAAAAGCGAGCTAATAGATGGATAGGCTACAGCATCAGGCACCTAGAACTGCTTCTTACAATTGCAGAGGGTATGTGTGGAAGGCCTGATTCAGATTAAGATAACATAAGTGGACCAGACATGTGATATGCTCCTTGGGGATGTTCCAAGCTGAAGAGAAGGGCAAGTGATGGATGGAAACAGGATGGTAACACGCTAGTAGCAAACTGAGTTTTTTTTTCTTCTTTTCTGATGATTTCGATCCAAAATGTATCGTATGAAGGATGGTCAATATTATTTAATCCTTCCCAGGAGCTATTTCAGCAATATATTTTTTTATATTGAATAGAAATTATAAATTTTTTAGATTTTCAATTTATAGGTATTCAAACTAAACAAAAGATTTTTTCTAATTCTGCTATAACAAAGTTATTATTATTTTAAATAAATATTTTCACAATATTTAATTTATATAGGTACTCAATTATTTTCAATATTCTACATACCTAGATAAGTGTTAAATTTTGATTATTATAATTATAGTTTTTGTTCTATCTATACCTGATAGCATTTTATTTGTCATGAAACGGTTGGTAATAAAACTAAATGTTATTATTTTATGTTCTATTTTAAATTTTATTTATTTATGCCCTCTTAGGGCCATCCCCTGCCTGTTAGAAGAAGCTTACGTTATACCCTTGGTTAGTGTATTTCCATCAATAAAGAATTTATATATTTTCAATACATTTATTAATTTTTTATCACCACAAAAATATAATACATTTATAGTTCTATATATGACAAATATTACAATACACCCAACATAAATAGAATATTTTTTCGTACATTTTTACTAACAACATATAATAATGTTACATATGAATAATTAGAACACTATACCAATTATATTAAAATATTAAATATTTTTTATTTGTTAATAGGTATAATATATTACATCAAAATATAATATTTTTTTATAAAAAAAGTAGTAAGCTTAGGTACATAAAAACTAAATAATATAGAACTATAAATATTTCATATTTTTAATCTATCAAAAAAGATCCTATGTGTGATTTTAATCATGGGTAAGCTCGAAGACCTTGTATTATAAAAATTAGATTAGCGAAAGTAGAATCTATATACAGTATTTAAAAAAATAGCAACATTGTTAGTAAAAAAAACAGGTTAATTTCCCAAACACAAAAAAAATATTTTGAGTACATCATCATATTCATCTTTGGAATAAAACTTTGGAGGAGTTGAAATTATAAATAATATAACATTCCCTGTGGTTACTTTCATTTAAAAAATATATTCTGCTTAGGCTTGCATCATGGAGAAAATGAATAAAGTTAATAGGACCATAAAAAACTTTTCATTATCTGAAACCTCTTAAAAGACTTCTTTGTGAAATTGTACATACAGGAAAAATAGATAAAAATAAATAGCTAGGTACTGTTGTGATAATTTAAATATAAACAAAGTTTTCCCATCAAACAGTACTTCGAAGAGTTAAGCAAATTTATGGTTAGTTGATTACAAAAAGATCCATACGTCTATCTAAAAGCTCAGTATTATAATATAAAAGAAAATATTCCACCCATCACTTCCATCTGTACAATCAACACTAACTTATCAATAGCAACATGAATTCAAAATTTATAATTAAATTATGCATTGCACAGAATATTAAAACTATTGTTAGTTTATCCTTTTGTTCATATAGCTGACATTTCTACTTAGCATCATTCAAAAGGGACTCACCACTGTGTGTAAGAATATGCGCCTTTAAGGAATTGGATTGCGTAAACCGTAATTGGCAAATTGAACATTCGTAAGGTTTTTCTTGAGTGTGTATCCTAAGGTGCCGTTTTAATTTAAATGTGTCTGGTGAAGCGTATGGACAATGTTCACACTGAAACATAACAAACAATAATAATATAAGTTATGATAAAAACAGTAAAAGTATGAAGAAAACAGTAAACAAATATGTATTATACTTGGTAGGGACGCTCTCCCGTATGACAGCGTAGATGTCTTTTCAGCTTACTGAGTTCGACAGAGGCATAATCACACTCTGTACATTTATGTGGTTTTTCATAAGTATGACGATATCTTACATGTCTAATCAGTTCACCTGCGAAACAAAAATTTCATACAAAACACTATGAATTTAAGGATAAAATCAAAATATTGGAATCTTCTTATAATAAGCATAATTCCAATGTATTAGCAAACAATCTAGGCAGACAAGGAGTCTATCAGATCTCCAACAAATACTCACTCTTCACTCCTGAATTCGTACAGTAGGACTGTACGAATTCAGATAGCTCTATGCTGCATTCAATATCTATGGTTTGTTTATCTGTGTATTCAAAACATCTGAGGATCCCGAAAACATGTTTATGGTAATAAAATAATTTATAGTAGCACAAAGTGAAGACTCGTTTTACTTTTACATCAGTCAAAATGGACTACTATCAAGTATCCTCGGCCGAAACTATCAGCAGTTTAAACCTCCGTTTACTTCTTCGGCAATGTCAAAATAAAATAATACCTAAGTGTTTTTTAATGGCCCCATGCGTTTTGATTTAAAACTAGAAGATTTCCCATGGGCCTTCAAGCCGAATACCTATTGGCTGTTTTTCTACTGTTGAATATCATTTCTTTTAAACTTAGATAAATCATGGATCTGTTATGGGAATCACACATTACAAGTGATTCGTCTGTAAAAGAATATTTTTTGGTGAAATTTATACCTGACGTTGTGAATGCACTTTCACAATATTTACACTTGTGTGGTTTGGTACCAGTATGTGTTTTAATATGATTTTGTAAGGAAGCTACAGTTTTGAATCCTCTCTCACACACGGAACATCTGTGTGGTCTCTCATCTGAATGCGACCTCATGTGACGGACCAACAAGTACCTGAAAGAAATATTCATTACCAATCACTTAATGAAGCAAATATTTTAAAACAGAGTGAATAAGCTGAGTGCAATCAAAAATATGCAATGTCATCAAGGTTCTTTTTGATGACATTGCATTTATCTGAAGTCTGAAGTCCAGCTATAGATTGATCATAGATATCCAAATATATCTCCTTTGGTTTTTATGGGTTTCAGAAACAATATTATTGCCTAATTGACTGAGGCTACGGCATGATGATATACTGCATTGATCTCACATATTTTTATTATCGCAAACCAAACTGTAAAACAGAGATTGCTGAAAGTGGAAATTTACAGGGAGAATTTAAAAAAATGTGGTAATACTCCAGTTTCCTCACTTCTCTGAAAACTTTTTAAATTGATACATTCACTATATTTTGTTGATGAAAACAATGTACCATATTCATTTAGGTATAATAAAACACTTTTCGAATCTTTTTGAATTAAAAACCTCTGGAGACTCGTATCATATAAAATCATTAGGAGTGATGAAACTGGAGTATTACCAAAAATTTAAATATTAATGACATTCGATCCAGACCTTTTATGAGTTTTATATGTACAGTGGCTACAGTTAAATGTGGTTGTGATTTGACTTTTGGTTTTTGTTTTAATTTTTACGATCTTAGATTTATCGTCCAACTCGTCCATATCCAGTACGTCTATATCTTCATTTTCGTCAAAATCATAAACCGTCACATCATTTTCTACATTTAGTTCATCTCCATCCTCGTTCTGACCAGCCTCGTCTCCTTGTTGAACAATTAGTACAAAACTAACTTCCCCGTTACCCGCATCCGTCGGAACTATGGTCACTGTTTGATACAATTGGTTTGGAGCTAAATTTACATTAGCTGAAGCCTGAAAATAAAATTTCCTTTATATGTGGGCAGTTTATTAGTTTGACTAACATAAGTTATCAGAAATATGTTGCAGCAAATGGATATGTAAGAAAACCCTGTCCTACATTAGAAATATCTAAATGGATCCCTATCTCCATTGATCACAGCATGACTCGTAAACGGCTGGTCCAATTTTGCTCTTTCTCTTTGTAGTGTTTGCTGTTTATTGTCAGAAGGTTCTTACGAAAGAGAAAATTTAGAAAGTTGTCCAGAATGTAAGAAAAGTATAATATAAAAAAGATAATGGAGATAAAGATAATGGTTTGTTCCATTTAAAAATCGAACATTAGTCATGAATTATTAGAGTCATTAGTTGTTATTTTTTCTAAAAAAGATAACCTTATAAGTATTTCAGACAGTAAAAACTTTTCTCTTTTTAAATTTGAATAGGAGTTTGACGTAACTGCCAGTTTTTTGATAGTCGGTGCGATTGACAGAATGTGCCCCATGAACATCGTTTAAAACGGATGCATTGGTCAAGTTTAAGAGGTGATTGTACGAACACAATATTCATAGTTAACCCTAGAAAGATAGTCTGCATAAAATTTACACATGCGATTGCGAAATATTGCTCTCTCTTTCTAAGTATCGCGAATCCAGAGCAGTGCGTTTAGGTAATCTCATTCGTCGTTGGGAGCTACCATGTGGTGTACGTGTGCACAAGGTAAGTGTTACTGATTTCGAAATATTATGAACGTGTGAGTCAAAATTACGCATGATTATCTTTTAAGTGACTTTGATAATTTTGACTTAAGTGATAATTTTAATATTTTATGTACTTATCTGTTTTAATTTAAAGTTTTTATATCGTAATATATTTTTATAGATATTGAGGTAAAAATATTATACAATGGGGAGTAGAAATTTAGACGAAGAGCATATCCTGGCCGCTCTCATGGAGGATGATGACGAGCTTCTCGGTGAGGATACAGACAGTGAAGTAGCGGACCACGTAAGTGAAGATGACGTCCAGAGCGACACAGAAGAAGCTTTTATTGATGAGGTACAAGATGAACAGCCAACGCCAAGTGGAATCTTCGACGGGCAAAACAGTACTGAACAACCAGTCTCCACTTCGGTCTCTCGTAGGATCATAACCTTGCAACAGAGGACTATCAGAGGTAAGAATAGATATTGTTGGTCCACGTCAAAGTCAACGAGGCGTTGCAGGGTCTCAGCAGTAAACATTGTTCGAGCTCAAAGAGGTCCAAGCCGCAATGTATTTGACCCCATCTTATGCTTCAATACGTTTTTTACTGATGAAATAATTATGGAAATCGTACTATGGACTAACGCCGAAATATCATTGAAAAGACGAGATTCTATGACAGGTGCTACATTTCGTGATACACATGAGGATGAAATTCGCGCTCTGTTCGGTATTCTGGTAATGACAGCAATGAGGAAAGATAATCATATGTCCACAGACGAGCTATTTGACCGATCTTTGACAACGGTGTATGTCTCTGTGATGAGTCGTGATCGATTTGGTTTCTTGATACGATGTCTTAGAATGGATGACAAAACCATACGGCCCACACTTAGAGAAAATGATGTTTTTACTCCTGTTAGAAAAATATGGGATCTCTTTATCCACCAATGTATACAAAATTATACTCCAGGTGCTAATTTAACCATAGACGAACAGTTACTTGGCTTTAAAGGTCGATGTCCTTTTAGGATGTATATGCCTAACAAGCCAAGTAAACATGGCATAAAAATCCTCATGATGTGTGACAGTGGTACCTATTACATGATAAATGGAATGCCTTATTTGGGAAGAGGAACCCAGACCAACGGAGTGCCTCTTGGAGAATTCTATGTAAAGGAATTATCAAAGCCTGTATATATGGTAGTTGTCGTAATATTACCTGTGACAATTGGTTTACCTCAATCCCTTTGGCAAAAAGCTTACTACAGGAACCTTATAAGTTAACTATTGTGGGAACCCTGCGATCAAATAAACGCGAGATACCCGAAGAACTCAAAAACAGTCGCTCTAGACCAGTGGGGACATCCATGTTTTGTTTTGACGGACCCCTTACTCTCGTTTCATATAAACCAAAACCAGCAAAATGGTTTACTTGTTATCGTCGTGTGATGAGGATGCTTCCATCAACGAAACTACTAGTAAACCAGAAATGATTATGTATTATAATCAAACAAAAGGCGGAGTAGATACACTGGACCAAATGTGTTCTCTGATGGAAGACGAATAGATGGCCTATGGCTGTCCTTTATGGCATGATAAACATTGGTTGTATAAACGCATATATCATTTACAGCCACAATATTCAGAACGAAAAGCCTCTAAGTCGAAAAAAAATTATGAAATCTCTTAGCGTGGGTTTGTCTTCTTCATTTATGCGCTGACGTTTGGAAGCGCCTACATTGAAGAGATATTTGAGAGATAACATATCTGATATTTTGCAAAATGAAGAACCTGGTTCATCGGAAAGCAATACCGATGAACCAGTACCAAAAAAACGTATTTATTGTTCGTTTTGTCCATCAAAAATAAGGCGAAAGGCAAATGCGTCCTGTCAAAAATGTAAAAAAATTATATGTCATGAGCATAACGTTGACATGTGCCAAAGCTGTGTGTAACATATTTTTTATAACTTTATGTTCTTAATACGTATAAGAGATGCAAATTGTTCCATCTGTATTAAAAAAAGTTTATTATTGTAATATAAGTGTTAAAAATTTTCGTTGATTTATAGAAGAAGTTTAAGTTTTTGATTTTTTTTTAATAAATAAAAGAGTACAAGTAAATTTTCTTTTGTATTATTATCCTTATATATGTGTTAATAAATAATCACATAAAATTTGTTGAAATAAATTAACAAACCTCGACCTGCAGCTAATTAAAAAACATGCGTCAATTTTACGCATGAATATCTTTTCAGTACTACACAATATGATTATCTTTCTAGGGTTAAGATAGGAAAATGTATGTCGGGAAAGCTAATTTAGGATATTTGGTAAACGAGAGTGTGATATTCTTTACAGACTTAGGCTTCCATATAAAACCTTTTTTAGGCAAAGAAAGTTATACTACTCTAATTCAGAGCAAAATTTTTGTGTAATCACCTAAAACCATCAATACAAGGAATTTATTGATAAATTACCTGATTATTTTCGGGCAAAATTGATTGTTCTTCAGGGGATAAGGGTCCCCCCACATTGAGTTGTTGAGCCAACTCTTGGGATACAGCCGATATAGCAGACCCTTCTCCAGCAGGCTGGTAATAGTACTGGCCATCTTCATCTATATAATAAGTGCCCCCGGCGTTGCAATCATCCACCACTTCCCCTTCTTGGTTGGCAACTAAACAAATCATTGAAAAAGATTAAGCGATTGTTATCATCTTGATAATTTTATGTACAGCACTGGATGTACAAATAGAGGAAGGTAAAGTATGGTATGGTGTACCGCAAGGAACAGTTTTGAATCCCATGTTATTTGTCTGTTACATAATTTTGTTCTTTTGCAGAAAATTAAAAAAAAAAAACTTTGTTCTTATTTTTAATAACTAAAATAACCTTTTTCTTATGTTTCTGCATTCACCACATGAGAACTGTGGCCAAATTTAATAAATGTGTTTATTTTGTAACACTAATGTTTTAAAAATCTTAGCAACTCTGGCAAATGACAAATATGTGCACAATTATTTCAATAAAAAGTTGAATCTAAGTGTAACATTTACTCAAGTTTCGAGAAAGATGATTTCTTAAATAATGTTCTTGGATTATTTTGATATGATGTTAGCCAGAATAATAAATTTGAAGAAACAACAGCTTTCTGTCTTCAGTAAATCTAACTACCATCTTTTCCCAAGCCTTTTTCAAACATATTACTCACATTGTATTTGGATATTATTGCTGTCGCCGATTTCTTTATGTAAATTGTTGAAGTAATGCTGTATTAGTTCCGACTGCTCCATTGGCTGTACCTTGACATCCTCTTCATTTTCTCGGAGTGACATCATGCAGTTTCATTTAGTCTCTTTTAATTACTACAAATCCTTATACATGAACCTGCAAAATGAATTTACCATAGCATTTTCAAAATCTTTATAAATAAAGTATTATAAAAATATTTGTTTTCAGTACATGTTCCGATTGATTTTGGTAATTTTCAAATACAATATGATAGAATCTGCAAAAAGTACCCGATGAAGTAAATAGGATAGAACGCTTCCAAGTGATTACGAAGTAAGCTATGGAAAGTGAAACACATTGGGTAAGTAGGTATACAAAACATTATATAAATTATCCTGATGTAAGGTATCAAAACTGGTAGATTAGATTTCATTTTGATAGAGGAAATCAGAGAGAATCTATCATATTTAGTTGCAGAGAAACAACATACTTCACACTATAAAACAAAAACCGAATTTATTTAACAATTGGTGTCATCTCAAACGCTTAGTATAGAATTTAATAATCTACAAAGATCGGTATCGTTACTTTTGCGGAAGGATTACAAAAATAACAAGTTGGATAAATTTAAAAATTTCACGAATATCTAATTCTATGGTCAAATGAAACAAAAATAGCAATTAATATTCACATTGAATTATAAGAGCAAAATAATGTTATTTAATGATTATCTCGAGATTTTCGACTTCAAATATTGAAAATCGTTGACAACATACTCACTTGAGCAGAAATCAAGCATAGCACAAAACTTTTATATATACTAACGAGAATCGAGTAGAATTTAAATAGTAATAGCATATGAAATTGGGCTAATAAATCGCGTAAACTTAAAACATGAACAAAATTCATTCAAATTCCATTCCACCTTAGTATCACTGACATTTCTAAACATAGCGACTCTAGCGACCGCCGACCATTTTGATTTTAATTTGTCTTTGGAATCATTCACCAAGCCAAATCATAGTCAACGAATGAAACCAAATAAAACCCCCACGCTTGCTAACAAAATTATTATTCATTATTTAAAAATACTATTGCAAAGAAAATATTTAAAAGTTATAATAATTAGTCAAACGAATGTGTTTTAGTTTCGCTAAATTTCTTTACATAGACCATACTGTCAGCTCATCCTATGTACTTCACCAGTTTTATTGCAATAATTCAAAATCTTATCTCAACACCTTTTACTGTATAATGATATACTTCTGCGTTAAAACATAATTGGTAAGTTTTGTTTAGTTTAATTTACTGATCATTATTTTAAACCTCAGTCAACACCTTTTACGGACCAGTCAGAATCATAAGCGTATCAACGTCGAATTTTATTTCGATGAAATCAACGCAAAGCTTAGCTGATTCACTGGAAGGCCCCGGATGATGACTGGAAGGGGACAAGAAAGACCTTGGGGTACAGGGAATGGATAATTGGTGGAGTGGAGCATGAAAATTATAGATGTTAAAACATTTCACATCTCTTCCTTTTTAAATTGTAAGCGCAACTAAAAAGTTAAAAAATAATGTTTAGGTACATTATTAATATACAAATATGAATTTTCTAAAGTATTAGGTTATGTTAGAAGTTTGTTTTGTTATGCATTTAGAAATTAATTATTAGGTATCGAAACTTCCAAGCTTTCACCGCTTAACTCGTGCGATTTTTACATAATAATATTTTGGCAATTTTGGTTATGCATTCGGCATTCCCTTGTCTCTGGAAAAATGTTGATAAGGTTTTTTTTCTAATTTCTATGAACTGTCATTATAACGATAATATGGATGTTTTCATTAGTTTTCATACTTTTCTTTGAGGCGTAATACTAATTTGATTGTTGTTATATTTTTACCTAAAAGCAAATAAAATGAGCTATCGAGGAAATGAGGGATATAGAGGTAGACTATAAAATGTGTAGAATAATTTTAAACCAATAACTATTAGTAGGTTTAAGATAACCTTACTTTATATTTATTTCATAATTGGTTTGTAGTTATCAAAATAAATAAATTAGTTTGATTCATGTTTTGCTTAGAAGATTTTCTGTAAACAAAGCTCATTGTGCCAGTATTTCACATTGTCAGGCTCTTCAAGATCTTCCTTTAAAAATGTTGAGGATGCTACTTACACTGATGGAAGAAGTCGAAGAGATAGAAGTAGATCAAGAGAGAGACGAAAGTACATGTCAAGATCAAGGGATAGGAAAGAAGGAAGAAGACGTGACGACAAGACTGGTAAATATTTTGTTTACTTCTGTATTGTGGTTTCATCTAGAATAGTCATGATCAGTGTGTATTAAAGCATGGATGTAATTTGTGTCGATCTCTTTACTTATTTTGCGAAAATGCAACTGTGTATAACTCATAATGAATTTTCACTATGTACATACATATCGTAAGTAAGTAAAACAAAAATAGTTAAACTTTGTCAATGTCACTACTCTGAATTTCTGTTCAGTTTGTAGAAGAAAATGTAAACTTTTCAAATTGATATATTCATTACATATATTTTTTGGATATAAACAATATTCAATTATAGCAAAACATTTTGAAATCTAGTTTGGAGTGGTGAAACTGGGGTACCTATTACTCAAAAATTACTCAATGGATAAAATTACTGTCCTTAATAGCCTGTTGCAGCAATTTACTAACCAAGTGTCTAAATTCAATAATGTCCAGATTGATTCTGCTAGTTTGTATATTATGTTATTGCCAATTGTAATGTTCTTGTTTTAGGTTCTTCTTTTGTTAAATAAAAGTTCTTTTATATCAATTACATACACTTATATTATTAGAACTTGGAATATAAAAAAGGCAGCGAGACTCTTAGCTAAATTACGGAGACAATCAAATATAATGTTAACTGTAGATCGGTGCGTCGCGTTGGTCTCGGATCAATTTGGAACTGCATATTATTTTTCATACTGGTAACACTGACACAATGAGTCAATTTGTACATGATTTCACTTTCCTATAGCCACTTGCGTATCTAGTTTTACTGTTGGACAAAATTAAGCACCCCATGGAAAACCGACTCTATTTTGACCATGGACGTACAATGGACCGAGCCATTGACAGTTATCTTGAAGCTGCGCGGGGGGGGGAATCAAATTTGCGGTGGCCATCTTAATAAGAGACCCACGTCTGTTTAGTGTGTCCTGTGTGTATGTTGGCAAATAGTCGAAATATTTCTAAATTTCCCACGTTTAGTGTTTTATTTATAATCTAGAATCTAAAAACTCGTATTTTAATATGGTGATGTGTGCTGCGTTTCGCTGTGGAAACAGAACGAGTAGAAGAAAAGTTTCGCAGGAAACAGGATTGTCATTCTTTCAGTAAGTAATTTTATAATCTGTGTCTCATGTTATTATGATTTTCAAGTTATAGTTATCCCAATCTTACTGTACATGTACTAATTTCATATAATGATTATAATTATTGATTGGAAAGTATTGAAAAAAAGTGATTTTGATGCAAAGTGGTCCCATGACAATGGCCTAATTTCTTATGTTACGTACAAATTCGCAGTATTATTGTACCAACACAAAGATCTAGATCCCTTTGAAATGATTGAATCTGTCATTATTCTCCCATATCTATACGTTTAATATTTGTTTTAAAGTAATTGCAATTTGGGTAATTATTCACTTCGCGGGCTTCTTCTATTTTTCACGATTTTTTATATGAAACATATATCAAATTTATATGCAGATTGGTAAATAAGCATGTTATGGATTGATTTGATAACATTTGAAGTATTTTATCCACCAATTTTAGACTGTAGAGTTACAGTATACCTATTAAAATTTGTTTTCATTGTTGTTAAAAAAATTGTTAGAACTGCCTAGCTAATATTAGATATATTATCATTTTTTTAATGTTTCAGGTAAAGATACCATCAAGGAAACCTCCGAAGTGCAGGATATTGCCTGAAAATAAGAGAACAGCATCAGTAGTTGAGAGTTCCCCATCTGTAGCTGAGAGTTCCTTAATTGCCTGTAGCTGAGAGAATACATTGTGAACAGTGCCTAGACGCACTAACTGTTTCTGTCCCAGTTATTGAGGAGTCACCATACTCTCTCATACATATAAAAAGTAATGGTGGTTTACTATACCCTTCTTCGGACGTAATTAAAATCTGCAAGATTACTGAGAGGGTTGTCAGGCAACGGTTTTCAGAGACTTCTAGTAAATGTATGCCCAAGAAATATAATACGGATACTCTTTTGAATATGGTTTTGATGTTATTAAAAGATTATACTTTATTTTATGATCTTTCGCATCATGTAATAGAACAGTCTCCATTGGACAACCATATTGGTTTACTGACGAGAGCTATTGCCCGAAAATATCTTGATATTAGATTGCATTACATTGCTAAAAGGTATATTGATAGTTCCCTTTCTGTTCGAAAGTCACTCAACAAATTAATTCTTTTCAAAGGATTTTGAGTTTGTTGTATCTGGTTTCCTTTACAAATTATCAACAGTCATCAATTCTCCATATTGTGTTAGAATAATTTTAAATAAATATATTTAAAAATAAAATACTCTTGTATTATTTACTCATTTTAATACAAACCTATTCCCTATTTCATCAAACATAAGAAAAAAAGTATATTTTGTCACAATATAATCATTTTAAGAAGAAAATATAATGTTTTCTGATACTAGGTGAATAATTTTCATACATTGTCCATACAAATTCACAAGTATGTGGGTCTTCCATGATGGCCGCCGGCTGATTTCCCTTCCCCACTTTTTGGCTTCACTGTCATTCATACAAAGTAGTATAGACGTTCCATCCTCTTACTTCTTACATCCATGATTTTGACAGACTGTAATTTTCGTGTTAAATATTGTCAGAATTGCCAGAATTCATCTATGGGCCGGTTGATGACAATAAAATTTTTAACATAATTTTAATCATATTATGCAAGTAAACCCAATGAAACATTACAAAATGCATTTAACTATTTAAATATATAAATATAAACACAAATTAAAAATACGAAAGAATTTAACCATTTAAAGATATAAATATAAACACAAATTAAAAATACTAAAGAATTTAACTATTTAAAGATATAAATATAAACACAAATTCAAAATATGAAAGAATTTACGATGTTTTGATTCACAAATGGCATAAATGCCAAAGTTGTTTAAATTTTATAATTGATTGGATTTAATTAAATTAACGCCTAGTGAAACTAGGGTCATAGCTAATTATGCAGGGTGTTTGGTAGAACATAAGACAAGACTCTGTATACATAGATTAATTCAAGGCCGGGATATACAAGTGAATGTTTAAAATGCTTCCAGATACAAAGGTGAGAGAAATGTCAATTAGCCCTCAGAGGGATGACAGAGACCGAAGTTCGTCCAGATCACCATCCCCTCCGCCACCTCCCATCATATCTAAGGTCTCACTAGAGTTTAAAAATTCCACTTCGAAAATTCAAATGGTAAGTTGAAATTTTGAATATTTTTCTCGTACTGTGTTCCAGTTCTTTATAGCACGACTGAGAGATTTGAGCATAGAATGGGAGGTCATCGATATGTGTAAGATAAATCTCAAGAAATGTCTTTGGTATACTCGTTCCATTTAACTTCGCCAATGCCACGTTATCGCTGCTTTCTAGGCTGTACATATTTTCACAATGTTCTAAGTTTATCTAGATTTTGTGTCCATCTTAACGATATATCAACAACTGATGACCTACTTAATACTGTTCGATTTAAATGGTATGAACAAACCACTATGGGCTTACAACCGTCTTCTACTGTTATTTCGAAGACTGGGTTAGTGTGATCATTTTACGTTAACAATGTTCGCCATTAGGTGGTAATGTTCAAATTCTCAATACGAAATTTAACATGTTCTACATGTGGTAAGTAGGTCATCAGTTGTTGATATATCGTTACCATAAATTGGGTAAAAGAAGGGCGCTTTGTGGGCAAACCAATGAAGTAATTTTTATGTTTTTTCCCTTTTTCTCTGTTTTATGTTTAACACACTTAGCACCTTTGTAATGTTAAGTCCTCAATTATTTAATTAGTGAAATGTTGATACATCTTTGGACATTTTGAGAACCTTTTTATAGATCATGTTTATGTAATATTTTGAAAATGCTCATGATGGGTTTGTGATTTATAATTTGACCACCTAACGGTGAATGCTGTCAACGTAAAGTGAACACACTAAGCCAGCATTTGAAATAACAATGACAGTGACAGACAAGACAGACAGACAGACAGTAAAACCCATAGTGGTCAAAATTGGTAATGTTGACTTCTTTGATTCTTCTAAGCCTAGTGTAAGATTTAGTTCTGAAAAGAATTTAGTATGTTTTGTATTGGCAATCAATTTGATTTTTGTTTTTCCAGCCAATCAAAGTGAAATTGAATCCTCAGCCTACGCAGAGCAAGCCACCAGTTGTTAAAAAGTCAGTTAATGTAGCTTCAATTTTCAATGATAATAGTGATGAGGAACCAGAGGAAATGCCCCCTGAAGCTCGCATGAGGATGAGAAATATTGGGAGGTAAAGACTCAACTTATTTTATATCTCAATCTTAAATATACATTATGTATTTCTCTGTTGTCGATTCATAAAGAAAATCCGCTAAAACTTAGAATCCTCTAAAAATTCAAATATGGAAAAAGTGTGTTTTTACTGAAAGTTACGCTTAAATTAACATAATTCCTCTAAAATGACCTGGTATTCGATCAATTTAATAAGCACCGAAGAAGATCCTGCTAAGGATAACTTATATGTCAAAATTACTCATTTCAAAAATTTTCACTGATATATTGAAAACGCAACAATTTACAATCATCATTGAGAATATTATTTTGATCATTCAACTTTTATTATTTCCATCATAAACAATACATTAATATTATTATTATAATTTTTTAATGAAGATGAATTTGTTTTGCAAAAAGCGAATTTGACGGCAATTACCATAATTTTCACGTTTGAAAATAATAGTGGAAATCACTTACAGCTATCTTAACATTGATCCATTTCTTATAAAATATTACTCGTGTTATGTTATTTTGATTGAAATGATTTTTTTAAGTTAAAGCTATGTTTTAGCTATACTGATACAGAACCGACCTCTATATGCACTTTTCCCTGTTTGATGTGTGGTGTGGTTATATTCATCTCAGTTTGTATGGATATATTGGTTTTGTCTCGATCATGAACCCTCAACTGTCATTGTTCATTCACTTTACACCTTTTCAGACTCGCCCAAGCGTTTATTCATCTACAAGAACTTGGAAGAAATTTTATATCTAATTTTATGTTGAAGAAATATCATATTTTTATTTTTTGTATTTTGTTTTATCATCTTGCATAATTTACTTCTTCTTTTACATACACTGACAGGAGGCTGAATGGGCCATTTACACCCTTTCAGCCTCGCCAACGCTTTCATTTATTTATCTTATTTCATGGATTTCAAAAATGTTATTGTGTATTTTTTATCTGTTATTGATGTGCTTAAATTTAATAATGTTTAATTATGTCTAGTTTTGTATATTTTTGACTACTCCAAGTGCCCGAAAGGGCCTAGGGATGAGAGTGAAATAAATAAATAAATACTTGTCATACAATAAAAATCTTCCTAATTTATCATTTCAGAGATACTCCCACATCTGCTGGACCAAACTCGTACGGGAAAACAAAGCACGGTTTCTGCGATCAAAAAGCCATCAGTCAAAAGTCTATGAAAGCCGCCATGGATCAAGTGAGCGGACCTCCATCCTCTTCAAAATTACCTGGAACCATTTACAAATTGGGCCAATAACAAAATATCTCCAACTAGATTATATTGTAGTGTAAGATTTTCTTTTTTTTTTGGTGAAGTATGCGTGTACACATTGTTGCATGTCTTTATTCCTAAAAATGTTAAACAGCTATGTACTTATTTATAAAAATTTAACTCTTTTGACAGTCTTTAAATTAATTTTAACATCGTGTTCAATTTAACCCTTGCGGCTCCATGGCATATGTAGGCAACATAAGCACTCAACTGTTCTTGATCAATCAATACATTACATATCGCACTCAGCGAAAAGGCATATTATGCTGTTATGCTTAGTGCGATCCTTTTTATTAAAGGAAAATAAATAATAAAATATTTAGGTTATATTTTCATCATGATTAAATTTATAGCATAATATGCAATATTTAATTTATTTCCCATTCAATATAATATTATTTTTCAGCATATACGAATTAAGTACAAAAATCTTCCACACATTGACTGCTATAGTATGACAAGTAAGAAAAGCAATAACAAAAGCCTTTGTTTTATTTAATATAGGATATCCGTTTTAGATGACCATGTTCTTTTTGGGTACCTGTCTGTTTAAGTCTGGGACCAATCAAGATTCAAAATAAATGTAGTTTGGTTGGTAGTAGTTGTTATTTTTCATTTATTTAATCAACAGGTTATATTGTGACCATATTGAATGAATGAATTTTATTCAAAAGAAAAATACAAAACAAATTTATCAAAAAAAAAAATACAAAAATTTATAATTGAACCTTAACTTAAATAAATATTGCCTCACTAGGCTTGTGCCTGTGTCGAGGCAAAGTTTTGCATGTGTTAGATATGCACTACGTCAGCACATATTAGTATTTTTATACTGATATTTTACAAAATAATGCAAACTTCATTTACCTTGATGGACCATATTGTTAAATGCAATATCAAGACATGATCATCATAATTTCTTGTGGTTCCTGTGAATGAACAGCTTTCCATAAGTATGTCAAATACGGTGAAACCTCTTCGAATATGACAGATAAAGAATCCATTAAAATTTAAAAAAAACATTTGAGTGTCGCTGCATGTAAATAATTTTTGATATCTTAATGAAATTTACAGAGTACATAGTTTGATAAATTGGAAAGTTTTTGGAAATATTTAAATTGTACCTTAATTTGAGATTCAACAATTTTTGTTGGCAAGATGGTATGAGACAGACCCATAATTGTTTCTGTATCTGCTAGGTGTACTATTTAGCTATTCCAGGAAAAAAAATTATGCATCTACCTTCAAAATTGATGTTTCTGTAAACATTTATATTTTATAAGTCAGGCTTTAACAAAAAAAGTACTAAACTTATTACAACTCGAAAACTATAAAAAATCGCTGAACATATATTGAGTTATTTGGATAGCCCTTAAGGTGTTCTATCTCTGGACTGTCGCTTAGACATACTCCCTGGGACATTTGTGGCCTCCCTGGGTTTTTGCTACCGGTTCTTGGTCGCCAATCAGAGGTTCTTTTGGTTCATCGATCATTCATTGTTCTGACTATAATAATAATATAACACTTTTCTATACAAAGGTGTCAGTATAGCCGGCGGAACTTATTGCCTGAGGCAATTTTTTCCAGTCAACTGGTCCCGTCCAATCTGAGACAGGCCAACCCCGGGTAGAAATTTCAAGTGAAAAACACTTAGAAAAACTCTGACCCGACCGGGAATCGAACCCGGGACCTCGGATCTGAAGTCCACGCTAGTACAACTAGGCTACCGAGGTCGGTACAATGAATGACCTTGCCTAGCTCTATTTCAGTGATACTATTTTATGGACCACATCTGTCACTCTTGTCCTGTCTTTAATCCACTAGTTGCGTTTTCTGCCTCGCAAAGTGATATTTTTTATTTTTGTCTTTTTAAATTTAATATAGTGTACTTATTTTCGAAAAAATTTATTGATTTATATTATGTAACTGACTTTAGGAGTCCAACAAGAAGGTAATGTTGAGGTTTTACTAAATTTACAAAAAAAAAATCATCTGCTCTTGTATGTATTAAAGCGTAAATTGAATTCCTTATTCGCCGAAATTATCTGTTTATTAAAATTTGTTTTTAATTATCTGTTAAAATGTTTTAAAAATATCTGTGTATGGGGAGGGTTAACTATTTGTACAATAAAATATTTCATCATTTTCATAATTAGTGCCTTTTCATATCAACTCTACGTCATAATAAAATATATTGAGTAACTGTATCATCTCTAAAAATAAAATAAAAACTGATTTTCAAACTTTATTGTAAACCTAGGAATTAAACTATGAAGTTGAATTTAACTTACGTTTTCACTATTAAAAGTTCTTGTAAGAGATCTCTTGATGTTGTTTTTCTAGAAACAATGTAGGTTTTAGTGAGGAATCTTGAGCCATAGACGAATGTGGAAAGATATCTTATGGTGACTTTCACCAACGGTTCCTAACATTTAGGGACTGCCTAAGAAATCTTAAGTAATCCTTAGTGTAAATTTGGCTTTCACCACACCACCTTAGACGCTAAGAGTTCCCTAATTCTGGGAGGCCGATTTCCGCCACCTAAATGGCTTCCTAAGAAGTAGCTGTCATTTCGTAAGTATAATGTACCATAAAACATCATTATTATCGATAATTATTGGTGTGCGTATGTTTTTTTTTTTAGTTTTGTTCGATATAATATTAGGATTTAGGTTTTTTTTGTAATTTATTTATTTATTTATTTATTTATTTATTTATTTATTTATTTATTCTACGCAACTAAGTTGCTTTTACAGAACATATTAAATTGAAACAAAAAACAAACAAGTACAATGTAATAGTAATAATAGAACAACAAATTTGACAACAACAACAATAATAGATATATGAGATACATCACTATCAAATCGCCGTGGCCGCATACACACCACCCATCCACAATGCATAGACAATATCACAATACATTCTAAAACCATAATGCAGTCAAAATTGCACACACACACAAATCCTCAGCATTGTAATCATACACACTCACGCATACATAATATGCCCACAGTGGAGCGAAACGCTCCGCATATACAGAGTGTCTCACTCCACTACGGACAGATACACCTCCTTTTTAAAAATAAACAGAGATGTTGCAAATATATCCGCGGTTACTAATCTATTGGCTTCTCTCGGTAACCTCTGTAGAGGTGAATTGAAGTGGTAATTTGTAGTCGCGTTCGCAACACTGAAGGTCTGGGTGCTACGAGTCTGTCGACTTGGTACATGTAAAAGAATTCTTTCAAGCAGTTCAGGTGCATCTATTAGTCCGTTTATCAACTTGTATAGGAACACCATGTCGGACACTCTTCTCCTAGCCGAGAGCTGCTGGAGATTGTAGGTGTCTCGGAGTAGTTTATAATCAATTTCCCTCAATGGTATACCTAATCTATAATTAACAAATCTTAAGACTTTATTCTGTACCCTCTCAATACCTCGCGAATGCACCTGATAACATGGTGACCACAGAACAGAATTGTATTCTAACATTGGTCTAACCACACCTTGGAATAGGGTGACAAACGTTTGGGTATGATAAAAGTCGCTTCCTAATCGTAATATGAAACCCAACGTTCTAAGTGCCTTATCAACCATCGCCTTCACATGTGGTATGAAGGTCAACCCTGAATCCATTATTACACCCAAATCTCTTATTTGAGTGACTGACTCTAACTGAATGCCATCAACGGAATATGGGAAAATAATGGGCTGTTTTATCTTGAAGAAGCGCATAACCTGACACTTTTCGACGTTCAACTTGATTTCATTTGTTCTGCACCACGCAGTGAGTGCATCTATGTTCTTTTGCAGTATCACGCAGTCATCAATACTGCTAATGGACTTGTAAATTTTTAAGTCATCAGCAAATAGAACAAACCGTACACCATCAAACTCATCAAGAAGATCATCGATGAAGATGTTGAATAGGATAGGCCCAAGATGGGAACCCTGGGGTACACCACTTCTTGCAAAAAATGTCGAGGACACAATGCCAGACATTCTCACCGCAAGATCCCTGTCTGACAAATAGCTTTTCACCCAACTGAGGAGAGATCCACTCATACCGTATGAGCAAAGTTTAGCCAGTAAAATTCTATGTGGTACGCGATCGAAAGCTTTCGAGAAATCGGTATATACGCAATCAGTCTGACTCCTCACCACCAGAGCATCCATAATATCGGCTTGAAAAGCTAAGAGATTTGTTAAAGTTGACCTATGCTGCATAAAACCATGTTGCTCGCTCGATATGATGACCGCTATATCCTTCTTGATTTTGCTCAAAAGAATGCCCTCAAATAGTTTAGGCATACACGACTGTATACAAATCGGTCGGTAATTAGAAATATCTGATCTATCGCCCTTCTTAAATATAGGTATAATGTGACCAGTTTTCCAAAGGGCGGGGAATACTCCGGAACTCATGGAGACATTAAAAATTTTCTGCAGAACTCCACTCAGGATCGCAGAACAATTCATCACAAACAAGGGTGGAATTCCATCTGGCCCTGCCGACTTGCTTGCATCTAAGGATTTAATACCTAGTTCAATATCATACAACGAAAAAACAATTGGTGGTATATGAATTTTGTCAGTCGCCGGGATTACAGTAACCTGATCACCCGTAGACGCCTCGTCATAAATCGACTTAAAATACAACGCGAACAGTTCAGCTATATCCCTCGCATTATTCGCACATTCATTATTATGATACATAATCTTGGGGTAATCACTTTTGTCACCCTTCAGGGATTTTGCAAGCTTGTACAGATTTATCGACGAACCCGGCAATTGTTCCTCAATACTTTTAAAATATTCATATTTAAGTTTTTTTGAAAGCATTTTGCATTTTTTTCTGACTGCGCTAAACGACTCGTAGTCACCTGTGGAATTTGTGATTTTATATTGTATGTGCAATCTTTTTTTGGTTTCCACCATTTCAATCAATTCTAATGAGAACCATTTGGGAAACGTTGAGTTTCTTACATTCTTAACAGGCACATATGTCTCGACCGCCTCATTTAAGATGGTATAGAATTGTGAAACCATATCGTCTACGCTCACAAGACTCTCCAAAAATGACCAATCGACATTGGAAAGATGGTTTACAATTAAGTTGTAATCACAGTGTCTGAAGTTTTTTGTTTTTTGTTCCGGTGGTGGCTCAATTTTGTCTATGACTAAATCAATTTCTAGTGGAGGATGGTGAACATCCGCTAAAACAATAGAATCTGCAGCCCTTTGCACCTTAACGCCATCCATATCAGCAAACACCAAGTCTAATATTCGCTCAGAGTTATTTCGTATTGAATTATATTGATTCAAACCAAGAAAGGAGGACATATTCTTAACTTCAGTAACACATTCATCATCATTCGCCTCGTCTATAATGGTAGAACATTCATCCCATTCAGCACGCGGTAAGTTATAATCACCAGCAACAAGTAATTTTGCATCAGGATTTTTAAACCGAATGTTCTCCATATCATCACAGTGGTTCGCGTATATTTCTATAGGAGACTTGGGTGGAATATATACACATCCAATGATCAAATCCCCGAGTGGCAATACAATTTTAACAAACAATTGTTCCACATTTTTATGGATACATTTAATGACACAAGATTTAAACATCTTCGACACACAAATCATTACACCTCCGCCTCTGGTTTTTCCACTTATATTACGATCTCTATCTTTTCTATAGACACAAAACTGATCAAAACCCAACTCCCCATCATGCACCCCACCATTCAACCAAGTCTCCGTAAACAAAACAATATCATATGAAACTAAAGACACACTCACAGACAAATCAGACAGTTTAGTATTCAGGCCACGGACGTTTTGATAGTATGCGTTTGCGGCAATCCTTTTGCTAAGTTTTTTTTAGTTTGCACAATTTTAGGAATAGAATTAAAAAACTTCACAGTGAGATTTTCTTCGCCGGCAGCTCGTCGCTCATCGACTTCACTCCACAGAGTGCGTAGCTGCTCTCTTTGCTTCACTGTCATATCCGGTTTCACTCGTATACCATTTTTTATTATTCGGCTGTTCTGCAGTACGCATCTGGCGTCGACACAGTCGCTGAACGTTACCTTGATGGGTCTTGTTTTTTCAGGTTCTTCTCTACCTATTCTGGATATTCTGATATTGTCTTTCCTCAAATCACCAAATTTATCAACAATATTCATAACCGTATTCATGTCATCCTTCAGTTTCTGAGCTTGAGTTCCTGAGTTGCTCTCTGGGACATTCATCAGGAGCACGTTCTTGGATTTATCGCGCCTCTCTTCTAGCTCGTTAATTGCTTCAATCACAGAATCTTGTCTAAAACTTGCAGGTTCCATTGATTGATATGGTCTATTTTTAATAGCTTCTATCTCGCCCTCCATCTTTCCAGTAAGAACGCCAATTTGAGACATGGTTTTTATAAGTCCCGCTGTCATATTGAGCATTTTCGTTGACAATTCTTTTACTCCTTTAATGCTTGAATTGTTAGCTTCGATCAAGGCCATCTGCATGTTACTCAACAGTTGTGACGCTTGGGTTATCAATTGTACAGCGTTTGGATCCATAACCTTGGATTTAATTACAAAAATGAATTACACGGAAGCTTTTCCACAGGACAAATCAGAATGAACCCGTTAAAAATTCTCTGTTATAAATATGAGGTGAGCTATACACCAAACACCCTGTATTGAAATCTTACTACGCTCGCAGTGAGTAGTAGTATTGAATGAAGTAGGGATGTAGTACTCACTAATGTCACTATTTACAAATAATTATGAATGAGTCGCAGGTGCACTCTACCCGTATATACAGGTGATAATAATACTATATTAAAAAATCTTGATTCAATTTTCTCCAATTTGAACTGTTTAAGATTTATTTTGTACACTTCACTAGTCTCATAAGATGGGCAGGAGCCTCAGTTACAACAAGGAAATATTTTAAGCACAAAATCTCTATCCAAACTTGATTAAATTAATTTTTATATGGGAGCTCAAAAATTTGACACTACTGCACTTGATTTGACATTTGAAGATCATCAGTAATAATAATATGTACCTGAAATATTTATTTCTGCTTTAAAATTATCATAAAAGTTCTTACAAAGTGACAGAAATGTATGCAAATAGAATACATGGGTGGCCAAATTATAAGGGACATTATAAAACAAAAAATAAAACTTTTTTCTTTCCATGAATCGGTTCCCAGATTTTGGTCGATAAGAATTCATTGCTTCACCGTCGTCTCCTCAGAAAAAATATATTTAATTTATGTATGAATAGTGTGTAATTTTTGTTCCAAATTTCATAGAAAGTGTTATGAGCGGGTCCAGTAATAAGTGAGTAATAGAAATTCGACTACTTCCAGAACTTGGAGAATGATCCGGCATTGACCATGAGAATATTTTATGCACAATTTGGTAACACTTAAACATTATTGATGTTTTTGGTGGAAACTTTGTGAAATCCCATTTTTGTTGAATAGGTAATTATTTTAAATAAAACTTTGTTAATTTCACTTTTTATAATAAAAAATATCTTTTTATAATTTAAAGTATTGCCTATTCAACACTTAAACATAACCGCTTTGGTACGTCCGGGCAAAATACTTGACAAGACCCCTATAATAGCAATGGGAGTACTCTCAAAATGGACTATTTCCAAGGAAGTTATCACAACCAAGAGCCAGTTAGTTGAAAATCTGATCAAATACATAATTTTAACAGATTATAAATGTTTTTAATTGAGCATGTCTCGGGCGCATAGAAGTTCTAGTTGCAGCACAAGATGTCATCACAAAATAAATAAGACTAATATATTATTTTAATTTAAAGATTCAACATAACGTTGACATATTCAATTAATTAAACTTGAAGTGTAAGGAATTTCGTAATGACCCTAATAATATGGACAGCTACTGTAATAACATAAACAATTTTTCATAGCTCTACGTTTCTATACATCGGTTACCATGGTAAATAAGAAAGATCGTTGTAGCTGCCACCTAGCTAAGGAACGGGCACAATAGACTGGTGAAAACCAAGTGATAAGCTAAGGATTACCTAAGCCTAAGAAATCCCCAGCTATGTGAGAGTTTAGGTAACTTTGGTGAAATTCACCATTAGTCTGCTCACTCGGTTATTATGATATCAACACTTGAAAGGCCACTTAGTGTGAGCGACTAAAGCCCAGATTTACATGAGAGGATGTCCTGGAGTGTTGTTCCTGTAATGGGACAGAGAGCATATCTGATGTACGTGGGAGGAAATTCTGTACATTTCAGCAGAGAATGGTTGAAATACAGAAATCCTTGAAAACTGCAAAATCCGGCAATGAAATTAAAGATGTTGCAATAGCAGACATTCCTAGTCCCAATAAGGTTATTGGGCAATACCATTCTCAACAAAGTTCAGGAAGCATTTTTTGACAGAGTAGTTGAGCAATGGAATTCACTGCCAGTCAACATCTGTGACCATGTTTAAGAACAGGCTGGGCCGACACCTTGAAACGGACCATACTCAATAGGCATATCAGTATTTATACTGCCTGCCTTAATCCAACTGTCGATTTGTTGAAGAAAAATTATTTCTCGAGACAGATCGGCAGTATCAAGCCAAGATACGTGAGATTTGTATAGCCAGGCAAAGAGTTCCATATATAGAGCGGCTTACTTGCCTTGTATTTTATCTGTCCTCAAATTGAGGCAGTTAACCGCTGCGATTTTTTATGAATTCAGTCTGTCACAGACGTTGCTAGGTGCCGCATCGTGTTGCTTACATAATAATTGCTCAAAATGCCCTCATGTGTAATGAGATACTGCACCAATTATGCAATAAAAGTTAATAAAGGTGACAATATTATATCTTTTCATCGGTAAGTACAATTTATTACATGTTTTTTTTTCATTTCATTATGAATAATAATATATTATTTTAAATTTGTCTACATATGTCAATATTATTTGACACATCGATATCTTAATATGTAAATTGGGTAACTCCGAAATAGTCACTTTTCGGGATGGAATGAATTAAATACCTATATTTTTAATTAAACTGAATATGTGCACACTCAAAGAGAACACAAATACACTCTTTGACTCTTTCACAGTAAGCTTAAGTTTTAAGATATGGAATAACTTCTTTTTTTTCGAAATTACCGGCAATCGTATCCCACAAGAAATGTTTTTTGCCTGAGTTTAATCCAGAGAAAATCATAAAACAATAGTACTGATCAAATAATAATAATGAAGAAGAAAGAATAAAGTCAAATAAGGATCAAATTATTTTCAACAAAAGATAATAATAATTGTCTATTTATTTCAAGAGAATTGAGACTTATTAATTAAATGAAGAATATTAACCAACATGGAACAACTTTTCAAAGAATATTTACTGATATTTTTGTTCACTCACTCCTTTTTTCCATATTTTTCCTCCATATTTTTTTTATCATTTTAGTTTTTTTGTACTCAGTGCTCCACAGTTTTCTTTTTTTTTTTACCAAACTTAAGTATTTCTTTCTCTCCATTTTATGGTTTAAATAAGTAGCCTGTGAAGTTTATTCTACCAAAATGCTCCCGCTATCTCTTATCATATTATAATATCAAAAAAATCATTACTCTCTCCCAGTAGTAATACCAATATACGTTGATTCGATTTGTCTTAATCATTATCATGAGTATACAATTCTCATTCTTACTCAATTCTGCATAGAGAATAGTATTTTGAACGTTGCTAATACTATCATGGACAAACCCATCTTTCTTTATAATTTATTAAGGCATTTTTTCATTTTATATATTCTGAAAGACGTGGAAGACCCTCTAATACCGTGTTCCGTTCCTTCGAGGCAGAGCTGAGGGAAATGGACTTGGTGTGGAAGGAGGTCATAAGCATTGTGCAAGATCGAGCGCAATGGAGAGCTCTTGTTGCCTCCCTATGCTCCTAAGTGGAGTTCAAAGGGAGTTTTGATTGATTTGATTCAGTAATGTTAAAAGATGTACTGAAATGTAAGTGTACAACGTGATATTATCATTTGGTTTTCTTTCATAGGTTCCCGAGAATAGGGAATGAAAAAAGAGAAGAGTGGATCAAACTGGTTCAAAAAGATCGCAGTGAAGAAACTTGGCTACCATCTAAATTTTCAACAATTCGTTCAGTACATTAGAAAGATAATATAATTGGTACATCACCCGCACACCTCTCACCAAAGAATACCGAATTTTTATACCATCATTAGGTAAATCGTTTTGTCAAAAATGCAGTTATCCATGTTGCATATCAATGTATCGACACTATAGCAACATAATAATAACATTGTTGCTTAGTAAACAGTTTGTTACTATAGTAAACAAACATCTACTGAAATATAAACAATGCACTAAGTAAAAAGGTTGAATTCCATTACATTCGCAGTATAAGTCATTTATATCGAAAATTAAAATTTTCTAAGTCATCGTTATGAATGTTTTCGGCGCATTTTTTAAACACAATTGGAACATCACCCGCACACCTCCCGTCCCTCCCACCAAACTGGACACAAATTTAAAGTGAATTTTCTTCCTATAAGCCACTCTATATATGGAACTCTTTGTAGCCAGGTCTAGATTTTAAACGGTTTTTCAAACTTTGACGACAAAAAACACCAACTTAGAGGCTTCGCAGCATATATGTGCCATATATGGATTTATTCAGGATTCGGAGGAGAACATTTAGTGTGTGTGAGGGTGTGTCTGTGCGTGTGTGTGTCTGTGTGTGTGTGTGTGTCCGTCCCCCCCTTATAACTTTTGATTCGCTTGATGCACAGATCCTAAAATTTCAGAAAATATTGAATACTTTAAGCCTACAAAACTTGCATACTCAGAGTTTTGAAATTTTCTTACAGTCAGGGGTAATCAACCTTTGAATTTTTACTATTTTTTTTCATATATCTCGAAAACTATAAAAGCTAGAACCCATAAATTTTGTATGTATATAGAAAAATACAATATCTCAAATTAAATTTGATGAAAAAGTTCCAGAATTTCTCAAACTTTTTTTAAAAAGATAAATATTTTTTTTATGACAAATTTACGAGTTTCAGTGCCTATATTTCAGAATTTTATAAAAATATCGAAAAACACCGAAACACCCCAACTAGATAATTAATTTTTCTATAAAAAATGTATACATTATATCAGTACATCTCAAACTTTTCTTAACAGTTTTTGTAAAAATTTAATTTATTGACGACATCGTTTCATACAATAAACATACCGACTTAGTCCATCGACAGTTGGATCTCATGTTTACATGCAACTAGTAATAATAATAGTATGTCTCATAAAGCTATATTAAGATTATTGCAATAATTTTACGTATGACTTACCACATCCAGGTTTGTTTTCAAGCAATGAAGAATTTTTTTTGTTTGTTTTGTTTTTTGTTTTGTTTTGTTGTTTAAATATTAATGGCGATTTCGCCGTATATGCTTTATAAATAAATAAATATAAATAAAATAAATAAATAAATAATTCAAGAAGTCATAGATAATGTCTACATTGTGCTGAGAAATGCCTGAGACCCGGTCCCATAGTACTTATAAGTTGACAACAAACACCCTTGCTTAGAGAGGGGTTTAAACCTTGAATTTAAATGAGTGCTGCAATTCCAAAAAAGTAACTATAAAGAATACGTACCTATGTATTTGTCATTGTACCTAAGTTCAAAAGTGATTTATATAATTTTAGTGATATACAATAACCAATTTTAGAAAATATCAAAAATTTTGACAGTGAAATTACACAGGTATCTACTAATTTACATTATATGCAAGGACAATAATCCCCAGTAAGGTCAGAATATACAAAACATGTGACCATACAATTATGACCTATAAATAGTACCTATAGAATTTAGAGGTGACACTGTCCGAACCAACAACCTCCTTCGCATGAGCGAGATGAAAATTCTTAGGAAAATCTGCGGAAATATCCTTTGTGATACGTGTGATCTAACAATCAGTGTTGCTGGTGACTGGTCACCAATTGGGTTACTTTTCTTTTAGCGAATTTACAACTTTCCAGATACCAAATTTTCGGATTTTTTTTTAGCGATCTTTCATCTTTCAGTTAGGCTACTTTGTTTATGAAAAACAGTGATATTAGGCCAAGCGCTGTTGGCAACACTGCTGATATTCAATTCTCTAAAAGTTTACCACCAGCAATATTATTGGAAACAAACTACTTTTTACCAACTGTCCCTTTAGTTAGAGTTTAGAAGTACCTACCATTAATAGGCTCCGTTGTCTTGCGATCCATGTGCTCAAATATAATATGGTGAAATGGATGAGGTTTATTGTCCATTATAAAGGTTTCCTTATATAAAATTCAAGTTATTAATAAAAAAAATCGTAAAAGTGTGAAATTTTTAATTTTTCAGCAAACTTTGGGGCTTATGCGTGACTGAGAGATATCAACTGATCTTAAATTAATTAAAAGAGATTGTTTTAAAGTTCTATTTAAATATGTTAGATTGTTTTAAGGTTCTATTTAAAGATGTTACGAACGATTACATTACGAAAACTACTAATTTACAATTAAAAAAAAATCGTAGGTACTTAGGTATACTTAAATGAAGTTTATTCAGATTTTCAAAAACTTCAGGGTCGATGCGCGAGTGAAAGATGTCAACCGATTTTTATCATTCTTTTTTTATTTTTATTTGTCAATATGATTCGCAACTTTTCCCCGATATTTCAACGTCGAAATGACACATTTATTTGTGTTTTCGGCCCACCCTACTGTACACATTTTCATATAAATTTTTGTTACTTCACGCCAGCGTAAATGTCACGGGAACTTGGAGTAAGGGTAGGTACTGAAAGAGAAGAAAGTTTGATCATTTTTTATGACGTAATGTAGGTATTACACAGTTAGTGAAAACTACTTTGAAGAGCAACATTTTATAAAATAAAATAATATACCTAGATACGCGCTTTAGTTTAAATTGTAAACTAGACAATAATAAATAAAGATAGTACCTAAAAGATAAAAAGTGTTAGGTAAATTTGTGTGCAAACTTTCAGGTAACATTGTCCATACTTTAAATCTACCTAAATACACCATATACATAATATAGCGTGTTACATGGACGTTTCAAGTAAGAATAAAGTGCCTCAGGTCATAGACTATCTGCCACAGGAGTAAAATAAATCTTTTTATTTTGTGGCCGCAAACTGTTCGCGTGATATTAATGGCCGATATAGAAACACGGCTTCCCAGGAGACAAATACAATGTCAACCACTTATGTACACATAGACTCCTACGCCTTCAGTACCTACCTACACCTATATAATTTTTTAACCTTGACATTTTATACATCCTCTACATTTTCTGCTTTTGTTTCAACGAAAGTTTTTGTCCTGTAAATCATCGATCGGTCCATTGTAAGTATTGTCACAATTTCTTTTATTTTTTATTTTTTTCGAGTGTCCTAAAAGATCTAAAAAAATTCTCGCCCTACTGTTGATTGTATTGCAATCGCAGCCCGATTCACGGAAAAGTTTAAGTCTAAGTTTAGTTCGAAGTTCGAACGAAGCTCGATTCAAACTATTCCGTGAATAGGTACATAGACTGTAGATAGTCGCCGCCTACAATTATTATTACCAGCAGCCCTATTCACGGAAAAGTTTGAATCGAACTTCGTTCGAACTTCGAACTAAACTTAGACTTAAACTTTTCCGTGAATCGGGCTGGTGCCGGTTACATTTATATTGTTTATGATTTTATGCCTTTTGTTCGTTTTCTGTTTTTGAATAAAGATGGTGTAATGTGTTATGAACAACTCTCCCAACCAAAAGACTAATTTTATTTTTACCCATTCAATTTAACACCTACTTACTTTAGGAAACGGTGAAGAAAGAATAATACATTGTTATGGAAACGAGCAAGAATCATGGCAATGTCGAAATATTAGCATTGCAGCATTTTTAAACAACACAAGCTAAAGTTTTTAGTTTCTTGGGGTTGAGGTAACCATACATCACAAAGGGCACTGATAGAACATCTAGACCAGAGGATCTCAATCTTTTTTTTGGTTGACGGCTCCCTTAAAACATTAGATTTTCATTTAAATCTTATCATCACTAAAATTAATATATACTTAAAAAAAATCTTAATAGGTATCAGCCCCGAGTAAAGATAATAGAGCTGGGCCACAGCACAGATGGTTGAGCGATTTCGAAAGAGATGTAAAGGCTGCGGTATCTACCTGCTGACAAATTGGAGAAAACTGACGGGTAATTTCAAAAATAATTGCAAGTAACTTTTTGTATGTCCTCACTCTAGTTGCATGACACATTACCGCAGTCTTTGTCTTTATTACAGCCGGCTGCCCAAATATTGGAAACGTATTGTTTTCTTATAAATAAATTTTATTATTTCTCTTGAACACTTCACCCGAGGTTAACAGGGTATCGCATGGCTTTTTATTTAATTTATTAATATTATTCAAATATAAAATTATTTGATTTATATTCGAGAAGAAGTTTAATTGATAAAAGTCTTATTGATTTATCAGACAAAAACCTTTTGAAGCCTGAGCACGATGAGAATGATAATTACCTATATAAATTATACAAAAAAAAAAAATCTATACATTTATAATTTGATAAAGCTAAAAATTAATTCGGATTTTTCTTTTTAATTTTGCGCATCAGAGATTTTTCAATTATCGTTTCATCCAATTATTAATTCTTCTCTTATTATCCGTGCTAGTGAGTAAAAAAATGGAAGCATCTAACAATATTGTATTTTGTTACAGGAATAAATCGTTGTGTTATTCTTAGTTTTGTTTAGACAATTTTGTCAATGACTGGTATTCTCAAATTCACGTTCCAACTCAACGCAAGGAGCTCTTGCTTAGAACTTAATCGGTTGCCAGTAGTTACGTAACTAATGTATTGGATAAAACATTTTCAGAATACAGAAATGTCAAAAGTCTCAATAAAAATTGGATACGACGCAACTCAATCGTCTGTTTTTCATTTCAGAATAACCGTCATTATCATATTAATTATGGAACACATTGCAAGTTTGATTATTAGAAAAAAAAATAATGATCCAAAAAGATATTTTACGTGAAACATCGAAATATTTTTGCCACTTCAGTGGAATCCGATCAGATCGAGCAAAAAACTGTGAATTTTTTTTCCCTTAACGAGGCGAAAGTTCGCATGATGAGTACGAAATTTGAGTTTCAAAGAGAGGGAAAGTCCCGTTTTCACTTGTGTTACTGTGACGCTTCCGCGTCAGATTGTGTTTGTGTTTGCAAGTACTCATTCCGCTCACTAATTTTTCCAAATTTTTATTTGTAAATCGAATTTATGTATGTGCAAAGTGTAGGTAGCTAATTACCCTTAAAAAATTTCCTCGAAGAAACACTACAACAGCCATCATAGGTAGGTACTTAATGTACTTACAATAATTGAATAGCTTCGCCATAAAATTATAAGGGGATGGCAAATTTATTAAATGATATGTTGTGGCATAAAATGGTCAAATTTTGAAAATTCTGTGCTAGTCACCCTTAAAGAAAGCATGTTTGTTTTTCCAACCACTTTAAACTTGAAAAATACAAGAATTTTTATTCATTTGTCACAAATTCATACCTATTTTTATTCTCTTTTTATCGAATCTTTTAATTAGTATTCCGAGTTATTATGCATCAGATGCAATCCTTTTTTAAGTAATAATTTTACCTTTAATACAGAATATATTTAGGTACCTACTACAGAAAATAGATTTTTTCCGCATGGAACGCATTCCATGATTGTTATCGGAAAAATGAATTCCAAAACGAGTAAGATTCTGGAATGAATTATGAATATAGTATGCATTTTATTTATCTCAACCGATTCTAAAAAATAATAATAGATTATAATAATAATAAGAAGAATAAAAAATGGAGTCAAAATCCACAGAAAAAAGTAAAATGCAACGATTCCATAGCAAAAATAAAAATATATAGGTGTAATAATGGTCTTTTGAAAAGTCCTGTTGAACGTAAAGCAAACGCTTTTCTAATGTCCCGATACCCAGAGCTGATATTTTTGCAATGTGATTATTATTATTACTATTACTAGGTTGGAAGCGTTGTAGTAGGAACATAGATAAAAGCAATGAAAGGCGGGTCAGCAAATGCAGACCAAACGTTCAAATAGTCACTATTCTTTCTATGGATCGAGAATAATGTGTTTGCTTAGTGTGGTCCCAGGAGTATCTTTATCTGATATTTTGAAATCTATGGATTTTCGGTAAATGGTCCTAGTTTATTTTAAAAATGTTTTCCTCGATAAGTAATAACAATTCTTTGTGAATATAACCAATTTCCGTAGTTGCTAGAACGTCCCTGTGTTAGTATGTCCTGTAATAAAAATAATTTATTTGACATTTCGCATTGTACTTTTCACATAAATTCAATTCAAACTTTCATCAATTTATCATTTTTAAGATATTTTTTTATTGTTTGATGTTATTAAGCATAAGAGAAAAATAAGAACCTGTATGAATCGAAACATAATCATGTGTCTAGTTTTTTTTTAAATATCGTTTGGTTCAAATAATGCATAGGTATGTATCTACTAAGTACTAACCTACCTACTCAATAGACCATTAAAACACACAAAACACGTGGATTTTGATATTATTTGCTTGATGGGGAAACAAAAATGTTCGAGTGTGTTTATCGCAGATCATAGATTCGGGTCTTTTCAAATCAACAGATCTTACTGGTCAATATAAGAAGGTACGATTCTTCAAAAACGTTACTTGAAACTTTGTAATACTTAGCCATTATACCGATTTGAGGGGTTAAATAAAACTTTGCAGTATTACGATATTTTTTTTTTTTTATCCGAAATATATTTTCGGCCGACTATGCGACCATCTTCAGCGGAGAGTTATTATAAACTGACAATTGATATTTTAAATCTAACAAATTAATAGAACAAAGAAAATTGAACAGAGTTAAACTTAACAGAACAACAACTGTCTATAGACAATTGAATTTTTTAAGGGTGACATAATTTATAAAAAAAAAAAAAGGATAAAAAAAGGAAGAATATTGAATAAAACAAAACAAAATGCCGAGGGACATACAAAGGGTACGAAAGCTTACAAGTATGTAGGTACCTACATTGTTAACTGACCATATTTAAAACATGAAAAAAATATAAATGATTTTTGAATTTTAGGTAAACATAATACATTATTAGTAGTTGGCACATTTCATATAGGTAGGTACCCTTGAAGGGTGGTAGAAAAGGATGTATAGATATTGACTGCTAATATTTGACGTACATTAATAGGCCTTAAAAACTAATAAACAATGGATATAAACTTATTGTCTGGTCCCATTTGATATACCTATTCAAATAAAAATTGAAAATTGGAGAGCGATAGACAACAGATGTAAACATGTTGATTGACATTATTTGATATACACTAATACAAAGAAGAAAACCAAAATAAAATTTAAGAACATATATTGATATACATTAATAAATTAAAAATGATAAAACAAAAGATGTAAACATATTGACTGACAATATTAAATTTGGTATAAGTTGACAAAATTAAACTAATTGGTATGATAATATTTGGTATACGCTAATAAAGACTTAAGAAATAAAAATTAAATACTTAAAGGAAAATAATAAAAACAAAACATCGGAGAAAGGAATAGAAAAAATCAGGGGTTTTGTTGTGTAGGTGCTTGTATTGTGTTCGTGGTTCCAGGTGTATGTTTGTTTATAAAGAGTGTGAGTAAGGGCGATAGTGTGGGTATTTGGTTGTTAACTAAATTTTCTTTATTTTTATGGATTTCTAATGCTTCTAAACTGTTCATTTTGTGTTCTTTTGTTTCGTGACGGAATTAAACTTGATTTTCGTACGGTGCTCCTTATTGCGTCTTGATGTTTTGTTGTCGGGTCCTTTTTGAGTTCTTGGAATTTCGTGCGGTCTTCTATTATGCTGTATACTTTATTATTGTAATCTGTCCTGGTGATTAATACTGTCGAGTTACCTTTGTCCGCTTTCGTAACTATTAGCTCGTTTTGTGTGATAAATGCTTTGATTTCTGCGAGTGTTTTTGTTTCTTCTGACGGTAGGGGCTTACGCTGTTTGTTGTTCTTTATGTATGTTTTTATATGGTCCGAACATTTGTACATGGTGTTCGGTTCCTTTGTTAAAGCTGCGTCTAAATCAACTGCTAATTGTTAAAGAAAAAATAACAACTAATGACTCTAACAATTCATTACTAATGTTCGATTTTTAACGGAACAAACCACTACGGGCTTACGACCGTCTTCTACTGTTATTTCGAAGGCTGGCTTAGTGTGATCACTTTACGTTAACAACGTTCGCCATTAGGTGGTAATGTTTGTCTCCGAAACTCTTAATCATGAGAATTCTCAACATGTTCAACATGTCGAAAAATCTCATGTATGCAACAAGTAGAAATTTAATAATAAAATGAAAAATAGAGATAAAAGTTGGAAATTGTTGAGAACAAGAGAGCAACCAAATTTAAAGACTGCGACTGCTGTCATGTATTTGGCGCCAGGATATGACTATATCCATTTTTGTTACTGTCTCATATTTATTGCCTATTGGCTTTGTTGGTGCACAACGTTCTAATTATGTTTAGATTCTTGTGACCTTTTCAGGACTAGATCTTAAAGAAAAAATAACAACTAATGACTCTAACAATTCGCTGGAGGTTATTGATAGTTGGTGGTGTTTCCATATTATATTTGAAACCTTTTTCTAATAAAGCTTTGTGATTTGGGTGTAATATTTTATCAGTTAAATTTAATACTCTGTTGTGGAATTTTATATTAGGGGTATTGGTGTATGGTAAAATAGTTGTGTTGGCTTTCTTCTTTTTTCTTAGGTGTTCTATATTTTTTATAACATAATTAATTTTTTCACTCAATTTCATTTCGCGGTTACTACTATTTGGTATATTTTCTAACTGGTAGGTTGTGTCTAGTAATTTGTTCAATTTTTTATCTAATGTTGATTTGCTTAAAAAGCCCTTCCTGCTAACGATATCTCTTACTTTGTCGTCAATTAATATCCACTCGACAGTATGGAGGTTCTGTGACAGATATCTATGTAGGTATAATAAGTATGTCCTTACGGCATTTAGTTTGGTGTAGGCACTTTTGAGTTCTCCCTTTATCCATTTTCTTTTAGCAGTAAGTATGGCTTCTTCAGCCGAGCGGGATTTATTTTTGCACTTAATATACGTATATTTGGGAAACACTTCACACTTAAGGCACAATTTATTAAAGTATATTTTAAACGACACTAATTTATCAATTATTTTTAACCTAAGGTATGTCTTTTCTTTAAAGGCTTTGCTAGCCACTTGGGAGGGGACATACAGACAACTAGATCAGTTCTTAACTTACTTAAACACAATAGATAAAAACATACAATTCACAATGGAAAAAGAAGAAGGAGGAACACTTAACTACCTAGACCTTAGTATATCAATCATAGACAACCAATTTAACTTTAAAATTTACCGAAAACCTACATACACTGACACCATAATACATTCAAACTCACATCATCCACACTCACACAAAATGGCAGGCTTCCACTCAATGATACACAGACTACTATCCATACCCCTCACAAATAATAATTACAACACCGAACTCCACACAATTCTAAATATAGCCACAAATAACGGATACCACAAAAACACAATTTTACAACTCCTGAACAAAAAACTTCTAACCAAAACAATACATAATTACGTTTACCCAAAAATCCTAGACAAAAACAAAATCGAAGACAACTGGCGAAGATTACTCTTTGTAGACCAGGTAACAAATGAAATCACTTCCAGACACACAAAAGACACATTCAGACCAGCACTTTATACTAACAATTCACTAAAAAAGCACCTATTTAATTACAAGCAAAAAATAGACACCAATAAGAAATCGGGCATATATAAAATCAACTGTAAAGAATGCAATATGGGTTACGTGGGACAAACAGCGAGGCAATTTGACGTCAGAATTAATGAACACCACAAAGCACTTCAAAATATAACCATCAATTCGGAAATGGCTGACCATTGCAGAGAAACTGGACATCACATAGACACAAATAATATACAGTACCTACATATCCACCACAAAAAAGGACACAAAATGAACAGTTTAGAAGCATTAGAAATCCATAAAAATAAAGAAAATTTAGTTAACAACCAAATACCCACACTATCGCCCTTACTCACACTCTTTATAAACAAACATACACCTGGAACCACGAACACAATACAAGCACCTACACAACAAAACCCCTGATTTTTTCTATTCCTTTCTCCGATGTTTTGTTTTTATTATTTTCCTTTAAGTATTTAATTTTTATTTCTTAAGTCTTTATTAGCGTATACCAAATATTATCATACCAATTAGTTTAATTTTGTCAACTTATACCAAATTTAATATTGTCAGTCAATATGTTTACATCTTTTGTTTTATCATTTTTAATTTATTAATGTATATCAATATATGTTCTTAAATTTTATTTTGGTTTTCTTCTTTGTATTAGTGTATATCAAATAATGTCAATCAACATGTTTACATCTGTTGTCTATCGCTCTCCAATTTTCAATTTTTATTTGAATAGGTATATCAAATGGGACCAGACAATAAGTTTATATCCATTGTTTATTAGTTTTTAAGGCCTATTAATGTACGTCAAATATTAGCAGTCAATATCTATACATCCTTTTCTACCACCCTTCAAGGGTACCTACCTATATGAAATGTGCCAACTACTAATAATGTATTATGTTTACCTAAAATTCAAAAATCATTTATATTTTTTTCATGTTTTAAATATGGTCAGTTAACAATGTAGGTACCTACATACTTGTAAGCTTTCGTACCCTTTGTATGTCCCTCGGCATTTTGTTTTGTTTTATTCAATATTCTTCCTTTTTTTATCCTTTTTTTTTTTTTATAAATTATGTCACCCTTAAAAAATTCAATTGTCTATAGACAGTTGTTGTTCTGTTAAGTTTAACTCTGTTCAATTTTCTTTGTTCTATTAATTTGTTAGATTTAAAATATCAATTGTCAGTTTATAATAACTCTCCGCTGAAGATGGTCGCATAGTCGGCCGAAAATATATTTCGGATAAAAAAAAAAAATATCGTAATACTGCAAAGTTTTATTTAACCCCTCAAATCGGTAAGAAGGTACGAACTCTGTATGAGCTGTTGAGCCGTAATGATCTGTTTGAGCGTATGACCCGTTGGATCTGTGTTGAGCCGATGACTTGCGGGATCTTTTTGAGCCTATGACTCGAAAGATCCATTAAAGTGGATGACACGTTGGATCTGTGTTGAGCCGATGACTTGCGGGATCTTTTTGAGCCTATGACTCGAAAGATCCATTAAAGTGGATGACACGTTGGATCTGTGTTGAGCCGATGACTTGCGGGATCTTTTTGAGCCTATGACTCGAAAGATCCATTAAAGCGGATGACACGTTGGATCTGTGTTGAGCCGATGACTTGCGGGACCTTTTTGAACCTATGACTCGAAAGATCCATTAAAGTGGATAACATAGTTCTGTATGTTTTGTACACGATTAGGTACTTTATAATAGAATGACCGTTTGTAGTTGCACATACACATATATTCATATTGAATTATGTACCAATATTGTATTTCATTGCTGGAACTAAATATCCGGATCACTGCTGACCTGGGCGCTACTGGTCGCCACAAAGTGGTTTTGTTACCCATGACTACTGTGCCTGTTGCTGATCACTTCGGCGGGGAAAGCTTCTTATTATTGTTTGATTTCTAATATTACGCTGCCAAGACATCTACCCTTTCCCAACTCTTCTGTTTTCCCTAATATTTTCCTCTCCGTAAGAAGTTGGAGTGATGTATATTTATCACCCCTCGGCTCATGATCCAGCTATGAGATCTTAAGCGTCTTAATAGTGATGAGTAGCTCATGGTTAACTACGGCTCTAAACTCACGATATATCGAGCATCCGTCTCTGAATGCATATTTATTTTCCCAGCAAATCACTATAGTATAATATCATATATTTATTTCGTTTGTAATCATGAAATTATGTTTTTTACACGCAGCTACGAAGACAAGCCATTAAATAAAAACAAATAAATAAATTAAACTTTGGTTGATTGGTAGAATATGAAAAGGTACATTTGAACTTTTCAAAGAACGGATTATTCCTAAAATAATCTCTTCCGGTCAACCAATCCATCTATTAATAACTTAGGTAAAGTTTTAGCTTAGTCACTCCTAATGATTTCGAGATTATTTTATATATGATTTGAATAGGTTAGTTTAAGGTTGGAACGTAGTTGAAAAGGGGGGCTTGGGGACACCTCCCCGAGTGATAACACGGCAATACTCCTGCGTATGTCAAAATCGCCGCCATTTTTAATTTATAGGAGTGACTAAACTAAAACATTATCATAAATTACTAGCCACATTTTTTAACTTGAATTCTTGTGTTTTTGTTTAGTTGTTGAGTTTAAACTATGTAGCTTTCCGACTAGCTACATATTTAAAACTTAATACAAAACTTAATAAAACAAACTAATAATGGACATTTTTATCAATAATAACCTAATTTTATTAAATAATCATTTTGAGCAAAATTTAATAAAATCAAAAAGAATATCATAATAATCCCTTTGTAACCCCACTTGTACCTCAACCGCAGTCGATCTTGCCCATATTCAGATGAATCGTAATTAATTATTATTGCTGTTATTGCGGTTGCATATTAAATAAAAAGGAGTAATTTTTATATCATATCTCTTTAGTTATTAAAAACTGGTTTTAATTATGATGAACCAACGCCTATTCAAAGGAGCAATGAATCATTCTACTCTTCTAAAATAAAAGTTGATTATTTCGTTCTAAGTAGATAATAAAAGTTAACTCACCCCAACAAACTTTTCTAACGTTTTTATTTTATCAATTTAGAATTTATTTTGTGAAGGAAACAATGAGATCAGGAACGAAACGAAAGAAGATACGTGACGCTTTGTACAGCTGCATTCGGAATATTCGATGTCTATACATTACTACATCGCACATCAAATTTAACACTGGCATAGTGTCAAATAAATACCTTATACTTCGACTTAAACACACCGTTTTTCTAAATATTTGACTCAACAGTAGAATAGATGGAATATTATGCTAGTGGAAAAATATACTTCTTCAAAAACCTGGCCCCCGTAGACATTTTGAATTTTTCCTCAATGTAGAGTGCGAAAAAAAGAACCGTACCCCTATTGTAAGTTTTATCGGAAGGTAGTCACGGAAGTAAAGTGTGTATTACACGATTCGTTTTGTATGAAAAACGAGTATAGCGCCGCCACAAGTAAAATTTAGAGAAACAAAAGCAATTCTCGCATTTGATTCGTATACACGTTTTTCATACGAAATGTTGAATATAAAAAGTGCACGGTCATTTTCTACCTACTCTACATTGTCGAAAAATTCGTTCGTAAAATTCAAATTGTCCAGGACCATTGGAGCACAAATTATATATTCCAATTTATTCGTTTAAAAAAATAAAAAAGTGATACAAAGGATGTATTTTTTGTTCAATGCTTTTTAATATATACCTAATAAGAGTTCATATTCAAAGACAGAACAGAAAATTTTGAAATTAGAGTAAAAATAAACGGTAAATTCATAAACAATATAAGTAATGCAGACGACAGAGTCATTGTAACCGATATTGTCAACAACAGAGAGTAAAGAGCTTTAAAATGAGGAATTGAATGCATTCAAGAGCAAAACGATGTATAGTAGCCAGGAAACAGAATGCCCTATAAGCGTTCATCTCGATATAGCTGATGTATGCAGAATAGAGCAAATTGCCTACTCGTTCTGAATACTTGTGATAACAATGATCCAATTCTGAATACAGACTCTGAAATAAAACAAAAATTGAGATGGCGATGTCAACCTTCTACAAAATTCAGAGACTCTTATGTTTTCGTAACAAACAGTGATGCTGCATGGAATCGAGGGGTTGACTATCAAATTCTTACTATAAAAATGGTTGAGGTCTGCGAACTCCGGATTCATTACAATTTAGAACATCATCGTAAAAAACATTTTTCACCTCATTTTGGTCTTCAATTTTTCCTTTCTATGGTGGAACTTTCGACCTACGCGTCTGACAACAAACTTATATCTGCCATATGATGTGCAATTCTTGTTCTATATAGATTTTAAATTATTAATTTCTACCACAATCTGACCATATAAATAGTTTGAAGAGCAAATAACTCTCATAACTAGATATTCATTGTTTAATGACAAAAATTAGGATTTTCCGATTTATGGCGTTGTCAAATTCAGCTCGCGAGCATCAGCTGTTACACATTGTTGAAATGTTTATCTCTGCGTTGAGTTCTAAAAAGTCTTACGTGTTTTTATTTCTTTCCGTTGCTGGAAGAATGTGCTGTATAAAATCAATAAAAACAAACGGTTTTGCAGAAAAAAAAAACGAAACTACAACTTTATTCGATATCTTAGAAGTCGTATACATCTACGATTATTTATAGCAAGTTGCTACATACCTACTTTATTTTTATGACAGTGTCACTCATAATATGTACATTACTGTGTTATTTTATTTCAAATAACAGCTGAGAGATTCTGGGCGTAAGATGGTACTTACCACCGCATCACGAACGACGCTATACGCCGGCGCACCCATTGGAGCCCATTACCTCTACCATTGTGGGGAGGAGATGGACTTGGCAGGGACATGTGTTAAGGATGCCGAATGACAGTTGGCCGAGGGGAGCGCTGTTCTTCCTCCCATAAGGGTTCCGAAGAAGGGGAAGACCCTCTCACACTGGGTTCCGCTCTTTCGAAGCTTAGCTGAGGGATTTGGACATGGTGTGGGAGGAGGTCATAAACATAGCGCAAGATCGAGCGCAATGGAGAGCTCTTGTTGCCTCCCTATGCCCCTGAGTGGGGTGTAAAAGGGAGTACCTATTGATTGATTGATTGAACAACTGAGAGGCATGAAATTGGAGGAGATAGGTACGTTACTAGCTTTCCTGACAGACGTTGTCCTGTAGTCTTTACTATGAATAATATTGAAAGCGAATTCGTAATTTACACAAAAATACATTTAAAATATTATGTTTGAATGTTAAAAAAAATATTTCTATAGGCTTGAAAGATATTCTATCAAAAATCAGCATCCTAATATTTTGAAACTCAATGGTTGTCATGAAAATAACTATTGTGTTATTATTGAATTTGTTCACAGATGGCGTTGTTGTCAGAAAATCAGTTCCATACTAAATTCAATATTATATTTTATATTTCTATTTTTGTTTCTGTCTCATCTTTATTGCCTATAGGCTTTGTTGGTGCACAACGTTCTAATTATGTCTAGATTCTTGTGACCTTTTTTCAGAACTAGATCTTTAGAAGAGATTAGACTAGGACTAGATTCTATCATAACATATTGAAAACCTTGATTTATTGTTTTTGCATCTTTCTGTTTGTGCAACTACTATCAGATTGGCCGGATATAGCCAAACAGAACTCGACCGAGAATGAATTTTGGTGTATTGCTTACACGTATTAGAGGGAAGACTTGTTTCATTTCCTATCATGATCATAGATCTCCTTCCCTAGGTATATTTCATTCCGCATGGTTTTGAACGAATAGCCATATGACCAGATAAATATGATATCTGATTAACGAGCGTTCTTTTTGGACGAAAGTGTAACTACCTGCTTTTGATTGATTGATTTGAATGCCTTTGACATTCTCTCCAGAAATAGAGCACATTTGGTTCACTATATATAGAGTCTAAAACTTTTTATGTACCTTAGTGTTTGTTTATTTTTAAAGCAATTCTGCTGGTATGCCAGAATTTGGAACAGAGGTGCGACCTGAACGACATATATGAGGCGAAGACGATTGCTGCTGCTACACATTGGATGGGAAAGGCTTAGCTTTTACACGGACTCGGAAAGTAAGTAAGTAAAGCAATTAGAATCTAGTACAAAAAATTGGTTTAAAGAATGTAAAAATAATTGATGTTGAAGTGCTTGCACACCCCCCAAACGAGTGAAGGCTTAAAAAAGTGCTTGCACATAAGTGTCGTGGATATACCTTGTGACACGCGGTATTGGTTATTATTATTTCTTTTTTTCAGGCGATATTGCGATGGCAAATTGATTTACATTTTCATGTAAGGCAGCTGTTCAAATACGTACAACGTACTACGTAGGTAGGCACCCCAACATCAGAATATACACACATTCTGCCTATGTACAATGTACATATGTATATTTTTTCGTTCTAACATAATATACACGACATGATTGGTATATCTACATAATTTCCCCGAATATAATAGGTACCTAATGTAAGTATGAGGTATTTGCTTTTCTATTTTCACAGAAATTGGTTTTCTTATAAATACCTATGTAATTACTTTTTATTTAGTTTAAAAATGTGAGTGTTTGTTAAAAACGGATTAAAATTTCAATTAATTCTCAATTCTCTTGTAGGCATGATTTTTTTCAGTACATTATTTGTGCACGTTGATGCTTTTTAAGACGGCGCAGTATTCGAGTGATTTTGGGTTGTAAATTTAAAAATGGTTGGTTATTCGAATTTTCATGAAATCGAACTCACGAGTGGATAATTATTACATTCAATAATGTATGTATATCGATTTGGTGGAAGGTGCTGAGTTTGAAAAATCATCGTAGGGATTTTGAAGAAGATATGTAAACAAAATTGTCTTGCCTTAATTTCAAATTGCCAAATTGAACCTGCGACTGTTTGATAATCAGTTTGGGGTTTTTAATCGTCTAAAAAACCCCTATTACAAAGTTGTTGGACACCTGGGAGTCGGATGTGGGACTCTATACATTACATATTAATAATAACAATAAGAGCATATAAAGTATAGTTTTCTTTAAAGTGGTACTTAGTAAATTAACTCAAGTCTAATGAGATTTCATCGCTGAACGAATTTCGTTTATCGCCTTAAAGAATTGCGTTTAACCCAATTCCGTAAAGACGACGAGGAAATGTAACGAATCGAATCGTCTCTGGGATGTGAAACACGAAAATACCGCAGTTTTAACGTGAAATAATAATAAGAAGAACGGAGTTAACGTTGCAGTCCTAGGACTAAATAATCTAATCCGGGTTTAATTTGTGGCGAAAATTTGTACTAATTGTACCGTATAAAGGGTGCCTGTTTGGTTTGGCCACACTAAGCGGGCGGGCTTGTGGGTTACGATGGGCGGTTGAAGGCCCCCCCGCCTCCATTTTCCATCGCTGATAACCGTTGTGCCGTTCTTCTGAGGCGGAATAAAAGCTGTTGGCGGGAAACTAATTGTTAGAGGTGCATCCTTGATATATTTATCAACGTCATACAATCCAATGCCAATTGTACGCAACCTCAGATAGATTTTTTTTTTCTGAAATGGCGAGAATTGTAACAGGACGTAAAAAATAGAGGCAAAAAACAGGCCCTTTTTCTCTATTCAAAGAGTTCCTAGTTGACTAATCGTACGCATCGTTTTTTAGTCGTACGCTCATACGCTCCTCGTATTCTTTGAGTACTCATACGGTATTCTGACAGTTGGACCGACCAAATTATTAACTTCTGTGTCGAGGAGGCAAAACTGCTATGAACTCCCGAGGGGTTAAGAGCGCACTTTTGATGATCAAAATTCGCTTTACAAATCACTCCACAGTCTTGAAACGGGAACTGACGTGACATATTCAAGTATTTGAATATAAGAATCACTCTAGTAAATATTTATGAATAATTATACGCCTATTAAGCGCTTCAATTGAAGAGTTTTTTTTAACCTGTCATGTTTAAAACTAACATAATCTAATTTGTAAAAAAAATCCAATCGATTATTAAGCAAATTAAATTGCTGAAAGTTAACTTCTATTTTATGAAGAAAAAAAAAATAATAACCTAAATATAATTTGACGTTTATTGTCGAAAATATTTCTACACACTAAACCTATTGTACCGCTGGAAAAAATAATTTTTTGAACATTGCAGATTATCCGGGATAAGGGGTGTTTATTGTAAGGGAGATTTGTATGAACAAAGTATTAACCCTCAAAGCCAACACCCAGCATTCCATCTAATATTATTACATGAGATTATTAGTGCTCGCTGTTCATAGGTCCTGATTTTCTGTTTTTCTAACGAACCGCCCGCTGCTTGTTTGTCCGGGAATAAAAATCCTGAAATCCTTCTCTTCATTACGAGACTTCCTGTTTACCATGATTGTGTTGAATAAATAAAAGTAATCCTTCTGAAACTACGTAGTTTGAAAAAAATCATCCAGATAACTATTATCTACCTATTATATAAAGAATCCTTATTTATCTTGCTCAAAGATATCACGCGTGACCGACTGGTTGAATTTCGCTAATTCTTTTTTTTTGTGTGCTTGTTATCGCCAGGAGAAGGTTCTTATAAAGTTATTAATTAGTGCTTTTTCTATTTTTAATTTAATTTTAATTATTAGCGTTTGAAATATTATGTTAAAAGATAAATTAAATATAATGTTAAAGTTAAGTTTTTTTAGAAGTTGGCGTGACTGGCAGGATCGCCTAAAACATGTTCTAATGCGGTCAGGGTTATATCGATAAAATAATTAATTTATTGTTATAATAATTAATTACAATTCAATTGCATTGAATAAGACCCTCCTCCACCCCAATATCACAGGAATTTGGAAAAACCTACCTTTTTACTGGTCTGTCTGGTGTTTATAATTGTTTTTTTTTTCAAATGAAAATAGAAGCATTATGCAATTAGCTGGCTAGCCTATCGACGCAGAACAGGAGGTACGCGTTTTTCCTAGTATAATTTACGATTCTCAGAGATATTATTTGTAAAAAAAAAAATCATTACATGAAGCGACACGTTTTTTAAATAAAAGAATCTTATTATAGTCACGTGTCTATAGCACGTTATTTTTAAATTTCGATTAAAATATAAATCACGACACGAAGTAAACGTAAGTTATTTTCGCGACAAACACTTTGTGCTCGGATTGTTTTCTTGTTGAAACGTCTATTGAAAGTTTTGTTGTTTCGAATACGATAAATCTCAATTTAAAGGGAATCGCGTCACAGCAACTTTAAACTTTCAATGTATATGTTTAAATACTTCTTTGAGCTACGTACCTATTATACGCACATAAAATTGTCTAAATTATAATCGTTTGCTATACAAAAATAGTTATCGAACTTTCTTACGTTCATTCTGACTTTCTATGCAAATTTGCAAGAAATAAATGGGTCCTGGAATCCGGGATCACTCAAAAAGTTGTCCTCATAATAGACAGTCAGATAGACAGTCCTGAAAAAAAAAACACCTGAAAAGACATCAGATCTCTTTCTGGGTAATCTAGTCTTCTCAGATTGGGTCTGCTAATAAATCGTCTATCAATCGGATTCAATGTGGAGTTTTTCGGAAAAAAATGTTCGTCAATTTTTTCTGATGTGTACCACAAACAGTGAATACGCCATATTATTTTGTATTATTACTTAGATTAAGATAACGATTGTTTAAGTCCACCAAATTTATGAAAGCTGTCCATTTTAGCTCACTCCTAATTTTGAGTTTAGATACTGGATCCAACTCATCGCATAATTTTATGCACATGTTTAACATTTTAAAATAGGTTGTAGAGATGTGCATGTTTATTATCGTATACTGTTTTCTTGCCTTTCGATAAACACGATAGATTGTCTGATAGGTGTACTCCCATTTATAAGGCAAATATTTTGAAAACAAGTTTGTTAATAAAATAGCCTTGAGAGGTATTCAAAACATTTCTGAAAATATAGAATACCTATTAATAGAAATAATGATTTTGGAAATATTTCAACTAATTGAAATCTGCTTATAATGAAGAAGGCTTACAAGGATTATGCCCATCAGGGTGGAAGACTGACTATGGAAATTGGAAAAGCATATTTTGAACAGAGCTGTTGGTATTGGTACCTGTCTAGATAATAATATATTAAAACTTTATTGGTTCTGACTTCAGAACCAATAGGATAATGTAAATCTATTCCAGATCATAATGTTATTCAGATGGTTCTAAAATCTACCTACATAAATATAATTTTGATCTTTACCAGCAAAATAGCCTGTACACATCTGAACACGCGTGGTAACGTAACCAATGTCACGTTGCATGCAACGTATCAACATTCCATAGTACCTACGCGGTTCGCGGTGGTTCGTCACGACCCTAATATTGTTGGAAATTTTATTTCATACATTTGAACGTAGGTATATCTATATTAATCTATATTGTAGTAGCCCAGAATACTGAGCGATTGATTGAATGATCGACTAACGCCGCATTCCCATCGATTCCCCGCGGGCTATACACTACATGCACACGTGAGTTCTGTTGCTTCAAATACCTACACACATATTCCACATATAGGTGCCACGTCAGTTGTGTATTTTGCGTAAAAGAACTTTATTTTTTAACAGCCATTATTTGTGGTTCGTACCCACCCTGGCAACGAGAGAATGTTATATCAAAGCATACCCACTATAAAAAAATAAACGTCCGGTGGTATAAAGTGAACAAATACAATAAATTTGTATTAATATTTCTATACAGTAAACTCACCATATTCTCGCGATTACTATAAAAAAAATTATTAGCAGTAGAACGTAGAACCCTCCGTTGATGCGGGTGTTGTGTAGGTATTATCTCACCACTATAATAATATTCTTCTGAGGCATTTTGTTTCAAAAGCGAATAATTTTGTCTGTATTTGGTTAGATGCCAGGACCTCCCCATAAAGTAAAAAAGGGGAAACAAATAGGCATAAAAAATTAACATTTCGTCTAGTCTAGACTCTAGCACTAATTGCATATCCAATACGTATCGAAAATCAGCCCCGTATGATCTCCATTGCTCTAAAGTCTGTAAATTTATTCAATTTAGAAATCTGATGACCATCGACTAATAATTAAAAAAAAATATATTTTATTTATTAGCAAAGTAAAATTTGGAAAAATAGAAGAGTCTAAGGGCGAACTTATCCCAAAGGATCTCTTCCAGCCAACCCATTATTAGCGTTTCACTATGTATGATAACAATATGAGCTATATTGACCGGATTGAAAATAGTTTCGATACCAACCAATTGAGATGTAATTACTTTTCTTATACGTTCGAGCAGAGTAACAAATATAAATATTAATTATTATTTTTCCCCTAACACGAGAATTAAGATGTGAAAGCAATCATATAGTTATGGCGTTCTGATTAGATCCAGGGGTGGTTACATCCCCGTACGCAGTCCTACAACTTCAGATGTGTGTAGGAAAAGGATATTCCCGTGGGGGATATTTCAGAGTTATTTCCACACCGCGATCACAACAAATCTCGTTATATCGCTCACTCCAGATATCGCGAGATACCTATATCAACACTGGAGGTTCATTAACAGCTACATCTATGATTATTATAGTAAAGGTAGCCATAATAATCCACGCCGATGTCTTAGATTCTAGTGTGAAATAATATCTGATCTTGAATCTAATGTATGTATACCTATTGTAACTAAATTTTACTAGAAATTCTATTCATAAAATCCTTGACGAGAATATTATCCAAATTTTCATCTTGCCTTTGGGTAGTGGTTGTTTGCTGAGAAAAAATAGAAGGTTTTATAGGTTTGACAGTTTTATTGCTGAAAGAACATATTACAAAGAATGTAGTTACTAGTGAGTGGGCGCCGTGGTGGCGCACCCACAGAATTCTATACAATAACCTAGAATCCCGACTCGCATTCAAAAGTGAGGCCGAAATATTGCAGCTTTTGACAGTTCGGTTCCAAAAAGATCGTGGTACGGCGTATATTTATTCAGTTGTTTTCTCGTGTTTTTTACACTAAAACGCATTTTTACGTTGAAATAAGTGATATTAGATCATTTTTAAGTTTCTTTATAAACGTTAACATCATTTTTTACGTTCCGTTTTGCCTACCGTACTGTCAAAATTGCCGTCCAAATCGGCTTCACTTTTTTATTATGAAGAGATATAGGAGTACTCCATCTAGGTAGTTATATATAAAAATCTATGGGCGCACCGCGATGCGCGTCGTTACACGGATAATGCGTGTTCTGCTGTTGCTCTATGGAGACTTGATGGTGACTGATAGTTGGGCGGCTTTGTACGATGTGCCAGGCTGCTACCGGGTGACAACATTATGGAGAAACGCTATTGGTGGATGATGTCGTCATACGAAACATGGCCGCTACAACTTATTATTTTGTATTTTGCTCATATTAATTTTCAGTCCAACGGTCCTTGACGGTCGTACGATTTTTCAAGCATTGCTTGCAGTTCCTCGAGAAATCCATTGATTAGGTATCTAGAATTTAAATAAAATCCAGTCAAGTATCTTGAGAGAGGTAAAAAAATAATCATCTTATTGTGTCATGTCAGAATGTCAGGTCCCCTCAACATCAGCTACAACTATGGTGCAGACTTCTCTGTCTTGGTTTATCCGAAAGAGTTCTTGCTGAATTTCAGCCCATTGCCTAGTATTATTTCATGGCCAGGACATCTGACGTATATCCTCACCTCGACTTCCATCAATTTCCTCATTATAATCAGGTAGATCAATCTGTACTTTGAGTTGCGAGATATGTGCCTAAATATTTTTTTTCTCTTGATGCTAGTCAACAATAAATTCTCTATCTAGTCCAGTTATTTGCAACACGTCCGCTAATTTCTATGATCACCTATATCATAATCGTACCAGTGGGGCTAGTACGAGTATTATCGAAAGCTAATTGCACGCAAATAAGCGCTTATTAGCGTGCAATTTGTGTTCTTACATCAAACGATCGAATCATTCGATCATTTTAATGTGAAAATTTTTCGAAACTCTTTCGATGATCGTTTCGATTTTCGATCATCGGAAACTTATACTAGGGATACGTTCATGGAATACACAGTATTCTGTTCTTTTGTTGTGTTTTATGGGTTTTGAGAATTCCATTATGTTGATAACAAACTATATTGATGATACTATATTGATAGCTATATTGATGATATTCACTATATTTTACTATATACTCAGATATTTTTTATTTTATAAAAAAAATATGCCTAGTAGTCATATTTCAAAATGCTCTCTCAAAATACAGATGTATTTGTAGGTACATTAATATTCGACATTACTCAAGCAAAAATTGAAATTCTTAGATGATATGTATGTCTATTGTCTTAGGGTGCGTTTACACAAAACGAGCACAAAGCCATAGCTGGATTTGGAGCATTATTTCTTTATCCTTGATATTGACACCGGGCAAACTACAGCGAGCAAGAACTATGTAGAACTCTGGCGCGCGTAATCTGTCGTCGCCCATTAATTAGTTCTTGGTGTTAATTCTTGCTCGTTGGTGTTTGCTTGATGTCAATATCATCAGCGATCAGGATGGAATGCTCTATCCTAGATCTGGTTCTGTATTTTTTTTATGAGGCATTCCACCCAAAATTGAGTAGCTTTGGCCACCTGGCTCTATGTTCGTTTGGTGTAAATGTACAGTAAAATGCTTCGATTTTCTCACTTCAAAACACTGTTGGCAAAGGGTGTGTAAATTTAAACACAGAAGTACCTATTCGTACACTAGTAGGTATACCTAAGATACGATGTTTACATATGAGGTAGACAAATTCAGAACCACAAACTACCCGTTTTAAAATTTCCAATCTTTATGTATGGGACGTCTTCATTGAAACACGAGAAGGGCTGGCTGCATAGAGGAGTCGGAAAATTGAAAATAATAATAAATATGTAAAGCTATGAAATATCTATTTGTAAAATATTTCCCCAATATGAATGCTAGTTACGGAGGAGCAAGAAGCAATTTTCCCAGTAAACAGGATGCGGTTTTATTTATGATTTCGTTTGTCCTAAAATAGCTTTATGATTGGAATATTTCAGTTTACGAGACTTTTCAATTTTTTCAATAATTTAATTTATTTTTTATTTTTCCGCTAGATAAACTGCCCGTAGGTACATATTTATGTATGTTGTGTATTAATCTCTTTCTTTATGACAATAGATATTAATATACCCCTTGGTAAAATGAATAAAAGGGTTTTGTACTTACATACAGAGCTATTTATAGAAGAGCGGACATAATTTTATACGTGTCTCACTAGGCCATAGAACTACAACAGTAAAGTGTGAAATTTTATGATAATTGCACTATCACTGATTAAATCCCTCAGGGTCCTTCAGGGAGAAATAATAATATTATTATCTATGGTGTGTCCGAGTCAGAATGCATAGACTTTGTGTCTATGGATGCTTTGAATTGTTCTACTATTTATCTGTGATATCGTACCTACCTTTATAAGTGTACTTTTATTAGGTAGAGGTGCGAAGAAAAATAAAAGACGACGCATTTTCAATAGGGGAAGGGAAAAGAAAAGTGGGAGAAGGAAACAAAGGCGAATCCGTTTGGAGGTTCCTCACTTAAAATGATACGTGATGTGACTGGATTCAGTGAAGTGGGGCGGTTTGGATGGCCGAGTGCCCGTTTCGAACAAATCTGGCTTGTCACTTATATTTTTTGCAAACGTTCGTTGAAGAACACGAATAATAAATTAGAGTCGAATATTTAAGAGGCATAATAATGGATCCAATGAAAAGCCGTTACGTTGTAAGCACTTCTTTTTTTGCATAAATATTTTCCTGAACGTGGTTTACGAGTAGGTATACTTAGGTAGCTACTTCTTTCTCAAGTATAATGTTTTTTGTTCTACTTCTGACTTTTCAAGAAACTAGCCTGAGAAAAATTGGCGATTTAGCTGGAAATCCGCTATATCACTATTTTACCTTCTCCTGATTTGAAACTACGAGGATCATATTTCGTCTTTCTGTGTTATTACTGTCTCCCAAGCATCAGCCATCCCTTCAAGAAATGCTTATGCCTTTGTGAGACTAAAATGTTCATGTATTTCTCCATTTTCAGGCGACATCTATTGGTTTTTCCTGGTTCTAGCAACTAACAAAATACAAGTTAAACAATTGCGTTCTTGACGCCTTTAAAATAAACTTGAAAGAAAGCTTCTAGGTATTATGAAAAAGGAATAATATGGTTGACCCGATCTCACAGTAAATAAATCGTTGTTATAAAAGTCAAGCTTCTGATCAATTGAGCTACCAAAGTAATTCTAAACCTTTTGAAAGTAATTGGTTTTGATAACGAAAATCATTTATGTCACCATATGTGCTTGAAAACCGTGTTATCGAGATTCTACATAGAAAATCAACATATTTTAAGTACAGATTATCTTTTTTGCTTGTGGTTAATAACATAAAATAATTTCGAGTTGATATATTCATCCATATATGACATTAATTATAAACAGTTGAATGGCAGTTTAAATGGAAAAGTATTAACACAACAAAACGATACAATAAAAAAATGTAATTATAGTTAAAAGAGAAATGAGATTTTTGCATAAAATTTGCAGGAAAATTTCTTATAAACAATTCCGCAACCGCTTAAGCCTATTATTTTATTTAGCCTCTCTCGATAAGGCCCTGAGTTTGATTATCTAAGATCCCGCTGGAGTGGATCTTTGCTGCGCTAAGCGAAATATTTTCGGTATCAATAGAGAGTGAGAGACATTATCCTGGGAATATTTTTATGTTCCCTTTTTTATTGTATCTCACATACAATAAATAGGCACGATGGGAAATTTTGTTGGGCCCAGTGACGCTAGATGGAAGATAGATTTTTAACATTCAATAACAACGCTGATAAAGAAACTAACTCTGAATAAAAAGCGGACAGTTTAAGACAATTTACATAACCATACTTCATAGATAGTCATTCATATTTCCAATGCTAAACGGCCGAAGGTATGACACAAAAAATATAATGTTAGTTAATTAAACAAAAAAAAACTGATTAATTTTTGATTCATGTGTGTATGTTTGACTCCTGTAATAATTACAATATGTATGTATAACAAGCAACAAAGCCTGTTGGACGATAGATATGAAAAAGTGAAAAAAAAATACAATTCGAATGTTTGAGATGTCTTCCCATAGCAACAGTTAAGAAGCTCTGATCAAGTATTACAATTTATAATTGTGGTGACATTATTATTGTCAAAGAGCAAGTTTCTAGTAAGTATCAGACGGTTAATATTTCCTGTAGTTGCATTGGTGTTGTTATGTGTGAAAAATATTTCGGGGGATGGCTCAACAAATGTAGTAGGTACATTTATGGACGAACTTAAAAATTATAATGAAGGATTTACTTGTAGACCTTAATTTCCCCCTCTTGTTCCACCAATAAGACCACGCAAGACTTGTTTTTTTAGAGAATGGTATCATTATTATAATAAGATTGGAATCGAAACCATTCTGGAACTGATGGAAACTTGACTGCGCTTCAAGAAGGAGTTGTTCTTCTATAAAGAAAAAAATGGCTTCAAGTAAGTATTTAAGTACATCGGTAAGAATAGATATGTAATGGCTCACTCCAATTATTGTAATAAAAATAAATATAATCATGAGGTAATAACAAAAACCAATACTAATTTGAAAAAAATATATTTTCGTCATTAAAGGCGGTTCGTTTCACTTTCATCCGATAAAAACGCATGTTTTGAAGAGTTCAATAATGGGTGTGTACTAAGCAGGTGTTAAAAGGGGTGTCTACTGTCTACCCCATATAATTTCTCTAAAAAGTTTAAAATTCAAATAATTTTTTGGTTATTCTTATTACTGTAAGTATATGTGGAAAAAAAATCAAATACTTGAACAATAATTATTCAGACCCATGACAGCCCGCATAGGCGTCACAGGTCCTACTACCACCGCTTAACCACAAACCACTAGAGGTGGGAATAACGGCTTAAATTAAAAAACGTTGTAGCAGTTTCGTTAATTTTAAATAACGTTATTTTTAAAAGCTTAAAACCTAAAAGGCTTATTTATTTCGTAGCGTATATTAAATATACCTATATAGTTGTAAAAAATTAACAACTTACCCCCCGAAGATAAACAATCACACGATCTATTAATTAAGACTCAATTTTAGGTCAAATAATTATAAAGCATTTTTAATAGAAAAAAAACGAATTTTGTATGCGAGAATAAAATAATCAGAGAAAAGCAACGACGAACAACGAACCAAACCTATACGCGCTACAAACGATACTAAAAAAATAAACAAAAGTTCTCAAAATAATAATAGCAATAATTTCATAATGTTCATTCATAGGGACATTCACGCGCCTTTCGTCTCTAACAAGGTCAACCTATTTTGTAAACCTCGCACATCCCGATTTTGTCGAAAACGGGTTTTTGGTGCAGTTTTAACGTTCCTCGTATCTCTCACCACTAGGTGAAACTCTCACCACTAGATGAAACTCTCAAATCAATATCACTTTTACTTAATTTTTTCATATTCTTCAAGAATTATCTAACAACTAATATGACTCTAAAAATTCATTACTGATTCTCGATTTTTGAATGGAACAAACTACCACGGGCTTACGACCGTCTTCTACTGTTGTTTCGAAGGCTGGCTTAGTGTGATCACTTTACATTAACAACGTTCGCCATTGGGTGGTAATGTTTGAGTCTCCGAAACTCCTAACAATGAAAAACTCGCTAAAATATTCATATTCACCAAAATGAAAAACTCGCTAAAATAAATAGGTATAAGTGCGTCATTTATGAAGAATTATCCCGGCCCAAAGAAAAAAGTAATCGATTCATCCATAAATTACAATCTACTGTTAAAGATATTTGGAAAATCAAATTTTTTCAATCCTTTAGAAGCACTTTATCACTGCAAACAATCCGTATTTTAATTTTAAGGAGAAATTACCAAGATTTGCACGAGGTGAAAAAGACCACACCGAATCCTAGCCTATGATACTTTTTATTTTATTTTATCAAAATAATAATCCGGCACAAAGTGCCTTTGACAACAGTTCAAAAGAACAATAAAAGCAGCAAACAAGTATTAAAGAATAATAACAATAATTTATATATGTAATAGGAACAATATTTACATAAAATTATCAACCGTACAATTTTTCCATTTTATTTTTTTATTACTTTTTAATATTATTGTTGTATAGAGAAAGTTCATAAATCCTGGTTCAGTACTGCACAACTAATAGTGAAAAACTCAATATGATGAATAATAAAATAAAATAAATATTTTCATAATATGTTGGTTTAGTCGTCAAAATAGTTATACTTGATATTGAAAATAAACAAAGTTTTAACCTCATGCAAAAAAATGGACTTTTGGATGGAATGGAGAGTTACTTACTACAAGAATATACAACACTCTATAATTAATAGTCTATAAGTAAATCAAGGCATACACACACACACACACACATAGGTACCTACCTACCTACCCATACACTTTCTTTTGTACCCGGGAAGTTGCAAGGCCACGGCAGAGTGGCGGTGATATGTATACGCCTATTACAGCCACGTTAGAGGAATAACGTACAGGCGCAAAATAATAGTTTGAATATTTTAGACGTCCACGTTAGAAATCAGACGAATGACGTAAAGGCGGAAAATAATAGTGGATTATTTTAGACGGCCACGTTAGAAATCAGACGAATAACGTAAAGGCGGAAAATAATAGTGGATTATTTTTAATAGGCGGATATCTAGAGGTGCAAAATAATAGTGGATTATTTTTAACAGGCGGATATCTAGAGGTGCAAAATAATAGTGGAATATTTTAGACGATTATTTTGAAGGTATAAACTTTTTTTTTTGAGACATTATTTTTGTTAGACTTATTTTCACAGCTTACGAATAACGAATAAGGTTTAATATGAATAACGTTAGAGAGGTTATTTTTTTTTATCAAATATTTTTATCAGCTTTCGTTATAATGCCCACCTCTACAAACCACTGCTTAAACATATTTCAATTGATCAAACTCAAATTTTATAAATATAATAGTTTATTAATGCCATGATTATTGCGCTTATGCGAAGTTCCAATAATATTTCATATTGAAAATTTGATTGCATCAATTCATATTCATGTGAATTACTTTAAACATTATACTACATTTGCTACATATTTTCCAAAATATTTTCTGCTAACTGTTGTATATTGTTTGATACATTTGTTCAATGATAAAATAAATTTGATGATTAGGTATAAACTGCGAATAAATATATCAACCTTCATAATATTATGCTAAAATTCTAAAAATCAAACGAAAAATAATTGTGAGAATGAATTATTTTGAGAATGTTTAACATTTTTTTTAGATTTAATACTGTCTAGTTGAAAATTAAATCTGGAGGGTATCATGAAACTACTGCCGCGGGGTTGCTGCCTAAGAATAGCACCTCTGCTATTTTTGCTGGTTTTTCGAGCATCCTGTTAGAGGCAGGAAATCGAAAAATCAGATCGGGACCGTGAGGTTGACCACCTCACGTCCTTAAACCTCAACCGGTCAGAAAAGGCACAATGAGCCTCGGACGCCTTCGAGCGCAATGGAGAGCTCTTGATGCCTCCCTATGCTCCTGAGTGGGGCTTAGACCTTCCGCATTGTGGGTTGGATTGGGGGGGTCCGCGGCGGCTTGATTTGTGTGTAACTGGCTTTTTGGTTTGATTGCTTCGATCGAGCTAGCCAGGGGGTCGGTTTCGTGCGTGTCGGGTTTGCTGCGGATTGGTCCCTGCCGCGGCATGCCGGGCTGACTTGCGGCGTGCGGGGAAGGGGGGGGGGGGGTCTTTAAGGGAGAATGAATTCATGATACGGTGTAAATACGATATAGTTGCAATCTTATTAAAATCCTAGCCCTTTCAGAGTCCACTTCATTTCAACAAAATTATTTTTGTGATAATCACTTCTGGCCATTCTCTAAGCGTAACATGAAATTAAGACGAAATAACAAAGAATGACTGATTATTTAAGAAGTTTTTTTACCAACATGTAGTTTTTTAAAAATGTATTATTTAGCACTCTGGCATGTAAAGAACCATCAGCGAATACGTAACCTATAAGTTTTCATTTAGTTGAAGCGATTCTCAAATTAAAAAAAATGGTGTCGGAATGAGCTGAGATTTGAACCAGATTGCAACCAGATCGTATGAGGATTGTTTCGTGAATGACCCTTCTGTTTTATTTGTAAACATTTTTGAGGGACAGAGTATCTCATCAAGTATGCATAAGGTCGGTAATTTGGAGAAAACACAAACAAAAAGATCTAAGAAATTGCAATCCAGCATTTGAATAACCTTTTGAGACTGATGGCTTGTAAAAGTCCCTAAGGTTAGCAAAATCTTTAAACCAACCACCTATTTTTTTGTTTGATCTTTTGTTTATTCAGTCGCAATTTTACAATCCTATCATCGTAAAAAAACCTTATTGACACAATCTTCGTTTCCATGATTTCTACATATATACAAGTTTCTTGTTTGGTTTCTTTGTTACCTACTCCCTATGTTAATATTGATAACATAACCTTTCACAATTTTTCAGACTTCACACTACTTAATGAATATGTAACAACTAATTACTCTAACAATTCATTACTGATGTTCGATTTTTAAATGGAACAAACCACTATGAGTTTACGACCGTCTTCTACTGTTATTTCGACATGTTCAACTTGTCGAAAAATTATTAATAAAATATAGAGATAAAAGTTGGAAGTTATTGAGAACAAGAGAGCAACCAAATTTAAAGACTGGGACTGCTGTCATGTATTTGGCGCCAGGATATGACTATATCCATTTTTGTTAATGTCTTATCTTTATTGCCTATCGGCTTTGTTGGTGCACAACGTTCTAATTATGTCTAGATTCTTGTGACCTTTTTTCAGGACTAGATCTTAAAGAATATGTAACAACTAATGACTCTAACACGCACTACTTGACCAAAGCTTGCATAAAAATCCGGCATTTTATACAAAATACTCCAATATAATAAAGTGAATACCTTTGTACGTTGTGATTAGAGACCGATCTCGAGTTATAAGTGTTCGCACCAACCCGACTTTCTTTTCTATAGAAAACTGCTTAAACAAAAACACAATTTATAATTTATTTATATATCAAATTCGTAAGTGCACCGACTCTTTACTGTGACAACATGAGTTATAAATGCTGAAAACATCAACATGTTGTTGTTTATTTCGTTCGATCTACAATGACGCGATTATGCTCGTTTTGTGAAATATTATTTTTATCAAAATGTTTGTTTTCCAAATTCTCGTTTCAGCATGTAGAAACGAGCGGGAGGTTCTATGCGGGTGGTAGCTATAGTAGGTATGTACCGAGTATTATTATTCATAACCAGTTATAAAATTGCAGGGAAATGTTCATTTTCAGATTACAAGCACCAACAGCTTCAAATTGTATGGAAATTCAGCTGAATTCGCTTCCAGCAATACTAAATAATATTGTTTCCATATTATAGACAACTGAAATGATAAAATGTGCCACACCGACCTATCTCTCTTTCAACACACAGAGACAGGTAAAAATATTCCAAAAACAAAGGCTTGGTTTTTTTTTTAATTTTCGATACATTTTTAAAGGATACTAGTAGTGTGTGTTGCCCATTCTCCTATATGGGTGTGAGTCCTGGCATCTGACCAAAGCCCAGGCACAAAAAGTCTCAGCTTTCGAAATGAAGTGCCTCAGGAGAATTTTGGGTGTAAGAAGGTCCGCATCGGACGTATAGAAATAATATAGAAAAATGTTCCCAAATTGCGATAATTAAAAAAAAATTGAGATGTAGTATATTATATGTGAATAAATTGTTGGATCGTACTATTACATCAGAAATATACCAGAAGCTAAAATAAAAGCTTGAACGTATATTCTCAGCGTAAATGATGTAGCGCCTCCATACCCTTCAGGTGTGTAATAATACAGCAATTCGAAATTGATTCAAATGAAATTTACGCAATTTCTTTTTCGATTCATGTCACAGATGGCGTTTGTTACATAAGTGAAGGCCATAAATTTTCAACAAGCGTTTTCCTCTTTCACTAAACAAACTTGAAATATAAAACAAATAAGAAATTACGACGGTGTTTCCGTGAAAAAGTCTTTAGGGGAGAATGAAATTCATTCACGAACGAGAGTGGATTCGCTCTATACACGGTCGTTTATCAAAATTGCTCTGTGTGTTTGTGTGTGTACATTTACGGAGAAGAACATTTTTCGGAATGAGTTTGTGTATAAATCAGAAACATTGAAATAATATTATGCGAACAAATTATCATTAAATATTATAATATGAGCTCAGTATTTTCGTGGAATGCTCACGTATTTCAAGGAGAAAAGAATAAGAACGTACCTACGCTATTTTTTACGCATACCTACCTACGTTAAATTTTTTAAAAACCATTATTACAACCACTTCTTTTCTTATTGTTACATTATTTAATTTGTTCTTTATTTTATGACCTTCCTAATTTGTAGAGATAATATTACAAAGTTTTCCTACAATCAAGTATTTCTCTCACTTTATTACCGTGTTGATTTGTGACTTGTCATGACTTTTGAAAAGGATTCTCTCTCATGGGTAGCCTTAATCATTCCTTTGTTTTTTTTTATGTTTCTAGTTTTAGTATTATCGAATTTTGTCTATGGAGAAATTGAAATTTCCCGTAATCAGGAAATGTCTTGATATTGGCCATCGACTTTATGCCAACTTTACAAAAAAATTATTTATGTACTTTAGTTTATTTATTTATTTATTTATTAACAGTAAAATAAGCACCACTCACTGTAACAGATTTTGCCTTTGCGATGAGTGATGACAGTTCTAATGTTTTAGTCGTCTTCCAGGATAAACCACATGAAGAAGACGAATTAAACTTATTGCTTCTCTGTAGTTTGACCAAAGTTCACAGGTAGACTCCTTGAAAAACTGACTGAGAAAGATTTTTTGCTGGAATGTCCAAAAAAGTAAGGCATTTGTGTCGACAAATAAATTCCTTTAAGATATTAATAACCTTTTCTCACATGGTCGTAAAGTTATAATAGATATATAACTGTCGGTCGTAAAACAGTATTATCAATGTAGTTAGTGAGGAAATAGTATGTCATTTATGTGAGTAAGTGGGTACCAAGGTTTTATGTCCCGTCATAAGCAAGCGACTGCATTAGACTTTTTAACAAGATATTTAGCTTGTAATCTCTCTTGATGTGAGCAGCTTACCGCTTATTCTATTGTCACTCGACTCTTCGTTAAAACTTCTGTTTAATCTCAAATTCCTCTTAATTCTATTTCATAACCCGCAGGATGTTGGCCGTTATGAGCAAATATAATGAGACTATTTCGTTATAAAACCAAACAACTCTCAGACAAGCCTTTTGGCTGTGTCCGCACTCGACTCTAACGAAGGCTGTTAAACAAATTAATATCTGAAATATAAAAGAATAAATTGTATTATCACCATATTCTTATACCATCATACAGTTTACTGCTTACTTAACTATCCAAAACTATATAATTATAGTTTTCGTGGACCAAATTGTGGACAGAATGCTTGCAAGAATTTTCAGAAATTTACGGTGACATCTTAGGCCCAGTAGGTACTCATTTGCGCCGCAAACGTGTGACATTGCATCAATTTAATCGAAAAGTTCAGTGATTCGAAAAGCGAACACAAGCATCATTTTGATAACATTGATGTAACGATACACGTTCGCGGCGCACGTGATTACCGAGCCTTAAATAAAAGCTTCGTGACCTTTTGAAACAGTCTCTTCACTCAACTTAAACCAAATATTGAGTTGCGCAACCGGGATGTTTGGCGTGGGCGGTGTTCGGTAAATTGTCATGTATCTTGAAGTCTTCAAAAAATCTGTAGATATGTAATATATATAAAACGAATCTGTGCTCACTCAAAGAGAACACAAATACACTCCTTGACACTTTCACAGTAAGCTAGTTAAAGCTTGTGTCGTGAAAGAGGAAGATGGTCGGCACCTGGGATCGAACCACGACGTCCGCACCAAACAGTACGAAAGCCGGCGCTGTAACCGCTAGTCTACCAACCACTTCATTCTATTAAGTATTAAGTATTCAGATTTATTAAGTACTAGCCTTTTTACCCGTCCATAAAATTGTTGATGAAGTTTGTTGAGAAAAATGTGAATTACAGAACCTGATTTATGGATTAATAAAATATGGTACCTATAAAGTATGTCCCTAAGTGGGGTCAAAAAATGGAGAATTGATTGACTGATCGAGTTTGTATTACCTATAAGTCTGAGGATTTGAATTGGTAAATAGGTAGATATAATTAGATAGTATGAGAAATTTGTAGAATTATTGCTGTGGAGGCAGCAAAGGTGAGTCATAAACATAGCATTTTCTATACCTTCCCCATCAAGTACATTTAGATAGAACACTACTTGATTTCTGTAAATGCTTTAGTTGTTCTTCTGCAAAAATTAATTATGTACCTACAAAGCATTATTTATTCTTAATATCAAATTTAACAGGTAGGTACATAATTATTTTAAGTGTTAAGACCTCTACCCGAGCCAGTGATTTTGTACCTAAAAATCTTTTGTATAAAAAATTGTCAGTATAGCCAGCAAGAAAATATTGCATAAAAAACTCCTATAAATATTCTGACCCATCTGGGAATTGGAACCAGAAATTTCTTACCAGAAGTGGGTGTTAATTATTTTGAGCATAGTAAAGAATTTTGTGGCCAAGGATTCGAACCTGCACCTCACATCCAGCCTTCGTGTGAATAGAAAAATCAGTGTAGATTGCTTATTAAAAATATAACACAGGAATAGGGTAATAATAAAAATTTCAAATTGCTATGGCATTAATTCCACCAATTTATTAAATCCCTATGCCCCTAAGTGGGTCGTAAAGGGAGTTTGGATTTCAAAAATTAATTTTACTTACATTAATAAAACAATCAATACAATTGGTAAAGAAAAACACTTTTATAATAAATAACTAAGGTATTTTGCAGTTGATCTTTAAACATCATTTTTACAGGTAAAACTTTTTAATAAATGATAATTTTGAGTATAAATATTTAGGTACTTCTAGAGAATTAGAACTCTCATCTCTCACAGGTGCTTTATAAGTCATACTAAGAGTTGACAATTAATAAGAGATATACAAAACATTAAAGTAAACCTTATTGTTGTGAGATAATATCTTGAAAATTTTGACACACTTAAAAATTCTGTAGACATTTTGGCATTGCATTCATGATAAGATATAATCCTAGGAATCTCAGCTCCATAGACGCATTATGGAAGGCATAAATGCAACGGGCCGTTGGCCCGGCGGCTAGCATCTCAGCAGATTGTTGAATTTGTCGAATACTCAAGGATTTCAATTTGACCACCTAAATAAGGAACGTTGTTAACGTGAAGTCATCACACAAAGCCATTCGAAATAGCAAGAGAAGAAAGTCATAATCCAGTTAGTACTGGTGGTAAAATTGACCATAAATAACGGTGTAATGTTGAATCTATCAGTCTGCAATAATATGACACTTTTCGATGTTACAGGAAAAGAGGTCTGATTATAGAAACTTCAACTAAATTTCAACAAAAAAAAAACAGGTTTACAATAATAATAACTCTGAAATTAAAATAATCATATATCTAAATTTAAAAACAATTAATAGTTTGGAAGTTAAGCTGCTATAGGCTAACAATTGTCCTCCAATGCAATCACTTGTTATTTTAACATAATATCTTGTTAAGATTATAAGGCCTATTCCAATTAAAATAATCAAAGTGTTAAATATCAAATAAATATTTCTTCTTCCGATGGCGCTACAGCCTAATTCAGCCTTGGCTTCTAATACTCAACACCTAGAGACAACTCTGTCTCTACTTCTGTCCTGATTTCGTGGGTCAAGAAGTTTCTCGGCATCCCTCCTGACCTCATTCTCTCATCGCAGCCTAGGTCTTCCAGTTCGGCTGGATGTCCACCCATAATTCTCTTTGGTGCTCGCAATGATAGCATTATCTGCTCATGTCTGGCCCAGCGTAGTCTATATTTATAATAATAAAACCAATATTAGGATGGGACTTTCTAAGGTTAGACAGGTATCTCAAAATTTCTTATGCATAATTTTAAAACAAATAAGAGATTACACTTTTTAAATAAAGTAATGGATATAACATGAGTTTAATTAAAAGAACATATTTTAGGAGTAAGAAGTATAATTAAATGTACTGAATAATAAATTCTAAAATAAATCTATAATCTTATATATAAAAATGGAGAGCTATTTCGCGTTGTCATTGGATGGCGCCTAAACCGATTTTGCTAATTCTTTTTTTGTCGTGTAGGCTTTTATCAGGAGAGTGTCCTTTTAGAACAAAAAAATTAAGAAAAATGCATGGGAAATTAGAAAATTTAAGAAAACTATAAAAATGGAGATTTATTTCCCGATATCATCGCATCACGCCTAAACGGTTGGACCGATTTCGCTAATTCTTTTTTTGTCGTGTAGGCTTTTATCGGAAGAAGGTTGATTTAGAAGAAAAAAATTGAGAAAAATGCATGAAAAATTAGAAAATTTAAGAACACTATAAAAATGGAGAGCTATTTCCCGATGTCATCGCATCGCGCCTAAACGGCTGGACCGATTTCGCTAATTATTTTTTTGGCGTGTAGGCTCTTATCGGGAGAAGGTTGATTTAGAAGATCAAAATTATGAAAAATTCATGGAATATTAGGAAATTTAAGAAAACTATAACAATGGTGAGCTATTTCCCGATGTCATCGCATCATGCCTAAATATCAGTGCCGTCTTAGAGGAGGGCCAAGTCCAGAGCAAAAGGAATAGAAGAGCATGTATGCGGAATATTATGTGTTTGGAGGAAGCGAAAGAGTTTGGATTGGAGAGAATGGAAGTCCATACTCTCTGCCTACCCTTGCACTCGATCTTGCGCAATGATGACCTCTTCCCACATCATATTAACATAGGTTATAAGTTTTTGATGTAAAAATAAACTCAGACCCGATGAATGCAGCCTGGTATGCAGGTTTTGCTAATGCCAGTAAATAGTCATTCATGTTAAATAACTAAAAAACGAATTTGAGCTCTGTTGCATAAAACCTAGAGTACCCATATTATTTATTTCGATACGAAGTTCGACGGGTCAGCTAGTTTTAAATAAACATTGATATTGATAAAGTTATTATTGAGAAGATTCAATACTTAGAATTGATTTGTGTTCAAGCAAAGTTATATTCATCATTCTTATCAGTTCATCCCCTTGTCAAAATATTATCAGATATTGCTCTGCCGTCTCTGTAATTCCTTGCAATGACTGGCTCCTTCATTCTATCAGGATAGAAACTTATCTGCAACAAAAAAATTATGTGTTTTTATTTAGCCTTTTAAACTTGCTGCAATTAATGTCTATTTATTTTTATAATTTCCAATAAAACATTGGAAGGAATTTGGAATAATGTTCCACAGGTTGAAAATGAAGGTGATGTTTGAATATGTATTCATAATTATTTTTAGGTTATAAATTATATGTTTAAAATACATGAAATAGGTTACCTGAAGACCAGAAATCCAATATTAATGAATTTAAATCTCAGTCCATCCATCAAACTCATACTGACTGTTCAGGCTGATGTATACAATATACAAACTCACGCCTAGCTACCTACCTAGTTTTGTTATTATACACAGGCACTACGTGTGCCTAGCAACCCCTGTGATGACGAGTGTACAGCGTTTCAGAAATTTGTGAAATATTTGCGATATGTGATGTAATGCAGGTCCGCATAGTTACTGTATTATTTTGGAGCCTATAAATACTGCTGCTTGTAGGTATTGATCTCTTCTTTTACATTAAACTCTGGTAGAGGACACAGCTCCTTACCAAGCCACCAGCAGAAGTGTTTCAGTGCTCAACCTCAGTCTACATACCTATCTACATACAGTCCACTTCAAGGGGTTCTTCTAAGAGGGACATCACACCCTATCATCATAACCAGCAAGCCATTGCAACACACTACATTTTTTGGTCACTTCGCCCGGATTGGAATCACATCACGATACTTCAACCTGGATCAAAACATCGAAGACCAACTGAGGGCAGACAGAGCGCAGATACTTCTCGGTGAGTTTCCTTTATCATTCCTTAATTCTTTCCCCATCTTTTGTTCATTATCATTCCAACATGGCTCAATCTGAAGCGTCCAAGTTAAGCTTGTCGAGCTTAACAAAGAAGAGGAGCATAATCAAACGTAAAATTACAAATTTCATGAAATTCGTGCAAGGAGCCAACCAAGAAAATTATACACAGCTATCCTACAGAAAGGAGGCAGCTCAACAAGTGTACGATGACTATTGCAAAATCCAAGATGAGATTGAGGAGATCGAGGATACAGAGAAGCAACAAGAGGACCGTGAGGAAGTGGAAAACCTTTTCTTCAAGTCGGTGGCGATGGTGGAAAAAATTAAAATCAAATTTTCAAGCCATCAATCTGAAGTCAGGCTTCCAACAATCGATCTTCCAACATTTGACGGCAATGTGAGATGTTGGAGCGAATTTAAAGAAAATTTCAATTCTTTGATTGACGCGAACGGGGGATTGAACACAATCCAAAGGTTTCAATACTTAAAGTCTTCATTAAAAAACGAAGCTTCAAAAATTATAGATGCACTTACTATAACGACATCAAATTATGAGGTAGCGTGGAACTTATTAAGTGACAGGTATGAAAATAAACGAATAATAATAAATACATTATTAGATGATATTTTTAACGTTAAATTTATATCCGATGACACAAACATGCTCAGAAAATTCATTGATACTTTAAATAAAAATTTAATGGTTTTAAAAAATATGGAACTCCCCGTTGAGCAGTGGGATATGCTTATCGCTTATTTTATAACTACAAAGTTTGTAAATAAGCTGAGGTACCAATATGAATCGTCTCTATCGAAAACGGAACAGCCTTCAATCAAAAATATAACAGATTTCCTACAACATAAATGTAACGTACAGGAAACACTTCATATCGCGAAAAAACAAAACTACAACGTAAATACTGCTATTGCGCAACACAACGTAACGAAGTGCGTCGTCTGTGCAGGAACTCATAACATCGCGAGTTGTGATAAATTCAAATCACTCAACAATAAAGAGAAATGGGAAATTATTAAAAAATTCAAATTTTGTTCCAATTGCTTACATCAGGGTCATTTCTACAAAAATTGTAAAAGTGGGACGTGTAAAAAATGTCATAAAAAACATAACACACTTTTGCATAACGAAAATAATGCCACATCTTTATCAATTTTGAAAAACGAACAAAATATCGCTGTGTTATCCACCGCTACAATATATCTACAAAACAAACACGGGCATAAAATTGAGGTGCGCGCGCTACTAGACAGCGGATCACAGTTAAATATAATTTCTAAAAAACTATGTAATGAATTGAATCTTGAATTATTTTCTCATAAAACATCGATTAGCGTGGCAGGAGCTTCTACATTTAATTCATTTAGCGCTACAAAGGCATTAATACAATCGAGATACACTTCATATAAGAAAAATATAGACTGTATAGTGCTTGATAAAGTTACAAATAGTTTACAAAGTACTTCGCGGCTACCGGCGTTGCATAATTTCAGTCAAAATTATCAATTAGCTGACAGTAGCATACATAGAGGCGGAGATATCGACATTATTCTCGGTGTTGGTACATTTTGGGATATTTTGCTTGCAAAAAAAGTACAGATTGATAAACGTTTTTCTTTACGAGAAACTGAATTTGGATGGATTATTTGTGATTCATTCAGCTGTAATTTAAATAAATATTCAAATAGTTTGAATGTCAACGTAGATGAATTTAATGATATCAATCTGCAGTTACAAAAGTTTTGGTCATTAGATAATATGCCAATCAAACGTGTCTACACAAAAGAAGAACGTCAATGTGAAAATCACTTTCTCAAAAATTACACAAGGAATGCAGACGGACGATTTGTCGTGAGGCTACCTTTTAAGGAAGATCCTAGCAAATTAGGGGACTCCCAAGGTACCGCAAAAATTAGGTATAATATTTTAACCACCAAATTTAAAAACAATCCAATTTTATACAACGAATACTCGAAATTTATGCAAGAATACGAGGATCTTGGACATATGTCAGTAGAAGAGCATAAAAATGGATATTTCATTCCTCATTTAGCTGTTTTTAAGGATAGCCCTACGACAAAAATAAGGGTTGTTTTCGACGCGTCAAGCCAAACCTCCTCAGGGGTGTCCTTGAACGACCTACTGATGGTCGGACCTGTCATACAACAGGATATTCTTTCCATAGTCTTGAGATTTAGAACATACGCATTTGCATTTTCGGCAGATATAACTAAAATGTATCGCCAGGTATTTGTCCACCCCGATGATTGGAAATATCAGCAAATTCTGTGGAATAAAAATATTGACTCTGACGCTATGATATACGCCTTGAAAACTGTAACTTATGGCACATCTCCAGCTTCTTTCTTAGCCATAAGATCTTTACAGCAACTGGCAAAGGACGAATGCAAAGAATACCCTCAGGCTTCCAGGAGTATTTTGGAAGATTTTTATGTCGATGACCTTTTAACGGGGTCAAATACATTATACGATGCTGTGAAATTGCGCAATGATATTGAAATTGTATTAAATAAGGGAGGATTTTCATTGTCAAAATGGGCAGCAAACTCAAACGCATTATTGCCTTCAACAGCTGAATCACCTGAAGTATTAAAAACGCTTGGTATTCACTGGGATCCTAACAAGGACATGTTTCACTTCAATTTCAAAAATCTTTCATGTGAAATTGAAAATACATCGAAAAGACAAATACTCTCTAAAATTGCAACACTGTATGATCCTTTGGGTCTCATCGGACCAGTCATTATGAAATGTAAAATTATCATGCAGAAGTTATGGAAAAGTGGATGTAACTGGGACGAAGCTATTCCTTTAGATATAAAAAACGAATGGAATCAATTAAAAACAACATTGCATCATATTAATGAAATGAACATTCCCAGATACGTTTTGGATACAGATACTACATTCTATCAGCTTCATATTTTTTGTGACGCATCTGAACTTGGATATGGGAGCTGCGCATACATAAAAAGTTACACAAATTCAAAATCAAGAGTTGAACTGATATGCTCAAAGTCTAGAGTGGCACCATTAAAAACAATTTCGCTACCACGTTTGGAATTATGCGGAGCTTTGATGGCAGCCAAGCTATATCAAAAAATTATAGAATCTTTAAACATAACTTTCAAGGACGTGTATTGTTGGACAGACTCAACTATTGTGTTGGCGTGGATAGCCTCTCCACCTTCCCAATGGACCACATTTGTGGCGAACAGAGTCACCGAAATACAAGAAAAAACAGAAAATGTTATTTGGGGTCATATAACTTCTGAACACAATCCCGCTGACTTGCTGTCCAGGGGATTGGAACCCAGGGATATTATTCGGAACGAATTATGGCTACATGCCTCACCATGGTTAACTAGAGAACCGCACATGTGGCCTAGCACAACAATTAAAAGACCTTCAGAAATACCTGAACGCAAAAAGCAAAAAATCATTTCCCTACATGTGAGTGAAGTAATTTCAATAATAGACAGGTATTCGAGTCTCACAAAGTTACTTAGAATTGTCGCCTATTGTAACAGGTTTATTAATAATTGCAAGATGAAATGTAAACATACAAAATCTCTAACACCAAAAGAAATAGATTCAGCTTTGTATATGCTTATAAAAATAACACAAATGCAAGTTTTTACCAATGAATATAATGATTTAATGAACAAGAAACATGTACACCGCAAAAGTTCAATTTTATCTTTGAGTCCATTTATGGATAACAATGGAATTATACGGGTGGGTGGTAGACTCCAAGCCTCATGCTTGAATTATGAGCAACGTCATCCAATACTGCTCCCCAAAAATCATACACTTACAAGACTTATCATTACCTATACTCACCAACAACAATTGCATGCTGGTCCACTTCTGACATTGGCAGTTCTCAGAAAGAGATATTGGATAATCTCAGCGAAAAGTGAAATAAGGCAAATTATCAGAAAATGCATACCTTGTTTCAAGAACAGACCTTCAGACATTCAACCCTTCATGGGTAACTTACCAGCTCCTCGTGCAACACCTTCTAAACCATTTACGTATGCGGCAGTAGATTACGCCGGGCCCGTACTAGTACGGGAACGAAAAGGCAGAGGAAAAACGCCGATAAAAACGTATATTGCAGTGTTCGTATGCCTAGCTACAAAAGCTGTTCACATAGAAGTAGCGAACGACTTAACAGCCGAAGCGTTTATTGGATGTCTCAGAAGATTCATTGCAAGAAGAGGAAGATGTTTGCATATTTATTCAGATAATGCAACATGTTTTGTAGCAGCAGACAAAGAGTTGAAGCAACTTCATAAATTATTTCATGCTCAAGTTCGTGAAAAACAAGTTGAAAATCTCCTCGCTTCACAGAGCATCACATGGCACTATGCTCCCCCAAGATCACCACATTTTAATGGATTAGCTGAAGCTGGGATAAAGTCATTCAAACATCACTTCAGAAGAATGGTTGGAAATTCATCATTGACCCTGGAAGAATTATACACACTCTGCGCTCAGATTGAGTCATGTTTAAATTCCAGGCCCTTAATTCCCTTATCTTCAAATCCCGATGAATATTCCTACCTTTCTCCTTCTCATTTTCTCATCGGAGAAGTATCTACAGGTTTATGTGAACCAAATCTTGATGAGATAAAACTATCCCATTTATCTCGTTGGCAATATATACAAAAAATAAGCCAACAATTTTGGAAGCAATGGTCGAGAGAATACTTGCAGCAGCTACACCAGCGTACCAAATGGCAGTTCAATTGTACCGAAAACATTCAACCTGGTACAGTGGTCATCATCAGAGACGAGAACCTACCCATGTTGCAGTGGAAGCTAGGACGTGTCGCAGAGGTCCATCCTGGAGAAGATGGCATCGTTCGTGTGGTCACACTCAAGACTCAAAACGGCATCATCAAACGTGGTGTAGTGAAGCTAAGTGTCTTACCAAATCAGTGAAATTCTCATTTAAAAATTAACTAAATAATAAAATATGTGATTTAATGTACATTTTGTGCATAACAAAATATTGTGAAATTTCATAAACTTGAAAAGTAATGCTTAATATTCCTACAAAAGAAAAAAAAACAAAATTATATAAGTTTTGTGTACTGCAATTTTCAAATTTTACTAAAAGATAAGCTAAATACTAATTTAAATAAATATTATTTTGATGATAAATGGTCATAATATTGTATTGATATTTGATATTATAGTTCATAGTATTTTCTTGTTAAATATTCAAATAGTTACATTCATATTTTTTTTAATATTACAGTATTTTCAATACATATTATTTCATGTTGAATGTTCAAATGTTATATTGATATTGTATAGTTGAACAGATATTAATTTTTACTGAATCCTTGTACACTCCGTCTAATTTTTACTAATAATTGTGGTTGATACAGCTACCTGTTACTCATCAACATTTTTTGTTACGATATTGAAGGAAGTTTGGTTCCTTCAAAGGGGGCGGTATGTTCAGGCTGATGTATACAATATACAAACTCACGCCTAGCTACCTACCTAGTTTTGTTATTATACACAGGCACTACGTGTGCCTAGCAACCCCTGTGATGACGAGTGTACAGCGTTTCAGAAATTTGTGAAATATTTGCGATATGTGATGTAATGCAGGTCCGCATAGTTACTGTATTATTTTGGAGCCTATAAATACGGCTGCTTGTAGGTATTGATCTCTTCTTTTACATTAAACTCTGGTAGAGGACACAGCTCCTTACCAAGCCACCAGCAGAAGTGTTTCAGTGCTCAACCTCAGTCTACATACCTATCTACATACAGTCCACTTCAAGGGGTTCTTCTAAGAGGGACATCACACCCTATCATCATAACCAGCAAGCCATTGCAACACACTACACTGACATATGTTTTTCCAAGGAATGAATCAGTTTTGATGTCTATTTTCGACAAACCACTCTCACATTTAAAATATATATTTTGTACTAAACTAATTCGCTATATAACTCAACATTACACAAAAGTCATAACTTATTGTCAACACAAACACGATAATATCATTACCGCCAATCTCTTCGATTATTGCGTTTACGTGCCAAATTGCGCTGGCGCACATATTTGGATTTGCGTATAAAATTTGACAGCTCATACGGAAGCAAAAATCCCATAGATGAAGATAGTGCATACAGTACAGAAATAATTCATTATAATATTGTAAAAATATTTATAAAATTGATTATTGAAAATATGTTTTTTATTCATATAAATAATTAAAACCTTTTTTTTTATTTAATAATTAATTATGACGTAGCAAAAGTAACTAATTAATTATAGACGACATTTTATTCCGCTATATACATATTATTTTCTTTTGATAGTGTCTGTAAAACCAACCTTCATAAAAATATAATATGAAGTAGATGTCATTTACACATAAAATAAAATATATAAATTGGTTAAGCAATATTATTATTTTTTTTATTATTCTTAGGCAACTCATCCTGGAAGAATGATTTGTGAAAAATACGCTGCTTTATTTTAATTAGATTATAGTGCGCCACTCAACCATAGATTTACTAATACATAGATTAGTAGAATTCATTGTCAATGTCACTCAATATTGATAAATATTGATCTGTCAAAAAAAAAATAAGAGAGTGATGGAATGCTTCCAATTTCAAAATTAAAATAATTATTTGCTGCTTAATAGATATTTTCGGTAGGTACCTAATGTTGTTTATTAAGATTTATTATATTATCACTTCTTTGTAATTTTTAAGTACTGACTCAGAAACATAAAAAATGATGACCTTTTCTGTAACATTCTTTCCATCACTTATGTAGTATTTTATTTTTTTAGTTTAAGAATGCATGAATCACTTTGAAATGTTAACCGAATTGGAAACAAATGAGCTAAGACAATGATACTTTTTTTGAAAATATATAAGCAATATGATTTATGCTAAACTATAAGATTTGATTTTAAATTCAACCATTAGTGCAAAGGGGTTAGTAAAGAAAAATAAACGCAAATATTTACTGACTGATGATTAATTTATTCATTTTCAGTGTCACAAACCTTGGTTGCTTTTATCTGTCATCAAATTGGGCTGTGACAGAGTCAACTTTGGGTTTTTTTTTGCGTCAAAACTTGGTCGAAACCGGTCAATCTGCACATACCACATCCAACGATTGCAGTTTTGGTCTTTGAAGGATTCTTTATTCTACAGGATCATGTTTGAGATGTATAAAGAGAATATGTTGTTGACGGAATAAACTACTACACCAATTATCCCATACCATACTTTTTTAATATAATGCTTCTTGTCGTATTATGAAACATACGTGAAGATTGTTATATTAACGCAATAAAATATTAATATATATTTAACATTGTTTTTAATTTATCTTCATACCTATTAATTAAGAATTTAGATAATTTTGTTATTATAATAGCAAATAAAGTGATCTTCAAATAAAGTGAGATTCGATGATTCCAAAACAATCTGTTTTATGTGATTAATTGAGATATGATTATTATACAGTATTTCTTAATTATTATGATGTGGATAAAACAAATATATTTTTTACTATAATAAACATGCACAAATACCTGACAAATCCATTATGATTTTGATAAACAGGAACGTCATTAGTTCCTGTCAGATTCGCTTTCTTTCAGAGTTCTGTTTTATTGACCAAATCTACTAAAGAATTTTTATACTCATTTCAATTTTCAAAAATCATTTTTACGATTAATATATTTAAATGTATTATGAATTTAATTTCATGTATCTTTATTATTTACCAACATTTAATATGATTTTATCAGGTACTTACTCATCTAATGGCTACGACAGATTTACACAAAATGTGGCCATAAATTTTTTAAAATGTGTCAATTTTCAAAATGGAGGATTTTTTTTTCCAAAATTTTTCATTAAATCTTTATTTATTGAGAATAATAAGATTTGAATAACTTTTATATGTATAACGAATCAATCTCCAATTATTTTATAACATTTTCATACCGTAATACCAAGATTCTATTCAACGTTTACATGAGTAATTTTGTTTCCAAAAGATGGCTTTCTGTCTTTTTTGAAAAATTTGTATGAAGATCCTAAAAAAATAAAGTTTTTTAAATAGCTCTTAATATATTAAAGTTAACGTTGCCAATTGTATCTTAGAACGTTCTCGAGCAAATTTCACCGCTCTGCGCAGATTCATATCTGACGTAGCATTTGTATTTTGAGCGTGATGTTCACATATACGGTAAAGTATTGTCAAAGGCAAATAAAAAAACATTTCTGAATTATTATGTAGATTGATAGAGATTTGTGATACATGTTTTCTGCATGTTCTTACTCATGGCTGTGAAACCTTGTATTACATAAATTAGTTGTGGCACAACGAGCTATGGAAAAGAAGGTGCTGGGTCATTATGTGATAGGATGATAAATACGTGGGTACGACAGAACAGAAGTCACCGATATAGTTCACCAAAAAAGTAGAGTTAGTTTGCCATGTAGCGAGAGTAATCGTCTCCAGATAGACCAAAATATTCTTGAGTGTTGGCGATGAACACAAGGAGGCTGAAAGATAAAAACAAAGCCCCAATTAATTATCTTTTTTTTTGCTTTTGGAGTCGGCCTATCTAGGAATCGGCGATATTACGACAGTTGCCTTCATACAATACATACCTTCACTACACATTGCATCCTGCATTGTGCTAATGGCAAAAAAAACGTATGTAAATAGGTACTTTTTTCGATACTAGCCTACTGCCTCAGATTGATCTGAAACGAGTCAAACCGCCAATATACCCTTCTTCTTTCTTCCATTCCTGCTCCCTAGATGGAGGATATTATGTGTCTACTTTAAAAGTCCTCGCTTTGCCTCCTTGTCTCCTGCCGTCCTCACTGTTTCATCCCAGATGCTTCATCGATACCAGATTCCAGGGGACTCGCTTTTTTACATACCTCTGTAAATTTATGTGTTGGTAACTTCTTAAAATCTTAATGTTAAAAATAAAACTTTTTTTCATCTTTCCATAGGTGTATAATGATTTAGAATACAAATATTAAGCTGTTGCCTTTATATAGATACCTTTTAATTGCTTCTACTGCTGCTGAACGATTTTCATAAAATAATAAATTACCGTTGCGAATTCACCTGGGAAAAAATTGTTGAAAATGATGTTAATTAATCGTTACATTATTCCGAGGCTTTTAAGGGTGGGTTTTATTTTGTGTATTATTTTTGTAATGTTATTTTTTTTACTTCTTCTTGTTGTAATGAATTATGTATGAGGGAGGCATTTGCGGAATGTTAGGAGAAAAAAAACCCCGTCAACAATATTATAAACCTTAGAACAAAAACATAACATGAGCGCTGTGTATTTTGGGTAACGAGCTACAAGTCTTATATCATAAACATAACAATTCTATAAGATAACGTTTGCGAACTGTAATAAAAAGAAAACAAACAAAGACTCTGACATTCTACTTTTTTTTTATTTCGAGAAAGAAAGTGAGAAATACCGAGGAGAATATTTCTGTAACCACCTTCTGTAAACTGTACACGTTGTTTGGATATTGTTATTGTACGAAGAAACCGTATAATTGTGTTATTATTTTGGTGAAAATGTTGCGATGTTCCATATTACATATTAGATAGGCACTTAATTATTTTTCTTTCACGCTTTCATCGTGCCTATATTATGACGGGATTTAACAATATTGTTTTATTTGAGATGTGTCTAATGAATATTATTCATAATTTGCCACTATCTTAACGGTATTTACTTAATTGAAATAGCAAAAAAAAAAATATAGAACAATCATAATATTATTATGTCTAATCGGTTAAATTTGTATTGAGTTTTGAAAGGTTCTGGAATGGGCATTGTTAACCATATCATGTGTCCTATAATTTTTATTCCATTATTATATTATATTTTAGCAATACCTACAGTCTACCAAAATCAATTGTTAATTTTGTCCCGTGCAACTTGGTCTTAAATTAAAATTTTCTTAAGAGATGGTGAGGTGACACTACAAATCGTCCAATTGACTGGCTTAAACTGGCAGCTGTTGGTAACTTATTATGAAAGAGTCAAAGTGCGAATGCTGGAAATCCGTTGGAACGATTTTGTGCCAAATACAACCATCAGATACCTGGCTAGGTCACGTCTTTAGGAAGCTTACGGAGGACAAAACCCGTCTAAGCCTCAACTACCACCCAGAAGGCAATCGGAGACACGGTAGGCCCCTTCAAACAATTAAAATGCTCTAAACGAAGCTGACCTCCATCAGGGGGTTGGTGTAGACTGGAATGCGGCTACTAGGATTGCGGGGACAGGGCCGGATTTTGGAGTAGATACATATGCTCCAACAAGGGAGCGGACATAGACAAAGAAGAAGAAGTTAAATCCGATAGTTGTGTGCTGGTTGAAAGTTTATTTCAGGTTAACGTAAAGTGATCACACTAAACCAGCCTTCGAAATAACAGTATAAGACGGTCGTAAGCCTGTAGTGGTTTGTTCCATTTAAAAATCGAACATTAGTAATGAATTGTTAGAGTAATTAGTTGACACATGACAGCAGTCGCAGTCTTTAAATTTGGTTGCTCTCTAGTTCTCAATGATTTCCAACTTTTATCTCTATATTTAATGTATTATTAAATTTCTACTTGTTGCATACATGAGATTTTTCGACATGTTGAACATGTTGAGAATTCTCATGATTAGTTGAGAATTCTCATGATTAGGAGTTTCGGAGACAAACATTACCACCTAATGGCGAACGTTGTTAACGTAAAGTGATCACAATAAGCCAGCCTTTTAAATAACAGTGGAAGTAAGCCCGTAGTGGTTTGTTCCATTTAAAAATCGAACATTAGTAATGAATTGTTAGTGTAATTAGTTGTTACATATTCTTTATTTCAGGTAAACTCGTATTAGTCAAATTGATTCGGTACGCATGTCTTATAATATTTTTCGTACAAAGTAGGTAGGTACCTACTAACCAGTAAGTTTTAGAGTTGGCTACATAATATGAAGTCACTTAGACACGCCGAGGAACATCTTGAAATTAATTGCAGTTGACTCTTTGGGATGGGATGAGCGCTGCGCTGAATGTTCTAAGGATCGCTGTTAATACGCCGTAAGTTGTGTAGAGCTCTCCATTATTATTCTCTAGCGCTGTGGAGAGGCTCGTTTGTGCACAAAGTACAATAAACCGCCTTCTCCAGAGTTATCTCGTTCTTCATTTTCAACATTGACTACAACGGGAAGATATGTATTATGGGTATGAGTGCGTTTGTTTTGTTGCGATTTCAATTAATTGTAGTGGAAATCGTAACAAAAAAAACGTAAAGAATCGAAACTCGTTGTAAGAGGGTCTTCCCTTGTCTTCGAGACCCTGTTGGGAGGGAGAACAGCTTAATCCTCGGTCAACTGTCATTCGACATTCTTAACACATGTTCCAACCATGTCCATCTCCATTATAGACCTTGGAATTTCTTTCATCCCACCAAATATAAAAAAATAATAAAAACAAAAAATTGCCATCGTAAACACAAAAAAAAATATCATTGTGCAATATCTATGTGGGAGATACCTGTTGTTGGAGCACTGAATATATATGTTTTTGTGTAATGATTTGTTTTGTGCAATGTTCTGTTGGTGTCTCCTTAGTATAATTAGAAACTCGCCAAAAATAATATTTTATTTGTGTAGGGACATTAGTAGGTAACTGTAAACCTTAAGCAATACTAAAGAATCCTCGGTGGCTTAGTGGTATAGTTGCTGACTTCTGATCAAGAAGTTCCGGGTTCGATTTCCGGTCGGGTGAGACTATACTATGACCTTTTATAGAAAAGTGTTAATTAATATGCATACTATTTTGCCAAACTGTGAAAGTGTATCGTTGTCCTTTTGAGAAAAACTCACAGCATCTGACCTTCTCTTTAAAATGTTAGACTCAAATCAATCAATCAATCAATCAATTCTCCCTTTTACACCCCACTCAGGGGCATAGGGAGGCAACAAGAGCTCTCCGTTGCGCTCGATCTTGCGCAATGTTTATGACCTCCTTCCACACCATGTCCATGTCCCGCAGCTCTGCTTCGAAGAAGCGGAACACAGTGTGAGAGGGTCTTCCTCGTCTTCGGGATCCTGATGGGAGGAAGAACAGCGCTCTCCTCGGCCAACTGTCCGTGTCAGACTCAAATCACGAACATTTTTTTAATTATTGTCATACTACTGCATTTTTCCTTGTACGATAAGTACAAAATACGCCAAGTACCTATTTTGTTGGTTTTAGATAAATATTTTTATACCAGCTTTCACTCTCAAGAACTCTAAACCTGATATTTAAGCTTATGTTGAAAAATGCTCCATTGAACTACCTCGTTTATTCACATCTCATTCATTTGGTTTTTTCCCTTTCGCATTTCATTCTAAAGTCAGACAGTGATTAAAATCCACGTCCTCGCAAACGGAATAGGTTATAAAGTGAAAATAGGAAAACGTATGTACCTACCTTTCTATCGCTGGCTTCTTTATTCCGAGAATGTTAGCGAGTACTTGTGTTCATACATCCTGATATAGGTCACTAGTGGATGCAATCTTGGTCGAGTTTTGAAGATAGGTTTTAAAATAATTTACAAGTCATTGGGTTTAGGAATAGATATTTTAAAATCTTAGGCCCCCCGTTCATGATCACTTCATCCGTCTAAATGAAGCGTTGTGGAGTGAAAAAATGAGTCGGATATACATCAGGTCTGACGGTTCGCTTACACTAAATCCGATATTTGCCTTACGGAAACGTACGATTGATCAAACACTTGAAACACACACAGAAAAATACCGCGAACACAAACACGTCAGTCATTGTCCAGCATCGTACGTTAACGTACGAGTGAATCAAACTCTTGTAAAAGGAGAGCAGATACACTCTCCGAACGTTCAACCGTGGAATCCAAATTTGTTCGGATTTATCGGAAGTCGCACGTACTGGCGTGTACAGTGCAAATTGGTTGTATTTACCTATAATTTAATTTTGTTATTACCTATCTACCTAAACGACGGCTCTCGTACGAATATTATTTATTTATACACGTCTATATGCCATTAACAGTTAAAAAAATCATTTTATGTTATGTTATTATTATTAATAAATATTATGTTGTTACCTAATATATTATATTTTACGAGCTGCTTCAGCAAACTTCGTTTCGCCTCAGAAATAACAACCATGTGCTAAATTATTAACTGAATTAATGTTCATTAAAAAATTTTATGTGAAAGCTTGAAGCAAATTCTGTCAAAAATAGAGCGTACCTACATATTGTTTTGAAACTCAATATTGGTTGCTTGGTAAGGGAATAAAACTGAGTTGTCAAATCGTCCTACTTGGTCCAAATTTGTTATCACTTTCCTTCAGGGTACAAATGTAGCTGTTATAAATTTATCTAGAAGTCGACACTCGACAGTGCTCAAAACTCGACATAAGTACCTTATTTAAATTATAAGTTTGAACATTATTAAGGTTCCATTGTCAAAGACTGAGCGAGTGCTATTTCAAATTTTTCATTAAAAAACAATGGCGTGGATGGATACGTTAAATTTGAAATGTTAATAAGTTTTGTTCTATTATTATTAAAGACAAACAATATTATCTATTTTCAATACGACCGCAGATAAAGAAAAGAATATGTGCGCCTGTATCAATGTCAAATAAATCGAAGTGTGTGTGAGTGTCAAATAATATATAACATTACTGTAATGTTTCTAATGTTTTTTTTATTGATTAAATTTAATGTTTTTTTATGCATAATAAAAAAAATATTAGTATTCGCCACTCCTTTTCTATACAAACTATAACCGCTTTATTTATAAAAAATCGTTAATCGTAAGATTGCGTATAACTCACTGTCACTGATCAGTTTTTACTTTAATTATAAAAAAGTATTTGATCCCTGTTTGTTATGTACGAAAATGACATTTCACACAAAATTTTGTAAACAAACAAAATAGTAGCCGGGCAACGCAAGTGTTAACATCCAAGATGCGCTATGTCAGATTTGAATGATTTCCAGTTAGGTGTTGATGCAGAATAGGTAGGTTCCTTATTTTTTAATTATTTATTTTATATCAGAATATAGTTAAGTCCTTATTAAATCATAATATGAAACCTTTATATTTCAGCCAAAGTTAACTAATTCAAGTTTGATCACTTCAATTTTAATATTTATCCTTATTAAAAACTAAAAAGTACTCTTTGAATATTTTCTTCAAAACGTCATTATATTTATTAAAATTTTGGTTGGTGCATCATGGTTTTAAGCCCTTGAATGATTACGAGAATGCATATTTGCTTTTATTTTTTAATTTCCTATTATCAAAATGATAAACCAAAATCAAAATATGAATATAATCACACATTTTGGACGGGGAAAAAACTTAAATACAGTGTATTTACCGACCTCGGTAGCCTAGTTGTACTAGCGTGGACTTCAGATCCGAGGTCCCGGGTTCGATTCCCGGTCGGGTCAGAGTTTTTCTAAGTGTTTTTTCACTTGAAATTTCTACCCGGGGTTGGCCTGTCGCAGATTGGACGGGACCGGTTGACTGGAAAAAATTGCCTCAGGCAATAAGTTCCGCCGGCTATACTGACACCTTTGTATAGAAAAGTGTTATATTATATTATTATATTATATTATTTATTACAGGAAGCGTTCTTGTATACTCGAAACAACTGTCAGTTGACGTTAAATCCAATATGGCGGGTCAAAATCTACAGAGGTCAGCTCACAATTAAGCGATATGCGTTGAACTATCTCGATGACAGCTTGATCGTAATATTTTCTATCGCTGAGCTATTTATTCCACTGATCGTAGTTTTTGAATAAAGCGGTTAAAGTGTTTGACATTTCATACTCCTCCGTCCACGTAATATTCGTAAAAATGGTCACAAAGTGTTCCCTTCATGTATAGATAAATAATGGCAATATACGTTTTATATTGGAGTGAATGAGACTTGATGTCATTCAAATGGACGACATGCATTTGGAGTGATCGTGAATGGCTCTTTAAGGTTTACAAAAATCAAGATTCGAAAGAGTAAGGGTTGATTGAATAATAAAAGTCGGCTTTGAACAAATTTATTTATTTTTACACTTTTTTAGGTAACAAAAAATATTAAAACTTCCTAAATTATAGTATTAATAAAAACATACGAATAAGTTAAAAATGAGAAACAAATTTCCAAGCCTTACAATGAGAAATTTATAAACTAATGATATTACACAATTCTTATCACACAATTTTTTTACATAAGCATTTTAATTATACATATAATATAGGTTGAGACATTTAGAGTTTTTTTTTTAATATTGCACGGATATTACAAATTACTTTTTAAGCGAATAACCCACATAAAAATAGACAAAAGTCTTTGTATGTACAAAATGTTTATAATTCTTATTCAAGTAGGCAATACATATTATCTACATCTAAACATATACATAAAATAATCTTATTTAGGTAATTGAAGTCATTGGACATTTTAAAAACAATTTTTTAATATTTATGCTTTTACCAAGATATACCTACACAAATGAAGGCGCATAAAGAAATTTACAATGAATTTGATCTCAGTGTTGGACTTATATTTAACGAACGTTCTTGAATCGATTTAACGATAATTCCCTTACAGGAAAAACAGTCAGGAGGGGCCTAAGCCAAGTGTAAAAAAATGGCCGCCAACGGTGTCGGTCGTACGGTGTTCCCATAGTAACAACGTACAAACGACAGTTTTTTATGTTGTTACCATTCCGTTGGCGGCCATTTAATTGCAATTGGCTTCGGCCCCAGGATCTCCACATGAGGTTTTGTCAGAATTTTGTTGCATATAAAATTTTGCGTAATTCAATATCGTCTAGGTACGTGAGATTACATTTCATTCTTTAAATAGTAATTTACTAACTTAATAAAACCTCTATTCTCAGTTTAAAAAAAACTCATTGGTACACAGAATAACGTGAGCATTTTTTAAAAAAATAAATGGAGATTATTGTGCTCATTTATCTGATGGTACAATGTACAATTGTAGGTACATAAATTTTAATTTACTTTTGTTTTTGACGTGAAAGTAGATTTAAATTTAAATTAATCACAGTATACAGAAATAGAAAGCTTAAAATATTAATAAATATACGCATAGCGCTGGCCAAAATTAAGAGTGCAAAATAAATATTTTAATATTAATTAGCTTATTTTCTAATCACAGCCCAAAGCTTTTTTTTTAATACTGACCAGAATATCAAAACATTCATTATAATAATTAAAATAATCAATTTAGGGGGGGAACGTATGAATTTTATTATATTAAAAACAGAGTAGGTACATACTTACTTAAATTTACAACGGGAAAAATTCTATTTAGGTAGATATTCCAATGTAATTTAATTTGGTGGTGTTAACACATGAATTATCAAACAATCAGCGAAGTGAATAATAACAAGACATTGTTCAAATTATGTTTTGTTGAAAATGCGTTATCTTTAGAAGTAATTTTGTATAGTTTTAGTCCTTTGAAACATTTAACAATAATAGGCAAATGCTATCCAAATTATGAATACATCGCACAACTTGTGAACACCATGGAAACTTGTAGTGGAATTCAACATTTTGAGACAACTGACGGGTATAAGTTATTAATTTGTCGAAGAGATAAGAAATGTTATAATATTGTAACAGTCAAAGTGCTGATTTATGTTAATATTATCATTATTAATTGCAAATGTATCATGTCAATTATTATAATTATAGAAGATTTTTTTACTGTGGAAATATGTGGGGTATTAAGTGATTTACAATTCTGAATACACCATTTCTTCTATATTTTGAGGGCTTACTATAAAACAGCTTCTTAACATTTTTATGTTTTGGAAAACCATTTTTTGATAGTTTAATTAAACCATTTTTTGACAGTTTTTTCTTTTTTTATTTATTTGGTTACCGGTTTCTGCTACCAGCCATCATCAGACCAAACTTAAAACTAATGTGCACAGATGAAAAAATATTGTGATCTTCAAATTTTAGGTATTTTGATGGAGGGCGGTGTAAGGGGTGGGCGTGGAAGGAGACAGGGTAGGAAAGAGAGATAATAGCGGAAATTTATAAGGGTTGGTTTCTTTGTTTATCAGATTGTTAAGAATATTTTAATTGATTTCAATTGTTTCTAGGGTGTTAAGTTTTCTATATGTGTAACCATTGGTGTGTTTGTAAATGGTTTTATTGATGTGTGTGTATGATTGTTATCTAAGAGATGATTCGCATATTACATACAAGGTGTTCTCTAATACGTGTTTTGAAGTTTCTCTTTGTCTTCAAGTTATGTACTAGAAACTATGAAATTAGAAGTTGATGGCCATTTCATACACACCAGTCACGTCATGACTTCGTTCCGTCATTTCCTATTAGAATCAGTAAGCCAGTGCAGCCACGAATCACAACCACCAGTAATACAGTCAACCTACCGGCGAAAGGCCTATCCTAAATGATATTATTTTGTTAGGTTTAACAGGCGTAGTTTTTTTAATTGTTTGGGAAAAAATAGATGAAGATGAAAAGTTCATTGAATGTGTCAGAAAATAACCTGTACAACGAGAATATGATTTGTCAAGTAATATGGATACATTCTGGGAATTAAAATGGGGAATTAAAGAAGAAATTTATAGAATAACATCCTACGTCAAATCAGCTTTCGCCCATTATTTATTGCTGAAAAAAAAACTGTATTTAAATCATGAATTTCATTATTATCCAATGTAATCGATGACGGTTCTGAAAGTGACTGAACTGTGCCGTAACTGTTGCGTGTGAATCGGCTCTTATCATCCCACTAGAAAAAAAAAAAACAGAAATAACAATATGTCATTGTTTGTTCGAAACTATGGTTTAATATATACCTATCTTGAATGTAACCTAGGATTAAAATAAAATATACTTGCTTAGCATCGAAATAGACTGTTGGTGAAACATGTCTAATAAAAAGAACCGAATCCTAATATTAATGAAATGATCATACTACGTTTTTTAATAAATTCTACAGTGGTGTTGGAAATTCTAAAGAGATCTAAGTAATATCTCATTAATAATTTACTTTGGATGGACGCTGATATCGGACGTTAGAACAATACAATAATAATCATAAGTCTACATACGTAATATTTAGATTTTTTTGTATCTATTTCTTTATGAAATTCATACATGCAAAAATATATTATAATATCATTAGGTAGTTTAACTAAAATAGTATGAATGATATTGAAAATACAAAAGTATATTGAAGTAATTTTCATTAACAACTTTCAATGGCGTTTTCATAATTTTGTTGCTTACCTAAATATAGTGCATTTAATTTCACAAGTGCAATATTCACAACATTTAAAGAAAGTGAAATTGTTTAAGAAATACATGAGACTTATCCTATAAATTTATTTTATTATCATGTATAAATACAAAAATTATAATTTTAATACTGAGTTTTCTTCATTGGCAAATAATTTGAGCAATGGAATAACGAAATTTTTCAACAAGATAAAAAATCACAGAAATGTCGCTAAACGATAATTGAATGTCCATGAACCCTGACTGAACAAAAGGAATTCATTGGCAAGGCTTCTAAATAATTATCATGTCGATGTTTAAAAACAAAACATCATAATCAAAACCACGTGGAAAATTAGTTTTTTACTTTTATTAATTCTAAGGGTTAAAACAATACCAAAGGTTCTTGCTTAATGTTAACAAAAAACCAAGGGTTCTTGCCTAATGCCAACCAATAAACAAGTTTTTTTTTCTGGTGAAATTACGTCATTCTCTTCTTATTCTCAAACTACCCATATCAAACTTGATTAATTTGAAAACAGAATTTTATAAGGTACAACAATAACAGCATAAAGTAACTTGGAATTATCAAACAAAGAATCCTTTTGCATCGATGACTTGGACCAGTTTAAAAAATTAATAGATAACTTACAACAAAGCACAGAAAAAACACATTCATATCATATCAATAAAATACTTCATTATTTACAATAAGATCGCTTAGTATAAATACATGTAATAATATTTCGATACATTAAAAATCTAACACGGACGTTTATGATTCATTGACATAAGTACTATTTGTTACGTATTTAAGTTTATTATAACATCTTTTATAATAATTGGTGTTTCTTATGGAAAAACGTTGAATATTACCTAGATACTGTTAGTGTGCATATTCAACCTTTTACCATGCGACACGTCAATTAACACTTATGAATATGTCATTTTTCGCATATATTCCTCTGAAGTTGAAATTTGGTATCTAGTCGAAGTACAACACATGTCTTTTACGTTATATTTCGCTTCACGAATACAAATTACAATAAAAGTATATACATTTAGTCTATTATCAATTATAAAATGATTAAGACTTAGACAGGAAATTTGATTTGTTTACTTCGAATAAATAAATCAAATTCACCTTATAATTTACATACATTATTAAAACAAAAAGTGATTTATTTCTTAATTGTGTTTCGTTTTAATTAATTGTTGATATTTATATTTTCTGCATTTTAGTCTCAAAATTTATACCTAATAATTATTTGTTCGTGTAAAAAATGTTGGGATAACAATTTAAGATCTAAAAAAACCAAAAGTATGTGTACCATATCATAAGGGAAAAGGGAAAGATAATATGCAGGCAGACAAAGAAAACCATTAAATCAGCTGGACCGATTTAGCTCATTCTTTTTTTATCGTGTCAGCTTTAAGAAAAAAAAATAAGAAAGTTGCATGGAAAGTTAGAAAATTAAATAAAATTCTAAGTAGGTAACCGTAGTACCTACTTTTTAACATACAATTTAATTCTATTCTTCAAATTAAACTGTTGTTCGACAGTAACTGTCAGTTGTTTGATAGTTGACGCTATGTATAGAACGCCGATTAAAAAATATATGGTTTAAAACAGATGCATCGCTCGTAATCGATTACACGGGTTAAATAGATAATGACGGCTATTCTGAAATGAAAAACAGACGATTGAGTTGCGTCGTATCCAATTTTAATTGAGATTTTTGACATTTCTGTATTCTGAAAATGTTTTATCCAATACATTAGCTACGTAACTACTGGCAACCGATTAAGTTCTAAGCAAGAGCTTCTTGCGTTGAGTTGGAACGTAAATTTGAGAATCAATCAATCGATCAATTCTCCCTTTTACATCCCACTCAGGGGCATAGGGAGGCAACAAGAACTCTCCATTGCGCTCGATCTTGCGCAATGTAATTTTATCATTATACAAATTCGAATTCAATATTCATAGCGAGGACCACAGGATGAAGACTGTTGGGAAAGCTAGTATTTATTTATTTATTTATTTATTTATTTAACAATTATTTTATAAGTACAAACATTTTTAATCAGCTACAAAAATGTTGCCCAAATAGGCTAAGCCTGTGCTAGGGCAAACTTGAAAAAGCTTATAAAAATATATTCTTATTACAAAATGCATATAAAAAAAAAGACACAACATACTATCTCTCTCTCTCTCTCACAATCATACACAACCACTTCACAACCTCATTCACTCACATTCACACATAGGCAAAACTACTTTATAGAAAACAACCTCTCCACATACAAATAAGGCAGACACTCAATAAATCAACAATCATCAAAAACCATACTCTAAACTTCGATACTAGACACTCCTCCAAGCATGTCATGCAAGGACATGACCGACAAACCAAGAACATAGCCAGAAACTCTCCGCCCGAGAATACAAGGGTCAGTTATCTCCCGTATGCTCTCAGGCAGGCAGTTGAATGTTATTATATTCATTGTTTTATTTAGCTTCCAAAAAGAACTTAAAGCAAAAATTTTCTTTCTATTGAGTAATTTTTTTTATTGAACGAGTCACTTGGAACAATGATTATGAAAAAAAATTCGCAACAAAGAAAATAAGCAAACATGAATTTTCCACCTGAGCTGTTAGCAGCCTTTTATAAATAAATCATTCTCGAGGAAGTAATAATATAAAAGTATGCGATATTAAAAGTATTATGAACCCCTACCTAGCGTATAAAAATAACGGGGATGATTTTACGGTGTATGTATTTTCAATATATTTTCTTTTTACTGAAGGATGTCAAGACGAAATTCCCTACCATGAGCAAAATTATTATTATAATAAAAAAAACTTTTTTTATGAGATTCTCATCGAACTTTTAACGATACTTTTTTTTTTAATATTCCTTTTATTTATTATAACGTACGCTCATAAAATATAATAAATGTGTCGCTTATTTCATCACAGATGACATTGTTCAAGGTAAAATTGTGTAGGTACCTATGTGTATAAAATATCTACCTATATATGAGTATTTAAGATAACTAAGTTTATTTTTCAATCTTCATTGCTTCGTTTTATATAAATTTGATTTTAAATGGAATACATATAGCGATGTTTGTAATGAGAAGTTATTGCATTGTCGGGAAAGTTAGTTATGACCAAAACGAAAAACACCATCTTGCCGCCAGAGATTTATAAAAGCATTCTTATGTTAGCTAAATGTAAGGGCCGTGTAAGACTGCACGAAATTTCCCTGTGTCTACTTTTGCGGTGGAATACTCCGAGCGGTCCCTACCCACTCTGCTATACAAAAGTGATGGATGCCTTATAAAATATTTAAATGATGAAGTTTGAGATTTGAAGAATTTGGCAAACACTGTTTTAGTCGGACATTTTAAAATGAGGCAAGTTTTATTGAAGGTTTTCTTTTTAATTTATTGCATGGATTAGTAGTTTAATCTTATATATAAAAATGGAGAGCTATTTTCTGTGGTCATCGCATCACCAATTTCGCTAATTCATTTTTTGTCGTATTAATTTTTATCAGGAGAAGGTTCTTATGAAAGAAAAAAATAAGAAAGTTGCGTGGATAATTATAAAACTCTAAGTAGATAACCTTCTTTGTACTTTTATTACATAATTTTTATACCAATTTTGAAATTTTGACAGGAATTGTCAGTTGTTAGATAGATGGTGCAATTGACATAATTCGGATGGGATATACAAAGTTTAAAACAGATGCATCGGTCGGAATTATATTTGTCAAAAGATGATTAATTCATCACCATACAAATTTGAATTCAATATTCATATCGTTAGCAACACAGGACAACGTCTGTCGGGAAAGCTAGTAATGTAATAAAAATGCTGGCTAAAAGTGTAATTTGTGAGAAGGCGTCTTAGACAGAAGTAGAAGTCCAAAAGAAGCGAAATATTTATCGAGATGAAACAGAAAGATAGGTTTTAAAAATGCAACGGTAGGCAAGACATGGACGGTATTTGCAAAATCTATATTATGAAGTAGGATATTAAATAAGATCCCTATCTCTTAGTCGCGGTATATCACGCGTAGTACAGTACTGTTTGCCATTGTCAGGAGGTCTTTAAAAAGGAAAAAAATGAAGAAATGCGCGCAGAACATTAGAAAATTAAAAAAAAACTTAACATAGGTAGTCCTCTTAGCGCTTTTGACAGTATAAACATTTTCTATTTAGGAATATTTGAATTGGCGTTTGGTATATTATCTATCATCTCTAGCGAGATCAGCATCTATTTGCGGGACCATTCTTGGGGGATTTGTTCTTCCTATAAGGCGCATTATGGAGGAGGCAGCCTTTAAAAGATGGGAAAACTTCTGGGATAGAGAGAGCCTTACCAGGGGATCTCTATACAAAGCTATCAAAAATAGTATCTCCAAAAAACCCTGGTATCATAATGTGAAGTTGACCCGACCTCAAATCGTTAACATTTGCCGAATACGTTTTGGTCACCATAGGCTGAACAGTCATTTTGTTCAAAATTAATCTAGTCGACAGTCCATATTGCGAGTGCGAGCTGGATCTGGAGAACTTGGACCATGTGTTCTTTAACTGTCCTTTAAGAGACAGATACGAATTGTACAATAGAATGAATATTCAACTCCCTATCAATATGACCCATCTCTTGTCCACTCCTTCGAAGAGCATATACAAACATATTTTGGTGTACATAGAGAAAAATATGATTTCATTATAGAAAGCTATTTTTTTGTTTAGTAATTATTTTTTTCTTTCTCTAACTATGTCTATTTTCCGTCCGTGAGTAAGTCTTACTTTGCTGGCAGTAGGCACAAATCGTCCTCTACGTGACGTAATGCCATATTTATGTAATAATAATATTATCTATCAGTTGTTTGATAGTTGGCACGATTGAGAGGATGTGCTCTGCAAACATAATTTAAATCAGATGCGTTAGTCAGAATTATATTAAGTAATAAAATAATTCATTTATAAATTTATTCGAATCCAATATAGTTAAGACAGGACACGTTTGTCGGGAAAGCTTGTTATAAAAAAAAGGTTACCAAAGGTGTGTACGTGTGCTGTTAGACCGTAGATTGTTGGAGCATTCTTTGCCCAAGTTTCAAGACTATAGTGAGCCTGTGAAACAAATATTTAAAGTTTGAGATAGTTAAAACTGGGTTCAAGATACGCAACGAAAAAGTATTTTAAAAAACTCATGATCATGGATCAGTTTTAACAAAAATATTAAATAACAGTAGCTAACTGAGTTATAGTTTCAAAAAAGCCGAAGCGGTAATAGAGTTGCGTTTCACCGTTATTATATATAGACGTTATCAAAATATTAGGACCAACTTCAATTCAAATTATGTCGATTAAGTCAAACAAACAAAATGCTAATCGCAATGCTATGATAACAATATCTTGTTAAGTTGTTTACTAAAGGGCAAACCAACCGACCAGATTGTGCCTTCTACCAAATTCAAATCAACTCATGAATATTTCATTGCTGATAGGTTTCCACGTAGTTGAAATAAATACCAAGATTTGTCTTCGAGGGATTCAAGTAAACTATGAAAATCCTTTATGATTTGTTTAATGGTTAACCAAATATTAAATTGATAGATTGGCCTACCACTATTAAATAATTGTAAGTAGACAAACTTGAATCCGAAATCAATGTTAGGAACAATAATTACAAGACTAGAAACATGCTAAATATTTGACCTTTAAAGACGACGGGGTAGCCACCTGCCAGATGAATAGACGACAATAAGAGCCCACTGGATTGGAATCGCACAGACACTGGAGGAGAGTGGAGACGCCTGTTCTGCAGTGGGCAAACATTGTTTGATGATATTATTGTAAAATAGTAAGGTTGGACAAACAAACAAAATCTTGTAAGAAAACCGATGGTTTGCAAGGTACAATTTTCCTGGCATTAATATTAGATAGACTACCATTTGATAAGATGTTGAAAATGCCAACCTTGATTACAATAGGAGACCTCGTTTCAAATTTCAAAGGCAACTCGCATATTAGTTTAGAAAACGATGCCAAATTTTCCCAAGGTGATGAGTATACAATAAAGACACAACACAAGAAACCCATTGACAAACAAGAAAATATTCACACCACAAACTAGTGACAAATAGTACCAAAAAATTTGTAAATGATCTGTAATTATGAATAAAATTACTCTGTGAAAAGATATGAATAAAAGAAAAATATTTAAGATAAAAATTATTTTAAATAAATTCAAACAGTGAAAATGTGAAACAGAAAACAGTAGCATCTGTTGTGTCGACCACAGCGTTATTTTGTTAATTATGACAAATGGAAATTCGACAAAATAATACTAATTTTACACATCACTGAACATCATTCCAGTCTGTGTCAGGAGGTCTGTTTCCTTTTAAATATAATGGTTTTATTGTTATACTTTGCTTATATAAAATTGTTGTTTCAATATCATAACAACAATAAAATTGTTCCAATATCAAAATATTTTACAAACATTCCTCTTGATTGCTCAGAATTGCGATCTTACGAAAATTAATAAGTAAAGTCTTTCGATTTTTTTTTTGACTTTTGTTTTGTTGCTTTTTATGTTTGAATGGGAATGACATTTTAAATATCCGAGCTTATTGGCTAAAGCAATTTCTCCTATCCAACCAATTGAGAAGAGTCCGACAGCCGATTTAAATAAAATAAATTTAAACGTGCATATTTTTCTTATAAATACACACAAAACAAAATTACTACAAACAACAAATCACTGAGTTTAGCCCATTGTATAAGGCGGCGAAATTCTGAATATTTTTGAATAACGGCATTGCTCGTCCTTTTTTAACAGTAGTTAAACGACAGAAGAATTTTCATGGCATTTGAAGGAGATAAAAATCACTACCTAGTCTAAATGTTTTGCATTTATAATCATTTCACACTAGTCAAACGGATGTGATATAATTAACTGTTTAGGTACCTGTTTATGAACTAAAGATTGTAAAAACTACGATTCTTAAAGTTATAAAAAGATAATGTAATATAAAAGTCCTAATGTTATAGGTATTTTTTGTTATTCTAGTACTTAATTTGATATGCGACTCGTAATCTCCTTTATTCTGGATGTAATAAGAAACAATGTAGAGGTGGTCATAAATTTCGGGAAAATAATTGAGAATAGGGCGCAGGTAAGTGAGCTTACTGCCACATTGAGTAATTTTACGTAGAAGACAATAAATTTAGCGACTAATCAGGGGTCTGTGGTCTCACTAAACAACGACCTTTCATAGAGTCAAGCAAATTACGAAGTTAAGCCTCCAAGCTTAAAGGCTTCTCGTGCCTCGAGTATCGGGCGACTATTCTGCACGTTCTATGGCATTAATAACACCTACGTGTCTATTGGTGGTATTTTTGTAATACAAAGTAGATTCTAAAGATAATTTGAAAACGGATACAGCAACAAATCTTATACAACGGGTAAATCAATTTTAAATTAAGACAGAATGTTCAAATACTATTAAAACTGGACATTGGTCCATCAAAGCGAGATTTTATGATCAAGTGGTATTTGGAGTATTGTTCTTTGGAAAACGGTGGTCAACCCCGGGGCCCAAGTCAGATCTTATAAAATGACTGCCACCGTCAACTTGTTTTAAATTTATCTCTATTGTGATATCGTGAACAGAAATGAAAATAAATAGGATCTTGGAGTCAAAAAAGCACATTAAATTGTAAAATAATGACATATCTTTTTCATTAATCTTTAGTGTTGCCAAAATAAATTATCTGCCTATTTAAGGAACTAAAAAGCATAAGAAGTACTTCTTATAGGATATGAGTGATGCTGCATCCCGTCTTGATGCGGTTCAATGTCACCCATTTCCTGCGCTAATAAATGAAATATTGATATATGAAAACGGTCGAGTTGCGTCAAGTGCTTAATAAATTATCTTATTAATTACATAATTTATTATAACACTTAAAATGCCAAAATATAATGACGAAGAAGGAGAAAATCGTTAAAAAGTAATTAATATTATTGGTGTTTACCGTGTAGTAATTCATAATGAGAATGAAAAAACCTACACCACCTATATAAGAAGGCCTTAGTGCTGCGTCACATCGTGAGGCCCAGCATTCGCTTGCCTATATCGGTATCTACTTACCTGTGCTATGATATCTGTCTACATGCCGGCGGCCTGGTGACGCGAGAGGAAAAATGGCCGCCAGCGCTAAGGCCTTCTTATATAGGTGGTGTTGGAAAAAACCCTTGCTTTTTAATTTGTGTACTATAAAACAAGTGTTTTTTCATTCTCTTATAAAAAATAGTTGAAAAAATCTGACGCATTATTTCTGTAAAAGTCACAATAAGAAGAAGGATAGGTAACTTGACATTTCGGACTTTTTTCATTGCAAGTATTCAGTTGGTCACCTCACGTTCACGACAGCGCCCATTTTATTTGATTTGTCTCGGGCCCCTGGATTAACATGATCACAAACACGGAACTACATATTAGAAGAGTAGGAATAGCACTGTGAGAAATATCGATTGAGTAGATTGTATGTACTATTTTGGAGTGATCGTGAATGGGACTAATTTTTGGTTTGTAATCAAATTGATGGCAACGGCAACCATTGGATTGCGTCCATTTGAAGTGATCGTGAATAAGAGGCTTATGAGAAGCCTAAGCATAGAAATTTTAAATTAAAAATCTGTATTGAGAAAGCACGACAGGTTAATTACTGCGAATTTGTTCTGATGGTAAAAGAAAATATTCATTTCTTCCAAAATATCTTTTGTTTCGATCTAAAATTGAGAAAAAAAAAATACAAATTTGAAAGGAATATTTCTCCGAAATAACAAATTCTCGTGTTTTTTTTATCTTGTTTCCGCGATAAATTAGAATATTTCCATTTGTTGATTTGGAATTGAGTTGAAAAACGTTTGTTATTTCGTAAAGAACGAAATTTGATTACTTTCTTTGTTTGAGTCTTATGAAATTCTGGAATTCCGTTTTATAATATAGAAATAGTCGTAAGTAATTTTCTAAAGAAAAACTCTGCAATGCCTGAAGCGATTTCAGCCAAGTTTCATCTAAGTGGTTCGTGGATATTGTACTGTGTGGGCAAAAACACAGACGTTTTTGGAGACGACTAAAAAGAAAAAAAAAACAACAACTGGAAATATATTTTGGGCTTGCGAAATAAATTGAAATTTGAGGAATCAATAGTACAAAAAACAAGTGAATTTGATCGATTTTAAAATGTAAACCTATCTATATTTATTTTAAAATATGTTAAACGATGGCGACAAAACAGTTGGACATTTTTGTAGTTAATTAAGGTAGACTCCCATGCAATGGCGATAACGTCATATTTTTATGCTACATAGATCTTGTAATATGACAAGAGTTCATTTTATATGGTGCCTTCGATGACAAGTCAGCTTAGTCACACGCTATGATCATAGAAAATTGACAAATATACATATAGCGATATTTCCATAGCGTGGGAGTCTACCTGAAGCATATAATATGTAGCGTAAAAGAAGTGGGTACGGACCGAGATGGCAACTATCTTCTTTCAAAGCACAAACTTTGATTAGTGTGTGTTTGTGTTCATTTTGAGCGTGAATTCATTTTATAAATAAACAAGTAATAATTCAACATACGCATACAAACAAAATATTTCAATCCTCTACTTTTTTCATATATTATTATGGTTTTTACCCTGGTGTTTTTTTTTTCAACAAATATATTAATATAATGAACAATATCAAAACTCCAAAACTTTATTTAAATTAACTTGAAAGGTCAGTCTGAGTTAAGTAGAACCGTTTTTAGCTGAAGTTTATTTTGGAAATATTTTCCTCAAAAATTAACTCCTACATACCAGGGGCGTATCCTGGATCAAAAAAAAAACTTGACCTATAAAGATATACCTAAGTAGATAATGATTCAGACAGAAAAAAAAACGATAAAGGAGTACCTACTCATTCTGACAATACAATTTAATATATCAAAATATTTGGAAGGTACATTTTAGTGTCTACACTAGTTCGTAAATTCATAAATAATGTAGGTAATGAACTGTCACAGGTATAGTTTTTAACAGTCAACTGGCCCAATATTATGATGTCAACTTCAATATAAAACTTTAGAATTTCTAACAATGTTGTTACAAACAAAATTTATGACTGGTCTTGATTTTTATGTTTCCTTTTTACATGTGATACCTTCTTCGTTAATGAAATTTTTTTTAGGTAAATTAAAAACTTAATTTCGGAAGATGTCGAATTGGTATACGGACGCCACTGTGTGTTACATAATATAGTATTATGGATGATGATTTGTATAAAAGTGGTAATTTTTGTTATCGCCGCCTGCACTCGCAATTATCGTCTTTAATAAAAGTAAGCACAAGGGAGCATCTGGCGTGCTCCTAATCCTTTATTCGGGTCTATTAAAATTATTATAAAGTAAGAAGTTTATGTAACGAGTGGAGTCGATTTCATTAGTTTATTTTAATGTCGCCGCACTGTACTTAGAGGCGGTAATAAATTCCTTGATACAATTAAGATAACAATGTTTGAAGCTTTGTGCTGGTTCTTATAATTAACATCAGCTCTTTACGACTTGCTGGTATATCATCGTCCCCACAATTTGATTTTTAAAACCCAAACATCTGGATTTCTGCCACACATTAAAAACTTAAGCGGATTGTTGAATTTAAGCAATAAAGACCTATGTCTGTCATAATAATATGGCATACGAATTTTGGACTAGGTAGACATAATGAATGTTTCATAATGAAAATCAAAATTAATGGAAGCTGCGGAAATTTCTAACCGTTAATACCTTCATAAAATTTGATATTATTCTGAGATCTAAAGAATAGAAAACCCTAGCGGAAAGCTCATTCTCATAAATTTCAGTCGTTTATTTGAGAGGTCCACAAAGAGTTATCTGGATAGTAGACTCACGCATAGAAGACCACCAGGAAGACCAAAGACTAATGGACAACTTTGCCCGGGACCTGGACGTGCTGGGTGTGGGAGTCAATTGTGCAGGATAGGACTACTTAGAAAAAACATTGTTCAGGACGCCAAAACTCTGCAGGAGTTGTGTGGCCATCATAAAGTAAGTTTATTTCACATAATTATTGCCAGATTTGGCTAGTCATTTTGGTTAAGGATGAGTGCAATGGAGAGTTGTTGGAAATATTACGGTAATTAAGGATTTAATTTCTTCTCAGATGAATATTTTAAGTAGGAAGAAATATAGAAAGAAAATATTAGCGCTGGATTGGAGGGGAATATGGTGACTGCAATACGAAATAAACTCACACTGAAAGAAGTTAAAAGGAGAGAATGCTCGGAACGTAAACGTGACGACTGACGAGCAAAGGCTTGACATCTTCGAACGGAAAATACTACGAAGAATCTTCGGATCAGTCAGAGATGGAGAACACTGGCGCATTCGGTATAACCGCGAACTTCATGAAATATATGATGATGTCAACGCCACAAAATTTATAAAGCTTAGCCGACTCCGCTGGCTGGGCCATGTTCAAAGATCGAGCGAACCGTCCGTCCTCAAGCAAGTTCTCTGTGGGAGACCTGCTGGAAGGAGGAGCATTGGAAGACCCAGACTGAGATGGCTGGACTGCTGGGGGTGGACCATTGGCGGAGCATGGTGGAAGACAGGGTGACATGGAGAAATCTTTTGGAGGAGGCCAAGATTCACACAGGGTTGTAGCGCCACGGATATAACTTGTTTTATTTTTATTTTTAAGACTTCCACCAGAGTTCGAGAGATTTTGATTTAAGTGAATTCTTGTCTTATCAATCACTCGAAATTTCAAGGTCATAAATCAGTCTCTCGAGAATGGATTGCCACATTAGAAGAAAGAAGAAGAAATTTTAAGGATAGTTAATCTCTATATAAAATTTCATGTCGTTCTGAATGGTATCTGATATTATTATTCAAAATGCGAGTAATTTTTCCCATTTCGGAATTAAGATACGAGTATAAAATTTCGAGAATTATTCACATTTTTATTTATCCAATCTAAATTGTAAATTCACGGTGAAATATTCAGGAGGCAAACGTCTGAAAGAATATGAAAAAATATTTTATGTCTACATTATGAAAAGTATTTTTTTGTTTGATTTCATGTGTTTTGTAAAAATAATTAATTCATACTGGGAATTGATAAGATCAAAATAAAAAAAAGAGCTTGTGTAATTTAGAGATTGAAAATCAAGATGGAATACTCGACATGAATAACAAACAGTAATAAAAATACGCACATTTTCATGGGAATATAATTAAAATTCTAATGAAAAATGTTTTGACCAAGAAAGGTTAAAAAGTAGTTAAAATCAAATAATGTAAATGGTTCAGTTCATGGGTAACACGGTATTTTTGTTGAAACAAGCCAATCCGATCCAAACTCCATTTACGCCCCACATCCCTATGTTTATATATAGGAAGGCAACAATAGCTCTCCATTGCGCTCGATCAAGTTGTAATACTAACACCACGTTAAATATTTTTCATACATAATATGATAAAACCACTGCTACTACGGTAATTTTCTTTCATCTTTATTCGCTATATTATTCGTCTGTAAGTTGATAATAATAATTAATACCAATATAATTAATAATAACTGTCACGGGAAATATTATATCGATGAGATATGTGATACTTGATCAGAGGTTCCTACATACAACTGTTGCTGCGAAAAGACATGTCAAGTTGTCCGCAGTCTCAATGTGGTCCGTAAAATCGCACACTTTCAGGGACGATTAAACCGAATTTGACCAATCAAAATAAATAGTTGTTGACTCTTTCCTATGCCTTTTGTCCAACAGGTTTTGCATTTAAATATTGTAATAATTGAATAGTATTGAATCAAAAACCTCGTAGAACATTTAAAACATTAGCCTCGTCGCCAGTTTTAAGAAATAAATCACTTTTTGATTTTTAAAATTTATAATTTGATTACTTTCCTGGGGAGACGTCGAATTCTTTGAAAAATATATTATCCTTTTCTTACAAGAAGATTTTCACCAATATTACATTATGATATTTATTTTAAACAGTATTTGATAACCATGCATTGCCATGTTTAATTTAAAATAAAATTGAAACATCACATTTAAATTAATATTTTCATTATACTTGAATTAATTCAAAACATATTGTAATAGAAAAATGCCAATTAAAAAATATTACGTATCCTTTTATTCAGTGAAAAAAATAAAAAAATTGCAATGCTGTTTATTTATACTTGAATTTTTCTATTAACTCTTGTACTTTCTTTTATGTGAATTCATTCAGATAAATTGAAAAGGTACTGAAACTATGCAAAGATTCTGTATTGAGAAAAGCATGCTCAGTTTCACAGAATGTCATGAATAAGGATACAACATTTTTGTTTATAACCTTTTGTTACCATTTCATTAGTATGTTCAAGAATTATTTTATTATTAAATTGATTCTAAGTGATGATTTTCTTTCCTTAATTTAATGATATGTATAGTGTGAGATTACTCAAACAATAAAATGAAGTTGAAGATTCGTTTGAATGATCGTGAATTAATGTAATATTGATTTATAGCTTACATTGTAATATCAATCTACAGGACCGAACATAATGTTTTAACCACATCAGCTTTAAACAAAAATAATGACGAAAAAGTTTTCCAAATTCAATATTTTTTTGAATTAGCCGATGCTGCATACTTCCAGTTCTCACATACAAATGCCAGATGTGGACTCTCACAAAGGAAATTGTCAACAAATTGCGTGTGTTACAGAGAGAGAGAGAGAGATCCAGGGAGAAGGCCATGTTAGGAATCTCGTTCAGAGTTAGTAGGAGAAATGAGTGAATCAGAGGAGTGACAAGGGTCACAAATATTGTACCGAGAGTTTTGGACCTGAACTGGTCGTGAGCTGGGCATGTGGCAAGAATGATGGATGGCAGATGGACCAAAATAATTTTACAGTGGTGTCCATGGTGGGGAAGGAGCTGGAGCAGGCCATTGATGAGATGGAGTGACGACATCGTGGCTTGCGCTAGCTTCGGCTGGATGAGGAGAGCACAAACGAGTGAGAGATGGCGACAATTGGGGGAGGTCTATGTTAAAAAATGGACGCTAGAAGGCTAAAGAAGAATCAGATGCTATGATGGATCTCATTTACTAAACATTTACTATGAAGATTGTATCATTATAAAATCATTTTAATTTGTTATAGTTTATATCTTACATTACTATAATTAAACTGCAAGGATCAGTGATGATTAAAATCGAACGTAGAGTCTGTGATTGTTTTGCTATGGGATAATCATTATGAACGGTCACTGTATTCGATTCATTCTAATGTATATTTTAACATTCTATAAAGCTCACACAACTGCCGCATTCCCCAGGAAGCTTTCCCTATGTCTTCTGATCCCGGCCAGATTCAAAATCTTTCCTCCTTATGACAGCAAAGTGCGTCATTTGATAAGTGTTTGTCTTTTTACATCCTCGCTCCAGGGTGCCAGTCATTGAATAACCCATGTTGAAATCCGCGGATGTTACGTTTGATGTTAAGTATAGCTGAAACAAAAAAAAGGAAAACAAATGAATAGTAAATAATACATTTTGTAAATGGAATATTCAAAAATAAAATGTACCTACTTAAGATCATATATTTTTTTAAAGTTCTTTAGATATCAACGATTGTGTTTGAACGATTGGGTTGCGAATACCACGTGTGTTTTTTGTACCTACTTGTGGACATAGAACACTTCTTTTGTGTCACCGCTTAGGGGAAAACGGAGGCAATTAGGGCCATCCATCGCACTGATTATTGCGCGGTTTCAATAGCCTTCTTTCTAAGTCACATTTTCCGACAGTCATATAGTATGATTTTAATATGATAAAACATATTAAAATTTGCTGATTATACAACATATTTGGATATCCTGCCAAGTTCAAAATAAAGTTTGATGGGGAGATCTAGAAGACGTTTATGTAGAGATCACGTAGAGAGAGCAGATCCTGAAAGGATCATAATTGGTATAGAGTCAGCTCTATACCAGCGGGCAGACCGCCTAATAGGTGAAAGGATAGCTAGATATTGCAACCCAGGAACAGGAAGATCCGAGAAAAGATAGAAGACTTTTAATAGAGGGAGAGTTAGTAGTCTAGAACCTTTCCGAGGGGGAATGAGGGTATTAAATGTTGCTAAAACATATCTTGTTACATTTATGAGAAACTGAATCAAACGCTTTGTTAATTCAGTCAACTCTAACGCCGATTTTGAATGAACCACTTATTTTTATTAAAAAAAAATTGTACAAATGCCATCTTTTGAAAATTTCATGCGACATTTTCGCATATTAAAACAGGTTGTCAGTTTTTTACATCAGATCTTCAGAATGTTAACAGCAGTTGAAGGGCTATAATATATAGCGCATGGAAAATGTGATAAATCTATTGTGCGTTTTGCCCTATTTATTATTATTATTTCACCCTCGGACTATAAAACAAAGGGGTAGATAATAACGTAGCTGTGTACGTATAATGTGAGATGATAAACGTATAATCGTAAAATATAAGGCTACATCCAGAAGAGAGGGAGGTGGTCTATGTCGCTCTCACAAAGATGGGGGAAGTACCTACGCACTATCGCATCTTTATACAATTGGGTGCACAATAAAATAAATATAAACATTTTCATAATAACGACGAATTTATCAAATATTGCAGTGATAACACATTATATGACTTTATTATTTTTTATAATATAATATTATTATATTTATATTGTTAGTTATTTTTCCTAAGATATAATATTTTTGATCAAAGTTAACTTGATTGATTTTACTTTGTGAAGGTATATGTATACCTACATTTTCTTTTGTCATATTCTATTTTCAATTTCTTTTTTATTTGTCGACCTCCGTAGCCTAGTGGCATACCTACGCATCGACTTCTGATTAAGAAGTGCCGGCATCGATACCCGGTTGGGTCAAAAAATTTCTGTGATTTCACTGAAATTTCTTCTAGTCGGGGCTGGAATCCTGTCTCCGAATCGACTGGACCTCTTGATCGAAAAGCTTTTGACAATAAAAATACTAAGTGCAATAACAGTGTTTTATTTAAAAATTTCGACGACTTATATTGCTTTATTCTATCTTTCAATCAATAAGATCATATTTTTGGAAAAGTTTATTGACGACGCGAGTGGATGAAGGCGTTAAGTCGCAAAATATCACATTTCTATATTTTTACGGAAACTAAGGTTTTAAATGCCGCTCTTTCGCATGAACCTAACGACAATGTTCACTCGCGAGAAATCATAAACAAAAATATAGGTTAGTGATGAACGCATTATGCGACGGACATAACACATACCTTTATATCCATGACAACTTGGTATATTTCCGTACGTTGATAGTGTGCCCGGTACCTATATTGCCGGTATTATTCTCACTGTTTAAAACAAATCTTTTCGAAAATAAACATTAACTTATTAAACGCTGTACAAGGTCAGAAATAAGTCGCCATTTACACATTTTATTTTTAGAAAAAAAAAGTAACATTGCTTCGCAATTTTCAAGAAATACATTTTAAAGGTATATATCTTGTTATTTGCAATGACCACAAAATAAAATCCTTACACACGAGAGCTCTGTAGATATTGCACAGGTATTTGAACAAACCGTCTGATAGCCATAGGTTTTGTTTGTGTGTTAAAGAAAAATAAATATTGTCTCTAGCTGTAGTCAATAAAAAAAGACAGGAAAATTAAATCCATATTACGTTGTGTAAATTGGAGATCTTTTCGTTTTGTCTTGACCATAGTTAAGCACAGTCAATCCCTCTAAGAATGAACTTTCTGTTAATAAAAGACAATATCTACAGAGAATTGCTTATGTATATAATTTTAATATTTACCATTTCGAGGATTCAACAGGAATTTTTTTGGAATATGAAACCATGCTGTGATCTCACAACAATGAAAATAAACAAAAATATGAAAGTCTAAATTAGTACATATTTTTATGAGGATAAAAGAAGAAGACAAGAAAATTGTTCGAGGATTTTCCCGGACATCTGCTTAAATTAATATTTTTATGGTTGAGTCTAAAGGAATGGTTTGGGTATTTGGAAAGAATGGATGCAAACAGTTTGACAAAGAGATTTTAAAAGGCTGAAAGGACAGGTGTAAGAAAGCGTGGCCGACCGAGAATGACGTTGATCGAACACATCGATTCCGTCCTCAAGGAAAGCCAGGTTAGAAGTAAGAGAAACAAAATATGAGAAATGGTATGTCGATGGAAGAAGCGAAAGAAGTGTGCTTGGATAGAAAGAAGTGGAGATCCGTTGTCTCTGCCTACCCCTTACGGCGCACGGCGTGATAGATCATAGATTTTTTCTTTATCTCTGAGGTTCTTTCTCGTCTATTTCCGTATGCTGCTTTATTGCTCCCCTGATCCAAGGTGTAGAAGTTTTACTCCCGAAGTTACTTGGATTCCGTTCAGCATTACTTGGGGTTCTTTTCAATTCAACGCAATAATTTCTGTCGCCGCGAATTGAGTTTAACTATCAAAGATGGCATATTCCTCAATGCGATTGTACTTACTGAATTAGAAACCATAATAACATGTTGTAATAGAGCCGTTGGCTGGGCTATTCATCCATAAAACAAATAAACGAAAAAGAAACCAATAAAACGGGTTGGACTTTTCCACCATGTAAAAAGTTACAATCAATTATCTGTATGGAGTTTAGAAAGTTTCCCAATAAGAGAAAGATTCAATCAGGCGTACGCCCGCGCTGCGGAGCGGGAAGTACCTACTGCTTGAAAAAATAACCTCACTGGATACCTCCGGCCCCTTTTGATTCTCGCAGAACCACTGTTTCTTATTGAGAGATCCGATAAGCTTACAAAATATTTTGAAGAGATCCACTTTACATTCATGACTAGTCAACTTGATTGTTCGTCCTGAAATTGGCCACTTTTAATAAAGGTAAGATGGACACTGACACTGACAGTGTTATTTTAAAACTTAATTTGTCAACAGAGAACAAAGGTCTAATCTTAGGTTGCTTGAATTCATCCATTGTAATTGTTAATATACTGCCTAAATTTTTGTTAATGTATATGTTGACATAGGTATATTAAAAAAAGGGAACATGCCAGCAATAGGTACATTGTTATTCAGATATGTGCTGTTCTTCATATGAGGAACTGAAAAGAGCTGCAAACCAATCGTAAGATTGTGACCGGAGAAAAAGATGTTGAAATATCTACAATCAAAATTTATTTCTATTGTCTTTCTATCAAATTTTCATCGGTCTTCTGCAGTCAGACTCACTTTTAATAAGCGATACAATATTTTGTCTCCTATTCTATAAGGAGGATGCGGGGTCATAAACATTGATTAAGATCGAACGTAATGCAGAGCTCTTGTTTCCTAAGTAGTGATAAAAAGGATGATGAATTAATCAAACCTATTTTGTGTCTATTCCTTCCAACCTACATAATATTAAAAAAAGCTGCTAACCTAGGGTAGCTCAGAACTCATAGTATATTATAACAGCCTTTTCGTGTAAAACATATCTTTGCATAAAAATTCATAATTTTTCGATTAAAATGAATTTATCCTTGGAATTATTATAGAAACTTTAAAATGATATCGACTATTGGAGCTTTTTATTATCTGCTTTAGAACTACATAATATTCAATATTAATCGGTACTTTAAGGGGGATCCACTGAAGTTACGGACCTCAAATTTTACGTGCTTGTGAAGGAGCATAAGACCAACCCGTATACAAAATTTTATGAAAATCGAAGAAATTTTTTTTTTTTTTTAGCCCTTTTTCTAGAACAAGTGAAATTTTCTTTGGATACTTTAAGAGGGTTCCCCTGAAGGCACAGATCTCAACATTTTACTGACTCATCTAACCGTTCTACCAAATTTCAATCAAATCGGATAAGAATTACTATGAGTTATGGGTGCGCACACATTTTTGACGTACGCGTACGCGGAATATAAAAAATAATAATTTTTTTTGCTTTTTTTGGAATCTACACCCTCGAAAACGTCGAGAAAATTAATTTCAGCGAAATCTATTTTTTTTTGAAACCCGATCACAAGACTCATGTATATTCCATATACTATGAGTAATATACTATGAGTAATAAACCTTCTTATTTATTTTCAAAATGAAATCTTTCTCTGAGGTAACGTTTTTGAGTAAAAGTTCAATTCGTACAGTTTAGAATCACTGCACCCGTCATTTTTCAAGTTGCTTAGCTCCGGCTGCGGTAAATGAAGCATCGCTGAAGGGAAGTTGGCACATAATGAGGTTATATTGGCTTTATGTACTTTTTCAAAATGTTTTACTTATTTTGCGCCGGTACTTTTTAAGTACCTAGTATGAAACAAATACATGCAAAAGTTAAATTCTATAAGAATGTTGCGGCCGACTTTAACAATCATCACCCGTTTAAGGTAGAAATTTAAGTGATGAAAAAAAAAATTATTTACTAGAAATATAAACGAAAAGTATGCAAAGATATTAAAATTAAAGTTTTTTTTAAGTAAATGAATTTTCATTCGAATTGAACACAAATAGGTACACTTTCGACGTCTTTCACATAAAGCAAAGCTTGTGTTGTGAAAGTGGAATTGATCGGCATCAGGGAATCGAACCCACGGCCTTTAAAACGCTGTATTATTTTCATTATGAGAATTATAATAAGTGAGTCCTTGCACAATTGTACATGTCCAAAGCCCAGGCATAAAAAATAAGTATCCGTTATCGAAACAAAATGCCCCAGACAACGACGCTATTTGCCGGCGCACCCATCCACCCACTTCTACAATTTTGGAGAGGAGATTGACTTGGCTGAGACATGTGTTAAGGATGTCGAATGACAGTTGGACCAGAAGAGTGCTATTCTTCCATCAAGGTCTCGAAGAAGAAAGATAAAGGTCCTCTTAGCCTGTGTTTCGCTCCTTAAAAGCAAAGTTGAGGGATTTGGACTCAACTGCACAATATCTAACGCCGTGAAAAGCCCTTGTTGCCTCCCTATGCTCTCAAGCGGGGTCTTAAAGGGATTATTGAATTGTAAGGTGCTGTATAGTGTACTGGGACCCTCGACAATTTGAATTTTGCGAACGAATTTTTCGACAAAGGAAGACAATTATTATTAACTTTCCACTTTTTATATTTTTATACAATGACATATGAGTCTTTGTTTGGTTTAAATAATCGCATATATGTTCCAGTGGACCAGTTCACTTTTTTCGCACTCTATCATTGACGAAAAATTCGTTCGCGAAATTCAAATTGTCTACGGGAGCAGATTTCAAATATGAACTATAATATATTTTTTGTAAAAGCGTCTACAAAAAAAATATACACTTTTCATTATATTTCGGAAAACTTTACAAAAAACGAGTACTTACATATCTTTAATGAAAAGACTTTGGACTCACCTTAAAATCTGAATCCGTCTGCATTCTTTTGAAAGAACCGATTATGTAAATTGCTCCAGTTCCGTTGTCGACCATTTTAGCTCTCGTACTTTGCCTGTAACAATGTAAAGCGAGTGAAATTGCATGAGTTGAAAAGTTTGATTGAGCACTAGCTATATAGGTACTATACATATAATAGGGAAGACTTGAGAGTCCGTGTTGTTGGAAAGTTTGTGGAACTTCCTGTCTATGCCTTGTTCCATTTCAGTGTAATCACTCTTATCAGCAACTCGTAATGGATGCACGATTAAGACTTTAATTTCTTTCAACTTCAGCCAACTACAAGAATAATAGTAATTAATAAAAAGTACATAACTGGGAATCCCTCGCAACTTTTTAAATAAATTTTATTCACACGAAGTGTAACTACCTACTACTTGTTCCATTTGTTCCAGGTTAAGAAAAAAGTGTACAAAAAAAACTCGAGTAATTAAAAAAGTCATTGGCAAAAAGTAAGACTGCTTTTTTGTTTGCGAAGAGAATGATATTTTTTTTACATTTCATAAAAAATTACACGATAAACGTTGGTTCATCTACTTTGATAGCTATTCAAGTTTTTGAATGTTTTTTTTTTTTGGATTACCTGGGTCGTAAAGCAGGGCCATATCAGGTGAGTAAAAGGAAGAGGAGACAATGTATGCGAAACCTTATGTCCTTGAATGAATGGATAGAGGTTAAACTGAGTAAACATTATTTTTATTGTAATGTTGTAAAAGTGTTAACAATTGAGTGTAAAATAAAGCACGACCGGTTTTGGGAGGATACCTCTCATAATCAGGTGCAAACTTAATACTATTAAGTATTGTTATTAAGTTTGTACCTGATGATGAAAGGTCTGATACTCCCGAAACCGTTCGTGCTTTATTTTATACTCTATTGTTACAATAAAAAACAAAGTTACAATAAAAATAATTTTTACTCAGTTAAAATGAAGTATTACAGTATGAGTTACTGCAAAAACCCTTAGTGATATACGATAGAGGTTTGTCTGGATAGGAATGAATTGAAAATCGTACTCTCTGCCTAGCCCATCGCATTAGCCTTTTCCCCATGACGGCCTATCCCGGAGGGAAAAGGTAAAAAAATGTTGCCCATTCTTCCAAATGGGTGAGTCCTGGAACCTGACCAAATCTCAGGAATAAATAGTATCCGACTTCGAAACAAAATGCTTCAAAAGAATTGTGTAACCGGATGGTGCTACTACCATTTCACGAAAGACGTTATCCGACTACATCAAAGCCACCGAGTGACGGTTAGGGCGGGTTTTTCGACGCCGCGAGTAATAGTAAAGTATTAGCACTACAATACTTTACTATCAGCTGTTACTCGATCGTAAGGAATATCAAGGTAATTGATAATCGATTAGTAATATGCATACTAACATCACAATGCGTTAAAACATTTTTTCATTTTTTCAAACACAAGCAAAATTATGATAAAATGAAATTTTTTAATGCCTAAATAATTCCTTAAACTTTGCTATCGCTAACGCTTTGCTATTTTCACTTCGAGTGAGCACAAAAACATTAGAGGAAGTTGTTGTAGCCACGCAAGATCGAGCGCGTTGGAGGACCTCCGTTGCTTCCCCAAAGTCCCTATGCCTATATATAAATGTGATTGCAAAGTGACTATGGTTTGTTACGTTATGTATATTATTGATTTGAATTGATAGATGATTAAAATTTATTGAATTCATGCCATTTATCTAGGGAGATTCAAATAAATGCGTCACAATAAGATGTTTTATCAATTGTTTTTATGGCCAATAAACTTTTTACAAATAAGCTCTTAACGATAATATCCAAGCCACTTAAGCCACAAACATTAATAGTAAGTAAAGCAAGAATGAATCCAGCTTCTCGTACAACAAAGAACATAAAAGTTAGCCGCAGATCGTAGGTAAATTGATTGGTAATGTTTTGTAATAAAATAGCTTGGCTTAACTAAACAAGCTAGGACGGCACCACCTGCTGTGTTTCGAGGTTCTAATTAAAATCAAACCTGACCCATAAAATTGCTTCTGAAAGTTTCCACCGTAGATCGTAAATCAAGCATATTATTATACTAACTTGTGCTCACTTCGCGGCAACTGTACAAGCCGATTAAGTTCTCTTGCTCCCAGTCTACACGTAGAAATACTTATAACAGCAACAACAAATTCTACGCAAATTACCAAAGGAGGAATGCTACAATAAATCACATTTTATTTAAATACAAAATACGTGAAAGTGTAATTTAATTATCGGTTAGACTTTGGTCTGTATTTCATATCCGTTATAAGGAAAATAATATCCGTTATTTGGGTGAAATATTCGTTGTTTTGATCTTTTGTTCGTGTTCCTGTTTATTGAATTCAGTTCAAAAACCGCCTTAAAGAGGTTTTTGAATCTTTGTAACGTAACTTGGTAAAACGTCAAATTATTGATTGGTATAGAAACAAAAGCATACATCAATTTATTGAATTGAAAGTGCATCTGTGGTGGAATATATATGTATTCTTCTTCTTCTGAATTTGTTAACTGCGTTATTATTTAGGAAAGGCTCATGCGGGTGAGATTTATCAACTACTCTACTGTGCATTTGATCAAATATTTTTCATTCCTATAAAGTAAAGTTATTTTTAACTTTAATAAAATCTGTCCAAATTCTAACTTCATTAAAAGTTTGAACATTTACATCAAAAACATTTTATTGAAGTAAAGGAAATCTTTTGTCGAAGTCATAGCTCATTCAATTCCTAAGAGTTCAGATGATGAAACTGAAACAATCTTAATAGCGATTAAGTCGAAGATAAGAATTTATAAGCTCAAAGACGGTGGTACTTCATAATCTGCAATATGTTATAATTAAAAAAAAAATGAATCATGCAAAATATATCTTTTGAAATTTTCTTTTGAATTAAGGATGGGTATAATCGCATCATAAGATTGTACATCGTATATAGCTTGATGGGAGGATTTCGTCTTGTTTCACAAATGTACACCATCCATCAAACACACAGCTCAAGACTGAACAATCGATCATATTGTAAGTACTATCATTATTTCTGTTATGACTCCAGGCACATCTGAACATTATATTATCATCAACACTGCTCTTTTGTTTCATTCTAGAACATTTTGTGAGCAGCACAACATGCTGAAATCAATACTCATCACATTTCAAGGCTTTTGGTAGCGTTTTATGTTCTTAATCATAATATAAGAGTAGAATATCTGCAATGAACACAAAGAATAAAATTTATACATACAGAATCATATGAGTATTTTAAAATACGTGTGATAAAATCGCATTGCAGAATACTCTTAGATCCAAATCTACCCCGTTATAATAATAAAGATACCTTTCTGTTAGTTAGAACGCCTAATACAAAACATACGTTACACTCCTTTAAATAAGGATATTCATAATTACAATACACGACAAGGCAACAAAATCAGGCCAGTGGAACATAGACTTGCCGAATTTGATAAAAATTTCCTATGCCTTAGCGTACGCTTATGTATCTTTAATAAGCTACCTGATCACCTAAAGAGCTTAAATAAAATGCATATACGGAGAGAGGTGAAATCGTATTTGGTTGATAAAGCATTTTATTCTCTTGAGGAAATGATAAATGATAAAGATAAAATATGTAAATGTACTTTTACAATACTAAGATTTTTTTTTACTATATGTTGACATATTATAATAATATTATTATCGTGAATCTTGACGACACGCTGGATTGGACCCTTTACACCCAGCCAGCGTTGATCTATAAATTCTAATTTTTAATGATTGCAATCATCTGTGAATGTTGCTTCATTTGTTTCTTTTGGTTTTTATTTATTTTTGCTTTTATGAGCTTGAAACTTGTATTTTTTTTATTTTGATGTGTGCCTGTTTCGGGTCAATGGACGAAAGGAGAAAATAAAAAATAAATAATGAATATTTTATGTAGAATTAATTAAAACAATTCTTTTTCTATTTATAATAAAACCACGAAGCTGAAAATAAGCAAAATTTGCTAGAAAATTGACTATGTTCACAGATCTGGACATAAGTGAATATCCAAGACTAAATTCAGAGGAGATGAATAATATGCAAGATCAAAAATGCTCAATTATTTTCTAAATGCAGGCAGAACAATTAACTTAACCAAATTTTAAGTTGTTGGTAGTCTAGTAGCCTTTATTAAGTCGTCTAACATTTTGTCAAAAAAATAAATTGTTTCGCCTAAACATCTTTTGGGTTCATATTATTGATAAATTAAGTAGCGCTTAGGTTACAAACCTAATACTGAAAGTCTCTCTACGGAAAAAAGGTTGTAAAATAAATTACAATACTTTCAATATTGAGGAAAAAGTGTAACCTATATTAATGAGATTAGTGTGAGTAAATAAAAGGGTGGTGGAAATACGCGAAGAGTGGCTGAAAAACGTCTTACGAGGGAGGATATTATTAAAACAATAAATTTTTATTCTCTTCGAATAGACAATTTATCCAAACAAAGGCTTCGTAGGTCGTTAAATTGTTCCCACACGCAATACAAAAGGATATCGTGCCGTAGGAAATTAAGAAAATTCTCAACTTTGTGAGTGTGTCGGACCGAAGGAATTATTAATCCCGAGGGACTTCTTAAGGAACAGTGTCGTATTACGAGGCTTAGGGATGTTCTGTGTACTAAAATTTATTCCTTTATGATAATATAATATTCCGTATTAAAATAATGGTAAAATGACAATACCAGCACGAAACTGGTATATTTACATGTGCATTGTTCACCGCAAAGGATTACTCTGTAATGGTGAACAATGCTTAATTTTTGACAGAAAATAAATAAATAAATAAATAAGAACAAAATGCTGAAAATATTGAATTATTCCCACATCAATAATAATCAAAATAATATGTACATTAGTAGTTACAAACACATCGGTTCGGTCCTCGAGCAAAGCAAGGCCAGTGGGGCTAATACGAGTTTTATCGAAAGCTATGTGTGCAATAGTACAACTGCACAACTATTCGATCATTTTGTATGGAGTTTTCATCGTTTGATCCAAAATGTTGTCGAAAGGCGTTCATATACTACGGCTACAGGACAGAAAAGTAAAATAAATAGGAGAAATGTATTGTCAGTTGAAAAAATGAAAGAAGTGTGTTTGGGTAGAAAATAATGAAGGTCCGTTCTCTCTGCCTGCTCCTCAAAGGACACAGCGTAACGGGCAAAAAATTACCGCACGTTTAACATTAGTAAACACACATTACAAATGCAAAGAAGAAAGATATTTATTTGTATCAATTTGTATCAACGTGGGATTCGACTTTTTGAGGTGATGAATAATGATTCTTCTTGGCGCGCATAACTACGTCACTTTTTTCAAGCGGGTTTTCAAGAGCTTTGTTCAAAGTTTGTCTCCAAGATTGGATACTATAAGGTCAATATAAAACATATATTCCAGAAAACTACAAATATCTTTAAAATTCCGAAGTATAAGAATAGCACGGATATCACACAAGTTTGTTCAACACCATTTACAGAGAGTCACTTTGTATATTAAACCCCTTGCCTTTTAATCTTGCACAAATCTTATACAGACCATAATTTGACATTCAATTGTTTGGGGCGAAGATAGATATTAGTATTCAAAACTCACTTTTGATTTTGACCCATATCTTCAAAGAGATGAACCAAAATATTCATCCACAGTTCGGGGGCTAATATTTTTATAGATAGGTAATACAAAAACAATTAAATATCTACACAATGACTCGACTAAAATACGGGTGCAAATAATTTCGTGGAATTACAAAAGTTTCTGACGACAGTCATTAATTGACTCATTCGAAATTTCCCAAATGCAATAATGAATTCAAAACTAGGCCACGGAAACAAATAAACTTGGGGAAATATAATTTCCTGACTGGGGCTCTTTCAAGGTAAGCTCATTCATTTTGTTCAACATCAATTAAATGTATAATGCGTTTCCATCAATGCGGTAGCAAGCTAAAATTATATTCATATGTTTAAACTGTTTGATGATTTTTTTCTTTTTGAAAACGACCGGATATCGCTTAACCGGAAGAGTGATTTTAGTTTTCTGAACAATAATTCACTGGTTGACTAACGGCGCCTAATCGAATGAAGCGATACCTGTGGACCACACACATACAAGAACTTTATCTACAGCCGTTAGTGGCTGGAAACCACCCTGACATCGAGAGAACTTTATAACAAAGCATGCTATAAAAACCCCGATGGTAGAAAAGTGAGCTAATATAAATGTTGGACATTTGCATCCTCCGCCTCTTTCATCATAGTTTTCTTATTTCCAGTGAGAACCAAATTCTACTCTTCCGCCGTCCACACCGGCCGATGCAAAATCTCATTCATTTACATTTTAAATCTCGTCACACTAACTCGCTGCTTTGTAAAAATGATATTTCGTACATTTATTTTGCTTTTTTTTTTAATAATATGTCCACAAAGTTGTAATCATTCAAGTATTATTTGCGTGAGTGGTGGAAAATATTCCAAATGAAAATCAAAAACGAAATTTTAATGTACCTACCTAACCGCAATGGGGAAGACCTTGTTGTGGACTATCTTAAAAATCCATTTTACAAAACACGTATACCTATCTGGGTTATTAGAGCGGTTACTAAATAATAATATAGCCTCTAATATTTTCATAACGAACCAGGGCCGGCTTCTGATTCACGCGATACAAGGCAGCGAGAGGCAGAGGGGCGCTAAATAAAGATACAGCCCTATGGGGGAGGATATAAAGGAGATCTGTAGCTTAATTAACCAGCCTAATCGGTCCGGAGAGGAAATTAGTCTACTCTATATTGGGCGCTACAGTGTACTCATTCTTAGAGAAACAACTTGCATAAATTTAGACGACGTCATCAATGTGAATTTCAATTAAATAAATAAAGTTGAAATCCCGTTGTTTTTGTATCAGTTGAATTAGTAAATTACTTTCCTTAGTGGGAAATTTTAGTTTGCTTTAACAACATTCTGTACAAGCGAAAGATTTGATTATATTAGAATAATATTATTATTTGATGAAGTAAAGGAATACCTAAGTTGAATAACTATTTCTGTAGATTAAGAAATTTAGTAAATAAGCGTAACATTGCCTTAATATTTAGTTTACCTATCTATCTAGATATACCTTTCATACGGTTTTTTGGATGATTAACTCAGATAATTGTTGAAATAAGGATATATAATTTGTTCTTGCAGTCGAATTAGACCAATTCCTGAGGGTGCGTTTTCACCAAACGAATATAGATCGAGAGCTAAAAGTAGAGTATACTTTATTTATCGTAGGTTTTGACACCAAGGAAACATGGAGTTACACCAAAAAGTCAATATCAATGATAAAAAAGTATGTCATTGTTCTGTTTCTAGTCCTGGATCTATGTTCGTTTGGTCTAAATGTACACTAAGAAAGCATATGTAGAAAGCATTGTTTGTTTATCTCTGTTATTAATGAATCTGGGATCACTCAAAGGGAACACCAATAAACTTACACATCTCTCAAAGAAAGTAAATCTTGTGTTGTGGAAGAAGAAAATTGTTGGAACCGGGGATTGAATACAGTATAAAATATCACTAACTTTAATATTTTTTTTTATTTATTAGGCATTATACCCTCAAAGAGAGATTTCTGTCATCTAAATTTAGTATTATTTTGTATATTTTCTTATGAATTTTTTCAACTTTTTTATACTTATTATGTTATCCGGAGCGGAGAAAAATCTAATAAATCAAACCTCGAGAGAATCTGTTCAGCAAATCTAGAGTTATAAGTGTTCGCACTAATCCGACTTTCTTTTATATTATCTAAGATGTCAGTCTTTTCTCTTTAAATATTTCTAAGCTCTAATGTTTTTTTTAATTAAGCAGGTATTAAGATAAAAGTTTACACAACGCTTATAATTGACTTGTGATAATTCTGGGCAACATTATTTTCAAAACCATAGTTCCTAATTTTTAAAATTTAATAAAAAAGATATGGCTAAGACTCATATCTTGTCATATTCAAAAACTGCCTTTCCAGTGCACACTGAGCTATAAATATAAGAAAGTTTGTTCCTTAAACTGAAGGCAAGACAGAAAATGTTAGTGACGCTAATTTTCTCCTTTCCCGCGTAAGTAGATTAGCCTCATGCATAATCCGTATCACCGAGAAGTCTTTTATCTATTCTAAGAAGCTACCGTTTTCACGAAACGTTTGCATAAGAGATAATTGTAGATATTATATAGGGCCTTTAATTCACCTATATTGGTATAGAGACTAGGGAGGTAACTTTCGATTCGGATATTAGTATCAAACCTGATCCCTTAAGTGATAAAATTCAGATAAAAATTGAATTCACAATTTTCCGAAATTTGCCTAAATTCCAACACTTTCCTAATATTTAACTGTATATTCCCGAAAATATTGTAAGAGTTTATCATTTAAAAAATTGTAAAAAAATATACTCAATATAAACAAAGAGGTACTTAATGAAAATAAATAAAATATAATATTAAAGTTAGTATGCAACAGACAACGTAACAACAATGCCATCGATGAAAAATTCCATAACAACAAAATTATTTAAGAGTATAAAATGTCTCCGCCTTTAAGGGAACTTGCTTACAAAGTTATGATTTCTAAAGAATAAGCACTTTTTTTAAGCGGAAACTACTTCTCTTTCTCCTCAACGCCTTTTCATCCGCGAACCTCGTTAAAAAATAGTGGCATATAATCGTGAAAATTTTTCATTGAATTCCGCATCTAGTAGGTACATACAAATTAATATCAAAAAGACAAAAAAAAATAATGCCTACCTTTTGAAAACCCAATGCATAGTACACAGAAAATTTATTGACAATGAACAATAAATTGGGTTTTCTAATCATAGAACTCAGCGCCCAACTTTTCCTTTAGCTTGTAATAAATCGGAAGTAAGCAAGCGTGACTCTTTCATTAAATTTGTATTAAAAGATCGAGGGTCAACAAAGGGAAAAGGAAAGGTTATATTTTATGAACGAATGAAAGAGAGATTAATTTATTGCCTGCGGATAATGAATCTTCTCTCTTTGTGATGCATGTAGAGCAAATTATTGAAGCCGTGTTGAGTTGCATACTGAGCTCGGAATGTTATTGTCAAAGACAATTATTATTATTTTGTGAATTGAGATTTGATTTGAAGAAGGATTAAACATCTAGATTTTCTTCTTTTTCTTAATAAAGGACTGTGTCCTGTTAAATCTCTGATTTTTCAGAGGCTGCTGGTTGATGGTATTTCGTTTGCAGATATTTTTACCACCCTTACTGGATGTTGTTGACGTTGCCTCTTCATTTCTACCTATATCGAACGACATCCTCGACATCATTAACTCTCCGAATTTTGATGCTTCTTTCCATGTTTTAAATTTTCACACTCACGATCGATTCATCGAGATTCCATTTATTCCACATTAAGTAACTGGATGTTTTAGAAGCTATTGGATATCTAGTGAGGGCCCGTCACCTCTACCACTGGGAGAGAAGATGGACTTGGCTGGGGCATGTGTTAAGGATGCCGAATGACAGTTGGCCGAGGAGAGCGCTGTTCTTCCTCCCATCAGGGCCCCGAAGACGAAGAAGACCCTCTTACACTGTGTTCCGCTACTTGGAAGCAGATCTGAGGAATTTGATCATGGTGTGGGAGGAGGTCATAAACATTGCGCAAGATCCAGCGCAATGGAGAGCTCTTGTCGCCTCCCTATGCCCCTAGGTGGGGTTTAAAGGGAGAATTGGATTGGATATCTAGCTCGAAGAACTTTGGTTATTATATAATAAGTACAGTGAAAAAACGTACGTCACTGTACATTTCGTCAAAACTGAGGTTTCACGTTATCATGTAGAAAAATTTAAGCAAAGTCATGGTGTTCACGAAGAAGAAGAGTTATGGTTTTCTCACGATAGTGCGAATAGTTTATTGAAGCTTTGATTGAATTGGATGGGTTGAATGAAATATGGAACACCTCTATGGTTGGGGGGAAGGACTGTGCAATGTGCATGCACGCCTTTGAGACGTTATCTACGTGTTTAATGTGTATACGTACATCACCTATTAGTGTTCGGTTGGTGACACAACATCCCTTAGGAGTCTACTACAAAGTGCATAAACTCAATTAATTTCCTGATGCGATTTTCAGGTCATTAAATATATCTATCCAACAATGTTTAAAGTGTGTAGGTATGTAAGTAAAGCAACAGTAAGTTTGCAGGTATGTTATTTTAAAAGTCAACAGAAATAATAATTAATAATAGGTATGTATGATTAAATAATCAAACAAATTTGAACTTTCACAAAATTTGATATTGAATCTCGAGCACTTTTGTCTAACTCACGCACAAGTCTCTTAGCAATGTCTGCGTGAGTTAGACGAAAGCGCTCATGATTCGTTATAAAATTTTGTGAAAGTGCAAATGTGTTTCAATAATGGTGAACGTTCACTATGTAAATAGACAAACCCTCCAAAAGAAAATATTTTATATTACATATTGTCAACGCGATTAAAAAAATCGCGTGAGCTTGTTTAATATTGTGGGTGAATTCACTAATAAAGTAATACTGGTCGATTGCTATCAGTCTTATGACTAAAAAATTTGCAAATACAGTATTTTGACTAAATTATTTAATTGATAAACCATAGTTATTTGTTTTACATATACGGAGAGGACTGTAGGCGTTTGAATACACAAAATACAGGTCCTTCTATAAATACTATGGCTAAAGAAACTTGAGCATAAAAAGGGAAAGATGTAATAAAAAAGCATGTAGGTATCTTGTAGTGTATCTAATATGTTTAAGCATTTTTCAGTCAATAAAAGTTTGAGAGGTACCAGTGACTCTGGGAATAAACTTAAAAATGTTAAAATTATGACATAGATAGAAAATTTTGTTTAACGAAGGTTGTTTGGAGAAAGAAAAAACATATTGCAAGAATAGAAAATGTTTTTTTCTTCATTTAAGGTGATTTGTAGATAAACCATGAATCAAATTATTAAAAAGAAAGAAACGTAAAAACCAGTCGAGATAGAAGAGTCGGAGGAATATAGATTATTTTATATATAAAAGTTTTAATTATTCTGAAGTTTTATGAATTATTTGAATCAGAGCGTGTTTAAGTAATTAAAATTAATGTTTTGTCATTTGAACCTACTGCAATACTACTAAAATATTGTGTAGATACAGTGGTTATGAAATTAATAATATATTCTTATCATCGACATTGTAGCTAAGATATTTGCACCGTATCTTGAATACGCTCTCTTCTTGTACTGTATTTAAATTCAGAACTTACACCAATTAAGTACACTGTATACAACTGATACGTACGTGACTCATGTTAAACTAGATAGTTTCGTACATCAATACAGAAACTCACGAAGCCACATGCAAACCGAACTCCGATAATTCGATGGTGAAGTTACTAAGTAATAATTTATGTTTATAGGATTACTGTAAGATAGTATTAATGACGTTATGATAACGGCAGGAATATATCGAACAACTTTCTTCACAAAGGACCCGTTCATCTTGGTTTGTACTTTGTACGTGTTTAATATTACAACGAAACAAACTAACCTTGAGGTCAATGTTGTAGTTTTGATAGTGGTAAAAATGTATGTTGTCAGTAAAATTAAACAGAATAGGTTGAATTCTCTCATCTTTATCATGACGAAGATAAGAGAAAAATTTCCGGGACCCAAGCTAAAAACAACTATTTGTAAAGAAGAGAGATCCCGAAGACGAGGCTTTCAGACAGTTTTCTGTTTTTTTTTCGAAGCCGAACTGTAAGATATGGACAAGTGTAAGATGAGGCTGTTCACCATGCGGTACGTCCCTAAGTGAAGATGGATTGATCGTTGAAATGGCACTTCTTCCTTTTGTAGCCCTATGGCAAATCAAATGTAGCCGTCACAAACATTTCATTTTAAAAGATATGTAAAAGAGATAAAATCAGTGAAGCAAAGGATTTAGTTTCCTTACTTATTAGATTTTCATACTGTTGAAACTGGACCATGTATTTTTCTTCTTAAATTTATTCTACAAATGTGTTTCTTTGACATAATATGTGGTATCAGTTTAAACAATATAATATCCATACGCAGAGATCACGTATTCCAAAAGTGTAATAGAAATAGTACCAGATAGGCAGACCACCCGAAAGACGGAGGGATAGTTAGGTATTGGGATTAAACAGAGTCTTTTCAGAAAAGTAAGATACAAATGCAGAATTTACATAACAACATATTAATTTGTCAATTATTTTCATTTTTTGTTTCGTTTGCATGCTAATTATCTTGAGACATAAAATAGCCCATAAATTCACATGAATAAAATTAATTAATATCAATACCAATCGCGAGAATCGTTAGCTACTTTGAATGCAATCCGCGGTATTACAATGTTTCTATCACGCCTCAGCGGTTATCAGGGTTTTATCTAAACGCCGTATGCGATTCAAACGATCGATGGATTGCTTCACTTTTGTTACGTGCTACGTGTTTGTTGCAATAAAGAGATATTTTCAATCAAACCAAAATCGATATGCTTCGTAGAAATATTCCTTTGAAACAAGAATAATTTATTCCTTGATTTCTAGTCTAGTACGTATATTGAAATGAATGACGGTGTTTTTGAATTTTAGCCTTAGAGAGACTTTTGAAAACTAATGAAAATTTAATTACAATTACATTCTTAATTACCTGACCAAAGCCCAGGCTAAAAAGTTTATGTGTTTGAAACGAAGCGCCTAAGATGAATTTAAAAAATTCTACAATTTTGAGGAAGATAGGTATAATATATCTACCATATTATGGTCGTGGCTGGGACATTTGTTAAGGGCGCCGAATGACAGTTGGCCGGGGAGAGAGCTGTCCTTTCTCCCATCAGGGCTCTTCTCACACAATGTTCCATTCCTGAGAACAGAGTAGTGGAATTCCGGAGTTAAGGATGCTACCACTGTGCAGGATTGACTGCAGTATCTCTATACTTTTAACTCACTTCTTTTTAACTAACTGCGCCCGTAAGTAGGACCACAAAGGGAATGAAAGAAAGATTTAACTGTTTTTAGAATATCAACAATAAACGACAAGTTTAATTTTTCTAGTGCCAAAAACTGTCTGAAATTTTTTTGACTGCCATTTTTTTGACATATTTTTTCTTTGGAAAACTTTGAGTTAGGTTAACAGTTGAAGTTTATTTGAAAGAATATGTAACAACTAATGACTCTAAAAATTCATTTATCTGAAAGAGTTTTAAACTCATACCTATTATCTCTAACAAATTGCCGATTTCTTGTTGAACAGCTCGTGAAAACCCAATTCAAAACCTAGGTATTATTAGGTTATACTAAATTTTGTACTGCTTGGTTATATTATAAGGTATATTAAAATTACCATTCTTACGAAAAACATCGTTTTTACTTCTTGGGAATGTTAATAAGAAAAATTATCATGAATTTTATAAGGTTGCCCCATAAATGAGAAAATCTCATAATCAATATGACGTTAGGATTTTTCAAAAACAGCTTTTGAAAGAATAAGGTTGAACATTTGCTTTTTACTTTAATCATATACACGGCAATAGTTAGTGAAATAACATACCTGTAATTACATTGAAGATCATTAAACACCTAAGATAGAATCTCGCAGTGGAATATTTCACGTCAGCATAGGTTCTTTATTACAGAAAGGAAACATTAAGAATTTTTATTACACTCAACCCTTCGTTCTCCCTCCCTAAAATTATTAATAAAAATACAAGAAGAATCTGATAAGCTATGTCTGAATTTGCTGCGGAAGTATTCGGTTAAAACGATTTTCCTACGAACTTTAATAACATTTAGTAATGTTCTTCACGCACGAAAATTATAATGACAATTCGTTTGGGTTTTGTGCAGGGAAAAAGGTAACTTGAATTTCTATTTATTATTCTACCATTAGCGGTCACCTGTTAAATTTTGTATACTTCACCCATTTTGACGGTTATACAATAAAAGTATGCAGTATGTTAATTTGGATTAATCGATGTCGGGTATATTTTGATTTACATTCAATTCGAAATTCAACGAAGACAGGAAGTGGACAGGAAAAAATGTCCTGGCTGCAAAATATCCGGAAGTGGACTGGAATGGAAAGGGTCGACAGTATCTTTAGAGCACCGTAGGATCGACTGGCTTTCGCACTGATGCCTGCAACGTGAGGGGACCGAAAACGAAAAAAAAAACACAACAAAATTTATAGGGCAGCCATTCACAAGCCAGGTGGAGATTTTCCTTTGCCTTTAAAAATGCCTTTACCCCATTTCTAATGTATTCGCTATACATCTTCCACCCGGATGTCCTTAAAGCAACGTTTTAGGAACTCGTTAGAAAGGATTAACTACACATGTATACAGTAAATCCCATATTAGTTTTTTAGTCTTACAAACTCAGAGAACCTTTAAGATATTGAAAATATGATTCAAATAGAAATGGAAAACACATGACCTTCATACAAAAAAACAAACAAATGTATCTGCATCAAAAATGTGGTATCTTTTTGTGAGGAAAAAACACAACCTTAAAAGTCTGTTATCCTTTTGGTAAGAATTAAAACAGAACCTGAAAAATAGAAAATGAAAAATATTAATGAATGTGCAGTCGTTTCATAAAGATTTATTTCAAAAACTGTCCTCGCTTTTTAAATAAATGTCTCCCTTTGAGATAGGCTCATGTCTGTGTTAATTAAAGTGTATTACTTTTGCCCGGATTCCCACAATCATAATGAATGTATCTCATTGTTGCCTAAATAATTAAGTTAACTGAATAAAAAAAAAAATCTTAAGAGAAACCGACTTATTATGGTGTTACTTTTTCTTCTATCGTCTTTATAATCAGAATAAATGGTAGGTAAATATCTTTTTTTTCAATTAGTTTTAATTTAGGAATAACCATAATTGAAGGGGGATAGAAACTCGGGATTGATCAAAATTATCATACCGACTCCCAACTATGTTTACTCAAATATTTGAGATCTCGAGAATCAATATCATTCTGAATTAAAAAATCAATATAAATTTTTCAAATCTGCTGAATATAATAGTAAAGTTTAAGCTAACCCAAGTCCTCCAACGCTTCTCAAGAGTAAAATTATTTATATTCAGTTTTTTGTTAATAATCATATTAGGACAACATTTAAAAAATGTGATTCAGTTAATTACAGAACGTGATATTCATAAAAAAGGTACCTACTCTGTCGTAAGATGTCTGGTACCTCTATGTCGTATAATAGTCATCTCCTCTCCTACTCCATACTTGCCTCTACTCCTCGTCAAAGTCATCTGTCTCAATGAAGATAGGGTCGGTCGTCACTCGATGAAATGTGGGATGAACCTTCTCTGTTATCTTACCTAGGATCCTGTCTGTACTCTAGGAGGATCCTCTGCTGTAACTTGGAGATAGGGCGGACTCTAGTAGAAGCAAGGAGTCGCACACGACACTGCGATCACCCTGGCTAGCATTAGGGTGATATAAGATCATAATACTTATTATCTTTCACTGTTCAAAGTCTTAGAGCATGAGTTTTAAGATTGCATCATCATCTCAGGGTCTTGAGAAGTCCGGGAGCAAGAATATAATTTTGAAGGTAGAACAACTGTGAGTCATGTATTCAAAGGCACTGTTTCATTTTATCGTTTATTATAGTCACCAAAACACATTGTACAAATTTATCATCTAATCATTCGTTCAAACAAAAGAGTCACATGAGGGAGGAACACATAACCAAGGATTGTCACTTATTCTATATTTGTTACATCGAAATGTTTTCTTAATCTTTTATAATTCTAACACCAGTCCAAATATTTACGATTCACTTTTAATCATACATTATAATGTTCTATTTTTAATAATTTAACACCAGTTCAAATTTACTCTACCTACGTATAAACTAGTAACCAATAATAAGATATTTGGCACCATACGCAAATTAACGAAAAACCAGATTTTACTTTATGAAAATTATTTCACACGCGTAATTAATTGAATCTATTATCAAGAGCAGTTGGTGTGTCGGTCCGGCCTCTAAGAGCTACCGGACCGAACTGCCAGGACTCGTCACTAACGGCTGTCGAGTTTCTGATGCGAATGACGTCACACACTCAAATCTCCTATGGTGGAGCCTGTCGCGATTTCTACGCTATACAAAGAGCTGCAATTTTGATCTGTTGTCGCGAGACTTAAAAGGTTCCATAGGAATTTTGATATTAACTGTAATGACGCGCTTCGATCGTTATAAATTTAAACTTTATAATTAATTTATTTCTTTCTATATTTTTAATATTATTTCTCTTATAATTCTCAAACAGTATTTCACAATACGACATTCCCCTCTAAGTTATCCAAAACAGAAAAAAAATCAGTAAAAAAAAGAAGCGCTTAAGCAGTATTTTGATTTTAACCTTTACAATGATCTGACAGACAAACAATTCAACAAAACTTCCACATATACAATACAACCTCGGGTGGCAAAACTAGTATGGATTTCTACAGAACATAATGGTTACAAAAGTTACAAAAAAAAAAAAAAAAAACTTAAAGAATTTTTCAATACTTTAGTCGGACCCCACAGCTAGTATTTTCACTATAAATACAATCGAACCTCTATTTGCGCTAATCTAAACAAGCATGTCTTAACAAAATTTTCCTTTAATTTCTTCAAATTCATTATCATTATACAATACAAGGTATATCCGTAATTATTTTATGTTCTATTACTGGGTAGGTCCTTAAGGGAGTCAGGTGTCTAGACAATTTAACAACAGCGTGTATTCAAGACTGACTTGACACTTTTATTTCTTTATACAATTTAAACCTGTGGTGCCGACAAGTAATCGTTAGAAGAAATGTGGAATATAGAGATTCTCACAACACAAACAGTGAGACACGTCTCGAGATTATACAGAGTAAATTACAAGTTTAATATTATATTGGAATAGTCAAACGAATAAAGAATGTGTCCTCAGCATAATTTTAAAAAAAAATTACAAACAAAACAATTACATGTATCAGGAGATTTGGAGTTCCACATACGTATTCTCTAAAGCTTTTGTACATTCATCATTATTCATTTCCTACTTTCATACAACAAAATTGGTATACCATAAATTTTAATTAACTCATTCATTCATCTTGTACTCCAAATTCTAAGACAATAATATATTTACTAAACAACGTTATGGAATTTATATCAGAGAAAAATTCGTAGATGGTATGCTGAAAACACATTAACATACAAGGTATTTGGTGAACATATGAAACTTAGATTAACATTAGGTACATAACATACATTTATTTATCAAATTCTTACAACTAATGGACCCTATTTCTGTGTCGGTAAATTTATTTTAAGTTTAGATTTTAAATTGGCCATCCCAGAATACCAAATGTAAACTGGTTATTCACTAAGAATCACTTTGTAACACTGTTCACTAGTTTCTTTCTTTAAGACACAGCCTAATATGAGTTATTCAACTCCAAATTTTTTCTTTTTATGTTAGCTAATTTAAACCTTGACAAGTAATTGACTTATGTGCAACCAACGGAGTCCACTAATTTTTATCTATTAATCTTAACTAATTCTCTGTCTGCCCAAGTATAACAGAGTATCGAGGATGTTTTCTCGTGCTAGCCGAATCCAAAGATATACGTGGATTCAATTGCTCAAGGACGCCACGTAATTTAATAATTATAGACAAAATTACGAAAATTCTATAAAAGATAGTCTAAGAACTACTCACTATTAATATTATAATTTTCTTAGGATATGCAGAAAAGGCGTCCCTAATTCTGTCACGTGCAATTATACTAAGTGTACTTAAACTACTTATTTTTAAATATAAGATATATCTAAATATATAGATTATGACATATAAATATACACTCTGCATTCGGAGACAGGTATCAAACGCGAGATAACTATCGTAATACAAAGAACGAGGTATATGACTAATGATTACGATAAATTAAAATTATATACACGACAGACTTACGTAGTTATACACACACTGGTGTACAACAATTTATTCGTCTGCAAAACAATGATACAAGGTGATCTTCTTTAAGTCGATCTGACTCTAGCGGGGTTATTTTTAGTTATTACTCAAGTAACAACGCTAATTATTTTCAAAAGAAAATAATTCTTTGACTCCACCATTCACACGGGGAAGTCAGTATCTCAACAAATAAATAACACAACAAAAGGGATGAGTCTGTATTCGATGACTCACAACATTACACGAAATTGTTCGTATAATCTTTCTGAACTTATGGTCACAAGAATCGGAGTATCCATTCGTACCTGTTTGCTGGAGAGGGATTACCAAACGTACCTCGATCACTAAACAGTATACAATTTAAACAAACGAAAGAATAAAACAAAAGGTACGATATACAACGTACCACAAACGGATTAACAGGATTCGACGCTTTTGCGTGGAATAACTTGTTTGTTTGTCCATCTTAATTAAGAAGGGGAGTCTATTGTAAGCCGATCCTGGCTCTAGCGTACAACCCTCTGAATTCTTGATTCAGCAAGTATACACCAATTTAGTAATTAACCAAAAGGTCTTCCTTGAAGTGTGATCAATACTTCCAAGGGTAAACAACTGATAACTCTAGTTCTAGCCTCCATCACGGATGACTGAACCTATAGAGAATATCCTAAAACTAAATTATGATTTTATTTCTAAAATCCATAATTCTTTCCTTAATACGCACCACACCCTCGCATATAAGGAGAAAACTCAAAACATCTTAAACCTAAATTATGATCTCGTATCTGAAATCTATAATTCTTCCCTCATATATTTGCAAGAAATATACAAGGAGTAACCCATAACATATTGAATGACCTGGCAGGATCACTCAATACTTTCTCCATTCTATTATCAGGGGACACCCTATGGCGGCACCGATTTTCCAGTCAGTAGATGACAACAATAAATAATATAACAAATCCTTTGGTATATAGTATAATGGCAATACGCTTATAACAGGCGGATTACAACAACTTACTATATGAAGTATTATACTAATGTCTACTATCCTATTTTAGATATCAAATTTGTACAACACTTAGGACAGAACGCTTCATGACGTTATGCATTTTAAATAAACAAAACAAAAAAAATCTCTTATACTAACTATGGTACAAGACATCTTAACAACTACAAGTGACACGTCTGGCTACTACAACCCATTCACACTCTTCATCCTTTCATACTGGAACATCATCGTAACAAAATTTGCTGTGATTTGATACCCCACAAGCCATACTTCCGAATTGGTTTGAGAACCACTGGTATGATATCAAAATGTTACGCTTTCAATGTCGGAACAACTACAGCCACAAAATTTCCTGAAGTTTGATACCACTGAAAGTATATACGCAGATAGTTTGAGAAACACTGGAACTCAGTACTAATATGAGGCTTTCTAATAACGGAACGAGCACTGCTATAGAATTTCATTAAATTTGACACCCATGAAACCATATCTCAGAATTGGTTTGAGAACCACTGGAATACTAATAATATGTGACGTTTCTGATAACGGAACTATCATCGCTATAAAATTTCCTCTGAATTGATATCACAGAAGGTATATATCAGAAATGGTTTGAGAACCACTGCAACATTAATCAAATATGACGTGTTTGACAACGGAACCAACATCCTTATAAAATTTCCTTTGAATTGATATCCATGAACCTATGTCTCAAAAAACGGTTTGAGAATCACTGTACTAATAATAAAAATTGACGTATTTGATAAGGGAACCAATACCGCTACAAAATTTCCTTTAATTTGACATCCATGAACCTATATCTCTGAAATGGTTTGGGAACCACTGTATTAATAACAAAATATGACGTATTTGATAAAGGAACCAATACTGCTATGAAATTTCCTTTAATTTGACATCCATGAACCTATATCTCTGAAATGGTTTGGGAACCACTGTATTAATAACAAAATATGACGTATTTGATAAAGGAACCAATACCGCCATGAAATATCCTTTAATTTGACATCCAAGAACCTATATCTCTGAAATGGTTTGGGAACCACTGTATTAATAACAAAATATGACGTATTTGATAAAGGAACAATTACTGTAATAAAATCTGCTGAAATTAAACATTCCAGATGCTATACCTTTAAAATGGATTGAGAACCACTGCATACGGGTGGTCAAATCATCGAACAAACAAAACCACTATTATTATTAAAAAAAAATGAACGCATCCATCTGTATTCCATCAAGCAGGAATTTATTTACTATTGGGAATCGAAGTTTTTTACTAAAGAATTTACACTCAAAAGGATATAGCTCTTTTTATCGGTCTTACGAACTCATTTACTCAGAAAAATGACTCTTAAAAGTAGATGGGGCGTATTTGAATTCAACGAAAGAATAACATTAGTTCAGTGCATGATAATATTATGGTACCTATCCTTTTCTAGTGACTTCTAACGGCAAGAATATTTCGCTTTATTATTTTTGTGAATTCAACAACTGTAGGTCCGGGACCTTGGGACTCTACACGTGTTCTCGAGGTCAACGATATCCGGTCGCGCGAAACAGCACATTCTCCAAACTTAATTAACCCTCAAACGCTCACATACAATCCGATTTCTTCATTAAAATTTTAATTACGTTTTATTAAGTTTTCTGGAAATACTGTTATTTTAATCTATGGATCCTGATCACTCGCAGTACAATGGATGACAGATTCATTAGGGATTTTCAACCCTCACTATGGCAAAACTACACATACACCTGTTGTGTTTTTCTTTAACTTCTTCAGTAAGCCAGGTCTTCCGAGCAACATATACTTACTTCATGAAACGGGTCATGCCTTTCATCCATAGTAATTACAATAAAATATTAATTACAGTGAATTCAGTCACTTACCGGACCACAAAATACGCTAACACGAATAAGATAACAGACCTGAAAATGGAAATCGTAATCTCGCCTATCCTCGCATCAACAGGGGAAGGCACGCAAGAAGGGTACATCCAGGAATTCCAAAATTATTTTACTCTATGGTATACTTTCAAAGGAAGAAGAAGAACTCTAATAATTTACAATTAAGAAGCACTGGTATATTAAGGGTGAACGAAATCTCATACAAGGAACGAAACTGTGGTATTATTTAACCCATTCAAAACAATGTCACGAAGAAGAAGAAAATAAATCCTTCAAGCACGTCGGTTTACTACTGTGTACTGGCTAATAACTCGTATGGAGGTAGGTATTATTAATTTGAAACAAAAAAAAAATAAAAGGCTGCAATAGATCATACATCCAAAGTATTTAATGAGGAGAATGCAAACTGAATCAATACGTCTAGAATATTCCAGATCTCGAAAGTACATACAGCGGGTACGTAACTGCGCAATAAATTATTCTTAAATAGGTAGGTTCGTACGATCACATTTCTACAAAACATCGGGGGTTTCCAAATAGTTGGGCGATTATGAACACATAAAAACGGTTTTGGGATATAAGAATTTGTATTTTTGCGCAACGCCTTAATGAACTAGTCACCAGAGGCGATTTCGTGTGCACACAAAAAAAACTCTATATGACGAAGGAGTTCAACACACTTGCTTATACATTTGCCGATTTGACCTCGCAATATCCGGTCGAAACGTGTCTAAACCTGTTTAGGGCGGCACGCTCTCCACACTCACACACGTAAATCACAAATAATAACAATCTATTGGTGTACAATATATCGCGCGATATTTCTTCACTGACTAACGCTGAATCATTTAAACCTCTGAGAAAACAACTATGAAACTCTTACCCACAAACATACTGTTTCTCCTCCGATCACTGGGTTTAGTAATTACAATCTTTAATTTTAACTAAATTTTTCAAGATTAAGACAATAAGAAAATTTCCTTTCATAAAAAAAAAACAGAATACTAATAAAAAACCACACCAGACAACAATTAATTTTCTAGCATTTACCAACTTTATGAATAAGAGAGAAGACAAGAAAACTGTGCGAGAATTGTACCATTCCAGAATATCTCTACAGAGCATATTAATTTTAGGAAGGACAACCAGCAATTCCCAAATACCACTCTCCTATGCAAACTCTATTTTACAGGACAAAAGCTAAAATGTGGACAAGCCGAATGAGTAATCTTTGCACAACTTTTACAAATAAAACAAAAACAATTTCGAGACGCCTCGCAGTCGTTTGACCATAGGGGTCATGAGAGAATAGAAAAAGAAGAAAATTACCTGAGCGCTGAAGAAAGCAAGCCATTCTGAAGTGATTTGATCAGAAGAGCATAACAAAATTTTTCGGAATAATTCCGTGATCGTTGACGGGTTTTCTCACCGCGGAACTATACTAGGTAGGTACTGTTTTACGTCATCTCTCGCCTGGCGGCGTTCTAACGGATTTAGGAAGCTCTGTCAGGAGCGTCTGACAAAATAACAGATTTAGGCGGGCAAATCTTTCGAACAAAGAAATGTATAGTACAATTTATGATTCTAAAAACAAATGAATTGGACTCGGTTTGCACAATGTTACAATTTCTCGAAAGCAAATACAACAATAAAAATAGTCAGATTATCTTGTCAATTGGTTGAATTATACAAAAAGGGTTTGATTTAAAGTTTAGATTTTAAAATGCACAATTAATGTTCATGATCTTACTTGACTCCTGTTGTCTCCATCATCATTTGCTCCATGTGGCCACACGTTGACCGGCGCCAAATTGTCGTAAGATGTCTGGTACCTCTATGTCGTATAATAGTCATCTCCTCTCCTAATCCATACTTGCCTCTACTCCTCGTCAAAGTCATCTGTCTCAATGAAGATAGGGTCGGTCGTCACTCGATGAAATGTGGGATGAACCTTCTCTGTTATCTTACCTAGGATCCTGTCTGTACTCTAGGAGGATCCTCTGCTGTAACTTGGAGATAGGGCGGACTCTAGTAGAAGCAAGGAGTCGCACACGACACTGCGATCACCCTGGCTAGCATTAGGGTGATATAAGATCATAATACTTATTATCTTTCACTGTTCAAAGTCTTAGAGCATGAGTTTTAAGATTGCATCATCATCTCAGGGTCTTGAGAAGTCCGGGAGCAAGAATATAATTTTGAAGGTAGAACAACTGTGAGTCATGTATTCAAAGGCACTGTTTCATTTTATCGTTTATTATAGTCACCAAAACACATTGTACAAATTTATCATCTAATCATTCGTTCAAACAAAAGAGTCACATGAGGGAGGAACACATAACCAAGGATTGTCACTTATTCTATATTTGTTACATCGAAATGTTTTCTTAATCTTTTATAATTCTAACACCAGTCCAAATATTTACGATTCACTTTTAATCATACATTATAATGTTCTATTTTTAATAATTTAACACCAGTTCAAATTTACTCTACCTACGTATAAACTAGTAACCAATAATAAGATATTTGGCACCATACGCAAATTAACGAAAAACCAGATTTTACTTTATGAAAATTATTTCACACGCGTAATTAATTGAATCTATTATCAAGAGCAGTTGGTGTGTCGGTCCGGCCTCTAAGAGCTACCGGACCGAACTGCCAGGACTCGTCACTAACGGCTGTCGAGTTTCTGATGCGAATGACGTCACACACTCAAATCTCCTATGGTGGAGCCTGTCGCGATTTCTACGCTAAACAAAGAGCTGCAATTTTGATCTGTTGTCGCGAGACTTAAAAGGTTCCATAGGAATTTTGATATTAACTGTAATGACGCGCTTCGATCGTTATAAATTTAAACTTTATAATTAATTTATTTCTTTCTATATTTTTAATATTATTTCTCTTATAATTCTCAAACAGTATTTCACAATACGACAACTCATATAAATAAAAAAAATATGTGCACACTAACATAAATAAATAAGTAGGTATACCAACGCTAAAAAAGTGAAGTCTGTTGCGTGATATTAATATTATATTATAGGAGTCCATAACACTGACCGACTAACGCTATGACGTCAAATACGCACATATATGTGGTAGTGCAGTATTTTTGATGTTTGATGAGGGTGGATACATATACACACCCGGAAGCAGAGAAGGGAACTAATGCAGGAAATCTAATTAAAAAGTTTTTTAAAGATATTGAAGCCTCGAATTAAAAATCGCAAGACGCACTTCATGTAATTATCCAAATTACCTATTTATTGTGATTGTGTAACCATAAAAATGGGTAATGAAGTCAAATGGGTAGACTCCTAGATGCATAGTTCTGTCTTCCTCTAATTATTCTACCTACAGATAAATTTAGGCAGGTGTTGTTTCAAAATTAACAAAATTTACATATTTAGACGGCCACCTGTCTTGAATAAATCTCTTTGAAATTAAAATATAACTAACATAACAGTATGTGTATTAATATGATGAGCTTTCTATTGGATAATTATATTGTCTACTACTTTCGAGTTTGTAGTTTACAAAATAAATTTGATTTCTCTGTGTCAGTACGTACTTGTGATTGTGTTAATTTTATATTAAAACACAAACAGTATTATAAATTCGTATGTTTACTTAATTTACTTGGCTTTGTCTCAAAGTTGGGCAAATTAATTACTGAAACCTCGCTTAGAAATATTCTAGAAATAAAATGAATAAAATAAATGGAAAACAGTTTTGATATTTTGAAGGAAGAACTCCGTACGAGAAAGTTATTTAATCAACTATAATAATTGTGTTTCAATAGATAATTGAAACAAGTTCATGTATCAGAGAAAATAATTAATAATATAATCAGTTTTATTCTACTAACTCCTATTTATAAAAACACCCGATTTGCAAACGGATTTGCGTGATTATTGGTGATCTTGAAAAGGACCGCAGTAGGTTTAGAGAAAAGAATTTGTGCGTTGATATTTTCGACTGTTGCGCAGATAACATAACATCTCCAATTTATTCAATTGTCTTTGGGTTTACAGTTATCCATTTTTAGATAAATAAATGTATAACTACGTTGTTTCTGTCACTAATATTTTTATTTGAGTAGACATGTTTCGGCTATTACCTAGCCATTATCAATACTAACTTAAATTCTACAGATCTACATATTATAATATTGTAAGCTTAACTAAGATGTCTTGGGGAGGGATGGTTATTTTATTTACAAGATTGTTGTCGGAGTTAATGTTTTTATGAATTTCAAGAGTCTCTGTCAGGTGTAGTTTTTTATACGTCATGTGTTTGGAGCTGAGTATTTTAAAGTTAGTGAAGTCTGTAATATGGTCGGTTTCAAGTATATGGTTTGCGAATTCTGAGAAGCCAGTCCCTCGTAAGCATTTTTTATGTTCGAGCATTCTGTCACTGAATCTTCTCGTTGTCATACCTACGTATGTACTATCACAGGTGTTAGTTGGTATACTCCGCCCTTGTTATCGTCGTCGATATCGTACGATAATGGCTAGGTAATAGCCGAAACATGTCTACTCAAATAAAAATATTAGTGACAGAAACAACGTAGTTATACATTTATTTATCTAAAAATCTCCAATTTACTTTGAAAGTTCTTTTTTTTTCCAGGAACGAGGAATTCCTAAATGAAACTCATCAATATAGCTGTAAAAGTCTACACGAGTACGGATCTATTTTGATTTTTTGTACAACGCAAAAATCGATGTCCGATAATTAGGATTTTTTTTATTTCTTACCTAGATGCTTACAGCTTTGCTTTTCATGACGAACCTTGTGGGATTATTGCTATTTTTGTTATTTTATTATGTTTTCACAAACCTAATTGGTGATTGTTACTCTTTTCTTTTTATGTGAGGCGCCCTCGAGGTGAAGATATTTCACTAAACGGCGCCATAAAAGTTGTCCAAGTATTATTATTACTATTATTACAGAAGATGATAATTTAAGATTTTTTTTCCATATAGAATCCATATTTTTTCCAATTATTGAATGTTGCATTTACTCATCAGCTGGGGTAAACTGCTGCAAGTATTCGACATGAGTTTTGCTTGCGTGAATATAATGACTTGTAGGAAATAAAACAAAGGAACCCGGGAAACATATAAGCATGATATTTCAACTTCTAAATACAAAAACAGCCAACATTGTTTTAGAAAAATCATTCTCTAAATTCGGCCTCACTTTTACCGAGTATGTATATTTTAACAAATGAATCTTTCTTATCTTAGGTTAAGGGAACAAACGTTTCCTCCAACTTCACAATGCACAATAATAGCCTTGCATGCAGTAAACGAACAATGAGTGTTTCCAACGATTTAAACAAGTAGAATGCCGTGGATGGATATGCATAAACAGGTACCTAATGTTGCACCCACACACAGCTACTGAAAGAAAAGAATGATATAAAAGTTGCATATATTCAGGAATACTCAAGTGTAATAAATTTTTCTGACGTCTTGTATGGGATCTTACGTAAAAATAAAAATAAGTAGGTACTTTGTAATATTTTATCTATGGTTTCTGTATTTTGTTAATTTATGGACCATTTCAAACTTTATATCCATTTTTAATTGGCAATAAATTATCGTTGTTCGTCTAATGTTATGTAAATTAGTACTTTGGGTTGTTTAAGTAGCTTGATGAGTTGATGAATGATATATTGGACAAAAAAAATTAGAAACCCAAGAAAAATTTTCATGTAGAATTTGATGATCGAAATGTTTTCGCTCTTTTATATCAAATAAGTAAAGACGATTAAAAGCATGGGCAATTTGAATTGTCAAATACTTTGCTGAATTTACGATTTTATCCTATTATTATATCAGCTGTGTCAAATAGATGTATATTCATAATCATTCAAGAATCATAATATGATAATAACATTTGTAGTTTTGAGCACTTCGTTTAATCCGAAAACTCACATCTGATGGATATCACGAACATCCTCAAACTTAAGCCGTCTTCCTTATAAAAAATTCGTCAATCGTAACATTACGTATAAATCACTGATCAGCTTTTACTTAAATAATAAAAAATAAATATTAAATCCGCGTTTGTTATGTATGAAGATGACATTTCAAACAAAATTTTGTAAACAAACAAATAGTAGCTGGGCAACGCGAGCGGTAACTACCAATATTCGCTATGTCAGATTTTATTTTTTTTATTTTTCATAATATGTACATAATTATTACAATATTTCTTCTTATAAACTATTTTCTTAAAAATAAAACGTTACATGAATTTGAACGAGTTATTGATGCAGAATCCAATCCAAATCCAAACTCCCTTTAGACCCCACTTAGGGGCATAGGGAGGCAACAAGAGCTCTCCATTGCGCTCGATCCTGCGCAACGTTAATGACCTCCTCCCACACCATGTCCAGATTCCTCAGCTCTGCCTCGAAGGAGCGGAACACAGTATGAGAGGGTCTTCCTCGTCTCCGGGACCCTGATAGGAGGAAAAACAGCGCTCTCCTCGGCCAACTGTCATTCGGCATCCTTAACACATGTCCCAGCCAAGTCCATCTCCTCCACATAATAGTAGAGGTGATGGGCTCACGCTGGGTGCGCCGGCGTATAGCGTCGTTCGTGATGCGGTGGTACCATCTTATACCCAAAATTCTCCTGAGGCACTTCGTTTCGAATGCAGATACTTTTTGTGCCTGGGCCAGAGTCAGGTGCCAGGACTCACACCCATACAGGAGAATGGGCAACACACACGCATCAAACAGTTTACATTTCGTCTCGACACTAAACGCCGACGCCTTCCATATCTTCGCTCAGCCCCGAGGTCACCAGTGGTGGTAATGGTTGCTCCCAGGTACTTAAATTTATCCACCCGGGAGACCAGCAGCCCGATTCACGGAAAAGTTTAAGTCTAAGTTTAGTTCGAAGTTCGAACGAAGTTCGATTCAAACTTTTGTACCTATGTACCTATTCACGGAGGGTTTGAATCGAACTTCGTTCGAACTTCGAACTAAACTTAGACTTAAACTTTTTCGTGAATCGGGCTGCTGGTGACCATCGATGGTTATCGGTAGCTGTTTATCGGGGCAGGCATTATTTGCCATGAGCTCCGTTTTACTGGCATTGACTCGAAGGCCGAGGCGTGCTGTTTCGTCGCAGAGTCTTGAAACACTGCGCTGTAATTCCTCCACTGTCGTACTGAACAACGCTAGGTCGTCCGCGTACTCCAGATCGCACAGTTCGCCCATTAGACCATCTCTCTGTGTTATCGGTATACCTCTTGCTCCTTGCATGGACTTTCTCAACAGGAAGTCCATGACAATTATGAATATAAAAGGAGCCAGTACGCAGCCCTGTCTGACTCCCGTGGTGATCCTAAAAACTTCAGTAGGACCACCTGGCGTTTTCACGCTACACTCGGAGTCTTCATACAGGGACTGCACCATTTTAACTATCTTCGGAGGTATACCGTACAGAGCTAAAATTTTCCATATCGATGGTCTATGTGGGCTGTCGAAGGCCTTTTCAAAATCTATAAAGCAACAAGCGACTGGAGAGTTAAACTCCTTGCACTCCTTGATGCAGAATAGGTAACTTATTTTTTAATAATTTATTTTATATCAAAATATAGTTAAGTCCTTATTAAATCATACGAAACCTTTATGTTTCAGCCAAAATAAACCAATTCATGTTTGATCACTTCAATTTTAATATTTGTACCTACTTAAAAAGTATTCTTTGAGTATTTTCTTCAAAACGTCATTATATTTCTTATAAATTTAGTTGGTGTATCATGGTTGTAAGACCTCGATGATTACGGGAATGCAATATTTTGTTTTATTTATTTAACATTTCTATTATCAAATTGATAAACCAAAACAAAATGGACCAAAATATGAAGGGAGCACATAATTGGACGGGAAAAAAACTTAAAAACAGTATATTTATTACAGAAAGCGTTGTTGTTCACTCGAAATCATTGTCAGTTGACATAAAATCCAACATGGCGGGTTAAAATCTACAGAGATCAGCTCGCAATCAATCGATATGGGTTAAACTACCTAGACGACGGCTTGATCGCAAATTTTCTACCGCTGAACTCTTATTTTCCACTGATCACACTTTTTTTATAAGGCAGTAGATGTTTTTCGATATAGTATTGATTTTTTAATAACTAAATGACAATTTTTAAATTGTTGTTATTGATATTTTAAAACTGTTGAAGGCAAAGTGGGACCGTATGCAAAAAAATAAATATCGGAATAAAAGCTCGAGAGAAGCACGAAGCCCTGAAATGATTTTAAGTATAAGAATGAGTAGCAGAAAGTTTAAGGTTAGAATAATTCAAAATATGTAGGTACATAAATTTTTTAGTTAGGTACCATAAATATTTAAAAAAAAATTGTAACATTATATTATTATATTCAACCTTACAAGTTTATTTCAATTTATCATCGATAGGATTAAGTATTTTTTTCTGGCGACCCTTCTAAAGTTTTTCCTTCCAAATTGTGTTATATTTGAAAAATAAATAAATAATAATAAGAATGTTGTCGGGGCGATGAAATAGAAATAATATTTCGACACATCAAAAGAGAAATATAAGTCACAAAATTAGATTAGCCGATATACCCGATACAAGGCTGTAACGTAATTTCATCACAAATGGTAAGAGACAGAACACGTACCAAAGATGGTGCGAAAAATGGGAAATAAAAAATGGCGAAATCAAGAAATAGTTGTTGTTATCATAATGCCATTTATTTAATAAAACTATTATTTTTTTATGTCGACTCATTGTTTATCTTATCTGATTGGATTATCTTTTAAGTTTGTACTCGTAGCATTCTATATATCGTATCGTACCAGTTCTATGTCATGGTTGACAAAGTTGGAGGTTTTAATCGTAGGCTAATCAAGTTATCCATTATGGATATTGGATATGTAGGTACTATATAAATAAAATGTTGTTGAACTAGGTATGTGTTAATAATATCGAAAAAGGTGACCTTAACACCATAAGTGTGACAAATATCAGGTATATCAATGCTTTTCTATAATGTGGTATTAGTTTAGCTGGAGACACTTTTCTGAGCCAACGACGATTTCTTGTAGTCGACTGTTTATTTCCAAAATTTGACAAAATGTCAGCATCAGACGCCAATATCTTCAATTCAAACCTCAAATAATTATTCCTCCTTGTTTGAATAAACGGATACCTACATACAAATTTCGAATGCGATTGCACAAAAATTGCCGTAAACGATAAATAAATCCTTTTCATTTATAATTTTTGTACTTATTCTTTGAAAACTTATACATGTTAATATGTTTTAATTTTGGATATTTCAGGAGTTAAAAAGTATATACTAATACAAAACACCCCTTAGTTTAATTATTTCCAAAATTTATCTACCCACAATAACAATAACACAAGTTTCAAAATGTAATAATGTGGATTCGATACGAGGGGGATGCTTAGGGGAGAATATCATTAAATCAGGTTCTGTCGCAAAAGTAATACTCACTACGGAAGTCAAATACGGCTTTGTGAAATAGAACCTTTGAAGATTATCTCTCAAGGATTTTTGATTTTTGTGAGAATGGAAGGAAGGAAATTGAATCCCTATGAGTTTTCTTTGTAAAGTACGACTGTTGTTGTGAAGATATCATGTGCATCTGTATCTATTTGTGTAAACTATATATATCCTTTATTACATTGTAGGTATACGTCTGACTGTGTAACAGTTGTAGATAAAATGATGATTGAGGATAAATGTAACTCCTGGCAAAGAGCAGCACATAAATAAAAAGCAAGATTCTATTCAATCTCCCTTTTTGACCACATTTAGGGCCATAGGGAGGCAACAAGAGCTCTCCACTGCACACCACATCCATCAGTTCTGTGTGTTCTGTCTCAAAGAAACGGTACACGGTATGAGAGGGGTTTCCTCATCCTCAAGATCCTGATGGGAGGAAAAAAAACAGAAAAAACAGCGTTCTTCTAGACCAACTGTTAAAAAAACATTCAGCACCTTAACATTTGTCCCAGCAGAAGAACCATCATGTAGTCGTTCGAATATTAGAAGTTACGACGTTGTGTTAAGTTGAAATTTATCGAAACAAGATGTAAGACTCTTTTGGTAAACCCGCTAATGATTTAAAATATTTAAGGGGTTTTAATTTTTCAACCCTAGGTATGTATATTGTATATTCGATGGTTAACAAGCAATACCTCATAACCCACAAAATTAAAAAAATGAGTTAAGTATACAGAAATGTGTAAAAGTGTAACTAAAATTAGAGCTGGTTACTCCATTTTTTCACAAAATGTAATTTAGAATGTTATAACTAAACTGTAATACAAAATTGTCATTGTTAATTCATAATTACGATTTTGAAACAGTTTTTATGCCCTCCTTGTAAATTTTTGTCAATGTGGGTTAGGAGGTATTGCTTGTTAACCATCGAATACCGAAATTCGTGATTAAGATTTTGCTTTTTGGCACTAACGTTTGATCAAAAACATTTTGATTTATGCTTTAAGGCTTTAGATCTAAAATAACGATACATTTCATCCCGCAATGTGGTTATTGTTTTGTCAGACGCAAATCCGAAAATATTATAAAACTATGGTGACCATAATACAGAACATGTACCTAATAATCAAATTATGATAATAAACATTTGGAGAAACAAATAAACTATTTTATTTCATGTTTTAGTGCAGTAACCCACCTAATACTAATTTGAAAGCGAACGGTCAATTTGTATTCAAGTCAGATGTTTGTGTCTGAAAGTTTTGGTTGGTTTTCATGATTTTGACATGGTTTTGACAATCCATCTACAGAAAATCAGAGGTCTGTACAAGAAAACAAAATTTTCAAAGGACATTTCTTGGAATTGAATCTTCAAGTGATTTTAGAAAGTTAATATCAAGAGTACTCTTCTTTGTGAACTTTCGATGAAAACAATTAGGAAGCGTTTAAAAAAATACATACATACATACATACATTCTCCCTTTAAGGCCCCCCACACACCGCAAGCCAGCCCGGAGGAGACCAATACGCAGCAAACCCGACCCGCACGAAACCGACCTCCTAGCTCGATCGAAGCAATCAAACCAAAAAGCCGGCCCCGGACAAATCAAGCCCGCCGCGAATCACCCCCAAACCAACCAGCAATGCGGGGGCCTAAGCCCCACTCGGGAGCATAGGGAGGCATCAAGAGCTCTCCATTGCGCCTGAAGGCGTCCGAGGCTCATTGTGCCTTTTCTGACCAGTTGAGATTTAAGGACGTGAAGTGGTCAACCTCACGATCCCGATCTGATTTTTCGATTTCCTGCCTCTTACAGGATGCTCGAAAAATCAGCAAAAAGAGCAGAGGTCCTATTCTTCGCCGGCAACCCTTAAAAAAATAACAAACAAAAAACATCGCATTTTAAAATGGTACTTTAGGTTGTACAAGTTGGCAAATATGTGAAAGGGTCTTTTCAGACCTGATACATTGCATGCAATTTCCATACGCTGACGAACCACCGCGAACCGCGTACTATGGAATTTTGATACATTGCATGCAACGTTACATTGGTTACGTTACCGCGCATGTTCAGATCTGTACATACCCTAATGAGGGACAATTTCATACTTTTCCAAAGCGCAAGTGATGGATGTAGCATGTACTGTAGTATTAAGTGTGATGTATGAAAAGCAGATTTCTAACAAATAGATATCAACTTAAAATACTCTTGTCCTGTATTGGGTCTTTGTTTGTTACCAATTGTTACTATTTTTGTTTGTTACCAATTTCTGAACAGGTTTCGTAAATTTATCATACAAAAAGTTTATCATAATAATTACGGTTTTAAAAAGCAATAGCAGTTGTATTCAATTCAAATTACTTTTAGACTAAGTAGTTAAAAAAAAATTCAAAGACTTTTGACAGTCTTATCGAATATTATATTTAACTTTGTTTCGCATACCTACTACTTATTTCTTCATAGTATTGCTCGAAACAATAACGTTTCTGCTTCGATTATATAATAAACATATCGGAAATTCTTTCAAAGGAAAGCCATCGTCTTAGTACAAAATTATATTTTCTTTTCATATTGTCCGACGGCATTGTGTTCTTTTTGCGGATAAATATTTTCATTCTCTCAGTGGCGCTCACAAAACACAAACACAATGTCTGCGATTGAATAGAGCGCGTACTAAAAGTAAAATAGGATAGTACATAAAATCAATGGGAATGATTTTCCACTCGACTAAACAGATCGTTTTCACTTCAACGACCACTACCAAGCACTTTACTTTGACACCGAACAACTTTACAACTCCTCAATGTGACGCCCTGTATATAGTTCTACGGTTTATTTTGTCGTAAGCGAGTGTTGTGGCACAGTGCTGTTTCCTTGGAAATTTCAAACTCAATGGATCCATTATTTCGATTGAATCCAACTTCGATACTATCGCAGAGAGAGATTAGAATGTCGGAGACATTCTCCGTTACACCATCTTTTGTCTATATTCTGATTGAAATTCCTTAAGAAATGGATTTAAAGAAAAACAATGTTGTGCATGTAGGTACATTTTGGGTAATAGGTACCTATACACATTGGAATAGCAATAACGAAAATTTTCCGTATTTCGGAATTGCAGAAAAAAAATATTGTCTTAACTATTTTACTCGTATAAAAATAAATAAGTTTTATTGTATTGATCATTGATGATTTTTTACCTTATAGTAAGTACATCTTACTTATACTAGCGAATTCCTTTAAAACTGTGCCTTGAGTATCAGTCGAAACGTTATCCGAACAGTCGAATATAATGCACAATATTTACTGCTTCTTACCAAACGATCTGACCAAAAACGCGTTCCGAAACATAATTTCGTAAATAGGTTCCTATTTGAAAGGTCTTCAATGATGGCGGTTTGATACAAAAATAAACTTTCATATACAAAACATTGAAATGTTTAGACCATTTTGTCTGTGTTTTATTGTTTATTATTCGATTTATTCCATTTGAAAGTGATTTTGATGAGAGATTATTAATCAGACAGACGTTTTTCTGTCTTTACTATGAATATTGAATTCTAACTTGTATAATAAGGATACTTAAGTAAATTATTTTAATAATGTAATTCCGACCGATGCATCTGTTAAAAATCATTTTGTAAATCGAACGAGCCTTCAAACAACTGACAGTTATGTCAAAAACCAATTAAAAATTCAAAAAAGAAAAGTTTACATTGTCAAAAACACTAATAAAGTTACCTACGTTAAGTTTACTTAAAATCTAATATTCTGCCTAATTTCTAAATTTTTTCCTTCTACTGACAATAGCAAAAACACTGCAAAAAAGAAAAAGCGGAATTTGTCCAGCCGTACACCCGTGATAGCGGGGCCAAGGGAATAGGGTTTTATTATTTTTAAGGGTACATAAAATATAAATAATCTGATGCTTTGGACACAAAATATGAATATCAAATATCGAATTAACTTGAAACAAAATCATTTTGCATTTAGGGTCTGTACACATCTGAACACGTGCCGTAACGTAACGTATAGGCCATTACTTGCACTTCCAAAACTATGTAATTAACATCATAATTTATTATTATTCTATAAAGTCTGAATATTTCCATCCAGGGACAGAGGAAGTAGGAACACCGTTATAATTTAGTCCGTCATTTAGGATGAGCAGATTTCCATAAAGCCCCCGTGTCAAAATGTCAAGACGTCGTTATGACAGGATCAGGGAGTAGGTAGGTGGCTAATAATACCTGCGACAAGTCAATGGAAGGTGCCAGAATATTTTGTAGCTTAGAAATGTCAGGAAGGGCTTGTCTCTGTCACCGTGACACGACTCTACTTCAAGCCGACACAGCTCGTTATAATAACTTTCCTTAACGAATATTTTATACGTACTTAAAACCTGTTTTGATTTCCAATCATTTGCTCCATTAAATTACGAACCTGAAATTACGGGTTTGCGTAGGTATACAATTAATTACTTTAAAATCCGTCCATAAGGAGAACAATTGATACTTTTTTTAGTAATCTAGTGGTATAGCTGCTGACTTCAATCAAAAGGTCATGGGTTTGATTCTCGGTCGAACTGAATTTTTCAAAGGGATTTTCAATTGAATCCACACTATATTTTATCCTGTCTAAAATTGGATGGGGATAGGTGACTAGTGAAATTACCTTAGTAGGAATTAAGTTCTGTTGCCTTTACTCTGACAGCTTTCATTGACTTTCTACCTTCGAGGTCCCGATGACAAAAAAGTCCCTTAGAAAGTTCCTATACATCATAGCTGAAGTATTTGCACATGGTGAAAGGTGAAGTCTTTGAAACCACGCCAGATCAAGCGCATGCAGAGTTTTTAATGCCTCCATAAGGGGTCGACCTTTAATTACATGAGATTTTTTCTCAGCTCTTTACTGAGGTTTCAAATTTACCCCCCTTCACCAAAATCACATAGTACATTATATTTTAAGCATTTTATTATCTTTGTTGCTTATAAGTATTTATTTGTAAGAATTTGTCTACAATAAGGAGCCTTCAGGAGCAGATACTGCTACGAGAATAGCCAATAGGTCCTGAATATTCAGTATATTCTTCGGTCTCAAGTATGTTTGTCACTGAAATTTTCCCAAGGGGCTAAACTTTGAGTTAAAGGAAATTTTGAGTGTTTAATGAGGATGATGTATGTAAAATGGCTTGTACCTTATTCCAATAAACCCCATTTTGTTAAAATGTTTGAACAAAATATTTGAGGAAGATAATCGTCCAGTAGTCAACACGGCTAAGAAAATAATAAAAAATATCAAGAGCAAATAAAACATAATAAATGCAGGTTCAAAACATTTTGTTCATTGTGTGTTGTGTTGAAAAAACCAGAAAAATATGTAAAATTGTAAAACATAGGTTTAAAAAATAGTCATGAAAAGAAAAAAGAGCGTGACAAAGTATGCAAATTCTATTCAGTGTCGTCCTACATTCAGTCTGAGAGCAGAGCATTCAGGTTGAAACTCTTTTTTACACAGAATTGCACTTTAATGAGCTTCATTATTCGTAATATATCTTCTATGCATATAAGATACAGCATTGTATGCATACAACTGTTGATTCAAAATGAATATAAAGTAGTTTCCGGATTTTTATAGTTTTTAAAAAGACCAAAAGTATTCTGAAATATTTGAAAAAAAAAAACAGCCCTTCACTGTGCTTATTTTACGCGGCTATAACGACCCACCATATCCAAATCCTCCAGCTTTGCTTCGAAGAAACGAAACACGATGTGAGAGGATCTTCCTCATCTTCGGAATCCTTATGGGCGCTCTATACAAATAATAACTACTTATTGAGTAAATTCTATTTATTTTTTTTCATCAATCCAAACAGGTAAACGTTTTGGTTCGTTTCAGTGGCAGAGCTATCAGGTCACCAAATGGGTCAGTATTTAAAAAGAGATTACCTACCACTACTTGAACTTTTTACGTGAGGTTGGAAAGCTGTTTCGTATCACTCAGGATTGGCTGAATCAATGTGATTCCTCTAGTAATGGTATCCCTATTCCTTTATTTTAAATATCGGCCATTTATAATCTCGTCGCTAAGTGTGTATTTTGTGCTTGTTAGAATTTATTTTATTTTATTTTGTATACGTATTTGTTGAAGAAATTGAATTGAAAAATAAAAAAAAAAACTGTAGGGGATTGTAAATAATAAAAAAAGAATTCCTATTTATTTTCTTTGTTCTCAGGTATACGGGATGGAGTGTTGCGCTAAACATCACATTAAAATTATTCTCGAAACTTAATTTAAGAAGCCGACAGCTCCATCTTTGTAACGTCACTCTCTAAATAGAAAAACAATAAAGGAAGGAGAGTTTCCCGACTGACAGGTGGGTGTTTAAATCCAGACAGAGTGGGGTAAATAAAATTGGTTTTTCATTTTAATCGGGTTTTGTATTTTTGACGGGAGGCTACATAAATAAGTAGAGACGGTATTTAATGAAACACGCGATATTGAAAAATACTTTCGAGTATTTTGCTTGAAATTTATTTCCGTGCCTGAAAACTAATAAGCGAATTATTTGAATTTTAAAGTAGTTTTTGTACAAGTTTTTCTCGATATTATACCTACTCGTATCTCTTTATTATCTTTATTTTTTTAAGTAAAAATGGAATGAAAAATGAATGAATGAATGGCACAATTAGACCACCGACCGTATTTTTTTTATTAGGATTTTGACAGCAGAAGTGATTCGATGAGAATTGGGGTGAATGGCCAACATATTTTTACAAAAGTTTAAAAAACTTTGAAAGATTTTTTTTTGTTTTGTATACCAGTTATACCATATTATATTTTATATAAAGTCTTTTATGTATGTATAAGTTTTTTCTAAACGAAATAATAACATTAAAGCCGGTACCTATTTCAAGAATCATATCTCAAGTTGATAATGGCGATCGTGATGGAAATAATATCCAATAGTGGATGGAAGCAATAAAGAAAGGAAATTGGCCATTGACGGTAATGATGTTGTTTCTTTGGAAATTTGTAGAGAAGCGATGAGAAAGTAATTTGTAGAGTCGATCAAATAAAAACCAAATTGCAATCTCCCCCGGCCAGACCAAATCCCTTACGAAGGGTCGATGAGGGCTTCGTGAGAGGACGATGAATATTTGAGTATTTACGTTCGATTGAAAAAAAAAACTGATAAATAAAACCATCCACTGTCATAAAGTTTTAAATATTCATTTATAGATAAGATAGCTCGTAGCGTTAAAAAGATGTTTTAATACCTACCACAAAAAAACAAAGCAACATAAAATGCTTGTTAAAAATATATATGATAAGTTCGTTTAATGCTATCCTTCTCCTCCTTGTCGAGTCATACTTTTGAACTCATTAACATTATATTATTATTACTACCATCACCTTTTTCCTTCATAAATTCATCAAACAAATAAGGTCAAATTATAAAATGTTAAAGGAATAGAAACACACTGTCAAAAGAATATAAACAAAAAAAAATAAGCTGAAACGGGCAACATATGTAAGCCTATAGATTCAATCCTTATAAGTTAGTATAATACCGATCTACTACATTATAGGTACTCGTATGTATTTTAGAACACTTTGAGAACATTTTCCCTATCTACCGAGAAGAGGCAATTACGATGCACCTTTTGAAAGGCAACATACGAATGTATGTAGATCAAGCCAACAGAACAGCTGCATAGAAATTTACCTACTGCTACCATAGCACCTGAATAAAAATCGGACCAGTCAGACAACAAATGGAGACATGCTGTAATTAAAAGAAGGTACCTAAAGTATGTTTATTTAATTTATAGCAATACAAAAACACTATTATATTTTTAAGTACCGACGTCAATAGCCTAGTTGTGCTGGCGTAGACTTCAGATCACCAGGTACCGGGTTCGATTTCGGGTCGGCTCAGAGTTTTTCAAATGTTTTTTCAATTGAAATTTCTACCCGGGGTTGGCCTATCACAAATTGGACTGGAAAAAATTGCCTCAGGCAAAAAGTTCCGCCGGCTATACTGACACCTTTGCATAGAAAACTAGTAGTAAAAACCTTCAACTTGGAGATTTGAGAAACTACGTATATATTGGTCGATCTATGTATAGATTGATTGATTGATTGATCTTCACCTTATTCCCACAATTATTCCCACATGATGCGGGATCTCCCATCTGCCTTTTTGACACTACTCAGCTTTATTCTGTGAGTCCTTAAGAGTAGCTCCACAGCTCCTCATATCCTTTTCAACAAGCTTGTAAAGATTATGAGATTTAAATTTGTACGCATCTCTGCGTTTCAAACAGATTATCTACTGAAAATCATTAAATTGTTTGGACACAAATATTCAGATCCCAACATAGGTACACCACATCACAAATAAATTCAATAATTTATTTAATTAATAATCTGACAGCGGAGTGTCGTTAAAAAGGATTAAAATTCAGTGGATATATATTTGTTAAAAAAAAATAAGCCAATATAACACGTTGAGAAATTTCAAATATTGTGATAAAAGTTTAATAAGAGTATAATTCAATATAAATCCCATTTTTTTTAAATAGTCCAAACCAAATGTCAGTTCGGTGTCAGCTTAGTTATTTCTATAAATGCACATGGGTTTATGTCGTCCAACAGAGTCGTAGGGATGTCAAAAGAGCTTTGAAATTTTAAAGTTTTCAAAATAACAATATTATTTTATTCAGGTAGAAATGATCCAAATGCTTATTTTAATTGTTTGATCGATTTAAAAAGACCAATGACGTTGTCCCTCAATTTCTTGCAAAAAAAAAAACGAACTCAGCCCTTTACAGAAGGACAAGGACGATCGGTTGATTTTGGATGATTAAAAAAAAATATTGATGCCGTCAATAGTTAAAGCAACCATGAAGAAAATATTAAGGAACATAAGGAAATATTAAGGAACGGAACATAATAAAAATTAGGAAAATATAACTTATTTAAACGTCTCAGTGTTTTTTACAATACATACAAAAAAAAATTAATTGCCGTTTGACATCTGTCAATTGTTTCATAGTTGGCGTGATTGTTAAACGAATGCGACCTAAACATCGTTTAAAATAGATGCATCGTTCATAATTTTTTTTGTTAAATAGATAATAATATATTTATCATTACACAAATTCGAATTTAATATTCATAGTAGTTGAGTACAGAACTACGCTTGTAGGGAACCTAGTTTTATAAAAAAGACCATTAAAAAATGAATTGAGTTGAATCACTTATGGATTATTGAATTTGTTATTCAAGCATGTTGATGGTGTAAGGCTCACAACAATTATATCGACAACGCATGCGGTCTATTCTGAATACACGTTCATAGTAGTTGGATGTTTGAAATTCCTGGCTCGGTGTTGGGCGTAATCAATTCAAATTGAACAAAACTTCTGTAGCACCGCCCGCCATACGTGCTGTGGACTATTGTAGTATTTGAATAGAACTTGCACTAATAAGCGTGCTTTGTCGAGCACAGGTAGTCCGCAAGCACACGTATTAATTGCTTAGAAAATTTCTGGTAGCTGTTACCTACTGGTTTGGAACTTAAGAGGATCATGTAGGCACAGGCAAACACAAAAGATTTCAGTGGGCAGCCCTCAAAATGATTTTCATACAAAGGCAAAAGCCAAGTGAAGCAGTATGAGCGTATTTGTGTTATCCACTTAACATTCTGTTACGTATATTTTTTAAGTAGAAACATCACATTGAATATACAAATGCTACGTCAGATATTATTCCGCGCAGAGCCTTGCAAGTTCCCGATTGCTGCTCAAACTTTTTCATCTTGGTCTGTTAATCTATGGGAATCATGACTAGAAGCTGTTTTTTAACCTACTGATCAAGCCTGACAATTTAATCAACTTCGTAAAGCATGACGGGTAACAGGTAATTTACATACATATTTAACTCAATTAGGTAATTTACATACTTATTTAATTAAATTAATATACGTATTGAGATGTTAATTATACTGTTTTGCACATTTTGTGTCTTTGCTTATTAAAGTGTAAACTATTGTGCTCTTGACCATCATTTTAACCGAAGTTTCATTAAAATATTCAACATTTCCTCTTCTATGCCATACCCCTTTTTGATGTAGTTTATACCTATTTTTTGTAAATAAATATATTATACAAAATGATTTACTATCGTCCAAACAATGGTGTTATTTAAAGGTTCTACCAAATCTGGCTTCTAACAGTTTGTGAATCATTTTTCGAGTAATATAATTTCACTCCCTTTTAACGATGTTAAAAATACAATCGTAAATAATGTTAAATCGTGGTCATATTATAATAGATTTAATACACGAGTAAGCAGATTTTCGCTTATGAAAATGTATTTTATATAATATAACAGTTTAGAAACCATGAATTAAAGCTTCTCTAATTGATAACACATTGTTTAGTTTTTCAATTTTACTTATGGGTTGATGAATTGAGACATAAAAAGACGATAGCGTTTTTTGTTACCTACATCACACTTTTTTATTTTCAAAGATATGTACAGAAATAATATTTCGTGAAAGTTCAAAACTAAATGGTAGTTCCCAATCGATCCATATTTTATCTTAAAAATTGCTCTTTTCTATATTTTATTAGAATAACATTAATGAAACGTCAGCAAGGAGAAAAACTTGCAATTCATTGTGTCTCGATAAAATCTTGCGTAGTATCAGATAAAATTCCGCACATAATAAAATTGAAAAGTCACGGAAAACACTCAATAATTTATTGGATTTTTTTCGCTGTTGTAATAAAAACATCCCTCTGAAACTCCTCCCTCTGGTATTGACAATTTAAATTATTGTTTTCATTCAAGTTGATTGATTTAGGAAATTGCTTACACAACAACTTTACGATTTGTGAAATAATATTAATTTAATTACGGGGATTCTTCGAAACATTTCATCATTCCAACTCACTCTGAAAGGAAACAAATCGTTATTAGATCGCTTGTATCAACTCTTCATTAATTATTATTGGATTAATTTATTGATGTATCGGTATCGAATAATAAAGTTTTTTGCGTCATTGCGATAAATTATTGATGTGTATTTTCTTCATTACATTATTTTACCAATTATTTTATTACACATCACGTCGTGTCCTTTAAAGGTAAGCAGAGAGAACGGACCTCCACTCCTTTCTATCCAAGCACACTTTTTCGCTTCTTCCACCAACATACCATTTCTCATACAACCTCGCCTACTTCAATTACTGCTGACCTGGACTACCTTTTATTATTTATATATTATTTATCCACGACATTTTCGGTCGGACACGCCTTCTTACACCTTTTCTTTCAGACTTATAAATTCCACATGCCCAAACCATCTCAACCTATTGACTTTCATCTCTGTCAAAACACTAACTTCCATACCACACGTCCCTTATATTCTCATATCTTTCCATTTAGAACAGAGTCTTTCCACATATACTTCGTTGAGGAATTTCCAATTAAATATGAAATAAATGCAATGCTTGTTAAAATGAGCAACTTATTTTCGGTATGTTTTATGAGCTCGTAAAACTAGACCCTAGAAGTTTTGTGTTTTCTATAAACCGATTGAAGATATGAAGAATATATCGCTTTATAAAATATAGGTACTTCTGAACTCTAATCTAGCCGAAAAAAAGCAAATCTGAAAAGTGTGAAAGGCATTCGATTCTTGACGGATGGCTTAGAACACAACTTTTGCATTAAGTATGGTAGTTTTGTCAATTTCTTTATCTGAAAACTTTTTTTGAAGAATAATAATTAAAAAAAAATAAGAACAAATCTGTTACTTATTGACAAACCAAAGTTATTAATATTAAGATTAAAATAATACAGGCTGTTCCGAATCAACTTTCGAATTTATTTACATAATATTGTCTGATGTAGAAGTATGTTTACAAGAATATATTAATGATCCTTGAAGTAGGGGAGGGTTGTGTTTGTATATGAGTGGTGGATGTATCGAAACACCCATAATATTTTGTATCTGATAGTTTTGCATAGATGCCTTATGGTAGACGCCGCCGCAAGGCGCCTACGAGACGCTTTGGGGTAGGTGCTTACCCCTAGAGGGAAGAGCGTCTGGTATAAAAATATTATTGACATAATCTCCATACATCCTACCAGCTTGAAATTTCATTCCACTGCTAAAGGGTAATATGTTTTAAGTTTATTCATAACTGAGGTTATTAAAAATCGAAACGTGCATACATGGACGGATCATATTATTTTCTATCAAAGCAAATTTCAAATGTTAAGTATACTATCTTAAATGAGGGGTATAAAAGCAAACTCGCATCGATCCACTTTTGTACAAACGTGGGAAATCGATAATTTTGATTGCAACAATATTCCGTGGAATATTTACTGGAAATTTTATTCCAATCACAAGTAAATCATAACTATATGTCAAAAATGTTATTTAAATACTAACAGTTCATCTTAAATCATTTAAAAATGTAAAAATAGAATGGATCGATGCGTATTTGCTTCTAAGTAGTGGATCGATGTGTTTTTGCATCTCAACATCATTTTGACAGCTATTGTAAATACAGAGTAAAAAAACAGATTAAGTCAATATTATTTTTTATTATAAAATAAAACAATAAAATAATATCTAAAATATTAACAAAATGAAAAAAATATATAAGACAAAATTAAAAACGTCAAATTTATGTAAAATAAAAAAGTAAAAAAGGTCATTTCCAAAATTTATCTGGAAACTGAACTTTTCCTAAAAAAATCTCTAGACAAATGTAAGTACTGTACTTCAAAATAGACAAAAATATAGGGCCTGGACCCAGCCCAGGGGGGGGAGTCATGACCCCCGTGACTCCCCCCTGGATCCGCCCTTGGTAGGTACACAGTTTTGTATGTAGGTACAAGAAGAACCTACTTTCACTAATGGGTGCAAAACAATTTAAAAAAGAATCTATTTTCTACTTATGCATTGTACACGTCCATTAATTATGTGATTTTATTTTATTGTAGCAACTTTTTAGACCTCTGTCTCCCTTGGTGATAAGTGGTGAGGTTATAGACTAAACCTCTTCCTTACTCAAAAATCACTTGAATTTTTGGTACAAAATAACATGAAACATTAAAATACCAATAATATTCTACACCCCCACCCCCTGTGATATTTCGTGATTACCCCCCCCCCCCCTACGAACTCATGTGTCCAACTGACAATTAATAATGATGACTATACGTAATATGTATGGTTCTATTGTCAATGAGAGAATACAAATTTTGACAATATGGGTTTTTACAAGAAGCGCTTTGACAACTCGCTTAAGAAACTTTAAACATGTTTTTCATAGCTTTTTGACTTTGCAATAGATCTTTTCCATTTTTGAGGATTTCGGAGTGGTTTCCTAGAATACGACGGCTCCACTGCACGAATAAATTCTTCCATTTTTAATTAAAAAAACACAAAAACTTTACAACAACTTTAGTATGCAACACACGATTCAAAACACAAATCCGCCATCTTGAAAAAAGGGTAACGCAGACCTGTGATTGGTTGAAATGGATCGATCTGTATTTGCTCCTAAGCGACGCGGGATTGATGCGATTTTGCATCTCAACCTAAATTTTGACATCAAATTTCTCATGGATTGAGTTGGATTTGCTCTTAGTGTAGTATAGCAATAAATAGCCCATAATAATAATCTTAATGTTACTACATTCATAGTTCATTTTTTTCCAATATTGGATCGATGCGAGTTTGCTTTTATACCCCTCAAATCAAGGATTTAGTTCCATGTTTCCTAAAGGTTTCAATGTATGATAAAAGATAGAATTATGGAGCATTTCACTATATTTTGGATATGAAACCTGGTGTATCGGCGATTCAGAACGGAAAAGACTGGAGGCTTTCGAAATGTGGGTGGAATAGAAGAATTGAAAAAATATCTTGGTGTGAACATACCACGAACGAAGAGGTTCTTGCGAGAGTTCGGAAGGGAAGGGACATACCTTTCTCAGAGAGACGCGCGAGATGGCTGGGCGTGCAATGAAACACGAAAATTTACTGGGAAAAATATTGGATTAAGGAAATAGTCACGGGTTTTGATTGGAACGTCTACGTCAGGAATATTTGTAGCTAGGACATGCAATGCAGTTCATACATCTAACTGGAGAGAACAGCGGAGAACCAAGAGGGGTGGAGAAGGACATTGCCTGCTGCAAACCAAGAAGAAGAAAATATAGAACAAACAAAGATTTTTAAACGTTTCGAATGATTTTGGGTCTCCATTTAATGGAATTCATCATTTATGTTAGTAGTTTTTAATCAGATGGAAATTAGTATTAAATATAATTTAACCGGAATAAGAAGCGTGGAGGAGTTGTTCCGGGTAGCGCAAGACAGGGAAGCTTTCGCCGAAGTGATCGCCAACGTCGGGGTGACCTGATACGGCACACGAAGAAGATAATTTCCATCTGATTTAAAAGCCTTGAAAACACACACTGTCTCCGAGAAAATTGTTGGGTAAAAAAAAATTGGTATAGATTTTAACCAAACCGACCCCACACAAATCACGCCCGCCGCTTGATCGCTTCGATCGGGCTAGGGGGCTGCATGGTTTCGTGCGTGTCGTGTTTGCTACGAATTAGTCTCCAACATCCGGACTAGCTAACGGTGTGCGGGGGGCCTTAAAGGGAGAATGATGATGATAGATTTTAAAGTTGTTCACTATTTCTTAGCAGATAAACATAGACAATATTAACGAATTTCATTCGTTTCATAGATGTACTCAACAGAAAGCAATAAAATAAATAAAAGTCAGAACCTTTGTACAGATACAAATATTGGAGAAAAAGCAAATAGTGTGTCATTCTTACCTTCTTGTCCCTGATATTTCTACAACTTTACACCTCGTTCTACTCCACCAACAGGGTTGAAGAGTCCAATATGATGAGGAGGCGCTCCTGGCCCAACCTTCCTCAGGAAAAAGAAGCACCTGGAAAAAAAACACACACACTCTGATTAATTCACAAAGTTCATACGATGCTCACTCTAACCGATTGTTATTGAATTAAAAATTTATAATTCAATTATCGTGGATGCGCTCCATGTTCCAGACTGCTCGAGGCGGTAATTTTATCAGTCATAAAAAAATGTTTTATATTATAAAAGAGTTCGTATGAAAATAAATGCAGTTTTGTTGTTAAAAGTTTGAACGTAGCTCACAAACCAGAAACGCGATATTTCATGAAAATTCTCGACGATATTACAAGATGTGTGGTAAAATTTGCAGTTCACTTTGAGATGCTTATTTGGAAAAGTTTTTACGGTTCAAGAGTTGGGTGTAAGGAGTTGAACGAGTTATTATTTTCCCAATCTTATAACATCCTTCTTTGAGAAAAGGAACTTTAAAACTGTGCATTTGAAATTCAAACGGTCCGCGTTCAGCACTTTCGTCTACCAGCTCAACTACTAACTTGATAGAACTCCAAATGAATAAAAACCTACTTAATTCCTTTCGCTGTAGCATAAATTATTCAACTGGACAGTTTTGAAATTAAATCAACTTGCTCATAATGCCCTTTGAAAGTTTGCTGGAAATCCTTATGAAATATGAAGTTCATTACCTATACTCTATTTTTGGACTAAATGACTAAAAAAGTATACGAATTTGAAACTTATTGAGGAAACAAAGTCATCGACATCTGACTGACAAGTGTTCTTTTTATTAGACGAAAGCGTAATGACTGCGTGACTGGGGACCTGCAGTCCCTGGGAGTGAGGAACTGGCGTCGCAGGACGGCTGACAGGGCGGAGTGGCGACGACTACTTGAGGAGGCCAAGACCCACAATGGGTTGTAGCGCCGTGGATGTATGTATGTATGTAATGACAATCCTTAAATTGCGCAAAAAAGTTATTAATTCGTATACCTACTTTTTTTCATTCTCTCCAGAAATAGATAATACAACACTTATTATAGACACAGTTAAATGTTCTTGATATGATTTGAATTTTTATAAAATATGTTATTTCAAATGAAATATGAAAGCAGCCGTTCATGGCAAAGAATAAATGCATAAAATCACATTTGAGCATGTAGAATGCATGCAGTAAAGATGAGAGCTCTACAAAGAATATGTGGAAAACTCTGTGGGACATGAAAAGAAATGAGAATATTAAAAAGAATGTGGTATAAAAGATAGATAGTGTTGTTACAAAGATGGAAGGGTGTAAGTTGATTTGATTTGGGTATCTTGAAATGTGCGCAGGATGACGTGAGTGTGTGTGTATAAGGACGTGGTCGTTTAAGAATGACGTGGATCCAACACATCACATCGGTTCCGTCCTCAAGGAAGGCCAGGAGAGGTTATTTGAGTATATGGAATGTAGATGGTAGATGGCAATAAATTGGACGTTACACGTATATCTCTCATGGATCTTGGCATAATATCAGACATAATATAATGACCAGCGACTTACTTATTATATTTCTACTAGTTCTGCGAATTAGATCTACCATCTACCCTACGAAGACGAGGAAGACCCTCTCACACTGTATTCCGCTCCTTCGAAGCAGAGCTGAGAGATTTGGACATGGTGTGGGAGGAGGTCATAAACATTTCGCAAGATCGAGCTCTTGTTGCCTCCCTATGCCCCTGAGTGGGGTGTAAAAGGGAGTATTGATTGATTGATTGCTCTACCGTACCCTGTACTACTAGAAAGAGTTTTGTTGCGCTTGTTCACGCTTTGCACTCGCAATTAGCATTCGATAAAACTCGTATTATCGTGTTTTTTTTAATTAATTGACAAAACGAGCTTCCGTGGTCTGAACAAAACAATAATATTTGACCCCTAATAAGTAATAATACACTTATTTTAGGATATGTCACGCTTTACTCATCATTTATTTCAAAAGAAATGATAAAGACCCTTTAATACTCATAGCAAGCAACTTATTAAACATCTGATTAGAAATAGCTTAATATTATAAGGTTTGGCAAGTAAGCGACAAAACTTTGGATTACCCGTAACTTGGTATCTATTCGCCGTAACTGCTGGATACTGTTCTAGTAAAACGACGCTTGTATGCGACAAACTCAACCAAAAACCAGGCAAGTCGATATCTGCGGGATGCTGGTACTTGGTAAACTTTACATTTACAAGTTTATCGAACCGATAGTCTAACTCTATTAGCTTTCTGGAAGGGGGTTACCCTTAAGATGGAAACTGGATAATACCTATCTATGTATCCATATGTTACTAATCACAATAAAAAAACAAACTCTATGGAGATGATAACAAACTTCTTCATTGTAATTTCATAAAAATTGAATTTATGATTAATTTTAATTTACATATAGGTGTTATCTGATACAAGAATATAGAAATTCCTATGAGAATACTTGAAAAATACGAATCATTAAAAATATGTACCTACAGGTTGAGCTTTTAATACGATACCAGAAAAGAGGCTGATGTAATGTAAATCTTATTAAATTCCTTAGTCAATTTTTTAGAATGGTTCAGATATTGTACACCTTTTTTGAGGGCGTAGTCTAAACAAAGGAGATACTTACATCAGATACCATAAATAATTATATAGGACAAATTTTTGGGTATAATGAAGCTAGGAACCGCGCTGTAAAAGGAGATTTGGGGGGTTTTAGCTGGTAGGATTCCAGCAATACCCAAGGATCTCCCTCTCATATAAAAAAATATATATTTTACAAATCAAAAAGTTCTGAACATTTTCTAATATGACTGTTAAACGTCTATAAATTTACCAAACCCTTTTTTTATGTTGGATTGTTACAACCACTTACCCATCACGCCGTGTCCCGTATGGGATAGGCAGAGAGAACGGACCTCCACTCTTTTCTATCCTTCTTCTTCTTCGCCCTCGCCTTTGTCCCATTATTTGGGGTCGGCTCTCCGTGTCCTGTTGCGCCAAGATTTTCTGTCCAACGCCATCTCTGGCTCCACTTCGCAGTCTTTTAAGTCCCTATTTATGCTCGACAACCATGTGGCGGGTGGTCTGCCTGGTCTCCTGGCTGGAGTTTCAATGTCCATGGCTCTCTGGATCATGTTGTCTTGTGGTCGTCTCATAACATGCCCATACCATCTAAGCCTGTTTTCCGTTATTTTTTCGGTTATGGGTGCGACCTTGAAACTTCCTCGGACATGGACATTTTTAACTCTATCGAGTCTGGTTACTCCTCCAGCCCATCTGAGCATCTTCATCTCTGCAGTGTGCATGCTTTGTTGGTGTTTCTGTTTTAATGCCCAACATTCAGAGCCATATGTCATTGCGGGTCTTACTGCGGTCTTGTATACTTGACCCTTTACTCTCACTGGCATTTTTGTATCACACAGTACTCCAGAGAGGGACCTCCATTTTAGCCATCCTGTGTTAATGCGGTGGGTGACATCTTCATCCGCATCACATTGAGGTGTTATCACGCTGCCCAGGTATTTAAAGGATGTTGTTTGGGGTAATCTTTATCTTTATCTTTATCTTTATTTTATCCCCCATAGACCCCTTACGAGGCACTCGGGTTCATTAAAATATGAATTACAATTTTTACATGTTACAATGCATTACAAGCAATAACACAATATCAAAGCAAAACAATAAATAATACGAAAATCGATGTCAATGGGGTGTAAAGGGTCCCATTGGCATCTCGTCAATGTGCAAAACTAGGATCATTTTGTTTATTATAATGGGAAATATTTTAGTTAGTTGCAGTAGCGACAAGAGCAAAGTCAATAGGAATTATGAAAATGTTAATTTATTAAATGTCACAGACAACACATGGATAAGAGGTTAAGTTACTAACATGTCATTAATAGAATAAAAAGCTTTCTCGACAAGATACTTTTTAACCTCTCTCTGAAAACGTACATTGTCAACAAATTTAAGGTTTGACGGGAGGTGGTTATATAATTTCACGCTCATACATACGAAGCTCTTTGATAATTTTGTCAGTCTATGACCTATAGGCCTCAGTAGGGTTTTGTTACGGGTATCATAATCGTGAAATTTTGAGCTTTGGGGAGTATTTGACAAGTTTTTTTTTGCGTACTTTAAACATTCAAGTATGAATATACCTGGTAGAGTCAAAATACGTTGTTCCTTAAACACGTCCCTACATGACTCTCTGGGGCTCATGCCCAACAGGGTTCGGACAGCACGTTTTTGTAAAATAAAAACTCTCAGTGCACCGGATCCCATGCCCCAGAACATCACCCCATATGACATGACAGAGTGGAAATATGCGTAATATACCGATTTTGCTGTGTCCGTTCCACAAATGTCCTTAATTTTTTTAATAGCATAGATTGCGGAATTTAGTTTCTTACACAATTCATCTATATGAGGATTCCATTGCAGACCCTTATCTACTGTGATGCCCAGGAACCTGCAATTATCAACCAGGTCGATACCCTTTTCCATCAGTGCTACCGCAATCGGATCAGTTCCATCAGATCTTCTCAGAGAGAAGTCAACAGCATTTGTTTTCGTCATATTAAGTACCAGAGAATTATCACCAAACCAAGATTCCAAATTAGATATGGTGTCAATAGTATTTTTTACTGATAAATTGTTATTTTTTCCACCCTTTAAAATTAAAGAGGTATCGTCAGCAAACATAATGATCTCAGAGTTAGTGTTAGTAATGCTAGGCAAGTCATTAACGTAGATGATAAATAATAGTGGACCAAGAATGGATCCCTGAGGAACTCCACTTTTAATCACAGCTGATTCAGACCTAGTACCATCGATTTCAACACACTGTTGACGATCTTTCAAATAAGATCTGAAAAAGCTGCTTTCTTCATTCTTAATACCATAATATTCAAGTTTCTTTATTAAAGTGACATGGTTTACACAATCGAAAGCCTTGGACAAGTCACAAAAAATGCCATAAGCACTCTGTTTATCATCCAAGGCTTTTAAGATAGTATCCAGTAAAAGGGCGATACTATCTAATGTACTTTTTCCTTTTTGGAAACCAGATTGTGCTACATTTATGAGTTTATTATTATCCAGATACACTTTTAACTGGTCGAAAACAATCCTTTCAATAATTTTACTTAAAGCTGGCAATATAGAGATTGGCCTATAATTACCAGCTTCAAGTCTGTCACCTTTTTTAAAAATTGGCAAGACCTTAGCAAACTTTTGACTGTCAGGGAATATCCCATTTGTAAGGCAAATATTAATAATATAAGTTAGCAGGGGTGATAAATAATCTATTATTTCTTTTAACAGTCTTGTTGAAATGTGCCATAGGTCGGTGGTATTTTTAGATTTCAATTGTTTGCATGCCATTATGACATCATTATTTGTAATTTTTTTAAATTTAAAATTTGTTTTCAAAGTTGGATGGGTGTTAGTAATATGATTTAAGGCATTGTCAACAGATGGTTCAAGGGAATTTGTCAGTGTGTTAGCTATATTTACAAAATAGTTGTTAATGGTGTGTTTTGGAGGTAAATACGTTGTCCTGTGTCTGTTAAGTTATTGGAGAAATAGCATGACATATGTTCTGTTTTCGTTCGACTTATTCTCAACCCGTTGTCCTCTAAAGCTCTTTGCCAATCATTCATCATATTCTGCACATCTGCAACATTCTCACCCATCAGCACAATATCGTCGGCATATAATATATTCCATGGTGTTGGCCTCTGTATATCCTCAGTCAGATCATTCATTACAAGATTAAATAGGAGTGGGCTAAGAACCGAACCCTGATGTACCCCAACTCCTATGCTGAACGACTCGCTTGTGCCCGCCACAGTTCTAACTTTGGTCTCTATTGCAGTGTACATGTCTTTTATAATATCTATGTAAAATTCTGGCACATTTTGTTTTCTTAAGGCTCTCCATATCAGTGTTCTTGGGACTCGATCAAAAGCTTTCTCCAAATCAACGAAAACCATATGCAGATCTTTTTTGCACTCTTTAAACTTTTCCATCACAATCCTTACGGTCTGTATCGCGTCTGTGGTTGATTTTTCAGTAACAAAACCACACTGGATATCTGTTATGCTTGTAATTTTGCACAGTCGTTGGTGTATTATGCGTTCCCATATCTTCATTGTATGTGGCATTAATTTTTTTTTTTTTTTTTTTTTTTTTTTTTTTTTTTCCACTCTTTTCTATCCAAGCATACTTTTTTCGCTTCTTCCACAGACACAACATTTTTTCTCATTCAACCTCTCATATTTCTGTTACAACCGATATCCAATTTATAAACTTTAAATATTCTATTACACTTTTTTGAAAATGCATCTGAGTGTTTGCTGTTTATTGAATAAACATTGATTAATAATATGAATGATGAAAAGCACGAACGAAACTCATTTAAGATAGTAAAATAAAGAAAAAATAACAACTAATGACTCTAACAATTCATTACTAATGTTCGCTTTTTAAATGGAACAAACCACTACGGGCTTACGACCGTCTTCTACTGTTATTTCTAAGGCTCACCTAGTGTGATCACTTTACGTTAACAACGTTCGCCATTAGATGGTAATGTTTGTCTCCGAAACTCCTAATCATGAGAATTCTCAACATGTTCAACATCTCGAAAAATCTCATGTATGCAACAAGTAGAAATATAATAATAAACGAAATATAGAGATAAAAGTTGGAAATTATTGAGAACAAGAGAGCAACCAAATTTAAAGACTGCGACTGCTGTCATGTATTTGGCGTCAAGATATGGCTATATCCATTTTTGTTTCTGTCTCATATTTATTGCCTATTGGCTTTGTTGGTGCACAACGTTCTAATTATGTCTAAATTCTTGTGACCTTTTTTCAGGACTAGATCTTAAAGAAAAAATAACAACTAAAAACTCTAACCATTCAGGCCCCGGAATCAAAAGGAGTACGATTGCGACCAAGAGGGACTTAAGAGGTCAATAGATCAGAAGATCAGTAATACTTTCAACATTTACGCATTAACCAATCTTCCTTTCGAATGGAATGTTATATCGCTGGCATAATTTATTCAACTGTGATTTTGCGATTAGTGAATAAGCTAAAATGTAATGAAACGCAATAGGAATCGGGGCCCATTCAGAAGCGGTATGAATAATACCCATCGAAACGAAACAATACGAAATTGGAGTTTTTAATTAAATTCTTTTACAACGTAACTCACCACTAAGCTGTGGTTTATGAAAGCAATTATTATTTACTAGCTTATACCCGTCTTGCTTTACGTTTTTGATTCCGATAGTCAGGCTTGATCGGTAGGTAATTAAATAGGTTCTAGTCTAGCTTCCCATTGCTTAACAGACCTCAATAACTGACATAAGCACAGAAAAAGAAGAATGACACTTTTACAATTTTTTTTTTACCGACCTCATAATATTATACGAACCTACCGACATAATTTGCAAGTTTTCATAGAGAGAGAGAGAGAGAGCGAGAGCTCTGTGGTTTGAATCTTAGCTACATCCCCTACACCCTGTGATAATTAATTAGGCATTCCACCCATAGAGGGCGATAAAAGCAGCTGTCAAACTTCAAAATGGAGGAATCATTTTGCAAATTTTTTCATTAAATTTTTATTTATTGAGAATAATAAGATTTGAATAACATTTATATGTATAACAAATCAATATATAGTTATTTTATTACATTTATATACCGTAATACCAAGATTCCATTCAAATTTCCAAAATATGGCTTACTGTCTTTTTGAGAAATTTGTATGAAGATCCTAAAAAAATAGAGTTTTTTAAATAGCTCCAAATATATTAAAGTTAATGCAGCAAATTGTATTTAAGAACCTTCTCAAGCAGTTTGCACCGCTCTGCGCAGATTCATATCTGACGTAGCATTTGTATTTTGAGCGTGATGTTCACATATACAATAGAAAGCAGACAAACATTTCTGAATTATTATGTAGATTTTCATTGTCCGACCATCTGGTTTTTGGTTTGCGAATATTAATAATCGTTACAATATTATTTAGCTTTGGTATGGAGGTAAGGGTTCGCTTTAACGTTTATTTTTGCGTTGATTCACCGGGATTAATAAAAAAATACAATCATTATGTATGTAGTTATAAAACACAGTTTATCAAATGATTAAATTAAATTAAAATTAATTGTAAGTCAAGGCTTATCAAACTCTTCGAAGAGCGCGATTGTGCACGTGACATCCTGCAAATTCATACACATCGTTCTTCATTTTTCACATCATCTTTCACTGCACAGGCGGCCAGGTTATAGAACCAATTACCTGATGACATCAGACTCGCTCTAACGTTAATCTCTATCAAAAACAGATTGAAACGTCATTTCCTTTCTACTACTCCTGCTCCTGTCTCCCGATCCTTTCGTCTCTCGCTATGCTTGACTTTGTATTAGGTACATTATTATAATATGGTTTACTTTTTTTCTATAAATACTATTTGTATGTGTATATGTTTGATTGTATTATGTATGTATTTGTTTATGTATTTATTTATTTTTTATATATAAAATGCAACAATTAAAATGTTAATTACAATAGGTTGGTTGGAAGAAATTGCCCTAGGCAATAAGCCCGCCAATTTTGGTTGATTATTCTGTATATTTTACCAATAAAGTGTTTTATTATTATTATTGTTGAGAGTTTATTCAAAGGATCTTTTGACCTCACATTATCTATCAGTGTTTTAACTATGGATAGCTAATTTTTGGTTAAGAATTTGTTTTGGTTTAAACTGATGGGCAAGCAAGTGATTCTAATGGGTTTTCTTGACACTTTTATAAGTGGCTGGTTCAAACTCATTACAACATCTACACTAAATTTTCGACCACTAAGTGAGACATAGAAATATGTACTTTTGTATTTACATCACTGTTTGGTAAAGAAAGTGGGCGATTGGTCACTTAAAAATAGAATTTCGGGTGGCAACGTGTATATTCAAAGCAAATAGGAAAATAAATAATATTAAATATTATACCAACTGTGAAACGTATAAAATTTCGTTGTAAAAGTAAAAATATGTTTTATTGAAAAAAAAAATTCAGTTCACATCGACTATGGCGCGAAATATCCCTACATTCCGTATGAATGTAGGTACTTAGGTATACGTTTTTCATGTACAATATGTAAAATACAACACACGGCCTCTATCGGCCGAAGAACCGCTCTTGTACGGAACCGGAATTTGTCGCCAAATATCGCTACATCCGGTTGTAAGTGGAATCCCTCGTGTGAACAATGGGAGTCTTTTCAACTTGCGGACTGTGTTTTGTGATATATTTCAACAGGGTGTTCCAAAACTGTAGTTAGGCTGTAGTGGATCGTTGCAATGTTAAACTACATAACACCCTGAAGTTTTTGTTAGTTTTTCTAAGGCCATTTAGGCTCTTGGCGATTCTAAGCTTATGGAGATAAATTCAAAAAGAGTTGTATTGTAATCCCAGTTATCTCTGGTTTGTGTATGAAACGGAGATGGATGTCAAAATTCAATTTTTCAACAGGCAGACAAATATTTCTCATACAAAAAAATTGTAATACTACATAATATAATATGTCGTATTATACAACCAACAATATGATGCTATCATTTAGTGTTAAGATTTTAAGAGGTAAGTTCGATACGAATTTGAACCACTACGGGCTTACCACAATCTTCTACTGGAGTTTCAAAGGGTTCATCTACTATATAAAAGCATAGTGTTGATTCAATAATAATATGTTAAGATCTATTCCTGAAATAGAGCTCAAGAATCTATAGGTAAATGTTCGGAATATTGTGTCCAATATTAATACCTTTGTCATTTTTATCGTTTGAAAATTATTTTCTGTCCCTGCTTTATTTCTTCCAAAATATTGTTTGATTGAATTGACGCTTATTTAAATACAGTTAAACTTTACCTTTATTTGTTTTTAATGAACGAAAAATTTAATAAATTTTATAGAAAAATTTAATAACAACGAACTTGAAATTTTACGATTGATTAATTTTAATGCGAAAGTGCAACTACGTTATTTAAAATCTAACGCATAAAACTATAAGTTATGATAAAAACGGTTCGCAAATCAACAACAAATATAATATGCATAAATCAAAATAACCTTTTTTAGAAAACTTAATCATATCTAATAAATATATATGTCTCTGAATATTGCATTTTATGAGAATTGAAAGATATTCAGTTTCATCATTCTATCTGTGTTGCTTTTTTTATTGTATTATTAGTTAGAGGTTAATTTTTTTTTAAATGAATCTGTGCTCACTCAAATTAACCAGGATCTCTTGAAAATTCTAATTGGATATTTAGTAATTTATGGTTGCTATACAAAAGTTTAAGCTTTGAAACGTAGACAATATGTTTATTTACTTTGAATAAATATGCCTAATATGGGAGTACAATTATTTATGAAACGCACCTTTTCAAACAAAGGAAACAAAAAAACCCAGTGGCGGGTCGTGAATACACGTAAAGAGCGTAAAGCTCGAGTACAAAAGAAAAAAGGATTTTCACGTACAAATAATATTGCGGGTCGGTTTCAAGAATTTAAGTTAGTTGGCAGAAGGAATGTGAACATATTTTATGGAAAATGTGCTGGGTATATTTATGTGTGTTCTACCTAAATATAACGAAGATTTAAAATAAAATCTAGCATGAAGATTTTCGATTTACAAAAAAAGTATTCAATTTTTTTAATTGTAAATGAATTGCTCATGTGGTAACCTAGTCTTTTAAGGCGTCAATTTTAGATAAGAGTCTTATGGGTTGTTTTCCTACGGATACGCCGCTACTTTTAACAGCGGTGAATATGTCAGTTGAGAACGTTGTCAATATTGTTTCCGTAGTAACGAAAAACATTGTCATATAATTTTGAAAGACACCGTATTGTCAGATGACGGACCGTTCCCAATGGGTTGTTTTCCTAAGAATGCGACGTATCAGAGAACGGCGTCAGTAGAACGTTGTTTATTTCGTTACCGTAGTTACAAAAAACTGTCGTTATTTTCAAAAACGGCCGCCGTCTTGTCAGTGTCAGATGATTCGTGAACGCTTTCATTGATATTCATTTTATTTTCATTGTTGGGCTGCACAAATAAATGGGCTCCAACTGCATCTGGAGAAGTGAAGTTGACGAAATTTTAATAGATTTCGTAGAAGTACGTAATCATGAAGCTATTTATAATGTTAAAAATAAATATTACAGAAAAACGCAAATGTAGAACGGTTGGTGGCGTCAATCAGGGGAAATGATAAATAAAACAGGTTAGTATACAAATCTTAATTATAAGTTTTTATTGTCATCTAATGTCATGTTAAAAATATGATATAACCAAACTTAAATAGATAGGTGGAAGTGGGGCAGATCAATACACATTTTTTTAAGTACCTGAAGGTTTCTAAATGCTCTACCTATTGCATCTTATATCTTCTATGTCATCTTGTCCTGTTCTATTCACTGGATTTACTTCATTACAATACCTACACACTGCCTGATTTAGTAAAGAATATAATAGAAAAATATATATTTCTAAAAAAAAACAAGCAATGGAATATTTATACAAAAAATCAGGTTTAGGCATAACAAGCTAAAATAAAAAAAAACAAAATATGAAGCATTCAGGCAAAAAAAAATATTTAAATAGATATTATAAAATTAATAAAAAATGCGTGTTTCAGGTATGTATTCCAAAAGACATTTACAGCCTGTTGGACCTATTAATAAATCTATGGAGCTCAAAACTCAGAAAAAAAATATCAGAAATTTTACACCTGTAAAAACTGAGAAACAACAATAATTATTAATATTTAGGTACTTAATTATTTTTTATTGTATTGATTATTAAATTATAATACATATTTTTCTAATGAATTGTTTTACTTTCCAAATGTTCTATCAATCAATGGCATCAATGCCATCTAACGAAAAACAAATATAAGCTTATCAACTAAGGAATGAAGCGAGGTAGGTACTTTCGTAAAAATATTGTATTAGTTGGTAATTCTTTATTATTTAGCTCGCCCACCATGAAAGTTAGAGATTATAAATTTTATTATTTCGTATGGCTTCTGCCACCAACGGGTGGCAACGTCAGAAGATGGAGAAGTATGATACCGGCTACATACAGGAGACACGCACCCTACAGAGCAACATGCAGGCTTTCAAGCCATTCAAGAGAATCGGAGGTGGCATTGTGGATATCTGCGTATGGTCCAGGGAATGCTCTCAGAGGGCAACGATTAATGGTTTGCACTGGTTCTTCGCAATCACAGGCTGGGGAGTCCCGCATGTGCCATCTGTGGAGCATTTGGGCACATCGTCCGTGTTCTAATGCTCCATAGGAGTGAGGCGAAAGTACTGTCTAAATTTTTCTTCATTACATTGAAGGTGGCGGCGGACTAAAATTTCAAAAGCACCTTCTGTGCTTCTAGATTTTTACAACTTGTCTTCCCCCATACGATATTCACCCTCCTCTGATTCCTGGTCATCCTCCAAACAAATAACTAACGTTGGGTTCCTAGGGAGCGGCCGTCATTTGACAAGACGGCGTCTTTCAAAATTATATGGCAATGTTTTTCGTTACTATGGAAACCATATTGGCAATGTTCTCAACTGAAATATCCACCGCCGTTTATTGTAGCGGCGTATCCGTAGGAAAACAACCAATAAGAACCCACTGCATTACGGGTTCATTTCACTTTCGTATCAAACATTCATGCCTAAGGCATCACTAACTTTCCTCCCATGTCCAAATCCATCAGATCTGTTTCATTGAAAAGTAATACAATATGACGGGTACCAAGGAAATGTTACGCGCAATAAAAGAGCATTTAATGCCTCTCAGCCACTGCATTTCAACTCGACTCTCACCTACAAGTGATAGACCCTGTTACGTTGGCCCAGGCTGAAACGGCGGTTACATTCGGTCCCTGTGGATGCTAGGGTCAACAAGCCGAAGAGAGTACGGGGTGCCCTGCATGGCTGTCCAACATGCAGGGCATTTTCTACACCTTATTCCTTTCCTCCTGCCTTCTATGAGCCCTCCCATCCATATTCACCAGTCCTACCATTCCGGAAGGAGTAAACCTTTCTGCCCAAAAATCCCCAATCCAAGGTGTCATTCGACCCGTGCCGAGGGATGCGTGACTAACGGATAGGTTAGTAATTAACGGAGGCTCGCTGATACCAGGCAACCTCAGGGTGACTTTTTGCCTTACCCCTACATGCAGGGATCTGTAGGGGCGGACTTTTATTTCCCTAGTTCTGGCTATGGAGGATGTACAATTGTACATGGTACCTTTGTAGAGCCGACCTGGTGTGATGGATATAATAGGTACTTCCACATCAGTGGTCAAAGTGGACATAAGTTCACATGATCAAAAGCATTTGTTGCAACCGAGAGATGGGAATCCGGGAAGAGGCACTGTCACTCTGCAAGAGGCCTCTGGAGACGTGGCACAATAAGAGGCAGCGCTCCACGAATTCATTGAAGGATGTCACAATAGATCTTATTGGTCGCGGTGACTCAAAGGGCATAATATGGTCCTTTGACCTTCTTTACAAAAAAAATATAAAAATACAATATGACGAGGTCTTTCTCGTCTTTTGAACCTTGATGGGAGAAAGACATACGGCATCTCTAACCATTCGTTAAGCCATGTAAAACTTATGTAAAGCATCAATCGAGATCCTGTGGTAACATCTTTTTCAATTAAGTGATTTAACACAGAATATTCTGATGCCCTTGTATAGAATTGACGATGTTGCATTAACTGAGGTTTACGATCACTGTTTATTCACATTGTTTAAAAAGTTTCACGAAACTAAATGTTAAAACTTACAGGACGTGGTCACGTGCAAATAAAAAGTGTGAACTCTTTTACCTAACCTTCGAATTAAGGTATTTGACAAGTAGACTCACTCAATCAGTGTTTCTTATGAAAGAAAAATACGAAAGTTCCCGATAGTTAAAAGGTATGAGTTGTTAAAATAATTTTTATTGGATTTTCAAGCATCGGAATGAACAAAGTGGTCGGTTTGCCGCAGACTAGCATTAAAACTCCCAACTACTGTAATAATGAATTATGTACCTAGTACAGATACCACTAAGAATTTGAATGAATGCCAAAATATACATTCCAATTTCTTTGAGTTAGCTATCTATAATGAGAGGAAAAAATACTACGCTTTTAAGTCGTTGTAGACCAATCTTATTTTATAGTTACGACTTATTGACATGTTGTTTTAGTATAAAGAAAATTTATTTATTTTTTGTGACTATAATTCCGTGCATTAAGAACATTCTTCGAGCTATTATGTACACGTGTACGTGTAATAGCTAAATTACAATAGAAAAGGGGAAACAAAAGGTTTATATATATAATATTGGTGTTTTTTTATAAAGTAGGAAAATATAACCGTACACAAGCATTCAATCAACAGTCCTAGCAAGAAAAATTTTCAGACGAGAAAGTCAACGAGTTTTTTGCAACTAGGTACAAAACCTTTTTCACTTCAGTCAGTTACTCTGCATTTCAATCGCAATACCGATACAATAATTTGAATCTTAATTACGTCGTCATAACGACATTGAGATTTTGGTTGCTTTGTATGAAAATATTTTCAAATACGGTTCAAATTCAAATATTTCAAAAGATTTACAAAAAAAAATGTTTTAAATAAGGATTTATTTACACAAGTGTTTTTAGTAATAATTAAAAGCATTGACAGTCGACATCGAGGTCGGGATTGAGTTTCAAGAGCTACCCCCCACGGGTTTCAGTTTATCTTTCACTGGACCCCTATTCTGTAGCAAGTGTAGGGTTAATAGGCGATACATTTTGTATGAAAAACGTCTATACGTATCGAATGCGAGAATCGCATATAGACGTTTTTCATACAAAATGTATCGCCTTATAGTCACTTTTTTCAAGTGACTATCCTACACTTGCTACAGAATAGGGGTCCTGATTACTTCAAATGTAGAATGTTCCTTCGACTAAGCAGGAATAGAAAGTACGTAACTGATTTATTTTAATAAAAACGTCTTTGTAATAAAAATATGTACATTATTATTATAAAAGTTTCAGCCGCTTCTCAACAACAGACACCATTTACTTGTTATTACCCATTACCAGCCGACAAACTATAAGGACTGCCATCATAAAAAATATTAAAAGTTTATTTATGAGTTTTTTTTTAAAGTTGTTATTGAATGCTTTGTTTAGTAGATACAATATTATTTATTTTCTATGCGAGTTTTTGATAACTAATAATAATATTAACGAATAATAATATGTAACAACTAATGACTCGAACAAAAGAAACGTGAGGATAAGACGAAAGCCACGCTCTATAAGACTCTAATTAGACCAGTTCTGACATATTATGCCTCAGAGACCTGGACACTGACCAAGCAGGATGAAAATAGATAGGATGCTTTCGAAAGAAAGATTCTTCGCCGATTATATGGACCTATTAAAGATGGTGAAGTATGGCGAAAACGATACAACGCCGAGCTCTATGGTCTATACCAGGATGTCAGCGTAGTCAAGTTCATTAAGATTAACAGACTACGCTGGCTAGGACATCTGTTCCGTATGGATAACCAGGAGCTCCCAAAAAGAGTATTATTTAATGATCCAGTTGGAAGAAGAAGCGTTGGAAGGCCAAAGCTGGGATGGTTGGATGATGTTGTTGCAGACTGCAGAGCTCTGGGACAAAGGAATTGGAAGGTGGCAGCCGGCGACAGGAAGGTTTGGAGGCATTTCTTGGAGGCAGCTAAGACCCACCAAGGATTGTGACGCTGAGGATGATGATGATGAATGACTGTAACAATTCATTACTGATTTTTAAATGGAACAAATCACCACGGGCTAAGTCAAAAACAGAATATTAAGTTGAAACTGAAGTATCTATTCTTATTATAACAGTTATGACCCAATTCTGTATCGTTTTACTAAAATTTAGCACTAGCTGAAATTATGAATTTCACTGGTAATGTCGTCTGATTTCAACCAACCCGAGCGATATTTCATAAGAAATCGATTGAAATGAATATAGTTGCAAAGTGAATCCAAGTGAATGAATTCCAATGTCAAAACTCTCATAACGACCGTTAAATTTGCTTTTTTTTTTCAAACAAATTCATCTTGATCAAGAAATATACCACTATTAACGTATCTTTTATGATGAAAACAAGAGCAAAATAATACTCTCACTGAAACAGTTTATTTTGATCGTTGTTTTTAAGAGAGGTATCTGAGAAAAAAAATATTAGGCGTAGTTTTGTGATAAAAGCGGTCCACCCTAAAACTTTGGCGGATCTTTCTAGGGTGCCGTTAAATTTGATTGAGTAGCGGTTAGTTAATTAATTAGAGGAATCTAAATGGAACGTCACTTAAAATATACTTTTTTCATATATTATGTTATGTGATACTAAGCCTAAAGGGATCTGATAGAGAATCGGGGTGATAGTCGATTAACGATAATCAAAGCTCGATTTGTGTCGCTCAAAAGTATAACAACTCTTTAAAAAAAATGAGCCCAGATGTAATCGCTAAATCTAAAAATATTTCCATCAACTCATTTTCATTTTGTGGTCTTCTTCCAATAAGCTCTACTTTATAGTTTAGCTTTTACAACGTTCGACAGTCTGCGGTGACGTAGTTTTGGTCATCCGATGGTTGTCCAACTGATCAAGTCAATATAAAATATCTTTTTTGGCAGTTCTGTTTCTATTGATCTACTCTAATCTCTCATATAAGCAAAAAAAAAACTAAATAAAATGGTAAAAATGGACACGTTCCGTGTTTTCATCTCAAAAATCTACTTCATAGGCGAACTGCGACTCTGTAATATGCAAATGTGCCTCTATGCATATGCATAATAAATACTTCTGACGACGAAGCTTTTTTCAAGAAGTCAAATCGTGGCGCTTATTAAAAATGTTATTACAGTGAAATTATTCTCAACTCACAAGGAAAAATTGCCACACATATCTACATAATACGAGTGTGTGTGAATATATCAGACGTCAGCTTTACTCACACTTTTGACTTTTGATCCTGCGGTCCTTTACGAGTAGGTAGCTACTTATCGTCACGTATAACGAATTATTTTAATTTTGAAAAAATGTTTTCCACCCCTTCAGCGCATTATGACTGAGTTCGTGCGATATTTCTGCCGGAAATTAAGAATTACGCTTCAGGACTCTGATATATTATTACGACCCCTGATGATTCCAAACATTTCTATGTTAATAACAGTATTATAGAGAGAGATATTGAAACCTTCGAAATGGGAACATTTGAATTTTATTTGCGCTTGGGAAGAACTTATTTTTCGTTTGTCATGTGAGACGAATATTCCTCATAATATTCCTATAAATTTTACGAAAAAACACACCCGTAAGAGAAAAAAGTATTATTCCGCATGTAATAACAATTTTATATTGAAATTTTTTGTTACTTCAGTTCTGAACGGCATTGCGTTACAAGACCCTGGAAAAAAATATGAAATTTCAGATCACGTATTAGTTTGTTCATTATCCTCGTACTATTTTATTCTTTGTTTTCAAACCAGTAATGTTTGCAGCAGATATTTTTTTGTTTTTCGGACTGAATCCGCTTGATTGACAAGCCAGTTAAAGCAAATAAAATAAAAGATTTTTTTTTTCCAAAATATCGAAATTGGTCATGCTTAAAATTGCTTCATGCGTTGAAATAGCTCGTGTCTTGGGATATTTTCGTTCCAAAAAGTCTCTCTACGTTTATAGAAACAGTATCGTTAAAATAACATGCCTACAAAAATAAAAGAAAAACATTGGAGCAATGTTGATTTTTTGATATCGGACATTGATAGGGGAAAAACCAAATAAACCAATTATAATGTACCGCGTATTTGTTGGGATTTAGATGAGGGGATCTTTGAAAATATTTGAACCCAAATCCAATTATACGGTAGTCTACACATACTACCATTAAAGAGGGGTTGCTTTTAAAGATTTATTCAGAAAATTTATAAGTAGCGCACTTATAAAGTTTTTTTTATGATTTTCTTGTGAAAATCAAATCTGGTAGGTACCTACTCATTGGGGCACTACATAGACTTGATTCAAAAGGGCTCCATTGGACTGGATGAGAGTTTTGTCCGACTTTTTTCCATACAATTATCAAACCAATCTAACTCTCTTCGTCTTAAAATGGATGGTTTCTATGACAATTAATAATATAATATATTCTTCTTTGCCAGCCATCCCTCCACTGCTGGCTAGATTAATAAAAAAAAAATTAAGAGGCCTCTTCTTAATTTTTTTTTATTAATCTGGGAAATATTATATCGAAGAAATGCTATGTGATTATCGATCCAGAGGATCCTAAATAGAACTGTTGCTACGGGAAGAAATGTCAAATTGTCCACAGTTTTCGATGAGGTATTGATATATTGCCATGCGGGAGATGCCTGTTATTGGAGCATTGAAGATTCTATATTTTTTTGTCAAATTGTCAAGTCCAGTGTTCTGTCGATGTCTATTATAAATAAATTAATATTGTTGTAACCTCGGGGCTGAGCTCCCGATACGTATCGGTATGGCAAGTGGCGCCTTTAACTACATGAGCAAAAATATGGAAAGCGTCGGCGTTTAGTGTCGAAACAAAATGTAAATTGTTTGATGCGTGTGTGTTGACCATTCTCCTGTATAGGTGCGAGTCTTGGTACCTGACCAAAGCCCAGGCACAAAAAGTGTCAGGTTTCGAAACAAAGTGCCTCAGGAGAATTTTAAGAAACCACCGCATCACGAACGACGCTATAAGCCGGTGCACCCAACGTGAGCCCATCACTTCTACCATTATGGGGAGGAGGTAGACTTGGCTGGGACATGTGTTAAGGATGCCGAATGACAGTTGGCCGAGGAGAGCGCTGTTTTTCCTCCCATCAGGGTCCCGGAGACGAGGAAGACCCTCTCATACTGTGTTCCGCTCCTTCGAGGCAGAGCTGAGGAATCTGGACATGGTGTGGGAGGAGGTCATTAACGTTGCGCAGGATCGAGCGCAATGGAGAGCTCTTGTTGCCTCCCTATGCCCCTAAGTGGGGTCTAAAGGGAGTTTGGATTTGGATTGGTACCAAATTTGGAACCTTTTAAAACAACATAACTAATTTATAGGACAATCTAACAGTTAATGACACTTTTCTTTGCTGATTTTGCTGCAAGTTCAAAAATTATTGTTGAAGATCACATACATACATGTCATATTATTCTACATGATATGTTTGTATAGGGTGCATTACCCTCAATAAATACCTTGTATTCTTATTTGTACCTCATTTGATGACTCGGATATAACAACCCTTATAAAGTGGATGAAGGAATCTTTTTTCAGTCCTTGTAACTCATCACCTGCGACATATTGCCCGCATGTGTTGGGGTTAGGAGCAGGTAGGTACCTCTTTCATCCCTCTCTGGTAATCCTATATACCCCTCCACCCCCACTTTGAAGGGATTTACCCTAAGCTCCAGATAAACCCCTTCGTAGAATAGGAGTGATATCCTGCGAAGGGGTTAGCACTCAATTAAATAATAATTATCATTCTATTTTCACTTTCGCTCTCCGTCCGGCCGTAAATAAAATCTCCTTTCATAATGTGACTGGAATGTATTGAGATATCGATTTTGTCGTATCCTTTTTTTTTTGACCTACATTAATTGGGATCTCGAACAGATTTACTGATTTGGAAATAATAAAATTTACTCCTATCCCTATTTTTTAAGTAGTCTACTTTCGTGGGTTTGTAGGTCCTTTATTAGATAAAAAATCTTCATGTTTAAAATAATAGATTTGCATTTTTCATCGATGTTTTCATTATGTATTTACCAGGAAAGAATTTGACCTACTAACTCTCCATTCAGACCTTAACAATATCTTCTAGCTCTGTTATAAATCAGATTAAGATGGTGAGAACCTGGCATCGAACCCAAGATATTCAGTATGAAACGATACGAAAACCGGCGTCGCAACCGCTAGGCTACCAACCACTTCATTTTCAATTATGTAAGGTGACTACTATCTTACCATAATAATTCGGTAAAATTTGGGTGCAATGGAGTCCAAACAACATAGAATAATGTAACACGCTTCACATGTGACTTATTTCCTACTACACCGCCATCTCTTGTATTTTTTTTAAGGTATGCAACTATAGAGGAATTGTTTTTATTACAAACGTGGCCCGTCGAACATTATCCCGCATCCGAATCAACAATAATATTAAAAGTTAAACTTCATTCGGTTTTTATGCCATAAACTGAATTTGATTCATGTAATTAGTTAAAATTATTATTTTTTTATTCTGGGTTAGGTTAGTTAATAATAATTAATTGTTAAAGTGTTTTAAAATAAACTTAAGTCATCAAAAATATTTATAGTTTTGTTTATGTTTAAAAGAAAATAGATCACAAACTTACAAAGTAATAATATTATATTCCAATTTTACTGGAATTACACATATTCAATTTTAATTCAAACCGTTTTTAAGGTAAATTATATATTCTTTAAGATCTGTCTCCTAAAAATCACCAGACACCAGAATCTAGATGTACTTAGAACTTTGTGTAAATAAGAAGGCTTTTTGATATATGGATGTACCATTAAAAAGTTGTTAATAGAGTTTCAAAAGGTGAAGAAGGTGATTTGCCGTATTCGGAGAAGTGCAAATACCAAACAAGGAATGCCTATGAAGAAATTCAATCATACCTTATACAGTGTTGATATTATTTTGACAAACGAAAACAAATCCCTGGTGACTTAATAAAGCTTTTATAAATATTAAAATATTTTGCTTTTCAGCGACATGTAAACATGAGATCAATGGTAGACACTAGACAGACTCCGTATTGATTGATTAAAACCCATTCGCACTGTGGTAACAACTGTGTTCTGTCATTACTTCATACCTGCTCTGGTACTACATTATTCACTTCTACTGATGGGTAATGGATGGCTGTGTTGTGATAGTGAGGTGCTAAATAATCAAACAAACTTAGCATACATCGATTGTTTTCAGTCTATACTCAATTTCTGGAGAGAATTACCAAAAAATATACGAGTTTGAAACTTTTTTACGCAATTAAATTACACACGCCTATCAAACACCTATCATTGACTGGCAAGCGTTTTTTCGGACGAATGTTCAACGATTTGCCTTTACTTAATAATTGCGCGAAAAAAATTCGAATTCCTATATTTTTTGGTCATTCTCTGCAAACATAGAGAATACCTATATAACACTTTATCAGGTATACAATATGTTTTCGTATGTAACTACATTACACGCAAACTTCACGTTCGATTTTTATCGTCGTCAATCCTTGCAGAAATGATTATTGTAATGTTAGATACACAAAATTCCATTTGCTCGAATAGGTATAATAAAAGTTTTAATAACTGACAAACTAACTAACCTTCCCTTTTACATCCCACTCAGGAGCATTGGGAGGCAACAAGAGCTCTCCGTTGCGCTCGATCTTGCGCAAAGTTTATGACCTCCTCCCAAACCATGTCCAAATCCCTCAGCTCGGCCTCGAAAGAGCGGAACACAGTGTGAGAGGGTCTTCCTCATCTTCGGGAGTTTTAATAAATTTTTTAAATTACTGGTTTGATAAGATTATTCCATTTCCTCTATTGAATACATTTTTAAAATTAGTGGATTTTTATAACAATATTTCATTCAAATAGTCATCTTTTAAAGATGTAAAGTGAGATGGGTTTCATCCTATGAGATTATCAATAATAAAAGAAACGTACATATGTACATAAATGATGTACAGAAAGGTTCCAATTAATATACAAAAATTAGCAGAATTTACAGAAGTTTATGATTGTAGATCATATGTACCATCAATGAATAGAAGAATCTTTGGCAACGCAATCAATAAGAATTAGCAGGTTTTTAGTACTTACATAATGTAAGTAAAACCATGAATTGGAAAAAAAAATTATCTTATCTAACTATACAGATAAATAAACATGTCATATATTACATTTTCCATAAATAAACATGTTATGTTATAGGTATTTTACATTTCGATTACCTTACTATAACAATAACTTTACATAAAAATGTTAGTGTACGAAATATATTATGAAATTATTAGTTCCTTTCCAGATTTTTTACCAAGTTGAAAACCTGTACAGTCTGTACTTAGTTATATTATAACTTAATAAAAAATCTATGCTAATAATATAAAAGATTTGAACAAGAGTTGCCTTGAGTAATAAAAATAATAGATACTATAGAAAGCAAGTCATTCCATTTAATGAAATGAAAACGTTAACATTGCAAGTGTACGAAGCCATAAATCAGGATTTATAAAAAGATTTGAGATCCGTAGAAGCACGAGCAATAAAAATGTGTGAAACTTCTTAACGATGACATGGTCTTTTGTGTAAAATAAACATTCTAAATGGACTGGATATTTTGTTTGGCTTGTGTAAGAAACGTGTGGTATGGGGGTGTGTTATCCCATTGAACATCTCCTCTGAGGGTTTGTTCTAGTCTGGAACACAGCCGTAGTTCACGAGGGCCGGAGCTGTCAGTCACACGTCATTTGTGGTCCCGTCACGACCCTTGCTTCGTAAACCCATCTGACAAGCGAACTAGACTCTATTATATTTCATCTGGTTATACTTGAAGTTGTGTACAAGTATCCCCTAAACGAATTATATATTTTTGTAAACTTCATGAAATTGCCACAGATACATATTATTGTTATTGAATTGAAAAAAATATTTTACAGGAGGCAATAATTACTTATATTTTTAAAAAAATTGTTCCAAAAAAATTTCAGACAATAAGTTTTTGAAATAAGTAATAACATACCTATTAACTTTCTTATACCTATCTCTTTTGGCAGAAACACTTAGGCATAACTGATGAAAATATATTCCTAACAATAATGTTATCAGGGTTTTCCGTTCCTCAAAAATTGGGGATTTAGAAATGTTCTCTGTAATGGAGATTCCATATGACGGCACATATTTGTAGTAAAATTACTACAACTTGTTAACATATATATTCAGAAAATCCATTGTTCCTGATTATTGAGATTTATTTATGCAATTAACGGCTTTCGCCTTTTACAGTTTAAGATAACATTTACATACAAAAACAAACTTTACATATTATATAAAAAAGATGAGACAAAAATAAATACAAGATCAGCTGTGTTAACAAAGTAAATAAAAGAATATAATCGATTAAAATATAGATTATACAGATCTTACAAATGAGTATACATTAACATAGGCACCCTTATTTTTATTTTTTTTAGATTATCAATCAATAAAGATTATCAAACTTAGAAGATACGTTACAAACGTAGTTGAATAACTAGTTTTTCGACCCATTAAAATAAATATACATTTTGTTCTACCTATCAAATACACAACACAACAGACTTTGAAAAAGTCACAAAATTGATTTCAATTGTTATAACTTTTAATGGCAATGTTTTGTATTTTTCTTACAAGAGACACATAAAACTGCTGAAAGTTTGTATGTGTAGATATATCGATATGATCGAGGGGTGTGAAATGATGCCACCGAATAGGCACGTACGATTTTAATAAATGATTCGTACGGAAAACCATCCTTCAACATTTCTCATCACTCAGACACAAACGTACTGTATGTTCCATTGGAGGCGGTAGGTATATAGGGGATGTTTCCCTCGCCTCTGTCACTACCCCGGGGATCTGTCAATCAATCATTGCCCGAGGATTTCGGGAATCTATTGGTGGTAGGAACATTATTAATTGTTATTACCCACTTTATAATACTTCTATATCCACATTGATACATATTTCAATACGTTTTTGTGGCCTCATTGGTAATTAAGGTTTTCCATTAGATAAAGTTTTAAATGCGAGAACAACGTATGTTTGTTCGATCTATTGACGATATGGTTTTTGTCATATGAATACAATACTGTTAATTAAGCGAAACATGCAGTTTATATTGCTTCAAGATTTACTTTTTTAAAAACTAGGTGCTTTTGTCAAGCTTAAATTTAATTTGAAAAAAAAAACTGTTAATAAATTGTACTAAGTTACAGCCAACTGTATTAGACTAGGGTATCTTGACAAATTTTTAAAGACTTTGTTAAGCTGCTCAATACTCAGGTTCGATATCTAAGTACCGAGATAATCAAATTACCTTTTTAAATATAGTCTCCAACATCAATCAGCTACTAAGTATCAGCGTTTATCATATTTAACTGTAAAACTTATACAATGGTTTTATAATTATTTCAATGGCTTTTGCACGGTCAACAAGTTACGAACGTACAATCAATCGACGGATATACTATGTACTCTCCAAACCTCTCTGATTAATTGAACTATAAATTTTTGAACGCTAGCATGCATCTAGCAATAAAATCTTGAGCATTTTCATTGTCACCGTTTCAGAAACCCCGTTCATTGTTTAATGTGAGTATCGCCTCTTCTGATTAATGCTAGATGGTAAAGTTGAAGGAAGAAAGGAGTGGTCAAAAAGAAAATACCCTGGCTAAAAGTTGAGAGAATGGACAGTTACAATATGCCGATTGTATCTCTTTTACAAGGCAGTAAGGTTTTTGCAGAGGTGGTCACCAGCGTCTGGGATACAAAAACAAGAATTATTTTTATTGTACTGTAAATAAATTTTAATTAAAAAAGGATGAAGCGTATCGAAAGGTAACCATTCGAATTATACGTAACACGAAATATTGAGTTTTGAAAGACTTTATACTAGGTATGTATAATACGAGCCTCAAATTTTGTATTCTTTTACGATGCCCATGAATATGGCACACGTTTCAGTAGCGACCTCCCATCCACTGCTTATTGGCTATAAATATTATATGCATCAAACATTTGGCAGGTAAAAGTGTGTTTCGGTTTTACGAACAGGTCAAATTGTACTGTAAACCCACATGGGTCCGAAGGCTATTTTCTCTTCTAGATGTCCCGGCTTTATATTGCGAATATCTTTTTCTTTGATGTAAGCCCGGTACGTGAGGATGGTAGGTCTCGTGCGGAATACATAATTTCTAGCTCACCCATACATAGTTTGTCGTGTAATTTTAAATGAGAAAGGATTCAGAATATGAGAGCTTTTTATCTATGTGGACTCTTTATGAGATGGGAAGAATATATATTCTATGTGGCTCCTTCTTGGAACACGTCAAAAACTACTTTTATTTTCCCGCCAACGGTATTTCTATGTTTTATTTTGCCGTGAAAATCTAAGTCATAAAAGTTGAGCTTTTATGATTTTACGAGATCAATTTTGAGCAGAAACGCATTTCTCTTGACTTAATAAATATTGTAATATTTGATTTCTCTCTCGCAGGTAATAAAAAATATTTATAAACAATGATGGGATGGATACCTTACATTTGGGGTTGGCTGGAAGAGATCCTTCGGGATAAGTCCGCCCTTTGACTCTTTAAATGCATGTATAGAAATTGTTTTGTATTTCACAATAAAGTTTTATTTATTTATTATTTATTTATTTATACCTATGTGTTTTGCAAATTGTAGGTATTAAAAATGAACGTGTTCTTTAACATCAAAAGTACAGCTGGTGCGCTGTTAAAATATCTCAGCTGGTACGATAATGATTAAGAGTAAAAACTACTCTATATAAATATTGTGAATAGGTACTTATTTTAAGTAAAACTTTGTTTTTTTCACTTTTTTATTATTTTATTGGCAAAGGCCTTTCGGTCACACGACCATCTTCAGTGCCACAAATACTAGAACTAAAACATAAGAAACGAATGTCTTAGAAAAAAAAAATCTTTTCTTTTATCTATGACTTTCTTAGCAATTATAAATTTAATTTGTCTATGTTTCCAACTTTCTAATGTCTATGATATATGTGCCGTTTGACAGGTATCATAAGGTAAGGTAAAAAGTCAGAAGTAAATAAAAATAAAAAATAATGTTAGGGTAAAAATATCTATATCCCGTACGATACGTATAAAAAGTAAGGTAAAAAATCATAAGTCAACGAAAAAAATATTTTTTATCTAGGTAAAATTAACCAAGAAGAATAATATTATTTTGAAAGATCAAGTTAAAATGACTAAGTAACAAATATAAAAAACAAATACTTTCCAAGTGTAAAAATGTCAAAATAAGTCAAAATTTTCATGAATTACCTTTTATTATAATAAACATGAATTACCAAGCGACACTAAAACTCACTTTCGACGCAGAAAAAACTGACGATTCCAATGATATATATAACTCAATATCGCCCAAAGTGTCGCTTAGATAATTTTGCCTTTCATTATAATTACTATTAAAAAATATTTTCGTACAAAATTTAGATATTGTAAAAAAATCATCATTATGATGATACAAAAGACAGTTTTTGAAACATTTTCTCATACAAAAAATTATATTGCATAACTTGAGGGACTAATAAAAGCTTTATACGACATAAGCTATGTTGTGTAAGCAGAATACAACAAATCTCGCCAAATATTATGAAACAGAAAATTGAATTTATGTAAAGGGTGCATCTCTAAAATCGTCGAAGAGAAAATCTTTTTACGTAGAAAGAAAATATTGCGGAAAACTCGTTTCGGATAATAATGGGATCCAAGCAGGAAAGTCATTTCCGACGGACTTTTTGCTTATTGGAGGAAGAAATATAAATATACGATGCACCATCAGCCTAAGAACATAATATACAACGAGTTTTATAGACACTTGATCAAACAAAATGTGCGAATTATCTATATATTAATACGTGAAGCAAAAACTGTGACCATTTTTACAAAAATTGCGTGGATGGAGGAGAAAGAAATTTCGCATACTTATATTTTATACAATGGAGTGGGGAATGCTAATATTTTTTTTGAAATTGTGCATAAAACATACATTAAATCAATAAAAAAACATTACAAACACTACTGTGATGTTATTTATTTAATACTCACACACACTTCGATGTATTTGACATTCACACTGACGCACATATTATTTTGTTTATCTGTGGTCAAATTGAGAATCGATTAATATTGTTTGTGTTTAATAATTCCTAATAGAAAAAACTTTGTATAAATCAACATTTCAAATTTGACGTAGGTATATCCATCCATGTCATTGTTCTTGAAAGAAAATTGTGGAATAGCGCTCATTCAGTCTTTGACAATGGAACTTTAAATTAAATAAGTTATGGTCGAATTTAGAGCACTGGTCGAACACTAGTATGATTTATTTCTTAGAAGCATATTTTATGAAAAAGACAAATTCATAATTTGTAGAAAAACCGTCTAGTTTCTTCAAACTAGCCTTATTTGAAAGTCAGAAAGATTACAAAATAGCAGTTACAAACGAAAACTAAGTAAAAATAACATTTTTTTATTATGAACTTATGAATAAAAAAATTTTTGTTGTTGGTCTGTAACTTTTATATTAGTTCGTTGAGGTAAAAATTTCAGTACCTATGTCATTATTTTATTGAATTTCATAATTTATCCGGCAAAATTCGGTAAATTATTTTTCATCGAAAGAGATATCTTTCCACTATCGTGATCTTCACAACCAACAGCAGAATAATTGCACAATATAAATCATGAAATGTTCAATTTGATAAAATTATGAAATTATTGTTCGGTATTCGCATATTTCTTTTGAACACGTGTCGAGATAACACAATACACAACGAATAGAGAATAAAAGTATGTAGGTATACACATAAAGTGTAGATAGTATGTTGACTTGTGTATTAGACTCAGGTATAACGTGAACGTTCACTTCTCCCTACCCCAAATCCCAATTGTTGAGTACCTTCCATTTTTTTCAATCTCATTCTTCTCCAGCCTCAGCGCCACAGAGATGGGTTCAGGAAACTCACGTAGAAGTAACTGTAAGAGCTATTGGATGTTATACGCTATTTCATTCCTCTAGGGATTTTGACTTGCACTTTATACAGTGATCTCTCAAACATGATTATATGAAATTCTTACACTTCATGAGTGAATGAACTGGTAATGCATTTTTGCCAGAGTGATTATAATAATTATTCTTTTCGCATCCCACTGTGTTTTTACTAAGTACTTTTGTGTTTATAGGGGGTGTGGCCTTATAAATAAATAAATAAATAACACTCTACTATACATAGGTGTCAGTATAGCCGGCGGAACTTAATGCTTGAAGCATTGTCTACCAGTCAACCGGTCCCGTCCAATCTGAGACAGGATTCCAACCCCGAGTAGAAATTTCAAGTGAAAAAACACATTGAAAATTTCTGACCCGACCGGGAATCGAACCCGGGACCTCTTGATCTGAAGTCGGAGCCTTTGCCACTAGGCTACCGAGGTCGGCCTTCGTCATATAGTTCGTATAAAAAATACACGTCATCATTTTTGGAAAAAGATTACAACTTAAAATATACATTAATAATTATATCATGCAAACGCATTGTAGGAGGTCATAAACATTGCGCAAGATCGAGCGCAATAGATAGCTCTTGTTACCTCCCTATGCCCCTGAGTGGGGCGTAAAGGCAAATTGGATTGGATTTGGATATGAAAACACTTGTTTTTTTTTTAAATGTCAAGCTACCTGTATTATAAATTAAATAGTTAACCATTTCATACGGAAGAGTTAGTACTGTCAGTGTATCCGTCGGAACTAATTGGCTGGTATTTTCAAATGCACGTTCCAACTCAACGCAAGAAGCTCTTGCTTAGAACTTAATCGGTTGCCAGTAGTTACGCATCTAATGTATTTGATGAAACATTTTCAGAATACAGAAATGTCAAAAGTCTCCATAAAAATTGGATACGACGCAACTCAATCGTCTGTTTTTCATTTCAGAATAATAGTCATTATCTGAGGCAATTTTTTTCTAATCAACCGATCTCATTCAATTTGAGACCGGCCAACCCCGGGTCGAAATTTTAAGTGAAAATCTCTTCTGACACAACCCGGAACCTTTTGGTCAGCGCCTATTAGGGATTGCAATCCGGTCTCATTTTGAATCCGGCCGGATCCAACCGGATTTTCGTCAATCCGGCCGGATCCGATCGGATCCGACCGGATTGAAATAACCTTGATTAATTGACATTTTTTACAATAATGAAGGCTAAAAATAAAACAGCACATATACGAAATAAATTTAATTAGGGTATGATTACTTTTAAATAGTAAAAACTATAAAAAATAAGTTTCAAAAGAAATAAAATTCAAAATTAGATTACGTATTAAAAAAGTCAAATTTAAATTTAACGAAAATATTAATTTTGACCTGCCTTATTAATCATGATTTGAAAAGAATGATTCTCAGAGAACCGACACCACGATAAAGAAAGATTCTCGAAAACTCTTCAACCCATTGCGGAATAAACCATTCGAGGCAGAGTTAGAAACTCCGGATTCGGAGCCTCTGCGATATCGAGAACGTCAGGCAATGGGGGAGCAATAGAAGGCATTACTGGAATGATCACGTCAACAGAACAGATCCGGTGATTCTGGTAATTATAAGAGGTTGAAATCACATAAACCAACAGACCCTTGGACGAGCACTAAAGAGTTGGATGTGCAATTGGATATCCGCGTCCTAGAAGTAATACCTATAACCGGGAATAATCAGAGACACTCCTATATCGAGAATAAGTGTTTGAAAAATTATTTCAGTTTTATCCTTGAATATAGCTGCACACACATTATGACAGACTACCGAACTAATCGATGTAATATATAATCACTATCACTACAGTCAATACTATCAATACGATAAGTCAACACTACCTAACCCCACGTTGAGCACAGGGAGACAAAAACAGCATTACACTGCACTCAGTATGACGCATTTTCCTCTTCTTCTCATCGTTTCTTTATAGGTACCTACAATGACCCTGTGGAATTGCTAGGGATATGGATTCGAGTCCGGTCCGTGTTGAGTATGACGAAAAATCCCTTAATATATGATTAACCGGATCCGATCTCCGGATCCGTCAATTTCTGCCGGATCCGATATGAGCATTTTGATGCCGGATCCGCCGGAATACCGGATCCGGTTTTCCGGATTGCAATCCCTAGCGCCTATACAGCTAGGAGCTATGCTGTCCCTTCTGAACGTCATATTTTCCTATTTTTCCATTCCTTTCAGGTCCATAAGAGAAAAAGTTTTCATATCTAATGCGCTGAAATATTTACAGTCTATATTACAAGTTCACAGATTGTATTATTATCAAAATAAATGATTTTCTTAAATCGACATTAATATTGTATATTTTCGCACATTTCAACCCTTTCAGAAATACCACCATCATTCATCAAATATTAACAAGGGTTTAACAAAAAAAAAATAGAAAAAACACAACCTCCAACTTAAGCCACCTCTGTGTCAATCTTCATCATGAGCTATTCTCTCGACACCATCCGTTTTCAATCAAAAATGTATCGGCACATGTGTTGTGTGCCTGGTATGTTTACCATGATGACTTCTATTCTGTCAGTCTGATGTTTCTATTATCATAACGCCTAGAGAAATAAAGGCACAAATACAGAGAGAGAGAGAGAGAGAGAGAGAGAGAGAGAGAGAGGACGAATTATTTTTGGACCTTTATTTACTCGATTACATCTCCAATAATACAAATAAAAGTATCTTATTATTTATTTTCTCCGAGTAAATATTTTGACACCGTACTAGGAGAAGAAGATTGATTCTTCCACCCCTTCCAGTAGGTGATAATATTTTAGTAAACCAAATCAATATCGGAACCCTTTTAGTTGTATTATGTTTCTGAAGTAGGCACTAAGAATGATTTTTTTTCTTATATTGACACACACAGTGAAATTCTTGAGTTCTTAAGTCTTATATTTAGTCTTAAACATTTGATAATGGAGACGGTAGTCTCCGAAAACCGGTTCATATGGGAATTATAATTTTGTAATAGAACTATAGATGACTCTTCATTTTTATTTTACTAGCACCTTCACCAAGCACCCTCTGCCCAAAACATCGAAGATCTTGAAAACACACAGTGCCTTTGGAAATGTTCAGATAACTTTAAGCGCGTATATTTTTAAAAGTCTAAATGAATGTCATTTAACTTTAATTGCTTCAATGGTTTTGTAACACACTGAATCACTCTGAAATGCGTAGGTATATACCTATTAATTCTTCTTCTTCTTTGGAACGTGGCAATCCACTCTCGAGAGAGTGATCCATGTACCTAATTAATTAATCCGTTATCATATTAATATCACAGTGTAGATACGGAAATATTTTCACTGTTTATTTTTTTAAATTAATGATTGCTCATTGCTAGGGGATGTTTCATCAGTAGACGGAAATGCACATGTCTTTAAACAAAGCCAGCGTATCCAGCATAGGACAATCACTTGCACCATTATGGAGAAGAGATGGACATGTGTTAGCGATGCCGTATGACAGTTGGTCTAGGAGAGCGCTGTTGTTCTTCCCATCAGGGTCCCGAAAACGAAGTAGACCCTCTCATACCGCGTTCCGTTCCTTCGAGGCAGAGATGAGGGGTACAGATGCTTACACCCTACTTAGTTGCATGAATAAATAAAATATAATATTAATGCTAGTATATAGCTAATGTAAAATGAATTTCAAAACAACAACGCCATCTGTGAAAAATTCTACAGAAACGATTTTTTTTCAATTTTTTTTTTCTTATCTGTTAACATTGAAGCACACTTTTTATAAATTACAACGCGACATGTGAATAAATCTAATTTTCAGTTGTTCCAATTAGTCAGTTGTTTAATATTTGGTCCGATTGACAGAATTCGGATAGAAAATATGTGGTTTAAAACAGATGCATCAGTCGGAATGACATTGATTAAAAATCATTCAATATTCATAGTTAGACCACAGGACAACGTCTGTCGGGAAAGCTAGTTGATCATAATAATGTTGCCAGAGGCAATAAATTATGATCTCTTTGTTAAAATAAAATGACGAATATTTTTTTTTGTGTCTCTTGACCTGAGCTAAAATAAATAAAAAGAGCTGTCAGTGCTTAGTTGATGGTTAAACGTTTTATTATTTCAAAGAGAAAATTATTATTTATTAAACTTTCAGAATGCATATTATTATCTAGTAGATAGTCGTTTTGACAGATTTAAATATTTAAATTGAACGACATTTACATGGTGATATTTAAATATTTCGCCATTTGCAGCGGAACGGAAAGAGACAGAAAACGGTGGTGGTTCAAAATTCAGAATATAAATGGTTTCAACATCTAGAGTTATGAATTTAATGCTCCGCGTCGCAGTGAATATAGGCAAGTACCTCCATCTACCTGAGTAACAAAGAAAGAGAAGAAAACAATTCACGTGAACGTATAAACCCGTCATTGATGTTCATTTGGATGTGATGTTTTATGTAGGTATTATTACTATGCATTTGGAATTTCTCGTATCGTTGGAAAACATCACTCTATATTATTTTTGCATTAGAATTATTATAATGCACTCACTAGTTTAGCCACCCTGTCGAACTTCGACCCACTCCAGAATTAAAAAATAATTGTTCAGTTGACTTCCGTTCCAATTTCGGTCATCTTAAGCAAGTAAATTACAAAAATAATACCTAAGTAAATTTCCATACAACAGTATTACTGATAAATGACTTCTTCTTCGCCCTCGCCTTTGTCCCATTATTTGGGGTCGGCTCTCTCTGTCCTGTTGCGACAATATTGTTTTGTCGAACGCCATCTCTGGCTCCAATTTGCATTCTTTTAGGTCCCTATTGATGCTCGACAATCATGTGTCGGGTGGTCTGCCTGGTCTCCTGACTGGAGTTTCAATGTCCATACCTCTCTGGATTACGTTGTCCCGTGGTCATCTCATAACATGCCCATACCATCTTAGCTGTGTTCCGGCGTTATCTTTTCGGTTATGGGTGCGACCTTGAAACTTCCTCGTACATAAACATTTTTAACTCTACAAAGTATAAATATAATATATTGATCAATTACACAAACAATTAATCTATGATTATATGAATACGGTGTTCGTTGGTTTTGGTTATCCCAGTGGACAATGATTTAAGTTAACTAGAATAAAACTCGAGGATTAAATCAGCTAATTAGTTAAGTATAACTTAAAAAAAAACAAGAGATGGCGGAGTAGTAGAAAATAAGTGACATAATATGAAGTATGTCTAGTAATTTCATGTAATATTTTTAGATAATTTTTGATCATTCCGAAATTATTATGGAGATTTCTCTTTTTTACAGCTACAGATGAATGCATGTTTTTCCTCAACATAGCTCTACATAAAATTCAGTTTGGTTACTTTTTCTCATAATAATATCACAAGATAATGAATTACAGTTCTAATTTGCAAATATATGAAACAACTTTTTTTCAAGTAGATTTTTTTTATTTGAATAATAACGGCATGTAAGAATTATCCGTCAAGACACGTAATATTAATACAAATTTGGCAATACTTTTATACAAATTTGGCAATACTTTTGATTAGAGTTTTATCTTTTATATAAGTCAACCTTTGTTTTTTAAGACCCAAGTAAATTTACATATTTATTTTCAATAAATATATGGGGCCTTTTTCATCATCATCATTGGCACTACAGCCCATTGTGAGCCTCGGCCTATCCTTCTTTTGGTTTCGTAATCTTGGGTTTTTCAAGAAGAAAGGTGATTAACCTTTCGTTCTCAAGGTCTCTGGTGGGATTGCCACCTTAAGGCATGAGGCCCTGCCCTGGTTTTCTGTCAGGGTTTTCCTTCCCTTATCCGTATTATTCGGTTTTATGGCGCCGAACACTCGCCTTCGCCCCTTCCTTATCTGCTATGCCACCTTTCAGGTGGACACATTGCCCAGGGTTCGCGGGGTCTTGGACCACTCGTGGACGCTAAGGAATAGGACTTGCTGGAGGTTTGCAGGTGAATCGCAAAAATGGCATTACATGGTATTTACAGTCATGTACCCACGGCAAGGTACACTCCCCCATGACCCCACCCAGCCTTTGAACCCCCCTTTTTCAATTATTATAATTATTATAGTCAAAAGAAACGAAATAGATGGCAATATAGTAAACATATAAATTATAGTTAAGTAACATGGAATCAGTGTTGTTTGTTTTTGTTAAGTAACATGGAATTTCAGCAGTGCAAAGAGTTTAACTCTCCAGTCGCTTGTTGCTTCATAGATTTTGAAAAGGCCTTCGACAGCCCACATAGACCATCGATATGGAAAATTTTAGCTCTGTACGGTATACCTCCGAAGATAGTAAAAATGGTGCAGTCCCTGTATGAAGACTCCGAGTGTAGCGTCAAAACGCCAGGTGGTCCTACTGAAGCTTTCAGGATCACTACGGGAGTCAGACAGGGCTGCGTACTGGCTCCATTTATATTTATTATTGTCATGGACTTCCTCTTGAGAAAGTCCATGCAAGGAGCAAGAGGTATACCGATAACACAGAGAGATGGTCTAATGGGCGAACTGTGCGATCTGGAGTACGCGGACGACTTAGCGTTGTTCAGTACGACAGTGGAGGAATTACAGCGCAGTGTTTCAAGACTCTGCGACGAAACAGCACGCCTTGGCCTTCGAGTCAATGCCAGTAAGACGGAGCTCATGGCGAGTAATGCCTGCCCCGATAAACAGCTACCGATAACCATCGACGGTCACCAGGTCTCCCGGGTGGATAAATTTAAATACCTGGGAGCAACCATTACCACCTCTGGTGACCTCGGGGCTGAGCTCCCGATACGTATCGGTATGGCAAGTGGCGCCTTTAACAACATGACCAAGATTTGGAAAGCGTCGGCGTTTAGTGTCGAGACGAAATGTAAACTGTTTGATGCGTGTGTGTTGCCCATTCTCCTCTATGGGTGTGAGTCCTGGCACCTGACCAAAGCCCCAGGCACAAAAAGTCTCAGCTTTTGAAATGAAGTGCCTAAGGAGAATTCTGGGTGTAAGATGGTACCACCGCATCACGAACGACGCTATACGCCGGCGCACCCAGCGTGAGCCCATCACCTCTACCATTGTGGGGAGGAGATGGACTTGGCTGGGACATGTGTTAAGGATGCCGAATGACAGTTGGCCGAGGAGAGCGCTGTTCTTCCTCCCATCAGGGTCCCGAAGACGAGGAAGACCCTCTCACACTGTGTTCCGCTCCTTCGAAGCAGAGCTGAGGGACATGGACATGGTGTGGGAGGAGGTCATAAACATTGCGCAAGATCGAGCGCAATGGAGAGCTCTTGTTGCCTCCCTATGCCCCTGAGTGGGGTGTAAAAGGGAGAATTGAATTGAATTGAACATGGAATCTGTCAACAAATACAAAAAAGGCTCTGATTACTGCAACAATTATACAAAACAATAATTGATTCTAATAAGACCAGTGGTTAAGAGACACAGCGAATTTCTAATCCTAAACAATAAGGCAGGCAAGTAGGAAGGGCTATTAAAAGATGCAGACTCGATTAAACATTTAATAGGTAGGTATATAGTTTTTTTTTTACAATTAAAAGCCAAATTTAAAACAATATCATAAGCAGTGTAAATTTGGAGGGTTTAAATTTGAATTTTCAATTTAGAATAATATAAGAAAACGTGAACCTTTTGGGTTAGGTTTGTGATTGTCTTACAAACTCCGACACCCTGTTAATTAAAACTTTGCGATAAAACAATATCTTTTCTAATTATTACTCTTTAAATTATAATATAGCCAACGGGCAAATCTTCCTCGTTTTTATTAAAAGTTTGGTGTTAAGTGGGATAAGAAAAAAAAAGCAATTCGTAAAGGGTAGGAAAAATAATTACTTTCATGTTTAGAAAAATAATGGCCTGTACACATCTGAACACGCGCGATAACGTAACCAATGTAACGCTGAGGTTCGCGGTGGTTCGTCACGAACCGCGTACTAATGTGTACAGACCCTTAGGCAGAAGACGTGGGCTTGTACGAGTATTTCAGAGAAAGGTGTTTAGCATTTAGAAAGTATAATGGAAGAAAAAACACGAGTAGGTACATCTATTTTAATTATAAAAATGAATTAATAATGCGACTAATGAATTTCTTAACTTACAAAGGTCCAAATTTTTTACAACAAACTCTGCATTCACTCCATTTGGAGTTCATGAATGGGAGGTTAAAAGGTAGAGCAACGAAATAAAAATGATCTGACTCTGTTTACACAAGAATTCGACGGAATCTATAAGCATCGCTCGTATGATTTTTATAAACCCAAATAGTGCCTGCTTACAAAATTTATTTTAACCCTGAACTAGTTTTTAGAAACTATTGTCTCCAATCAAGAAGTTTTGTAATGTCGTGGTAATTCAACGTCAAAAGAAGGTACGGACGTAATAAAAGCTTTATTCTGTTGTAAAGACTTAAAAATACTACAAGTTTATCTAATTTATTTTATTTTTAAACCTATTTTTCAAATTCGAGTTTCGGAAATCTTAAAAAGAAAATCATTGGCTAAAACATTTATGTTATTTTAGACCGATATGTTTCACTTAGTTTTTTTATTCCTTATATCTTAACACATTACGTATGTGCTTTACTTAAACACAACTTGGCGATATTTAATGGCGTCAGCACCTATCCATTAAAAAGTCTTGAAGAAACTCGGATTTTCTTTAGAATCTGCTTCGAAAAATACGTCGTTACGCTCCATCCAGTCTCGAAAACTTGTCAACTTCTTTTCATGTTTTTTTTTTCTTGAAAATATGAAGTATAAAGGAGATACTCGCACTGAAGACATTTCTATGGACGTTTTTTAAACGAAATGTTATTATATTTTATAATGGAAAAATACCAACGTCTTGCCATGAAACGAGAGTTTAACAAGTTCAGTTTTTTTTATAAAATTTAAAACTCATGTTTTCGTTACGTGCGAAGTTTCCATGATACACACATTCACTCAAAATGAGTTTGTTTTTAAGTTAAAACCTTGGTTGAGTCTGTGCTCCATGTTTATCCTCTCAGAGGCCCAAGAGAAGCGTGATATTTCATAATTACTGTTCGGATTATCTCCAAAAGACGCACATTTACGAAGCCGATGATATTGTTTTTTTTTTTAAGAATCTGAGTTCACACAATACACACGCAAAGCTTGTATTGTAAAGATGGATATGATCGGCATCGGGATTCGAACCCAGGGACATGAAAAGTGTGGGTGGAGGTCATTGAAGCCACGCAAGATCGAGCGTTGTGGATGGCTTTTGCTGCCTCCCTAGTCCCTATGTCCCTAAGTGGGGTCAAAAAGGAAGTTTTAATTTGATTGGGGTACATACAGTTGGATATTTGAATGTAAATATTACAAAATAATACTAACATTTTATTTTCACGTTTAAATTCTAATGTTAACATGATGGTAAAAAAAGATCAGTATAAAGTCGACGTCAAAAGTGAGAGAAGTACATTATTTATAACAATCAATTTTTTATTTTTAATTCTGGTAATCCCGTTTTTAAATGACATATTGAAACAAAATTAAATAGTCCAATCACTAAGAAATGAAAAAAATATCATTTTGGGAATGTAGGATTTTAAATGCTCAGTTGGAAATTTAACAAGGTTGGATTTTAAATCCAACCTTGTTAAATTTCCAACTGAGCGGAAAGATTAAAAATATAATTGGAGTAATTACATTTCGAAATCGAGTAATAACGAATGCACCGACACAAATTTTATTCAAAAGACAAATAAATAATTATTATTATTTACAGTTGTGACAAAATGAAACAATTATACGGTACAAGCTGTGAACGGATGGTTGATTTTATTTTCATGATTCCCTTAAAAGTTTCACTGGAAAGAATTTGGAGATGATTTCTATTTATATATAATATTTAGCATTCTCAAAGAAATTCATCTTCTTTTGGTGCCCTTGCGTCCACCCGACTTTGGCAATCACTTCTTAGAAGTTCTGTCTATCTCTTGCTACCTGGAACAGCTCATGTGCTCGCCCTATTGCGGTAAAATCTCACACATTGCGCACCCAAGAGATCTGTCGTCTACAAGGGCCCATGATGTCTATCAATATTGCCCATCAAAATAAGTTGGAGGATTGCATATTTCTCCCCACGCATATGAAACCTTGCGGGTTTCAAAAAAATTTCAACAACTCCCTGTTGCAGTCAGCTCTCCTCAGCATCTCTGAATTTCATACTAAAAACTCTTACGGCCTACAGTATACGAAACGAAATGTATGGATTTGGCGGAGCAGACTATTCCAACATGATGCTTACACTGGGTATTGGGTTAGGAAAGAGTGGATCAGTTTAAATAAAGCCCTGATGTGGTAGTGAAATGTCGGATTAAAGCATCTCATAACACGTAACAAAATGAGTAAAATATTCTCCAATCATAAATTAAATCTTAAATTAATGCAGATATTGTGGAAGTACTATGTACAGTCTGATTCTGATGTATGGCTCGGAAGCCTGGACTCTGAAAGTATGTATGCACATTGAACCGGTTGGAAGCCTTCGAGATGTGGCTTCACAGAAGAATGCTTCATGTATCTATTTATTTATTTATTTATGATATACACGGCCTAGGCCTTTTACATGTTATACATTACATAAAATCGTACAAAATTAGAAAGCAAATACACAATATTACACCAATAACGGTTTTGTTAGAATATAAATTATAGAAAATTGAATGAAATTGTAGTTCCAAAAATAGTTAGGTATAATAAAAAACATAACAGAATATCAAAGACAACAATGTTTTAGTTGTATAATAGAAATTTTGGAAAAGTAATGGGACCGGAATTATGAAATCAGCAGAACAAGATAACAATACAACATTCACAAAGAATTTACATTCACAGAAGAAATATCGAATAAAAACAACATCTTTGAGCCAGTCAATGGTAGAAAGACAATAGGGACGTCAAAAACAAAGAGAAAAAAAAACAATGTCAACAGCACAAAAATTACAGTCAAGATACATTCAGTTAAGGTTCAAACAGTCGGTAAGCTATGTTTGAAACAACACTAAAGGAGACCGGGACTGAAATCAAAATGCAGTCCTTAGAAAGATTAAAAAAAAATAGTGTAGTAAAATCTACAAAGACTTCATCTTTCATTTTTAATAACCTAAACCCAGGTCTCTTTAAAAAATGTTTATATTTGAATTCATTCATTCATTCATTCTCCCCTTAAGGCCCCAAAGGAAGGAGACAAATCCGCAGCAAACCCAACCCGCGTGAAACCAACCATCCAGTTCGATCGAATCTATATTTGAATAGATATCAAAAATAAAGTTTTCTCTTTTATACATAATCTGATACCATTTATTTGGTCTGTTCAAGAATAATATAATATACTTAAGTATTTCTTTTGGGGATTTGAGAATCTATACTTATATTTTGCCATTTTTTATGGTTTCAGTGACAGGTGAAATTCCCTTAGGGATATCGATAGTGGATTGGTAACAGTTGTATTATGAATCTCTTCCGTGCTTTAAATATGTGGGTTTTACAACTTCACTTCAGATACATGGAAAATCTAAATCTATCAATAAATTTTTTCCATATAATAGTGCAATAAAATTGGATTTTTTAAAAGGGGTTGCAACTTAAATAACTTTATTGAAGTTTGAAGCGACATACAAATTAAAAAGAAAAAAAACTTTCAGTGGATACTCATACACAAATGAATGATTTCCAATGATCAGTTGATTGGTACTGTCATATCTTAAATATAATATCAACCGTGAAACATCTAGATCAATTCGGCTTAAAATGAAAGTGGAGTCTAAATCGAGTAATTTAAAAAGTTTTGTTTAAAAGTATATGAATCACAGACGTTAAAAAGACACAAGAAATAACTTTTATGTATTAGAAAATAAGCTGTTTTTGATTAGCTTAAGCTTTCTCAAAATACTTTTTACATACGGTGACCATAATAAGTGTGATATCTTCAACTCATGAAGTTGTTGGTAGACTGACAGTTACGACGCCGGCTTTCGCATTGTTTCGTTTGGAGGTCGCGGGTTCGATCCCAGGTGCCGACCATCTTCCTCTTTCACGACACAAGCTTTAAGTAGCTTACTTTGAAAGAGTCAAAGAGTGTATTTGTGTTCACTTTGAGTGCGCACAGATTCATTTTTATATAAAAAAATAAAAATAAATAATTTAATGCACCGTAAATATTTGATAGCCTTTATAAGCGATTTTATGAAAGACATTCTGAAAATTAGGCTACAATTAGGTACATTTCGAGACGTCTGCAAAATACGTTTACGATTTGTTCTGTTATTTTGAATAAAAATAATCTGTTTTTTTTTAACAGAATTTGAAATGCCGAAGGAAAAGAAAACATAAACTACCTAAATGTTATCTGAATGATCAAAAAAAAACTAGGTATTTTAAATTCTACCATTATCTACCACCGAGGACATACAGAGTTGTATTTGAAACGTTTTTAATGATTTTTGCGTCAAGGGAATGGTGTGGTGTAGCGCTCTAACGAACCAGTAATGAATTTCAATGACAATGGAACGTGACAAGAGCACGAGATTTTACGTTTATTTAAAACAGCAGTACATTATGAGTGCGCTGGACCTGGGGCCACTTGACGTTGGACGGGTCCTTATGTCTGAAAAAAATAATGCTCTGTTTCAGAATGAAAACGGGATGTAGGTTGGCTATAGATACAAAACCAAAGTTTTTTTTATGAAGGCTTACTGCCTCAATTTACATAGGTACTATAGAATAAATAAGAATTTTGACATGAAATAAGTTCTGGGGCAAATTCTTATTTCGCAATTGCATTGGTCATTTTTTTTATTTTAAACAACACACGGCTATAAGCTTTTTACATGATCATAATTCAAAACTCACAAAAAACAATACACTTAAATACAACAGTTAAAACAATAAAAAGATAAGTAGATTTACATATTTAACCATATGAGCAAATAAAATCATTTGAAATACCTAATAGTAAAAAGAGAAACAACACAAAAGATGATATTACATATATAAATCAAAGTCGGTAAGTCAATGATTAACAGGTGATAAATTAATATTGTTATCAGAAATGTAAAATTTATAAAATATTTATTGAGTTTTTGCTTAGTTATTGGACAAAATAAAAAATATATATTTATATCGTGGTTTCATCTACTGTCAGCAGTTGCTGGTCCGAGTGGTTGTCGATACTTTCCAAGAAACACCTAGCTGAGTGCTAATTTTGTATGGAAATATGTGGCTTTCATTGAGTAGATTCTATAATTCTTACTCTCAATCGATTGAAAAATAATCATTCGTTAAGCTTGAATTCGAAAAATATTTATTATTATTCCATTTAAAAATCGAACATCAGTAATTTATTATTGTTAGAGAAATTAGTTGTTACATATTGATTAAAGTGTTTATTATTTGACAGCTCACATAGTATGAGAATCACCTATTCTGATCGATCGATCTTAAATACGTAGGTATACCTATTGTCGATGATCGCATCTCGATTCGACTTATTTTGAAACGATGGACGTATTTCTGACAGCTCATCTACTGTAGTATGGAAGTGTTTGGTAACCTAGCGGTAACGATGTCAGCTTTCGTACTATTTTGTTCTGAATATCGTGAGTTCGCTCCCAGGTGACGGTGTTCCTCTTTGAGTATGAAAACAAAACACTTGTTTTATACAACACAAATTATAAGTGTTTTTTCTTTCTCATTATGAATTACTACAAACACCAATAATATTATTTATTTTTGTTATATAAAATGAATCTGTGCTCACTCGAAGTGAACACAAATACACTTTTGACATCTTTCACAGAAAGGAAATGCTTGTGTCGTGAAAGCGGAAAATGGTCGACACGGCCGGGATTCGAACCCACGACCTCCACACGAAACAGTGCGAAAGCCGGCGTCGTAACCGCTGGTCTATCAACCAACTCAAATATTAATATATTATATATTACTTTCACGACACACGCTTTAAGTAGCTTAACAACTGCGAAAGTGTCAGAGGGTGTATTTGTGTTCACTTTGAGTATATCACCAATTTCGATTAAATCATTAATGATATGTTTAGTTGTTATGTTGTCAGAAAGAAGATACATTTTTTTTAAAAGCCTAACTTACTCTAATTGGCTAGGTTTTAATGTTTTTGAATATTTTTTATGGTAGGTACATATTATGTTAGCTAATAGTGGTTATCTAGCCGAAATTCCTTGTAACAAGAAACAAAATGTACAAAACTGTACGTGCAGTGTACACTCACATCATTCTTTTACTCGCAAGATTTATTAATATTATCATTTGGATGTAAACTTTGTGTTCGTTTGAATGAAAGTAAAACGGTGTTGCTTGGCCACAAAAGATTAAGAGTTTTAGGATTCAAGATGTATTATTACGGACATCAAGATGTATTATTACAGATGTTTCTTAGTTTTGGCCAACCACTAACCACCATCCAAAAGCATTCTACGTATGTTGGGATCGACTTAATTTATAACACTTTCCTTACATCGTGGGTTAGTCGTTATAAAACGGAAATAAGGAAAATACAATATTATTTAGTTATAACCACATCAAAAACCGTGAAAATATTCCAAAGCGTAATTTTCATATAATAATAGCTCTAAAAAACTTTTCTACGTACCTACCTATGTAGATAGTGATGCTTACTGATTTACGAGTATATGAAAATATATTTTAATTCTTTTTTCAAACGATTACATTTTTATCGTGTTTCAAATTTAGAATGTGTGTCGATTGGACAACATTTTTTGTGTGTAAAATGGTTTCTTTTTAAGATAGTTCTTCCTTTGTCTTTTCTTTAATCTGTTGACCAGTAAACTTTCTTTATCCTACATTCCTTGGTTCGTCGTGGTTTTCTTGGATGTGTTTTGGGGAATGTAGGCAGTTGCCGCTTATACAGCACTGGCGTCTCTATCCTAGTTTTAAAATGTGCCGTATATACTATACTAGCTGTTACCCGTGGCTTCGCTCACAATTTATGTTACTGTATTTGCTTTCTCTTCCTAAACAATTCAGCATTATATTCGCATCAAAATTTATTATAATTAGAAACATCTTGTTTCATTTCCAAGGCTGTCTGATAAGTCTGAATAATTTTTGTTTTCTAATTTACATTCTTAAATTTCCATTAAATTACCTATTTAAAAAAATATGTGCTTCTAATACAAATAGAATTAGCCCGCGAACTTACAAATCACCATATTTTACTAACTTGACTGACATTGTCCTATTTTTTTAGCTCTGCACTCGTTCATTTTCCTATTAGAATCCCAAAAAATAACTCGAATAACTTTTAAATGAATTAATTTGAAATCAATCTGGGACACATACTTTGCAACACCAAAAATCGAATTGCTTCAATTTGTCATGAAAGGGAAAATTGATAGAAGTCGGTTTGTAGGTAGACGGCAGACATCCTGACTAAAAAAGTCAGACAATGGATCGGAATCCAGCGGGTGCAAGCGCTCTTCCGGTTGGTCCAGTCATTCCTACGCCATAGTGGTAGCCGACGTTGTTGGGGGAATTGACGTGGCACGGAAAGAAGAAGAAGATTTACTGTATTAGGTAATTTGAAATTTTCTGTAGTATGAAATTCTTAAATTTTAAGTGTTTTTGAAAATCGAAATGAGACGAGAAGTCCGAATGAAACGATTTCTGAACAGTGCCACAAGAGTTTCGGCATAGAAAAAAGTGCAATTGTTTACCACCAACGTTGCAACTTCTTGAATGGACAGTGACAAAAGATTAGATATCTTAAAAGAATTTCACAAACAGGGGTTAAAAACAAATCTGATGCTTCTTTTGGATTGATGGCGTCTGGTGAATTTATAAAACAAAACAACAGAACTCTGACATTGGATCGCCTGACGCGTAAATTTTGCGGAAGACCAGAATGACTGGAGCAGAATGTTCGTAGGAGGATAACACGTCAGCTTCACCCTCCAACAATCCCTCGTGTATGTCTGTAGCGCTGTATCAATTTGCAATAATTACAAAGCAGTCAAAATCCCATAGTAAATTTCAGTGTTCAACACGCCCCAGGCGATCGAGGCGTTGACTCTGTAATGTAAATTATTGTTCCCCGCATGAAATGAGCTCGTCAGCACAGCGACTGATTTTCAAAGAGATTCTTTTTATAACAATTTACATATTATTTTAAAAGTTTTAATTCGACTTCCAACAATTTTCGCTTTTTTGGCATAATTAAGGGCTCTGATTGTTGATACAATATGTAGACATGACCCACTAAAGTAGTCTCAAATCAAATCAAATCTCCCTCTGAACTCCACTCAGGAGCATAGGGAGGCAACAAGAGCTCTCCATTGCGCTCGATCTTGCGCAATGCTTATGACCTCCTCCCACACCATGTTCATGTCCCTCAGCTCTGCTTCGAAGGAGCGGAACACAGTGTGAGAGGGTCTTCCTCGTCTTCGGGACCCTGATGGGAGGAAGAACAGCGCTCTCCTCGGCCAACTGTCATTCGGCATCCTTAACACATGTCCCAGCCATGTCCATCTCCTCCCCACAATGGTAGAGGTGATGGGCTCACGCTGGGTGCGCCGGCGTATAGCGTCGTTCGTGATGCGGTGGTACCATCTTACACCCAGAATTCTCCTTAGGCACTTCATTTCAAATGCTGAGACTTTTTGTGCCTGGGCCTTGGTCAGGTGCCAGGACTCACACCCATAAAGGAGAATGGGCAACACACACGCATCAAACAGTTTACATTTCGTCTCGACACTAAACGCCGACGCCTTCCATATCTTGGTCATGTTGTTGAAGGCGCCACTTGCCATACCGATACGTATCGGGAGCTCAGCCCCGAGGTCACCAGTGGTGGTAATGTTTGCTCCCAGGTACTTAAATTTATCCACCCGGGAGACCTGGTGACCATCGATGGTTATCGGTAGCTGTTTGTCGGGGCAGGCATTATTCGCCATGAGCTCCGTCTTACTGGCATTGACTCGGAGGCCGAGGCGTGCTGTTTCGTTGCAGAGTCTTGAAACACTGCGCTGTAATTCCTCCACTGTCGTACTGAACAACGCTAGGTCGTCCGCGTACTCCAGATCGCACAGTTCGCCCATTAGACCATCTCTCTGTGTTATCGGTATACCTCTTGCTCCTTGCATGGACTTTCTCAACAGGAAGTCCATGACTATTATAAATATAAAAGGAGCTAGTACGCAGCCCTGTCTGACTCCTGTGGTGATCCTAAAAGCTTCAGTAGGACCACCTGGCGTTTTCACGCTACACTCGGAGTCTTCATACAGGGACTGCACCATTTTAACTATTTTCGGAGGTATACCATACAGAGCAAGTATTTTCCATATTGATGGTCTATGTGGGCTGTCGAAGGCCTTTTCAAAATCTATGAAGCAACAAGCGACTGGAGAGTTAAACTCTTTGCACTGCTGAAAGATGCACCTGGCACAGAAAATTGGGTCGGTGCAGGACCTTCCAGGTACAAAGCCGCATTGTTGCTCTCTCAGGACAGCCATGACAGGCCCCCGAATGCGGTGTAGTAATATCTGAGATAATACCTTACCGGGAACACTCAGTAGAGTAATTCCACGGTAGTTTCCGCATTCAAGGGGGTCCCCCTTTTTGAATATTGCGACGATGGATCCATTCCGCCAATCTTGTGGGCACCTCTCCTCTTCCCACGCCATTTTAAATATATCTAAAAGTGGTTGGCCAAGGGTGTCTATGCCTTGTTTGAGGAGCTCTGCGTGGATTCCATCGTCTCCTGGCGCTTTGTTATTCTTTAATCTCATCACGGCCAGCACCATCTCGCTGTGGGTCGGTGGATCTTCACATATCCCAGTTGCCTGAGGTATATTCAGATCCTCCAACTCCTCCTCAAAGTTGAAAGGTGAGGAGGGCTCGGGGCGAGTAGTCTAGTGGAATAAAATATTGGTTGATGAATTACGCAAAATTTTCCAACTAAATCTAAAAGTGATGTTGAAACTGTACTAAAATGTACTAATCTTGTAGATGAATGTTTGGTCTGTTTATCGGTAGCCATAATTTCCCTTTCTGGCAATGGATTATGCTGCATTGCTAGTCGGACCTTGTGAATAGTATGAATGCGTGATTTTGATCAAACGCGCCTTAGTGGGTGATTTGTTTTTCTAGTAAAAAAATTTGTTAAATGCAGTAGTATAAATTTAGTAGGCACATTTAATTTTGACATCCTCTGAAATTCTTCATAAAAATTCTTCGGTGTTAAGTATCAGATCAGTCGTAGTTTTCTATGGCGACAATTGAATTAATTACAAATGCAGGAATCGTTTCAGGAAATTGGCTACAGTAAGACGTTGCAGAGTTACGTCGGTGTCCTGGGAGAAAGAACGAAGCGACAGCGATATAACCTAGTTAGGCTCATTTTCGTGGGGTGAATATTACCTTTCTATCTACTCGCATTACTGTACATTATGTACCACCACTGTTAGGGGTTAGCCTTAACAAGAGGAGACTTACTTTATACGTATTACGCATTTGGTTCAAAGTTGCCCCAGGTTAAATCCTTGAAATTAGATTAGACTGTATTATGTATTGTTTCTTGTTCAGCTCACGAGTTAGTTTTCACCATACAACATGGTACACGCGTCACCTTTTGACGAATTATTGTTATGAATTAAGCCTTTGTTTATGTAGTTAGGGTTTTATCATTTTATCAAAACACAACTTCATCATTTTGATCTCGAGAATAACACAGAATGTTGGGAATTACGTGATATAGCGTCGCAAGCAAAATCTACAACGATAAGATAAATGTATCTGAAAACTCAAAGGTGCCGAAAAATTGCCGTGTGCAGCGTGTCGGGCGTTATTGGACCTGGGTAAAATTGAAAAACAGCTGATAGTTCACGTCACCCAAAGATTGAAATGAGGCTGATTAAAATAGTGAGATCGTGAAGAAAATTTGTACTGTGAATCCTAAAATCTAATACAAAACAGAGATAAAATTAACAGAACTGTACCCCAGCTCCAATGAACTAAGAGGATATATCTATGAGGATCCCTAAGAGTTTTAAACGACCAATTTGTCGATACAAAACATAATAAACATGACAATAATACTGAAAAAACTCTTGGGCTAATTTAGAAATGGAAAAAAGTACACCTAATGATCGGTCGACTGGTAGATAATGCTTCAAGCATTATTTATAGAAGAGTGTTATTTATTTAATTACTATAATGCTGAAAAATTTATAACTCAAATCAAACGCTGATAGAGGGTAGGAAGCCGACAAGGAAAACAAAAAATCGATTGAAAAATAATTATATAAAAGGGCCTACAAGCAGCAGTGAAGAAACGATTAAAAGTTATGCTAATTTGAGAAGGTAATTCAGAGAACAAAATATTTGGCTACATTTTCTGAGATGGTGTTTTGATGCTCGTCAATTTTTGCAGAAGACTTAAAAGGTAGGTACCTACTCGAAAAACAAACAAGATAAGATAACTATTTGATGAAATTACAATATTATAATGAATAATAATATCATGAATTTATTTATTAAAGACGAAGACAACAATCCGTTAAACAATTGATGACGGAATACAAATAAGATACGAAACAACGGTTCCCCATATCTGTCACATTAATTCAGATTTATTACCGAAACTTTGTTAATTAAACATTGATTCTCCCCACTCGTAAAACTAACTTCCATATTAATAATATTTTAACTGGAAACACATACATCATGACAACTTGGTCGTTAGTGTATCTTAATAATTTCCAGATATCTAATATGTAAATTGTCCAAACACTTAACGAACACTTCCAACACAGTTAGAGGTCTGTTGGTTTCTAATGTACAAGTAGGTACAAATATTCTACTTACTGATTACACACATATACAATATATGTATGACTTGCGCGCACGCAAAATCGAGTGAAGTACAAATTTTGTAAAAATTGTGATACAATTCAGTTTACACATGAGTCGTATTTCGAGTTTTCGTTCATTCAACTAGTCATTGAAAGGATTATAGATAAAATACATAAATTGCATACCCATATGAACTGATGTAAATGATTCTAAGTACAAGATAAATAATAAGAAGATCAAATGGCTGAGGGATACACTTGTAATCATATCCGTCTAACTATAAAAAAATTCGTTAATCGTAAGATTACATATAAATCACTGATCAGTTTTTACTTAAATTATAAAAAAATATTTAATCCGCGTTTGTTATATTGTATGAAGATGACATTTCATACAAAATTTTGTAAACACACAAATAGTAGCTGGGCAACGCGAGTGGTAACTACCAATATTCGCTATGTCAGATTTGAACGAGTTATTGATGCAGAATAGGTACCTTATTTTTAAATTATTTATTTTATATCAAAATATAGTTAAGTCCTTATTAAATCATACGAAACCTTTATGTTTAAGCCAAAATAAACCAATTCATATTTGATCACTTCAATTTTAATGTTTGTACCTACTTAAAAAGTATTCTTTGAGTATTTTCTTCAAAACGTCATTATATTTCTCATAAATTTAGTTGGTGCATCATGGTTGTAAGGCCTCGATGATTACGGGAATGCAATATTTGCTTTATTTCTTTAAAATTTCTATTATCAAAATGATAAACCAAAACAAAATGGACTAAAATATGAAGGGAGCACCTAATTGGGCGGGAATAAAACTTAAAAACAGTATATTGATTGCAGAATGCGTTGTTGTACACTCGAAACCATTGTCAGTTGACATAAAATCCAACATGGCGGTCTAAAATCTACAGAGATCAGCTCGCAATCAATCGATACCTATGGGTTAAACTACCTCGACGACGGCTTGATCGCAAATTTTCTACCGCTGAACTCTTATTTTCCACTGATCACAGTTTTTTTATAATGCAGATAGCGTTTGACATGCCAAGAGAGCTGTTGTTACGTTCTATGCCCATAGTTCAAAGGGAGATTGATTGATGGACATGCCAAACGCGTATATATTAATTTATACTATCGGGCATGGGCGTAGTAATTGCAATAGTCTTCACATAGAGGGGGTCGCATCAAGCCCCCCCCCCCCTCTAGGAATTCTTGGGAGCTACGTCCTTAGGTCCAAGCTTTTAACCCTGTTAAAACCTCGCTCAAAACTGAAATGCTCAAAATCGTAGCTTAAACTTGATTCTACAGTCTTTTTTTCGTCATAAAATGTTCGCTATGATTATGCTGTATGAGATAATTCTTTATTAAGTATGTCGGATGCTAAATGGAGGAGGAAGGGCTTCCGGACCCCCAGAACTGCCTTTAAAAAAGGGAAAAAAAAATAAATGTGTGAAAAAGACACTAAATATGTGCCATGTTGAGATATGAGTCATAAAAAAAATTATAAAGGCACATAGGTGATACATAAAGATTTGATTCTGTCTATAAAAGGACACATCAGGAATGTATAAAAAGTTATAGCTTAAATATGAATCTGTTCATTTGTGAAATAATCACGTTCGAATTCGTGAATTATTATTTTCACAAAATACAAAGTATCCAATAATGAGTCATTAACCAAACCTGTTTAATCCGTGGATTGGAATTACGAAGAATATTAAATTTCACAAAACTACAATTTCACGTTTTTCAGGCGGCAGGTACCTTTTGTGAAATCAGGTCAAAGCTTAACCACCACCCGTGTGATATTTCACACTTTGGCCTCATCCAGACGATTACCATGGCTTTATTATGTTCTACAAACGACTAAACAACATTTTTATATTAAAAAATTCATACGGCTATTTTATACTGCAGAGCAAAAAAGAAGAAATCATCAGTTAATCAATAAAATATGTGCTTATAATGACGTATTTTTTTAGATGAGGTATTCAAATTTATTATTTATCGTATGGTGATATGTACATCACAATATGTTTCCAGATAGAAACAATGCAGATAACTATATTGTATATTAAAATATATCATAAACGTCAGATGTAATCGCTTGTAGTCTCTTGTACCAATATTCAATATCTTCTGTATTCATTGCTTTCTTTGTCTTCTCTGTGATGAATTATATTTAGTTATAAATCATTATTTATATTTCTTGTAAAGTCACATGTCATTGTAATATCAATGAAATAAAATAAATAAATAAATCTTTCTTTATTTCTCGCAAGAAAGTTACTCAGATGATTAAAACACACAAATAATAAAAATATACAAATAAAAAATCATAAAATTCAAATAGATCTAAACTTTATTATTTTTTGGTCCTTCCCACCCAGATCAAGAAAGTGATTTTGATTATTAATTATTATCTATTGATATCCATATTTATTTATTGATGAAATGATGAAAATACTAACACCAACATTCCGTTTTCAATACTATGTAGGTGAATATTAATCTGTTTTTTTCACGAGAAATATATAGGTACTTACTTAAAAGTTTAATTTTAAATATAAAAATTGTATGTAACTATTTTTTATGAAACCATAATTATAAAATCAAAACCTTTTTAACTTAGTAATTTTTTTGTTTATTGTTTAAAATACTATGTCTCGCCTTAAGTGAACACAAACCTTCGCTGTTCCCTGTTGATAGTTTCGACCGAAAGAGCTTGGTTTAATTTATTCTTACATACTATGTAAAAAAAACATGATTCTTCAATTACAAGTTTTTGAGAGATCCTGTTCCATTACTCATATGGACAAAGACAAAAAATGTTGGGTCGTGAAAGAGAAAAAGGTCGCACCGGAGCTAGAATTCCCGAGATAGGTGCGCGAAAGATTGTGTGATATGCGAGCATATCAACAATTTTATTTTCTCAATGAGAAGAAGAAAAAGAGAAAAAAATAACTCGACAAAAACATTCGTGAACTCAATAAGAGAAAACACTTACCTTATTAGGATAGCCATTATGTCTCAATAATTTCCTGCAACATTTTCCTCTGTTATCATGGTAGAATTGCTGTTGCTGCTGCGTTCTCTTGACAGCCCCAGCCCAACAGCACGTCTTGGGGGCTGGAGAAGACGGGAAAGGTCCACCCCGAACCGGATCAGCCCCTCCAGGGGGCTCGGGCATGCCGCCAGGACCTCTCTTACTGCTGCTCATCTCCACATACACGCGAGTATTTCATCGCAGACAATTACATCTTCTCACTATCTATGACATCCTTTTGACTTTACACCAAATGTACTTAGTTGGCTTAGCTGTAATTTCATATAACAATGTATATGATAAAGTTTACAGTTAGTTTATCTGAAACAATGAAAAGGAAAAAATGAAAATTAGAATCATATTGTAGGTTCGTTGGAATATAGTGTTTTTAAAATGGTGGCACCTACGCGGTATAATAACTGGTTTTCAATTACCAAAAAAAGCTAGATTTTCCAAGCCATTGAGTTCTATAAGCGGCATTTGGAACAAAAATGTCAAAAGTTTATTTCATGGTAATGTGTGAAATGTTCTCAGTTTTTTCTATCTTTGTGTTTTTATTTAAGTTATTATGACAAGATGGAAAGCACACATGCAACATGGACGTATGTAGATAATGCTTCTTTAGTGCGCTATTTTTATAATGTTTTCATACCTCTATTGAAACCACTTGATAAGTATTAAGACAATCGTATTTTTTTTATTAAAAAAACACTTGGTATTAAGACAATCGTATAGTGCGTTAAGATTTTATTTCATTTGATTACAACACGAAGTTTCAATGTAGGACTCAAGAAAACTTACCGCGATTGATTGAGTAAACAAAATTTTCGAGTCGGACGTTTCCAGAATAAAGAAAGTTTGATTGATGATAAAATAAACAATGATACAACAAAGCTATCATATAAATAACGGAGAAGTTTATTATTTGTATCATAAATTATATTAAAAAAATTAATAGAGATGTCAAAACGGACAAAGTCGGTTTGAAAAAGAACATTAATATCAAGTGTAATAATGTAGACCTTTGCTCCTGAGATCCTAGTAGCGTACTAAGTCATCTAGCACTTGCATACATTTGATATTCTAATAATAATAGCTCACCTTATCGGAACTATACACTATTCATGACACTCACTACTACTAGTGTTACGTTATACAATATTCACACGTCTAGGTGAAAACAATTTATCACACCAGACAGGATATAATGGATGGACTTTACTTCACTCGTACTAGGTACAGGATAATACCTACACCTTATAATTTAAAAGACATTAATCTTTTTGCAAGGAGATCCTAAGGTGATAAGTACGTAAAACCGTATATTATAAAATTAATGCCAATGAAATACACAAATTCTCGATGGGTTTCTGTTGTATGAATTTTTTCCCTAAATAATGTTTGACTAGGAAGGTAGACCAACAAAAACTGTGATGAAAGTGACAATATCTTGGTGAAAAAATCTACAAACTTTATGGGTGTTTTGAGATTATTTTCAACGTAAGGTCACAAAGCCAAAAGCAATTGTTGCAACTGCAAAAGGGAATCATGTTTGGACCATTAACAATACGATTCAGAAGACCTCTTGCACAAGACAGGAGCAGATCTGAAGAGGATCTGATACTCTGATCAAATTGAAAGATGCCACTTTAGAACTAGTTTGGTTGTAGTGGCATAAAGGGTATAATATGGTCCCATGACTTTCTTTGTAAAAAATATACTTTAATCGTATCATAATGAAAAAAAATTTATTCGACCCATTCAACGACCTACGGAATCGAATCTAGAGCGGATACCACCGTTACAAAATATACACTGAGACTCTCAGAAATGAAGACTCTAAGAAGCATTGTTCGGAAGACCCTCAGAGACAGGATAGGAAATACGAGGGTCCGGAAAATATGCGAGGTTGAAGATAATATAGTAAGATGAGGGAGGCAAAGAAGAAGATTCTGATGCACATTTGACATGTTAGTATGGACTCATCAAGACTCCCCCACATTGCATTGCACGGCACATCACCAAAGAGATGGATAGAGAGCTGAGACTAGACCTCGTAAAAGGCAAACTCCATCATATGATCAAAGACAGAACTGAAGTTTTTTTTTTATTCCCGTCCTGTACCACTAGTATAAGGTTTCGATGATCGAATATCGCAAGGATCATCGAAAGAGTTTCGAAAAATTCCCATACAAAAATGATCGAACGATTCGATCGTTTGCTTTTCGAACACTCTTTGCACATTAATAAGCGCTTTTTAGCGTGCAAATTGCTTTCGATTAAACTCTTACTAGCCCCACAGGTATTCAGGCCTAGAATAAGAAGAAAAAAAAAATTAATTAAACATTTTTTCAAAAGTATTAGAGTAATAAAAATGGAAAAAATCCTTCTGAATGAAATGAATCAAAAAAGAATTTGAATTTTAAAAATCTATAATAATATTTACATAAAAATATGCAAAAAAAAAAGAATCTTATCAACGTTACAATTTTCGGCAATCCATAAATTCGCACATTTTAAATCAACCCACACAAGAATTATTGAAATGTTATGCAAACAATGTTTTCCAGCTTTCACATTCAGCCGAATATAAAATTTATTGTTCGTTTTCAATGATGTCGAAATTATCGTGAAAACTTAGTCCCCATTTATACAGCTGATAATGGGCAGGTAAAAACAATGAAGGTACATATTCAAGACTTTGCATTTTTACATATTCAGAATATTATTTTTATGATGTGAATCTTTGAACTGTAACTTTAATGAATGGATGGTACGGCTGCTCTTCCAGCGATCGTTTCAAGTCTTGGAAAGATAACAGAGGCATTTTGAAAGATTTTTTATTTTTGATTTTTTTTTTTCTTTTCTTCTGATTTCACACACAGATACTCGAACCAACGAATGTGTTCAAAATCACGTTTATATTATAAAAGAATTTATTAAGACATGAGGTTTTTATCTTGTTTATTTTTCAAAACTGTAGAATTTCTTATTCTTTTTTCACCATAAAGCAAATTCACAGACCATAAAATAAAACAAGATATTATACCTATTTTAAAAAATTGTTTAAATACATAGAATAAAGAGTCAACATAAATTATTAGAGATGTCAACAGAGTAAAGCAAAAAAAAATGACAAAATCTAAAGATGTAAAAGCAAGTCGGGTTGGTTCGAACACTTATAACTCGAGATCGGCTGAACAGGTTTATATCAATTTTGGTTTATTGGATTCATCTCCGCTCCGGATAACAGAATAACTATTAAAACATCGAAAAATGAATAGCAAATAATACCCATAAAATATTAAAGTTAGTCGGCTGAACAGATTTATATCTACATAGATTTATATCGTTTTTGCTTTAATGGATTCTTCTCCGCTCCTGATAACAGAGTAACTATTAAAACATCGAAAAATGGAAAGCAAATAATATAAAATATAATATTAAAGTTAGTATGGAACGAATTTCGCTACAACAACGCCATCTGTGATTTTTTTTATTTACCTGACAACCATTGACATTAAAAATATTGGAACGCATATTTTTTATGAAATTTTTTTCAAACTACTTCTAATTTGTTTACATAGAAGATTTAATTAGAGAATAAATAAGCTAATTTTGAAATCAACTTGGCATTTGACACAAGCTGTCAGTTGTTTGATAGTTGAGATTAAAATAATTTGGAATGGATGGAAAAAATGTGGTTTAAAACAGATGCGTCAGATGGTCGGAAAGCCAAATCTTATAAACATCCGTTAGTAATAATTTCGGTTAAATTTTACTGGTGGATGTTACCGACCGCCTGAAAGTCGGTAGGCTATTCGTGAAAATGATTTATTTCCTACTTATTTATACTTATTGAGCAATTTCTTCTTAAATATGAATCGAGTAATAGATAAATCAGCTAACTGGGTATGTTTGAAGAAAAAGAATTGAATTTAATCTTGAGTAGGTTATCAGATAAGATATTTACATAATTCAATTCAATTCAAAGAAATAAATAAATCCATTAATTAGGTAATTCAGGTGACTTCAGCTTAATCGTACTTTCTAGGACATTTAATAGTCCAACTGTGTAATCGGTTTGTCTTATAAAAACAATTTTTCTCTACAGTCGGTATATTAAAACTCAAAATAATTAACACTTGAACACACAACACAGAAAAACTGTAAAATATTAACGATGTTTTCCTGCCTCGTCACAAAACAGATGCACTGAGAGATATGAGCTTTAAAATGACCCACTGTTTCAGGTCATGATCGACAGCTGGACGAGTCAGAATCTGATCAATACAATTAGTTGTAAACTCTTCAGTGACCCATTTCATAATTAGGGAGGAAATAATATGTAAAACAAATCATTGGATTTCAATCAACTAATTATTAATCTAATGATAGAGGTTTAGTGGTGTTAGTTTTGAGAGTTGAATCATAACCAAACGTCCTTTGATTCGTTAATTAGAATTAATTATAGATCATTATACCCTTGATAGTTCAAGTAAACTATGTTATACCAACTGTTAATTTTATACCACGAGGACAGTAGTTATCATTAGTTTGATTTCTAGTTTCAGAGTAGGTTCCAAATAATTTGTCTATATGATGAATTAGGGGTGAATTAAGAGGTTCAATATGTACCTACCTATATTGTAACCTCTAAGGCGAAAACCACTAATTGTAAAAGATAAGCCTGTGGAGCAAGTCAAGGCCGTAGCCAGAAAGTAATTTCGGAGGGGGCTTAATTCAAAACCCCTCATCCCCCCCTGCTTACAGCCTTGGAACAAGTCATAAATAAAAAATATAAATGTTGGTTCATGCTTAAGCATGTAACTCCGATGATTTGTATTATGAAGTTTAAGCATGTACAAGCAACGCGACAGTTTTCCAGGTGACTGAGAAACTCAGTACCTATCCAACAAAAATAATATGCTATCGAAAAGTAAGGTCAGAAAGAGATTCATGATGATCTATACAGTTGAAGCAAAACATAAAATACAAGAACTTAACAATTTCAAAAACAGCGGGACGAAAATAAAAAAAAAAACTTCAGTTCTCTCTTTGATTAGAATCAGATGATATAGAGAGAATTCACAATAAGGAACCACCTCTAGGAAAGAGGACGTTGTTTGATGGGGCAGACATAGAAGGCAATCATGTTGGCAGAATATAGGTACCTACTGGGAAAATTCCTGAAAAGTTGATGCGCGAGATATTAGAGGGTGTTCAACTTACCGGAAGTCCTCCGAATAGATGACTGAGAGGTGGGACATTCACATCCTAAGAAAAGAGAGAGCGGTTCAAATTAACAGATCAAAAATCTTTAAAAAGTCAGTTTACAGGCAAAGTTTTTTTCATAAAGGAGACATTTTCATGGGGACACGGAAGGAGCCTCCACGTAGATTGAACTATTGTAATAGAGCGATCGGGCGTCCCTGGAAACGACACCATGTCGGCCAATCCTTCCACCACCGGAGAGACCAAGAAAAAGTTAGATTCTTGGTCTGACGATCCGGACTCGGAAAGTAAGTAGGTATAAAGCAAAAGTGTGAAAAATAGTAAGCAAAATAAAAAATGGATATACAATGCGGAATTCACTAGTGTGGATACTTTACCAAGTATATTATGTGAATTTATAAAAAGAAGAAGTTTCACCTCCTAATTAACATAAAATTTCACTGAAAAACTACCATATTAATAAAATTAAAAAGAAAATAATGTTATTACTTGTACTTATGTCATTATTGACATAATCTATTGAAATAAAATTTCCTACTCAGCGAAAATAACAACATACGAATGTCAAGATTCGATTTAGTGTATTTTGCATTTTTATTTTTCCGATAGAATTTAACCTAAATTGGATGAACGTTGTTCGATCGGGTGTAATAATTTGAAATCAGCTTAACGTTATGAATGCATCGGAAACAAAATCAATACAAAATAACGTGTGTTCCACCGACCGAGCGGTTCGCCGTGGTAAGTATCCGATACAGTGGATGATCGGATTCCAAACAGTTTGGACTGAGAATGTGTCATTCGGACAACTCCATATTCACGGAACCTACTCTATAAGGTACAAAGAAGGAAAAGTTCATGAAAGATATTGACTGTTATTCTCAAACTCACGTTCCAACTCAACGCAAGGAGCTCTTGCTTAGAACTTAATCGGTTGCCAGTAGTTACGTATCTAATGTATTGGATAAAACATTTTCAGAATACAGAAATGTCTAAAGTCTCAATAAAAATTGGATACGACGCAACTCAATGGTCTGTTTTTCATTTCAGAATAGCCGTCATTATGTAAGTCCACAGCGCGTTGAAGTCACATACGTTTTCCAAGAGTGAACATCTCTGTGATAATCATGGCTTAGCTATTGGTTAGTCAAATAAACATATTTTATGACAAACTGTGATTATGATAGATATGTCAGAAACAGGAAAGAAACATGTAAGATACAGGAGTATGAAATTATTTCATAACCCAACTAAAAAAGTAGGTAGTTAAAATCTCTTCAAAATTCTTAATTTTCGCTATCTGGTTGCCTTTGATTAACGAAAACGAATGACAACATCTGCGGTCGATTTTAAAGAAACTCGGTAGATGTTGAACCAAGTTGTTTTTGCTTCATATTTGAAGCCTCCAGATTTTTTCAAATGAATCTGGGCTCAGTCAAAGTGAATACAAATACATATTTCATAGAAATCAAATCTTGTGATAGGAAAGAGGAAGATTAATGCATAATATCTTGGTTTAAGGACATAATCTGTTCGAAAACGTGGTATTTTTTTCGTTCATACACTGTATTTACATACAATCTGAATTTATATTGGTGCACAGAATAATAATCTTTCCTTTTTCTATCATGCAGTTTTCTCAAACATACAGTAATAAAAAAATAAAAAGCATGCACATTATTGGTTCAAGTCATACCGAATGTTACAACTAAAGTACGACAGTTATTGTTAGGATCAGTGATTTATTTCCGTAGGTAAATACTTTCAAATAAACACTAAGCAAATGAATTTTTGTATGGTTTGTGTTTTCACGAAGGTGGGTAAATGTTCATTATGATTAAATACTTGACCATCCATCAATTATTTTATTCTGATTTTTTATTGGTAGTGCTCGCAATTCAATAATTGATTTACATCAACTAAAAAAAAATTATGAAAGTAAGTAGCTTGGGTATGTAGGTATGTCTCTAGATAATGTCTAAGTAAAATTGTTGAAAGCGTTCTAAATGAAATAAAATTTTGTAAATTTCCAACTGTTTGAAGACGACGCTTAAAAAAGGTATTAAAATTGGTTTAGTTCGTCCTTCACTCGGTATTTTCGTTAAACGTCAACCCCCATGCGAAATGTTTATGTATAGGTATGGAAAACTAATTCAACTATTGAGTCTTTAAATTTCTCAAAATCTTGTACTTGCTACAAGATTTGTTTCTTTTACTGTCTATGTTATTTACATAGATCTTCGATGTTTTGGGCAGCAGGTGCTTGCTGACAGTCCATTTCAAAATAAAAATGATAATCCTTTACGCTTTTTTTATCGTACACTTGAAAACAAGTGATCGTACACAATAAATCACATTGATTTTTGTCGATTTACAAAATATTTAAGGAAATAATGTCATTGATAATCAATCATTTATCTTGTTAAAAACCTTCAAAATCTTCCTGAGATGTAAAGACAGGATTAAGGTTATATTAATTCAAGGTGTCGTTGACAATATCGAACGCAAAAAAGTTGTTGTGACGTGAGAAAAGTCCTAGAGATTTTCATTTTAAAAAAGCCACGTCATTCAAACAAAATTCTTTTTGTTGTTCTTTATACATCAGGTACATTGCGGAGTGGATGAAGAGGAAAAACTACTAAGCAATACGGTTCCAATCCCCTTTGTGTTTTTTTTATTATTGCCAAAGTTCTTGTCTTCTTTTATGAATGAGACAATACAATTACCTATAACTTGAACGATATTTTCAATTAAGATAAGGAAGAATTATCTTAATCTATTCCTAATTTTACTTAGATATCAATTAATATTATTTAATTTTATAACGCTATGTCCCGTAAGGGGTAGGTAGAGAGAGCGGATTTCCACTCTTACCCATCCAAAGACAGACGGGAAATATTGTTTTATTCCTGATACTCTTTAATGTTTTTTTTGTATGATTGTTTTAACTGTGTGAATGATGACTAACTATTAGTTACAACTAAGTGTCAGGCCTTTGAACAGGTTTTTACCTAGTAATGCTGCCCATTCTGAAATTACGTGACTAATAAATATGTTAAAATGTGATAATTATTGGTGATATAGGTATGTAAAAGAAGAAAATTATGGTACGCACTTGCTAGGAGAATGGATTCATACAGACTCTCTCACATTCCTTTTCACGGCCATCACCATAATAATCCTATAATAGGCCATCGCTATAATAATATGTGTGTGTTGGTTTAATGAAAAAATAACAATATACAAATATAGTATAAAAAATGTTATGTACACAAGCATTAAGTAAATATTTTATAAAATTGACGAACGAATCCTCCGATACACAAATAGTGAATGGGGTTCACAAGCCATTCTGATCAATATCACCCGACCGTACGGTTTCCTGCAAAACCAATAAACGAATACCTCTCCCATGTGATGCGAATTCGGGTTGAATCATTCGCGTTGTAAACAGAACGTAACTGATTTATGCAATGCGACAGGAGTGACCCGAATACCATTCATATCTCTCCGTTTTGTTGCTCCACTCAGAGCTGCAAAGCATACGTATAACTGGATATTATATAAAGAGAATTTAAAAATATCTAGCAAGAGACTACACCTTTTGAGAACGTCGCAAAACCAACGCTGTGCGAAACACAATGAGAATACTTTTTTTTTTTTTTTTTTTTTTTTTTTTTTAGAGGAGGGGAAAATCCTCATTGGACGTTGTGCCGGACTCCTGCACGCAGGCAGACCTACCGACTAAAAACCCCTCCTCTTCATCCCCACTGTAGCGGTACTATCCGTGGATATTGCTTCGCGTACAGTGCTGGTCATTTATAAGCCTGTTCTTTTTCGGGCCCTTTCATCCCTCTCTTTTTGGGTCATTATATTACTAACAAGTTGGTTTCCGGCTTCCCAACTCTCTCTTCCTTCCAGCATGACCTTAATAAGGTCATCTGGTTGGACCTGTCTGTTTATCGATTGCCACGCTGCCTGTCTTTCACATTCCCACCTATCACACTCAAAGATGGTGTGCTCGGCAGTATCCCTCCGTCCGCAGTATACGCACTGATCACTTTGGACCTTCCCTATTCGATGGAGGTATGCTTGAAAGCATCCGTGCTCCGTTAGTATCTGCGTCAGGTGGTATCCGGACTCACCAAACTCCCGCATCATCCATGGTTCGATGTCTGGAATGAGCTTATGAACCCATTTATCTTTACCGTCGAGCTCTATCTTGTTTAATCTTTGGGCTTGCCATTTTCTTCTTGTCTCCTTTGTTATGCTTTTTTTAATCTCTGGATCTTTCCCCATCATTTCCATTCTTTCTTCGATGAGGAGATTCACCGGTGTTAAGCGTGCTAGTAGAATGCTATCCTCATACGAGACAGTCCGATATGCTCTGCAGATTCTGATAGCGAGTTTTCTATAAGCTGATTGCAGGATGTTTAGGTACTTTTTATATGCAAGTCCTCTCGACCACACTGGCGCCGCGTACAGTATTATGCTGGCCGCCACTGACGCAAGTACTCTTCGTCTGCTCTCACTGGCTCCCCCTACTCGGGGCATAAGTCTTGCCAGAGCTGACGTTGTTCGAGCCACTTTATCAGCTATATGTTTGATGTGCTCTCCAAAAGTCAGGTTTTTGTCAATAAGGACCCCTAGGTATTTGATGCTTTTCTTCGGAAGAACTTCAACACCTTCAATTATAAACTTGATCTCCTTTCTTACCATTTTCTTCCCTATCAAGAGTGCAGCTTCTGTTTTCTGAGGTGCCAATTGTAAGTCTTTTCTTTTTAGCCAGATAGATATGGTTTCGAGTGTTTTGTTTACCTTTGACATAAGATCGTCGTTTGACAATGAGAATACTAACACCAAGAAACCGACTGCAGAGTACTTGCGTTATTTTAGGAAAAAAGGCGACCCATTGTTAATCGGAACATCTTCACTGATACTTTATTACTCATCGTTTGCTCCCTGAGAGAATTGTGTAATCGTCACAAAAACCATATAAACGATTCGCCTGACCCAACGGTATTCATCTGGAAATTTTACATTAACTTTCCAGCTAGATATTAAAATGAAACTTCAATACAGTACGCCGCGCGCCGTAAACTGTATAGGTACAACGTGAACAAACCAATACAGTCTTCGGTTGAAAATCTAACGATGTCTTATTTTTTAACTTGCTCATTCTCTGGTTCAATATAGCGCTCGAGAAGGCTGTTCGGGACTCGGGAATCGATACATCGATCACGATATTTCAAGGCCCTGTGCAGTTGCTGGCTTACGCAGATGACATAGATATTGTGACTAAAGACGAAGACACCCTGAAAGAGACGTTTAGCCGCCTAGAGAGGGAGGCAAAAAGTCTAGGATTAACTGTAAACGAGGGAAAAACAAAGAACCTCATATCCGATCCCATCGCTTCCACATCGCATATTGACTCCCTCTCTGTGGGAAGTTACACATTTGAGAGAGTGGACAGATTCACCTATCTGGGGTCACTGATAACAGATACTAATGAAATCAGCTTCGAAATCAGCCAAAGAATTGTCTCAGCCAATAGATGCTATTTTGGTCTTCAAAAGCTCTTTAGATCTAAGCTGCTCTCAAGAAAGTCAAAGGAGCAACTGTATAAGACCATGATCCGACCGGTACTCACATACTCCGCGGAAACCTGACCGCTGAGTAAACGTGACGAGCAAAGGCTTGACATCTTTGAACGGAAAATACTGCGAAGAATCTACGGACCAGTCAGAGATGGAGAACACTGGCGCATTCGGTATAACTGGGAACTTCATGAAATATATGATGATGTCAACGCCACAAAATTCATAAAGCTTAGCCGACTCCGCTGGCTGGGCCATGTTCAAAGATCGAGCGAACCGTCCGTCCTCAAGGAAGTTTTCTGTGGGAGACCTGCTGGTAGGAGGAGCATAGGGAGACCCAGACTGAGATGGCTGGATGGAGCAGAAAGAGACCTCGGACTGATGAGGGTGGACGATTAGCGGAGCATGGCGGAGGACAGGGTGGCATGGAGGTGTCTTCTGGAGGAGGCCAAGACCCACACAGGGTTGTAGCGCCAAGGATGTATGTATGTCATTCTCTGGTGTTGTTGTCTTCCTTCAATATTTTGGAGTCCTACCTGTTAGCAGTCCGTTGGCTGCAGTCAATACTATACATAGGATCTACTACAATGTACTGGCTACAATTTTGTATTCTTTCCGTATTTTCCCATTTCAAATCCCCGAAGTTTTCCCGTTAAGCTGCTAAAAATCCTAATTTTTGATACTTGTGAGAGTGAAATTTTCAAGTATACATTAATAAATAAAACACTCCACTACTTCGTAGAACAGTGTTTCATTTAAATACAATTTTTTTTCTTCCTGCATTGAAAATGTCTTTCTGACTCGTTGGTTTATTGACATTTCTTGTAATGTCAATTCAATTTCTACTCTTTTTAATCTAATAAAAGTTCTGGTTCAACTTTATTTTATATGGCCGTTCGAATCCTATGGATGAAGTCAACCAACATCTCATCGAATAACGTTTTCATAGAGCATAACATTTCTGTTGTTTTCCATCCTTTCTATATACATGTTATTGCCAAAATTACGTATCAGAAACATCCCAAATTATTAAATACCGAATTTGCATAGTATCAATTTTAGCTTTGACCACTTTTTCTAATAGGTTGATATGACCCAAGTAGGGAGGCATGTAGTGATAAAAATTCATTACTGCAAAAGTGATTAGATTTGTCTAGTAAGGGACAATGTGTGGGGTCTGCCAAGAGACCGAACGTGGGAACAGGAAACAGCTTCGCAAAATACCGGGTTCGGAGGGACATTAATAACAATTAGTGCCATTTTTAATAGATTTTGAAACCCAATAGTTGAATTTTTTTTGTAGGGATTTGGAACTCTGATTTTGAGACTCATAAATAAAAGCTTAAATAAACACCCGAGTTAGCCTGAAATTTAAAAAGCAAGACAAAAGACGTTCGGAGAATTCTGATGGGTCGTAGAAATGTCACACGTGTGACCCAAGCCATCAAATAGTCAGTGGCGTCCGTTTTCACGACTCTGTAGAAAATTGGGGGGAGTTTAGACGAAACATACAAAACAATACAAAACTACCAATTTAAAGATCGTCTAATGAGGGTTCCTTACAAACGCGGGACGCCTAAGATCCATAGTTGTTCACAGTCACCAGAAGGAGGGAGAATAATGCGATTTACTCGGTTGAATTGCAAAATTCGGTTAATCACTAGAAAATGTAGAATCGAACTCAAATAATGCACGTATAGAGGAAAGAAATTAATGTAATACGGAATTAACAAAGGAATTAAACTGGAAATTTTGTAACATTTTGCGCGAAAGTTTTGATTGAAAAATAATATAAATATAGCGAAACAGACTACCATTCCACGCCACTGGCGGGGTGTGGTCACTTAACGACCCAGGGCTATTGATCAATTGATTTATAGATCTTTCTGTGAATCGAGGGTGGCTACCCAGGGACGGTGTTAGTCTCCAGAAAGTGAACGCTGTCCAAGATTGGGGAGCGAATTTAGGTAAATCCGCGAGTCAAATAAAAATTAGCTAGGGAAAAAGGGTTGAAACGTAACGATAATTTAACGTCGTTTTCCATTATGGTGAAATACAAATGGTTGCAAGGTGTAGAGTTTAGGAAACTATAAGAGGGGATGGATTTTGGAGAAATTGAAAAGCAGAGGGACTCAGGTTTAGAAGAAAAGAGGAAACGCACCCATTTAGTATTCGACGAATATAAGAACAAAAAGAAAAAAGAAAATGGAATTTAGACATTTTAATTTCTTGTTTTCTTAACACCCTTCGCTACAGCGGTGGTGGGTGTGTACCTGAAGAGGGCCCTGGAAGGTACGAAATTGAACCGAGGAGTAGGGTGTGAGATCAGGATTGGGTGAGAGGAGTCCACGTGGACCCAAACGGGCAGTCTCCAGACATTGATTGGTCTTTTGAGACAAATTTGAATGATCGGGGGAGTTTCACGGGGGTGGTGGCTAGTTGTCTTAGGAAGGGAGAAGATATAATCTCGTGCACGGGGGTTGACAATGGTTGATTGCTACGATCTCCTCCGAGAGAGATTGTTACGGGTTGTTGATTGCTACGATCTCCTCCGAGAGAGGTAGTTACGGTTGATAGGTACGATCTCCTCCGAGAGAGGTTGTTACGAGTTGGTTGTTGTTATCGAAGATCGTATCGAGTTGTTTGTTATCGGGAAATTGAACGGGCGAGCCGATAGTTACGAACCCTTGTGGTACGAAAGAATTAGTTACGTAAAAAATTCTTTCACGCGAACTTACGAACCTGTCGTGCGGCGGGAGTTTAAAAGTGACTTTTCTGGAGGGAATCATGTTATATCTCCGACGTGGAGAGGAGATAAATTCTCCATGAGTCGTGCGCGTAAGACATAGTTCGCGAGTAAAGTGAAAAAAAATAATAATCAGGGCATCTACACATAGCCATATTCAGTGGGCGAATTTGGTTCACCATCTCCACTAAATTCTAAATTTACTTATTAATATCTATTCAAAGTTTTCAACAAGACAATATATTTTGGTGGCTAAAGAATTTCTACCAGACAGACATATTATTTTTATTTTTGGCATTATAATTAATAAATTGTGCAACGGGATCATCTCGATAAATAAACGACTAAGTAAACAGTTTCTGATAATAATAAAGTGTGTACGGTGTGTGTGATAATCCAAGGGAATTACTCGACGGGAATACTCAGCACTCAGGAGGCCCATTCAATGTATGTACCTTTTTTTTAAATCTTCATCAACGGCCTGGGAATTCACTTCAAGAGATTTAGGGAAGTCAGGGCTGCAGAAACCAACGATTCCGAGCGAATCGACCGGAACCAATATATATTGGTTTACTAAAATGTACCATGTCCGATGTAAGCTTGTTTATGTAGATCTTATATTCTGAAAACCCGTATGCAACCCTTTGATCGGGTTCAACTGTCTCTAGTTTTTTTTGTTTTTTTGCCAATTATTTCTCTTTATATAATAAGTATATTGTTCATTGCCTTTTAATGTAGGTTCTCTCGGTTAATGTAATTTTCTTTAATTTTTTTTTGTGTTTTTTGTGTATGTGTTCTTTCACATTTTCTTTATTGTTTCTGTACATTTTTTTTTTGGTGTTTTTATATTTATGAATTAAATTGAGTCATACCTAAATTAGAGTTTTGAGTTTGAGTAGATTAGTAACCCTACCCCTGGGCTCTGTTTGGTAAATCTTGAGTACCTAGACTGGTGGAGCCAGAGAGAGATACCTCCGAAGACCTGATGGAATTTGTAGATAGCCGACCCCTGACCTCGCTGGACAGATAAGTGAGCTAGCCGAGGCCTGAGGGAGTTGAGATAGCCAGCGAGGCGGAAGGGGCGGCGTATCACTTGGCGCCCTCCGTGTCGGCTTGCTCGAACAAGCATAGCTTGATCGAGCACGAATCTTTGTGGGTTATTGCGCGGTATCTCTCGCTCTGGGGCGTAAGCTCATCTAAATGCAGAGCCAGGTGGTAGCTTGTAGGGAAAGTACAAGTGTACATTAATTTTACTAAGGGTAGGTTTATGGAGGTTAAATTATTTGGGACGGCCAAATAAAAATAGAGAATAGATTTAATCATTGTGTTAAGATAGGTAGTAATAGAAACATACCTAGAATAGGTCATTCATTTTTTTTTAAATCAGGAAATTAATCTTGTAGGTGTAGGTATTTGTTTTTTTGGTTTGTTTTTTTCCCCGATTAATATAGTAGGTAGGATATTTGTTTTTTTTGTATTGTTGGGGCGACTGACACGTTGGGTTCGTACCGTGTCATTATATTGGCTAAATGAAAATGGATGCAGCAGGACCCAGTCGTACGCGAAGTCAGACGAGGAATGCCCTGTCCACGGACTCGGAGGCCACGAGCGGATGTGATGGGCAGAGGTTTAGCGGACAGGAGATCCCGTTGACCCAGCCCGAGAAAGAGGCCACACCTCCTCGGGTGATATATGTAGATCGGGGCGACGGAGAACGAAGATCGGTGGCAGCCACCTTCGAGGGACGTCCGGACGAGTGTCCAGAGGCGTTTATAGCAGCCTGTGAAGGGCATTTCCGCCGCTATGAGACGGCCGAGGTGGACCGCGTGAAGAAAGCTTCATTACGATTGGGGGGTACGGCTAACACGTGGTGGGCCTCCAGGGGTAGTGACCTCCTGAGGTGGGAGGTTTTTAAAACTCTCCTCCTTCAGAGGTATGGCACCGAGGAGGCCGAACACTCTCTCCTGGCCCATTTGTATGGAGACAGGCAGAAGAGTCCCGAATCGGGTTTGGCTTTCCTGGAAAGGAAAGCAAAAGTGTTCCGACGATTAAAGGGCGAGCAGCCGTGGGGATTGTTAGTCTCTCACGTCATCACCCTCATGACTCCAAGATACCGAGAGGTCTTGGAGAGGGATGGCAGGAGTTTGGAGTCGTACGAAGAGCTCCATAAGAGGGTTATGGCTGTGGACTTCCCAAGGGAGATGGTCCACCCGATAGGACGTGAAGACCGTCCCGAACGAGGTCCAGTACCTCACAGGACGACAGGTAACCCAGGGAGGCCCCAAGAGGGCCAACCTAGGAGGCTTTCCTGTTATCGGTGTGGGGGTAACCACCTCCAACGCCAGTGTAGGCGGCCCGCCCCACCACAGGGCCCTCATAACAACCAGTCGTGGCGGGGAAACGCCGAGCGCCCAGGCCAACGCGATTCCCCTGGTGCTCCGGCCCCCGGCCAGTAATAGGTCGGGAGAGGGAAGGGACTGAGGGACCCCAGCGGCCGGGTCCTCAGTCGGAGTGGAGGAGGAACACGGAGAGCCGCGAAGAGGGAAGTGCGGAAAGATTAACTACAGGGGGAGTGTGTCAGGTGTGTCACGGAGGGAGGTTAGCTGAGAGTCATGACCTCCCAAGGGTACGTGTGATTCTACGGGGGGAGGACCACGTAGCTCTCATTGACACAGCCTCTTCGCACAATTTAATAACGAGGGCACTACTTGGGACGAGAGACGTGGATGAACGGCTCAAAACAACCCTAAGGTTAGCAGATGGGGCCGTCACCATGGAATCTAGGGGTAGGGTGACCATGGATCTGGGAATCCAAGGTCAAATAATCCCTACCGAGTTCCTTGTAGTAGATGGCCTAAGAGAGGACATCCTCTTAGGCATAAACTGGTTGACAAACCAAGGGGCGGTAGTCGACCTATATAGGGGATGTCTCCATTTTGGGAGGGTCGAGAGATCCACCACGCACCTCCTTCCTCAGAGGAGGAGGGCTCTTTCGGAAGTGACACTTCCAGACATACCGTCAGAATTAAATAACGAGGGTGCGTCGTCACTGAAAACTCTGTTAGAGGAGTTTAAGGAGGTATTTGCTCCTTATGCAGGTCCGGCACTGTTACCGGAGTATAAAATCCGCCTAACGGATAATCGGCCAATTAAATTACCGCCCTACCGCTTATCGGATATTAAAAAGAAACATTTATATGCCCAACTCGAAGGCATGCTTGCGGATGGGGTTATAGAAGCCAGCCGATCTCCTTATTCGTTCCCCATCGTAATGGCTCCGAAGAAGGGGAAGGACGAATACCGGTTCTGCGTGGACTTCCGGAGGTTGAACGAGGTCACGGAGGAGGAATTATCCCCTCTGCCCGTTATCCAAGAGACCCTGAAGGACCTGGGAGGTGCTAAGGTATTCTCTACCCTTGACCTTCAACGGGGCTATTGGCAAGTGAAACTCAACGAGGAGTCCCGGAAGTACACTGCCTTTAGTACCGGAGACGGGGCCACCTTCCAGTTTCGAGTCCTTCCGTTCGGACTTCGAGGAGCCCCGGGGCACTTCCAGAAGGCTATGTGTCAAGAAGTTTTGGCAGGATATCTTAGAGATTTCTGTCTAGTTTATCTCGACGACATAATTGTTTATTCGCCGGATATCCGGACGCATATTTACCATTTGCGGTTAGTGCTAGAGCGCCTGCAACAATATAAATTACGGTGCGCAGCCGACAAATGTACTCTAGTCGCATCGAAATTGAATTACTTAGGTCATGTCGTCACACAAGGGGGCAACCAGCCTCAACAGGTACATGAGCTATCGATAGTCGATACACCCGTACCTACCACAAGAAAGAAGCTGCGTGCGTTTATCGGTTTAGCCAACTGGCTCCGCGAGTACGTTCCAAATTTTGCGCAAATGGCCTCCCCACTGACGGATCTGTTAAGTACAAAGAAACCGTTTAAATGGAACGCAGAAGCGGACACCGCTATGAGGCGAATCAAGGAGGAGCTCTCGAAACCTCTGGCCCTATGTCGGCCAGACTTTAGTAGAAAATTTATTCTCCAGACCGACGCAAGCAAGGTAGGCGTGGCGGCGGTGTTATACCACGAGCGTCCCGACGGTGGACGCGATGTAATATCCTACGCTAGTTCGAGATTCTCCGCCACTGAACAAAGGTGGCACTCGAACGAGCAGGAAGCCTATGCTGCCGTATGGGGGATACGTAGGTACCGTCACTTTTTAGAGGCCGCGCCGTTCACTCTGCGCACAGATAATAAGGCCCTCACTTGGTTACATAACGCCAAGGATGAGCGGGCAAAGCTAACTCGCTGGGCATTGTTACTGCAAGAATTCAATTTCACAGTAGAACATTGCCCCGGACAGTATAACGAACTCCCGGACTACCTCTCGAGAGGGCCGCATGGGGCCCCCGAAGGGGAAGTCGGAGGAATCGAACGAGCTATGTACCCCGATGTACGACAAGAGGGTTGGAAGACTGAGAAGGAGGTCCCTCAGGTTATGCAGATCGACGCCTCACCACATGATAGCGACGTCGCGCAGGGTTCGTTAGCAGCCACAGTCAGGGGTGCTCAACGAGCAGACGCGAACCTCTGCAGACTACTAGAGTATGTAGAGAGGTCTGAACGTAATCCACAAGAGGTAGATATCAGGGGTAGACAACTGTTAGCGATCTATACAGTGAGAGAAGGCACCTTATATCGGAAAGGGGCTAGCGAGCAGGACGTCAGATTAATAGTGCCCCGATTTTTGATATCCAAAGTGATGAGAGCCTATCACGATGCTCCGCTTGTGGGTCACCCTGGAGAGCGAGAAACGTTACGAGCAATCCAACAATTTTTCGTGTGGAAAGGTATGGGGAATGATGTACGCCGGCACGTGAAGAATTGCTTGATTTGCGCCAGAGCACGGGGACGGGCCCCACGGACAAAAGCGTCGTTAGGGACTATAAGGGCCCAACATCCTTTTGAAATCGTGGCCCTGGATTTAATGGGGAAATATCCTAGAACTGCAAAGGGGAACCGGGAAATTCTCACTGTTACAGACGTCTATACAAAGTGGGTAGAAGCTTTTCCAATGAAGACTGGGCGAGCTCCTCAGATAGTAAACTTGCTCGAGACACAGATATTCGCGCGGTATGGTTATCCCAGGGCTCTCATAACAGACAACGCCTCGTGTTTCAGACATCATGCTTGGAAAGCAGCTATCGCCCGCTGGCAATGTAAACACTGGACGACTGCCGTATTTCATCCTTCGGGGAACGCAGCGGAGAGGAAAAATCAGGATTTGAAGAAATCGCTGCGTATCAAGCTGTTAGATAAGCCGCACAATAAATGGGAAGATTACTTGGGGGAAATAACGGGAGCCTTACGGAGGAGGCGAAACGATGCTACTGGAGTAACCCCAAGCAAAGCGCTCCTTGGCTATGACGCCAGAAGGCCTGGGGAATGGGAGCTGATAGGTACAGGCTCCCCTGGCGAGTGTCCGTGGGATAGAGAAGAGTTGGATAAATGTATACGCGAAAATCAGGCGAAATACTGTGAAAAGTACGCCTCGCAGGAGGTGCCGGAACTAAAATATGCCACTGGCGACGCGGTGATGACCCGTGAGCATAGATTATCAAACCAGGAAGCGGGAGTACATGCAGGTTTCGCACCAAGATGGGACGGGCCGCACCACATACTCATGGCTGCCGGCAATAATAGGGTGTTTTGGGTAAGTAGGCGCGGTAAGGCCGTCAAATATCACGTGGATGACCTCATCCCGGCGCCGGGACGCTGCAGGGGCGACACACCGACGGTACAAGTCACGGAAGGGTGACAGGCCAAGCTGAAGGGACTTGAGAAGCAATTGCTGTGGAGGGACGGCCTTAGAATATCTTTCCTACTCCGTTTGACGTTTGGAGTATTCCGTAAGAGGCGGATAAGAAGTGAAACGTCGGGGTGTAAATAGAGTAGGTATCGCCGGGGAGAAACGGTTGAAAACTGTTTTCGAGTGTCTTCGAAAATGCGAGAGATCGGCAAACGGCACACATGTATGTAAATATTTGTAAATAGCATAGAGCTTAGGTAAATTACGATATAAGTAGGTACACTTAGCGATTTCAATGTACTTTATTTTTATCTCTAAAAGTATTTAGAATAATTACTTCGAAGTTTAGTTCGTAAGTAGAGTTTTCCCTAATTTTGTTATATGATTGTTTGTTCTAATCTTATTATTTTGAGGGAATGTTATGTAAACGTAGGAGTAAATGAGGCGACGGACAGATGTATGAATAGCGACAAAGAACGGGGTTAGGTATGTCTGAGAAGGGCGGGGCCGTAAGTCGGCAATTTGAACTAGAGAGATGGCAGGTAGTTTTTTTTTATGAGTAGGGACGCGAAAGTGTTGGTCAGACAATAGAGAAAGGAGCGCGCGCGCGCTGAATGGTCGGTCGGTGGACAATGAGGGGTGGTCTGTTGAGACTTGCCGAGATGGTAAACAATAGCGGCTAACGAAATGAGTCGGATCGACCATATGGTATTTGAGAAAGAAGCGGATAGGTAGATTGGGGTGACGTTACGGGGTTAGACTAGGCATTTGGGGACAAGTAGGTAATGTTCTAGCATTCGGCTTTTAAAAATCGTAAGGAACTGATGGCAAAGGACATACAGCGCAGAAAGCTGGAATGTCCTGATATAATAAGGGTGTTATGATCAAGCCTTAGGGAATTTCGATGGGAGGACGAACTGTCAAGTATGCTATCTGGGGAGGGACAGAAGGGTGAAAAAAAAAGCCCCGACGTACTAAGGGCGGTCGTCGGTCTACCTCTAGGTAGTATTGTTGACAATTAGGTTCGAGTAGAGAAGGTGATGGTTGTTCTGGGAAAGTTAATGTGGAAAAGGTTCTCCACATTTTGGCATTCGAGGGTGAATGACCCGGGCCCCAGACAGGTCCAGTTTAGGAGTTACAGTATAGTATAATTAGGATTTCTTTTTTTTTTATGTTTAGGTAAAGCTTTAGATTAGGCCAGGTATGACTCACAAACAATTAATTAAAGAATTAAAACATAAATAAGTTTATAAATAAGGGATATTTTTTTTGTTTGTATAATAATCATGTTTCAGTTTTTAAAGTTTTCATTCTTTTTTTTTTTTATGGAAAAAAGCACATATTATGTAACTATTGTAAGTCTTTAAGTAAGCCCACTTAGATATCGAGAGATATGTTATTTTAGTAGGTATTATACTCATGTTTGCGTTTTAATAATAACATTTCAATTTTTTTTAATCATTAAACAAATGTATGGTCACTATTGTAAGTCTTTATGCAAGCTCACTTAGATATTGTAATAAAAAAATATGAGACTTTGTTTTGCGTGATAAAAGCTAGGAACCTGCTTATTTTTTTTTGCTCTTATTGTTACCATGTGCGTAGTTTTAAGAATAAAATTTAAATATTACATTTTTTGTGGATAGACACACCCACTTAGATAATTTTATTCACGATAAAAATAAATAATAATAAACTTAATAATAGATTACCTATTGTATTTTAGTATTTAAAAAGATAATTGTTATGTTCTGTGCATACATTGAAATAAGGTGATAAATTGTTGAAAGGGGGAATATCTTTTTTTTTTTTGTATTCATTCAGTAATGGCAGTAAGATACTGCGTGATTATGTTCCTATGGACCATAAATAATAGTAATAATACCAGTGAAATACCCCCATTCAATCTTGTTTTCTTTCTGTCTTTATAAGTAAAATACTAAATGTCCCATATTGTCATTACCATTATTATATGTATTGCTATGTTTGTTGGTAAAATAGTACCTTTTCATGAAGTTATGATATTACGTTGGTAATTTTTTTTTTTTTTTTTTTATTTAAATGTGTTAAAATTTGGGTAAATTGAACAATTAAAATGTGGGATGAGATGTATTGAAAATGATATATTATGGGAAATATTGAAGTTAGGATATAACCTGGTAGTAATTAGTTTAAATGGGTTAAATTTTGTAAATTGAACAATTAAATGATGTGAGATGTATTGATGATGTAATATTGATAAGATGTATCGAAATAATAATATATGATGAAAAATGTACGCCTTAGATTGATTTGTCTAAGATATGTAGGGACGCGATGGAACTAGTTATGTAATTGATGGGGTAAATAGTTATTCATAGTAGTGTAATTATCGAAATTCTTTTTGTTTTGGATTCCAGTATCTTACAATAACAATTTGTAAAGTAAAGATAAACCATACATTCATTTAACCCAGGTTATGAAGGGGGATGTAAAATTTGAACGATGTGAAATATTGGTTTTGTTTATTTTTTTTATTTGTTGTTTTAAGGTAGTGTACCTATATTTGTATGATGTTGTTGTACCTTATTGTTAAGAATGTATTGTAATGGTTATCTGCATATCATAGAGAAGGGAAGCATGGGTTGGACTTTGGGGAAATTGCGGACTATGTTCAGGGGATAAGATGACATCTTAACTAATACCACTCAGTAGTCAGGTTCCGTCTTTACGTACGACTGCTGAAGAAAAATACCGAAGGAAAAAGACGGTGGCGCCTAAAAATACCGGGTCCTCGAACGTATGTCGGGAATTTTCGGAAATGTAGAGGAAGCACTGAATTTTTATCAACTAAGTAGTGGGGAGTTGATATGACCCAAGTAGGGAGGCATGTAGTGATAAAAATTCATTACTGCAAAAGTGATTAGATTTGTCTAGTAAGGGACAATGTGTGGGGTCTGCCAAGAGACCGAACGTGGGAACAGGAAACAGCTTCGCAAAATACCGGGTTCGGAGGGACATTAATAACAATTAGTGCCATTTTTAATAGATTTTGAAACCCAATAGTTGAATTTTTTTTGTAGGGATTTGGAACTCTGATTTTGAGACTCATAAATAAAAGCTTAAATAAACACCCGAGTTAGCCTGAAATTTAAAAAGCAAGACAAAAGACGTTCGGAGAATTCTGATGGGTCGTAGAAATGTCACACGTGTGACCCAAGCCATCAAATAGTCAGTGGCGTCCGTTTTCACGACTCTGTAGAAAATTGGGGGGAGTTTAGACGAAACATACAAAACAATACAAAACTACCAATTTAAAGATCGTCTAATGAGGGTTCCTTACAAACGCGGGACGCCTAAGATCCATAGTTGTTCACAGTCACCAGAAGGAGGGAGAATAATGCGATTTACTCGGTTGAATTGCAAAATTCGGTTAATCACTAGAAAATGTAGAATCGAACTCAAATAATGCACGTATAGAGGAAAGAAATTAATGTAATACGGAATTAACAAAGGAATTAAACTGGAAATTTTGTAACATTTTGCGCGAAAGTTTTGATTGAAAAATAATATAAATATAGCGAAACAGACTACCATTCCACGCCACTGGCGGGGTGTGGTCACTTAACGACCCAGGGCTATTGATCAATTGATTTATAGATCTTTCTGTGAATCGAGGGTGGCTACCCAGGGACGGTGTTAGTCTCCAGAAAGTGAACGCTGTCCAAGATTGGGGAGCGAATTTAGGTAAATCCGCGAGTCAAATAAAAATTAGCTAGGGAAAAAGGGTTGAAACGTAACGATAATTTAACGTCGTTTTCCATTATGGTGAAATACAAATGGTTGCAAGGTGTAGAGTTTAGGAAACTATAAGAGGGGATGGATTTTGGAGAAATTGAAAAGCAGAGGGACTCAGGTTTAGAAGAAAAGAGGAAACGCACCCATTTAGTATTCGACGAATATAAGAACAAAAAGAAAAAAGAAAATGGAATTTAGACATTTTAATTTCTTGTTTTCTTAACACCCTTCGCTACAGCGGTGGTGGGTGTGTACCTGAAGAGGGCCCTGGAAGGTACGAAATTGAACCGAGGAGTAGGGTGTGAGATCAGGATTGGGTGAGAGGAGTCCACGTGGACCCAAACGGGCAGTCTCCAGACATTGATTGGTCTTTTGAGACAAATTTGAATGATCGGGGGAGTTTCACGGGGGTGGTGGCTAGTTGTCTTAGGAAGGGAGAAGATATAATCTCGTGCACGGGGGTTGACAATGGTTGATTGCTACGATCTCCTCCGAGAGAGATTGTTACGGGTTGTTGATTGCTACGATCTCCTCCGAGAGAGGTAGTTACGGTTGATAGGTACGATCTCCTCCGAGAGAGGTTGTTACGAGTTGGTTGTTGTTATCGAAGATCGTATCGAGTTGTTTGTTATCGGGAAATTGAACGGGCGAGCCGATAGTTACGAACCCTTGTGGTACGAAAGAATTAGTTACGTAAAAAATTCTTTCACGCGAACTTACGAACCTGTCGTGCGGCGGGAGTTTAAAAGTGACTTTTCTGGAGGGAATCATGTTATATCTCCGACGTGGAGAGGAGATAAATTCTCCATGAGTCGTGCGCGTAAGACATAGTTCGCGAGTAAAGTGAAAAAAAATAATAATCAGGGCATCTACACATAGCCATATTCAGTGGGCGAATTTGGTTCACCATCTCCACTAAATTCTAAATTTACTTATTAATATCTATTCAAAGTTTTCAACAAGACAATATATTTTGGTGGCTAAAGAATTTCTACCAGACAGACATATTATTTTTATTTTTGGCATTATAATTAATAAATTGTGCAACGGGATCATCTCGATAAATAAACGACTAAGTAAACAGTTTCTGATAATAATAAAGTGTGTACGGTGTGTGTGATAATCCAAGGGAATTACTCGACGGGAATACTCAGCACTCAGGAGGCCCATTCAATGTATGTACCTTTTTTTTAAATCTTCATCAACGGCCTGGGAATTCACTTCAAGAGATTTAGGGAAGTCAGGGCTGCAGAAACCAACGATTCCGAGCGAATCGACCGGAACCAATATATATTGGTTTACTAAAATGTACCATGTCCGATGTAAGCTTGTTTATGTAGATCTTATATTCTGAAAACCCGTATGCAACCCTTTGATCGGGTTCAACTGTCTCTAGTTTTTTTTGTTTTTTTGCCAATTATTTCTCTTTATATAATAAGTATATTGTTCATTGCCTTTTAATGTAGGTTCTCTCGGTTAATGTAATTTTCTTTAATTTTTTTTTGTGTTTTTTGTGTATGTGTTCTTTCACATTTTCTTTATTGTTTCTGTACATTTTTTTTTTGGTGTTTTTATATTTATGAATTAAATTGAGTCATACCTAAATTAGAGTTTTGAGTTTGAGTAGATTAGTAACCCTACCCCTGGGCTCTGTTTGGTAAATCTTGAGTACCTAGACTGGTGGAGCCAGAGAGAGATACCTCCGAAGACCTGATGGAATTTGTAGATAGCCGACCCCTGACCTCGCTGGACAGATAAGTGAGCTAGCCGAGGCCTGAGGGAGTTGAGATAGCCAGCGAGGCGGAAGGGGCGGCGTATCAAGGTATATCAGAAAATACTAAGTTGTTTACTTAAATACCTTTTTTCTATATCTTTCACTCCAGAATTAACTCAGCACAGCTCATAAAATGTATCAATTTTACGAAAATAAAATGTGTGCGGAACTGTGAGGAAGGCCTTTGAAAATTATCAGATCCAACTGTTATTATATGTCGTGTGAAATAGCCGCCGCGCCGTCGAAGAGATACGTGATGATATCCACCCAGTCACGTATTTTATACGAAGGTTTTATCAGAAGTGACCCGTTAGACCTTCCTTTTTTTCCTTTCCTGTTCCGATTGCAAAGTCGTTTAGAATTCCATTTTCTATCCGCTCTATACAAATAGCTACATTCGTATTATATAGCTTGGCGAGTATTTTTTCATTACTTTCAAGAATTTTTCATTCTCCGGTGATTCTTTCACAGCAGAGATTCTATCTTGGCTGATCTAATGAATTTTTAAAGTTTCACTATTTTTTTTAATATTTGCCACAAACCTGTAAAATGTTCCCTTCCCTCTTCCAGCCCAGTATCATTGCAAGTAATTCTGATCGTTCGAAGGCGTTTATAGATTTTTTTTTCAATTTCAAAATAAAATAGTTTCTCAATGACATTTCTCCTTAAAGAATCAAGTGACATTGTATCATCTCCAATGATGTATCGTTCATACATGTAGGTATATTTCATTTTTTATTGGTCACAGAATTTATTCTCTCTTTCGAAACATGTCTTCTTATGGCCACTTATTGCTATTCCTTTATCATTTTTTTACCAAGTTCTCCATATGGTGAATAAAAACACGACACAGGTCAATAGATTAAAATATCTCAAAGTACCTGCAAGATACCTCATGTGGTCAAACCTCAAAGATTATGACGTGGATGTTTTCTGGCAAAATAAAAAAAATAATAAATGTTTTTAATATGCCTAAAGCTGCAATTTCTATAACTTATGTACTCTTTTGATAAATAGATTTAGAATTCTGTGTATTCACAACTTTAGCAAGGATAACCTAAAAAGAAATCTGTTTTCATTATTTTACAAAAACATAATTCACCCAATTCTTCTTTCTTTTTATTTCACAATAAATAAACTTCTAGTGTACAACCCTTTATAACACTAGGCCTTCATGTCTTGACATTATATTCCATTTCTAGGAGCCTTTGTACACACCAAGGGCGTTACATAGTACCGAGGTCTCATGGCCCGAATATAATTACATTGTTAGACTCTCGTGTTTGTCCTTACAATGTTGCGGAGACGAGGACGTTGTGCAAAATTTTGTTCTTTGGTGTGAGGATCATTGATAGCCAGATGGTGTGAAATTATGACTTATTGGAAAAAGTTTTCCAAAAATAACAATTTCCGATAATTCTTCTGGAAAGGTTTTTATTATTGATTCTGATGCTTCACATAAAGTTTAAGTTAATATTGAATATCTATTAATCTTTTATATCTTACGTATATTGTATTTTGAGTGATTTTTATTCTCTCGATAAAAATATTTGAATTTGAATTTAACTCTCCTCTTTTTATTAACTTATCACGTTCCAATTTTTAATACAACTAAAATCATCTCTTTTTATTCACCTTCTGCGTTTTAAGTTATAAAAAAAATATTCGCTTAAAATATGTTAGAATGTAAGAAAAAAAAATCTCAAAGCTTGAAATAAATTCTATAAAAATCTTCGTACCTGTGCCAGTGCCGGTGTTTAGAAACTCAATTTTTGTCGTAAATAAAAATTGTGTTGTTATGGAATTTTCAAAGATGGCGTTATTGTTAGGAAGTCCGTTCCGTGCTAACTTTAATATTATATTTTATATTATTTGTTATCCATTTTTAAATTTGTTATTCTGTTATCCGGAGCGGAGAAGAATCCAATTAACTAAGAAACAAAAAAATCTGTTTAGCCGATCTCGAGTATATGAGTGTTTGCACTAACCCGACTTTCTTTAATATTATAAACTAGCTGACCCATCGAACTTCATCCCGCCTTAAAGTCAATAAAATATTGCTGGGTAACATAAAATAGGTACCTAACATACATGACTACTACAAACACGATAAAAATCTGTTCAACCGATCATGAGTTATAAGTGTTCGCACTAACCCTATTTTCTTTTATATTATAGCTAAATGTTAACAAATTGTAAAAAAAGCTCAATATTTTTAATTTCAATGGTGGTCACACTGGTCACATTACCGCCTCGTGTGGAAACATAGAGAAAACATTGATATAAAGAATCTTTCTACCAAAATATCAATCTACCAGACATCTCCCTATTTCCACAACAGATGGCGGTAATGTCACCAACAGAAAAGCCGTTCCATACTAACTTTAATAATATATTTTATATTATTATTTCTAATGCATTTTCTACTTTTCATTACTTATTCTGTTTGTTATCCGGAGTGGAGAAGAATCCAATAAATCACACATCGGAAGAATCTGTTAAGCCAATCTCTAGTTATAAGTGTTCGCAATATCCCGACTTTAATTTATATTAGAGATATATTTCACTCTTTAACGCTTTCATAGTAAGTAAATAAGTGAAAGTGGAAGATGCTCGGTACCTGAGATCGAATCCACGACCTCCAGCACGAAAATCGGCGATGCGACCGCCAGGATAGCTATATTTTTTATATCAAGTATCCTGCCAATTGACCATTTATTTTGATTTAAAAAAAAAACGTACATTTATTTAAAATTGCTTCTTTATATCATCACCGCATAGCTATTAAAATAGCAGTATAAAAACAATGATTAAAGATTAAATTAAATGTATAACGAACCCTCGTCAAACCTTTTTTGTCACTTTTTTTATAAATTAAAGGGGAGTTTTGTTTGAATAATTGATGATTATTCCCCAAAATCGTTTAAAAAAAGTCTTTTCATCAACAACAGTAAATACGTTTTTATCTACTGAGGGATGGAAAAAATAATTTTGAAACTGAATAATTCACTAATTAATAATAATTATTAAAAACCAACTATCGTGATAATTATGCTTGAGTGTTGTCAATTTTCTAGAATCTTACCTTACCTTTCTCTCCCAAGGTGGAGCATGTGGTCGCCATTAGGTCCCTCCATGCACTTCTGTCTTGTGCCAGCCGCTCCGCTTGCTCCCAGGTCAGTCCGATATTCTGCAGGTCGGCGGTGTAGGCTCGCACAAAGGTGAGACACAGTCTTCCTCTTCTTCTTGGGCCGCCCAGATTGTAAAATAGGCTGACATGGCCAACGCTGTCGGGAGACATACGGAGGACGTGCCCGAGCCAACTCAGTCTGCGATTTAGGATGACTGAAGTAACGAAGGGCTGTAGTGTTCTTTCTCGGACAGAGTCATTGGTCACAAAATCATACCACCTAATTCCCAGAATCTGTTTTCAACGCTGAGAAGTTTCCTTTGCTGAGCCTTTGTCAAATGCCAGGACTCGCAGCCGTATAACAGAATTGGCATAATACGTGCGTTCAATAGGCAACATTTGGTTTTGGTGGAGAAATTCTTGGACCTCCAAATCTTTTTCATGCCACTGAATGAAGAGCTGGCTTGTGCTATTCTTATAGAGACCTCTTTTTCGCTACTATACCATCCGGTGTTAAATGCTTTACTAGATATTTGAAGTGGTCGACGTTCTCTATTGAGTCACCTCCCAGTTGCAGTCTTGATTTTTCAAGTGAGTATGGCAAAATCATTTGGAACAATTATTGTTATGTTGAGAGGGGGGGGGGGGGGTGACGGACCCCCTCCATGCGATATCTTTTGCTACGGCCGTGTGTAGGTACATGCCACTTCATCGACCGAAGTTCCAAAAAATAAACAGTATCAATTATTTATTATCTTCAAGAAGTCCTGAAAAAGATTTTAGGTAGGTATTGTTTTGCAGAAAGGATACCATTCTCTGCCACTTTCAAATGTACCTACCGGTCAGAAAAGAAAGATCTGTCTGTAGAATTGTCAAGAACTGTATACCGATGATAAATATATGGAAATAAAACGGAATTTACACTTCCCAGATAATGCTAATAGGAATACCTACCCATTAGATAAGAAATCAAAGAGATAAACTTTCCAAAGTTCGGCTTGCAAAATTGAAGCACTACATAAATACCGATTATATGCAGTTTGGTGTCTTCTTTATAGCACCAGTGCAGAAAAGCATATTATTGTTTCTGATGCTCTGAGAAAATATCAAACAGGGAAATACCTACGTATTTAGAAAGGACAAAAGCAATGAAAATATGTGATTCGTTAAAAAAAAACTCAGATATTTTTTTATAAAATGTGATGAAGGGTTACATGTTGAATGTGTAAAACGATGACATACCTAGTATGTAAATTGCATTTATTTAACAAATAATTGTTAAATTTTGTTTTAATATGAACACAAGAAATATTGCAATAATAATTGTATGGAGTAAATTATAACACGCCATTAGCCGTCGGCCCCATATGGGGATCATGAAAATTTTCAATAAATGCTGGTTTTTCTTTTTGGATTCGAAAAATTTCTGGTAAACTTTTTATATTTGTCCTAAAACCTAACAGAATATGGCAGAAAAAATGAAAAATAAAATTTGGTAAAAAACGGTTAAGTTTAAGCCACGATCATAGGGCACAGGCGAAGAATGTAGTCCATTATTATCACTAAGAGGCAGGGTGCAAGTACGCAACCCTGTCTCACTTCCGTTGTAACTCCAAACCAGTCAGTGTAGTCATTTTCTACACGTACACGGCATTTGCTATCATGGTGCAGCGACTTTATGAGGCTAAATATTTTTATTGGCACTCCATATGCTTGCAGTATATTCCAAACAGTGTCTCTGTGGGGACTGATGAATGCCTTCTAATAGTCCACAAAACAACATGATAATGCCGCTCGGTACCTATTCCTGGTGCTGCTGTAGGATACAACGGAGGCTATGAATATGGTCGGCGCAAGATCTGCCCTGCAGAAACCCTGCCTGATTGCTTCTAAGAATGTATTTGAATGGTTCCTGGATTCTGTTTAGCAGAACGTAGACGATTACTTTGCCAGGAATACTCAGAAGTGTTACACCTCGGAAGTTGTTGCAGTCTTTTGGGTCACCGTTTGGTGTTTCTCGGAATAATATTTCCATTTACCCAATCTTCAGGGCACCTCTCCTCTTCCAAGATTTTCAGAATTAAGTTGTGCAATGTTTGCGCTGCAGTATTGATGTTGCACTTAAGATATTCCGCGTAGATTTCATCCGGTCCGGGGGACTTGTTAGTAGTAATACTAGTACCTACCTACCAATCTAATAATGCCTTTAAAATTGTAATGTAATACCAATAAATGAAAGAAATTGGACTGAAAAAGAGAATATAATCGTGATTTTTTTGACAAAAAACAACTTTTACGAATCCTAATTCTGTATAAACAACAACCCTTAATAATATTATACTCTGACGTGAAAACGCTTTGATAACTAAAGATTCGACATTGTCAACATTTAGTGGCATCTGTAGGGCTATTCTCGTAATCAATCGCTTTTAAAAATCACTTTACGATAAGATTAAGACACAATCGCAAGCAGTCGTTTTCTCAAAACTATCGGAATCTAATCTTAAATCCTATCTTGAACTGGATCATTTTCATACTGATATTTCAAACATAACGAATTTTTAAGATATCTACTAGATATCTTGTTTTGTGAATACCAATCCGCCATTTTATGTTTGTCAATCAAGATAAGAGCGTATTAAGACCGCTACGAGAATAAGTGCACTGATTTATCTTCTTACAATTTTTTTTTGTAATGGTGTTCCTACAAATTACTTCTCATCCAAAATATCTACAACTATACCTAATCAGTACAAAAATATAGTCATAATGTACCTACTATTTTTTAGCAAAAATAATATTATCTTATATAATAAGTAATAAGATGTATTCAAATGTGTTCATATTATGATTGCGAAAATGCGAGAGGATGTCCTCAATATCTAAGCTAAATTGCTCTAAAAAGTTGTCGTTTTACGAAATCTACATATTATTATTACTACAATACAAAGTAGCTTGAATAAAATTGCCGTAAATAAGGGAGTATTTGGGGCATGAGGCGGAAAAAATGAATGACGTATTTTAAGAACGTTTTTGTACGTATAGGAGTACCTAAGTACTGTGTAGAGATATGCTGATTTTGCGTGAGTATATAGGTATATTTTATATTAAAATGTAGGTCTTTTGAAATGACAATTTTTATACACTCACTCTGTGAGATAACCAGCGATTTTACATAAAAGATAAAGTAGCCACTTGAAATATTCATGAAACCAAAAATACTACATATACTAAATGGAATTACGTTAACAATTGAATTTATTCTTAACCAGCTTTTGTGGCACACGTCTTCTCTTTACTATGAAAATTGCAGTCGCATTTGTATATTGATAAATTAATTACCTGTAAACTTATTTGATTCAGACCGATGCGTTTGTTTTAATCGATATTTAGAGGTCACATACTGGCAATCGCGCCAAATATGAAATAACTGAGTTGTCAAACGACAATTAAAATTCAAAATTGTAAAAGTTTTTGTTACTAAAAGTACTTAGAAGGATAAGTACCTACCTACGTTAGATTTTCATAAATTGTATAGTGGAAATAAAATACGCACTAAACGTCAAAAACTTCATTTTGAGATAGGTAATCTAATAAAACTGATTTTTCCCCCATACAGACATAGTACTATGATGATTTTTGGATCTGTTTTTTTACGCCTTTAGATCATCGATATGGACTTAGTGCAATATTTAGACTATTGACAATGGTTTATAGAACATTTCCTCATACTCAACTAATTTTTTTCATTTTTGGCGTTTAGTGCGTATTTTATTTCCACTATACGATTTTCTAATGTTTCTTCGTTGGACCTTCTCCTGACAATAAACATAAACACAACAAAAAAAAAAACAAAGAATAAGCGAAATTGGTCCAGCCGTTTACGCTTGATGCGATGGCTCCATTTTTCATACAGAGATTAAAGTTTCTTAATTTCTCTAAACAAATCTTGATCAGATAAAGCTGATAAAGTTAAGAAAACAGAGATTTTTTCATAGTAAATTTCTTTCATAAAACATTTCATCTCAAAAGATATACTGTATAACTAAAGAGTAGATGTGTTTCTCATCTTAGAAAATGTTTTTTAAGAACACTTTTAAAGCAGAGCAAAAAGTTCTTCACTTTAGGAAAATCCTCATTTTCTGTACAATTATTTTTAAATTTATTTACCTACTTATCAATAATTCCTTGCATACGTTTTTTACTCTCGATACTATATTATAAGAGTCCGGGTGGAGGTCTATAATAAAAAAAAACTATAATATAAGTTTTAAATTAAAATGAATTATGTAAAATTCTTACCCCAATTGGAAATAACTATTGAAGTTAAAATGTTCATAAATCACACGCCAATATTTTAATCTTTATTGTATCAAAAGAAAAATTTCACTGTCAGGGTACGAATAACAACAACTAATGGAAAATACGGTCGCGAAACTTTACGCTGTAGAACGTAGAGGCGCTTGCTACGATCCAGTCCACCCGCTACGACAGCCGGATACAGTGTGAAGGAAAACGTTCAGCGTAGCACAACTTATATTCTTCAGTACTACGAACCTACTCGCCACCCACCCCTCTCGCTGTATCCTTGTACCGCTTAGTGCTACGAATCTACGATGAATTAGTATGTAAAGTTCGAGTCAGTTAGTAATGCCAAAGCTTTTAAGATGACCATGTTGTATTTCAGTAAAATGTTTTTTTCGTAAGTAATCGAATGCCAAAATATGTAGAAAGTTTATTGTAAACTAGCTTTCCCCACAGACGTTGTCCTGTGTTCCTAACTATGGATATTGAATTCGAATTTGTATATGGTGATAAGCTTATTATCTTTTAATCAATGTAATTTAGATAGATGCATCTGTTTCAAACCATCTATTTTCCATCAACATTCTATCAATCGCACCAACAATCAAACAAAACTGACAATTCCTGTCAAACCTTAATTTAATTTCAATTTTTAAAATCTATAATATAAATGAAAGTCGGGTTAGTGCGAACACTTATAACTCGAGATCGGCTGAATAGATTCTTTCGATGTTTGATTTATTGAATTATTCTCCGCTCCGGATAACAGAATAACTAATAAAATGTTGAAAAATGCATAAAAGATTAAATAAAATATGACATTAAAGTTAGTATGGAATGGATGTCCTACGACGCCATCTATGAAAAAATCTAACAACAAAATTATTGTCTACTGCACCTGCACCGTTTCGGACGTTTTAGATCATTTTCATACAAAGTCAACAAAATTGTGCGCATATTATTATATTCTCGCGTTCTTCCTGCCTGAGCTTTGAATACGAATGAAATATGGCCGTTTTAGAAATACATATTTTAATGTTATTGTTTTATAAGTTTATTTTTGTTTCTGGAGGCGCAGTACACATTATGCACATATGAACGGGCCGCCTCTGGTTAGGACCACAGGGTCCACAGGACAACGTCTGTCGGGAAAGCTAGTTTAGAATAAAAATTATATTCTTAAGTACTAAGAACGTTACCTACTTAGAGCTTTCATTGATTTTCTAATTATCCATGCATCTTTCTTATTTTTTTCTTTCATAAAAACCTTCTCCTGACAAATGCAAACACGCCAAAAAAATAATTAGCGAAATCAGTTCAGCCGGTTAGGCGTGATGCGATGACCACGCAAAATAGGTCTCCATTTTTATAATATAGATAACTCCCAATTCAAATTGCCTATATAAGTTCATTTTTCTAACACCAGGATGTTAAATTTATGAAGTTTGTTTTTGTTTTAACATTCTCTCATTGCAAGGGTGGTGACCAGCTACTATTGCCTGAATGTAGTTACTTATAGCTTTCGTACTACATTGAATTGGCAAGAAACTGACACTGTACCTATAATGCTGAATGGCAGAGAGGGAGAAAGAGAGAGAGACCAGGTTTTGTCTTATGCACATACTAGAATACGCCGAAGGCGGTGAGTGTTATGGGATCCTCGAACTCGAGGCCCTACAAAGAAGAAGAAGAAGTGTTTGAGGTTGTATGTGTGGTTTTTCAAATAACAGAACTCAGGTACCACTTAAGGTATGTGCGGTTCGCGGGGAATGCTTCGGATAGGCGCCGTTAGTCGATTAGTTAGTTTGTGTACTGGCCTACTTTTATATAGGTTTTTTTTTATAATTTAAATCATTGTCTGCATTTCAAATGATATAACCTATGAAAAATAATGATTTTCACATTTCAATACAATATATTGTATAGTGCTATGATTTTTGTTCAATTTAAAGTAGAGAATAATCTACATAGTACTTTTTTAAAGAATTATCCTGGATGTTTGGTGACCTTAAAAAATATTATTTAAAAAAATGAAAGGCAATTGTTTTTATTGATGTGTAAGATTGGCATCACTGCGTGACTCTCCCCTTACTTCCCATACGTTCCCTTTGAGTACCTTCCAGTGAGTCAAATTATAACAATGTTAGAATATTACAAGTTATACTTAAAATAATAATTTTCATATTATTTCGGAGACACGCGACATATTTCTGTCGTAAAGTAAATTGTTTCAACAAAGGAAAGTAAATTTCTATGGAATGTACTTTCATACATCACCCACATACCAGGCTGCAAACAATCTGTCGTTCCTTTTCGTAAGTAAATGATTTAAAAGAACCTATAGAACGTAGATTTTTTATTATGACGTATTTGTTATTCTATACATATAGGTATTTAGGTACCCTTGTAAACGTAATGTGGCATTTCGAAAGACCGGCTTTGAAATATACCTACCTTGAAATTTTGGTACTTTTACATTTTAATATGTCACGTTTCTGACATATTAAAATAAAATTAAAAAATAATAAAATGGCTTTGGAAGTGAATAAAAATCGTTTGGCCTAGCAGTTCGGTAGCTGACTTTCGTAAAACGTATTTAATTTCATGAGTTCAAATCCTGACGCTGCGTCGACCTGCAGCCCGATTCACGGAAAAGTTTAAGTCTAAGTTTAGTTCGAAGTTCGAACGAAGTTCGATTCAAACTTTTCCGTGAATAGGGCTGCTGGTAATAATAATTGTAGGCGGCGACTATCTACAGTCTATGTACCTATTCACGGAGGGTTTGAATCGAACTTCGTTCGAACTTCGAACTAAACTTAGACTTAAACTTTTCCGTGAATCGGGCTGCTGGTAATAATAATTGTATGCGGCGACTATCTACAGTCTATGTACCTATTCACGGAGGGTTTGAATCGAACTTCGTTCGAACTTCGAACTAAACTTAGACTTAAACTTTTCCGTGAATCGGGCTGCTGTTTATTCACGACACAAACTTAAGGAAGTGTGAAAGATTTAGCGAGTGAGTCCATTAAAAATACGTTATTCAGTAAACGTTGATATTTATTCCATGAACCTCTTACTCACAACGCACTCAGGACCCTTATTCTGTAGCAAGTGTAGGGTAGTCACTTGAAAAAAGTGACTATTTATAGCGACACATTTTGTATGAAAAACGTCTATATGCGATTCTCGCACTCGATACGTATAGACGTTTTTCAAACAAAATGTATCGCCTAATAGTCACTTTTTTCAAGTGACTACCCTACACTTGCTACAGAATAGGGGTACAGATCTTCAATAGTATACCATGCGAAAACAATACAATATTTTTAATAGAAGTCAAGGGGATAAAACATCATATTATGCTAGTGACATAGGCGCCGACATCTGATCAAGTCCAGTTTCGATTCCTGTGGGGCTAGTATGAGTTTGATCGAAAGCTAAGTGCACGCTAATAAGGGCTTATTAGCGTGCAAATAGTGTTCGAAAATCAAACGATCGATTCATTCGATCATTTTTATATGGAAATTTTTCGAAACTCTTTCGATGATCGTTTCGATATTCCATCATCGAAAACTTATACTAGTGGTACTGTGGGGCTAGTACGAGTTCCATCGAAAGCTAATCGCACGCAAATAAGCGCTTATTAGCGTGCAAATAGTGTTCTTAAATCAAACGATCGAATCATTCGATCATTTTAGTATGAAATTTTTTCGAAACTCTTTCGATGATCGTTTCGATATTCGATCATCGAAAACTTATACTAGGGCTACTGGTCAAGTCAGAAATATTCTATGTGTTTTTTACTTTAAATTTCTTCTCGGGGTTGGATCACGTCACTAAGTGGATGGAACCGATTGCCATACCGGCACGTAGAAAATGCTTGAAGCATTAAAATCCGCCAGCTTTACACCTCTGTATAGACTAGTGATATTTATAAAGCTATCTGAAATATCTTAACATACCTATCATTTGAAAAAAAAAATACTTTTACCATTTAAGTAAAAACAGTGGGGGCTTAATTTTATTTTGAGATACTGATTCGATAAAAAAATAGCAACTTTACCTTAAAGTAATAATTGTATCATGTAGCACAAATAAATAACAGTGTTTGGTACTTTCCTTTAGGGGAGACGTGTTGCGGGGGTATTGTTACAAATTTGCAAACAAGGGAATGAAGGGAGGAAGGGTAGGCGGGGAAGCCTTAATAAGGCAAGACACTCGAGGTAACGTTCCTTACCTAAATAACTGCTTAATGACAGAATACGCTATGTAGAACACTGAATATAATAAGAATGATAACACTTAAGACAAGTAGGCATTTTCCGTTGTAAGGTCTGACGTCTTAGTGGGAACATTCTTGGGTACGTGATGTGTTTCCTAATGACTAAACAAGGCCTATAGTACGTAGGTACAATCCCGTCTAATTTCATACAATACTCGGAAAGAAGAAAAATTCACCACTAATCATGTTAGATACAACAACTTCGGCGAAATTTAAGCATACGTAGAATTTTACTTTGTTATATAAATACTAGGGATAAAAAACAAATGGTTAACGAAATAAATGAGCTTGTGAGCACCAAAGGACTTTTTAGTGATACGCACTCCATAATTATTTTTCTTTTGAATTTATCTGATAGTTTGTTTCTGATAATGCCGAATAAAGACTCCAAGCAGATTTACGAATCTCTTTTGGATCAAGTTTGGTTGTCTACGCAATCCATGTAACCTTTCGAATATGAAACCATACCATGTTTAACTTCAATGTAGACATTTTCTAAGATGAGAGTGAATAAAAAGCAATAGTATGTTTTGTTCATGTTTATACCTACAAAGATGATAATAATTGTCAATCAAATGCCATAACAGACAAGCAAGGTACATAATATATTTATTGAGCGTCCTCGCTGTGTTCGTTATTTGACTTCACACCCTTACATTTTGACTTATTGTCTACAGACAATACAACATCAAAAGATTGATATTTAAGTAGTGACAGGATGACTTTTTGTCAAATTAATTGGACCAACATCATCACAATTTTTTTGCTAGTAAAATTATAAATACAATTAAAAAAACTATTTTTTCTTTGATAGCAAAAAAATACATCTAGTCATCTAACAGCAGAATTGAGTTGATTTTTCTGAACATTTTGTTTGATATTATAGGGTGTTGCTATGCTATATACAGCAAAACAATAGGAAACTCTTTATTTATCTTAACATACTAAATAGCAATAGCACATACTAAAAAAATTGCACTAATCATAAAAAAATGTTTGCAACCACTGGTATTCTTATTCAATATTACTTAAGTATAACACAATGTTGAGTTCATACGCAGCTAAACTCCCAAATGTTGTTTACGCCGATTTCCGCTGTACACAAATTTTTAACAAAAAACAAAAAGTACCTATATGGTAATGAACCTACTGCCTACCTGAACCGAAAAACTTTTCACTTTTTGTTAATAAACAATGGTAAATTCTCCCCAGAGAGGGGTTCGCTGAATGCGGTCTCACATACGGTAAGTCTCGTTTAATTCGAAACAAAATTAATTGGAAAACAAAAATTATTATTTTAGGAACCTTGATGTACGGGTAAGTATTTGTTTTATGTTTGATATAAGCTAAAAACACGATACAAGTGTAATATCACTTGTTAATTTTGTAAAACACAATATTTTTTTATATTGTAATCACTTGTTGAATATTACATGCGACCCACCGTTTTTTATCATTGGTTTTATGTTTATCTAAACATTTAGTTTTTATGTACATAACATTTTGCTGTCTAGTTTGAAATATAGCTGGTTAACCTTTTCTATTACACAACGTGTTTCCTCGTCGTTTATCTTACAAATAAAATGTGAGAATAATTTTTATTGACGAAAATTTATCCATGGTACCTTATGTACTTTTTTAAGTAAAAGTTCTTTTTCTTTTTCATAAAATTCCTACCTAGTTTGTTGTGCTTTTTTATATTCGTAACAATATATTTTGTTCAAATTTATATCATTTGATAACCAGAAAGTTTAGCTATAAAAAAAGCAATCAAACGAAAACTTTCTAAAAAAACTACTATTTTAGGAATTAGTCAAAAAAAGGGACATCCGTTAAGGATGCCGAATGACAGCTTGACGAGGAGAGTGCCATTCTTCCTCCCATCAGGGTGCCGAAGATGAGGAAGACCCTATCATACTGTGTTTCGCTCCTTCAAAGCAGAGCTGAGGGTTTTTGACATGGTGTGGGTGGAAGTCAAAAACATTGCGCAAGATTTCAACAAATTGCTCATAATATTCGGGAATTTGAACATTACCATCTAATGGCGAATTTTGTTAAAGTAAAGTGATCACACGTAGCCAGCCATCGAAATAACAGTAGACGACGGTCGTAAGCTCGTAGTGGTTTGTGAAATTGTGCATGCCGTTTTAAAAAAATAAAACAGTATTAGTCAGTCATTAGTTGTTGATATATCGCCAATACGCAGTAGGTACATAATATGACGGTTTCCTGAGTTATGTTCAGATCAGCCGATTAATTTATCAGGCATGTATGAAATCTATAATAATTTAAGTTAAATTGAACACAAACACATATTTTGAAAACTGAGCAATACTTGAAATTTGAAGGAGAAAATTTCTCCATATTTAATATGTTCGGCTTGAAATTCAAGGATTCTACCTAATAGAACTACCAAACCTTTGCCTCTGCTGTATGGATGAATGAATGTATTTTCCAGAATAAATGTCCGTCATTATAAATTGAAAGGATTTCAAATAGTTTGCCTTTTTGCAAGTTAAGGATAAATTCCGAAGAAACTCCAAAGGTTTTTTCCAAGTGGACCCATTAGGAGGGCTCTCTCTTCCCTTCCTTTCTCTCTCCTCTCCCGCGCTTCCCATGTTCCCGAAATACATCTACCGGGTCGTGATGATAACAAGTAAAGCAATAATTCATTTCCAGCCGCGCCCTTCGCTTCACATCCAAGAAAAGAAGCAGGTTACGTGCGAGTGAGAAAGAGAGGAGGGTAAGTAATAAAATTTCTGACATATTCCAAATTCTAGACAAAATAATATTCTCCATAATATTATACATAGATCTCCTCTGTGTGGAAGTAGGTACTTTGATATACCTATCCCATATTATGTATGGATGTACATTTCTTTGTAGTAGGTACGTCGGATAACCCAAATTTGGAAAGTGCCGTAATCCATCCGTTTGTATAGGAGAAATGTTTGACGGACACTGTTTTTATAGATAGGTTTTATTGGGAGGAAAATAAATTTTCAAAAGCTATACCTAGTTGGAGAAAATTTTTTAACGAATTTGCAATAATAATATTTTGTGAAAATTCAATTATTTAATGAAAGTTCTTAAAAACAGACTCATTGGCAAGACTTGGTTCTAAGGATCTCGTGCCCATTTTGGTTTAGTTGCGTGTGAAAAGGACCCAGGACTAATTATTGTGGAAGAAATAAAGAAAAACACGAGATAAGTTCGTTAGATTATAATTCGATACTGAAAAATATTACATGAAAATTGAAACAGTTTTTTCTTACAAACAAAAAATGATTCTAAATTTTCAAATTTTTAATAAAATTATTTCTATGTCCGTGACAGCGTGTGTCCTGGTCAATCGTACAATTATATTTGTATGGTGAGTCATTTTCCGGCGCCAACCATCTTCATCTTTCATCACACAAGCTTTGCTTTCTGCGAAAAATGCCAAAGCTGTATACTTATGTGTTCATTTTGAGTGAGCCCAGATTTATTTAAAAAAAGTGTGAATCAATTTGTTCAAATATATTTTTATAAGGTATCTTATGTAATTATTTGAAAACATTTTCATTTTGTGTGTTTTGTGTTCCGTTCCTTCAAGGCAGAGCTGAAGGTGTGGTGTGGGAGGAGGTCAAATAAGCATTGCGAAGATCGAGCGCAATTGAGAGTTCTTGTTGCCTCCCTATGCTCCTGAGTGGAGTTCAAAGGGAGTTTTGATTTGGTATGATGTAATTGTAATTCAATTATCAATATTCCCCCAACCCTGTCAGTATGTTCACAATCATTTCAAAGACATCATCACAAAATTTCAAAATTTAAAAAGACTTTGCACATACTTATCACCAGGTCACCATAAAACTTATTTTGATAAAAAAGTAATTCACCCAATAAAGTCCCGGTAAAAGTTTTCAATTAAGTAATAGTGAAACAATCTATTTAAAACACCGCACTTTAACGATACAAATGGCAGAACAATTCTATGTCACAAAATACTAATATACTAATGTACTCTCCTAGTTTTAAACTTTTACAAGCTGTGAAATTTCCACTTCCCACCACCGGAACATTCTGCAAACTACTCTTTCCCATGCCCGATCCCATAGAGAGTCTGCGGCGGAGATGTTTTTTTTTCTTTCTCTCTCGTAGGTATAAAGATATGTTCTTTTAATATCCCCATCAGAATTGTTAGTGGTACAGTTGTGTGGAAAATGGAGACATTTACGATAATAATACGATACAATAAGTAAATATTAAAAAGGTCAGTATAAAAGGACACATCCCAGTTCTAATATACTTAGTTACAGTATATGATCTTTTTACCCTAAGCCTATATACATAATATGGCTATTTTTTGTTATTATAAGAGCTTTTCTTAAAAGAGTCAAATTATATAATGAATGCACATTTTTTTCAATCACAAATTTTGTTGAATTTAATTCAGGATTAAATAAATGTAAAAAATGTGAAGGTACTTAGTCTTAATTTAGAATATGTACCTACTCATCAACATAATAATTGGTTGATTTCGCACCTAGCTCGGTGAAACAAATACCTACTTGTAACTACACACAATTTTTTTTTCATATTTTTTCCGTAGGTACTTAACTAATATTTTTCATACTTCTTTTGTTAGTTGTTGGTAATTCTTATGGCAATTTATAATAACAGATATCCTCGCGAAATAGTTTATCGAAGAAATGCTTAATCTGAGGTTGTTATTGGAAGAAAATGTCCAACTGTTCACAGTTATATATAATGTGGTGAAGTTTAATTATTTAGACCTCTTTTAATCAAACAATATTAATGACAGGTTTTGTCGCTAGTTATTTTAAAAACAACTGACGATAGTCTAATGGTGACTTTTAGGAAGCTTTTACTCCACGACATATAAAACGCTACGCTATAGCTTTATATAGCGTGGAGAATGCTAAGACCTACCTTTAACCTAGGAACCATTGGTGAAAGTGACCATAAGAGTAAGACTCTAAATCCCTCTGAACTTTCGGGCCTTATGCAAATCACAGTATTTCTACGATAATAATATTCTACTGGGTAGTTAAGACATTCTTAGAGAGCGCAAGTTTTTTATGCAGGGCCGCAGAGATGACAAGAAAAGTTCTTTAAACATAAAAAAACACGAGTAGATATGATTAATAAATGGGAGAATTGTTGCGGGCAATGCATATTATATGAAAGATTTATTGTCAAGAAATCTTCGACGTTTGAACCCAATAAGTCAACAAGAAAATAAAAAATCGTTTATTTGAACGTACTATATATGCTATAATGTCAATGTTTGAGATATACCTAAGCAGATAATGCTTGAACTTGAAAAGGTATTTTTAAGATTTCCCATACAGGATCTTGTATAATTCATGATTTTATAATCCTACCCTTAAACTTACATGTTTGTCACCTTTCCTCACCTCAGTACTACATCTGCAACATTAGTGCAATTTGAAACCTCACCCGAGAAGGTAACCTTAAGAGTATCGCATAATGAGCAGTGAATCTTTGTCAAAAGATTAAAATTATTCCCGAATGAGCAGATAATCGTTGTTCCGACTGTACATTAAACACGATAGCAAAATTACAAAGACAATCACACACGAGGGAGTAAGAAAGAGCTACTCTTGAAAATATCATACAATTTCTTTTTGTATTTTTACCAGTAGAAACACATTATATACTCTCACATACTTATTAAAATTTGGAATTAAATGGAAAATTAATATGTAACAGATGCTTGAAGGAGCGAACAAAGATAATATTATACACTTTTAAGTATGAACGAATAACGTTACACGCGTAATAAAAGGAAAAAGAAACCTTAGAACCTTTTATAATATAGGTAGCTACGTGCGAAATTCGCAAGACGTAACATTTACAAAAAGACAAAATGTTCGTAGCACCTACCTATTTGGAAATTATTCCTGTTAAGGTGCGCTTACACCAAACGAAAATTGAGTCAGAGCTGGAAAATATTATTTTTTATCGTTGGTATGGTCACCAAGGAACTGACAACGAGAAAGCACTGTCATCGCCCATTAATTATAACTAGTGGTCGCCCAGTGGTCGAAATTCGACCATAATGAATTTAAATTATAATTCAACTTCACATATTTTACATATTTATTTGTAAATAAAACACACTTAGCAGTATTACTATAATATTATATAGGTAAGTATTACAAATAATGTGTTTGAAAAATCAAATATTTTATTGATAAATAAAAAAAACACATTGCATAATATACAATAAACAAAGTGATACTTTTTTATATAAATTTTACCCCCAAAATTGAGCAGATATCGAGTTGTGAGTAATTACTATATAGGGTTCATATTTATATTCAAAAAATTCGATTAACTTCCTTACTTGATTCGTTTTTAACAAAAACATCAAAACTCATAAATTTTATGAATTTGACTTTTTATAGATACAAAGACAGTGAATATGCAATAGTAAACAAAAACTAACAGCAGTAAAAAGTTAATTTCATTGCTTATATTTTTACATAATATTTTTGCATCGAGGATTGCCTTTTATATTTCGGGATTCTCTTTTTCCTTAGTCTTGCAATCTTGCAACTAACGTTTCTGTTTTGACATTTTAAAACTTGGTTTACTCCGAAGAAGCGATTTATAAGATTGAAAAAAATGTTTTTTTCGGATGCCCAATCAATGTATAAAAAGTGATTGGAAGATTGGTTCAATCATATTATGAGAATATTCATTGGTCTTCCTGGAATTAACTTAGAGATACGAAAAAATAATATTATTGGGAAATATAATTGTGGTATTTTCTTTCAGATCCCGAAATATAAAAGACAATCTTTGTAAGTAAAATTCAAATAAAAAAATCTTGGTCCATATTCCCGATACTACCATTTCCATGGCCTTTATTCCTGTCCCTCACACTTTGTCTTCATCCCTTTACCCCAGATGCGCCTGCATATATTGTGTAATTTTTTTTGTCGTTTTTTTTTGGTTTTCTTACTTCTTACTGTTTGCATATTTACTTTACTTGCATTTTTATATAATTAGTGAGATAATTTTTGTATCACGAATATCTGTATGTACCCATCTGTCTAATAAAATAAAAACAAATACATTTTCGATATCACTTTGACAATTAAAATTTTTACTGCTGTTTTTCATTTTATATTCTTTATTTTAATGAAACAGCATATTTCAATTATTCACACTAAACCAGCCTTGGAAGCAGAAGTAGATGACGCCCGCAGTGGTTCAAATTTGTATGAATTTAACCTCTTAAAAATCTGACACTAATTCATTAAATTTAATATAATTAGGTACCTGTCAAAATATGTAGTAGGAAAACGGCGCAAGAATCCCTAAATATTTGGAACGTTGTTTCGATGCGATGATCTTACATACCTACTGCAAATGCCTTCATTTCTTATGTTTCAACATTCTGCATAGTACATTTTTAAAAATTAGTATTTGCAAACATACACGTTTTAAAAACTTCAGCACTACGTTAGCATAGGTTAATTGCATTTTGATAATTAATATTATAGATTCTCTTCTTACCGTAATTTGACTTGTTCATCAATTCAACTTCTTAGCTTCGTTTCAGATGGCGGAGGTACCTACTTTTCGACGCAATATTACTGAAGCAATAATGATTGACGAAATCGTAGCAAATAGTTCTGTTAAATAAATAAAGCTGTATTACTCATAAGTACAATGTGGCAATAAAAAACATTTGAACAGTAGAAAGGGCGGACTTATCCCGAAGGATCTCTGCCATCCAATTCATCAGTAAAGAACTGTCCGTAAAGAATCTTTGAACTCTATTATGCATTAAAATTCTTTGAGCTAATTCGTCGTTTCCTCACCTAAAATTCTATCAGAGAAATCAAACTATTGACACGTTGAAGTGATAAAGTTGATTAAAAAAAATATTCATATCGGTACAGGAAATGGACATAGCTGGATGCCGAATGACAGTTGGCTGTGAAGTGCGCCATTCTTCCTCCCATCAGGGTCCCGAAGACGTGGATAATCCTCTTATACTGTGTTCCACTCCTTCGAGACAGAGCTGAGGGAGTTATTGTGGTAAGAGTTAATAAGCATTGCGCAAATTCGAGCGCAATGGAGAGCTCTTGTTTCCTCCCTATGCCGCTGAGTGGGGTTCAAAGGGAATTTTGATTTGCTTTGATTGATATCGGTACATACCTACTCACCTCTCAACTTCATTGAAATCAATGGTATTCATCCAATCCACTTTTGTATAGTCCAACGTATTGATTGTAAAGTGTATAATTTATGTCCATTTATATTGTGTATCTTCTAGTGCTTTTACAATCTTCCTATTCGGTGGTTAGTTTATGATTCTCTTAAAAAAATTCTCATAAAAAGATCAGGTTCTTCAAATCTCATTAAAACTTCCCTATAATATCCTATGATATCCACACAATATGTTGGATACCATTTTTGAAAAATAATATCAAATTCAAAAAAAAATACTCTCGTCGAAGAATATCTGGTTTATTTAAAATAATGTTAGAAATAAAAAAAATATCTGTCAATAATTTTTTTTACTTGTGTTTCATTTATTTATTGTACAACATTAATTTATACTGTGCGTCGTCTAATGGTTGTGATTCGGAGTGTAATTCAGTACCTGCAAAGTAAAAGAAAAACTCTTATAACTTATTTAGAACCACCAAAAGAAAATAAAGTTTATTATTAAAATCACTCATGGTTTTCTTTTTCATTTACCTTGAAATTTGTTTTAAATCAACACATGAAGCATTTCTTCTTGCGCATTGTAAAAAAAAATCTTATTGCCGACTTCCTTCTTTGTTGATGTGATGCTTGAAGATCGGCCACACTATTTCTTTTATTTCAATTTCGTATTTATCTACAATCTTCAAAACTTCAAGTGACACACGGCATAACGTTTCACAATTATTAACATAAGGTGTGTCAAAAGCTCGCCTCTTTATTATATATTCACTTTCCGCAATAAAATATTTGTAAAATCTTAAAATATCAGCTTACGTTCTTAAAACTCTATTGTAAGTAGCGGTATTTAAAAAAAATGCACAATAATATTAATCCAGTGTTAGGTAAATCAGATGAAAAACATATTAAATAACGTTTGAATCATAGAGTATAATAATACTACTTAAAATAGAGTGGCAACTCGAGGGTTTTTTTGTAGACTGGGAATACTTACGATTACAACGCCATATTTTGTTCGTCGTACTAAGATTACGCGCATGCGCTTTTTCAAATCTTATACCCCACAATATTCAATTTTGTCCTTAACTTACGAATATAAATAATTTCATAAATGACCTACTCTATTTCATCAGCAAATATATTTTTATTTTAACGTAATATTTTATACTTGTTTTTACACATTCAAGATTAAAATGTTAAATTAAAAAACAAAAATATATCCATTTTAGAAATAGGATAAGTCACATTAAGAAACTATAAATATTCATAAGTTATGGACAAAATTGAATATTATGTCAGTGTCTTGATGAATATTTTACACTATATATTTATGAAATGGAATTAAAATTTAAGATGTTATTATGCATTAATAAAACAATCCAATAAAATACATATATCTACATTTATTCGTTTTTTATAATGCTTTTTTGACATAGTATTAATTTTTTAAATAAAATTTATATGACGAGTGAAGACTACTTAAGAAAAAATATATCACAAATCCTCCTATTTCTTGAGATTTGTTCATCACTTAGACCTTCCAATATTGAACCACATTTTTGGCATTAAATTACGAGACATATCGTTCAAACATCGCTGCACTGATGAAAACAAAGCAAAGCGACCGTATATCGCAACACCAATGAAAACAGGGAATAAAGCGTCCAAATATCAGTAATATCACACAACGATACAAAAAATATATATTTATGTAAAATGAAATCACGAAACTTAATATCAAGCTTCGAAATATAAGGAAACTGACACATGGTGAAAAAAATATAAACTCGCGCAACAAAATCAACAACTTCTTAGCAACACAATCAACAACTTCTTAGCAACTCAATCAACAATCTCTTAGCAACTCAATCAACAACTTCTTAGCAACAATCAACAACTTCATAGCAACTCAACACTTGAAGTTGGCGGCATACGCATTGCGGCTGCGCGGCTGTCGTTCCAATAATTTCCGCAAAAAAAGTTATGGCTCAAGGACCATGAGGTGTCAAACTTATCTGTCAAATATATTGTCTATGGTTTGTATGGAAGTTTCACTACCGTGGTTTGAATGAAATAATTATTATGTCAACAATCAGGGTACTTTCGTTGCTAACACGTTACCAAGTAAATAAAGTTCCTATCATACGTCAATTTGGGTAATTTCACAATTGGAATAAAAATTATATTTAAAAAAGTAGTAAAAAGTTTACCTACTTAGAGTTTTTTTCAATTTTCTAATTTTCCACACAACTTTTTTATTTTTTTCTTTCATAAGAATCTACTTCTGATAAAAGCCAACACGATAAAAAAGAATTGGCGCAATCGGTCCAGCCGTTTAGGCGTGATGCGACAAAAAATATTAATCTTTTCTCTATTTAGCCACAGAATGTCAAATACATCGATGTGTGTGTGAGTAGTAGTGTACAAACATTACATTAGTGTGCGTAATGTTTTTATTATTGATTTAATCCATTTTTATGTATGATTTTAATAAAAATATTAGCATTCGCTATCCTTCCTCTATATAAACTGTAAGTGTGCGAAATTTCATACTCCTCCGTCCGCTCAATTTTCGTAAAAAGGGACATAAAGTTTTTGCCTCACGTATTAATATATAGATTAGTTGTTGTTTCTATGGTGTCCAGTTCGACGATAAAAGAAAGTATACTCTACTTCCAGCTCTGGCACTATGTTCATTTGGTTTAATTGTACCCTTAAAGTGGGCTTGTACACCATTGGAGCAATTGCTCATTCTATGCAATGTTATGATGATTCTATCAGATTCTCGCTGTGTAAACAAACATATTCGTAGATCATTCTTGTTTTTCTCTACCGTTTTTTTGTCAAGATTCAATGGAACCCTCGCTCGTTCGGTATACACAGCGCATGCGCTTTGCCTTTTGTCGTGTTCTTCAGAGGTATACAAAATCTATAAAGCAACAAGCGACTGGATAGTTAAATTTTATACATTCTTGAAATATGCACTTGGCACAGAAAATTGGGTCCGTGCAGGACTTGTCAGGTAAATATACGGTTAGTACAGGGTGGGGCAGAATAGACTCGAGAGAAATCTCCGAGAAATCCTCCGCTCAGAACAGCCAATAACATTAACGAAGGGCACAATTACAACGTAATAGAATCATGGAATGCCGAATGGAGCGAATTTGCTGGTGAACGATCTTTGGACGTCCAACCGTGCATAACCACAACACCACCTGGCTTTGACCAGCCAAGAAAAATCTGGTCCGCTCTTAATAGAATACGCACCGGACACGGCAGATGCGCGGACTTCGCACACAAATGTGGTTGGACAGATCTCCCTGGATGCAACTGTGGAGCTGAGAGACAGACCATAAATCACACAGTTGCAGAGTGTGATGGAAGAGCATATCAAGGCAGTTTCTCAGATTTCCTCACCTTAACCGACGGAGCGATAGCATTCATTAATAACTTAGACATAAACATCTGACAAGCAGGAAAATTGACCCTGTGCTACCTCTTATTTGTATTAATGCATGCGACGGAGGATGATGAAATACAAAAAATTAAACCTAGGATTCCAACGACTGAATATAGTGGATGAGGATCCCTTAATACAATGTTACCACTGCCTAAAAGTGGGCCATATGGCCAACAGGTGCATGGATATGTCTGGACCCCCAAATTGTTCGATTTGCGGCGGCCGGCACGATCACAAGGTGTGTGACAGACAGCAGACTCCACTGTGCGTGAACTGTTCCAGGGAAAACAATGTTTTCAAGAAAAACTTTAAGTGTGACCATGGTGCATTAGACAGGAACAAGTGTGAATATTTGAAAAAAATGACCAAAATTGTTAAAGAAAAAATAGAATATTGACTAAAATTAACCTTTAAATGTGCTTATAATTGTACCTGTATATTTGTACGTGTGATGGTGGTTTGTTTGTTTTATCAGTGTGTTGGGCCGAATAAAAGCGCACGCACTGTACTTGAAATTGCAACAATAACAGTTGCTGTCAGTGCGTGCGCTATGGCGAATATTGTAATGTTTACTTACAGGTTTATAAATCGAGATAGCTGTTGTTGCTGTTTTCATATTGTTATAATAGTGTTCTGTGTTTACGTGGGAAAAATCATTGTAGTAATGAGAATATTAGTGAAGTGTTTTAGATGGAATGGGCAATCTTACTTGATTGCATTGTTTACATTGTTTTTGTTTGTGTTTGTGTTGTCGAACGTCATTAATTATCGTGTTTTGCATCCAATTTTTTGTCTTGGATTGGTTAGGGAAAGAGATTGCTCCAGATTCGTGAAAGGAGCCATCGCAAAGATGAATATGGTGAGTCTCCATACCCTTATTAATAAATTATATAGCTTAGATATTACTACATGTTGTTTTAATCAATCTCATAATACAGTAAAGACGAAATGGTAGACTACATCACATCGCAGATCGATGAAAATATATCGATCAAAGAGATTGTATGTGAAACTTTATCGAATTGTAATGAGGTACTATCTCGTGTAGGGTGTGGGATATTTGTGATACATCTAAATATACGTAGTATCCACAAAAATTTTGATGAATTTATAGTGACACTAAATTGTTTAAATAGACGACCAGATTGCATAGTTCTTACAGAGGCGTTCCTCAGCGAGGGAACGGGCCAATCTTATTCCATTCCAGGATATTCATATATACAGACGAACTTATACATTAACAGAAATAGTGGAATCGCAGTGTTTGTCAGTGATGAACTAGACGTAGTAGAATCGAGTGAGCATTTTATTAGTGGTGCCAATTACATCGATGTTTGTGTTCGACGCCATGGGAGGGTTTTTCACATCATTTCAATTTATAGAACTCACGTTTCAGACGTCTCTACCTTTATACACGAGACAAATAGACTTCTAAATAAGCTTAAAAACAAATTTTGTATAGTGTTAGGAGATTTTAATATTCAACTGAATAGACAAACAGAAGATAGATTAGTGAATGAATATATCAATAGTATGACTGAATTAAACTACAAATCATGCATCAACCAGAGTACACGAGAATGTAGTGAGCAGGCTCCATCGTGCATTGACCATATCTGGGTAAATGCCGACATTTGCGAACTGAAAAATATTACATCTATCATATGGAAAATGAATTTAACTGACCATCACGCGACATTGTTTCTTTGCGAGGACGATAAACCCGCAACAACGAGAAGAGAAGATAATAATACATTCCAAAAGACCATCTTTAACGGGGACGCGTTTGCAAGAATGATTAGTTCACAGAGTTGGGAGACTGTGCTGAACTGTAACAGTGTCAATGATTGTGCAAATTGTTTTCATGATATTTTAAATACCGCAATGATCAATTCGACAACAACAAAGACTGTCAAGGTCAGATCGAGATATCGGGCTCTGAAACCATGGATTTCACCAGCAATTGTAATTTCGATCAGGCAGAAGGAAAAACTACTGATAGACCTTAGGAAGACACCTAACAATGTATCAACAAAGCAAAAATATCTAAAATATAGGAACCAACTAAATAGAATCATAAAAAAATCAAAGTTTGAATATTTTAAACAGAAAATTAATAACTCTCAAAATAATCAAAAAGAAATTTGGAAAATCGTCAACGAAAGTCTAAAAAATAAGAATAAAAACAATACAGATCTGGCTATTTATGATAAAAATTCCCAGTTGGTGGATATAAAGAACGATAGTAAAGGATGTGCCAATGTTTTTAATTCATTCTTCTCAACTGTTGGTGAGCAAATGGCCCAAAAAATAATAAACAATTCCAGAACGGAATCGGAGAGAAACGGGGACTTTTTGGACAGGTGGTCACATTTTGCAAGCGTAGAACCGAGCGAGGTCGGGAAATGTCTTGACGATCTAAAGAGCGGATCGGCTCCGGGCTTTGATGGTGTATCGGTTGAGATGCTCAAAAGTGTTAAGCAGCATATCTTGCTTCCTCTGACGCACTTAATAAATATTAGTTTAAAGGAAGGAACATTTCCCTCGATTTACAAAAAAACAATCATCGTGCCAATCCACAAGGGAGGGGACAAACACTTTGTCACTAACTATAGGCCCATTTCTTTAATATCCAATATAGCAAAGGTGATAGAAAAAGTAATAAAAAAAACAGTTATTAGAATACCTATGTGATAACAATATCATCAATAGAAATCAATTTGGCTTTATGAAATCATCCAATACGCAAGACGCGGTTTCACGGCTTACTTCAATTATATATTCTGCACTCGATAGTGGCAAAAAGTGCGCAACTATATTTGTAGATTTGAAGAAAGCTTTCGACAGCATTCAACATTGTAGACTAATAGATAAAATCCGTAGAATAGGTGTAGGTGGAAGGGTTTTGAATTTTTTCAAGAGTTACCTGCACAGGCGCCCTCAACAGGTGAGAATATCGAGCATAATAAGTGACAAGATGGAGGCCGCCTATTCTATACCCCAAGGAACGGTGATAGGCCCACTGCTGTTCATCATATACGTGAATGATATATTTACACTGCCACTTGGCGGAAGTATTATCTCGTACGCTGATGACACAGCATTAGTTATGAGCGCGAAAACATGGAAGGATATGGAAGATGGTTTGAACAGAGACATGCATATTCTTAAGAGATGGTTTAACGAAAACTATCTCACAATGAACGCAGAAAAAACTTATATCCTTCCATTCTCTATAGGATCAGCTGGACTGCCGGGCGACCTGAGCGTTACGCTACACTCTGAGGCGTCCACGGGAGAGCATTTTTGCGAGGGAGACTGCGTCAGGCTGAAGATGAAAAAGGTAATAAAATATCTCGGAGTAACCATTGACTCTGTACTGAAGTGGAAGGAACATATCGAAATGGTCACAAAAAGATTACGAAAGCTGACGTACGTCTTCATGGAAGTCAGAAATTTTTTAACAACGTCACAAATGTACCCAATATATTACGGCCTGGCGCAGTCTATACTACAATATGCCGTGACTGGGTGGGGTGCGGCTTACGCCAGCACATTAAAGTGCGTGGAAGTCGCCCAGAAGCTTATTATAAAAACTATATTAAAGCGACCAAGAGATTACCCCACAGAATCCATTTTTAGAGAATTTAAAGTATTACCGTTTCAAAGGTTATTTGAGAAAAATGCAATAATGCAGGTGCTTAGAGAACCACTATACCACTCGTATCTCACGGAAAGTAGGACTAGGCAGGTGTATGTGTTTGCGCAGACTAAAAGGCTAACGTCGTTCGCACAGCACCACTACACGTATCTGGGAGAAAAATATTTCAACGAACTGCCAGAAGACATTAGGAAAATAACAAATACAAAAAAGATAAAACAAGAATTGAAAAAATACTTTAATAATTCCATATAATATCGACTGATGTGAGGCTGTGATGATGGGTTGTGTGTGTCCTTGGTGGTGTTCTCTGTGTTTGGCTGGGTTTTGGGTGCATGGGTGTGGAGGTAGGTACTTAATAGTGATATCCAATAGTTGTTAAATATTGTCATTTTTGGTATAGTATTGTGTGTGGAAATTTGTAGGTGATGGCAGTGCAGTATTGAAACAGCAATTCATTTTTTATAGTTTTTTTTTTTTAATTGGCAGTGAAGTATTAAAACAACAATTCATTTTTTATAATTTTTTAATTGGCAGTGAAGTATTGCAAAAAGGAATAATTTTTTTATAGTTTTTTTAATTGGTAGTGAAGTATTGAAACAACAATTCATTTTTTTAATTTTATGTCAACTCATGCAGATACCCTCTCTTTGCACAAGCTTGTACAAGCTTTAAGAGAGAGGAAACGTTGTATTTTATAGTGTTATTGTTCAAATATATTGTAACTATTTTAACTATGTAAATGATCTCAAAATAAATAAAATAAAATAAAATAAATAATATTAATCCTTTCCTCTACAATTATGGTAATAAATGCGACTGGCAAAAGCTAAATAATAATAGAGCGCAAGGTGGATTAGTGGAGTGGGAGTAGTGGCATTTTCATTTCAGTAGTCGCCATGCAGTGGTCCGGTGAGCATCGAAGCTTTGTCGTAGAAACGTTCTTTAAAAACAATGTTAACCTACAAAAAGCCCTCTGCGTCTCCACCTCGATTCTCACCGGAACACTGCATGGCGACTACTGAAATGAAAATTGCGTCAATTCCCCCACATAACGCCACTACTCTCACTCCGCTAACCCACCTGCGCGCTCTAGAGTGAGTGTTTGAAACTAGGGAGTCCATTATACCCCACCCTGTATAATAATTTTTTTTTTGGACCAACAAGCTCTTTGGTAGAATGCGGCACTTCACTACACACAATAATTATTGTCCACAGACACTCTTGAAGAATTTGCAATGGGCGATGAATGTCGCACGCCAGATATCTAGCTCCTTGATGTAAACGCTAAAATCGACAAATAATACTCTTCTATTTTTGGGTCAATGTTTGGTCAGTGTAAACCCACTCTTAGGTTTTAGAATAGTAGGTAATAATATCTTTAGCAGTATAAAAAAAGTTAGTGTGTAAGTGTTTTTCATACTCATATTATTTTTACAATATGTCTTCGATGTTTATTATTGCTTTATAGCGATGTTTTTAAGACATCACGTACGTATCGTATGACTTGGTAACAACTTTTTAATCGTTTCGAATGAAGAAATTCGTATGAAAGTTATTATATACTAGCTGATACCTACTCATCTTGCTTAACATCATCAATTTAATCAGGTGATTAATTTATAAATATAGCTCATGACATCTTACTAAATATGAAGAAATTTGTTATTTTAGAAAGTTATTAAAACGGTTATTTGTATGCAACATTACTATAGTTATAACTGCAAGGATCTACGAGGATTAAAACTTTAAGTCTGTTGTTAATGTATGATGTGATGACATACAAAATTAAGTACATAACTGAATTATTACAACGGTTAATGTGCAGAACATTTTTGCTTTCAGGCATCAAAATCTTATCATTCTTTTGAAATGAAACCATTAGGTATCATTAGATGATTAGTTATTTCATGTCAGATTAAAAATATTGATGTTGTATGAAATATCTTGGAATTTATTTTATTTGAGACTAACGCAGGTACAGCACGAAGAAAGATTTTTTGTGAAGCAATATATCTACCTACATGATTACTTATAATATTTCAGATGAAAATTCGACTTTATAATTATTAAGTGAGAAATTATATTTTATTGGTTTCGCAGGTACGCAAGCGCACTTGTAAAATTGACATTTCTATTACAAACTAATAATTATTCACGTGTACGGAGCAGTTTTCTTGTAAATTTTTCGTGAAAAATAATCAAATAAACACATTCATAATATTTAAGACTTACCATCTGTGCTTTTTTATAAAAACGAATCTGAGCTCACCCAAAGTGAACACGAGATGGTAATATGGCTATTTTTTTATACTTAGAAAGAAACCCCCTTCAAATGCCTCCATCGGATACTATACCTGGTTATTATTTTGATAAAAAAGACATGAAAAATACTGTTCCATTGTCAAACACAAAGCAAATAAATAAACCCCTGTAGATAGAAGGAAGTCTTTTAATCGCTACGAGTTGGATTCCAAGATGACGCTAGTCCCGCGCCATTCTTCCACTAAATATAATCTTCAGTGCTCTAATTTCCCCGTCACTATTCAACGCGATGCTATCAGCTCTTCCTTACTTCCACGTAGACTCTATTGTTCCAGCTCCCTTGAGATTTTATTCAAAATACAGGATAACTTCTACTATTTTTTTTTATCTCGAGCCCACTTTAGCTCTCTTTCATGCTGAAATATTCCCTTTTCATAAAATTTTCTCACAAGTATCTTGAGACCTAAAAATCATTTATTGAACAAAAATAAACGCTATTTTAAATCTACCTTTCACTGCCTACTTTTAATATCCATCAATTCTTTTATTCTCTCCTAGATTGAAATTTAACCGTTTCGCATCGGTTGGCGTAATATTCCGAGCAACGTTTGTTTAACCGTTGACATCGTTAGCCGTTTCGCAACTTTTGAGTATGTTTGTTTAGCAATAATTATGCGTAAAAATTTTTCTTGATCGTTAATTATAATCGTGATATAATATTTAATTTTGTCTATGGTTGACCGACACGGGAAGTGGCATATCTGTGAAACTACACTTCTCTACACTCTAATTGCAGCTCTGTGCCCTTATTCTCGAAGCGGTCTGAATACGCTCTTATCTTGATTGACAATCATAAAATGGCGGATTGGTATTCACAAAACAAGATATCTAGTAGATATCTTAAAAATTCGTTATATTTGAAATATCGGTATGAAAATGATGCAGTTCAAGATAGAATTAAGATTAGATTCCGATAGTTTTGTGAATACGACTGCATGAGATCGTGTCTTAATCTTATCGTTAAGTGATTTTTGAAAGCGATTGATTACGAGAATAGCCCTACTGGTTCTATGTTTGTTTGGTGTAAACACACAAACTAAGGTTTAGTCTTCTCATAAACTCTTTTGTTGCTACAAGAAAAATTTTCTTTGAAGGATGAAGTAAGAAGCATCAAATGATCCAAGTAGTATTAATTGCTACTTGGATCATTTGATGCTTCATACGGAGTTTGAACTCGAGCACCTCTCCATAAACCATGCACTCCACTCCACCATAGTCCAGGAGTTTAATCTTTTCAACATCTAAGCGCTCAGCTCATAATTAAATGAAGATCTTATTAAATGAAGAATTCTCGTCTAAAGTTGATTTTTATTCCTCGAAATAAAATAAATTAACGTTATGAAAAACTTTTATTAATCCACAACCCCGTCAACTAAAAAAAAAAACAATTTGAATTGGTAGTCTGTAGTCTACCTACATAGTCTGTTTTAGTGACGGCGAGAAACGTTCCGTTTGTGCGCCAACACAATAATAAAAATGTTTTTAATGGTGTGGTCGTGTTGTCATGACGACGGAGGCTGCTGTCAGCCTAGCCTGCCCTGATCTCTCCAGCCAGGCTCTATGGACTATTATAAGAGAAAATAAAATCTACTTTTCCAAGAATACTTGGCTATGCACGTACAAACTTGGCAAGTCGTTCGTTCTTCACAGAACTTTCAGTTTTATGAAGAAAAATAATTTATTAATTAAGTATCTACTTTCTATAGAACACCAACTTTTTATGTAGTTTTTTAATGGATAATGTAATGTTTATGTCCCTTATCGTTGTGACTAGAATGAAAGTGGAGGTAGTTTGGGCGTGTTGCCAGACTTGAATAAGAGAAAGAAGAACGACAAAAAGGATTTATTGAAAGATGGGTGTACGAAGATGTGCCCGACCTATATTTTGACGTGGACCGATCATAGTGGTGCGGTTTTAAGGGAGGGCCAAGTAAGGAGTGACCCTCTCAAACCGTGTTCCGTTCCTTCGAGGCAGAGCTGAGGGGAATGGACTTGGTGTGGGAGGAGGTCACAATCATTGCGCAGGATCCAGCGCAATGGAGAGCTATTGTTGCCTCCCTATGCTCCTAAGTGGTGTTCAAAGGGAGTTTTGATTTGATTTGATTGAAGTAAGGAGTAAAAGGAGCAAGAGACAATCTATGCGTACCTAACGTTATACTTTTGACTAAAGCGAAAGTGGTTCGTCTGGATAGGAATGAATGGAAGTCCGCACTTCCTATCCCCTTAAGTGTGATGACTTCGAAAACGACATTATTGGCATTCATCTTTTGCTTCTAAGCAACTTTGTCATCCACTGCTGGAAGATGGCCTTCGTCGCATATTATATCCAGATATTTCAGAAGTGAATTTGATATATGCGAAGAGTAATTGACATTACAATAACAGGCTTGCCAAGCCGATTGGCGAGGATGCAGTGGCGTACCGTGGGTTTTCGCCGCCCGGGGCGGGATTAAAATTTCGCGCCCCCCTTATAAAATTGGGCGCCCCCCCCCTACATAAATTGAAAAAAAAAAACAAAATAAAAAAGTACCTAAGCATATTAATTTTCATTTACATACTTACAGCACAACATTATAGCGTATAGGTATCAACTTAGTTTAAAAATTCTATTTTAGGACAGAGTGGGACAGAGCTAACTTCTGACACAGATTTCTCTACCTACGGATTTACGCCAAATGTTTTTGCCAAAAGACCTTCACCCGAAAAGTTATTTTCCATAAAACTAAAAATTCTGATTTTATTAATCTGGTCGTATATAGTACTAATCACAAGCAGATTATGCCGCCCTCTCAATAGAGGCGCCCGGGGCGGTCCGCCCCTCCGCCCCTCCCCCTTCGTTACGCCACTGCGAGGATATCTTCCACCTTGGCCTATGTTTCAACGCTATCCATCGAGTTTGGTAAGCTGACGTAGAATATATGGCAAGCCGTTAGGGGAGATGACATTGTCATTGATTGAATTTAAAATCACCGATTCATTGAGCGAATATCTCCATACTTTCCAATCATAGAAGCACTAACTAACTCTCCCTTTTACACCCCTCGGACATAGGGTTACAAAAAGAGCTCTCCATTGTGCTCGATCTTGCGCAATATTTATGACTGATGAATAATGTTTTCTAGCCATTCATTATCAATAATTTGTATTACTATTATACAAACGAATGCATACCAACTGAGCGAGCATACACTACTAGCTATCGAGGGCAAAATAATAATTGTTCGAATCACGATTCTTTGAATGCTCAATTATTCGAATACATACCTTTAACTTAATGTTTAACGTATCATTTCTTCTACTGTGGACAAGGTAAAATGACCCATGTCTGTTTTAGGCGGCAAGATGAGAAAACAAGGCATTTTCAATTATTTTTGGCAAAAGCATCAGTACCATTAGTATAAGTTTTCGAAACGATCATCGAAAGCGTTTCGATAAATTTCCATACAAAAATGATCGAACGATTTAATCGTTTGACTATTTAATAAGCGCTTATTAGCGTGCAATTGGCTTACGATTAAACTCGTACTAGCCCCACAGGGTTAATATATCAAAGATATTAAAATTTTATATGATAAGGTAAAATTTTACATTTGAATAACAAACATACACTAAAAATCATTCGACAACATTGCGGACATAAAATAAAGTCATAAATTTGTTATGGTGTTATATAATTAAATCATGGCACAATAAAATTTTATATAATACAAAGTAGTGGGACCATGACCCGCCTAATTAATTATCTAAGACCCCTCCAAGTGTCAGAGGCTGTATTGGGGCGCCATTGTTCCCTCTCTTTGTGGAAATGATCATTATTTAAAATCCTTTTCACAGAACAACGAATGTCCTAAACAATCAATTATTTAATACCCGAAATAGTCCTTCTTTGACTACAACAATAAATCTGTTTCAATTTAATTGCGAATCGGTAATTCAAAATATCGATTGGTTTTCTATCAATTACTCCCTTTAGATGATTCAAAATTACTCTCGTTGATTATAAAAAGATATGCTTTTACAGATTAAATTTCTAGAAAAGAAAAATTGAATATACTTAAATAGGTACACTGTAAAAAAATAATAGGATTACGAATTAATGATACTATAGTTAACTTTTCGATATAACATACGTCCAAAAGTGATAATAAAGAACAATAAGTATTATTATCGGTACTCACTTGACATTAACGAAGATTTTATTCTGTAATAATAACTAGCTTTCCCGACAGACGTTGTCCTGTAGACCCTTTGGTTCTAACCAGAGGCGGCCCGTTCATTGTGCTCCAGAAACAAAATTAAACTAAAAAAATTAAATAATAGCATAAAAATTATAATTCTAAAACTGTCTCAGATTGGATGGGACCGGTTGACTGGTATAAAATGGAATGACACTGACACCTATGTATAGAAAAGTGTTATTTTTTTTCCAGTCCACCGCGCAGATGTCCCGTCCAATCTGAAACAGACCAACCTTGGGTGGATATTTCATTTTGAAAAACACATTTCCTTGTTTATATTATTTTAGAATATAAGGAACACTAGACACACTAGAAAATAAAGATAAATTGTATGTTTGATATTTCGCATGTAGGTATCTATTTTACCCTCATACATTTTGAATGTAACAAGATCAATCTTTTCAAAATACTGGCGATATTTCAACATAACGTCATATTATCGAAAAAAAACAGATTGCAGCAATTAAAAAAAAATGGTTTTAAAAAATCTGGATATTTTTTGACGTTATCAACAAGAAGCTATCTTGTTTTGATTCATCCTTTACAAGCGAGGATGTCTGAAATAATTATTTTTAAAAGATCCTTCAATTAAAATGGGATTATTTAAATAGGACTACCATCATCATCATCATTATTATTATTATTATTTGGAAATGTTTAATTTGGGGAAAAATTGAAAAACAAAAAAAGAAATGAAATAATCAAAAGGGATGTTTTAATGTCAAGTATTGTCTGGGTGTTGTACCTATCGTTCACCTTATCTGCCCTAATCTCGCCCTCTCATCCGATCCAGACCTTCCCTCCCTTCCCTCCCTTCCCGCATTATATCGACGTTCCCTTTTCGCTTATGGAATATTCAGGGTGCACCCTTTTTACTAATCTCTTCCTTTGTTTTAGGGATTTTACACCGGCTGTGAAAGAGGGAAAAGGCCAGTCATACAATACACACTGCCAACTGTATATCTATGTCTCTAGGGTCTGTTGCCAAAAACGTATAAGTCAAAAAATATGTTTTTTTTTTTTATCTTCTTATGTAATTTTTTTGTTCTGATTTCTTTTACAGACTGATTTTTTTTTAATTTACTTTAGACTGATTTTTTTCTAGATTTATTCTTGGGTCCACTTTTAAGGACTACATCTTAACGAATATATATCAAAAACCAATGACTGGCTAAAACTGTTTGATTTTTAAATAAAAATCGAACAGTAGCCCTAGTATAAGTTATCGAATATCGAAACGATCATCGAAAGAGTTTCTAAAAATGTCCATACTCAAATGATCGAATGATTCGATCGTTTGATATAAGAACACTAATTGCACGTGAATAAGCGCTTATTAGCGTGCAATTAGCTTTCGATAAAACTCGTACTAGCCCCACAGTATTAGTCAGTCATTAGTTGCGGATATGACTTTTTTAGTTTTTTTTTGCTTGCATTTCTAAACCCCCTTTTGGGAGCAAATATTTTATCAAATCGTCAATAAAAAAGAGAAATAAAAATTAATAAATTGATTTGTTAATCCGAAATAATTATTTTTACATCTTAACTAGTTTCGCAGGCATTAGTAAGAGTTTCATTTTTCTTTATAATTTTGTTTTCCATATTTATCGCAATAGCTTTTTATAGACGAGCACAGTAAAACAAAGAAAAGTTCCCCAAAAGTTATAAAGCCTTCTATAACATATAAAAAATTATAACGTTCAGTTTTCTATAACCTTGCTGGTTATTATAATATTATTTCAATTTTGACAAATAACAATAGCTTGTATTTTTGACATGTCTATTTTTATCTGCGAACCATATAGATAACGTAATATAATACACGAAATATGGACAGTTCTGTTGTAACTAATACACATGGATGTACAAAATATGCGTCTCCTGTTTCAGGGGGTGAGTTTTGTGCAATTCTTTCACTGAAATAATCCCAAAACCTTTAATGCGGCACGTGTGAATGGCAAACAAATACAAAGGTATGGGGGGTGAACTCGTCATTATGGTGAACGAAAAACTATTTCTGAGGGGAAATTACTTTCCTATCACTAATAAGATTAGATCTTTACCACTAGATTGAGTGGTCAGTCCGAGCTCTCAATAGAAATACATTTTGATGTTTTTCAAGTATTTGCAAATTAATGTGCTCAAAAAATTTTGTAACCTGGATCACTTTTTGAAAGAGAAAATTAACCAATAAGACCTCGTCCTGAAAAATGGGCTCAATAATCTAGGCATAATTAGAACGTTGTGTACCAACAAAACCAAAGGCAATAATCCTACACACCAATAAAAATTGATAAATTCATATCCTAGCGCCAAATAGGTAGGTATATGACAGCAGTCGAAGTCTTTAAATTTGGTTGCTCTACTTTTCTTAAAAAATTTCCAGCAGATGGCTCTATATCTCATTAAAATTAGATATCTACTTGTTGTATACATGGGATTTTTTGACATGTTGAATATGTTGAGAATTCTCATGATAAGGAGTTTCTGAGAATTTAACATTACCACTTAATAGCGAACGTTGTAAACGTAAAGTGATCACATTAAGCCAGACTAAATAACAGTAGAAGACGGTCGTTAGCCCGTAGTAGTATGTTCCATTGAAAATCGAACATCAGTAATGAATTTTTAGAGACATATAACTATATAGTTAACCAAAAATATTGACTTAAAGTTCGTTTTGAAAGCGACTCCTACTATCCACACATGAACTGAAAGCTAAGGTTTCTAAGGGCCGGTCTTATAAACATCCGTTAGTTAAAAGTCAAACCAAATAAACCGAAATATGATCCATTTGCTCGTTTTTCCGTCATAAAAAAATTCGTTATTCAAATTTCAGTAAGACAATTTGTTAATAAACCATCGATAAACTTACAAATACATATTTGGTTTCTCGTTTATAAGATCGGCCCTCAGATATCCATCGATAAAGAAAGCTCACTCTTAATATGGTAGTTGGGTTTGAAATAAAAAAGCTCTGGGTACGAATTTCGGTCAGAGTTTTTTTCATTTGTTTTTTCAGGGGTGCTATCTCGTCTCTCTAATAATTACCAGTCGTCATCCTCACTCTTAGCCATCACGCTTGGTGGACAATTTAATAGACCTTTATTGTACTCCAGACCTGCCTGTCTACAACCAGACGTATGGAGCGATGGATTGTTGGTGCGATGTTCTGCTTAATTTGGTTGGACTAACTCATCGGTCTCATACACCGCTGCTCTCTCAACCAATATTATTTTTTCTATGCATTCTTCTCACCTGCTATCCGCTTAACTAGAAGAAGTTGTCTAAGGTCTTTAATAATCTGCTGGATTTACCGCGCAACCTTATAAAAAAAAGGAAAGATTAACAACTCGTTTTGAAAGTTTGCTACAACAAGAGCTTTCAATTTCGTTGATAATCAATCATAGAGTTGATGCATTATGCTACGCTACGGGTATATTAAAGGCACAGAATACCCCCTATTCGGATTTTAGAACGTTCTTATTAAGAACGTTCCAAATGATTTATAATTAAGTTCACTCGAACTAAAATTCGTATTCGGAATTATGCCGTGTTCTAAAAACCAATATTAGTTCACCATAAATATTATTTTGAATTATAATTGTCTATGGATCGAGCATGTGCCTTATTGGTTGATCCTGACAAGCGGACAGCCAATCGGAGAAGACAAATTCAAACGAGCTCCATGTTCCAAGCAAGTTCCAAGTAACATGGTCACCGGAAACTGCCGAACCAACCCGAAGTGTAACGAAGACGACTGTATGATTGCATTGGTGTTCAATGACAATAATTTTTGATGCTATTATTTGTATTATTTATAATAAATTCGGGGGAAATGCTTAATATTTTTAATAAAAATAAACTTGTTTTATAATTATTTGGTTAAAAAAAAACGTTTATCATAAAAATATCATCAGATATCTTTTTAGACGCATACAATTAGGTGTGAACTAAGATTAGGAACGTTTTGACAGATAAACGCACTAAAATTGACTTAAATACGAAGTCCGAATACCAAAATGAACTAATTTTAAACTAAAGTCTAATTAGGAACAAATAGGAACGTTCTAAAATTTCTCGAATACCAATCCGGCTAACTAAAATAGGAACGTTCTTATTTTAGTTTAGTGCGCACTTAATTTGAATTGGAATAGGGGGTACTGTCGTTTCTTTAGTAACAAGCTCCAAGATTCATGATATTTTCGGACTACCCAATGAGAGTATTTTTAGCGGCCTACAAACACAAACAGCACCTTTAACGTAACGACTCCTATTTCAATAGATTTAAGAAGATTCAATTCTATAATGATGCCTGTTGAAACTGCTTTCGAAAAACTAATCGATATCATATTTTTCAATTAAGAGTATAATGAGAAAATGAGTTTGCGTAGGTGTTATTTATAGCCTAAATACCGAATATTGCTTCGGACAACTCTCTTTCCATGGCGCAAACAGTATTCGGTTTGAGAGACTCTGCTATTATTGTTGTGTGAATATTCGTGGCAACTACTTACAAACAATTGCCACAGTCACAGATTCTCAGAAACTTATGAATCTCTAGGAAACACCAAAAACGCTGTATTGTTTGATTTTGGAAATATTAATAAAATATTAAAAAACGTGCAGGTGAGAAGGTAGATAAAGTTTCTTTAGCGGACGACAAATTTAATTTCTCAAAATCCGGAAACAAAGAGATTTCATATTCCTTGGATACCGGACTAGTTGATCAGCCTCATTAAAATGTTGATGTGATAAATTAGTTTTATTTAAGACATTCTAAATATTCTTCGTAGCGCCGTTTTTAATCCTTTTCATTAATACCTACATGTATTTTTTTTATCGCAACCCAACTTTCATCATTGTGGCAGGAGAAGTAAATGGTTGAGACATGTGTGAAGGATGCCGAATGACAGTCGGTCGAGGAGAGCGCTGTTTTTCCTCGCATCAGGGTCACGAGGACGTAAAACATCCTCTGTTATAATATTCCGCTTCTTCGAAATAGAGCTGAGAGATTTGGAAATGGCGCAGGAGGAGATCATTATAAAAGCATTGCGCAAGATCGAGTATAATGGATATCTTTTATCGCCTCCTTATGCTCCTAATTGGGGTTTAAAGGGAGAGTGTACCTACATATACCTATTAGAATGTTGCGTCTTAAATTTCCACTTTTACTTAACCACGTTGTGAACTGCGGACACTTTGACATTTCTTTTCATAGCAACATAGCAGTTGTATGTAAGAATCTGTGACGAAGCATCACATATTCCGTTGATACATAATAATATTTTCCGTGAAAACAATTATCATCATAGCAATATCGACTTACAGACAAATAATAGGTATAAATATAAAAAAAATATTTCCCGTAATTGTATTCAGACATCATCAGAACACTGAACAACACAAACAAACAAAAATGAAACAAACACATAGAATCTCCAGTGCTCCAATAACAGGTATATGCCGCATAGCTATTGTGCATAGTTAGGGGGTACAATAAACATCTGAGCATTCAAATAAAACTCATAAAAACATATGTTTTTGTCATATTATTATGTATGTATGAAAATATTTCGAAACGACAAAAATATCGAGTTAGACGAGCGAACTTATCAATTTGGTATTATAATAATAGAGGATGATTTAAGAGAAGAGATACCAGACCAAATTGATAGGACCGATCTATCCAATTTCATTGAATTGTTTACTGAAGCATTGACGATATAGTAATCAAAACACGTGTAGTAAAAAATATAAGAAATTTAAAAATCAAACTCAACAATAATCCGAAATATAACCAAGAAGTGAAATATTATGTAGATTTTAACAATAATTATTTCTTATCTATGTAAAAAAAAAACATAATTAAGTATAAAAATTACCTTTAAAAAATGTTCCATAAACTTTTAAATAAACCACTGAAACTTTGCATATCGTAATAACAGAAGGTATAATAAACTGAAAACTAATGACTGGTAATGTTAAAAAAAACTGTTTTGTTTATGATTACGAAAAGAGAATGTTTACGAATTCAAAAAAAAACATAACCTAACTTTCTATATCAATTCATACACCGAGCTCAACGCGACCGTGTCGCCGACTGGCGTTGATACGGGAAAACACAAACCAGCCCCTTTTTGCTATGAGCGGAAAAGAGACGAAAATATAAAGGGGAGGAAAAATTTTGTCCTCTCTTTTCCTCATACGCTCACCTTACGCAATTTTAACACTTTCGCTTCCAGTTATGGTTCAGTTTAATTCAGAAGAAAATTTTAATAAACGTAATACCTAATTTTAGATTAATATTAGAAAGGAATGTGGAGTGGATGTTAGCGTAGTGACTAGAATGAAAGTTTATAAATTAAGGTGGTTTGGGCATGTAGAGAGAATGAACGAGGAGAGAATGACTAAAAGGATATAAGTATAAATCTGAAAGAATAGGTGCACGCAGACGAGGCCGACCTCGAATGACATGGTCCGATCACATCGGTTCAGTCTTAGATGAGGGCCAAGTCAGGAGCAAAAGGAATAGAAGAACATGTATGCGGAATGTTATGCGTTTGGAAGAAGCGAAAGAGGTTTGTTTGGATAGGAAAGAATGGAAATCCGTACTCTATGCCTACCCCCTTCTGGAAACGGCGTGATTGGTAAAAAAAAATTAGATAAGATTTTTGAAACTATTGATCAGTTATTAAAAATTTGTAAATTTTAATAAGCTAATATTTTATTCATTTTAATTTAAAGTGAAAATAAATCAGCAAGAACGTAAAACTACAGTAAAATAATCATTATTAATATTTTAGTCTACTCACAAGGTTTCTGTACCCCGAAACCCGAGTAGAAATTTCAAATGAAAAACACTTGTGACCTGCTGGGATCGGACCCGGGACCTCTTGGTCTGAAGTCAGCGCTACCAAAGTTAAGAATAAATAGTAGAATAAGAAAAACTAAAAGAATAAAAAAAATATAATAAATACTTATTCATTTATCGCACCTATTCTTAAATTTGAAATCTATAAAAGTACTAGCTTTACCGATCGACGTTGTCCTAACTATAAATTTAATATTTTCATTTGAATGGTTATACTTCTTCTTCTTCTCCATCCATGTCCGCTCCCTAGTTGGAGCATATGATAAAATTACCTATTTTATCAATATAATTCAGACTGTTTTAAAATAGTTTTTCTGGGCATGTTCTGACAATTGCACCAACTATCAAACAACCGACAGTTTTGTTGAACGCAAATTCAAGCAAATCTAAGTTTTTTTTTTCATAAGAATTTTCTCCTGACAAATACACTAAAGAAAAGAATTAGCGAAATCGCTCTAGCCGTTCACGCGTGATGCGATGTCGAAGCGAAATAGCGCTCCATGTTTATACATATTATTTATGGGATTACTCCATGGAAACTTTTTGGGATTTGAAAGATAGACCAGTTGCCTTGGAAACGACTCCCATACACAACGGGGGATGTCAAATCAGGGACAGGTGCAGAAAGTGTTAAATAAATTTGATCCAGACGTTGTGTTTTCCCCTCGGCGGATGCAGTAGGAAGTGCGTAAGAATACTCGACTCGACTCTGTACTTTAAAATATTTCTACCGACTAATATTCTCCGCCATCCCTAAGGGAGCCTTATCGGAATCCTCTTCATAGAGTGAATAAGTAAAAATGACTATAAAACTTTCCCTCGACTGCCGTATCCCAGCAGTAAACACTTCAGTACTTTTGACGATAACAATCATTCGTTTATGCTTTGATTTGTGATTGTAAAATTATACCTTGTTACGTGTCTTCTACGGAGTCGGAATCTGCTTCAGCTTCTCTTCTTCTTTTAACCATGAATACTTGCCTCGGCTAGTGTTGGTAGAGCGGACTCCAGAATCTCTGGTCTTTGGAAGTTCGATCCAGGAGGAGATGATGATTTGTTTAATCAAAGATGTTGTTTGATAAATTAAGAAACACTTGTTTATTGCGTGTAACAGGAAATTGGAAAATATACAAAAGTTCAGAATTTTCACGTAATTCACAACAGTAATTGTATCAAATTTACAATCAATTAAAATGTTTGCTTATTCTTTTAAAACAACAATATTAATCACTTTTCGTATCTATGAATATAATTGGTTGGATTCTAAGGAAATCGCGGTAAGAAATGGTTTGAGTTTCTCCAACTATCAGGGAGTACTCTAAAATTTTATACGTCTGATTCCCACAAGGTGAGTTTTAAGAATGAAATTTTGAAACAAAGGAAAAAAATACTTAACGGTCGTTTTACTTGGGTCAGCAGGCCCGTGATCATGTGACTATGGGTGAGAGAGATGGAAGATATCTGCCTCTCATATTCCCATACTCAGTAGCGAAAGTTTGACAACATAGGAATAGAATCTGCGTCGTAACTAATTATAAAAAAGGGGTGGAGAGAAAGTGAGTGAGTGAAATGCATAGGCATCCATCCCACTTACACCAGTGCAATTATATCCATATTTGGCAACATGACCTGTGGCCAACGTGCAAAATCGCACGATCAACAGAAACCAAATTATAAATAGATGCATACCTGTTAGTATAGGGGTAGGTATGTATAGCAATATTTGAAATTTATAAAGAATATTCCGTACTGAGACGGGTGAAGCTTCACAACAAAAAAAATACATGCTACAAATCGATTTTTAGTTACCAAAAGAAAAAAAAGAAAAAAAAAAGAAGATTTTGAGTACATAAAAATCTCTTAAGGAGTAACTGATCCAATAAGGTAGGATCAAGGAATTTAGAATAATCCTTGAACATTTAACTTCAAGAGTTCCAAAGTTGTAAGGGGTATACCAAAGATAGATACCCTAGTTTAGTAATTAGGTATAACAAAAAAAAAATTTTATATTTTCATACATATAGATAAGGAATTTAAACATGGCATGAGAAGAAAATTTGATTGTGGAAGTATGGGACAACCCTCATGAAGAGTACAACCTAGATTGGTAAATTGTTTGTCACACTTTCTTACCTATTCATCCATCCCTAACGGCCTTCATTCATAACCTCTCACTCCTAGATTTATTCATCAATAATTACTATCACACGGTTAGACAAACAACACAAAAAAAAATTTATTAAATAATGGTTCCAAGCAGAGACTGCAATCCAATAATTCCACAAAAAAAATTATTAATTTTAATCAATACAATTAACAATCCAACTGTCAAGAAGTAGAAGGTGACAGAATATTAAACATAAACAAAAAAAAGATATAAATAAAAAAAAATATTTCGTACAATATTTCCTCTTCATCAAGGACATCTCTTAAGAATATCTGATAGTGCTCACTTAGATTATTATTAATATTGATTTTAAAATGCCCATAACATTTCTCAAAGTGAGAAATGTCCACTGATTTAGTTCACTGTTCACTGAGTAGTTTAAGAGCACTCCTAAGGTTAGCTTGTAGCTCAAAGGTTTGGAGAGAACTAATTTAAATGTTCTGGTGTTTGTACATAAAAAAAAATTATTATATCATTTACAATTGCATAAGAGTATCCTGCAAAGAAAGAAATTCACTTAAAAAAAAATATATAAGAGAAAGGTATCCGTTGCCCAAAGATTACGGATCGACAAGTAAGAAGAGATGTCAAACTTCATGCTAGCTATTGTCCTGTAATTAGGACACAATACTAAGTTTTGAGCGCCACCTAGTTTGGGAAAATACGGGGAATGAACTAGGAAAATTCCAATAATAAACCAAAACAGCAAAAAAAAATATTATCTTACTTCCTGACAAGAGAGAAAGATTTGAGTATGCCAAAGTTGTATAAGATTGATCCGAGCGTCCTCATTTCAATCGAATAGAAAAGTTAAGAATATACTTAAATAGAGAAAACGAGTTGCAACTCAAAAAAAATTGTCTAAGATTATTAGAGAAGTATTAACTACAAATTGTCAGTAGACTAACGTTATGAGTCGACTAAAATATTAACTAATAATTAAGAAGATTTGTGGCCTTAATTAGGAACACAAAAAAAAAGTTTCATTGAAATTGATGTCTGCTCTACGCCAACAACGCGGTGACGAAAGATGCCAATTTTACATCAGATAGCGTGCTTATCATTGCACAGATTTACAAGCCTGGCATAACCAGAAATGTACCAAAAAAAAAATTTTTATTCAATACACATTATCATAAGGGTGCATTGCTCATTTACAGCTCTCAAAAAAAAATAGGAAGGTTGAGAGTGTACCAAAGTTTATTATTGCGCTTATCATAGCACAGATTTACAAGCCTGGCATAACCAGAAATGTACAAAAAAATATTTCATTCAACACACATTCTCACAAGTGTGCTTTGCTCATTTACAGCTCTCTCAAAAAAAAATTAATTAGGAAGGTTGAGAGTGTACCAAGTTTATGATTCGCACAAATTTTCTTAACGGGTGCGATTAGATCAAGGAGAAGTGAATTGAGCATTCCAAAAAAAAAAAAGGAAGTGAATAACTAATATTGACCCTGTGTGTAACAAAACAGTATAGAAGGTATTACTACGATTAGGGTAATATCATGAAAAAAAAAATAGTTCCATGTGGATAAATCGTGACTACAATTAACGTTCAAAAAAAAAATTAACAATCGCAGAAGCGAAAGACAACAACACAGAATAGTATCCGCGCTCAATACCAAACTAGAAATTATATAGGACACCTAGAATTACACTGACCCAGTAAACAAAACGTATTCGACAAAAAAATTATTAGTGGGGAATTTATGAAAAGAGTCGATATTCTGACGCGCTTCTATGAAACTCGTTAGCCGCGATGCGGGGCGCAGGGAAGTTTTGTGGGCCGGGAGGTGGGTCTAGCGGTGCGCATGGAAGTTTTTACGGGGCGAGCGATGCAATTCGTAAACAACTGTGGAAGTTCACGTAATGTGTAATATGTCTGAACCACTCTCTCACAGGCTCAAAACATGCCATCTCGCTCACTCGCCGACTCTGGGCGGTGCTGTGTGTCGGGGACGCAACACGATTAGTGAGTGAAAAACCAGTTTAATGAAGGAGAGAACACACATTTTGTTAGTGATGTGAAGTTATAATATGAAAAGCGGAGCGGGATAACGTCACAACATTTATTTATTAAGATATTCTGGGAAGTATTTTTATTTACTACAGTCACACAAAAAAAGGAACTTAGGACGTAATTCTTCTACAAGTTATTTGAGATAATTATAATTATAAAAATTACTCGACAACCTAGAGGGATGTGGGTGGTATAGAAGATATGTTAATGGAATTTACATAATGGAAAGAAGTCTTTCATGACTTAGCCTACATCCTCGGACAAGGAACACGGTAATCTAATGAGAAGGCGTACCGAGTTCAAGTCGTTAGACGAAAAAAAAAATTAATTAATAAAAAAAATGAAGTTACACTTAGTGCAACAAAAAAATAAATAATAAAAATGGAGATCATGCTTCTTACCGGGTAAAACAGTATTTAAACGTGGGTTGTCCCAATATGATAGCCTGAAGCAAGAAGTAAGCTATCATACTGGACCACAAGGAAGAGAGATGCCAAGTAGGATCGTATACTTGGAATTCTCGCCCTGCTCCTCCCAAATGAATAGCCAACAGAAGGTTGGGTTCCAGGAGGCACACTTAGGATCTCTGAATATACTTTGATTAGAATTTTTTTTTGTTAAACAAAATTCACATGTATTGGGGTGAGCCCAATTTGACTTATGATTCTGACTGTACGAGACTAGTCAGGGTGTCAAAAGATAATAAACGTATGGGAACGGGTCCTCAGGAGCCCTTTAACCATAAATCAAGATATGATAAAACCTAAACTACAACTTTATTATATCCTTCGTATGGAACCTACCGATGGATCCACTATCACAATCCTTTAGTTCAAAAATTGTTCTTGATATTTTACGTACAACCTGAGACTTAATGAAGCGAGGAGCTAATTTTTTTGAAAAATATTGCGAAGCATTTGAGAGATAATGAGATCTTCTCCATACCAGCTGACCAATTGACAAGGATATGTCTTTACGACGCAAATTATAACGGTCCTTATTTTTATTAAAAGCTTGTACTAACGTTTGTGAGACTTTATTATATAGATTTTCTAAGGTGGAAATGTCATTCAATCTTTGTTTTAAGGGATCAAATGTTTCAGACGGGGAATCATGATTTATCTGTAGTGGCTTATAAAAAGAGGCGTGGGGAATGTACTCTCTACCGAACATCAAAAAATGTGGAGAATATCCGGTAGCAATGTTAGTCATAGAATTTAAACAAGAACAGATTTTTGGAAGATGTTTACACCAATTGCGTTGGTCCTCCTCTACTAATATTGCCAACAAGGTTACTAGAGACTGATTATATCTTTCGGAGACATTATGTTGGGGATGAAAATATGCGTTATATCTAAGATCATTTATTCCGTGGGAATGTAAGAATTCTTTAAACTGTCGAGAAACAAACTGTTTTCCGTTGTCTAAAACAATCTGTCGAGGGATTCCAAAGACTTTAAAGATTCTTTCTTCTAAGATTTGAATTATACTACTGGTATTTGCGGCTCGGAGAGGAAATGCCCAAGTTATTTTACTAAAATTACAAACTACAGTGAAAATGTAACGGTTTCGCTTATGACTCAGCGGTAAGGGACCTATGAAATCCATAGATATACTTTCCATGGGACGTTCAATTTTTTTAGGGTATTTCATAAGACCATGGGGCATTTGGTTATTATACTTGTAGGCCTTGCATACTTCACACTCATTCACAACCTGTCTAACAAGAGGTAATAATCGTTTACAGAAGTATGTACGGGAAATAAATTCGTAGGTTTTTTCCATTCCAGAATGACAGTTTCCCTTATGGTAGTCCAATATGAGACTTTCTATCTTACACGCAGGGACAACCAATTTCCAAAGGTGAGTGGGAGAGTTAGACAAGGAATCTTTTTTATACCTAGAATAACGATACAAGTGTCCATCATTTATCATAAAATTAGTGAACGATTGGGGTTTTTGAAGATAAGAATTGTACACCTTTTTATACCAGGGGTCTATAATATTTTCAAACGGTTCTGGAACAGATAGACTAGAAACAGGAATACGGCTCAATCCGTCGGCAAGGTTATTTTCGCAGCCACGCTTAAATACAAAAGTGAAATCAAACTGTGAAAGTCGGCAAGCCCATCTGGCTAACCTACCAGAAGGTGAAGAAATTGAGTTTAGGTATTTTAAACATCCGTGATCACTGACTACTGTAAAGTGTACTCCGTCTAGATAGCTTTTAAAGTGTTGTATAGAATCTACTATGGCGAGAAGTTCTCTCTCCGTGGTACTATAATTTCGTTCTGGACCGGACAATTTACGTGAATGATAAGCAATTATATATTCTACTCCATTAGAGTCTTTCTGGGACAAGAAGCTGCCCAAGGAAACTCCACTTGCATCACACGTCAATGTATACGGAAGGGAATAGTCTGGTGGTTTAAGGATTGGAGCGGAAATCATTGCTTGTTTCAAGGCTTGGAAGGCAAGTTCAGCTTCATTTGACCATTCGAATTTTTTACCGTTAAATTTATTACTCGTGAGGCGAGTCAAGGGAGAAGCAATCTTAGAAAAGTCCTTAATGAAACGCCTGTAATAAGACATTAATCCCAAAAATGAGCGGATTTCCTTACTGGTGGATGGTCTAGGATAATCTTTCATAGCACTAATCTTATCTGGGTCCGTATGAATTCCCTCCCTGTCAATAATATGACCGAGGTACTTAAGCGATGATTTACAAAACACGGATTTACTGAGCCTAATTGTCAAGTTGGCTTCTTTCAAGCGCTGGAGAACAATTCGTAAGGTGGAAATATGGGAATCAAAATCTGAACTACAAATCAAAACATCATCAAGGAAACTGAATACTCTTTGTCCCAAATCGGAGAAAAGCTTATCCATAATTCTCTGCATTTCGGCGGGCACGTTTTTCAGGCCGAACGGGCAGGTAACAAACTGATACATCCCTTTGGATTCTACATAGAAGGCTGTCTTAGGTCTGCTTTCTGGACTCAAAGGAATTTGCCAGAAGCCGTAGCTCAAGTCTAAGGTGGTTAAGAACTTGGTGTCTCTCAGCTTATCCAACATATGGTTGATATTAGGGAGTCTATAAGAGTCTGAGACTGTGACCTCATTCAATCTTCTAGGATCGAGAACGAATCTAGCTGTGCCATCGGATTTTGGTACACAGAAGCAGGAATTTAACCAAGGGGAACGTGAAGGTTCTATTATTTTTAAAGCTATCATTTTATCTACCTCTTGACACATCTGAACTCGTCGTACATGGGAAGCTGGATATAATTTCTGTTTAACGGGCAAACTATCACCTGTATTAATGACATGAGAAACTACATTTGTCCTACCCAAACCCATCTTCTCAAAAGAAATATTCTCGAATTCATTTTTCAGGTCATCCAAAATTTTCCTCTGCGACACTGTCAAATCGTTTATGGAGTTAAGACATTTTGGAGCTGATTCTACATTAGACGACTGTTGATCAGATATGGATGCTACCGTAACATGAGTTTTGGTGGGGAACAACCGAGGAATTATTCCTGACTTTTCCAGAAAGGGTGACCCTAAAATGAATTGGTCAGGAATGGAAGGAACAATAACAAATTTAACCTGCTGAATTTTATTGTTGTAACATAATGGCAAAACTATGGTACCTATAGATCTTATGGAATTATTGTCAACCCCACGAATATTTTGCTGACAATATTCAGGACGGAACCCTATTTCGATAAAAGACCGATATAACTGACCCCCTAGGACATTACAAGCTGATCCGGTATCAAGCAAGGCTCGGAGTTGTATTTGAGAGATAGAAAATAGCAAATAAGGGCGTCGATCTCTCTCGTTTATTACGGAAACTTTATTGACCTGCAATGTTGAAAAGAACAATTTAACACTCTGAATCCACGACAATCTTTCGCGAGCTGAGGTCTCTGGGCTCGGGAAAATTGCAGGATTCATTGTTCGTTTTTTGAATTTCTAAGTGGGGGAGGCGGTTTACTCACGTCAGGTAAGCGTTGGCGTGGCACAGGATTGAAGGGTTTCCTAAACTGAAATGAATGAACATTATTGGCACTGGGTCCTGACTTAGAGTAACAGTTTCGAGCAATGTGACCTATACGTCCGCAGTGAAAACATTTAATCATAGGAGCAGAAGGCTGTTGAGAAGAAATTGATTGAACAGGGTTTTTCCTTACTATCTTAACTTTAGAGGGAGAGCGGGTTGGAACTGTAACCGAAACACACTCCAACTCCGTGCAAACTTCATCTAGCTCAGCAATTGAGTTCGGTCGCCTGGACACTAATACACTGGCGTATCTGCTATCTAATCCTTTTCTGATGGCCTTTAGGATATCTGACATACGCAATGGAGACTGTAAGGACTGATTCAAAAGGGTTATACGTGAAATGTAATCACTAGCACTCTCCAAAGGTTGCTGTGATGCAGTTAAGATTTCCAATCGTCTGTTGCCTTCAGCATCAGGCAAATCGAAGCGCTTGATAAACGATTGTTTAAGCTGTGTCCAAGTTTTAACACTGTTATAAAATGTCCGGTAGAAGGTGAGTGCTTTTCCCTCCAAAAATTCGGGCAAGGCGGGGCCTAGGTTTTCCAGTGGAAAATTTCGAGCTCGGGAGATTTCCTCCAATCTCAAAAAGAAATCCCTAACATCCTCGACACCGGAATAATGTTGAACTGGCCATGAACTAAAATTTACTGAATGTATGATGTGTGATTGGCTAACTGTAGGATTGGGTCTATCTAAATTTCTGCGAACCGGTGTAATAATTAAATCGTTGGAAACATTAGTATTTATCATTGTCACGGCTTGAGTGGGCGGAGAAGAAGGTACAAAACTATCACGAGGTGGATTAATCTCCGAGAGGCTATCAGGGCGTTGGATACCTAACAATCCCGAAGGGTGATTGTCACGCTGACCTACATCAGACAATAAGTTAGAATTGAAAAGTCTGCATTGCCTTCGCAGAGATTCAATACCTACATCAGGCTGGATTCCTCTATTCAACAGTGCTTTAGAGAGAGTCTTGCATGTCGCCCTCTCCACACGCGGAATAACTTGATCGACCAGGGATGACATTATTAAGAAATAAAACTAGCGGAGTGTGACTATCTCAAACTTTGACCACCGTCGGGAGTATTCGATCACAAGAAAGTCAAAAAAAAATTATTAAAATTATCGAAGTTTTATCTCAACCTCACTCACTTATCCAACATTCAAGGGAGGAAGACCCTTTCTCAAGGAAAGTTATTGAATTATTGTGGCAGAACAGAGTACCCAAATGCAAAAATAAAAATTTTTAAGAAAAATTGCAACAAAACACAAAAAAAACTTTTCTAGTTGCCGTCGGCTGAATTTATCTGTAGGTATTGCAAAACTTTACGGCTCTTGGCCCACAACAAAATTTTAGCAATTTCAGAATTTAAATTGAGATAATAGAACTTGCTAATACTCAAGAGAGAAGAAAAGGAAAAAAAAAAAAAGGCAACTTAATACACCATTATCAAAAAAAAAACTTTAAACACCAGAACACTGTGTTATTGCATTATTTAGTGATTTTCAAAAGAATTGGATTATTAATTACGTTTCGCTCACCAATTTCCTGTCCGGCATCTATGTGAGTCAAGGGAGGCGCAGACAAGGTTCCTCTGGATGTCTTCGAATCTTGACGCTGCTCGCATTGCCATCAGCTCGTTCTGGATTTGATGCTCACACGTTGGATAGCGCCATAATTGTTACGTGTCTTCTACGGAGTCGGAATCTGCTTCAGCTTCTCTTCTTCTTTTAACCATGAATACTTGCCTCGGCTAGTGTTGGTAGAGCGGACTCCAGAATCTCTGGTCTTTGGAAGTTCGATCCAGGAGGAGATGATGATTTGTTTAATCAAAGATGTTGTTTGATAAATTAAGAAACACTTGTTTATTGCGTGTAACAGGAAATTGGAAAATATACAAAAGTTCAGAATTTTCACGTAATTCACAACAGTAATTGTATCAAATTTACAATCAATTAAAATGTTTGCTTATTCTTTTAAAACAACAATATTAATCACTTTTCGTATCTATGAATATAATTGGTTGGATTCTAAGGAAATCGCGGTAAGAAATGGTTTGAGTTTCTCCAACTATCAGGCAGTACTCTAAAATTTTATACGTCTGATTCCCACAAGGTGAGTTTTAAGAATGAAATTTTGAAACAAAGGAAAAAAATACTTAACGGTCGTTTTACTTGGGTCAGCAGGCCCGTGATCATGTGACTATGGGTGAGAGAGATGGAAGATATCTGCCTCTCATATTCCCATACTCAGTAGCGAAAGTTTGACAACATAGGAATAGAATCTGCGTCGTAACTAATTATAAAAAAGGGGTGGAGAGAAAGTGAGTGAGTGAAATGCATAGGCATCCATCCCACTTACACCAGTGCAATTATATCCATATTTGGCAACATGACCTGTGGCCAACGTGCAAAATCGCACGATCAACAGAAACCAAATTATAAATAGATGCATACCTGTTAGTATAGGGGTAGGTATGTATAGCAATATTTGAAATTTATAAAGAATATTCCGTACTGAGACGGGTGAAGCTTCACAACAAAAAAAATACATGCTACAACCTATCTGTTATCCCACATAGTATCCTACATAACTTTGAACAAAATATAATTATTAGCCAATTATTTTTTGGTTTCTGGTGGAATCCGGCCTACTCGTATAAATAAATACCCATTACCCATGTGATTTTATGAGTGGGATTCACGACATTTATAAGCTGAAGGTGCATCATTATAATTTGTTGCACGTTTTTGACAGCTTTTGTTTATAGATTTGTTTCAATTTGTGTGTGTTTGTTTCTAATAATTTCACCTATCGCTTACTCACTATAAAACCTACTATGTGATACGATACCTTAATTGTTTCTGTTAATTGCTAACTTTTTGTTGATATTACTTATTGAAAGGATAACATTGTAATTATCATGTAAAAATCAATGATTTTAAAACATTTACAAAATTTAATCCAATTTATTAGGTATGTCATATTTTCTCATAGGTATAAATAAAAACTCGCCTTTTTCTTCTCATCATGGACAAAGGCCTCCTCCGTGTCCTTTGCTTTGACACGGCTCTGTAACAATAAGGACACCAACGTACATCACGAGGTCTTTTTACCAACGTGGTTATGATTTCCCTACGCTCCTGGAAAAAGTTCTGGGTCTCCATATTTCGACCACCTCAATTCCTGATCTCCTGCCATATGACCTCCATACAAAACGTTGGGTTTTTTGAGTTGAGTTGGGATACGATACAATATTTTTGTTAAGTAATCTCAAATTAGAATAAAAATTTAAAATACCTATGTAGATTATATATTTCTTACGAAATTCGCAAATTATGACAAGTATTTTCCAATACTCTCTCCGTCCATTGTTAATCTAATGGGAATGAATAAATTCTGAGGAATATTAATATATGAATTATTGTAAGATAGTAATTTCTAAGCAGAAGGTGTATAATGGGCCGTCCTTTTCAAGTGAAGAGGGATAATATAGGCTGTGTACACAGTGAAGGGATGAAATCAAGGGGTAACCTGAGACCCCTGAACAAACAACTAAACGGCATTATATTATTATTATTGAGGAATATGAAGATGTTTCTGCCAAATTAATTACTACTACAAAAGCTGCGATTATTTCAGACTGTTTCGTAAAACCCTCTTATAAATATATATTTTCTAAGCATCAATCTATATACAAATCTTTAGTCGATGAGATTGTCAACTGTACGAAATTGAGTATCACGTTTGTTATAAAATTAGTTTTCCCGACAAACGTTGTCCTGTAGTCCTTAATATGAATATTGATTTCGAATTTGTATGTATTTTATATACAAAAATATGTTTGAATGTTAAAAAAATTTTTATGTTAAAGAAATTCTATCTAAAATCTGCGTACCAATGTTTTGAAACTCAATGGTTGTCAAGTAAATAAATATTGTGTTGTTATGAAATTTTTCACAGAAGGCGTTGTTGTCAGTAAATCCGTACCATACCTACTAATTTTAATATGATAATTTATATATTTTGCATTCCATTTTTCGAATTTTTAATTATTATTCTGATATCCGGAGCGAAGAAGAATCCAATAAACCAAGCTTCATAAATCACTCAATTGTGAATGGATTTGCAGAAAATAAAAAAAAACATAAAAATCTGTTCAGCCGATCTCGAGTTATAATTGTTCGCAATAACCCAACTTTCTTTTACATTATAGACGGATAATGTGTTTTTTTATGAATCTGGACTCAAATTGAACACAAATACACTTTTGGCATATTTCACACTATGCAAAGGCTTGTTGACACATGGGATCTACCGGGCAGGTAACTAACCACAGTGGTTGACCATCCGAGAGTTATGAAAAACACTATTTATTACGTAACAACTTGCTCTTATCTATCTTTGACAAAACTCCAAAAGTTTATAAATAAATTACGGTTCCTATACCTAGAGTAAATTATCCAATCCAATCGAAACTCCCATAAGACCCCACTTAGGGGCATAGGGAGGCAACAAGAGCTCTTCATTGCGCTCGATCTTGCGCAAAGTTAATGACCTCCTCCCACACCATGTCCAGATTCCTCAGCTCTGCTTCGAAGGAGCGGAACACAGTATGAGAGGGTCTTCCTCGTCCTCGGGACCCTGAAGGGAGGAAGAACAGCGCTCTCCTCGGCCAACTGTCATTCGGCATCCTTAACACATGTCCCAGCCAAGTCCATCGGCGGTGCGCTGGCGTATAGCGTCGTTCGTGATGCGGTGGTACCATCTTATACCCAAAATTCTCCTGAGGCACTTCGTTTCGAATGCAGATACTTTTGTAATAGTAAATTATACTTACTCTAAAATAGTTTATACTGATGGGTTGAAAGGTCATTACACCTGAAACGATCGGTTTCCCTGCAAAGCGTTTTAGTACCTGCCTTCTATTAATAAGGCTTCATGCTGCTACCTTTAACTGCCAAGAAAATAGGCACTTTTGTCGCTCATTTAGTTACAATTAACATAGAATTTTACAGTTGGTAATATTCTTTGTTGGTGGTCTATTGGTTAATTTCGCAGAGCGTTCGTGGGTTTGAGCCCGGTGTGAATGTCTTCTTGTCATTCCCATGACAAAAACTTCACTAAGTGTAAAAAAATAAATATGTAAGGTATTTTGTGCTCAAAATACTTCTAAAAATATATTCGTCACTTATTTTTTATCTTGTATTGTATTGTATTTTTTATCTAGTATTTTATATTTCTTAACGATATTTAACTAATTCACACAACTTTTTTGTTTTTAAGACGTATCGGTAATGCACAGAGTATTCCAATAGCAGCAACTGATACAAACTAACCTGCGAACTAAACCTGCTCTCTCTCCAAACTTTTACTCTACTCTTGGCGTATGGATTAACTCTTCAACGCCCTGACAACAATAATTAGATTCAACATAAATATTACACAAGCATCCACTTGAAAAGCTGCACTCCAGCAGTAGTCCAGTGGTAGGTACCACCCTTAAGGTAGGTATATTAATTATCTAAACATTTTAAAGCCTGCACCAACTCTGATACCAACAGACTCTCTTTGGAGGTCCATTTAGCTACAGACTTCAGAGTAAACTGTTTCTTAACGTTTTTTTTTTAAGGGTAAAAAAAGAAATACGTGCATGAAAAGTTGGTACAGGCATAATAAATTATATAAATATTTCCTGAAAATAAAAGTAATCCTCAAGGATTTCCAAATAAAAATTCCTTCTTAATAAACTCATTCACCAACAACTGCGTCGGGCCCAATAACAATGAACCGTGTCGGTCCAACAAAAGTTGCGGGTTGATTTCGTCCCAAGAAAAACAGTCATTTTGTGCAGACTATTAGCTAGTACCTAGTATTTTTCCTTTTATTAAATTTGTATTAACTTGTGTTTCTATTAAATATTCAATTCACTCTCAACGTACGCAGGACTGAAGAATACGGAACAAAAGAAAATGTGAAAGGTTTAGGATTTAAGAATTTTATCTGTTTTCTTTGTCTTAAGAGGGTTATCCCTTTAGGCGTTAATGTTTTCAATTTCTCTTATATATATTCTTTCTTTTTTTGTTGTTCTTTCTTTATCCTTTTCCCTTTCTTAGACAAACTCCTTAACTATGTAAATAAATACTACTAAAGTAGAGATTTCCACCATTTTTTTTTTCTTTAAAGATTCTGGTCCTATTTTTACGATGTTATTTACTGGATATTTTTTCTATATTATTTAAATAAACGTAACGTTGGTATCTCTTTGAGATTATATGAGAGTGAAAGTTTTATGACAATACTCCGACCTACCCGTTATCGAAACAGCGCAATATTCCCGTAATTTTGGATATTTATTGAAAAACAAGATATTTTCTTTATTTCTTCAGAGTTTTTTTTTTCATTCGGAAGAATAAAGAAATCATTTCTAAAATCATACATTTATCATAGGATTGCGACCATCTGAAAATTTCATAATGCTGACCAATAGTTTAACGAGCTCTGTCGCTTTTTTGATCTACGAGTCTGTTTAAGACCCCATATTCCACGCAGGTACGAGAATTTCTTCTTCTTTTGACAGCGGTCAGCAGCTCTCTCTTGGGATGGTTATTTTTTTGCGAGAATCGGAGTATGTTATCCTTACAGCCGGGTTTAAAGGCCTCAGTTTTTCCTATAGTTAAGACTTTAATATGTCCAATCTTTCACCTCATATAGCGGTAATGATAATAATTATTGTTTCTCAGGAAACAGTTAAGTATGCAAGATATGTTTTCGTTTTGTAGCGGGCTGAACTCTCCACCTTAATTATTCTTGATACTATTTCAAAGACTGACTCACACTGTTTAGAACCACCACAGGAATTTGAAGCGATGCTCTTTTCAGCAGCCACCAAAATTGCGATGAACTACTGTCTCTGAATAATCTCTATGTCTATGAAATGTTTCTGAATTTGGTGCCTAAGGGTCTGTACACATCTGAACACGCGCGGTAATGTAACCAATGCAACGTATCAAAATTCCATAGAACGCGTTTCGTGACGAACCACCGAGAACCTCAGCGTACTATGGAATATAGTTTTCAAAACTAAGCGCATCAGATAATATATTATTTAAAAACATTAAAACACTTGACTTATTAGAATTAATCATTAAAACTGCGCAAGACCGAGAGCAGTGGTGAGCTTATGGTGTCTGCCTATGCCTCTAAGTAGGATAAAAAAGGGAGAACTAATTGATTGATTAGAAATTATTGTGAAAGTTGTTGTCATTTTCAATCAGTTACTACTGATTATGGATAACTTTAGAATTCTGTCACATATTATTTCCATTTTTTTTATATCTTCATTGAATTTGAATTCAACGATTGATGTATAGATTAATAATTCCCTTCAATTAATCGTAACAATATCATCCACGAAACATGTAATGCTCTCATCAACACAGCACATCAGCTGATTTAACAACATCATTTATCTCGATAATTAATTAATAAGATTATTATATTACATCGCCATGAACCATCCAGGTGGGTGTACGACATTATTGCGGTGTCGTTTTCGGTAGACATGGGACGGGGTACAGAAGTATACCTACTGTAATATGGAACACGAGTAGGTACCTGAAGGAGGATAATATAATATGGGCGCTTGTTTATTCCCAGGCAGGTCGGGGCTGCCAACGTTAATATTACCTCGTTTCCCTATTAATTAACGAAACAAAGAGGCACTTAAACGTATTTTAATAATACATTTTGAGATGGGTCTTGTTTATTGCCTAATATTTTTAATTTACAGTTTGATGCGGCTTAATTATTAGATGTTAACACACCCCCTATTTCAATTACTTTATTTTTTCTATTCCCATTCTTTTACCGTGTATATTTGCCTGTTGCTTTTCCTGCATCAGTTACTTCTTCAGAGCATACACTATTTTTTTATGTATTTTACGGTAAGCACGGTAGAAGGGTTTTTTAATAGAATGATAACATGAAATTATTTCCCAGTACGACATGATTGAAATATTTGAAATTTCGTTTCGACGCTGAAAGCCGACTTTTTTTCATATATAATATTATTATAGTGAATTTACCTTCGACCGTATCGGAAGCTCAGCTGTAATATTAAGTATCAGTAACATCATAACAAAATATTTCAATTCCTCTATCCGGGAGACTTAAAGAAAGGTGTTATTCGCCAAGTGCCCCGTTTTACTGTAAATGGCTCGAAATCCGTCCTGAATATTTGAAATGCTTTGATATGACCCTGTTTTTCCTTAACTGTTTATACGAAAAAGGATCTTTGCATAATCCAGACAGTATTTGCCCAATTGGACCATTTGTAGATATATTTTGTCTTTTTTATAAAAGTGAATTGGTGCTCACTCAACGTGAACACAAATAGTGAACACACTATTTGACTCTTTCACAGTAAGCTACTAAAAGCTTTTGTCGTCAAAGAGGAAGATAGGAGAGAGGAGTTAAATCTCACGTCAGCACATGAGATTTAACCCACGACCTCCAGTGAGAAACAGTACGAAAGCCGGCGTCGTAACCATTAGGCTACCAGTCACTTCTGAAAAGTAGAAAAACTTCTTACTTCATCTAAGATAGCGAAAAGAACCTAAGAAATCTAAATATCAAAGAACTTTCCAAAATACTCAATACCTGATAGGAATAATCCAAGATCCCTATATGTATATACTCTAAAGTAGGAAAGTGATTGGTATTATACCCAGTGTATTCGACCAAAACAAACTCTGTTGATTCTGATTAAAAGTTTAAGGGGAACTAGTGTCGAAAGTATGTAGTTGGGTTTTAGGAACAAGATATCGACTGAATTTCATTAGACCCTCATGCTTAACAAACAAAACGAAAGCAAATCGCCTCAGAGTATTTGGCTTATGTTTAACTTCGCATCTTTTAGAGTATGCCATTCAACACATTACCAAATACCTTGTGTAATAAGTAAGTGTATAAAGTGTTGTGGTGAATTGGGACCCGTTGATGTCATGTCACTTTTTACATGAACAGCGATGGACATAGGTAATAATTTTTACACATACCTACTTAATGGAAGATTAAAAACAATTTAGGTATAATATTTTTAAAGCCATAATATCATAATATAGCCACCCAATAAGCTTTTGGTTGCTTGTTAAATCAGCTGACTTACTTGTTCTTATTTTGTAAGAGTGAGAACAAAGTATCTAGGAGTCATCAATATTTTTCAGGTATTCTAATGCCCTAAATAGTGGTGCAGTGATACAGACCTAGGGAGCTAAGGCAGCTGGTATCCCCTCTGTGTAATCATAAACGCAGTGGAGGGCTCTTGTTGCCTCTCTGTGTCCCTGATTGGGGTTTTAAGTAAGAATGAAGAAATTAATAAATGAGATATTTTACTGATTATTGTAAAAAAAATGGAATCAGTATAATATCAAAGTCTTTTCGCTGAAATATACCATATACCTGCCCGCGAAACTAGAGGAAGATTCTTGTTTCATAGTGATAATTCTCTCACTACAAACTATTTGAAAAGTACAGTTGTCCCGCGTCTTCACCGATTGGGTAACGAATATGCTGGTCGTATTGACTTCTTTGACACCAGCATCGGCCGCCTTAGGAAGATCACCGAAGAATCCTTCTGATAGTCCATCCTTTGCATGCATGCACTCACCGGAGTCTGCATCTTCAGCCCTTCCTGCCTGCCTGTCTTGCTCTATGGGCTTGGGAATTCTCTGTGTGTCTTGTTTGTGGATGGATTGATTGTTGTTTGTTTTTTATTTATTTGTTTTTCCATTCAAAGATATTAACAATAACAGATCCCTTTGAGACCAATAATCGGTCTTGTCAACAGGTTTCCATTCATTAAATTTCAAACTTCTTATAAACTACATAATATGCTAAATCTACATAAATCTTATAAACTACATAATATGCTAGTAATCTTATAAACCACATAATACGCTAGTAATAACAATGACATTTTGCAAGTATAATCTTATCTACGCATTTTCATATTATACATCTACTTATTCAATAACATAATATTATTATTTTTTCTTTTTTTTTTTTACTGAGAATCTTAGTTTCATTTTGGCATTCAAATAACAAGATAGTATTTACATTTTTGCAATTTGTATTAAATTAAGAAAAGTTAGGTATAGTTCCCATACATAAATATTCAATTTAACTATTAAGCTTTATCCATCTTAAGAGTAATTAAAGTCTCAGTGTCCTATATTGTAATCTTTTTGGTACACTACTTACTATTGGTTAACTTTATAATGTATATCGATTGTGTTTTGCCAACTATGTATTTTGTTTGTGACTATATTGTAATTGTAAAAGGCCTCGGCCGTATATTATTGAAATAAATAAATAAATAAATAAATAAAAAAAAAAAAGAAATGCGTTTGCTTCGTTTTAGTTTTCGGCAATGTTTATAATATTGGCAGGATTAACATTTTAGGAACAGATGGAACAACGAAGTTACATAGTTTATTACGTAGATACCTACCTCCTAAATAAAAAATGTATATTTTTTGTTTAATAACTTTGGGTTAGTTAGAGACCGCAACATCGTTGTGGTAAGCTCGCCCTCTGTATGTTGATGTCTTTTTTATGTCAAATTTTGTGTGTTGTTTATTACACATACTATCAATATACAGTAAAGAATAAAATAAATAGCTCATTGTTAAATCCAACCTTTACAAACACCTTGTCAAAATTCTTCAATCGATTATTATGCACTCATATTTATTTAATGTACCTACTTACGTTGAAGACTTTTCAATATTTTGTATCCGCCACCTGCCGCTAATTATTATGGTATAATGATAAACGAGCAAACACTAAGTCATACACAGTGATTTTCGTAAAAAAATAATATAAACAGCTTTCGTCTACCTGAAAAACATCGCACCGTTTTCCGTTTGAGCCAAACATGTTAGATGAATGATGCTTCGGCACTGACTGACTCGGAACACGACCTATTGTGCTCCGTAAGCACTATCGATTTATAAAAAAGAACACGATAGTTCTATTTTTCAAATTGATATGTTGGCGTTCCATTATTTTGTTCGCCAGCGGCGCGGCGGTGTTGCCATCATTGAAAATGTCCGTACAAGTGCGAGATTTTTCCTCTTTTATTCCTTCAAAGCCATAAATCAAACAGGGGGAGGGAGGATTTTAGGATAATAGTAAGCCAAGATAATAAGGGCACATTTTTTGCTAGATTAGGGTGTTAAAACTATACACGCCTATCTAAAGCGTTTGTTTTCTACGGGTAGGTAAAAGAGAAGGTAGGTACTATAACAATATACCTACTACATTGAATTTTTTTGGTACCTATGTTTTGAAAAATATATATGCTGTATTTGGAAATTAGCCCTGAAGTTTATTTACATTCGATTTTAAAGATAAAATTCTTTATAGTTCTTCCAATCCAATCCAATCCAAACTCCCTTTAGACCCCACTTAGGGGCATAGGGAGGCAACAAGAGCTCTCCATTGCGCTCGATCTTGCGCAACGTTAATGACCTCCTCCCACACCATGTCCAGATTCCTCAGCTCTGCCTCGAAGGAGCGGAACACGTATAGTTCTTACCCCAGTTTATAAAAAAGGTTCCTTTTCACATTGATGATCACATAACATGATCACAACACGAGCTATGAAAATGCGTCTTTGTATCGGAGAGTTCGGACCAGCTCTTCAACTTTTTGGATTTCGAAGTCGCTCAACAATCTTTGTCAACTCTAGCTCTTTGAAGAACTCTTTTGTTATGGACAATAGAAACAGAATATTCGAAGCATTCTACAATTCCAAAGTTTCAAATCGGTTGTACTGCTCAATTTGAAGGTCCTTGATTGTTCAATAGAGTGATTCAACTGCATAGAATAACACTGCCTACATACAGCCTTTTAAAGATGTTTTCGAAGTTTCAGGTTATCCTCGAAGAAGACTTTTCTGCTTCTATTGAAAACAATTTGCAGCGCATCAATTCTCCACTTCCTTCGCTTCGGTCAATGGGTCGGCAATTTTAAAAGATGAATTTCTATAAAAAAAGTTTGACTTAATTTAAATTCTACCTTTGCCACATATGTTTGTCTGGTCTAGAGAGTTGAGAGACGTCTAATATCTTGTTCGTATGTAAATTTAATAACGGCATCTGACGACATGCCGGCGAGAACGACAAGATGACTGCAATCTACAGACAAGTTAAGATATGCGAACATAGTTTCATGAAATTACATACACGATAAGATAAACTCGATTTTGCACGCTAACTTTGACGTGTGCACCACCATAGACAACTACACGTCAACTTTATGGTCTCATGTCGCACCCATCTCTCGAGATATTCTCAACAGACTAATAAAAACAAACTTAACGTTTTGGTTATAAAAACATTTTTATGGATACCTAATGGATATAATTGGGCAAGGTAGAGTTCATAGACAAACCAAGAAGTTCGTGGTTTGATAATAGAGGTACCTACCTACTTTCCCGATTCTTAGGTAATACTTCATTTCGTTCTTCCTCTTAAATAATTCACCTTCTGGAACATAAGCCTCCCCCAATTGTAGACTAAGTGACATCCGCCATTTTTAAGTTTTCTGTCTCTTCGTGTGTTGCTGTTTGTACCTACTGAAAACCTTGTAGAGCTGTATTTGAATTATGGTTGAATACTAATAATATAGTTAATTGTGCGGCCCTAAATTGTTCCAAAAGGAGATAGGTACTATTTACGACTATGTTCGACTATCAAAATTTGAGCCACAGAGACCTTTTTTCAAATGAATCTGGGCTCACTTAAAGTGAACACAAATACACTTTCGACATCTTTCACATAGGGCAAAGCTTGTGTTGTGAAAGTGGAGTACCTACCGAGATTCGAACCCACGACCTCAATACGCTGTGCGAACGAAAGTCGTCGACTGATACCACTGGTCTACCAACCACTTCATGTTATCATAATTAGTATTTGATGTTGCTTGAATTATTTGGTCACAAAAATTATGAAATAATATCTTTTTTTTTGTTTTCTTATAAATACCAAAACTTTAACAATTTTTCAAAAATAAAAAAAAATCGAAGTTTTCAACGCCAATTATGTATTATTATTATGCAATGGGATGAGTGGATGACATAAAACAGTCACAATATTTGAAACTACTACGCATGTCATTTGAAAAACTTCAATGTTCCACATCCTGAAAAAAAAGCCAATGAGCATATTCCGTCCATGGTAGGTATATTTTTCTTTTAACCACATTAATAAAACGACATTATGAAATAAATTTTCAAGAGTTGGCATCTCGCGCCGAAAAAATGGTTTTTGCCCTTAACTACATTATTTGCCCTTACCTACATTATTTGCCCTTACCTACATTATTATAAAAAGATTCATTAGGATTCAATCGAGATGGGAGAAAATTGCGGCCGTAATATTTTTATGATGGCTGAAAAATGTCAATCACCACAAAATTTCCAAATCATTTGACAAATGATCGCATAACAAAAGCCGTGATTTTTTTCACTAATTTATCCTTGTATTTTTTTTTTTCGTCCCCCAAAGTTTACGACTTTTCCTCTTGTTTATGACGCGAAGGTAGAGAGATACAACCAAAAAATGTCCACTCTTGAATGACGAGCACTTTGCAAGAAGTGTCTGCGACCCTGAAGTATCATTTGTATTGATAAAAAAGTCTTCAACTCTAGAGACTACATCATGAAAAGGACAAGAATGAAAAAAAAACACGCACAAAAAATTCCCGCTATAAAAATTGTAATCTTCCTTGAAATATGGCTGGTAATATTTCATTTAAATAGTGAAACGAAAATATTTTTTAAGATATTTTGTTGGATTTTTTCATTTGTAAATTACTCATCAAATTGACATAAAATGTTCGCAAAAAATTCTTATAACGTAATATTCAATCAAGACGTCATAAATTGATTCAAAATGTGCTAATGACATTACTATACTTATAAAGTAGGAAATAGATTCCATTACTTCTTGGTTGATAATGATTGTATGTCCGTCCCTTTGAAGCAGAGCTGAGGTATTTGGACATGGCGTGGAAGAAGGAAATGTTAAGTGTGCGAATCTAGCAAAGATAAGGGATCTTGTTGCCTCTCTCTATACCCTAAAGTTGGATTACAAAGTTTGGTTGATGTAACAATACAAAACATGATGACAACTCTTAAAATGACTTTTCAGTAAATATACCTTGGCATAAAATAATATAAATAAAAATGCCTTTATACTTTAAACCTAATCCTATTAATTAATTAATATTTGTACCAAATCTCAAGTTCGAAGGTATACCTACCTATACCTAACATGTTTTCTTAGTGGAAAGTTTTGTATTAAAACCTATCTGCTTTCCAAATTTCACTTCTCTGCGATAAGCCGTTTGGGCTGTGCGTTGATGTTAGTCATTCAGTCATCGCCAATCAGTCAGGACACTTCAGGACTTACATACCTATCTATATAGAATCGAAGTTCGACGGATCATCTAGTTTGTAATAAAAATCTTGGAGAGCACTCAACAGGCTAAGTACAGGTGTCACCCGTTGCTACAGTAACCTCAAAAAGTGATGGCGAAGGATGGCGGCATTCTAGTGGCCAGTTACTGGGGGTTTCAGATTTGATGTACCGGAAACGGAAAGTAAGTAAGTAATAAAAATGAATCCTATACGGCTGTGTAACTTTAATAAAAATTCAAGAGATGGCGGTGTAGTAGGAAATAAGTTCCAAATATTTATGTTAAGTATATTTTATATACCAACTTACCTAGTAAGTAGGTACTTACAAGAATAGACTCCATTAAACTAAAATTATAATGATACGATGTACCTTATATGTCGAGACTTACTTACCTTATGTTTGAAACTTGATAACAACAATCGTTGATTTTGATTTTTGATTTTAAGCTACCGGGCTTATTCAGGATGTTCAAAAAAATTTGAGTAAAGAGCGTATAGCGATATTGTTCTCACAGAAAATGAAACAAATTTTGCAAGGTTATACCTACTTTGTTGTAATATTCCATCCTTTTCTTGATTGCATTAGACCCTTCTGAAATACAATTTCTTTCATTATGTACTAGAAGCAAAGTGATCACATCTGTCGAGAATAATCTCACACACATAATATGTCACAACAATAAGATCCAGTACAGTAGAACGGTCGGTAGATATGAATGAATTTAGATAGTGGACGGTGAGAGTAGAGGACGGTGATGAAGATAAAGTGAGATAGATACTTTTGATTGTATTGCGTATCATCAGAAATATGGGAACCTTTTCCTTACTTCAAGGAGACAATATCCCTTGACGCAATGTCTGCACGTTCTCCTTGTATGAACAATTCATTTTCAACCGGTAGGTAGGTACCTACTCCTCTAATCGGACAGTTGATGTTGAGCTGAATCAATTTTCACTCAAATTGTTGCCATTTTTTTAAACCAATCATCGTTGTCAGCACATCTACTTCTGAACGATACCTAACTATATTGGCGGCTGTAGGCAGTTATCCAAAAAAAATAGTTTTCTTGTAAATTCGTTGAATAATTTTAACGTGTTTAAATAGGCTAGTTTTGTATGCGAATATGTCACAAACCATTGCGGCCCTCAAAGCCGCGTTGTTTTTTTAGCATAGGTTAGGTTATGGAGGTAGGTACCTACTTACTTCTCGAGTCCGGACTTCAGACTTTGCCATTCCAGTATGCAGCGACGGATATTCCGATATTGCCTTGTTATTCGCCTTCTTAATATCCTCCACCCAAGTCACCTGCATCGACGGGCACGTCAACAAGTTCAGGTCATCCTGCAGCTCGCGTCCTCAACCTCAAGGAAACCCCATCTTCGTTGGTTGGCCCTGCATCTGGTTTCCCCCACTCTGAGCCTATTCAATGTTTCCCAGGTAGGAAAGTCAAGGCTGTGTGCGGTATTATTACCCTCCAAAGGCGCCATCCAAAGTCTGTCACCAAGTTCGAGCTTCCATTGATCCTCTCTGTGTTGTTTCATTGACGTTGAGGCATCCATACTGGTGGTTGCTCTGGGCCGCCATCTCATGGCCGAAAAGGGGGTGTCTGGTATCGTGGACCTGCTTATGCCTCTCCGCGTCCGCAGAAGCCCTTCTTCTGATGTTGGGTGGAGCTATGCCAATAATTTGATATAGTTTGTGCACTGGTGTGGACTTCAGGCATCCGGACACTAGCCGTGCCATTTCATTTACAGCAATATCCACCTGTTTGGTGGGCGTAGACATCTGCCAGACCAGACAAACATACTCGGCCGCAGAGACGCACAAACTCAAGGCAGTGGTACGGAGGACACTTGGAGATGCTCCCCAGGATGTTCCAGTAAGCTTTTTCAGGATGTTGTTTCTGGCTGAGACCTGGTGTTGCAGCAGTGCTGCTTGTATGAGAGTGTTCTGTCCAGTGTGACACCAAGGTATTTAGGCGTCTGGCAGTTCTCCATTTTCTCACCCCTGATACCATCCATGATGTATGGGAGTGAAACATGGACATGGACAAAAAATCTGGAATTTGGAATAAATGCTGTGGAAATGAGATCACTGCGTAGGATATGCGGAAAGAGACTGATTGATAAGGTGAGGAATGAGAATATTAGAAAGGAATGTGGAGTGGATGTTGGCGTAGTGACTAGAATGAAAGTTAATAAATTAAGGTGGTGTGGGCATGTAGAGAGAATGAACGAGGAGAGAATGACAAAAAGGATATATAAATCTGAAAGAATGGGTGCACGCAGACGAGGCCGACCTCGAATGACATAGTCCGATCATATCGGTTCAGTCTTAGAGGAGGGCCAAGTCAGGAGCAAAAGGAATAGAAGAGCATGTATGCGGAATGTTATGCGTTTGGAAGAAGCGAAAGAGGTGTGTTTGGATAGGACAGAATGGAAATCCGTACTCTCTGCCTACCCCCTTCGGGAAACGGCGTGATGGTTAAAAAAATGGAGGTAGGTAAGGTAAAACATAACATAACCATAGGACCACGGAAAATTTGAAGTTTCGGAGTCATGCCTCTAAAGGTACGTACTCACTTGCGCCGCGAACGTGTGACATTGCATCAATTTAATCGAAAGGTTAAGTGTATACGTGATTCGAAAAGCGAACGCTAGCGGAACACATGCATCCTTTTGATAAAATTGATGGAACGATACACGTTCGCGGCGCAAGTGAGTACCGAGCCTAAGAGAAACCGAGAAGACCGTTTTGATACTATGATATCAAATTTAAAAATTCATAGAATGACTATTTTTGTGTGTTTAAATGGTCCGAATTCATGAAAATGCAAAGAAGTAATAATAATTAATTCTGAATCATTTGTTTACCAAGGAAATTGATAGTTATTAGAGATATCAGAAGATAATGTTCTTTAAAGGATTTTAATCAAAACGTTGAAAAAGCTTTCTTTGAAAGGATGGAGGGTTTAATAAAATTAAAAATAATTTTTGCTGACATTTTTATCGAGAAAAACAGCCCGAAAAACAAATAACACATGGCAGGCATCAAAGAGGCAACTGGACAACCTCACGCTTCCTTGAAATAAGCTGCCAAGTAGATACCACTGCTGAAATATTTTCCCAAGCAACACACAATAAGGAGATAGGTGTGAGAACAATAGGATAAGAAAGATCATTTCACCCTATAAAACAAAACGGCTCATCTTGATATGGAGCCGAGCACCCCCGACTCCCATTATGACAGACGGGGCAGCATCCAGTAACACTCTCCCACCCCCTACACTCTACAGCCAACCCCATTACCGTGGAACCAGGGTTGACTGCTGATAGCCGAGAAACTCGAATAAACGTCTCAACTAGCGTTAGTTATGGTGTCTTTTGTGATATAATGTCGCGAGAAATTGCACCCCAAGTCTTTCGGAACAAAGCCATTATTTATATTTTATAATGAACTAACTATAGGTAAATAGGTACATAGAAGAAAAGATTTCTTGTATCACTTTAACAGCTGACAGTTCTAAGATGTGCGTTTTAGATAGGTATTTAAAATTTGGTTTTTGGTTGAGTATTTTAAATTATTTACTAAAAGATTCGATGTTGCGCTTTTTTTTAAATAATAATACTTAATATTGTCGCACATACGCCGTGTCTCGTATTGGTGTTTTCCTAGAACTACGGTATTACTATAGCGGTAGCGTGAATGTCAACTTTGAAAATTGTCAATATTGTTACCGTAGTAACACAAAAACATTGCCATATATTTTGAAAGACTGCCGTCTTGTCAGAGACGGACCGCTGACACAGTGCATAAGTGGTAGAGAGAACGTTTCTTCAACCGGCATAGGTATACGATTTCTCATGCAACCTCTCCTATTTATCTTGCTTCTGACCTGCTATTTTTCTTGCTTCTGACAAATGTACAAACGCCCAGTGTACTTTATTTTATTTTACAATATCTCCCGTAGGTCCTTTACAGGACGCTTGGGTTCATCATTCTGAATAACAATCATATAAAATTATAGGAAGGACGTTATAAACACACAGTATCTACTACCTATACAATAATAACAAAATGATATCAAAACAATAAAAAATTCTGGAGATTATGGTACAGTGTATCTACTGTATATGAACCCGTTCAATATATGTTCATACCTACTTAGGTACCTCCCTATATACCTACCTAAACTTTCGTATCCACGATCTTTTTTGGAAAGTGTGTTGTGGACTTTATCTCAAAACTACGTAGGCACCTACCAACCCAATAGTGGATGGTATATTTTGAAGGCATAGGTAGGTATTTAGTGTTTCTTTTCCAACAACGAGTATGTTTATTTATTTATTTCCATTATAAATTACACTTAACAAACAGTTTACATATACCTATAATTATTGGAATTTACTGCCCCACTATAGACAACGTCTGTTCTGGGGCAATACTAATAATTCAAATCAAATAATTTAACCAACCAATCATCTTACAATAAAGCATAATACCTACAGTGAAGAAAAAAAATAATAGTAATAAACAAAAGTAAAAATAATAATGTCGTAACTAAAATAACAAGACTAATAAGATAAGAATCCACTAAAAAGTATGTGGTTGGATAAAAAGTATGTGGGTGGATATCTATGTAATTTATACTCTTGGTACGAATTCTGTTTCAGATTGGACGGGACTGGATGACTAGCAAAAACTAAATAAAAAATTGAGCTCCACCGACTATAAGTATCTACCTACGGGGATAGGTGTGTCGTTTATCATGTTATTTTGTTTATAAAAGCATAAATATGTAGCTACCTATGTAGGTACTTGACAGTTGGCTGAGAAGAGCGCTGTTCTTCCTCCCATCAGTCTCGAAGACTCGAAGACGAGGAAGACCCTCTCACATCGCATTCCGTTTCTTCGTTGCAGAGCTGAGGGATTTGAGCATGGTGTGGGAGGAGATCACAACTGCGCAGAATCGAGAGCTCTTGTTGTTTCCTTATTCCCCTAACTGGGATCTCAAAGGAAGTATTTGTTTGTTCATAAAAAATAATAGCAGATTTTTCGACTATTGCTCAGATCTCCTGCATAACAACATCTTACCGACCTCAGTAGCATAGTGGCAAAGGCTCCGACATCAGATCAAGAGGTCCCGGGTTCGATTCCCGATCGGTTCAGGAATTTTTTTTGGTGTATATAATCGTGTCTCAGATTGGACGGGACCGCTTGACTGTCAGAGAATTCTTCAAGCATTGAGTTCCACCGGCCATAATGACACCTATGTATGTATAGAAGTGTGTTATTTGTTATTTATTTATGGATTTGAGTGCGTAGTACGTTTTGCAATCGTTTTGTTGAAAACTGTATCGTGTTACTCACTTTACTTCCGTGACTACCTTCCGATAAAACTTAGAATAGTATAATTAAGTGGTACAGGGTAGTGAGTACGTAACTTTTGCTATAGCACGACTAACCACACATCAATCTAACTACTCATAACCACGGCTTAACTACATAATAACCACGCTGAAACGCACAACTAACTACATTTGTAACGTTACGTACTCGCGCTAACTACACTAGGAAGTAGTTAGTCGTGCTATAGCCCTTACGTACTCACCCCCCAGAACATTATTCAATGTAAAATGAATCCGAAATATTGTGTGGTAATAGAGCCATCTATTGGTGTGTTACAAAAATAATTTCAGCCTTGATAACTACCAATTTTTTAGTTCTCAACTAACACGTCATTCCTTACTGGGAAGAAATATCAAAAAACTTTTATTAGGTCTCTATAGGTGGCTTTCTTTATTAATAAAAATGTTGACACAATTCATTTCGTTATTAATAAATTATTAAATTCGATAAAGTGTAATATTAAAATTTATCAAAAAATAATTGTCTGTCAAAATTTACTAATTATGTGTACTTTTGTCAAATGTTTATTTGTTCACGATTAGCATGCTATTAGTGTAATTTGTTGTGACATATTTTGTATCATGGCAGCCCTTTTCCCTAACTCATTCCTCCCACAGAATTTTCATCTTCTGTCATGGGTAGTTATTTTTCATCGCAGAGTGCGGGTGGTTCAGAAAGCGCAATGGCTAGTCGTGATAGTGTAACGTCTATGATAAAGAGCGATAAAGTGGTTATATTTTCGAAAACATACTGCCCTTACTGTAAAAAAGCTAAGGATGTAAGTAATTATTTTGATCACAACTTTTGTAATAGACCTGAGTCACAGTGTTACCTTGAAAACCGGCTTTAGCAATGACACATTGATTGTTATTTTTATGTTTTAGGTCTTCAAAAAGCTAAACCAACGAGTGACCGTTTTTGAATTGGATGAAATGGACAATGGAAAAGCAATTCAAGATATACTGGGCGACATCACTGGAGCAAAAACTGTAATTATAATTTTATTTCTACTAAATTTAATTTATCACTCCTTTTGTATTGTTACGGGAATAGTACAATCAATATGAAAAAATTTCTTTTTTTTTTTAAAGGTTTTGAATAAACTATAATTAAATTCTAGATAAAATAATAAACTGTTAATGTTTCCTTCGCCTATTCCCAAATAAATAAATTATAATAATTGTGTTTTAGACTAAAAATTCTATGAAAATCTATTCCACTTTTTTCCTTATATGTTTTCTTGGAAGTCTACTTATTCTTGAACATTGTCATTTTGTGATTGTATATGATAAATATAGATCTTTACTTATAACATATTCCTTATATAATCTTATGCTTTTAATATTCTTTACTATATTGTCATTATTGTATTGTACACTTTTTTACTTTAAATTGGGACAGTTTTCAAATGAAATTAACTTTTTTCATATCAAATTGGACGCATTATTAGTTTTTATAAAAAAAAATTGCAGACATAATTGCCTGTGATGATGTTTTCTACCCATACGACCTCCTCCAACCCCAGAGAGACCAATCAGAAATAATTTCAAGTGGAAACACATGAATAAAACACATATCAACGAACCAGTCCCGGGTTCTGTTCCTGTTTAGGTGTTATGTTGGAATGGGAGGGGCCAGATGATTTTAAAAAATTTCCTTAAGAATTAATTTTTTTTTTTAATAAATGAATCTGTTGCTCACTCAAAGTGAACACAAATACACTCCTTGACTCTTTCACAGTAAGCTACTTAAAGCTTGTGTCGTGAAAAAGGAAGATTGTCGGCACCTGGGATCGAACCACGACGTCCGCACAAAACAGTACGAAAGCCGGCGGCATTGTAACCGCCAGTCTACCAACCGCTAGCTGTTTCGATATCTTTGTATAGAAAATACTGGATTTATGTATTATATTTTTCATAATTTTAACTTTTTTATACAATAATATGTTCAGAGTCTTATTTGATTTGAAAAATGTCCCATTTGAATCCTTAATGTTGGTTCTATTTGTTTGAATAATTGGGTTGGCTGGCAGAGATCCTTCGGGATAAGTCCGCCCTTTAGAGTGTCCAAATGTTTTTTTACTGTCGCCACACTGTACTTTTTAATAATAAAGTTTTATTTATTTATTTATTTTAAGACTGGACATTTCAAAGGTGCTAAGCATTATTTTATGTTTGCAAATGGTGTTAAACATGAAGGCCTATTATCATAACAAAAGTCAGAAGTGATTGAATTATATTGAGTAAATCAAATTTAATCATGAAGTTGTCGTTTTATGTCTAACCCACTTAGCACTTTTGTAATGTCCAGTACTAAATTATAGACACATATTTCACTCTCTCGAAGGTGGATTGCCACATTAGAAGGAAGAAGAAGAAATTATAGACAGTAAAGCTGGTAATGATCTTATTTTCATCTCGTTTTATCGCAGGTTCCGAGAGTGTTTGTGGATGGAAACTTCATTGGTGGAGGCAGCGATGTGGAGAACATGATGAACAACGGAACTCTCCAGCCACTGCTTGCAGGATGATGATTGCTTTTTAATTCTGTATTTGCTAAATTCTTAAGCTAATTTAAGTACAGAATTAATCTTCTCAAATCAAATACTTGCCTATTTATTGTTTGAAGAAAATTTACCTAATTTAGTTTGCATTCAATCGATTTCACACATATTTTTGATGCGTACTTTTATTTATTAGTTGATTTGCTTTAAAAATAGTAAATATTTACCAGACTTCACGCATTTTTTGTTGCTCTTTTTTTATTATTTATACTTTTAATTTATTTTCGTAGTCTGTTCTTATATCCATTAACCAATAAATTTCGTATCAGAATCTTTATCTGATAATGAAAGATAAAATTACATAATAGTAATATTTTAACTCTGCGGGTAATAAATATTATTTTGTATTTGAACATTTGTTAAAGCTTTTTTTTTTTTTTGAAACCCTCTAGTGCTTTCTTCACGTCAACTATATTAGTTCATTGTGAATGGATTTGCTGTTAGAGGTCACCCCACAGTCCGATCTCGCGGATGAACTTTAGGATCTTTTGTGGGCTGGTTTCTTTGATTTGAGTTTGATCAGAGATGTGAGATCCAATTATTTTGTTTCTGGTCTGCATCAGTGGTCCGCAGTCACATAGCAGGTGTAATGGTGTTTCATGTTCATCTAGGCAGAATCTGCATAGATGCATGTCCATCAGTTTCATTGTGCTTAGATGTTTATTTAATCTGCAATGTCCAGTCAGTGCTCTGGTTAGAACTCTGATGTTTTCTCTATTTAACGCAAGGATTTTGTCTGATCTCTTTTTTATAAAGCCATCTATTAATGATTTGGCATGTTTTTGTCCGGGTATGTTTTCCCAGTTTTGCTTTGCTTTTTCCAGCATATTATTGTATAACATTGTTTTTAGAACAGTGTTGGCTAAGAAGCAGTGGGGTTCTGGTCCAAATGTTTTGGTGTCAGCCCCCATGTTTGCAAGTTAAAGTTATTTATTCGTCCAATTATAATTACCTCTTCTTATCTGAGATATTTGGAGATAATATCATTACCGCTTTTCCCACATTTCACCCACTCTTCAACTCTCGTTTTCTCCCAATGACAGACATATTTCGCTTAGGTCTCAATCACAAGCAACTAATAAACTCCATGAACTCAACGTAACAAACAAGCCAAATTACACGAATAGAGCTTTGAGCGTTGCTGGACCAAAATCATGGAATTCACTTCCCGTAAAATATAATAATAATAATATAACACTTTTCTATACAAAGGTGTCAGTATAGCCGGCGGAACTTATTGCCTGAGGCAATTTTTTCCAGTCAACCGGTCCCGTCCAATCTGAGACAGGCCAACCCCGGGTAGAAATTTCAAGTGAAAAAACACAGAAAAACTCTGACCCGACCGGGAATCGAACCCGGGACCTCGGATCTGAAGTCCACGCTAGTACAACTAGGCTACCGAGGTCGGTTATAAGAAGCTGCGAGAACTTAGACGAGTTTAAGAAGGCATTAAAAACATTCTTGTTCCAAAAATCATATCCAGGTTATCATTCATCTTGAATAATAATAATTATTGTATGTCTCATAATATGCACGGTTGTCTATGAAATTAGATAATATTATTTAATCCATCAATGTTAATGTTAATTTTATCTTTGCATAGTTAGTACAGCGCCCTTGAGGTGACCTCTAGGCCACAAAACGGCGCTCTTAATATAAGTTATCTTAGTATTATTATTAGACATCTTTATTACAATTTTTGATTCTTAAATCAAATTGTAGACATATGTGTCATAATGATGAGAAATTAAAAACCATAATTATTTAACACATTTTATTACTTTGACTTATTCTTAAAACAAAATAATGAAACAGTAAGTAGTAATACAAAGATTGTTATTGATATAAAAAAACCACAAGTTGATAACTACTGGAAGATAATAATATATTGTTTATTTTATATAATCTGTTGAATCATATAAGTAAATGACATATTGTTTTAAAATGAACAAAACAGCACGATGGGTGTATGATAACAAGACCTTCCTTCAGATCAAAGATAACTAATTAAATGACTCTTAAAGACTATCAGGGCATAAAGGTTGACAATAAAGGATACAATACAATGTCAAATTACAGGATCTAACAATGGACAGTTTCCAAAGAACGCAGATGACCATTCTGAATTCATCTAAAGGTGCGTTTACACCGAACATTCTTTCTTCATGGTTGATCTTGATAATAAGCAAACAAGGAGCAAGAGCTAACACCAAGAATTAATTAAAAGGGGATGACAGATTACACGTGCAAGAGTTCTAGTTATTGCTCGTTTTCGGTTGGTGTCAATCTCAACCAACCAGCTCAGCTCTGGCTCTATGTTAGTTTGGTGTAAATGCAACAACAAATAATCGGTGGAGTATTATTTGGTGATTGCAGTAGTAGATTTACAAAGTTATAGTTTTTGTCTCTGGTATCAGAAAATAAATTAATTTGGCACATAACTTAATATCTCTCTGTGTCATTAAAGGGCATCTTGCCACAGATGATATCTTCAGCAAAGACTCCCAAGTTTTCTATAAAAATGTGGTTAGCAAAATATGCAATTTATAGTAATTGTTTTCTGATAATTGGAAGCCGCCAAACAAAAATTAGAAAATATTTAAAAAGTAAATGCATAATCAACCACAAGCTAGGTAAAGAGTACTAGAAGCTACACACACACATACACATGCCAACATGACCTGCGATGTGCGGGTAAATAGGGATGCAAGACAACACTTATCTCCAATAATCGATTTATTCAATACGAACAAACCTCTTTCTGTATTTCTGCAACATTCATATCATTGCCATCAGCAACAAAATAATTTTGCATAACCTGTCTACAAGTATATAACTACTTCTTTTAGCACAGTGGCACATGTAATTTTGAGAGAGAAAACCAGCATGTTCTTAAATGGATTATATTTTTCATTCAAGCATTAAGTAAACCATTATGTAAATATCAAGAATTTTTTTTTATCTTGATGTTTGATTTTAATCCCAAATTAAACTGCAAATAGCATTATAATAAAGTAAGTTTTCAGTACCTTGTTTAGATTTTTTTAACACAACATAAAAGGACCAAAGTAATACGAATATGTCATAGATAACTCCTCCACACGAGATTTTCTATAAATAAAATGACACTCGGAGATTTAAAACGGAATTTTGTTTCTCTTAAAAATTGATTTTGAAAAATTCTAATTCGTTTCCTGAACAAACTGCCATGACTCTGTTCACAGCCAGACTTATTGGTTGTTGGTAAGAGTCATCAGGTGGAAATAACTATCATCAAAGTAGATAAAATTCATATAAACTTTGCATAAAATTGTTAATTTTTGTGAAAATTTATTAAAAAAAAAAAAAACATTAATACTAGGTAAGAAATATAATAAGTAAGTATTTAAAAAATGTTAATACTGTTTTATAATCACAGGCTTAATTTTCCATTAACAATAATATAAAACTACAATCATAAAAAGTTCAGAATAAAATAATTAAAAAGGTCATGTACTTAGTAAGTGATTTGGTAGTTTTTATATACAGTGATTTTTTCTACGAGACTGGCACAAATTTGAAACTTAACTCTTTTAATTCAGCCTAAACTAATTAAGTACTAACACATTTACTTACATAAAATTCAAAATCAATTATTTTCTAACACAGTGGATAAATGTGTTAAATCTTATAAAAATACATTGATGTTAAATATTTCTTATATGATATATTTAATTAGAACTATCAAATAATTTTATTTTATTGAGTTAAAATCATCTCTAATTTCTTATTTTTATATTAAATATAATTGCTACGATGGTGTATTGTCCAATTTTATAAAATAAAAAGGTTTCGTTGTTGGTTGTGACGAAATAAAAATGTTAAATCAATAAGTTTATGTAAATCATAATTTCACATTTAAGCTGTTCTAGATTTAACTAATGGTCATAAATAAATACAGTCATAGATTAAGAAAATTCATCAGTTTGTCATAAATCATTAACATATAGGTATATCAAATATATTTAAACAATTATTCACAATTTTTCTGAGCACTCTGATAAGTGCGAACAATCTCAAACATTCAAAATTTCCATCGTAACATACATTTTAACAGCCAGCCGTGTGTTGCCTATTTCATAAAAATAAGTACATTTTGTGAAATATTGATTTCAATGTATGAACATAATATGCCCATATTCATACTTCTGCCTTAAAGAAGTTCTTTTCATAGCAAGATAGTAGAGTGCATGTACGTTCTGGGTGAGAATCACTTTTATATTACTGAGATACGACTTTTAATGTACCTACACACCATTGGGCATGAGTAGATTTTTAAGTAGAACGCATGTTGACCACTTCCTTTTTATCGGTGACCATATTTTCAGGTGGTTGGTTGCCAAGACCCAGTTCGGTTCGGTTTGATCCCAGGTACTGACCATCTTCTTTTTCCACGACACAGCTTATTAATCACGTGGTGGTTGATAGACCAGCGGTTACGACGCGGGCTTTCGCACTGTTTCGTGCGGAGGTCGTGGGTTCGAATCCCGGCCGTGTTGACCATTTTCCGCTTTCACGACACAAGCATTTGCTTACTGTGAAAGATGTCAAAAGTGTATTTGTGTTCACTTCGAGTGAGCACAGATTCATTTATTTAAAAAAAAAATTTATGTTTAGTTTAAATTTAAAGCTTAAGTGGTGGATTGAGATTTTCTTATCGTTTTAGAAAAAATTTTGAGAATGTCTCCTAATTTCTGTTATGGCAACATCTATGTAGAGTTGGCTTTGGCTAGCGACTTATATATCATCACCCAATAATACCAGGCTATGAACATCACAAAAATAAAAAAAACCTATCATGCCTCTTATTCAGATCTTGCCAATCACTGCATTAACCCGTTTTTTACCGTGGGCCCCATTTGGGGATCGTTTCTTTAAATCCTGCCAGCAACACCATCTAGGAGTTTTTAATACATTTTAAAGGTAGATATCATCGAGAAAGAGTGCTTCTTTACATAGGAATACATTTTATAACTTTTTGTTAGTATTTTTAGTAAAAAAATAATCATCGAAGCTTAATTTTATGGATATTTTTTTCGATATATCATTGAACCAATTCACATCTGATTTTGAAAGGTTAAATAAATTTAATTTTTACTTTTTTCGTTTAAAAGTGAAAGAAACATGTATTTTAAGTAGAATATTCATATTTTTAATTTAAAATAATATGTGAGACTTTTTATATACAAAAAATAGAACGATCCCCAAATGGGGCTCACGGTAAATAGCGTGTACTTCAGTATAGGTAATGGTAACAAAATTTTCGTTTTGATTTTATTGCTATTTTGGGCAGCATTGCACTTTTTGTTGAAGAATCTTGAGAATTATATGGATAAAAGTTGTTTTTATGATATTGAAGAGTTACGAGAAGGTGTGCACTTGGTTTTGTTGCCGCCTGGTGATGTGGATGGTTTGTCCATTGAAAAAGTTTTAACGAAACAATAATGGAAAATATTTTCCCAATGGCGCAAGGGCTTTTGAAAAACATAGGTACCTAAATGAGCGTACATAAGGAGAGGGGGATCTGGGGTTACCCCCCCCCCCCTCTAAGTATCCGATGCAATCAAAACTCGCAAATAATTTGGAGCAAATGATTTTTCAAGTGAGTATGGCAAAATCAATTGGAACAATTATTGTTATGTTGAGCGGGGGGGGGGGGGGGGGGTGACAGACCCCATTCTTCCATGCGATAGCTTTTGCTACGGCCGTGTGTAGGTACATGCCACTCCATCGAACGACGTTCAAAAAAATATACAGTATCAATTATTTATTATCTTCAAGAAGTCCTGAAAAAGATTTTAGGTAGGTATTGTTTTACAGATAGGATACAATTCTCTACCACTTTCAAATATACCTACCGATAAGAAAAGAAAGATATGTCTGTATAATTGTAAAGAACTGTATCCCGATGATAAAAATATAGAAATAAAACGGAATTTACACTTCCCAGATAATGCTAATAGAAATACCTACCCATTAGATAAGAAATCAAAGAGATAAACAATTTTAAGTTCGGCTTGCAAAATTGATGCACTAAATACCGATTTTATGCAGTTTGGTGTCTTCTTTATAGCACCAGTGCAGAAAAGCATATTGTTTCTGATGCTCTGAGAAAATATCAAACTGAGATATGCGTATTTAGAAAGGACAAAAGTAATGAAAATGTGTGATTCGTTATAAAAATCTCAGATATTTTTTTATAAAAATATCTGAGATTTTTTGTTACATGTTGAATGGTAAAAGATGACATACCTAGTATGTAAATTGCATTTATTTAACAAATAATTGTTAAATTTTGTTTGAATATGAACACAAGAAATATTGCAATAATAATTGTATGGAGTAAATTATAACACGCCATTAGCCGTCGGCCCCATATGGGGATCATGAAAATTTTCAATAAAATGCTGGTTTTTCTTTTTGGATTCGAAAAATTTCTGGTTAACTTTTTATTTTCATCCTAAAACCTAACAGAATATGGCAGAAAAAATGAAAAATAAAATTTGGTAAAAAACGGGTTAAGCTTGTTTAGAAATAAATACTTCTTATGTTGACAACTGGCTATTACGACCTTGAAAATCTTGGAATACTTTAATAATTATGTATGTACTAAAATTAAGTTATAACAATTTTTTTATTGAAATACAATAGATATTTTTGCATTATTATAGTTATTGAAAAGATAATTATAAATTTATACAAATAGTTTAGAGATATGCCAAGAGAATTTATACTATAGGTACTAATTAGGATGACTCTAGCTTTATTTATGGGGATTTATATTTGTTCATGTGTATTACATTTGAAGAGAAATAATAAATTATTTGTGTGTAGGTACTCTTAAATAACAACTTCATTAAAACATAATGATGAAAATGTGAAATCACAATCATACTGTTTATCGACATATACAACTCTCAACTATGACGTCCTTAAATGATTTGAACACAACAACATCTTCGGAGTCAAAGTATAATATTTCTAAAGAAGATTTCTTATCGGGAACACAAGATGATTTTTCATTGTCGATGCCGTACTGCGAAATATCTTGGAAAAGAAATTCTTCAATCAAATCTTCATTCTTGATATTCTTTGTGATTTTCTGCAAATCAAAATAAAAAATCTATTTATTTTTTACTCGTTCATAGTACGATTTAAAGTAGGGAATTTTATAATAATTGTAAATTTATATAGGTCGGTACCTACTTAAAATTTCAAAGGTGTTCATAGGTAACTGGTTAAAGTTAATTGAGAAGTGTATTAAACAACTTGAGGAATATTTAAAAGTCTATAAAAACACTACACTAAAGTTGAACCTATGGGTAAGTACAATTCAAAATGAATCGATAATTTGGACCCACCTTTATTTTATTCTTCTGGCATGACCCGGAGCACACCCCCAGATTGAAGGAATGAGGCAAGATGACAAAATCAAACCCAAGATCGCTGAAGTTTATGGTTAAGTTTTCCACTTTGCATGTATTCTCCAAGATGTCAGCAGGCTTGGCATCCTGAAACGTCATTTGAAAGCATTCTATAAATAAAAATATATGTACCATTATAAATTGTGAAGTGAAGTGGTTGGTAGACTGGCGGTTACAGCGCCGGCTTTCGTACTGTTTGGTGCGGACGTCGTGGTTCGATCCCAGGTGCCGACCATCTTCATCTTTCACGACACAAGCTTTAAGTAGCTTACTGTGAAAGAGTCAAGGAGTGTTTGTGTTCAGTTTGAGTGAGCTGAGCACAGAGCATTTAAAAAAAAAATCCAGGTTTTCCTAACACACCTATAAAAATAATTTTGGTTCATATTTCTGAGGACTTTTCAAACTTCTCAAAGATTCCAAAAGGTCGGCCTGATGAATGACGAATGAATACACGCAGAACTTAAAAATAACTTAAAGAAAAAATAACAACTAATGACTCTAGAAATTCATTACTAATGTTCGATTTTTAAATGGAACAAACCACTACGGGCTTACGACCGTCTTCTACTATTATTTCGAAGGCTGGCTTAGTGTGATCACTTTACGTTAACAACGTTCGCCATTAGGTGGTAATGTTTGTCTCCGAAACTCCTAATCATGAGAATTCTCAACATGTTCAACATGTCGAAAAATCCCATGTATGCAACAAGTAGAAATTTAAAATAAAATGAAAAATAGAGATAAAAGTTGGAAATTGTTGAGAACAAGAGAGCAACCAAATTTAAAGACTGCGACCGCTGTCATGTATTTGGCGCCAGGATATGACTATATCCATTTTTGTTAATGTCTCATATTTATTGCCTATTGGCTTTGTTGGTTAAAAATGGCTAAAAATAACTCTACAAATATAGAGGAATTTTGTTTCTATACCGGTGTTTCGTAACAAAAAAATATTTTTTGATTTTTGAACGTAAAGGATTCAGAAGGTGGGTGCTTTCCCCTATAAAAATTTACTATATATTATTATGTAGGTATAATAATACATTACTGTAGCTTGTATATGAGCTAGGTATTCCTTTGATATTTATCGAGGGCAATGGGTTTGTTCGTAGAGTTGTGATATATTGTCAGAGCATGTTTGAAGCTCGGTTTTCCAAGATAAGCGGTGCAGTCGCATATAGGTCGTAACATTACGGACGCAATTTTATTTGACACGTGCAGTTTAAATAGGTACAAGGCTATGGTTATCTAAATACTATGTTTATCTCGCGGGCAGTAAAATAATGAAATCATGAAAAAGATAGTGAACCTATAGCGCAGGGTAGCCGGTAAATTCATCGCGAATAATTTATCGCGAACAATTCATCGCGGGTACAATTATTCATCGTGGGTACAATTCATCGCGAGTACTTTTAAAATGCAATTCGATTCCGGGTTCAACGTTCCAACCTTAACCTAATGGGTTGTTTTCCTACGGATACGCCGCTACAATAAACGGCGGTGGATATGTCAGTTGAGAACATTGCCAATATGGATTCCATAGTAACGAAAAACATTGTCATATAATTTTTGAAAGACGCCGTCTTGTCAGATGACGGCCGCTCCCTAGGAACCCAACGCATAACCTATTCAAATCTACTTAATAATTCAGTAATGTATATTTTTTTGTACCTATGTTTGTTTCACTCCGATAATAATTGTATATTGGAGCATCACGCTAAAACCGTAGGTTCTGCGTTGGATTTTTTTCTTCGCAGTTTTTCGCAAATACAATTGTGGTAATCTGAGATACAAATATTTACATTTCATTTTAAGTTATTAATAAATTTATAAAATTATGAAATCTTCATAGTAAAATGTCAGACAACACAGATGGCCATCTTTTGGCCTATCGTGAGCTCCAGCTAAGTAAGTAAAACAACATAACTATAAGTAGGTAGGTAGGTACCTATATTTTACATTCATACAGTTTTAGGAATCGAAGTAACAAAATCGCAAAGTCTTTGAGTTTTGATGCAATGTGACTGCCAGACTTCTTCTTTTTTTAATAAAAATATTGAAAGCGTCATATTCCTTTTTCACGTATTGACTCAGTGACTCTTAATTTTTCCTTTTCTTCTCTTTTTTTCATAAATATTAAGAACAACATTCTTCTCTTACTTTTTCGCGTATTTAGCAGTGACTTAATTTTTCCTTTTCTTCTCTTTTTTATTGAAAGCGATGCTTCGACTATTTTTCTGTATGAAACAAAGATAATATATAGACTCCTGAGAAAGGGGAAATCTAGATAAAAACCTGTTCAATAACCTACTGCTCAAGTCTGACTATCCGAATCAACAATTTTAAGCAAGACGGGTATCATCTAAACGTATATAAAATAACCTCGAAATCATTAGGAGTTTTACCAAAAATAAACTGAAGTTTTACCAAAAATAATTACAGAGTTATATGCAAAAAACCGGAATCGAATTGCATTCTAAAAGTACTCGCGATGAATTGTACCAGCGATGAATTGTACTGACGATGAATTGTTCGCGATGAATTTTCCTAGACCCATAGCGCAGTACCTATACAAGACGCTTACTGGAATAAAATGCAAGAACTAAGTAAAAAAAGTTAAAAGTTTATGACTTTTGGAATATTTTATTAAAAAATATTTTTTTTCTTTATCATCATTTAAATGCGCACATTTTTTTAATAGGGTTACCAACTCATAGGATATGAGGAACAACTCTTAGACGAAAATGAAAATTCTCACGATGGCAGAACTAAACTCTTTAAGAATATAATACTACCACTTCCTGATATATTATTTAAATATGAAGTGGTTGGTAGCCCAGCGGTTACGATGCCAACTTTCGTACTGTTTCGTGCGGAGGTTGTGGGTTCGATCCCAGGTGATGACCATCTTCCTCTTTCACGACACAAGCTTAAGTAGCTTACTGTGAAAGAGTCAAATAGTGTAAATGTGTTCACTTTGAGTGAGCACAGAATCGTTTAAAAAAAAAACGAATAAATCCATTCAGACATCATCCGTTAACCCTCTACCCCCTCCTACCCATTATATTGGTCAAAAAAATATTGAGCCACAATGACGTTTGACGTTACTCTGTCAAATATTTCCATATACAACGTTCTAGTGACGTCATTCACCGCTGTATTACGGTCGTGGAAACCACAGCTTTTCAGCTTATTAAAATTTTAGTAACATCTCCCCAAGCTTTACACGTACGACATAAAAAATACGGTACGAGTTGTTGTGTCCGTTTATCATTTTTGTTTGGAACACGACTAGCGTGTTATTTTAAATCGTGTCGGAAGAAAAGGTGAACGTGACAAAATCACATGTGAAAGACGTGCGTTTATTGTTGTTAAATCTGTTAAATGATTTGTAAAAAATATTATAAGAACTGTTGGTAATGTTGACTGTTTTCTATACCATGTCAACAGGTTACAGGTTAGACGGCAGAACTGTTAAGCCATAGAGAAGGTTGTGCACCAACAAAGGCAATAAAGATGAGACATTAACAAAAATGGATAAAATATTCATATTCTGGCGCCAAATACATGACAGCAGTCGCAGTCTTTATATTTGGTTGCTCTCTTGTTATCAATAATTAGCATCTTTTATCTCTATATCTTATTTATTATCAAATATCTACTTGTTGTATATGTATACCTACATTTTGACATGTTGAACATGTTGAGAATTCTCATGATAAGGAGTTTTGGAGACTTAAATATTACCACCTAATGGCGAACGTTGTTAACGTTAAGTGATCACACTAAGCTAGCCTTCGAAATAACAGTAGAAAACGGTCGTAAGCCCGTAGTGGTTTGTTTAGTTTAAAAATCGAACATCAGTAATGAATTGGGGGGCGTCCATATGGGGGGCGTGATGTTTTTTTGCAACTTTTTAGACCCCCTCCCCCTGGTGATATTTGGTGATGTTTCAGGGTACCCCCCCCCCCAGAAAATCACGTGTATTTTTTTAGTAGGTACAAAGAATTACGTCACTTATGATTTTAATTTTCGTCAATTCTTCAAAATTTCTGAAAATGCAACTGTTGTTCTTCAAATTCATCAGAAAAATGAATGCACGTGATTTTCTTTCAAGACCCCCCCCCCCCTCCCCCTACGTGATCTTTCGTGATTTTTTTCCAGACCTTCCCCTCCCCCTTTTGGGCTCAAGTGATTAATGTGCGCCCCCTTGTTAGTCATTAGTTGTTACATATTCTCTAAGATCCCATAAGGATGTCGGCCATCAGGAATCAGGATACATTCCAAAGAGAAGAATGAATCATTTACTACGACAATGATACTGATCGCATAAATCCCACATTTTTGTACAAGAACCAAATTATTCAATGAACATTATAAAGTAGCTAAAAGGTACCTACTCGAATATCTACTTATTCATTTTTCGAAGGTTTGTTTTTATTCAACTTTCAAAATAAGTATTATACAAAGGAATTTAGGTCTGACGTAAGCCTTTAAACAAACAAAATACCTGCATAGTAGCCCACATATTTAAAAAAAAAAAGTAAAGTGAAAAGCTTTTTTACGATTAAAACTCCAAAACTTTACTCAAAAGCTTCTTAACCTTTTCATGTAAAACTTTTTCAATTAAGTAAGGGTTTAACGTGAGGGATTTCATAAACAAATTTATAAAAAAAATGATGATTTGAATAAATCTCGAGTATCGAAGTTATAGCAGGGATATTTTGTTTTTTAAATAGATAGTCTTCAATTTAATTTGTTCGACTTGTATGGGTTGCCCATTCTGTGTGTGGGTGTGACCTGCATCAAACACGGCGTATTTTCAGCGAAAAAGTCCTTACTATTGGCAGCTATCATAATGAAGAGAATGTGGACATATGTAATAATTATTGTGTAATGATTCCGATCCGAGTGACAGTAAGTTGAGGAAAGCGCTGTACTTCCTCTGAATGAAGTCCCGTAGATGAAATTCGTTCATACTGCGTTCCGTTTTTTTCGAAGCACAGCTGATTTGGATAAGGTAAAGGATTTAGTGATCAAGACATCTTGTTTCCACTCAATGCCCGTATTTGAGCCCAAATAATAGGGAAATCAATTGGAAGAGATTTTCTATGGAAAATAATCAATTATGCGTTTCATATTATAAATTATTTGTACGATACGAGGGATATATTGTTGTCCAGAGGCATATTTTCGTATAGCCTGCGTCTTCTTCGAAAATTGAATTTCGATTTAACTTTTTTTTTATGGCGAAATATTATTATTTCATCATGGTGAACGCTTTCATTTAAATTGGAAACTTTACGTAAATATTTTTAGATTGTGAAAAATATTACAAGGATTTTTTCAAAATGTTTCAAAATGTTAATGAAGTGGTTGGTGACCCAGCGGTTACAACGTCGGCTTTCGCACTGCGGACGTCGTGGTTCGATCCCAGGTGCCGACCATCTTCCTCTTTCACGACACAAGCTTTCGGTAGCTTACTGTGAAAGAGTCAAGGAGTGTATTTGTGTTCACTTTGAGTGAGCACAGATTCATTTTAAAAAAAAAAAAAAAAAAATTACTAGCAGCAAAACCTGTCGGAAGACAATAATAGAAAACACTTATCATTTGTTCGATTTTCTTATAAATCAGCCCTATCGCCAGTTAGTGTCTTAATTTTACGTATACCGAGTTTTACCTCTGATCAAGTAACGAATAACTTTTTTTTTTAAATGAATCTGTGCTCACTCAAAGTGAACACAAATACACTCCTTGACTCTTTCACAGTAAGCTACCGAAAGCTTGTGTCGTGGAAGAGGAAGAAGGAAGATTTCTTCGATATACCTAATACATTCCCCACGGATACATAAATATTATTATTGATTTCTATAGGATAATAGAAACCATTAACTTACAGACGTACCTACACTCTACACGTAAGAATAAATTTTGGTAAAAATGCTGTATCTGTGAGCCAACTTGTCTTAACTCCATGACTTAAATTACATAATAGTAAATACACACCGCATATTCTATCAGGGCCAAAAAGACACGGATTTAGTTTTTTTTTTAAGTTAAGACAAGTTGGCTCTCAGATACAGACATGTTTTATTGAGTTTTAAAATGTTTCATCTAAAATATCGAATAACGGACGAACTCCCCAATTTTATAGATATACGGAAGATATTATTGTACCAAATTCTTAAACAACAATATATTATATTTTTATTTGAATATTGAACGAATATTAGGTATACGATGGTTTTGTTTTTAAAAGTTTATTGAAGCCCTTGAATTCGATATTTTTTGTGTTTGTTTATTGTTTTAAAAGCTTTAAAATACACGAAAATTACGAAACAATAACTTTCTCGTTAAAATTTGCCCAATCGAATAACTAAAACCAACTAAAAAATTAAAATATTTGTTTCCCTTCATTTTGTACACACTATACAGTTTCTAAATCTATCTATAATATAAAAGATAGTCGGGTTAGTGCGAACACTTATATAACATGAGATCGGCTGAAAATATTTTTATGACACTTGGTTTATTGGATTCTTCTCCGTTCCGGATAACAGAAAAACTTATAAAACATCGAAAAAGGGATAGAAAATAATATTAAATATGGAACGGATTTATTGACAAAACGCCATCTGTGAAAAATTCTTATTCACTGAAGTAGTTAAATATACTTAAACCTACGCCCAACCAGTAAGATAACCTTTCATGCAGCAATTTTAATTTAAAACCAGAAAATGTGTAACTTGCGCGGTCTATTTGAAAAAAGAATGTTATTATAAAATTACTGCAATCGTTTCGTTGGTAATAAATTCACAAATTATTGTCTATGGTTACGGATCATAGACAATGGTAATATAGCAACAGCGTGCTTGAGTAAGTACCTACCCAACAACCTACCTAATATCAGCAGTTTTAAAAATTATCATGTAGATATAAAATAAATTAATGACGTAGAAAGGAATAAAACTTTTGTAAACAAAGAAAAGAATAATTATTAAACTGAAATTATTGTTCTTCCAACCACCTGAGTCGCGCATAAAGCAGTCCTTGGTGAGAATTCTGTCTCTACAGGATGACCCAAAACTGAATTGAACACAACGGAATATTTTGAAAACGCTTCTGAATCGATATTAAAATAGCCTTTACCATTGATGCCGCCCACCCAAAGCGATTCTAGTCGGCCACACACACAGCGAGTTCTATTGTTTGAAACAGGCGGATACACACAAATGCCCTATGCAAGTATCGCGTCAGTTGTGTAGACAAGAACTTTAGGTACCTGCAGCTATCATTTACATATTGAATCGAAAATAAACGTATAAGTCCGTCACATTGTGACGGGGGAATCCCAAGAATGGGAGTGTAGAGAAAGAAAAAAGCCGACATTTTAAATTATTGTCGTCCATTTTCTAATGTGCCAAGAGAAAAATTACCTGATCCAGGGTCGAGAATACGTATACCTATTACTTAAAGTATTTCACCCTAAATACACCCTATTTAACTATAAGCGCATTGAAAATGATGATAGGTATATGTATTATGGAATTGTTCAGTTGATTATGAAGCACAATATTTGTTCAACTTTGGCAATAATCCAATATGATTATAAAATAAATTGAAAATCTAAACAGCATTTGCCGTATACGCTCAAATCGTAATTTCAAATTATTTTGGATCCTAAAAACATCAAGTTTTTTTTTCTTAGGGAGTATAAATTCAGCGCAGATTGGGCGAACCATTTCAAAATTAATAATATTATTCTCTTGAAAATACTCTAAAAATATTCCGAGATTTAAAAATAAAATGCACAAAGCATGAAAACTTTTATCATTTAGATAAAACTTCTCTGTATTTTAGTGCCAGCGTTAAGTGTTTCAAATTTTTACGATGAGTTATCATAATCGATGTTTCAGTTCGAAAGCAATGCATATTCGCACACTATTAAAATTGAGCAGAACATGCTGAAACAATTTGTTGGGTTATTTCGTGGATTATTTCCGGGATAGACATATTTGTGACGTTAGTGATGTGTATTTAAAAGCTATTGCCATATTTTATTAAACGTTATATTGTGTTCGTTTGTTTTAGTTATTTCAACTTTTTATTAATTTTTATTTTTGTTTATATCTGAAGAGAGATATTATGCTTATGTAAAGAATGTGCAAAGGGTTATATAATAACTGTTAACTGTTTAGTATATTTTTGGTAAGTCTTCATTGATTTTGCTATACCTACCCTATTTCTGTTATCACGATAGATAAGCTAGCCTCAACACAGGTCTATACCTAGTGATACACTGTTCTCTTGTAAATTTTATTGTATTGAATGTTTTCTTATTGTAAATAATAATGTGACTATTTTTTTTTCTAGATTACCGGCGACTCATTCTATTGGGAACGTATTGCGCCGTGGTTTTATAATGTGACTATGATTTAATAAATAAATAAAATAAATTGATTTTTGGTATCTTACCTTCATGTCGTAAGAGAGGTCACCCATATCATCTTCAGAATCCAATTCCCTCTCTCGTTTGGTCGGCGTCACAAACAATTTCGAATTCAAATCGTTTTCGATGAAATACGAATCGGCATCATCGTCATCTCTATCGTCATTTACGGATCGCTTGGATCTGGTCTCTTGCTCGGCTGCATCCGCACTCGCCTTTGTGTTGTAAGACTCATTCATATTCACATCTGACAGCTCGCTCCTCCGCCTGCTGTGGCTTTCGTTTTTCTTGTGCCGAGATTTCACAGCTTTCTTCTTCTCCACGATTTTCCTCGACGCTGCGTCGTACCTCAGATTCAGCGCGTTGATTGTTTTGTGATTGTGTCTTCTTAGCTTGTTCAATTTTTTGACTCTGTCGTAGTTTAAAAGTTCGACAATGTCTCCTTCGCCAGGTACTGGAACGTAACGATTGGTTTCCGACGTTACATCATTTTCGATATCCTTGTTTTTGTATTTGTTTTCACGATTGTATTTTCTTTCGTGTCTGATAGGATCTGTGTGGTAGTATTTGAGTTTCTTTAATTTTCTTTTGTTGTCATTGTTCGTTTCTTCATCAACGTCTGGAGAATTATTAGTGTCATCGTTAGCGTTTTCTATGTGGGTTACCCTTTCCACATTCTCCAACATGTCGGCGATGAGTTTTATCATTTTGTCACTCAGTCCGTTCTTTTTGTTGTCATTGTTTACAGTTTTCGATGCGTCACTCTCTTCCGAGTGTACAAGAATAAAAGAAGATGTCATGTTATTTCCCATATCCTTTAGGAATCGTTGAGGAGAAATGGATTTGCCTGCAACAACAACAAAATGTAATAAAATAACATTCACATGTCGGGTTTATAGATGTACTTGTACAACAATCGTTATTCGTTCGACTTGAGCTGATAAAGCAACCTATACATAATCAACGATTGGGTTCTACGCTCCCGTGATTTCAAGAGGGTAAAGGTAGAAAACCTTTACGTTTACATTGGGAGAAATTCGATATAAAGGGTTTGGAAGTTAATTTCGATTTAAATAAGTTTGAATTCTCAGTGAAAATCGAACTATTTAAGAACGGTATAATGTAATTGTAGTTTGAAAAGACAAGCTATGTTTTCTAAGGATTGAATTATTCATTATACAAGAAGTAATAAAACACTTTGATATACTCTCAGTACATATTATTGTAAGTACCTTCGTACATTTTGCTTTTAAAGAACAAATGTAATATTATATAAACTTGCAAACCTATATTTTACCACGATAATCTATATGACGAACTAAATAACGAACTCTCCCTTTTACATCCCACTCAGGGGCATAGGGAGGCAACAAGAGCTGTCCATTGCGCTCGATCTTGCGCAATGTTTATGACCTCCTCCCACACCATGTCCAAATCCCTCATTATCTACATATTTATTAAAATCATCATTTTCAACTGAAAGAAAATCACACATAATATGTGTGTAACAATAGACACATATGTGATCAATCTTCTAGGTTACATCGCGTCACAATGCTATAATTTCAAGACATAAAAATGTTTTTATGTGTATGTAATACATGTATTATCAATTGTCGAGATAATGATATCTTTGAAAACATTGTTATATTTGGCGAGGGCCGGCCGAGTTACTTAAATAATACCACTCTTTGAGTATAATCAGTATGAAATTGTATACCTCCTTTGTTAACTTGTTGAAACCTTTTTCATAATATCGCACGGCACAAAAGAATCGAGTTCTTCAGAAAAATATTAACGTCAAGGAGGAAGGGACGAGAAATTCAAAGACTTTCATAGAACATCAAAGTAAGTGTGTTTGCGTCAAATTACACATACACACAAAGTTAGAAAAAAAAATTCAATATCGTAGATCTGTTTCAAATAAAAATCTTTTGGAAAGATTCATTCTAACATGACACGACCTATTGTCGGATCTTGACGTTTTATTTACAGAAGGTTCTTATAAGAATGTCATTTACAAACACTAAGCAATAGTAAGAAAGGTTTCTAACTGAAAAAAAAAGAAACATCCCTTTACAAGCTGGTAATATTTTTTGAGAATAAAATCTTATCGTATATACAACAGATATTTTCCTTCATTTTTTTATACCACAATAAGTGTACGTTTACATCGCTGGAAATGAAAAAAAAAAAAATTTCTAGGGATCACCATTCGGATGGATAGTTCTTGATATTGACACTACAAATTTGATTCATACTTTAGGTCAATTCTTATAATATTGACCTGTTTTTAATACAACAGTGGGAAGCTTCTGTTTGATTCAATCGCGATTTCAATGTGACCGTCCATGTGTCCATACTTTAAACACTTTAAACTACATTTTTAAACCCTTATTTATTCCATATTTTATTGTAAAGCAATACCGGATTTAAAATAAACCAAAATATAAGCGTAATAATGACATCGTTATTAAAAGATTTTAATTGAATCGGGATCGCGATGTAAGGCAACATTGAATCATACATTGAAGTTTCAGATTGATATATTTCGCTACACTGTATTCCAACTTCCTTAGAACAAAAAAAAACATGCTTCAGGAATAAAGTTGGCTAAAACAAAATTTGACACATAGACAGTACGCCCGATTCTATTTCAATTTTAGTGTGCTCTTACTAAAATAAGAACGTTCCAATTTTAGTCAGTGCACATTGGTATTCTATAAAAATTAAGAACGTTCCTAATTAGACTAATATTCAAATTAGTTCATGTGAACTTAATTCTTAAAATTTGGAACGTTCTTATTTTAGTTCGAACCCAAACCAGAATAGGGGGGTAATAACTGAAAACAATAATACAATATGGTGACTTTCACCAATGGTTTTTAACTTTTAAGTAGTTCTTAAACCCCTGAAACTGTACGTAAAGAACTACTTAAAAGTTAAGAATCGTTAGTGAAAGTCACTATTAGAGAGTTTGATACACAGATTTTGGCTTAAAACGTAGTTTCATTCAGTTATGTTTCTTTTAAAAAATGTTATTTTTATTTTCATCGAACAAAATTTAGACTTGTTGTTAGTGGGTGTGAAATTATGTTGAAATTTTTTTTTATTCAAACCTTTTGGTCCTTCAAACCGGACACCAAATACGGGGGGAGAGGTGAGTGCGGGTGAGTCGAACATTTCCTTGAGTGCCATTGATATATCAATTGTGTGCCAGCCTCCCCTCAAGACCTGAAAGCGAGAAAAAAATCTGATGACGTCGTATACTTAAAAATAAGCTAAAGAAAAATGTAGGTGAATACTCAGAATTTCAAGAACACTTGTTATCTGATACTATAAAAATCCATTTAAAATTCAGAATAAGAACGAGCAAAAAGCATTATTTGTATACAAAATAATATCAACAAAAAATGTAATATTAAATTAAGTGTAAAATGTTTGTAACATAATAGTATTGCTTTAGTACTTTTATGTAGGTAAGCATATTGCTAAAACAACAAGTAGTAACGTAGATTAGTCAAAATATTACATAGAATAAATATTTCATCACCATCCCTAATGGAGCCCTAATGTCCTTTGGTCACCCGGCCTGAATGCTTGGACCAATTGTGACCATTTGAACATTTGACATTGATTTTCTTCTTAGTGCCCTTCGACAATGTAAACTCTCCCGTTTTTTGTTATAAATTTTAACTGGCGTTTGACATAATTAAATGGCATAACTGTCCGTTGATCGATAGTTGCTGGACCCATAGATTTTTATACTATAACTACCCAGATGGAGTACCTACTCCTATATCTCTTCATAATAAAAAAAGTGAAGCCGATTTAGCCGGCAATTTTGACAGTACGGTGGGCAAAACGGAACGTAAAAAATGATGTTAACATTTATAAAGAAACTTAAAAATGATCTGATTTCACTTATTTCAACGTAAAAATGCATTTTATTGTAAAAAAAAAAAACACGAGAAAACAACTGATATACGCCGTTCCGCGATCTTTGTGGGACCGAACTGTCAGAAGCTGCAATATTTCGGCTTCACTTTTGAATGCGAGTCGGGTTTCTGGGTTATTGTATAGAATTCTGTGGTGTAACCTAATTATTGTGACTCTTCGGAAGTCATTTTTCGGACACCTAGGTGTGTGTGCGGTTTATAGGTATGTTCCGGTTACCTTGATAAGTATGATCGAGGTCCATGGGAGGAATTAGCCACCGAAAGAGGGCCTTCCATGTCAAACGAACCTTCTTTCCAAAATTCAGGCAAAAATAAAACTCCGAAGGTCCGAGACTGGCCCAATTTCGATGCGACCTCACGCCTCGAACAGGTACCAAAAAAGGGAAAATCAGATATAGTGTGTATAGACAAATGAAATAGGTTCCTGATGGTGTACAGACTACAGGGGCTGAAAGCTTTCTTTTAACTATCTAACTCTTGACTCTAAATACCTAAACGTACTTTTGGCAGAGACTCAAAATAGGACAGGATTTTACTACGCGAAAATTATGCCACGACTAGCTGCAGTCAAAACGATCCTGCCTATTAACAATTTTAATGTCTATCTCGCGTGCATTTAATTATTATTGATCTCAATATCCAAATAAACGTTCAATTACTTTATAAAGGAACAAATCAACCTTCTAGTCAAAGTACGTACGGGCTGTCATTAAACCGCAAATCCTTCCTCATTGGAATTCCAAATCGCTCAACTGCTTCGGTCTTAGCGCGCGACCTTTTCGCCAGTGAACCTCATGAACTGAGCTGAAAAGCGTCCAAATCAGCAACAGCCCATTCTCATAGACAGTCATGTGAGGAAGGTCTTCAGCTTGCGCCAACAGCCCTCCTACACATACCGGTTTTATAACATTACGTTTATCACGGCGGCGAAAACTAAAATACAAACTCTATCTGTGCGCGGACAGACGCGAACTTTTAGTAAAGTCATTCATAGCTCGACTGAATAAAATTACTCTCACGGGGAACAAACAGACCAATGTACCTACTTTTACAAATGAAAATTCTACACTAAGCTTACTAGAAGGTTCTAAATATGAAATTACTAACCGGATTCAAAAATAAACATTAAAGATAGGTCACATCACTGGTATCGGAATATGGGGTAACCCGCGAATGACAGATAACAATTCGCGACGTGTGTTTGACAGGTGACGTGTGAAAACAATACAGGTAGGTACATGCTGCAATACAATAAATCCATTGGCACACATAGATCACAAATATTCATAAATATGCCGTATCGCGTCGGCCATATATCTCTCATATAAAACCACATCGAGCAACTTGCTCATAAGCATGCTTGGCGGGGGGCAACCATGCAACAAATAAAATACAATATAAAAATATATCTCTGTGCCCTATCATCGTCCTGGGGGTAGCTGCCAGCGACGAAACAAAAACACTCTAATAAAAATATGTCAACTCACCCGAAATTCCGCATACCTTCAAATATTTAGCACAATGCACAAAAAGAAAATAAACACGTCACATTCACACATATGAGGTATGGTGTATCACTTGCCCTCTCCACCTCGAACCTCGCCACCCGCTCGGATCGGGATTCTTCAATTTATAATAAACCATAATTAAACGGAAGGTTTAATCAACAAACGCGAGACTCTAAACAAAACAACTCTAAATATGTGACACACCATAACTCAATCGTCAAACACTTCCCAATGACTACAGAAACCAACTATAAAACGCCACGGGAATTATAAATTGATTAACAAGGAAACAAAATTGCGATAAACTATGGAGAGATGTTTTCTGAACGAGACCTGATATTGAACTGAAGTCAAAAAAATCAAAGCATTCATCTCAAAACAGGAGAATTTACCTTCTATACTAATCGCTGTAAACAATAAAAATTTTAATGGTTTCCTGGACATGCATACAGTGCGTAAAAATACCCAACTATCTAATCCGCCATAAACAAATAAGCAACTGTTTTTCAAACTCTTTACCATCGCGTTTCCAAACTTTCAAATGATGACTTAACAATATTTTGAATAATAACATATTACAAATAAATCCCTCACATCAACCTAATCAATCCAAATGTCACATAACATATTCCTCCTACCCGAAAAACTTACCAAAATGAAACAATCAGAGTTCATGCGATATCACGGTCGGATCGGTCTTTAATTCGCTGTGCAATTAATTTTTAATACAAGTGTTGATCTGCATATTTCACCTTGCTTTTATTGCTTTCTTATAATTTGTGATAAACCATCATAGTAAAAATCATAAAATCATTCTGTGCAAGTTTTGTGTGTGCAGTTAGCAGAACCAGCGACCTGTGGACGAAGGAGTAAATTCAGTCCTGTGCTCCATATCATCAATTTCCATCTTACTACGTCTATTGTTGGTATTTTGACTGTGTCATTAATTTAAGATAGTTAAAATAAACAACAAACGATATTGAAAAATTTATCATTATACAAATTGGAATTCAATTGTCACGGCAAAAGTCTGCGAGGAAAGCTAGTTTAAAAAAAAAAGAAAAATAGTAATAGTAATTTGTTCACTTCGAGTGAGCACTAAAACAATTTAAATATCTGTAATTATCATCCATAATGGATACAATATGTGTATTATTGTTTTGTTTTTATAACAAATTCAATTACAGATTAATGAAATAGTTAGACGAGTAGAATAGCAAACTCGATCGAAATAAGTATGATTGAAACATCTGAATATCAAATTTGTTAGCGTTTTATATGAAAACATTTGAAAAATGGATTTGTTCAATCTGGTGCACGTAATAAAATGTTCTATTATCAATCCTGGAATTTTATGATGTTTTTCTAATACCCGGAAAAGGGGAATTGGATATTAAAGTACAAAAATAATATCTCTCATATTATCTACATAGATTGCAGCGTAAATCCCGGGTCGTGAAATGATTTTTATTACCGGTTGAACATTTTCATGCATTATTTTATTACGTAGTAATGTAGTAACATTGCGCAATGCTGTGACCTCTTTTAGGGACTTTTAGTAGAACTTTTCAAAATTGTTATACAACAACTGACCGTAAAATAAATTGTATAACAACTATAACGTAAAGATATAACCCTCATGCTTTATGATTCCATTTACAAACCTTAGCTATTTTAATTTTAGAAAAAAATTGTTTTTGTTTTTCAAAAAATGTTAAAATAACATACCTAAATAGTGTGATCTTGCAAAAAAAAATGTTTTCATTTACCTGCGTAACTAAAACCGAATCCAAGGACCTCAATTTAGTCCTTTCCAAGAAATCTAAATCCTTTTCTCCTTCCGCTTTAGTTGCCGCGGGTGAAATCGAGGACAGAATCTGGAACAATCTGACTCTGCAAGGAGGGGGTAACATTTTTTTCTTGCCGATGGCTCCTTTCCCAAACGTAGATAGTTTCCTACGGTGAATGTGCAGATAGGCCGTTTTGATTTTCTCAGTTGAAGATATGGAAGACAAGTTGAACACTGTCAGATCTTTGAAATGCGGTTCGAAATCTGAAACAAGATAAAAACGATTTTTTAGTTCCATACTTTAAATATGAACATTAGCATTCTTTATTCAAAGGATAAAAAAATAGTATAATATTTTTGGCACAACCCCTGAATCAATCATTCCTGTAGTAAAATGTTATATTATTGACTGGTATTCTCAAATTCACGTTCCAACTCAACGCAAGAAGCTCTTGCTTAGAACTTAATCGGTTGCCAGTAGTTAAGTAACTAATGTATTGGATAAAACATTTTCAGAATACAGAAATGTTAAAAGTCTCAATAAAAATTGGATACGACGCAACTCAATCGTCTGTTTTTCATTTCAGAATAGCCGTCATTATAATTATTATGTTTTTCATCAAAGCCTTTGGATAAAACTGTAATGAAAATTTGAATTAATTTTAAATTTGGAATGTTTTGATAGTAGCTCGCAAACGCGACTCCGCCCGTGTGTATATAGATAACGTTATTGCTTGTAAAAAATATTAAAATTTAGTGAAAAATAATGTAAAGATAAAGTATAATTATTTTAAAAGTTACAAAGTTTATTTGAATATCAAAACCAAATAACACAAACCCTTTACTAACCTTCAAATACCTTTGTTTCAGAATATGTAACAACTAATGACTAACATTTCACTACTGATGTTCGATTATTAAATGGAACACACCACTACGGGCTTACGACCGTCTTCTACTGTTATTTTGAAGGTTGGCTTAGTGTGATCTCTTTACGTTAACAACGTTCGCTATTATGTGGTAGGTATTTATTTATTTATCGTATGGTCATTGTTTCAGATTTTCAACTAATTTAAATGATTTTTCAATTCAATTTTGTTTCTTGTAAGTTTTATTGACCACCAAAAAATACAATGGAATAATCTTCCTAAACAACGATTAAAAATTGATTGTTAATAAATGAGGCATAAATACCCACTTATTAAAAAAAAGGGAATCCGAGGGAATTTTTTTAAACTAATTATGGAAGTAGTCTTGTAAAAGGACGGTAAAAGATACGAAAGGTTTAAAAAAAAATAGTCCAATGATAAATTATGCGATTCACAAAAGGTGAAGAAAAGTTAGATAAACTCATACAGTGATCTCACTGCTTTTTACTTTTCAACTTTACTTATAGGTTTCAAAACTACATTTTATTTCCATTCCTAGTAGGTATTTTTATTCGAAAACCTAAAAGTGCTTTCAGCAGTGTAACTAATTCAGACATAAAAAGGGAATTACCCCCTTTAAACCGAATATAAAAATGCTTTGAATGAAAATGCTGATATTTTATTTTGATTTACACCGAGTCGAATTTATATTGAAAATGGGTGAATTTCAAACCAATTGGTTTAATTTCAACTCCACTCTATTTCGTGCAAGTATAGTTTAACAAAAAAGTTGATTCGGTTATAAATAACTGTTTTAAATGTTTAATTAAAAAGAGAAGAGCGGTTTTAAAATATTCCATTAGTTTGCATGCATTTTATAAAATGTTTGATGAGCAGAATATCTGATTAAACTGCTACCACTATCGTCCATATTGAGGGATTAGCAGGAAAACGCACATGATGTTAAAAAACAAAAACATTTTGTTATAAACTATCGTATTTACGAAACCTGAAAATTAAGTTACACAGAAAAATCAAAAACTTGGTCTTTGTATGTAACTCCAGTTTATCTGAATAAAAAAACGGACGAAAAGGTGAATTAAAGAGCCTAGAATCAAACGCAAAAAGGTAGTTAGGATAAAATCGTCCGATGCCGTTAAAAAAAGTTGCATCCGACTATGAAGTTCACAAAGGAAGGCTTTTTATTTATAAAATGAATCTGTGCTCACTCAAAGTGAATATTTATTCCAAATGGACACAAGTAGAAGCAAAAAATAACTGAAAGAATATTTGAGGCCCATTTCTCAGAGCCCACATAAATTTAGGTATAAACTGAGAACATTTTATGAAAGTGCACAAATTAATTCTAATTTTGAAATTTAATGGGCGTTTAACAGAAAGTGTCAGTTGTTTGATAGTTGGTGGATTGCCAGAATTAGGGTGGAAAATATATGGTTTAAAACAGATGCATTCGTCGGAATTACATTGGTTAAAAGGTATTTAATTTATCATTACGTATACAAATTCATAGTTAGGAGCACGGAAAACCTAGTGAATTATAAATTTTCATCATCCATAAATTCTTTTGAATAATTTACAATGATTTATTATTCTGCTCCTATATACTGGAAGGTTAAGCGTACCAAACTATGCCTACCAAAATAAACCCATTTGAATATCTTTGAAAGTAAACTAGAGATAAGTCTTGGAAGAGAAAGCTAATCAACGCAGGGGTTCGAGTCTAAGACTTTATTCGATGGCGCTTCAGCTCAAATCAAGTCCAGTAGTAGACAATGATCTATCGCAAATTTCACTATTTCAGAATGACTACAAAAATAAGCAATTGAACGTTTTAAATGTAAACTATATGTATATTGTGGCGTCACTCGTATCCTTTGTCATATAATCTGTATTATAAAAGAAAGTCGGGTTAGTGCGAACACTTTAACTCGAGATCGGCAGAACAGATTTTACGATGCTTGGTTTATTGGATTCATCTCCGCTCCGGATAATATAATAATGATTAAAAATTGGTAAAATGGATAGCAAATAATATAAAATATAATATTAAAGTAAGTATGGAACGGATTTACTAACAACAACGCCATCTGTGAAAAATTCTATAACAAGACAATTTTTATTTACTTCACAACCATTGAGTTTCAAATCATTGGTACCTACGCAGATTTTTGATAGATTTTTTTTCGAGCTTTCAGAAATATTTTTTTAAAGTCAAAACATATTTTAAATGTATTTTTATATAAATCATTACAAATTCAAAATCAATCTTCGTAGAAAGGACTACATAGACAGGACAACGTCTGTCGGGAAAGCTAGCGTTATACGAAACCTCTGTATTCTGACACATTTATAACACAGCAAACATAATTCCATACGTAATAAAAAGCCCGCATTTTATGTTTCAACTAAATAAAAAGCAAAAAACTAATTCGTGAAAGTTCATTTTTGGTACCTAATTAAAAAAAAAAAATTCATTCAAACTCCGTAAACGTTATAGCGTGCAGCAATTAGCCTACATTTGTCCTATAATGCAGCACGTATCGTTCTCATTTGAGAGAAGGGTTAATTATCTATTAGGTAAAGTGGTACGATGCGCGATGCCAAGTTGAACTGAAGCGTATTCAAATCGTACGAGTTATTTTTTTTTGAAATACAGAGTTTAACACAAAACACCGCCGTGGTCATGGGAATGGTACTACAAACACACACTCGGATAAATTTGTTGGTTGGTTATTAATATACCTAATGGTTAAACTTTCAAACAACGTGAAATAATGTTCTCAAACCAACGTAACTATCTAAAATATTGTGTCGGGTTTGTTTGTTAATATTTCGAGTTAAAGGAGAAAATTATTCAACGTGTTCATAGCAAACGAGAAATTATTTCACAAACCACGTTGTGTTGGTAAAATTATTGTGAATTCACTATCAAAATTGTGGCGTAACGATTTTGCTAATAAAGTTAGCGATTGCCAGATACTATACCTACACATGTAACGCTTCTTTGATGGACTAATGTAAATAGTTCCCCGTGCCTCTTCATCCACGCTCCCTAGTCAATGCACTATTTTGTTAAAAAATCCTGGCCTTAGGACTTTATCATACACATTTATTATACCTACTAGCTTTCCCAACAGACGTTGTCCTCTGGTCTAACTATGCATTCAATATTCAATATAAGAATTTAAAAGAACGAAAATAATAACTTTTGATGCATCTGTTTGAAACCACATATTTTCCATGCGATTTCTGTCAATCGCACCAACTAATAAACAAATGATAGTTTGATTCAAACGACAATTTGATTTCAAAATTAGATTTATTCACTTTTCGCGTTTTAATTTATTGAAAAAAAACGCGCTTCAATGTTAACAATTAGAAAAAAGCTTTGAAAAAAATCCATAAGAAATCTTCGTGACAATATTTTTAATGTCAATATGGTTGTCAGGTAAATAAAAATTGTGTTTCTATATAATTTTTCACAGATGTTGTATCGAAATTCGTTCCATACATACTTAAATATTTTTTTTATTATTTGATATCCATTTTTTCGATTTTTTATATTCGTTATTATGTTATTCGGAGCGGAGAAAAATCCAATAAACCTAGAATCATAAAAATCTGTTCAGCCGATCTCGAGTTATAAGTGTTCACACTAACCTGACTTTCTTTTATATTATAGATTTATACATCTTTGTTTTTGATATTTTGTTTTTATTGTCGTTTCGTATTGTTTTTTTACTACTTATTTACTGTTTGTATTGTATTTGCTAGCCTCGATACAGGACCTTGTGAGGCAGCATTTTCCTTGTAATTTGTTATTTATTATGTTATGTTGATTATTGTAACTGATGTAAGTAGATATTATAGTTATAATTTTATTTCAATTAAATAAATAAATAAACATATAGGATAAAAAAACAGACATACCTTTCAATAAACATGTTGAAAAGAATCTTTCAATCCTTAAATGGTAAAATTTGATAATGATACAGTGAAACATTGCGTATTTAAAAAAAAAATGAAAAAATCTACCAAAAAAATATGATGTTTTAACTCTGTGCTTATTGTACTATACACCTACCTATTATGAAAATATCTGCATTGTTACGTAAGAAAAATGTTTTCTTAGTAAAACCAACGCGTAGTCAGCAAAATATGCAAACCATTTTTCAAATGGTTGTTTTTGACATCTTTTTTAAATCTCCGCTCTCTGCAAGCTGCGAACGATATTTTTGTACAATCAAAACGATAGATATAGTGAGTAACCTAGCGACAGTTTATGGAGCGTAAATGGAAAGCTGGAATATGGAAAATGCGCATGGTTTGTAAATAGAAATACCTGGGAGTGATGACAAATGAATTATTACCTATCGTATTTATCACAAACACCATGGAATACGAGTAAGGACATTTTTTTGTCAATTTTGTTTTTGTAAAATATCTTTGAATGTAATTCCTTCCAATCTATTAGAAACCCGTTAGTTATCTCAGGTTTTCAAAACAATTTTATGGTCCACAAAGAGATTTAATAACTTCTGAGCAATGCGAAATATAAGGTAGGTACCTACTGGTATATTATTTATTTGTGAGCTGCGTTATAGGTTAGTGCAGTTAATTTCGTTTTGTTCGCTTCTTATTTTTGTTATGTAAGTACCTATGTCTTTATCAAATAATTCTAGACTCTTTTATGAGCACAGTAAAGTTCTTCTCCTGATATTGAGATGTTTAAATGATTGTCTTTCATCATTATTATTGGTGCAATCAAGCACGAGGCTAATGCGTTCAGAGCAATCGGTTTTGTGGCATCAGAGCAATATGTCCATTGTCCAGTTAGTTCTATATCTATGAGTCTTTATTGATAAGTTTCATTTCAAATATCTCCACCAAAAATAACTAGTTTTATTTAATAGTCAGAAGGTACTGAATGAAATATATCTGTACCTATACATCGCTTAAAGTTTTAAATTGTAATAATGGAATATTAAATGAAAACCTATAGAGTTGATTTTGAACATAATAACTTTGCATGTACATGAATTAAATATTGGGAAATCAGACGATGTTATAAAATTATGATGTTTATCAAATTTAAAACTTAATATTTTAAAGCTGTATAAATTTCTAAAAGAGAAGTCAGCACCATAAACCCTTTTTCAAGTAGGTTCCCATCACATTTCTCAATATTATAAAATAACGAAAGTCTCGTATTGAATTTCGTTCATTAATTCGAGACATTAATCATTAATTTTGTGAAAATATTAAGAGTGACCCGGGAATTATTAATTTTGTAAATATATTTATATTTCATTAATTTAAATAAAAGCTCTACGAGAAATAAAGCATCGTCGCGTAGAAGCTCTCGCTTGTAATAACTAACCCGAGGGTTTATTTTCTGAGAAGTCTCGGCAAGAAGCCCTTGTCACTGTTAAAAGGATTACAGTATTGGTCTCATCTGGCGAAACGGTAATGCTTACCGACATTGTGTTTCGGGAATATTCCCGAAGGAAAATGTGGCAACGGAGAGTTTAATGTATCTTAATAACAGTTACAAAGTTACTCACTTGTATTCACGCACTTTGAATAAAAGGAAACGAAAATTGATGTGAATTGGAATATATTACGGCAGTCAATGTTGGATGTTATTACGTCAAATAATAATACGGCAATATTTCCTGTTTTATTAGCTCAGGGAGGTTCTGTAGATATACCATCGTTTCCCTATAAATACAATTATAATAACTGACCAAAAAACTTTAGGCTTAAAGACCAAAAGATTCTTTACTCTATAATGACCGTCAAAAAATGACAAACCATTTCTCAAGTCGGACCAAATGTCATCTTTAGGTAGCTTAAAATTCGATGTTTATTTTATTAACATAAACTCTAGGACAAAACTCGCCTTAACACCCCACTTATGCCCCTACCACACGCTCCGTCTTACCTGTGGTCTTGCCTGCGCAAGCCTTGCTTGTCAGGTAAGACGGAGCGTGTGGTTGGTATAAAACAGTACACCGCACGCTCCGTCTTACCTGACAAGCCAGACTTGCGCAGGCAAGACCACAGGTAAGACTGAGCGTGTGGTAGGGGCATTAGGAGCATAAGGAAGCATCAAGAGCTCTCGCAGTTACCAAGACCTCATCCCAAGCCATGTCCATATCCTTTAGCTGTAAATTGTTCGATGTGTGTTGTCTATTTTTTTGTCCTGGCGCCTGACCAAAGCCCAAGCACAAAACTCCCCGCTATTGAAACGATGTGTCTCAAAAGAACTACGAGTACACTATGGTACTACCGCATTACGAACGACGCTTCACGCTGGTGCACACGATGCAGCCCCATCATTTGTATTATTGTGGAGAAGAGAGGTAAAAGGCAAAGATCTTTGGACTTCCATACATCTTTATCGTACACGACTCTCTCCCAGTGCAGTTTTGAGCCACATCCGATACCTTGATCTTTTTCCATTATCCAAACGTCAACTTATTGCCTCCGTATTAACATAGAAAAGGTCCAGACATTTGGTAAAAATAATAAAACTGTTTTTGAACTAATCAAGCGAACAAATTGATGAAACTTAAATACAGACAAGCTTAGTAGGCTTGTCAATATTAATCCAAGCGAGATTTTAAAGCGTAATTATTTTCATTGATCAAGTTCGCTAAGCAATTAGAAGATAAGTCATCCGTTTTAAGGAAAGTAGCCAAGTCATACAAGACTACTTGCTTCAAAGACCATAAGCAGATTATACGCTCGTCATTCAAAGATAATTTATTTGGGAGAGAAACCGAAATGGATCGATTTGATTCTTTACATTCATTAATCAATTTAAAAGACAGCCTAAGAAAATTTGAAGGATTTTATAAAGATTATCTAAATATCTGATTCTCTTTTTTTATTATGAATTCATTCCCGAAAGTTTAATTTTTAACTAACGTTAAGGTAATCCGAGTATATATGGATGAAACTGAATGAGAGGCTAAAGTTCTCGTATTTTGCATCCATGTCCTGATTCACAGCCCGCCACACAAGAAGACCAAAGCTCATAAGTTGGCCCTGTGGTATGTCGTTTTCTTCTGTTTGTGTCATGTCAGGTCCCTCGTTATTGACCCTTAATTTTATTGAATTCAGTTTGACTCATTTCACAACATGTCCCAAATACAACTCCTTCCAAACTTAATTATTGCTCAGCAATTTCCTTTCAACACATTTATATTACCGACCATGTATGTCCACGGAATGTGTATCTTTCTTTATTCATTGTATCCATATTTTATTCAAAATCATTTTAATTTGAAATTTGCGAAGTGCAGATGTTTTCCACTGCGATAATAAATTTACCGCTAACTACCTGAAAAATACAGTTCTGCCGCGTATCCATCGTCTGGGTAATAAATATTTGCAGTGCATAGATATATTTGACTGCAGTCACGAGGCACTCAAGTCTCATGTATTATCTGCATTCGCCCGGGTAGAATAGATCTACGTGTGTTGGATCCATCCTTTTGAGAGACATCTCTCTCTCTCTTCGCCCCGTTGAAAGTTTGAATTGTTGTGGTGTGTGTAATGAGGTGTATTGTTGTTGTTGCTGTTGCTTCTGTTTTTGCTGCTGTTGTTGTTGTCATGTTGTGTAATTTTTATACCTGTTTATTATTGTCACTACTATAATTGTTATTTTTTTTTTTGTAAAAGGCATTATCGCCGTATATTGTGAAATAAATAAATAAATTTCAAGTTCAAAGTGTCAATAACTTAGTACGTACAATAAATACAAATGTACCTATCAATGGACGGCGAATTTTCTGAACCGTTTTATTGTGCGAGAATGCCCGAAGCTTTGAATGATAATATTATAACACCATGTTTCAGTTCAGTTAGAGCAGAGTTCCTCAAACATCCAGGCAATGTTTGCGTGAAGTGCAGTGGTGTATCAGGCGTGTAGATATTATTAGGAACTGGGGCATGATACTAACCAGGGATGTTATAAACAAAGTTGGGGCCGCAGTCGAAATGGTATTTCGGTCAATTAGTACACAACGGGCAGCAAGAGCATAGTACATTTAATTATTCCCGACAGAATGGTTAAAGCTTCGATACAGCTTTTCAATATGTGCACATAGTGAAATACATTCTACACACTTTACAAACAAGAGTTTAATAATCGTTCTGAATGTTCTATCCGTTGTTCAAAGCGTACGCTGAAGCTGAAATCGGGCATACTTAATTCATAATATTCTTATTCTTCTTCTTCGATGGCGCTACAGCTCAAATCGAGCCTTGGCCTCCTGTAGACAACGCCTCCAACTCCTCCTGTCCTCCGCTGCGGTCCGCCAATCCGTCACCTGCAGGAGTTGTGCCGCATCCTTCCTAACTTCGTCTTCCCATCTGAGCCTAGGTCTTCCGACACGTCGTCTTCCGCCTGGGTGACCCTCGAGGATCCTTCTAGTGACCCGTGAGGATGGCATTCTCTGCAGATCCCCGGCCCATCTCAGCCTACTCAGTCTGGCATGTACAGAGAGCCTGGGAGCCTTGTAGATGTTATATAGCTCTTCATTGAATCTAATTCTCCAGGTTTCTCCATCATTCACGGGCCCCAAGATTTTAATTCATAATATAACGCCATATAAGTGTTGAAAGTGAGTGAGTATTAAAAATGTTCTTATAAAGAGCCTTCTTTAAATGCCACACCTATCAGAAGTCGGCGTCCACCTGCGAATAAGCTTCGCAATTTCAGACAAGTCTCACTGGCTCTACAGCCTCCAGAACACCAAACCACTATCTCGGGGATCCAACAGATTAAAATAATAATAAACGCGTTGATTCAATGGCGGGCGTCTAGTTGTGGGATAGCTATAGGTGCTGGTAATGTCGGATGTCGGGGAAAATGTTTTTTTTATACCACTATGGGGTTTGCTTAGCTGTAAGTAGGTACTTACCACTATTTCGAAATCGAGCATTAAGATAGAGATAAGATTAGATTAGACTATGCACCCTGGAGGCCAAGACTCGATTCGACGGGTTGTAGAGCCTTCGGAAAGAAAGAATAAGTTGGTGATTGACCACCTTTTGATGAATTGAGCAAATGCTTAGTTATTTGTATAGAATTTGAATTCATGCTTTTCCATTTCCATACCCGCATCGTACCTTACTTTATTTAATACTAATAAACCGAAGTAGCGCATACTCTTTGTACCTACACGAGTGAATTTGGATCTCATTCAACGTTACCAAAGCTACAGATAACAAAGCTTCCGATGCATAATGTATGAAATCGCTTTATTCAAAACAGTCAGCGCCAAAACTCCTCGCACAGGTAAATTTAATATTATAAGGCCGCGATGTTAAGTTCAACCTCAGGGTAGCAACCTACGTGCTAATGCTTCTTAAATGAAAACAACAATATTAATATGTGTATGAAAGAAAATTTATGGTGAATATTATGCCAGCCAAACATGACACACATTTTTTAAGGAAAAAATTTAGTTACCTATATGGAAAAATCTTTTTTTAGTGAACTATATATTATATATAATATACTAGCACTGACAATAATTGTACCCGAAGCATTTTGTCAATATAAACTGGACTCCTTGATTATTTAAGAAATTGATTTACTTCATTTAAAACGGACGTTTTTGATGTCACGGCTTCAGTCGACAGTATAGTCGAAGAGTTGTTCACTTTACATTATTTCTACCCGGGGTTGGCCTGTCTCCGATTGGAACGGTTGACTGGGAAAAATTCCCCAGGCAGTAAGTTCATTCATAAGTTTGTCATGTCATTTAAATATTTCTTATTAAACTATTTATTTATACATACGATTCTTACTTATTGAAGCATTTATTTTTCAAAGTTCTTCTCTAGAGTTTAAGCAATAGATAAATGACAAAGCAATACATGTTGCGGCTCATTGAAGTGGCACGATAACGGAGAGTAAGTAAATAGCATTAGGTAGAAAATCAAGAAACATGAAAAATAATAAAACAAAATTCGTTTAATTTAATTACTATAGTGGGATAGGGATGTAAATGGACGGAATACATTCGGTAAAAGATTATCTCAAAAGATTTTGTACAAAATAAAATATTTTGTAAACCAGTCCTAACAGTTTGTGCGTAACACTTGTATATTGTTATTAAGTTTAACGTATGTACTTAAAGTAGTCTCTATAATGAATCTGTCGAATGTTAATCAAATTAAGTAAAATAGTCTAGAATCTAGATTATGGGATGATAAGGGATGGTTGAAAGGCAACAATTCAAAGAGAATCCACAAAGGTAGTACCTAATTAGCTCCACGTGTGTAAGGTCTGTGTAATGCGAAGTCAAGGTAGGTAATTAGAAGATATTACGCCAAATTAACTACGCTTGATGTACTGGTTTAATCATTTTCAGACGCTGGCTGCAAGGAGGACGTGAATCTTAATTATACGCTTGAAAGAATATAATATTCATCACGAAATTTATGGCCACACATTGGTTAACCTTATTATTAAGTTTTATTCACACATTTACCCGAAAAAAAAATCGTATTGAACGGGTATTTGTATCCTGTAGTATTATTTTTGGAGCATTCTTGCATCGCCCTAGGCATCGATGCACTAGTTTTCTAGAAAAACTGACCCAATATGTAATACATAGAAAGATCTATTTTTATTTCAGCGGTCGTATTATTTACTGCGGTATCCAATTTACGCGCTATTAGACTACAGATACGGTTTTAGCTGTATCTTTCATTTTTTCGTCATTTTACTGGTGGCAGTGAAAGAGATAAACATAGAATGTTTTGTCTCAATGAATAGCGCGATCGTAATTTTACGGCCGCTTTTCTTTTCTAGGAAGACGTCACACTAATGGTCTGTTTTTCTAGGACTGCGCTACTGCTATATAGCGGTAAGGTGAATGTCAACTTAGATCATTGTCAATATTGTTAACCGTAGTACTATCTCTAAGCATTCCTGAGCACTTGTTTATGGAATACGAATACTTATTTAGTCAATGAGAATTACAGTTAGCTGATAACAGTGACTTTTTCTATTACTAGACCTCCTCTGATCTTGAGTTTACTACACACGAACGATGATAATGATCTAAGAACCACCGATATATCGCAAACTCAAAAAAGGCATCGTAGTCTAACCAAAAACTCATAGGTCTTTAGGCTTGGCTTTATATACACCATACAGAATCTAGCAGAAGTTGCTATCGAAAAATGAACCTATATTTGAGCTCGAGATAAACCTGTCACTTAACATCAAATTCAAAAGATACGTGATTAAAGTTTGCCGAAGAATTCTACGCTTAAAGAAAATCAACGAAACGGCGGGAACAGAACAAGAAATAATGCCGAAAGACTTTGTAGAAATACCTTTGTAGAATTTATTTCGAGTCAAGTCTTAATTTGCAAAAAGGACTTATAAAGGAGTCACAGTTTCTTAACACAATAGAAAATTTGTTATTCCCGTAAATAACAGTAAGTACCTATAAGCTGTAAAATATCTCTCAGACGTAAGTATGCAAATTTGGTTTGAGCTTGTGAATGAGATGTAGGTGAGTTTCTTAATTTTAAATACTTATATTAAATCGGTACCTACTTTTATCTTTAACAAAACTACTAATTTGTCAAATAATTTTAAAGAATATGTAACAACTAATGACTCTAACAATTCATTACTAATGTTCGATTTTTAAATGGAACACACCACTACTGGCTTACGACCGTCTTCTACTGTTATTTCGAAGGCTGGCTTAGTGTGATCACTTTACGTTAACAACGTTCGCCATTAGGTACACAAGTTTCTAACTTCAAATGGGGCATATAAAATTGACTTTTTCATTTGATATATTTGTTAATGTACCTATATGTTTTGTACTTGTATATATTTTTTAATTAATAAAAAAAAATGTCTAAGTCTCCGGCCGGAAAAAAAGAAGAAGAAGAAGTCTCCGAAACTCCTTATCATGAGAATTCTCAACATGTTCAACATGTCATAAAATCTCATGTATGCAACAAGAAGATATTTAATAACTAATGAAATATAGAGATACAAGTTGGAAATTATTGAGAACAAGAGAGCAACCAAATTTAAAGACTGCTGTGATGTACCTATTTGTAAATTTTTCAGCTAATACAACATCGATGTGAGATCTCCGATAAATGAAATAGTACCTACACTTAAACTAATCTTATGTCATGTAACCACAAAAGGAAGTTCATGATAAAAAGGGAATTTTATATTTGTATGATGTTATATGTAGATACTCTGGACAGCAGTGAATAAAGCAAATGATTGAACAGTGATAAGGAGTGAGTATATCCAGGAAGCAACTTTGAATGGAAAATATAATCTAGAAAATCTTTCATTTCCCTCCCGCAGGGAGAATTTCCGTTTTACTTCACAGTTACATACGGCGTTTTAATACAGGAAAATATAAACTCTGTTAATAAAATATCAAGTATAGTGTTACGTGTTCGCTTTTCCATATACTTCAGTTTTTAGAAATAACACTAGATAAGTTTTAGTTATCTTGTTTATATCCTCGCGGATTGAAGACTGGATTTTTCCTAGTAACATAGGTAATCAAACCAATGTATTGGGAAACAATCTCAACAGACACTGAGTATCAGATCTTGGACAACAGAGAAGTCAGCTTACAACCACATATGCCAGGTTAAAAGCGCTTTCTACTCCTAGGAAACATTCGCTGTTGAATTCGCTGTAAGTTCGTACGAAATGTTTTTATTAAAGTTTTTTACAAAACCTTTAACCAAAATAAAATCAGTCTACACCACTGAAGAATCTTGAAGAATATGAAAAAGCTGAGGCTCACGACATAATAAACCATGGAATACACTACTCGGTTTTATAGTTTTTCAAGATGTAAAAAAGTCATTATACGCCAAATAACGCCAAGTTAACAGTAACCTAATCCTAGTCTCAAGTGTTAAGAGTGCAGGTCATGTGGCAAGACAAGACATGACGGTTATTCCGAACATCATACGCAACACTATCGCAAAGAACGCAACTCGTCAGCATGTTCGAAATAACCGTTATTGACAAAGGACTCGAAGAGTATTAAGTAGAGACCATGGTAAAACCGGAGATGCGTCGGTACAATTGTAGTCGTGGGTTGCTGAAAGACGTAGCAAGAAATCCAGCAGTCAAACGAAACAAAAACACAACTTTTAAAATATAAATTGTTTTGCGTTTTTCAAACAAGAAAGTTGCAAATGTATAAAAATTAAACGCATCAAATGCTTGAGGTCTCCCAGAGTTATTTATCAAGTTTGTGCCATATTAAAAAGGAAAAGAAGCATCTTTATCTGTGACGGAAAGAACACGTATGCTCGGCGCGACGCCTTGACGCTGTCATCCGTCTCCAGAAAGCGTTAAAACACAAGAATATTGTAACCTCGGTCGACGATTGGGCATTAAGATAATTATTATTTGTACGATGTGACATTTTTGGGTCTGTGGAAAATTATGTAAATGATGTTGATTTAGTTTCAAAAGCTGATTTGAAGAATTCGAGGATGAATTTATAAGGTTGACGATGAAGTTTTTATGGTTGATACTCGTTCGAGGCTCATTCCAAAACCGAAACTCTTGAAAATTTTGTAGTCGACAATAATTATTAATGGTTTACTTTCAATTTTGAACTGATAAAATTTAGCTTTCCGTTTCTTCTGTATTAATAATATCTGGATCATAAATGATTAAAAATTAGTTTATAACAATATATCATTTAAACCAATTATCATACATTTTGGAAAAAGGATCTCCATCGAACCAGTCTACCACCGTTTCCCCCATTGACAGCGTTCAACATACCGCTTTTTTATTCATTATTTATTTTCAACTTCTGCCGTACTTCCTTGAAAATCGGAAAAGAAAATTTTATCTCGTTTTCTTATAAAGAATACCCAAAAAAACTTTATCAGAAAATATAATTGTACACGCTTCTGAAAATTATCGGAGGTTTTCTCAATAGGATAAAGGCAGTTTCATAAATTTACACAGGTTTACACCGGATACTTTTAATGCTGTTTTTTGGCTTGTTTACCAAACTTGTTAGTGCCAAATAAATGCAATATTTTTTTAATTAAAAACATGTAATACTTTTTTAGAGTTATTAAAGAAACGTGTTTTTATCCGGCATTTTAAAAAATTGATTACCACAAATTTCATGATTTTCTTTTCAAAAGGAAATTATTAGGAGTGAATAACAAAGAGATAAAAGCAACACAAAAGACAATTTAAAGACCATTTGCAACATTTATCTAAATTGAATATTAACCTAGAATAATCGTTTCCAACGGAAAATTAGGAAATGTTCTTCCAGTGATAATAATAATTATTTGCGAACAGTCGCACAAATTGAATTTCTCAATAATACAAGTAGTGATGACTTACTTAAAACGGTTTGGCTCTACTCCAACGACGCTTTCACAAAACCTACAACTTATAAGCTTCAGCGCTTAGTCAAAATTGAATAGTTTGAAATTATGATAACAGACCTTTCAAACAAAATGTTATATTTATGAGAAATTGAACGTAATTATTTTATAGTTACTCAAAACAATGGAGCAAGAGAATGTGACGCAATCAAAATACCTAGGATGCTGACTTAACAATCGGCGGGATCCAGACTCGGAAATCAAAACACGGACTGAGATGAGGAGGTCAATCTTCTGCAAAATGCAGAAGTTCTTGTGTAATCGAGACCTGCCCCCGTAGAAAAATTCAAACTGGCGTTCGACTACAAACGAAGATTTCGCCAATGTATAGTGCGAAAAAACTATCTGTCCACTGGAACATATAAAAAATTATTTAAACCAAGCAATGACACTTATATAAAAATATAAAAAGTGGACAGCTAATTTTCTTCTTACCCTACATTGTCGAAGAATTCGTTTGTAGTCGATCGCCAACTGTATTTTGTCTAGACCCTCGAGCTTCTACATAAGGTAGAGAACTGTTAAAGCTTATGTTTGCTGGTGTATGGAGAGTTGGACCCTCAAAGTCTCAACCATGAATAGGTTTGAGGCATTTGAACTCTGGCTCTACCGAAGAATGCTTCGCATCTCGTGGAGGGATCGTGTAACCAACGACGAATCCTGTGAGCGATGAATAAGGAGAGAGAGAGAGCAGCTGGCCACTTTCAAAAGACGAAAAGCCGCGTGCTTTAGCCATATCTTCCGCAATAATAAAAATTCTCTCATACAAATGATTGTGGTAGGAAATATAATAATAATAATAATAATAATATAACACTTTTCTATACAAAGGTGTCAGTATAGCCGGCGGAACTTATTGCCTGAGGCAATTTTTTCCAGTCAACCGGTCCCGTCCAATCTGAGACAGGCCAACCCCGGGTAGAAATTTCAAGTGAAAAAACACTTAGAAAAACTCTGACCCGACCGGGAATCGAACCCGGGACCTCGGATCTGAAGTCCACGCTAGTACAACTAGGCTACCGAGGTCGGTAAATATAGAGGGCAGGCGAGGTATGGAGGCGTAAAGGAACGTGTCTAAAGAATTTGGGACGGTGGTTTGGTGTGCCAGAGGCTGTAGAATTGGTAAAATTTACCCAGAACCGGGAGACTTATTCACAGATGGTCGCCAACCTCAGATAGGAGTGGCACTTATGGAAAACTCGGATATTAAACACTCAGTCCTATTTTAGGCTAAATCACAGGACTTGCGACATTCAAGATGTCGTAAGGCGGAGTGGAGAGAAAAGACGTCACTGGAATAAAAAGTATTATTTTGAATGAAATGGCAATGCCATATCACAAACGACAGTTTAGTCTAAAAAAACATAAGAAACATGGAGTGCATAAGAAACTACTTAGGAAAACAAAAAAATATAACGTATGTATTTTAATTAATTTCTCTTTATATTTTTATATAGCTTCACCCCATACAAAATCACTTTCCCCTGGGTTTTGTTGATAAACAATTAGAAGAATAATTATAATGAAATAAAAATAAAATTCAGTGTGAATTAAAATGCATTACCTTCCGCTATGAAAAGACTGCGATATTCTAAAAATAACAACTGTCCAACGATTCCAGGAATGTAAATAGTCCAAATGAAAAACGAATATAAACAATAACAGGAAATCTGTTTGGAAGTGAAACCTGGATTCGTTTTTCAATTAAGACTTAGTGGAACGAAAAACAATAACCTGGAACAGAAATAAAATCCGTTAGACTACTTTTATTATACAAAAAAGGTAGGTACCATATTTTATAAACACCCCAATTTTTACATTTACCTACCTACAGAAGATTAAAAAGGTGTTTTTTTTTGTATGAAATAAGTTTTTGAACAAAATAAAATGAAAATAGGCAGAAGGTACCTATCATGATGGATTATTCAAGGCTTTATTTTACCACTGTATTTTTATTTTAACATAGGTATTTAATTTTTGGAACTACTAGAATTTATACTCTAAATATGTTTTCATTGGCTGAAAACCAGACATTATGGAGTGTATCTTAAAGAAATATATAAAAAGCAAGTCAACAATCGTCAAAAAAAATTATCAATTTTGATTGTTTTCTTTTTCCAAGACAAAAAAAAATTAATTTATTCATGTCAGGTCAAAAATAGTTTTTTTTTCCTTTCTTGCTATTATTAATTCAATCAATTATTAATCATATAAATATAATCATACTTATCTTCGCGTTAAAAAAAAAATGTTTCTTTAAAACCGTTAGAAACTTTTGGAATGACATCCTAAACATATCTTTTAACCTTACTCATTGATTAAACATATTTAGGTTATCATTACTGTCGCTTCTTAAGACAAAATTATGTAATGTCTTCACAAATTCCTGTAAACAGATTTGATACTTCTAAACAAGCTGTTATTGCTATACATACTGCCAATTATTACATTAATTTGATAGCTCTTTTCAACACACAAAGATGGCAATATAGCCGGCGACATCTTAACCTTAGGCATTATTTTTATAATGTTAGTCATCCTATAAGCCTATATTACGATGAATAGAATAAAAGCCTTCGAAATAAGGATTCACAGATGCTAGATATATCGTGGACTGAGAGAGGTCTTGCGCAGAGCCAGAGTTGACCGTGAGCTACTACATGACGATTAAAACGCGCAAGATCTCATATCTGGGTCATGTGCTGAAGGGTGATAAATACACCTTACTCCAATTAATTATGAAGGGGAAAATTGAAAGGAGCAGAAGTATGGGAGAAGGCTGATGTCTTGGCTACGAAATGTTCGAGACTGGACCGTAATAAGAAGCGTGGAGAAGTTGTTCCGGGTAGCGCAAGACAGAGAAGCTTTCGCTGGAGTGATGACCAACGTCGGGGTGACCTGATACGGCACACGAAAAAGAAGTCATCCTATTCTGTCCAATCTCGGGTAACGGACCCAGGTCTTCATATTATTTTGAAACCAGCGTTTCGATATCTAGGTTATGCCAATATGTAACTATTTAGTTCAGTAAATGGATTCAGACCGATAATTTTAATGGCTTATTATGTGAAAACACTGTAATGTGTTGTAATGGTTTGCTGGTTATGATGATTGGGTGTGATGTTCCTCTTGACAGAGCAAACTTTCTTTTAAGGTTGACTTTGTACACCGTGGAAACAACACCAAGCCAAAACTAATTTAGAGGGCTATAACAGTTCTTTCTCATTGTTGTTTCCTTCTGACCATATCAATAATCAAGAATAGTATACTCTATTTTCAATCTTGCTTGGTAGGAGGTGTGTCCTCTACCAGCGTTTAATGGAAAAGAGAGCTCTATGACTACAAGAAGCCGTATTAATAGGCTCCAAATAACCATTGTATCGATGCGGACTTGCATTACATCTACACAAAGATTACACAAAATTCTGAAATTCTGTACATACGTCATAGATATTGCTAGGCACAGGTACATGTATATAAAAATAGGTAGGTTTTAAGGCGTGAGATTGCAAAAAGGTTCCATCATTCTGAACAAACACTTTCACGAATGTGGATGACTTCAAACAAACTAGGTAAGTGTGAGTAAAATAATATTCATGTCCATAAATATATAGAACAGCGCATCAAACAAAAAGAACTTCACCTGTAATTTTTATATTGTACAAAGCGACTTTGGAAGAAATAAAAATAGAAATTTACGAAGATCTGCATCATCATTTGCGAGGGTTAACTAGCTGACAAGGCTTATGTCACAAATGAGAGAACTCCTCAGGGAAATTGTGAAAGTAAACAAATATGCGAATAACGCCGGGAGAGGAAATATTCATAAACATCTGTAAACAGTTCAAATACGAGACGATAACAACAATGCTGCAGGTGAAGACCTCATTTTATGATTTTTTTATGTTTGAATTTTTTTATGGAAAATAAAATTGGCATAAATATTGGGATGGAATTGTTGCTTCATCCCTCCACCAACGCATCTTAACTCCGCGTTTCTAGAAAATCAGATTAAATGAATGAAAAGAATGTTAAATGAATGAATGTTAAATTAATTAAAAGAATGTTATATGGAAAAATTAATTTATTTTCGATGTTAACCATTTATCAAATATTTTAATACTATAAGGAGAATGGTGATAAGAAAATCAATAGGAAAATTTAAAGATCTATAAAATTGAAACTCAAACAAACTGCTTTACAACCTAAAATACGTATTTACTTGTATTTTTTGGATCAGCCAACATCAAACTAGGTCGGTCACGTCTGTGATGTGCACCAATTCTTTCAGTTTTGCAATTTTCTTTGTAGTTTGTTCTTCATTAATTATTTCAACATTTCCAAACCTCAATAATTTATATGCTTTCATTTTAGTCACTACGCTACCATTTACCTACTGCACATTCCTTTCTAATCTTTCTAATATTAAGATTCTAATACCTTATCAATCAGTCTTATTATAGACCTCCTGTTAAATTTACACGTTTAAAAAATACAACGAGAATGCCACATGACATACATAACATAAGTTAATAAACACCTTTTTAAATGTATTCCTCCTTACAAACTGAACTTATAAAATATATCACTCTGAGAGCGCTAAGCAGAATGGTGACAAGCAATATTCTTAGAACAAAGAACGTTAAAAATAATTGCCATGCGCCAAAGCTCTTCTTAGAAAGGAGCTATATGAGGGGTGATATGATTAATATTGACAAAGAGTACCTACGTTCGTTGTACGGAGAACAGGTAGTAGAAGGTAATTCCAGGGAAGTCGATTTAAACTACAGCATTTTCGCAAATTTCTTGAGTATTTATTACATAAAATTGATATTGCATTGCATTTTTTATAAAATACTAATCAAAGTGAATCGTTTGTTACAGATGTTACAACTAAAACCCCGCCGTGTGACAGTTCCCACATACCTACATAGAATCAGGCTAATCTACATCCACAGTTGATTTGTATGGCACATTTTGAATATGAAAATACAACTCAAACCAGAGAGTCAGAGGGAAAGTCACGTTTGACTAAAATTTAAGGCACATACGAACTGTCGGGTGCCTTATTTTACTAAGCGCCTAGTCTAACCAGTCATATGGAGAGTATTTTTTTAAAACAAAATGTTCTTAAATGTTCGCAACCGATCGAATGAGCACTTGGTGTCAAATAAACATGTGGAACAAGGAGATAATGTCAATAGACTTTAGAGATACGTCAAGTCAATGCTGACATGCCCTTACATTTAACTGTTGAAGTCATATTGTATTTTTTTTTGTTTATCAATATACAGAAAGTTGTTTTTGGGTTCTGTTTTATACTGCACCACTTCATCGCGTGGTGTCAGCGACTTTCACGCGTAACTACACCCCCTCCATATACAGAAAGTTAATACTAGGGATTGCAATCCCGCACCATTTTCAATCCCGCGGGAGTTTTGCGGGATTGACAACAATCCCGCGGGATCCCGCATGGTTAAACAGAATTTACAAAAAAACTTTTTCTATGGTATGTAATAATAGAATGTTTATTGAAAATTGCAAAATTGAATAATTATAAAACACGTCACTGTACATAATTGAATATAATTATTTTAAAACTTGACTTCTCGTATACTTATTTACTAATAAAAAGTACAAAAACAATAGCAATATGAACATATTTGGTAGTAAGTTCTTTGATAAATATTTGATAGTGAGTTCTTTGAAATAAAGGAGTCATTATTATAGCCGGCGGAGTAGGTATATTGCCTGAGGCAATTGTTTTAGTCAACTGGTTCCGTCCAATCTGAAACAGGCCAGGAAGCTAAGTCGAAATAAATAACGTTAAACGTGAGAATTGTTAACGTCCAAACGTTAACGTTAACCAAAATGAAAATGCTTTCCAAACAAAAAAAAAATATGTTTCGTCTTCGATATAATGTATAGGTATATCGTAATGTTTCCATAGATTTCGAGGTAACGTTTAACGTTAATTTTGAATAACTGTCAGAATTATTTTTTTGACTCGGAATTTGGAACAACATTGTTTAACGCACGTTGATCAACAATTTTTACGTTATCTCTATGGAAATAACAACAAATTGTTAACGTTGGAGCTGTCGTTAAGATTTTGACTTGGCCCCCAGCACTGTTTTTTTTTCATGTGACAAACGATTTAAAACAAATAAAGATTTGATAGAACACCCAACCAAAAATTAAACCCGGCAACTCTTGGTTACAAGTCAGCGCATATAACATTAATTTTTGTCACCTAGTTAATTAACTAAGAATATTAACTCTAATCTTTATTTAAGGTAGTTATCAGATCTTACTTCTTTATCTTTATTACCTACTATGCTAAAAGCCTTTTTTTCTTAATAATTATTCAATCAAGTATTATGTAACAAATTTAAAAATAAGAAATAAAATGTTACTTCTCCTTTTGAAAATATAATCTTAAAAAACAAAATAATAGCATCATCGGTGTTATTTCCCAACCTACTTCTTATGGAATTAATATGTCATTGTATCTAGCCAGAGGATGAAAACGCACTTTCTGACTCCACACTTGTTGATTTGATAGTCAATAAATTGTTTTCTGCATTAACATCGTCTGCGTTGTACATTTTGAGAGTCTTCTTTATGACTCAATGTTAAATGTTTTTCATTTATTTTAATAAATTTACGCAATTCGATGCTTGCGGATCCGCACTTGCGCTGTTGCGGGGTCCCGCAGGCCCTAAAACTACGCGGATCCCGCGGATCTCTAACTAACAAAATACAACTATTATTTTATACTAGCAAAGTAACTAGTTTCCCACCAGTTAGTAAAATGGAAAAGAAAAAAAATGGAATAAAATTTAATACTTTGCGCTCGAGAAAGTAAGCGCTAATTGGTTAAATATATATACTCTTACCTTGAAAAATAATTATATGCCTAAGTATTCAAAAACAAAATTAATGTAAATTTATGAAAAATTTTATGTTTATTTTAATTATGCTAATGAAATTCGGCTTGTTTGTTTTATTTTCATTATAAAATTCGATATTTTTTCCTTCGTGAACTGGATAAAAATATCTTCAAAAAGCGAACCTGACATAAAATACTCAATTAAGAAAACTCAGGTAGACTTGATATTATAAAATGTCTCCTCTCGTATCTTCGTTATATTAAAGCAAGCAGTGGGTAAGAATAAGTATATAAGTTGGAGTGTACTTAATGTAACGATTGTACGCATATACTTGTTTCTGAAACGAAATGTGCCAGTATATATGTATGAAGATGGTTTATAATTACAATGAAGAAATTCACTGAGATTTTCTCGAAAACTTTCTAAAATTATACACGCACAATCAGCAACAAGTTACTGTCTTCAAAAATGGCTAACCTACCAGATGTATAAAATATATAAGTATTGCCCTTGACAGCATTATGTAGAAAGAGAACGATATGATAAGTGCGCAAGCATGACCGATGATAGTACGTGCTCGTTTTGACATCGTTTTGCGCTCGTAACGATACGCTTACATTACGACGTCGCGTGAGAAAAGATGAATTCTTCGTTTCCCATTATAATTAAATAAATAACGCTCTTGTAAATACATACTGCTTGAAGCATTCTCTACCAATCAATCAGTCCTGTCCAATCTGATACAGGATACCAACTCTGTGACTTTCATCATACAAAAAAGGAAAATTGCGAAAGACACATTCGCATCTGATAGAAATATTACGATTTAATGTGGTGATTTAAGATATAAAACGTAAAGAATATAGAGATGGAGCCATTAAGAGCAAATTTTTGGTAGGAGACTGGGGAAAAACTACAGAACGCGTCACAATCCCACACGCCAGACAAAATGTGATTCCATCTTAAGCAACTGAACATCTCTTAAAATGTTAAACACAAATAAATTGTATATACAATGCACATATGTTTTAATAAATGAATAAATTTGATTTCTACGCATGTTTTGGGCACGTTTACCTCAATTCAAAATCCTTTCGCCTCGTGTTTTTATTGAGTTGTTTCTGTATATAAGAATATAACACGCTTAAGGAAAATCTGATTTCACAAGTGTCTGTGTAAGCTTTTACACAACGTATCAAGAGAACGATATAATTAATAAGTTTACGCCGACGTGTGTGTGAATACACATGTATGTAGGTGTATGCGGGAGCAATTTGAATTCTCTTACACCCTCAAAGATGTAACGAATTACACACGCATACCAAGTATGTACGTAACATTGTTGGTCTTCTTTTTTGTTATTAAATGTCTTTCACAACTGACTGGAAGTTTGAGAACTGAAACCTCCCTCGGCTTAGGTTGAAGGATTCCTTTAAAGTGCAATTACAATAGCGAAAAAACAGGGATGATTGTTATTAGCTGAAAGAAAGTTTTCATGGTTATGTTAATCATAAAGATCCATGTTCGATGATTAAATCTAAAATGGAAGGTGCTCATTCAATGAAAAGAAGATGGAAGATGATGCTTCTGAAGATCTAAATTAGGGTGAATGGATGACATAAAGAAAGACGAGGTGAATTCAGACTGTAGAAACCAGATAGGATGGCAAAGCACTCTAGATAAGACTGACGCATTTCAGAGTAATATTCTTGTAACCTTACAAAAAATATTTCTTTGTAACTTTCTCAACTGACTCAATTTAGAGGCATATAGGAAGGGGGAAAATATTTTCACTGCGATTTTTCTTGCACAGTATCAACGACGTCCTCTCACACCATGTCAAAATATCCCAATTATGCTAAGAAGGAACGAAATACAGTAGGTATAAGAGGGTCTTCATCATTTTGGATATGGTAGAACAGCACTCTCCTAGTCTAATACAAAACTTTTGTAGTTCTTTAGTTAGTAAATCAAGAAAAAAACCTTAATTTTGATGGCGCCCCAATAGAACAAGTGGACCGTTTTAAATACTTGGGAATCTAGGTGAACGATTAGTGGAATCCAGACTCAGAAATAAAATTCTAAAAATGCAATAGCTTCTATGTAATCGCAATTTGAGCTTGAGCACTCGATGGAGAGCTGTAAAAGAGTGTGTTCTATCGGTGCTGTTATATGAAGTGAAAGTCTGGACCTTCCCTCAAAATATCAATGCTAATAAGATTGAGGCATTCGAGATGTGGTTAGAAGAATTCCGCGCATGAAGCAAAATAAAAGAGAGTTCCTAGCCACTGTCAAGAGATGTTACATGCCATATATAACTCTTGTGGAAAATACAGGGAAGAAGAGATATGGGGCGGCAGAAAATCTCCTCTTGGCTCATGACAAGTTCGGAGTAATGGTCACCAACAACCGTAAGGATACGCACACGATAAAGAAGAAGATCCTTTGTATGTATAAAATACGATTTCAAAAATAAATAAAAGTGGAATATAAACTAAATACCTATTTGATTAAAGCTAGTTTTCATTAAAAATGTTGAGGACGTTTAAAATGTTTCTACACAAAATATACATTTCTTTGTGTCCAATCGATCACTCCTTGGACATCCGTCCTTTCAATTTCCTTTTCACTCACATCACCAGCTCTCGAGATTGACAATTCCAAAAATCCGAAACAAGATTAAACTAAAAATGTTTTAGGTAGTATTATTTATATAAAATACAACGTTCAACAACAACGTTATTCTTCTTAAATCAACATATTATTATTCTACTTTAGAAAATACGCAGAAAACTCTATGGAGATTAAAAAAAAAAGTTAATAGAATACCTACTTTTTTTTCATTTCTTTCAATTTTATTTATTTTGATTAGTCTTTGAGCAATTCAGTGCTATTCAGCGTCTTCTAGGCGGGTTAAAACCGGGTCGTATGTTGGGGTCACCTGGTCCAAGGCTTCTTCCCGAGAGAAGAACACAAAATAAAATGTTATAAGATCTAGATTTTTCTCTATGCCTAAAGTATTACTAGTTGTTTGAACAATGAAGGCTTGTTTGAAAAAACACCATCATCAAAAAGAAGAAACCTATATTGGTATTTATACAAAGGCATGAAGGTATAATTTTGAAGCCCGCTTAAACATAACTAGATTGAGCTAATAACATTTTATGTTAAATTTTTAAATTCACAAATCACTGATTTTTACTTCATTGTATTCAGGTATTGGTAGAGGGCTCATGTTGCCTCCCTATGGCCCTAAGTGGGGTCTCAAAAGGAGTACATATGTATGTATTGTATGTATGATGATTTTTTTTCATTGTTCCTGTTCATTTTCTTGTATTCCAGAATTCCCACATTGATCTCAAACAGTTTTGCCCTTGAGCATCACTTATATAAATCTAAAATCAAATTGTGAATTATATAATCAAGAAGCTTAAATTAAACATAATCTCCATGAACGAGCTTTTTATGTTTGAATATTAAATTGTATATTTTCGTTTAGAAAAATAGCTTGACTCATGAATATATTATACTTTTAGTATTCGAGTAAAATTGTTTTGAAATGTCGCGCATAACATGAAAATAGAACCTTAGATGGAATGCTTTATGAAATAACTGTATATACTTCTTACTAACGGGTAGAGAGAAATCTACACAATAACGGTTCACTTGGTGTAATAGAAAAATGGAGAGTTTCATCGACGAATGTGCGCTCGGGAATAATTTGAACTATTTCATGGTTGAAATTGAAATATAAAATGTTGGATGTGTTGCAAAGTAATGTTATAAGATTAATTTAATAATATAAACTTAATTAAAAAAAAAACGGTGATTTGAAGTTCACCCCCACTGTTTATAAAAACTGACGAACGTCGTTAACGTAAAAATTAACATCTGTATCCGATGGTTATCTGTCTTTATGTTTACGCAAAAAGTATAGTACCTAAATAACCTGAAAATTTAAGATTTGAAGAGGGGGGGGGGGAACATTCGTATTAGATGAAAATTCATAATCACATTTTTTATGAATCTGTGCTCACTCTTAACAAAAATACATTCTTTCCCGCTAAGCAAAAGCTTGTGTCGTGAAAGTGGAAGTAGTCGGCACCAGTATTCGAACCTACGACCTCGTACATACGAAAGCCGCCGATTGATACCACTGGACTAGCAACCACTTCGTGCTTATTCCAAACTGTTAATTACTAGTTCACCAGTCTTGGTTATATGTAAGACACATCCCACTCGATTGGCAGTCCACCAAACTTTCCAACACATACAATAGTACACTATAAAGAAGCAAAATAACTCAACAGTACCTACTAAGCACATTTTACTTACGTCTGATATAAAATTCTTCATGTTGCATGGAATTTACGATCAGTAAGGAGAAATGCTTCTGTGTAGAATGAAGTCATTATAAAACTCATGCAGCTCTTTGTAAATTTTCAAACAATTTCAACCTTATGCATATGGAAAAGTGAATTGTTAAAGATATTTTTTCACAAAAGATTTGTTTTAGTTTACAGAAAACGTCATTTCAAATGAAATGAATTGTTTTAATAAACTTTTTCATCCAGCGCGCTATGCCCCTCAATGCCTTTAAAACAAAAAAGGTACATACATACCAAAAATAATAAATTTTTTTATTTATTAAAGTGCACTAAAAACCTCAATTTAAATAAATGACAACTTCTTTTTACGCACAAAAATGGGTCAAACTTTAAAAAAAGCTTATAGGTATATAAAAATGGAGAGCTGTTTCCCGATGTTATCGCATCACGCCTAAACGGCTGGACCGATTTCACTTATTCTTTTTTTGTCGTGTAGTCTTTTATCAGGAGAATGTCCTTTTAGAAGAAAAAAATTAAGAAATTTGCATGGAAAATTAGAAAATTAAAGAAAACTCTACGTAGACAACTTTATTAGTACTTTTTACCTTATAATTTTTATTCCAATTTTGAAATTTTGACAGAAATTGGCAATTGGTGCGATTGACAGAATGCGGATGGAATATACATGGTTTAAAATAGACGCATCGTTCGGAATCACTTTGGTCAAATAATAATTAATTCATCACCATACAAATTAAAATTCAATATTCAGTTAGGAACACAGGACAACATCTGTCGGGAAAGCTAGTATTAAATAAATACGTATTTACATTACAAATTTAAATAGATTCTTATTCATCATTTTTTAGTAAGAGAAATTCAAATCCTCAAAGGTCTTGCATACAGATGCATAGTCCAAGTTCATGAAGGTCACTTTGATACTGTTTAGTATCTAGACACGTAATGATGTCTTTAATATGATACGCATCACAAAAAAAATACAAAAGCATTTACCGTTTTACCACCCCTACAAATGCCCTATGTATTTTGTTATAAACGAACAATACTACAGCATTACAAATTAGTTTGAGTAATGCAATTTGTACATGCAACAGACAGAGATGGAATACCTCGCCACGGATGAAATTTCAAAACGCACGGAATGGTTCAATTAAATCGCGAGTGAAAGAATAGTTGAAATAGTGAACAGAATAACCTGGATGTTTGTGCACCCAACTATGGTGTAATCACGTCATTTAAACAAGATGACGCCGTGGAATCATTTTGAATTTCAGTCTGCCAGATAATCGTTCAGTAAAAAGTTGTTATATTTTCACATTTTTTTGTATTTTACTACGTGAAGTGACCTTTTCTTCCAAGGAATAAATTCCAATTTAAATAGGTTTTAAGGAGAGTTGTTAAGGGACTCCATTTACCAAAGATAAAGCTCCAAGTTTCTAACGCATTCTATTTGATCACAATGTGTCAAACAATCAAACCATAGATTTACATATACATAACTGGATGGACTAATCGAGTTAATAAGCCAGTCTTCCGCCGCCATCTTTGAAAGTGGTAAAAAGTACATTACTCGTATGTCCAACAACCATAGATAAAAGACTACAACATGCCGCTAGAACTGCACGATCGTCTTTCTTCCACTTTAACAAATGGCGGACGCGGACCGGGTAAAAATTCTCAATACAAAGAGAGTAGTATATCCAGTTATGTATATATGTAAATCTATGAATCAAACTGACAAACAACGATTATTTTGATAATCCTTTTTCTAATAGTTCTATATCAATAATTAATGAAATATACAGAGATGTAATCTTCCTCTTTTAACGTTTCGTTTAGTGTAAAATGTGCGATAAGTGTTTTTGTGTTCTCATGAATGAGCTCAGATTCATTGAAAAAAAGAAAGATTGGTATGATTCTAGGCATTTTTTAATATCACCTTGACGACGACAGGCGGTTTGCAATATTATGTATATCGTTGGTTCTATGAAACCTCATGTGTTCGGACACAAATTTTACAGGAGGCGCGAAAAACTGTCACACACAGAGATTTTTTTTATCATAGCATTTTTAATATAACCTTAATACATAAGATATTTCATTGCTATTTGCAGCTCGATGAGACAAACAATTTGACACCAAAAACTCGTTTTGCAAAAGATGACACATAAGAGGTTTCACAGAACTAACGAGTCCAAAATTAAAATGTTATAACCCTCGATATAGTGCCTAATGACTATTATTCGGAAATGAAAAACAGACGATTGAGTTGCGTCGTATCCAATTTTTATTGAGACTTTTGACATTTCTGTATTCTGAAAATGTTTTATCCCATACATTAGTTGCGTAACTACTGGCAACCGATTAAGTTCTAAGCAAGAGCTTCTTGCGTTGAGTTGGAACGTGAATTTGAGAATACCAGTCAATGACTGGTTTTTTTTCAACAAAATAATTTAAATTTATTTTAGCCTCAGGTGTAAAACCACGAAAGTATGCAAAGACACGAAACTAATCCGATTACTTTCCAGGTGGCGTTCCCAATAAGAGAACCTTCCGCGTCAATTTTCCACGTCATTAAAGCCTCGAGGAGACAGCGGGAGGCCTCGACAGAATGACACCCGTTCTAGACGTTAAATCTAAAAAGTTTCCTTATCCGCGCATTCTGCAAAGTCGTTTTGTGAAGCTATGTGTAAATTGAAAAATGTAAATTGATGTTAAAAAGTAGTAAGTTCCACGAAGTGAGTCGTTCGATATCAACTTTTCAACTACATTTAAGACGAGCGGGATGTTGGGAGTGGGTCTGGGAAGAATGGAAAGGAGGGGGAAGGACTTCTCAGCCTCGTGATAACAGAAAGATAAGAATACTCAACAAAAGGGTTTTCCATTATATTCGAGATTAAATCTGTACCAAAGTATTCCTACATTTAAATTCGACTCTTTACTTTTTCTTCGAGGTTCTTTCTCTCCACATTACATAAAATCAGGCGTGTTGTCAACTTTGTTCTTATGTGTTGCTTTTGTACTCTGAAATTCTCACTAGAAACAAAGGTGATTAAAATAATAAACTCATTATTGTTGGGACCTTTGTTGAAATTATCCGTAATTGTGAGGGTGTGAATCTTATTTATGAATCGTTTTGATCACGTTAAATTATGACCAAATGAACCCTTATGATACATTTTTAGTATAGAAGGTTAATAATTATCTCGGTTCTGGAAGAGTATTCACGAAACGATCTTAATACGACCTAGTTTCGATCTAATTCAAATCTTAACCATTGAAGTTTAATAAGATATTTTTTAGAATCACTTCAACTAAATCTATATCGGTTGAAAATTCTGGGTCCTGCATAATATGACGGTGCTTGAAAAACAATTCGACCATAACAAATTTTTACAATTTTCATTAAAAAATAATAACATGGATATGTAGGTCAAATTTGAAATGTTGATATGATCAAAGTTTTTTCTATGGTTATTTAATACAAAAAAATATTAATCTATTCTCAATTTGACCACATTAACAAAATATCTGTGTCAAATAATATCAAATACCTACATTGAAGTGTGTGTGAGTATGAAATACATAACATTTCTGTAGTGTGCGTAGTGTTTTTTTTTTATAGATTTAATCTATTTTTAGGCATACCTACTTTTAAAAAAATATTAGCATTCGCCACCCCTTCTCTACATAAACTATAAGTGTGCGAAATTTTATACACCTCCCTCCGCGCAATTACGAATGTACATACTTAAGTATTAAGCATCGTACTCACTTGCACCGCGAACTTGTGACATTGCATCAATTTAATCGAAAGGTTAAGTGTATACGTGATTCGAAAAAACGAATGCGAGCGGAACACATGCATCCTTTTGATAAAATTGATATAATGATACGCGTTCGCGGCGCAAGTGAGTACCGAGCTTAATATTCGTTTTAAATTTAATATTAAAAGAAGCAAAAAAATTTTATCCACTTTAAGCCGTAACGTATCGAAATCCAATAAAACAATATTAAATTAACTCATCAAAATTTTATAAGGATCCAGTGTCGAGTAGGCATTATTCGGCTTAACACTCCTTTCCTTTGTTTGAAAGAAACTACTTAAGTGTATTTGAGAACATTCTGAATATCGGAGAACGTCAAAATGAACTTTGAATTAATTTCGTTACATTAAATAACGGCGTGATTTACAGGAGAAGCGAGAGGATAATTACATAGAAAAAGTAATTCTTCTCTTTGATACAGAACTCGCTACAAATTTTATTCTTGTTGAAGGAGTTGATTATGTAATTCCCAAACTTTACACTAATAAAATATAGTGCTTCCAAAATGGAGAAACGCTGCTCTTTATACCTTTTGTTTCACTTTGAAAGCTTTTGTTTTTTTTTATCATCTCAGAGTTTATTATAGGTATCAAGTAGTTTAAAATAAACATTAGCGTACATCAAACAAAATGAGTTTTTTTTTAAATTCTTCTGTGAGATTACTGTCTTAAAGTTCGTGTCGGGGTACAAACGGGTACCCCTAACGTGGTAAGTAGGAAGTCAAAATAAAGAAGAACAAAGTCAAAGTTTCAATGACGCCTGTAGAGTTTTATCAACATTTATTCTTCTTCTGTGCCCCATGTCCTGTTGCCCCGATATTCACCCTAGTCCTTCTGATTCAGTCCTGGGGCCAGAGCTGTTCCGAGTACAGGCAAAAAATACTCGAGTACTGAGTACAAGTACTACGCACAAAATGTACTCGAGTACAAGTACAAGTACTCAGTGAGACGTACTCGAGTACAAAGTACAGAGTACAAGTACCGAGTACATGAGTGATTAATGAAACGCAAAAATTTGTATAAACCTTTATTTGCCCTGCGCATGTTTCAAACATTGGGTCACCACATGAAAATATCACGCACACCCTATATGCACGTGATTCAGTCATGGGGCCAAAACATATTATTAATATTGTAAGCATCGTACAAGGTTAATATGAGCCAATCCAATCCGAACTCCCTTTACGCCCCACTTAGGGGCATAGGGAGGCAACGAGAGCTCTCCATTGCGCTCGATCTTGCGCAATGTTTATGACCTCCTCCCACACCATGTCCAGATTCCTCAGCTCTGCATCAAAAGAGCGGAACACAGTATGGGAGGGTCTTCCTCGTCTTCGGGACCCTGATGGGACGAAGAACAGCGCTTTCCTCGGCGAACTGTCATTCGGCATCCTTAACACATGTCCCAGCCAAGTCCATCTCCTCCCCATAATGGTAGAAGTGATGGGCTCACGCTGGGTGCGCCGGCGTATAGCGTCGTTCGTGATGCGGTGGTAACATCTTACCCATTTTTTTTACCCATCAATCCGTATCCCGCAGGGGTAGACAGAGAGAATGGACCTCCGTTTTTTTTCTCTATCCAAGCACACTTCTTTCGCTTCTTCCACCGACATAACACAACCTCTCTTGTTTCTCTTACTTCTGACTTGGCCCTTCTTGAGGACGGAATCGATGTGTTCTATCCACATCATTCTGGGTCAACCACGCTTTTTTACACCTTTCCTTTCAGCCTTATGAATTTTCTTTGTCACAACATTTACATCCATAAAACATTCCTTCCTAATATTTTCATTCCTCTCCATATCCCAAAAAGTTTTTCCACATATTCTTCGTAGAGATTTCATCTCTACTGCATTTAGCCCATATTGGCATGAAGCAGTTCTTCAACATTAATGTTCCCAGAGCAATCCAAAGAACTCAAATGTTATTGACTGCACCTTATCATCACGATTTCACAAAAATGCCACACGTTTATGAAAAATCTCGGTCAATATCAACCTTACATAAGTAGGGCATAAAAATGAAACAAATTACTTGAAATATTTTTCTAAATGGGTACGTTTTATTTAATGAAACCGTGAAAGAATTTCTGTAAACGTATTAAAAAGATTTAAGATTTAAGTAAGTGTAGTCTAGAATTTCGAGAGATTTAACAATTCAAATCAGACTTAAAGGAAAACACGTAGGCCATGCTCTATGTTACTTAATTCAAGCCTAAAGCCTCCGGAGCGCTAGATACTGGCGTTGTATCAACATAAAATATTTACATTGGCCTTTTCACAGGAAAGGTTTCAACTATTTATCACTCAGGATCTCATTAGCATAAATAATATATATTTTGGTCCAGTTAATCCGACTTGGTTGGTGCCTAAATATTTACCACAAAGAATATCAAAAACATTGCTATTCTAGAGTACACAATAGACGTGTTAAATCCATTAGTTAGACTATTAGACAGTTTCTGTGGATAAGCAGTACCGAAAATTGGTTTAATTATCTATAGTCACGTGACTTAAAATAAATTATTAAAAAAATAAATTATTAAAAAAATAAATAATTTTCACTATACGATAAAAACCCATACTTACTTCCTTCAACTAATTATAATATGATTTTAACATAAAATGTCTCGCTAAAAATATTTTAATAATAATTTTAATATTAGGTACTTAAACAACATTCACGTGGTACATGCTGGGACTTTAAGGTGCAGTAGTAAATTATCTCACTAGTATTGTTGACTATGTATCGAACGGCAGTATGTGAATGACGTCATGTAAATACCTATCAGGTATGGGAACACGAGGACCCGAATTAAATGACGACCGCGGAGCATGCACGCCCGGTGGTGCACCACGGGGCGCCCCGCACTAGTGTGTCTCGGGGGGGCCCGCATAACCGCGGGCCGTCGAGTCTCGTTGAACCTCGCCTCGTGTCCCCATACCTGACGATTAGGTACATACCTAACGATACTTTAATGTACATTATATGTGAAAATTGTATTATCGTTGCGTCCCTCACCTCGGACAATCAATAAAGGATGATTTCTCCCTTGTGCCGAGGTAGGGGGCCAGCTGAATGTATGTAATTAGATCTCTGTAGGTATAAGCTTTGAGAGGAGGTACCTACCTATGAGCCTTACTGAGAGAAAGCCCGCCAGTGGAAGATACACTGGCGGGACTAAGCATGCTGTGACTGCGGTTGCGCCATGAGACGGCAAAACAACCCAGCACATGCACTACCTAGAAGAGGGTATATAAAGGAGGTACCTACCTACTAAATACTAAAGCCTCTCAGTCGATGAGACACTGACGAGGCTGGGCATGCTGTGGTTGGGCTATGAGACGGCCAAGCAACCCAGCAGAGACCCCTGAAGAGCACACCAGAGGTTGAGACCCTGGTGGTGCCGAGCATGTAGCATGTAGTGGCTCATGCCGATACCTGGTGGTATCAATATGTCTACCTGCTGGTGGACATATCTGTTGGAAAGGCACACCAGCGGTTTGAGACCCTGGTGGTGCCGAACTTGGAGCGGCAGTGGCCATGAGTGGCAGCACGGCTCTCATAAGAATAGTGTAGGCCTATGTGCATATCTACCGGCAGGTAGATATGTACATACATGATGAAATATGTACCTACATTATGTGTAATATTGTAAATTGTGTAGCTCTATGTCGAGGTGCGCTGAGCTGGTGGTAATGGTTTGGGCGGGAAAAGAGTTTTGGCGGGAAAATATCTCTCCAGCTTACTTACGTCGCCAATTCCCCGTAGCGCGAACGGGATGTACTCCAGACCATTTTCCACTAGCGCGCGGTATTGTATAGCCGCAAGCGCACTTCGACTAGAATTTAAGAGACCATATTTGTGCAATATATTTATCATTCCTCGTATACACTTGGTGTTTTATTCTACCTACCTACCTGCCTGCCTGCCTGACTGCCTGCCTGCCTACCTGCCTGATCTGACCTGGAACTGCCTGACCTGACCTGGACCTGGAACCCCTTCGCTGACCTGTGTGACCCCTCTGACTGGACGATTGGATCGTGGACTGGACCTTTGCTGTGGACCTGGACAACGACCGATACCATTGGACCGAGGCTATTCTACGTACGCACCGACGTCTGAAGCTTTAAGTGTTCTGAGTAGATTCCTGGTGTACGAGGCTAACCAGCTCTGATCTTTGATCTCTGTCTGGGGACTCTACAAGCCAGGGGACGAAAAGCGCAGCTGACGACCGAAGTGCGAGACGAATAGTCTCGTCGTGGGCGCAGGGCGAAGAAGCAGACGCGAGAGCCGCCGGGCGCAGAAGCAGACGAGAGGCCATCGTACCGAGCACTGGGTGCTCCACCCGCGGCTGTAATAATACCCTTTTTTTACAGTCCCTTGTGCCGCAGCTGTGCGGTACAGACTACTTAGACGATTTAATTTATTATAGGATTATAAGGTAGTTCAATTTTGTAACCAATAAAACCATCTAATCACGAATATTGTAATCTTCTGTGAGAGAAAAATCTTAAATCGTAGGCTGAGCTGGCTGGACTATGCATGCCCCCCAAGTTCATAGATTATGAAAACATACTTCTTACACCTGGTGTTAGAAGAAGACGAATCAAACCAAGACTTACCATCAAGTGACCATACTATGGAGACCTTTAGGAATCTGGCTTGGATCATGAGTTGGATTGCCGCTTTGTGTCTATCCAGAACAGGGATGCTTATCTGGCGACTAAATGCTCATCTGGATACAGCAAGTAAATTTAACGATATTTCCTATTTTCATCCAATGCCGATTAACGGCTTTCCTTGCATAATGTCATGTCCATAGATTCCTGAACTGAACGCTAAGCTAATAGCGTTCTGTTGAAATATTCAAAAATGTTTGATATAACGATATTGTAATTTAATATTAAAAAATTGTAATAATATTTTATTAAATTGGTTAAAAAATATTCCATCATTCATAATTTGAGTAACATTTTAATATTTAATTTTATTCTCCGTATCCCTTTAGGTCATCACCGTTGCGCAAGATCGAGCGCAATGGAGAGCTCTTGTTGCCTCCCTATGCCCCTAAGTGGGGTCTAAAGGGAGTTTGGATTTGGATTTGGATCCCTTTAGCATATTGAAGAACGTTGAGATGTTTAAACGATTTAAGAAAAGATCTCAAATACTTCAAAAGCGTCACCCGTACAGACTTTTTTAGCACTTTACTATTTATTTATTTAATGCACACAGTGGATATAATTATCGCTTTTATGGTCGCTTGCTTTAATGGCAGAATTTTAGGCGCATCTTTATATACAAACATTGCCCGGGGTGTAACACTTGGAGGCATTCCACAGTCATAACCTGTGAGACCATTAAAAATTGAGGGATCGCTTGAAGAGGTATTTCCAATATACCAAGGTAAGAAGAAGAAGAAGTGGAAACTATAAACTTTCTTCCAGTTTAACTATCTTTAAAGACATGGCGTTTTTATCAACGAGGTGACGGGAATGTAATAAAAACTGGTATGTATAAACAACTTAAATATAAAGTACTAAAATGTTGATAAAATCCCTTTTGGAGTAGACATTTTTATGTACCTATAGTATGAAAAATAAACGACGATTCTCAAAGAGTTTTTAATCATGGCTAAGTATGCCGCCTATCAATGTCTTAATTGTAAACAAAGAACTTTATATTTGTTATTTCTGAGAATATCTCAGCAGATTGTATGTGTCTTTCTCAATTATACGTTTGTTTTCTTGCTTGTTCACTTAATAAATAACAAAAATAACAACGTTGATTTATTCAAGATAAATTCATTTCAAACATGGAAGCTAATGATAAACAAACATAATATTGTTTAGTAAACTTTGTAACAAATACAAGAACTTCAAAGATAAAATTGATACATGACGGTATGTTAATTATTTGAAATGATAGCTCCTCCTACTGACTAAAAGCCAAAATAACTTCTTAAATACCTACTCAAAGGAGATTTATATCCATGATTTAACTGGTCTGCCTTCAGGTCGATCGTGAACTTCAAGGTGAAGGAGTCTGAATAAGTTTATTGTTCTTACTTGAACCAGAATCTTCTTCTTTGCCTCTATGGATGTAACAAACGCCAAAAAGGAATGATTGAGATCACTCGAGCACACACTCGGAAAACTTGTCAAAAGATTCATGTGTCTCAGGTTGCCAAATATTCTAAGGACCATTTCATTTAATTCAGTACAATTTCAGTTGGATAAGACGTTCTATACTATTGACGAAATAATGACTGAAAAATAACACCACCATCATCGTGAACTAATAACTGTTCGATTAACTTGCATCACTACTTATTAGACTTGATAAAGTTGGGCTCCGCAGTTGTCATGCCCAATCACCAACTTAACGAAATGTTAATACCTACTCACAAGGTTAACATGGGTATTGGATAGATATATCTGGGAAGTTAATAGATTAGAAAAGGGAAGTTATCACCCCTCTTCCACATTATTTTAGTGGTAGGTATATACTGTCTCATTGGGTGATGAATCTTGTATGCTGTCATAAAAGAACATACCTTTAAATCTATCTTGTCTTATTCCGTTAATTATTATAACGATTGATATATATGTAAATTATAAATATTAAACTTTACTATGTTTTGCTCTGTGGGACTAGTACGAGTTTTATCAAAAGCTTATTGCACGGTAATAAGCGCTTATAAGCGTGCAAATAGTGTTCTAAAATCAAACGATCGAATCGTATGATCATTTTTGTATGGAAAATTTTCGAAACTCTTTGGATGATCGTTTCGATATTCGATCATCGAAAACTTATACTAGGGCTACTGCTTCTTTTGACAAGTCTAAGAACCTAAATGAATGTCAACGGACTATAACAATTAAAATAAATACATCTCACAGTATACTTAAGTTTGCATATTTCCCGTAAATTCATTTTCTTCCAATTTCATATTTTAGAGTCTTCGCCGCAATAGTTCTTAGAGCATTCATTTCTGATCCTTGTGCATTTTCAAAAGAGTATTTATTTATGTCCGCTATCATCATTAACTTTGGTCCGCTGATTCGCCAATTCTGAGAAAAAATATCTTTGTATTTGGTATAATGTTATCTGTATCATTTTTGCTATTATTAATAAAAACATTAAATTTTTCTACACGTTGCTCGAGGTATCCCTACAGCAATCAGCAATTTAACCTCAAGATCATATTAAAAATTACTCGGAAATCATAATCCTAAGAAGCAAAAACATTTGAACGCAAAAAGATTTCATAACCTTTTATACATATTAACGAGAATATAATATTTTCTTCGAAATTTATCGCCAAATAGCATTGAATGTTAGCAAGTGATGCTTTAATAATCAGGTCACAGAAACATCTCTTACGTTTTCAGTAAAACACTTCTTAAGTATTCTTATGGAATATCTTCAAACGTTGAGAGATAATTAATTTTCAGAATTAGATCTAAAGGTTGTTTGTTTAAGGTTTTCTTTATTTTCTTTTTTACCTTTTTTTAATGGTACTCTTTTGATATCGTTCACAGAAAGCCCAGTTGTATATTGAAATAGGGTACGAGGGTTGATCCCTACGAATGTCGGCGACTGATCTGCTAGGCCGCCACCCACATGCTTATACTGATCTCAGCATTATTTATGCCACTCTTTCTTCTTGATGACAACCAAAATCTATTGTTGACTGCCAGGCGCTTTTAATGGTTTTCTGTCTTCCTTTCCTAAAAGTTAGAAACGTGGAAGTACCTACTGGGAGTTATATATTTCTCGCACCCTCATTGGAATATTCTCTTTTTGTAAGTATCATACCTTTTAAACTGCGAGAATTTCCAATTTTAATATTGATTAGCAGATCTCGCGGTGAATTTCCCAGTGAGAGTAAAGGGTCAAGTATACAAGACCGCAGTAAGACCCGCAATGACATATGGATCTGAATGTTGGGCATTAAGACAGAAACACCAACAAAGCATGCACACTGCAGAGATGAAGATTCTCAGATGGAGGAGTAACCAGACTCGATAGAGTTAGAAATGTCCATGTCCGAGGAAGTTAAAGGTCGCACCCATAACCGAAAAAATAACGGAAAACAGGCTTAGATGGTATGGGCATGTCATGAGACGACCACAAGACAACAAGATCCAGAGAGCCATGGACATTGAAACTCCAGCCAGGAGACCAGGCAGACCACCCGCCACATGGTTGTCGAGCATCAATAGGGACCTAAAAGAATGCGAAGTGGAGCCAGAGATGGCGCTGGACAGAAAATCTTGGCGCAACAGGACACGGAGAGCCGACCCCAAATAATGGGACAAAGGCGAGGGCGAAGAAGAAGAGATCTCGCGGTGAATTTAAAAACTCTGATCAGTGAAAAAAAAGAGTTTAGCGGTAGAAAATTTGCGATCAAGCCGTCGTCGAGGTAGTTTAACCCAAATCGATGGATTGCGAGATTTTAGCCCGCCATATTGGATTTTATGTCAACTGACAATGGTTTCGAGTGTACAACAACGCATTCTGCAATAAATATACCTACTGTTTTTAAGTTTTTTTTCTCGTCCAATTAGGTGGCTCCCTTCATATTTTGGTCCATTTTGTTTTGGTTTATCATTTTAATAATAGAAATTTTAAACAAATATTGCATTCCCGTAATCATCGAGGTCTTACATCCATGATGCACCAACTAAACTTATGATAAATATAATGATGTTTTGAAAAAAATATTCAAAGAATATTTTTTTTTTAAGTAGGTACGAATATTAAAATTTAAGTGATCAAACATGAATTAGTTCATTTTGGCTGAAACATAAAGGTTTCGTATGATTTAATAAGGACTTGACTATATTTTTTGTTTTATTTTATATATGTTTTAACACACTGACCACATGCTGCTTTAATCTGCTCCTGTTTTACCTACTTAATTAATCAAGTTATTCCGCTTCAGCTGTCTTATTTGTGGATGTTTAACTCATTGACCTTTTATTGCTTTTATCTGTTCCTGTTTGACCGTCTTAATAAAATTTAATCAATAATTGTTCCTATGTGTACAACCTTTTTCAAATTTCAAAAGCTGCATACCTACCTTTATTTGCACTTGTCTATTTTGAAAATTGTTCCAATACAGACCTCGGTAGCCTTGGTGACAATCAACAAGATTTATTACGTATTTTTTTCCAATTTTCTTGAGGATTTAGAAATAATATGGGTATGAGGAATAATTTGAAATAAATTTTATCTCGATATCTTTTTTTTTTTTGTTTCTACACTATGTCCGTATATATTTATCCATATTTGTATGGTTTGGTTTTAATGTTTTCACTCCAACTCCGTTCTCAAATAAATATGGCTCATTTATCGCGCGAAGTATTGAAAAGTAGAATAAAATCATTTTGAAGCGGCGTTAAACACAACCAGTCTGCGACGAATTTTGTCTGAAAGGGACCGCCTATTGCCTGTTCTGAAAATTGAAATGCTAATGGCATCCCCATTCGATGATTTCAATTACACCCGGCAATAATGAAGGCTGTGTATGGCTCCCTGAGTAATCTAGCCTTACAATTCGCGTTGCTTTCTCATTATGATAACGGGTGATGTAATAATTACATATGTTCCCAAATTACAAAAGCCTACCAATATACTAACGTATGTATGTATATTATTCCGAAATTCATCTCAAATTTAACTCGTGCTTAATTTATAAACCTAATGTATTTATTAAATCCACAGCAGAGCCTTTTTTATGTGAAAAACCTTAGACACACAATCAAAAATTGTATCGTAACTCCGCAAAGTTTTGGAGATCTCTGTCGGGTGTTCTGTGTGACAAAAAAATGCTTATAAAAATAAAGGGTTAGGTTTACAAAATGGTGGTCAGACCAATCATGACCTACTAATATGAGTGCTGGGCCCTAAAAAGCAATCACTCTCTCTCCGCAGTCTTCGCACACCAACAAGTTAAAAATGCTCAGATAGGCTGGTGAGAATAGACTTAGATGGTACAGACACGCAATTAGAATGACACCAGGTAGACCCTTACCTAAGTACGTGGATATCCACAATAACAACGGACTTAAGAGAAGCAAGGATTCGTGAGGAGGCTGCGAGGAAACTTAATTCAGATTTTACATTGTGGGAACTTCGCTTTAAAAAGATTATAGTAATTATACAAATCATTTATAAGTAGGCTTAGGCTATCGAATAAGAAAATGGCTAATTAATTTCATATCATAAAACATAAATGCTCACAAAATAATACATCGAGCACGTGTATAGTTACCGTACAATTAATCATTAGTGAAAGCCAAAAGAAAAGAAAACCTTTGCAATGAATCTCCCGCTCCTTGATTCATTCAGATTCAATGGCATATAATTCCAGCCCATTACAATGAGTAATCTCTTAGAACCAATCCGATTGGATAATGTATCGACGGACACGGGAATAATGAGAAGTACTTTTGCTAATGATATGGGTGGGTTGAAAGCAATAAACCTATGTTAATATTTTGTTACAACGGGTTCAAGGGTCGAGACAATGTGCTATTCAACACCCTTATGAAAATTCCAGCTTTAGAATGGGGGTTTTGAATGTTTGAACTTTGGTATCGAATGTTATACGTTTTCAACTTCTGAATTTATACCTGCGATACAGAGCTTGAACACGTGGAGGTTTTTGTGCAAAGTTTTTAACGCGAGATTTTAACAACGGTCATGTCCTGCGTTCGAAATAATATCACCTTGGCTCAAAACAAAATAAGAGGCTAAAATGATGATCGAAGACAGGCAATCAGGCTGTTGTGGAGAAACAATTTTGCCAACGTTGAGAAGACCTGGAAAAGGAATTCGAAATGGGAAGAAAAAGAAATTCGAAACTAATTTTACTAGGCATTAGGGGATTGGCCACCAAAGACAATATTATCACCTAGACTATTTTGAAAATAGCGAAATATGAAAAAAATTAGACATTTTCTAGGTACATCTCACAGGAAAAAAATAAAAAAAAATGTCTTCCAAACAATGAAAAAACATCGCTTTTCATCATTGTTTATTGATGAATACCTTCGACAGACAAAAAAAGGTCGTTACATATTTATTACAGGGATGTAAGTATCTTTGCGTATTATTAGGTGAGTCCTCAGAGATACCATTACAAGACACATCAATATGAATTAGGTACTCTAAGTAAACTGATATTTTGTCGTTCAGACGCGAACAGAAGTTGTAAGCTTTTAGGCTGTACATACTTAGGGTACTATGTTCAGTTTGATAAATCTACATAATAATTCTGAAAAATTGGTTTAAATGGGTCAATTCTTTCGACGTATCTATACAATACGCAAACATACATCACATGTTACGTACTTCCTACTACACCGCCATCTATTGGATTTTTTAAAAAGTAAAGCAATTAAAGAGGAAATGTTTTGATTTCAAGCATATGTCTCATCGAACGTCATCCTTCACCCGAATCAACGATAACTTAACATAATTCAATAACTTATTGGCTAAAATTAATTAAGTTTTTACATCGTAAATTGCATTTTATCTACATAATAATTCAGAAATGTTTTTTTATTTGCCTTTTACCGTATATGGGAGCATCACGCCTAAACGGCTGAACCGATTTCACTAATTCTTTTTATGTCGTGTTGGCTTTTATCAGTAGAAGGTTCTTATGAAAGAAAAAATCAAGAAAGTTTCGTGGTAAATCTACATAATAATTCAGAAATGTTTTTTTATTTGCTTTTTACCTATGTCATCGCATCACGCCTAAGCGGCTGAACCGATTTCACTAATTCTTTTTATGTCGTGTTGGCTTTTATCAGTAGAAGGTTCTTATGAAAGAAAAAATCAAGAAAGTTTCGTGGTAAATCTACATAATAATTCAGAAATGTTTTTTTATTTGCTTTTTACCTATGTCATCGCATCACGCCTAAGCGGCTGAACCGATTTCACTAATTCTTTTTTTGTCATATTGGCTTTTATCAGTAGAAGGTTCTTATGAAAGAAAAAAATAAGAAAGTTGCGTGGTAAATTGGGAAATTAAATAAAACTCGCATTAGCCCCTCCTTCTCTATCTACAAAATAATTCAGAAATGTTTTTTTATTTGCTTTTTACCGTATGTCATAGCATCACGCTCAAAATATTGTAATGAATTGTAAAAGTGTCATTCTTCTTTTTCTGTGATTATGTCAGTTATAGAGGTCTGTTAAGCAATGGGAAGCTAGACTAGAACCTGTTTTATTACCTACCGATCAAGCCTGACAATCGGAATCAAAAACGTAAAGCAAGACGGGTATAAGCTAGTAAAATATAAGACAGGTAACTCGCAAATAAAAAATATTAACTCTTATGTCTGAATTACAATAGCTTTTTATAAATATCGAAAGTTTTATATAATCCGCTGCTACTTATTTTCTCAAGATAAGTATACCAACTTACAATATTTTTTCATTCTTGGTGAAATAAAACGGCCCGTTATTCGCTCAATTTAAGCGGCAACTTAGAAAGACTCGCCGAAATTTTAGGGAAACGGCATTTTTGTCAAAACTACCTACTCATGTCAGTTTTTTTTCTCAGATACCTTTCTTAAAAACATGGGGTTACGCCGACAGTCCCCGATGTGAGTGTGGGAGCGACACACAGACGATACAGCATATTGTGCATGTTTGTCCAATACATATGTTTCCTGGCTCGATGGAGGATTTGAATTTGCTGACGACTGACGCCAAGAATTGGCTGAGGGATTTTAAATTGTTTTTATAATTTTGACTTGCGCCTTTTAACCATACGACTATATATATAAAAGATACGTTAATAGTGTTATAATTATTCTTTTTCAAGACGAATTTGTTTAAGAAAAAGGAAATTTGGCGGCCATGATGATAATTTTGACACGGGGAAATATTCGTTTGAAATCACTTACAGATATACCTATTCACTTCGATCTATTTCTTATGCAATATCGCTCGGGTAGTTTGAAATCACTAGACATTACCAGTGAAATTCAAAATTTTTATTGATGCAAAATTTTAGCAGGACCGATACAGAACAGAGTAATTAGTATGCAAAGTTTTTAGCTACGACTACTATCTTCCCTATACTCAATAGTCAATACATGAAACAGATTTCCTACAGGCCTATTGGCAAAGGCTCCGACTTCAGATCAAGAGGTCCCAGGTGTTTTTTCACTTGAAATTTCTACTCGGGGTTGGAATCCTGTCTCAGATTGGACGCGACAGGTTGACTGGTAGAGAATGCTTCAAGCATTAAGTTCCACCGGCTATACTTACGCATTTTAATAGAAGATTGTTATTTATTTACTTAGTACAACACAAAATGGCACAATATCGCATATTTTTTTTTTTTTATAAATGAATCTGTGCTCACTCAAAGTGAACACAAATACACTCCTTGACTCTTTCACAGTAAGCTACTGAAAGCTTGTGTCGTGAAAGAGGAAGATGGTCGGCACCTGGGATCGAACCACGACGTCCGCAGTACGAAAGCCGGCGTTGTAACCGCTGGGTCACCAACCACTTCAACCATTCAACCATTTCCGCATTACCACTGATTGATTATTTTGTCCATTTAATTTCAGCATAGAATCTTCAACCCAACATCCAGCTGCAGTTAAAGAAAAAATTAAATTGTTTTAACAACAAAGAACATTGCTGTTTGTACTATCCAAACTCTATGTGACGATATAAGGGGCTACAAATTTGCTTGACAAAATATGAAATTTGCACAAGGTGATAATGAGGGCAATACATGGAAAGTTTGTCAGGAAACAATAACGGTGGAGAACACAACAGCATCAGGCAGTAACATGGCTGACCTCAGACTGACGCCCGCTCTGCAACATTCACGATATTGTCAGCGGACCCCAAAGTTAGCAGGAAATTCATTTAATGGTTAGTCGTTACATTGTAAACTTGTAAATTGTTTACCCCATGCTCGAGTACAATACCACGGCCCCACCGCTACCTCGACCGCCCTGGCTTTATTGTTCACGTCCCTCGGCGTTACTTTGAAATTATTACGAAATATAATGGGATGTTTTAAACTTTCAAAGCGTATTGTCGCCCAGGAGTGACGGGAGGCGAAATCGTGAGTTACGACACAACTGATAAAAGTTAGAACTGTTTTACAAAATATAGGTACAATTGAAACGATGGTGTCTGAAATTTCCCCAATAACTCTGAAACATTTTTTTGTTTAATTTTCGATTCCAGATTTTTGTTTGGTACTAGGATTACTTATATTCCATATTATTTTTCAAAGGTGTTTAAAGGCAGGTGTACGTTTGTTCGCCGTGGGGTTGACCACCTCACATCCTTAAACTTCAACCGGTCAGAAAAGACACAATGAGCCTCGGACGTCTTCGAGCGTAATGTAGAACTCTTGATGCCTCCCTATGTTCCTGAGTGGGGCTTAGGCCTCCCGAATTGTGAATTGGTTTGGGGGGGGGGATCTGCGGCGGACTTGATTGTGTGGGGCCGGCTTTTCGGTTTGATTGCTTCTATCGAGCTAGGGGGTCGGTTTCGTGCGAGTGGGGTCTGCTGCGTATGTATGTATGTACGTTTGTGACAATTTAAACCTTTTTTTTATTTTTTAAAGCAAATTTGATTCATTAACTAACCATTAAGTCCAGTCACGTAATGAGATGAGTTCAGCGGCTGGTTGTCCCAAAATTATCCAAGATTGTAGAAGGTATTGGGATTAGGGTTTTTACACTCCTGACGTATGCCTCCTCTATAATTCTCCGTGTCTTTAAATCTGCAATGGCTGTTTGCAACGAACAGGATTTTCAATTTCCGCACGTAGGTATCAGTGAAAGAGACGTTTTCTTCAAACGAGTGATCAGACCGACCCAATGCCATTCAACCTTGCCACTCTTAATACTTTTCATTTAACCATTTTTTGCCTCAGGTTGGGCAAAAAACGATTGGGCTATGAAATATCGCAAGCAAACATAATTAATATTCTTCAAATCGAAGGTTTTGTCATTACAATGATTAAACTACTTACATAAAAGGTTATTCGGGAAAATGTATGTTCGAACTCAAGGAAAAGTAACACATAATAATGTCATTTAAAAGCATCCAATTATGATCGGCTTACATGATCCCTTCGTCAACTAAATTGAGCTTCTTATCAAGTTCTTTGTAAGTGAAAGTATCCGATTTCTTAGAAAATACACAATCTCGAGGTGAATTGATTATGGTTCTCATATTACTTAATTAATCTCACACATCCCTCTAATAAATTACTTGTGCAGTGATTAAAAGGAGAACAGAACTGAGTATTATGGGCTGAATCGAATTTCTTGAGGGACGCAATCTTATGGGTATTATGTAACGAAATATTAATATGTGTAGATATTTCATTATATTAATATTATCCAATAATCACTTGAAAAAATTACTCAATTTTTTTTTTACATTCCATAGTTCATTATGTTTGATATCTTACACCTAGGTCACGTCGATCCTACCTACTGCTGTTACAGAAGCAGTATGATTTTTTCGGGTTATTCAACACATGTAATGTCCAGCATCTCTATCATTTTCGTTAATAATATTACAGTTCTTACTACCGCATAAAAACACATAGTTATCAAATTAAGGTTTAAAATTATTTCAATGTTATTTTAATGCGCTAGTATTAGTAAGTTTTTTCATGTAGGTACCTACATAGAAAGAGAAAACGTCGACAAATCTTTGAGATTTGGCCTGACTCAATAAGTTATTCTTCTTTCGTAATAACTTGTCTTATATTATCACTAAAAAATAATTAAAAAAAAAAACATTTGAAATTAACGTGTTGAAATAAAAAAAACTCAAAAAAATATGACGTTTGCTCGTATTTCGTAAAGGGGTAGTTAGGTGGGAGATCGCTCTTACCTTTATCCGCTGGTTATCCTTGTGAACTGATTCACGAAACTTGGGGACACGATTAATTCGATGCAACGCCACAAAAGTATACTGTATGAATTATTGACCCCACAGGAGCTTGTGACACATTGTTTGACACTGATGATTGCAGTGTACCAACACACACGCAAAGTTGTTACAGGTGCGACTGTAGGAATTGGTAGGAAGGTAAGATATAATATATGGATCTAAGAGAACAGCCAAGATTGCTTGAGATTGCGACGCTAAGTCCAAGAGTGTCCTTGCACATTAGCTCGTACACATATTTTCATCAAAGATTCTTATTTGAGCGTACATATTACGACAAAATTATAAAAATAATGAATCATGACATTATCAACAAACACGTAAAGCAATGTTACTAACAAACTGTAATTGTATAAGGTAAATATGAAAAACCAAAGATGTGGAAGTATAGATATTACATAGGAATTATCTCTAATATAAATTGAGGTCGGGTTAATGCGAACACTTATTCTCGAGATTGGCTCAACAGATTCTTCCGATATGTGATTTATTGGATTCTTCTCCACTCCGGATAACAGAATAACTAATAAAAAGTAGAAAAATGAATAGGAAATAATATAAAATATGATATTAAAGTTTGTATGGAACGAATATAATGCGACGCCATCTTTGAAATAATCTAACAACAAAATTATTGTCTTCTGCACCTGCACCCTCTCATTCTCGCATACGTAATTGTCAATTCTTCCAGTAGCCCATTTCACTTACTCCACCGTTTCTGGCGTTTTAGAAATTTTTCATACAAAGTCAACCAAATTGCGCGCATATAAATATGGACGTTTTAGATTTAATATTTTAATGTTATTATTTAGTTAGTTTATTTTTGTTTCTGGAGGCGCAGTGCACAATGAACGGGCCGCCTCTGGTTAGGACCAAAGGGACCACAGGACAGCGTCTTTCGGGAAAGCTATAGTAATAGATAAAATCATTCCCAATTTAAGTAGGAAGGTACATACTCTCAACATTAACACCTCTTTTTTTCATCTTTCTCAATACACTCGAATGACTCTCTATTAGATCTCTTCATACACGCATACCAAAAACACATTTAGAGAGATTATGTATGTAGGTGTGAACATACTCGTATAAGAAAAAAGTTGAATCGAGAACGTGAGCTGTTGTTTTACAAGAAATCCTACGTGGGTATTTACTATTATTATTAGCTTAAGTGTAAGCGTAGCTTTCAAGCTTTTTCGGAAAAGCGTTTTTCCCATTGTTTTACATCCTTACAAAAGTCTCTTCGATTGCCGAACAAAGCTCTCACGGTATACAAGTATTTGCGCAAAAAATTACTACGAACAAGACACACTCGTTTAAAAAGGGTAAACACGAGCCGAAAAACTAACATAAAAAAATATCCTTCGTCACAGGATTTCGTACCACACGTTATATTTCGAACGCTCGCATTTTTATATGAATAAAATATTATTATTATTTAGTTATTATGGTTCAAAACGAAAAAACTTTTTTTTTTCAGTGAGAATATTATTTTTTCAATTCTTGTCGAAGGCAAAATGTTTATAATGTATTCCGTTGTTATGTAAATGGAAGGATTTTCCAAAATTGTAATTCTATCCCTGTTAAGAAATCGCTGGTATTTTAATACAAGTAATCAATACAAAGTAGAAAGTTATTGTACAAACTCCGTTTAGAGTTTCACATATTATGTAAGTACATTTTTACTGTCTGTGATTAACAGATTCATTTATATGACAATAAAATAAATATAGCAATAATTGTTTTATTTTTTATTATCTGCTTTATTTATTTTACTGTCATAAAAATGAATATGTTAAGCACGACAGTAAAACAACCTTTGCTCCAAAGACAGTACATAAATATTATGTGTATGATAAATTTGAACAACTTTATATAAAACTTTCAGCCACCAACGCACACGAAAAGTAGGAACGGGTAGTTTCATTGATACACGAAAACGATGTTGACAGTTAAAAAATATGTTTCAAGCTTTTGAAAGTCTATGATAATATTCACAATCAATATACTTAGGTACACACGAAAAATTACCAAAGCCAAATTGATAGTGTTCGATAACCCTAACACACAGGTATTTCACTCGTCTGAAGGATGTGGAATGTTTTTCTTTTCGAAAGTGTTTCACAAAATATTATACCACATCTTCACGTTTCTTTTAAATTTTAATTATATTTATTCTCTTGATAATGGCTACTTGAGAAATAATTTGAAAGCTCTCGAGATAGTAACTCGAAAAGTACAAAAAATAGTATGTAATTTTGAGAGTTTTATCATCAATTAACGAATTCGGGTGGTACTTAAAAACAGCCGCATACGACATTGAAACCCTTTAAATAATAATAATTCTTAATAATTTAGATTCTTGAGAATCAGGAACCCTGCAGATTATAGTTTACAAGTGCCATTTTTCACACGGAAAATGTGAAAATGTAGGTACAAAGTTATAAAAAAAAATCCAACATAAAGAAAAATCAAAATATTTGGAGAAAATGTTTCACTGTTGAATAAAGTGAGTGAAGTCATTACAAGGAACCAATTAAACGAATACCACGAGAAGAGAGAGAGCATGATAAGTATTATTATTTTCCATAAAATTATTTAGCGAGTATGTTTTTTTTTGGTATTTCTTGTACAAATAGCACACTTCCATTTAGAAGTTTTTGGAGCGAAATAAGAATACTCGAGAAGCTTATATACACCAACCCTCTTTACTGAAGAAAATAAAATGGGGTAGGACCTACGAATACACAAGACTGGTGTTCTCTCAACTAAGACGGACACATAAAGCATTATAACATGATTCAATAGAATCTTGTATAGCGAAAACTAAGCAAAATGCAATAATGAAAATATCGCTTTTTTTCAGAGGCAAAGAGAGCTTCACTGGACTAAATCTCGCACAGTTTCATTGACCTTCTCCCATTATATAGTGTCCAGTAATAACTTAGAGTCACAACTTTATATCAAGAGTACTAACCATTATCACCTGTGACCATACACGGTCTGTGCCTGCGAAACTGATCAGGGTAATAACTTATTTGTAGAATAACAAATAAATTGTTTCATTTAAATTACTTTATTTAAATAATTCCACCGAGAATGCACGTTCAATTCGTTGATTTTTCGAACAGATAATTATGATTCATTCAAAATTTTAAAAAGAGAATTAATGCACTTTATGCAGTCCGCACACGATGTCCTCGCGTACGAGCGCATACATTTTCATACTAGTACGCATACGATGCAAGGACGACGCGACGCTTTTTATGCGGACCTTTTTCCACTCGAATTGCAGTAACCTAGCATGACTGTGTGCGAAATACCTTTTTTTGTTTCTTTTGGTTTTTTACACAATTTAATTTCATCTCCTACTTTACTTAAATTATATACTATCTTGGGCAGTCAGAGTGTTGGAACCCAAATTTATGTACTTGGTTGTTTTTAGCACTGTATCAAATTTAATACTAAAGAAGTTTTTTCCAGACTTCTAAGCCTTAAAAATTTTGCTAATATAAAGTTTGAATACCTATGAAAAAAAAGGGTTGAAGAAAAAATAATATCCGTTCGATACAATAAAGTACCTCATGAAACATTTTTAATACGAGTTTTATAAAGTAGGATACTTTATTTTTTTATGTTCAATATTTGTGATAATCTGAAAAAGGGATGAAACGATAGGCTTAAGAAATATATTATTAGTATTAAATAATATTATATTACATCAAATTTCGGCACTCCTTCAAATATTGGATCGAGGAATTTTAATCTGTTATAGAATAAATTAATTTATATTGTTTCCAAAATATTTAGACGAATGAATCGATCGAAGTAGTTCCGATAAAATATTAGGGATGTCAGGATATTCAGAGGCCGATTAGGGCTGCTCCAATTACCCATTATTGATTTCAATAAATTAATCAAAAATTATGAAGGATGTTTTATGACCTACCTTTTGCCGGTTTTCTCTTTCGCTATTTATATTCTACTGTAATTTATAATTATCTTAATCAGAGAACTGGGTTTCTGCATACTGGAAAAGAGTGTTTCTTAAAAGTACTTTAATTTCACGGATGTCACACTAAGAGTTCTTAATAGCTTCATATGGTAATCTAGAAACAAGAAATTCAGCTCTCTTTTTATAACTTGTATATGTTTACGGTTTACGCAAATACTTAATTAATCTTTAACAGTCGATTATATAATCTATGGTTGTCAAATTTCAAACACGTAAACATTTCACCGCTACTATAAAAATATATTTATAAAGTTTAAGTTGAGTGCTGATTACTTCTGCAATAGTTTAATAGGAAGCCTAAGACATCGGACAATACCCACAAATATTCGCAGCGTCCAACTCAAGTGAGTGATGTCAGTATTTATAATCAAAAATTTTTGAAGTTTCGAAAAACTGATTTACAATTTTTTCTGTGTCAAGTTATATTTCGCAACAATAATAATCTAATGTCAGTGCAAAATAGAGCCATCTCTTGAACACTAGAATATTAATTTCATCTATTTACTGCTACTACCGCTACCTATTGAAGAATAGCCGAAGTATAGATTTATATAGCGCCATCTCTATGAGAATAGGCCCATATTTTAACTTATTGCTCCTGAACATTGTCAAACTCGTGAGCTGCATTACTGCTGATTTGGTGTATCCTATTTTGCATACAACTGGGAATTGCCATCAACACACAAAATGAGTGACAGTAACTGCCACAAATGCTGTGAATCCATAATCAGGGAGGATCTTATCATCTGCGACTATTGCAAGCGGCACTTTCATTACTCATGCTGCGGATTTACGGAACGCAGTTTTAGGCGTATCACTCGTAACCAGGCAACATTGCTATGTGGTGAGTGTAGACTAGCAGCACAAAAAAAGCCGAGATCAGACTCTGCCTCAGTTTCTCCGACCGATACCGATGTCCTGCCCTCAGATTTGTATCCCCAGGCGGACAGTGAACTTATTGTGTCCGAGAAGATGATGGAGAAACTGTGCGCCAAGGTGATTGATGGCCTGTCACGTAATGTTAAAACAATCATAGCAGAGGAGCTGTCGTCTTTTGGGAGGGAGATGGGCGAGCTGAGGGTGTCCCTTGGTGTGGTGAACGATAAATTCGGCGAATATAATACAAGATTATCTAAATTGACCGACGAAAATGTCCTACTTAAAAACAAGTTAACGGAGCTGGAGCACAAAAACCAGGATCTTGAATACAAAATTGATGAGCTCGCCGCCATGAAGGCTGAGCATTGTAAGCATTCATCAGATGAAGAACACATAAAGGCGCGATGTGACGAATTGTCAGTACGCGTAGGCGAGTTCGAACAACGATCCCGACGATCAAATATTGAACTCCAAAACATTCCAGAAAAGGAACGTGAGGATCTCGTCGCGATTGTTCTAAAAATCGCTACAAAAATAGGGATTCCTGTATGCTCTGGTGATGTTGCGGCCATACACCGAGTCAGGAAAAGGCCTCAGGAGCCCACCACCACATCAGAGAAGCGACCTAGAAATATAGTGGTGCGTTTCTGTCAGGACCACAAGAGAGATGTCTTCCTGGCTGCAGCAAGAGCACATCGCGGATTTCCAGCAACAGAAATAGGATACAGCAATACAAACACGCGAGTTTTCATCACGGAACACCTCACTCTCGAGAACAAATTGCTGTACAGGGAGGTGAGAACCTGGGCCAAAGCAAAAAACTACCGTTTTGTTTGGGTAAAAAACGCCAGAATTTTTCTGCGGGAAAAGCCAGACAGCCAGGTTTTTCACATAATATCTGTTCGAGACTTAAGAAAACTGAGCTAATCAAGGTGCTAAGAAGTTTTCTCCCGACCATAGACAATCTGTTTCTTTCTCCTTTTTCCTTTCCCTTCTGTCCCGTACCCTTCCTTTTCTTCTGTCACACTTGCTACTTCATCTCTGTCATAACCATCTACATTGACATAAACTTACTAAAATGACTTTGAAAATATACTACCAAAATTGTAGGGGCCTTAAAACTAAAACCATAACACTACGAATGAATGTACATATCAACAATTATGACCTGATTATACTGACTGAGACCTGGTTGAACCAATCAATTTACGATAACGAACTCTTCAGTGACGAATACATAGTTTTCCGTAAGGACCGTGACTTTGTGGCTACCAATAAGAGGGATGGTGGTGGTGTACTCATCGCGGTCTTGCGATCCCTCATGTGTGCGAGAGAGCCAGCTTGGGAGACTTTGGAGGAGAATCTATTTGTCTCGCTGGCGCTGACTCGACCTGGTAGTACCAGCTCCCACAAATCCATCCTTAATCTTATAATTGGTGCTGTATACATTCCTCCGGCAGCTAGCATCGAAATCTATAACTCGTTTTTCAACAATATAGCACAAAAATATGTTGACCTGGATCAATCTACCGGCATGTTGCTGATTGGCGATTTCAATGTACCTTCGATCACATGGAAGCAGAACAATTCTGGCCCCCATCTATTTCCCGATAGTTTTCTTGGAGCCACTGCCCAACTCCTTCTAGAATCCACATCGTTTTTAAATCTTTTTCAATACAATCCCATTACCAACTCAAACGGAACGATACTGGACCTTATATTCTCCGATAAAGAATGCACTATAACTCACAGCGACTCACCTCTTGTTCCAGAAGATAATCACCATCCATCCCTTCTCATATCCCTTTCTATTGATTACGAAGATACCCTCACGACAAAAACGACGAAAAAATATAACTACTATAAATCTAACTTCAACAGCATTAACCTTATCCTTCAATCAACCGACTGGGGACCACTTTTACATGATAAACCACTCGATTCTGCAATAGAATCTTTTTACACCAAATTACTTGGTGTAGTGCACGATCATACCCCACTCAAACGTACCAAACCAACGTCATATCCCGTTTGGTACTCTCTACCTACAATTGCCCTTCATAGAAGGAAAACTAAGGCTTGGTCTAGCTGGAAGGCTCACAACAACCCTCTAGATTATAAACTCTTCTCTACACTCAGAACCCAATTCAAAAAAGCTCAAATTGCTGATCATAAGAGATATATTGAGAACATTGAGCACAATCTAAAAACCAATGTCAAATCCTTCTTTGGTTATATCAATACATTTAAAACTAGTCACAGCTACCCCAAAACCTTCACCTATAATGATCAAAATTCATCTGATCCGCAAACTATAGCATCGATGTTCTGTTCATTCTTCCAATCGGTTTTCAATAATAGTCCACAGACTACTGGTCCGGATTCACAGCTGGCGGATGGTGCGTCTCCTTTTTATGGTAATTTATTAAGCGACATAACTATCACGAGTTCTGAAATCTACCAAAAACTAATACAACTAGATGTATCAAAGGGAGTTGGACCAGATTCTATCTCCCCAATCGTACTGAAAAGATGTGCTCCTCATATCACCAAGCCTCTCAAGTATATATTCAATCAAAGCCTCGCCACCGGACACTTTCCGGACAGGTGGAAAGTTGCCCAAATCACACCTATTCATAAATCTGGTCCTAAGTCCGATGTTCAAAACTATCGTCCGATATCTATCCTATCAGCCATTTCCAAAATATTTGAATCTATTGTCAAAGACCGTATATACTACTTCATATACCCATTCTTACTTCCCCAACAGCACGGTTTCATGAAGAATCGGTCTACTGTGACCAATCTTATGGTTTTCAGTGACTTCCTTCTCAGTGCTATGGATCAACGTATACAAGTAGATGCAATTTACACAGATTTCCAAAAAGCTTTTGACAAGGTCGACCATATCCTTCTGATTCAAAAACTTTCATCTTACGGTATACATGGCAACCTTCTGCGCTGGCTGGAATCTTACCTCTCAAACAGACTAATGACCGTAGTGCTGAACGGTTACAGATCGGAGTCTCGTGCTGTTACTTCAGGTGTTCCCCAGGGATCGGTGCTGGGTCCATTACTGTTTACAATTTTCATAAACGACGTGGGCGCCTGTTTTAAACATAGTGAATTTCTTTTATTTGCGGACGACATGAAGATATATCGTTCTATAAGCTCTGAAGCTGACTGCACGAAGTTGGACGAGGACCTTGAGAGACTCAACAGATATTGTATGAAAAACCGCCTTGTCCTGAACTTTAAAAAATGCTACACTATCTCCTTCACAAAGAATCGCAATAAAATACTATATGACTATACTATAGCTTCCCATAGACTTCATTCTGTCGATAGCATACGTGATTTGGGTATAGTGATGGACTCAAAGCTACACTTTGACAAACACATTGACGAACTGACACAACACTGTAACAAAATGTTGGGCTACATCCTACGAAATACTAAACAATTCAAAAACCACAACTCACTTCACGTACTATATAACTCGCTAATACGATCCAAGGCCGAGTACTGCTCTGCAATATGGAATCCTTTTTACGACAAATATACCAAACAAGTCGAGACAATACAGAGGAGGTACACTAGACAGACGAGACGGAAATTTAACAATCTGCCCCCAAACAACATTACATTGGAACTGAGACGCAGTGCCATTGACGCAACGACCCTCTACAAAATCTGCCACTCCTTACTTGACGTCCCTACTCTCCTGCCTAAAATAAACTTCAAAGTACCTACCAGAATACGAATACATAGACCATTTTATGTTAAGACAAGCAACACTAATGCTGGACAAAGGAACCCCATAAACAGACTCATGACCTCATACAACAAACTCCTGATCGACGTAGATATCTTTGGACTTACGCTCCCCGCTTTCAAGACCACTACATTACAGATACTAAAGACGATACATACTCCGACATAATGTGACAGTCCCTTCTCCCATCCTTTCCTTTCCCGCCACTCCCTACTCCTCTTTTATACATTTTATATTTCTATGTATTTTTTGTTGTTTGTCTGATGTGTGTGTGTGTGTGTGTTCTGAGTGGATGTGTGTATGAATGGTGACTTATAATTTTATTTAACTTTCTTTTCATTTCTACTTGTTTTTTTTTTCTTTTGTTTTGTATGTATATACCTACTTTTTTTTTCTCTCTCGTATATATAATATGGTGAATGGTGATTGAGGACGAATGACTAAGGATATTAGTAAATGCTGAAAAGTAAAGACTTCCAAGGATGCATGAGTAATTGGGTGACAGTTGACTGAATATTGTTTTCGTTCATATATTGTACTTTATCATAACTGTTGTCTGTTCATGCGTTACAAATAAATAAAAAAATAAATAAAATAAATAAAATAAATTATTTAAAAATATTGCTAATACAAAAGAGAATATACAAAACAGGAGTACAAGGGTATTGACAGCTTCCCGATCAAGTGCTACGTGTGGCTTAGAACTGAAAGAAATTCACCACAATTGTAGCCGCAGAACCCTTCCTGTAGTCCCAGTACCTACCTCGTACCTCTGGGACCTACTCTGCTAATTTGGGCAATATTGTTAATGATTAAATTATAAAGTTAAAGTGTTCTTTTTGTTGATATTTTAAAAATTCAAATGATACAAATGTACTTTTTTATTGATGACGTATTGTTGTTGAAATGACTTGTCGTTGATGAAAATTCTATGAAGAATTTTGTTGATGAAAAATCAGTGCAAGGCAGAAAAGAGATCACATAATGGGCCGACCTGAAGTAATCTGTTTACCAGTACATCAGGTAGGTCACACAAATATCTCTCTCCATCTCCGTACAGTCATCTTAACATCCAAACCGTCGACATTGAGAATACCTGATAAAGCTGTACAATACATAAGATAAAACACTGTTTGTGTACAGTTACTATGCTATGGCACAAAAACTATACACATACCTAGTATTCCCATCCCGTAATGAAATTTTAACATTCAACTTCACAGACTTAAAATCATACAAAATATACAATTTAAAACTCCAGCATTACCACACATAAAGTTTCAAAATGTTAAATAATGCAGATTTTAAGAACTCTTTGATATCAACTTGAAACGTAAATATTTTACATTTAAACAGCGTAAATCTCCCCAACCTTAATGCAATGCATACATATTACTATGTATGGTGGGTAAGTCATTTAACCCGCTTAGAAACATTTATAACTTGCGGTTAACTATTATACACATCCAGTTAAATAAATTGTATATTATGTTCATGTATTTAAACATTTACAAACATTGCGTTCAGATGAAACGTGTAATTGAGTTTCTAAATTAACTAAACAGCATTACGTAAATGTAAGGTCTTAAAAATCATAAGTTGTGATTTAAAACACACTGTAAATGGTTTTATAAAACAAAACAAATTAGACTATAAAATATTGTGGCTTTACAAACGCTTTTAATAGTAATATAATTCGTCTGTAAGTCGATTGTTGCTGCGGTTATTAATAATATGGATAATGGATATCTGCTGGAAACATCATATCCAAGTAGCATTGGATATTTGATCAGAGGTTCCTACACACAACTGTTGTTACGATAAATACTGTCTAATTGTCAACGCTTACACGTAATAAGCTAAATTTTTAGAGGAAAGAGTATTTTTGTTTACTTTGGTTGACCTCAAACTCATTTTTCAAGAGTAATTTCAGTAGTCTTTCTCAACAGTCTTCCTTAAAATATTACTTTAAGAACATTGCGTCTTCATATTAAAGTTGTTGGTAGCCTTGCGGTTACTAGGCGGGCTTTCGTGATGTTTCGTACGGAGGTCGCGTGTTCGATCCCAGGTTCCGACCATCTTCCTCCTTCACGACACAAGCTTGAAGTATCGTAAAGTGAAAGAGTCGTATGTGTGTTCACTTTGAACGAACACAGATTCATTGATATTAAAAAAAAAACATTATTTTTGGAATTCCAGAAACTAAAAACAAATTACGCCAAGAAGAAATTAGTACCGAATAATTGTAGGCACATGGTTTTTACTGAATGTTGCGAAAGGTGTGGACTCTATGGGGATCGGATCAAGTCTTTTACACCCGAATTCATAGTCGTTTACTTGAGTAATACTTGGCCGAGGAGTACTCAAGTAAAAGGCAATACTCAAGTAGCGGATGCATTCTGTGGACAAACACTACCCCTTTACTTGTGTTACTTGAGTGCTGTTTTCATTTCATAGTCATACAAAACTTACCCAAGTAGTACTCAAGTAGCTGTCAAACTCAAGTCGTCGACGAACACGACTTGAGTGTTACTTGGAAATGTCAAACGCTGCTTTTTGTAAATGTATTTTGTCGTTTTCTTGCAGTTTGTGTTTAATAAAGTATAAAAGGGCGAAGAAACTATATATAAATAAATTATTTGCTGAGTAGCCAAGTACATAATGAATATAATATTTATTTATTAATTAAGTATACAAAACATGCCTGTCATGTCAGATAACAATGCAAACGTCACATTTTGTCCAGTTATTTGGCATTATTATTTTTTTAATAATTTAGGTTTGTGGATAAATATAAATGAAGTCATAATTTATTTCAAACATATTTCTTAATTCAAAATATCAATTTATATTTCATAATAAATAATAGGTCCTGGGAGAATCGGCTTAGTACTAATTGCTGAGTAGTTTTTTTTTGATAAAAATATTGATGTACTTATACAAAAGTTTGCAGGTTAGATAATAGCTTTAATCAAAACGCAAAAAAAAACAAGAGAATGCGACGCTGAACGAATGAACGGTTTGTCGAAAGATAAAATTAGGTTTATCGTTTATAATTTTTGAGTTTATGTTAAACCGTAGACGTGTGTTAAACTGACAGGCGTAGTGACATTTAACGATCATTTTATGTTAAAATATATAGGTACTGAAATGTTAAAAAACAGTATTAAAAAGTATTAATCGAATTATTACAAAAAATAAATTGAGTAAAACCGTGTTAATAAAGTTATTCATAATTGCTTACTAGAGTAATACTTGGCCGAGGAGTACTCAAGTAAAAGGCAATACTCAAGTAGCGGATGCATTCTATAGACAAACACTACTCCTTTACTTCGCCAAGTCAACGCTTGAGTAGTGGGGTAAATATTATTGTGGCGAAAAGCGTTGCCACAAAACAAAATGTATTTGTAATTATGTTTTAGGACATTTCTTTTTTATTGTTTATATTATGTTGAGATTAAACACAAACTGCAAGAAAACGACAAAATACCAATGAGATTTATACTAGAGATGCAATCGAGTCTAAAAAATGGCATGTAAAGAAGTGTGCCACCACCGAAAATGTGCCACGCTCGTGTTTTAGTCGTTGACAACAGCTCGAGCTTGACAGTTGTGTCCGCGGTAATACGGTGTTCTTGAAAATGGTGGATTTTGTGGTGAAAAAAGTCGTTCCTCAACAGAAATCAATATAGGAAAATCCTTTTATCAAAAAGGACGTATTTTATATATTTTAAGTGCATATTATTGTGATAAAATGTTTAAAATATAAAAAGACATTTGACAATTATTTTTGTTTTATTAGTAAGGCCCACATCACACCACGGGTGCATACCGAGGGGGGTTAAAAAAAACGCGTCTGTATGAAACGCGTAGATACATTTTTATTTGAATTTGTAACCCAGCGCTTCAGTCGACGGCTTTCTTACTACAGCATACGTCATGGGCTCGAATCCCTGTGCCGACTATTTCTACTTTCACAACACAACTCTTCCATAGTGTGTGCAAGTTTCCAAATGTATTTGTGTTCACTTTTAATTAGCCTAAATTCATTTAAAAAGATACACCCGTACGCGGCGTATGCAACAGTGTATATATGTACAAATAGGTATATATTTCTAGATTTTTTTTTTATTCTATCAAGGTTTTTTTTATCAATTTATTTAGAAAAAAGAATACAACTTATATTTAAACAGAGTGCTCCCTAATTAAAATTATATATGGAATTTAAGGATGTTCTGCAAACAGAGGTTTTCCACTTTCAATGAAATTTTTTACGAAATCCATCATACAACTGAGAAATCGCCAGCGGTTTTTCCCACAGTGCCGTATTTCTGACGGTTCTCGTTTAAGCTGTGTGTATGAGCCCTTACCTAGCCGGACGAAATTTAGAAGCAAGTACACTATAACTAATGTTTTTATAAAAAGGGTCATTTTTGATTCGAATAAATAAATCATTTTTTCCATTTTCGAAAAATATTTTTATGAATGTGCTTTTAAACTGTTCGTTGCCTGCCTCGCATTAATAAAGACGAGAGATCTTTTTCAAAAGGTTCTTAGACAATTCTGACAAATACATTCAAATCTCACGCACAAAAAGAAATTTCTATTAATGTGTACCGGTATATAGAAGGTGACAGCACTTAGCCGTTTGGCGTATTATGTGTGACAAAGACAAAAATATTCGTCAGTAATGCTTGATTGCATATTTTTATTTAAGTTCAACTTCAAATTTACTCGTGATGCTACTTTCAAACTAAAAATTGTATGGAATTGCATCTCCAGTATAATATCTCATTGCAAAATACATTACAAAAAGCAGCGTTTGACATTTCCAAGTAACACTCAAGTCGTGTTCGTCGACGACTTGAGTTTGACAGCTACTTGAGTACTACTTGGGTAAGTTTTGTATGACTATGAAATGAAAACAGCTACTTAACGAGCACTCAAGTATCGGGGAATACTCAAGTAACGACTATGAATTCGGGTGTTAATGTTCTTCCAAAGTCGGAAGGGAAACATTTTAATAACAATAATGAGAAAAGTAGAGACCGACCATCAGGAAAGGGTTTATTTAAAAAGGGTTAATTACAAGACCGTGTGGTTTTGGTTACGTTATAACATAGCTGTTAGGAAGACTTCGGCATTAAATATTGTTACTCGCAATATGTGATTATTTGGTTACAAGTATTGTGCTCTTGTTAGTGGATTTCATGTTAAATGTTTTAGTATTAAAACAACTCTCTCACATTCTTACTAAACAATTTATAATCAAAATTCCTTCTAAAAGCCCCTAAAATATTCTCATATGTATAAAGAAAATATGATTGATAGTTATGTTCAACAAGTCAGTATTTTTATCTATAAAACTGTGTTGAGAATATCGTAGAAAGCAAAGAGAACAGCCGACAAACCAATTTATGTACCCCTGTGCTATGTTCTGTGACATTAACGCTAGCGTGAAGTAACAACATTTTGTATAAAAACGTGTTTTAGACTTTATAACCCCTACATGATACATCAGAAATCTCCGCAGCCCATACAAAATTCCCTTGAGTTTCTCACATTCTGCAGTGAGTAAAATTTGGAATAGGTGTACAGGATAAGCGAAATTCAACTTGGTTGTGTTTCTTACCCTGGACAGCCAAACATGAAAATATATAAATGTTGTTATTCCTAGTATATTTCAAGTATATTTAAACAGTGTTATTAATAAAAACACCTTATTACTGGTATAAACCATAGAATTACTAAATATCTAAAACCGTGGTACAACGAGGATGTTATATGCTTATTCTATGGTTTATTATGGTATACCTGGATTATTAATAACTTTTTCTTAGACCGTGGTATAAACCATTGTATAACGTTATACAAAGATTATTAATAACACTGATATAGTATTAGTGATCGACCAGTGCTCGTGCTGACCATAAATTATTTAAATAATAAGTTTGAACATCATTAAGGTTCCATTTTCAAAAACTGAGCGAGCGCTATTTCAAAATTTTCTGTCAAAAACAATGACATGGATACGTTAAATTTGATATGTTGATAATATGTACAAAGTTTTTTCTATTATTATTAAAGACAAACATTATTTATCTGAAAATGACGGTGAAACGAGTTCCCCGCTGGACGTGTTTTGTGCTGCGTGAATTCAACTACATACTATTGGAATTTGATTTTTTCTACACTCGATAAGCTTTTTTTTTTTTTCTATTTCTTTTTGACTAATTCTCACTATCTTTTTATTTATTTAGATATTATTTTGGTAGTTAGTTTAACACCATATAAATTACTGTACATTTATTTTTTTATATTATTTTGTTTTGTTTGTCCCGCGCGACGTTATTGTTGCATCGGGACAGCACGGTACGTAAATACGTCATTATTATTTCTTTATTATTTTTGTTTCTTTATTTTGTATTTAAATCACATGTGAATATTATTATATGTGACGTTAAAAAATGGAGGAACGTGATGGAGGTGAGATCCCCCCTGACATTGGGGTGATTTCATCGGTCTCTGACCCTCCAGAGTCGGGGAAAAAACGTAAACTTGCTCAAACTAACTCTGAAAACACAATTAAAGACAAGGATGTTTCTTTTGCTCAGAACACGGGCAACATAATCCAAAATGAATTGTTATATACACCGGATATTCCCGGGCCGTTTGTCGTGTTTGTTCAGAACGCTGATGACACTCATTTGCATCCGCTAACATTCGGGAATTTCTTATACAGGAGAAACTTTCTCTGCATAAAACCTGAATGCATTAGAGCCGAAAACAGATATAAAATTTCTCTAACATTTAATAATTATTTATCTGCAAACGAATTCGTTAAATCGACCTTTGTCTCTGAAAACAAATTGAAGGCCTTTATTCCGACTTATAAGTTGGTTAAATCAGGACTAGTAAGAGATATTCCCCTGGAATTATCTGAATCTGATATCGTTGAAAATTCTTCCACATTTGGATCCTCGATTAAAGTTTTAAAAGCCCGCCGACTTAATAGGAAAAAAGTTGACAAAGACACTAATAAAATATCATGGGTCCCTTCAACTACTTGTATTCTGACTTTCCGCGGGCAAATCTTGCCCAAAAACATTTACTTATTTTATAACTCCTTACCAGTAGAACTATACTCTGAACCAACTATAATTTGTCACCTTTGTGCTAGATTTGGGCACTTAAGGAAAAATTGTCGATCCAAACCCAGATGCGCAATCTGTAGTTCCACTGAACATAACAAGGATAATTGCACCTCTAAAGAGGTGAAGTGTCCTAACTGTCATGGAGATCATAGTGCTCTGCACTCTAGTTGTCCCGAACTAAAAAGGCAAAGAGACATAAAAAAAGTTATGGCTGCGGACAACTTATCGTTCGCCCAGGCTGTTAAGCTCTTCCCGAAATCTAGCAAACCCTATAGTGAAATCGTCAAGCCCTTAGAAGGGAAACTCCCCTCAGTCCAAGTTCCTAATAATTCCCTAAACTCTAGTCGACGAGTTACAATCTCGACTAAAGCTAACTCAGCTCCTCTCAAAAAAGTTTCACCTCTGTATAATGATAAATCTTACATAGATAACCTTTTTTACACTAACGGGCAGGCTGGGAATCTAACTCCTGGATGTGCTCTTATAACTCCAGAGTCATCCACTTCATCACCATCTGATAACGAAATCTCAAATGAGAGTTCCTCATCTCTCAAAAATTACATTTCAAAATCTTCTACCGATGAGACAAATTCTTTGAAATCAGCCTTAGAGCTGTTGCTTGATATTATTTTTAACAAATCTGATATGTTTACTTCAAAAATACTTCCTCTTATTAGAACAATTATAGAAAAAGAATAAACAGACAATATTCTCAACATTTCGTTGGAGAATGCTATTTGTTATTTCGAATTCAAACTATTTATTCTACTAAACGTTTATTACCTACTAATAATTCAATATGTCAGATAATAATCAATTGAATATTCTTCAGTGGAACTGCAGAAGCGCAATCTCCAACAAATCAGATATTATACATATGTTAAATCAATTCTCTATTCACCTTTCAGCTTTAAACGAAACATGGATCAAACCACATTATACCTATAATATTCCTGGTTACTCTGTCTTTCGAAATGACAGAGTTGAGGGCAGGGGAGGTGGAGTAGCCATATTGGTGAAATCATCTCTCCATTGTGATCTCATTCCAATTCCAAGCAATCCCTTCTTAGAAATAATTGCTGTCTGCATTGACGGTATTGGATACGTCTCTGTATATATTCCCCCAAATGGTGGATTTGACAGTAATTATTTCAACTCGATTGTCCCTTTACTTCCAACATCATTTTTCCTGCTCGGAGACTACAATGCCCATGCCGTTGCCTGGGGAAATACCCTAACTGACAGAGCGGGTAACCAAATACTGTCATTTGTAGATAAGCATGACCTATGCATCCTGAATGACGGTTCACCAACCAGACTGTCTCCCCCTAATCAGAATCCAAGTGCAGTGGACTTAACAATTTGTACTGGCAATTTGGCTTGTTCATCAAGCTGGAGTATCCTAGACGACCCATTTTCTAGCGACCACTACCCAATTTTTGTTACTCTATCCGTAGCTCCATCCAGAAAGTTTTCTTACAGCAGACAATTGTACAGTACAAAAAGGGCAAACTGGGCGAGATTTGCCGAAATCGTAAAGGAATCAATGTCTAAAATCGGAGATACGTCCAAGTCTCCTGTCCAAAAGCATTATGATGACCTGACACAGATTATTTACGAGGCGGCTAATAACAGCATTCCCTCTAGAAATAATTCCAGCAAAAACACGAAAAATGCCCCTTGGTGGGATCAGGAGTGCTCTGATCTTATCACTGAAAGAAAACAAGCTATGCGAAACTTTAGGAAAAAATTTGATTCAGAATCCTTTATACAGGCAAAGGCCATACAAGCCAAGGTAAAAAAAAAAACTACGAGCTAAAAAGCGACAGAGTTGGCAGACCTTTTGCTCTTCTCTGTCCCCAAATTCTCCCCCTTCACATGTTTGGAATATGATCAGACGCTTCAAGGGTTCCTTCCAGACCTCCAGAGCTTCTGCTCCTCTTTCTGACTGGCTTTTAGAGTTTTTAAATAATCTAGCTCCTCCTACTGCCCCTAACTTGGACCAACTAATTCCCCCTTGTATAAATAACATAAATCTTCCTCAAAATAACAATAGATTGTTAGAAAAAGTAAATATGTATGAACTAAAGCTCTGCCTACTATCGGTAAGGCACTCATCTCCTGGTGAAGACAAAATCCCGTACGCTTTCTTTCAGAAAGCTCCTGACATCTTTATCGAATCCTTTCTCGACCTTCTCAACAAAATACTATCTTCGGGAAACATTCCCAACTCTTGGAAACACCAGTTAATTATTCCCATCTTAAAACCTGGAAAAAATCCTAAACTCGCTTCCTCCTACCGGCCTATAGCCTTGTCCGCATGCGCCATGAAAATTCTGGAACACATTTTGAAGAGCAGACTGGTTTGGTATATAGAACACAACTCTATACTACCTTCTACACAGTTTGGTTTTAGAAAGTCACTGTCTTGTGTAGATAATTTGAGTGTATTGATCACGGATATCCAGATTGCTTTTACTAAGAAAAATCCGATGTCGGTTGTATTCCTTGATATAACATCTGCTTTCGACAATGTCTCTATCCCTCTTCTTTTCAATAAACTTGTAAGCCTCGGTATCCCTCACAAAATTGCCACATTGATATTTCGCATGTTTACGGAGAGAAGCATTTCAGTGAGCGGAGACGTCCCTGGAGACCACAGGGTGGTCTGGAAGGGCCTTCCTCAGGGGTCAGTTTTGAGCCCTATCTTGTTTAACGTCTATTGTTCAGACCTCCCCAAGATACCTGATGACTGTCAATTGATTCAATACGCGGATGATATTGCAATATATACTACTAATAAAAATAATGTATGTGCTGAAAGAGCTTTGACAGGAGCCTTAAATATTGTCAATTCATGGATGGAACGGAACAACTTATTCCTATCCCCTCAAAAGTCGAGAGTTGTATCGTTCTCCAGAAAGCACGTGAATCCATCTATTTCTGTAGAGCTTAACGGAAATATAATCCCTCAGTGCGAAGAGGTTAAATTTTTGGGTATGTCTTTAGACAGGAAATTGACCTGGAGCCCTCACGTAACTCATACACTGGCCAAATGCGAAAGAGGTTTAAATATACTTAGAGCGATCTCTGGCACCTCTTGGGGCTCCCACCCTTCCTCTATGAAGAACATATACAATGCATTAATTCGCAGCCACTTGGATTACGGTAGCTTTTTATTGACTCCAATATCCAAAGCCTTGGTGAACAAGCTGGACGCTGTACAAACAAAATCTTTAAGGCTCTTGGTTGGCGCAATGCCCTCCACTCCAAACAACTCTCTCCAGGTGGAATGTGTTGATATGCCACTAAAGATTAGAAGACAATATCTTTCTGATTCCTTCTTTATTAAAAAACGGACTTTCACTGATCATCCATTGCTGAAAAATTTACCCATACTACGTAACCTATATCACGTTAACGGTTACTGGAAAAATAAATCGAGTCCTTATTTATGCAACAGTTACAGTAATTACATGACTCAGTTTGGCGTTAAACGTTACCCCTTTCCATCCGCTGTTTATGACCTTCCTTTGGAAGTCTTGCAATTCTCCCCAACCGTCTTTGAAAATATCGGTATCGGTAAAACTCCTAAAATGTCCTCCAATCGAATAAATCAGACGTTCTTTTCAAAAGCTGACTCTTCTTGGCCAAATCACGTCCAGGTTTTTACCGATGGCTCCAAATTTTCTACCAATGATCATTCTGGATCGGCGGTTCTCATCCCCAAACTCAAAATAAAATCAATGCTAAAACTTCCTCCGGAAGCCTCCGTTTTCACGGCAGAGTGTGCTGCTCTGCACCAGGCTCTCACTCTGTGCGATCACCATGAATTGGAAAGAGCAATCATCTTCACGGATTCCTTATCTCTAGTAAATGTACTTGCGTCCGGCTCAGGTACTGATAACTGTATCATCTTAGACATTAGGAGAAACCTATATAGTCATAAAGTAAAAGGGAGAGATATTGTCATCGCTTGGATCCCGGCTCATTGTGGTATAACACCCAATGAGGACGTAGACGCATTGGCAAAAGAGGCCACCAGCAATGGATTGGTCCCTCGAAACTTTGAACTCCCCCTGAGTGATATAAAACGTTCTGCCTTTCTCGGAGCAATGTCGGCCTGGACCGATCATTGGGATGAGGTAGGTAGAGCTAAGGGGTCGATTTATCGGGACATTAAGGAGTCTATCTCCAGAAAGCCATGGTACCATGAATTCAAATTCTCCAGATCAGAAATAGTCACACTGACTCGAATGAGATTTAATCACCACAGACTGGATAGTCATCTGTTTAAAATAAATTTAGCCCCGTCTCCACTCTGTGAGTGCGAACTCGATATGGAGACATTAGACCACGTCTTCCTCGGTTGCCCAATAAGAGATTCATATGAACTTTATTACGAAATCGATGAAATTCAGTTCCCCATTAATATGTCTTGTCTGTTACACTCTGAAAAGCTTTCTGTCTACAAAAAAATTTTAAAATCAGTAAAACAGAATTATATAATTATATAAACAGTATGTGTGTGTGCGTGTATGTATATATTTTTATATAAATGCGTGAATGTATGTATGTAAGGGCGTGATTGTAAGTATGTAAGGCCGTGTGTGGATGTAAAAATAGTAAGTCTTTATATAAAATAAAAGAAAAATAATAAATTAGAGCATAATATTTTTGTTTTGCAAATCATCAAATATTTGAAACTGGCACAAATCGTCCCTCTAGGGATGGGATGCCATAAACATAATAATAATAATAATAATTATTATTTATCTATTTTCGATGTATGTATATCCCGCCATTTCCAGCTCCACCTTTCATTTGAATATACCGCCTTCAAAAAGCTTTCTGCGTCCATTATGAGGCGCTTTTCATTTTACATTTATTTCTATGAAGTTAATGATCTTTATAACTAGTCTGTGGAAGTGTGTCATCATAGCATTAAAGTAGTTTTTGTAATGTGTGGCAAGATTTTTTTTCTAATGAATTCCGCAATCATATTAATACTCGTAAAAGAAAACTTTGTGATTGCCTCAAAAGCCGGGTTGAACTGTATACTATTTTTATACTAATTTATTAATTGTACAAGCTATTTAATCGTAGCTCACCGCATTTATTAACTAAAGTGAAAATCTATCATTTTTATTTAGTGTTTCCTCGTATATAAGAGAGCGCGCGTGTTGGTAAAATCTTCAGGGAATGAAATGTGGGATATAAATTTGAATAAAATATAAGGATATTCGAGTTTACGGTGCAATATTATGAAATGTGTTCTGGTCTGATACTAATTTAAGATTCTCCTGTTTACCGAGTAACCTCGCTCAAGGAAGTTATGTGTTTATGAAATGTAAATTACTTACTTAAACCCGAGCGGGTAAATATTTTCTTATTTCTAATTAGCTAAGGAACGTCGACAAGGATCATTTCGTAAAAACACGGAAACTTCATTCATTATAGAGACCAAAGACTGAAACGAGTATCTCTCCCTCATAATATCTCGACTTTAGGATCATTAAAATTAAGACTATTGAGAACTTTGCTTTGATCATTCTTATGTTAATAGCTGGAATAAGTCATATTTTCCATTATATGTAGAACTTTACGTTATATACGGTGTATGTCAATGTATTTATAATAAACAGATGAGTTGTGGAAGTAGGGAGTATAGAGGATGGCGAAATAACACCTCTCCGACATAAACATCAATCTTACCTGAACATGGTAACCCCTGCTAGAAAACAAACGAGTCTCAGGTACACGAGATAACCGAATCACTTTTACGGAACTAAATACAGAAAAGAGTGATTTCATACACTTCCAGTAACTGTCCACCTGCCCACCTGAAATCCGATAAGCGCAGGCACTTGATCAGCAGTTTACAAAGTGGGCAAGATAATGAGATATGAAGGTGGCAAAATTTGTAAGCCACTGTTTTTTTTTTTTAATGAGTGTACTTTAGTAATCTTAAAAAAAACTCGATCAAATTATGGACTAATAATAATAATTATTTCGAGCAGCCGAGAACTGAATAGAAAAAATATAATCAGATGATCGCCAACGTAGCTGAAATGATATTAAGACAATATTTTTTTCTGATAATATATTCAGTCACATAAACATGTGAATACGCTACCACACAAAAACATAATGTAACGTGTAGCAGGAGGCAATATGGTGGCGTTAGGTTGCCCCCCCTTAAGTTATGAGACCCCCACCGCCCACATTTCAGAAGGAATTTATCACCGCTAATCAGGGTAATTAATAATAGGGAAATCTGATAAATCTACTCTCGGGGCGAGAATGTTTCGCCTAATTACTCGCTCGCTTCGCCGTGCGCCGGTAAATATTTATGTTCTCATATGTCCTCCTATGGGGTGGGGGAACTAATAATAACTATATTTTATAGAAGTAATAAAAACATTGTTAGAAAATGACATAAGTTACCTATAAGAATTCTTCAGGAAGTAATATTTGAACGCAAAAACGAGTTGTAAAGTTGGCTGAAGACAAAAATGTCAACATGACTATGGCAGAACATTCTTTTACGATTCAGGATGGATGATCTACGTTCGTTCGTAAAATTCGTTCATTTTAAATCGCATGCAACAATAAATTGCCAATTTATTACTGTCGCACAATCCAGCTTCAGTGCCTCTCAGTGATGATGAGTTCAGTGAACAGTGATGCGACCTTTGGAAAACGCTTGACCTGGACACAAACTTAAAAAAAGGTCATTCCAAATACAAAGTTACATACCCGCAACGGTAAAAGTTCGCTAAAGAAAGGTCATTCCGAAAATTTGGTATCCGGAAAGAAATAATTTCCCTAAAAAAAGGTTATTGAGTAAAGAATGATAGTAACACGGATATTTTAGACTTCGCCGTATACCCGGACGAACGTTGCAAATCCCAAACCAGCCCCCGTAGACAAATTCAAACTGGCGTTCGACTACAAACGAAGATTTCGCCAATGTATAGTGCGACAAAATTATCTGTCCACTGGAACAAGTAAACAATTATTTAAACCAAGCAATGACACTTATAATATAAAAATATAAAAATTGGACAGCTAATTTTCTTCCTACTCTACATTGTCGAAGAATTCGTTTGTAGTCGATCGCCAACTGTATTTTGTCTAGGCCCTCAGGGCAGGTAGCAACACTGGGCGCCACCTTTGAATAATGAAGCGTTTTATAAGTTACCCTGATGGAAATGCAAATGCTGACAAATTTGATTAAGAGAGTGTATCGGTACAAAGTATCAGCCTCTTGCGGTTTTACTACTCAAGAACAGGAGAGTTCAAAATAGTTGATTCACGTACAATCTTCTCTTTTTAGATATAAAAATGAGTAGTGTCTCGTGCTTTATTGGCTCGGTTGGACCGAATTGATTAATTCTGGATTTGAACTATACGGATAAGTTCCCGGTATTTTTAAAGGGTTTGAAAAATAAATATGGAATAATTGCCAAGATAATAGACAAATATAAGAATTTCTTTTCCCATATATAGATTTCCTACAAACATAGAACCATAACTGAAAAATAGAGTATATTTTCATGATTTTTGATATTCATCACCATGGAAACAACAAAGAACAAGAACACAGTTCTGTTTCGTTGTCATTTCCTTGGTGATCATATCAATGATTAAGAAATATACTCTATTATAGGACTCTATACTTGTTTGGTATAAACGCACCTTAACACGAATAAATACACTAGTTTATTACCAAAGCTACGGAACGGTCGAATTTTCTTTTGAGAATTTACCTACCAAAATCACCAATTAGTTACCACAAACATACAACGTTCCGGTTGGAAAAAAAGCGAACAAAAAATGCTTTGAACCTTTTTTAAGAGTATCCTAATAATTTAAACCTTCACAAGGGAAGTTTTTCCGAACTCTACAAACATATAGAAATATCCCTGTACCTACACATATATATGAATTCACTTTAGAAATAAAATCATCGATACTTATCCCTACTCAAAATTCATATCAATATTTTGTTGTGTTATTTCTTATTTTCTTCAGAAAATCTTGATTCATATAAAAACCCATTTTGAATGAAACTTTTATTTTACTATACATATTATCCAATGCTGGTGCAATTTTTTAATACATTTCAACCGATAGATTTGTCGATTATTGGGAGAAAAATATTACACAATATACATTTATAAACAGAAAAAACTTAACAATTATCAATTTATATTTGACAGAAAAAATACAAAGTAGTTTTTTTAGCTAGTTCAACGAAATGAAAGTTATCAAATTATAAAAAAACTAATTGAATGAAAAAAGTTGTCACGTAAATACGTTTTTACAGGGAAATATTGAAGCATAAATTAATTATTAAACTTTCAATTTTCACCTGAATAAATGAACTTCAATAAATAAATAATGAGAAAGGGTCAAATTAAATCCAGAAATTCAAACTTGGTGAACTTGTTGAGAAGGTACCAACATAAAAGTGTCCACACAATTTTCTTTGAAAGCTAACTTTCCCTATTTATAATGCAAATATTATTATCAAAAGAAAAACACGAATTAATTTGGGACGTTTTCTAAGTCCTTTAATTAACGTTAGTTTATAAATTGAAATTTATTAGTATTTTCAATTCGTACCATTTTTAACAAAAAATCAATTTTTAACACCTTTAAATTATTACTTTAAAAAAATACTCATATTTTTTCTTCATTTCTCTTTACAAAACATACGATCTGTTCCTCTCATTTCTCCACTGATTTTACCCAACTACATATTACATTTTCATTTATAAAAACTTGTCTTGTATCAGATATAGAGGATCACAAGCCAAATAGAAAAGATAAAATTTTCATAGTTTTAACAGAATGTAAAGCAGACATAGTTGTCAAGCGAGAACTCTTATATTATTTACCGCCCATCGCGCATAGCCTCGCTTGGATAAATAAATAATGTGTTGTCCTTCAGGTTGTAAACAAGGGTGGTCATTCTGAAAAATAGGATGACCCACCACTGAATTTTATAGCACCATTAACCAGACCTTTTTCCCACCCAAGTACAGATACTTGTAGAGTGGAGTAGCATTGCGGCCCTGCCGTTTTTGACATTTATACCAATAGACACATTTTTCTGTTACTTTTCTCTATCCATTATGGACACACATTACACACTTATAAATTCCTCTTTTTAGTTGTTCATTCAGCACCACTACCTACGTGATATTTTTTTTATATTTTTTTTTCAGTTTTTCTTGGTCGCCGCTTCGGTCATCAACATGAAGTTAGAGAAGCTGCTTTCATATTCTCTGATGAGAGAACATTCGGATAAAAAATGGGACACCGATTGTCTCTTCCCCTCACAGCCACATTGCGAAGAGTCAACCCAGACGCGTTAAAAAACGAAGTCTGCGTATCTGCCGTCTCAAGTGCGGATTTAACATTATGCTGCCCATAATCTTTGGCGTTGAATTGAATCCAGGTGGTCTCTTCCGAACCCAGGTCAGATAGTGACCTGTTGAGTCAGAGATGTCTCCCCATAAAGGTACATATTTTTCCGAGCCTCCCTTATTATGTTGAATGAAGATATTTTTAAGAAATAATTTATGCTGTAAAAACGTATTGTTAATTTCGAAATTAAACTAAAAAAATATTTATGTTAAGTGCAAGAGTTAGACCTTACTGATCTAAAACAACACAAAAACCGTGTCTCGTATTATTTATGTATAACTAAGTAAATAACAGTAAAGAGAGCAAGTATCCAATTTAAAATGAAAGATTATTAAATTTTTACGTTAAACACGTTAGAAAATCTGCCAACATTAATACTGCAGAGAATTACAGTTTCCATTTGTATTGACTTTTGTTGACCTGTATTTGAAGAACAATTCAATACAACACAATATATCTATGTTCTTTCTGAAATTGTTTGTTCCGGTCAGCAAACTAACGCAGTTCAATATGGTATCGAACGCCGTCACAATGAGAAATTTCAAGTGAAAATCCACAAAATGTCGTTCCACAACCGGTTCAATTTTAAAAATAAGAAATTTATGTAAGCTTTTTTAATGACGAGAATCGGCAGTAAAATGTGTAGTTTTTCAAAATTTTATACTCACCTTAAAAACGTAGGTACATCTACAGGATTTTGTTATAAAACGCTAGTATTTGTTTAATAAAATGGCACGTATATGTGCAAAATGCTCCTCCTAACTATGTTCAAAAGCTATGCGGGGGATACCTGTTCTTGAAGCCCTGGAGTTTTTATGTTATTGTTTCATGCTTTTTGATGTGTTTGTGTTGCTCTGTGGTCTGTTGGTGTCCCTAAAATATAGATTATAGAAAAAGTAAATCATTAACTGACTCCAGCTTACTATCAATATCGTTACCCGAATTATCGTAGGCTACCACGAATGTGAGCATTTTTTTTATCTAAATCCTTAAGGACACAACAGTGGACCATCTCAGAAATGCGCATTTGGGGTGACGGATATTAAATGAGGCTGAACGAAAAACAGTTCTGAAGGTCCATACACACATAGAATGACGACTGCAGGAGCACATTGTCAACCGAGTGATAAATATGGATGTTCTGAGATCGTAGAATATATTATTAGAGGGAGACCAAACAAATTCCTGGACGGTGAAAAGGCGTGATCGGATACAAAAATGTGGTTTGGGAAGGCTTTAAAGAGATAAGAATGTACAACCTTAGGACGAGGAGAGCTGATCACAAGAGACAATACAGACGTAATGCTGGGAGCGACCCGGGGAGAGAAAGAAAATCAAAAACTCGCAATTTAAAAAAATACTTTATACTGTTTTTGCCAAAAAAATGCATCTAAGAACATATAATTATGCATCAACATGTACAAAAATAAATTTCCGATTAGAAATAAACAAATGTGCAGAATTGAATGTTTGGTATCTAGAGTGTAAGAATACGGATGTTATCTTTTGTTTTATACCTCAATTGTGGGCGTGTGTTTCAGCGTGGATAAAGTTGTTCATTTATTATAGCCCAGTGTTAAAAAAAAAGTCATATATCTGAAACAGTTTGCGTTTATTCGTGCTCAAAGCGAAGCACATAAAGCGAATGCGCTTAATATCAAAGTTGCCAAAGTGGAATGTATTTTAAGGTTAGTACCTATACTCAATGGAATATAATATAGCTCCACGTTATATTTTTGTATCTCATATGTTCACATTAATAATTATTATGTATGGATGTTTTGCAATGAAATTTTACGATTTTGATCGTTTTGATAGAAAGCAACACACGTCAATCCCGAAAAAGGATTGCTTCTTTTTATTCCTTTTTGTATGCTTGCGACCATATTTTTCGAGTTACAGCTCCGCGCAATGTAACTGTATACCTAATCTTATACGGCGAAAATTCTACCACATAAGAAAGCGACCAACTTACAAGCATAATCAAAATAACATAAACAGTAACGATAAAAATGATTACTTAAAATTGTATACATAATTTGGATGGTCCAAGGAAATATCAACAACAATTTTACAACTCCAAACAGTTTCACAACAAAAAAATGTATCAATATAGAAACCTGTACGAGACATCGGGGTATCAAAAATGATATCGGGACCGTGAGGTTGACCACCTCACGTCCTTAAGCCCAAAAAGGTCAGAAAAGGCGCCAGAAATAAGCTGCGGGCTCCTGAACCCCATCAGGGGCCGAATCAAGTGAAATAAAATGGCTGTCAAAGTATCGGTCGGTTGGTGTTTCCATAGTAACGACGTTCAAACGACAGCTGTTTACGTTGTTACCATTGGAACAACGACCCACCGGTAGGTACCGTTGGCGGCCTCTTCATTGCACAAGACTTCGGCCCTAGGGGAGGTTCAGCTGGTGATTACGTTAGATCGAGCGCAATAGAGAGCTCTTGTTGCCTCCCTACGTTGAGAATCAATGAATGAATAAATATGTTATTTTATCTTATGTTATTTCGTCGAACATAAAAGAAACCGTGTTATTTTATCATATGGTTTTAACACCAACTGTTAACATTTTTATTTTATGCTGTGATGTGAAAGTGGCGGTTAAATGGATACATTCTCCGTATACTGAAATGTCACCATGAACAATTATTACCATTTGAGACGATTCTTTTATGTTCCTTGTTTTCATCCTCTCGTATGGGGTACAATCGTTTGAAACCATAAAAATGAAAATAAACGAAAAAATATCAAAAATATGTATGGTGTTTTTGACAAATGACTGGAAATTTTCATTAGAAACTGTGTTTTTCATAGGTCATAAATGTATATTTAATGGGGTTGGTGTATTTCAACGAAAATACCCAGTTACGGACGAACTTAACCAAACGAACTTGGTCAATCTTATTTTGAAAGTTATTAATTTTTAATCGGTATTTGTGTTGCGCCAGAAATATGCGAAAATTCAATGTGGGATTCCGGGCGCACAATTTTTCGGGATAGATTTAAACTAGGTAATATTATTTATCACGTATTGCCCTGAAACACTACATTTGCGTCAAATCAATATCAGGATGAAACGGAACTTATTGACTGGAAGGATACTTGGTACTACATTTACGAAAACATTTTCTCGTTGTATTTGACATAAAAAACGAGTAAAAACAACTTTGTAAAATATTCGGTGGTCTCATCATAAATTTCCATAAAAACCCATACTCAGATAAATAAGGGTCAGAGAAAATTGTTTCTGAAAAATTTATTCAATATAAAAAATGTATGTAGGTATGTAAACTACTTTGATATTCATATTTTTGGGGTAGAATATTACTAGCTCCATATTTGAGCTGAGCTGGAAAGAAAATCTTAAAATGGAAATTCCGTCAAACATCATGTGATCTCTTCAATATTCCGAGTGTGTGTGATTCAGCAGAATTTAACAAGGAAATTAACCTTCCAAACTCCGCAACAAATATTCCTGAAACTTGTAGGTTTTCTTGAGAAACCATTTCGCTCGCGTACCTTCTGAATTTATGTTTCGAGATCCATTCCAAATATTTTTTATGGGTTTTACTTCAAATATTTCACTAGAATTATTTTTTTTTCTTATTTACAATTTGATTTGAATATTTTATTTACTCGTACCTATTTATTTTGTGGTAGTTCTCGTTATAACCGTATTTTCATTTAAAAAATCGAAAGGAGTCGAAATACGTAGGAGATAAGCTATGCCTTTATTTTGATCAATTTTTCCCAATTCCTATATTCATTTATTTCAGAAAACATTTTCAAATATTGGAAGTGACATTGACATAATATTACGAAAAAAGAGATTGACATAATTTAAACGGACAAATTATTTGTGTATATCTTCATAGAATTTCATCTATTAAGATTTAGGTCAAGAGGCATAGGCACCGACTTCATATCAAGAGGTACTGGGTTGAATTCCCGGTCGAATCAGAGATAATTTATTTTTTTATAAATTTTCATGTCTTTCCTGGCTGGTTGTGGTTGACCTCTTTTGCTTTCTACACTATCTCACATGCTTCATCAGGCTCTCGTTTATCCCTTGTTCGGGTCATCCTTTTAAAACATCTATACTTCTCATATTCGGGGCATTATTACACAATTTCTCAAAGTGTCAGATATAGATAGCACTCAAAACTATGTACCTTTACATTTTATTCAAATATTTTTATTTTCAATTTTACCCTATTTTTAAATAAATTAGTAGTATTTTGCGATTTTAAGACTCGTAAATAAAACAGTTTTATTTGCTACAATCACTAAATTTACATGACTTAATAAAGCTGATGTTGGCATAAAGTGATGCTATTTTTTAAGCAATCCATTAAATGATAACCTCTCTAGACATTTTGATGTATTGCTTTTCTTGTAAAAAGAATCGATCATTCTTTAACAAACTATTCGATAATTCTGTATTATGGAAAGTATGAATAATATTAACTTATCGTGACGAAGGTTTGAATCATGTTGCGTCAAAAATGTTTAAAATATCGCCTTTTTGGATATAAATGTATTTCCATCACTTTTCTACGGTTTGATTTTTCTTTCAGGCTTCTTAGGAACACAGCCAAAAGGATATACTTAATAACTCATTAAACTGTAGGGTTCAACTGCATTTCATTTAAATATGTCGAAATAAATTTTCACTACGTATACACGGTGTAACTTGGGTAGAGGATAAACCGAAACAGGGAGGTAGAGGAACTCAATACCTATCGATTTGACCCCCATGTATGAGCGATATTGGGTGGTTCAAAAGTTATTTACCTTTTTGTGAAATTTGAATAAAAACCGGATTTATGACTAAAGTAAGTGTGGCTAAATTATTTAGATTACGATCATAATTTTTTTTCTGGAAATAGTCCGAAAGTGACCCTTACGCAATGTATTATTGCTATGAGGCAGCACCCGATAGCTTGTGTTCAAAAAAAAATTTCAAGTAATTTTTTCCGAGCAAAAAATTTCTAAAATCTTTCAAGGCTCTAGACAAAAAATTTCACGACACATTTTTTTCTACAAACTATCTTAAAAACTTTTACTATTCATGGAGAACCATTTCTGCAAATCACATTTGGCTGGTATAATGGGATAATGCTAAAACGCTCTCATAATTTGTGCAATGATCAATATTCAACATTTTTTCATTACCAGTCTTGTTATGGGTGGTAATGAAAAAAAAAATTTTTTTTTAAGTTATTAATTATTTCATTAAAATAAGGTAGCTTTCAAATCAATCAATCAAATCAAATCTCCCTTTGAACTCCACAGGAGCATAGGGAGGCAACAAGAGCTCTCCATTGTGCTCTATCTTGCGCAAGATGGCTTTCACAGCTTAATATTAAAATTTTAAACAACATCCAGGTAGGTAATTAAAATTTAAAATAATTCAGTCATGCAAATATCAACCCATGGCAACGGCTGTAAAGCAATAATAAATAATAATAATAGATTTAATAATTTGAATTAAAAAGTATATCTTGTATTTTATTATTCTCAGTAATATTGTCAATGGTTAAATTTGTATATACTTAATATGTTTTGTAAAAGCAACATTGTTGTTGCGTGGAATCAATTAAATAAATAAATAAAATAAATATCGATAAGCACTTGGACTGGATCTTTTTGAATTTGAATTTGGATCAAACCTTTTTTTTTAATTATAGACCTCCTCCCGAGCCCGAGTGATTTAGATTCATCAAATCGTCAAAGCATTAGCTTGAACCCAGCTGATCAATCAGTCCATCTTTCAGAAAGGATTTAGAAATACACATTCAGAACTTTATATATAAGGATCACCAGCAAGAAAAGCAAGATTCTACAAAAAGGCTTTTATCTACTTATTAAGAACAAAATAAATTAATGAACTAGAATAGTCTCTTACGCGTTTTATTATGGATAAATGAGTTAAAAATATTTAAAGTAATTTTACGAAATCCCTTACCGTTTTATGATGATCTACTTCTTGCAAATGCTTCAAAGAAAATTATGATTACCTGGAAGCAAAAAAGAAAAAAATGGTAAGAAGGTATAAATATAATATCTTTATAAATATTTTTTCTTTTGAAAAATGATACCTTTGAAGTATTCTTAAAAGAGGTGTTATGTTGTTGTAATTTTATGATAATAATATGAAAGGATGCGGGTTATCTGTTTGTATAAAAAGAACACGCATGACTGGATCAGAATGAGTTTCATTTTTAAAATTTGAAGTCTCTACTATCGCGTCGAGTGAGTACCTAAATAAAAATATCGATATCTATGGGTAAGTTTTGGCTAGAGTCGAGACTCGAGATACAAAATCATTATAGCGCTCTAAGTAGTACGTATGTAACTCTAGATACCATATTCTTCTATACAGATGATCGAAAAAAGGGCATATAAAGAAGGATTCTCAAACGAATATTTTGCGATTTCTTCAATAGATATCGCTAGTAAAAATATACCTTAAAATAAAATCTTAATAATACTAATCAAAGATGCAGGCTACACCAATGGGGCTTCTTATGTGGTCGTAATATTATTGAATAATTTTTTCGAAATATTAAGGAGAACATACCTACGTGTTTTTTATGATGTGTTGTAATTTAATGCATGCTACTGAGTTTTTTTTTTAAGAAATTTTAGTGGGTAGCTACCATTTCAAGAAAAATTTTCATAAGTACCTACTTCGGTACCTCAATACCAACAATACCTAACTAAAAAAAAGTTATTTTTTTAATAATCAAATCCTACAGATTTTTTGCTGTAAAAATATTGATATAAACTTATTATAACAGTAACGGTGAGGAAAATTTCATGTTTTAAATCCGTCTGTTACCTATACAAATTTTCAACAGCCTGTACGACCCCTAAACCATGATTTAAAATTAGGTAAAAACTGAAGTTCCATTTTTTTAAATAGTGATACGGTGTCCCGTAAACATTTCAAAATTCAAATTTCAAGAAGCATCATTCGACACAATCAATTCTCCCTTTTACACCCCACTCGGAAGCATAGGGAGGCAAAAAGAGCTCTCCATTGCGCTCGATCTTGCGCAATGTTTATAACCACACAAACAAAATTTTAATTCTTTTGTAACATTTTCAGAGAAACGCTTATTATAGGTTCGTCCCTATCTTATTGCCTATTTTTCAAGAGATATTATGTAGGTTAGGTTAGGTTAGTTACATAATAGGATATGGGAATCTGATGTTTGTGTTTTTTTTTGTAATTCATCACTGCATAACCGGCTTCTTATAGATTTATCCTTCTCCAACCAGGCGCATATAAGTTAACAGGATTAAAAACTTTTCACAATTTTCTTTATTAATAATGTTAATAACTTGGAAATATTCATAACTTGGGTAGTGACAAGTATACGCATAGATGAGTGACTATCTGTGAACCACATAATCCATCAGGTGGGGAAATTTAGAATGCACGATGAAGACGATTCTGCCAAGGTCTCAAGAATATGATATGATTAGCTATCAGACATGGAAATAGTGTGAAAATTTGATAAACTGTCTTGAAATATTTCTATACCGTGAATGTTTGTTGTTTTATGAAAATCATGTTTATAATAATTATAATAACAGAAATATCTACAATACACGTAGGGATAAGCGTCTCTATGTAAATAATATGAATATATTACGAAGCGTTCTTTATACGTATTCCATCATGTATGGGCCGTATTGTATTACATTTCGCAAGTGTTTTCGCGTTTTCATTGTTGAAATTAAATGGAGCGGAAATTTAGTGATAAAAAATTCTCACATCATTGTATGAAACCAACACGTATAGGTATTATTATTATTATGATTATGTATATGTATATGTGAAATGTCGGAATAAAGAATTTAATACTTCTACGATGTTTTGGGCAGAAGGTGCTTGGTGATAGTCCATTTCAAAATAAAAATGAAAGAGTCTTATATAGTTCTATCACAAAATTTATTGTTCAAACATGAACCGGTTTTCGGAGGCTACCGTCTACATTATCAAATGTTTAAGACTTTAAGTCTTCATGTTTGAACAATAAATTTTGTGATAGAACTATACGAGACTCTTTCATTTTTATTTAATACTTCAATGGAATGGAAAATATTTTACTATGTAATTTTTTTTTTTAAATATCAAGAATCCTTTTTATATAAAATAAAAAAACTTGGTGTCATTTTTCTTCCTAGAAATCATAACCTTGAAAAGTGGAAGCCATGATACCACGCACCTCTACAAAAAACAGAGGCTCAAAAATTAAGTAGGTATTACTGTAGCGAAGACCCTACGCGGATCCCCCAGACCAACCCACAATACGGGAGGCCCAAACCCCACTCAGGAGCATAGGGAGGCAACAAGAGCTCTCCATTGCGCTCGAAGGCGTCCGAGGCTCATTCTGCCTTTGTGTCGAGGCTCATTGTGCCATTGCTGACCACTTGAGATTTAAGGACGTGAGGTGGTCAACCTAACGGTCCCGATCTGATTTTTCGATTTCCTGTCTCTTACAGGATGCTTGAAGAACCAGCAAAAAGGGCAGAGGTGCTATTCTTAGCCGGCAACCTCACGATATATATACATTTTAAAATTAAAATGTATCTGAAATATTTTACATATAGTAAAACGTGTCTTGTGAACGTGGAAATCATCGGCCTGACAAGTGCAATAAAATGGCCGCCAACCGTGTCGGTAGATCGGCGTTTCCATAAAAACAACGTTCAAACAACAGCTTTTTACGTTGTTACCATGGTACACCGACCAACCGATACCGTTGTCGGCTATTTCATTGCAGTCGGCTTAGGCCCCAGAGCCTTAGGGTAAGAACACGTTGAAAGCCGATTCCGACCCGCGCCGACCGGCGGAAAGAATGTTACTATGCATTTGAATAGGGATACCCACAGAAAAAGCAGAAACCCGCTTTCCGGCATGCCCATTTAAATGCATTGAAACCATTGAAACAATCTTTGAGCCGGTCGGCGCGGGTCGGAATCGGCTTTCTACGTGTTCATAGTGGTAGACTAAACCGCTGGGCTTAGGTTTTTTTTGACTAACTCTTCAAAAGCAACTAAATGACTGATTTTTTTGTCAAAATATACTAAAAAAACTCTCCTTAAACCATATTTATTTCACAAAGTTAAAAGCTTTGTGTTAATCTCTTCTATTTTATAAACAAAGAAGTTTTATTTCGTATATATTAAATAAATAATACCATCAACAACTAATAAAACGAAATAATAAAAAATTCATTAAGTAAAACACTTCTACATTTCAAAAGGTTTTTTATATTCCTTTATTTATTATTTTCTCAAGAATACACAAATAGCAATTAAAAAAGCACTCGGCTCGATTTAATAATATATACGTATAAAAAATATATATAAGGTAGTATAAAATAAAATATGTAAGTTTAAATTAAAATCCTCGTTTTTATATTTCCGATGTTTCAATGCTAATTTCCCAAGAATAAAAGGTAAGATTTAAGCGAGAACGAAACGGATAAACAACTCTTAAAAAATCAACACCAGTATGTACAACGCTTCCTACTTCGGTAAAATACTATGAAATTCTTAGTCGTGGGGGTACTCAATTAAAATATCGGTAAATAAACCACCCTATTTTTTATGTCCTTCATGCATACATTATGTGTAACGATTTTCACTTGCTACGCTTATTTGCGGAGATTGAGTTACTTTCTAAAAACGGAGACTCCTTATAGTTTGTTAGCAGAAACTAATATCCCTGAATGTCTTCTTCTTCTCTTTTCAGCCGTTGAATTCGTTTCTTAAAATTTAGCCTGCCCAAAATTTTCCCCATCTCTCTTTTAGTTGCGCTTTTTAAATCTAAACGAATCTTGGCATATTCCTGGTTTTCTATCCCAACCATTAGTTCCTTCCTCGATCTGTTTGAGTTCACTTTTTTGCTGTCGATGTAAGTTGAAGATTTTCTATTTGTTTTTTTATTAAAATAATTTGTTTTTGAAAGGACCAATAGCCTTTCTCCACATATGGAGTCTTTCCAGCATTTATTTATACTTTTCTTGACTTTTGCATATTTATAAATTCTGGATGTAGGTAATGAGCTACGGTTCCTTAAACATCCAGAGGTACGGGAGGTCGCAACCCTATATTTAAGTAAGGGGCTCTTAGCCCTACCTATGCCTTTTAGTGGAGTCACAAAGGGAGCATGTTATGTTATATATTTATAAATTTATTTACTGGCCATTAAAATATATTTAGAAAACATGTTAAAGTTAAACCAATATATCATGTCAAATGTCAATATTACGGAAAGAAACACAACAAAGCACACCGACATACCACTGCAACATCAACACAAACAACTGCACGGTGAGAAGGCAGGATAGGCACCCGCACAATAATTATTTGTGCGTAATGGGTGAACCATTGATAATAAATAAACCACAGAAAATATTTGTTTTTTTTAAAACAATACAACATAGCGTTGCCAGGTATATGTATGTACCTAATGTTTAGTATAAAATTGAGTCCTTGTCTCTCTGAAGAAGTGACTAGTCGAACTTGAAGTTCTGCAAAATATTACTATTACCAAAAAACCTCATCCGTAACTATTAAAGTATTATTTACGATAGATTACTTTCATTTAAAGTTTTCTCATGTAAAGCTTCTGAGAATAGTTCAAAACAAAAGAAAAATACAATGAATGATCTATGTATATCATATTGGTATGTCTCACATGTGTCTACAACATGGATTACCCTTTCTATAAGAATATAATGAATAAATGTTTAATAATAAAGATGACAAGGGAAGACAATGTATAAAGGAAAGGTAGTAAAAATTTATAAGTTGAAGTGTGTTGTATTCGAGGCACACACGGTAGTATTATATTCTATTGTTGGCTTTTTCATATACAAAAAAAAAGCATGTTCGCGAATAAACATTTTCATTCATGATGTTAAAATCTCGACAACAACTTATAAAAATAAGGATGGAATGACCTTAAAAGACACCGTTGTACAAAATACGACGCAAAAATACTTTTTTGATGATTTTATTTCAGCCCGAATGCCTGAAGACATAATAAAAAAGAATTTAATATTCGTGTCGAAATTGAGGGAAAATCGTATTTATTTTCGGTAGTTTTGACTAGGTATATTATTATCAAGGAAAAAAGATTTCCTTTTACTCATAAATATCGAACATTTTACTGAGTATTCCCATTTTCATTCGAACTGGAATAAAATCTTATAATATCGAAGGTCTGAATATAAAATCAAGTTTTTATCTAATCTATTTCAGAAGGGTCTAAAAAATATTATTGGTTTGTGTAAATTACTTAAAAGTATAAAAAAAAAGAAACAATTTCTAGAATGTGACCAATGGATCAGACTGAATGTTTAAGCTATGGAGAGAACCGAGGAAAATAACAGAAGCATCAGTGCTGTTTTCATTCGCTTATGAGGAATCTGTAAAATCCAAATAAAAACAGGTTAAAAACACACCTAATAGTTAATAATTTCAGCGCTATGAAGAAATAATATGGTCCTTGAGAACGGTTGTTTTTTGAATTTTTCAAAATAAGAACTGAAATCAGTAAGGCAGGAACTATGTGAAATGCTTTTATTTTCTAACCACTGATTAAGTAAGCCTTTTTGAGAAAAAGAAAACCAACCCGGAGTTTTTTTCAGACAACATTCATTATAAAAATAGAGAATAGGTACTGGACTCAAATACGCGAGATAACACAAAGAAGAAGCAAACATTACGATTTGCATATTCCACCTTTACACAATTTATTTTCAGAGCAAGTTTAAGCCAAGAGAAGTTTGCATTATATTATATCACAATCCAAACAATAAGTTCATTAAATTGGTTATCGGTTTTTGATAGCGCGCAGCATTGTGTTCGCTTTCGTACTTGACTTGAGAATCCCCATTAAGCAAATATTATCGAATGGCAAATGTTGTGTAATTAATTGGTGCTAACATGAGGTGCTAATGTCAATTTAATAGCTCGTTTCAATATTGAAAACATTAAATTACGGCAATTTTAAATTAATTAACGATAATAATTATTATTCGTAATAATATCCGTGTAATTAATTTTCGTTGAGAGTCAATTACTTTAACATCAAAAGCTATTGTTATACTACCAAGACCTTTTTTTTCACTCTCAAAAGTTCTGTGACCCTAGTATACGATACCAAAAATCTTTTTATAATTTCAAAATGAATGCTCAAATTAAGTACCATACAAATGATTGAGAAGACGATCAGTTCAAGTGAAAATGATGGTCACCAACTTTCGAACACAGAATTAAATTAATGCCGTAAATTCAAACTCTAGTGGTAACTATCTTCCTCTTCCACGATAAAATTGTACGAATGTGTGTATTTTGAGTTTAATTTAGATGAACTTTGCCTTTGCATTAAATTTTTGTCATGTTTCGTCTTTCTTTGTTTGCTGCTGTGTGGTGGCGTAAATATGCATATATTTGTATTACGGGTGTTTGGATTTTTCATTCTTCCAAGTTATGTACCTATATATTTTTTATTTTATTTTTTTTAAGTAAGTATTATCTGCTTTACTTAAGTCAATTTTATTGATCTCCTTGTTAGTTTTTGACATAATATTATATACCATTAAATCCTTTTTATATAATATATGTACGTATTTCAATAACTGCAATAAGGACGTAATTATTCAAAATTCTCTCATTCTTAGCTTCATGAAAATTATTTCTAGTCACCAAAAAAAAAACATCAGAAATTTTCTAAACTCTTCTTTTTCAGTCTTTGTGACACATTCATAATTATCTACATCTCTCTGCAGTCGGAATATGTGGAAAGATTTGTCAGCAAATCTCCCCAATATAATATTTTCAGTCGTCAACCCTTTTGTACAATTCATTGAACTCGATCAAATTTATTTCTTTTAGGTAGACTCCCACGCTATGGCAATATCGCCATATTATATTTGTCAAATTTTCTATGATCATTGCGTGTGACTAGGCAATGTTGCGCTGGCAGTCATCGATGGCACCATATAAAATGTACTTGTGTCATATTGCAATATCTATGTAGCATAGCTATAGCCAGCGTGGGACTCTACCTTTATGAATGGAAAATCACTAGCATAGTACCTACCGCGTACGGGCTTGGATTTATATACGCGTGATCAATGCATTTATTTATTTATCGACAAATTGCCTTTTAAAATAATTTTACTAAAATGAAATTCAAAACAATTTATCCCATTAACAATGCCATAAAACATTAAATCGATGGATTAAATTTAAAATACACATAATAACTTTTTTATCTCGTCTAACAATAATCTTTATTGATTTAAATTTCACAATCCATGTGAGTTGCAATTAGCCAACAATTTGATACGAATTTTGCATTATTTTTATATCCGATTTCAAAAGGTAAAGACAACTACGGGCCTACGACCATTTTTTATTGTTGACGAACAATGTTCGTCATTAGGAAATCATACTCAATCTCTCTATCATGCGAATCTAAATATTAAAAAAAATATATACAAAGACGTCAGTAGGTATATAATATAGCCGGCGGAACTTGCAATAATTACTATCCTACCTGTCCCGTCCAAGCTGAGACAGGCCAAGTGAAAGTACAATTTATTTTAACAACTTCGATATCTTTCATATATAGAGAGAAATTAATCTAACGTTGTGAAAATGCACATGTTTGGCATCGCGATACAAACCCACGACTTTCAGAACGCCATACGCGCGAAACTCGTCGACTGAACCGCTAAACTACCAACCACTTCAAGTGAAAGACGAAGAAAAAGCAGAGCCGACAGGGACCTCATCAGAAATTAATTAAGAAACTCGGTCATTAATCTTCTCTTAGAGACATACAACGATCGCTTCGACCATTTGGACATCTTTGCAATGTCGCGTAGACAATTTGCGAAGGCCGTGGCGCAGACCATGCATGCATGATACATAATATATTAAAAACATATGTACCTACTATCCTTTTGCATCCTTCCACTCTTCCTTCTTCTTTTTCTGTCTCTTCATCTCTCTGTTGACTTCTGTTCTATACTCTACACGTGTGGGTGTCTATGTATTTAATGCCTTATACTTTATTATTATGAAAACACTGTAATTGGCCTTATTTCTCTTATAATTTAAATTTATTGTCATGTTATATGTATTTGATGTTGTGTTTTTTTTTATGAAATAAATAAATAAATTAGCGCCCATACCGCTAAGCTCACATGTTCAAATCGGTAACAAAAATCGCGATAAGTTACATTTTTAATGTTGTATCAAAATAAAATATACAGATATGTAGAGATCGTGAAATGTAGCGAGTTTCATAAAGTTTCATTATGAAACAACATAAAAATGTGTGCCAGCGGTAATAGGGTCACATTAACAACCCTTGGGTCCTGCGGGTGGTGCTGTTTCATTAACTTTATTTCTTTGCCCCTACAGTCTAGCCACCCCTAGCAATATTAATATTGATTATTATTTTATAACACGTAGTGACCTTTTAATATCTACTATATTTTTTATATAAAAAATATGTGCTACTCGTATATTGTAATAAATGGTGTATACAACACAACAATTTCTAGTTATTGAAATGTTATAAACTCCTTTAATACGTAATTCAGTAACTTAAAATTGTATTTTAACGATAATTCTATTTGTCTATTTATAAAATTTTCTCCGCCAACAATTTTTTTTAATTTTATTTGTATTACAATGTCAAAATGGTCATCAAAAATCTAATTCACGAGTATTTCCAAAATAAAATCGCTCCACGAATTAATCCCAGTTACAATGTTCGTTTTTGAGGTTCTTTTTCGCGTCTTATCCCTGTTTTGATCCAGTCGAAGGTTTTCCACAATTACCTATCATTAAGCAAGCCAGCTATATTATATGACTAGCTTATAGGCCTACCCGTCTTGCTTTACGTTTTTTATTCCGATTGTCAGGCTTGATCGGTAGGTAATTAAACAGGTTCTAGTCTAGCTTCCCATTGCTTAACAGACCTCTATAACTGACATAAGCACAGAAAAAAGAAGAATGACACTTTTACAATTTTTGTTTTACCGACCTCATAATATTATTATACGAACCTACCGACATAATTTGCAAGTTTTCATAGAGCTCTGTGGTTTGAATCTTAGCTACATTCCCTACACCCTCTAATGTGTGATAATTAATTAGGCATTCCACCCATAGAGGGTGATTTGTGCCTGTCAAACTTCAAAATGGAGGAATCATTTTGCAATTTTTTTCATTAAATCTTTATTTATTGAGAATAATAAGATTTGAATAACATTTATATGTATCTATAACAAATCAATCTACAATTATTTTATTACATTTTCATACAGTAATACCAAGATTCCATTCAACGTTTACATCAGTAATTTTGTTTCCAAAAGATGGTTTACTGTCTTTTTGAGAAATTTGTATGAAGATCCTAAAAAAATGAGTTTTTTAAATAGCTCTAAATATATTAAAGTTAATGCAGCAAATTGTATTTAAGAACCTTCTCAAGCAGTTTGGACGGCTCTGCGCAGATTCATATCTGACGTAGCATTTGTATTTTGAGCGTGATGCTCACATATACGGTAAAAGTCAAACAAACATTTCTGAATTATTATGTAGATTGGACAAAAATTGAAATGAATGAATAGTATTTAGATCTATATTTATATCTCATCTTGGAAAACTTATGCAGGCCACACACGCTCCGGTCCACCAAACGGTAGGTCTGTTCGGATAAAACGGAGCAAGTGTAGGGACAAACCTCCGCCGGTTTATTACATCTGTGCACGTGGCCGTAACATAATCTAAAACAGGTACCTAATTTTTCCACGACATGCTCTTCGTATATTCAGCGGTGTGCCAGACGTACGAGTTTGCAGAGCAATGACTTTTAAAAACATCGACCCCTATGGGTCTACAACATTGATCTACTCGTACATGCAAGGAGTTCCTATCTAAATAATTGTTAACTCATTTTTAATCAGGTCACTCATGATAATATACAAAAATGTATACATAATTCTCTTCTCAGCCTTTTCCCGTCCACTCCTGGACAAAAGCTTCCTCCATCTCCTTCCACACCGCTCTATCTTGGGTTGTTTGGACCCAGTTACCTCCAACGTGTTTGTCGACGTCGTCTCTCCACCGTAGTGGTGGTCTCCCAACGTTCCTGACAGATAATCTTGGTCTCCAGGTTTCAACCCTCGACCATTTCTCTGCCTGGTCTCTTGCCATGTGACCTGCCCACCGCCATTTGAGGTAAGCGATACGTTGGGCAATATCTGCAACCTTGGTTCTTTGCCCCCTCGTTCCTCACTCTATCTCTCAGGGTGATACCCAACATAGCTCTAACCGTGGATCTTTGGGTAATCCTTCTCTTCTTTATGCTCAGTTTGGTCAGCGTCACTTTTTCCAGGCCATATGTTGCAACCGGTAAGTAATATGCACGACTCATAAGCTCTGCGTTTTAGTTATAGTTATACATAGTTACATGAGAAAAATGCTGAACAATGATGGAGTCAACGGCTAAATGCCAATCTTTTACATCCAATTTGGCCTTAAAATGTACCTAAAAACCTGAGCAAATTATGGTCGGTGGACACTGCACATAATTATTATGCCGATGTAAATGCCTGCACATATTTACCGTACCTACGGTGTGTCGGAGAGTGTGTGGTCGGTTTTAGAAGTTTATTCCGTCCTTTAATCAGGTATTTCACGTGTGAGATTTAAAGCTCGTTCCATTACAGCGAATCCGCCATCATCGCATAGCTACAGAGAGAGAGAAAGAGACCCTAGCTCAGTTTAATTTGCTTTTCAACGTGCCTTACAACACTACATATAATATACTATGGTAAATTTCTATGTTAAGTTCTACGTGAAATTTTCACACTCGCCTTTTGATTTCCCTCGGCGTGAGATGAAGTCTCCGGGTCACTAAACATGAGGTCGGGAATGTAACGAGGTATGTATTGCAATTACATCCTTGTACCTAATGGAATTATCAAGGATTATTATTATTTAACGGCGATCCCAGGTAAAGTGACTCCATTAACGTGCCCACCCATTAATCCTCTCTATTTGTAGCTACAGATGGCGGTGTCATGTTGTAACTTTAGTGCCAACCAGTTTATGTTACCCCCTGCTGAAGGACTGGAAGAGGACTTTGAACAATGTTTAATTTTTGACTCCCGTTAAGGTAAAGAGAACGAACCGCTATCACTCGTTCGATCGTATTGGACAAAAAACTTTATGTAAAAATCGATCGTATTCACGATGTCATCGATTTGTTTATTTTTTAATGTATTTTTTGGCACGTAACTCATTGTTTTGTTCGTAAAAAAATTTATATAAAAAAAGCATCGTTATCGCAATGTTACAATTATTGGCTACGGGTACTAGTCTTCTTTGAGTATAAAGAAGACGTGCAAACTCCACTTCATTCTCGGTCGACCAACCTTTTTTACTATTTTCTTTTTATCCTTATATCTGCTTTTGACAGCAAAAGAACCCGACAAAAAAAAACAATAAAAATAAACTCGTTTTAATTTTTTTTGACCACTCGTATTAAATTAATTTTATTCAAAAACTTTAAAACCCAGTTTTTACTCTTTTGTTATCTTAAGATTGTAGTGCTACTAAGTTTATAATATAAAGTTTAAGTTGTTTTTTAAGTTTACACAAAGAGTACAATCAACCGTGTGCTTTAAAGACTCACATGCGAATTCAGCAATACGTAAGCAAAGTTTGTAAGGAAAAACCATAAGTGGGCGCCACGGGCGCCTTCTAAATACTAGTAATTATTATAATAGAAAAAAAAATAAACATCTCAAATATTAACAATAATCAAATCTAAGAAAAATGAGAATGTGTATAATAATTTATGGAATAATGTGTTTGAAGACTTATAGAATTTTATTTTTTTTGTAGCTAACCGCCTAAACGTATAATTCACAGACATCCAGATGAAAGTAATCCTAGGGACCAGGGAATACCTCGCGCTCTCAAAGGAACGAGAATAATGAGGTAATTTCTATAAAATCTCATTAAATTAATTATTGTACTCTCATCGTCAAATTCATAAAGAGCTTGCTTAATATGGTTGGGTCTTTATTCAATTTCGGCATGAAATACGTTACACACAATAGTGTATAGCAGCGCTTCTCAAAGTTTTTTTTTTTGTCACCGATTGTATAAGTTTTCAGGAAATATTCGCCCTGTTGACAAAAGCGGAAAGAAAAGTTAATGACTCCAAATCAAGAAATCTGCAGCGAATCCCAGAAGGAATAAAGGATGGGGAGAAGGGTTGGACTTCATCATTACAGGAGCTGGATTCGATCACTTATTAAAAAGATCATAGATTTAAAAAAAAGAATAAGAAGAATCAAAACAACCTTTACTGAATTTTCGCAAGTAGGAAGAAAATTAACTGTCCACATCTTATAAGTATTTATATATATATATATATATATATATATATATATATATATATATATATATATATATATATATATTTGTGTCTTTGTTTGGTTTAAATAATTGTTTATATGTTCCAGTGGACCGTTCATTTTCTTTTTATATAAATGTCATTGTTTGGTTTAAATTATTGTTTAGATGTTCCAGTGGACGGTTAATTTTCTTCCTACAATACACGCGAAATCTCGACGTTTGGCATAATTCAAATTGTCTACGACTACACTGGAAGAAGATATATTATGTCCGGGCTCCGGAATGTACAAGAATGGACGGGTTTTCGTACTATATAACAATTATTTTTCTCACTGGCATACAAAAGAGAGAATATTGTCACAGTAAAACACTAGGATAGAGTTTTCACCCCAGAAGCAGGTATAATCTTCTAATATAAATTAAAGTCGGTTTAGTGCGAACACATAACTCAAGATCGGCTGAACACTCTCTTCCGATGTTTGATTTATTGGATTCTACTCCGCTCCGGATAACAGAATAACTAATAAAAAGTAAAAAAATGAATAAGCAATAATATAAAATATACCTAATATTAATGTTAGTATGGAACGGATTTCCTGTAACGCCAACGCCATCTATGAAAAAAATCTATAAGTAACAACAAAAATATTTTTACTGTACATGATGGTAGTTTTCTCTCATACTCGCATACGTAATTGCCACTCTTAAAGTAGCCCATCCCACTTACTCCACGGTTTCGAGCGCTTTAGATAATTTTCATACAAAGTCAACAAAATTATCGGGCATTTTCAAATGTGCACACGCAGCATCGATACTTCATAGGCGAGGTAGAATGTGTGTGCGCGCATATAATTATCGTGTTGTTCCCGCCTGAGCTATGAATAAGAATGAAACGTGGATGTTTTAGAAATATTTAATGTTATATTTTTATTAGATTAACTAAATCTAATTAATTATGTATTTTGGTTTCTGGGGGCGCAGGGCACATAATGCACATATGAACGGGCTGCCTCTGGTTAGGACCACAGGACAACGTCTGTCGGGAAAGCTAGTAGAATATAAATGAAATACTTTGATTGGTGTGACTTAAATAAAGCTTTATTTCAGACTGTATCAAATTCCTAGCTACAACTTTGGGAGGCACTGGTTTTTAATAGCACATAGCCTAGAGCGAATAGTCACAATAAAATGTGTGTTGTAGATTCATTATGTATGACGTAGCGCAAACACACAAAATAATAATGTTTGTTTTAGAAAATTATAAATTAGGCGTACGCATATATTGTCAAATATGTAGGTATGGCATTCATATTTATAAGTTAGTCATATTATGCTTTGTCTAAATAACTTATTATGCTTAGAACATAATGACAAAATGTATTGAATTTTTATAATAACCTGAAGTTAGAAAATTTAAAACTGACTGTTAGAAAATTCAAAAAAAAATATAATTAAAAACTGAGAATCAAATTTCAAACGATTTAATTATAAAATTGAAACATTAAAAAACTTAATAATAAACTCTTAAAGGAGGCGTCTTGTTTCCTAGTGAAGAATACTTGTTGAATAAATAATCAAGAAGATTTCGTGTCCTTATGTTGTATAATTATTGAACCTGAAACGTGGCCTCTGGAATAATACTAATATACAGTGACTCATGTCTGTTAATTGTTCCGTAGACCTTCTAAAATACTTAATTAAAATTAACACAATTTTTTCGTTACGATTTTTATTAAGTACATTTTATTATTATCTTGGAGTATGGTTTCCAAACATGTTGTTCATACTTTGAGAGGATAAACAGGTGCTGGAAAAAATGCAAAGATGATTTACTGATATTGGAGCAGGGCTTGGAGGATCGTCTTGAGACACAAGCTCTGAGATCGGTTTGAGGCCTATAAAATCCCGAATGACCACTATGACTGCCCAGAGCCGAAAGCCGTGATCTACAGAAGCCACAATGTGCATTTGAGCTGATGCAGTCTAAAATTTGTAATTGGCTAAGCACAGATTTACCCAGAAGCCTCGAAGATGGATATTCGAATAAATTACGAAAATACGATTCATGGTGGGATGTGTTCTGAAATATTCCAATTCCATAAAAATTAGGGTCTCGATAGCATTAGACTTAACTTGAAAACTTGTATGAATGTATGTACGTTTCCTTCCCACGCCATATGGGACTAGGTTTGAACTCAGAATAACAGTCGCATAATACGAAAAAACTATAAGTACACCTAAAATTCTGATTAAAGCTAATGACAAATCAATAAAAGATGCAGCATACTGGCTAACTGTAGTGGCAAGATTTAAGTCTAAAAATATAAAGTGAGCATTTAAACCTTTAGAAGAGACAACTTCTTTTACAAATACATAATGCGTGTATATTATGATATTGGGAAGACAAAGAAGAAGATTCTGGAAGGAAAGAAGACTGAGAATATATCAACGACCAATGTGGTGGACGTACTTTTTAAAGAACAACAGCATCAAAGGCTTTAACATAGAGGAGAAGTAGACTACGATATATGACTAAATTAGACTGACGTAATGTTTCTTTTAAACTTTCTGTACAAATTTACTTGGAATACTAAATTCGCTAACATCTCTGGAATTGATAACACAAAGTTTCTGACACACATTAAGGACGAGCTGGGTACTAGGAGAATGTAGTAAAGTTAGACAGTTGGATCATTAATAGACTCTTGTCGAGCATAGCGAAGCAATTTATCAAGCTTAATATTCTAATTGGAAATATAATTCTGTGGTGGCATGGTAAAAGGCATTAAGTCAATGGGATGGCATTTCTCAGTATGGCGGATTTACTAGTCAGTATTTTAAGAGGTTTCATTTTTGTCAAATATTATTTAATACAAATAAAATAGATCAACTTTGATGCATTTACTTCGTTAAAAAGGGTTCACTTTACGATTACTCATATTTATTTCTTCAATATTTCTTTGTTTATATGCTTTATTTATAATGCGTGTCTTTTTACCTTGACAATTTTGGCTCAAAGGTTGAAAAAATTTGTACTTAGGTCAAATTTTACAAGGAAATATACCCAGTTACTCTCTATCACATGCTAATTTATTATTTTTCAACACTTACATTTTATTCTTCATAAATATTAGTTATTTTTTAGCTTACCTATTAGTATTTTCTAGCATAGCATTCCCAAAACATCAGTAGGTATATTTTTTTTGCTCAGAATGTAATATTGTTAAGTAATAAATGAAGAATATTCTTTGAATAATAAAATAAAATTAGTTAATTATAGGTATTATTACCTTTGTTAAGATAACCCTCTCTCACAATATACCGATCCTTCAAAGCAGAGCTGAGGAATTTATACACGATTTGGGAAAAGGTCATACAAGCTGCACAAAATCATGCGCAGGGGAGGTTCCAACATCAAATCATTGCAAACCAGATGAATATTCGGAAATTTGAACATTACGACCTAATAGCGAACGTTGTTAACGTAAAGTGATCACACTAATCCACCCTTCGAAACAATATTAGAAGATGGTCGTAAGCCCGTAGTGGTTTGTTTATACTATTTTAAAATAGAACTCTATAATCAGTCATCAGTTGTTGATATAATAGTCGCACTAGCACGACTTTCTTTAATTTACATCAATAATAGTATTAAAATTACAATGAAAAAATATTAAAAAAAAATAATAATATGCAGATAGTATTACCGATCTATTGTCTATAGCTTAACAATATAAACAACGAAAGTTGTAAACAGATTGGTCGACGATAAGGATGATACCTGCCATAAAGTTCACAAAATACATTATTTAAACACATTTTAAAAAGGTTCACTTTTAAAAGAATGGCTTCTCACCGCAGCTCTATCATAGACAACACCGTTTTACTTCGTGGTAGACAAAATTTGACGCGCGTCGTTTTACCTTGCCAAATAAAATTAATATTGAGTTATGCCGGAACGAAAAAATGCTTTTAAATCCTTTATAAGTGGATTTTTTTAAACGTATGTTTTTGAACTTTGTTCTGTTTGTGATAATGTATGATGTAGCGCATATAACTCAAAATGCTGAAAATCGCGACTTAATGCCTTTTACCATGCCACCACAGAATTGTTGTCTTTGGGCACCCGGCTAACCAATGTAGGAACCTATGTCTCCTACACTCTAATTACCTACTAAATCGATTTACGATAATATTATTAATGTCCAATAAATTATTACGCGTAGGATTTATTACTTCTAGGCAGCAATAAACTTATTATAATAATATTATGTTAGTAACAAATTGTAATTTTCAACACCCTTATGATGCCAAAGAACATTTGTAGCCTACGAAATATCCGTAAAGTATACCAATTTAGGTGCAAATATCGAAGTCAAGTGTACCTACAATATCGCCGAAATACTCATTAAAGAGTGCAGTGCTAAAAAAAGTGTACAATATAGCTGAGTGACAGATTTTGAAAAGATGTATTCATTCCTCAAGAGTCACCCTCTATTCTGAATGACTCTAGCATAGGTACAATGAAATTTGAAAAGCTGTTGCCAAACAAACTCATTTATTTTATGAAATGATTTATAAATAAAAATGACTTATTCACATTGAGACTATTTAAAGAGACCGCCGCCGTTGCGCTTGATATTGTATCATGTAGGTAATCTACCTGCTTAGCACTAGAAGCCGGCATATCGAAGAACAGAGTGGCATGGAGAAATCTTTTGGAGGAGGCCAAAACCTACACAGGGTTGTATCGCCACGTATCTGTGTATTTAACACTTCCAACATTGGCTATTATTTGGTGGTCAACTTCATACCCCATTTATAAGGAATATTATGGCAATGTTAAAATCACTTTTGATATGAAACATCAATGTTGAAGCTACGAGATTTAAGTAGCTCGCAGTAAGATTCCAATCAACGATTCGTATCAAGAACACTTTAAGTCCCACTCTGTTTGCAGGCCGACCATTATTTCCAAAATGAATAATCCTTACTAATGTATCCTCGATAGTGGAAGTCTATCAATTGTGCTGCAAATGGGTTGGTGTTATCCTTCACAAGCACTTAACTATGGGGGAGTCCCTAATGTTATTACAAGTAATTTAATGTAAATAGGTCCTGATTGTAGTTTCTCACTCCGTCTAGCTCTCTGTCCCTAACAATAATAATGTATGTATTTACTTCCCAAACATAACTACTTGTTGAAAGTTCAAAATCAATTGGTACCTAATATCAATGCTTTTGTATATTCCATAATGTAAATGGCAACATCCAGGTAGATGGACAGAAACATGAAAAAGTTTATAACTATTTTTATTAGTAGGCTCACACAAAATCAACACATGTACACTTTTGACATAGCAGAGGCTTGTTTTGTGAAAGTGGAAATGGTCGGAAAAGGGATTCGAACCCACAAACCTCAGTACTCTGTACGTATGAAAGCCGTCGACTGAACCGCTGTGCTACCGAGCACTTCAAATTACTCAGACTTCTAGACTAGAAAATAGTCTTCGATGCATGTGTTCTCTCTGTGCTCACTTATGTTTGTGAAACTAAAATAGTAAAAAGTTAAAGATCCTATATGGTTGGGTAGATCCTTCCGTAATTCATTATTGTGGGTAGAGTGCAAGATAGGAAGGAGTGGAAGTCATTTTCCACCAAACGACACGAGAGAGTGGGCTGATGAAAGAAATAAAGAATACACTGTTAACTTACTAGTTAGTTCAAATGATTATTATTTCAATGTCTTTTAAGAATTAAAGCAGATCACCATCGTTTGGATGGCTTTTATGGAAAAGTTCGCCAACGGATGGTTCTTCAGCAAAATCTACAATCCATAATCAATAGACAAGGGTATGAAATTTTATTTCATTAGAGCGTACTGTACATTCTTCTCTTTAGCAAATCCTTAATTTGCGACTTTTGATCATCAAGGGCCAATTTTATAAACGAAAATCCAATTAATATCCGTTAAAAATACGCATTTCATACCGGAACTAAATGCACTGTACTTTAATGCTGATGGATGAACCAATGATTCATCTTTATTATTGGTTCATTTGAAACGGTTTTAGCCTAAATTGAAATTGACGATTTTGTCAGATTTGTTTTTGCTGTTTTCAAAGTTTTTCTGTAAAAACTCCATAAAGAGAAAATCAAAGTTTACGGAAAAAAAGTGTCCAGAATACGTAAAAGAGGATTTATAATGAAGTCTGAATTTAATTTAAATATTGATGATACAACCATTATGTATTTGATGTTTCAACATTTGTAGCAAAATATTATTTTGACATATAATTATAATCGAAATCCAACAGAATATTATTAACAGGCACAACGGTGCCAATTAGTAAAAACAATCTAGTTGGATTTCACATTGTTTATGTTTGTAGCTAAATGAATATAATTGGATGAAAATAAAAATAGAATACAATAGAAATTCTGATCGGAAAAAAAATCATTATTATATTTACTAACAATTCATTATATTATAATTATTACGTATCCAGTATAAGCTAAAATAAAAAGGACTCCATTGACATAAATATTTTATACATTTTGCCTACGATTAAAAAAAAAGATTCGTTCAGAAATCAATAACATCAGTGTTATCACTTCTGTTGTCAAAGGGAGACCAGACACGGTCAAGACTAGGCAGACCATGAGAACATCCGAGATGAAGACATTAAAACATAATTGCTGGAAAAATTGAGAGTCCAGATGCCGTATGTAAGGTGGGCAAAATCAAGTGGGGCTACCATCTGACTATATCATCAGCTCTCTAACAGTGCTACGTTCTTTCTAAAGATTTAGAGCTGAAAGATTTGCACATACTATGTGAAGTTCATTGAAACTTCACATGATCGACCGCAGTGTGGAGCTCTTTATTTTATTTTTTTTAAATATGTAATCATAGCACAAACACAGTTTTGACAACTTTCACATAAAGCAATGCTCGTGCAGCTAATCGATGCAGCATTGGGATAGATATTGAACCAACGACCGTCAGAACGAAAGAAGGCGACTGAACCGCTAAACTATCATACACATGATTTGAAATTCAGGCGATACAATCAATCACATGGTGACGGATTTTCTGTTCTAGTAATCTCTATATATAATTGGAAAGTTCGTCCGTAAGTCGGTATTTGCGGTGCAATTCTCTAATCCACGCTAGATATTTTTCTTACTTTTCATTTTCTTCATTAATTTTTTTTAACTAAAAAGTGAACACAAATACACTCTCTGACTCTTTCACAATAAGCTACATAAAGCTTTTGTCGTGAAAGAGGATCGAACCCACGACCTCCGCACGACAACAGTACGAAAGCCGGCGTCGTAACCGCTAGACTACCAACCACTTCAAATCGATGGTTTTTATTAATAAAAGCATACAGCAACAATCATCAAACAATTATTAAGGACCCTCTTCTATGCATGTGGTCCGACAGGTTTTGCTGCTTGTAAAATAACAAATGAAAAGTGTTTGCCATGGAAGCATTTTTACCTAGGTTAAAATGAAGTGTAGTAAGGTATTCTTGACATGTTAGTATTTATACTATAGGTACAAATAAAGCTTATACGTACCTACTTATCTGTTTAGGTAGGTCCTAACAAAGCTAATCCAGATCACGAATTCGTAACATCGGTGGATAAAACTCGCTGACTTATCAATGATTTATGGAGGAGCGAGATTTAGCGGAGATTCGCTCTGGGAACACACTACGTCACCGATGTTCATTCATAACAAACCATTAATTTAAGTTTTTAACTCGGGCATTTTTAATCAAAAAGTAACCGCAATATTCGTTTACTCAAAATAAGGTTAATAAATTGGTTATAAAACTTTATAAAATTTTGACAAAAATCATTTGATTATCACGAATATCGATTTTTTTATTGGTTGATTAAAATGCAAAACACTTCACGCTTAGTATAAATGAGATATAAAGTCCCCCTGAAACATTAAACATATTGTGGAGGAGAGTAAGAATAAAGCTTTCACAAAGGAAATTTGAGCACTTCAGGGCAAAAAGGGATGTGACAACGTCGAGAACCCTATGAAGAAAAAATTTGGTCAGGATTCGCTTGACAGGGGTAAGCATTTGAAGACTAATAAGTACGCATGTTTTTGCTCATTTATAAGGGCTGTGACTTTATACCTTTTCGGTTTACCAATTTCTGAAATGTTATTTCAAGAACCCGTAACTTACTAATCATAATAAAATATAAAACAGGTCAAATCTCGGTATAACGAACTTTACGGGAACATAAAAAATATTTCGTTATAATGAAATTTCGTTACACTGGATATATAGGAAATAATACATTTTTATTTTTTTGTTGCCGTATTATACCTACTAATGTCAAATAAACAATTATTTGAGACACTAAAATGATGAATACCTACAGCAAAACACAAAGTTATTAATTTCTTCTCATCATTACTATTTTTGTACAAAAACACAAAATTTTATTGTTTTAGAAAAAAGTTTTAAGAATCGTTGGGGACACAAAGTTTAACAGAACACAGTAAGTAGGTACGTTATTTTTTAATATAATAATAATATAACACTTTCCTATACAAAGGTGTAAGTATAGCCGGCGGAACTTATTGCCTGAGGCAATTTTTTCCAGTCAACCGGTCCCGTCCAATCTGAGACAGGCCAACACCGGTTAGAAATTTCTAGTGAAAAAACACTTAGAAAAACTCTGACCCGGCCGGGAATCGAACCCGGAACCCCGGATCTGAAGTCCACGCTAGTACAACTAGGCTACCGGGGTCGGTGAGAACAAAAAATAAATTTCAAGGATTTATAAATCACGTGAACGAAATATGTAACGCAAACGCTTGCGAACTTTCTAATGCCGAGGACAAACTGAAGTTGGAGAAATTTTATTGCCTAATAATTATCGTAACATGATTTTAAAATTTTAAAACAAAAGATCTTAAATTTTAAAACAAGAGATCGACTTCGTTATAATGAATTTTGGTTCAGTAAATCTTATATGGAAGTTTTTTCGGCGACGAACGATTCGTCATACCTACTGGAAATTTCGTTACTTCAGTATTGGCTATAAAGGGATTTGACCTGTAGTACATTACACTATTAGGTTAAGATAACATCGTCATAATTTTATATACTCGCCCATATAAGGCACTCTAATAGGCTTAGAAAAAGACACCGATAATATTATTTTTAAACATTATCTTTTAGAGCTGTAGAAAATAAGAATTTTTTCATCTCCGGAGCAAAAAACACAATTATTGTTTCTATAGATGGGGGATGAATAAAACGAACAGTTAAAAATATAAATGCTTACATGTAAAGCCTCCTGGTACGACTTAATATAAAGAACTCGCGTGGGGGTCGTTATAGTACTTTTATGATAATATCGTCAATATAAAACGAAATCATCCCTTACAAAGTAGGGCAAAATAAAATTACATTATTTTGAATAACCTTACAAAAATTAATTGTGATATAGAGATATACATACAGACTTTATTTCTCGTTTATTCTTCTTAGCCGTCCCTCCACTGCCGACCATTGAACTTTTCTTAACTTCTTGTTCTGTCCTGTACCCGTATTATGTTTTATCGGAAGGTAGTCACGGAAGTAAAGTGAGTATTACAAGATTACATTTGGTATGGAAAACGTGTATAGCGCCGCCATAAGGATATTTCTAGACATAAAAGCGATTATCGAATTCGATACGTATAGACGTTTTCCATACAAAATGTATCGTGTTACCCACTTTACTTCCGTGACTACCTTCCGATAAAACTTAGAATACGGATACTGCAGTGAGCGTAAGATTTTTCGATATGTTTGAATTTCAAGGATTCGACAGCCACCTAAAAGACGAACGTTATTATAGCCCGTGGAAGACGGCTCCCAGGCAGACCACCAAAGAGGTGGAAGGACAGCTGGGAGTCGACCTTTTGAATTACAGGCCACAAGACCGAAATTAAGAAGATGTATTATATTAATGCAATGGTTTTCTAGGAAAGCGATTCAATCATAAAGCGGCCATGGCACAATGCAGCATAATGTCACTTTGAACGTTGTTTATGTAAACCAAGTGGCGAGGTTTCTGTTTACTTTACGTCTGTAATATTACAGCTTTTCTAGCAAATCAAAGCATAAAAAATACTATTAAAAATAGAATATTCATTGATTAAATAATGGAAATAATTTGTTCTACGTAAAGTTTTGAAATGGTCCTGGAAAAAGGCGCAAAAATCCCTAAATATTTGGAACATTAATTATGTAATATTGAATTAATGTTTAGTGTAATCATTCCACAGCATAGTTACATTTGAGGTGCATTTATTCATAATCAAGTGTAAATCACTGCCATATTGTGGGATAGTTATTATGGATTGGTATTTGGTATATTATGATAGGTACCTAATTGTTTTTTTTTTTTTGTAATTCACATTATCACAAAAAAGCCGAAATAACAAATTATACTTATTTATAAAAATCCAAGGAAGAAATCATTTTGAAAAAAAAATATTTCAGTTAAAATTGCAAAAACTAATATTTTAATTACGTAAATAGCAACGTTCTCCGTAAGCGAGTATGAAGCAATCATAGTTTGACTGTGTCGGTATTTTTTATACCTGCTAATGATATTGTGATTCAACACTTTTTTATACGTTTTTGAAGGTCCCGTATAATTATTATTATTGTCTTTGAGAACGAAGGAACATTTCGACTGTATATTTAATTTAAGTCCATAATCTCTCGTGGAATGTTCTCTAATGCGTATTATTATACTCTGGAATCCATAGATAATAACAAATTATAATGCATACCTACAGCAGAAAATAATACAAAATTAATGGGAATTCTTTCAATATTTTGCTGATTGAAAAAAGTACCTATTATTAATTTGCTAACCTTTTCACACAAGAGAGCCTCTACCTACATTCTACAAGTAATTTATTTGAAGAATGGTAGCTACATATTTCCGTGTATTTCCTATTACGAACAAACATCATATTACCTATTTTAATTAAGTTATTATGTGGGTTAAGTTATTACCATAATATGTGAAAGCTAACCTTTTGTACAACCATTTTGATAATGAAACAATCCAGATATAATGCAGAACCAACTGTTTGATGCAATCATTAGCTGGATACACACGTAACGATTTATCTTTAAGATTTAACCGATAATCGCTCATTTTTCAAATCTTAGCGAAGAAAACTATTGAAAAATGAGCGATTATCGTAAAGTTAAATCGTTACGTGTATATGCAGCTATTAAAACAGTAAGTGTTCGATTTTTAAAAGGTCATTCTTCTTCTTCTTCTTCTTTCTATAGATCCTGGGGATCTGTTTGTGCCGCCGCCTGTTCCTCCTGTGATGTCGACTGCCAGCTGTCTCTCCATCTCTTTGGGGGTCTGCCTGGGAGTCTGCGTCCTTCGGGGTTTCCGTGGAGGGCGATACGTGGAAGTCTGTCTTCTGACATTCTGTTTACATGTTCATTCCAGTATCGCCTTCGTTGTCGTCCCCACCTCACTATGTCTTCCGTCTTACACGTGCTCCGGATATCAACATTTCTAACATAAAGGTCATAATTTTTCAAATTTAAATCACCACTGAGTAACGACTATTGAGGTGGTCAAAATCATCAACTTATGGCGGATGATGTCGACGCACTGTCAACGTAGTCCATCACTAATTATTCTTCTTCTTCTACCTCTATGATGGCCGACTGGACTATTCCTGTTGTCCCTGTTATGTTGTCCTCTTGGGAAGCTGGCTGCCAACTGTCCCTCCAGCGTTTAGAATGTGGTCCTGGAGGTCTGCTTCCTTGTGGTATATTGTCTCTGGGGATTTTTGCGGCTCCCGTAACTTCCATTCTTGAAACGTGGTCGTTCCAAAACCATTTCCCCACCTTACAACGTATTTCTAATGCTATCACGAAGGGTTTTTCCGGAAATATTTCTGAGAACACTGGACAAATTAAATTACACAAGAATCCATAAATATTTTTGGAGCATTCAATCCAGATACGATTTTGGAATTATAAATGTTTAAAGCCGTATTTAATTTGTTTTCAATCTAAATAATTTAAATTTTAACAAACTAATGAAATTAGCTAGATTCAATTAACTAGATTCATGATTTCGAAAAAAAAACAACTCAATTCAGGCAAGAATAGTAATTTACTTTTGGGCTTATCTACTAAAACGTATGTAGGTATATAACTTGACGTCTCTCTTGTTTTATTTTTTTTAAGTACTATTAAACATTTATTTATTTTTCTAATGGAATCACCAGATGGCTTCAAGTTAAGATAACACACGTCCTAAATCCGTGACGAGATTTTACTTTTTTTGTTTTCTTTTTTTTTATCCAGCATAAAAATGATAATTTTGTTTTATGGCTTCATTTTCATTTTCGCAAAGTCTCGAAATTATCCTCTTGTTTTTCAACATGCAAAGTATCTTAACTCGTAAATGGAGTTTATGTGCTCTCAAATTTAATCCGTCTCCTGAACGCTGATAAGTCGGATGATAAAACTGACTCAAATTATATAACCTCAAATATTATCTATCAAGCATTTTGCTTTAAGAATCTTTTTTATGAGAGTAAACACGCCCGTTATGCATAAAAATGAATAGTTTACAGAGTCTTGTTTTGCTACACGAGTAATATGCTATTCATCACAACAGAACATTTAAATATGTATTTATTATGTAGTTATATTGAACGCAATGACAAAAATAAGTTGTTATAAAGAAGATATTAGATCGAAGTATCGCATATTCATTGATTTTTAATGATTATGCGTTCTTTAATAGTAAGCTTTACTTTATCTTAGGTATATTCCTGACGTCACACAAACTTTGAGATTAAGTATATGTTTTTAAAGATGTAAAATCGAAGAATATAAGTATAGGGACTAAGTTGCATTTCGTAATATGCCGCTTTCTCCCGAAACATAATTGGATTTTGCAGACATAAAATAAAATTTCACTTTAGAAATTCACATAATGAAGGCAAACATTAATTACCTATAATAATAGCAGAGGAAACGATGTTTTTCTTTAAATTTTCACTTATATGTATTTTCTTATTATAAGTTTATAAAACTTGCGAAGTTCCACTTTCAAGAAATTCATTAAGTATTCCGACACTTAAAAAAGCTTCCGTTAAAAATGTAATTATAAAACAGGTAGGTACGTGCATCTAGAAATTGAAAAAAAAACAAGGAACGGATGTTTTAAAAACATCTAGGTATAAGATATTTTAAATAGCCTTACTTTTAACTCAGACAGTAAAGATACCTATATTAAGAAATTAATATAATGCTTAAGTTTTTATTTTCGCTATCTTAAGAAGTTTCAAACAAGTTAATACGCAGACCAAGACTCACAAAAGAGAATTAGATGCAGATTTCCAAAATAACGTTCTCAAATGGAATGACATTCTGAAAGTAGTCCAGAATAGAATGTTTCTTAGCAGCGAAGCAACAATTTTTATCTACTGGCAATTTAATCATTCCCATTTCACTAGCACAAACGAAGTAATATGCTCTTCGAAGAATTACACTGGGGATTTGGGGAAAATATCAACAATTTAAGCCAAAGATTAGATTAATACATACTTACACGAAATGGTGTAAATAAGGGTCTTCAGATATGAGGTAAATTTCACAGAAGACACATTAAAAAGAAGTTTATTTCAACAGAACTTTTCAAATACTATTATTCTTGTACCCCTTTTATAGAGATCTTAATACAATTAGAGCAAACTTTTTTGATACAGTCCCCGAAATTCCAATCCTGGAAACCTGCAACATCGATGAAATAAATTGCCCCAAAAAATTGCAAAAATGTCTTTAAATCCGATATAATATAAAGAACTAGCTTCCCCGACAGACGTTGTCCTGTAGCCCTAGTATAAGTTTTCGATGATCGAATATCGAAACGATCATCGAAAGAGTTTTGAAAATATTCCATACAAAAATGATCGAACGATTCGATCGTTTGATTTTAGAACACTATTTGCACGTTTATAAGCGCTTATTAGCGTGCCATAAGCTTTCGATAAAACTCGTACTAGCCCCACTGAGGTGTTCCTAAGTATGAATGTTGAATTTGTGTAAGGATAAGCTTTTTCCTTTTAACCAATGTAATTTAGATCGATGCATCTGTTTCAAACCATATTATACTTTCAATATCAATCTCACCAACTATCAAACAACTTACAGTTTCTGTCAAACTTTGATTTAATTAATTTTTTCAAATATTGGATAAAATCTATATTCTGTTGATAGTTTCGGCCGAGGGTGCTTGGTTGTAGTTCATTTTCACTTATGTAAAAATAAATAAGGAGTCCTTCAGTTTGTGCTACTACGAATTACTTTATTTCCATAAACATGTTTTTGGGAGCGACTACTCCCTTCCTCTGATGGACAAAGACTAAATGATGACTAAAAGACGAAATGACTAATGACGTAATGACTAAAAGACGAAAAATCTATATTGTTAAAAGTACTAAGAAGGTTACCTACTTTTCTCTGATTTTCTAATTATACGCGGAACTTTCTTATTTTTTCCTTTCATAAAAACCTTCTCCTGATAAAAGCAAACACGCCAAAAAAATAATTAGCTAAATCGGTCCAGCAGTTTAGGCGAGATGCGATGACCACGCAAAATAGGTCTCCATTATATAGAAGACTAGCTAGTTACCCGTGGCTTCGCTCACGTGTTACTGTATTTGCTTTCTCTTCCTAAACAATGCAGAATTAATTATATTCGCATCAAAATTAATAATAATAAGAAACATCATCAACATTTCTTTTTTTAAATATATATTCTAAAATTTCCATTAAATTACTATATTTTTATTTATATTTGTCGTTATTAATCTGTATTTAAAAACTATGTGCTTCTTATACAAATAGAATCAGCCCGCGAACTTAAAAATTTCGCTAACTTGACTGACATTGTTCTATGAGAATCTCAAAAAATAACTCGAATAACTTTTATTCCATCAAATGACGTTATTTGAAATCAATTTTTATATTGCTGGATATGAATAGAAAAATATTCAGGTCTCGAAAAGCAATGAAATTAGTGATCTTTAAAACACTTATTTCTATCTGCTTTGGGCATTTTTCAAGCTACAGACGTTTTTTTAACATTTCAATTTACATCTTTCACGTTGATTTGTTGTTGTTTGTCTGGTCGTAGGTTCGAAATTTAGTTCATAAATATCTTATCCTGAGCAAATCAGCCCGCGAACTTAAAAATTTCGCTAACTTGACTGACATTGTTCTATGAGAATCCCAAAAAATAACTCGAATAACTTTTATTCCATCAAATGACGTTATTTGAAATCAATTTTTATATTGCTGAATATGAATAGAAAAATATTCAGGTCTCGAAAAGCAATGAAATTAGTGATCTTTAAAACACTTATTTCTATCTGCTTTGGGCATTTTTCAAGCTACAGACGTTTTTTTAACATTTCAATTTATATCTTTCACGTTGATTTGTTGTTGTTTGTCTGGTCGTAGGTTCGAAATTTAGTTCATAAATATCTTATCCTGAGCAAACACGACATAAAAAGAATAAACGATATCGGTCCAGCCGTTCAGGTCGAAATAAATAACGTTAAACGTGAAAACTGTTAACGTTCCGAACGTTAACGTTTACCAAATTGAAAATGGTTTCCAAACAAAAAAAAATGCGTTTCGTCTTCAATATTATTATATTCATGCGGCGTCGTAATACTTCCAAAGATTTTGAGGTAACGTTTAACGTTAATTTTGAATAACTGACAGAATTATTTTTTTGACTCGGAATTTGGAACAACATTGTTTAACGCACGTTGAATAACAGTTTTTACGTTATCTCTATGGAAATAACAACAAATTGTTAACGTTGGAGCTGTCGTTAATATTTCGACTTGGCCTCCAGGCGTGATGCGAAGTCGTCCGAGGCTCATTGTGCCTTTTCTAACCGGTTGAGGTTTAAGGAAGTGAGGTGGTCAACCTCAGTATTCTAATGGTATAAGTAATTGGCGTTCGACTATAAACGAATTTTCGACAATGTAGAGTAGGAAGAAAATTAACTGTCCACTGTTTATGTTTTTTATTAGATGAAACGGATATCGGCAACTATCCGATATCCGGTCTATCCGGCGGCGTAAATAATATCCTGCCGGATACCGGATAGTAAAAAGAGGCATGTTTGGATAACTCATTGATTTGTTTATTAAAGTATCACTTAAGAAATACACCTTATAATCACAAAATAAATTCTACAACTTAGAAAATTGATTATCAAGCATAAGGTAAATTATGGAGAGTAATTCTATATAATATTTCGTTATATAGACTATTAGACTATATAGAGGAAAACAGCAGCTTTGCTGGTCTTCGTAAGTAAGGGAAGTTTAATAAAACAACGTTTCGTCATATATCATCCTGGCTGAAGATGCAGATAGTTTCCGCGATTTTTGGAACAATAACGTTCCGGCAACGGAGTCAGTCCAATTGGTATATACCGCCTACGTAAGCGTAATTCATGCGTTGTACCCATGGTAATTTACGCACTGGCCGGGCTCTAGTAAGGACTTCTTTAGCATTCTGCGAATTTTATAAATTTTTGAAAATAAAAACACCGATATTTTAAGGGGAGCGCTTTTCTTCCTACCGCAAGGGTTCCGAAGACAAAGAAGATCTTCTCATACCGAGAGGGTCTTCCTCGTGTTCTGCTCCTTCGAAGCAGAGCTGAGGGATCTGGAAATGGTGTGTGAGGAGGTCATAATATCCGGCTAACTGCTATCCCTTTCGTCTCTATTTTTTATACGTTCCAGTGGACAGTTAATTTTTTCGCACTATACAGTGACGAAATGATGTGGTCATTGACTTGCCAGTGTTTTCAAAACAATTATTTACGATCTGTCCTAAAATGATGTGAGGTTTTGTAGATAATTTTAAAATTTAATATTTTGCACATTGACTACATTTGATATAAAATAATTTACCTATTGACTTCATAATACTATTTACCTTTTTTCAACATAATATTATATCAACTTGCTATTCATGGTTTACGCAATAAATTCAAAGCAAGATTACTCACATAGTTTTTTTTTTTGTTGCTAGTGTTTTTATGAAATGGCTTCAAATATTTTGACAGATCAAGACATAAAGAATTGCAATACAATCCAGATTCTTTTCGTGAACTTACCGTAAATTATTTTAGTAGAGATAATAAATTACTAAAATAGGTAGTTACCTACATAATGATTTTAATGTCGATCGTAAAAAAAACAATTCAGAATCGCTGTACAGGATGCATGGTACGAAAAATATATTGAAGTAGGTAGGTACGTAAAGTGTTTCTCTGAATTCACGGAAAGTGTATTATCTCTTATATAAAAATGGAACGCTAATTTGCGCGGACATCGTATGGGTAAGAACACGTTGAAAGCCGATTACGATCCGCGCCGACCAGCTCAAAGATTGTTGTCTATGGTTTCCATACATTTAAATGGGCGTGTCGGAAAGCGGGTTCCTGCTTTTTCTGTGGGTTTCCCCATTCAAATGCATAGTAACATTCTTTACGCCGGTTGGCGCTAGTCAGAATCGGCATTCTACGTGTTTCTTACCCTATGAGAACAGCTGAACTTATATCGCCCATTTTTTGTCGTGTTTGCTTTTGTCTGAAGGGTCTTATGAAAGAAAAAAGTTGCACGGAATAAAAATAAAACTTCCATTATACATTTTTTCTAATTTTGAAATTAAATCAGGCGTTTAACAGGAATCAGTTGTTTGATAAATGATACGATTCACGGAATGCTGATAGAAAATAATATAATGATATGTTTTATAACAGATGCATCGGTTACAGCACCTAGTTAAAAAGGTATTAATGAATGTATCATTATACTAATTCATATTCAATAATATAAGGACCACGTCGTCGTCTGTGTTAAATAACTTTAAACTGAAATCAACTTAAATTTATACATAAAATCTCGAACATATTATTTATATTCCAAGACGGGGCGAAGTTTGACGGGTCGGCTAGTTCAAAACTATATTAATATTATAGATTACGCAATAGTTTCGACACGTGTATTGGAGAAAGTAGGTTGGGCTGGGTAGGTACCTACCTACGTATATATTCATTGGGTAGGAACACGTAGAAAGCGGATTCCGATACGCGCCGACCGGCTCATAGATTGTTGCCTATGGTTTCAATGCATTTAAATGAGCATGCCGGAAAGCGGGTTCCTGCTTTTCTGTGGGTATCCCCATTCAAATGCATAGTAACATTCTTTGCGCTGGTCGGCGCGGGTCGGTATCGGCTTTCTACGTGTTCTTAGCCATACACCGCGGCACCACACCGGCCCGGCTCGCCGAATGAGATCCAACTGTCGATGGCCTGAGTCGGTATGTTTATTGTATGAAACGATGTCGTCAATAAATTAAATTTTTACAAAAATTGTTAAGAAAAGTTTGAGATGTACTGCTATGATGTATGTATTTTTTATAGAAAAATAAATTATCTAGTTGTAGCGTTTCGGCGTTTTTCGATATTTTTATAAAATTCTGAAATATAGGCACTGAAACTCGTAAATTTGTCATAAAAAAAATATTTTTCTTTATAAAAAAAGTTTGAGAAATCCTGGAACTTCTTCATTTAATTATATTTTAGATATTGTATTTTTCTATATACATACACAATTTTAGGGTTCTAGATTTTATGGTTTTTGAGATATATGGAAAAATTAAATAAAAATTCAAAGGTTGATAACCCCTGACTGAAAAAAAAATTCAAAATTCTGAGTATACAAATTTTGTATGCTTAAAGTATTCAATTTTTTCTGAAATTTTAGGATCTGTGCATCAAGCGAATCAAAAGTTATAAAGAGGGGACGGATACACACACATACACGTTGGAAAAGTGCCCCTCACCCCCTCCCCTCTAATTAATGATATTTTTTGAAAACGAAATAGTATAATTTGACTCTTTCTGAAGAAATCATTTTTTTGAAATATCGATAAAACCAGTTTTAAACTTTTTAGGAGGCACTTAAAAATCATCCCTTTTTATATGTGCCCTTTTTCGTCCCTTTTAGTAAAATTTTGGAAAAATTGCCGAATATGCTAACACTCATTTCCATAGAAGAATTCATATGCCAAATCTCAAGTTCGTACCATGTCTAGTTTCCGAGATATTCGCATACTTTGAAAAACATTCAACCCTATTTTTCACCCCCTTAGGGGTGGAATTTCCAAAAATCCTTTCTTAGTGGAAGGTTTTGTATTGAGACCTACCTGATTTCCAAATTTCACTTCTCTACGATTAGCCGTTTGGGCTGTGCGTTGATGAGTCAGTCAGTCAATCAGTCAGTCAGGCACTTTCCTTTATTATTATAGATGAATTGATTCGAACTCATATTATCATTGAACTGATGTTGACATTTTTATATATTTGCATTAGTTTTTTTTTTTTTTTTTTTTTTTTTTTTTTTTTTTTTTTTACCCATCACGCCGTGTCCCGTAAGGGGTAGGCAGAGAGAACGGACCTCCACTCTTTTCTATCCAAGCATACTTCTTTCGCTTCATCCACCGACATAATATTTCTCATACACCCTCTCCTATTTCTCTTACTTCTTACATGGCCTTCCTTGAGGACGGAATCGATGTGTTCGATCCACGTCATTCTCGGTCGGCCACGCTTTCTTACACCTTTCCTTTCAGCCTTATGAATTCTCTTTGCCATTCTGTCTGCATCCATTCTTTCCACATGTCCAAACCATCTCAACTTATTAACTTTCATCTTTGTCACAACACTTACTTCCATACCACATTCCTTCCTAATATTTTCATTCCTTTCCATATCCCATAAAGTTTTTCCACATATTCTTCGTAGAGATTTCATCTCTACTGCATTAATACTACATTCTTCTTTTTTCGTCCATGTCCACGTTTCACAACCATACATCATCGATGGTAACAGGATTGCGTTATGCACTAGTTTCTTTGCTTGTAGTGAGACGTTGTTGTTTCTCATTATAGGTCTTAGTGCACCGCCCACCCTGCAACCAGCAACTTTCCTACGCTCGATTTCTTTTTCACACTTTCCATCCCGACTAAACATGCTTCCTAAATACACATACTCATTCACTTGCTCAAGATATTCATTTTCTACCGTTATTTTGCAATTCGTTCTTGCTTCATCCCTTTCAAATACCAAAACCTTTGTTTTGCTGACATTCATTTTAGACCGTTTTTTGCACAATTTTCAAACACACTTGACACAAGTTCTTGCAAATCATTTTCACACTCAGCCATAAGTACTAAATCATCGGCATACATAAGCGCACATACTTTTATTCCATTCAATTCAACCCCTATATTTATATCTTTTAACCCACTGACGCAAAAATCAAAAAACAAATTGAACAACCATGGTGACATGACGCACCCTTGCTTCACACCCTTCGTAAGACAGAACTCCGGTGAAACGTGACTATTCACCTTCACACACGCAGTACTATCCGAATATAGCGAAGCAATGCCACGAATCAACCGGTTGTTCACTCCATAGATTGATAGAACCTCCCATAATTTACCCCTATCTACCCTATCATATGCCTTTTCCATATCTACGAATGCACAGAAAAGCTTCTGATGTTTACTCAAAAGCTTCTCCGTAATCATCCGCAGTGCGAAGATCTGATCGGCACATCCCCTCCCATTCATAAAAGCCCCTTGTGCATCCCAAACTTTAGTTACAGTTATTTTTCTAACCCTTTCTACTAATATTCTACTGTACAATTTACCCACGTTGCTCAACAAGCTGATTGCACGATAGTTGCCACAGTGCAACCGGGAGCCCTTCCCCTTGTACAGAGGGCAGATAATGGCTTTCCTCCAGTCACCTGGTGTACGGCCTTCCGTCCAGCACAAGTTGAAAAGCTCCAAGCACCACTGAAGCGTCACTCGGCCGCCATACCTGATAAGCTCCGTTGATATCCTATCGCAACCTGAAGCTTTCCCATTTTTTGCTTTCTTAATCGCATTCGTAAGTTCATTCATACTGATTTCGTAACTTTCATCATCCTGTCCATTTATACTTACTTGACACAAACTGTCGCATCCATCCTTAGTTTCAAACAGATCTTCAAAATATTCTTTCCACCTCAAACCTATATCCTTTTCCTGTGCCAGCATACATCCATTTTTATCTTTCAAACAATTCACTTTCTCATCCTTCCCAGACCTTTTCCTTTTCACTTCCTTCCAAAAGAGCTTTAAATTACCATTCACATTCGCACTTAATTTTTTACATTCATTATCCTCTAATTTTTTCTTTTTCACACTCACAAGTTTCTTAACTGCATTCTTCTCTTTCTTATAAATATCATACATAACTGTTTTGTCGGATTCATTCTTCGCACAAACTACATTCTTCCACGCATTCTGTTTTTTTTCCACAGCTGCTTTCACATATTTGTCCCACCATGCATCGCCTTTTTTCCTACCCGTTTTAGATTCCCCACATACTTTAACCGCACTATCTACTATGGATTGTTTTAAAATTTCCCAACGTTCCTCTAAGCTATAATCAATTGATTCTAAGTTATTCAAAGTGTTTGCAATCAGACTCACATATTCATCCTTACAATTTTCCTCATTCAACTTTTCGATTCGTATCCTTTTGGAGCTTTCCACTTCTCTCGGTCTCGATCGCCAACCACGGAACAGATCAATTCTTGCAACCACAAGGAAATGATCCGTCCCTAGTTCACCACCTCGAAAAACCCGAGTATCCGTAGTCAAACCCCTCAGTCTAGAATCCACGCACACTAAATCAATCATACTTTTTTCATCCTTTCTTTGCCACGTGTATCGGTGGATCTCTTTGTGTGCAAAAAACGTATTTGCAACAAAAAGGTCCATTTCTAAACATAAATCCAATATCCTATTTCCATTGTCGTTAACCCGTTTATCCCCATATGCACCCAGGACCCGTTCATAACCCTGTCTTCTAACCCCAACCCACCCATTCAGATCACCCGCTAAAATTAATCTTTCGTTATCCCCTCGGTTCTCTGAAATATCACTAACGTTTTCCCAAAACTCATCCTTTTCAGCATCAGAAGTGCTGTCACAAGGAGCATATCCTATTACTAAGAACACCCTCGTAATGCCAATTCTGAAACGGATCCACATAAGTCTGGGACTAACTAATTTAAAATCTTTCATACATTCACTCATTCTCTTTGATAAAATAGCCCCCACACCCTGTTTCCCATGCTCCGACTCAGGCACACCAGACCACAAAACATTCAATCCATTTTTTTCAAGCATACCACAACCTTTCTTCTTTGTTTCATTCAGACATACTATATCCAAACCTTTTTCATTCATAATATCAATAACTTCGTTAATTTTAGCATCCATGCATCCACTGATATTCCACACACCAAACCTACACTCGTCCGTTCTCCTCTTTGCGCCTCCCCTTTTTGACACGACATGGTGGGTGGCGAGCCTCACCGATGGTGGGATTGTCAAAATGGGGTTTACTTAGAAACTAATTACAAACTAAAACATTCGTCATACCTCAAACTTAAAACTAACTATATCAATATACAATTGGCAACTAACCTGTTCAGGGGGTCAAGGTCATGCATGTCAGGATAAAAGTGGCCGGCAAGAAGCTAAGACAAAATTGCAAACGGTGTTGCAGGAACCGACACACGCGACGTAATGAAATCAAAGATAAAAACGTGTTTCAATAACGCTATTACGCTAAAATATTGATTGATAATAAGTTGGAAATTTGATAGGAGCTTTTAAAGTTATACAACGTTCAAATGTCACCAAATAATTAACAGAGACAAACAAATACTTGTAGACAAATGAATCCAGACATTTCGTCGTTTGAAGTGATCTTATCATCAAAGTGTCGCAGAATTTAATATGGGTGTATCGAATAACCAATACAAAACGAACATAATATGTATTATTGTTATCGGAAAACGGTAATAAAGACAAACAGAAAAATAACTCAATTGTGCAACAGAATTCACCTTTTCTAAAGTTGTTGCAGTCAAGAGATATAAAATTTTACATGAGAATTTCTCATAATATTAGTTTAAATATACCTACGAGTATTACATATTAACATAGAAAGAATGACATGGAATTTCAAACTGATGATAATATATTATTTTAAAACTGGGGAAATGAATGATGATACAATTTAGTATAACCTTTCATAAAAAAGGTATTTTCAAGTGAAATGCGTTCATTATTGTTATAGTAAAAGTACATGGGTACTTATAATACACCAATCGATAAAATAATTGGATAGAACTTCGTTATATTTTTTTATTCCATATATCCTCATTAATAGCCAGCAAAATACATTCCAACAATACTCTCTTAATTTCGGACAATTTCTAACACCTCCGATATGGCCAAATCACTCAGCTCTGCTTCAAAAGAATCGGAACATAATTTGAGGGGCTATCTTCCTTGTCTTTGAGACCATGATAGGAGATTGGCCGTTTCAGATGTTATAATTTTTTGTCACTATGTAACAAATTCACAAAAACACAAAGCTTTTTCAGCAATTTACTCATAAAAAATTAGTATATTTTTGAATAGATTCGCATTTGATGAAATATCCACGGACATACAATAATTGTTGGTTCTTGGTTCCAGAGAGGCAAACAGGAACAACAGAGCACGACATAACAAAGAACTAAGTTATTCACGAGCGAATTCAATATCGACTGCAAAGATTCGATATCACATTTTGAAAGCAATAATATTTCCCCGTATATTGAATTTCTCTACACGTGATAAAACACAATTTCCTTGCAAGCTCCTTATTCCTTTGTATAGCTTCTACAATAAATAATACTACTCCATTGTGAGATATACGGGTATACTTGGATGGTGCTTGCATGGATTCAGCACGTTATTGACGATTGTTGTTATAAGAAGTATCTTTTGTTTGAATGCAAAGTGTGAGATTAAAAATGGATTACTTACTAACAACAGAGACTAGAGAGGGATGTTGAAGAATACAAACAGAATGCCTTTGTTGCATATAATTTATAAACTTGAGAAAAAGGCAACGATTTCGATAAAATGGTTTGTAGATATTCTAAAAATTTTGTGTAGTGGAAATCTAGATGGTAGATTTTGTATTAACACTGAACGCAAGTAAAATTATTTTACTCGTTATCCACGTGCCAAAATAATAAGCATCTGTTTTCCTTAGAATTTAGTCCTAGTTCCCACAACAGTCAAAGTGTTAGTATTTAAGCTCTTGTCTCCCTAAAAGTTTATAATATGTAAATATTTAAAGCATTTCTTTTACAACGAATTTAAAAATAAAATATTATAATGCCATGTACGAAAAATGTACCTATCTATATACTTGTTATATTCCTCTTGTGTATTAAAATTTTCCTTGCAGATAATTTATAGCTTTATTAAGCGAAAAGCTGGAATATTCAGACGAAATTGTACTTACTTAAATTTAAAAAATATATATTACATTAATAATAATAATATCCTTATGTAAAAGAGACAACGATATGACTGGAGGTAAATAATTACGGGACAAAAAATAACATTATATTATGTATGTTCACTTCCTTCTCGTCGTTATAGCAATAAGTAGGGATAATAAAGAAAAAGAAATCTCGTTTTTTTGTTAACATTCTCTTCAGAAAATACAAGACAGGACATTTTAACATTGTACTCCTTGGTAGTAAGTGACAGAAAACAACGTTCTTTGAGGGGGAAATGGAAGAACACCAATTAACGGCTTGATATCATTCTGAAATTACTTTTGACAGTAATTTTATGCTAGATGTTATTGAAAAAATGTTATTTTAATCATGCAAATAAAGAATGATTGTAATATTGTTACAAAAAAATATGATCTGTGATAAAAACAAATATTTTTCATGCCTTGGAATAGTCCAGTGGTTAAAAAACTTGCTTTTAATCTTCACATTTAATTCCGCATCATGTGTTTCTGTAACGATTGAATTTATTAAGTTCCAGAAAAAAGAAAATTCCTCAAAAAGCAGCCTAAACAAGCTAAACTATTTAATTAATGTTCATTCTACTATCTTATAACATAAAGGAAAGTGCCTGACTGACTGACTGACATACTCACTCATCAACGGACAGCCCAAACGGCTAATCGTAGAGAAGTGAATTTGGAAAGCAGGTTGGTTTTAATACAAAGGATTTTTTGAAATTCCACCCCTAAGGGGGTGAAAAATGGGGTTGAATTTTTTTAAAAGTTATCAGTTTCGTATGTTAGCAACTCGCGAAATCATTGAGTAAAATCGATCAATAATTTAAGTGCGAATAACGGGTTTGAAACCGGGTGAAAAAGAACCCGTAAGTCTCAAATATTTGACTAGTTCCTTCTCTGTTCAACTTCAAACAATTTGGTTTCATTTGTGTATAAATAAAAACAAAAAACAACGAGTTCCGAATATATCTATAGTCCATATAAAAATCTTATTATCATCTATGTAGGACAAAATTCCCTCATTTGGTGGCTGCGGTAATTGGAAAAATACCAAATTACAAGGAGATTAGGAAAAGGGTCAAGGAGAATCTCACATAGATCCCGGGAGCTAGGATAAAATATTGTAATGTACGTACCTATATGAAGATAATAATATTGTGAGTAAGATATATGACAGATGTCCGAAAAATATTGGAAGATATTGTGAAATAATTTTGCTTGTAGTTTGTAACATCGTAGGATTTTTTTGAAGCAATTTTCACTCATTTTCTTCTACCTTCTTCTACATGCAAAGAAGTTCTTTTGAGTAATCGGAAGAAAATGCCACTTGTCTTCTACTTATTTGAGAACTCTTGGCGTGGTCGTCTACATAAGTTTGTCCACTCGATTATACAAGTGAAAAATGGGACGTCATCTTCTTCCAGGCTAGTTGATGGTAACTAATGACCAAGTAGTAAAATAAGCGCCTTTCTGACTGGATTTTGTGGAGATGTCTTCATTCCTGCATCGAATTCAGTGATCGTAAGAAACCACTTAGACTAACTAAACTGTTGGATGAGTGTGTGTTGCCTCCTCATTTTCCTGTATGGGTGTGAGTACCTACTGGCAACTAATCGAAGCCAAGGCACAAAAAGTATCTTCAATTGAAAAAAATTGCCTCAATTATGGAGAATCTTGGTTATAATATGGTACCACCACATCACGAACGAGACTATACGCCGGCGCACCCAGCGCAGGCCCATCACTTCCACCATTATGGTCTCAGACCGTGTTCCGTTCCTTCGAAGCAGAGCTGAAGGAGGTGGACATGGTGTGGGAGTAGATCATAAGCAATGGTAAGCTCTTATTGCCTCCTTATGTCCCTATGTGGTGTTAAAGGGAGATTGATTGATTGATTTAATTTGATATTTTTACGACAATCACTCGTTCGGAATCTCTCACAATAACATGATACGTTATAGATGAACTGTTACCGTTAAATCTGCCCATAATGTTGAGTTTCTACCTATGAAAGCTTTATCATATTATACAGAGAAAAGGTAAGTAGGTTTCATGTTCACATACAATTATGTTATGGAAAATATTATTCTATAAAATAGCTAAACTTATCCTTTGAGTACGAGCATTCTACCTGATCAAACTATGAATTCGCCTTCTTTAAATTCCCACTCCCCGAAGGCCATTTAAAAGTGGAGGTAGTGTGTTAAACTCAGAATGCAGAACGCTACCCGGAGCACCTTCTCACTTAGAGAACGGGACTAAATGAAGTGGGTCACGGGAACACTACTTTGCTATTCCTCACACACACCCGGCTAATAGAACCGAATTCAAACTAATAATATTGCCGGATAAACGATTGCAATTTAAACCCTTTCGTTGTTTTCTTTTTATTCCGGACCTAAACGGATATCCTTTTATCTTTTATGTGTTGTTGTTCTTTGATCTAAAGCATATCAAGCTAACGTCAAGATATAAAACACAACGTTTCAAATATTTATGCGTTATTGTGCTCCTTTACATACTATGTTACTATTAGTATATAGTTATCCTGGTGCCATCTTATTTTAGCGTTTAATTTGCTAATTGAATTTGGTTGCATAACGTTTTCACCACTTTCCCACAGGTGTCTCATCGTTAAATGATTATTAAAATTACACCTACTTCACGCTTTGAGTATCTGTACGAATTATCGAAAGTGTGGGTGGCATCGTTGCATACGATATGTAGGGGTGCGGTTCCCAGCCGATGAGAGAAAAACTCGGAAATATAATATATTTGAGCACATAAATGGCGAACGTTGTTAACATATAGTGATTCACCAACATTTAAAGCAGAGGTAGGAGACGGTCGTAAGCCCATATGGACGTAATTTAATGACAGCAGAAAAGAAGTTGGTTCTAGTATATTAAGATATAAAACGTTTGACATTATCGATTTCTTTTGTTCTTTTGTTGAAAACGAAATTTGGACAAATTTTATGATTAATTTAATAGAAGTTCAGGATCATTAGATATACTAAATTAATAATGCAAACTAATCATTAAAAACATAAAAATTAAAGTAGGTACCTATAAATAATGATACCAAAATGTTAATTAGGCAAACTTGAAATAGGTATTCCAGTGAGAAATCAATGTAAAGGTTGTCCAAAAAGTTGACTATTGCAGTAGCGATTGAGGGTGATACGTAAATTTTTCAAATTAGTCGAAGTGACAATTCGTCTAATTGCAATTTTACGAAATCACAATTCGTCGAATAATTCGCATTATACGTTAAAGGCACAATTCACCGAAAAATTCGAATTGCCATTAAATGCACAATTCGTCGAAAATAGCGGCTTCATGTTGGTACCAACGTTGTCTAAGGTATAAAAATACAAAACAAAATACCCATGGCCATGTTTAAATTTTGACAAATTAATAACGCGAAAGAAAATTACTCCCTCGTTCTGGGTAGACCAAAAAATGACATTAGAACTTTTTTCGTATTATCCACATAAGTAGCAATAAGTAGGCGAAATGACACAACTATCAAAAAATATTGAAGTTAACAAATAATATGATTATGACAATAATTGGGCAAATGAGATCGACTCCTTTTTATAAAACTAATTAAAAATATTAACCTTTTAAATATATTTGCAGAATAGGTATGGTTTTCGTAAAATTGATTTTTCGATCAATTGTGATTCGTGACATTGATTTTTCGATCAATTGTGATTCGTGACATTGATTTTTCGATCAATTGTGATTGGTGACATTGATTTTTCGATCAATTGTGATTGGTGACATTGATTTTTCGATCAATTGTGATTGGTGACATTGATTTTTCGATCAATTGTGATTGGTGACATTGATTTTTCGATCAATTGTGATTGGTGACATTGATTTTTCGATCAATTGTGATTCGTCGAACTGATTTTTAGGTGAAATGTACTTCGACGAACTTTCATGTAATCGCGATTGAGCTGTTGTCAAAAAAGCTTTTAAATGGTAATGGAATGTTAAAAAACAAATAATGGAATTGTTATCACAAGAACTGTAGAAAAAAATGTGTGTATTCTTCTGTCTATAGCCCCAAGTGACACTCGAAAATAATATGATTGGAGTTAATAGTACTATCTTGGCGCCAGTCGAAATGTCCTACCTGATGCCGACCCATTAAGGAACCCCATTGAGAAAAGGGAACAATGGATTCCTATTATTTATCTAATAATAATACATATTACATAATTCTATGGGTACCCATTATCCCGCGTGGAATGCTGTGCCATGGGAGGTTCACTAACGAATACATCACGAGGCTGTATGATTGAGGCTATTCTCTTTATAATTATTATCAAACATCGGCTATATTTAACAGGATAGGCCTTACACTGTATTTGACTCATTTTTACATGTAGTCAAAAGTATGCCAATTCATGATATTATTAATGACGTCTTGTAGGTAATATTGTGACCATATCCAACACAATTGTCTAATATTGGACCATGTCTTTTAAATCGAGCTAAATATGATTGTAAAAAAATCATTTTAATTTTAACTCAATTTTAAGACTTACAAATTGATGTCAACAATATTTTTTCCAAGATTACTAACCATACATGACTATTCGCTCTTGAGGTGGTCTTTTGGTCACAAAACAGCGCTCTCAGAATAATTATTTTGTTATTTTTTTCATTATCTTTAGTATTAAAGAAAGTCGGATTAGTGCGAACACTTATAGCTCGAGATCAGCTCAACAGATTTTTATGATGACTGGTTAATTGGAATAAGTAAGTAATAAAAAATCGAAAAATGGATAACAAATAATATAAAATATAATATTATTTTTAGTAGGGAACGGGCCTAACAACAACGCCATCTGTGAAAAATTCCATATCAACACAATTATTATTTACTTGACCATTGAGTTTCAAAACATTGGTACGCAGATTTTTGATAGAATTTATTTAGAGCTTTTAGAAATAATTTTTTAACATTCAAAATATATTTGAAACATATTTTTGTATAAAATTACAAATTCGAAATCAATATTCATAGAACAGGACAACGTCTGCCGGAAAGCTAGTTTTAAATATTAAAAAAATCCTTCCACTCATCATTTACTAAGAAGTTATGGTACATTATTATTAGCAAAAAAAACCTATCGGTCGACTGGCACAGAAAAACGTCATTAATTGTTTGATCGTCCTATAAGACAATAATTATATCAATCCTTAAATGGACAATTTGACATTTCTTCCCGTAGCAGTACTTATCATTATGTAGGACCCTCTTATCAAGTATCACATCGGACACGACTGTTGTCAAAGTAATGAGTATCGACTTATAGACGAATAATATACTAGTAAATAAGTAAAAAAATTACCGTAGTTGAATCGGTTTTGTCATAATAAATAAATAATAGCCAGCAAACGGGTAAGTATTGTTATAAGAACAGCTGTTTCAAAAAAAATAGTTTGACACAAACGTGGCTATAAATTGCCAATTTTTTTTAAATAAAAACCATAGGTACTATTAGCGATGAGTTGAAAGTAGGCCTATATCTAGGAGTAGTAACTATGGGCTAAGAAGAAGAAGAATGTAAACATTCACAAACAAGGGCGAGTAACATTCTTAAAGTATAAGATGACTGATGTTTCAAAATCCTCACGTAGGTGATCTGTTTATCTTTCAACTGACATGAAGAATGTTTATTTTATAAATAAAGTATTTTCTACACCCCGCGGCACCGGTTCAACTAAAACCTTAGTATGAAATTCGTATGGAATACCTATAAATCTGAAAAGACAATGTAAAGATTTATAGGTACACTCATAGAACAATGCAGGAATTCAGTGTTGAAGAAGCTGTAGGGAATACACTGTTCAAATATCTACCACGAGATATTCTGAAATCTAAACAATGCGGTATCTTAAAGCATCGCCTGAGAAATATCCGGATTCTAAGCACGAGTTAAGCAAATCAATATTCATACTATTACCAAGTATGACAATCTCAGTTGCATCTTGGCACGTTTCCATACACACAATAGCCATATTTCGCTGGATAGATTCTAGAGTATCACTTCTTATAAGTCAACAAACTCCATCAGTTATAATAATTCGACTCTATATTATTATAACGTATATTGTAGAACTGCTAGATATAATTATATATCTATAATAATATTATAAAGATAAAAGATTCGATTGTTTGTTTGCATTGAATAGGCTCCGAAACTGGTGAACCGATTTGAGAAAATCTTTCACTGTTGGGAAGCTACACTATCCCTGGGTGACATAGGCAACAAACCTATTGTAAAGTAACTCCATATTTTGTTGAAATAACATGATCATTCTGAAATTATTCGTCTTTAAGACGAATGTCGTGAAATAAAAGGTCTTCTTCTTTCTTCCAACGCCAACGTGGCAATCCACTCTCGAGAGAGTGATCTATGAAATAATAGATGTCCGCGGGAAATAATATTATATTGACGAAATATGTCGTGATACTTGATCAAGGGTTTGCACATATGGGAAAAATTAATTGTCCACAGTTCTCAATGCGTTAAAGTTGGGACGATATTTATCTGATTTATAGGAAATCAATCAAACAATTTTATTGACGACCATTTTCTTTGCCTGTCGTCCGACAGGTTCTACAGCTAGTAGAATATATAAGGTTGATTCAGTCAGAATCATTTAACAGACTATGCTATACAATTTATTAAAAGCTGAATTGGAAATGTTAATATAAAATCGATTCACAATAGTTGAAGCTCAAATAATATAGGTACATAATACAATACAAGAAAAAAAGATTGTGGATATATTTGGACCACCATTTTTGCGATAAACAGTATTAAGAATCAAGAATTATTAAATGAACATTTGATTATATAGGATCATATTGTTCCATACCCGATTGGAGCACGACATGTTTTCGGCGTTTTTTTTTTACCTTAAATACGTTTTCTTAGATTGGATGAAATGAGTTAATTATAATTGATTTCTTCATAAACTTATCAGACGAGAAAGCATTCTTCCATCTCACGAAACCTCGCCGATCTCATGGAAGATAGCCACCAGGCAAACAAACAGAGATAAAATCCAAAGATGAAGGCAAAGGAAGAAAGTTTTTGAATATTTCATCAATTGTACACGTACTGGATTTAGTCAAAATTTCAAAGTGAAAATTATTGAAAACCAAAATAAAAAAATCATCAGACATCCACTATATTCACTCTTCAAAACTTATTCAATTAAAACCCAAGTTAATTTCGAGGGAAATATTATTTGAAAGAAAATCAAACAGTCTGTGGGTACTTTGGGTCTGGACGAGTGTGGAAGTTCAACGCTATCCCCGTATTAAAATAAGGATTTTGCTAGATAAGCACAAGAAAATAAATTACCGCATAAGACGCGGTTATAACCCCCACCCCCTACCCCCCTACCAACAACTCAATAAGGGTCGTAAAAAAATAATTTATTTTTATACTGACTCCGCATATAAGCCGGAGAGTCATCAATTTCCAAACGCCATTATTTGATACTTAAAGCATGTTTGCACGAAGAACGGTAATTATCCCTGAACTAAATCCATCTTTGTCAGCCATGTATAATGTAAAAACTTTAATCTACGAGAAGCCCTTTCCTTCTCACTCCTGGGGACCCCTCGTAAAATGAGAACATTATGGACCCACATGTGGGATTTCTACGATGATTTTTTTTTGGTAAAGGAAAAAATAACGAAATTAAATCCATCTATAAGTAAATGTATTTCTATAGTTTCATATGATATCTTTTCTATGAAAATCTGTACTTAAAAAAATAGCAAACTTGCAAAAAAAAATATTTATAGATATAATTTTATATAAATATCTGAAAACGAGAGTCTTAAAAGGGATAGATAGAAAAGATGATACATACCTACTTACGTTATGATGTGAACATGGAAATAAGGAAAGAAATGTATTAAGATTTTTTTCAAATAGGTACTCCGATTCTCCAATACAAAACATTTCATTTCAAATAATAAGTAAAATTTCAGAGGGCATAAAACCGTAGAACTATAGAACCAACTCAATGATAACTGCGCAATCATCTAAAATTATGACAAACAAAGCCTATTCAACTTATGGCCAAAATGCAAATATCTAAAATATTTGGTTCGATTTTCAAAAAAAAAAAAAAACAAACAGTCCTTTCCAAAACTTACCAAGAACAGGGAGTACCTAGTCAAATCTTTTTCGCACATTTTGTTGATACAGATTTATCCCATTGTACCGCTTTATAATTCAGTATATAAATCACATTCTTACGGATCATTACGTATATTAAAAAAAGTCTATAGGTAAACCTAGTCTGTGAAATACGCATAGGTTTACATTATTCACGTATACATGGAGCCTAAAGAAGCAGGAAGAAGAATGAAGAGCCTCGTTTTGCCACCCGGGCGATTATGTTCCGGCCTTTTAGAATCTCGTTGTTTATGGCATCTATTTCCATTGGGGCGATCAGAGCACAGACCAAATCCCTGAGTAACGAAATTCCCGCCACTATGAAAAGAGTTCCGCTATAGTACAGATTCTTTAAACTAAATGTATGGCAAACAATATGAATGAAGATTTGGAAATTTATATTTTTCCATTGCTTACTTACCTGATCCCCTTTAAATAATACTGAATGGAATAACAGTAGGAGTAAGGCTTGATGGTGAAAAAATGCCTGCCCAATACACGTATCAACCTCTCCCACACGTGGTACCCCTTGCTAGAAAACTAACGAGGCTGCGGCAACTGAGAGTCGGTGCATAGGGTTCCATGAAAATTCTTCGAAAACTCAAATTCGGGAGGGCGGCTGAAAAGGTAAGGGGGGTTCCCCCTCCCAACCCCCCCCCCCCCTAGATTATAACCTAACCTAACTCAGTCATATAAACAGTAGAAAGCTTGCTAACGCTAACATAAGATAAAATAGGTAATATTTTTCGAATAATTGTGATTGGAAGAATTGAGTTTTCGAAGAATTGTGTTTTGAAGAATTGTGATTAGAAAAATTGAGTTTTCGAAGAATTGTGTTCCGAAGAATTTACGTGTTACTGGTGCATAGGACTGGATCCCCTTAAATAATTTTTTTTTTTACCTTTTTTGTGTACCTACCTTTCAGGACTGTCTAACCGTACCCCTTATAGGTAAGTACTGAATGTTGCGGAGTCGGGCTACCATGTAGACCATTTTCTTCAATGACGCGAGCTTTGCTAGGTAACCGATAAGACAAACTGAAAAGTGGAGATAGAGTGGAAAAGTATAGATATAGAACCGACAATTGAAATGAGAGAGAGACAAACTCGTTAGGTTGACCGTTTTAAAAAATCAGGACCTTTCACCTGTACCCCTATTCTGTAGCAAGTGTAGGATAGTCACTTGAAAAAAGTGACTATATGGCGATACATTTTGTAATATAAAAATAAAATGTCGTTGCGGTTCACTGCTACAATACGTATCGAATGCGATTCTCGCATTTCGACGTTTTTCATACAAAATGTATCGCCTAATAGTCACTTTTTTCAAGTGACTATCCTTCACTTTCTACAGAATGGAGGTCCTGGTAACCCCTATATATAGGTATAGAGAATTTCATCACATCGCAATCGTTATAACCGTCTATATGGGGGTGATAATAATAATATGATATTTCCTTCACTCGAACAAATAAAAAAGGAAAGGGGAAAGTTTCGGGGCTTATCAAAGCCTAAACGATGATCGCAAATATCATTTTATTGGAAATGAGAATCACGAATGGCTCCGGTGATCAGGTGGGTATGGTCGACCATTACTTATAATGGAACTTCTCATTATTCGGGACACCCATCCGCACCAACCCTCAACATCTAAATATCGAGATTTTCAAGTAACCGTTATCGGAGGTTTGCCATTGTGTTTCAGTTTCAACACATCCGTTTTAACAACGTGACATCTAGATATTATTTACCAAGTACCTATCTGTTTTTTTTCTGTAACATAATAATATGATAAATGTGTGGCCCAACAATAAAAATAGTTATATGGAAGTAAAAATAGTAAAATATTACCTAAGGCTTTCACACTGTTTCGTAGTGCAGGTCGTAGATTCGATCCCAGGTGCCGACCATCTTTCTCTTTCACAACAAAAGCTTTTTTAGTAGCCTACTGTGAAGGAGTCAAAGAGTGTATTTTTGTTCACATATTCATTTGTTCTGTAAAAATTGTATTAAATAGTGGTAGAAAAACGTTGAAAAGAGGCATCAAAGAAAGTAGGACTTATCATGAATTTGAAAAAGACCAAGGTGATGGGCACAGAAGGCTCCCAAATTAAAATTGATGGAAATGTAATAGAAAATACCCAAGAATACATTTATCTAGGACACGCCATAAGACTAGGCAGAGAAAACCAAACCGCCGAAGTCAAAAGACGTATTGGATTAAGTTGGGCAGCCTTCGGGAAAATGAGTCACATACTCAAAAACCGTAAAATCCCCATGAACATTAAACGCAGAGTTTATGAGACGTGCATAATGCCGGTTGCAACATATGGTCTGGAAACAGTGACGCTGACCAAGCTGAGTACAGAAAAAATAAGGGTTACCCAAAGATCCATGGAAAGAGCCATGCTGGGTATCACCCTGAGAGATAGAGTGAGAAATGAAGTGATACGACAAAGAACCATGGTTGAAGATATTGCCTAACGTATCGCTTCCCTTAAATGGCGATGGGCAGGTCACTTGTCAAGAGACCAGGCAGAGAAATGGTCGAAGAGGGTTGAAACTTGGAGACCCAGAACGACCGCCAGGAGCGTCGGGAGACCACCACTACGTTGGAGAGACGACCTCGTCAAATACGCTGGGGTCAACTGGGTCCAAAAAGCCCAAAACAGAGCGGTGCGGAAGGAGATGGAAGAGGCATTTGTCCAGCAGTGGACGGGAATAGGCTGAGAAGAAGACGAGGAGAAGAAAAACGTTATGTATGCAATAATTTAAACCTGGTAGTTAGCTAATTTAATACCTTATGATAGATGAATAAAAAGACAATCGACGTGTGTTATAATTTGATGGGTGCCCAAAAAATTTAAAGTATTATTTTGGTTTAATGGTAATCCAATTCATTATTATTTTTGTTTACTTTTTCATCAATTATTATGACTCTTTGGTAGGTAGATTATTAAGGATTAAAAGGGTTCTTATTATTGCCTCATTTGTGAGTAAAATGACATGAAAAAAAACGCAACTATTTTATTTTTTATTTAAAAAAATTACTCAATTCCGAAACCATACAAAATGTTTAAACATTTAAGTATTCTACCTACCTATATACTTTCTCATAAAAAAATTACAAAAATTATGATTTTAAAAAAGTTCAAAATTTATTATGGATGTATTCGTTACTAAAATATAAAGAAATCCCTATTTTAAAATTTAAATAAAACAAAATCGTTTTAATAATACTATTTAATGATAAATAAATATTTTGTATTCAGAAAAGGTTTCGTAAAGAAAACCGTTAATTACGAATGAAAAGGAATTTTTAAAATTCAAATACACGGTTGCTTTAATGAAAATTGAGATTTCAAACTATAGCGTTCGTTAGATGAAGGAATCTCTTGCAATCAGAATCGGCACAATGTTGAATAAAACACTCAAAACCGCAATATTGTGAATTGTAAATAGACCACGGCTGCTTCAACGTCCATCCGTCTACTTCTACTTGATTGGTGCACGAGATAGAACGTTCAGGGGTAAATAACTTTCTGAAATAAAAGGATCAGAAGGATTTAAAATATGGTTTTATTCAAATTAACCTTAACCAACGAAAGAGAGGAGAATGGTAGGTGAGTGATAGGAAGACTAATACATGGATAAGACAGAAAACAAGAGTCACCGATGTGGTTCAGAAGGTCGCTAAACAAAAGTGGAGTTGGGCTGGTCATGTGGCCAGAGTAACCAACACCAGATGGACCAAGAAAGCTCTTGAGTGGCGTCCGAGAACTGGGAGGAGAAGTGTTGGAAGGCCTCAGGCGAGGTGGTCTGACGACATTAGACGGATTGCCGGGAGTGGGTGGATGCGGCTGGCGCAAGACAGAGGGCGGTGGATGTCACAGGGGGAGGCCTATGTCCAACAATGGAGACGAGAGGGCTTAAGAAATAAAAAGAACAAACGAATATAAAATGGGTTTTAATGTACCATATCCTGATGCATGGTCAAAGGTGACAAAGAAACTTGAAAAAAGAGCCATTTTTTATCACCTGTGACCACACAGTACCTGAGAAACTAGTCCGGGTATTAAAGTATGGAATAACAAATTAATTGTTTTATTTAAATTTAAATTATTCCACCGAGAATGCCCGTTCACTTAGTTAGTGGAATTATTTACCTAATTTTAAGAATGTGTTTCCTAAATCTCACTCTTGTACATAAAAAATTTTTTTTTATACCTACTTAATACTTACACTATTTTTTTATCATACGAAAAACATCAAAAGTATACAGAGGTGTGCCTATAAATGAACTGTCTCTGACTTCATAGTTTGTTAATTATGCTAAATCAACATCTTAACGTCCATTTATTACTGAAAAACCAATATACAAGAAGATTTGGATGATTTAAATTGAGTAACAAAGTCGATATATGAATTCGCTGAAGACTTTACAATAGAGGTTTTGACTGTAATTAATACACTCCTGTCCTTTCTCGCAAGTTAACTAAAATTTTAAGTATGAAATTCGGCAATTCCGTAAAATTATAGAAAAGAACCTAAGCAAAAGTTGAAAAATAAAATATATCCGCTGTCTAGAAAAAAAGATGATACTTCCAGTGAGAATTGTATTAAGCTCGAAACAAGTGAATTATTATTTAATAGTATTCAGAATATACTTGAGTTGGTGAGCATTGAATGAAGATAAAAGGAAATAAGACATAATAAATAACGCGAGACTTAAAGAAAAAGAAGAAGAAAAAAACGCGCAGACTATTATAGAAGGTGATAAATAAATTAAATGTGGAATAAGTTCTGGCATCTCATTCTTATATTAAGAAAGAAAAAGCAATGAGCGGAGACAGCTCCGTGTATTGTATAGTAAAAACAGAATGTATGTATTGTGATTAGAAAGATTCTGTTTAATTCAATACAGGTTCAAGGTACCTACTTTAAATTTTATAACAATAGAAGAGATTCCTTAATGAACAAAACTAAAATATTATATTAAACAGAATTTAATTTTAATATTTGACACGCAATTCCCAATAAGTTTTTATTGAGTTTTTATTTTGATACCGACATGACATGGTATGTAGATAAAAAGACAATATGATTCGAATCTTATTGTTGACTATATTGTATCCAATTCACAATACATGCAAGTCTCAATAAGTATGAAAAACGCAGTATTAAAAAAATTGACATAGATACTTCTTTTTAGTGATGTTGTAGCAACTGCCACTTTCCTTGACAACGCAAACAAATAAATATTCTTCTTCTTCTTTGTAACGCGGCAATCCACTCTCGGGAGAGTGATCAATGAAAATAAAATAAATATTAATGTTTGTAAGTAAGAACTTTTGGCAAGTAGGTGTCGTATTAATTATCGATACAACAGAGCAATACAAGCGACGCGCGATCATTTAAAACAAGGCACCGATCGGACGATCGAATTTACGTCCGTCCGTCTGCCCAGTTAGGACACGTTCATACAATGTAATATGTTTTAACAGGGCGTCCGCGTTCATACGATGATCGCAATCGCACGATCGTGCGATTGCGATCGAAATACTTCGAAAAAACGAATACTTCTAAAAACAATACATTACAAACAATGTGACAACGAAATGTACACAAAAAAAAGGTTTATAGCTATCATTTGGTATGAAAATCCTACTCGTTGTACTGCAAACTGGACCCCGCTGCATGCTTTACCGTGTATGGCCGGCTTAAGAAAGTTCCCTGTCTATTGGAATCCAAAGTGTAGGTATGCAAATGTTCATGTTTACACCAGACAAGTGTCGGAAGACCTGACCTCTGGCACTTATGTAAGAAATTTTTGGAGAATACTAAAATGCTCGTTTAATAAAAAAAAATTGTTCAACTAATCCTCCTTACATTATAACGCGAGTAATTAACAGGACTAATTTGAATTTTCATAAAATAAATTAGGATTACATTATAATTTTAATCTTGAAAAGAGATAGGTTGACCTGGAATGAGCTTAATCCCATAGTTATAATATACTACACAAAGTACTCTATATAGCGTGTAATTAAATAACAACGTTAAGGGCAGATTAAAAGGGCTAATAATTCACCAAGTGGAATTACTGTTATATTATTACACCTTTAATTGTCGACTTTTTATAATGAATGACTAATTTACGGTGATCATTTTTAACACTTAATTAAGGTCAATGAGTTTTTTTTTCAGAGCTTTAGAGGGTTGCGATTTAGAGAGAAATAATTTCAAGCAAGTAATTCGAAGGTGCTCAACAATGCAAGGAAAGATAGTATAGATTGGGATAATAATGGCTCGATTCCTTTTTAAGTTCATTCGCAATATGGAATTTTTTGCCAGATAGCCTTACAGCGTTTTCAATCGTAAAATGGTTTTATAAATGGACTTCGATAATGAGTATAAGAGAAAAAACTTTGAGAGCCCGATTGAGGAAACCTCAAAATCCAGAGATATGTGGGGTTGTTGATTTTGTTAGACCGGCATCACAAAGAAAAGCGGACGTAGAAATACGAACGCAGTATTCTTTGAGACAAGTCCAAAGCATTATATTATTATGTTTATCTCTTTCACTGCCTGCAGCAAAATAATGAAAGCGGAAAAGAGACAGTGTGTTTTGACGTTTAATGTCAATAATCGTTGCTTGGATACTGCAATAAACAAGACGCCCGTAGAAATAAAATGTATGGACTAAGTAAAAGGGCGTCCCGAAAATTCGAAAACATTTGCAATATTAGTTAATAATATTGAGCATCAGATTTTACTTTGTATTACGGCCGATGAATTGTTGTGGGAGCATTCCTAGGAAAACATACCATAAGGAGATGTTGATATGCTTTCATTTTTCACATCCAGAGTAACTTTAATACAAGATTTTACTATTTTTTCTTACTTTTTTATCATTTTCATCTCTTATGAACAAGCACAGTGGAAGGCCTTGTTGCTCCCCATTACAAAAAGGAGTAAAGGTATGATATAGTATTTTGTAATTTCTATATGAACACATTTTATAAGTAAAATATATTTTATTTAAATAAGTTAATTGTGTTTTATGAACGCCATTCCAAAAGGAGATAACACGCTGAATATCAAATATGAATTAACATCCTAATTTAGTTTCTAGAATCAATTTCAATAGTAATACATGTATCTTATTGCTGTACCCGGTTAGAATTGAAAATTTGAATAAACGAAATGGCAAATCCTCCGGTCCGTAACATTCAAATAACAATGAGATATCAAATATTCAAGGGACAATTTTCAAAGAAATTATAATACTGAAAAGTTACATATCGTAGACACATTTCATAGAAGGATAGGTTCGTAAAGGCTTTATTAAATTTGGGAATGGATATTCCACCTCCACATCATTGTGAATTTGGGTTTTGCTTTACTTGAGCCACAAAACTATTTCTTGAATGGGAGATTTCTGCAAAGGAAAACTTGAGAGAATCATTTCAGATTTGGGCACATCGGGCGCAGACAGTAACAGCCGGTTTCAAAAAAAGCGTCTAAAAAACTCTTTAGCTAAAGAAACATTTAAAATTTAAAGTATCCTTTAGGCCCCGTCCGCACTGCGATATTTCACCGCACGGATTTTTTTTCGCAAATCTGTAACACATTTAATTTCGCACTTGCGGTAAATAATCGTGCGGACAAAATCTGTGATGTGTTGCAAATTGAACGATATTATTAATTTCGATCACGGAATATATTCGCAGTGCGGACAGGGGTTTAAGTTGATGCGTTTCATAAAAAAATATATTTGAAAGTTGGTAGCAGTTGATAGTGTTACTATGAAAATCTATGGAAAACATAGGTTGTTTACTAATATTTTCGCGGAATTTTTGTTGATCTGACAATTTCGTTTCTCAATAAAGCATCAATGTGTCGTTATTGTTGTTAATTTATTATTAAGGTTTTTGAATTAGTAAATTAAATCAGTAAAACCATAATTACCTATTTCAACCTATTTCATTAATGGCATTCATGTTCACAGTGTCACCGTATACAAATGTTCATAATTTTTGACAGTTAAAGCGCCACAAAATTTTCTATGAACTCCGGTGTTAAAAGATTGAACTACACTAAAGTCGACTTTAGTGCCAATAATGAGACTTTTACATAAAGTCGGGCTTAAAATATCATTTTGTTGTTATGAAACGCGCTATTTTTTAAAGGAAACTTAAAGTCTTCTTTATTTTTTATGAAACCGGCTGTAAGAGTTTTGCAAAGAACTAGAGTTCCTGAGAAAAATCTCGCGAAGATCAACTCCTTATAGGCGAAAATTTTAAATTACCAGGTTCGTAGCCAAGGAAATGAGGGGGGGGGGGGTACGGTTCTGTAATTTGCTAATTATTATTCTGGGAATTATTGTTTCTTCTTCCAGTAATATAGGTTTTTACTTTATTTATATTTTTTAAAGGCGCCGGGTATAAAATCGAAAACAAAAATGCACGGATGTCGGATATTAAATTATTATCCTTTTCAAAAGTGGTCATAGACAATTTATTACGTAACCCCAATGAAGAAACAGGGAGAGAAATTAATTAGGATTTTTTTAAAAGTATAAAATATGGATAATACCGGATATAATAGCAAGGATCCCTTTTCTTACATTTATGGAAGCAATCAAGTTAAAATTGTCGGAAAAGGGTCTTATTTAAGCCGTTCTTCCTTTGCTTGTAAGCACAGGTATTTTGTAACAGATTATATACGATTTTAAGCCATTACCAAGTAGATCCTTGGAAAGAAATGGAAAAAAGGAGTCAAATGGATTTAAACGAACGTTCGATAGGGGTGAAAAGTTCCTACTTAAAATTGAAATATATACATACGCCTTTAAATATATTTTTATTCCCAGGGATACCTTTATTCTAATAAGGAAGTATCGAAGTTTCAAAAGTTATAGTTACCTAAACTAGTGGTCGACCATTGCTCGAAATTCGACCATAACTAATCTATATAATATTTGCCTTGAACACTGACTCACTGACTGACTGACTGACTGCCTGACTGACTGACTGACTGATGTCATTAACGCCGCTAGATGGCGCGCCACTCGCAACTATAGAAAAATTTTGTTCGACTAACATGCGGCTGACAGCTGACAGTAACATAACATAATGATATTATTATTCCTGGTGGCTGAGCACTTTTTTAAAGGTCTTGACGTAGAGAAAAACAATTTTTCGGGCTAGGTATTTAAAAACTCACATGCGAAGTCAGTCATAAGAAAGAAAATGTACCAAATTAGGAAACTTACACACAGCCGGAATTCAAAACGAAGAAAAGCGTCACTAATGCAATGTGTGCAATAAAAAGTTTGCAGTCTCAAGAGTCACACGAGAACTCATAGCGGAGAAAGGCCCTACGAATGCAACAATTGCGATAAAAAGTTTAATCAATCAAATAATAACTCATTATTAAAGCCATTTGAATGCAAAATTTGTTATAAATAGTTAAAGTTTTAATTTTCGTGGAGTTCTATTATCAAGTGATTTAAAGTTACATATGAATTCGGCCATAAGAAAGCAAACTTTGCATGAAAAAGTTTACCAAATCAGAAAACTAACGTACACACGCGACTTAATAGCGGAAAAAGCCTTACGCATGTAATGTTTTAAATAAAAAGTTTAATCAATCATATACTAAAACACTCACATCCTAAAGCCATTTTGATGCAAAGTTTGTTGTAAAAAGATAACGTTCTTTTATGCGTTTTCATAATGAGTTTAATTAATCAAGTGCTTTAAAGTCGCACATATGAATTCGGCTATGAGAAAGCAAATTTTGCATGAAAAAGTTTACCAAATCATAACTTAGGTACGCACAACGGGACTTCATAGCGAAAAAAAAGCCTTACTAATGCAATGTGTGCAATAAAAATTTGCAGAGTCACACGCGAACTCATAGTGGAGAAACGCCATACGAATGCAACAATTGCGATAAAAAGTTCAATCAATCAAATAATAACTCATGATAAAAGCCGTTTGAATGCAAAGTTTTTTATAAAATTCAAATTTTTTTTTAAATTTTCATAGAGTTCTATTATCAAGTGCTAATAGCGGAGAAAAGCCATACGAATGCAATGTTAGCAATAAAAAGTTTGCACACTAAAGTATTTTTTTTAAGATTCTCATATGAATTAATAGCGTAGAGTAGCCATACAAAATGCAAAGTTTGCATGAAAAAGTTTACTTAATCAGAAAACTAACGCACACACGCGATCAAATAGTTAAATACTATTTGATGAAAAAGCTATTTGAATGGAAAGTTTGTAATTAAAAGTTTGTTGTTTTTTAGTTTTCATAAAGAGTTAAAACAACCAAGTATTTTGAAGTCTCACATGGGAATTCAGCTATGAGAAAGCAATGTTTGCAGGAAAAGGCCATAGGTGGGCGCCACGGGCGCCTTTAAAAAACTAGTTTAGATTATAAGTTTGAATATTATTAAGATTCCTTTGTCAAAGACAGAGCGAGCGTTATTTCACAATTTACTTTCAAAAACAATAACATGGATACGTCAAATTTGAAATTCATATATGTTCAAAGTTTATTCTATTTAATACAAAAAATATTAATCTATTCTCAATTTTACCACAGATAAACAAAATATCTGTGTCAAATAATGTCAAATACATCGAAGTGTGTGTGAGTATGAAATACATAACATTACAGTAGTGTGCGTGATGTTTTTTTTTTTAATAACTATTTATATGCATATTTTTTTATAAAAATACAGAACTAAAATTGCATGTAAATAGCATTTTATTTTTTGCATTCGCCACTCCCTCTCTATAATATGAAATTTCGCACACTTATAGTTTATATTATAAACTATAAGTGTGCGAAATTTCATACTCCTCTGTCCGCGCAATTTTCGTAAAAATAGTCACAAAGTGTTTCCTTCACGTATTAATATAATAATATAGATAATGTGTACCTATATTTTATCTTGAAAAAAACATTTTAGTTAGGTATATAATGAGAAACTAAGTTATACTGTTCTTCACGCTTTATCAAAGACAAATCTTAATAATATACTTTCTTGGAATATTAGTAGAAAAAGCTCTGACATTCTAGGATTCTACAGCGTAAAGAAAACAGTAAGCGAAAATAACTATGCCACCTTCGGATCTTTGTTACTGCGTTGCTCATATAGGAGGTTAGAACCTGGAAAAAGCAACATGACTCGAATCTTTATAGAGCCAAGCAAATATATAATGGGTGGATGTTTTTATTGTATTCCACTATTCTCTAATGGAGAGAAAATGGTATTAGGAATTGTGACACGTCATAAAAGTGTATATATGCCAATACGGTAAAGTGAATACTTTAAAGACTGAATGAATCAAGTATGTTAAAAACAGCAAAAATGCAACGCTATTCTAGTGCATGAATACTAGCACGACATAGCATAGATAAAGTGGAATATTTATCCCTTTTTCGAATAACGTGTTATATATTGAGCGAACATGTGAGACCCATGAGAGTGTTAGTAGGTAGCTACCACAGATGCTAACAACATAAAAGACATAATGCAGCTCACAAAGCAGCGTGTATTACCTACACACTAACTACAAATATGTACATCCTATTATAATCCTTTGAAAACATTTCACGTAAAATACTTTTTACAAATCTTCAAGAAAATTAGTAGCTTTATAATTTAACTAGGTGTTACTCAGTGTTCCTTTATTGCTTATATCTTAGTCGACCACAAAAAATTAAGTCAGTGTTCTAGCTCAATATGATAAAATCCATTTTAGTTTTCTAGCATAGACAGTATAACAAAATGAAATTTTTCGTGAATCGGTAGACATTAAAAATAACAGTGCAGTGACAGCGAATAACAGTGGAATTATACGGGTCACTCGTTTCATGATATCCGGATACGGAAAGTACCTACCTAAGAAATAAAAAATAATCGATGCTTTGATCTATGTAAATAATCCTTTAAAAACAGTTTATGATAACAGTGACACGCGACTGTTTTCAAAAAAAAATTCTTCTCCAAAATGAGATTCAACATTTTAATGTACCTACCCACATATCTATAATACTTCAAAATTTCAATAATATTACTACAACCCATCTGTGCAACAAATCACCAGACTGCTGCCATGTTGTGAACCATCATGACACAGTTCTATGTATATGGGCTTCTCCGCAGGCACAAGCACTTGTTCCATATCATGGAAAATGGTGAATATATCTTATAATATAAAAGAATGTCGGCTTAGTGCGAACACTTATAACTCGAGATCGGCTTAAAAGATTCTTCCGATGTTTGATTTATTGGATTCTTCTCAACTCCGGATAACATGATAACAATTAAAAAGTTGAAAATGCATAAGAAATAATATAAAATATAATATTAAAGTTAGTATGGAACGGATTTCCTGGACGCCAACGCCATCTATGAAAAATTCTATGGCAACAAAATTATTGTTTACCTGACAACCATTGATATTAAAAATATTGGAACGCACATTTTTGATGGAATTATTTTCAAACATATTTTAAACGTATTTTTGTATAAATTACAAATTAGAAATCAGTATTCATAGTAAGGAGAAGGACTACAGCGTCTGACCAAGTGTTGACATAGTATTTTTACACGGGCAAAGACGTCGTAATATCTCCAGTGTTTTAGAAAAAATCTCTAAAGCAACCTTAAGGCTGTTAGAGTCGTAAAAATGGTAATTTTACTAATTTTTCAATCCATTTTCCGGCGTTATCTACTGTCGGATTTCGATGAAAAAAATATATAACATAAATTAGACTTTAATGAAGGCGGCCTCAGAGCCGTTTTTTGATATATAGTATAGTTTCTTGTAAAAAAATAAAAATAGTAAATGTCGTTTTTCGTCGTTTTTTTAATATTCCAACTGATATATACGTCGGAATGAAATGATTCTTTTTTTGTCTTAAAGAGCATTAAAAAATCTACAAGATTATAGAACGAAATGCTAATATTTATTTCCTGCTTAGCGTATAATCCCAAAAAAACCTCTATTTCACAAAAACGATCTATATCGAAATATTCTATCGGCTTTAAGGTGCATGCGATAATGATGCTTAAAAGCATGGGAATTACAAAGAACGCGCTGGTTTTCGCTGTGTCAATGTTCATTCGCCCAAAATCTTTTGGGATGAGATGACGTGTGATCTGCGCCAGTTCAATTGACGTTTTGTATTTTACATATTTTTACGAAATTGCGTATATTACAGAGGACGGCAAACATTGGTTTTTTAATTTATTATTTATTTATATTCAATAATTAATTCTATCATCGCTGTTTGGTGATTTTAAAGTTTTTATTGTTGAATTAGGTATAGGTAATATTATGTTTACATTGCATACCTGTTATTATGTTTTTCTTCTAAATTATTATCATTTAGTATTACTACGAGTAGGTAGTATTATATGATTTATTTTGTTGTTGGAATTATTTAAATAACTAGTTTTCCCGACACCCGTTGTCCTGTATTCCTTACTATATGAACATTGACATATCGTATATATATCCAAATCCAAACTCCCTTTAGACCCCACTTAGGGGCATAGGGAGGCAACAAGAGCTCTCCATTGCGCTCGATCATGCGCAACGTTAATTACCTCCTCCCACACCATGTCCAGATTCCACAGCTCTGCTTCGAAGGAGCGGAACACAGTATGAGAGGGTCTTCCTCGTCTCCGTGACCCTGATGGGAGGAAGAACAGCGCTCTCCTCGGCCAACTGTCACTCGGCATCCTTAATACATGTCCCAGCCAAGTCCATCTCCTCCCTACAATGGTAGAGGTGATGGGCTCACACTGGGTGCGCCAGCGTATAGCGTCGTTCGTGATGCGGTAGTACCATCTTACGACCAGAACTGTCCTGTGGCACTTCATTTCAAAAGATATGATACTTTTTGTGCCTGGGCTTTGGTCAGGTGCCAGGACTCACACCCATATAGGAGAATAGGCAACACACACGCATCAAACAGTTTACATTTCGACTCGACACTAAACGCCGAGCCGCTTTCCATATTTTGGTCATGTTGTTTAAGGCGCCATTTGCCATACCGATATATGTACGAGAGCTCAGCCCCGAGGTCACCAGGGGTGGTAATGGTTGATCCCAGGTATTTCAATTTATCCTCCCGGGAGACCTGGTGACCGTAGATGGATCACGGAAAATAGGACTCCATTATTATATGTAGAGATTTTGTTAATAAAATACATGCGAAAAAACCTTACACACGTTATCTTCACATCCTTTCGATACAATGACATATAATCTTGACCGTCCAGTTTTAAAGGAGGAGTTCGACGGCAATGAATCTGCACACATGCAATATATGTATACATAAGATATAACATTTCTTTTTTTAGGAATTTTGTAATTACATTTTTTTAATATGCCATTAATCACATATTAAAAAAGTTTATTTTTCCCGTTCCCATTTTATAATCATATAATCTGAAATGGTGGCAATTAGAATGAATAGTATGTGAGTGTTAGAAAAAATTAATTAATGTTGAGAACTCATGTTTAAAAAAATTTGGTAAAAGCAATGTATACCTGAATGTAACGTAAATTTAATAATGTCGCTTTAACCAAATACATGTTTATCATCATTATCGGTATTATCGTTATCATCAATATCATCCACCGTTGTTCAAAAAACCAAACACATTGCAATCAAAAAAACATTGAGGTTTTGAATATTTCGACGCATTCCACTGGTTTCCGACCCCTAACTCTACACTTGCATACGTACAAATATTGTGATATTTGAGTGGGGGAGAGAGTCCGCCCTAATTTTTATGCCCCGCCCGAAATTGACTTTGAAGTCAAAGCTGTAACGCTCTTAATGCACAGTGCTAGCAAAATATGCAATACCATGAAGTTCATTTTTAATTTACAGTCTCAAACGTATATTAATATAGGTTCATCGCTGCAGGAGAATTCACTTTTAAAATTCTGCTAGAATAAAAATAGACAAAGGTACCCGAGCTATCAAAAGAGATATTAAATATGCAAGATCACGGAATACTCACTCTGAAACTTTCAATTTAAGAGACACTTGAAAGTAATACAATAAAATATAAGAGCTCTCTGAAAGTATGAAAATGAATTTTATATTTCTCCTTTGACAGTATTCCGTTAGTTACGTCAATACTATGAATAGAACTCAAAACCTTGTTAATTAAATAGGTAGATAGGTATAATGGAAAAATTTTACGGGTCTATACTCGTCTTTGAATGTGATAAATATACTGTGAGGTAACTATACTTTAAGCTTTGGGGTACCTTCGAATGGAAATCAGATGCATCAAATTTCATATTTATGCTTGGGAAATTTCAGGTTTTGACAAGTATAAAATGTTCCACCTTCACCATATTATAAGGTATTTTTATAAATAACTAGCGGTCTACCCCAGCTTCGCACGGGAAATAGGTAGGTACCTATTTAAAAAAATACAGTTTTCATGAAGATCCCTATTAATTATTTTTCAAAATATTCTACCCCAGTGACGCCCTATATCGCTGCCTAGCTAGATGAGCAGAGTGAGCCACGGAGAGCGGCGACCACTCGTTTTTTTTTCTAATAGGTACTAACATTTTTAAACTCGTGGTATCTTTCGAATGGAATGTCCGAATTGAATAATTCAAAAAGTTATACAAACTTATTGAAGCAGTCTTGAATATGTTTAATTATTTTGATAAGAATATAATAAAAAGCCTTTTCTAGAGGTGGCATTTCAGTTAAATTTTTAAAATAAAAGAACACGTATAGTAGGCTGGGCCGTTCTAGTATGGAAGTTTAAAAAGTGCTTCTAATCTTAATGTAATAGTGATAATTTGTTGCCTTATGATGTATTATAACCATCTATAAAATTTCATGACAAAAAAATAAGATCTTCTGTCTCCGAATCGACCTTGAAGTTTTGTATGGGACGAAAATATCCCATACTAACTGATATTTTTATAATAATCATGTAAAATGATGCAAACTAATTATTCAATCATGTTTTCCGGTATTTACCTACACTTTTTTTCATTACATCAGACGACAAGTAAAATATCCAATGAAATATTGCTTTTTGAAAAGAAATCTGTAATCGATCTCTCTATCGGTTTCGGTGTTCCAAATTTTCCATCAATTTAGAATCAGTTTCCTTTAACACTCTCTTAATTATTGTTCATCTGTATTTTTTTCCACTTTTTCTAATCACTAGCCTAAAACTTTGGCTTTACGGCCATCAAAATACAAAACTGGTATTTTTAACCCTTTTCTCATTTCATGCGATTTTCTCTTGTTTATTGCGGCGCTTTATATACTTTGTTGCTATCTTAAATTGTATTTTTATGCTTTATATCATACAGAACTAATTATTCCATCATTTTTATGACATACAATCTTAAAAAATATTATGTTAAACATATTATTACTTTCTTTATACCTGCTTCAAAATAGGACACATTTAACAATTTCTTGAAACTTTGAGCTCAATTCGGAGACAGAAGATATCTTTCGAATTAAAAAATATTTTGCATACGTATTTAAAACAGCATTTAGCACTAAAATATAACTATTACGTTAGCAATAGAGGGAAAAAAGGAAATCGGCCCACACTAACGTATAGTGGAAATAAAATACGCACTAAACGCCAAAAATGAAAAAAATGAGTATGAGAAAATGTTATATAAATAAACCATTGTCAATAGCCTAAATATTGCACTAAGCCCATATCGATGATCTAAAGGCGTAAAAAAACAGATCCAAAAATCATCATAGTACTATGTCTGTATGTGGGGAAAATCAGTTATATTAGATTATCTCAAAATGAAGTTTTTGGCGTTTAGTGCGTATTTTATTTCCGCTATACACATATTGTGGCGTAACTATAATAGTTAGTCATATGCTGTCGCAACACTTTTTGTAAATACTTAAGTCTTCTACAAAGTCGTAGTACATTATTTTATTATATCAACATTAGTTTTCACAGCGCACGCGATAACAAGAATATTTTAGGTATTTTTTTACACCTTGGATTACATTATTGGAGTTTAAGTAAGGATCCCAATTTTTTAAGAAAATTCAATATAGCTTATATTACCCGGTGATAGTGTAGCTTCCCAAAAGTGAAATAATTTTTCAAATCGGTTCAGTACTTTCGGAGCCTATTCAATGCAAACAAACAATCAAATCTTTCCTCTTTTTATATATTAGTATAGAAAAGCATTTATTTATTTCAATAAAACTTCTTCTACATGTATTGGAAATCGTTGGAAATGATGGAAATAATTGAAATTTCAAACTAAGATCAAGTTTGTACACGAACAACGAAATGGTAGTATACATATATCTACGTCATATACTTCTGTATAGGTAGAACTTTTCATGCAATAGGTAAGGTTTTCGGTTCATAAATTTTAAGTACTGAAGTTTCCACAGACTCGACCTTTTTAAGCACTTATCATGGAGATGTGAGAAATCCAGAGGTAGTATGAAAGCAAATCTGGTCTTTTTTCTTTCCGCTCCAATCACTGGTTAGCGGAATTCCAAAGCATTTTCTGGAGAAGTACAACTATGAGGTCTTTTCTTGATTCAAATAAAGAAAACAAAATAGTTTGCTTTTAACGAAATGTTCGACGATAAAACTAAAACGCTTCGCGTCTCACAAGTCGAGAAGTAAAATAACCAGCTACCTAATTATCTAACAAAGTTCAGATAGGATATAAATTGTTTTTATAATAGTTTGATAAATTATTCGTGTTGACACGACCGTGATTTGCAAATTTTGAGTATAAATACGGAAAAATTGTAGTAGGTAGCAGCTCCATGGCGCAGTTTCAGACGATAAATAGACACTCTTCGCCGTATGCACTGCCGAATACACAGATTGCAGAAACTATTGGAGTGTACCGCCCCCACCATGGGTACTGTAGTAGTTAAGCCCTGATATGAACCAAAAGTGCCGAAAGTGTCCCATGTATCATCCGCACATAAGAAAGTTTGACAGATCAGTTACGAAAGGGTTCAAACCAGTGGAGCCGGAACCATCTTCTTTCAAATTTGTGCTAGGAAAGAAAAGACCCAAATCCTTCAGAATGCCAAGAACCGAGTAATACGACACAATCCATAAGTTTGGTAGAAAAGTCATATTGGGCAAAGTCCCCAAAGAAATAAATAATAATAGATTGAATTGTAAGTTAGTAAGAGCATCCAACATTATATGCGCGGGCACTGTACAAGCATTAATCTTTATCACACGCCATTAGAATCTCGCTAATGCCAAACATAGCTGTAGAATAATATATGATAAAATGGGTTTCTGTTGTACTGTACTTTATCAAGTCTGTTAACATATTTCACAGCATAACTGGAATATATTCGGATCATTTTCACATAGCGGCCGAAATATTTCCTTGTTAATTACTTACGGAAACCATTTTATGTTCAACTGTTGTATAATCGCTAAACGAGGCTTTGTACGAAAATTTATCCATATGTTTGTCTCCTTGCTGTTATAAACAGACGGAAAATATTATTATTATGATTGACTGTTATGTGCGATGAATATGATAGGTAAGGTTGCACTTAGGCAACTAATAGTAAAATTTAATGCTTTGCGTATTTGTCATAAGAATTGATACTATATGTTTTTGAGTATTTCCGCAATTTAATCGTCAATGGGCTATTTTAGAGTGCTTATTTGTTAAAATTTTAAGCAACTTTACTGTAAGCAAGATTTTTTTTTATTTTCAATGAACGCCTATTAGTACCAAAAGATGGTAGAGGCACATAAAACGAAGACCATCAGACGGTAAATGAAGCAATGTCGATAAATCTTCCTCGTCATTTATATGTATAGTTGGAGAACTAGGAAAAATTGGATGATGTATCGTTATAAGTTATAAGCAGAAAAATTGCATTATAGAAAACAAATCCAGAACGGAATACACATCCCTTAGACCAGAAGGGCCCACCCCAACAGCCAGAAGTGGCGTAAGATGGGAGAGTGCTAGGAAGATGAATAAGCTTAGTACCTACTGTTTATATCTCAATAACTGTATGTACCTACCTATTATTAAAACTCTAGGCCATTACTACTTATAATTCTGGAATAAGTATTTTCTGCTTTAAGATCAAACAAGTCATGAAATCAAGATAAAGTTAAGGAAAACTGAGCATTGGGGTACAAACAAAATACAAACATAATATATCAGGAATTTTATAGAAACCAACAGGAAAAGAAAAACGTGTCATAAAATAATTATTTAAAAAGGTATTTACATATTAAAAAAGAACTAATGAGTAACTTGTGCATAATGAGTAACTTGTGCAGCTAACAGCTCAGCGTGTCAAAAGAACGTAAATGAATAGGAACTGTTTTGAAAAAGGAGAAAGAATTTTAAAAAAATTTGCCGCATTTGTCTCCTTCATTTTTGATTCAACTGTTGGGACGATTTCCAAAAAAAATGTAGTGAAAAAAAGCCCTCATTGTTCGGAGTTCTGCATTACTCAATTAAAATTTTATCGCAATGTTTACCTACAATTCAGCACTCAATAATAGAACATCTGCAGTAAAAATAATATTATGATATTGTGGATGTTTGCTTTGAATTCTATGAGAAGCTTTAGACCGCGCGGGGTTGTTGGGCAAATGGAACTCTGTCATAATAATATTAGAGCAAAATTAAATCGTAATCATGTTTCGACGGTCCACAGACCGGAAGTGTAAACCATGGATGGTGTCTGCGTAGAGATGAGATAAACGAATAAAATTTGTTATATATGCAGTAAAGATAACTTCTGTGCGTATTTATTAATTCCATTTGTTTTTTAAATGAATCACATTCAGCCTAACAGCAGTGATGCCTTTTCGCTGTATACCTAATAAATATGTGAGATATGGAAAGGAATGAAAATATGAGGGGGGAATCCGGTATGGAAGTTTGGTTTGGGGATTCTATATTATTGTGTCATGATTTATTATTTTATGTTTTTCTGTGATCCGTTGTGTTTCTGATAAATATATAATATCGATTCCCCTCTCAAGGAAGACCAGGAAAAGAAATAATTATGAGAGAAAGTGAAAGCGTTCTTTACATAATTATAAAAAATAATTGTAAAGTCCAATACCGTTCCCATCCAATCTAAGGCCCTCCGCACACGATGTGTTGCGTTATTCGTGAATCTTCCCGGGGAAGACGAGCGAACTACGTAAGCAGTACGAGCACGATTATTTAATTTTAAATTTTCACTAAATCACCAACAACTTAAAGTCAAGCGTCTTCTTTCAAATTGTGTACCTCTTTGTAAGCAGAAACCTAAAATATCATAAAGGTGTCTCCCTATCTGCAGCGCGTTCTTCTTCCTCCCCCATCCCTTCCAACCCATATTCATTAGAACAACAGAATCTGTTTGAATAGAGGAGCAGTGCCACTACACACACAGAGGGAGCAAAATGAAAATTTAAATGGCAATTTCACGTGAGGATTTCGTATGAAAGAGGAAAACCGCTTTGTGGTGCAAGCTGAGCATCGCGTGTAACTACGGCAGTGGCCCCTGCTACCCACTCTCTCAGCCGGACGTTAATTAAATTTATAATCCTGCTGGACGTCCATTTGTCCGTTAGGAAATGACAGGTGTTACGTGTCTTCTACGGAGTCGGAATCTGCTTCAGCTTCTCTTCTTCTTTTAACCATGAATACTTGCCTCGGCTAGTGTTGGTAGAGCGGACTCCAGAATCTCTGGTCTTTGGAAGTTCGATCCAGGAGGAGATGATGATTTGTTTAATCAAAGATGTTGTTTGATAAATTAAGAAACACTTGTTTATTGCGTGTAACAGGAAATTGGAAAATATACAAAAGTTCAGAATTTTCACGTAATTCACAACAGTAATTGTATCAAATTTACAATCAATTAAAATGTTTGCTTATTCTTTTAAAACAACAATATTAATCACTTTTCGTATCTATGAATATAATTGGTTGGATTCTAAGGAAATCGCGGTAAGAAATGGTTTGAGTTTCTCCAACTATCAGGGAGTACTCTAAAATTTTATACGTCTGATTCCCACAAGGTGAGTTTTAAGAATGAATTTTGAAACAAAGGAAAAAAATACTTAACGGTCGTTTTACTTGGGTCAGCAGGCCCGTGATCATGTGACTATGGGTGAGAGAGATGGAAGATATCTGCCTCTCATATTCCCATACTCAGTAGCGAAAGTTTGACAACATAGGAATAGAATCTGCGTCGTAACTAATTATAAAAAAGGGGTGGAGAGAAAGTGAGTGAGTGAAATGCATAGGCATCCATCCCACTTACACCAGTGCAATTATATCCATATTTGGCAACATGACCTGTGGCCTACGTGCAAAATCGCACGATCAACAGAAACCAAATTATAAATAGATGCATACCTGTTAGTATAGGGGTAGGTATGTATAGCAATATTTGAAATTTATAAAGAATATTCCGTACTGAGACGGGTGAAGCTTCACAACAAAAAAATACATGCTACAAATCGATTTTTAGTTACCAAAAGAAAAAAAAGAAAAAAAAAGAAGATTTTGAGTACATAAAAATCTCTTAAGGAGTAACTGATCCAATAAGGTAGGATCAAGGAATTTAGAATAATCCTTGAACATTTAACTTCAAGAGTTCCAAAGTTGTAAGGGGTATACCAAAGATAGATACCCTAGTTTAGTAATTAGGTATAACAAAAAAAAAATTTATATTTTCATACATATAGATAAGGAATTTAAACATGGCATGAGAAGAAAATTTGATTGTGGAAGTATGGGACAACCCTCATGAAGAGTACAACCTAGATTGGTAAATTGTTTGTCACACTTTCTTACCTATTCATCCATCCCTAACGGCCTTCATTCATAACCTCTCACTCCTAGATTTATTCATCAATAATTACTATCACACGGTTAGACAAACAACACAAAAAAAAAATTTATTAAATAATGGTTCCAAGCAGAGACTGCAATCCAATAATTCCACAAAAAAAATTATTATTTTTAATCAATACAATTAACAATCCAACTGTCAAGAAGTAGAAGGTGACAGAATATTAAACATAAACATAAAAAAGATATAAATAAAAAAAAATATTTCGTACAATATTTCCTCTTCATCAAGGACATCTCTTAAGAATATCTGATAGTGCTCACTTAGATTATTATTAATATTGATTTTAAAATGCCCATAACATTTCTCAAAGTGAGAAATGTCCACTGATTTAGTTCACTGTTCACTGAGTAGTTTAAGAGCACTCCTAAGGTTAGCTTGTAGCTCAAAGGTTTGGAGAGAACTAATTTAAATGTTCTGGTGTTTGTACAAAAAAAAAAATTATTATATCATTTACAATTGCATAAGAGTATCCTGCAAAGAAAGAAATTCACTTAAAAAAAAAATATATAAGAGAAAGGTATCCGTTGCCCAAAGATTACGGATCGACAAGTAAGAAGAGATGTCAAACTTCATGCTAGCTATTGTCCTGTAATTAGGACACAATACTAAGTTTTGAGCGCCACCTAGTTTGGGAAAATACGGGGAATGAACTAGGAAAATTCCAATAATAAACCAAAACAGCAAAAAAAAATATTATCTTACTTCCTGACAAGAGAGAAAGATTTGAGTATGCCAAAGTTGTATAAGATTGATCCGAGCGTCCTCATTTCAATCGAATAGAAAAGTTAAGAATATACTTAAATAGAGAAAACGAGTTGCAACTCAAAAAAAATTGTCTAAGATTATTAGAGAAGTATTAACTACAAATTGTCAGTAGACTAACGTTATGAGTCGACTAAAATATTAACTAATAATTAAGAAGATTTGTGGCCTTAATTAGGAACACAAAAAAAAGTTTCATTGAAATTGATGTCTGCTCTACGCCAACAACGCGGTGACGAAAGATGCCATTTTTACATCAGATAGCGTGCTTATCATTGCACAGATTTACAAGCCTGGCATAACCAGAAATGTACCAAAAAAAAATTTTATTCAATACACATTATCATAAGGGTGCATTGCTCATTTACAGCTCTCAAAAAAAAAATAGGAAGGTTGAGAGTGTACCAAAGTTTATTATTGCGCTTATCATAGCACAGATTTACAAGCCTGGCATAACCAGAAATGTACAAAAAAAAATTTCATTCAACACACATTCTCACAAGTGTGCTTTGCTCATTTACAGCTCTCAAAAAAAAATTAATTAGGAAGGTTGAGAGTGTACCAAGTTTATGATTCGCACAAATTTTCTTAACGGGTGCGATTAGATCAAGGAGAAGTGAATTGAGCATTCCAAAAAAAAAAGGAAGTGAATAACTAATATTGACCCTGTGTGTAACAAAACAGTATAGAAGGTATTACTACGATTAGGGTAATATCATGAAGAAAAAAAAATAGTTCCATGTGGATAAATCGTGACTACAATTAACGTTCAAAAAAAAAAAATTAACAATCGCAGAAGCGAAAGACAACAACACAGAATAGTATCCGCGCTCAATACCAAACTAGAAATTATATAGGACACCTAGAATTACACTGACCCAGTAAACAAAACGTATTCGACAAAAAAATTATTAGTGGGGAATTTATGAAAAGAGTCGATATTCTGACGCGCTTCTATGAAACTCGTTAGCCGCGATGCGGGGCGCAGGGAAGTTTTGTGGGCCGGGAGGTGGGTCTAGCGGTGCGCATGGAAGTTTTTACGGGGCGAGCGATGCAATTCGTAAACAACTGTGGAAGTTCACGTAATGTGTAATATGTCTGAACCACTCTCTCACAGGCTCAAAACATGCCATCTCGCTCACTCGCCGACTCTGGGCGGTGCTGTGTGTCGGGGACGCAACACGATTAGTGAGTGAAAAACCAGTTTAATGAAGGAGAGAACACACATTTTGTTAGTGATGTGAAGTTATAATATGAAAAGCGGAGCGGGATAACGTCACAACATTTATTTATTAAGATATTCTGGGAAGTATTTTTATTTACTACAGTCACACAAAAAAAAGGAACTTAGGACGTAATTCTTCTACAAGTTATTTGAGATAATTATAATTATAAAAATTACTCGACAACCTAGAGGGATGTGGGTGGTATAGAAGATATGTTAATGGAATTCACATAATGGAAAGAAGTCTTTCATGACTTAGCCTACATCCTCGGACAAGGAACACGGTAATCTAATGAGAAGGCGTACCGAGTTCAAGTCGTTAGACGAAAAAAAAAATTAATTAATAAAAAAATGAAGTTACACTTAGTGCAACAAAAAAATAAATAATAAAAATGGAGATCATGCTTCTTACCGGGTAAAACAGTATTTAAACGTGGGTTGTCCCAATATGATAGCCTGAAGCAAGAAGTAAGCTATCATACTGGACCACAAGGAAGAGAGATGCCAAGTAGGATCGTATACTTGGAATTCTCGCCCTGCTCCTCCCAAATGAATAGCCAACAGAAGGTTGGGTTCCAGGAGGCACACTTAGGATCTCTGAATATACTTCGATTAGAATTTTTTTGTTAAACAAAATTCACATGTATTGGGGTGAGCCCAATTTGACTTATGATTCTGACTGTACGAGACTAGTCAGGGTGTTAAAAGATAATAAACGTATGGGAACGGGTCCTCAGGAGCCCTTTAACCATAAATCAAGATATGATAAAACCTAAACTACAACTTTATTATATCCTTCGTATGGAACCTACCGATGGATCCACTATCACAATCCTTTAGTTCAAAAATTGTTCTTGATATTTTACGTACAACCTGAGACTTAATGAAGCGAGGAGCTAATTTTTTTGAAAAATATTGCGAAGCATTTGAGAGATAATGAGATCTTCTCCATACCAGCTGACCAATTGACAAGGATATGTCTTTACGACGCAAATTATAACGGTCCTTATTTTTATTAAAAGCTTGTACTAACGTTTGTGAGACTTTATTATATAGATTTTCTAAGGTGGAAATGTCATTCAATCTTTGTTTTAAGGGATCAAATGTTTCAGACGGGGAATCATGATTTATCTGTAGTGGCTTATAAAAAGAGGCGTGGGGAATGTACTCTCTACCGAACATCAAAAAATGTGGAGAATATCCGGTAGCAATGTTAGTCATAGAATTTAAACAAGAACAGATTTTTGGAAGATGTTTACACCAATTGCGTTGGTCGTCCTCTACTAATATTGCCAACAAGGTTACTAGAGACTGATTATATCTTTCGGAGACATTATGTTGGGGATGAAAATATGCGTTATATCTAAGATCATTTATTCCGTGGGAATGTAAGAATTCTTTAAACTGTCGAGAAACAAACTGTTTTCCGTTGTCTAAAACAATCTGTCGAGGGATTCCAAAGACTTTAAAGATTCTTTCTTCTAAGATTTGAATTATACTACTGGTATTTGCGGCTCGGAGAGGAAATGCCCAAGTTATTTTACTAAAATTACAAACTACAGTGAAAATGTAACGGTTTCGCTTATGACTCAGCGGTAAGGGACCTATGAAATCCATAGATATACTTTCCATGGGACGTTCAATTTTTTTAGGGTATTTCATAAGACCATGGGGCATTTGGTTATTATACTTGTAGGCCTTGCATATTTCACACTCATTCACAACCTGTCTAACAAGAGGTAATAATCGTTTACAGAAGTATGTACGGGAAATAAATTCGTAGGTTTTTTCCATTCCAGAATGACAGTTTCCCTTATGGTAGTCCAATATGAGACTTTCTATCTTACACGCAGGGACAACCAATTTCCAAAGGTGAGTGGGAGAGTTAGACAAGGAATCTTTTTTATACCTAGAATAACGATACAAGTGTCCATCATTTATCATAAAATTAGTGAACGATTGGGGTTTTTGAAGATAAGAATTGTACACCTTTTTATACCAGGGGTCTATAATATTTTCAAACGGTTCTGGAACAGATAGACTAGAAACAGGAATACGGCTCAATCCGTCGGCAAGGTTATTTTCGCAGCCACGCTTAAATACAAAAGTGAAATCAAACTGTGAAAGTCGGCAAGCCCATCTGGCTAACCTACCAGAAGGTGAAGAAATTGAGTTTAGGTATTTTAAACATCCGTGATCACTGACTACTGTAAAGTGTACTCCGTCTAGATAGCTTTTAAAGTGTTGTATAGAATCTACTATGGCGAGAAGTTCTCTCTCCGTGGTACTATAATTTCGTTCTGGACCGGACAATTTACGTGAATGATAAGCAATTATATATTCTACTCCATTAGAGTCTTTCTGGGACAAGAAGCTGCCCAAGGAAACTCCACTTGCATCACACGTCAATGTATACGGAAGGGAATAGTCTGGTGGTTTAAGGATTGGAGCGGAAATCATTGCTTGTTTCAAGGCTTGGAAGGCAAGTTCAGCTTCATTTGACCATTCGAATTTTTTACCGTTAAATTTATTACTCGTGAGGCGAGTCAAGGGAGAAGCAATCTTAGAAAAGTCCTTAATGAAACGCCTGTAATAAGACATTAATCCCAAAAATGAGCGGATTTCCTTACTGGTGGATGGTCTAGGATAATCTTTCATAGCACTAATCTTATCTGGGTCCGTATGAATTCCCTCCCTGTCAATAATATGACCGAGGTACTTAAGCGATGATTTACAAAACACGGATTTACTGAGCCTAATTGTCAAGTTGGCTTCTTTCAAGCGCTGGAGAACAATTCGTAAGGTGAAAATATGGGAATCAAAATCTGAACTACAAATCAAAACATCATCAAGGAAACTGAATACTCTTTGTCCCAAATCGGAGAAAAGCTTATCCATAATTCTCTGCATTTCGGCGGGCACGTTTTTCAGGCCGAACGGGCAGGTAACAAACTGATACATCCCTTTGGATTCTACATAGAAGGCTGTCTTAGGTCTGCTTTCTGGACTCAAAGGAATTTGCCAGAAGCCGTAGCTCAAGTCTAAGGTGGTTAAGAACTTGGTGTCTCTCAGATTATCCAACATATGGTTGATATTCGGGAGTCTATAAGAGTCTGAGACTGTGACCTCATTCAATCTTCTAGGATCGAGAACGAATCTAGCTGTGCCATCGGATTTTGGTACACAGAAGCAGGAATTTAACCAAGGGGAACGTGAAGGTTCTATTATTTTTAAAGCTATCATTTTATCTACCTCTTGACACATCTGAACTCGTCGTACATGGGAAGCTGGATGTAATTTCTGTTTAACGGGCAAACTATCACCTGTATTAATGACATGAGAAACTACATTTGTCCTACCCAAACCCATCTTCTCAAAAGAAATATTCTCGAATTCATTTTTCAGGTCATCCAAAATTTTCCTCTGCGACACTGTCAAATCGTTTATGGAGTTAAGACATTTTGGAGCTGATTCTACATTAGACGACTGTTGATCAGATATGGATGCTACCGTAACATGAGTTTTGGTGGGGAACAACCGAGGAATTATTCCTGACTTTTCCAGAAAGGGTGACCCTAAAATGAATTGGTCAGGAATGGAAGGAACAATAACAAATTTAACCTGCTGGATTTTATTGTTGTAACATAATGGCAAAACTATGGTACCTATAGATCTTATGGAATTATTGTCAACCCCACGAATATTTTGCTGACAATATTCAGGACGGAACCCTATTTCGATAAAAGACCGATATAACTGACCCCCTAGGACATTACAAGCTGATCCGGTATCAAGCAAGGCTCGGAGTTGTATTTGAGAGATAGAAAATAGCAAATAAGGGCGTCGATCTCTCTCGTTTATTACGGAAACTTTATTGACCTGCAATGTTGAAAAGAACAATTTAACACTCTGAATCCACGACAATCTTTCGCGAGCTGAGGTCTCTGGGCTCGGGAAAATTGCAGGATTCATTGTTCGTTTTTTGAATTTCTAAGTGGGGGAGGCGGTTTACTCACGTCAGGTAATCGTTGGCGTGGCACAGGATTGAAGGGTTTCCTAAACTGAAATGAATGAACATTATTGGCACTGGGTCCTGACTTAGAGTAACAGTTTCGAGCAATGTGACCTATACGTCCGCAGTGAAAACATTTAATCATAGGAGCAGAAGGCTGTTGAGAAGAAATTGATTGAACAGGGTTTTTCCTTACTATCTTAACTTTAGAGGGAGAGCGGGTTGGAACTGTAACCGAAACACACTCCAACTCCGTGCAAACTTCATCTAGCTCAGCAATTGAGTTCGGTCGCCTGGACACTAATACACTGGCGTATCTGCTATCTAATCCTTTTCTGATGGCCTTTAGGATATCTGACATACGCAATGGAGACTGTAAGGACTGATTCAAAAGGGTTATACGTGAAATGTAATCACTAGCACTCTCCAAAGGTTGCTGTGATGCAGTTAAGATTTCCAATCGTCTGTTGCCTTCAGCATCAGGCAAATCGAAGCGCTTGATAAACGATTGTTTAAGCTGTGTCCAAGTTTTAACACTGTTATAAAATGTCCGGTAGAAGGTGAGTGCTTTTCCCTCCAAAAATTCGGGCAAGGCGGGGCCTAGGTTTTCCAGTGGAAAATTTCGAGCTCGGGAGATTTCCTCCAATCTCAAAAAGAAATCCCTAACATCCTCGACACCGGAATAATGTTGAACTGGCCATGAACTAAAATTTACTGAATGTATGATGTGTGATTGGCTAACTGTAGGATTGGGTCTATCTAAATTTCTGCGAACCGGTGTAATAATTAAATCGTTGGAAACATTAGTATTTATCATTGTCACGGCTTGAGTGGGCGGAGAAGAAGGTACAAAACTATCACGAGGTGGATTAATCTCCGAGAGGCTATCAGGGCGTTGGATACCTAACAATCCCGAAGGGTGATTGTCACGCTGACCTATATCAGACAATAAGTTAGAATTGAAAAGTCTGCATTGCCTTCGCAGAGATTCAATACCTACATCAGGCTGGATTCCTCTATTCAACAGTGCTTTAGAGAGAGTCTTGCATGTCGCCCTCTCCACACGCGGAATAACTTGATCGACCAGGGATGACATTATTAAGAAATAAAACTAGCGGAGTGTGACTATCTCAAACTTTGACCACCGTCGGGAGTATTCGATCACAAGAAAGTCAAAAAAAAAAATTATTAAAATTATCGAAGTTTTATCTCAACCTCACTCACTTATCCAACATTCAAGGGAGGAAGACCCTTTCTCAAGGAAAGTTATTGAATTATTGTGGCAGAACAGAGTACCCAAATGCAAAAATAAAAATTTTTAAGAAAAATTGCAACAAAACACAAAAAAAACTTTTCTAGTTGCCGTCGGCTGAATTTATCTGTAGGTATTGCAAAACTTTACGGCTCTTGGCCCACAACAAAATTTTAGCAATTTCAGAATTTAAATTGAGATAATAGAACTTGCTAATACTCAAGAGAGAAGAAAAGGAAAAAAAAAAAAAAAAAAAAAGGCAACTTAATACACCATTATCAAAAAAAAAACTTTAAACACCAGAACACTGTGTTATTGCATTATTTAGTGATTTTCAAAAGAATTGGATTATTAATTACGTTTCGCTCACCAATTTCCTGTCCGGCATCTATGTGAGTCAAGGGAGGCGCAGACAAGGTTCCTCTGGATGTCTTCGAATCTTGACGCTGCTCGCATTGCCATCAGCTCGTTCTGGATTTGATGCTCACACGTTGGATAGCGCCATAATTGTTACGTGTCTTCTACGGAGTCGGAATCTGCTTCAGCTTCTCTTCTTCTTTTAACCATGAATACTTGCCTCGGCTAGTGTTGGTAGAGCGGACTCCAGAATCTCTGGTCTTTGGAAGTTCGATCCAGGAGGAGATGATGATTTGTTTAATCAAAGATGTTGTTTGATAAATTAAGAAACACTTGTTTATTGCGTGTAACAGGAAATTGGAAAATATACAAAAGTTCAGAATTTTCACGTAATTCACAACAGTAATTGTATCAAATTTACAATCAATTAAAATGTTTGCTTATTCTTTTAAAACAACAATATTAATCACTTTTCGTATCTATGAATATAATTGGTTGGATTCTAAGGAAATCGCGGTAAGAAATGGTTTGAGTTTCTCCAACTATCAGGGAGTACTCTAAAATTTTATACGTCTGATTCCCACAAGGTGAGTTTTAAGAATGAATTTTGAAACAAAGGAAAAAAATACTTAACGGTCGTTTTACTTGGGTCAGCAGGCCCGTGATCATGTGACTATGGGTGAGAGAGATGGAAGATATCTGCCTCTCATATTCCCATACTCAGTAGCGAAAGTTTGACAACATAGGAATAGAATCTGCGTCGTAACTAATTATAAAAAAGGGGTGGAGAGAAAGTGAGTGAGTGAAATGCATAGGCATCCATCCCACTTACACCAGTGCAATTATATCCATATTTGGCAACATGACCTGTGGCCTACGTGCAAAATCGCACGATCAACAGAAACCAAATTATAAATAGATGCATACCTGTTAGTATAGGGGTAGGTATGTATAGCAATATTTGAAATTTATAAAGAATATTCCGTACTGAGACGGGTGAAGCTTCACAACAAAAAAATACATGCTACACAGGACGACATTACGTCATTCTACATTGTAAACTATTTAATTAACACGTGATAATGGACTTAAATCATAATTCCTCACTAATCCTATTGTATACATTTTGTTTCAATTTTAATTAATGTTTATACCTATGTAGCACCGACTGTCCAGAATAATGCTGCATCAAATAACAATGCACTCTATTATGTAGAATATTCGGATGATGAGTTGATAGGTTGACAAATATTTTATCTAACGCTAAATATTCTCCAATTAAACTGTGACAGTTTTCATAGAAGGGTCGACAGAAGATATTTTTTCTGTAGCTGTGGTTTTTACCAAAAGGTTAATTTATTAAAGAAAGGCTATAATATAAAGACAATTTATCGCTGTTTTAATTACGTGAATTCTCATATAATCAGTATCTGTGGCAAAGTAAAAAGATCAAACTGTGACATCTATCGTAATAGGATCGAAAGAAGATCTTCTGAAGAAGTCTGTAACTTTTACCAGAAGGTTGACTTATTTAAGGTAAGCAACGAAAATCAAGTCGTAAATTTAAGCCATTCTAAACGAGATGATAAGCACCAGCTTTCAATAATTTAATGAAGATGTGCCTCTTTTGCTATTGTTGTCATATTATGATCAATCTCCATGCAAAGTAAATCAAGCTACAGATAAAAATGATAAATTACAAATAAAAAGATAGGTACTCTAAATAGCAAAGTAAACCAGTATACAGACTAAGGCTAAGAACACGTAGAAAGCCGATTCCGACCCGCGCCGACCTGCGCAAAGAATGTTACTAAGCATTTGAATGGGGATACCCACAGAAAAAACAGGAACCCGCTTTCCGGCATGCCCATTTAAATGCATTGAAACCATAGACAACAATCTAAGAGCCAGTTGGCGCGGGTCGGAATCGGCTTTCTACGTGTTCTTACCCTAAGACTAAATCAACCAATTAAAAAAGGTTATTTGTTGCAATTACTTTAAACAAAAACCGACCCCGGTGGCCTAGTTTTATAGGCTTGGATTTAGGTCAGAATTTTTCGAAGTATTCTTTCACTTGAAATTTCTACTCGGGGATGATCTGTCTCAGATTGGACGGGACCGGTTTATTTAAAAAAATTGTCTGATGCAATAAGTTTCGCCGGCTATACTCGTTTATTTATTTAAAAACAAAGACATTTCTAAAAATCTAAGGATATTTTTACCGTGGGTTTCAGTCACAATTTGAACGGTCATTGTCATCCATCCATGCAACCCATTATGGGTCTTGGCCTCCTCAAGCAGTCGTCTCCATTCCGCTCTTTCTTATTTCAGATCTCTGCTCACGCATTCGAACCATCTCAACCTCGGTCTGCCAATTCCATATTCCTTCTTCCAGTCGGGCTGTCAGTGCGGAGTTTCTTTAGTGTAGAGTGTTCGTCCATTCTCTCCATGTGCCCCAGCCAGCGGAGACGGCATATTTTGATGAATTTGCTGATGTTTATGTCATCATATAATTGGTACAGTTCATCATTATACCGGATTCGCCATCTTCCGCCTTCATTAATGGGCCCATAGATTCGACGCCAGATTTTCCTCTCGAACATATCTAGTCGCTCCTCATCACGCCTTGATGCTAGCGCCCATGTTTCGCAGGAGTATGTAAGGACAGGTCCTTATTAAGGAATCATATTTACTAACTAAATAAATTATATTTACTAACTAAAACTTATTAAGTAGATATTATTGTATTCTAATTACGGAACAGGGTTTATCATATAAAAGTTTTTTATGTTTAGGAAAATGCCGCAACGGGTAAAATATGCTGGTCAGTATATAACAATTTGTATGAATCGGGTGCAGTGAGTGGGAAGGACCCCTACAATCGAGCGTTATAAAACATTGTATAACAAGTAGAGAGGTGCGCGTGTATGAAGATGTTGCCGTCATAAAAATACCCCGATGCGGGTATTCCGCGGGGTAAAAAAATAAAAAGTCCGTGTTCGCGGATTATAAAAAGTTTGTCTTTGTTAAACATTATGCAGCCAGGCACCCTCCTGTGTGAACAGCTCTTTGTCTCGCATTAGTTTCTGTTTTTAGTGCTCTTTCATACACTACTTGTATGACTTAAATTGCTTTGAAAAATAATGTGAACGTGTATGTGTAGTCACAAAATGTGAACAAAATTTTGCACCCTTATTGCAGAATGACTACTAGAATAAAATAGATTTAACGTAATGTTGTACCTACTCTCAAAATTCTAATGCATCTATAATTAATATTAGAATTTAAAGTTTTAGAATTATCTATATTAGAATAAGTAGGCAAAGGACCCTATTCTCAAATGTCGATCGTTGGGATTCTAATAGAATTTTTATGACTTTCGTACATATGTTTTCTTAAAGAACTCATACGAAAGTCATAAAAATTCTATTAGAAACGCCATCGATCGACATTCGAGAATTGGGTCCCAGGGTCCCACTGACTAATCGACTAACGCCGCCTACCCGAAGCGTTCCCCGTAACCACCCATAGTGTGAAAAACACGTAGAACGCCGATTCCGACAAGCGCAAAGAATGTTGTCTATGGATTTAATGGGCATGCCGGAAAGCGGGTTCCTGCTTTTGCTGTGCGTTCCCCATTCAAATGCATAGAAACATTATTTGCGCCGCGCCGGTCGGAATCGGCTTTCAACGTGTTTTCACCCAAACACATAATTATGTATGTAACCGTATACGTGAGTTCTGTTGTTTGAAACTGTCGGATACATACGAACACACTCCATACAAGTGCCGCGTCAGTACCTACTGTCGTCAATTTCATGTAGGTAGATTATAGGTAGATAGGTATTACAATACCTACCGCAGTTATTTAAGCTTCAACTCGAAAGTAAAATGGTGTTACGTGGTGACGGGTGACCATAGTATGTAAATTAATAATAACGGATATCACAGTTGCGGCAAATGAAAAAATACATTATCTGCCCTAATCTATCCAATTATAAACAATATTTTGTTGATAATATAATTATTGTTTTATGATGTTTGTCTATGGCCCACAGAAGAGGAAGTGACTTTGGTTTGTAGAAGCACTTCCCTTTGTATCTGTCATGGCGTGATGAACTAAAATAATATGTGCACCGAATGTAATTAAATAAAATCAGTGTTCAGTTATAACATCGTGTTTTATTGACTATTAAATATGGTGTCAGAATTCAGAGATTCAGAGCTAATTATTTGTGAAAATAATGTGACATTTGGGTAATTATTTAAATACCGTAAACGCAATGGAAGAGACGAATAAAAAATCGAATTTAAATACTACGCACGCGAGGGAAGAGACATATAACACAAAAATGTCATCGTTAGACAAGATAGACAAGATGGAAAACGAGAAGTGGCAAGAATTTTTACAAAAATTCGAACTGATGTTGATTGCAACTGATAGTGACAAAGTAGAAGACATGAGGAAAATAGCCAAGTTGCTACACTGCATTGGAAATGAAGGTTTGCAAGTATACAATTCTTTTAATATTGATATTAAAACAGTGAAGTACGCCAAGGTGATAGAGAAATTTAATAATCACTACCTACCAAAGAAGAATGTTACAATGAGTAGGTACAAATTTTTCACTAGAAGACAAACAGAAGTAGAAAATATAGAATCATTCATTAGAGATTTAAATAACTTAGCTGCAGATTGTGAATTTGGAACTCTAAAAGACTCCCTTCTTAGAGATATTTTAGTAGCCAACATGTATACACAAAATATTAAGGAAAGACTACTACAAGAAAGCGATTTAACCCTTGAGAAAGCAGTAAACATTTCAAAAACTATGATTATGTCTCAGAGGGATGTCAGTTTACTAAACGACCCGACTCATATGGTGAGACAAATAAACAAGACACAAGAGAAAAGAAATTACAAGGAGGACCATGACCGACACCGATGGAAGTCAGAGAGAGATAGGAGACCATCACACAGGTCACCATCACCACCAGCTGGAGGACGGTCCTACGATGGGGGTGCGTCGTCCTATCAGAGATGTTCTAGATGTGGCTATTTTCATAAGACTAGACAATGTAGAGCTTTAGAGGAAACATGCAGAAAATGTCATAGAAGAGGACACTATGCAAGGATGTGCAAAAACATCAACATGATAGGTAATAATGAGGATGAACAACAAGGTGAGTCAATCAATTTGAGACTGTCAACTATACATATGAACAGTATCAATCACTGGGTTGTGTTGTTGATAAGAAAGTTTGACATTTTGTGCTCCGTAAAAGAATAATATTTTTTCAAGGTAAAAGTGACGGAAATCTAAGTTTATATATATCATTCGATTCCAAACTTTATAATCTACATAGTGAAATTTTTTGTTTTCTTATAAAGTGACGAGTTTGGAAAATATTATTAAAAAACAGTAAATTTTGTGCAACCGTGTGAAAAAAGGAAAACGCTGCTTTTCCTGTATCAGTGAACATTCTGTTTTTTAGATATTCGGATAGAGGTCAATAACCCGCATGAAAACTCTCGTGGAAGTGATGGTCTATGGATTGTAGTTTCAGAGAAAAATATAATTTTCCGGAAAAGAATTTTTCAAAAATTTTCCAATGTGATTTTCATGTGGATTTTCACACGCAGAAAGAAAAAACAAATAGAACCTTATTTTTTATTTTCGTTTTTACATAAGTTTAGGATAAATATACCGAGTTAAAGTGATAAATGTGACTTTTTTATGAAGTGCCGCTCTGTGAAAAATAATATAGTCTTCATTCATAGTGCACATGAAAGCCACTGAAAAACTACACAAAAAAGTTCTTGAGTGTTATACTTTATCTTACATAGGTGTTAAAATATTTACAAATATAACAATTTTCTCATACAAATTTTTAAAATTACACCGTACTACCCACCCTCTGACAATATAGTGTGTGGGTTTCGTGCTTACCACAGCATTGAAATTGACGACAAGAGACTGATACGTTTCTTAAATTAGATAAATACTGAGTTTCATTTACAACTTAGCGTTCATTATACTCCAGACATGCCTCCCATAGCAACTCGAAGTCAAAATAGAAACCTGTATATTACAATGTTTGACACCTCACAGGAGCAAATCGTGCAGGATGACACTACGGATGCAAAAACAGAACTGACGAATAAACTGGAGAAAGTGGGAATTGAAAGGGAGAAGGTGATGAAGGAATTAGAGGAGAGTAATAGGCATCTCAGAATAAAGAACAGAGAAGTGACTTTACTTAAAAGAAAAATAGAGTTGTTATCTAAGCAGAAAAAAGTATTAAACCGCTATAAAGAGATGAATAAGACACTGGAAATTAATATCAAAGATAAAGAGCTGGAGATGCAGAATATCCGGATGGACTTTGAAAGAAGACAGGAGGAGAGAGAGAGGGAAATGAAGAAGTATATTGAGAATAATAATACAATACTCTGTAAACTTCAGCATGCTCAAGATACAAATAGAGCACTGCGGAGTGCATATGACGATCTATTTAGAATAATGGAAGGCTACCGGGACTCCCCGCATCCACAAAATATCCCGTTCTTCCTTCCAAACAACAAGCTGTCTTCGGAGACACCATATATAGAGAAGAGTGCAGGCAGCGATAGCAGAAGAGAGAAACCAAACCTGTTCATTATCGGGGATAATTACGCAAGAGGTATGGGATCTAAATTATATAATAAAAGTAAATACAAAATTCAATGTTTTACAAAACCAAATGCTAGAATACATGACTTAAAGCCAAACATTAGCAATGCATTGAGCGGCACGAAGAAGTCCGATATCATGGCACTGGTCACGGGCAATTGTGAAAATTCTAAATATTTAAAATATTATTTAAGAAATATGCATGGAATTATTGAAGATATAAATAAACATGGGATCTCATTATACATCACAACTATATTTTACAATAAAAAGTATCCCAGTTATACTAACGACAACATATATAAAGTGAATTGCCGATTATATAATATTGCAAACATGTTTGAAAATGTACACATGGTGGAGGTGAACGAGTGCAGAGAGCTCACACTAGCGGAGCATTTACTGAACAAGATTAATTGGCCAGGACAGAGAACGAATACCCTAATAAGGGTGCCCATAGTCGACAGAGTGTATCAAGGGCGAAAGGGACAAAAGGAAGCAGAGATAGCAACTGGTGATTCAAATGCAGATGGTGCTTTTTTATATCTGACCCAAGGTCCTTTCATAAGGGCCGGTTGCAGTACACAAACTTAACCCAGGAAAAAATCATTTTGACAATTGGACATCAAAATGCCCAAGGACTGCGTAGCAAACAACATGAACTATGTACTGATCCAATACTGAACAATGTAGATATATTATGTTTAAGTGAATCTTGGTTGAGCGAACAGGAAATTGTAACCTTTAACATACCTAACTTCAACATTGGTAGTTACTTCTGTAGGAAAAACTTAATAAGAGGAGGAATAATGATTTTTATTTCAAAAAAATATAAGTATAAAAATAGAAATGATATTGTGAAATTGTCTCTAGAAAAGGACTGTGAATTGAGTTGTATAGAGTTGAATAATATTGTAATAGTAGCAACATATAGGTCACCCAGCGGGTGTTTTATAAATTTTATTAATATCTTAGAAAGTGCACTAAATAAAATATCTCATAACAATAATAAGTACATTGTTATTTGCGGGGATTTTAACATTGATTTTAACACTAGCTCAAATGAAAAAGACAAACTCCTAGATCTAATGAATGGTTTCATGTTAAAACAGTGCATCTTTCAGGCGACAAGAGTGACTACTAGCTCAGCTACGTGTATAGATAACATATTCACTGACTTACCAGTTCTAAGTTCTCAATTGACTAATTTCATAAGATCTGATCATTGCGGTCAGATAGTGCAGTTAAATACTAATTCGGTTATTGATTGCCAAAGTAATTATTGTCAATATGTCACCAAAAGATGCACAAATTTGCAAAATTTGGAAAATTTCCTCCAGTCCGTAGCAAGCCATTGTAATGATATTTTATTAAATACTGAAAACTCAGATCCCAACGTTTCTTATGATGAATTTTTCAGAAATTTTGTGTTAGAATTAGATCACCATATGCCAATCAAAAAAGTGAAAACCAATAAAAAAAAAATCTTTTAGTAATTGGTCAACTCCCGGTATAAAGGCATCTAGAATAAGGTTGTTTGAACTTTATGAACTAAGGAAGCGTGACAACTCGGAGGAGACAAGTAAAATTGTAAGTAGATACAGTGCATTATTTAAAAAAGTCTGTAATGAAGCCAAGAAAATGTTTTTAAGTAAAAAAATCAAGAAATCGAAGAATCCCATCAAAACCATGTGGGACATAATTAAAAATGAAACTGGTAGATCAAATGACGAAAGACACGACAAGATAGAATTTATTATGGATGAAGGCAAAAAACTATCAAATGTTGAACTGGCCAATCATTTTAATAATTATTTCACAAATGTAGCTTCTTTTTTGACACAAAATCTCCCATCGTCAACTGAAAGCTCTATGAAACATTTAATTTTTCTTAGAACAAAAATCCCACAGTTCAAATTTAGAGAAATATCTGCTAATGAAATTAAAAAAATTTGTAAAGAAATGAAAAATAAAAATTCAAATGATCTATGGTATATGTCTGCCAGATTATTAAAGCAAATCATAGACGGTTTGGCTACACATCTTGCAGATATCTTCAATAGGTGTCTGAAACATGGAAAATTTCCGGATAAACTGAAGATGGCTAGAGTTATACCAATTTTCAAAAAAGGAAACAAAAATGACTTGGGTAATTACAGACCGATTTCAATATTGCCAGTTTTCAGTAAAATTTTTGAAAAAGTTGTCGCTGAGCAGCTCACCCACTTTCTTGTGAGCAATAATATATTACACCCACATCAATTCGGTTTCCAAAAAGGTAAAAATACTTCCAATGGTATAGCTTCTCTTACCAAAACCATATTGGAATCATTGGATCAGAAGTGGGATACGTACGGCATTTTTTGCGACCTATCCAAAGCTTTTGACTGCGTCAATCACGCAATATTATTAAAAAAATTAGAGTATTATGGAATCAGAAGCACGGAGGGTAATTTTTTCAAATCTTATTTGGAACATAGACAACAAATTGTAGAAATCGATAACGGTAGATCACACATGGCCAGGGTGGGCTGTGGAGTCCCACAGGGATCGATTCTGGGGCCTCTACTTTTTCTTGTCTATATTAATGACTTGGCAAATTGTATAAATGAAAATAGCCACATTGTAATGTTTGCCGACGACACCTCCTTATTAGTAAAAGACAAAAATAATAAAGATGATACAATTAGGAATACTCTTAAAATATTAAAGAATGTGGAGGGGTGGTTCGGCGACAACAATTTAGTGTTAAATGTGACCAAAACAAGTGCTATTCATTTCTCTTTGAGACAAACTGCAGAGCCCGATCCAGTTGTTACTGCACTCTCTGAAACCGGGATAAAAGTGGTGGATCAATGTAGGTTTCTGGGTGTTACGATCGATAGGCGATTGCAATGGTCAGCGCATGTAGGGGAATTATGTGGCAGGCTTAACTCAGCCATATTTGCGATTAGAAAAATTAAAGAATCTTGTGGATTTGATGCTGCAAAATTAATTTATTTCGCATATTTCCACAGCATTATGAGCTACGGAATATTGTTTTGGGGCGCGAGTGTGGATTGGATTAGAATATTTATTTTGCAAAAGAGAGCAATCAGAACATTGGTTAACATGAGACCTAGGGAAACCTGCCGAAGCGTCTTTAAGGCGCTGGGGGTAATGACATTGCCTGGCATGTTCATGTATGAGTGTTTATGTTATGCGCAGTCAAATCTCGCAAACACCCCACTCAACTCGGACGCTCATGCATATGATACTCGCACGGGAGGCCGCATTCGGCCCATACAACATAGACTGGCAAAAATGTCAAAGAGTTTCATATGCGTGAGCGTCAGATTATTCAACGCATTGCCTGACGGTCTGAAGCACCTGGAGCCTGGGGTGTTTCGAAGGGAGGTGAAGAGGTATCTTGTGGAGAAAGAATTTTATAGTATTGACGAAATGTTAACCGGAACAAGAGATTCCGTTTAGCATGGATGTACTTATTTTTTATTATTATTTTTTTTTTTTTTTTTAATTTTACTTATTGAAATTATTATTGATTACTTTCGTGATTTATTGTTGTCATCAATTGTTTACTCTTGTTATTATTTTTATTAATTCTTTCCTGAATCATCATGTATTATATTTATGTATTGCTGTTTCCGGCTAAGTTATGGTTAGGCATACTATAGCAGCCAAAATTGTGTCTCCTTCGGTTGTCATCGCACTCCTTTGTACTGTGTAATGATTGACGTGAACGCTGGTCAGAAACTTATACATCCTGCCCAGCGTTCGTTTTCCTTGATAATTCATCATGAAGTTACATTATTTCCTAAACTGTGATAATTTTTTTGTATATAGACTACCTGACAAAATGCTGGTCGTAGCTCTTTACACTGCAACCAGCATTGCTCTTGTATGATGTTCTTTGGACTGTTCTCTGCCACTATAAACTATTATTTTTTTTCTCCATGTATATTTTTCTGTGCCTGTGCTATTTCTCTTTTTGTCTTGTTTTCTGATTTTTTTATTGTTATAATAAATAATGTTCAAATGACGATTCCAAGTGTCCGAATGGACCTAAGGATGATAAAATACAATAAACAATAAACAATTATTTCGGATATCAATTGTTGGAAGTTAGCTTTAAGAATTAATAATCATATAGTTAACTGTATACTAGACACAGGTGCAATGTGTAATGCAATGAGTTTGAGTACATTTAGAACACTCAATATTGCTGATAAATGTATAGAGAGAAAACATCTTCCTAATTTGTCCACATTTGATGGAACAAATATACCAGTTATAGGCAAATGCACTCTGCAATGTCTTTACAATAACGAGCAGCGAGCAAAAATTTCATTTATTATTGTAAATGTTCCTTGTCAATCTATAATAGGCATAAACACGTGTCAAGAACTGAACTTAATACAAAATAATATTATGTGTAATGTCTCACAACACAAAATGGATCATAGAATATGTAATGTTAATAACATAATTAGTAAATATCACAATCTTTTTCAGGAGCTGGGTTGTTTGCCTGATATCTGTACAATTACACTACAAAAAGATGTTAAACCAGTAATAGAAACTAGTCGAAGAATTCCATTCAAACTTCATGAACGATTGAAAGAAGAACTTGACAGGATGGAGAAGCTTCAGGTTGTCTCCAAGGTAACAAAACCGACTGAGTGGGTGAGTTCTATGGTTGTTGTGGAGAAACCTAATAAGTCACTTAGAATTTGTCTAGATCCCAGGAACTTAAATAGAGCTATTTTAAGATCACACTATCAATTCCCAACAATAGAAGAATTAAGATACAAATTAACAGGAGCTAAGTTTTTCTCAAATTTAGATGCACGTTCAGGCTTCTGGATGGTTCGACTTGATAGCAAAAGTTCAGATTTGTGTACGTTCCAAACCCCTTATGGGAGGTATAAATTTTTACGTTTACCATACGGGATAAATTGTGCACCTGAAATTTTTTATAGAATTATGAACGATCATTTTTCAGATTTAGAGGGCATTATCATATTTATTGATGATATATTAGTATACGGGGAAACAGAAACAATTCATAATCAAAGATTAGAAAAATTATTACAGAGGGCCAAAGATATAAATTTGCGATTCAATAAAGAAAAGTGTAACTTTGGAGTAACAGAAATAAAATTTTTAGGGCATATTTTCAATGCAGAGGGAATTAAGCCTGATTATACAAAAATCAAAGCAGTTAAAGAAATGCCTGTGCCAAAAAATCAAAAAGATTTGCAAAGATTTTTAGGTATGGTTAATTATTTGGGTTCTTTTATTGCAGACTTATCAGAAAAAACAAAAGTATTAAGGGACCTTTTAAAGAAAAATTCAGAATGGATATGGGACTCCAATCATGATAAAGCGTTTAGTTTGTTAAAAGATATAGTTAGTTCAGCACCGGTGTTAGTTAATTTTGACGTAAATAAGCCCATCACATTATCGGTAGATAGTTCACAGAGTGCAGTAGGAGGGGTTATACTACAGGAAGGTAAACCAGTGGCATATGGCTCCAAATCGTTAACGAAATGTCAGCAAAATTATGCACAGATAGAAAAAGAGCTCTATGCCATATTATTTGGATGTGAAAAATTCCACCAATATCTTTATGGAAAAGTCGTGGATGTTGAAACAGATCATAAGCCACTGATTTATTTATTCAAAAGACCACTGGCAGAAGTTCCTGCCAGACTGCAACGTATGATGATAGCCCTGCAAAAATATGATTTAAAGGTTACATTTGTGCCTGGGAAAAATATGTTAGTATCGGACACCCTCTCCAGAGCGGCATTGCCTGACACAGAAATCACAGATGTAGAAAAAGAAGTACAGGTTCATGTAAACTTATTAGTAGCAAATTTAGCAGCAACAGAACAGAAATTATCTGAGATTAAGGAAGCAACATTAGGAGACTTAACGTTACAAACCCTAAAAAAATATTACTCAGAAGGGTGGCCTAATAGTAAGAAAAATGTTGAGCCAGGTTGTAAACCCTTTTGGAATTATCAGAGTGAAATACATGTAGCTAATGAATTGCTTTTCAAAGGTTCTAGTTTAATAATACCAGAAGTCTTAAGACCGAACATCCTTAGGAAAATACATGAAGGGCACTTAGGTATTACAAAATGTAAAAATATGGCACGTGACCAAGTTTTTTGGCCTACGATGAATGTAGATATTCAAAATTTAATAGATCAGTGTAATGTATGCTTAAAATTTCAAACAAATAATAGAAAGGAACCATTACTACCGTATCAATTGCCATCATATCCATGGGAGCGATTGGCGATAGATATTCTCTACTACAATGGTATTAGTTACATGGTGGTAATGGATTACTATTCAAAATTTATAGAATTAATATCTTTACCCAATGGCTACTCAGCTGCAATAATAATTGCACATTTAAAATCAATTTTTGCACGCCATGGGTTTCCGTTACAAATAGTGTGTGACAACGGCCCCCCGTATAATTCAGCAGCATTTAGAGATTTTGCATATAAATGGGATATAGAGATAATTTTTACAAGCCCAAACTACCCAAAAAGTAATGGACAAGCGGAAAGCGGAGTAAAAATTGCAAAAAACATTCTGAGACGATGTACAGAATCTAAAACAGAAGTATTCCTAGCATTGTTACAGTACAGAAATACACCTAAAGATAATAATTTACCTTCACCAGCACAATTACTATATTCAAGACAATTACGTTGCAATATTCCAGTATTAACACAGAAATTAAGGCCTAGAGTAGTACGTTTCGAAGATTACAGTACAGAGTTAAATCCATTGAAGGTAGGTGACCCAGTATTGTACAAAAAATCTCCAAATAGTCACTGGTTGCCAGCAACTGTAGTTAGCAAATGTGATAGGTATCCTAGATCATATGTTATAAAATCAAAAGAAGGGGTAGAATATAGGAGAAATAGGATACATCTCAAATATGACAAGTCAAGAGTAGAGTGTAGTCAGTATAAGAGTGTCTTTTCTAAGGGTGATTATACACAACAACCATCGACCTCTCCATCGCGGTCCATTGGGGAGGATACTGTGGCTTCATCGTCATGTGCAGGTTTTCATGAGGAACAGAATCAGACAAATAACCCAGATCCAGGGTATTGTAATCTTAATAACCAAACCAGGTCTGGAAGAGTAGTTAAAGTACCAAAAAGATTCACCTTCTCAGAATTTGACTAGTTTGATTTTATAAAGTTAATTATTATTTGTGGGTTGGACAGTTTAACATTTTGGTGATCTTGAACTGTCTAATTTACATAGGTTTAAGTATGTGAAAATTACTTGTATGATATGCTGTATTTGGGAGTGACAAATGCAGCTGCTCTAAGTCTCATACTTTGAATTGATATATAGTATATAAGTATAGTGTATTGATGTATATATACATATATGTATGCATATAGCATATAATTGTAATGTTCATGTGTGTAACTTTTTTTAAATATAAAAGGAGAGATGTTGATAATATAATTATTGTTTTATGATGTTTGTCTATGGCCCACAGAAGAGGAAGTGACTTTGGTTTGTAGAAGCACTTCCCTTTGTATCTGTCATGGCGTGATGAACTAAAATAATATGTGCACCGAATGTAAATAAATAAAATCAGTGTTCAGTTATAACATCGTGTTTTATTGACTATTAAATAATTTTAGGTAAAACCAGTGATAGATTGAGATGGATTACACTCTGTCATCACTGGTAATTACACTCTTCATCACACTAACTTCACTGAATAAAACTTTTTATTTGTTTAAACATGGACCTACAAAAATACTACCTCTTGTAATATTTATTCAAGACGCGGGTTTGTTTATGATTCAAATCTAACAACGGTTAACTAATTGTGTGGAAAAAAAAACATTTAAAAACAAGAGTCCATTAGGTACTCAGCCCTAATGGAGTAATCTTTCTCAGCGGTTACTTTTTTAAAAACAAAACGTTGGATTTTTTATATCCTTTATGATTCATACATCGGGTCCCGATGAGTTCTTTTTTTAACTTCTACTATACCTTGATTGAAACATTTAACGGCCAGTCAGCGAACGGGTGGTCTCTCTTAAGAGATCACGGCAGGTTTAACGAACCTTTTTTGGGTGCGAGCCAATTTTTTTTTTATTACGGAGGTTGTATGCTTTTATCATAACACCGCCCAAATTCAATTACCTTGTTATTCGATATTCTCCCGACAAATGAAGTCAAACAAGTTGATACCGCTCATATTTCGAGTTTATGGAGAAAAAAATACGTTATTTTTTTCCGTTGATTTTGCATAGGTAAGCGCTTTGATAATATTAAAAAATATAAAATATTTTATGGTAAAGATTTTTTTTTTAAAGGAAATTATTTGATTTTTATGTTTTTTTTTATTCTGAAACGTACCTAGTTTATTTCAATGCATAAATTATATTATGCGTTTTAAATTATACATATAGTTTTGGCTGCAGACGTTACATAGATAATATATTAAAACTATTTTTGTAACACTTTTTAATTTCCATTACGTTGGTCGACAATTTGGTGGCTCATCATGAGTCTCGATCTTTAAAAGTGGATGCATATAATATAATATACATTCAATTTTACAATGTTAATTCCGTTTGTGCAGAAAATTTAACCAATAACTATCATAGTGTTTCGAACATAAGGGACACTTTTTTTTTTAAATATACCCAAAAGAATTAATTAAATAAAAATATATATTTATTTATCGCATTCTCAAACCACAAGAAAATAAAATATTTTGATACAATAATTATCGAACTTAAACAGTCGTTTTTAACAAAACATCCTTAATCCTTTAAATGCTCCAAATGGAAGAAAGAAAGGGAGGACCTGGGGAGTAAAATGGGACTGTCACTGTCACCGGATAACATCATACCGGCCATGATGGGAGTAGAAGGAAAATGGACTCTCTTAGAACGATTCGTAAAAAACATAATGAAAGCAAAAGAATATGACGAAAATCAGGAAAGGAGAGCACCATAAGACAAAGTCACAACCCAGGGTATGCCGACAGGCAGGGCAACCGAGATGTGACAGAAGATGAGGGATTTTAGTCGGTAGGAGTCCGGCACTACCCGACCAGAAAGGCCGGGTGACTGGATTTCCCCTCATAAAAAAAAAAATCCTTAATCCTGACTTAGAACCTTTATGAGAATGATAATGAAGATAATTATTGTTTAATATGAGGAAATATATTCATATTGCCTATTGACAAGTTATGATTTCTTATTTTGTTCTTACAGGGGTGCCTTTATATCAAACGAACAAAGAGGTAGAGCTCCATAATAGAGTAATATATTTTCTTGATCGTTAATATGATCGCCAAGGAACTACCAACAAGAAGAAACTGTAATATGTCTTAACTCCGATCATTCTTAAGCAATATTAATGCCTTCATCCTAAGCCATGTCCAAATTATTCAGCTTTGTTTTGAAGCAACAAAACACACAAAATGAAATGATAAAATACAATAACAAAATCATCTCATGATTACAATAAGAAACTCAATTTTGAGCATTTAAAATTAATTGTTGTTGACATCTGGATCGATGTCGTGCTGAACAAAATATTGGGTACCTACCTTTATTGGTACCTGCGTTATGTTTGTTTGTCTGTGGATAAAATAAAATATGGAATTTTAAGTAGGATCACGAAACAAAAGCTAGATATCTTCGGCGATATGGTATTATTATGTTCTCTTTCGCACAAATAATGTTCTACACTACCTGGTCATAAATCGGGGACACTTAGTTAGTGAAACGATATTAAAAAATTATAACATGTCAAGACAAAATGTATCATTTCTTCACCAGTAACCAGGAACAGAGAATATTGACTGATATTGATTGACATAGGGAAACGAACTCATTTAGCTTTTTATGACCATATATTTGTTCCTGATTATTGTAATAGTTAAATTTGATAAAATAAAACTATATTTTTAATTATACTGACAATGGGTTGCCAATGAGAGACGGAGGTATAAATCTATTAAACCTTTTTTATTTATAAAATTATATTAAAATTCATCCTTTGATTATTATACTTATATCACCTTGCTCGGATAAGCAAAATGTAAAATAAAACGCACACAAAACATTTTCTCGTGTAATATTTTTAAATAATAAACTTGTTTATTCAAAACATCTAATTAAGGTGGATGTATAATCCGACCAGGTACACTGCATACCTTTCCAAATGTTATTATGTATTTCATTCTTGCGGGGATAAAAACAAAGATTGTAATAGACACAACTACACACCTACTTATGTAATAAATTTATTATAGGTACTAAAGGCCTTATTCCTTAGGTGAAATATGCGATAATAGGACGGCGATGATATGACTAAATGACATAAATTATTCACACAAGACGTATGGTATATAAAAGTTAGCTTCTTAGTTTATGGACAGATTCATGCACTGGTAAGAGAGATGGGCCGACTAGTCGCCGATTAGACGGGAAAGCCGAGCATTCGTCATCATTTCTAGTCGGCTATGATTCGGCAAAAATGCCGAATATTGTGGCACCTTATTGCCTGCTATGAAATCTCGAGTTGTTTCCGTGCCATGTTTCATAACTGGTATTGCATAATAGAAGTTGAGTTTTGTCCGCATTTCAGAGCATCTGACAATACTATCAACGTCTTCGATTTTCTTGCCTCTTATTCTTCATTGCACTGCCAAAAACCATTGAGAATACTAGACAAAAATTTTCTTAGCACTAGCTTAAGTACGAAGTTTAGCAGCAGCTTAAGTAGCCCGAAGGACGCAGCCTACCAGGACATGCGGAGACAGCTGGCAGTCGACATCACAGGAGGAACAGGCGGCGGCACAAGCAGATCCCCTGGAACTATAGAAAGAAGAAGAGTAGCTTGAGTAATTGTAACGTCGTCTTGTTGATTATATGACACCTACGAGCAAGTAAGTAAGCGAAAACTAATCCGATGTAGGTCTATCTATGTTATAGTTTTTTTAGTAGCGGAGCATCACTTTAAACTAGGTACGTTCGGCATTGCCGACTCGTCGGCCAACTAGCTAGTTGACAGAAACCCTAATAGTCGGCCCATCCCTAGTATGAATACCTAATAATTGGTGATTTTTTACATATATTAGAAGATTTTTTCTTTTGTTAACATTGGGTAAATTGGGTTAGGTATTTTATAAGAAGCTTACTAAAGAAAATCTACAAATGTAACATTAAATCAGAATAAACGAAATAAACTGCCACACAATATGATAAAATAATAAATTACATTCTTAACATGTCCCTTGACAAAAACGACCGTTAAGCTAACGAAAATTGAAGCCTTGTTAATGCATTTTTGTTCTCCTTTTTGGCATTTCATCCGCTAGAGGGGTGGTTAGGCGATCTTTTTCAATTTCTACGGGTCAAATTATTGTACCTGCATCTGGCAAAGCTATCAAGATCAGTTACCATCATTTCTTTTCAGTAAATAAACACGATTTCGCTAGCTCAGATATCAGAAAGTATGCTTATTTCTATTCCAAACTGTTGTATTATATTAATTTTTTAGAAAGTATGCTTATTTCTATTCCAAACTGTTGTATTATATAAATTTTTTAGAAAGTATGCTTATTTCTATTCCAAACTGTTGTATTATATAATGTTTTTAGAAAGTATGCTTATTTCTATTCCAAACTGTTGTATTATATTAATTTTTTAGAAAGTATGCTTATTTCTATTCCAAACTGTTGTATTATATTAATTTTTTAGAAAGTATCCTTATTTCTATTCCAAACTGTTGTATTATATTAATTTTTTAGAAAGTATGCTTATTTCTATTCCAAACTGTTGTATTATATAATTTTTTTCTTACTGAACCAGAAAATCAATTTAAGTAGTCGAAGAGTTTGACATTTTTTTTAATTATCTGCAATTCCACTCAATTTCATATTCATATTAAAAAATTCTTACAGGTTTATAAATAAAATCACCAATCTTCAATCAGTAAAATTCATCCAAGCAGCGTCGGACGAAACTATAAAGAGTTTAAAATATTGTATTCTCTATTTTATTCAAACTAGGCAAAACTATTCATTGTTCATATTTTAGTGTGTCCCTATGAGATTACCTTATTTAATCTCTTTTTGATTTATTGTCAATTTAAAACATATTAGCCAAAGGTGACTTTCATAATATAATTGATATCAAACCCGGGTTTAGGACTTGTTTCAACAAAATTATTATGCTTTTATGTTAATTGTTCTATAAGTGAATCTGTTGACTAATTACCCTAAATACTATCATCCCATTAGTTGCAAACTTGGGTCGGCAAAAAGTTGGTGCGTGCTGTAAAGTTCCTTCTAAAGTTAATTTATTTCATCCAGTACTTTATGTTTGTACTAAAACTATTATATTATCGTAAGTACCTACCTAGTTCAAATTGAAATGTATTATAATCACACATAAAAATAAATGTTAATCCTTCATGATGACGCAAACATATTTTCAGTTTGGATCTACTATATTATCATCCTGAGTTATCTACGCATGAAAGTTATGCTTTTGCGCTCGATTTTACGAAATGTCCGTAAAGATTACACAGTTCCGATTCAAAATAACAGAAGACATTGCGATCATTGTGAAGACACTTGCCATTTGAAACCCATGGGAAAAAGAAAAGAATTATCCGGTGAACTGTTATTCAGACTACTTAACACTAGTTCCAACCATGTATTTATTCACTCCGTTATTTTGATAAGAATTTGATGACACGACAGCTCTTTTAATTTTGAAAACTTCCCTTTGAGAATTCTTGCTTTTAAGCGATTGCTGACTCTTTCGCATAGACAACAACAATAGTCAATACGAAAAAGAAAGACACCATTGCGATGATCTCGCACGTAAGTACTCGATAGCGATAAGTACCTACTCGTTTCTGCAGCTTATCATAGAAACCAGGAAGGAGTAAAAATATGTGGTGATATCATGGCTTTGCAACGTAAGGGGGTGGACATGACATTAAAACCGTCAGAGCTTATACAATATGCATACCGCAAGGCACGTTGAGGACTTTGTCCAGGTGATAGCCGACTTCCAAGGGGACACTTTATAGGCAATTCAAGGAGATGGAGTGCAGTGCATGCAAACTAAAAGTTACATAGACGACTGTATTGTTTCTCTCCTAAGTATTATTAAGAATTACGCGCATAACCAGTTTTGCCTTCAAATTTGTGGGAATATAGAGCACATGCGTGTATTTTAAATAAAAATTATCTATCAAACTTTTTTAACACATGAACATTTACTGCTTTCTATGGCTTAGATTCCAAAATTTGCAGACCAGATAATCCCAACATTGTAACAAGAAAGAGAGTGAGACAGGGATTCCTAAAACCTCTATAGTATAATCTATCAAAAAGTGGAGTTTTGTGATATTTCACAGTAATCGGGCTGCTGAAAAAGATCAAAATATTAGTTAAATTAACTAATTGAACGTGCATTCTTGGTAGAATTATTTAAATACGGTAATTTAAATAAAACAATAAATTTGTTATTCCACAATTTCTAGTTTCTAAGTCACCTGTGACCATGCAAGACCTGTGCCTGCGAAACTATATAGTCAGATTATTAAATTTGTGGAATAACAAATAAATTGTTTTATTTAAATTACCGAAAAATATTACTGTTGACAATTTGTGGATTTCAACACTTTTTCTCAATATCCGTACCTTTCTGGTGTAATTTCTTCAAAATTGATTGATTTGACTTTTTTGGACAAAACTACAAAACAGATCTTTACAATACCACCAAAATATTCGTTTCAGTAAAAGTATTAATGTAAGTCTAATGTTTCTAAATAAATAAATTCTCTTATTCTCTTCTCAGTTAGTATCTGATTGTTTTAAGATTATGAGACTGTTGCGACATAAAAGAGCTTTTATATAACTTAATAAAGATAAGAAATGATTGTTTTTTTATTTACTTCCATCTTATTTTTATTCTCATCATCATTGTCAGCGTGACGAAGCCAAAGAACTGCCTTGCTTTATATTATCCGCTGTTATAAAAGCTCATAAAATTCTCGAGACTATTATTATCATCATGATAATATACAACACAGTTTGCGGGATTCGTAATAAGAAAATAAAGACACCCTTTTATTAAGGCTGCCAAATCGATTTTCGCTTCCCGCAAGTGTTTAAAATTATATGATTATTGAAATGTTTATCTACACAAATAATTAAAAATTAACGACGTTCGTATATTTGAATGATTGGTTGAGGTCGGAGGCAAAAGATCAATCGCCAACTTTGCGTTTACACCAAACGAACATAGAACAGGTGTTACAATAGAATATACTTTCTTTGATCGATGATATTGATGGACACCATGGGAACAAAAACGAGCAAGAACTAATTAATAAGCGATGACAGATACGCGCGCCAAAATTCTGGTTATTTCCTTGGTGTCCATATCAACGATCAAGAAAATATACTCTATTTCCAGCTCAGGCTCCATGTTCGTATGGTGTAAACGCACCCTTAGAAGAAGAGCTGTTATTTTGTGAAAAAAAGCTATGGTCGACTCCGGGGTTTAACCCACTAATAAGAATAAATAGGAAGTCACCGATAGAATCTCCCTAGACTACCAACCCATTCATATCTATGTTACATTGATTTGTGTGTATCATGTTCTTGAGTTTTTTTTTTTTCATAAAATATTTAGTGATTTGCTAATTTAAATGGATGTTTTGTTTCTTTTCAAATAAGAATAAAATAGCTTGTCCTGGGAGAAGAGCTAGTATGAAATAAAACAAGAAGGCAGAAAAAGAGCAAGTAGGAGGTCGCCGAAGCCGCGCCATTATTGTTCTTCTCCAGAAATATTTATGATAAAGAAACGAAATAAAATATGAAACCTTTAAAATTATTTACTTGCTTTGTTGCGAGTTTGTTTGAATTGGAAAGTTTGGAACAAAGCGGGAAGGCGGGCAATAATTCTGTCGTTAGGCTCAGAACTCCGAACTCCGAGAGTTATAGGCGGAAAATGTAATCACTTTGGAATATGTATGTATTTTGGAATTGTGTGAGAGCTGTTACTTTCTATTTCTATTTCTAATCTATATTGTACTACAAAATTGTAGATCATAATATTATAATTAACACGAATCTATAGAATTAATTTGAGTTTTTATTTATATAAAACTTATATCCTACTTACTAAATTACTGTAAAATTTTAAAAAACTACTTTAAAAACCTTTTTGAAATATTGAATATCTAATCTAGCAGTTTTTGTTTTCGGTAAAAATATTTGAAGTTTTCTTAAATTTTATAATGTTGATTCGGCGGAACAATAACCTTTATAAACTCTTCAAATGTTACCTAATGAAGTTTGATCTAGCTGTCAATTATTGTTTGATATAATGCGGGCTGCAAATATCGTTTAAAATAGATGCATCTGTCGAAATTAGATATATTGATAAAATCATAAATGTATCATTATACCAATTCGAATTCAATTTTCATAGTTAAGGCAGGGCAGTCCAGTCTGGTCAGCTTGTGTCTGATAAATAACAACACCTTAAGCATCGAAACCTGTTATCGATAGTTATCGTCTATTCGACAAAATTCTGATAAGGTTCCGGGCTCCTGAATTGTGACTGAGATCTGAGATTTAAGATCCCTGGTATTGTCTCTAATAATTTTCGCCGTCACTGTTAACATGACGAAAAACTCTGTTTTAGAATGATTCGAACAATAAGACAATCTAAAAAAAGTCTAGTGCTGTGTACATTTGAGAAGACCAAGGCAACGAGAGTGCTTTAAACATGGAACAGTAGAATATGATAATGCAACAATACACGTTTGAAGTTGTAGCCGAGTGCCTCATTATACGGGGAGATGTGAACGAAAACAAAGACAAACATTTTTTTCATTTCTTCTTAAGCCCCAAAGATATAATGCCGCGCAAAAACCGTAGACATGTGAAATCTATATTATAAAAGAAAGTCGGGTTAATGCGAACATATATAACTCGAGATCGACTGAACAGATTCTTCCGATGTTTGATGATTTATTGGATTCTTCTCCGCTCCGGATAACAGAAAAGTAGAAAAATTCATAAGAAATAATATAAAATAGAATATTAAAGTTAGTATGGAACGGATTTCCTGAGACGCCAACGCCATCTATAAAAAAACCTATAACAACAAAATTATTGTTTACCTGACAACCATTGACATCAAAAATATTGGTACGCAGATTATTGATGGAATTTTCTTTGAGCTTTCAGAAATAATTATTTTACATTCATTTTTGTATAACTTACAAATTTGAATCCATATTCATAGTAAGGACTGCAGGTCAACATCTGTCGGGAAAGCTAGTACCTACCTATTATATGAAATGTACGTGTGTATGTACATAAAAAGAAGTAAAAACTGAAGGATCGAGTAGAAAAGTATGATTTAAAGCAGCGTACCTTTACTTAATCTGACTTTTCATAAATGAAAACAACCTTTTTTTCTTTCTTCGGAGCCGAGCCTTTTTGCTGAAAGCTTTTGATAGCATGAAAAGAAAAAAATATAAACAAAAACTTCTCTTCAAACGTGTGTACGTATACCTATATGGTAATTAACTATGTAGGGGAACATAAACTGAACATACCTACATCTTTTTTCTCTTGTGGACGCCCGGAGAGTGTAGTCGTGTCTGGAGCAACGCTCTGTCGATAAGTCTATCAAAACCATTTTTATTACTTGTTTAGTAGCATTATTTGTTTATACATTATTTGATTTATATTTATTTTAGTTTTTGAGTCACTTCCCCTTAGGGGATGTGATCGTAGTTAGTTTTTAGGTTTAATTTTCGTAATAGTATTTCGTATTGTTTTATTATTGTTACAAATAAAAGGCTGCCGCGGTGAACGCGGCCGCTATGTCATAACCTTTCTTCTACAGGGTGCGAGCTGAAGATTTGCCCACTGTATATTTTTTTTTCTTCTTTTTTTTTATTTACTAATCCTTTTTTCTTCTTATTTAGCTTATACTGCATTTTCTATATATTGTTTTAAACAGTAACTTTACGTTTAATCATGGAACCTCCCGATCCCGGGCTCGTGCCCGGGGATCGGAAGAGATCAGGTAGCGTGGATTTTCCACCGTTACCTTCTTCCAAAATAACACTCCAACCACATCCATCTTTCCTCCCTCCAAACCTTTCCTCTCTTTCTCCCCAACCATCGACCCTTTCACAACCACCTTCCCAACTTCTACAATCCCAACCGTTATCCCCTATCCTATCTGATTCTTGTCAACCTGTCACTCCTCTGCCAATTATTCCTGAAAACCAACCTTCTCAAGTATTTACAAGCATAGCACCTTCTCTTTTTTATAAAGAGACTTCCCCTGGGCCTTTCGTTGTTTTCGTTACCGGGAAAAACGATTCCCCTATTCGCCCCATGGCTTTCGGTACTCTTGTTTTTAAAAGTAGGATTCCCAACGTCGTGTCGGGCAGTATTAAATCTGAAGGTAGATTCAAAGTGTCAATTTCTTTCCACTCAGCTTCTTCGGCTAACGATTTCATCTCCTCTGATTTTATAAAAAACAATGACTTCAAAGCTTTTATTCCCAGTTTCAAACTGTCTAAGATTGGAATAGTGAGAGGTATTGACGTAGACATCCCAATCACTGAAATCATGGAGTACGTACAGGTTCCGATGAACATGTGCAAGGTAATTGGAGCGAAACGTCTCAGTTACAAAGACACCACCAATGGCGATATCGTATGGAAGCCTAGTCGATCAGTCCTCTTAACGTTTGAAGGCCAAATTCTGCCGCAGAAAATCAACCTGTTCCATATTTCTATTCCCGTGGAACAATTTATCTCTTCAACAATCCTTTGTTTCAATTGCTCACGTTTTGGGCACTCAAAGAAACAGTGTCGGTCTTCACCGCGCTGTTACCGCTGTTCCGACAACCATCCAGGAGCAGAGTGCACTTTAACGGAATATAAATGCGTTAATTGTAAAGGCAATCATATGTCTAAAAGCTTTAGTTGTCCAGAGTATGGAAGACAGAGATTGATAAAACAAGATATGGCTTACCAAAATATGTCATATAAAGAAGCTTCCGAACTACATCCTCCAAACAGCAGTTATGCAGATAAAGTTTCTCTTGCCCCGAAAAATAGTTCTCAGTCCTCGAAAATAAGTTCAGTTCCAGAGTATTCCAGCCCAAATTTAATTGATTCCAATCCAGCAAAACCCAACAAATCCCAACAAAATTCCAAAATAACAAAATTTAGCCCCAAAAATTTAAGTAAATCAACAGCACATAAATTCCCTCAACGTCCGTATTACCATAATGAACTGCAATCACTTTTATCATACAATAATGACCATCTAATTAATAGTCCCTCTAGCGGTCTTCAAGCCCGCGATTCACAGACTCCCAATCCGGTCATTTCCACGACAACTTCAAGTGAATCCCCAGTCTCCTCTCAAGACAATGAACTAACTATTGGCTATGCTCTACATCTTCTTGCTCTGGTCATAACTGATCGTAACAATAACCTTCCTCCTTCTGTGGTATCTGTAATATCGGCTCTTCTTAATATGATGTCAAGTTCCTCTACAAGTTTTGATGAGTGCTTACAGTCTACGAGTAATTAGCTCGTACATTGTGAGAACCATCTTGTTAAAATACCTTAATAATTATATTGTTCTCTAGACCAAAAAATAAACAGCCTTTGAGAATTTTACAATGGAATTGCCGTAGTGTTCACTCAAGTAAGAGTGACCTGATAGATCTTATAAACAAATATCACATAAACTTAATTGCGCTTAATGAGACTTGGCTTTTTCCGGAATGTCCTTTCAACATTCCCTCTTTTCATTGCCTCCGCGATGATCGCCTTGAAGCTAGAGGTGGTGGGGCGGCCCTTCTTATCCACTACTCCCTTGTCTTCAAACCAATCCATTTTCCCAAAAATGAAGTATTTCAAGCAGTTGCAGCAAATGTAGCGGACATTACGATCCTATCTTTATATATTCCTCCCCAAAAACCTTTTGTGGAAAACTACTGGAACTCCTTAGTCAAAGATATTCCGAAGCCATATTTATTATTGGGTGACTTCAATGCTCACTCACCAGTATGGGGTAGCTCCTTCTCAGATCGAGCAGGAAATTCTATCCTCTCATTCATAGACTCGAACAATCTCTGTGTTCTAAACGACGGTAGTCCCACCAGATTTTCATTTCCATCACAGAATCCCAGTGCGGTGGATATATCAATTGCCTCAGCTCCACTGGCATCCACTATCAATTGGATGATCACTGATGAACCTCTGTCCAGTGACCATTTCCCAATAATTTTAACAACTTCAGAATCTATTTCATCACATATTGGGTCGGGGCGGAAACGTCTCGCCGGGGGCGTTGATTGGAATGTATGTGCTGAACTATTAAAGGAAAAATTCAAAAACTTATCGACAGAATCCCATTCAGACAGTGCCGCTTCATACAATTCTTTAGTATCTAAAATAAAAAACTCAATTTCGGAAGCATCTCTTCCCAAATCTAATAGTAGTCAGTCCCAGTATCCACCGTCTCCCCCTTGGTGGGACGCAGAGTGTTCCGCCATGATAAGGAAAAGAAAGAGTGCTATGCGGAACTATAGAAGGAACGTTACCGAGGAAAACTATTTAAGTTTTAAGCACTTACAGGCACAAACTAAAAGAGTACTAAAGAAGAAAAAGAGAAAGGGTTGGGTGGATTTTTGTAATTCGTTATCACCTGATTCCCCTTTGTCCACTGTTTGGTCTTCTATCCGAAAATTTCGTTCTTCCTCCATTCCTCCAAAATTCAACAGTTTAACGGACTCATGTCTGGAACAGTTTTGCGACAATCTAGCCCCCCCTTACCCCCCCAATTTTTCCGAATTACGTATAATTCCTTCTCTTTCTGCCTCATCACCCAGTCTGTCTGAGTTGGATTCCCCATTCGTTTTGCAAGAACTTTTGACACCATTAAAATATGTTAAAAATACTTCTCCCGGCTTAGATAACCTGTCATACAAGGTTCTAAAACAGCTCCCACCAAACGCACTGTCCCAACTGCTTTCGTTTTATAATTATTGCCTCTCCTCGGGTACAACGCCTGAAGAATGGCACATCCAGAAGATTATTCCAATCTTAAAAAACGGAAAGGATCCTTCCCTAGGATCATCATACCGTCCCATAGCTTTATCATCATGTGCCTTAAAATTGTTGGAACATATGATAAAGAATCGTTTGGACTGGTATATTGAGAGAAATGGTCTGGCCTCCCCATTCCAATTTGGTTTTCGTAAGGCTCGATCCTGCCTCGACAACTTGAGCATATTGACTACGGACATAAGAACGGCATTCGTAAAGAAAAATTCTCTTATAGCGGCGTTTTTGGATATAAATTCAGCATACGATAATGTTAGATTGGAGCATCTTAAAGAAGCTTTAATGAACATTGGGGTGCCTTCTAGATTGATTTCCCTTATTCACAATATTCTTGCTGAACGACGCATACAGATATCTCAAGGCGATACGATACATACTAGGAACCTGTTTAGAGGCCTCCCACAAGGGTCAGTATTGAGTCCAATTCTTTTCAATATCTACTGCTGCGGTCTTGCAACAGTTATCTCTGGAGGATGTAAATTTTTACAATACGCGGATGATATTGTTATATACTGCTGTGATAAAAACCCGGAAACGGCAAAACGTATTGTTGAACAAAATCTCGCTTCGGTTTATGATTGGTTAGGATCTGTAGGTCTAGGTCTTTCTCCTACTAAGTCTCAAACAGTCGTTTTCAGTAAAAAGCGTAAACTTCCTCCCCTCCAGTTGCAAATCAAGGGAACGCCAATTCCTTTAAAAAATGAGGTCAAATTTTTGGGGATGATCCTAGATAAAAAACTATCTTGGAGACACCACATAGACTATATTGTTTCGAAATGTGAAAAAAGTATCAACACCCTGAGAGCAATCACAAGAGTGTGGTGGGGATGCCACCCTTCTACCATGAAACTTATGTATAATGCCTTGGTCCGAAGCCATCTTGACTACGGGAGTTTCCTGCTAGAACCTCTTCCTAAATATTTAAAATTAAAATTGGACAGAATTCAATTCAAATGTCTCCGACTGATATTGGGAGCCATGTCATCCACTCCTACATCTGCACTGCAGGTGGAGACGGGTGAGATGCCTCTCCAGTTTCGGAGACAATTTCTATCAGATAATTTTTTACTTAAGCGATTAGTCTTGAGCGGCCACGCTCTGGTGGAGTCGATTACGTCGTTGTCGTCAGCGAGAGCGTCGGGGCCTGCTTCATCCGGGGGGGTCGACGGAGACTGTCCAAATCTATTGAATAGTTTTACTTATCTCTCGAGTTTGCCACATTTTCCAAAAAAATCTGTCTCTGTTCCAATATATGAAATCCCATTGGAAGCGTTCTCTCTGGAGGCATATGTAATAGAAAATATAGGATTAAATAAATCTGTGGCCAACACCAAAATAACACGAATACAGTTTCAAAATTTCCAGTCAGAATATCGCGAATTCACAGAAATTTATACGGACGGTTCAAAGTTTTCACCAGACTTGGATGTGGGTGTAGGAATTTATGTTCCATCTCTCAATATTAATTTAATGTATAAACTGCCACCTTCTACCTCAATTTTTACCGCGGAACTGTTTGCAATCAAAGAAGCTTTAATACTAGTTCACTCAAACAAAATTAAAAAAGCCCTAATTTTATCGGACTCATTGAGTTCGATTAAATCAATTACTGGAAACATATGGGGGCAACCAATGAACCGACTTTTAGCTGAAATACTAACTGAGATCCTCGCCATCCGCTCTGCAGGGTGTGAAGTTTGGTTGGCGTGGATTCCATCGCATCACGGTATACATGGAAACGAAAAAGCTGACGATCTGGCAAAAACTGCGGTTTCAGAGGGTGGTGTCCCAGGGTCTTTTGGTTCCTCGGTTGGTGACACTTCTCTTGTGTTAAGGGCTCGAGGAGCCAGGGCTTGGGATCTGCTTTGGGAAAATCCAGAGAAAGGTAAACAATATAAGGCTATTCAACCAAAAATACCTGGGAAACCGTGGTTTTATAAGCATAGATACCATAAAAACACCATATCGGTTATTTGCCGGATGCGTCTGGGACACTGCCTGGTGGCCTCCCATCTTTACAGAATCGGAATAGTCGATGATCCATACTGCGAATGCGGTCTGGACGTCGAAACGTTGGATCATGTTTTTTTTGGTTGCCCTATCGCTTCTAATACGGATTTTTACAATAGTCTGGTTGGATGTGAACGTCCAATCAACATCTCATATCTTCTTTCATTAAACTCTCAAAAAATATTTAAACAACTGGCGGGTTTTATTAAATTAAATAATTTAAAGATTTAAATGTGCAGTGGTCAGTCTAATCGCGTCGCAGAGTGTAGGGTGGTGGTGGTGGCGATTCGTTGTCGATGTACCCGCGACTGCTCCTGCACTGTGTGTGGATAGGCGCGTAACAATATTTACTTTTTACATTTTTGTTCCTCAATAATTCTACTATTTTTCTTTTAACTTGTGTCACTTGTATATGGATGAATGGCCAAAATCACTCGATATCGGGTGGAAGGCCTCAACAAAAACAAAAAAAAAAAAAAAAAAAAAACATACCTACATATTATATTTTTGCCGTCTGAGTTTACTGAAGTTTGGTTTTCTAAAAGAAGTGAAATCGCTCACCTTCTCTTACATGAATTTATTTTTATAATATTTTAAGAGTGTGACAACCTATCTATATAATAATTGGTAAGTTCGTCCGTAAATCGGTATTTTCGTTAAAACACTCTAACCCCAAGCAAAATATTTTTCAAACATACCTAGGACAAAACCAATCCAACTGCGGGAGATATTTTTCATAATAGTCGATAGTCGCCATGATAATAATAACAAGTAGCCTCGGAAAAGTTATATCTACGTTGCTACGAGAAGAAATGTCAAATTTTTCGCAGTCCCCAGCGTGTAAAAGTAAAATTAGGACCCTTCAGGGGCGATATAATTTATTTATAGGACAATCAACCAATTAATTTCTCTATGTCAGTCGGCCGACAGGTTTTGCTGCTAGTTCTCCATTAATTGACTAGTTTTGGATCACTATACCTGCGCAGAAGACAAACGCAATAACTCAAGGAACAAAGGGACACAATGTCTTGTTTTACCAGTTAGTTTCTTAGAATAGATAATCAGTGTATAGTGGAAATAAAATACGCACTAAACGCCAAAAACTTCATTTTGAGATAATCTAATAAAACTGATTTTTCCCCCATACAGACATAGTACTATGATGATTTTTGGATCTGTTTTTTTACGCCTTTATATCACCGATATGGACTTAGTGCAATATTTAGGCTATTGACAATGGTTTATAGAACATTTCCTCATACTCAACTCATTTTTTTCATTTTTGGCGTTTAGTGCGTATTTTATTTCCACTATACCTTATTTGTTCCTCATAGCTAATGAGTACTTAGAATACGCCCACTTAAATAGGAAAAGAAAATAAAATCGATACCTACTCTTAAAGATTCCTGTTTGTAGAAAACAACAATATTTAAGGTTTTTCGATCCTCATAAAGATGTACGTAAATAAACTGACTGATTCCATGTTTACACAAGAAACCAAATCCCATTATCCGCAATATGTTTCTAACCAAAACCCTGGGCTTTTTCATGGTTACGATTTCGCACGCAACTCGTTAGTATTTCCCTTGTAATGAAACACAATGTTTTTTTTAAGAAATCGCGTGTATATTCGTTTGAATGAAACTGAGTTCTATTAATTATACGAACTACTACACTCGGAAGCCTTCTGTTTCGCTAAAAAAATCATCAAGCCATTAACATCCAGTCATCAAAATTCAAGAAAACAATATTCCCTTATAGACGGAGATGTAACTGCATTTTGATTTAAAACTTAAAAGTGTGTATAGTGCCTTTACGAAATGGCGAGTAATTTGTATGTATTATGTGGGGTAATTTCGATACCAAATTGTGTTGAGACAGATTTTTAAATGTGGTTTAAAAATAGAACTAAAAGGAATGTTACTTACCAATATAAAATGGACGTGCTCGTCCGTTGACGTTTGAAACAAACTGGCACGCATAATACTTACTTGAAAATCTTCGTAGCGACAGTTTATGTACGCATAAGGGTCTGTACAGACCTGAACACGCGCGGTAACGTAACCAATGTAACGTTGCATGTAACGTATCAAAATTCGTATCAAAAATAGTACGCGGTCGTCACGAACCACAGCGTACCTACTATGGAAATTTGATACGTTACCGCGCGTTCTGTACATTTCTTTTCAATAAAAGCACACCTTTTGTATTTTTGCTTGTTTACTCCGTTTCAAAACAATGGAGAGAGAAATCGTAGATTTTTTTTTTAATTATTATTAAATTTACAATATAAAGGCAATAATACTTAAAACGGATTTAATATCACCTGCATGGCTCATTCATGTGGATGCAATTTATTGCAATGATATTATATCAAAGGTAAAGATCTGATATTAAACTGGACGTAATATTATTACTATTGTAGATTTAAAATAAAAAAGTATCACAGAATGTAATAAATATAAAGATTTTTATACAATATTGCTCCATGCAACGAAATATTGGAAAGCCATTTTGAAAAGGGCAATAAAGAAGAGTCATTGATTCAAGTCTGATAAAGGTAAGTTTCTGTGTTATGCACTTTATATACAAAAATGGAGCCTTATTTTCCTTGGTCATCGCATTACGCGTGAACGGCTGGACCTATTTCTCTAATTCTTGTTTTGTCGTGTTTATTATTGTCAGGAGAAGGTTATTATTTCGAAAAATGAAATAAAATTACGTATGTAACCTTCTACCTTCCTAGTGCATTTTACAATATAATTTAATTCTAATTTTGATATTTTAATGTAATGTTTGTCTCGACGTTTATTACACCCGATTCTATTTTAATTTTAGTGCGCACTAACTAAAATAAGAACGTTCCATTTTTAGTTAGTGCACATTGGTATTTTATAAAAATTAAGAGTGTTCCTAATAATACTAATATTCAAATTAGTTCATTTTGGTATTCTACAACACTAGTTAAGTCAATTTTAGTGCGTTTTTATGTCAAAACGTTCTTAATTTTAGTTCACACCTAATTGTATGCGACTTAAAAGATATCTGATGATATTTTTATAATAAAAGTATTTTTTTAACCTTATAAGTTTAAAACAAGTGTTAAATATTTTATTAAGGCAGGTTAAATCATAAAATTGATTATTTGCGTGTGTTTCGTTATGCCGAAATCGAAAATCGGAGGTTAGTTCAAAATCACTAATTTCATAAAATACTCATTCGCGTATATTACAACAAGATATTTCCACTAAAAAAATTATACTTATTGATTTCAAAAGGAAATCTAAGAGCTGGTCTGATAAAAAGGCAAATTCGAGATGCCTCTAACCATTTGGTCACATTTTGACACTTGAATTATTTGTAATAAACATTAACATTGACCAATGGCGCATGCGCGATAAAGTCCATAGATATTCCTATAATTCATAATTTTGTTTATGGCGAACTAATTTTAGTTTTTAGAACACATCACTTTATAGAATACGAATTTTAATTCATGTGAACTCAATTCTTAAAATTTGGAACGCTCTTATTTTAGTTCGAACCAGATCCAGAATATGGGGTATTATTATTATTTTTTCTATTGCTCCCATTTTTGTTGTTGTTGTTGTTACGAGTATCATGTTTTTATGTCTGCTTTTTATTTTAAAAGGCGCCGTATGTTTTGAAATACCTAAATAAATATTAAATTGGCGTTTGACTGAATCTGTCAGCCGATTGATAATTGGTGCAATTGACAGAATGTGGATGTAAAATAGGTAAGTATATGATATGAACAGATGCATCGGACAGGTAATTAATTTATCATTAAGTAGTTAAGACAAAACAACTTCTCTCGCGAAAACTAGTTATTGTTGTGGGTAAATGAAAATAACATTCGATTGGCTCTCTAAAAACTTATGGCTTTGGATTCTTAAATAACCTTAAAAAAATATAAAGTGATTGATTATTCCCGCACAAGATTAGAAATGATAGAAACCTAAATAAATTATACCTAATAATAAAAAATGATAAAGACACGTTTTTCAATATTGGACTATAAATAATATCGAAGCAATGTCGCGAAGTTCATTAGCCTGTCTCGAAATCCTTGAGACGAAGAATCGGCTAAAAATAATATCAGGTTGCCACTTTCATCGTAGATATTGGAAGAAAATATTATTTTTATAGAAAATCGAATTAGAAAACCGATTGTGATACTACACAAGTAGAGGTTTTTTGCGTTATTCTTTGACGAATCTTTTTTGTTGTAAAAAAAACTACCATAGGTACGTATTACGATCAACAGATCTACAATCATCTTTCTTACTCTATTTTTGGATTTTGTTATTGGTGAAAGTCAAAATAGTGAAGGTATCAAAAATACATTGTGTACTCGGTAGTCTTCGGGACTCTGATGGGAGGAAGAACAGCGATCTCCTCGGCCAACTGACATTCGGCATCCTTAACACATGCCCCAGCCAAGTCCATCTCCTCTCCACAATAGTAGAGGTGTTGGGCCCTCGCTGGGTGCGCCAGCGTATAGCGTCGTTCGTGATGCGGTGGTACCATCTTATACCCAAAAGTCTCCTGAGGCACTTCATTTCAAATGCAAAGATTTTTTGTGCCTGGGCTTTGGTCAAGTGCCAGGACTCACACCCATACAGGAGAATGGGTAACACACACGCATCAAACAGTTTACATTTCGTATAGACACTAAACGCCGACGCTTTCCATATCTTGGTCATGTTGTTAAAGGCGCCACTTCCCATAGCGATACGTATCAGTTCAGCCCCGAGGTCACCATTGGTGGTAATTAATGGTTGCTCCCAGGTACTTGAATTTATCCACCCGGGAGACCTGGTGACCGTCGATGGTTATCGGTAGATGTTTTATAATATAGAAGATTAAAAAATGCATGTATGAAACATATATTTGAACGAAAGACTTAACAGATGGAATGAATGAAGTGGCTGACATTTATTTTCAAATTTCATTCACGATCATTATTTCCTACGTATCGTATAAAAAGAAAGTTTGTTTAGGTCGAATCCGCAAAATGTTTGTTCTAGTTCTAATAAAAGAATATATCTACTTATTTGGGATTGATACAATCAGGATTATTTGAGTCCAGTCGGGTATTCCTTAGAGCCCTGTCATACGGATGAGAGCTCCGATACTGGACGGTATTTTTGCTAAACAAACATAATCAGAGGATAATATAATGAAGGAGTAAGGATAATTATATAAACAACAAACTGCTGTATTTGTATGTTAATTTGGGGTCGTTCTAAATTAGGTGTAATTAAGTTTCGAGGCAGACGGAGTGAAATAAGGGTTTATTTAGTCTTGTACAAAGGTATTATACTAGCCATCTCATTTATTCAATAAATAATTAATGTTACGATACGTAAATATTTAGACTCTGGCCGAATTCCAAATTCAAACAGTTCAAAATGATCTACACGGGTACATACATAGTTCAATAATTACCTTTATACGTGGGATCAATTTGTTTTATTTATATTTACAGGTATTGGAAATTTTATTGTTTACACAATTAAATTTTAATGCGATACAATAAAAATAAAATAAATTATAATACTAAACCAATTATGACAATATCGTTAAAATTATCTCGATAAGTATAAAGCGTGTTATGAAACTGATATATAGGTTAACGTGACAAAATTAATGCCGTTTGAAGACGGAGTCCTGTAACCGCATTCTTAGTTTTATTGGAAAATAGTCACGGAAGTAAAGTGAGTAACACGATACATTTTGTATGGAAAACGCGTATATGTATCGAATACGAGAATCGCTTTTGTTTCTAGAAATATTCTTAAATAAATAAATAAATAAAACTTTATTATTCCAAAGTAAAGTGTGGAGACAGTAAAAAAGTCGAGTAAACAGTCGAAAGGGCGGGCCTATCCCGAAGAATCTCTGCCAGCCAACCCAGTCTCTGCCAGCCAATCCTTGTGGCGGCGCTTTACACGTTTTCCATACAAAATGTATCATGTGATACTCACTTTACTTCCGTGACTACCTTTTGATAAAACTTAGAATACGGGTACTGTTTATATTTAACATCTTTTCAAATTTTCGTGTAATCGTAATTTTAAAAAACATAGGTACACACACACGATTTTTTTTCATAAGTTTGGCATGGTTTCCATCAATGTGTTGTATCTTACCATAAGATTTTTTTTAATAAAGAGGATCATTTTTGACAAAGCAATTTAATGGACGAGAAGACGAAGATTCTGTAATGAGGGTTGTCGACGAACTTCGACAGAGCGCCCCGCGGCCGTGGCACTACAGTAAACATCTATATTCCCTTGTGTCCGTCAGTCTCGTTTGCCTTTTTATATTCCGTGTGTTATAACATTATTTACTTAATTGTTTAATAAGAACTTTTATTTAACAAAAGAAGAACCTTAAAACTCCAGCATTACAGATTCTTCCCGACTCGATTGAAAAAGCGTCAAATTTAGAAAACATCTTACTATCGTACTTTTTATTCTTCTTCTTTCTTGTCTTTAACTTTCCAACGCATGTATTTATTCACAAATTCATACAATTGAGATTTTTTTTAACCTTTTTAACGCCATCTTAGCTCATACGTATATTTTGAAATAAAAATCATCCCAATCTGTACAGCGGTTTCGAGCTTTAGAGAATCACGCACAGCTTATAATAAGAGAAAGATTACAAATAAATACTTAGCAACTCGATATACTTATGTATCGAAATGAATTTGAAACGTGTGTAACGTTTTAAACATAAATGTGGCTAAAGTAAGTGAACCCTCCAAAATAACGCACATAGCTCGCTTAAAAGTTTCACCATACGCAATGAGCGAAATTCCATTTAATGCCGAATTCGGCACATCAAAGTGTGACGTGACATCGCACCGCATTTCCCCAAAATAGATTACACGCATCCTGTATATATTATTATGTACTCCACCGGCAAATAATCTATGCACGATTGTCGGTTATTCTCGACAAACATAACTATCCAATGTGTAACTTAATTATTATAATTATTAATATGAACAAACAAACGCATTAGTTTTGGTATGTTTGAAAACAAAAGTTCGAATTCTTCTTTTTTCGTTCGAAAATCCGAGGTATGTATATTACAAAAGTGACTAAAAAAGGAGACGGAGTAAATGAGAAGTGATTGAGAATGTGATTTTTAACTTTGGCGCTAAAATTAAATCGACCATGTTCGAAATTTGAATTAGTTTAACCGTAAACATCGAATATAATTGGTTGCATATCCCCATGAAAATGTTGGACAAAAATCAGTTTTTACTGCACGACAATGCCAATGTTTAAAACAATTCAGCATTATTCACTTATTGTTACTTGTCTCTAATAGGTGATCTAAGATGGAACCCTATTTCTAAATTCTTTCTCATATTATAACTTTTTAATATTATTATTAACTGAATTTCATTATTTTCGTTTGTAACAACCATATAACCAGTTATCTTAAAGTTTGTATGAAGATGAGAAAATAATAGGTGATCACCTGAAGTTGGAACTTCCAATTCTTAAGTACCTAACTGATTACGTATACTTCTATTCAATAATTTTAAATTTTTAAGCGTTCTTTCCAGAAGTTAAGGACATTAAGTGAGCTTCATGTGAAGTCTGCCTCTTTTGGCCCTGCAAAGCTATATGAAAAAATCTACTACGAAACCGCTATGTGATATAAAGTATCAATCAATCAATGTCCATCGCCCTAGAGTCGAAAAGGAGCACAAAAAGGATTAAGTCTGACTTATGCCATATTGTGTGACTGTAGAGAGCCAATTCTCGAATGACAGATTCTGCCGCATTCCGAGCCCGTGTAAAATATGATGAGTTTGTCAGTGATATGATTATATCGAAAATACCGGTTATCTAATCATCTGATTTAACATTATGTGGCAATAATTATTTACAGTACCGAAATCCAATAATTATATCCTCAGGGAGAATGGCAATTTCCCTTGGACTACAACCAATAGCGAAAAGTTTAATATATGCACATGCAGAATACCAGTCATAAATCATTTTTTGTTCATATGAAAATGATAAAAAATATGAAAAATATTTAAATAGAGAATGCTCCTCGTTCGGAATATAATTCGAAATTTAAAATGCAATTTGATAAAAAAAATGCATATTCCCCATTGTGACAGGTGATTGGCGTCCGTCAGAATATGGAAAAATTACCTACCTACTTTGAAATATGAATTTGGAATCTAGATTTATCAAATAATCATATTTAATAAAAGTGCAAATTGTCTATGGCGGGAGATTAATGAAAATAAATTCAGAAAATTTGGAATTTGCGAGCGAAAAATGATAAGCCATTCATTTATCGATTTTGTATGGAGGTCTTACAAAAAAGACTTTTCTGATCATTATAATGAGCCTTGTAGTAAATGCTTTTCAAAAACGGTGAAAATGAACTATTAGAAAGATTTTATGTAAAATAACACGCTTTGCATGGTTATATATTATTCAGTCCGCAATTATTATAAACCATTGAAAAGAGAAATAGAAAATCGTTAACCAATATTTATATTTTTGATATTAATCGGAATACTTCTAACAATGTTGAAACATTTACAATTCAAATAAATATTTAAATTTAACGAGATTGTATTATATAAAATCTATCCCTACAGTCAGCAGTCCAATGTATGTACGAAATACAATATCCTGACTAGGGAATCCAATCCCGCAAATCGCGGATCCCGCAAATGCGGGATCCCGCACCTTTTTTGCGGGATCAGAAATGCGGGATTTCTCATGCGGGATCCCGCACGTTTGCGGGACTGAAAAGGAAAAAATAATAAACAATAAGAATAGGCTCAGATGAAGTTCTGATTATTTATTAGATCCTGTACAACCTCATTAATGAAAGATTTATCAACTTTCGCTGGAAAAACGGGACTTTTCTTTGAAATTCATATGGAAAATAATTAAAATATCAGTTTTTAAGTTACAACTAAGTAAGTTTTGAATTTATATTTTGTGTTGTGTGAATCCTGTATCGGAACGGAACAAAATCAATGTCATTTGAATTATTACTCTATGGCTAGCGATTCTCCCACGGTAGGGGATTCAGTATCGAGCGTAGTAAATAATTGTCAAAGAAGGTTACTGCGTGATGCAATGTTAGTTAATGCAGAAACCAAATTGATCGACAAAATATACCAGGATAAGCCAGGAACTTATAGTGTCGCTATCTCGTCGGATAAAAGAACGCCGTACATCAATGGCCGTTATATGGTTGTGAAACCTGGCATCTGACGAAGCCTCAATAGATTTCTGCGACAGATTTTGGGGATTAGATTGTACCACTATGTCACAACAGCGAATCATCTCAGAGATCCGGAATCGCAAATTGAGCTGGCTTGGCCATATTCTCCGCATGTCCCCCGAGAGTCTTGAATATGCAAGTCTACTACAATCCGGATGGGACAAGAAGGCGAGGCAGGCCGAAATTTACAATGATGCGGGCATTCACTGCAGTCCTACGAGATGCTGGACTGAGCTGGGATGAAGCTGTGCAACTGGCGAGAGGCTTGGTGGAACTTCGTGGCGTCCACATGCTCCACACCGGGAGCGATCGTGGGTAAGTAAGTACACCAATAACTGCCGTAAAAATATCTACAAAAAGATTCAGGATCTACAAATGTGGTGGACGTCAGACGCGCGGGTCCAACAAGAAACTGAACACCAGCAAGTTGATGACAACGACATCAACGAAGATGAAAAAGGCATACCTTTAACGAATCTGTTAAATGATGATCCTTCGCTTACACTAGAAAATGAATGAGAACGTAGTCTCCGTACCGAATGGATAGCTGAGTCTAGACCTGTTGTGCCTGTATCCGTAACCACTTGAGATAATTCTCTTGATCTGATGTGGAGGGAATAGAGGAAAGCACTTGGATTTTGTAGACGTGGGAATAACGGCTTAAATTCATAAACTTTATAGCAGTTTCATACATTTTAAATAACCTTATTTTTAAAGGCTTAAAGCTTATTTATTTCATTAGTATCCGGAAAGACTACAAAAAAAATCATTCCGAAAATTTGATGTCCGTTGGCGATAAGGTATAATTTTGCTAAAAAAAGTCATTCAGTAAAGTCATAACTCTGATGTAATTACAGATATCGTTTAATACGAATAACGAGAATAAGTTATTTTTATTTATCGAATATTTTTATCAGCTTTCGTTATAACGCTCACCTCTACTTGGAAACTACTTACAATTATGTAAAGTCAATTCCGTCTACAACGTTTAGACTCTTTGATTTCTTCGGAAGTATTATCAGAAAAAAATAACTATTTTTTGTGTCTCTTAAATCAATAAATGTGTTCATTTGCCAATACAAATCACAATGCTAAAAGCTTAAACGTTCAAATGTTGTATTATATCGTTCCTTAAAAGAAGCGGATTTTTTTATACCTACCTCTAAAATATCATTATTTTCAATTGCTAACACTTCTAATAATTAAAACAATGCATACTTATTTTTATTTCATTGTTTTCTTTATAATAATAACCTACTTCAAACAAAGAAATGTCAATCCCGCTGATCCCGCAAATCCCGCGGGATCCGCGGGATTGAGATCACCAATCCCGCAGGCGTGCGGGATCGCGAATTTGATGCGGGATTGGATTCCCTAATCCTGACAATATAATACCCCTGTACGTATCCTATACACAATTAGCGCAACACGGTTCATTCGATATGCTTTGGATAAAACACATCCCCATTATCGAGACTTTGAGAATCCGAATCGTGTAATTCATACCATTGATCTTTACTGTAAATCTGTGACAAACACATTTTTCTCTTTTTGTTCTCATCGTAATGATCGTCCAACAAAAATAATATGTTGCGTAAATTCAAAGAACGTATGTGTTTTCTAATTTCTTTCGCTTGTTCTGCCCCAAGAATCAGTCTCTCACAACAATTTCAGTGACTGACACCACTAGAATTATTGTCAACTGTTTGAATTGCAACTGTCAAAATTTTAAATATGCAAATTAATGCTAAAAAATGATGAATACACCCTTCCGAATAAGTAATCCAATAGAAAAATATCAGTAGTCCTTGACTACAAATTTTAAATCTTTGGTTCTCTGCGGTTTTGTTGGAGAAAGGTATCAATATGTATCATATCGATTTCTAAGCAATTAATAGAAATATATAATAAATATTTCGAAACCAAAATTAGCGGTCAAGCAGTTCGCTACTTTTAGCGAGACACACTTGTATAAGATAAAAATATTAATGCCATTTTACTTTACTTCGGTTGTCCGCGAAAATCTTTCAATTGATTCTCGATCTACCTTTATCAAAAACTACAGAACCAAAAATATAAATGTCATTATGTCATTTAATGTCATTACTTTCAGCGAATATCTTAAACACGGGTATGGATGGCTATAAAATAATAACAAAACCACAATAGAATACCATCACGATATTATAACTACATTATATTTAGCAGTGGCGTCTCTCTTTCACCCGCAAGCCTTTCACCCTGAAAGCTATTCTTTAAGTAAACATGTTCACGCGAGCAATTAAATTGAATGAAAAGATGTGCGTATTTTATACTCGCGTACTAGTCTAGATTCTTAGGGGATAGGGAGGAAAGTTTGCTCCTTACAATAATATAACACTACACTGAAATTAATCAAATACATATCAGAAACAAAGTAGACAACCCGCGCGCTGAACTTCGACCCACCCCAGAATATAAAATGGTTGTGTTAACTTATTAGCTGAATGAAACGCAAAAATAATAAATCCATCTATATAACACTTTCAGTGATAAATTGCATGAACTATCTGTTCCACATTCACGACACTGCTTAGTGCGAAAGATGTCAAGAGTATTTGTGTTCACATTGAGTGATCCCACCTTGTATTCTAGTCTTCTCCGGTGTTGTATTCTGGTATGGATTATCCCAGCAGATGATGAATAATATAAAATTAATAAAACACGTAGAACAGGCTGATCTGACTCTCTGACTATAAAATAATAATTGGGGAAAAGGGGTTAGATCAATTGTTTATTAGGTACATGCGATACAGAAAAACGATAAGATAAAAAGACCGTAGAAAAGGAATAAGATAAACAGCACGACAAATAAAAATCAACCTTAGACAGATGAAATTCAGCCTTTATAAGACTCGAAAAGCAAATTCTGTTTGATTATCTTTCAAACTAGTTTTTCAATGTTTCAGCAACACTGCAATCCAAACCGAATCAATTGACTACGCTTAAACTGTTAAAAAGATAGGAATATAAACAATGAGGAGTTTAAGAACTACGGTTTCAGGCTTTTTTCAGATGTTTTGTTTAGACAGATTCAAACATTATCGTGAATTTATAAACGTTCTGGCAAAAAAACAATAAATACATTAAGGTTTGCTCGTCAAAGAAATTTCGAGAACATTATTGGGATTCTTATTAAGATTTACAGACAAATTGAAATATATTAACTTTTAACCAAACATAATTTTATCGTTTCTCTTTGCTTTCAAACAACGATCTGTTTCATAATAACTAAGTAGGTAATATTATCGTCTTTCAAAGAGTTCAAACACAAGTACACGCATCAAAGTTTTCTATAAATTATAAGATAAACAATTTGGATTGGTGTGCCTCAACATTTTTGGCGTGCCAAGGTTTCTCCTTTCAAATAGTAGTCTTTATAAGTATAGGAATACATAATACCTTAGTCTGCTTCTTGGCATATTGACGAGTTTAAAAAGAGCGCAGCTTTCTAAGAACCCAAGAGATAATGAAAAAAAGACTGATTGCCCTATTATTTTATTTATAAGAAATAGGGTGACCAGAGATGGAATAGCGAGGAAATATCTACTGAAATCTTGCTGATGAATATGAGATATGCTTACGTGAAAAGCTTGGGCATCTTAACAGAAAATGTATATATTCTGTATAGCCGGCGGAACTTATTGCCTGAAGCTAGGACAATTCCAGATGTGTGAAACATGCTGAATTGGCCGGGAAATGAATCCGAGACCTCTTGAACAGAAGTTATCGCCTTAGCCACTAGGCTACAGAGTACGTCTTTGCGAAAAAGTTTTTCATAACGTGTTTTATTTTAAGGATTCTCACTAGCCCGGACAAAGATTCTTTGTCAAGTGATAGTATAGTCAGCATTAAGTTGATAAAATGTTAAGGAGTAGAAAAGAGAGACAGATTCTCAAAATTTATATGATAACATTAAATAGCGATGAAAAGTCACTACAAATTCGGAATATAAATTAAAAAAAAATCTTTGTTTTTAATTTATATTCTGAATTTTGAAAAAAAAATATCTTTTCTATACGGAAACAATCTCCATGAACGTCATATTCAAAAATCAAAGAACGAAATATATTAATTCTCCAACACGAAACAAGATCTGAGGGATCTTTTGTCTTTTAAGACTCACTGTAAACAATACCGAGTACTCGATCAAAATACAAAGGCTTTGAAAAAAAACTGTGAAGAAAATTTCTTTTGAACGTCGTACGCATTACATTATAATTTGACGTTGATTTTTAATATACAATATGTTATACATAACTGTTTCGTATTTTATTTTATAAAAAAATAATTATACTAAAATTGTTTGATGTTTATTATCAATATTTTAATAATGAGGCAATTCTGTGGATAAATCCAGGTTTACGCTATTTTATAATATAAATGAATATCAGGTTAGTGCGAACACTTATAACTCGAGATCGGCTGAACAGATTCTTCCGATATTTGATTTATTGGTTCTTTTCCGCTCCGGATAACATAATAACTAATAAAAAATTGAAAAAAAAATGGATTAGAAATATTACAAAATATAATATTAAAGTTACTATGGAACGGATCACCTGCGACTCGCCCACGCCATCGCGGGTAGTTCCCTCTCATTCTCGCATACGTGATTGTAGTACAGTAGCCCATCCCACTTACTCCACCGCACCGTTTCGAGCGTTTTAGAAAATTTTCATATAATGTCAACAAATAATATTATCGGGCACATTTGATTGGTACCTACTTCATAGGCGGGGTAGGGTGTGTGGGCGAGCGCATTATTCTTACGTTGTTCCCGCCTGAGCTTTGAATACGAATGAAATATGGATGTTTCAGAAATATTTTAATGTTATTATTTTATCAGCTTAACTCAATCGAAATAATTTTGTATTGTTTTATGGGGGCGCAGTGCACATTATGTACCTAAATATTAACGGGCTAAAACCACAGGACAACGTCTGTCGGGAAAGCTAGTATTGAAATAAAAAATACTTCAAAGTTATTTCGAACGCGCTTCGAATATTTTTACGTTTAACCTTTTTTTAATTACTGATGTTAAGGCCCCATTCACGATCACACCATATGAATGTCATCCATCAGTTACAAATGTTTTATTTTTTTTTTTATTTTTTCATTCATTTGAACTTAATTTCACTACTTTAATAGCAACACGTATTAATTCTGATATTATTAAATTCAAAACTACAACACGCGTACCCTGGTAGAAGTATAATGACAAAATGAGACAAATTTGGACCAAGTTTTTAACACTGACAATCAAGTAACGTAACGACTTGAACCACGCCCACTCGAGTTTCTCCATTGACGATCCGTTAGGAGTGATTGACGAATGGCTTGACGCGATTTGGAGGGATGGAGTGATCGTAAATGGGGGGCCTTGTACGCCAGTTTTTTTGCTAATATGATGTCTATATTAATATATTTATTACTCTTGATTTTTTTTTGCTTAAATTTTGTGGTAATATTTTTCTATGTTTATAGAAGTAGATACAAAAATAATCAATATTATACGAATATATTGAAACACAATCGGTCAGATGATGAATCTGAAAAAATACAAAACATTACAGTAAAATAAGCTAACGTCAACACTAGTCAATCAAGTGTGCTAGTCAATAAAAAGTTCTTTGAAGCGAGGGGATGTAGCCTTAGACGTCTTAAGCCTAGTTCACTCTAGGTTGTGTAGCGAGTAATTTTTTAGCTCAATAACACACTATGATCTAAAATTGATCATACTATATTCGAGAGCAGTGATCATTCCACAGCATAGTTAAATTTTTTTGATACGTTGTTATACAGATTGCATAGTTTTTTTAGAAAGATATGGAAAAAATACATCTATGCAGTCGGGTGTAGCAATTAAACGTGATCGCTGGTTGTTTCAAAAGTAAAAAAAACATAATACTTTGCTCATTCGTCGAATCAAATTTCATCACGCTAATAAAATGTCCTACCAATCTATTACCCGTATTTTGAAATTTTAATTATTACATTGTTTTCATTTCAAGTAAAAAAAATATAATTTACAAACTTGTTAAAAAACAAAAGACTGTTTAAGAAAAGGAAAGAGCCGTAAAAACCTTGATGAATAGAGTTTTAATTGATGAAAAAAAAAATACACAGAGAATAAAATATCCTGAAAGGAATGTCTTAAAGCGAAGTTTTAGTACTCAATAGATTACACCCAAATAAATTTTCATTAACAAATAGATTACAAAAAACAACAATGATTAAACACATTACATTAGGATTTAATCATTATTAATTGTAATTATTCTTTTTTTATTAATGCGAAATGCGCTCTCCTACAATTTTACCAAGTAAATTCTGAGAGGGAGAATAATAATTTATTGATCTAATAAAAATACACTAAGAACGTACGACAAATTAAAAAAAAGTCTCTAAATCGTTATCTCTCACGATTCCTATCTATAAAATGCTAACAATGGCTTTCGATCAAACAATTAATCTTGTTCCGAAATGTAAAGCTCCACCTAGACAGACAATTTAAATTGATTGAGCAATTTAATTTGAATTTTAAATTATTGACAAAAATATTCATTTCACTATTGAATGATCATTGATACTGAAAATTTCCCCTATATTGATAATGGAACAATGGACTCTTTGACGGATAAGCATTTTAGGGGAACAGAGGAGTTAGTTAGGAGTTAGTGCAGTTAGGCAGGAACTTGTTTTGAAACAAGAATACTTATCAATTTTCACCGGTTGGGTATTTAGAATTCTAAAATTATTTTTATAGGCGTAGGTGCTGGCTAGACGAGGAAGACCCTCTCATACTGTGTTCCGCTCCTTCGAAGCAGAGCTGAGGAATCTGGACATGGTGTGGGAGGATTTCATAAACCTTTCGCAAGATCGTGCGCAATGAAGAGCTCTTTTATTTATTTATTCAAATATAAACAGCGTAAACTCCTTTTGAACAGTAATTACATAGAAATGAGCAACAACGTAACAAATTACAATAAAATCATAATAAAAATAGTAAGGTAGGCTCTTGTTGCCCCCCTATTTCCCTAAGTGGGGCCTTAAGGGAGTTTGGATTTGGATTGGAGGTACTGGCTTCTTAGGAAGTTACTGTATTATAATAGTGTAAGTTGTTTTTTAATCTTACCATAATAATTCGGCAAAATATTTTGGTTTGAACGGAACCAATTCTTTCAACAATATGTACAATAGCGTACCATCTATCACATGTGACTTATTTCCTACTACACCGTCATCTCTTGGATTTTTTCAAAAAGTTACGCAAAGCAATTGTTTTTATTACAAACTTATGACGTGTCGAACTTCATTCCGCATCCGAATCAACTATCTCATTATCACATAATGCTAAAAATTATTAGCTTAATTTAATTCAGTTTTTATATCGTAAACTGTATTTAATTCATGTAATTAGTCAAAATTATTTTTTTATTCTGGGTTAGGTCGAAGTTCGACGGGCGGGTCAGCTAGTTATACATAAATATGTGAATACGAATACCTACCCTTTCGACATCTTTTCAATTAAATGTTGTATCGTGAAAGAGAAAAATAATCGGTATTTTTATGGTACAAATTAAATAGAGAAACTTGCTTTGTTGTGAATCATCTAGTAATTTTTATCCATTTTATTTTATCTTTGAGTTGTAATATTATGTGAGGCTTAATACAAATTGAACAATCGCATTGAAAGTCTAGGGGTAGCTTAAGTAAGTTTGAAAGTCAACAAAACAATAGTTTGAAGCCCATTTACATTTCCCTTTAGTGCCTCGAGGCCTTTAGATGATCGGATCTGATAATCTCCAATGATAAACCGCTCCTTGAAAATTTGCATCGGCGGCAGAATTTTGGGTTCGTGATAATATTATTGTTATAATCTAGTGGTCCCTTGTCATCTCTCCCTCTAGTAGAACCTTATCCGTCCTTTAAAGGACTCCTAATTTTAATCCCCTTAGTTAACGAATAAAATAAAATTCTTATCGCATCACAGTTACTCTTAAGGCAGCATTTCAGCAATCATTTCAAAACCGGCATTTCAAGCACATGTATTTATCAATCAATCGATTCTCCTTTTAGAGCCCTCTCGGGTACATAGAAAGATTAATAAAAGCCCTCCAATACATCCACTCGATCTTGCATTACATCTGTTTCAATAATCGAGTTGGAAAAAATACATCAGAAAGACAAAACTGTATATGTAAGGCTTTTAAGTATTGATGGTTTCGAATTTTATACTACTGTATGAAGGCATTGAATTGAATGAACTACGAACTAGTAGAAAAATCTCATTTTGTGTACGGGGGTGTGGGACAGACAAGTAGTGAATTTGTCAAAATTTTGAAAGTGTTTTAATTTGCTCACTTTCTTAGGCAAGTGCACTTTTTCACGAATATTATAAAGCGGTGCTATGTTTATCCGAACGATTTTCTGTCTCTTTCTATCTAATTGTTTAAAATTATCATGACAAATTGGTAAAAAAACACACTTCGTTAAAAAGTTTCTAAATAAAGATATCCTATAAAAGATTAATTTTGAAAATACAACGACATGTTATCAAACACAGACCGTTGCATACTAAATATAAACATGAATGACTAAGGGTTCTCCTACAATCTCCTAATTTTAGTACGAGATCTCGCTTCTGGTATGAAGTAAGTATGTTATTCAATGCTTGAAGGCAGCTTCAAGCCACCGATAGATATATGCTAGAGGCAAACGAATGCACAATACTCATTTTTCAAGCAAAAATCTTCGTGTATCTTTTAGTCCTTGTGATAATAATACGCGACGTCTAGTACAGAATACAGGAGCACTTTGTCATAGAACAATAGTATCTTTCAAACAATTCAACTTTGTCTTTTCAGACATTTCGGAACGACTCTAAGGCATCTTTTATAAACGTAAACAATGGCGATATATGTGCTGCAGAGTATGAGGCACTTCCACAAGGAAACTCATAGTAAAGCATGACGAGGAAATATGTTGAAAATAGTATCTTCCGTGGAATATATTATAAGAAAGTATTTCTGGATTTCTTATAAACTTAAGCGACAATTCACTAATAATTTTACTTTAACAAAAGAAAAATACAGTAAGGTACTGACCTGTATGAGTTAATTTAGAAGTTAAGGTTGTAGGAGTATATTAACAAGGAGTTTTTTATGTAACATGGTGTTACCATGTACCTACGTGACGCACTTCATGTACCAATACTCCCATTATGACTCGACTTAGGGGCATGGGGAGGCAACAAGCTATTGTACAAAATGTCAATCTTTTCTTCGACCACATTTATTGACCGACCTCGGTAGCCTAGTTGTACTAGTGAACTAGTGTTTTCATTTTTTTTTCACTTGAAATTTCTACCCGGGGTTTGCCTGTCTCAGATTGGACGGGACCGGTTGACTGGACAAAATTGCCTCAGGCAATAAGTTCCGCCGGCTATACTGACACCTTTGTATAAAAAAGTGTTATATCATTATTGTTCTTATTCCTAAATCCAGCATTGAGGAAACGCAAAACGGTATGGAAGGGTCTTTACCGTTTTCAAAACCCTGATGCGGAAGTAAGAGCATCAGAACCCTTCTCGAAAAGCTGCCGTTTAGCGTTCTTAACACGCGTAAAAGCCATATCCACCTATTCTCCAATTCATGTGATGGTTAGGTATACTCTAATGTTTTAAGTTTGGTCTTATGATGGCTGGTAGCCGAAACCGTTAACCAAATAAATAAAAAAGACAAATAACAGTCAAAAAAAGGTTAGTTTTAAAAAAAAAAAAAAAACTCTAAAAGATCTATCTACTCTATAAAACTACTACCATGAAATCGACAAGCAAGAGGAAACAAAGCGTGATCAATAAACTCCTTTTCTTCTCTTACCGATTTTTAGCGACCAAACAGAGGCTGATTCTTCGACGTGATATGATGGATTTTTCCGTTTGGGTATAATTTGTAGAATTGGAACCAGGGATTGGCGGGTGCAGCATAAAGGTGTGGATTTGCGTGTATCCCAAATATAGTCATGACATCTGCCATCATACACTCTTACATATTATTGAATTTAACAACTCATAAAGTTCTGACATCAAATCATATCAGAACAAAATTACCTATACATCGAAATATTTTTATTAGGTTGGTTGCATTATGTTGTTCTCATTATTCTCGAGAATTTTTACGCTGATAATATCGTACCTACTTAACAAGATGACAGAAGAACGGATAAGTAGTAAATAATCCCATCAAGGTTAAGTAAAAGAAGTGTTGATAACAATCTACCTGATTAACTGAAGAGTATTGCTGAAAGACAGAAGTAGACGGATGAGGGCGACAAGAATAGAAAATGTTTAATAATCATTACTTTTATCAGATTTCAGGTTTTTTTATAAAACACTAGCTAACCCGAAAGACTATGTCCCGTCTTTATATTGAATTAGATTTTGTATAATAACAAATTTATTATTTTACCAATACAATTCCATACGATGTATCTGTTTTAAACTACATATTATATGTTAACAAGACACATTCTGTCAATCGCACCAATTATCAAACAACTGACAGTTATGTCAAACGCCAATTTAAATTCAAAAATAGGAAATATTGTGTATTAAAAAGCGCTCAAAGGGTTACCTACTTACTCCCTTTAAAGTCCACTAAGGGGCAAATGAAGGCAGCAAGAGTTCTTCATTGCGCTCGATCCTGCGAAATGCTTATGACCTCCTCCCACACCATGTCCAAATCCTTCAGCTCTGCTTCAAAGAGCGGAACCCGCGGTATGACAGGGTCTTGGGAGGAAGAACAGCGCTCTCCTTGGACAAATGTCATTCGGCATCCTAAACACATGTCCCAGCCATGTACATCTCCTCTCCACAAGGGTTGAGGTGATGGGCCTGTGCTGGATGCGCCGGAATACAGCGTCGTTCCGAATGCGGTGGTACTATCTTACACCCACGATACTTCTGATACCTACATTACGTTTTCTCAATGATTCTATTGTTCCGCGCACCTTTCTTCATTTTTACATTCATAAGAACCTTCTACTGACAATAGCATACACATCACTTAAAGACTTGATGCAAGACCAACTGAACTAGGGCTCCATTTTTATTTATATAGATTCTTGACTAAACTTTAACGTATAGAAGTTCTAAAATGTGCTGATTTTATCTGAGAGTGACTGTAAAATATAGCAGATGTTCTCTGAAGCTTTCTCGTTATTACCCTCACATCTTTCAAGAAGAGAGTTTGTTTTGTGTCTGAACAAACTCAGCGCATTAATTCGCTTATCTGAGATAACAAGTTGGTATCGGTGAACATCTTGAGTTATTGATGAAACCCGAACAGTTAATGATAAACAAACAAGATTAACAATACTATGCTGAATGGATGGAAAGTGTTCACTTTTGTAGAGATTCGTTAACGGTGTAAAATTTATTATAATTAAAGCACTGAGCTATTAAAGCATTTCCAGTTTTTTAAACGTTAATTCTAAGCTCTGTGGAAGACTTTTGATGCCTCTTCATACCAATTTTTATTCTTCTTTAGCCTTCTTGCGTCCACTTTTAAACGTTGGCCTACCCCAATTGTCACAGTCTCTCTTTCTTTTGTGCTTTCCTCATACAGCAGAAAATAGCGCAAGCCAGGATTCCGCCACTCCAACTTCATCATCGGCCTGCCCCTTCTCTTTCCCAACCATGGAATCTATTGCTAAAGGATTTTGATCCATCTGCCATCTGTAATTCTTTCCACAGCTCCGTAACTCTCTAAACAATATAGAGAACCTTGCCACTCGTCTGATTCACTCATTTCTCCTTCTGTCTTTGAGCGCGATCCCCTACATGGTCCTATCCATGGATCTCTGTGTGACATTTATGTAATTTTCTATGTTATATATTCTAAAAGATTTTTCAAGACATTCATATCAGTAGTGGCTCTATTCATACTCTCTGTACTTTTTATATTTTCAAGAAACTATATTCTTAAAGCTTGCACATTACAGCCATAAAATATATATTTGTATATATAATGACCTACTTCAGCTTCTGCTACAAACAAACATAATAATATAAATAGTTCAACAGCATTTACCCTGTGTATACTGTATACCCACTGGGGTAAGATTAATCTTATTAGCCAAAGGACGTTCATCTGATATTGCAGATATTCCGTGTATTATGTAGCTCGCTAATCTTATTAAATCGTCAGCGGATTACGGATAATCATTATAGAATTATATTATGTTACTGTAACTGACTTGCAAGTTACTATGTTTCTTTTCTTTAAAGAGATAGGCAAGTTGTTGATATAACTAAAACAATATCAACTATTTGCAAACCTAGTAAAACGGAGTTATTTAGTTTACAATCGAACGTTTGGTTTTATTATTTATTTTTTTTATTTTTATTTGGTTTTAAAACTATTTAGATATCACTCGTCCACACTTGGTTGCTCACTCTCTTTTGTTAATGACTTGAGACAATTTTAGAATTCAATATGGAAGAAATGATTAATTATCTTATAATATAAAATAAAGTCGGGTTAGTGCAAACACTTATAACTCGAGATCGGCTGAACAGATTCTTCCAATGTTTTATTTATTGGATTCTTCTCCGCTCTGGATAACAGAATAACTAATAAAACGTTTTAAAAATGGATAAGAAATAATATAAAATATACCTAATATTAAAGTTAATATGGAACGGATTTCTTGCGACTCCAGCGCCATCTATGAAAATTCCATAACAACACAAATTTTAGTTACTTGACAACCATAGAGTTTCAAAACACTGGCACGCAGATTATTGAAACAATTTCTTTCAAGCTTTCAGAAATATTTTTTTAAAAAATTCAAACATAATATTTTAAACGTATTTTTGTATAAATTACAAATTTGAAAACAATATTCATAGTTAGAACTACAGGACAACGTCTGTCGGGAAAGCTAGTTTGAAATAGAAATTTAAGGTAGGATTATCGAGATATGGAGAGGATAACACGCAATCTCTAATCTAAATAAAAAAAACACTCTTTTACTTTAACCTAAACCGATCTATAGCTTATTATTAAAAAAAAAAAACAAAATTTATAAATAAAACAAATGAACGTCGTATCCCACGAACAGGAAAAAATATGAGGGATGTGCCCTAATGCCTTAATAAAAGCATAAGTATGACATCAAGGAAGTCTTCTATTAAACCCAAGTTTATTGCTGCACTTCAATGGAGTGCTATGCATGGTAGCCTAGTCATTCCGTCACTAATTTTTCTACTGAAGATCGTGAAGTTCGATCCCTAGAGCCAACTATCTTTTTCATTCGTTACACAATATTTGCTAACTATGACAGATGTCAAATGTGTATTCGTGTCACATCAGTAAGCCCAGATTCGTTTAAGTGAGTTGTTATATTATACAAATACAGACAAACAAAAAATGGAGAGGGAAATCAAATACCAAGCACTTTTACACTAGAAAACAATGGTAATAAAAACCGAAAAAAAATCATACTATATGAGAATACAGCCTACAAAAAAGATAAGTTATGATGTTTCTTTAGATTTTATTTCAACGAAATATAATAAGAATGTAATAAAGAATGTGTAAGGGGAGGATCTTGAAGAAAATAATACGTTAGCATTATATGAAAAATTATCTACAAAACGTAATCTGCTCTTAAATTCATTAGTGAGAATTTTCTTGCGAGGCGTGGGCGTGGATAGAACCCTATTTTATCCAGAATAACCTTCTGATGTAAGCTTCTATAACCAAAAAGGATTTATATATATTCTATAAAAGAAAGTAAGTACGAACACTTATATCTCGAGATCGGCTGAACAGATTTTTATCATTTTTGGTTAAGGATTCTTCTCCGCTCCAGATAACAGAATAACTAATAAAACATAGAAAATGGATAGCTGATCATATAAAATATAGTATTAAAGTTAATATGGAATGAATTTCAATACAACAACGCCCAAGTGAAAAAATCTATAGTAACAATTTTTATTTACAACCATTGACATTAAAAATATTTGGAATTATTTCAAGCTTTTTTCTAATTATTCAACATAGAAGCGTATTTTTTTATAAATTAAACGCGAAAAGTAAATACCTAAATCTAATTTTGAAATCAAAACGTCGTTTAATACAAGCTGTCAATTGTTTGAGAGTTGGTGCGATTGACAGAATTCGGATGGAAAATGTGTGGTTTAAAACAGATGCATCGGATGAAATTACTTTGGTTGTCATTTTCATCATTCTTTTAAATTCGATATGTATTCATAGTTAGATCACAGGACAAGGTCTGTCGGGAAAGCTAGTTATACATATAAACACACCCGCAAAATAATTTCATGGTGAAACTTATTTTTCTAGCCGCAGAAATACAATCAAATCTAGGATATAAAAATGTTATACGACTTCTTATTGGGAGATTCGCGTGGAAAGACTTTATTCATTTTCCCACACGAAAAAAATATGTCGCCGTTGAAAAAACACCACCAATGTTTTTTCTTTGTCGTTGACGAAAAACGAAAAACTTATTTTCGCCTTTGGCAAATAATAAAAAATACGGAGAAATTCTAACGATTGGAATGTTATGTTGAAGGCGTAAAACGATCTTTGGTATTGTAAATATTTTGATTACACCGCGTCTAGTTCTGAGAACAATAAAATAACAAGTGTAAAAAAAACACGTGCAATTATGTATATATCTACATAACAACAGTTTACATTTTTACACACTTTTTGTCCATTAAAGTCTGGAAGAGGTCCCGTTATCGAGCGTTTTTACACATTGTAAAATGTATATTGCATTAAGAAAATATATTGATCAGAAATTTGATAGCTCAATATTATTAAACACGATGATTTTAATATTCAGAAAAAATTAAAGGAACTAACAAGGGACATCCGTAATCATAAACACTTACGGGATTGGTTAATTATCTACATATATTATTAATATAGATAATTAACCAAAATTGGCGGGCATATTGCCCAAGGCAATTTCTTCCAACAAACCTAATGAGTTGATACTGGATGAGTCCGAAGTCTTGAGCTCTAAATGAATATCGGTTCACTTTTCAAAGACGACAGAAATGACATCACACTTACAACTTCGAACAGAAGCCCAAATATTCTTAAATCTGAACATACACATGCAATATCTACATCAAAAACAAGAAAAGGCAATGGAATCTAAAGCGGGGCTTACACGGGTGAATCGACCGTCTAAATGGCAATTTGACTAAAGCCGCAAGCCCCAAAGTTGGTAGGCATCCGACTTTGACCGCACGGCGACCGGACGCATGCGGCTGGTGACTAAAATCGACCGTGTAAAACCAACACCACCTATATAAGAAGGCCTTAGCGCTACGTCACATCGTGAGGCCCAGCATTCACTTGCCTATACCTGTACGCTATGATATCTGTCTACACGCCGGCGGCCTGGTGACGCGAGAGGAAAAATGGCCGCCAGCGCCTTCTTATATAGGTGGTGTTGTGTAAAACGATCAGTTGCAGGCGATCGCCCGAAGGAAATGACCAAGCCGCGTGCGATTTTAGTCACCTGTGTAAATGGGCTAGCGATGCGGCTTGGTAAGGCGATTTGTGAAGCGACTAGCCGCACGACAAAATCCGATCCGTGTAAGCCCCGCTTAACATTGACAGAGTCTTATCATAATAATTCATTTCTATACCTATTTGACAGAGGGACAATCCCCAATGACTAGCTTGAATCTCTTTTTATCACACTTCACACTACCAAATAAAAACCACTCGTCAAAATAAAGCTCTATTTCTATATCTGGCTCTATATTTCTTTGAGGTAAACGCACCTTAATAATATTCAGCCATTGTATAAAGAATCACGGTTAATTCGAAGATAAGTGCGGTGGTACAAAGAGTATATTAAATGAGTTAAAAACTTTATAATACGATAACCGGTAAAAGGAAGAGAGAGAGGGAGAGAGAGTAAATAAAGAACTCCACTCTTTTCTCGAAACGAATCATTTATTCTAACAACCGGACTATCTTGGGGAGAGTTATTACTGGAATGACAAAGGAAAGTTTTTAATTTATTGTTTCAAAAGTATGCTGAAGTTTCGCAATGTTTCAAATTAAATCATCGGTTCTGCTTGCGTACCATTACATTAATATACCGACCAAGGCCGACCTCGGTAGCCTGGTGGTATAGGCGTGGACTTCAGATCCAGGGTGCCGGGTTCGATTCCTGATTGTGTTTCCTCCCGCAGTAACAGTTGTATGTTGAAACCTCAACTTAGTCAACAAAACAGGTTACACATACGATGATAATGGTGTAAACGATAATAATGTATTATCACATTTTTATAAATCCAAGAAAATAACTTAGCTAATTAAATAAGTATAAGAGTCGAAATAAACACACATCTACCAGTGTTATGATAAAACAATAAATTTACACTAACATATTATAATTCTATAATCTATACAAAGGTGTCAGTATAGCCAGCGAAACTTATTTCCTGAGGCAATTTTTCCAGTCAACCGGTCCGGGCCAATCTTGTGTAGAACCTTCAAGTGAAAAACACTTCTCTTCCTCTAGGTCAGAAGTTAGCCAACTTACTACTACGCTAGACCGAGGTCAATAAAAATAATCCTAACTGATAAATTAAATTCTTTAATCACCCTGAAGTGGGGATGGGCGGGCCATGTGGGCAGATGCCCGGACGATCGATGGACCAAAAGAGTAGTGCAGTGGCAGGCTAGACAAAGCAAAAGCAATGTCGGCAGACTCCAGGCCAGATGGGCGGACGACATCGCAAAGATTGCAGGCTGCACATGGATGAGAGAGGCTCGGGACAGGAATTATTGGAAGGAGAGGGGGGAGGCCTATGTTCAGCAATGGACGGAGACAGGCTGACGAAGAAGAAGAAAATGAATTTTCTAATCAGCCATACAAAACCTTAATCATTGAACAGCAAATATAAATAAACGATGTAATTTTAAAAATATACTTACCATTTTCTTGTTATAAAAACAAATTTATGCAAATATACGAAATAAATCATAATATGAAAATATAACAACAGAAGTTGGCCAATGAATCGTGTAACGAGCCAGATAAATAACAAATTTGCATATTGGGTGTATAAAGAGATTTTTCAGGTTATGGTATAAATAAAACAGCGTTATAATATAACGCGTTTCGTAATGCGGATGGCCGGGATGGTTATAGGGTGGCCCAAAGAGACACCCAGAATGGCTGACACCGCCGTGATAAAGTTTTATTTCCATAATATTTACATTTTTTTTTTAAATCTGCGACCGTCAGAGAAGTAGTATTAAAATGTTCGCAAAATCCGGCACACTTTAAATTCAACGATATTGTTTAAGCGGGGTGAAAAAAAAACAGTAAGATTATAAACATAAAATTTTGATACAAACTGTATTTTTATCAAAAACTAGCTTTCCCGACAGACGTTGTCCTGTGTTCCCAACTATGAATATTGAATTCGAATTCGTATGTGATGAATTAATTTTCATTTGACCAATGTGATTCCGAACGATACGTCTGTTTTAAACCATCTATATTCCATCCGCATTCTGTCAACCGCACCAATTGACAATTTCTGTCAAAATTTCAAAATAGGAATAAAAATTATGAGGTAAAAAGTACTAATAAAGGTGTCTACGTAGAGTTTTCTTTAATTTTCTAATTTTCCATGCATTTTTCTTAAATTTTTTCTTCTAAAAGGACATTCTCCTGATAAAATCCTATACGACAAAAAAAGAATTAGCGAAATCGGTCCTGCCGTTTAGGCGTGATGCGATGACATCGGGAAATTGCTCTCCATTTTTATATTATAAGATGTACCCACTCGAGCGGTTGGAGAGATTGCTTCCGTATGAAGCACAGAATTACAGTGAAAAGACAGCATAATTTTGATAAACTTTGTGTTACATTATTATATTTAGAAAAGTAGTCACTTACTACAAACATTATGCGAATAGATAGTAAGGTTCGTATATATAAGACCTGTGTACGACTCATAACCACACGGAATAGAGGCCAGAGCAGACACTGCTAGATGCTAGAACAAAGTCCCGACTGAGAAGCTCCGAAATGAAAACATTGAGATGTATTACCGGAAACACACTGCGTGATCGCATAAGGAATAACAAGGATTTGTTTTTATTACAAACGTATGACCCGTCGAACTACATCCCGAATCCAAATCAACAATAATTATTACATAACGCAATAAATTATTATTAGCTAAATTTAATTCTTTTTTTTTTGTTGTAAACTTTGTGTCTCTTCTTCTTCTTCTTTTCAGCCTGTATTTATCCACTGCTGGACGTAGGCCTCTTCCATACTCTTCCATCTCTTCCTATTTGCTGCCATTTGCAGCCAGTTTTTCCCCCCCACAGCGGCTATATCATCGGACCATCTTTTTTGAGGTCTTCCGACGCCTCTCTTATTCTCCCAGGGTCTCCATCTCAAAATCTTTGGAGTCCATCTTGTGGGATCCTGTCTTGCAACATGTCCTGCCCATTGCCACTTAAGTCTTGCTATGCGATCCATGATGTCTACCACTCTGGTTCTATTCCTAATTTCTTCATTTCTTATTTTATCTCTTAGGGTTATACCAAGCATGGATCTTTCCATGGATCGCTGCATACATTTTAGTTTTTCGGCATTTCTTTTTGTGAGGGACATGGTCTCCAGTGCATATGTAGTCACTGGCAGTATACATGCTTCATACGTTTTTCTCTTCAGACAGATTGGGATGTCCTTATTTTCTATAATATGTTTAAGTCTGCCAAAAGCTGCCCAACTCATTCCTATTCTTCTTGCTAGTTCCGCAGTTTGGTTTTCTTTACCCAGTTTTATCTTATGCCCAAGATATATATATTCATCTACTGTTTCGAGATTTTTATTATTGACAGTGATGATCTTGTTTTCTGGACTTATGATTTTTGTTTTTGATATATTCATATACAGACCAATTTTACGAGAAGCCTCATGCAATTCATTTATCATTTGACTTAATTCATCGATGTCTTCACTTATTATAATTATGTCGTCAGCAAATCTAAGGTGACTCAAATATGTACCATCTATTTTCACCCCTTTGTTATCCCAGTTGAGGGTTTTGAATATATCTTCTAGGGCTAACGTGAATAGCTTTGGCGAAATTGTGTCCCCTTGCCGCACACCTTTTTGAATTTTTATTTTATCGGTTTGAGTGTCATCATCGATTTTAACAGTCATAGTCGCATTATCATATATAAATTTTATTAGTTGTATATATCTGGAGTCTATTCTTGCGTTTTGGAGTGCCTCGATAATTGCCCATTTTTCCACTGAGTCAAACGCTTTTTGATAATCAATAAAAGCAAGATGTATTGGTATATTGTATTCCGTTGTTTTCTCTATGAGCAGTCTTAATGTCTGAATATGATCACTGGTTCCAAAACTTTTGCGAAAGCCAGCTTGCTCTACTGGTTGGTAACTATCAAATTTAAAGGTCAAGCGATTTGTTATAATTTTCGTGAGCAATTTATAAAGGTGGGAGAGTAGGCTAATGGGTCGATAGTTCTCTAGATTGTCGCTGTCTCCTCTTTTAAATAGTATTTTTACTTCAGCGTTTTTCCAGCCATCAGGTATCATACCTTGTTCTAGGCATTTGTCTAATAAAATTTTTATGGCTTCTATCAGCTTTCTTCCCCCCGACTTAAGCATATCACTCGTGTGTAATTAGTCTAAATTATTTTTTATTTCTGGGTTTGGTCGAAGTTCGACCGGCGGCGGGTCAGCTAGTGATGTAATAAATATATATTAAAGAAGTGGAAATGTTTTTGATTGATTATGTGCCTATTCGTTATGTAGACGGACGGTGGGGTGAATGGGTCCTATTGACAAGCCGTTTAAATGGCTTAATGGGGCCCATTTCACTTGCTGCAATTGTTGTTCTCTATGTATAGTTGTATATTTCTTTATTTTGTGTGTATTATGTATTATTATTTTTTATATAAAAAAAAAAGTTTCAGGTACTTGGGGGTGGAGATTTCAAGTCAAAGCGACCTGTATAATGAAGTCCGAGAACAGACAAATAAAGCAGCCGCAATATCTGGCTGCCTCAGAAACTTCGTTTGGGGAAACAAGCACATGAAGGTGGAGAGCAAAGTGAGGATTTATAAAACGTGTGTGAGGCCAATTATGGTATTGAATCCAGGGCCGACACAAATAGAACCAAAGCTTTGCTCAGAACATCCGAAATGAAGACTCTTCGTGCTATTCTGGGGAAAAGATTAAGAAATAGAATTCGCAACACTACCATCAGAGAGACCTGCAACACAGAGGACATTGTCAGATGGGGCAGGTCACGGAGACGCTTCTGGCGCGACCACGTGGCCAGGATGGACAACACCAGAATTCCCAACGTGGTGGCGAACAACATCCCCTCGGGCAGTCGCCAACCCGGGAGACCTCCAAAAAGATGGAAGGATAGTTGGAGTTCGGCGTCCCAGGAAACTTCTTTGTGAAAAGAACAGATCCTCGGATCTATATCAAGAGTAAGAAGAAGAAGAGAAGAAGATATTAAAGAAGCTGGTACATATCAAAAAGTTCACAAATTAATATAAGATTGGTAATCCACGTCACTCAAATAAAGAAAATTTAATTTTTTTTCTTTTTCTATATTCATATTTGAGGAGCCTACCTACCTACTGTTGAAAATTTATATTCATAATAGTTGATGGAATTATCTATGGTTGAGAATAAATTTAATTTCTTTTGAATCATTTTATAACAAACGTAATTGCTTCACAATCATTATTCATTAAAATATGACAAGATTCAAAAGGTGTTTTTTTGGTGTTTTGTACAAAAGTTTCGTTATTATTTTGTTATGTCCGCTGTCAACATTTTTTTTGACGATGCCACTGTTAATTACAAAAAAACACAACGTAAAATGGAACGGACATGTAAAAAAGATTTTTCCATTTAAAAAAATCTGCTCCTGCAACGTGACATCGAACAATAATCATTTTTGCGTTTATGCGAGCAGCAGACATTTCCATTGTACGGAAAATTAATATTTTTATTATCAAAGTCTTTTCTGTTGCCAATCTGAATGGAAATACAGTCATGTCATCATAACAATGAACAGATGAAACACACAATACAATAAACTCCATCTGGTGGTTGTTGAATTAAATAAAAAACAAAAAAGATACATAAGGTCGACAGTTTTTTTCCATAGTTTAAAATTAAAACTACTGTTGTAGATTTGTAAGCCATCAGAATACGGAGTAACTCAAAAGTAGTTAAAAAGTGGAAGCCTCTACGATGAAGACTAGATAACATTTATGATGTAGAACAAACTATTTGATGGAATCATAAAATCAATTATTATCAAGCGATTTTAAGAGTAAAATTAAACATATTTGAACCATTTTGGGCTTAATACCGCCTTATTCTGTTGTTTCGAAGGCTGGTTTAGTATGATCATTTTTCGTTTGCCAATTCGTCAATAAATGGGAATCTTCCATAGGAAAAATGGCATGTCATCTGCAGGACTGGAACCGCATCCCTAGCCGTCTCGAGCAGAAATTTTAGCCACTGGATCAACCGACCCGACGAGAATACCTTCGTAATACGTGTATAAGTACTGAAGTTAGTAATGATATTATTTATTTATTAATGGCCTGTACACATCTGAGCACGCGCGGTAATGTAACCAATGCCACGTTGCATGCAACGTATCAAAATTCCGTAGTACGTGGTTCGCGGTGGTATGTGACGAACCTATGTAAATTTGATACGTTGCATGCAACGTGATATTGGTTACGTTACCGCGCGTGTTCAGATGTGCACAGACTCTTAAATGCAGATACATCTGTAAGAAAATGGCGAGTACTTTTTGCTTCCAAATTCTATTAACAATGGCTAATCAAAAAGTCCCTTAAATGCAGATACATCTGTAAGAAAATGGCGAGTACTTTTTGCTTCCAAATTCTATTAACAATGGCTAATCAAAAAGTATCTGCATTCGAAACGAAGTGCCTCAGGAGAATTTTGGGTATAAGATGGTACCACCGCATCACGAACGACGCTATACGTCGGCGCACCCGGCGCAGGCCCATCACTTCCACCATTACGGAGAGGCGATGGGCATGACTGGGACATGTGTTGAGGATGCCGAATGACAGTTGGCCGAGGAGAGCGCTGTTTTTCCTCCCATCAGGGTCTCGAAGACGTGGAAGACCCTCTCATACCGTGTTCCGTTCCTTCGAGGCAGAGCTGAGGGAAATGGACTTAGTGTGGGAGGAGGTCATAAGCATTGCGCAAGATCGAGCGCAATGGAGAGCTCTTGTTGCCTCCCTATGCTCCTAAGTGGAGTTCAAAGGGAGATTTGATTTGATTTGATTTGATTTGAATCAATAGATGGCGCCAGAATATTAAAAACATCCATTTTAAGCTCTTATAGTATATTGCCTTTTGGCTATGTTGAACATAACGTCCAGTTCCAATCAAATAATCTGTGGATATTCCTTCAGTAATATCCAAAAGTCCAACAGTGCGGTGAGAATTTCAAAAACGAAAAGTCTTTGGAGCAAAGCTGGAAAGCTTCTTTTTAGGCAACATTGTCAGGTAAACATGCGAGGTCAAGGTTATTATAGAGTGTGATTGGCAAGGATATTATAGAGTGTGATTGGCAAGGATATTATAGAGTGTGATTGGCAAGGATATTATAGAGTGTGATTGGCAAGGATATTATAGAGTGTGATTGGCAAGGATATTATAGAGTGTGATTGGCAAGGATATTATAGAGTGTGATTGGCAAGGATATTATAGAGTGTGATTGGCAAGGATATTATAGAGTGTGATTGGCAAGGATATTATAGAGTGTGATTGGCAAGGATACAAAGAAAATTATGGTAGTATGCCCATGTGATGATAACGGAATCATCCTGCCAACCCCGTAAAAGACGGCTCTCTGCAGACCAACAAAGAGTGGAGGAAAGCTAAGAGTCTTACCCCACCATTTTAAATTAAAGATCACGAGAACAGTTTAATCAAAGACAATAAGTTGGGGAAACGCTAGAAAAGAGAGCTTTATAGATATAATGACCTTTCTTATTCAGTCATGCTTAATTCTTCTTTTTCCAGCCCATTTTGTCCACTGCTGAACAAGCCCCCTTCCCCCCCCCCCCTAACCTGATTTCACTTCGCATAGAGATGATATGGCTATACCTACCGACAATACTCGGTCACAGAGTCTCTTTAGTTTTTTAGCAGAGGGTGAAACGTGCGAAGGTAGATTTCGGATATTACATTAAGAAATTTGGATGAATCCTAAATCACTCAATAATGAGTAAAAGGCTAATAAATAACAAGATGGATGAATTGAAATAGGTAGGTATCTACTCAGTTATTCCAAATTTGCAACATTCATAAGGCCATTATTTCGACACAATTTTACCCCGATCCATCTCATATTAAATTCTAGAAAATTAATATAAGAAAAGTTTGTCCCTAACAGAGATAGCATTAGGATTAAAATGTAAGGGACCCCGCTGGGCGAGGGGCCACCCGTGAGACAGGGCACAGCTGTATGTAGACCCGGAGAGCATTAGACGTATAAATATAAGACAAAATAAATATATTAGGGAATGTTATAACTTTAGTTAGACCCTTAATAAAGGAACAAAAAGGATACACAAACAATAATTATGTAGTTAAATTAAAATATGAGTAGTCTACTCCAGCAGTACTTAATATCAGAATACTAGTGATGCTTATTGGTTACGGGTTGGAACAATAGAAAACGGTAATTGATAATTATTATTTGATTTTCCTACAAAACCAGTTATATCGTCCCTCAAAAAGTTCCATTATTCCTTTACCACATTGAGGACTGCGGACAATTTGACATTTCTTCCCGTAGCAATATTTGTATGTAGGAACCTCTGATGAAGTTCTAGGAACATGAAATTTTATGTAGTAATGAGAGATGGCCTAAATGAGCGCTGTTCTTCCTTCCATCAGGGTCTCGAAGACGAGAAGGCCCCACAAACCATGTTTGTTCCTTTGGGACAGTGCTGAGGAATCTGAATATGGTGTGGGTAAGTGGGTATAAGTCTTAAATTTTTTTTTTACTTTTTCGTGCTGTATAGTGTATATACATATATTCACTATACTTCTTCTTCGTGTGCCGTATCAGGTCACCCCGACGTTGACGATCACTTCGGCGAAAACTTATTTGTCTTCATGCACTACTAAAGAAATTTAAAACTTTCTATCTGATAGGCAGAACATCCACCCAAAACCGAAAAACAAGAGTCAAGTCTACGCTAAATGAAAGTTTGGGAACCGCCGTTCTATATGGTCAATCTGTATGACCAATCCGAGATAGTATACAAACTGCGAGTAGAATAATAAAACAGCAAAAAAATACATCGGCAGTAATACCTACTTTATTTATTTTTATATAACTGTTGAGGATATTAAATTTTATTGAATAACTTAATTATTGTTTTATAAAGGCATTTGCCGTACATTTTCGAAAAATAAAATAAATAAACTTTGAAGTTGTTGGTAGCCTAAAAACTCAGTCGGCGATTTTCATTTTCAGGTCGCGGGTTCGATCACCATCTTTGACATTTTCATCTTGCATGGGACAAGCTATACTTATTGCTTAGAGTGAAACATGCCAAAAGTGTATTTGGATAAGCTTGAATCTATTTGTACAATAATTTGTTGAGTGAATGAGTGGCGACAATTTAATTAAATTCTGGCTTAATTTTTTTTTACGATAAATTTCGCAATATTTAATTTCGTCAATGCATTTATTTAATGCGGCGCCCACGAACACGTAATATCATTATGTTTATTGAATCAAGTCAGAGAGAAAATTAAAAATAATTCTAGTGGAAAATGTTTCATTAAAAAAATCGTTCCACAAATTCCACAAGTCATCGCTTCTCTAATGTAAATAAAAATACGTCTTGCATATTATTATTTTTCAAATGAGATATAAAATAAATCTTACCTTTAGATGGTTCAATGCTTCGTATGATTTCCTCCCCGATGATGTTTTGAAGGGTGTATTTCTCGTACAACTCCAACATGTGTTTTGGGAATTGATTAGTCTTCCTGACTCGAGGTTTCGCCCCTTTAGACTTGACATCATCAGGTTTAGTCGCATCCATCGTATTGTTGTTGGTGGTTGTCATTTTGCCGTCAAGATTCAAAACCTGACGGACAATCTCCCTCATGGCTTGTTTTTGGGTTTCGTTCAATTTTTTGACATCATCTTCAGCCGCCACCGCGGTCGGCGAAGAAAAAATAAACATTAAAAACAACAAAGAAACAAAATAACAAAAATACATTTTGTATGATAACGAACAAAAAAATAACAAATCAATGGCACTGATTTTTTTTTATAATAAACACTTGAAATAAATTATTGCGAGTTTGTTATATTAAAAGATCGAAAGCACAAACAAATACAGCGAGCGTCGTTGCAAAAATAACCAAACGTACAACCACCCCATAGGACCTCCAGCGAGAAACTGACTTTTATACGCTTCTGTCGTATCAACACAGATAGGCACACACACACACACATACTCATACATAACAAAAAGCTCTCAGCAGAGAGAAGCTTACGTAGACGTAGGTACCTACTTTTCCTCTAAGCTTCCATGGGTACGCTAGTTATTTATATAGAAAACACTATAACGTATTAACTCTGATTTACATAAGGTTGGAATTTTAGTCTAAATCACCTGAGGTTACTTTGTTGTGAAAAATAAAACACTTTTCCCTGTGTACCTACTTATTTTATAAGAATACGCAGTACACAACAATAAACACTCAAATGCAAAACGTATATTTATATATGAATAGCCCATGGTGCTGACTGAATGATCCTCGACTAAAGCCGCCTACCCGAAGCGTGCTCCGCGGGATACCCACACGCGTATCTATGTAGTGGTGCGTTGGAAACACATATTTTTATGTAGGTATGTCCAGTTCTGTTGTCATTTTTTCTTAAGAACTTTAGTGGCTTGCAACCACCCTGTCAACGATATAATGTTATAGCAAAGCATGCTAGGTATATAAAGCTATAGTCTTGGTTACAGAAAAGTGAACTAATAGAGAAGATTTGAGTTTTGAGTTCCTTTCGATAAAATTTTACCATATTATACGTGTGTATAGACATGAATTTGAGCTGTTGTTTACGTGTCGAATCGAAAATCAAGATTAAAACGAGCGACAAAGTTCGTCACATGGTAACGGGTTACCCCTAGTGCGGATATTAATTTAATGTTAGTTTTGCGATTAAAAGTTGGCTCGCAAAAACGTAGGCGAAGGCTATCTTATGAAATCTAAAAGAGAAAACACCCTACCAAAACTATTGATTTATTATAAACTTTAAAGTAAATAACTACCTATCTATTGACAAAACATTTTAGAAACATGGACTTTTTCATCAAATGCACTTCTTCTTCTCAGCCTTGAACCGTCCACTCCTGAACGTAGGCCTCCTCCATGTTCTTCCACTACCGTCTATCCTGCGCCTTCTGCATACATGTACCACCCGCAAACCTCACCAGGTCATCTCTCCATCGAAGTTGGGGTCGTCCGGGGTTTTTTGGCAACAATTTCATTTGTATTTTTAAACTTGAATTAAAATTACTTTGGCTGCACTGGTTGTAAGCACTGAGTACAAATATTGTTAGAGAACTTTTATGGATGCGCAGGACCGAAAATTGGTTCCTTCATTCAACAGTCACGTGACTGAAGATAAATTATCAATAATAATTAATTTTATGTCATTCACAAGCACAAGATAACACAACAAAGCCCATATAGGTACTTCCTTTAATTATATGATTAAAACATGAAACTCCTGTATGTTAACGCTAAAATATTAAATATAAAAAATAGAATGTCACACACCGTTACCGACAAACGTCACAGTTTATATGAGTTTAACAGCAGTCACGTGGTACTTGTTGGAACTATGCGCGGAACTATGTTTCTCTAGAAATATTTCTTCTCAAAGGTTGTATGCGACTGATTTTAGTGACATTAAAAAGCTAGAAATTTAATAGAAGTAGGTACCTACCTTGTTCGTGAAAATTTGTTATCGGCTATTTTTCATTTGTTTTTATTTCTGTCAAAATGAGAGAACACTCTGCAGAAATTTGACACATTTTAATATATAATTTAATTACAAAAATGGAATAAATGTAATAAGAGTTGGTTTTTTTTTAACAAACATAATGCAGTGCATGGCAGCAAGATTAGCGCAAAGTTGGTTTGAGCGGTTTGATTCTGGGAATTTTAATTACAAAGATGCACCTCGTTCTGGTGTTATGAATAAAATGGGCGTCACTTTTGATGGAGATGAAAAGTGGCTTACGTTCGACAAGAACGTGGTAAAAAATCGTGCTCAAAGGTTGCCCAGACTGTGGCAGAGGCTGGGTTGGCTCGTATTAAGTAAATTCGAAATATAAAATACGAAAAAACATTTTCCCCGACCTAATATTAAGATCTAGTCCTATATCTATAACAATACTTTATTGGACTGTGTCCATTTTTTACTTTATACCACATAGATCCCGTCTTAAATAATTGTGTATTTTGAATTTGATGAATGGCCCAAAGGTGCGCGATATGCCCTCAGGGTACATAAATATCAGGGGAGAAATTTTGTACCATCTGTATTCCAAATAACAATAATACTACGGAAGGGAAAAAGTTGATACGTAAAAAATTGCTACAATGTTACATTTTCAAAATGTTTTTATCTACATTTTTCCCTAACGTAAATTTTATGTGGAAGACATTATCGTTTATGAAATAATTATTACAAGATAAAGTGAACGTTTTTATACAAACGCAATACGTCTTTAAATTTAATATGAAAAAATAAATAACACGTTTTGAAATTTTCAAAAAAAAAAAGTAATAAATTCTTCTTCTTTTTATATTGCGGCAATCCACTCTCTAAAAAGTGATCTATTCGCATAAATTCGATCTATGCGATTTTTTTTTCATATTCAAATATTCATGTATTAAGAGAATTACATCAAGGCTACTATGCGAATTAGCAGTTTGTACATATCTTCCATATCCTCAACTGAACAATCAAAATTCTTATTCTGAAGTTTTGTTTTTATGTCTAATAAATTCCTTTTAGGATATTCCCTAATATCCGTAGGCAGATTCCTTTATAAACTTTAAAGTTTTCATTCACCTACAAGGTTATTTAATATGAAAAAAAAACTTTTAACATTGCCTGGAGTTACAAAACAAGGTAGGTATGTATGTATACTATTCTGCTTTTGAATATAAGAAAGCTATAACAAAATAATATGAGCTATCCACGATGTGCCAAAATAACTTTTTTTCTTACCAATTCCCCTTCTTCTGCTCCTTAAGATATCCAGTCAGTTCCCCCAAACATTCCATGTACCCCTTCACCGACACTTTGGATTTTAGTGCTCGCCGTTATATTGCGGAGCCGTGACACCTGTTTGCTACTTACCTACATCTTTCCTCTATATCTTGCCTTTGATGATTAGCTGCCGAAGCCGCACGAGATCTTAAGGATCTTAATTTTCGTCAGCAAATCTCTATCAATGAATGACATATTCTGTATTTCAGAATGCTGACTTTATTCATCCAAGGTATGGCTGGTAGCGCCTTTAACAACATGATCAAGGTATGGAAAATGTTGGCGTTTAGTGTCGAGACGAAATGTAAACTGTTTGATGCGAGTGTTTTGCTCATATGGGTGTGAGTCCATAGCAGAACCATGCACAGGACAGTTGACCAAAGCCCAGACACAAAGAGTCTACACGTTGAAAAGTGCCTAAGAAGAATAAATAAATAAATATAACTTTATTGTTCAAAAGTACAGTGTGGCGACAGTAATTTTGACAGTCTAAAGGGCGGACTTATCCCGAAGGATCTCTGCCAGCCGACCCAGTACCACCTTATGCCAAGATGGGAGATAATATTGAAGTTAAAATGCAACATTGAATTTAAATTTATGCTTGAATCTAAAAGGAATTTACTGCAAAAGATTTCACCACCCAGAAGCACACAAAATTAAAAATCATATAAAATGTTCAATAAAATAATCAATAAAAATCACTACCAACTGAAAACAGGGCTATCCAAAGGATTTCATACGAGAACGAGCCTCTACACCCCCGCCGACGATGCAAACCGAACTGTCCCGAGATAAACTCAGGCGCATAATTTATCTAATACAAAATCCTTCGTATCCCATCTTCAGTCAATGTTTCATGACTCTATCCAAAAGCGTTCCAAACAATCAAGATTATATGTGAAGTGTTTGAATCATTTCTCCATGTATAATTTGGAAGACTTCGATCCCTAATTAAGTAAAAGATATCACTACTAATATTAGACTAACATAAAATAGTATTTATGTTTATAAAATAAACTACAATATTTCAAAAAAATGAATGGCCACGACATCGGCTTATCTCATCATTGGGGACTCATTCTCAATTTCCAATAATAAATAAGTAGAATGAGTAGATCAGTTCTCACACAGACGTAATTTTAGGAAATTCTCGCGTAGAAACTAAGCCCACGTAGGCTAGTTTAAGTTCAAAATCTCACGTTCAGTCGCTAACAATTTCCTAAAACCTACAATAACTCATTTCTGTCGGTAACATTTAAAATTTATTTATAGCCAATATTTCATGCAAATAATACGGCCCTAATGCTGGGCACGTACGTGAAATTCATTTTATCGTTGGAAGCATTAAAAAAGGAGGCTGGAAAAGAGCCCAAGTTAAAATGAAATAAGAGTAACATTCGTATGAGTGTTTCAGTTAAAACATATATCAAAAACACCATTACCCGCAAAGACATAAGTTTTTTCATACTTGCTGATACACTATATGCCTTTTTCATAGACCATTACTTTACTTGACTCGAAAAGAGTAAGTCGTCCCATTACTAAGAACTCCACATTTTTTTTAATCTATTAGAAATAGAATAATTGATAATTTAAAGATTTTATATCTTACAACACACGATAGCTCATAATAAAGCAATCTATAAAAATCCCGAAAAGAATTATGAGTTAGTGTTGGCTCAATCATAATGATGTTTTAAGGTTATGGAATTGGAAATGTAAACAGACCAAATGGAAAGTGTGATCAAACTCGGGGAGCAATTTACAATAACAGTAGAAATATGTCGGAATCCAGTGTTGGCTAAAACCTCCTTACCTATTTTAAATTCCTTTTTTGTATATATACCTACTAAATATAATAATGGTCTAATCTACTCAACGAACAAATGCCACCTAACTAAAATTATTAAAAAACAAAAATGTGATTAAAGGGATTTCTTATCGTTTGTTTGCGCCATTTTTCACGTTCCTACTTACAATAATATTTTTGGCCATACATTTTTCAAATTATATTCCAAAGAAAAGCTTTTTTGTTTCCTGCTTCACCTCTTGTGTCAAACTCGCCGCATCAACACGTCTTTAAACGCATCCTCGCAAATATTCGCAATAATCATCGCAATAAACCACGCCAGTGACTCCATTGATAGAAGAAGAAAGGAAGAAGAGAGAAAATCCACAAAGTGAGGTAGGATTCATACTTTTTCCAACCCAAATTATTTTTCTGTATCTCACTTTCCGCAAACCCAGCTCAAGCGCAAACATTGTATCATTTACCTTTCACTTCAAATGACACAACATCGTGGTAATAGTATTTTCAAGATGGTTTTTGTGTACCATAAACTTTATTTACTTTTTATTGTGAGCTACAATATTCCATATCTACTTTACTTCATAATACAAAATATTAAGATGTAGTTTATGTTGTTACATTACAATGTACCTACGCCATGAAAATGATTAAATTTTCTTCTATTAGAGCAGGGATGCACAGACTTATAGGGAACGGGGGCCACTGGGGAAGATTATGAGTCAAGGACGGGCCGCTTCATGGAAAATTAACGCTTCTTCTTCTTCTTCTCCCGGGCAATTATTATTCCCACATGATGGTGGGGTCTGCCTTTTGTAGTTTACGCCGCCACTCAGCTCTGTCTTGTGCATCCTCGTGGGTAGCTCCGCAACTCGATTTTATGTTCCCCATAGCAGGAATGACTATGCCAAAAATTATTTTATAAAACAGAGTCTGCATGAGATGTAATGGAATCTCCATGAAGGCAAACATTGATTTGTACCTATGCCTCTTCCCGCAAATTCAGGTCTTCTCTGATAGAACTGGCACTTGTTTGCTTGTTTGTTCACTTGTTTTGGCAATTTTCTTTTCTTTTCTTTCAGTTACGTCTCCTCCCACTTCTTCCTTAATTCTTCCCAAACTCTCCTTTGTCCTCCCCATTCCTCTCCTATTCTTTCTCTTCTTCCCTTTTTCTAATTCAATCATTAAGTACGTAGATAATAAAATACTTATTATCATCATAATAAAATGTTGAATACTGTCATTGGCGCTATGAAATTTGAATTAAATGTACATCAAATATAAAATAATAATAATAATTGTAAAAGCTTCAAAATTCACAATAAAGAGAAAAAAAACTCCCCATATCAACAATTAACTATGTAATAATTTTGTACATGATAATTGAATGAAAACATAAAACAACATTGTTTAGGAAAATAGAAAACATTATTGTCACAACACTAAACACAAAAAACTTGTAGAATCATTTTCACATAAAATACACTTAGATTTAATGGATAATTTAATAATTTCAAATGTCGAACAGAACATCAATTAAAATCACAAAAAATCCAAAAACACATGGCAGACTCTGACGTCTTTCCGGTGTGGCATAGATAAATGTAAAATAATATCTACTTGAGTGTATTCTTTTGATTTTCTAATATTTTAATTCGTCGGCGGGCCGCAGAAAAACTGATGAGGGCCGCTGTTTGTGCATCGCTGATTAAGTATTGCTGAGAATAATGAAACCGTTATCAACGCATATTATCTGTCTATATTATAAAAAAAGTCGGGTTAGTGCGAACTCTTATAACTTGAGATCGGCCAAACAGATTTCTATGAATGATGCTTGGTTTATTGGATTCTTCCCCGCTCCGGATAACAGAATAATTAGTAAAAATTCGAAAAATGGATAGCAAATAATATAAAATATAATATTAAAAGTTAGTATTGAACGGATTTACTGACAACAACGCCATCTGTGAAAAATTCCATAACAACACAATTCAACCATTAAGTTTCAAAACATTGGTACGCAGACTATGATAGAATTTCTTTCGAGCTTTTAGAAATGCTTACATAATTTTTTGACATTCAAACATATTCACGTACTTTTGTATAAATTACAATTTTGATATCAATATTCATACTAAGGACTACGGAACAACGTCTGTTGGGAAAGCTAGTATATTATAAAATGTACCTTAAATTTACTTTTACATATTTTAATAACCGACAAATACACAGAAATAATGCCTTCGAGATGTCCAGCTCAGTCTGTTCGGAAATAAATCACCAGACGACAGACAGTCTGAATAAATTTTCAAAGCCCGATGATGTTGAGGGAGCCAGATGCAGATAAAATCGCCCATTAGCAAAATCAAGTTAGCTGCTAATTCAACAGTTGGAGGCAATATCGACGAAAGGGAGGAGAGCGACTGTTATAATGTGATTGTAAAACAGAGAATGTAAGGTTGCGAGTCTCAGTAAAAAATAAAAAGAATGCGATGATAATGAGTTTAATTTTTGTGACAGTTCATTGAATGTTAGCGTAAACAGCACCTGGCTAAAATAAATTAAAGAACATGATGTTTCGTAAAACTGATTTTTATTAATAAATGCATTAAAATGATAAAGAAGCAACACGAAAATTTCTTCCGTAAACGTTGGCATAGCTCCAACAATAATAATTAATAGCAAGAATTTGAATTATTGAAATCGAATCAAGGAAAAATGGCATATCAGATTCACAAATCATTGTGAAATCATGTCCCTGTTATAGTTATTCGTGTACAGAATTAAAATGGCCACCGTACGTGAACAAGCAGGATAACCCAAAAAAGATGGGTCGACGGCGTGATCCCAGTCGCTAGATATCAAAACGTTACAAGAGGCTTACATCGAGAAGTGATGTAGAGAGAGAGAGGCTCATAAAGAAGAAGTGCAGAAAGTTTAGGACACGTTATGGGTAAAGACGATGCACAAATATTGACAGGGAATGGTTAACAAATATTAAGATCCATAAAATGTCATCCCTTGACCACGTTATCAGAGGTGATAAGTATTCACTTCTGCAACTATCGAAGGCAAGGTCAAGGGAAGACGTTTTGTGGGAACAAGACAGATGTCATGGCTTCACAGCATAAGGGCGTATACAGGGATCCAAAACGTCGGGGAACTGATTCATGCAGCTAAGGACAGGGAGGACATTGCCCAAGTAATAGCAAACATCGGGAGGATCTGAGTGGGCAATTCCAGAAGAAGATGGGTAAAGAATTATCATCATCTTCTTATATTCTTTCGAAATTTGACCATCAGAGTTTGAAACCATTGAATCCCATTATCTGACAGTACGCACAAAATAGGAAATTATGGGATACTTTGATTGCCTCAGGTAACACTCAAGCAAAAAAACTACCTATACATTATCATATATTATAAGTTTTGTTAAGCTCGCATAAGAAAAATCAATACAAAGTTATCTGTTGGATAAAGAAAAATTATAGGTAGGCACTAAGCAGTAATGTTATCGTTAAAGGTGGCCAGTGTTATTTTGTTGTGAAATATAATAAATTTTATCACAAGATAAACAATCTATCTGGACATCAGGATGATTTAGTGTGTCCATTTTGTTTTATGGTCCTACGGAGTTATCTATTGATCCAATTTACTTTCCTCTCAATTATTATTATTATTATTTATCCAAAAAGTGAAATAGATAATTTATGACATCATGTATCACGCTGCCCCTGCGAGACAACATAATCTCACCACCATGGACGAAAAAATATAAAACTTTTTTTTTTTTCAAAGATAAAAATGGACCGTAGATTATATTATTCTTTTTCTTTTCTCTGTGCGTCTATTTGAGACAATCCATTAATAAAGTTGTTGGTTGCTTTTCATGTTTGTGATTAATAATGATTTTGTTTTCATCGCTGCTAAACAACTTGTTTTCTTTTTATCTTAGTCCTCCACGTCACTCTCAAGGGAGATGCGGGATGAAAAGTCTAAAAAAACACACATAAAAGTTTTTCCTCGGGGGAGCGTTCTGGTAAATTATAATTTTTATCTTTTTCGGGGGTTTTTTTTTATTGTTTTGAAGAACAGAAGTTTAAAAACAAAACTGTAGTGAGCTCTTTGTAAATACTAACATCCAGTACAGAATACATTATATACAAGCTTATAAATTTAGTATTCATCGTAAAGTTTCCACTGCAGATCAATATCGAGATGATCGAATAGATATGGTAGCTTTTTGAGTTCAAGTATAATTTAGATGTCGTCAAATTCCAACCTACTCTTGCACCGCATAGAACTTATAATATGATCCTATTTCTCCCAAGAAGTAACCGCTATTATATTCAAAGACAACAAATCATGATATCACTCTGTGATATGTAAATTTACCCAGAATCTTCTCTTGTCATACACTATTAAGAGTTAACCACGAAGCTTTTATTTTGGACTTACTACTTATACAAAAATCAATGGAATTTTAAATATGTACGCTGGATTTTTAGATTTATGAAACATTTCATGAACTCAGTCTCCCTCGTGTATTTGAAGAATTATGTAGAAAGAAGTAGATACCTAATCATTATATTGTTATTAACTCGTATAAAGGTTCTTTTATTCCCGTGGCTATATTCCATTTGTCTTCTTCAGTTATCTCAGGTCATTTTCGGATGAAGATTAGATTAGTTTTTTAGTGAGATGGTTAACCCGCATAAAATTTCAGCGATTAATTACTCTTTAATTATTTTCTTAATTGATACATTTCCTTGTCAACCATCGTTGACATTTTGAGTTCATGTGTTTTGTGATTAGTAAAAGTCCGTGTCCACATTACAATTATTTATTTGCTGCTTTTGTATCAATGTTTTGTTTATTTGTTTGCCACAAGGGGCTTCACATGCGACATTCCGCTCACGGGAAAGAGCATGGGACGGGGCAACTCGAGTGTCGCCGAATCTTGAGGTTCCATTTGACAGCATAAGGAGGAAAATACGCAATGAAAAAACCATTAACGGTATTAACCATTAGGTGGACAAATTTCATTCTCAATCCTGTCTATCATAATTATTATTAAGCATTTCATGTCGACAATTTATTGGACCGACCTCGGTATAGGTCGACGACTGAAATCGGGACTCATTGTTACATTATATATCTGTTACTACCAAATCCAAACTCCCTTAACGCCCCACTTAGGGGCATAGGTAGTCAATAAGAGCTCTCCATTGCGCTCGATCTTGCGCAATGTTTTTGACCTCCTCCCACACCATGTCCAGATTCCTCAGATCTGCTTCGAAGGAGCGAAACACAGTATGATAGGGTGTTCGGGACCCTGATGGGAGGAGTAGGTAATTGTTGCTCCCAGGTACTTAAATTTATCCACCCGGGAGACGTGACCATCGATGGTTCTTGGTAGTTGTTTATCGGGGCAGGCATTATCTATTACTATCCCATTGTTTTTTTTCTGGGGATTATTTTGTCACCATTGTTGGTTATTTCCTACTGAGTGAATTATTCATACTCTCATTAACTATTTGGAATTCTCTAGAATTGTGATATATAAATTCACCACGAAACCCAACCTCATTTTGTCGACCAGCCTTATAATTATTATCTAAACGTAGACTTCGATTCGGTCGGTTTGCTTTTAACTTTTCACTTCTTGAGTTACGGGATTGGCAGTTTATATCATATTCCTAAGGCATTCAATTCCACCGTCTATAAAAAATATGTAGGTATACTAGTAGGTACCGAATATTTCTAAAGGAGGGGGACATCTTTTTAACCTATTTTTTTAATAGACGAGCCCTGAATTTGCAAAAAAAAAAATATTTTAGGTTACAAAAAGACTCTTCACTATTTTTGAATTTAAGAATACCTACATCAAATTTGTCAACTTAAATAATAATTCATAACCATGAACCCTAAAAACAATCAATCTCAAGGCGTACATTATTATTTGAAAGATTAAAACGATGTGGTAGCAAATGGAACTGAGGTCGCCTGAGCAGTTGATAAGTTATTTAAACGTGTAGCTAAAGCTGAAACCACATCAGACGAGGAGAACCACGAAATGGAGAATGTGATGCGGTGAAGAGATTGAAGTTTCTTGGAGGGAACTTGACGTCTAACGCTTTACTTCATACTGCCGAATAATAAATTGGCGAATAATAAACTGGTGTAGGTTGTTAATGACCTGGTAATGAATTGGTAAATTCAAACTGAATATTAAAAAAAACATTGAGAATTGAACGAATAAGACGAACGATAAGTAGGTAATCCACATTTTTTTTCTGGTGAACGCACCTTTTCAAAATATATTTTAAACTATACATATAAATGAACTATAACTAAAATAAACTGAACTATAATTATAAACTGAATTAGTTATAAACTGAACTATAGTTCTTTTGGTCTTATATTTTGTTCGATATTCAACACGCCCATTTGTTTTTTTTTTTTTTTTTAAATCTTTTCTCACCGAAAGTGAACACTGTTAGATAATAGGTATCTATTATATTGTAATATGACAACACAATAATTAGTTTTTAGTCTATGATTAAACTTTGAATAATTTGAATATTTAGAACAAGAAAAATGGTAACAAAAAAGAGTTGTAAAAAGTGTGTAGCTGTGCTTTTAAAATAAATTAAATAAAGTAAACTGAATATTATTTTACCACCAACAAACTAAAAAGATCCTTTAATTTTAACAAACACAAATACACTCTTGACAGTGAAAATAAATATTTTTTTGTGAAAGTGGAAGATGGTCGGCACCGGGGATCGAACCTAGAACCTGCAGAACGAATGTTGACGATTGAACCGCTAGGCTAACAAATTACTTCCAACGTTTGCCTACTTTAAAACCACATTCATTCCTTTGCATGTCTCACAAAGTCATTCCCTGTAATTTTACCACGTTCTCATTTAATGGTTTTTAACCAACTTCACAAGAAGTGACACAGAGAACTTCAGAATACTCACCTCATAATTCGATAACAATATTCAAAGTATTAAAATAATAAATTTATATCTCAATTCATGATATCTCGAAACTATTTTCAAGATAAATGCGGCTTAGTCTCTGGGTTTCCTTTTTGCTTTTGCTAATCCAGTGTGTTATAATGTACTGCGACTAATCATGTTTTGGCTTCTGAGTACAGTGTAGACAATGAGAGATGATATAGAAATTAATATTATTAACTGTTTTGTATTGTAGGTACCTGTGCCTCCTTCTGTTGTTTGCATTTGTTTTAATGGTAAATTATTTCTTTGGAATGTTTCGTTGGATTTTCGACCATGGTTTACTAAAAAAAATTTGAATTATATAATTAAAAAAAAAATTAAAAAAAATAATTAAAAAAATAGTTTGTAAGGTATCTTGTATATAAAGGCGAAATATTATTTTATCATCTTAACTAAAAAGAAGAGACGATGACGACGAACATTGTTGACTGCCTTAAATATCGACGATTGGACAGCGCCAGCTCGGAGCTAGTTTACGTATCTAGCAAAAAATTATTGTAAATTTTAAGAACGTGGTTCATTAATTCTTGCAACAAACTATGTATGTACCAGCAAAAATACTTAATAGTCGCAACGATAGATTGTACAGAAGTGCTTATTTTGTCGCTAGTATTGTTTGCTAATGGACATAAATTTAACTTCACGATTCGGTGGTTTCATTGGCTCCGTTCTAAGGGCAAATATAAAATAAATAAACACCTAAGTGTTCATAGAATGAAAACAATACATGAAAAAGACAAAACTTTATGTGAACTCTATTTAATTTGAAAATCCGTATTCTGTACTGCTACAGCAGTGTACTGACATGCTGCGTCAAAATGAGACAAAAGTACTTCACACTCACGTTTTTTTTCGAAAACCTTCCACCGTATTAGGTTAAGCTTTTTCAGACTCCAAGTATTCATCTTCTGATGGCGGTTTATCCCAACTTGAGCCTTATTCTTCCAATGCAGTTCTCTGGTCGGTCCTATAATTTTGTGACTCAAATATATTACGTAAAGCAAGAACTACACATGCCTAACTTAAAATCGTACAGAGCATTATTATGAATCGAAAAATATACCCAGAAGCGAAGTCTTCAAAAAAGGTGAAAGAAAGTACCTATTTATAAACATCCCATGCAAAACTCTTCGTATATTGAGGTAACTACGTAGAAATTACTTTAAAGCAGAGAGAACTGAAAGTTATCCAAAGTTTGGGATATTTTTAGATGAGAGGAGAAAAAAGTTTTTGGATTGAACACGTGTTAGATGTAAGAAGAGATGGTAGTTTCTGTTACAATAGAGAAATGACGGAGAAACTTGTCATCTAGCTTATGAAGTGGCTAATGTGATAAGAATTGACTGGATTTTTATCATGATTGTAGCTATTATTTAGGTACACTTTTAAAACATTGTAATGAATATTAATGAATAGTCTACTCAATCTAATCAATCAAAACTCCCATAACTCCCCACTTAGGGGGATGGACGTGGAGGCAACAAAGGCTCTCCATTGCGCTCGATCTTGCACAATATTTATGACCATGTCCAAATCCCTCAGCTCTACTTCGAAGGATCGGAACAAAAATTTATCTTATTTGATACAAATGTACTTTAATAATAAATTCCTGAGATTTTTGAAGGATTTTGTTTATATGTATTAATAGTTTGTGGTGTAACAAATATTTAAGTCAATAAGTTGAGATTGTTTGGGCATGTCTAAAGAATCCATGCAAGCAGAATAACAAAGAGATGCAAACTTAATGACAAATAAATGAGTAAGAAGGCGCAGACGACCGAGAATGACGTGCATCGAACAAATTGATTGAAAGATGAAAGATTTATAAAGGTCTATTGTTGACGAGAAACAAGAATCGAGCTGTTGAGCCATTACCTAGCCTCTTTGCAATATGAACAGCTCAGGATGTGGGTTCGAGTCCAAACGGGAGTATATTCTTATATAGTAATGTTTGCACCATACAGTTATTTAAATCAAGGTGAAAAAAAAACTCATTATTATTTATTTATTAGAGACGGCAACAGAACACTGAACATCTCATACAAAACAAATTCTGAAACAAAAATATAGGATCTCCAGTGCTCCAATAACAGGTATTTCCCGCATAGCTACTGTGCATAGGTAAATACAATCAACGTCTCCTGTAGGTAGTTTGGGTGAATGATGGCAAAGAAAAAATGATTATTATAAGGCAGGTAAGTAGGTTGGTAGCTGCCTGTAACGAATGTCCCCTCGCCATAAAAAGGCTTTTTCAACAATCATTAATTCTATCACGTCCCACCGTACATCTAGAAGATGTTATTAATATTTCATACGGCACGTATGTTTTGTTTCACAACTTCATGGGGCCTGGAAGTGCTACCTACGATCCTATATAAAACCCTGGAAAACGGCATCAATCTTTTTAAAAGCCACTTATGTATTTATCCCGAGATAAAATTATTCCTCAACCATACCTTGTTACACGAATTTTCCTTCTGAGAAAATATCATATGTATGTGTTAAACTGAAACGCCTGCATGAGATTGAAATTATTATGAAACATTTCTTTCTCGTCGGTGTGTAAATAAAAGTCGAAACACCTGCGCCAAACACCATTTATTCGGGAGTCTCGCATTCATTTTTCCAGTAAGAAAGGCTATTTTTAATGGGTAACTACTTTTCAATAAGTCTGATGGTGCTGAAACCAATATCTTTTGAATTTTAAAGCAATCAGCAGAGACAAATGTAGGCAAAAACCCGTTTAAGATGATAATACTTTTCAATATGGACCACCTACGACAAAATATTTCTAAGATAAAATGTATTAATTTTACGTAAAATGTATCTGTAACTGTAAAAACGTACGTAAAATGTAACTGTAAATGTAAAACATTTAACGTAAAACGTATATTGAAGTGGTTGGTAGACCAGTGGTATCAGTCCATGACTTTCGTACGTACAGCGTATTGGAGGTCGTGGGTTCGAATTCCGGTGCCGACTATTTCCACTTTCACAACACAGCTTTATGTGAAAGATATCGAAAGATATTCACTTTGGTTGATCACAGATTCATATATAAAATATATATATATTTTTTACAAGTATCAAAAAGCAGTGGGTAAGAGTGAAATACAAAAAAAAATCCTTCAAAAATTTAAAATTTTAGGTAAGTTTAATCAAGGCTTGTCCAGAAACGTTTAGTTAAGAGCCGGACACTCGAAAATGGCTGTTTTTATATAAACGTTGTTCCCTTAATAGGTATCGTAGAACAACAAAAAAGGAAGTGTGCTTTAAGTTAGAGCTTTGGCTATCAAGTCTTCCAATTTGAATTTATATTTTCCAAATTTAGGTCGATAGAAAAAAAATTCAAAGTTTGCTCTATATTTTTATAAATCATAACGGTTTAGGTTATCTACTCAATAAAAAACGCTTTAAAATATACCAAAATGCGTGTCTTTTAATTTTCTTCAAAACCATCGTCTTTTTTTATTTCTATTTAATATAGTTTTGCAATTAATCGGTAATAAGTGATTGGGCGCTTAGGACCTTTTCCTTTAGAAACAAAAACTGTATACGCTCCATACAAATCCTAAAATTCTTCATTCGTGAGAGAACGTTGTGGCGGGCGGACGTGTCGCTCTGTACTCTGTAGTTTTTTTCTGCAGAAACCTTCCACTTTCTAATGTTGGTCATTTGGGGCTAAATGCAATATTTGTGAGAATCCATGGTTGTCAAAAAATTTATATTTATTTATTTTTTACATGTTTTTTTCCCTTCTAAATTTTTTTTGTTTACAAATATTTTTAAATTTAATATTTTTTTTTTCCATAAAATAATATAAAATTACGTTTTGACGTATTTTTTATCGTAATATCTTAATTAGATATAATAAGTTTTTACCACATAATTCTTGACTTTTATCGGTAGCTAAGTCAAAGAACCTATCATCAACAAAATTGCGTAAATAGTACGTTGATAATATAGTAATTGGTTTATAACGACATACGTACCTACCTACAATATATTATATGAACAAAAAAGTTTTTATGTTACACAAAAATAAAAAGAAAATAAACTTAAATGAAGCCAACCTCTACTCGGGGTTTGAATCTTGTCTTAGATTAGACGGGACCGATTGATTGGTAGAAAATGCTTTATGTTAACTTCCGCCGGCTATACCTACCGAGAAGAGTGTACTTTAGTAAAACAAAACTCATGTGCGTTTATTCAATAAGCTATTAAAAAGTTGGTCTTATTAATGTCACTCAACTTCGTCGAAATACGCACTCAACGAACACGAATACGAACTCAAATAGTACTTATAGAACTTCATTATATTTAATTCTTCAAACACACTATTTTCAACTTTGTAATACTGAGTCATTATAAATATTTATAAATAAAACTAACTTTGCAGTATTACAATAGATTATATTTCAGATAAAAAATGTAATATATTGTAATACTGCAAAGTTAGTTTTATTTATAAATATTCATTATATTCAATTTGAAAAATATCCATTATTTGACATGACACAAACTTTTAAATGTATTAATTAACCTGATATTTATTTTATGGTTTGCCTGCCAACCCTGACTCCGATTGCATTTTGACTAAGGATAAAGAAATGAACAAAATATCATTGTGTCAGCAGGGTAGTTAAGTGACAGAGACAGCGAGAAGAAAGTTCAACCTGTCTCACGCACAATATGACGAGGTGCGCGCGGGGAAGCGGGGACAAAACTCAGTTCGGTGATTTGAGTGTCCGGCTCTTAAGCACAGGAACTTAATTACTCGCATTCAACTAAAATACTATGTAGGTACCTACCTAATGTAGCAGGAACTTGGTTTAACCTTTGAGAAGAAATAATACTAGAAAAAAATGTGCGCGCATGCATGGTCCCAACAAGTACCACGTGACTGTTGTTAAACTCATACAAACTGTGACGTTTGTCTATAGCGGTGTGTGACATTCGATTTTTTATTTTTAATATTTTAGCGTTAACATAGAGGAATTTTATGTTTTAATCATATAATTAGTTAAAGGAAGTGCCTACTTAGGGGTTTTGTTGTGTTGTCTTGTGCTTGTGGATGAAAGTAAAGTAAATTATTATTAATAATTTATCTTCAGTCACGCGACTGTTTAATAAAGGAACCAATTTTCGGTTCTGCCCATCCAAAAAAGTTCTCTAATAATATTTGTACTCAGTGGGCTTACCTGACTTTTATCTTGTTCTTGTTGAATGAAACACTTTTGATATCTTAGAACGGTTTTTGTTTGGTGTTTATTTTAAAAGTGAATTATTGTAAAAAATATTTGGGGCGAATAAGCTTTGGAAGAAAACATGAGGCCATAAATTTATAGAAGCTTGCGTTATATTAAACGGGCCTACCCCACGACGAAAGTTTCAACCTTGTTTGTGGAATTACACTGCGGAGACCAATATATATATGAGAAAATATAAATTCGACCAAGTCAAGATATAAATTAAGGAAGCCGAGTTTGTCTGGGACATGAAACAAACGTTTGTCCTGTTAAATTTGGGACACACAACACACACTACCTAATGTAGAGACACATTATTTTAAGTACTCTATTTTAACTACTCTACTATATGCACGTATAATGCTGTTATCAAAACTATGTGAATGATAGTGTGAACATTCAGTTACATATTTTGCTAGGGCTGTCAAAAGTAAATAAAATTATGTGGGTAATATTGTTGGTGTTTTTTCTTAGATACCTATGTGGAGGTGCCTTGGAGAATTTTGGGTATAAGATGGTACCAACGCAACACGAACGACGCTATACGCCGGCGCACCCAGCGTGAGCCCATCACTTCTACCATTATGGGGAGGAGATGGACTTGGCTGGGACATGCCATGTTAAGGATGCCGAATGACAGTTGGCCGAGGACAGCGCTGTTCTTCCTCCAATCAGGGTCCCGTAGACGAGGAAGACCCTCTCATACTGTGTTCCGCTCCTTCAAAGCAGAGCTGAGAAATTTTGACATGGTGTGGGAGGAGGTCATAAACATTGAACAAGATCGAGCGCAATGGAGAGCTCTTGTTGCCTCCCTATGCCCCTAAGTGTGGCGTAAAGGGAGTTTGGATTTGGATTGTATGTGGAGGTAAATAAATATGGCTGGGATGGAAGGAGCGCTTCGCTAAATAACCAAAATTTCAAAAGATAAATTCTAAAATTTCATATTAAATAATATAACTGTGAGTTATATTTCCTTCGTTTTGAGGGAATGTTAAGTTTGTTAAAATACTAAGAAATTTATGAGCAGCACGTTTGCATAAAAAAATAACTCCTTTCATTTTGAATATGTTCAATACCTATTATTGATAAGTTACAATTCTCTAAAAAAAGAGTAGAATACGGTCTTAACCCCGTAGTGATTCAAATTTACCTCAAAATCTAACATTATTTAATTTAATGATTGCATCAGATAGTTAGTTGTACGTGTTTATCCTAGGATTTTGAAAATTTTCAAATATTTTATTAATAAAAAAATTGAAGTGTTTAGTTAGCGGTTCAGTCGGTGATTTTCGTTCTGAAGGTCGTGGGTTCGATACCCGGTGCCAACAATCTTCATCTTTCACAAAACAAGTCTAGCTCTCTGTGAAAGGTGTCAAAACTGGATTTGTGTTGGTTTACTTTGGGTTATCCAGATTCATTTTAACTTTTTTTTATAAACAAGATCAAGGGTCCATAAATATATGCCGATTGTGTCACCGCGACCAAATTAGATATACGAGTATTGTGACATCCTTCAATTTATTGCAGAAAAGTTTACTCCTTCCGGAATGATAGGACTAGGTGAGAATGGATGGGAGGGCTCATAGAAAGGAAGAGAATAGGATATGCCCTGCATGTTGGACAGCCATGCCCGTGCATGGCACCTCCTACCCTCTAGTCGACCCACAGCCTCTAGCATCCACAGGGACCAGTTGTGCCGTAGTTTCAGCTTGCTGCCTGTGCCAACGTAATAGGTGCACTTCATTTAAGTGATTAGAGTTGAGAAGATGCAGTGGCTAAGAGACATTCAATACTCTTATATTGATACTAGCTTTCCCGACAGACGTTGTCCTGTAGTCCTTACTTAATATTGATTCCAAATTTGTAATTTGTACAAAAATACGTTTAAAATATGTTTGAATATTAAAAAATTATATCTGAAAGCTTGAAAAAGTACCTACCGTCAAAAATCTTCGTAGGTACGTATCAATATTTTTAATTTCAATGGTTGTCAGGTACCTACTTAAACAATAATTTTGTTATTATATATTTTTTCATAGACGGCGGTGGCGTAGCAGAAAATCCGTTCCATGCTAGCTTTAATATTATATTTCATATTATTTCTTATCAACTTTTATTAGGTATTCTGTTATCCGAAGCGGAGAAGAATCCAATAAATTAAACATCGGAAGAATATGTTAAGCCGATCTCGAGTTACGAGATGTGTTAGCACTAACTCGACTTTCATTTATATCATAAGATTAGAGATAAGACCTTATAAGAGTACCTATACCTACTAAAAATATTTCACTGATAATATGCAAAGAAAAGAAGATGTTTAATGATGTGACATCCTTGTTTAAAAGCGAGTCTGCAATCATCCCCTAGTTTTGGTTACGTACTAGATCAAGCACAGTTTGACACGCCATTTAATTATCTTACTCCACTTGACTGCAAGTTTACTCCAAACAGCTGCACTGAAACTTGCAGTTATACCTAATATCCAATGTATGTATGAAGTATAGATATCTCGTACGCTTTCGTTTCTTTTCAAAAACAATTTATTATGACAAGTCAACAAAAGAGTAAAAGCAATCTCGGAAATGTTGCGCAACCAACTTGAACAAGGGGAAATAATAATAATAGTGATTGCAAGAGACAGAGAAATAATAACTGGAATAGAAGGAATGTTTTATGTCCGTACTAATCCTATGTTATAAGTGGTAAGTGCGTCCGTAGCTCAATATTTACGTTGAAACACTCTAACAAAATCAATTGAATAGCCGGTGTACAAAGTAAAATCTAATTTCTTATATTAATAACTAACAAGTTGTCGACCAGTGCTCGATATTCGACCATAACTTATCTAAATTATAAGTTTGAACGTTATTAAGATTCCATTGTTAAAGACTGAGCGAGAGCTATTTCAAAATTTCATTTCAAAAGCAATGACATGGATAGGTACGTCAAATTTGAAATGTTGATGTGTACAAAGCTTTTTTCTATTATTATTAAAGACAAACAATATTAATCTTTTCTCAATTAGACCACCGATAAACAAAAGAATACATGCGTCTGTGTCAATGTCAAATACAACGAAGTGTGTGTGAGTATCGAATACATGACATAAAAGTAGTGATTGTATGATATTATGATAGTGATTTTTCATTGATTTAATCTATTATTTATGCATAATTTTTAAAAAATTATTAGTATTCGCCACTCCTTTTCTATATATAAACTATTAATGTGCGAAATTTTATACTCCTCCGTCAGCGCAATTTTCGTAAAAATGGTCACAAAGTTTATCCTTCACGTATTAATATAATAGATATTGTACAAGTTTTTTTTAAATTTAACCTTTATGACAAGTTCATACATCTCTTGTTTATTGTGATATCCAACTATTCAAGCAACGCTTTATGACACTAAACGTTCATGCTTTCATTATTATCAGCAGGCAGGGAAAGGGATGTGTTTTGTATGTACTTGTCTCAAATAATACTGCATTCTTGTTGTAACGGCCGCTTTTTTCTAGGCAAATGCACTGGGTTCCTAGGTTTAGTTTGTCGTCTGACAAGGGGGCTGTCATCGAAAAGATGTCAATTTTTTTCTTGCCAGTCTCGTGTAAAGAAGGAAATTTCTTGCTAGGGTAAGAAATGTCCTTGGTTTCTCAACGTTGTGTTGAAGTAAAGTTTGGACTTTTTAAGGGACGATATAACTGATTTATGGGACAGTAAAACAACTCAAAGATACCTTTTCTATTCCTGTCGTCCGACAGGTTTTCCTGCTAGTTTTCTGATAAAAGAAGTTGTGAAGTTGTTGCTTAGTTTAGAGAAGAAGAACATTGTCTAACACTTCTTACCGATTCGTTATCTTACTTCAAAAAGGTTGTAACTGACATTTTATTTAAAAAATATATCTATCGAGGTTACTCAGTTTTTTGTGTATAGATACATTACTTAACACTGATGTATAGCTGGAAAGGTGGACATTGACGTAAAAGATGAATGTGGTGTAAATGCATTAGATATGAGAGTTCTTCGAATGATAATGTTGAAAGACTATCTGTGACATTGAAAGGAATGTTGTTTTTTTTTGGAAGATAATGTTGTTACAAATATCAATGCTAGTAAGTTGATATGGTTTTTGCATGTTGATAGAATGGATGCAAATAGAATTACAAAAGACTGAAAGAAAAGGTGCGAGAAGGCGCATTCGATGAAATTGGCATGGATCGAAGACGCCGTCAATTCCGTCGACAAGGGAGGCCAGATCAGAAGCAAAAGAAAGATGAGACGTTGTTTGAGAAATGTTATATCAGCGGAATAAGTTAAAGAAGTGTGCTTGGATATAAAAGAGTTGAGGTGAGTTCTCACTGTCTCCTTAAGGGAAACGGCAAAAAATATACAACGAGTTTGGTCTTGTTTTTATAGAATTGAGTTAAGTCTAAATCAACCATCTCAATATCGAAATGTCATCCAAATAATACCTAATACCTATCTGTGTAGGTAGGTACCCTCTGATTCCAGAGTTTAATTATAATAATTAATGCGCAGACCACATATTGAGAATACCTACTGCGTACCCACATAGGTAATAGCTTGATCATATGTTTACAAAGGAATTAGAATGTTATCAACTAACATTAGTAAACACATAATATTACCTATGTGACATTGCTTTATATTCAATCGATAATTATCGTTAGGTTGTAAGTCTTTGTGTAATATCTTAGGTAAAATCATAATTGAGTGCAAATTTAAACAAAATTATATTAGTAGGTACCTATCAATCCATGGTTATTTCGGCAAGATAGATGTTTTATCTATGCCTTCCACCCGAGATCGAGTGATTTCAGCCATAAAATTATATATTCGAAATTTAAAAATATCAAATTACCTTATTCGAATGAGTGAAGAAGACATCGTAAAATATATTATTTAGGTACTTACCTAGTAGCGTATACAGCAATACTAGTAAGTAGGCAAGTCAAAAATTTAATACCTAATCCGAAGTCTCGTAAAAATGTATCTAAAAAAACTACAACAATAATTAATAATACTATCGTACTTAAGTATGTAGAAAAGTATGCGGGGTGCACACAATATGGAGAAACCAGCAACATTGTTTGTGATAAAGTAGGTATAGATTGTCTCCAAGGTATTTCTCGTTGAACCTACAGAGGTTAAACAAATAGCTTTACATGTACTTACTGAGATACTGAGAATAATACATTCTAACCTATAGGTACGTACCTACACTTTCAGGTGATGATAACAAAATCCGTTACATGAAGGAAATTTCACGTTCTATGTAGGTTTATAAAGATTGTAAAATATGTGAGTGGCAACTTGAACTTTTTATCCCGCCATATCTATAGGTACCTACTGTAAACTAAATCTTTTCTCTATGGTCGATCATAAAAATAATCATGGTTGTCCTGAAATTTTTCTGTAAAGGTTTAGGTATAAATGCATTTAGAAACGTTCCAAATTCGAATGACATTCAGTGAGAATAATAATACCCATATAATGTTATTGGATGTTCGGTGCTTATGTTCAGCGTTAATGGGATAAATGTGCTGTATATGACTATGAGTCATGTACCAACTCATGCAGTTGATATCAAAAATAAGATAATAATGGGAAAAGGAAGAGTCAAGAAGTAGACGTCCAGACGACATACCAACCCACCATCAAGTAAGCATACTATAGAGACCTTCAGGATAGCGGCCTGAATCGGATTGACGCCCTGGATGTAGCCCAGGAAAGAGATTCTTGGTGAGGCTCTGTGAAGACCACATTCGCCATCAAGGAACGAGCGTGGGTAAAGTAAAGAGTAAAGTTGAACAAACAGTGAAAAAAAAAATTATCTGATAGAAACACCGAGTCCTGCAAGAAATTTAATGATCACCATCTTTGAAGTATGTAATCAGAATGAAAAAAGATTCTCTAAAAATTACTATGTATATACTTGTTTCAAATGGTTCTGGTTAGAGTTGAAATAGATTTGATGATTATTTTATATTAGTAGCTTCCCTCTTTAAATTATATCAAAAGAGTTAAGGTATACCTAAATAAACATCTCAGAGACCTAATAGGTAGGTTCATAGAATTATATCGTGCTAAATTATACCGAGGCAGTGTGTTGCGATCCCAGATTAAGCTCTTATTCCCACGGCGGGTGCCCAACCATCTCCACTCCGCTAATATTATAATTCTGCTACAGTTAGCTGTACCGCCCGTCTAGCAAACTGGAGTAGGTAAGTATTACGCCATACAGAGCTATCCTTTCTGCGTTCCCACATGAATTCGTTTAAATCCAACTGCAGCTCGCTGTTTTCAAGCTGGTAGTGCTTCGAGTATATCTCTCCAAATAGATCAACTCCTATAGTATATTAGTTATGTTTGTACATAGGTACCTACCTATTATTCCATTTTGAAAACTTTTATCTGCGTTCATAGTTTGTAGGTTAGGTTTACGTTTCTAAGCAAGTAGGTATATAAGATATTTTTTATTAGCTAGACTAATTTTTAAAGTTCATGAATTAAATGGACACTATAGGTAGATAGTTTTCTATATGATAGTGACGAATGTCGATCATTTCGTGGGCGCACGACAGACAACTTCTTCTTCTTCTGATGGCGCTACAGCCCAACTCGAGCCTTGGCGTCCAATACTCTTCGCCTCCAAACAACGCTATCCTCAGCGTCGGTCCTCCAGTTTTGTGACTCAAGAAGTTTCACAGCATCATTTCTGACTTCATCCTCCCATTGCAGCCTAAGTCTGCCAATCCTTCGATCTTTTGCCGCCTGGTTGTCTATCCGTTGTTCACCTTGGTGCCCGCAAAGATGGTCATGAAAACTTGAAAATCTCACTGTGGTAGGCAACATAAAAAAACGCATAACCACATATTGAACCCATTTCACCTCACGGTACAGGCGATCCATGTTATTTTGTCGACAAACAACATTCTGCAAAATAGTCCACGCGTATACCGAGACAGGCGTGGTGTAGACTAGGTCCAATATGCGGCGATCCAAGAAAAGCACCAAGAACCATATTCTCGAATTTCTCAAAGAACTTGTACGAAAGTCATAACAATTCTATTATAAAACCTATCTATCATCATTCGAGAATAGAGTCCCAAGAGAGATTTTACATTCAAGTACCTGTCATCATGTCCATGTGTGTATACACAACAGGAGAGTTAATTGTTAAGTCCTAAGTATATTTTTGCCAACCAACCGAGTAGGTTGCATCTCCGAGGGAAGAAAAAAAAACAAAAAAAACCAAATCGATACATGAAAATAAATTAACCAACAAGCAAGGTTATGTCGTAAGGTATTGAGTATACTTAGAGTATACTCAATACCCCGTGAAAATGCACCCCACAAAAATATAATATATAGTAGATGATGGTTTATCTATGTATTCTGGAAACTACATAGAACAGCCACGTTCAAACTTTTATACAGAGAAAATTTATCTGAAAAAGTATTTCACGGATCATATTTTATCACAAGGCAGGGCTGGTTCACATTCTTTTCTTTCAAATGTTCAGTTGTGTTGTGATGATTATAACATGCCTGGCTGACTGGAAGAGATAATTTTGGCAGTAACAGTTTTGTATCCACGACAGTCGCATTCTTAAAGAGAGCACTTTTCTCAAGTTTTTTTTTTTTGATAAAAATTTAAAAGCTTTATTTTAGTAAGGGCATTACATTTGTGTAATAGTTTCTAATCTCTGCCTTATATTATATTTCAACACATATGTATTGTCTGTTTGTTGTACCAAAGTAATAAATAAATATGTATGTAGGTAAATAAATTTGTATCAGTAGAAAACTTACTAAAATTGGTGTGTGCTTAGAACCATTAATTGATTTTCCAATTTAAAAACATAACTCAACTCTTTATTAAGGATGTAAAGAATTAAAGTTAAATATATTTTTTTTAATTTTAGTTAGTTACTCCTGAAATACATGCAATCACTATTATAGAACGGAGAGTTGAACGGCTAACACAAAACCTGTACCTACCCGTATTCTAAGTTTTATCGGAAGGTAGTCACGGAAGTAAAGTGAGTATTACACGATACATATTATGTATGAAAAACGTGTATACGTATCGAATGCGAGAATAAGAAATATCCCTGTGGTGGCGAAATACACGTTTTCTATACAATGTATCGTTACTTGGTAATACCTACTCACTTTTCTTCCGGGACTACCTTCCGATAAAACTTAGAATACGGGTACAGATACCAGAAATTCAGTAGGTACATTGGAATTCGGGAAGATTCAAAAATGGTACATTTTAAGGATTTTCCGTGATTTCTGACTTGATTTTCCGTGATTCCCGTGTCCGTGACTTTTGATTTTCCGTGATTCCCGTGTCCTCGGTAGCCCAGTTGTACTGGCATGGACTTTAGATCCGAGGTCCCGGGTTCGATTCCCAGTCGGGTCAGAGTTTTTCTAAGTGTTTTTTTCACTTGTAATTTGAGAAATTTCTACCCGGGGTTGACCTGTCTCAGATTGGACGGGACTGGTTGACTGGAAAAAATTGCCTCAGGCAATAAGTTCCGCCGGCTATACTGACACCTTTGTATAGAAAAGTGTTATATTATTATTATTATTATTTCTCCGAGGTTTTCTGAGATTTGACAAATCTTATTTGAAAATATTTTAAAAAAGAGAGCGTGCGTGACGTTATGTATAAAGTCTTAATTTAGGTATTTATATTTACTTAAACAAACTTTAATAGTGTACCAAATAAATCTCACTAGGTCTTGGCACATGTTTATCACTATGAGAAATAGTGGATGTTAATGTATTGTATAATTTTTAGCATTATTGGAAACTTACTGAAGTAATTTATTTACTATGCAGTTAAAATTGAAAAGAAAAATAAATGTCAACTATTAAAGGTTATTTATTGTTCACTTAATTGCATCTATACGAACTACGAGGTTATATGGAGTTCCATTCTATCGTTATTTATTGACTAGCTTACTAGTTACCAGGGCCGGATCTTCCATAGGTGCAAATGGAGCATAAAACCAGGGCGCAAACCACCTAAGGCGCAAATTTAACGAAAATGTTTGAAAAATTTATAGTAATTTGAAATTTGCGCTGTACTTCATACTACTGCACGCGCATAAATAATAATATGCAAACGTGTTCGTGTCTCACTCACACCAAGGGCGGATCCAGGGGGGGGGGGGTTAGGGGGGTCATGACCCCCCCCTAGGCTATGTAATCTCAAGTAGGGCAGTGATATTTATCAATAAAATCTTTATTTTGCTAGCATAATTATAATTTCATGTGGGCCATGACCCCCCCTGGAGCAAAAGTACCATATAACAAATTTAGGAAATGGAAAAGTGTAGTTTCCAGATACCAAATTTTGAAAATGACCTTTTTTTTTTTTTTTTTAGGAAAAGTGTAATTTCCAGATACCAAATTTTTAAGATGACTTTTTTTTTACTTTGTGACCCCCCCCTGGTGCCAAGGCTGGATCCGCCCTTGACTCACACCTTCGTATAATATAGTTAATTATGCCAAGAGCGAGCTATATAATATTACCTAAGTGGCGCAAGAATAACATAATTATTATTATTACTTTTTATATGTGAGGTCATAATAATAGCCTTTATGTATAATGGTTATAATTATTATAAGTAAGTATCAAATATAAATACATCTAATTTTTCAAAAAAAGTCCAGCTGATTTTTATTTAGCATTATTGATAGATTTACATATTTACAGAAACGAGTACTATTAGTAACTTTTCTTTCACATTAGTAGGTACTTACATATTTGTTAGGTATGATTTAAAACAATGTTTTTTTAAGGGGGGGCGCAAGTTTTTTTTTGCACCAGGGCGGCATAAGCAGTTAATCCGGCACTGCTAGTTACATAACCATGTAAGTACTTACCTAGTTTAAAATGTTGTGTTGAAATTTTATATTAAAGTTTACTTTTACAATTCCACGAATTTATTTTCTATTTAGCTACTGCGCGTCATGTAATCCTACACAAACCAAGTGTGTTGTATTGTATCCAAGCACTGCAGGGTTATTCACTAAAATGTTTATGTTTAGAACTAGTCAAATATTTTATATTTAAGGGTGATTTGCACCTGTCCTAAACACCCGTTTTTTGCACTTTTACTTAATTGAACTTAATTTTATTGTAGAATGAACTAATCAAATAGTTTAGCTAGTTAAGGATGCTTTTTAGGTCATTTTCTTTTTTCTGGAACGTCTCAAATTTTTCACAATCCATAACTCAAAGAATTCAAGGAAAGGTACTTAAAAACTTAAAAAAGCATGCTATGCCAAACTAGTCAATCAAAGTTCATGCCACAATAAAACGTAAATTTCAGTTTTGTGTGTTACGGATTTGCAGAATCATTGTCAAGTGTCAAAGACGGGTGTTTTGGTGCGAATCCCCCTTATATGTCTTAAATATTTGACTTTTTCTACACATAAACATTTTTGTGAATAGCTCTGTTGCCTTTAAAAAGTTTTCTAATTTCAAAATTAAAATGTATATTGTAATATGAACATTAGAAAATTGAATGTGGCCATGTGTTTTTGAAGGTGAGATTATGAATAAATAGCACTCTTGATACACATAGGTGTTAGTACAGCAGGCGGAACTTAATGCTTGAAGCATTCTCTACCAGTCAACAGGGCCCGTCCAATCTGAGACAAGGTTACAACTCTGCATAGAAATTTCAAGTAAAAAGCATAGAAAATTTCTAACCTGACCGTGAATTACACCCACAACCTCTTGATCAGAAGGTGGGTCTATCGAGGTTGGTGAAATTTATATATATTTAAATAAAAAACTCAATATTCTAACATAATTTATTTTTTATTTAATACAACAATTTTATTTTACCTAACAAAAAGACTACAAAGCCATTTGGCTTTTCGAAAGAGGGGGCACGTCTTTCAGTGTTTTGGTAGGCAAAGTTACGTAAGGTAATATTTTTGTGATACATCCTGTGCCGACGGTTACATTATTTTCTCTTATAGTGAATGGTTGGGAATTCGACAAAACCATTCCTTCCAATAAAGTAAGTCTCACAGTTGCATGTTCCCCAGGAATTAACATTTTGCTGTCATCGACTAAAACAAACAAAATATACACGTTAGACTCGGTTAAAAGATATTTCTGAGACATTTTTTCACCATTTATGATCCACACTTCGTTAATTGTTTAGTTTGGAACACAAAACACAAAAATATGAAATTGAATTTTGTGATTGTCAATGCTATAGGTATAATGAACACTGGACATAACTGAGGTCGATAATTGTCAGAAAAGAATTCTGCTTTTCCAGTCACCAGGAGTTCGAGACGTCGAGACTTTAAATTAATGAGAATGCAATCTAAGCTTTCCTTGGATTCTTCAAATTATCAGGTTCAACTGTATTATATACGACTTTTATTAAAGGAGGTCATCAAAGCTGAGCGAGATCGAGCACAATGGAGAGCTCTTTTACCTTCCTATGCCACTAAGTGGGGTCAAAAAGGAAGTATGTTTTGTTTATTGATTAACTTCGACTGTGCAAAAAAATTTTTGCAGTAGATATAATAGAGTATGATGGATAAGCTGAAATGTTTAATGTTCAAAAAATTTTGTATTTGTATCTATTTTTAAGATTAAAAATAAAAAATGGTGCCACAACACCTACTAAGAAATGTGAAATATAGGTATGTGATTTTGAAGAATGATTTTTACTAGTAGGTATTTAATATAGTTTATTATATTGCAACTCACTTAGATCTATTCTACATGCTATGTCCCACGTTGCGCTAAACATTTGCTGCACGTAACCAGAACTGGGCATTGGACGTGCTCTCCCTCCTTCTTCTTTAGACATCAAATAAAATTCTGCTAGAAATGTGTTGCTTAATTTTTGACTATCAACTGCACAGAGAACCATTCCACGCTCAACATTTTTTATTTTTAAACCCCTCAGTAGTATACCTACATTGTCGCCAGCAACCGCCTTAGCAATAAAAAAAATTTAGATTAGATAATTAGAACACTAACAAAATTTTTTAATATAAAATAAATTTCATTACTCAAGCTATCAAACTCAAGTACAATCAGTAAAATATCTTAAGATAGGAAGAAAGGTGTGTAATTTTACTTTGCCGACTCAATTCATTTTTGTGTTAGAAGGTTGAAAGATAAAAATATTAGGAATGGTTTAAATGAGATAATGGTATGTGCACTGGTGTACGGAAATGGTTTTAAGTTTTTTCAAAGCTTGTTTGATAAATCTTCATAAAATAGTAAAACTGAATGTTAACAAACTGAGGGGAACCAACCCAAATCCACACTCCCTTTACGCCTCATTTAGGGGCATAGGGAGACAACAAAAGCTCTCCATTGAGCTCGATCTTGCGCAATGTTTGTGATACTTATTGCCTTTTCTGACCGATGTGGGTTTAAGGATGCTCGAAAAACCAGCAAAAAGAGCTATTCTAAGCCGACAAGCCCCATGGGAAAATCAGCGACCGAACCGCTGGGCTACCAAAAACTTTATATCTCTAAAAAATGAGAAAGTATGTGGAAAGACTCTATGAGGCATGGAAAAAAATGACAATATTAGTAAAGAATGTAATAAGGAAGTTAACATTGTAAAAAGTTGAGATGATTGGGCTTGGCAAAAGAACAAGTGATAACACAAAAAAATATATAAGATTAAAGAAATTGAGTCTTTAATTTATTAACCTTACCTCATTTACACTTTGCTTAAAAACTTGTATTTCAGAAATTGACGTTTTTATATTTCCTCCATAGCCCATGAGCATTGCTGGATCATTTTTTTTAATAATTCCCCTTTTTAGGGTTCCAACAGCAACGGTTCCTCTTCCAGGGGCGGTAAATTTATTATCTATTGGTAACAAGAAGGGTGATGTAAAATCTCTGACTGGTATTTCAATGTGCCTGTCCATAGCATCTAACAGATTCCAGACACATTTCTCACCTAAAAGTTGAGATAAAACAAGAGTTAATTTAATATTCATTCATTACTATTAAACTATAGATACAAAACATCGGATTTTTTTTTTCAAATCAACCAGGCCCGTCCAATCTGAGACAGGCCAGACAGGTAGAAATTTACAGTAAAAAAAAAACACTGTATTGTACTCAATTGAGGAATGAACTCTGGAAATTATGATTAGAAGTTGGTGCCTATAGCACTAGGCTATGGAGAAAGTTAGGGCCTTCAAAGTATAGCAAAGTACATTTAGTATAAATAATAGATTTGTATGTGAACAGAATACTCTGGGCATTTTTCTAAGTTATTATCAAACCATGAAACTAGCAACAGGGATATTGGATTGAAATAGTTGACGATGATAGAAGTAGGTGACTTTTGTAAGCAGGGTTGAATCTTAAGGACAATAAAAAATAATTGAAATAATATTTTTACCAATGTCTGATGTATTTCCTTCTAAAGCCAAGAGCGCAGATCCAAAAATAAATGGTGTATTATTTCCTTCAAATCCATATGAATCTAATAGTTCTCTAATTTCAATTTCTACAAGTTCACACACCTTAAAAACATTATTTATCGAATTTCATTTATTGAGTTTAATTTCATAGTTATTCGTAATTTAATAATAATAGTTGTAGTTTGCTGTCATTTTTATGAAAATAAATAAACGTCTCAAATCAAAGTACCTATGCTAATTGATGATAAACTATATACAATGTACATGGTATGTAGCCTCAGCTATAATATGTATAATTCAATAATTTTTTGATAATAATCAATTATTTGGCTTACCTCTTTATCAACCAAATCCACTTTATTCACAAATACTACAAACTTACTGAGGCCAACTTGCTTAGCAAGCAGTAAATGTTCTTTGGTCTGAGGCATTTGACCATCAGTTGCTGCAACAACTAGTATTGCCCCATCCATTTGTGACGCTCCGGATATCATATTTTTTACGAAATCAGCGTGACCAGGGCAATCTGTATGTGCGTAATGCCTTTTTTTAGATCTATACCCTATGTGAGCAGTGTTGATAGTTATACCTGTAAAATTACTGAATATTTAATCAGAATGTCAATTAAAGAAACGCGTCTTACATTTTTATTGATTCAATGACATTTCCATCGTTGTTTACCTCTAGCCTTTTCTTCCGGAGTTCGATCTATATTATCATAAGATACATATTTTGCAAACCCCTCTTTGGCTAATACTTTAGTGATGGCAGCTGTGAGTGTGGTTTTTCCATGATCTACATGACCAATTGTGCCTACATTGCAGTGATCTCTTTCTTCAACTGGCTTATCACTCACACTACTACATTTTCTAGTAAAAACAGGAAAATCTTGAATTCTCGAGCTAAAAAACCCATAATTTCTACCAATTAACCGCGTCACGACCTCCTTTGGAAAGGCTGTTCTTAGAACAAATACAGCTGGAGAAATCATTTTTTTAAATTGTAAATCATATATTGCTCAAAAAATTGACATTAAAATCAAACAATAATATTCCACTTCGGAAAAATAAACAAGATAACCTTAAAATATTATGACATTTAAAATAATGTTGCCATTGACAAAAAATTTGCGCAAAAGCACTCACTCACTCGGAAGAAAAACCAAGTACGCTTCTATGATTTTCTTTCCCGCTCTTGATTAGTTGTCAAAGTTGTTGTATACAAATTTATCTATGGTGAGATGTGTGTTTTGGGTGATTTGTGTTCGTTGTGAATTTCGGGATTCGCTTTGTTGAATAACTTATCCAGTTTCAAAAACGCTTTTTTCTAGATATTTTCATAATATAAAGAAGTAGGCAAAATGCCTGCGTTTTTACAATTTATAGATGTGGAGAATTTCAAGTCTTACAGAGGGAAAACAAGAATAGGTCCTCTGAAAGCTTTTACCGCTGTAATCGGCCCAAATGGATCAGGTAAATAATCTTAAATTGTTAATTGTATCAAATATTATCCAGTTTCGCATATAAAAGAGTTATTTATGATCTGATTTTCGTAGGCAAATCAAATTTTATGGATGCCGTGAGTTTTGTAATGGGTGAAAAAACATCTAGCCTTAGAGTAAAACGCTTGTCAGATCTCATTCATGGCGCGTCTATACACAGACCAATTTCTAGAAGGTACTACCTATTATTGTATTAACAAAACTGGGTTTTGTATTTAAAGAAACTAATACGGTTGTTTTACTGGTAATTATTCACATTCAAACTCATTTCAGTGCATCTGTAACAGCTATATTTATATTAGAGAATGATATTGAGAAACATTTCCAACGATCTGTAATTGGACAATCATCGGAGCATAAAATTGATGGACAGGTAAGATACAATGTTGTTTTCTTTAAATGAAATATTATGTTGTGTTAATCAGAAGCATTATTTGACGAGAAATAGAATTTTGCTTTATGCTAGCACATACAATAATGTTTTGTGACATTATGTTGCAAATACAAACTAATGTAAAATTTATTTATTTATTTCACATTCAAATGTATAAAAAATAACTTGAATTTTATAAATCTTTATTTACTTCAGCCTGTTAACGCTCAACAATACTTGAGTGAGCTGGAAAAATTGGGTATCAATGTGAAGGCCAAAAATTTCCTTGTGTTCCAAGGTGCTGTAGAAAGTATTGCCATGAAAAATCCTAAAGAACGTACAATGCTCTTTGAAGAAATCAGTGGGTAAGATTGTTGTTTTTATCTTTGTTCTACTTTCTTCACTATTTATTGAATCATTCCAAAATTTAGTTTGCAGTAAAATTGAATTTAACTTGATAGTATTATGAGTGTTGTCTTAGTTAATTCAGATGGTAAATAGGGTATTTAAGATCATTAAAAATAAACTGGAATTTGTGGTCGTCGTAATAAAAAATAGGCCAAGGAACCATATTGCTTTAGTTTACTTTTTGTATAAACACATAATGAAATTTTAAATATTTGTATGACTTTATTCGCTAATGGAAACGCCTTTTATGAGGGCAATGCACCATGACGTCACTTGCAAGTAAAGAATAGATTTTAGTTTGCATGTTTTGACAGGAATTTTTGTGTGCAACTGATCACAAGACAGCATTTTTCGCATGCTTTTGGATATTTAAACATCCTAAACTTCGACACAAACTTTAAGTAAGTAGTTTACTATGAAAAAGTCGTAGTGTATTTGTGTTCACTTTGAATGAGTACAGATTCTTTTATAATTTATATTCTTTAAACGTGATTTTTATTAAAAGTGTGGCAGATCTGCGGAAAATATAAAGACAGTGTGTTTTTAATGTAACAAAGAATAATTTAAAATGATTTCTCGATTATACTCGATTACTAACTTCAATGGGGAAGATGACTTTTCAGAGAATGTAGACTAATTATTGTCCCCAAAGTTATCACTGGCAATATTGTTATTTTTTTTTAAGATCCGGTGCACTAAAAGAGGAATATGAGAGGTGTCGATTAGAAATGAACCGAGCAGACGAGGAGACACAGTTTTCTTACCAAAAGAAAAAGGGTATTGCGGCAGAACGTAAGGAAGCCAAATTGGAAAAGGAAGAAGCGGAAAAATATCAACAGTTGAAACAAGAATTGGTATGGAAGTTACTACTAGTTTCAGAATGTTCAATTTTAATTTTATTACAACACTAAATGAGTCAAAACTATAGAATATATTTCCAATATTGATTTTATTGATGTGTGGTAAAATTGCTAATCCTATTTCACTTGCTTTTCAAGAAAATACAATAGATAACAAGAGAATAACTTATATGAAGTGTATTGAATCTGCCACTTACGATGGTTTACTTTTTAATTACCATATTAGCCGAACTATAGCATCAACTCGGGCGAAACCCTGAATTTAACGCAAGTTGATTTTCTTTTAATGGATATACAATTATTGTTTTATCATATTTGGCACTTTTCATTTTATTTATAGAGTTCTTTTTGCAGACTCAATCTTTTCTATTAAAAAGTTTCTGAAATCTTAAGGAAAATATTTTTTTTATAGTAATGTTATAAAAGAAAATTGATTTCTTTTTTCACTTCCTTTATATTTGCATCACATTTTGATATGTTTCGTAGCAAATTAATACAGGTTTAAACCCCATTATGAATATTTTGTATAATGGTTGGTTTTTATAAATTTGGTATAGGCTACTTATTTTTACCTGTATGATTTCCATTTTTAGGCTGATAAACAAGTAGAAATACAACTATACAAGTTGTACCATAATGAAAATGACATAAAACAGTATGAAGACGATCTCAAGCACAAACAAGTAGAAATCGGAAAGATTGAAAAGAAAAAGGTAAAGGCCGAAGAAGCACTTAAGGAGAAGAAGAAAGAAGCTGGGGTTGTTCAGAGAGAAATGGCTAAAATAGAACAAGAAATAAGAGAAGTGGTGAGTATATTTTTGAGACTATCAATTTTAGATTCAAATCATTCAACACTTTAAATTATTTTTTTTTGCTATTTTTATTAAAGGAAGTTGAAATAACCAAAAAACGTCCCATGTTCATCAAAGCAAAAGAGAGAGTAACTCACAATCAGAAGAAATTGGACAGCGCTTTGAAAACTTTGGAGCAAGCTCGAAAGGCTAACGAAGCTCACCAAGCGGATATCAGCAAGTTAGACGAGGAATTGAGACAAGTAGAGCAGGATAAAGCAGAGTGGGAAGCCAGTGTAGCAGGACAGAGTCAAGGTGGCCGAGATGTGCATCTTGAAGAAGCTCAGGTAAGAAATCATTCCGAAGTGAATGAATGCCCAGTGCTCTTTAAAGTGAAAGAATTTTGTACTAGATCGGGAAAACAAATTGGTGAGAAAAAAATAATTTTGTTTCAGATTCGTGAATATGAACAACTGAAAAAGAAGGCTTCTCTCCAATCTGCCAGATGTCTGCAAGAATTAGATTCAGTAAACAGAGAGCAAAAAGCCGATCAAGACAAATTGGATAATGAAATCAGGAAAAAGAGTGAATTTGAAAACAAGCACCGCCAAAAAGGACATGAGAAGGCTGAAGCAATCAAAAGAATCGATAAACTTACAGAACACATCAAGTAAGGACACAATAATTAATATCTAAAGTTTTTTGAGCACTCGGCGTCTGTTTTAATTTCTTTGTTTTCAAATTCAGAACATCGGAACAAGCATTAGAAGAACAGCGAAGGTTGTATGCAGAGCTACAATCTGATATAGGTGCCGGCAAAAACAGAGCATCGGAGTTGCAAACTGCATTGGAACAAGTCGGTGAACAACTTGGGGATGCTAAAGTGGATAAGCATGAGGAAGCGAGGAGAAGAAAGAAGCAAGAAATTGTAGAAAGCTTCAAACGAGATATTCCTGGAGTGGTAAGATTTGTTTGTGTGTCTTTCTTTATTTTATATTTCATTGAAAGTTACTGAATGAACCAAAAATTGTTTTCAGTACGACCGCATGATCAACATGTGTCAGCCCACACACAAACGCTATAATGTTGCCATCACCAAGGTTCTCGGTAAATACATGGAAGCTATTGTTGTTGATACGGAAAAAACTGCGCGTAAATGTATTCAAGTCCTGAAGGACAAAATGTTGGAGCCCGAAACATTCTTGCCTTTGGATTACATTCAAGCCAAACCGTTGAAGGAGAGAATGAGAGACATCAGAGAACCAAAAAATGTTAAATTGCTTTTCGATGTTTTAAGATTTGAACCCCCCGCCATCCATAGAGCTGTACTGTTCGTTACGAACAACGCTTTGGTTTGTGAAACTCCTGAAGATGCGTCTCGAGTTGCGTACGATCTGGACAGGAGCAAGGGCACGAGATACGATGTAAGTTATATTAAATTAAAATTCTCTATTAATTGTGCAATAAGATGCAAACAATTTATGCAAACTTCCTGTTAATTTTAGGCTCTGGCATTAGATGGTACCTTCTATCAGAAGTCTGGTATAATATCCGGTGGTAGTCTTGACTTGGCAAGGAAAGCCAAGCGATGGGATGAAAAACAAATGTCTCTATTAAAAGCAAAAAAGGTAGTTATTGAATCAATCGGCAATATTGGTTGAAATTGATGTATTTTTTTATATACTTTACCGATATGTTTCTTTTTCAGGAAAAACTTACTGAGGAGCTTCGTGAGCAAATGAAGAAGTCCCGAAAAGAATCTGAATTGAATACCGTAGATTCCCAAATCAGAGGATTGGAAACCAGATTGAAATATTCTAAAACCGATCGCGATACAACGGTATGTAAACACTACCAGTCAATATCTTCAAACTCGTATTTGCATATGCTACTTAAATAATCTTTATTGATATTTTCAGATGCGTCAAATCAAAACTCTGGAAAATGAGATTGCCGATCTGGAGCGTAAAATGGAAATGTATGGTGTAAGTAATATTATGAATTTATTTATTTATTTTCAACAATACACGGCTATAAGCCCTTTACATGATCATAATTCAAAACTCACAAAAACAATACACTTAAATACAACTGTCAAAAACAATAAAAAGATAAGTAGATTTACATATTTAACCATATGAGCAAATAAAATCATTTGAAATACCTAATAGTAAAAAGAGAAACAACACAAAAGATCCTTGAAGTGGTTGGTAGACTGGCGGTTACAACGCCGGCTTTCGTACTGTTTGGTGCAGACGTCGTGGTTCGATCCCAGGGTGCCGACAATCTTCCTCTTTCACGACACAAGCTTTAAGTAGCTTACTGTGAAAGAGTCAAGGAGTGTATTTGTGTTCACTTTGAGTGAGCACAGATTCATTTAAAAAAAAAAACATTGCGCAAGATCGAGCGCAATGGAGAGCTCTTGTTGCCTCCGTATGCCCCTAAGTGGGGCGTAAAGGGAGTTTGGATTGGATGAGGAGGTAAATATGGCTGGGATAGAAGGAGCGCTTTGCCAAATAACCAAAATTTCAAAAGATAAATTTTACTTCACTTTGAGTGAGCGCAGATTCATTTTTATAAAAAAAAAATTATATAAACCAAATTTATATGTAAAACAACTGAATTTAATTCTATAACAGTTTTAAGAGATTGTTGTATTTTAGCCCAACATTGAAGCCATTGAACGCACCATGAGACTAAGAGACCAAAAGATCCAAGAAATCAAGGAGAGCATGAATAATGTGGAGGATGTGGTTTTCAAGCAGTTCTGTCGTGATATTGGTGTCACAAATATAAGGTTAACTTCTTCTCTTCTTCAGTGGGGCTTTCGATACCGAGGATCGTGACCGCAAACTAAAATAAGTCAAAAAGATGGTCCAAATACCAGAAATTATTCTCCTCCTTCTTCCTTTTTGTAGACTTAGGAGTCTGTTATATCATGGTTTTCCACATGTTGGTGCCAAATCACTGTCTTTAATGTCCCCACCTGGCCACGTTGAATCGCCATGTTTATACCATCATGCAGTATTTTACCAGTGATAGCAGGGATGGTTTTCATTTCTGATGTATCCAGTATGCTCTTTGTTTCGACAGTGTCAGCCCTTGATTCCATGTCGTATGTGAGGATTGGTCACACACAAGGCTTATAAATGCTTACCTTGCTGTCTGTCCTCATATGTTTGGAAAAGGGAATGTGTTGATTAATAACTTGTATAATTGTTGCTTTTAGGCAATATGAAGAACGAGAATTGAGAAACCAGCAGGAAAGAGCCAAGAGGAGAATGGAGTTTGATAATCAGATAAACCGAATCACAAGCAACCTAGAATTTGAGCGGTCAAGAGACACACAAAGTAAGTTTAAGATTTTTTCGCATTGCTTATGATCGTAAGTGAAATTCCTATATTGTATCCCCATTTTTTTTTAGAAAATGTTCTACGTTGGGAAAGAACTGTCCAAGATGGTGAAGATGAATTAGAAGCCTCCAAACAAGCTGAAATTAAACAAAGAGGTGACATTGACAAAGAACTGCAGAAGGCCGAAGCATTGAAAAGTGATAGACAGGTGAAGAAACATCAACAGGAACAAATGGAAGAAGAGATGGGAAAAGTATGGACATTATTCCAATATTTCAATCTGGACTATGCTATGACTAATGTCTAAATTGTTTTACCTTACTTTATTATTAATTTGTGTTCCTTATAGGCCAGAAGAGAAGTGACTAATATTGCCAAAGATGTGATGGCTGTTCAGAAGAGTATATCTTCAATGGAGTCCAAAATAGAAAGTAAAAGGAATGATCGTCATAACATATTGAAACAATGCAAGGTATGAAATGTTCCCGCAATATTCTAATGTAGCTATAAAACACTTTGTCTGAAAAGGTTGTTCAAGAGCACAAGAAGATTTTCAATAATTCATAATCAGCCAATGTTTCAAAATATTTGTACAAGGCAGTCATAATCTTTGAAATGATTCTCACCAATAGTCATGTTTGGCCGTAACAGGATATCGGCTTCCTTGGCAATACGCACCAATTGGGAGGTGGCCCATCTTTTAACACCATCCGTTTGCAAGCAACAGTCTCTCGTTGCCTTGATCTCAACTCTATCATGCTAATTATCCGTAAATTGTTCTCCAGCTACCAGATATCTATTGCAATTATTCATATCCAGTCCTTCTATTCCTGTTTTATAGTGTAATGCCCAACAATTTTCTTTATCAATTGTCAAGTCTCTAAAGATATTGGAGTGGCAAGACTTATTTTCCTCAATTCCGTAATGAAAATTAATTACCGATTTGAGGGGTTAAATAAAACTTTGCTACGATATTTTTTTTTTTTATTTCGGATAAAAAAAAAAAAATATCGTAATACTGCAAAGTTTTATTTAACCCCTCAAATCGGTATAATGGCTAAGTATTACAAAGTTTCAAGTAACGTTTTTGAAGAAAATTAATTGGTTTTACAGCTCAATATAATTGAGATGTCCTTATTTACAGATTGAAGATATTGTCATACCCATGAGAGAAGGTAATATGGGTGATATTTTCACATCTGAAAATGACAATGAATCCGGCACAACCTCGTCCATGAACAGTTCTGCTATGATTGAGAAAGAGAGAAGGATCCAGATTGACTATAGATCATTACGAAGTGAACTGAAAGAACCGGACGAACCTGACGAAATAAAGAAAGTAGGGGACAAACTGAATAAAGCCATTTCGAACCTGCAGCAAACTGTGGATAAAATACAAGCACCAAATATGAGAGTAAGTGTGGCATATTTATCAATTTTTTCTTAGGTTATTTTGAAAATTAGTCAAATTAACTCTATAACTTTTTTTGTATAGGCTATGCAGAAACTGAATGAGGTACGTGAAAAGGTTACGGAAACAAACAAAGCTTTTGAAAACGCTCGGAAAAAAGCAAGAAAAGCCAAAATCAACTTTGAAAGAGTTAAAAAGGAGAGACACGATAAATTTAATCAATGTTTTGACCACGTAGCTAATGAAATTGACGCAATTTATAAGGTATTTTTTAATTATATTATTCGGCTTTGTAACTTATATTAATTTAATTTTGAATTTTGGGTACAAACCGACCTCGTTAGCCTAGTTGTACTAGCGTGGACTTCAGATCCGAGGTCCCGGGTTCGATTCCCGGTCGGGTCAGAGTTTTTCTAAGTGTTTTTTTACTTGAAATTTCTACCCGGGGTTGGCCTGTCTCAGATTGGACGGGACCATTTGACTGGAAAAAATTGCTTAAGGCAATAAGTTCCGCCGGCTATACTGACACCTTTGTATAGAGAAGTGTTATATTATTACAAAGAAATTGTTTTTTTTTTGCAGTCTTTAGCAATGAATCAATCTGCTCAAGCTTTCTTAGGTCCAGAAAATCCGGAAGAACCTTATTTGGATGGAATCAATTACAATTGTGTAGCTCCAGGAAAAAGATTCCAGCCCATGTCTAATTTATCTGGTGGTGAAAAAACTGTGGCTGCTTTGGCCTTGCTCTTTGCAATCCACAGGTAAATTTTATCTTCTTATAATATGATATCAATATTTGTCTTTGTGAAATGTACAATGACTAACATTGATTTTTTTTTTCAGTTATCATCCAGCACCGTTCTTCTTACTGGATGAAATCGACGCCGCATTGGATAACACAAATATTGGAAAAGTGGCTCAGTACATAAGATTGAAAACAGCCAATCTACAAACTATTGTCATATCTTTGAAAGAGGAATTTTATGGTCATGCCGATGCCCTTGTTGGTATCAGTCCAGAGGTATGTCCATTTTTAATGTTATAAGAAACCACCACCGTTTTCACAGTTGCCTCTTGGAACATCTGCCCCAACCACTGTATTGAGGCTTGTCAAATTGTAACCCTTTAAAATAATTCCATAAGCCATATTAAAAAAAAATGGCTACGATGCTGAGAGAGAACTTCGCCATCAAAATACCATCAATATTTCGACGAGATACTTGCCATCAAAATGTTGATGACAGCCACTTTGTTATGGTGGAATTCCTAAGCGACGACTAATGACTATGACCTTATACTGCTTCCATGTAAATATATGAAACCCATTCCTATGACGAGTCGCCTATATTTAATACGAAGCAGTATGAGGTCATAGCCGCGCAGCTAGAGTTGCTAGTCGACGCTTAGGAACTCCACCTTACGATTTAACTTTGGCCACAAGACTGCTCAGTAGGTCTAGACAAATTGTATTTAGTGGACTACAAATGAATTCTTCGACAATGTAGATTAGGAAGAAAATTAACTGTCCACTTTTTATATAAGTGTCTTTGTTTGGTTTAAATAATTGTTTATATTATGTTCCAGTGGACAGTAATTTTTTTCGGACTATACATTGACGAAATCTTCATTTGTAGTCGAACGTCAATTTGAATTTGTCTAGACCGGCAAGGCATTTTTTCAGCATTCTGTGCATTTTATCAATTTCTCTTAAAAGTTCAAGGTTCACGGGTATACAACAGCACTGATCTATGCTAGTTTCAATCATGAAGTGTTGATATTTCATCATTCTTTTATTTATATTTAGAATTTAAATGGACTTTTTCAGTAATGAATTTTTATTCTGTTTTCCAGCCTTCAGATTGTTTAGTTAGTGACGTCCTACTGCTGGATCTTGAACCGTTTGATGACTAAACACTTTACAATTGGTTGACAGTTGGGCTACCCTGTGGGATGAATAAATTAATATATTGATTATATTGTGTTTATTTGAAATAAGTTTATATTTTACAAATGGATTTACTCAAGTTTCTACATTATACTACTTCCATGTGAAAACTGAAATAAAAGTAGTTGTAAACATTTATAAGCATACATTATTTATCATTTCCTTCCCTTTTTCCACAGGTAGAACATTATTTGCTGTTTAGGAATGTCCAACATGGGTACAGGTGACTTGTGAACCCTCCCATATTACTCCCTATTTCAGAAACTGTTTTCAGCAGGTGTCCGTCGGTATTATTTAATAAATTTTACACCTTTTTTTCTATACAAGAATGTAAGCAGAGCCAAAAGAGCTCATGACAAGCAATTTCTGCAATTCGACTGGTCGTATCAAATCTTAAACCATTTCAACACTTGAAAAATTCAGTAATTTCTCTTTCCATATAAATAAATAAATTAACACTTCTCTATACAAAGGTGTTGGTATAGTTGGTGGAACTTATTGCCCGAGGCAATTTTTTCCAGTCAACCGGTCCTATCCAATCTGCGACAGGCTAACCCCGGGTAGAAATTTCAAGTGGCAAAACACAAAACTCTGACCTGACTGGAATCGAGTCCAGGACAAAACATGTTAGAATCAGAATGTATACCATCCATACTCAACCTTTTGCCCGCAGGGCGCATGCGGCCTTTTGAGCTTTTCATTGCGACCCAGCACACTTTTTATCGGAAGCATAATTTTAAAAATTCCATTCCATGAAACCTGAAGAGAATTGACGTATCGCATGAAAGAATGTTAGATATGCATACTAAAAGTTTGAAGATATGAGCCTTCAAAGTTACCAAACAAAATTTTAGAGATTTCTTTGGGGTCCATTCATAATTCCACGAAATATCGTGTAAAAATATCCAGTATATAAATACTCAAGCCCTCAAACTGTGGGGAATTCACTGTTATTATTGTTCTCAGTCTTGGTGGTTATTTCATACAACATTTCATACTCTGAAACATGAGGGTGCATTAGATAACAAAATAATAAATTTGCCCACCTATAAAGTGTAAATAATAATACACACTGGTCGTCTATTATATAAACACACTTGAAATATCTAATCTATCCACAGCAATAAATTTGAAATCATTCCACGAAATATAATACAACTTATAAACCCCACGACACAACATTTAACATTAGCAGGTGCGCTGAGAAAAGATAAGGCCGAGTACTTGTGGCATAAACAATAGAGCCTATACCAACCAAATTGAATGTATTTTTATGAAATTTTTGAGGACTTCATTGATTAAAATCGTTTTTTTGCAGTGTTAGAAGTAGATACATACGTCAATTGTCATTTCGAACCACATCACCTATTAAAATATAAAATTTGCTAAAACATAAGCTAAAAAGAAAATGGTGGCAAGTTCAACACAATAATAGCTAATCTCAAACAATACTTCTTTTGAGATGCCAATAGGAATATAACAAGAGCTTAGTTGCACACTTCTTTGTGCATACATCCAGGTCATATGCAAGAGTGTACAAAATTTACACTCATTTTTGTCTCTTTCTTCAACTATTTCCAGATAGTATTTCTTCATAATATTGTTGTGTATTTTATGTACTTCAATAGTAAGCAGAAATATTCTTTAGAGTAATCAACAGGACAGAAGAGCACACCTTATAAATTTTACAATAAAATCTGGTTGCATAAAATTGGGACAGGTATTTTCACAGATATTAAGAACACAAAAATTTCATAAATCATATACTATATTATTATTAAAAATACAATAGGTACTATTAAATTTGAGATTCTATTGGTAATCAATCATTGTAAAAAAATAGTAAAGGCACTTGATCAGTCTTAGATTAAAAATAACGCTATATAATGTTAAAAAATAATCTCGTAACATAAGAGCACTTGTACGTTAAAAAAAAATGATTAGGATTGTAAATGTCTAAACAAATTCACACAACAGATCATATTGTAATAAAAAAATAGAAATTTCCACCAAAATATAAAATACAAATTTTATTTTGAATTCATCGTAAAAATAAAGTTTTTCTAGATTATTTATGTAGATAATTAATCCAATTTTCTTGTCATGCATTAAACGTCATCTCAAATTCTTATATGCTAAGTATAAAAATAAAATCATTTCATCACAGTATAAAATGCAAAAAGTATTTTTGAATAGGTATGTAAACAATGTGGTAAAAATGCTAAATGGCTTTCACAGAATTTTCCAATAATTCACAAACTACGTTAATAGTATTTTGAATGATTATAATATGTATTGAAAAAACATTGTAGCACTTTAACACGGATTTACCTTTCCATATATGGTTTCTAGGTACAGATAGGTACTATAATAAATTCTACATAAAAAATATGTAAAGATGTAGTTTTGCACAGATCAATCTAAGTAAATAATGAGAAAAAAATAAAACTAAGGTCTTAAATTACTAGTGAAATAAATGCTTTCCTTTGGAAATGAAGATTCATATTTTCAAGGCAACAGCAGTTGTTTTAATTTTTTGGATTCACTCAAGTTACAAGAAGCATCGTTACGTTTCTTAATGATAATCGCTTTATCAATATTGCTTCTCTTATTGTTTAGAAGGGGTTCATCAGACTCGTCACATTTATTCTTAAGACGGGTCTTGCTCTCGATTTTATTTTGAGTCTTCTGATGTATGTGACTTTCAAAGTCATTGAAATCATATTTATTAGGTGGATTTTTTGTCTTTTTATTGGGTTTTGAAGTTTTTTCTGTTGCAGAGTTTTGAGATTTCTTAGATGCGCTGATTTTGGTATGTTTGTTCTTTTCGCTTTCCATAGAGGACAAAGTCTGTGTGGCAATTTCGTGTGAATTAGCCTGTATCCCGACGTCGCAACTTCTTTTACTGTTACGTGAATTATTTTTATCCACAGAGACACCAGAAAATGAACTCTGTATGGGGAGAGGTCCTAATTCAGAGCAGTATGAATCGAACGAAGAGTCTAGAGAATTTTTAACAAAATTGTCTGGTTCATTTCTAGTTGTCAGCACAGACATGGGTATGGCGTTTTCTCTGCTTTTATTTGTTTTGCTATTCTTTATGGCGTGTTTTATCCTCGGTCTGCCACTCTGTCTTGATGACTTGCGACTAGATTTACTTTTGTTACTGCCCTTGCTGCCTCTCAAATCTTTGCGGCCACAACTTCTGTCCACTTTATAGTCCCCACTAGACACAAGCTCACCAAAATGTTTTGCCAGCACCAGTTGTTTATTATTCTCCTCTCTGTCGGAATCGGTTTGATACGGCTTGATATTAATTCTAGTGTCAGAGCCGTTTCCATCACCTGCACTCAAATTCTCCTCCTTCTGTTTAAGAATAAAATTGATCTGACTGTCCTTAATTTTGAAAGAGGCCATGGAAGCATTTTCTTCATCCGATGTGGTTGTTAATCCTTGGTTCTGTAGAAATGGTAAAATTAATTTGCTGTTAGCCAAGAGCAAATCTACTTGCTCTTTACTGAGACCTGCGCTGGCGGTTCTGCGAGTCATAGAACTGCTCTTCCTCTCCTTTGTAGAAGACAGGGCGCTCAAGATATGCGTGCCGACTTGACTTTCAACTGATGTAGTACTTTCTTTCCTGGTGTATATTGTGCTCGTGTTATTCCGAGCTCTTCTTCTCGATGTCTTAGTGTGCGTCTTTCCTCTTCTTCTGCTCGCCACTTTTGTTTTCATCTCAGCAATCTTGACTGATAATTGACTGTCTAAAGAATTCCTCCTAGACTCAACAGAAACATGTCGAAGACTGAAACTTATTTGGGAATCCTAAAAAAAAATGAGAGAAAGTATCAGCATGATATTGAAAAGATGACAGAACATTCACTAGTTCAAAAGAGGACTCATACCTGTGAATTTCTTCTCGGAGCATTAGAAGAATGGCTATGAGAGTATTGTCCGCCTGTGAGTGCCCCCCTTCTCTTCACAAACTTGGGCAGATTATTTGCCCAGGTAGAACTAAAGTCGTAACTGGCTATTGAATTCAATTCAAAGTTCAAACCAACTGGATCTGTGTGAGTATTATGAAATGATATGGACATTCTTCCCTGGTTATGCAGTTCTTTACGCCGAGAAAATGCCTGAGCAATCAATTTATGTTTCTGTAACTTAACGGGTTCCTCTTCATCATGACCACACTTTCGTCGTATATATCTCTTCCAAGACTGCACACTTGCTTTAGTCCACACCCAACTAGACATCAGTATAGCTGAGCCCCAAAGACATAGCAGTTGCAGCTGCAGAAGTGCTACACTGGGCCTAGATGTTTGTATGCACTCCGCCGGGTCAGTGCCTTTATGCATACTTGTTATGCGACATCTGCAAACAGAAAATCAAACAAATAATTAACCCTCAACTATGCATGACACTATAAATGAAGATATTCAAATGAACTCAAAATATACTAACACTAGATATTGTAGAAAGCTGCTTTGCCAATCAGATGAATTACGGAATTCGTGCGTATGACAGACGATTGTTAAACTCACAAAGAGGAGAATCAGTGAACCAGCGACGCTGCACCTCATAATGCTTTGCTTGATCTTACTGGACGCATGTACTGATATTATATCTTTGCTTGATTTACGCACCGATATTAGCGTAAAAAGCCCTGAAATTTCATATATATTATTTCACATGAATGAAAAAGATTTATTCTTAAAGCAGGTTAAATTGATTTATATTTCTTACTTGGTAAATGTTAATCCTAAGCGGCCAAAAAAATTAAATGTAAAAATTGTTATTAAGGTAAAATGCCATCTCTACATATTTGAATATATAATTACTCACCGCGAATCAAAAAGAAGCCTCCAACTAATAGTGCTAAAATGATGGGGCCTAGTAAGAAACCACCCCTTATTGCGTGATTCAAGTAGCCTACAAAACATATCCCCACAATGCTACTCCCGTCTATCTCTCCGAGAGCCATGACTGTAATTGTGAAGATGAGGGGCAGAGACCAGGCCATCAAATGGAAGTAGGCACCTTTCTTGTCAACGCGGTCCAATATTTTACCTGCAATATTATACATGCAGTGAATTATATTTTATATAACACAATTTGGTTTTTCTCCAGGTATACTTATATTTAATCACTTACCGAGTCCCTTGAAACTCATATGCCACGCGTACGTAAAAATGACAAACCAAACGCAGGCAGCAATCAGAAAGTAGTACACCTGCAAGAAGGAAAATGGGTTTTACTTGTGGACTGTAATAGAAAATTCACTGATCACATTAAAATAAAAGGTTCTCTTTTCACTTTCTTTGCAAGCGCTATGAATAATTTTGACAGATATGACAGAACAGAAGCGTAACAATCTATGGTAAAAAAATAACTTGTCAAGATAGTTTTTTTCTTTATTTGTTTACACCAAATTAACATAGAGCTGAATCTAGAAACAGAGCACTCTTTCTTTTATGGTTGATATTGGACACCATGGAAACAATAACAAGCTAGAACTAATAAGTGGACAATGACAGATTACACGCATTGCTATTTCTTTGGTGACCATATCAAAAATCAAGAAAATATACTCTATTTTCCAGCTCTGGCTCTATGTTCGTTTGTGGTATAAATGCAACCTAAAGAGTAGGCATATGAACACAGTTGAACAGCCTTTGAGATGTGGTACTGGAGCAAATTATTACTGGTACCGCACAAGATAAAGCACACAAATATTTCGGAATCGTCTCATTTAAATATCCTAACGATAAGCTGTGTTCCAGGAGCGAGTTTTCTCATCCTTTGGAAGCGCATAAATTTGAGTAAGGTTATAACTAGTGCAGTGTATGGAAGTAGAGGCAAAAGTATTGGTGGAGGAACCATTTAGGGGTGTAAATGGAAGCTTACCAGAACAAAGACAACAACGCAGGATAGATTCTCTCCGGCAGAGGGTTCCCCTCTCCTGACAGTTCCATCTTTAGAACAAACTATGTCACTTCTGGAGTCTGCAAAGAACTGAACCAGCCATCTGCAACATCATTATTTCATTACAATTTGTTTTTTAAATTACAACACTGCAAAAACACATAATATTAGGACACCTACCCCAATGAAGACATAATAAAACAGCCATTAATGTAGAAGATCGCGACAGCGGGATACTTAGAAGCACTCCTCCAATCAATCAAGAATGTTAGCGATGCAAACAGATTGAAAAACAATGAGATCCCGAGTCCCCACGTTATTAAACGTCGGATCTGTTGATGTTCGTCTTCAGTGTACATCGGATCTTGACATGGTAAGCCACATCCTGTTATTCCTAAAAAAATTAAGACGATAGATAAAAATTTTAACCAAATATAAAATATTTTTCAATCTTCTTTATATGAATAACAAATCTTTACCTGGATAGAAATGTAGTGCAACATCCGTATGGACCAACGGTGGCAAACATTGCCCGGTTGTATTGAATCTAATCTCTTTCAGATCATTGGCGCACTCGCTTGGAAACAGCGTGCTGTTGCATCTTAAGAATTCAGGAAATATGGATGTGTTGTAAATGAGTTTGCAAGGCTCCATGAGGTTGCGGCACATTTCCAGGGAAGGCAGGAAGACCATATCTTGGTCCCCAATAGCTTCGCATTTTGGTTTGAAAATGGCGCATAGAAATGGTTGAACAACCGCCCAACATTTGGGGATGTGTTTTAATACTGTGTACTGTTGTAACTGCTCGTGCACTTGCTCCTGCGAAGAACTGGATGTGAGGTGGTAGCTGGTGTGGTGATAGGGTAGTTTGAGCCCAAAACATGTATTGCTTTTCAATGGCTCACATTTTGCCTTTCTCATACAAAGAATGGTGGTGTGTTCTTGTCCATCGTACCAAGACTTGTTATCTTTCCGTGTAATTCTAAAGTTCTGAGTTCCATTGATAGGCTCCAGCTTCTCAACAATTTTGCTAGCCACATGTTTATCTTCTTCGATGTGAAAGGTTAGAATGGGAGTGACGATATGGAAGGACAAGAGTAGGAAAGGATATAAAAGCATCCTGAAACAAAGGAAAACACATGTTAGAAAAAGTTTCATCAACATTGCAATATGAATCTACATTTTTTTTTAATTTATTTATGTCCATTGAAATTTAAAAAAATTTATAAAAATATCACAAAATTGACTATCATCCATGTATGCATGTACTAATACGCAACGCTAGGACATCCCAAGGGAAAGGTAAAATTAAAATCCTTTTTGATTGCCAGGTCTTTATTTCAGGTTTACATTAGAATGTTGTATTGGTTATTTATTTATTGATTATGTGGTGAAAGGGATAAGGTATGCATATGTACTTTATTTTCCGAAGACACAATTTTAGTTTACAATGCTTTTTAAAAACTAATGGATAATCATCTTTATTTCATATTCATAAACAGTACCACTTTACAGAGTGTATTTTGAAAATAAACATCTTACAAGATTGTGATGAAGCGGCAGTCGTCAGGAATTGGAGACGTCGAGAATGCTCACTGAAGTGTGGCCAGACACAGAGAGATGATCTCCACTGATCCCAAAAACCGTTACTCCTCGCTAAAAATTAATTAAAAAAAATAATACTTTGAAACATTTACAAATAACTTTATATCCAAAATTACAGATTAGAATAATAAAGGCGTATGCTCACCTAAGACTGTTCATGATGCTGCTGCAGATCCACAAAATGTTCCTCCGCAATGTTGAACTTTCAGAAAACATTACTTACCTTTTTGACTGATGACCAAGTAAAAATTTGATTCTATTTTCAAAATATAATTGCCATGAGGCAAAAAAATGTTCTCGGGATAGCGATTTGTTTTTTTTATTAACGGCAATTAAAATACAAAGTCGTATTTTTTTTTCTTTTATAATATGCAATTTATTATTCTCACATTATTATTTTAAAATTTAGGACAAAAACCAATTGTCTTTTCGGTACATCAACCATACATCATCGGTACACAAATGATAATAAGTCATGACTACATAGGAATTAGAAATATTTATTGTGTTAATTCATTTTAAAGTCATACACAGTGAAGTCTACAAATATTATGATACATACAAGTGAAATTGAAACATCTGCGTTCATTATTAATTAGATTTTACAAACATCAGTATTTGTTTATTTAAATGTTACATTTCAAGCTGTTATAACTTTATATCAAATTTTCAAACATTATACTTCCATGCCTACATGATTCAAAATTAAAAGAAACTGAAAAAGGGAATTCAAATAGAAAAATATACTTTCTCAAAATATACAGTTTCAATTAGATTAAAAAATACTTTTACAATCATAATCTTGTGATGGTTATAAATTTTAATTGTAGGGGGCATTCAAGTATTACGTAACGCAATTTTTTAAGATTTTTTACCCCCCTTCCCCCCCCATGTAACGCGCCGTAACGTTTTTCTGTACCCCCCCCCTCCCCCCCTAAATGTTACGTAACACCCAAGAGACTATTTTTTAACTGAACTCTCGTAAAAAAATAAAAGGGTTTCAAAGGGTTCCTTTGCTAACTTTGGAGAAAAAAATACTATTTATATGTTCCATAAATTTATCTTTATTTTTTCTTTTGCTGTTTTCCAAATTTTGGCATAGCTGCGTTGGCAAGTCAGCATGAGAGCCTTTATAGGCCAAGAACAGTTGATGATGTAAATCCCCCCTTTTGACCACTAAGGAATGCTGACAACGAAAATAAAAATGACGTAAGTATAATGCCGTGGGGTTGCCGGCTAAGAATAGCACCTCTGCTCTTTTTGCTGGTTTTTCGGGCATCCTGTAAGAGACAGGAAATCGAAAAACCAGATCGGGACCGTGAGGTTGACCACCTCACGTCCTTAAACCTCAACCGGTCAGAAAAGGCACCATAGGCCTCAGTCGCCTTTGAGCGCAATGGAGAGCTCTTGATGCCTCCCTATGCCCCTAAGTGGGGTCCAGGCCCCTCGCATTGCGGGTTGGTTTGGGGGGATTTGCGGCGGGCATGATTTGTGTGGAGCCGGCTTTTGGATTTGATTGCTTCGATCAGGCTAGAGGGTTGGTTTCATGCGGGTCGGGTTTGCTGCGGTTTTGTCTCCTCCGGGTTGGCTTGCGGTGTGCGGGGAGCCTTAAAGGGAGAATGTATGTATGTATGTAAGTATAATACAGTCGAGGGATTCCCCGTAAAAAAATAAAAGAAAAGGTTTGCTTACTTGGAAGGGCGAAATAAAGATTACATACAATGCAGTCGAGGGACTCCCCGTAAGACTTAAACGAAAAAGGTTCCTTTTTTCGCAGAGCGAAAAATTCTTACCCTTAGGGTGAAAACACGTAGAAAGCCGATTCCACCCACGCCGACCGGCGCAAAGAATATTGTCTATGGTTTCAATGCATTTAAATAGGCATGCCGGAACGCAGGTTTCTGCTTTTGCTGTGCGTATCCCCATTCAACTGCATAGAAACATTCTTTGCGCCGGTCGGCGCGGGTCGGAATCGGCATTCTACGTGTTTCCACCAAAAGCTTTAACATCGGAGAATAAAATAAAACTGACGTACGGTACAATCGAGGGACTTCCCCTAAAACATTGTCGAAAAGGGTTCCTTTGCTAACTTCGGAGAAAAAAAAATGATGTACAGTACAATCGAGGGACTTCCCGTAAAACATAAACGAAAAGGGTGCCCAACTTCGGAGAAAAAAACAAAAATGACGTACAGTACAATCGAGGGATTCCCGTAAAACATTAACGAAAAGGATTGCCCAACTTGGAAGATTTATTTCCCAATTTTTTTTATTTAAGAAAAAAAAAATACCGTTACGTAACGAGTTGTTCGAACCCCCCTACCGCCCTTGTAACGCACAGTAACGTTTTGCAAGACCCCCCCTCCCCCAAATTGCGTTACGTAATACTTGAACGCCCCCATAGCAAAAAAAATTTAACAGCTGAGCAATATATTACAGAAAGAACTGCATATTAACCACTAAATACTTTATAAATGACACTCAGTACAAGTTGCTAATGTAGGATCAAAAATTTCCGAGTAAATTTATTTTATTTAAGTTATTTTATCACAACTTAATTTGTGATTGCAAACAAAACAGTAGGTACCTCTCAATCAACTCAAAAAACCTATATTTAACATGGTAAAATCAGGTCATATCCTTGTAGGTATATCACAAAATAATATTTCATAGTTCCTTCACAAATGTAACACATTACTAAGGGACAAGACTTAGTGCTTGATCCTCCCGCCCCTTCTGAAGGATTTTGGTCTACTCCTCCCTCTGCTCCCTCTATCTGGTCTCCTCTGTCCCCTCCCACTCCTCTCTCGGCCTCCACGGAAACTAGAATTATTCCAATTGTCTCTAGACCTGTTGGTCTTCTTATACCTATGTGAATTGCTATCATTATGCATGTCAGAGTCACCCCCGTATTCATCATATTCATTATTCTCTCCGCCATTGTCCATGCTCTCATCATAATCAAAACTATTATTTTGCTCCATGGAAGAATCAAACATGCCAGGATTCATGAAATTATTGCCGTTATTCATGAACATATTGTTTGGAGCCATCAACGGTGGTGGGCCATTGTTCATGAAGTTATTGGGGCCCATATTCATCATATTGTTATATCCAAACATCATATCTTCATTATTGTATGATTCATTAGGCCTAAATTCTCCCAGAGACGCATCTAAAGACTCATTCCCGATATCTGTGCTTTCCTTGTTATTTTGGTCAGACGCATGTGGAAACCGGAAATCTTGGTCTTTGGTAATATCGAAAACAAATGAGTTTGCACTTGGATCCTCCTCTTCATCCTCTTCGTAATGTGGCATCACATCATACAACTCTTCAATATCCCCAGATGCTATGTATTTCTTAAGTGCAACTGGTCCTTCTAAAATGGCTGCTTCTAATTTAGATCCAGCCTCTACTGCTATTAATTTCCCATATATAACAATGGCAGTTGGGGCGAGTTCGCTTAGAGGAATAACGCCTGGAACTGATTCCACCAATGCTTGAGTTAAGGCCTCGGTTGTGTCTCCGCAAGCATTGTGGTTCCACTGGGCTTGGAATTGACGAGGAATAGGTTTACTGTACGGCACTTTCTTGCCTTTTTTATCAGAGTCTGCGGGGATAACACTTGTATCAAGATCCAAACCTGGAATGGCTTTTTCATCTGTTGAGGGAAATATCTCAACTTTGTCTTCGGGACCCATCCCTGGGATGATGGCCGGTTCATCTAGCTCATGTTCATCATTTACACCTGGTGGAAGCGTATTAAGGTTGTATTTGTCTCGCATGAGATCACCAGGACGGTTTCTCGTCCAAAATTTCGAGGTGTGATCATTGGATCCAGAACACAAAATATGACCAAGTGGATGCCAAGCCAAAGTCCACACAATGGATTCATGACCATCTTCAATGCATCCAACTTCCTTGTCAGTTCCAACATTCCAAAAAAGAATAGCACCATCAGATCCACCAGAACAGAACATTCCCTCATGTATAGGATGCCAAGCAACACTGGAAGCTTCTTTCTTGTGGCCCCGAAATATCTGAATTTCCGTGCCCAGCTTTCTGATATCAAACAGTTTCAGTAAATGATCACGAGATGCTGTGATTAACCAATTACCATTGTCGTTCCACTTTAAATCCATCACAGTGGACTTGTGAGCATGCAACGTGGCCAGAGACTGTCCAGATTTAGGATCCCAGAGCTTGATTGGCTGCTGGTTATCTTTACTTCCAGACACAATAAGACTTTTGGTAGGATGCCACTGGACGCATTTGACGTCAGCCCCATGCCCCCTTAGTATCCTCTCCTCTTGGCATCTGTAGAAATCAAATATTCTCAAAGTGCCATCATCAGAACATGTGACAATTTTGGCATCTGAGGGACTAAAACTAATTCCACGAATGGGCTCTTTGTGGGCTTGAAACATTTTCACATTATTCATATTACTCTGCCAGTATTTAATATATCCTCCGTGATCTCCGGTAACCATCCACCCTTCTCCATGAGACCACACCATAGAACGTACTGGACTATCATGTGCTTGAAGAATAGTTTCAAAATTAAAAGTTAAGCCATTCCACAGCGTAAACTCTCCGGAAGAAGCACCAGTGATAAGTCTTCTGCCTTCTGGAGTCCAACACATGGTAAAGATTGGACACCTCATTTTGTTAGTAGCAGTTTTTACAGACCTAGTTGTTACAGCATTAATAGGATTATCAGGATATGAAGGGGGTGGCAGTAAGTCTGGAGTGTACATAGCATCAGGCTGAAGAGCATAGCGATCTCGCCAATCTCTCTGCCAAACACGGCACTCTAATGCTTTGATAATCGACGCGTTATAATCTACAGTTTTCCTCATAATGGATTTACGCAGCTTCTTCCCATCAAAATCATCTTGGGATATAAAAGGTCTGAAATTGTGCCTACCTCCACCGAACTGACCTCCACGGCCCATACCAGGCGGTGGTGTGTTCATGTTGACTGGCGGTGGATGTACGAACTCCATCTTCACTTAGAAACCTATTTATAAAGCATAATATTGGCTGTTTGCAATGACAGTATTAAAGTATCGTTATAATACAAACAAATTTTCTGTATCTATACCTTACCTTTCGCTTTAATTAACTCTTCAGAATGATACACGATAACTTAAACACAAATAGATACTCATTATTTTCTAAATTATCAAGAAGCATAACTAATTAATCAGAAACAAAAACAATTTTCACAACACGAAAACGCGACTAGCCGCCCATAACCTGTCCATTTTGTTTTATTACCATGCCATAGATAAATTACTTGCATAGCATCCATGTAAAACAATGTTGTTCTACGAACTCGGAAGCGTCTTTTACATTGTCGTATATACTGCCAGCGCCGCCAAAGAAGGATGAGTAAAAAAATATTTTACAAAATGTTTTTTTTTAAATTAATGGCATTGCATCCACAAAGTGTGATACAGTTAGATTTAAATCAAAGAAAGTCAAAATAAAACTAAAAGATCAAAAAATAGAAGACAAATATTACAATATTTTTATTTATAATCTGTTTGTTACAGAATCAAAATAGCGATCTCTGAAGAAACAAATAAATTATAAATTCTATAAAAAAGGAAAAATAAGAAATGGGTTTTTCAGTTAATTTAATAATTTTGATACTAATCTTCTCGTTGATAAAAATAGGTATATTAAATATCGTCAAATTGCCCCCCCCCCCCCCCCCCCACCCCCTAGGTCCCGGGCTGGCGACGCTCTTGCATGGTAGGTAACTGATAAAAAAATTAACCAACATTATGTTTACACTTAGGCCATTCTCCCACGAGGATACTCACAAGCGACTTGAGTATCCTACCCGTATGATACGCGTCGCTCGTTAGTCGCTTGCATACATATTTGATCGGTTTCGCACACGACGAAACGCGTCTACGACGCGTTTGATACCAGTTGCATGCGACTGGTCATGCTGGTCGCGATAGACTGCAACGCGACTGCGACGCTACTTTAATCGTAATAAAATGGCGTCAGATCAAGCGGAAAACATTAAATTTGTTCAGGAGGTTGAAAATTATCCATGTTTATATAATTATGGCTGCCGGATTATGTAAGGAATATACGTACGAGATAAGGCGTGGGCTGAGATAGGAAAGAAACTCAACTCGCACACGCGCTCTCTCATTGTTGTATTTTTTTATGAATATGTGTAGCTAATAACTGCATCAAATTAGAAAAATACTCTTTTGACATTCAATAAAAATGAAGAAACTTATTATCATCATTCTCATGTAGTTATGTATGGGTGCACCCAAAATCTACTTTTTTTCGATTATTCCTTTTATAAATTAAGAGAAGAACATTATCTACATCGCTAAAATCACTAGACATTTTATGAACGAGCGTGTATTATCAAGAGTTACAACAAATAAATGATGAATGTAGTCATAGTTTGGGTAGCGTCGTGTGCGGAACCTAGCTTGATAGAGTAGCATACGCATCGACGACCAATGGATTGCGTCTCAGTCGCGTAGCCCGTGAGTATCCTCGTGGGAGAATGGCCTTAATCTACCTTGTGATTAACTAATAAATATTATTTCCGATGCTGTTTTTTTTTCATTAAAGGTGTTATATTTTCATCTTATAACAAATATTTAATTATAAGTAAACTTTATAATTTTACCTATTTTATTGTAACGTGTGATATTAACTCCGGTTGAAAAACATCATTGGATAGAATGGTTACGTTGCTAATCATGTATTGTTGATCTCCGTAATTATTCTTTTTTTCAGAAAATATCTTGAAAAACATAGGTATCAGACTTTCCTCAGGTTCTTTCGTCATACCTACTGAGCTCGTCATACTACTTCCATGTAGATAACCTAGATAATTTATATCTAGCTTTCTAGCTACCTTATGGGAGTTTGATACATTGTTTTCGCCACCGAGGGCAGCACTTTCAAACTGGAAGGAGTGCAACTCATTCTATCACTGTTAAGTTCACTCGCAAGTCGCAGTTCTGTCCACATGACTAGAGGTGGTTAATTTAACACATAGCATGTTATTATAACGCGTTAATTTTAAATAGCGCACATAGCGTGTTATGTTTGCAGACGCTATGTCGTTATGAAATAGCATTTGGAAATCAACACTAGACTATCAGTCATCGCGTGAATGCTGTTAGATGCGGACGTGTTATGTTATGTTGCAGCCCGCTAAGACTATTTTATATTATCGTGTGCGACGTTATTTTTTTATTATATTCTGGTAAAATTGTATTTTTTGTTAATAGGATACAACTTGGCAGAATAGGTAGACTTAGTTAATTTTTGTAGATTAAAAATACTCATGTAAAAATTATTATTTAAAAACAATTCTGTTTATGTTGATTTTCATATATAAGGTACATAGACAATGAACTTTCAAATACCCCTATAATAATTATTAATTTAAAAATTACAATAGTATTTAATACATACCTACCTAAACATTTAATTCAACTACCTATAGACAGTCATAAGCTTGAAAAGTATGTAGGTTCATTTGTATCCTTTAAAATATTTTATTATTAGCTAATAATATGCGAAGTATTAATAAAAAATAGGAAGTGCCTCTAGAGCCGTAGACGGAAACATCAAAAATTTGGTACGGCGTCCGTAGATCTCCATAGACAATATTTTATCATAGACAACTAAAAATTGACACTTGTTTAGCCGACGATTGACATTGACAGATGATATTAAATTGTCGCTGAGCACGGATTTGATTATTAATATTGTTGAACAATAATGTAATTGTATAACAAAATTACAAATATCAGCAATAGTAACAATAGAATACTTATTAATGTAGATGTTTTTATTTTTTAGAAGTATGGTTGCCACAATATAACATTTTAGAAGTTAAAACGTAAAAAAATATTTGGTAATTATTGAGTTCGCGGGCTGATACGATGATCCTCAGAATTGAGGGACCGATGAAGATGAGGATGAATCTCAATTGCTCTTGAGCTTCTTATTCAATACGTGGAGGCAATTTAAGTAGCTGCTGCCACAATGCATTAAAATAAGCTTGCAAGGATGCATGGTTATTACAGTTGTCACAGTAAAGAATTGTCCACATTTTTACTATGAAGGTGGATGGAAGCGGGACAATCTGTGAAAAAATATTTCTTGTGGAGTTTTCACTTTTTGAGTGGTATTTCTTGCCACCTCTTATACAACTTAATGTTGCATAATAGTATTTTAAAGACTCCTTAGCATCTTTTTCTGTATGATGCCTTTTTATTTGATTTTCAATACTCCTTGCGTCTATTATATTTATCAGCCAAAACATTTGGGAAATCTTTGTATCACCAACTTTCATTTTTGAATAATTGATTAATATTAACACTTCACTATCAACCATGCAAAATTGCCAAGTATTGAGACATAAATTTGGGATTCCTAGAATTATGTAATCCGCCATATTTTTGATATTTTTTTATTTTACATAATATAAACGGCTTTCGGCTTTAAACACAAATTCATTTCACGTATTCAAAAAAATATCACTAAAAAAAATATTAAAAAGTCACAAAGAAATAAAATTAAAAATTAGTAAAAAAAGACTAAGCTTTATGTAAAGACATGCAAATAAAACTTCAAATTTTGAATAATATAGATTTTTAATTATTATTTCCGGATACTAATCCCGGATCAGGATACTCATTGGGGATACAGGATTCCCCGTATCCCCAATGAGATTCGCACGAAAATTCAAACTGTCCTTTGGTACTAATACGAAATTCGCGCCAATTCACGCTTTGACATTAACTGCCATTTGAGTGTTACCATAGTATGAATTGTAATAATATGGCAACACACAAATCTACGGACGCGGGTACGGGATCCGGCTACGGCTCTAGAGGCACTTCCTAAAAATATCCTTGCATGTATACGAGTAGAAAATAGTGCGCGAATAATCTGTATAACGAACGACGTGTGGCGTGTTACGAAATCTAGTGTGCCGCTAATTTTAACACACCATCCGCGATCGTAGGTCTCTGATAAAAAAAAACACGTTATAAAATAGCGTATGAAATAGCATGCTAAATATTTTTAACATGTCTGTAGCGTGTTATTCGTTTATAGCCGTTTTGAACAACACTACACATGACGTCTTGTGTTTACTACTTGTCACTTGCACCGCACTCTCATAATATACTTTCTACTTAACAATGTGTAAAAGACCTTTTACATCCATGGTTAGTACAAAGTTGGTTCTATGGTTTTCTGTGTTTTCGTTCTTCAGGAGATGTCAGTTTTGCGACATATGTCAAACTCTTGGGTGATCTTCGGCTATATGTGTTTAATCTTGTAGTTTTTTTTTTATATAAAATTATCGCGTTTCCTGTTCCCACGCGAATATTTAATTAATTAGTACAAAATTTATCGCATTATGGTATATTTTGTATATGTGAATTTTGTTTATCAAATTTAACAAGGTAAGTAATTTAAGTTACTAATAGGGCTATTGATATCAACCCGCATAGCATAAATTTAAGTTCATCACACCGAGGTAACATTTATATTAATATTCAAAAAATATCGCTACTTGTAGTATGTTAGAGCTTACATTAACTCTACTAAAAACTTTGTTGTTCAATACCAATTTACCTGTTTATCTGCTACGTAAAACTTGATAATATAATGCGACATTTAAAAACCGTATTCAATATTGAAACAAAACTTCTTTAGTGTGTAAATTAACCGTTATTTTTTTCAATTTATAAATTTCCAGGACTTCGCTGACTTCACAATGGTTCTGATACTATCACGAGGAACGCTGTTCTATATACTTGTTGAAATATTATCTTATTCATTTGGTCGAGCTCAATATGAAGACACCTGGAGTGAATGTCCCCACTTGTATCCTAGAAAGTTTGTTGGATATACTCCTCGAGGTAAAATACAATTATATTTATCATGACATATTGCAGCATCAAGTTTGATTTTTAACAGCATGCATAATGTTGTAAAGTATTTTTAATGTCACTGCCAATACCTGTGAGCTTAACCATCCGTGTTGAGCTCATTCAGTTCAAATACAAATTAGTATTATCAATGCTTGTATGATACAATCACTAGACATCTTCTAAGTTTGTCACCAAGTTATGAGATTTTCACATTACTGCATAAGTGAGCACTTATCTCCTTTTGAGTATGCGGCCCTTCAACCGGACCAGCATTGATATGTGTCTGAAAATCTATAAGTTTTATATATACAGTAGGTGCCGGTTATTGTGATCACTGGTTAATAGAGTCAGCTGCTTTATAGAATCAAAAGTCCAAGTCTCGATTCAAAATGTAGAATTTCATTCAATTTTTATCGGATAATAGAATCACATTTTCGGTTAATAGAATTAATTGTTCAAAAAATTTACAACACTTTCTTATATTTTTGCCAGGGACATGCACGTTTTTCTTGATTTTTTTTTCAATCTCGACTCAATAGACAAATTGCGCATTACAAAAGATTTATAGCTAATAGTCAAGGTCAATTTTGAAATGTTTCAAGCTGTGCATGTGTGTGGTAATAAAAAATTTGAACCCTGTTCTATTCTGTGTTCTCTTCTATTTTATAAAACAATTCAATTTAAATAAATAAAAACTAATTTATCAAGCAAATCTTGCCTTAAATTAGCGAAACCCCCTTTGCAAATGTTTCAGGAAACTTAACAGCGGGCAACTATACGGAAAGACTAATGTTAAAAGGCATCAAGCAGTGTGTGATGGGGTGCTGTACCAGTGAGACTTGTAATGTCGTTTTCATGCACGACACAACATGTTACCACATAGAATGTGCCAGCAATGAACTCTGTTTGCCTTTATTTCGATCTGAGAATCCCAATATAGGGAGCCATGTCAGTATGGTTCTAGTCGCACCTACACTGGATGATGGTGAGTTGAAATTCTTTATGGGGTCAATATAGTTTCATAGGAAAGCATGGGGATGCTATTAAGTATAGTTTCTCAATAGATATGATTTTGTGCAGTCTGTTTCCTTTATAGTATCCAGGATTCCAAGTTTTCAAATCACCATTATTTGTTAATTAAATACCTGTATCAATTTTTAAATCTTTAATCTATTAATAAAATTTTGCAATTTTTGTCAAACCTTAAAAAAATTCTATTGAAATGACTTTTATATATTTGTAAATTCACGATATGGGATATCGTATTAACCCGAATTTAATGTGATATTTTTTGATCAATTAATTACTGTTAAAAATTAACTCCCGCTAAATTCAAAGTTTAGAGCAACTCTACTGTAGTAGGGCTACGTACCTATGTTTCCAAATTTTAATTTATTGAAATAAATGTAACCTGTAAAGAAATAAATGCTCATCTGAATTGATTTTATATTCCTTGACTTCATTTATGTTTTTTTTTTACTAAACATCTTTTTGAGAATTTTGGACTAATTCATGTTACGTTGCTATTTTGAAATAAAATTATTATTTTATCATGATTGTGAATTCTCGTGTTAATTTATGTTTAAAATATATGTACTTTTTATTTAAGAAAATTGGCAAGATATATTGGATCAAGCAAAGTATGGAAACTATCAAGAAATCCCGAATTTCACTCTGGAAGACGAATTAATCAATAATTTAGCCAACACTAATTCCAGAGATGGCGGATTACAGCCGGATAGTCCATTCGAAAATATTATCAAATATACAAAAGACCAATATGGCAACGCCATGCAAGACGGAGATGTATTGTCCCATTTTAGCGAAAATATGAGACCTGGCCTGACGGGAGGCAGGTCTAATAACTTGAAGAATTTCTTGGAGAAAAGTGATCAATTGATGGAAGCTTCTGAAGAATTTCCTGATAAATTGATGAGCTGCGAGGATGGAGTGATGACAGAATGCCCATTGAATGAAGAATGTATAAGAATTTTACCAAAGAGCAGATCTGGTCTTTGCAGATGTATTGAAGGTTTCACCAGGAATTCGACAGGGATTTGTGTTTTGCAAAATTTTGTAAACATTCCACCATATGGAATGAATGTTGAAAAGGGCTCTTTATATGCAAAAGATTTGGAAGCGAGTAAAAGTAAAAAAGACGATATTATTAGTAAACCGCCAATTTCAAATGAAACCTCGTCCAAGGCCAGTCCAACAAAACTTACAGTTTCAGTCTTGTCTAAAGAGGTAGGATGATTCTTTTGATTTAACAACCATTAACCAACTTTGACTTTTTTCAATATCATTTTAATAGTTGAATTTGTTTAAGTATTTTATTTAAGGACTCCTTTTCACTAAAAATTTTCTAGGGACACTGCATGGTGGGTAAATGTATAAATAATAAGATGCTCCACTAATATCGCTTTTTTAATATCTATTATTAAATGCGTGTTTATTAGAGAATAATAAATAACTTTTTTTTTCAACAATTTATTTGACAAATGCTTATTTTGTGAGTCTCTATAAAAATTCTCAATACTTAATTGTAATATGGGCTAATAGTTGGCACATGAGTACTTGGCATAAAATTTCAATGTGGGCAAAGGGCTATTTAAAAACTGCACCATTTTCCTTTAGGACTATTCTCAAACAAGTGCCTTCTTGTCTTTCTGGTAAATCATCCCGCAATTTATTGTATAGAAAAGTTTGTGATTTGAATCCAATTTAAAATACAGACTTCATAGATAGATGACGAATATAATATGATCGACGCAGAGGCTTTTTGAAGCTGTTAAGTCTATTTAACTGAATAAAATAAAATAAATAAATAAAATAACGAAGGTTTGTTATACTGACAACTTTGTTATTTGGATATTAGGTAGTTATAAAGAAAGCAAATAAAATCAAAACAGTACAATGATAAAGAGATAATCGATACAATAATTGCAATATACTTTTTTTAAATAAAACATATTGAGACCTCACTGGCAACACTCGCAGCAGTCAGAAGTCTCTCTGTACTCTATGGTCTCCATATATTTGAGACATACTAATGTATTAATATTTCATTTCATAGGTTCGGCTCCCAGAGAATGAAGTAACGTTATCTGCCTACACAATACCTGATGAGAAAACTAGTAATGACCACTACAGTTACGTCTGGACCTTGGTGGATCAACCTAAAGGAGGCTTTACTGGTACCTACTTTTTACCACAATAGATTCTTATAAGGGTGATTCAAGGATGGTTCAAATTCACAATTTAATCTTATATATAAAAACGGAGAGCTATTTTCCGTGGTCATCGCATCACGCCTAAACGGTTGGACTGATTTCGCTAATTCTTTTTTTTCTCGTGTTGTCTTTTATCAGAAGGTTCTTATGAAAGAAAAATTAAGAAAGTTGCGTGGATAATTATTAGAAAATCAAAGAAAACTCTAAGTAGGTAACCTTATTAGTACTTTGAACAATGTTAATTTTTATTCCAAATTTGAAAGATTGTATTAAATTAAAGTTTGACAGGAACTGTCAGTTGTTTGATAGTTTGTGCGATAGACAGAATGTCGATAGAAAATATATGGTTTGAAACAGATGCATCGATCTAAATTACATTGTTTAAAAGCTTATCAGTATACAAATTCGAATTCAATATTCATAGTTAGGACCACACAGGACGTCTGTCGGGAATGCTAGTATGCTATAGTAATGTATTCATATTTTAATTTTTGTTTGTAGTTGTTTGTGCTAGTAGTTTTATAAATTTTAAATAAACACATCTGCACCATTGTTGCATTACAGGTAATATGAAAGAACAAAATGGTGGATCTGTCACCTTATCCCAACTGACGGAAGGAAAATATAGTTTCAAAGTTACCGTGACTGGTGGTGTCAGTAATTCCTTTGGAGAGGCCTACGCTAATGTCACAGTGCTGCCACCTAATAGAATCAATAAGCCACCGGTGGTCGTCATCACACCCCCGTCACAGACAGTCAAGCTGCCTAACACAGGGGCAGTTTTGGATGGCAGCGACAGTAAAGTTAGTTTCAACCAAATATTATTTTTGTGAATGAGCAAATCTCATTTGCTGAAAAAGTAGATGAACAAAAATCTTCATGGATATTTTTTATTATGTAAACAATTAGTATAAAATGCTTTTTGGATAAATCTATAAAATAGCGCACTGTGAAAATGCATTGTCTCCTTTGGGAGTTTTTATTTTATAAACTGATTTAGACCTTATTACTTGTACTTATTTATAAAACTAACAGCAAAACTTGTCTGGTGACAGACCTAGAAAAGTGTAATTTATTGTTCTATAAATCAGTTATAACATGCCTTATAGTCCTAAAGGATCCCAATTTCACTTAATCACATTGAAAACTGCAAACAATTTGACATTTCCTCCCGTAGCAAAAGTTGTATTTCAATATTTTCCATAGACATCTGGTGATTGATTGCTATAAAACAATCAACTTACAGACAATAAATATTTCTAATAAGGATTGGTAAGTGTTTCAAAGAAAACATTAAATTACAGACGAACTTGCCAATTATATATGGAGGATATCTTGGTAAGATTCTGTTTATGGTGATTTGCAGGATGATGATGCAATAATTTCCTGGCATTGGGAGCTGATCTCTGGTCCGCTTGGCTACCAGCCACCCTTGCACGATGGACCTACATTACAGCTAACAGATTTAAAGTTGACAGGAAACTACACATTCCGTTTGAGTGTGGAAGATTCTGATCATGTACAGAACTCAACTACTGCCAACATCACAGTTCTTAATCATACAGACTATCCACCAGAAGCCAATGCAGGTAAAACTTAATTTTAAGTGGCTAATTACTAAACAACTTCTTCAGTCAGTCCCTCGATGCCGAGGATCGTGACCGCCATGCACCCTCACCAACTTATGTGATAAATGAAAGGGTAGTGTTTAAGCGATCGAAAATAAATTCAAACTGCAAGTGTCAAAAATACTGATTGTGGGGTACTGAAATACTAAGTGGGCAAAGACTGAGGGCCAACACAAATATTGAACTTATGTAAAAACAAATAAAGAGTCTTCAGTTTGTGCTACTACGAATTACGTAGTAGCACGAAAGTAATTCGTAGTAGCACAAACTGAAGACTCTTTATTTGTTTTTACATAAGTGAAAATGAACTACTACCAAGCACCCTCGGCCGAAACTATCAACACAAATATTGAAGATGACGACTCGAAAATAAGATTTTCAATTACGAGATATTCAGAGTGATCAGTGCAATAATTCTCCAGCAAATAAATTTCAGCCCACATTATATTCAACATCTGGCATATATTTTATTTCAAGCGTGCTGCGTGATTCATATATCATGTTGAGCAATGAACCATAGGCTCACTATAAAATCGGTTTTATAGGCCACTCACTTAGTATTGTGTTCGGTAGTCAGTATTTTTTATTGCTTAAGTTAATATTTTATTTTGTCATTTTATACAAAATAAGTGTTTTCCACTGTTATTAGCCTATTTTATGAATTTTTAGTCATTCATAATATTATATCGCCTGTTAATTGTATTTTTTGTACAAACATTAAAATGCCGCTCGGTTTAGTACTAAAGTATCTCATCAACAATTTTGTTCGTAAATAATTTTATTCGACCAGTTTGTTATTTCCCAAAGTGAAAAAGTCTTTATATCTATCGTTATCAAACTTCAAAGACTGATTCTATATGATACAAACTTGTTTAAATAATAAATTAGTGGTACAATGATATAAAGAGAAGATTTAATTTCTATTTGAAATGGAATACCCTCAAGCACCTTCTGCCCAAAACATCCAAGAATTAGTGTGATGTTATGCGTAATGGAAACTTTTTTTCTTTTTTGTAGGACAAGATATAATTATATATTTACCAAAAAACAATCTTACTCTAAACGGCAGTCTGTCCACCGACGATCACGAAATAACCACATGGGAATGGACCAAGTCTTCTCAAGACCAAGATAAAGCTGTTGATATGCAAAATACCCATTCCCCTTATTTACAAGTAAGTATTGTGATAATGATAGTTATACAAGTCACAATTATATACTTAATATAAAAAAAAAATAATCTGATATTCTTCCTTAGCTGTCCAATTTGTCCGAAGGAATGTACACATTTGTGTTAAAAGTCACCGATTCGTCAGGTCAGTCGTCCACTGCTGATGTCCACGTCTTCGTCAAGCCTCCAACAAACACTCCACCTACTGCGAAAGCTGGAAAACATCAGGTATTAAAATTAGGATGATTCAAGGAGGGGCTAGATTCACAATTTAATATCCTATATTATAATGTAAAAACTATTATAAATTTTTAGTATGTTTCGCTACCCGTCACATGGGTTATATTGAATGGCTCTGAATCCTCTGATGACCATCGCATCGTTGCTTACACTTGGAAAGTTCTGAAGGGACCCAACAATGTCAGTCTGTCACATTACAACGAATCTATAACCAATCTCACAGGGCTCACGAAAGGAGAATACGAAATCCAACTTACAGTGTTGGATGATAATGGCAATTTTGCAAGTGACACTGTCCAAGTAACTGTCACTCAAAGTAAGTAATTAAATTTTTTTACCCATCACGCCGTGTCCATTAAGGGCTAGGCAGAGGGAACGGACCTTCACTCTTTTCTATCCAAGCACACTCCTTTCGCTTCTTCTAACAACATACAATTTCTCATACAACATCTCCTATTTCTTTTGCTTCTGACATGGCCCTTTTTGAGAATGGAATCGATGCGTTCAATTTTTGGTCAAACACGCCTTCTTTGTAATTCTATCTGCATCCACTCTTTTCAACATGCGCAAATAATCTCAACTTGTTCTTCTCATTCATAACATCGATAATTTTAGGCATCCTCTAACATACCAAACTCCACTCCATTCCGCTCTCCCCTTTTTGACACGACATAGTGGGTGGGGAGCCTCACCGCTGCAGCTATTTTATAAATATAAAAGTATTTTGATTGAATGCCAATGAGCCTTACATGTTTTTTATTTATTTTGTTAGATAAAAATGCGCCTCCAAAGGCAAACGCTGGGGGTGATCAAACAATCATAATGCCCGTCGATGTCGTTTTGATAAATGGTTCTCTCTCCCACGATGATCTACGCATTGCAAAATGGCAGTGGATACGACAACCGTCCAGTCTTGCCACAGGAAAAATTATGTTGAATTCCGATACACAACCAGTTTTAATGGTATGACCTACTGTTTATTTTCTCCTTAAAACTATGCCAAATGTCATATTTTTTTTTATTTTTTTTTTATTATTAATTAGGCATTCCAATATTTTTTTTTTTTTTTTTAAAACATTATGAATTTTGCAGTTAAGCGATGTTGTCCCTGGAAGATATCTCTTTAGCCTAACAGTTTGGGACGACCAAGGTCTATCAGATACGGATTCAGTCAGTATTAATATAAAACCAAATCCGAATAAAATGAATCTCGTAGAGCTCACGATGAATGTTGCTGCTTCCGCACTGACGCATGCACAAATTACGTCTTTAGAACAAAAAATGGGCCTTTTGTTAGGAGAATCGTACAACATTAATGTAACAAATATTCGAGCTGATCAACTAAGCACAAAGGCTCAAATTATCTTTTATGTTACTGATAAGGTAAGATTTTATCAACATAAAGTAACTAACTATTTATTTTGTCTTTTTTTTAAAAATGTTGTATATTTTATTTCTTTTATATTTGCAGAAATCTCAAACCTTTTTGCCTGGTCCGGATGTTGTTTTTAATTTGAAAAGTAAACTGCGAAGAGATGGAAGTCTTTTGGAGTTAAATGTTGGACATATTGATACAGTGGTGTGCCAGAATAATTGTTCTGGACACGGAGTGTGCAATGAGCCAACGAGACAATGCCACTGTGAGGCATTTTGGATGCAGAATATATTAACGGGTTTCATTGATGATATGGAACCAAATTGTGGTAAGAACTTATGTCAAAGGGTGATCTATATTTTGCTTCAATGTTTATCCCATAGATTTACCTAACAACCTAGATCAGGGTACTTTACGTGGTGCTAGCCTTTCTGTGCGGCCCGGCACACTTTTTATCCGAAATATGATTTTCAAAAATCGCAATTCAATTCCATGAAACCTGACGAGGATTTTCATTACGAATCACCTCATCTATTAAAATAAAGATTTTTTTGCACTCATTCATCTAGTAGTGAGCTTATGGATCTAAGTGACCGTAAAAAAGCTAATGTTGGTCGAACGGGATACTTTTTTGGATAAAATATGCTTGTATTGTCAATTTTTTTACATTCATCAAATTTAACAAAGTAAATAGAATAAATGATTTATGTATTTCACATCACATTTCAACAAAATGGCCGCTGTTAACTGTCAAAGTAATAATAATAATTTAACACTTACAAAGGTGTTAGTATAGCTGGTAGAACTTATTGCCTGAGGCAATTTTTTCCAGTCAACCGGTCCCATCCATCTGACACAGGCCAACCCCGGGTAGAATTTTCATGTATAAAAACACATAGAAAAACTGTGACTCGACCGGGAATCGAACCCAAAACTGTGACTCAACCGGGAATCGAACCCGTGACCACGCCAGTACAACTAGGCTACCGAGGTCCGTCAAAGTACCAACGTTCCTATTGAAAAAACCCTTGTGAATATGCAAAAAGTCACAAATATCTACCTTACGCGGTTTTTTTTAAATTGTCAGATTAACTGGGTCATGAACGCTGTATCATTTTGCTCACAAACAATATTTTATCCATCATTAATCTAGTATATCTATTTTTTATAAAATTAAATATGGGGGGGGGGTTGCACGGCCCGCATACCTTTAAAATACGAGGGTGGTCTGATAAGTAGTTAGCCTACAAAAGAAAAACGAAAATTTTGGAAAATTTATTTTTCAACATAGTCTCCTTTTAGCTCGATACACTTGACCCAGCGATGCTCCAGCTTCTTTAACCCTTCTGAAAAATGTTTTCTTGAGGTCTGCAAAGTATGCCTCCGTGGCGGCCATGACCTCCTCGTTTTACTGAAATTTTTGCCCGGCGATAGACTTTTTGAAGCTTGGAAACTGGAGTTGGAGACTTAAATCTGGAGAATACGGTGGATGGAGCAGCAGTTCGTAGCCCAATTCGACCAATTTACCCGTGGTGACAGCGAAAGTGTGAGCCGGTGCGTTGTCATGGTTGAAGAGCACTTTTTTCTTCGCCAAATGGGGCCGTTTTTTCTGCAATTCGGTTTCGAATAGACCCAATAATTCATCATAGTACAGGCCTGTAACCGTTTTGCCCTTCTCCAGGTAGTCAATGTGGATCACACCTTGTGAATCCCAGAAAACGGTGGCCATCACCTTTCCGGCCGATAGGACAGCCTTTTTCAGAGCTCGTTCGCCGGGTTTTGTCCACTGTTTTGACTGTTTTTTAGTCTCCGTTGTGTACCTGTGGATCCATGTTTCGTGGACGGTCACAAAACGGCGCAGGAACTCCTTTGGATTGCGCTTAAACACCCTCAAACATTGCTCTGAAGTGATCTCATGGTTGCGCTTGTTGTTGGGAGTGAGAAATGCGGCAGCCATCGCGCTGACAGCTTTCTCATACCCAAAATTTTATGCAAGATATGACCCACGCAGTATTTGGAGATATGTATTATCTAAACTATCTCGCGCACCTTCAATCGGAGATCTGCCAATACCAGATTGTGGATTTTTGTCATGTTTTCCTCCGTGGTAGCCATTTTAGGAGCACCTGGGCGTGGCTCATCAAAAACTGACGTGCGACCACGTTGAAACTCGTTTAACCAATTTTTAACGGTCGCCATCGAAAGAGAAGACTCACCGTATGCAGCATCCAAGCGCTCTTTGATTTCGCTGCGTGATTTCTCTTCCAAAAACAAGAACCGAAACACCGAACGATATTGTTCTTTTTCCATTTTTCTAAAATCTACGGATCTACATCTACACCGGCTTCTACAAGCGGTAAAAACAAAACTACGCGTCCAAATCGGCTGAAATTTTGACAGCAGTCGTCCACAAGAACGTACTACAGGATAGGATATTTTTGTTGCGATAGTGGCACCTTCAGGCGGTGAGGCTAAGTACTTATCGGACCACCCTCGTATATATATATATATGTATATATTATACATGTGGCCCGGAGAAGAAAAAAGGTTGAGTACTATTAGAAATATTAACGTAGATGGAGTACCTACTCCTATATTATTATTTTCATGGAAAAAAGTGATTTTTTGACATTTACAGATTGGTTGGTGAAAAGGAGTGTTGTTGTATACAGATTTTTAGTAAATTTACATATTTTGATTTTTAATTACAGAAAAAGAGGATACATTCAGTTCAAGTTACTTAAAAAGCAGTAAAGAATATCTTTAGAGTTCACTCCACTAAGAAACATAACAGTTTTAAGCCTTCCTAACTGTCAAAGCATTTAAATATTTGGGCTTCACTTTTAAATCCGAGTCGGGTTCTATCTTTTGAATAGAGTTCTGTGGTTTATCCTAGGGTTTTCTTTTTTGTATGAATATAGACAAATACTATAAAAGTGTACCTACCTATAAAATCTGAATAATTGTTTTTCTTTTTTTTACAGATTGGTCCATCCTGTATGTTGTGGTTGGGTCTCTGGTACTTGTTTTGACGTTGGTCAGCCTGATTTGGGGACTGTGTTGCTTAATTCAAAAATTGTGCACTAGAAAAAGTTCTGTACATCGGCGTGTTGCCAGGTACACATTACTCGGAGGAGGAGATGAAGAAGAAACTACTAGATGTAAGTTTTTTTTTAAATTATAAAAAAGTATAAAAAATTTGTATTAAATTCAGGCATTTATGCTCATGTATATTTTTTTCATTCACTACTCTTATTTGTGTTTTAGTTACACCAAGCAAAACTATTCCATCAGATTCAGACACCGATTCTGATGTACTCTTTGAATCCAGGAATAAATCTAGATTTGGTAATGGTGAGACAACGAAAAATGGTCATTACGGAAAATCTCTACGTAATGGTGGTATAAAAATTGGAAGAATCAAGACCTAAGTGTGTCAACGATGTGTTATAATTTGTATATTATTCTATAAGTTCCATTTCTATGCTCAGTATTAAGTCTTTAATCAAACAATCAATTTCTACACCAACTCTTTCACCAAATATTATTATTTGTAAAGGTAATCAAATATTTTTTTATGACATTCCACGTTAGTTAACTTATGAATAGCAGTATAGAAAATAATGTCTTTTTTTCACATTTGTTCCATGGTTGGTCGTATAAAATTTTGTATCCAGTGTCCTATAATTTACTCAGGAAAAAAAGTTTCTATGGATTAGTCTAATCATTGCGAGTGCACAGCTCTGCAGTTAAGTTTGAGGGACTGTATCAGTTTGGATGGGTTGTAGTTGTGCCTTTGCAGTCGCATCACAAAGCACAAAAATGTTAAAACCCATTATTCGAAAATATTACACTAGGATATTTGAAATGTCTTTGAACATAGACAAGTCCTAATAATGTTTTCAAATATCCATCTACAGAAAAAATACAATTTTCTTTTTTGTTAGTACTCAATCTATGACAGCTTTTAATCTATGACAACTGTCAATGATTTTTCAACATTGGCAACACTGCTGCACAAATTTAAACAATATTCAAATCTTGCGTAAATTTTGGGACACCTAATATAGTTAACAATAAGTCTAATATAACTACCTTGACATATTTAATATTATCAATAACTGGAGTAGACGTTTAAAGCTATTAGATGTTATATTTTTGTAAGAATAAATGTAATGTACCATTCCTATCCCAAATGTTTTCATGATTATATTCATTATTTAATCTCAGCTTGAAATGTTACATAATAATTGGTTGTGTTATGAATGATTTGGATCAGGGATCTATCATAATAAATAGTATGTAATAAATAGTCTGTGATTATCTGCTCTGTTTTATAATCGTTGAGTAGAAATTAACATGCTGTGCTTGTTACAAGTTGCTTTCTGACATGGACATTTTAACATTGTATTTGTCATTATTTATATTTCAAACCATTGAGTATGCATTCATACTAAATTCTGTGTAGTTATTTGATTTAAAAAGTTATCTGTAACTTGTTATTTAATAAAAACCAATTTCCCATGTGTGTATGATTTTATTTTAATTTTTTTGTAAAGATTGTTATAAGTCGATGTATTAGAAATTAACATACATATACAAAATCAATTTTATTTTTCATCTTAACTATGGATAGTAAATTGTTAACTCATTGAAGTTATGTTCTTGATTTTGTGATTTTCTATAATTATATTTTTATATGTTGACTATAGGATCAAGAATGTGAACAGTTATGAGGCAGTAACTCGTAAAAGATTACTTTTGTGAATATTTTCGCAATTACGTAGATATTCATTTTAGTTTGGCTTGGATTTTAGCAATTAAGATACTAAATAAATTGTTTATCACAGAAATTTCAATTTCAAGAGTGTTTAAAGCACATAAAATTTTATCTGACTTTTATACCCACACATTATCAATGTAAGTAAATAAGTAAGAAATTTTAGAAAAAAGATTGTTTCTTATTTTTATATTCTCATATCGTTTGAAATAAAAGGATAATTCGGTGTTAAAATAATAAAGAAAGAATTGTTTTTTTTTTCAAATAAAATTTAAGTATTAATTATCGTGAGACAAGCATTTAAAAGTGGTTCTTAGTTGTGACTCGATGTACTCTAAAGTTAGAAAAATTTACTGTATTTTATTTCACTAAACTTGATAAATATTGAATGTTACGATTTTGATGAACAAATTCCATAGTTTAATATTTCTTTTAATTGTGTGAACAATCTTGTAATTAAAGTTGCAAATAATTGAAATGTTAAAATGTGTTGTAATGTAGGTATAGATTCAAAATGAAATTATTCAATTTTCTTCACAATGTGATTTATCAACCTGTGCATGAATGAAATGCATGATTTGCTTTTAACTATTGTGATTGACATAGAAAGAATGAACTATTTGTACTCTTCATTGAATTAAACTCTTTCCTAGATTCTTATATTTCGACATATTTTCTATAGTTTTAACGAAAACTTGAAATTGCATTTTTGCACTTTCTAATGCCTAAAATACTAGTTTTATTTAGAGTTATAGAGGGCAGATCTATTCTGAGTTATTTATGTTTTAAAGTAAAACTGTATGAATTAAGTATTTCACAAAAAATGACTTACCTAATTTGTTAGCACTTTCACATTTGACTTCAAATTGGACGCTATGTGGGATTTTATTTATGGTTAGTATGCAATTGCGTATGCAAATTTTCGTCAATATTTACCATTAGAATTATTAAATATAATAATTGTGTGTTTTAGATTATGCTTGAATATTTTTGTTGATTGAATAGAATGAGAATCATTGATCCCTGATGTTATTATATTTTATATTGTATTGTTATATTAGCGTGCACTTGTGTTTGCCAAATTTACAACTAGTCATTTGAGTATTTTTATGTATTTACACAAATATATTTTATTGCTTTTTGTACGAGGATAATTATATTTATTTATCATGTTGGTTCCATTCTAAGATACCATTATTTTTAAGTAAAATTTTAGTCTTATAATATTGTGATGAGTACATATTGTTATAAATTTGTGATAATGTTTCTTTTAATTATTTTTGTTTGTACTTAAAACTTGGAAGAGGGTAATTGTTTTTAAAATCATTCCAAACTTAATCATGTAACTATGCCAAATTTTATCAGTAAATCATTCCTGTAATTAGAAATTCTGAGGCTATAAGCGTAATTTATTTGAATATTATAGTTTTTTTTTATTTACTGGCACAATCAATTTAAGTTAATTGAAATTGTAAAAAAATTAACTGTTTCCTTGAAACACCCATTTACTTCTTGCCAACGAACTATGTGCCACAAACTTTGATTTATTTGCTTCACTTTTTTTCTAATTTATTTTTAATTTAAATTTATCTTACTTTCAAAGTTTTTTCTTCTGGGTATGTGAATATTTCTTTTTTTTTGGATTGTGAAAAGTAAAATGTACTTATATGTAATCATAATATGTTGCATAATAAACAAACATTTACCATTTTAATTGGATTATTTATTTTGTTACCCTTTTACTCACATTGAGACATCCTTTTTTTCATCAAAAAACATTTTCCTATTTCAGTTGTGTCCCGGCTATATCCTCACATTCAAACTTGTCTCCTTGCGACCATTCTTTCGGAAATGTTTTCTATATGTTGTTTTGCTAGTATTCTTTTTCAATGTACCAAAATCATTGGTAATCTAAAATTTTATTCTTGATTTCCTTTGTTCTTCACTCCATAAAACCAATCTGGGCACTTAATTAATGTTTATATCTAAAATGTAAAATAAACAAAAAACTCGATCACACAATTGACTGGCCGAAATTCGACCATGACTTATTTAAATTATAAGTCTGAACATTATTAAGGTTCCATTGTCAAATACTGAGAGAGGGCTATTCAAAATTTTCTTTCAAAAACGATGACATGGATATCGGATTTGTCAAATTTGAAATGTTGATATGTATAAAGTTTTTCTATTATAATTAAAGACAAATAGTATTAATTTATTCTCAATTTATATCCTGCCATTTCCAGCTCCACGTTCCATTTGAATATACCGCATTCAAAAAGCTTTCTGCGCCCATTATGAGGCGCTTTTCATTTGTTTCTATGCAGTTGATGTTCTTTATAAGTAGTCTGTGGAAGTGTGTGTGTGAGTATCAAATACATAACATTATAGTAGTCTTTGTAATATTTATTTTATTGATTTAATCTATTTTTTATGGATAATTTAAAAAAAAATATTAGCATTCGCCACTCCTCTATATAAACTATAAGTGTGCGAATTTTCATACTCCTCCGTATGCGCAATTTTCGTAAAAATAGTCACAAAGTTTATCCTTCTCATTAATATATAGACTTTACATTCCATTTCTTCAATAACCTTTATTCTCTTATCTCTGTCTTTTATGAAGGTTTATTCTTAGGGAAATTTCTGAGACATTGCAAAGAATAAAATTACAAATAGTGTCTGAACAAAAGTTTGGAACTATTTTTTAATTAATATCGACATCACTGTCAGTACTGTAGCTGGCATGCAATTTCCAGTTCACATATGAGCTCATGAGGAAGAGACCCAAGATTGTACCTCTCAAAGTTTTATTTTTTCCCAATATTTTATCACTCAACAAAATGTAGGGACGTCACAGGACTTGCAGAACTTTCAAGATTAGACTGTGATAGGAGGAGTAAGGGAACTTATTTTCAGTAACGCGCCATCTAATACCTTGCTGCAGGATTGCACTATACACCAGTGGCAAATAGTCCATGCAAGCTAATTCCACATAGCCTTACCAAATAATCAGAAAGTGAGTTTTTTGTTCTTGTATTTGATAACTAAAAAGAACTTTTTCACCGCAACTTTACCATCGATTAATAAGTATTTGCCATTGCCAACTATTCACTTTTTTTCTTTTAATATTTATTTTTTATTTATTTATTTATTTATCGTCCTTGGGCCCTTACTTTGCAGGCGCTTGGACTCATCATACAAAATACACAGATTACATAAAACAACAGCAATAAATAGTGAAAAGAAAAATTCAAAACAAAGTCATTGTGAACATTGGGTACATTATGCAGTCGCGGGTGTAAAGAGTCCGGATCTGCAACGTCAAATATAAAAATAAGTTGATACGTAATTATTCAATTTAAAAGCATGAAAAATATATACTTTATTCATTTAGCATTTCGTCAATAGTATAAAAAGATTTATCGACCAGATACGATTTCACAGTTCTCCGAAAGACCAACACATCGTCACATTTTATTGTGTCTGGGAGCTTGTTATACAATCTTACACTAAGGCATAGAAAACTACGATCCAGCTTAGAGAGCCTGTGTTCTATAGGTCTAATCTTATGTTTTATTCTAGTATTATAGCTATGAAAATCTTTGTTAAGTGGTGTGCTATCCAAATGTTTCTGTGCATAGCATAAACATTCATAGATATAGAGCGATGCCATAGTCAGGATTCCTTGCTCTCTGAATACAGTTCTACAAGATTCCCTGTATTTCATACATAGAAAAGCTCTAACTGCTCTCTTTTGTAAAACAAATATTCTATGTGATTCTGAAGCATTTCCCCAAAAAATTATACCATATGACATCACGCTATGAAAATATGAGAAATAAACTAATCTTGCAGCTTCTATCCCACAGGTCTCTCTTATTTTTTTAATTGCGTAGATTGCTGAGCAAAGTTTTGGAGCGACATTTTGTATGTGTGAGCTCCATTGCAATGTTTTGTCGACAGTGACACCCAGAAATTTGCATTCATCCTTAATTAAGATACTTTTTTCACTTATAACGGCAGTTACCGGATCATCCTGGATTGATCGTTTCAGAGAAAAGTGAATCGCACTAGTCTTCGTCGTATTCAAGACAAGATTGTTATCACAAAACCAGCCCTCCACTCTGTTCAATGCATCAACTGTTTTCATTTTTGTATCTGTTTTATCTTTAGTGTCCCTTATTAATAATGATGTATCATCAGCAAACATAACAATCTTTTCATCTCGGATTAAGGAAAGTGGCAAGTCATTAATATAGATTAAGAACAACAATGGACCAAGAATAGATCCCTGAGGGACACCATAATTAATACTACTAAAGGAAGACTTTACATTGTCCAATTCTGTTAGTTGTTTTCTTTCATTAAGATATGACTCAAAAAATTTTTTTTCAATATTTGTGATTCCATAATATTCTAACTTACTGAGAAGGATTCCATGGTCAACGCAATCAAAAGCTTTCGATAAGTCACAAAAAATACCATAAGTGTCATGCTTTTCATCAAAAGATTCCAATATACTGTGAGTTAAACAGGCTATTCCATCAGTTGTGCTTTTGCTCCTTTGGAAGCCAAACTGTTGTGGATGGAACAGGTTGTTCCGTTCAAAATAGTGGAGAACCTGGTTGGCAACAATCCTCTCAAGCAGTTTACTAAGTACAGGAAGTATCGAGATTGGCCTAAAGTTACCTGGATCTTTTTTATCACCATTTTTGTGTATGGGTATGACCCTAGCTAGTTTTAATAGATTTGGAAAAATTCCCTGTTTTAGACATAAGCTAGCTATATCTGCAATATCAGAAGCAAGCCCATCTATGATACATTTTAATAGTCTTGTTGAGATACCCCATAGGTCTACCGAGTCTTTTGCTTTGATCTGCTTACAGGCATTAATAATATCTCTACCTGATACTAAACTGAATGAGAAGACATCCTTGCAAGTGTTCATATTTTCCAAGTAACCTTTTGCCCTCTCCACCGAAGCGTTTAAACCGCCAGTGAGATACTTTGATACATTTACAAAATAGTCATTAAAATAACCAGCAGCCTGAGCAGTACTGTCGCAAAAAGATTTGTCACTACTGAATTCAATGTCTTTGCCAGTTTCCTGCTTTATTATGTTCCATGTAGTTTTTATGACATTTTTGGACGATTTTATCTTTTTACTGAGATATAATCTCTTTGCCTCAGCACACACTCTTTTAAATATCTTACTATATCTAGAAATAAGGAGCTTCATCGCTTGAGAATTATCATTCTCCTTCAGCTTATACAAATCAAAGAGTCTCCTTCTTGATATTGCAATACCAGGAGTTATCCAACAATTGGATGTTTTTTTATTTTTACATTTAATTTTTTTGACTGGTACATAACTATTTAAGCCCGTCATAAAGTTTGAGAAAAAAGTTGTGAATGCTACATTCGCGTTTACATTATCCAAACTATATTTGTACATTCTCATAGATTCCATAAAATCGTTAATATTTTGTTCATTGTAGAACCTTTTAAATATGAATTTATCTGTATTTACCTTTTGAGAGTTTTTATGGTCTCTCTTCACAACAATTAATTGTCCACAATGATCTGATTTTACAAAGTTCACAGTCTCAGTATAGTCAAATTCAAGGTCAGTAAATATATTGTCAATACAAGTGGATGATGTTTTTGTGATTCTTGTAGCGTTGAATATGCTACGCGTCAATAAATAACATTGCATTAAATCTAAGAGTTTACAACTTTCTTTACACGTTTCATTTAAGTTTACATTAAAGTCTCCACATATGATTAGTTTTTTATTGTTTTTATGAGAAATTATATGCAAAATCTTCTCTAAGGAACTGATAAATATGTCAAAATTTCCAGAAGGAGATCTGTATACTGACAAAACAATAAGGCTACCAATTTCTACACAACTTACTTCACATATTTTTTCTTGGGACAATTTGACAATATCTAACCGGTTTTTTACTTTAAGGGTATTTTTAACATAAATGAGAGATCCTCCTCTGGTTGTATTTACTCTACTGAAGCTACTAATGATATTATGACTAGATACATTATAATTACAAATTTCTCCTTGTTCCAACCAACTTTCCGTGAGGCAGAGGACATCAACACTTTTTATTTCAGCTGACGTGCACAATTCATGTAGCTTATTCCGCAGCCCCTGGGCATTCTGGTGAGCGACGATGATGGCATCACTTGTCTTGTCAAGGTTTGATAAAAATATTTTTATTCAATCTCCGGCTTTCTTCGTTAGTGTCATCAGGACAGGGCAATGTCTTCGAGTCTGTAGGTATTGCTTGACTACTTATAGGGATTAGGTTCTTCTTTGTTTGTTTAGTAAATTTCATATTATAAAGGATAAGTTCAGCAATATTTACTTTACTTTGTCTTCCAATATCAATAACATGACAGTGTTCACACCATCTTGCAGCGTTATATAGATACATATTCAAATTGTAAATCCGCATATTAGTATCACAGTCCCTGCTTCTGCTGTAACATAATGTTGTTATAAATAGAGTTACTTTTTGAGTTTCTGCTTTTTCTATAATCTTTTTGATATAAGATTTAGATTCCTGTGCATTTTGAACGTTGTCTGGGCTTCCAATCGCCAGTATTACAGTATCACCGTTTCTTGCTTTATCTATGGCAATGTTTATACTCGCAAGTAAATGTTTAATCCTTGCTCCAGGGTACATCGTACATTGGATGTTGGACTCAATACCACGGCTTAGACGGGACCTTAGTCCTTTAGAACATTCGTCACCAACAATAAATATGTTTGTTCGCAGATTGTTCTGTTTAGATTTTACATTATTATTGGGGTTATATGGTTTATAAGATCTGTCTCTTCCCCTCATCTCATCACTGTCTCTAGAGGAGGTATATTTGGTTATGAGGTTTTCATAAATGTTGTCATATGAATGTCTTAGTATGAGGCATGTTTCTTTAGCACTTTCCAGCTGTTCAATGATTTTCTTTTCATTATTTTTCAAATCTAATATGACAGCTTCTTGTTTGTCTGTTGTAGCCTTAAATTCAGCGATCATAGCGTCTATCTTAGAGTTCTTGTTAATTAGTTCTGATTCTAAATCAATCTTTTTGTTTTCAATAGCAGTCAACTCCATATTTTGCTTCTCCAAATTAAATATTCTTCTTTTTAGGCTCTGAACTTCTCTGCATTTAATGACCAGATCCTTTTTACTCTTTACAATTTCCTCTCTCACTTTGTCTCTCTCATTTTCTACCTCGACTATTTTATTTCTCAACACACAATTAACGTCCACATTACTCTCAGGAACATCTCCACTCCAGTCCTGGGAACTGTCAAACATACTTATGTAGAGATTTTTTTCTCTGTTTGTACGGCTTCTGGTTTTTCTTGGAGACATTCTTCAGTTTTTTTTTTTCTTTAGTATGAACAGAACTGGTTGGTTGTAAATGCAAGGTAGGTAGGATTGCTTAAATGGTGGTATTTGTATAGGGAAAATGCTATTTATGTTTATATCGCAATAGATGTTAAAATAACTCTTAGGTGATGCAAAGTTTTTTGTAGTAAATCCTTCAGGCTTTTCAGTGATATAAGACAATGTTCATAAAAAATCTTAGGGACACTGGCATTGAGTTGAGTTTTCACAATTTTCACAATAGTTTTCACCTGAGACAAGATTTTGAAAAACTAACTGATTCACTTCGTGTAGCACAAAATTTCCAGTAGAATGATATATAGATTCACTATTTTCGCAACAGTTTAACAGAATAAAAAAATAAAAACTTAGAGCTGATCAAAAATATGTGTCATCACAACAAAGACGACAATACTCCTCCTCAAATAAACAGCAGAAAGAGAACCAATGTGAAAAGAAATTAATGTAAAAAGTCAGATCATCAGCCTATGCGCTGAAAGAAATCTGATTTTTTTTTTCACATCATAGGCATTACCACAACTATTTTGGGAAGCCATTATCACTCTTTGAATTGACTTAAACTTGGTAAATTGATTTTTTATAATGAAGTTTATACCTACATCAGCCAATTTTTTGGTTGCTAGACTTATTAATGAAAGATCCTCTGGTTGAGTCTCCATTGCACACATCACTGCTTGGGCCTTTCAACAAGCTTGGCATTTTCCTTGAATTTTTTTTAGTTAATCTGATGTCACCAAAATACACTTTTAACATCTTAAACAGTAATCAAAGCTGGTGAAAGAGAACAACGGTTGGAACAGCGCAGCCAACCTAGGACCTTCAGGTTGACAATCAGCATGTAATGAATTGTGATAATCAAACTGCTGCTTCTTTCTTGTGTTGTGTATCCAAGGACTGGTAGCTATCTACATATACCTACTAAGGATATCACTAATATAAATTAAAGTCGGGTTAGTGCGAACACTTATAACTCGAGATTGGCTCAACAGATTCATCCGATGTGTGATTTATTGGATTCTTCTCCACTCCGGATAACAGAATAACTAATAATAAGTTGAAAAATGGATTAGAAAAATTATAAAATATGATATTAAAGTTAGTAAGGAACGAATATGATGCGACGCCATCTTTGAAAAATAATCTAACAACAAAATTATTGCCCTCTCATTCTCGCATATGTAATTGTCCATTCTTACAGTAGCCCATTTCACTTACTACACCGTTTCTGGCGTTTTAGAAATTTTTCATACAAAGTCAACCAAATTGCGCGCATATAATAATTATATTCTCGCGTTAATCCCGTCTGAGCTTTGAATACGAATGAAATATGGACATTTTAGAATTAATATTTTAATGTTATTATTAGTCAGTTTATTTTTGTTTCTGGAGGCGCAGTGCACAATGAACGGGCCGCCTCTGGTTAGGACCAAAGGGTCCATAGGACAACGTCTGTCGGGAAAGCTAGTATTATTATATATTTATACCTTAGCTTTTAAAAAGTTGTGGCTTTCTGCAAATGGTATTGAGTAAAACATAGCACTCACTCAAAACAAATAGGTATGAAGAATTCAGACATTTTAGGCTGGATTTGAATCAACACCCAATTAAGTTAGGCATAAAATAATCTTAGGATATTTTTTTAGAATAAAATTCGATTTTTTTTTAAACAAATATATTTACAAAAATGTTTAATTAACACAGTAAATATATAATAAGAAAGACCAAATTGAGCTTAGAATCAATGATAAGATATAGTCATTAAATATGAACTATTATTAAAAAAAAAAAAAACACGTAAGATATCAGACTTTAAAAAAAAACTCTATTTGGTTTTGTCGTTTGCCTATTTCATTATTTGTTTGTTAAAATTAAATAAAACTGTGTACAAGTATTGAATTATTATACTAAAAAGGTATGGAATATATCTCAAAAAGAGGTTTTAATATTATTATAATTACATAGACGAATCACAAAAATACATCCACACAATATTTTTATAAAAATGATAAGCATTATTGAACTTATAAGCTGCAGAACAACAATCACTAATGTAAAATTTATATTTACCATTACATTCAATGTAAGGTATATTCAACCTAGAATGAAATGTACATACATACAACAAGCTATAATGGCTTAGTTGACAAATAATAATTGTTGCTATTGATAGATCTGAAATTATTGAATGAGTCATTGCGTATTTTCAACTCAACAAAAAACTGCATTCTTTCAAATATCAATAAACAATTGGTTACTATTTGATATACCTATAATTTATTATTATTGCTTTCAAGTGAGAACATACGTAAAAAAAAATATTTAAATTAGGTATAAATATAATAAGTATATCTTAAGTTAAATATTTTTTTATGAGAATGAGCAGCTACTGTTATTAATATTGTCTAATTAAGTTTATTTGCCCTGAAATGATTTAATTCCATTCAGGAGAAAAATAATTGATCATATTTTAAGAAGTTTGTAGCAAAAAGGTTAAGGAAAATTCAATTTGACTTTTTCTTTCCTGACCTTTTTGAATGACTAGTTTGTTTGCCCCACACCTTAAGATTGGCGAATTCACCAAAGTAGTATAGCGATAACATCAAGGTTGTGAGACCTACGTAAAACACTACTTTTAGGGGCCAACTGAGCACGGTAAGTATGGGATAAACCCATAATCCCGAATAGTAATAGATGACATGTACCCACACTAAATAGACCAATAATAGCATAAGCAAACATGACACTCCACGCTTTCTGCTTGGATATTGACGTTGAGTCAAAAACATTTCCAAAAATATAAAGACCATAATGTTTGTGTGCATCACATGGTTTAACCACGATGGGAAGAACTCGTCCAATGCTCTCGGAAAGACTAGCTCTCTGTCAACAGCCCACAATCCCCAAAATGAGATTCCGACAAACATTGCAAGTGGAAAAGCCAAAGAGCAGAATATAAAGTCCTTGAAGCGCCTTATTAACGGCAGCTTAGCAGAAATGTTTTCATTTGATCCAACAAAATCATTCAGCAAAGCCACGGAGAAGTAGAATGTCTGCAGCAACTATAACAATAAGAAAAAAAAAACAAAAATTAATATGAGAAAATTGGTATTGATCACAATTATTTTTAATTTAAAACAACAAAAAACAAAAATAAATTGACTCGTGAAATGTTGGATGATCACATTAAGAAAGTTTCATAAATAATAGTCAAAATGACGAGATTAAACCACTCACCGCATCGCAGAAAGTTAAATATTTTAGTTTGTGACCAAAAGTATTACCAAATACACTAATTTCGGCCGGAACATTTACATAGTACCAATCAAAATAACAACTATAGCCGAAATGCACACTAGCTATCAAATGTAATAAAGTCCTCATGGCTTTAAAAATAGCCATTTCATAAGAATGCGCATTAACTGATTTATCTTTACGCATTTTTATTCGTTAGTAATTCAAGTTATTACAAAAATTGAAGTTTTTTTACAAAATTCATGCAGAAAACCGTCGGTCAACAACTTCGATCAATTATTGTCAATAATTTTGACATTTAGGGTTGCAACCGAAAAAATAGACAAGTAAAAATTACCATATCAAGAAAATAAATTTGATAAATTTCAGTCTTTTACTATTTCTCTACTCAAAATTATTTTGAAACGTAAACGAAAGCTAGTTTAAGAATATTGTATTTTTTTCTATAAAAAACCCACCAAGTTCCAATACGTTAGAAACCGCGTTCGCCCGCCAGGAGCATCACTGAATATTTTCAAAATTCGCTCCGGATCAATATAAAGATGGTTGAAATCATAATATAAAGCAATACAATTTGTCAACAATGCTAATAAATGCAAATGTTTTTCCATTGTTCAAAATTTAACTACTGAATTTCCTCAATAAAACCCTATTCCTAGTAGTAGAATAATCTTGTATAACTTTCAATAATTGGATTAGTTATGATCCTCAAACTTTCAAAAATATAATAGATTTTTTTAACTAGAGGATTTGTCTATTGAATATCTTATTTCGTTTTGACTACAAAGCACCCGATCAAGAGTGAATTGTGATATTGAAAACCACTCGTGGAAAAAAACGGAATATGAAAGGTGAAAACACAATGAACGCTGATTCCGACCGGCGCCGATCGGCGTAAAGAATTTTTCTATGCATTTGAATGGGCATACGCACAGCAAAAACAGGAATCCGCTTTCCGGCCACTGAGTACAGATATTATTAGATAACTGTTTGGGTGCGCAGAACCGAAAATTGGTTCCTTTATTCAACAGTCACGTGACTGAAGATGACAACATGAAACTCCTGTGTTAACGCTAAAATATAAAAAAAATCGAATGTCACACACCGCTAGTGAAAAGTAAGTCACAGTTTGTATGAGTTTTACAGCAGTAACCTGGTACTTGTTGGGACCATGCACAGTAGCACATTATTTCTCTAGTACATATTATATTTTCTTCTCAAAATTTCGGCACCGGTCAGAATCAGCGTTTTTTGTGTTTTCACCCATAAGCAACACAAAACACGAATGGATGACTCTTACTTCTATTTTTGCCATATAAATAGTGATAATATGAAAAACGAGCAGTAAGCCTTCTTATTACATTTAGACCTTATATATGCAGGCACATGTGGAAAAAAGGTTGGTGGTGACATTTTTCAATGCCGGTATAACGTACCCATTATATATGTAAATAAAAATCAATGAAATAGTGTGTTTGAGAACAACTTATCGTCGCTTCTACTATATGTACACCGGTTACTTAAGACCAACACCACCTATATAAGAAGGCCTTAGCGCTACGTCACAGCGGGAGGCCCAGCATTCACTCGTCTATATCTGTATGTACTTACCTGTACGCTATGATATCTGTCTACACATAGGCGGACGTGACGCGAGAGGCCAAAAATGGCCGCCAGCACTAAGGCCTTCTTATATAGGTGGTGTTGCTTAAGACTACGACAGTGCTAGAGCTGTCTGGGAATGATAGGTACTTATTGTAGCTAGTTGTAATCTTTGAGAAGAAAAATAATACTCGTATAAAATTATAATATTTGTTTGTATACTCAGTGGTTGTAATAAAATCTAATGTCTTGGAGTTGCCACTCAAAAATAAAACCGTCGATATTTTCAATTTAGTTGGTTTAATAAGTAGTTTCGATTTCATTTAGTAATATTCTTGAACACATGATAAGTTTCTCCAATAGGACAGTTGTATAATGTCACCAACCCTTCACTCCACAACACATAAATTATTTGGAAATAGTACCTACCTAAGGAGGCCAACTTTTGTAACAGTGTGTATGATTTGAAGTGGCAGTCGGATCTCCATTTGACACTTTTTTTACCACCTACAATTATCGTTCATACCTAGCTATTATTGGAGCACCGACGATTATAATATAATAGATATATTCATGTGTAATGATTTGTTTTTTTGTGTTGTTCAATGTTCAGTGTTCTGTTGGTGTATCTAATTAATAAATAAATATAAAGCATAGAGCTGAGGTCTGTCCCAATTCAATATGTCATGCTGCCGTATGATGAGAACTCTGGACCGTATACCTTTAGCAGGTTAATTTGTACAAGAATCGAATATATCCTATATCCTGATGATGTACCTACAGTGGCACTGCAAATGCAAATCTTTTAATAAAAATGAATGTCGGGTTAGTGCGAATGCTTATCGAGATCGGCTGAACAGATTCTACCGACGCCGACGTTTTATTTATTGGATTCTTTTCCGCTCCGGATAACAGAATAACTAATAAAAAGTTGAAATAATAGAAACTATAATATTAAAGTTAGTATGGAACGGAATTCCTGCGACGCCATAACAACAAAATTATTGTTTACTGCACCTGATAATAGTTCCCTCTCATTCTCGCAAACGTAATTGCCGATCTTACAGTAGCCCATCTTAATTACTCATACGAAGTCAACAAAATTATCGGGCACTTTCAACAGCTGAGCACACGCAGTATCGGTACTTCATAGGCGGGGTAAAATGTCTGCCAGAGCATATATTTTCGCGTTGTTCCCGCCTGAGCTTTGAATACATACGAATGAAAAAATATCGATGTTTAAGAAATATTTTAATGTTATTATTTTAACTCAATCGGATTAATTATGTATTTTTGGGTCTGGGGGTGCAGTGCACATTATGCACATATGAACGGGCCGTCTCTGGTTAGGACTAGAGATGGGCATTATAACGATAGCTGATAAAAATATTAGATAAATTAAAATAACGCCTCTAACGTTATTCATATTAAACTATTATTTGTAAATATTAGTTGAACAAAAATAATAGTTAGTATCATGCTAATATTAAGCAATAATAGCCTTCACTCATTGACATGACAGTTAATATTTGTTGAATGGCTTGCGATGATATTACTCAATGACATTTTTTTTAGAAAAATGTTAGATACCTACCAATTTTCGGAACAATCTTCATTTAGGATTGTGAAAAAAAGCTTTAAGCTTTTAAAAATAATGTTATTTACAATTAATGAAACTTCTACAACGTTTTTGAATTAATGCAGTTATTACCACCTCTAGTTAGGACGACAGGACAACGTCTGTCGGGAAAGCTAGTAAAAATTAAAAGGTTTTCCTTATTATTAAAACTCAAGACCAATAAAATATTAGCCATTATTATTTTTTTTCATAAAATTATCTATTTTTCCTCGTTATAATTTAATTTTGACATAAAAGTTAGTGCGTGTATATTTATACCTACCAACTTATCATTGTTTTATTAAATTTTTTGGCATTGCTTTTTGTGTATATGTACCTAGATAGGTAATTTGATTTTAGTAGTTGGAGTCTGCAAAGCTCGCCCTCTAAGTTATGCTGATTGTTTAGGTACATATGTTGTGCTTTTATATGAACTCCGTAATTTGTTGTTTATAATATAATCAATGCACAGTAAAGTAAACTTAACTAATAACTACCTACTAATAAACTCACTTGATTATAGTGCATAATAGGTCGGTATGTTGGTTTACATAGCAATATTGTCACCCTGATCGGCCGATTTTGTTAGAAATAGGAACATGACGTTGTAAAAATTCTAATAATTGTAATTCTAACAACAACTGTTTTTCGAATAATGTTCATTTAACAATTTTTTACTGCCTTATCAGGCTTAGGGATCCACTTAGGTAGGTACCTACTCTTCTTGATACCGGTGACGGTTCAAACTCCTGAACTTACACCAAGGACGCAGCATATGGGATGGGTAAGAACACGTAGAAAGCCGATTCCGACCCGCGTCAACCGGCTCATAGATTATTGTCTATGGTTTCAATGCATTTAAATGGGCATGCCGGAAAGCGTGTTCCTGCTTTTTCTGTGGGTAATCCTCATTCAAATGTATAGTAACATTCTTTGCGCCGGTCGGCGCGGGTCGGAATCGGCTTTCTACGTGTTCTTACCCTATCGCAGCACAAAAACTGTATTATATTATCATCTACTTCTGCCAAATACCTAGATACAATGATAAATATTCTCCATATTATAATTTTTCACTAGCTGCTTTTATGCATATTGAATACATGTATAAATTTTTGGTTCCGTTTCACGATAGGTAAATCTTAACTAAGTATTTTTATGATAATTATTTGACTCTTGACATCAATAATAATTCAATGTAGGTAGCTACTTATTATGTAAGTGCACTGTAGTAGATATAATACATATCTAATATATTGTTATCTGTTATCTTATACTTATGTATTATTACTTGGTAGATAACAATGAATTGGTTTGACTAATCATCAATGGACAAATTACATAATTTTGTAAGTCTTAATTAAAATCCAAGTTATTGCTATTGTAATTTTTTTTTATTTATTAATATTCCACTCATTATTCATTATTGAGTGATTTAGGCCTATTGTGAGTTAAATGCATAAATTATTAATTTGATACCCTGCTTGCTTAAGACCGCTCTTAAGTAAAATTGTCAAAATAATCAATTTTCATTAAGTTTGGGGCTATTAATCTCAAAACTCGTTGACGCTATGAATTTGAAAAAATATGCAAACAAAAGTAGTAAAGAAATGGAATATTGGACATTTTTTTTGGCCTGCCATATCACTTCAAAATGGACTCTAAAGCAGTGGTCCCCAAACTTTTAATTTCGCGTACCACACGCGAAATTATAAATCAGTAGGGTACCACTGAACTGTAACCGTTAAAAAAAACTTCAAAATGGTAAAGTAATAAAAACTGCAACAACTGTATGACAACATTATCATTTATTAATTATAGGAAAAAAACTACAATAGTCTTAGTGCGAAAAATGGTGCTGCATGTTCTAGACAAGATAGAAAATATCTGGCTCAATTATATTTGATTTTAAGCGAAAATTGGGGTCTACGTTAAGTTTATTACATACGATATTTGTTTTTTATTATCAACATAGCATAAATTCCGCTCTCACAGAGATACATGGTTGTAAACGGAATAAGGAACAGTAATGCTTTTCTGGACAGCGATGGATATTCATTTTTAACTTATAGCCAAAATTCACACAGCTCTACTTGGTTGAATTTCGCTTGCAAACCTCCATCGCAAGATAGTTCTATCAGAGATTCCTTTTCACTCACACTTAAATTTTCACCAACACTATCCAGATCCGAAACGAATGGGTTCCTTATCCAATTGAACTCCGAATAATCTTTTTTTAAATATTCTTGCGTACCACCTTAATAATTTTCGCGTATCACTGGTGGTACGCGTACCATAGTTTGGGAATCACTGCTCTAAAGCATTGTTTCAAGTCAGAACGTATCTTTATTTTTGATAAAAAAGTTTTTTGTTTTATTTAAGATTTAACCTTTTCAATCGCATGGCTAGGAGAGGTCAGGGTCATTTTCAAGATTCCTTTGGCTGAAAAATATATCTTCGGGCGAATATTAAGAATTCTTCATGACAGAGTAGAAATTAATTTATGAAGAAAAAATTAAACATACCTACACCAGATAGCAACCCCGAAATAAAAAAAAATAACTAGTCTTGTAAACGAAATAAAAATAGTCATTAAAGAAAAATCATACTTATGCGAAGAAGAACAAGAATTATTCAGGTCTGTACCTAATCGTATTAAAAATCTCATACAAAATGTTATAGCAAGTGGTGCAATCAGAAATGTGACAAGAAATACGCCTCATAAAAGCTGCACGTGTTGCTTAGGTATTCTTCTTAAAGTGGAGTAATGCTTTGTTTTCCTAGATACGAAAACTTGCCGTAACACTACGAGCGCAGTAGTCTTTGAGAGATGTACAAAGCATTCTATATTTTTTATCTCTTTCACCGCAGTAAAATAGTGAAAGCGGGAAAGAGACAGTGAAATCTTGACATAAGTGTCAATTAGCTGAATTAGCGTAGCTTGGATATCGCAGTAAACAAGATGCTCACTGAAATAAAATGCATTACTAAGTAAAAAGCTTAAATTCCAAAACTTTTGCAATATTAGTTAGTAATATGTATGGAAAACTAGATTTTTCTTTGTACGAGGCCCGTTCGATTGGGGGTCCGCTTTTCTAGATAAAACCATTGCATTAAAGCGGATGATCGCTGGATCCGCAAGATAGTGGGATGGATCCCAAGCAGGAAACAGAGGAAAAAGGCAGACCATCAGCCTGATGGAGGATTGACTAAAGCGGGCTGATGATTAATCATGATTCATATTCGATACATTATAAGGCTTCGATGAACTAAGCAAATTTACTAGCCAGAATGGTAGTCTGCAAAATTGAGAATTAATTGATCTATGCAAGTATCTACTTCAAATAACATATAAGATGTGGGAGAATAATAAGCAATATTTTCTTTTATGGGAATTATTTCCTGATCTTCTTAACTGAAAGAATGTCAAAATGCTCGTATCCATACAAAAAAAACTGTCTAAATAGGTAGGTATTATGATAAACTAAGAAACAGAAATAATAATTACCAAGAACCTTTAGTTTGGAAGATACGACAGTAATGGATAGGAAATTTCTCCTTGTAGAATTTAACGTTCTGTAAATCGATAATTTGAATCACCGGTAAATTAGTTTGTGACCTGCTATAAAGGAAATTACTACTGATTTGCACAAACGACCCATCGCAAGAGAGTTCAAGGTCTTTCTCCACCTTATAACAGAATAATTGGGTTACGTACGAACAGACGTAAGTAATTTAATGCTTACATACTCCGTCCAAACAATAGAACGCTGTGGGTAGATTTTAGAACACTCAGCAAACTTTTCACACCTAGTCCACCTAGTCACAAAGTCTATGGGATGAGTTGTTCAATCTGTTTGTAAGACATGGGCCGACTAGTCGGGAATGCCGACTATTCGGCAAACATGTCTCTGCTATTCGGCAACATTTTATCATTTTTATTTAAAAAATTAAAACTTTTGCTCGATCGGTAAAGCAAAAGGTAGCTACCTATACATATGTTTCCAGCACAGAATTCTATAGGTAGTTATATATAAAAATCTATGGTTTCCAGCATCTGAAAAATAGTTGTTTGCTGTACAAAACACATACTTTTGACAAGACGAGCAATTTCTGGAAATCTTGGTGGTTGGAAAAATCTGGAAATTAATCTTTAGGTACCATGTTTCATGGCTATATGTGTGAAAACACAAAGAACGCCGATTCCTCCCGGCGCCGATCACCGCAAATAATGTATTGTTGTCTAGATGCATTCAAAGCATTTAAATAGGCATGCCGGAATGCGGGTTCCTGCTTTTGCTGTGCGTATGGGTAAGAACACGTAGAAAGCGGATTCCGACCAGCGCCGACCGGCGTAAAGAATTTTACTATGAAGTTGAATGGGGATACTCACAGAAAAAGCAGGAACCCGCTTTCCGGCATGCCCATTCAAATGCATAGAAACATTATTTGCCGGTCGTAATCGGCGTTCTTTGTGTTTTCACCTATGAAATGCACAATATGAGTTGAGTTCAAGTGATTCAAGCCGCATTACAAGCCGCATTTCTGTAAACATTTTTCGTATCGTATCACAACGTCTTCGATTTTTCTTGTCACTCTTATTTTTATTGCTCTGCTAAAAGTGAGTTGTTGAGTCTAAGAAGTCATCACCGTGACTGTTATTATTTAAGTTCAGTGTAAATCATTGCAAATGAAAACAGAAGTGGTCTACCATCGGCAACGCCGAGTCGGCCGATTAATCGACATTTCGAAAATTGATTAGTCGACTAACTAGTCGGCCCATCTAGTTAAAAGTTCAATTCAATTTTGAGATAGTAAATAGCTGTTCTGTTCTCTCAACATGGAAAATGTGTGGCTTGTAACATCATAGACGCATGTAACACTAGACAGGTCTGGTGTCATGCAATACCGCGGTGTTATTAGGTACCTATACATAATATTATTTTACTCTGAATATCTTTCACAGACTTACTTTACATCAATGTTTACGGATCAATTTAGAATTCAATTTTATGTTTCGAAACTTCAACGTTTATTTGTTTTTTTTTCAATCATATTAATAGATTGTTGTCTATGAATTATTATCATTTTATTTTATAGCTTTACGAATACATTGTTTCTTTCCAGACATGGTGATTTGTGAGGGTTTAACTTTCCGGTTGATTTGAATATTTTCTTTTAAATTTTATATTTTTAAATATAAAATAAAATAAAAAGTAGTTTTTATATAAAAGTAGATACCTACTTTTAAGTTTTCTTTTATATGCCTACATAAGAGCATTTATTAGTACCTGTATGTGTGGCTATGTAAGTTGTTATTTTGTAAACAGGTAAAAATGTTATATTTTTCTTACTAGGTATTACTTTACTATTTCCACATAGATTGGGCGTCCGAAGTTCAATATTAAATTTTGCGCAACACGGTCAAGGACAGTGGAGCTATCCTGAACTAGTCGAGCGACCAGATAACGCTAATCGATGCAAAACAACCATAATATTAATTATTATTGCGATGCTCACGCCATATTCCATCGTCAATTAAACATCGACAGCAATAAAATAATGTCATCGACAGTAAAATTTAAAAAAAGAACATCGAACGTTAAATTTTACTCACCATATCCCAAAATGTCAAAAACTTTAATCGGCCTTTTAGAGGTATAAACGTATCGTCCATGTGAAAACTCGCAGGAAATTTCAAATAACTCAAATCGTAATAAATCCCGTAAATGTAATGCAGGAATGCTACTATGTGTAAAATCTTTAAAAGGGACGCCATGTTAATAATTAAATAAAAATAAATATTATACAAATAATATTGAAGTTAATTAATAATAATATTTAAATTTATGCGACGCGAAGTCGTCCGCCACTTTGAACCACGGATCGACTACTAAATTCAACTCGGTTGAATCGAATATTGTTTGAGGTTTATATTTTGTTTGAGTAGGCAGTGCTGTCGGTGAAAAAGAATCACCTATGCATGTTTACTAACTTAATTAGGTATTATAGGTACCTATTGAACGAATGAATTTGACATATTGAGAATTATGTAGATATTTTTTTATAGATGTGCAATTTTTGTTAGCTTTATCTTTATCGTTCATGACAAGACTGATAACCCAACTGGTATTGAGATAACAAGCTGGTGTAAAAAAAAAAACAAATAAGCTATTCGTTGTCAGGTAGTAATGAAACAAAACAATGTTATCTGTTATAAAATTATTAAAAAAAATGTAAACATTAACTTTTTTTCTTTAGAGATAAAAAATAATATTATGTTGTTATCATGAACGTATCACTATTAAAATGAATACACCCTCGCCATCTGTGGAATTAATCTGAAAACATTACACCGGCTACGCCCATTAATCAGCTTTGTTGTTTGTTGATAATATTAATACCTAATTGAAATAAGTCTTCATAATATTGTTGTTAATTTTTGCTATAGATGGAGCTTTATTCTCTCTCGTGGAGGCATCGATGGATCAAAATGTTTAAGGCTTGTCTTGTCTGAGCTTCGTAATATTTAGTTTTCTTGTTGCATTCTGTTCTATTCCCCAATATTTCTCAGTCAGGACTTCTGTCATCTACTCACACAAAAATCAATTTCTGCGAAGATCTTCGAGCGTCAACAGGACGGAAGACGACGAGTCTGTAGACCTCAAGCCTCAGATGGCAGGAAGAAGGATATAACTGAAAAGAAAAGTTTGATTTGTTGCACCATCGAAGAAAAAGATATTTTAGTTCCTTAAATGTTGGATGACACTTAACTTCTCTGCAGTGGCGTACCGAGGGGGAAGGGGGGGGGGCGGAGGGGCGGACCGCCCCGGGCGCCTCTATTAGTAGGGCGGCAAAATATGCTCGCGCTATACTATATACGACCAGATTGATAAAATAAAAAAAATATATACTTTCATCTGGGGTGGAGGTTCTTAACAAAATTAACATTTCAATGCGGTAAGTTTGTTACTAGAGAAACACTGGTCAGAAGTTGGCTCTGTCATACTCTTCCCGAAAATTTTGCTTTTAAACCAAGTTGATGCCTTTACTATTGTTATGGTGTACCTATGTGTGAAAAATAATAGGTAAAATAATATTATACAGGCTTATTTTTTTACTATTTTATTTACAAATTTCGGGCTGTTTTTTTTTCAATTTATATACTTAGGCAAGGGGGGGGGAGGGCGCCAAAGGGTTTGGTTCCCGCCCCGGGCGCCAAAAACCCACGGCACGCCACTGCTTCTCTGTATACAGCTTTAGTATAAGGTTACTTACTACCAGGGTTGCCACCCGTACTTTATAATAAAGTATTGTACGTTATTAATTCAGGTAATTGTACTCTACACTTTATGGGAACAATAAAGTACACGAAAATACTTTATTTCGCATGATTTAATTTCTTTAAAAATAAAAAAAACGATTTACTGAATTACTTTAATTTAAATATTATATTGTAAATATGCTGTGCAAGTGTTTAGTAGAGAAACCAATTCGATACAAACTGCAAAAAGCAATAAAAATATGTTTTTAAACAAGTTATATAGAAAAATAAAAATATAAATATAGAAAAATAAATTGTACTTTATTTTGATACAATGTACTTTTTTTTCTTACCTACCTATAATAACCAATGTACTTTAAATGTAAAAAAAAGGTGGCAACCCTAATTACTACCTACCTAGTTTTAGGTAGGTAGTTAGGTACATAATTAGTCAGGCTCGTGTATGACAGCCTTTAATAGATTTAATGTATAAAGTGGCACTTATGTTTGGAGGTTTGTTCGTAATGTACATGGGTGTGCCTAGGAAAATGTGGAAATGAAAATGGAAAATGTCGTACCATTCACACCCCTAAATCGTTTTAGGGGTGATCACAATATAGTAATATGCTGATTATATAGTTTGAGTGTTGCGAATTATGAAAATAACCTAAAATACTTTTAAAACCGTTTGGTAGAATTTTTGGATAGTTACCTCTTTTTGAAGTTAACACCAACTAGCCAGAGAACGGAGACGTTCGGTCTTCGAAAACCGTTCGGCTTAATAAAAAAATGTGGAAAAAAAAAACACAATATTTTTTATTATTAAAATAAGTTCCAGAATATTATGTTCCTCCAGGTTTATAGTTGGCAAGTTTATGAAAATATTTAGAAGAAAAACAATTAAGTATGTGAATATTTTTTTTAAATCGCCTTCAATGTTTTTGTTAAATTTTAAATTGTATCTTATTTTGAGATTTTATATTTTTTGTTGGCACAACGGTATGAGATAGACCCCTAATAGGTAATTGTTTTTGTGTCTGCTAGGTTTACTATTCAGCTATTCCAGAAAAAAAAATCATGCATGAAGGTAGCTATAAAATTGGTGTTTCTGTGACCATTTATATCGTGTAAGTCGGGCTTGACAAAAAAGTACTAAAAAATAACTATAAGTCGAAAACTATAAAAAATTGCTTCATATATATTGAGTTATTTGGATAGCCTTTAAGATGTTCTATCTCTGGACTTTCGGTCGTACTTTCGGGGACACTCTGTATAAAAAAACTTGTGCATAGGTAAGTACGATAATGATTAATAATAATTGAAAATTCCCCTAAACCCATAGATATCAAACGGACAGTATAGATAGACACTCTTGTCATTTTTTTAACCAGCCTTTATGTCAGGTACTCGAAGAGTAGAATAATATGGCGAACTTGCTGACAGCAATTTGACATGAAGTCTACTTGAACCCTTGTTAATACCAAGGATATGGAGGAGATGCGCAATGACATCACTCAGATATAGCCGTAGGTATACGGTACTAATGATAGGTGTATAATATTATAAGTACCAAAATTACATAAGAAGGTAAACGTTACCCCGTTAGCACACCTCCGCTGCGGATTAGCCGAAGCGAAAACGGTCACATCTGTCAGTTTCTGCGCGCCATGTTGAGAGTGAGACAGCATGCTCAATCCCGTACTGTTTTCTATACATTCATCTCTCTCTTGCGGTGTTTCGCCATAGATTACTTCAAATTGTATTCACATCTCCGCCTGATATTTCGCGGATCCGTGTGTTTCGCATTCCGCCCGCTTTTGAAGTTGTCAAAATCGACAGAATTTTGGAGCGAAATTGAAGCGAACGTCATGTTTTCCATAGAAATCAAAGATGGAAACGTTAATTGCGTTTTGTTATGGGATGGTTTGCAGAAGTTGGATGTGCATATTTTCTAAATTGTAAGTAAAAACGTTGTTGATGTTGTAATATTTAAAAATATATATGAAATGTGAAATAATATTGTGGTTTTAATTATTTATATTTCCCAACAAAACATAACCATAGAATACTTACTTATGTGTATTTTTCTCTTTCGCTACTCGTTTACCCGCTAGTGTACTAACACTACCTGCGATTTCGCTTTCTGCAGTTTCGTGTTCCGTGATTCGCGGCGGAGGTGTGCTAACAGCCTAAACCATTTTCCTAGAAATCTATATATTAATACGTGAAGGAAAAACTTTGTGACTATTTTTACGAAAATTGCGCGGACGGAGGTGTATGACATTTCGCGCACTTATAGTTTATATAGAGAAGGAGTGGCGATGCTAATATTTTTTTTTTAATATTAAGTATAAAAAAATATATCAAATCAATAAAAAAAAACATTGCAAACACTAATAGTAATGTTATGTATTTGATACTCACACACACTTTGATGTATTTGACATTGACACAAACGCATATATTATTTTGATTATCTGTGGTCAAATTGAGAATTGCCTTTTTTTCTCCTTTTTGGCATTTCATCCACAAATGTTTGCCTTTTATAATAATAGGGAAAAAAAACTTTGTACATATCAACATTTCAAATTTCAGGGATCCATGTCATTGATTTGAAAGAAAATTTTGAAATAGCGCTCGCTTAGTTTTTGACAATGGAATAAAAATGTTCAAACTTATAATTTAAAAAAGTTTGGTCGAATTTCGAACACTTGACGAACACTAGTACAAATAAAGTTGGAGGCCACTCAATTTTAAAAATTTGAATTCTCTTATTATTCTTTAAATAGAATTTCATTTCGGCAAAATATACATATTCTGTACAATAATTTTAAGATAACTTGTGGTGCATATAATTATGTAAGCAGTGGCGTTCCGTGGGTTATTGGCGCCCGGGGCGGGAACCACACCCTTTGGCGCCCCCACATAACTTTTCCTAAAAAAAAAGGTCATTTCTAAAATTTGGTAGGTATCTGGAAACATGACATATCCTAAAAAAAAAGGTCATTTCTAAAATTTGGTATCTGGAAACATGACATTTCCTAAAAAAGAAAAAGGTCATTTTTAAAATTTGGTATCTGGAAACATGACATTTCCTAAAAAAAAAAGGTCATTTCCAAAATTTGGTACATGCCTATTTCGAAAACCGGACGTATAGTATAGCACGAGCATATTTTGCCGCCCTGCTAATAGAGGCGCCCGGGGCGATCCGCCCCTCCGCCCCCCCCCCCTCGGTACGCCACTGTATGTAAGTATATATTACAAATATGTTTTTTATTAAAAAATATTATATAATAATTCACCATAACAGGTTTCCACCTTTTTCGCTGAACAACAATTATATACAAAGGGGATGGTAGCCTAGTGGTTCTGTCACCGATCTTCGTTGTGAAGGTTATGGGTTCGATCCACGGTGCCGCCCATCTCCCTCTTTCAGAGCACAAGGATTGATTTATGTCATTTTTTCGCACTCTACATGGACTAAAAATTCGTTCGCGAAATTCAAACTGTCTACGGGGCAGATTCATTAAAAAAAAAACAAATATTTTCACTTACATATTATTAATTATGTAATTGAGTTTCTATGATTATAAAAATCATATATTATTTCCTGTCTCATGAGCAAAGTCTCACTCTTATTTTGATATATGCACTTACGTTTCACGGTAGTTAGACGATATCATAGATTTTTTTTAAATGTTGATTCAAACATCATTATAAAATTTCAATCAGTTTTCATTACAAAATTCGATAACACAAAAAATAGTAGATCGATAAAAATAGTAGAAAATAATATGCGATGTCATCGATAGTCGTGGTGGTAGGCACATCAGATTTCATTTCGAAAACTGGAAGGTGTGTCTTTACTCTTTGACGTTAACAATGAAGATATTATTGTGTTCTAGTTCATTGGACCAAAAAAGAATCCACGACAATGGATCCTCACTACACATTGCAGCTTTTGTCGTTATCCATTCAACCGAAACGAAATAGACCAAGATGGGTTTGATCGTTAAATATACTAACACAAAATTAAGTCAATCGTGATGAACGACTAAGATGTTTTCAATCTATCCACTCACATTATATTGTATTTTATTAAGTTATTTTAGAAATAGCTTGCGACCTAAATGTTTACCTATTTAAAAATAGCTATTGTAAAAATTTTCATTGAACATCAAACAATGTTTTGGCAATTTTAACACTTCAACAGACGCCTCTGATCTATTTTTGTATCATTCATTAATTTTATATGGTATGTTATTCACTGTATGAAATAAGAACTAAGGTTCTTGAAACATCCAGGGTTATGGGAGGGCGCAACCCTTAATGTAGATATGTTATTAGTGAGTTACCATTCTTTAATTTTTGCTCAAGCATATTCTCCCAGTCAAACATTTCTGTCCAATCTGAATTTGGATGTCAACCAATGGGACAAGCAAAAATTTGTCGTTTAAACATTCAGAATAGCCTCAGCAATGAAATTCCCTCTTTTAATGAAATAAAACAGTTTCCTTTAAAAACTTTCTTTGGCTATTTTGAATTAACATTTTTTAATTATCCAGTTCTCGTAACGGTCGAAATATCCTATTAACAATGCATCTTTGGCCTACTATTGCATTATAATTAGTGATTTTACAAAAACTATTTTTTTTTAGTTTTTTGTCCATAGATTTCAATTAGGTAATAATAATATGTTAAAAAAATATAGCAACAGGAATTTTTGGTAGTTTAACGCATCATAAAATATCTTTCTCCTTTCACAAATTTGGATAGAAATTTCGCTAGTATACCTACCTATAAATATAATGATTAAATTCACAAAGGGTCCACAGGACAACGTCTGTCGGGAAAGCTAGTATATGATAAAAAAAAAATATATTTTCTTTAATATAACAGTCCGCAATGTGTTTTTTTTGCTTCTGGTGCAAAATTTCACAAGTGTGGGTTTAAAGGCCACAGTCTATATTAGCACAAATACAATGCTATGATATTTATGGTAATAATAATATAATAATATACCTAACACTTTTCTACACAAAGGCGTCAGTATAGCCGGCGAGACTTATTGCCTGAGGCAATTTTTTCCTGTCAACCGGTCCCGTCCAATCTGAGACGGGCCAACCCCGGGTAGAAATTTCAAGTGAAAAATCACTTTGAAAAACTCTGACTCGACCGGGAATCGAACCCGGGACCTCATGATCTGAAGTCTAAGCCTTTACCACTAGGCTTTCATCATATTGAGAAATACCTACAAGTATGAACAATTGAAAAAAATATACCTACACAGAACTGCATAACAACGCTTCAACCATTTTTTAAACCTCCTTACTTTACTTTGCATACTTTGCACTTTCTTGAGCTAAATAAAATCATGTTTATATCCAATCCAAACTCCCTTAAGGCTTTGGTTTGGGACATAGGGAGGCAACAAGAGCTCTCCATTTCGCTCGATCTTGCGCAACGTTTATCTATATAATAATTTAGAAATGTTTTTTTATTTGCCTTTGACAATACTTTAACCGTATATGTGAACATCACGCTCAAAATACAAATGCTAAGATAGATATTAATATGCCCAGAGCAGTATAAAATGCTGGAGAAGGTTCTTAAATACAATTTACTGCATTAACTTTAATATATTTAGAGCTATTTAAAAAAACTGTATTTTTTAGGATCTTCATACAAATTTCTCAAAAAGACTTTTGGAAACAAAATTACTCATGTAAACGTTGAATGGGATCTTGGTATTACGGTATGAAAATGTAATAAAATAATTGTAGATTGATTTGTTATACATATAAATGTTATTAAAAGCTTATTATTCTCAATAAATAAAGATTTAATGAAAAAATTTGCAGTTTGATTTTGAAGTTTGACAGATACAAATCACCCTCTATGGGTGGGTTGCCCAATTAATATCAAAGCAGGCAATGTATGTAGCTAAGATTCAAACCACAGAGCTCTCTCTATGAAAACTTGCAAATTATGTCGGTAGGTTCGTATAATATTTTTTTTATTATTATAGACCTCCAAAAAAAAAAATATTATACGAACCTACCGACATAATCAGTATATTTATATTATCTGTGGACATAATTTGCAAGTTTTCATAGAGAGAGCTCTGTGGTTTGAATAGGTTCGTATAATATTATGAGGTCGGTAAAACAAAAATTGTAAAAGTGTCATTCTTCTTTTTCTGTGCTTATGTCAGTTAAAGTGGTATGTTAAGCAATGGGATGCTAGACTAGAATCTGTTTAATTACCTACCGATCAAGCCTGACAATCGGAATCAAAAACGTAAAGCAAGACGGGTATAAGCTAGTGACCTTATAAATAAGAAAAAAAGAAAAATATTCTTTACATCAGGGATGCACAGACTTACAGTGAACAAGGGTCACTGGGGAAGATTATGAGCCAAGGTCGGGCCGCTACAAGGATTTTTTTTTACCAATACGTTTTTTAATAGTTCCTGGATTATCCATATCGAAATTGATATATTATTTGCTCGGTACGAGTAGAATAGGTACCTAGTTACGTAAGTAGTAAACCCGAACAAGTAAGTGGAAGGTACATAAGTATAGGTAAGTAGGCTTACGGCCGGTTTCAATAACCTATCTATCTCCTATCTATGGTTAAAAATCTATCTATCTTTACACTTTGGTGTTTCAATAAACAATGGATAGATAGAATTTCTATCTAAACTTTCTATCTATCTTTCATTATATGATTTGTATAGAAATCGGCGATAAAGCGTTTCAATAACCTATCTCTAGTAGCTTGTGACATTTGTGATTACAGTTTTTTCTATGGTTTTCTTAACCCCCGATTTCGGCGGCTTGTTTTTCCTATCCCCCGATTTCTACGGCAAGTGTTTGGTATAGCAACAAGTTTTTTTGAAAATAATGGCTTTTTCAAGTGACGAGAACGATTTGGAGTTATTTGACGGAGTCTTCGACTCTGACGAGGACGAAGAACCCCGGATGTTATATTCACGGATAAATTTCATGTCGATATTGTCGAACAAAGATTTTCTTGTCAGGTTTCGGTTAACCAAAACCGTCGTTAATGATTTATTTTTTATAAATTATTTTCTTATAAACAATATACGACGACGAGACGAGAAAAATAATGGAGGGCGAATGTTGCGTCTCTCTGACGTATAGATATTATTATACTGTCCATAGACAATATAATAATATTGTTGATATTGAAACTCTGACGTATTTTCGAAAATTGACATGGACGAAGTATTGACAAAAATGGCCAAAACATCCCCCTTGTGGATGATATGCCAAAAAAAAAAAAATTATTGACAGTTTCTATGATCAAACGCGGATAATTTCCATGGTAACTGACATAAATACTATCTATCTGTTGTTTGTTTATTATAATATTATTATTATATAAATATGGCATTACGTCACGTAAAGGACGATTTGTGCCATGTTGTTTGTTTATTGAAACGCGGATAAGGATAGAATATTAACTGCGGTTAATTGACGGATAGCGTTTAACTGATTACTACGGATAGGTTATTGAAACCGGCCGTTAATGATGCATATCTATTACTAACAATTCAAAAGTTTCAATAAAAAGTCAAGAAATATTTACTTACGACTTCCACAGTCGATATTTCACACAAGAAACCAAAAAGGTAAATATAAAGTAGGCGAGTACCTACTAGAAACAATTAACTGCCTATTGTCATGTACTTAATTAATTTTCTCTTATTTAATTAAAGCCTTGAAGCCTCCGAAAGCAATATTAGAGTATATTATGGTGAATGTATAAGCAAAAACTTGTAATATGTTTACTCGTGTAACGATCATAAAGAAGCTAGGTTTATTATTGAAAGTTCGACGATCAGCATTTATAATTATCATGGCCTAAATTATTTATTCTTGACTTTATTTTAATAATTATTTTTTTTATCTACCTATTTCCATAATTATCGGTTTTCAAAAAGATTTACCAAAGATTGCTTACTGATTGCTTCTCACTAATTTCAAATTCAATAGATTTTTATTTATGAAATGTAGACTCTGTGACAGTTTTTTTTTTCATACCTCCAAAATAAATTATCATTGAAAAAAAAATGTGACCAGTAAGTAATGTGAAGGTTGCTACGTTCAATAATTCGTTTTTTTTTTAAATGAACCTATGGAAAGTGAACACAAAAACATTTTACAAAAATCGTCGATGGGATACTTGGGAATCTTGGGATAAGGGTAGGTACCAATAATGTGAGTGATCTTTCTGTTCTAGTGTCAACTTATCTTACCATAATAATTCGGTAAAATTTGGGTTGAATGAAGTCTATTCATCCAACAACATAATATACAATAACGTAACACGCTTCATATGTGACTTATTTCCTACTACACCGTCATATTTTGAAATTTTTTTAAAGTTACGAAACTATATAGGAATTGTTTTAATTACAAACTTTCGCCCCGTCGAACTTCATCCCGCATCCGAATCAACAATAATAAAATTAATACATAATGCAATTGGCTAAATTTAATTCAGTTTTTATGTTCTTTCATTCATGTACCTACTTACTCGTAATAAGTCAAAATGACTTTTTTATTCTGGGTGAGGTCGAAGTTCGAAGGGCGGGTCAGCTAGTGAGTGATATTTTTAAACTAGTGTCAAATAATAAGTGATCTGTCTCAATCAATCAATCAATTCTCCCTTTTACACCCCACTCAGGGGCATAGGGAGGCAACAAGAGCTCTCCATTGCGCTCGATCTTGCGCAATGTTTATGACCTCCTCCCACACCATGTCCATGTCCCTCAGCTCTGCTTCGAAGGAGCGGAACACAGTGTGAGAGGGTCTTCCTCGTCTTCGGGACCCTGATGGGAGGAAGAACAGCGCTCTCCTCGGCCAACTGTCATTCGGCATCCTTAACACATGTCCCAGCCAAGTCCATCTCGATCCATCCTCCCCACAATGGTAGAGGTGATGGGCTCACGCTGGGTGCGCTGGCGTATAGCGTCGTTCGTGATGCGGTGGTACCATCTTACACCCAGAATTCTCCTTAGGCACTTCATTTCAAAAGCTGAGACTTTTTGTGCCTGGGCTTTGGTCAGGTGCCAGGACTCACACCCATAGAGGAGAATGGGCAACACACACGCATCAAACAGTTTACATTTCGTCTCGACACTAAACGCCGACGCTTTCCAAATCTTGGTCATGTTGTTAAAGGCGCCACTTGCCATACCGATACGTATCGGGAGCTCAGCCCCGAGGTCACCAGAGGTGGTAATGGTTGCTCCCAGGTATTTAAATTTATCCACCCGGGAGACCTGGTGACCGTCGATGGTTATCGGTAGCTGTTTATCGGGGCAGGCATTACTCGCCATGAGCTCCGTCTTACTGGCATTGACTCGAAGGCCAAGGCGTACTGTTTCGTCGCAGAGTCTTGAAACACTGCGCTGTAATTCCTCCACTGTCGTACTGAACAACGCTAGGTCGTCCGCGTACTCCAGATCGCACAGTTCGCCCATTAGACCATCTCTCTGTGTTATCGGTATACCTCTTGCTCCTTGCATGGACTTTCTCAAGAGGAAGTCCATGACAATAATAAATATAAATGGAGCCAGTACGCAGCCCTGTCTGACTCCCGTAGTGATCCTGAAAGCTTCAGTAGGACCACCTGGCGTTTTGACGCTACACTCGGAGTCTTCATACAGGGACTGCACCATTTTTACTATCTTCGGAGGTATACCGTACAGAGCTAAAATTTTCCATATCGATGGTCTATGTGGGCTGTCGAAGGCCTTTTCAAAATCGCGTTTTCGCGTGATCTGTCTAGTCTAGTGTTAAATGATAAGCGATCTTTCTAACATAGTGTCAAAAAATAAGTGATCTTTCTAGCTAGTGGCAAATAATTATTAGTGATTCTTTCTACTTTTAATGTGTTCATTCGTAAATTGATCAATGAGTGGTAAGAGTCTCTGTACATGATGTAGGTATGCACTTTAGTTTTATTACACAAGGTATGTGGGTATGAGCAGATGGATAAATACGGGTCCCGGTCCATCGATTCACCTCTGTCCTTATATTATCATTGACATATAAAGATAATAAGATTATATTGTATATTTGAATTAATAAAATGTAATGTAAAAAACTCAACAGCATAATAACTTAACGTTTTTATTGAAACTCTTTTTACTTGAACATAAGATTTAGAATCAAAAGATGTTCAGGGATCAAGTCAAATATTTAGGATGTAAACACTCGATTTTGGCACTTTTACTTGATCGATTACTCCGCGAGTCCTTGACAGAAATTTACATTTTATTGTAGAGTAGAATAAACACTTTAATTTAATACATAGTTTAGCGAAGAAAGCAGACAGGCAGGTTTTTATATATCTTTTACATACTTTGATATCCATCTAGTCCTTTGTAAATCCTAATGTATTTTAAGGCTTGGGTGGAATTACAAAAAGACTTAATTCGAATTTGTCTCATTTATCAAAACATGACATATTTTGACCGTTATAGACTTTTTCGAGAATAACCCAGCTAATGCTTGCATGAATGATCTATCTATCTTATAGACTTTTAGGTACCTACTTTAACTGGGTTAAGTATATCATTATTATTACGAAAAGCATTTTTTTTAATTATTAGTGTTATAAATTAACTGCAAAATACTTTAATAATGGAAAGCCGGTCTTTCCATTATTAACTTCTTTATAAATAGAATTTGAAATGTGCATTATGTTTGAGAAACTTTTTGAGACGTTTTTCGATATCATTTATACTTATACTTAATCAATAGTTTGATCACCTCCAATTCAGATTGTTCATGACGTATCATTATCTCTTTAGTAATAAGTATGCCCCGAGAGATTCCTTGTAGGCAGGGTTGCCAGACGTCAAATAAAAAAGCTAAAAAAGTCTAGCAAACCATCTTTATTAAAATTTTAAACTGTTATCAGTCAATGAACGTATTATTATCCTCTTGAAGTAACTCGCGATAGGATAAGAAACTCTCTTTCGGGATGAGATCAAACAGCTTTTGATCTCATCCAAAGGTCCTTTATTATTTCTTTCTTTTTGTTGAACCATACTTTGTACCTTGAAATATTTATACATTGACTACTTCAAGTGCTCGAAATAAGCCTGGGTTCAAACAAAAAATAAAAAATATATGGGAGACTGATGGCACAGCTTAAGATTTCCTATACATTTCACAGCAAGCTTATAAAATAGCCCATCCCACTTTTACACTTTATAACTTTGAAGTGATATCTTCTCTCCGTTGTCACTAACGATAATTTATTTACTTTTTGTAAGGTTTGTGTATTCACATAGTGAAAGTTCATTTTGATGATTAAAATTAAACACAGTTGCACTTTCACAAATTTTTTATGAATCTTTTTATGAAAATTTTTATGAGTCTCTTGACAATGTCTGCGTGAGTCGGACGAAAGCGCTCGAGATTCATAAAAAATTTGTGAAAGTGCAACTGTGTTTAAGATAATTTATTTATTTATTCCCAACCATACACCAACAGGTACAACATAAAAATAGTAACACATGAACAAACATCAATAAACAGATCATGCTGCACCCCATTGCAGGTGTAAATATATTATGACTCAGGCCATCCACCCCCGAACCCAATGCCCACCCCGGCACCAGGGGCGTGCCTAGGGTTATCTGGGCACGCATGCAAATTATTTTCGAGATGTCCATAAAAGAGTACCTACACCTATATGAAAAGAATCCGAAAGTTAAGTTAATCTCTCTATTATCACTTTATTAACCGACCTCGGTAGCACAGTTGTACTGGCGTGGACTTCAAATCACGAGGTCCCGGATTCGATTCCCGGTCGGGTCAGAGTTTTTCTAAGTGTTTTTTCACTTGAAATTTCTACCCGGGGTTGGCCTGTCTCAGATTGGACGGGACCGGTTGATTAGAAAAAATTGCTTCAGGCAATAAGTTTCGCAGGCTATAATAAACACTTTATTGGTGAAATAATAAACCAAAATTGGTGGTCAAAACTGACACCTTTGTATAGAATAATGTTATATTTATTTATTAACAGGCAGCGACGATTAAACGCAAGAAACACTATCACGGTTAAATATAATAAATAATAATCTCTTTATTAACTCCTTTCAGCTATTCTCGCTGGTATTAGGATTAGGAGAGTCAAATAATGTTTCACAAAATTACAATTGCGACATAATAAATATACCTACTTAAATATTGAATATTTTTTTAAGGAAAAAAAAAATATATTTTATATTTAAAAAAAAACACAGATTTCAATTAGAACTTACATTATTTACTTTTACTCGAGTTCCAAACGCCGACCTTTCTTAAAAAATGATTTTATGACTCTTCCATATAAATTTGATCTTTTTGAATAAACTGATCTTGTGTTTGCGTATTTCTCATATAAGTATGAATTCGTTTTAATGCTCAAAACGCACGTTCTGCTGAAGCGCTTGCTGCTGGTATGGTAACGCTTAATTGGGATAATTTAACCAGTTCCGTAAAAGCAACATCCAGACCATTTTCGTTGATGAAATCTAACAGTTGTAAAACATTAAATGATTTTAGTTCTGGATGTAACAGAGATATCAATTGATTTTTAAGTTTATAACACTCATGATTTATGTTTAAAAAATGAACTTCAGCTAATTAAAAAATAAAACGGTTATATTACCCTTAAAATGAAAAAATAAACAATATGTTTAAGAAATCAGTAGAATAAATAAATAAAAAATGGCCTGGTTTAAATGTTGTCCAATGTCAGCGATGTCCTGATGAACAATTTTCACTAAAGGTTCACAGAAAACTATAATTATATAAAAAAGAAAGCATTGAAACAAACACAATCTATGAAACCACAAACCAGTTTAAGTATATCATGCATTTTTAACAACTCCACAAAAAAATGTAAACAAAGATTTAATGAGCTAACCTCAAAAAGAAAACATTGCATCAGCTGTAACATTAATACGGTCAAAATATTACATCTAATAATAAATAAAGCACCTGCGTGAAGTTTGCCCTAAGTGAGAAATCAACCAATGAATCTTTCCAATTAATCTTTTAAAGCCCGGCCTCTATGGACTTCCAATTTTTTCAAATAAAAAAGAATTATTGAGGCATAACCATAGGGTCGTGTGTATGGTGTCTCGCATGTTTCTCGCGGAAATATCGAGACTTTTGTGCTGGAAAGAGTACGCAACATAAAGCCCGGTAAAAGCCAAATAGGTGCGAGTAAGACACTGTTGCGGTACCTAGGCAATTCATTATAGTTCGTTATTATAGTCGATTTTTGCATACGTATTGTGTACCTATGTATGTAAATACTTACTTCTATTAATAATAATTGTACTTTAGTACGAAATACAGGCGGCGCGAAATTTGAATTTTGTGTGGGTTAATAATTTATCGTTTCTAATCAGTTTCTTGTTTTTTCTGTTAATAGAAAATAAATTATATGTAGGTAGGTACTTATCATTGATTTCGCTACGCATGCCAGGCTTTTGGGCTTATATGGAGGTACCGCCCCTGCCCGGCACACCAAAGCGCCCACCAAACCCCCAGATCCTAAAGCCCCGGAGGTCCCATAGCCGCAATAGGGAGCCAAAGCAGACAAGGAGAACCAAGGGGAAGACGGCCCGAGTTCATCAACATACATATTATACAAAAATTAACAAACTTAAATAATGTCAACTTATATACTAAGGTTAGAAAAAGAAGAAAAATTGAAAATAGATTAATATTTGGAATTTAAAAATAATAAAAGAGTTCAAAAAGTAGTGGGGAAGAAAGGAAGGGGGAGGGATACTCACTGCTCAAGTATAGATAATATTGATCTCCTGAATGTATCGGAGCTACCGTGAAACATATCGACATCTTTAAATTTATTATTGTAGTTTTTAGTCATTCTTAGCAGAGGATTTCGCAAACCTGCATTAGTTAAGTGACGATTAATGTGAAAGGGCCAAAATGATCGTCTAACTGTTGGAACCGCGAAGTTAATCAATTTCAATAATTGGGGTGTGTCCAGTGTGGACATGCAAATTCTACGTAGCAAACAGGCGTCAGCAAGTTCACGCCTCGACGAGAGGTCCGTTAAATCATTAAAGCGTGATGTCCCAAATCTGCGATTTCCAATTCGTACTAATTTATGTTGGATTTTTTCTAATGCAATATTATATTTGTCATATAAGGGATTCCACACAGGGGAGCAATACTCAGCTCGAGAGCGTACAAGTGAGACATACAGGGTCATAAGAGACGTAGGATCCCTGAATTCCTTAGTCACTCTTAGGATAAAACCGAGCATTTTGTTGCATTGTGTCAGAATGTTTTCAACGTGAACGTCGAAATGCAACTTGGAGTCGAAGGTAACACCAAGATCCCTCACCGAGTCGAGTCGCTGCAGAATAGTATCGTCAATCGCATAATTATGAGAAATAATATTTCTGTTTTTAGTAAAGGATATGGAAAAGCATTTTTGCAGATTTAGATAATGATATATGAGTGCGGCTATTGCTAATTTTTTCAGCAAACTGTTGTAATGAGTGCTCCTCTGGAGAAAGAGAGAGAGTATCATTGAGTCCTCCCAGACTCTCTAATAAGTTGGGAGACTCCTTTACTGGCCATCAGAAAGACTCAAGATAAAAATCTAATTTATTTCTATAAGTGTGCCACAGCTTTTGAGACTCTCTTCAGGGGGGTTATAAATTAACTGAGCAAGGTTCCTTCTATATAAATGGGAATACAATTTAAAATTCAAAGATTAATTGACTTATCAAAAATTTAATAAAGTTCTTTCATTAACATAAAAACTTCCCATACAATTTCTCCAAGCAAGTTACATTAATAATTAAAAGAAAGAAAACACAGGGATATAAATTCCCAAATTTATGCTATTACATATTATATACCTATCATTGTAACAAAATACAAAGATTGAAGATTTTTCATAATCTTCCCCTACCGAACTAATATTCTTTAGTTTCTCAAATTTTATATCTCAATATAAAATCGTTTCACATAAACAATTTTTCACACGAAAGTGACTATACAACTTGGTAGAATAAATTCTTTCCTTTAAATCTAAATTAATCTTTCATTATCACCCCAACTAATCAACATGAGCGCACCAAATGTTAAAAATTGGTAAAAATAAAGTTATAAAAATTTACTCAGCTTAAAAGACTCGATTGCTGCCATCTAGGAATCCTTTTCTGCAGAAGAAGTTGATAAGTGAGGATCATCTAGGCTCCAATATAACAATCGACACATAGAGTGAAGATAGAATTGTTCAGAGGACTGCATACCGTCTCCCCCCTCACTTATGGATAACAAGTACCTTATATTTCGCCGCAACTATAAACGTCCTTGTATTCCCCAATATTAATTGAAGTGGTGTCTCTCGACATATTGAATTAAACATAGTCTCCTTGTCTAAGGGTCTAGCATCTCCCCGGTACTAGGACCGCATTTCTAAAATTTAAATTTCAGAAATACTTTCAATACATTTGAATAAAATTAATAACTCTTAACAATTTCTTGTGAACAAAAAATTGTCTCTAGTACAATATGTCACATTCTCTGTAACTCGTCGAAATAAAAATGAGAGTTCACATACCTTATTTAATTGCGGTTCGAAAGAATCCGGAATTTGGTTATTTTATAAATAACAGAACAATAAATGATTTACACGGTTAATCCATGATGGATTACTTGTTTTAATTCACCATTATAACATATAAAAATAAAACTATGGAGGTAACACAATAGTGTGACCGTTCCCCGTGCTGCAGAACAAATTCTCGTGTTCAAACGATACTTAACCCCACCGGTACCCCTCTCTTTCTCGCGTATAACGCTCTCCCTTTCTAACCCTACTACGTATGTCGAGTTAAACTCGCCACTGCTTGATTCAAGAAAGTGTCTCGTTACACTGTAGCTATTTCGGTCTCACTGGACAGTTTAAGTCATGCCTTATATCCAGAAAGACTAAAGCCACTCTATACAAGACATTAATTAGACCTTAGACAAGTCTTAACATAATATGCCTCAAAAACCTGGACACGGACTCAGCACGACGAAAACAGGCTGGACGCGTTTGAAAGGGAAATCCTTCGCAGAATATATGGCCCTATAAATGATGGTCAAACTTGGCGTACAAGATACAACACGGAGCACGGAGCTCTATGATCTCTACCAGGATATCAGCGTAGTCAGGTTCATTAGGATTAACAGACTGCGCTGGGTCATTTGCACCGTATGGAGGATTTGGAGCTCCCAAAAAGGGTGTGGTTTAATAATCCAATCGGTAGAAGAAGCGTCGGAAGACCAAAGCTAAGATGGCTTGGGTGGCGTAGTCGCGGACTGTCGGGCCCTGATGGGGCAGCATAACTGGAGGGAGGCAGACAGTGACAGATAAGGATGGAGAAGCTTTTTGGAGGCAGCTAAGACCCACCACGGGTTGTAAAGCTGAAGATGATGAACTTTGAAGTGAATAAATTCTGGATTATGGAATTATCAAAGTTTTGAAATCCTGACAACCCTACTCGTAGACGGTGTAATCAATATGGAACAATTATTATCTTGGGCGAAATTACAAGGAAAACTGTTCACGTTAAACCTGTTTCTTCGAGACGCAGATGCAGGAGGTGCCTTGATATTTATATTATTTTCCCCATAAGGACACGTAACCTTTGAAAAATAGCCTTACATAAATCTTCGGAGTCTGACAGTGCATTGTGAAATTGATTCTTCGTATGATTTAAAAATTTTCATTATTGATTACTAGTGGTCGATCAGTGCTCGAAATTCTAGTCGAAAATTATAATTTTGAACATTATTAAGGTTTCATTTTTAAAGACTGAGCGAGCACTATTTCAAAAATTTCATTAAAAAACATGTTAATATGTACAAAGTTTTTTCTATTAGGTATTATTAAAGACAAACTGTATTAATCTGTACCTACTCAATTTATATCCTGCCATTTTCAGCTCCACGTTCCATTTGAATATACCGCATTCAAAAAGCTTTCTGCGCCCATTTTACATTTGTTTCTATGAAGTTGATTAGCATTCGCCTCTCCTTCTCTATAAAAATTATTAGTGTGCAAAATTTCATAATCCTTCGTCCGCGCAATTTCCGTAAAAATAGTCTCAAAGTTTTTTCTTCACGTATTAATATATAGATAATGGAAGGTTTAAATCGTGGCGATTTACCAAAGTTTTGCAAATTCGTATAGAACAACTATTTTTTCGACTATTTTTTTTTAACTATTTCTTACGGGGCATGGAACACTAAAAAACCAAAGCATGTGAAGGTAAATGAGATAATTTATAATCATTATTTATATAAATATTCATATTTTCCGAATGTTATATTTCTTATAATATTCATATATTAAATTTTTTGAGTTATGGATCGAGAAAAATTTGAGAGACGTTCCAGAAAAAAGAAAATTACTTAAAAACCATCCTAAACTAGTTAAGTAAGTTCATTCTACATTATAACATCAATTTTAGTAAAATTGCAATAACGGGTGTTTAGTTGCACAGCACCCTTTAGTCTCAAATATTTGAGTTGTTCTTAACTTAAACAAAAGGGGAAGAAATCTCTAGCTGAGAATGTTACAAATCTCAGGGATAAAAATCTCTATGAAAAGAGACCTACAGAAGGCTAATGAAGGCCTAATACTCGAGAAAGAGAACATGCCTTTAAATTTCGAAATAAGAATAAACGTTATAGTGGAGATGTGTCGGTAAAACAGATCTCAATAACTAAAAGTGATACTCAAACAATACAACTAATAAACACGCATATTTGCTAATAGGTACGTGATTCATAACTGCGGTAGGTACTTTTTTGTATTAAAAACAAGAAGTCATTGAACATTAACTTGACCAATAAGGTTTTTAAGAACTGCTGGGCATACAACACCCACTATGCCTGTTCAGGAATCAGGATGAAGCTAATATATTATATAAAAAGGTAATCTGATCTGCAAAATGGTCTGCGGATTCGTCAGCATCCTCCAGATAATCAAAAGCTACAGCCCACGCAGGTTGCATATAGGATGCACACTGGACGAAACTTGTTTTCGACCGTTAGGTTTGTACCTGTGCCTGTTTTTAAGAACAATGAATCACAGTAACATTTTTTTTGCGCAAATACTTGTTTATTTGTTTACAAGGACATAGATTCTTGAAATTGACTTGTTTTTTGTTCTATTTGAAGTGTCGCGTTAGAGTTGGTTAATATGAAAATGAAGAGACTCAAAAGGTTTGAAGCAAGATCCTACCTATCAGAGGTCTTCTTTTAGCTTCTCGGTGATAGTTAAAATTAAAAAGTGTTATTCCTCAAAGGATTTTGATCCTGATTGTTTATTAATGTATAATATAAAAGAAAGTCGGATGAGTGCGACCATTTATAACTCGAGATCGGCTGAACCGATTTTATTTATTTATTTATTTATGATATACACGGCCTAGGCCTTTTACATGTTATACATTATTACATAATGTCGTACAAAATTAGAAAAAAAATACATTACACCAATAACGATTTTGTTAAAATATAAATTTTTGAGAATTGAATGAAATTGTAGTTCCAAAAATAGTAAAGTTAAAAAACACAATAGAATATCGAAGACAACAATGTTTTACTTGTATATGATAGATTTGTATGATGCTTGGTTTATTGGATTCTTCTCCGCTCCGGATAACAGAATAAGAATTGAAAATTCGAAACATGGATTGGAAATTATCTATAAAATACAAGAAAGTCGGGTTAGTGCGAACACTTATAACTCGAGATCGGCTGAACAGATTCTTGCGATGTTTGATTTATTGGATTCTTCTCCTACCCGAACAGAATAACTATTAAAAAGTTGGAAAATGTATGATAAATTATATAATATTAAAGTTAGTATGGAACGGATTTCCTGCGACACCAACGCCATCTATGAAAATTTCTATAACAATAAAATTATTGTTTATCTGACAACCACTATCATTAAAAATGTTGGTACGCAGTTTTTTTATGGAATTTTTTCGAACTTTAGAAATAATTTTTATTAACATTCAAACATATTTTAAACGTATTTTTGTATGAATTACAAATTTGAAATCAATATCCATAGTAAGGACTACTTACAGGATGTCTGTCGGGAAAGCTAGTAGATTATTCATGTAAATTGTAACAAAAGCTTAAAATGTTAAGGTTATGTTATGACATAATATTATGTTGCTTTAGGTTTTAAGGTTAAATTGGCTTTCTCTCTCTTTCGACGACCCCTCAAGTGTGCTATGATAGCACACTTGAGGGGTCGTCGAAAGAGATATATATAGAGACATAGCCTATGTATGTCATATTAGGTACTTACAACAATCTGAAAGATCGGCAAAGTCTATGATGTGGTCACAAGGGGGCGACGGCGGCGTTGGTATGGCTTTTCCAAAAAATGACAGTGCGAGAATTTCCCATTTGGCAGTTCACGGTGTTCCAGACGGACAGCGATATCTGCATCCAAAGAGTACATCTACTCTTAAATTTACGAAAACACGTATGATAATGTCATATTCATGGCGATCAGCGAAAATTTATTTACTGTTATGTACCATAAATAAATTTAAAAAAATATTCGCTTTTCCTTAATACAGGCTCGTCCTAATTGGGAAATTTAATGAATAATCTCGATGCACGCCTTATACATGTTTTTCAGAACACCTCAGCGATAAATTGCGTAAAAATATCACAGCTCTTTTAAGTTTTGGGGTAAACCTAGCAGATTTATTATTAATATTATACCTACTGACTTTGATAGAAAATAAGGCCGTTGCAGTATTGGCTGACTAAGGCAGATACAAACAGGCTCTTTTTACAGTACTGTGGATGCCCACATGATATTAACCTACTCACAGCTGTTTAACATTAAATTTGCTTGTGCGGTTTAGTACGCACCTTCTGCCATTCATCGGCTGTTTTAATACGAAGAAGCACAATGGAAAAGGTTAATGTTTACTTAATTTGTAAGTGTGTGGTACTTCTGTCTTGAAATACACTGTAACGATAATACGCTGATCTTTAGTTTGCCAGCGATGAACAACAAAGAAGCTGTTAAAATAATAATTATTAAGTTATGTATGGTGTTACAAAGTTAGTACGGCATGATTTCAATATTGGTTTTAATTTTCCATCGAAACAATCCGTTAATTTTTCGCGTTACAGATTATTTTTACCATGTACCTACAATACATATAGGTATGGAGATTGCTGTCAATTTAAAAATATTCATTCTCTGATTCATTTATTTTAAAGAAGTCTGTAATACGGTCCGCGTATATTCAGGCAGCATTCGGACACGGTGTGGTGACTAGTGACTGTTTTTTTTCTGCTCCCCTAGGGTGTCCACACAGCCTCATTTGTGGAAGAAATCGGTGCATCCATGCGCTGTTTGGGTCCTGTTTAGTGTGCTCCGAAGCTTACGAGTCAGATCGAACCCAGGAGATATTATATAAGACATGAAGTGATTCACTCCCATCTAGCTTTCCATGCTTCCATGGTGTTAAAGTTAGATTCAGGCAAGCTTTGGTTAATGAAGAGTTTTTAGCTAATGAATTTAGCCGGTTGCTGCTCAGAATGTACCTATTCAGGGCCACTATCGGCCGGTTTCATAAAAAATAAACGAGACTTTAAACTCCCTCCATGGTAACACTACCAACTGCTACCAACTTTTAAATATTTTTTTGAGATTTCAAATTTTAGCTGGAATATATTTTATGAAACGCGTCAGCTTAAAGGAGTCTTTAAATATTAAAAGGAACTTTAACTAAAGTGTTCTTTTGAAGCTTTTTTATGAAACCGGCTGTAAACGGCTCAGAGATTTTACATAGCTTCTCACATTCCATCAGAACTGCATTTTCGTCTTCGGAAATCGTGGGGTACTCGAAATTGGTACCAGTATGTCTTGATGCTCCTGAGGATATTATTTAGACTGGATGTTCACAAGACCGGTGTAAGATCTATTCATCCAGACCGTGTCGATTAGTGTGGTGAAAGGAACTGATGGGTGTCCGGCATAAGATATATAACACAATACTTCGTATTGAATGAGCCATAAGATTCCATGAATCAGATATTCGCTGATTCTCAATTGGCATAAGTGGTACAAGCTTATAAAGAAGGGATATTAGCGGTAGCCTAGTGGCAAAGGCTCTGACTTCAGATCAAGAGGTCCCGGATTCGATTCCCGGTCGGGTCAGAGATTTTCAATGTGTTTTTTCACTTGAAATTTCTACTCGGGGTTGGAATCCTGTCTCAGATTGGACGGGACCGGTTGACTGGTAGAGAATGCTTCAAGCATTAAGTTCCGCCGGCTATACTGACACCTATGTATAGAAGAGTGTTATTTATTTATTGTGTGTTATTAATATTCAGCAACCCATAAACAGCGACGAACATTTATTTATATTCATAACTTTTTTTATTTCTGCATTAGGTATGTTATCAATGTCTTAAAAAAACAACACATCGCTTAAAACAAAATATAGAGTGTTAGCTGCAAATATACAACTGTACGTGGTCATAAATATTACAAAAAAGCATTGACCCGATTTCTTGATGGCTAATAGCTGTTTCGGATCATACATCGAACTGATAATACAAAATATATATTATAGCTACTAAATTTAAACGAGATGACTCAATTTGGGATTCGTGAAATGGTAATATGGCATTCAGTGGTCTCTCTTATTGACTAGTGATTAAAATAAATTGAAAACATTGCTAATTACAGTGACAGGGAGAGTATGCCCTTGACTATGAACGAAATCTATCTTGTTTTTATACAATTTGTTACCTCGATACTTGATCGAACGAAATGTGCAATGAAAATTTATCGATGACAGGGCGGTTTGTTTTTGGAAAATTAATACATCTTTTACAGGTTTACTTTGTAGCAATAAATTAATAATAGAATAAAAATAATTATACTTAACAAAATAGATATAAATACCTACCTATATCAGCGATGTTGAATCTCCATTGTGCATCGAGTGTTTGTTATCGCTGAATCGTATGGACGTCCATCGCCGTCTTTTATTACACTTTAAAGAGAAACATGTTTATCTTGTGATTCTACATACTAAACCTTTTTTCCTTCTTTCGTTTTTTTTTAATTTGGATATTTATGTAAAATTTTGAGTAAAATTCGCGTAAAAGCTAATTAAAACCAAGGCACAAATCATCCCAGTGGGCTGGTTTGCTGAAGAACGAAATACATACATAAATAACAATAAAATATTACTTTTTATAAATTTCTAACTAAGTTTCCAAGATAGATAATTAATAGAATAACGTGCGGAACCCAGCATGATGAGTAAGAAAACGGATGTCCCTTAATGGTAACCACTCCCTGGTTACTCCATTTTGTAACCGACATGATATTACTGACACTATAAAAAGTTATTACAACGCGGATATTCTTTGAGTAACGGAAGAGCAACATCGTAAATAGAACGAACCTAATGACGCATTACCTACTTTTATTGTTACTGTACAGTGTACATAATATGTAGGTATGTGGCTCTCGCATCCAAGTTCATTAAAATAAATATTTTTATTGAATGTGGTCCATTCGATAAGTTTTTTTGTATGTTGTATTTTTATTGCCATGTAACAGTTACAATATTTTTTGAGATCAAATAATAATGTCATAAAATAAATATAGAGTAAGATGTTCCGTACATATTGCGGTCCCTGTGTTGAATATACATAAAAATGAAACTAATTATGACGAATATGTAACAACTAATGACTCTAACAATTCATTACTGATGTTCGATTTTTAAATGGAACAAACCACTACGGGCTTGCGACCGTCTTCTACTGTTATTTCGAAGGTTAGCTAATGGGTTGTTTTCCTACGGATACGCCGCTACTTTTAACAGCGGTGAATATGTCAGTTGTGAACGTTGTCAATATTGTTTCCGTAGTAACGAAAAACATTGTCATATAATTTTGAAAGACGCCGTCTTGTCCAGACGACAGACCGTTCCCTAGGAACCCACTGTATTAGTGTGATCACTTTACGTTAACAACGTTTGCCATTAGGTGGTAATATTTAAGTCTCCGAAACTCCTATCATCATCAGAATTCTCGACATGTTCAACATGTCAAAAAATCCTATGTATCAACAAGTAGATATTGAATAATTAATGAGATATAGAGATAAAAGTTGGAAATTATTATTGAATTGACTATATCCATTTTGTTAATATCTCATCTTTATTGCCTATAGGCTTTGTTGGTGCACAACGTCCTAATTATTTATTTGTTATATATACGGCAAGGCCATTTTCGGCCATATATATTTTATGTTAAAAAAAAATTGGTATATGGTACAAATATGACAGACAATCAGTTATATATACAAAATAAAATCAAATTCAATAGACATCAAAAAAAATGTCTAGATTCTTGTGATAATGTGATAAAAATCGCTTCTGCTACCAGTGATATGTTAAAAATATTATAACACGTCTCTGTCTACAACTTACTTATTTATTACAGATGGTTGTTATCATAGTTTGCAATTTAAGGATATAGAAAAGCTTTCAAACGGTTGGCAAACTCCTTCAAGTTGCAAGGGACGGTTGGCAGGGGTGAAAATGGGCTCTTAAAAACTATGAAAAATAATTATTGTAATATTTTACTCATATTACACGAAGGAGGATTTTTGATTGCATAATTTTTGTGAAATAATCTGGTGACCCCTCGCGGAGCGCAAAATCGAAATAAGTGGAAAAGTTTGGAAGAAGCCAATATCTAGCAGAGTAAAATAGAAAAAAATGAAATAATCTAGCTTGGAGTGTTTTTTTTTTGTTTGTTATTGAAGGAATCTGGGCTCACTCAAAGTGAACACAAATACACTTTCGACATTTTTCACATAAAGCAAAGCTTGTGTTGTGAAAGTGTAAATGGTCGGCACCGGGATTCGAACCTACGACCTTCAGTACGCTGTGCGTACGAAAACCATCGAGTGATACCACTGGTCTACCAACCAATTCATCATTCAAATGATGCTCATAGGACGTGGTGCAAGATCGAGAAACTAGATAAAAAAAAAGTTCCTTTTCTCGAAGAAATCTGACACAAGAAGTATATAAACTCTACCGGCTTAAGCAAACCTGGAAGCGATTATGTTAAAATAAATTGATAATGAGTTAGAATACTGTGTAATTGTTCTACTCGATCTAAATCTCGATAATATCTGCTAAATCCTTGAAGAAAATCAATTATGTCTGTCTAAACCAGGAACAACTTTCAGCCTTACTTGTCTTGTGGGTGTTAATATGCGCTATGCGGTGAGGTGAAAACTGTACGTTCAATCGCAATAGTCAAGCGTTATAATATCATTGAGTATAGACTCAATGGTGATTGATGTGAATTATGCAAACCATATAGATTATGTACAAAATTTTAAACGATTCAATCAGTTTGATAAAAAGACTAGTGCACAATGGATTCATCAATTAAGTATGGAAGTAATCCTTGAATATACATAGGTACATACATACATACATACTTCCTATGATGGCTCCCCGCACAACGCAAGCCAGCCCGGAGAAGACCAATCCGCAGCAAACCAGACTCGCACGAAACCGACCCCCTTGAATATAAAGAGATATAAAGATGAAGTAATACGATACGGTTTCAATGGTGGAAATGCTATGTAAAATATTCAGCGGAAAATAGTTTGTATATAAGATGAGGAATTGAGAATTGAGCATGGTTTGTATATTGTGGCATCAAAAATGAACATTGAAATTACAGTGATCTATATTCAGTGGCGTACCGAGGGGGTGGGTGGAGGGGCGGACCGCCCCGGGCGCCTCTATTGAGAGGGCGGCAAAATCTGCTTGTGCTATATTATACACAACCAGATTGATAAAATCAGAATTTTTATGTTTATCAAAAATAGCATTTAATTTCAGGTTATGGTCTTAAAAAAACTTTTGCTGTGAATACGCAGGTAGAAAAATCTATGTCAGAAGTTAGCTCTGTTCCGCTCTATCCTAAAACTTAATTTAAGTACTAGGAAGGTATATTGTTGTGCTGTAAGTAAGTATGTGAATTAATATTATTTTCATTTTCGTGTTTTTTTTTCAATTTACATAAAGGGGGGGGGGGGGTTCAAATTATATAGGGGGGAGGGCGCCAAATTATATAATGGGGGGGCGCCAAATTTTATAATGGGGGGGGGGGGGGGGCGCCAAATTTATTACCCGCCCCGGGCGGCGAAAACCCACGGTACGCCACAGTCTGTATTGCATTCCCGACAGACGTTGTCATGTGGTCCTAACTATGAATATTGAATTCGAATTTGAATTATGATAAATTTATTAGAGCTCCGATTCGACCAATGCTCCTGTTTTAAAACATATTATAGTATGCATTCGCATTCTGTCAATCGCATCAACTATCAAATAACCAACAGTTTGTGTCAAACGCAGATTGAATATCACATTTAAAAAAATGTAAAATTCACTTTGAAGGTTACCTGCTTAAAGTTTGCGCGCAACTTTTTTTCATAAAAACATTCAACTGACAATCTTATCTTGTCAATTGTCAATTGAATCGTGCTGTTCGTACCTAAATCAACTCTATATTAAAATAAGGTTATCTACTATTTTGACATAGAATTAGAATATTTGATAGAATGAAACGGTAAGTTAATACTGAGCTTTTTTTACTTTATTTGACCAAAAACAGCTATTAATACCAAAAAGTACAATGAAATGTGATGTGACGATGACCTGGACTGCAGTTTGCTTATAAAACCTGGAAAAGCAAACCAAGGAAATTCAGGCAACAGCGTGTAACTCTGTTGTTTCACGCACATTCTTTTCATATCCGTTAGAAAAATAGCATGACGGAAAAGAAAGAGGAAAATAGGGTGATTATCATTAAAATTCTGCGGTTAAGTCGTGGGATTTCTCAGTAGGCATGATGAATAAGGTAGACTTGAATTCCCGGATGAGTATACCGCGCCGCACTAAAAACCTAGTATCGAGCAGGAAAAACAACATAGATATCGATGGGATCTATGTCCATCCGAGAAATCTGCAGTAATGACCTCCCTGGAATGAAACCCGGAGTCTATAAAAGGTGAGGTTGGCAGTTTACAGTGATCACTCTCAATCGGTTATGCGGATATCTATGTAACGTCTTGTTTAATATTGTCTGTAGATAGAATAATATCATTATCATTACTTGTACATCGACAATGTGTTAATGTGTTTTCCATTGTTTGCAAACAACAATTATTTTCTTTTTATTGTTTCTGAAAAAAAAAGAAATCAATAGATGAATGTCTGACATGTATGATTGAACACATTATTCTTATTCTTTGTACGCCACATTATTAAGTGGCAACTTTAACATATTTTATACGAGTATTATATATTTTATGTTCACATTAATGATAGTTAATTAGATTGATTGACCGATTGCAATAATGACTGGTATTCTCAAATTCAAGCTCCAACTCAACGTAAGAAGCTCTTGCTTAGAACTTAATCGGTTGCCAGTAGTTACGCATCTAATGTATTGGATAAAATATTTTCAGAATACAGAAATGTCAAAAGCCTCAATAAAAATTGGATACGACGCAACTCAATCGTCTATTTTTCATTTCAGAATAATATTCATTATCGGATGCAAATAGTGAGGCTGTATGCGAACGATCGCTAAATGGAATCGTTGACTATGACAGATAGACGTAAAGGTTATTTTAATTTATCTTGGTTGACGACAGATTTCTGATCAAGAGGTCCAGAGTTTATTTCGAGTTCTAGTCTGGTATTACAGAATATTTAGAAACCAAAGTTGCCAAATCGGTCCAAATCCATTTTATATTAAAATAGAAATAAAGTGTACCTATGTAAGATCAAATTGTGATTCAAATCCATCATTGAAATACCCTCAACACACAAATTTATTTTTTATTTATCCGTCCAGCCGTTAATGAGGAATTTGGTTAAATCTCAATTTTTTACCATTCAAACCGAAAATATATGTAAATATACCTACGTATTGTCTAGCCAGTAGATACGACCACAATACTACAACATTAGAGAGGCATAATAATATGCTGTGCTGTGATAGTCTCCACGAAGACTCAAGGTTCGTGGCTCAATGGTGACATGCTTTGCGACTAATATAAGAGTTTACCTACTCGATATACGCGGGTCATATTACCTACACTCGTCCTTCTTTTATGATATTTTGTTACTTTAAAGACATAAAGCCTTAAAGAACGATAGGTTTAAAGTGTACCTACCGGTGAACCGACAAACATAATATGTAAATATTTAAAGTTCAATTAGATTTAATTAACTTAATGCGATATTTCATGGACCTCCATTATTTCTCTATTAAGTCCGTCGTTAAAAAACTTCTTCTTCTTTTTCTTAATTTAGGCCTTATGGTTTGTAATTACAGAAGTGGTCTCCAGTGGTCTCCAGCGAGGTAGCTTCCGGGAGACTGCCTGGGAAGCATCTTCCATGGGGTTAGCTGTGCAATGACATCATGTGAGTGAGTCTAGACTCTATAAGAATCCATTCTCCTCACATGTGCATAGCAGAACCTGCTTTGTTGCCTTCTCCATCCCACTGTGACTCCTCCATCCCTCGCATATTTCTCTTACGCTCGCATTTCTGACTCCATCACCGAGGGTCTCCCCTGCTCTGATACTGAGAATTTTAATTTCAGAAACTCTCAGCGCATTTTTGGTCGTATCGAAAACCGGATTGATAAACGAAATTGATTAAAAATTCTAATTCCATCAAGTATAAGGCATTTCTTTCAATTACTTGAATATATATTTCTCTAATAAAATCTTCCAATTTGATTGCAGCTCAGATCAATATTCTGGGATTTGTTAGTTGTTTATCCCTTGAAAATTAAATTTGAGGTGGGAATCCTATCACAGATTGTAGGAGATAATTACTTATTATAAAAAAAATTAAAAACACTTGATCTTTTCCACACCGGAATTGAAACTGAGAATTTTCGCTTAGTATTTTTTTCGCCGAGAATATTTATTTTGCCCAAGAAATCGAAGGAATATTGTATAATATTATGTTTTTATTTTATATTTCACTGACCACACTGGCTAGCTAGAGTAAATAATCTCGCCATTGCCCACTATTTTAATACATTAATTTGAAAAATGTGCATAAAGAATAAAATAAATAAATAAACTAAATATTTCTTAAAAACTTGGTGAATTGATCCAGTTGTCCTTTGTATCGTGCGGTAACTATTAACTATAATAGTTGAGGGAAGAAGTTTTAGAGGTCGCCTAAGAAAGAGCTCTATGGATCGGGTAATTGAGAGCGTGCTCGGTCACATTTGAAGAAATGAAGATATTTGCCAGCGATAGGATCGCATAGAAGAAGAGGGAAAGATTTTGTCCAAATTATACAAGAATATTATTGATTAAGTATATTATAAGGCCCGTCACTTTCACCATTATACGGAGAGGATGTGGGCAATATGGGCATGACTGGGACATGTGTTGAGGATGCCGAATGACAGATGGGTCTTCTTCTTCCCCTTCAGGGTCTCGAAGACGTGGAAGATCCTCTCATACCGTGTTCCGTTCATTCGAGGCACAGCTGAGGGAGTTGGACATGGTGTGGGAGGAGGTCATAAAATAAAGATGTTCGTTCAACAAGTAGGTACCTAATCAAACTTGAAACCTTTGGAATACTTGATGACTTGATTTACTAAAAATTTTGTGAAAGATTCGGCGTCATCTATTTTTTTTTTAAATGAATCTGTGCTCACTCGAAGTGAACACAAATACACTTTTGACATCTTTCACAGTAAGCAAAAGCTTGTGTCGTGAAAGCGGAAAATGGTCGACACGGCCGGGATTCGAACCCACGACCTCCGCACGATATTTACAATAGTAAGTCCATCGCATCTACCTTAATGGACATGTGTTACACGTATGCTTAGAATTCCGACTGCCGAGCGACAGTGAAATGAGAAAATAGAAGTTTATAGCCCATCAAGGTCCCAAAGATAACGTAAGTTTTCTCATAGTGTGCTGTATCTTCGTAGCAGAGCCAAGGGGTTTTAGGGGGTAATTGACATTGGCTAAGATTGATCGAAGGCTGCCTGCCCCTAAGTGGTGCCAAAAATAGCTATAAACATTTATATTAATTTCATCAACAATTGTATAATTACGTAAATGGTTGCAATACAAGCAAGTTACGTGATAAAAGGTTATAGAAGTCTCTGTAAACGTTTTATAACGTTTCAATAGAGTGTGGACTCTTCAGGAAGTCAACGTCATAGGTGTTTTGTTTTGAATGAGTCGCTACTTACAGGCACATACATATTTATACAGTCTGTCTGTGGAGTGAACAATCGATGCATTGAGACCGGAAGGATGTCCTGATAGTTGTGACTCCTAAATGGTAATCCACTTCCTGCGCACATACGAACATAAACATTGTACCTGGGGAACACGTGATGTGTCAATTGTCACAATCGATACGATTTTATTGCCTGCTTATTGTACCTGTAGTATAGCGAACTTATCATTTTTAGGATGAAAACTGTACCTAATGAATTACATGTTCTAGCAGTATCTTCTCTTAAAATTTGTCTATGAATAGGAGGACCAGCGGTCACCCTTAAAAAATATGCGTTCGATGGAAGATCGTATTTGTTATCTCTCTTATAACGATCCTTTTAAATAAGTAGGAAAGAGACAGATACCCAATAAAAAAAATAATTAAAATTGTGAAATTTTTGCTGTGAATGCCGCATACAGAAGAATAACGCCGTATTGAGTTTTACACATTCTTTTTCCTATACCAAGCCAGGTCCTCCCGAAGTCGGCTACCACAACGTCGTAGGCTTCTCTGTCCTTCCTGGGCTTTCCGGAAGATTCTTCCACCCTCTGAATTACGGTCTAGTGTCTGATATTTTTTAGCCAGGACATCTTCCATCTACCCACACCTAAACTTCCATCAATTTTCCCTTCCATTTAAGGTGAAGCAATTTGTATTTGGTGTTGCGAATTATGTGTCCCAGGTAGAAAGTTTTCTTACTGGCCAACAATTCTCTTTGAGGGTCCAAGTCTCCACATCGCATAGTAATGTGAACAAAACATAGCATTTGACCATTCTTTAATATTATCATCAGAAGAGTGATCCCATGTTATTAAACGCGACTCTCGCTATATCTTTTCTGCACTTCACCTCTTTTTCGGGATCTATGTTGGTTGTTATCACACACCCAAGATAATTAAAAATATTGTGTACGCGCTCTATTGGCTTTATGTTAAGCTGATGAAGGATAGCTTACAGGAACAATTTATTATTTTAGGATTCGAAAAGACGAGAGTAGGAAAAGAACGATATTTTCCTAATCGAATGCTAAAGACGTCATTCTGATTACGCAATAGGTATATATCTGCCGTACCTTTGATGCTGTTCTGTAACGTTATAAATTCAAATTTATAAACATAAAAATAACAATGCATAAATAATAAAAATAGCAGAATTAACATTACAACAAAGTTATATCATACATTCAATTCAATAGAAATGAATAGATTTTCAATTTGAAGGGCGGATTTTATAAGTTTCGTCGGAATAAAACAGCTATTATGCCTTCCCTTCCCTACAAATCCTACAAATTAAATAAGAAAAATGACATTTTAGAAGAAAAATTTCTATTGTATGCAATAAAATTAAAGACTACTTTTTCTCTGCAGTGATATTCATTGAACAAAGGTGCATCGTGAAGGAAATACATGACAATATGAATCACTTTGAATAAATTGCAAGCCGTCATAAATAATGTTGTCAATCTACTGCTTGGTAGGCAGTAGCAAGCAATACATACCGACGGTACCCACATACTTGTACGCAATCCAAGGGCAGAATGATTATTGTCATATTTTTATAAGACAATGAACTTTATGACAGAATTGTATTAACGATGTGATATCTATTATTTTTCGGTCATATTAAATCGACAATAGTTCAAATGGTTGTACAAAACGTTGAAGTAAAGAAAAACATTATTTAAAGTATATATTGACTGGAAGAAAAGTTTGGTCAAGCATTATTCCTAGCTGGCCATACTGATATAACTGTATATGAAATGAGAATAATATAGGTATTAAATATTTTTATGCATGGATTCGATATTCAACTTAAGGTATTGGAAAAAATCTAAATTCGACAAATAATAATACTTCAGTCAAAATATATTCTCTGGTGCCCCAGGGTGACGCCATGGGTAGCAGAGTAGATATATTAAAAATATTGACGCGGACCAAAGGTCGCACGCATACGAAAGAAGATGTCAAAATAACCTGGAAACAATAATATTATATGTTCAAAATAAAATGGAACTTAATATCAAGTACCTAAGTACAAATTCGAAAGTAAAAAAGGATGTTTTTTTTAAATAAACTATTGAATACCTACCTTGTGTTTTATAACGCGAAGACAACTACGTGAAATTCGGTTATGTGGTATCGATATCAATTGTGTAGGATTCTTACAAGCTATTGATGTGATCTTGATAGGCTTTATAGATAGAATGAGTAGATAGGCACTAGTAGGCAAGTACCTTGAAAAACATGAAGTATACTCCATTCAAAGCCAATGGATTAGGTGCTCATAGTGCTTTCTGAATCATATACCTATCTTGTTTTAATTGGAAGTTGACTCCGGAATAAATTGTTGTATAAAATAAGTCATTGATAGATTCCTGAAATTGCAACTCTACATAATAAAACAAAATATTCTATCGATGTATTGAAACGATATGATAATAATATGACATAATATTTAATAATAAAATATAACATTGTATTGTGCTAGAATCCCCTTACCTAACCCATCTGTGCAGATGTGATCAACGATCTGAAGATTATTTTTAACGTTTTCTTTCGGCTTGAGATTAAACGTTGCTTTGTAATCCTCTCATTTTTTATAAAATTGTTACTTCTCTTCCGTCTTCCCTTTTTTCAAAAACCCATCAATTATTGCATTAAGAATATTGTCAAAATCTCAAAGTTTTCATCTTAATAACTTAATAAATTATACATTGTGTGATAGTTTAGTACAGATGCAATAGTGCAGATTCTGCAACAACTCATTTCTCAATCGCAGTTATTAATTTAACATTTTCAATGTTGTACATTGGTTTATTTACAACATCATGTCGAATCACGAATGGCCGAAAGCGAGCTATAACAGTTTAGCAACAGTATCACTTAACCAATGCACACAGCCAATTATTATAATAATAAAAGTAATTGCATAACGACCAAATTAAAATAAAATGGAATTCAGCAGACCATGATCCCAATGTAATGCACATACTCGTACAATATTAACAGTATTACTAGAACAGGTACCCTGTCTCCGTCACCATTTGACGGACTTTATTTGCCACTTCAAAGCATGTAAAAATATGTTTTTCTTCTTCTTTCTATAGATCCTGGGGATCTGTTTGTGCCGCCGCCTGTTCCTCCTGTGATGTCGACTGCCAGCTGTCTCTCCACTTCTTTCTCTGGGACTGGGAGTCTGCCTGGGAGTCTGCGTCTTTCGGGGTTTCCTTGAAGGGCGATACGTGGAAGTCTGTCCTCTGACATTCTGTTTACATGTTCATTCCAGTATCGCCTTCGTTGTCGTCCCCACCTCACTATGTCTTCTGTCTTACACGTGCTCTGAATATCAACATTTCTAACATGGTCACGAAGCGTGTTTCCAGTTATAGATCGGAGAGTATTCATCTCTAAAGTTCGCAGCCGAGATTTTTTTCTGGAAGTATCAGCCCGTGCCTCAATTCCATAAGTGGCTATTGGTCGAACACATGCTTTGTATATTTTCATCTTACTTTCAATCCTCAAGTGTTTGTTCCTCCACACTGAATTCCTAAGGCATCCGGATATAGCTGCAGCCTTATTGATCTGTTTGAGGGTTTCGTTATAAAGATCTCCTTTGCTGCCAATCTCAACTCCAAGATATGTACTTAAATTCCATCACTTGTTCAATGGGTTTATTATCCACGACAAGTTTGCATCTTACTGGATTTTTTGATATGGTGATACTTTTCGTTTTGTCAGTGGATATATCCATGTTGTAATTTTTTGATGCTAAGTGAAACTTAAAAAGCATTCTTTGGAGGTCGTCTTCAGATTCTGCCATTATAACGGCATCATCATCGTAGCAGACAATGCTGATTCTTTTCCATCCTAGTCTGTAGGCCAGATTCATATTGGCTACCTCTTTTATCAATTCATCCATTATGAGATTGAAAAGGAATGAGCTGAGACTATCTCCTTGTCTGATTCCCACCGGAGTAGGAACTGAGTCAGTGAGTTCTCCGTTAACTTTGATCTTAATGTAGCTATTGGTGTTCAGATCTTTGATGATTCTTACAGCTATTGGTGTTCAGACCTTTGATGATTCTTACTTATTAAAATTTTGTTCCTGTGGTAAAACAACCCCTAGCAGGTAAGGGTCTGTACACATCTGAACACGCGCCGTAACGTAACAAATATCACGTTTCAGGCAACGTATCAAATTTCCATAGTTCGTGACGAACCACCGCGAACAGCGTAGTATGGAATTTTGATACGTTGCATGCAACGTGACATTGGTTACGTATGTTAAGAATAAAACTAACGAGTGAAAAGTTGTTTTTAGCATCGTATTTAATAATTGGTAAGTTCCTCCGTAACTCGATTTTTTCGTTGAAACACTTTTACCCCACTCGAAATATTTTTACCTATGACAAAACCAAACCAACAACGGGAATTTCTTTTGGTATGTATTTATATTATTCGTCTGTTAGTCGATATTCATTGCTATGACAAAATATGTGATTCTTGATCAAAAGTTCCTACATATAACTGTTGCTAAGGGAAGTTTTGTAAAATTATCCGCAGTTTTCAATGTGGTTAAGTATAATTGGGCCTCTTTAAGCTTTGAGGGCAGCAAAAGTGGCTTTTTACACCACGCACGAGCGAATACACAATGTATCTGACTACAATTTTTATTTCCATTCCATATTTTGACAACTTTTTTATAATTCTTGCAATTTTGTAGTCTTTCATGTATTATTTGTAGAGGTACGAAATTTACGCAAATAAAAAATTGTAATATCGCATTTAAAAAAAATATAAAAGCGAAATTTCGCATTTATTCGCATAAAACATAAAATGTCTATAATAAAACACCTTTGAGTATTTTAAATATTTAATAAAAAGTTAACAATTGTAGAAAACCTATATAAAATATCAACATGTAATAAAATATACGTTTTCAATTAATACAATTTAGTTACATCGGCGACTTCTACAAACTGATTTTTCAGTTACAATTATTTTCACAAGGATAAAGAGTTCGTTTTGACGAGTTACTTGATCGTTTACCTTTAAAATATAATAATTATCGATATTTCACTGAAATTTACTAAAAATTAAAACATCGCATTTATGAAATATATTGACAAATTTCGCATTTATCGCATCTATTTCGTAAATACGAAATTTACGTACCCCTAATTATTTGTAATCGTATGTGCATATGTGTATATAATTTTAATCATTCTTGTACTGTTTCTGACACTCCCAAGTGCCTGATTGGCCAATGGGTGGAGAAGGAAATGAATAAATAAAAATGTGTTGTGTACTGTTTATAAAAAAATCTATTTTTTTTATTGACACTTTTCTATACCGATCGTCCGACAGGTTTTGCTGCTAGTTAATGAAAATAATGATTGAGAAATTAGCATTAAATATTTTTAGCAGATTTGCCTCATTGAATGCAATGCACTTCACCTTGAGAAGTTGCAGCGTTTTTTCAATCAATAATAATTAATTAATCGTAAAACAAGTTTGTTTTTTACGTCTTAACAAACTGATTAAAAACATAAATATTTTATTTTTTTATTACTTATCCGTTATATTGAGCAATTAAGAAAGTTTGACCAATGTAAGGAAGGTCATGAACTTGAGTAGGTAGAGTTGAAAAAAAATCCCTCTTCATTTTCCTGTTTTTATTATTTATTTAACAAAATTGTATTGTCACAAAATAAGAATAAGGCATTCGTTGAAATCCCTCTTCATTTTCCTGTTTTTATTATTTATTTAACAAAATTGTATTGTCACAAAATAAGAATAAGGCATTCGTTGATGTGCAAAATTTCCTTATACCAAAAAAAAATAGCTGTGGCTATTTATATACTATAGACATTAATAAAGCAAATACATTTGAAACATATTAAAGCTTTCATTATCTATTCAACAGGTCACACAACAAACAATGCACCTACTACATATCAAAACATATTATTTAGTTATTATTGTTATTTGGCAACATGCTTATTAAAAAGTAACAGTAATAACTATCGAATTTGCATGAATCTTAAAAGTCACAGTTGGAGGTTTTTCTAGTCAGCAAGTCCTGTCGAATCTGAGACAGAATGCCACATCAGAAAATTTACACCTAATCGAATCGGGGGCTTAGGCCCCGATTTAGATCTGACGCCATAAATTTGGCTCCTCGACTGCCAAACATCCCATTAAAATAATCTACTTCTTTTTTAGGATTATGAAATCAAAATAAATCCTTGCCATTTGGCCCTCTTTCGGCTTTGACGATATCGGAAATATGGTTCTGCCACGTCTCCTGTTGTCTTTTGTATAGTAGATTTGATAATCAACCTATTTATTCTGCATATCCTCAAAAGAATCGTCAATAAATACGTTGAAATGAGAGTCTTTTAAGACGAAAAGTGAAATTGATAAGACCTAGCTGATAATTCATGTTTAAATTACCTATATATCGTTTAATTTCAACCGATCAAAAATTATAGATTCTCTGCAGCGTGTTAAATTATAGTCTGCTTTACACACCTTGTACTGTACTGACCACAGGTTAAGTTCTCAGTGTACTCGATGATATTCATTTAAAGTTGCTGGTTCTGTGACCTTTCCTACATCCAACACATTCGTGCAGACATCACGCTGAACTTTCTATCTTCTAACCCCGGGCAATCCTTCGGGTTTTTATTACTATGAGAATCTCAAGTTTTAAGAGTTCGTTTAAAACAACTTTCCATTAAATTTCAAATTAACCTAACGTTCTGTCTTCTGTTAACGTAACATAATCTTCTCTCCCATATCTTATGCAATCGTCCCTAAATGGCATGTTGACATCGAAACAAGAGAGGAGTATGAAATTAAGCACACTTATAGTTTATAAAAAGAGGAGTGGCGATAGAACACTACTGTAATGTTATGTATTTTGATACTCAGACACACTTCCACAGACTACTTATAAAGATCATGAAATAAATGTAAAACTGAAAGCGCCTCATAATGAGCGCAGAAAGTTTATTGAAGGCGGTATATAAATTTAGAATAGATTAATATTGTTTGACTTTGATAACAATAGAAACTACTTTGTACATATCAACATTTCAAATTTGACATAAGTATCCATGTCATTGTTTTTTAAAGAAAAAAAATAGCGCTCGATCAGTCTTTGAAAATGTAACCTCAAAAATGTTCAAACTTATAATTTAAATAAAAGTTATGGGCGAATTTCGAGCACTGGTAGACCACTAGTCATAGATAAAGTAAATTTTCTTTATAAAATCCGCCCCCAGAGAGACGCCGATAGAATTATCTGTGACAGAAAAAGCTAAATTAGCTACAAGTTTTCTGTTGTCTGTCTGTAGTCGTTTTCTATGACAGACTAGTCGTTGAGTGCAATTTTAGCAACGCCCGCAGGTATTAAGATCTAGAAAACATTCAGTTTATTTTCTTTTTGTATAAAACGTTCGATTTTCAAACTGGTAATCGTGGGTTCAAAATACGATTCTGATTAATCTAGCCGTTCAATGAATAGAAAGTCTACATCCATACATATTTTTTAACAGTTCATTTATTCGACACATAACTATAATAAAATACACATAACCAAATTAATAAAAAATGGGTATGCACATTTACATTCATTCGAACATTTTCCACAAACAACACGCGATCACGTATTATAAAACTGTAAAAAACAATGCAATAGTTTTTTTCATTTCACCTTTCAATTAATTAATAATCAAAACTTTCGTGCAAGTATATTACTTAAATATGCAGTGAATACATAATTTAGTTACAGTACCTACATGAAATTACATTAATAAATGTTTCTTTTGATACGCTTTTCATAGTTTTTACGGAAAAATATAATTTAGATACGTATGCAAATGATTTTTATTGATATCAATTATGTCTAGATTCTTGTGACCATTTAATTAGAACGTTGTGCACCAACAAAGCCAATAGGCAGTAAAGATGAGACAGTAACAAAAATGGATATAGTCATATCCTGGCGCCAAATACATGACAGCAGTCGCAGTCTTTAAATTTGGTTGCTCTCTTGTTCTCAATAATTTCCAACTTTAATTTTTTTATTTCATTAATAATTATTGAATATCTACTTGTTGTTTACATGTTGAACATTATTATCATTAAGGGTTGCGCCCTCCCATACCCCTGGATGTTTCAGGAACCTAAGTTCTCATTTCATCCATTCATGTTGAACATGTGGAGACTTCTCATGATTAGGATTTTCGGAGACAAACATTACCACCTATTGTTAAACGTTGTTAACGTAAAGTGATCACACTAAGCCAGCCTTCGAAATTACAGTAGAAGAGGGTCGTAAGCTCGTAGTGGTTATTTCCATTTAAAAATCGAACATCAGTAATGAATTGTTAGAGTCATTAGTTGTTACATATTCTTTAAGATCTACCTAGTCCTGAAAAATGGTCACAAGAATCTAGACATAATTAGGTATCCATGCCTACTTTGAAAATAATCAACTGTTATTACCTACATGATATTATATCATTGTACAAATGGAATTTTTTTCATCAAATAAATGAGAAAAGCTTCAACTAACAAAATGGAACATTTAGTATATATATATATACTCGTATGGTTGTCAGGCGCTATAAAATTTAAAAATTAAAACTATAAAATTATGTTAATATCCCTCAGCCATGTTCTGGCTTCGGTCGTCAAAAAGTTAAAATCCTCCATCATCCCGTGGAACCCATATATAGGACAATCACCAACGATATGTTGCAGGGTTTGGGAAGCAGCACCACAGTCGCATCGAGGGTCTGAAATATAGCCCCATTTGTAACGCTCTGCTGCGCTTCTGCTGCAGCCCGCTCTGATGCGGTTTAGTCTCACCCACTCCCTGCGGTCCAGCTCAAACCCATCCACTCGTTTAGTTGGGTCTGCTATCAGGAACTTATTTCTAGTGTCTACCCTCCTCCACTCATCTCGCCAAGCTTGTTCCGCAGTGAAATTACTGTTTTCCAACACCTGCGCTCTAGACCAGAACGGCCTCCTTGACTTCAGTCTTTCAGGTGGAATATCTCTCAATGCCATGTTGAGAAGGGAGGTGTTGTTAATGCCTTTTGTCCATTCTCTGAGTGTTGCAGCGTCTCTACGAAGGTGAGGGGGCTCAATATTCGCCAGAACGGGCAGCCACTGGCATTGGGTGGGCTTTAGTGCACCAGATATAGTTCTCATAGTGGAGTTAAGTTGGATGTCCACTTTTTTGGCATGGGTGCTTCCGTTCCATACTGGGGCGCAATATTCAGCGGTTGAGTAGACAAGTGATAGCCCCGCAATGCGCAATGTCTCAGCGCGAGCACCCCATCCCGACCCTGCCAGTTTCTGTATAACATTATTTCTGGTTTTTAGTTTACCGCAGAGGGAGTCGATGTGTTTTTTAAAAGTGAGAGTACGATCCAAAGTTACACCCAGGTATTTTGGGTGCTCAGTCTGCTTCAGCAGGACCCCTCCAAAGCGTACGTTTATTTCGGATTTAGACTGCTTATTATTAAGGTGGAAGGTTGCAACCTCTGTTTTATTAGGGTTGGGTTTAAGTCGCCAGTTTTTAAAGTATTCTGAGAGTCTTTCCAAGTCACGCTCCAACTTACGAGCCCCCATATTCAAATTTTTATCCGCAGCCAGGAGGGCAATATCATCTGCGTATTGGAACATAGTCGACTCCGTCCTGGGAATGTCGTGCACGTAAAGGTTAAACAGCACAGGGGCCAGCACGGATCCCTGTGGAAGGCCATCATTCAAAACTTTGGTGCGGCTCTCTTTTCCCTCTAGTGAGACTCTTATATATCTACATGACAACATGCTATTTAAGAGATTAAAGATTCTTCGGCATGGTATTGTTTTAGCGAGCTTACCTAGAAGACCATTGCGCCATACGGTATCGTAGGCTGCCGATAGGTCTACAAAGGCTGCTGAAAATTTAAGTCCTCTTTGAAACCCCGCCTCAACGCGGCTAGTCAAGGCAAGCACCTGCTCACAGCAATCTCTGCCAGCTCGGAATCCAGCCTGCTCAATAGGGACAACTGCGTCTATCGATGTAGCGATGCGCTGAAGCACGAGCCTTTCCATAAGCTTATACGGAACACATAACAAGGAAATAGGTCTGAAATGGCTAGGATGGCTTCCATCCTTCCCCGGCTTAAGGACAGCAATAACTCTTGAATGTTTCCAGATTTTCGGAAGTTTAGCTGATTTCAATATCTCATTCATGAGTTTTAAAAGCCATTCCTTTGCTCGGTGGCCCATGTTTTGGATAAATTCAGTTGGATAAATTCAGGATATAGAATGGTGTAAGAAAGCGTGGGCGACCGAGAATGACGTGGATCGAACACATCGATTCCGTCCTCAAGGAAGGCCAGGTAAGAAGTAAGAGAAATAGGAGAAGCTGTATGAGAAATGGTATGTCGGTGGAAGAAGCGAAAGAAGTATGCTTGGATAGAAAAGAGTGGAGGTCCGTTCTCTCTGCCTACCCCTTACGGGACACGGCGTGATGGGTAAAAAAAAAAAAAAAAAAAATTTCATCCATTCCGGCTGCCTTTCCACATTTAACATTTTTCAGCGCCAATTTCATATCTGTCAGTGAAAATTCCTCAGAAAAAGTGGAATTTTCACTGACAGATATGAAATTGGCGCTGAAAAATGTTAAATGTGGAAAGGCAGCCGGAATGGATGAAATGGATTTAGTGATAGAAAAATACTGTTTGATGGGTAATCATTTTAATTTTAATTATTATCATCTAAGTACAACATTTTACAATATTTATTTTTTTGTTATCTAATTTCAAGTTTTCACAGAAAATATAAAATTAAAACGTTTAGATTACTATCTCGATGTTTGTATTTACATAATATAATCGATAATTACGAAGAAAAACCACTCCTTTCTAGGAGATCCTAATCATTAGCTTAATAGATAGGTACTTTTAACTACTTGGCTAAATATTTCTATATGTTTGCATGGGGTGTGATAAATTAATCAAGATAACATATTTATGCGAGCTACTTACTTATGCATAAAAAATTAAATAAAATGTTAATAAAAATATAATAAAATTATTGAAAAAGAAAACATAGGTAATTCACGATTTTTTTGGAAAATGGGTCCTTACTCATAGTTCTATGGTTAAAAGAGGAGTTCATTGTAGAAGGGAATAACACAAACTTGGCCTGGTGTTGAGAATGATTGCAACAATATAGGAGAATACCTACCTATTATATCTGAGATAAATTGACACCACTTTTTTTAAATGAATATGTAGGTACCTACTCACACAAAGTGAACACAAATACACTCCTTGACTCTTTCACAGTAAGCTACTTAAAGCTTGTGTCGTGAAAGAGGAAGATGGTCGGCACCTGGGATCGAATCCATGACCGTATTCTATTAATTGTTCATTGATGGACAATGTACACAAAACTTTGGCTTGGCTTTAACAAATTATTGCACACTCATTCACTGATTACCTCAATGGAATGACGTCATACCTTATATTATACATTAGCACAAAACACACCTGGGACGATATCTATGTAGTGGTGCGTGAGTTCTGTTGTTTGATGCGGGTGGTTACTCACAAATGCAGCCATCGTTTACGCACCACAACATAAATTTATAAAATTTTACCAAACTTATCCTTAAAGTGAATTACCCATATTTAGCAACCGTAGAAATGGGCGACAACGACCTTCACATGGTGATAATTTCTACTCGCCTACTAACTATCACTTCGGATGACTTTCATTGTAGAAATATCATCAATCTCTGGTTATGCACAGATACAACAAGCATAGACTTCCTAGATGCATAGTTCGCATCAACGATCATAATATTGTTATGTAGACTTTCTCATTAAAGTATGACTGATATTCATATTGCAATTTCCTATAAATATTTTACATCATTGACAGTATAAAGACGACATACCAACGTACGTAGAATAATGATAAATTGGACTTCTGATGTATATCATTCAACAGATTCCGACCATTTGTCTGCTTTTAATTGTCATCTTGACAGATTACAATTCATGAATGAAATGAGAAGAATCTAGATGTTATTTCTGTCAATCCTGGGCTGCTCAAAACAAGTTTTCCACAGTACGGAAACCCGTCCATTCTCTTCTATTGCGAAGCCGAGACGTCATCTGCGTCTTTCCAGTCCCTCTGCGACCCCCGATTATTCCCTTCGATATCAGATTCATAAGCCGATACTTCTCCCCACGGAGTATGTGTCCCAGGTATGACATTTTCCGAACTTTTACTTCCGACAGCAGTTCTCGTTCCAGAGAGTTATAGAACTGGTGGTCGGGAGCTGGCAATTATGACAGATGGCAGTTGGACTTAAATCGTATCACAGTGGCGTCCATGGTTGGGAAAAGTGAAGCAGAAGCAGGCAAATTATTTGCTAATAACATCGTGGCTTAAAACTTAATGGCTGGATCAAAAAGGCATAAACAAGAGAGAGTTGGCGACAATTGGGGGAGGCCAATGTTTAGAAATGAAACCAAGAAAGCTTAAGAAGAAGGAGTTCTTGCACTGCCTTCTGAATTTGTAACCAAGTCGATACAAGGGATTTTACATATTGTGCAATGTATCCACATATATTCAAAGTTCCGAGCCTTTTAAAACAGATATGACTCACTAAGATGTACACGAAAACGGACATGAGTCACTAAGATGTACACGAAAATGGAAATAAAGTCACTAAGATGTACACGAAAACGGATATGAGCCACCAAGATGTACCTACACGAATATGGAAATGGGTTACTAAATGTACACGAAAACGGATGAGTCACTAAGGTGTACACGGAAATGGAAATACGTCACTAAGGTGTACCTACACGAAAATGGAAATGAGTCACTAAAATGTACACGAATATGAAAATGGGTCACTAAGATGTACACGAAAACGGATATGAGTCACTAAGATGTACACGATAATGGAAATGAGTCACTAAGATGCCCACAAAAATTCATCAATAATCCCCTTTGGAGTACCAGATATTCGATAATAGTATAACTGATGATAATACTTACTTTGTAGAAGAGTACATACTTCATATATGACTCCTATTTCCAATTCTCGTTTTAGTTGACGCATTACACATATTATTGTGTTGTTATATTTCTGCGGATAACATACGTACGTTAAATCCACCCACCAACAATTATTAATGAAAAAGATGATAAATTACATATGACCTTCAGGTGCCTAGATTAATTTAAGAGATTAAAAAAATAGGATGTATTACTTAGAGCATTATCATGCGTATGAGATAATAACAGAGTATGTCGGTTTTAGTAATTTCCATAGAAGCCCACACCGCGGTTAAGATGTAATGCAATATTATCTTGTAGGTTTATAATGTCAACCACGCAGTTTATAATGTTGTCCCCATTTATCTTCTTTTATAAAATAACACTCGCACTAGTCCGTACTTTGTAATAGTTTCATCATGAATGGGCAAAATAGAACAGGACAATATAGCGTTAAAATTACATAAACTTTGTCCGAAAGAAAGTTGTGCCAGGGCATAATTCAGCTTATCCACTATTTAATCAATAATAAAAACAAATAATCAACAACCAGGGGTGGGGCTGCTCTTGTATTTCAATTTCGATCGAATTACGAGTGTAGGATTTTTTTTATACCATTCACGAACGAATTTTAACAAAACATTTATTAACTTTGCAACAAGTACCCTGTGTATATAGTTACTCTTTTGATAAGGCCTCCTGTGCCATGCCTATTGCCTATCTCTCTTTAAGGTAGCAATCGTAGCTCGTATGAAATTGATAAGCATGAAACTTATAAATCAATAAAAAACACAAACAAATAAAATTGACTAAGATTATTATGAAACCAATACCATCCAGAAATAATAGATAGGTACTTACTTACTGAGTTGAAAAATAGTACGATTAGTGTAATCACTATGTCAACATTGATATTATCAATGTTACTAACTAAATAAATTATGTAATATCGAATCATACCTGTAACCATTCAATTTAATGATTTTATTTTATTTTAAACCCCAAACATATTATGTCTAAAATCACTCGATTCTTAGATTTAATAATGCATTTTTAAAAAGGTGTTTTTTTAAGAGTAGGTATAAGCGATGTGATTTCAACGTTAGAAACAATACACACTTTGTAGGTTTCATCAGTTAATAATTGTTAATGAAGAGGGAGCAGAAGGGTTGGGGGAAGGCTGATGTCTTGGCTGCGAAATGTTCGAGACTAGACCGGAATAAGAAGCGTGGAGGAGTTGTTCCGGGTAGCGCAAGACAGAGAAGCTTTCGCCGAAGTGATCATAAACGAAGCGACATGATATGCCACAAGAAGACGTTATAATTGATGACACAATATCATCACCTATTTCTTAATATACCTACGCTTCCTGGTCATAGGGCAGCAGATTAAAAAACCTCACACGATTAACCACTTAAAAATTAGTTTTTTGGACCTAAATGACCTTACATTTATAGCTATTTTTTATATTGATCATGTGGTGTCCCTTAAGGTGTGGGCAAAGAGTACGATCTTCCACTTCTTTCTATCCAAACACACTTCTTTCACCTACGCAAGTTCTTTTACTGAGCTGCCCTTCCTTGAGGACAGAATCGACGTGTTCGATCTAAGTCATTCTAAGTCGAACATGCCTTCTTACACTTTCCCTTTCAGTCTTTTATAAGTTCTTCGTTATCTATACCTACTAGCATTCCTTCTTTTAATGTGTCCGTACTATCTCAAGATATATAATTTCATCTTTTTTACATACCAAATCCTTTTCTAATATTCTCATTCACTTCTATGACCCACATATTTTTCCACTTACCTATATCTTTCGTAGAGCTGTCATCTATACTGAATTTTATACAACATTCCTTTTATTTTCTTGGTATGAAGTCAGTTTCCAAAATAGATATATGGGAAGATCATCATGTTACTTTGAAAGCCAAACTTTTATGAAAATGTTAGCGATATCTTGCAGTAGCTTCTTTAGTACAATTCAAATGTTGGTGCGTATCTACAGTCGTAACAAATAATATACTGATTGTTTCACTTTCATGCATGATACTAGTAATCTCTACGTCATCGCTCTGTTATGTACCTACCTATCTCAAAGGTCAGTAGCAGCATCTCGCATAACAATAATTAGTCACATAATAAATAAAAGCATTTCCTTAATCAGTTCACTGTACTGAACCATGATAATGATAATTTAAGTTCATTGTTATCATCCACATAGGTACTATGTAGTTTCAGTAATAAACTAGAAAAACAAATTATAAATAATCATAAGGGATCCCATCACCTCTACCATTAGGATGCCGAATGACAGTTGGCTGAACAGAGCGCTGTTCTACCTCCCATCAGGGTACCGAAGACGAGGAAGACCCTCTCACACTGTGTTCCGCTCCTTCGAAGCAGAGCTGAGGGATTTGAACATGGTGTGGGAGGAGGTCATAAACATTGCGCAAGATCGAGCGCAATGGAGAGCTCTTGTTGCCTCCCTGTGCCCCTGAGTGGGGTGTAAAAGAGAGTATTGATTGAATGATAAGGGAAAGGATACGCGGCTGGGTTTACGCTGGAATTCGGAATGGAACAACGCGGATGTGAGAAATAAACATCGAGAAAAGTCGCTGGATTTGAACTGGATTGGAGAGGGGACAGCCCTGAATCGCACACAGTCAGAATGCAGCTGATCTCTACAAAAGGGGTATTCCAATGACAGTAGATGAATATATATATATATATATATATATATATATATATATATATATATATATATATATATATATATATATATATATATGTTTGTCAACTAGCACTTCGTGGCTCAAACCGTCTGTGAATTACCGGGGATGTTGGCTCATTTCTACTTGTTGGCTCTTTTGTCACATACTTGATCAGAGTCAAAATGAGATTTTTACATTTTTGGTATCACCACGTGATCCTGAGCCGATTCCTGCCTATAACTCATTTTGAGCCAATATTTGACATTTTGTGTGACCATATATACACTCCGATATACCTTTTTATCTGAAATATACATTCTCACTTAGGAAATCATTTTGACAATTTATTAAACAACAATAATCGATCAAAAATTGCAACGTTGCCAAATCATATTACTGTATCAATGCCATCCACGAAAGTAAATAAATTAATGTAGCAAGTCCCCACATTTGTAAAAATGTGATAACATTTGTATTAAGATCAGAAACAACGCCTATACGAACGCGCGAACCTTTTGTTGAATGCGCATATTTTGTTTGGCTCAGTTGCGTAACGAAGACATTACCAATACTATTACACTTAAACATCGCTAGGCTTGGGGGAATTTTATCAAAATGCGAATATAAACAATTAAAAACACGTATGAGAGTCGTACAAATGATTGAACATTTTAATAAATACGCATGATTTACATTCTTACAACTTATTTTTTCAATATTACGATTTTATGAATGAATCGTATTTACGCACTTGATTATTATTGTTTAGAATGGGATACGAGAAGGTTGATCAATATTATGTGATATCGTTTTGTGACCAATATTTGATTTCCTATCCACATACTTTTTTTCACTATCATACTATTCCGCATGCATGTATCCTATTTCTTTTATTCTAGACGTTGCATTTCTTTAAGATCACATATCGATATATTCTACCCATGTCGATCTTCCACCTATCCTTTCATCAGGCAGGTAAAAAGTGACTCTATTTTCATTCATCCTCTCTATATGTCCAAACACCACACTTTGTTTACATTCATTCTTGTTACTACACTATTTTTTTATCTCTCATTATTTCCTCATCTATCATTCCGTTTCCGATCTCATCTTCAGCATTAATAGCGCACATCCTACGCAACATTCTCATTTCTACCGCATTCATACTACTTTCTTCCTTCTTGGTCTACGTCCATGTCTCATTACCATACATTATACTTAGATGGTATAAAAATTGCGTTGAGCACAAGCTTCTTCACTTAAAGCGAGAAAATCTACACATACGAGTAGGTACATCTCCCTTTAATTTATTTAATTCTTTATGCACAGATTACAGAAATCGATTTTTAAATCACTTTTTATCATCTTATTTTACTGATAATGTCTCATATTTATTGCCTATTGGCTTTGTTGGTGCACAACGTTCTAATTATGTTTAGATTCTTGTGACCTTTTCAGGACTAGATCTTAAAGAAAAAATAACAACTAATGACTCTAACAATTCATTACTAATGTTCGATTTTTAAATGGAACAAACCACTACGGGCTTACGACCGTCTTCTACTGTTATTTCGAAGGCTGGCTTAGTGTGATCACTTTACGTTAACAACGTTCGCCATTAGGTGGTAATGTTTGTCTCCGAAACTCCTAATCATGAGAATTCTCAACATGTTCAACATGTCGAAAAATCTCATGTATGCAACAAGTAGAAATTTAATAATAAAATGAAAAATAGAGATAAAAGTTGGAAATTGTTGAGAACAAGAGAGCAATAAATATGAGACATTAACAAAAATGGATATAGTCATATCCTGGCGCCAAATACATGACAGCAGTCGCAGTCTTTAAATTTGGTTGCTCTCTTGTTCTCAAAAATTTCCAACTTTTATCTCTATTTTTCATTTTATTATTAAATTTCTACTTGTTGCATACATGAGATTTTTCGACATGTTGAACATGTTGAGAATTCTCATGATTAGGAGTTTCGGAGACAAACATTACCACCTAATGGCGAACGTTGTTAACGTAAAGTGATCACACTAAGCCAGCCTTCGAAATAACAGTAGAAGACGGTCGTAAGCCCGTAGTGGTTTGTTCCATTTAAAAATCGAACATTAGTAATGAATTGTTAGAGTCATTAGTTGTTATTTTTTCTTTAAGATCTAGTCCTGAAAAGGTCACAAGAATCTAAACATAATTAGAACGTTGTGCACCAACAAAGCCAATAGGCAATAAATATGAGACATTAACAAAAATGGATATAGTCATATCCTGACGCCAAATACATGACAGCAGTCGCAGTCTTTAAATTTGGTTGCTCTCTTGTTCTCAAAAATTTCCAACTTTTATCTCTATTTTTCATTTTATTATTAAATTTCTACTTGTTGCATACATGAGATTTTTCGACATGTTGAACATGTTGAGAATTCTCATGATTAGGAGTTTCGGAGACAAACATTACCACCTAATGGCGAACGTTGTTAACGTAAAGTGATCACACTAAGCCAGCCTTCGAAATAACAGTAGAAGACGGTCGTAAGCCCGTAGTGGTTTGTTCCATTTAAAAATCGAACATTAGTAATGAATTGTTAGAGTCATTAGTTGTTATTTTTTCTTTAAGATCTAGTCCTGAAAAGGTCACAAGAATCTAAACATAATTAGAACGTTGTGCACCAACAAAGCCAATAGGCAATAAATATGAGACATTAACAAAAATGGATATAGTCATATCCTGGCGCCAAATACATGACAGCAGTCGCAGTCTTTAAATTTGGTTGTTATTTTACTGACATTTTGTATACTTGCTTGCTTTGGATGACAGTTTGATATTTTAACATCTACAATACTCTTCTTCTCTTTCCAATGCGGCAATCCACTCTCGACCATAAAGAAGATTTTAAATTTTTTAGTCCAAATGAATAACGTGGTTTATTAAAAAAGATTTTTATACTTACGTATTATTTTATTCTTTTATTTTCAAAGGAATCGACATTGTTTAAATTGATTATATGAGTTTATTTTTAGACTAAATCATTTTTTATTGTAAATTTAGTCCTTTGCTCGGTCCTTCTCTGAGCAATCTCAACATTCCATCTTTTCTTGGTGGAACAGCCCTGCCAGCATTCGTACACTTGACGCGACCAAGGAGGTGTCATCAGCAAATCGTAGATTGTAGGTATTTTATTTTCTATTGTGGCCCATCTATGCCAGCCATCCTGGGCTCTTCTCGTGAAGTGTATGTATGTAGAGGTTGAAGAGGTCGGGTGAGAATATAATATAATGCCTGTCGCACTCCCTTTTAAACATTGAATGGTTACGATACGGGGTTCTGAATAATTATTGTTACACGCGAAATTCTTCCAAATATAGATATAACATTGACTATCAAGTGATTATGCCCCCACTGAGGATACGGATGCTGCAGCTAAGGACTGTTTTTACGACAGTCTGGATGCAGTTGTGTCTCATGTCTCAAGGCGCCACCGCTTGATAGCTTAACTTCCTCTTGAGAAAGTCCATGCGAGGAGCAAGAGGTATACCAATAACACAGAGGAATCCTACAGATGGTCCCGTGGGCGAAATGTGCGATCTGGAGTACGCGGACGACCTAGCGTTGTTCAATACGACAGTGGAGGAACTACAGCGCAGTGTTTCGAGACTCTGCAATTAAACAGCACGCCTTGGCCTTCGAGTCAATGCCAGTAAGACGAAGCTCATGGCAAATAAAGCCTGCCCCGATAAACAGCTACCGATAACCATTTATGGTCGCCAGGTCTCCCGGGTGGATAAATTTAAATACCTGGGAGCAACCATTACCACCACTGGTGACCTCGGGGCTGAGCTCCCGATAAGTACCTATCGATATGGCAAGTGGTGCCTTCAACAACATGACCAAGATATGGAAGGCGTCGGCGTTTAGTGTTGAGACGAAATGTAAACTGTTTAATGCGTGTGTGTTGCCTATTCTTTTATATGGGTGTGTGTCATGGCACCTGACCAAAGCCCAGGCACAAAAGGTATCTGCCTTTGAGACAATGTGCCTCAGAAGAATCATGAATATTAGATGGTACCACCGCATCACGAACTTTCTTCCTCCCATCAGGGTCCCGAAGACGAGGAAGACCCTCCCACACCGTGTTTCGTTCCTTCGAAGCAGAGCTGAGGGATTTGGACATGACGTGGGAGGAGGTCATTGAAACTGCTAGAGATAGAGCGCAGTGGAGGGCACTTGTTGCCTCCCTATGCCCCCAAGTGGGGTCACAAAGGGAGTATTGATTGATTGATCAAGTGATCATCAGACACAAACCGCCAAGGTCCCGAATCAGATCATCCTATTATCAATGAAACACAAATTAGCTGGTAGGTATATTTAATTCGCGTTTGTACCTATATTGCGGTTATTTACTATGAATTATAGTATTAAAGGCTTATCTCTTTGCTAAAAATAATAAAAAATACATTAGGGACGCCTAACAGCGTTGTTTTAAATGCAATATCAATTTAAAAAAATCTCAACTTTGGTGTTGGATGAACATCACGCAAAATTTAAAAAAATATATATATTTTATTCATGAATGAAATTGTAAATTGAAAAGTGTAACTTTTAGAGTATTATGTCCGATAAATAAGATTTAATAAGATACTAAGCACACACACACACACACATTCTCCCTTTGAGGCCCCCCACACACCTGAGGCCAGCCCGGAGGAGACAAATCCGCAGCAAACCCAACCTGCACGAAACCAACCAAAAAGATACTAAGCAGCTTTGATAATTAAACCCATTATAGTACAGTAACTTTATACATTACAGAATGCGTCAAATAAGGTAGTTATGTTTTTTTGCAAACTTGTAATATCAAATTTCTAAATATCTCGACTCTGGTGTTGGATGAACTTTAATCAATCAATCAATACTCCATTTGTGACCCCACTTGGGGGCATAGGGAGGCATTTGGACAAGACCTCCACCCACGTCATGTCCAAATCCCTCAGCTCTGCTTCGAAGGAAAGAAACACGGTGTAGGAGGGTCTTAGTCGTCTTCGGGATGATGTTGGTCTGATGAATAATCCAAGTTTTTGACCTCGAGCGCCGAATGCACCTTTGTCAAAAATCGAAAAACCGCGAAAAAATCGCTATGTTTTTATTATTTGGCGAATATAACCGTAAAGCACTATTTTTTGAAAAAAACATTTTAGCGCGTTTTTAAAGAAGAGTAAATTTGCTACAATATGATAACTAGATTTTTTTTTTTTTTTTTTTTTAAAAATGAATCTGTGCTCACTCAAAGTGAACACAAATACACTCCTTGACTCTTTCACAGTAAGCTACTCAAAGCTTGTGTCGTGAAAGAGGAAGATGGTCGGCACCTGGGATCGAACCACGACGTCCGCAGTACGAAAGCCGGCGTTGTAACCGCTGGGTCACCAACCACTTCATGTCTCTGTAGACCAAATAGATTCCAAGTTAAAGCCTTTATGATTAATTTCTTCTCATCAATTTATAATAAACGCTATTCTCATAAACTTCTCGTTAGAAAAAATCTAAATACCTACTCTAAAATACTTTAAAAAAATATTGTCATAAACGCTAGCCAAGTAAAAAAATATACGAGTCTAAATCACAACAAAAATAAAGTAGGTAGGTAGGTACATATAGGTCCTCAATAATACGGAAAATATGAAACCAACAGCGATGTGTGAATATTACGATCAGATATAGAAACCTACCTACCAATTCTACGTCTACAATAGGAGATGTATTATGCTATCGTGAGTGTGTTAGTGAGATCGATTTGGCAACGTTGTAAGAGCTAACAACTCTTGATCAACTAGTGTTCTTTAAAAATAGACAGTAAATAATTGAATATATAAGTGGAGAATAGAGTATATAGGAAGCTAAACATAATCGTAACGCGGGGGTGTAACTTTCAAATTTATGTATCAACCAGGTAATTATATATTCCAGGTAAAAGGTTGATCAACTTTGGTGTGTTAAAATCAGATGAGCCAACATATGCCGTCTGACATAAATATATATATATATATATATACATATATATATATATATATATGTTAATATATAGTTTTTCGCGACGAGGAATATGATTATGAGCTTTTTTTTGAACAACTAGAACTCGCCTGAAGATGGTGTCCCAAGAGTCACCGAAAGCTCGCGAAAATCGCAAACCACCACGTGACGTACCCGAAAAGCTCATAATCATATATATATCTTGGGCATAAGATAAAACTGGGTAAAGAGAACCAAACAGCGGAACTAGCAAGAAGAATAGGAATGAGTTGGGTACCTTTTGGCAGACTTAAACATATTATAGAGAATAAGGACATCCCAATCTGTCTGAAGACAAAAACGTATGAAGCATGTATCCTGGCAGGGACTACATTTGCACTGGAGACCATGTCCCTCACAAAAAGAAATGCCGAAAAACTAAAACGCATGCAGCGATCCATGTAAAGATCCATGCTTGGTATAACCCTAAGGGATAGAATAAGAAATTAAGAAATTAGGAATAGAACCAGAATGGTAGATATCGTGGATCGCATAGCAAGACTTAAGTGGCAATGGGCAGGACATTTATTTATTTTTTTTTTTTATTTTATTAAATATAATATTCCCCCCTTCAAAAATGCATAGGCATTTGTGTGAAGGTGAGGAGATACATAACTCTAAGTAGGTAATACATATCATTTTCGAACATTACCCTATACATAGTACAATATTTTTTTTAGAAAACATTTTCTATATACATGTTGCAAGACAAGATCCCACAAGATGGATTCCAAAGATTTTGAGACGGAAACCCTGGGAGAATAAGAGAGGCGTCGGAAGACCTCAAAAAAGATGGTCCGATGACATCCACCGCTGTAGGGGAGGGGGAACTGGCAGCAAATAGCAGCAAATAGGAAGAGATGGAAGAGGCCTACGTCCAGCAGTGAAGGCTAAAAAGAAGAAGAAGAAAGAATGACCCTACTTGCGATTGTGGTGAGCATTGTCAAACCACTGATCATATAGTCCAATCGTGCCCTCTGTATGGGTTCCAGGAAGCGTTGGGGGATTTACAGAATTAAACGACCGAAGCCAGGTTGAGGAAACTAAGACTTTCTTTATAAGCACCATAATATGCATTTTTTAAGTTTCATGTAAATTTGAACCTTGATTTACGACAGTCTTTATTCTGCTACCAGATTGAGGCCTAGGCTTATCCAGTGATCACTTTACAGTAATAATGTTGTAAAATTTTAAACTTTTAATAAGTGCAGGACAATTGATACCTACATATTATATGTTCATGAAGGTGACGTTTTGCATGCCTTGTGTATGTGCGTATTTTTCACCATCAATTTATGTAGGTACAATGTATTTTCTAGAGACTTGTTCAAACTAAATGTGCAAATAAAAGTGGAAAATTCATTGAAGAAATGCGATTTTTTTTAATTTTTCTCTTTCTTTTATTTTATTGCTTGCTCTTAAACTTTTAGTAATTTAAAATTCTTAAAATTCTAACAAATATCCTTCAAAATTATCTAATTTGAAAGCAAGGATGTCACCTTATTTAAAAAAAAGTAACCAACAATATTGCCCCAGAACATGTTTTGTGTAATGGAGAAGTAAATTTCAACATGATGTACATTTAGAAATTTGTTTTTTTTTTTTTTTTTTTATTTTATTGAAATGTAATTTAAAAAAATATATTCAAGTAAATTTTTAAAGTTTTATTGTAAATTAGCTCTCCCGACAGACGTTGTCCTGTATTCCTAACTATGAATATTGAATTCTAATTTGTATGGTGATGAATTAAATATCATTTGACCAATGTGATTCCGAACGATGCGTCTGTTTTAAGCCGTGTATATTCCATCCGCATTCTGTCAATCGCACCAATTGACAATTTTTGTCAAAATTTCAAAATTGGAATAAAAATCATAAGGTAAAAAGTACTAATAAGGTTTTCTACGTAGAATTTTCTTTAATTTTCTAATTTTCCACGCAGTTTTCTTAATTTTTTTCTTCTAAAAGGACATTCTCCTGATAAAGCCTACACGACAAAAATGAATTAGCGAAATCGGTCCAGCCGTTTAGGCGAGATGCGATGACATCGGGAAATAGCTCTCCATTTTTATATATAAGATTTGTGAAAATATTGTTCATCTTTTTAGTTTTTGATCCGTTACTTTAAAATGAGGTCGTTTATTTAGACTTTTTATGTTTTTTAGTATCTAATAAATTTAATCTCATAATATAATGAAAATTTTCATGATTTTAATAAATTTATTTATTTATTTTAATTTTTATTCTCATTACTTTAAAAAATTGGATTCCATTCTTTAAAAAAAATTAACTCATTTAATATATTTATTTACTTATTTTTTTATATATTTTATTAATTTTATAAAGTTATATAAAAATCTTTTTATATATCTTATAACAATTATAATAGTACTGGAAGAAAGTCTTTGTATTATTTTCCATTACTTTAGGAACTCTACATTAGGTATATTGTGTCTAGGCATTTCTTATCCACACATTCTGTAATCATTTCTGATGTTCATCATACTTAGAAACTGCCGATATTTTGAGGATGATAAAACAGCGAACATAGTCCTAATGATACGTTAATAAGTTATTCGAAATATTGAAAATATACCTACCTTTATCTATTGTCATTCGATAACACTTGTATTATTGTTGTCATATCGTGTGTAAATATTGCATTTAAAACGTTCGGATGTACGTACATATTATGTCATGCTGACAATATAGCTCGCAATGACATTTCTTTACCTTGTTTTATTTTGAAGGACTTGATAGTATTTTATTGTACGATGATGCAACAACTATATAGTAACTAACAGCCAATATAATATTATTAATATTACCCGTCACCATGTGACAGATCACGTCGCCCATTTTTTACTGTTGCACATTGATACCTAGTTAACAATCATTCGTTAATAGGTAATTCGCTTTATTAAAGGTTATCTTCTCTAATATAAATGAAACCCGGGTTAGGGCGAACACTTATAACTCGAGATCGGCTGAATGGATTCTTCTGATGTTTGATTTATTGGATTCTTCTCCGCTCCGCGGATAACAGAATAACTAATAAAAAGTTGAAAAATGGATAATGGATAGTATAAACTATAAGTTAGTATAGAACGGACTTTCTGCGACGCGCTAACGCCATGATGGTAGTTCCCTCTCATTCTAGCATACGTGATTGCCGCTCTTACAATAGCCCACCCAACTTACTCCAATTTTCATACAAAGTATTACAAAGTCAACATCGGGCACATAAAGGTATAATGTCTTCGCGCGCATATTATATTCTCGCGTTGTTCCCGCCTGAGTTTTGAATACGAATGAAATATGGATGTTTTGGAAATATTTTTATTTTAATATTTTATTAACTTAACTTAATTGAATTAATTATGTATTTTTTTATGGGGGCGCAGTGCACATTATGTACATATGAACGGGCCGCCTCGGGTTAGAACCATAGGATAACGTCTGTCGGGAAAGCTAGTTTTAGATAAATTTAAGCTGTGCGTCTTTTGATTTTCATAGGTACCTGAAGCTCTTGTCTGCACAAATAATGGTGAGAATGTATTGAATTGAATCTACTTTAAGAACCCTTATTTAAAAAAAATGTTTAGGTAGGTATTATTTATTTCATTTTTATTTTCCAAAATATATTAATAAATTCAAGATTAATTAATATAATAGAATTTATCAATTTCCCGCATTAGTCCATTTTCCTGCCACCAGCGTATACAATGTGTTTTTGCGTCACTTGATCAAACGAATTTTGCGAATAAAAAAGAAAAATTCATCGATGAAAACTTGATGGTGTCGAAAAACACATAAAAAACAGTGATAACTCACCATATGTGTGTATGTGAGGCCAAGCGTTACTCGGTCAATATTCTGGACTATTAATATGTATATGTTGTCTATTATGTTATGATGTATTTTCACGTCATGCAATTCTATATCAAAACACCCGTATAATAAAATGTATCTTTACCTATTGTTACACCGAATAGCAATAGAAATAAGTATATTATAATATACAATAACTACATATCAATAAAAGTACATTCATATATATCATATCTGTGTACAGAGACAGCCTAATAATATAATGAATAAGGGTTTACCCGGAGTAAACGTGTGTGACTGATGATTTTTGTTTTGTTATAGTGACTATTCACATATGGTCACTTTGTATGTAGAATCGTGTGAATTCACTCACAGTTCTTTTTTTTTTTACTTTTTTGGCATATCATCCACAAGGGGGGTGTTTTGGCCATACTCACAGTTCTTCTTAGACGGATATAAACCTAAACCAAAGAAGATAAATAATACGGGTGTATGTGCAATTGATTTAGATATAATGAGGTCGTAGCCAGATAATAATAAATTGTTATCTCCTTAAAAAAATGTTTTATTTGTAACATTTCATATGGTATCCTCCATTTAAATCTCAAACACCGGAAAAATATAAGGGTGTTTTTGCCATGCAAGCTTCATTTATTTTAAAGATTTTCCTTTAAATTGGTTAACAGTTTCTTGAAAACAGCCCATCAATCCATCTTGGCTTATAGATATCAAATATCCCTTTTTCTTTGTTCATTTTAACTACCTACTGTCTTACAGAATATTTATTTTTGTCAATTATTGCTGAAATATTCAATAACGATCTTGGTTTCCGTAATATTCTTAGGTCTTTAATATTCACTTATGATCCATTTTGAATAAATCTCAAATATTAATAGATCGAAAAAAAAACTTCCCAGATCTACCAAAAGTAGTTTAATCTCTCTCAGAAGTTTATCTCACATAAAATTTATTACAAATTCGTCACGTTGCATGAAATTAAATTGTGTTTATTATAAGTTTACAGGCAACACTATATGCATGCATAATGATTGATTGTCTTTCTTTTAGTTTACACAAAATGAACAATTAGATTTGCAAAAAAGCTGGAAGGAAAAGATAATAAAAACATAATGGCAGTTTATTGCTAATAAAAAATGAGAGGACGTATCAAATTTTGCCGAGTATTGTCTTCCGCATACAAATGATACATTTGCCAGTAACAATCCGTCAATATGATCTTCTCAACCTAAAGCCTGGTTCACATTGGTCGAGTAATTTAGTCTGCCCTTCAGTAGTCAATTTATTTTGTATTGCCGCTGGTGGGGAGCGCTGAACGTGTGAACATGTCATTGTATTGATTCATCGGAACCATATTTTTATACAAAAGGTAACAGTTTCAAAAAACGTTTCACACTAATGAACTCTACTTGAATATAGTGTGAACGATTTTCGGTCATGTAGCGTATAATCACCACCAGCCCTCTAGTCCAGTATTGGACATAGGCCTACCTTCTTGACTTTTCACGATTCTCCGTCTCTTTCTATTCTATGCCGTTGATTGCCGGCCATCACTCTCCCAATATCATCAGACGTGAATAAGCGTGTAATGTAGCTACTAAATTACTCCCTACTCGACCTTGTTTGAACTAGGCTTAACCCAATGTAATTATTATTTTGTGTACTAGGCAGGTATATTTGTGAGTACCTACGTAGTTATATTTGGATTGCCACAGGAACAAAATAAGTAATCGGTACTTACCGTGTATAAAACACATACACAATAGTCATATTATACACGCGTATATGGCTGTCTAACAAAAAAACACTTCGACCAAAATTACGATGTAGCAACCAAAATGGAGCCGATAGATTAGTCATCGTAAAATATCATTAGCGCCTTCAAACAGAAAACATATAACATATATTATCTAAAGATATAAAAGAAGTCGGGTTAGAGCGAACACTTATAACTCGAGTTCGGCTAAACAGATTTTTATCATTTTTGGTTTATTGGATTCTTCTCCGCTCCGGATAACGAAATGATTATTAAAATTCGAAAAATGGATAGCAAATAATAAAAAATATAATATTAAAGATCGTATGGAACGAATTTCGATACAATAACGCCATCTGTGAAAAATTCTATAGAAACACAATATTTATTTACCTGATAACCGATGACATTAAAAATGTTGGCACGCTGATTTTTAATAGATTTTTATTTTCAAGCTTTTTTTTTAATTTGTTAACATTGAAGCGCATTTTTTAATAATTTTTTTAATAAACACGAAAAGTGAATAAATATAATTTTGAAACTGTCATTTGTCGAATAGTTGTTGCGATTGACAAACTTTGTATGACAAATATGTGGTTTAAAACAGATGCATCGGTCGGAATGACATTGGTTAAAAGTAATTTTTATCATTCTTTTAAATTCAATATTCACATAGTTAGACCACAGCACAACGTCTGTCGGGAAAGCTAGTTAGATATATTTTTAGTTTTTTTTTTCTATCTCACGTCGACATCCGACAGGCAAACCCATCCGACCTCGGAAACAAAGAAACTTATTTTTTTTTGTAACGACTTAAGTAGTATATTATTATTTTTTCAAGGCGTACAGTAGAGTATGATACTTATGTCGTACGCTTATTTATTGCAGGGAACTCTAGCAAAATCGATCGTTATTGTAATAGATATTTTAAAATATCGAATTACACACGTCAGGTAAATACACATTATTGATTAAAAAAGGTAAGGCGAAATTATCGTCGTACGACAACATTATTTTTGCGAGTTTGAAAATCGTATCACATGACAAAATTATATGAGGTTAACAAAGTAGAATAGTAAGTATGTAGGTTATCAATTCAAGTAGGTATTTTCAGTAGGTGTGTAGTTCTTAGTTTTCTGGTGCATGAGCCGATAAAATGCGCACAGTTGCATCCTGCCAGCAATCCGTCAATGGTCGTACTAGTTTTTAGATCCCGCGAAGAAGCCAACAGCAGAACCACTAACCGCACAGAATATGAATGAACCAGACTGCCTTACCAGTAACCAGTAAGCCTAGGTACCAAACTGGTTTACTCTTTCTTTGTAAAATTTTATTTTTTTAAGTGCCAATGTCGAAAAGATCTGTCTATGTAACTGACCCAGTACCTACTGTATGTTTTTTTTTTTCAACATTTTTTTTTTATATCTACTTAATACTTGCTAGATAATATCTAATAATATAAACGTACTCCATATGTGACCCCACTAAGGGGCATAGGATGGCAACAAGAGGCCTCCACCGCTCTCGATATTGCGCGGCTTCAATGACCCTCCACAAGATATCCAAATTCGTCAGCTCTGCTTCGAAGGAGCGGAAAACGGTGAGAGAGGATCTTCCTCGTCTTCGAGACCCTGATAGGAGGAAGAACATCGACTTCGAACAACTTTTATTCGGCATCCTTGACACATGTCTTTAGAATGTAAATGACACAAATTAAAACAGCTATTGTTTTCAATTTTTTTAGAACCATATAGATAGACCCAGTTTCTAAAGCGATTAGGCTTGTGAATTTTCTTTTTACTTTAAATTATGTTTAGGTTCGTTTATAAAAAGTCTTTGCACAGGACACGGCTGGAATACTGAATAACAAGTGGGCCATAAGAGCGCTTTTCTTATTTCTGTAAGGGAAGGATATCAAGAGCGATAATGACCCTCTTTTACTGTATTCAGTTTTTTGGGAGCATAACTGAAGGATTTGGGGATGGTGTGGAAGAAGGCTGGAGACACTGCGCAAGTTCGCCCGCAGCGAACGCCAAAAAATAAATATACAGGATTAATGTTTTAAACAGGAAGTTGCCTAATCTCAGGAGCATATATACCTATATCATCATGCCTGTCACAAACCTTATTTATATACACCTGCAGAAAGTATCCTACGAAACAGACAGAAAACAATCATTTGCCTCCATTATGCCTCCAATTGGGGTGACAAAGGGAGAAAATATGATAGATATAACAGCCTTTCAGAATTCTATAAAAGCGTCATCAGATCTTCAAGTTTTTATTCGCCAAAGAAAAAAAAGCACTTCAACTTCGGAGTGATGCTCATGAGTGTATTTCTCCTATTCTCAAAAGTAGGCGGTTATACACTAATATAAATATTTCTCTATCTTAGCAAAAAGCTAAGAAGTTTCATAATACATAGTAACAATTATTGTTGTTGTCATAGGTATTTCCTCATTATGCAGCTAGCCTTGGTGGTTCAAGAACCCGGAGAAAATAATATATGAACATAATATCAGTCATAAAATCATAGACTTGTTCGAAATTTTTGCCACCCGGAAAAAATAAAAAGATTTATTTATAATATGGAGAGACCCCGACAGAAGTCTCTACGACTTTTATTTAGATAAGTAGTATAACAGCCATATACAATACATGTACATTTAAACAAATTACATAATATTATGGTTTCGTGATCTCACACGTAATACTAGAAATAACAACTCCTTCCGAAGAAACCACAAGGTATTTTTTTAAAGCTGGTACGTGCGGTTATTTTCCAAAGCTACTATTTACTTTATAGGTATATATCAGATCAGAAGACCTGGCAGACCAAGACTCACCATCAAAACAGTATACCGGGATACAATGACTCCCTGGATCTAGCCCAGGACAGAGATGCATGGCGAGGTTTTGTGGTGACCACATACTCAACCAGGGAGCGAACGTGGATTCCTGATGATAGTATTCTAATCGATATCTGAGAATTGAAAATGAATTTATTCCTTCTTCGTTTTCTATATCTGATATTCATTATTTTTTTGGGAAACTTTCCTTAACTTCTCATCTATAAGTGGTCATTTTGAGTCTCCACTTAAAATTAATATCGTTGATTTCTGTATTATTTATCAATCCCAGATTATCATCGTAGGTAGGTCTTTCCTACAATTCGAACAGGAAAAGAGGACAAGGCAGACCAAAATTATCAATCAAGCCGGCATTCACTGCGGTTTTACAAGATGCTGGGATGAATCTGTGCAACTTGTGCATGATAAAGATGCTTGGAGAAATTTAGTGGCTTCCGCACTGGGAGTTAAGGTGGATTTAGTAAGTAAGTCATACGTTTATGTGATATTTTAGAATGAAGTTCTATAAACACTTAAATGATACAATCGACAGATATTTAGTAAGTATGGCTTCATTGATTAAATAAAATAATGTATCTTGGAAAAAATTGACTAAAATAACTATATTTTTTCTACAGACGTACGCGTCCACTGCTAGGTGAAGGCATTCTTCGTTCTTGTAGTATTAAATCAACACTTTTCTTGCCAGAGGTGCGTTCATTCATAAATTGGTAACTTGGCATATATGGGACACCCCTTGACATGGGGACAGCGTACAGCACCCCTATTCCAAATTTTACCCACTAACGTAAGTGCCTCCCGAAGTATTTTGTACAAAATTTTCTTACTTCACGGCAGCGTAAATGTCACGGAAACTTAGAAAAGGGGTACTGATGGTTACTAGGAGAGACTGACGTCGAAGAGGGGTGGATAAGTAATTTAGGTTCAATCAATCCTTATTCCTTGGCAATGAATCGCTGACTCCACCAAGCAGACATAATAATCATCGGTAACGTCACCCTCCACTATTAGTGCAAATAAGTACCTAAAGGTTTTCATCACGGAACTTTATGTGACACCTTTAAGCCATTTATAGATCACATTGCAGTTCTATGAATATTGAATACACATCAAAGATAATTAATAGACTACTAATGATCTGCGGAGCACAGATAAAAAAAGAAACCATTAAAACCCGTGTATAGTAGCTGTCTATAACGGTAGGCAGTCGAGTGCTAGCCAGAGACAATCTCGTATAACCACAGATTCACGAAGAAGAGACTCCGTTAAAATATATACCTAACAAATACGTACAGCAACATAACATAATTATGGGCACGTAACATAATACATTTTAATATAGCGTCGGTACTGGATTAACGCGAACCACAACGCCATAAACAAATTGTTTTCATTGTTCCATATTATAACGATTGTTCCAGATCCATTCTTTCTTTACAATTCAAATATTAATCACTATTGTTTATGGATATTTTTGTGCATAGATAATAATTTTACCAATTACCGTGGTGGTATTGTTATTTTCAATTAACCGAAATTAATTTTTAACCGAAGAAAATTTCTACCGGAACAATAGTATAAAAAAATAATTAATGTTATTTCCCGATTTCAATCGTTGTCTTTGAATGAAAAGTTTATAATTAATGGCGTTTTTTTTACAGAATAAAATTAAGAATCGCAATGTCAAAACTAATTTTTTGCTGTTCGTGGTGCTCGCTGTTGGAGCAAATTTTTGTCTGTGGTGAGGCTGAAGGAATCTTTTTTTTATCTTAATTTTTATTTATCTCTGGATCTGAAAAATATGAAGATAATGAGGAAGAAGATTTAATCTCAACTTTACAGACCAGAGGTTCTGCTGGCTGTATCTCCGATGTACCAACACATATTAAGTTCGCGGTCGACCAACGGATCAAAAATCAAAGCGCGTTACGTCGCTGTGTAACCAGCCATGATCCAATAGTAGGTGTCTACTTGGTTGCGGACACGCTGACTTGATAATACGCAGTGGCGCTACATTCAGGAGAAATATTTTTTTATTATTATTCAAAACAAATCTGTGTTCAATTATCTATATATTAATAGGTGAAAGAAAAACTTTGTGACCATTTTTACGAAAATTGCGCGGACGGAGGAGGGGCGAATGCCAATTTTTTTTAATTATGCATTAAAATAGATTAAATCAATAAAAAAAAACACTACGCACAATACTGTAATGTTATGTATTTCATACTCACGCACACGTCGATGTATTTAACACAGATCTTTTGTTTATCTATGTTCAAATTGAGAATAGATTAATATTTTTTTGTATTAAATAACCATTGATAAAACTTTGAACATATCAACATTTTAAATTTGACGTATCCATGTCGTTATATTTAAAATAAAATTGTGAAATTGTGCTCGCTCATTCTTTGGCAAAGGAATCTTAATAATGTTCAAACTTATACCTAATCTAAATTAGTTATGGTCGGATTTCGAGCACTGGCCGACTACTAGTATGAATAAATCAATCACCATAGTTATCACAACTCTATTGCACTTTAGTCCCTCCGGGTGCATGTTTTATTTTTACTTCACGGTCGCAATTAAATAAAATTATCATTTCGTTGATATTTTTCGATTGGTTTTTTACATAGTTCTCGATTGTCAAATAGTATCCTTGATACTTATGCAAAGGTTTTTCCATCATTTTTTTTTCAAAACAGTTAAATTATTCTGTGTCTTCTACTTCTTTAAACTATATAACTTTAAGATACAAAAAAAGACAAATCTAGTTCACAATATCGTATTGGAATATTATACTGAAATGAATCAATAGTACCTACTAATTTCGGTAGATTTTTTGTGGGAAAAAATGATGTAAACACGACCATTTGCAGTTGACGAAGGATCTGAATTGGCGATAAATAAAAATTGAAAAATGATTATGCCTTGTGTTGGTGTTAGTACGAAAGTGCGTTGACCAAAAACAATTCAATTATATTTTAATACGGCTGTTTTCATGTATTATACAATCATGTTTATTATAAGTACCTATCTGTTCATTAAAATTAACTTCGGCAGGAAACCACAGGCGATAATGAAAGTGTTAAACAATCTAATCTAGCGCGGATTTTGGAAGTACAAAATAAGTTACAATGTCTTATGAAGGACTTTAGGCTCATCATATAGTTATTAGGTGGACCTTATTAAAAAATATAGACACCTACCGACAGCCCTTTGGATCTCTCAAACAAAACATAACATAGGTGTACATGACTTGAACAATCAACAACACACTATAGTGTTTATCCTGATGTGTCTTAGTAACTGCGCACAAATGAAAAAAAAGAAAACAAACAAAAAACAGGTTAAGTTGAAAAATTACTTTTGATCATAATAATTATAATTAACATATACATAATTATCGATATCTGCGTCGTTGAATTGCGCCTTGTGTTAATCTAATCTATATCTAGTCCACCACCAACATACCTCTGATTACAGTCCGGGTACATTCTCTACGAACATTGATAATCATCCTTATCAGCTATTGATTAGGATTAAGTAATACGCCCTAAAATGAGTATTTTCCGTGTCCAGTGCTCCGTCACTGCACATCCAGGTGCTGCCGGACTGTTGGTATCCGCCGACATTGCTGTGCGGAGGTTCGGTTCGGCTTATGGCCTCAGTATGGTAACGGCTGCCATTGCGCATGTTCGTCGCGCATAATAATATCGAGGAGTGCCGTCGGGTGATTAACAAGTTTATAAAATAAAGTTAATATTGTACGTTGTGTAGTGTGTGTCATTGTGTGTACGATGTTGTTCTAGGAACTGTTGCATCTCTACGGTACATTGCCGGTGAATACCGATTGCTCTGCTCCACTTAATCGACCATTCGCGGTACAATTAAATCTCTCATCTTCGTGGTAGCCCCTTGTGTTGATGTTTCACTATATAGAAAAAGGTTGACATTCAGTGTGTGGAAGATAAAATGGAAAATATAATTATTTGACAAGGATTCGCAACATTACCATGGAGTATATAGAATACGATTGGAGAAGCTCCTTGAGTCCGGACCTCATCAAGGAGAACAGGTCGAAACGAAGGGACCCAGCGGCACGCCATGCAGCCATTCACACTTTGAGAGATTTAGTAGGAGCTAGTTTAGATTTGGCATTGAGAGACAAGTCCAAATGCCAAGATGACCGTTTCCTTGAAATGTTCTTGTACGCCCGTAAGCACGATGTCCAAGAAGCCTTCCAATTACTAATCAATTACTACTCGTACAGGCAAAAAAATGCCGCGATATTTAGAGACCTTACGATAGAAGATCCGCTCATAGTCAAAGCCTTGTCGGACGGCCTTCCCGGAGTATTGCAAGAGCGGGACAGAAGGGGGCGCTGTGTGTTGGTGCTGTTTGCCTCCAACTGGGCGCCACAAATAATCCCCCTAGTGAGTGTATACAGAGCCCTGCTGCTCACTCTGGAGAAGGCCCTGGAAGATGTGCAGAACCAAAGTAACGGGTTTGTTATTATCGTGGATTGGACGGAGTTCACATTTAAACAAACCTCTAACATGAATCCTAAAATGTTAAAGTTAATGATCGAAGGCTTGCAAGACTGTTTCCCCGCTAGGTTTAAAGGCATTCATTTCATAGCGCAACCTTGGTACGTGGAGACGGCGTTGACCGTTATTAAGCCATTCTTGAAAGGCAAGACGAAGGACAGAATATACGTGCACGGCAACAATCTCTCTACACTGCACGAATATTTGACTAAAGACATCCTGCCTTCCGATTTGGGAGGTGAGGGGCCATCGCACAGCACGGAACACTGGCTGGCACGTCTGATGCCGAGGCCACCACCCACCATGACTATCCCCACAGAACCCAACCATCAGGACAAGGACGAAGACTCCAAGGATGTGTGCAAACACAAAGAGGACAATTTTGTGACTGTGAAAATTGATAAAGGTTATAAGAAATCCATAGGTTTTAACTTTCTTAACAATAACTTAAAGGAAAGAAGTGCCAAAACACAATTACTCAATTATGACGACGACTGACGTAGCTACGACATGACACCGTATAAGTGTACAAACAGCTGTTTCTGACACAATATTAAGGTTATGTCTAGTGATATTTATATTTAACGCTGATGTTTTTTAGTGAATTGTGGAAGTGCATCAAACAAAAGAAAAACAAATTCATTCAGTGGCAGTGCGTTGTAATCATCACAGTAGCGGATGACTTGAGTTAACATATCAGTGACTAAATCATATAAGAAAGAGTGATATTTACATATTATTTTGCTAATAATATTATTTATTTTATACTTACTATTATAATAAGTATAAGGTTAGATCGTTTAAGAAAAGGCTGACTTACCTACCTATATTTAGAGTGTAAAATATTGATTGTGCTTTCCAAAGAATCATTCCGAATTCATCATACATAAATGTGCAACCAAGTAACGTTATATTATCATTATTTATCATAAAAAACTCATATCTTCAAAATAAAGCAAATTTTGGTTTATGTCCATATGCTAAAGTTGAATCTTCAACTTTGCTTCAAGAATAAAAAATAACGAGTGTAAGTTGTTTTGCAAAATTTCATATTTGAGTAACATTAAAATGCTAATAATTTATTTGCCGATTAAGTGCTGTATATTTAAATTAACTTTTTATATGAGTTTCATATAAAAAATTGCATTTGCATCAATTTTCGAATCATTGAGATGTTAGTTTGTACCACTATGCATAATAGGTTATGTTAAATTAATATTATAAGTCTAATATTCAAACAAATTCTTAAACCAATTTGATTCCGGAGCTTGATTTTTATGTTTTCACATAATCACACATTAATATTTTGTTTAAAATTGCACAAACATATTTCGTTCATTTAAATTTCTGATGAAATTAAAAAATATTTTTATAATTAATCATTTTTTATTATTTTTAATCATAACCTTTTTTGTCAACTAAGATGGAAAACTGGTATAACAAGCTGTCAAATTTAACTAATGCGTTCTATTAAGGCAATTCAAGTTTAAGACGGGTCTTGAAAGAATTGGAAATGTGCATTAGAGCGACTTACAAAGGTCACATAAATCCTATCAATCAAATTGCTACATTGAACGACTGGTGCAAGGCTACTATTATATTTAAATCTATTGGTTATTAACATTATTGAGAATTTATAGGACATCTATTTAAAAGCCTCCCTTAAATCCAGTATAACGAAATGATTTCTTTGTCAATTTAGTAGTGGTAATGGAATTTCACCTCTAACAACTGCTTTCAATCTTCACACTATTGTGAGAAAATTTTCTTATATAACTAGCTGACCCTACAGACGCTATTCCGTCTTAACTACGAATTAATTCATTAAAAAATCAATTTAAATATTTGCAGCGCGCATTCTGTTGATCGCAATAACTATATCAAACAACAGAACTGACGGTTATGTCAAATTTTATTAGGTTACATATACATACATACATTCTCCCATCAAGGCCCCCCGCACACCATGCTTTATTAGGTTACAGCCATTCATTATCATTTAAGCATAGGGAGGCAGCGATAGCATTGGGTTACATAGAAATAATAATTACATACAAAATTAAGGAACAATTAATATGAAAAAAAAAATAAAAGTTCGCATAGGAACTTATACATACAGTAATAATTTAAATGAAACAATTAATTTGTTATTCCACAAACTATTAATTTAATTACCTGCCCCCGTAGACGAATTCAAATTGGCGTTCGACTACAAACGAAGATTTCGCCAATATATAGTGCGAGAAAATTAACTGTCCACTGAAACATATAAACAATTATTATTTAAACCAAACAATGACACTTATATAAAAATATAAAAAGTGGACGGTTAATTTTCTTCCTACTCTAGATTATCGAAGAATTCATTTGTAGTCGATCGCCAAATGCAATTTGTCTTGGCTTACTGACTAGTTTCCCAGGCACAGGTCCTGCATTGTCACAGGTGACTAAGAAACTATATAACAATACAATAATATCAGCAATCATTAACATGTTTAATACAAGAAAATGAAAAGAAAAGGAATTTTTTATTACATACAGCTTAGTTATAGACAACGCTTTGGTTAAAATTAATCATTTATTAATATAAAAGAAGAACATTTCAAAATTAATGATTGGACGGGAGAAAAAGCATTATCCAATATCTCCTCATCTGCACCATTTCTTTTAAGTTAAGTTAAACAATAGTTCCTATATTTTTTTTCATCATTATTATGTAGAAGAAATTTCCCTTTCTTAAATATAAACTAAAAACCTACTTAAAAACTATTTTACACCAAAATATTTGCTACAAAAGTTTTTTTATATGTATATGAATCAAGCTTTCCCGACAGACGTCCTGTGGTCTATAACTATGAATATTGAATAAGAATTTAAAAGAATAACAAAAAAATCTAACAAATGTCATTCCGACCGATGCATCTGTTTGAAACCACATTTTTTCCATCCAAATTCTGTCGATCGCACCAACTATTTAACAATTGACAGTTTGTGTCAAACGACAATTTGATTTCAAAATTAGATAGGTATTCACTTTTTCGCGTTTTAATTTATAAAAAATGCGATTCAACAAGAAGTGGTTGGTGACCCAGCGGTTACAACGCCGGCTTTCGTACTGCGGACGTCGTGGTTCGATCCCAGGTGCCGACCATCTTCCTCTTTCACGACACAAGCTTTAAGTAGCTTACTGTGAAAGAGTCAAGGAGTGTATTTGTGTTCACTTTGAGTGAGCACAGATTCATTTAAAAAATAAATAAAAAATGTAACAAATTAAATTAAATCCATCAAAAATCTGCTTGTCAATATTTTTAATGTCAATGGTTGTCAGGTAATATAAATTGTGTTTCGATAGAATTTTCACAGATGGTATCGTTATAACGAAATTCGTTCCATACTAACCATTTTTTGATTTTTATTGGTTATTCTGTTATCCGGAGCGGAGAAGAATCCAATAAACCAAAAATGATAAAAATCTGTTCAGCCGATCTCGAGTTATAAGTTTTCGCACTAACCCGACTTTCTTTTATATTATGAAATAATGAAAAAACGAGCAAAACATATTTTTACACAATATTGAGTAAAAATGACGTGGTAATAATATTCTCTCTTGTTTTTTGTGCGTAGGTTCTGTTATAAAAACAATGTATGAATTACACACACATACCTACCTTTAAACTCGCCAGGTATTCGGTGTTCTTGAAACCGCAACACATTTTTTTGTTTAAATATTTCTCCACAATACAAATCAGATATCATACTAATAGAATTCTTCAACTAAATGGATGCGGGAAAACTGGTCATTGGCAGCCATACCACAATTCAAGTTTTTTTATTTGGTTTTAATCGATGAAAATGAAAATTTTGTTGAAAAATTGTTCACAACTTTTATGTTTTGAATTGAACAATTCACACTTTGTAGTCTGTTTGTATTTTATTTTCTCTTCAAGTAAGCAACGTATTAATTTTCACACAATTAATCTCAATAGCAATAAAGTCTACCTATCTAAGAAAATAAATAAATGTAACGGTATAAAAAAAAACATAGTAAAAAATAACATTTGATTAGAACATTGTGAAAAAAGTAGGTTTTTATTTTTAGTTTTTGGTTTAAATTTTAAATAAGGTATTTGAGGTGGAATAAAACTATTGGTGATATATTAACAGAACTGTCAAAGTTAATGAGTATTACGCAAAAATGATTTTATTTCATAAACCTATAAAACCAACTTTGATGATTTTATCATTAAATCAATGTTGGTAGTCCAGTGGTATCAATCAGCGGCGTCGTAGGTTCGAATCCTGGCCGTGCCGACCATATCCGCTTTCACGACACAAGCTTAGTGTGAAATATTATTTGTGTTCACTTCGAGTGAGTGCAGATTCGTTGATCTAAAAAATGTATGTTCGTTTTCAAATGGTTAATTTTTTCAAGTTTGAATCTTTAGCTAGGGGCTTTCGACCATCTTAAAATAATTTTGACCGATTTGTTAGAGCTTTTTCTCCATAGTGCGGCCTGCTGTCCAAATTATCATTGTTACCATTCGGAACCATAGTTACCAACATGTTTGACATACAGATATTAAATTTGGTCTTTCGTTTAAAAAACCGCCCTTCAGGTGGTCAAATTAAATCCAGAAATTTCATATTTTTGTACTGTAGGTATAAGGGTCGCAAAGAAAACCATGGGTGTTTCTCATCTATATTTTTGTCCCGGACCCCAGAACGAATATTTATATTGAGCTTTAATAAACCCATAGTTGGCAACACCTTTCAGAAGACTATTTTTCAAATTACTTACACATGTCGTGTGTATTCAACAAATCAATTAGAATAGTTGTTAATTTGTTCAAGTTTTTTAGATAAAAAAGTTGTAGAATTATAAAACTGTAGGTACATTTAATTAAAAACAGTGGCCTTTGAAGGACACGCGACTGATGGAGATAACTAGTTTCCATTAAAATTCAAAGTCTATTTCTGTATGTGCTGTTGTATTATGCTAATGCCAATGTATCCGGTACTATTAACACTGCCCATAGATTTGCCATGACTGCCTACGTATAGTCACACATATTGCCAATACATACACAAGTTATGTACCTACTATATAACGTTTTCAATGCTACATTGTCCAAATTTATTGATTTATGAAAACCGGATATTATGCCGGAACCGGCCGGCTTTATAAGGTTCACAGCAATAATTTATACTAAACTAGCTGACCCGTCAAACTTCGTTCAACATCTTCGTGAGATAATTCTTTCCAAAAATAAATATCTGTTTACTGTCTGAAATATCACGGCTAATAAAAATTCCTACATCAAACAAACAAAAAACTAAAATTACCCTTTGTATATTTCCCTTGTTCACGGCATCGGTGGAAACGGCAGGCCCAACATCGCTTATATATTCTTTTTGTTTTGTCAGGAGAAGGTATGGTTTTGTTGTAGGAGGGGTTTTTGCCGGCACTACCCAGTCTTGACTGACCAATGATGATTTTCCCTTCAAGTAACAAAAAGGAGAAGGTATCTACGAATGAGAAAACAAAGAAGTTTCGCGGAACTTTATATAAATATAGAAAACTTTTCGACCATATTAACTTTTCTCATAATCTTCTATGTGCTTTTGAAGTACAAGTTTTATAACGTAACCTTATTGCGTTTGACATAACTGTCAGTTGTTTGATAGTTGACACGATTCTATAAATGCGCAAATAACCTTTAAAACGTGTGCATCGGTCAGAATTTTATCTGTTGATAAAATAATTGTTAAATTATCATTTCGCAGTGCACATTTCACAGTCGATTTATACGAATTACCTATACCAATAATACTAACTGAATAGTTAAGGCAGGACATGGGTGTGTTGGGTCAGCTAGTTACATTACAACCATATGAATAGCAAACTTTCTACAAGTATAGTTTGCGCTTTCTAAGGATGTTCTAGCTTTAGAAGGAGAAAGTAGGAATTAACCAACGAAGGACAGTTAGAGACTAAAATTATGCCTGATTTCAATTTAATATTTTGCATGTCAAAAGATGTCTGACGTTTTTAAGCTGTTTTTTTTCTAATTAATACTAATCTTGAGTAAAAAGTGTCTTGAAGTAGGTAGACGTGAAACCTTAGAGTTGATTTTTAGATCTATTTTTAATTCTTCATGTGGTTGAAAAACAATAGATTGAAAGTTGTAAAAACTGAATTTACTTGAAAGTATAGATAAGAAACTTATAACTAAACATTTTAAATGTTTTAAAAAAATACATTTAGTGTATTATTATGCACGGATGTTGTAGCAGCAGCAGCAGCAAAACCCCTCGCGGAATTGGATCGACACCTATCGATGAATTAGACAGCATGTTGATGTTTCAAAATTTAACGAAACACATGCCCAAAAGAACAAAACTATATAATACAAGTATAACTGTTCCCATCTAGATTTTTCATAATATAGATAAATTAATATAAACAGTTGCTTTTCTATTCTTTGATTTTGATCCTGCGAATAGCACAGGACGAACAATCCTTATAACAGGTACCTACGTGATTGTCGATAAATTTAAACAAGTCGTATTAAAGTAGGTAGGTAGGTACTTGTATTTATTCTTATTTGCAAAAGTTGAATATATTAGAAAAACATTTACATATACCTAACAAACACATCGAACTGAAAAATATATTCAAGTACATAGATACATACATTCTTTGTGACCCCACAAAGGGCGCTCCCTATCAACTGTCATTCGACATTATTGACACATGTCCCAGCAATATCAACCTCCTCTCCATTATGGTAGAAACGATGCTGAGTCTGCGCTGGGTGGCTGGTGTATAAAGTCGTTCTTGATGCGGTCGTTCCATCTTATACCTAACACTCACGATTCTTCTGAAGCACTTCATTTCGAAGGCAGACTTTTGTGCCTGGGCATTCGATTATTCTTTCTTGACGAAGCTTAAGAGTTTCATCTGGATAGGAAAAAATGCAAGTCCGTACCCTAATCTTTCGCTCTCCGGGAAACGGCATAATTGGTAAGAAAAAGGGCTTTAGGTCAGGTGCCAGAACATCCGCAGTAAGATATTCTGAAAGACTTTTCACTTTTTCTCAATGTTCGCAAATAAACAACCAACACATTTTATTTTGATAATAATTATCATATAATAAACGTTTTAAATTATCCATAATTAAATACCTATGTGATTTGTGCTTGTCTCGATGAGATAAGACCTATTGGCGGTGTTAGCGGTGGTCATTCCACGCGGTACACCCGTATGAGGTCATCCCATCTACTATCAGCGGAGGTGATCAAAATAAACAAGGACTCGTATTGTCATTCAACAGTCTGGTTCATATTAATTATGTTAGCCATTACAAGGTTCCTTTAACGAATAGTCATTATTGTAGGCGTACAGTGTCAATTAATTGAAACTGCAGAAGTTCGAGCGCAGTGGAAACCTCTGGTTGCCTCCATATTTCTGGAAGTGGGGACAAAAAGGGAGAATTGATTAACTGATTGTTCATCGTACATCGGTGGAGATGTGTGATTAAAATTTATAAGTAAGTATAGAAAAGCATACCCAAATTAAATCTCTACAGCAGTAACTGAAAAGATCTGCAACGGACAGAGCGGAGTGGAGAGACAAAGTGGAGAAAATTGCTGCCAACCAATCGTAAGATTGTGACCAGAGAAGAAGGAGACCACTAACCTCAACACATGTCAACGGCAATAAAATTAATAAACAAAACCACATGAAAAAAACAATAAAAATAACAACTGTCACAGAAGCAACTTATTGTTACATAAGTAGGTAATATAATGGAAAAGAGACAAAAAAGAAAATCTATATATTAATACGTGAAGCAAAAACTTTGTGACCATTTTTCCGAAAATTGCCTTACCTACACTTATTTATATAGAGAAGGAGTGGCAAATACTATTAGGTAATATTTTTTTTAATTATGTATAAAAAATGCATTAAATCGATAAAAAAAACATTACTAAAACTACTGTAATGTTGTATTTGATACTCACACACACTTCGATGCATTTTTCATTGACACAGACGCATAATATATTCTTTTAGTTTATCTGTGGTCAAATTGAGAATAGGTTGATTAATATTGTATGTCTTTAATCTGAATAGAAAAAACTTATTATACCATTTCAAATTTGACGTATTATCCATGTTATTGTTTTTGAAAGAAAATTGTGAAATAGTGCTTGCTTACTCGCTCAGTCTATCTATCTTTAGGTTTTTCCGAAACATGATGTGTCTGCTTTGTGGTTTCGTTGATCAACACTGTCCAGTTTTGCGCCATTCACTTGATCTCTGCGCAATTGCAACAGTGTGTACCTATGACCTGATCCATACAACATATAAACGTTATAATGTTGCAGAAATGTAAATGAACAAGAGTAGGATTGTTTGACAATGAAGAGTGGTGTTGATCTGTTGTAAGTACATATGGCTAATAGTAAATATAATGAACAGGAAATGTTTGAAGTATTGGGTAAGTAAGGTCCGATAAAAGTGAAAGGCCGCATCTTATTTGGTATTCTTCATTAATCGCTTACTCACAATACCTCCTACGCTGTCCTATTGTCTTAAGTCTCTGTTAGAGCAATATCATGATAATATTTGACTCTTACATTATTTCTGGATAGATAGATAGCACTGTAGTGTGCAGATGGGAAGAGGCTGGCTAATGACAAGGAGGCGTGGAGACGGAGACAGCTTGGTACTATCTATACGGATTGAGAGGCGAAATAAAGAGAGATAATGCGGTCGAAACTTTTGGTTACATCGAACACACAATTAATGCTCTTTTATCATCAGAGATTCAGTGATAGCATTAGGGCTATGTCATAGTTATTAGTTTTCTTAGGTATAATTATAAACTTCACATTAAACACTTCACTTCTATTCCAATGTTTCTCCAAATTTCTCTATTGAACACCACTTTGATTCAATTTTTTTTTGTGTTCTGCCACACTTCTGCAGCTGTCCAAAACAGGGAAAAATACTCTCGAGTGATAGTCGACGCTGATGGGGGAACCCAACGTGACATATATATTATGACTAAGAAGAAGGTGGGAAGTAGCTGAACCAATTCTCTACATTTCGTTTCCCTGATGCAATTATCTTCCTCAACTCCGTCAAATTGATCAAGCACTATTATTTGTTTCTAGTCCTTCGGTCAATTTTATTTTGTTATAGCAAAATGAATCTGTGTTCAATCAAAGTGAACAAAAATAAACTCTATAACTCTTTCATAATAAGCTACTTAAATCTAGTATCGTAAAACACCCGGACCGAACCCATGTCCTCCAGTACGTAAGCGCCAAACTACCAGCCACTTTTTCTTATCAAACTGTAAGTTTTTTTACGACAATACGAACAGACGAACACGATGGATTCCACAAGAGGATATGATAAATACAAATAGGAATATGATAGAATACATTTTATATTTTCTTATAGGTACTTAAGTAAATGAAATTAAAACCTATGCGACGAGGACAATCGTCAAGATGTCGTGTCGCTGCTGCGTCTACAGTATGAGTGAATAACAAGAGATTATTTGCATCATACAGAATGTACGAAATTTCTATTCAAATAAATTATAATGGTGTCGGAAACAACAACAATTTTTACGAAACTGATAATTAGATGAATCAGATTTTAATGTGTGCATAGCGAGTGCAGTGAGTCATAGCGTACCTGCAATAGCCTCGCTCTTTATTAGAGTTGCCACGAATATTCGGCCATTATTCGGTATTCGGCCTATTCGGCCACTTTTTTAATATTCGGTATTCGGCCGAATACAGGATACTATTCGGACGAATACCGAATAATAAATAATGGAAAATGCGATATTTTAATCACGAATTACTATATTAATACTTAAATCTACCAATGGTACCAATTTTTTCAGCATTTCTTGACAGTAAACGGTTGCGCTTTTCTTCATAAATAATACCCGCTTCTGAAAAAAGTCTCTCACTATAGACACTACTTTTTTTTATTAAATATAATGCATATAAAAATAATATAACAGTTTTTTTTCTTATAAATTACATAATTATAAATATACTTAATTCACTTATATTTAATTCTTTTTTACCCTCCCTAGAAAGTAAAACTTGTGTTAAGGAGGGGAGTAAACTATAAATAAGTACCTACATACTATGGGTACATATCCAGCTAATTAACACCTTAAACATTACAACAATATAATGGTACATCAAAAAGTTCTTAATTTTGTCAAATAACAAGAAAAAAAAACAAAGGAGACGATAGATGCCAGGAGACTACTACTGCCAGGAGACGATAGATAAATCTTGGCGAATTTCGTCAGGACTGGGTATGGTTGTGCGTTTGTTGACCACCATTCGTATGGGTCTGCCGTCCGATTTAGGCGAGCAGTTTTCAAATAAAAATCAATTTCATTTGCCACAGAACTTTTTTCTGCTACTTCATCGTTTTGCTTATCTGTTACGACTTCTTCAAAACAGTCCCAAAAGCTATCGCGTATTTCTATTTTATTTTTTTTTCATTTTCATTGGTGTTTCTTTTCTTACGAAGTGGTGAAGAATCATCATCATCATTAGTACTGTTTGCTTCTATGCACACGTCTGCGAATATTCAACCATTCGGCCGAGGAGGAAGCCGAATATTCGTTATTCGGTTATTCGGCCAAATCATTATTCGTGGCAACTCTACTCTTTATTGTGAAAGGTCTCCGTCACAATCCAGACAGAGGGATTAGTTAGCTGGGCCCCTAGACAATTTGAATTTTGCGAACGAGTTTTTCGACAGTGTAGGTAGACTGTAGAGTACCTAGTCAGAAAATCGTGTTCGATTTTTAAAAAGTAAAGTTTTAGACAAATTTGATCCACTACGAACTTCGAAGGCCGGCTTAACGTTATCACTTTACGTTTACAACGTTCACCATTTAGGTGGTTGAATCGTAGAGACTTTAAAATTTCAAAACAAAAGTAAGGAAGACGAGCGACAGCCCATTTTCAAATTATTTTTTTTTATAAAAAAAATATTAACTCTTAAAAATCGACCACTAATCATTGATGCAACAAATAGTTTGTACTTTGTTCTATATGTAAAATGCAAAAAATCTACCAGTCTCTCTTTGTCCCTGAGTGGAGTCGTAAAGGAATGAGAGTATATTATGTATGTAAGTACTATTCTAATTTTGTATAGTGCACAAATCAATATTTATTATGAATTCTTATATTTACAATTAAAAATTTTATTCTTATAAGTACGTTAGCTATCTTATTTTCTACTGCACTATCTACAAATACTTTGTTGTTTTACCTATCAGAAACCTAATATTATTGTTGTGTATCTTGCACAATCCGGGAACTGACTGTGTCAATAGATAACCCTATTGAGACCGTATTACTGATAGATACTTGTGTGCATTTCTTTACTCGTATAAAATAGAACAGGGCTAACTCACTAAAATTACTTCGTAACAGAAAAGTAAATATAGTTTATACCCTAAAATCCTTAACATCCTCCCACACCGTGTTCCGCTCCTCGAAACAGAGCTGAGGGATTTGGACATGGTGTGGGAGGAGATCATAATCATCATCAGATCGAGCGCAATGAAGAGTTTTTGTTGCCTCTCTATGCCCCTAAGTGGGGTTTAAAGGGAATATGCATGTATCCTAAAATACATAAGCTATAAAAACAAATTTCAGTAACATTCACTAGCCAAATCAAGGGGCTTACTACATATTATATTGACTTTTTATTTTGAAACCTCATCAGGGAAATACAAGAAGAAACTCAGAGATTCGACTTCTGGAGAGTATGACCAAAAATTATACGAATTCGAAATGTTTTTAAGCAAATAAAGGACGGTCGCATCCGCTTATCATACTCTAATCATTAATATCTTAATTAAAAGCATATTTATTGGACGAAAGTGCAACCACTCGCCTTATTTTGCGCAATAAAGTTTTAAATTCGTATATTTTTTGATCTTTCACTCCAGAAATAGACATTTTTATTATAAACATTACAGTTAATAAAGCATGATAAATATACTCTCGTTGTAAACGTTACATTTTGTTAGAAAGATTTAAACGTTACATTTAAAAATCGAACATTAGTAATGAATTGTTAGAGTCATTAGTTGTTATTTTTTCTAGAAAGATGTTCATTATTATTACTACTTTACTTATCTTATATATAAAAATGGAGAGCTATTTCGCGTTGTCATCGGATGGCGCCTAAACGGCTGGACCGATTTCCCTAATTCTTTTTTTGTCGTGTAGGCTTTTATCAGGAGAGTGTCCTTTTAGAACAAAAAATTTAAGAAAAATGCATGGGAAATTAGAAAATTTAAGAAAACTATAAAAATGGAGATTTATTTCCCGATATCATCGCATCACGCCTAAACGGTTGGACCGATTTCGCTAATTATTTTTTTTTCGTGTAGGCTTTTATCGGGAGAAGGTTGATTTAGAAGAAAAAAATTTAGAAAAATGCATGGGAAATTAGAAAATTGAACACTATAAAAATTGAGATTTATTTCCCGATATCATCGCATCACGCCTAAACGGCTGGACCGATTTCGCTAATTCTTTCTTTGTCGTGTAGGCTTTTATCGGGAGAAGGTTGATTTAGAAGAAAAAAATTAACAAAAAGCATGGAAAATTAGAAAATTTAAGAACACTATAAATATGGAGAGCTATTTCCCGATGTCATCGCATCGCGCCTAAACGGCTGAACCGATTTCGCTAATTATTTTTTGGCGTGTAGGCTCTTATCGGGAAAAGGTTGATTTAGAAGAAAAAAAATAAGAAAATTCATGGAATATTAGGAAATTTAAGAAAACTATAACAATAGTGAGCTATTTCCCGATGTCATCGCATCACGCCTAAACGGCTGGACCGATTTCGCTAATTCTTTTTATAAATGGAAATTTAAGGAATGTGGAGTGGATGTTAGTGTAGTGACTAGAATGAAAGTGAATAAAGAAAGGAGGTTTGGACATGTAAAGAAAATGAACGACGAGAGAATGACTCAAAGGATAATAATATAAATCTGAAAGAATAGGTGCACGCAGACGAGGCCGACCTGGAATGACATAGACCGACCGTATCGGTGCCGTCTTACAGGAGGGCCAAGTCAGGAGCAAAAGGAATAGAAGAACATGTATGCGGAATGTTATGCGTTTGGAGGAAGCGAATGAGTTTGGATTGGAAAGAATGGAAGTACATACTCTCTGCCTACCCCCTTCGGGAATCAGCGTGATGGGCAAAAAAGTATTATTTATATTATTTATACAGCATACACGGCAAATTGACACCTCAATGCGTATTTTGAATCGGTACGGAGATGTTCAAAATGATTCAAGATGAGCAAAATAACTATTAAAATGTCGAATATAATGACATACCTAAATTCTTTTTTTAACATATTAACATCAAATCTATCAATATTAAAACTCCCTTTGAACTCCACTCAAGAGCAAAGTGAGGCTTAAGAGCTCTCCATTGCACTCGATCTTGCGCAATGATGACCTCTTCCCACATTATATTAACATAGGTTATAAGTTTTTGATGTAAAAATAAACTCAGACCCAATGAATGCAGCGTGGTATGCAGGTTTTGCTAATGCCAGTAAATAGTCATTCGTGTTAAATAACTAAAAAACGAATTTGAGCTCTGTTGCATAAAACCTAGAGTAGGTACCCATATTATTTATTTCGATACGAAGTTCGACGGGTCAGCTAGTATTAATATATTTTGTATTAAACGTTACATTTGATAGATTATTATACCTATAGATTCCGACGTCTAAACGGGATAGGGAATTAGGTAGGTATATTTAACTAGTTGGAAGACAAAAATAATGTATTACTCATTATCAACTTCCTTTAGTGTCCGAGCTAAGTACACGACTACCTTAATTACACTGATGACATAGTTTAATGTTCCCGGGAGCGTTAAATCAGGCGTACTTAATGGATGTTCAGTCACTATACTGTGTAAAGGAAAAAAGTCTTAATAAACGAATCTTAATAAATCTTAATAATAATATTGTCGTAAATATGTAGGGAAAAAAGTCTCACAGGTATGTATTATATAAGCCATCATCATATCTAAAAGAAAAAGTCTTGTACTTAATGTTTTTTTTTGCATTTTTTTTAAATCATTAATTATTTTAATACCTACTAATATAACTCATCTGTATAATGTCCTAATATTGACATCTCCTTTCATATAAAACTATTCCCAAACCTCTCAATCATGACTTTTCAAAGTTCTAAGAAAGAATGATATGATATAAAAATGACCTAATAATAAAAAATATTTAATTCGTCTTCTTATAGAAGCCTCTTACGATGAAACTGTTTTTTAAGGATTTAAATAATTTGAGAGCTGCTACCGGCCTTCCTGGGAATCGTTCAATAAAAAAATTGGAATTTTGAATGTTTGATTCCATGAAAAGGTGACTATTAAAATTTGAATTCTATTTATGTAGGTACCTACAGTTTCAGTATTTTTTTGTTAACGAATCATATTGCTATTTTTTCAAATTATATTAAAAGAACTCTTAAAATCATTAGATCATTGTACAATAATTTGAGTAATGCCATACATCATTTTTTAACAAACAACCGTTCTTCTTGAATCGAACCAGATATTTTGCATTGAGTATTATGCCATCTAGGCAATATACTTACTAAGTTTCCCTTGAAAATTCATAATTTTCATATTTCACAGATTTTAATTCTGTTTGTCTTTAATCGAAACATATCTAAAGTGTTCATAAATACATAATACGTAGACGTGTGAAAATAATAAAGTCATCAAAAACATTAAATGATATGTAAATTTGGAAATAATTCTAAAAATTAAAAAATGTTATTCTTATTGAGTGTTGCCAAAATAAATAAGTAAATTTTATTGTCATATTTTTGAAAGAACGAGAAGAATCTTGTAGCGCTTTCAGTTATTATCATTATTGAAGCTATTTAAGCCATATAAGTTATTATCATTATTGAAGCTATTTAAGCCATATAAGTTATTATCATTATTGAAGCTATTTAAGCCATATAAGTTATTATCATTATTGAAGCTATTTAAGCCATATAAGTTATTATCATTATTGAAGCTATTTAAGCCATATAAGTTATTATCATTATTGAAGCTATTTAAGCCATATAAGTTATTATCATTATTGAAGCTATTTAAGCCATTTAAGTTATTATCATTATAAAAGACGTTTCGGACATTAAAAATCCACGACGTTATCGATCTACGAAAGTTTCTTAAAACAATAATTAATCTCCGTCAGTGTTGTCATTATTTGTCTGGTGTTGCTACATTTAATATCTTCTAGTTTCAACACTATTTATATACTTGTATTCCACTCCAGTGATTTGCTTTCTAAACAATGAGCGCTGGTTGCACGCTGCACACAATCTATCTCAATAATGGTTTTTTATATTTCGTTTGAGAAACCTTTAGTTTGACGTTGACATATGATTGATGGATACTGTTATGAGTAGGAGAGATAACCCCATTTCCCTACTCCTTGAAGACGACTCATCAGTTCCAAGATAAGTAGGTACTCGGATTCCTTCACGATAGAACACTGAATGAAATTATAATCAAAGGTAGGAACTTTATACATTTTTATAACCTGTTTAAGATATTATTTATTCATTTTTTATTGTTGACATTGCGTCCTACGAAGAAATAAATTATATAGGTATCTATCCTAAAATAATTTGCGCGGTTTTATAAAGGGTGGGGCAGAATGGACTGCCTAGTTTCAAACACTCACTGTAGAGCGCGCACTAGCGGAGTGGGAGTAGTGACGTTAGGTGGGAGAAGCTACGCCATTTTCATTTCAAATAGCTAGTCGCCATGTAGTGGTCCGGTGAGCATCGAGGCTTTGTCGTAGAAACGTTCTTTTATATTGAGTTATTTTATATCTTAGTCGTACTTTCTGGAACACCCTGTATAAAGTTTATTAGTAATTAATAAAGTTTTTTTTCTTGAATTTGAGTAGTCATCTTTGCTACCAACTCTGCAGCTTTGAGAGTGAAGGTCATGTATTCGATCCCCGGTGCCGAATATATTCATATTTTACGGAACAAGCTTTGCCTAGTATATGAAAGATGTCAAAAGTATTATTTTATCTTGGGTGAGCGCAGATTCATTAAATTATCCAATCCAATCCAAACTCCCTTAGGGCCCCACTTAGGGTCATAGGGAGGCAACAAGAGCTCTCCATTGCGCTCGATCTTGCGCAAAGTTTATGACCTCCTCCCACACCATATCCAGATTCCTCAGATCTGCTTCGAAGGAGAAGGAGAAGAATTATATCGAAAAAAATATATTATCGTTTAAGCGTGTCATGTTAAATCAATTAAAAAATCGGGGGCTAAAAAAAAGCTTCTGATGTAGCCCTTATTATAGTAAAGTACTTTAATTTTTAAACCAGTGCTCATCTAAGTAACCATTTTATAGTAGGTAATCATCTATGGACACACAACAAACTGACAGCGATTCAAATTCTTATTCCATAGTAATTTTGACAATCAGGCATCATTTTCTATACAAGGTACCGACCAATCCCTTTGATTACTACATTCCTACACATACTTCGGTGTTTACAGTAGGTACAAAAAATCCAACAAGACAGAGTACCTACTTATCGAAGTATCTCACTTGGTAGGCATACTATTATTATCAAAGGATGTAGGTAGGTTCCATTACATTTTTACCAGGTAAATATAGATACCAGTTCAGACACATGCCGTGGCTGGAGGCATCTGCCGAGGTCAATAGACTATAAGGATTCTAACGTCAAACGAGTGTTGTATAAGATCGGACATTTGGCGGGAAACTGCATAGACAATAAAATATCGCGAATTAATTAATAGACTATGGATAAAATTAATCAAATATCGATTTGATTTTGAGAATATCATAGCGATTTTTTACATACATGGCAAGTTTTTAAGAACTTGTTGGAAAACACTTACCGTATAGGCAAGTAGTAAAGAAAGTTATCACTTCTGAAGTAGGTAGGTATACAAATTTGCATTAAAAGAAAAGTTTTTATTTAAAAATATGACACATTACAAGCCTTTGCTATAGGATGAAAGATGTGAAAAGTATGTGTATGTCCACTTCAGGTGAGCCAAGACTCATTTCTTAAGTGGTTACGTCTTGTGATGATGACTGACCTCGGTATAACAGGTGGTAGGTATATAGACGTAAAGTTCTGATCAAAACTCAAGAGGTCTAGGGTTCGATTCCCAGCCAGATCAGATTTTTCAGTGTGGTTTTTACTTTTTGACTTTCTAGCCGGGGGTTGGCCTGTCAGATTGGACGGGAACGGTTGGCTAAAAAAACTTGCCTCGGGCTGTCTATACTAACACCTATGTATATAGAAAAGTGTTTATAGAAATATTGAAAGCATCAAAACAGTTTACATTTACTATACTTACCTACATCAATATCTCTGTAGATTTAACTGCGTAACTACCTATCTATTTAATATATTATGCATCTGAGAATATTATATTACAAGTTTCAGATATTAAATATGTATATATGTATGCACATTAGGTATATAAAGGTAGGTATTATGAAAAGTAGGCAGGAGGTACCTAATTACTTGTATGCGGTCGCATTACGTAGATAACCATCTTATAAGAACCATCACGGAACCGGTCCCCGGTACAGCGATTGTCTGCCCGGCAAGGATGTTGGGCTTTTGAGGATCGAACAATATCACAATGTGCGCCGTATACATAAGGATCACTCCTAAAATAAAAATATATCTAAAACTATTTATATTGCTGAGAAGTGAAACATTAATCCTGAGTAGGTATTGTGTTGATAACCTGAATTGAAATGGTTTTTATTAATCTAGCTGTTCAGTCTTCGACTTTCTTGGAGGTCTTTGATGCCCCGTGCAGACAATCTTTGATTTCTTTCTATGAAAGATGACAAAAGTATAACTATAGTCACTTCGGGTGAGCCCCGATTTATTTAAAAAATATTTTAAAGAACTATATACCTAATAGGTAATGATAAGTCATAAGAAAATACACATATCCAATAGACCAATCGTTTCATTTAAAATATTGATTTTCTCCCAAATCGTTATAAAGCTATAAACCAATTTTTGGCAATAGCTTGACACTGACATTACAAATGCATTAAACCACCAATAAATGTGTCTAAAGCAATCAATTATATATTATGACCATAATGGATTTCGCCTCACTATAAAAAAAAAAAAAACAAAAGTTCTTGTAAAATATAAAATGCATAGATAAAGTACCTACCCACAGTTTTGATAAGTGAGTCAAAAAATTAGAGGCAGATTGTCTGTGGTCTGTATATAGTTCATTCACGTTACCTCCCCATGCACGTAGGTACCAATGGTCCTCAGACAATCCTCACGTCCAAGAACGGCCTAACAACCTGCTCTGTGACCAGGCTGCCTTCCGATTTGGAGCTCTGATTATTTATGGCACGCATCGTCCTTGAAGCCGTAACCACTATGCGAATATTATGAATCATTTCGTTAGAATGGCAACATTAAGTAGTTTATGATGTAAAAATAATTATTTATTTCCCGCCATAAACTGTATCCACGCAGATTTTTTTTTATTACATATAGTTATTAAATTGTTAGGTTAATAAGTATATTCTCTGAGATTTAAGTCGCGTTTTACTGACATATTTCTCTCTTTTTACAACTTCTACTTCTATTGAGAACTAGCTTTCCCGACAGACGTTGTCCTGTGGTTCTAACTATCAATATTGAATTCGAATTTGCTTAGTGATTGATTAAATAACCCCGACATCTATTTTGATTTGAACGTTGTATTTTTGTATTTTTTTTTGTTTTTGGTTGAGTTATTATTTACTTATATTTAGAAATTTTAATTATTTTAATTTATCTATACTTTTTTTTTTAATTATTGACCTTTGAAACATTATTGGATCAATCATTGTCATAATGCACCCATTTAAGTGGGGCATTACATACATTGATCAATTTTTTTGTATGTCTTTATATAGCCTAAATGTATACGTTTTGTCTCTTTGTTGTGCGATAAAGAATAAATAAAAGATATATTTTTCATCCACATTTTTTCAATCGCACCAACTATCAAACTCATCTACCTATCAAGCTGCTAGTTTCCGTTAAATACCAATTTAATTTCAAAATTGGAAAAAATATAGGGTTAAAAGCACTAATAAGGTTACCTACTTTGAATTTCCTAATAATCGACGCAACGTTTACAATTTTTTCTTTCATAAGAACCTTCTCCTGGCAAATGCAAACATGACAAAAAAAAGAATCAGCGAAATCGGTCCAGCCGTTTAGGCGTGATGCGATGACCACGCAAAAACGGTCTCCATTTTTATAATATAGATGATATAGAGACCCAGTCAGTCTACGTTTCTATATTCTTTCAGCTCTGTTTTAAAGAGGACGAAATATTATGAAGAGTTTATTGGTAGTTATAGTTATTGTAGGGACTGGAATATTCAACAAAAATCTATCGAAATATATTTCAAAATATTGCAAAGCCGAAGATATCGTAAGGAGACAAAGAAGGCGTTTTTATGGAACATGGGCAGCGGATAAACCCTAAGAAGCAATAATGAAGATTCCAGAGGGGCGCAGACCACTGGCACGACCGCCTCAGAGATGGATAGAGAGAGCTGGACCTCGTCGTCCCGGGATAGGCTAGTACAAAAACAGGTCTAAAATCTAGAAAAAGATGAAGAAATTGGGATATCAATATTAAAAGTTAATCTTTAAAATATATATATGTTAGATGCCTTAAATATGCATGACAGCCGACCACGATTATTTAAGTGAGAATATCATAATATTCTGAAAAAAAAATTACAGAGGTATGTATATTATGCAAAGGTACAGAGGTATATTATGCAATTGCATGAAACCCTCTTTATAATTATTAGTAATTCATGAGTTTATTTTTTTTTTGTTTCTTATTATCTTAGAATAGTTTTGGGGCTCCTAAACGGTCGACAAGAATGTGATTATAGAAATTACGTGATTTGAATTTGACCACATAAAGTAAGCCTGCCTCCGAAACATCAGCAGAAGACAGTCTTAAGCCCATTGTGGTTTGAATTTGAAAATATTTATAAAACGAACATCCATTGATCATATTATGTTATATGAATTTGTACTGGTAAAATAGGCACAAGAATTCTTAAATATTTCAAACTTTGTGTACATATTCTATCTAATGTAGTTTTTAATTAAAAAATTAGAAGAAGGAATATATTAGACTTTTTTATAGCCAGCACGTGCGAATAAATACATAAGTAGGTAGGTACCCACGTAAAACAATTGACCGGTACTAGACCCCTAATAAAGTGCCCACATTCAAGCATGGTGGTTCTTTTAACGTGGAATGGAATAAAATAACACAAACCTTGATTAAAATCGACAATCGCAGGAACAGACCAGAACTAATTTCCTAGTTTAATGATCTCATTCGGCCATGCATTGTTAATCACAAATAAAGGAAATTATTTAGCTGAACATCTCACAAAATACATAGGTACCTATGTATTTTGAGGTACCTACACCATCCAACTATGACTCAAACTAACTAAGAAAAATAATTAATTATCTGTTCGACAATTCAAATAAAAACCATTTACCTACTAGGCAGATATAAATCCTAAACAGTTGTAAATTCAAATTAAACATACCTACTCAAAATTATGTTTAGATGTAAATTTTGTGTTTCTCTACGAGTAAGTATGTTTTACAAAGTATCTTTTACGCATATTTTATTATATTATCTACATAATATATCCCATTGAAAGAAATGTAAAACAATGAACAATAATTTTGGACTGAATGTTTAACGTTGATACGTCATTTTTAAAACAATTTGTAAGGTTCTAATTTTGAATCTTTACTGGCTTATTGTATCACCGGGTCATACACAGACAATATTATATCCGAGTTTATTGAGGTCATAGACTACAATAAGCTAATGCAATAGTGTTGCTACCTTGTGTGAACGAAACATGGCAACACATTCATCACAAGTAGACATAATGATATTAAATTAATAATTTCTTTTTATACGATATACAGTTGGATGATTGTTACACGCAGCAAGCTTAATATGAAGACGGATATGAATTCTTTTCTACGATGTCTTTTGTTAGAAAACAATAAATAAAAGAAAAGTGAATAGAATAATAATTCTATGTTTTATGTGTAAGTACTTAGTTAAAATTTTATCGTTCAGAAGGTTAAGTTTTCCTTTCTTTAAACACTGTGTTCCGTACATTTGAATAACAACTGAGGAATTTGGACAATACCTACGTGTCCCATAAGGTGCTTCTGTGCAAGCCCATAGCCAGAAAATAGATTCGAAAGGCACTTGCTTAGTCGCGTAGTAGAAAAACATAAAGGGGTAGGACATGAAGTCTCATTTGGTACATGAAGAAATATCTTCATTTTGGGGGTATCAAACCCCCTTGATACACAAGCAAGGCCATAGTCATTTCTCCCTTTACCTATACGAATTTATTTTTCAATTTTGTTCAAAATTATTTTCTTTTTAAATTTACCTATGTGTATAAATGCAAAACAAAATAAACAGACTTCATTGAAATTTTATAGAATAGTATGTCATAGAAAATTGCATCAAATAACTTTAAATTGCACTCAGATACCTATCTAACAAAATTGAAATTTGAACCTTGCTATTTCGTATAATCGCTTGCATTTGGTGGACAAAATTTAAAATCTCTCACCGACCTCGAGAATAATTTAAAAAACTCTACTATTTCGAATAATCCTGTAACCCCGCATGGTTTGGAGTTTCATCTCTTCTCTTACTGTGTGCTATTACTGTCAGTTGCCTGATGTGATTGACATAAAAGTCTTTAGAACTTAAACAACTAGCTGAAAAATAAAAATAGATTTTTTTTAAAACCGTTTTTGTAAAAATAAATCCGTTTTCGTTGGGTATTTACCACTTAAAAATTAACAAAAAAAACTTCGCTAAGGTTTTTTCATAGGTTTATTTCCTAAAAGGATGAGCCGCCAAAAAAATAGTACCCATATTTACATAGTTAAATACACACCCTTTACACAACTTGATCAAACATGAACCGTGACAGAATAAATGAACGTTTATAGGTACCTACTAACAGGTAATTTTCATTATTCTAGGTGTTATGCAAAAAATCATTTATTTATTTATATAAGAATGATTCGTTGTGAGGTTGAGGCGTTAATAGTTTTGAATGCAGACCTTGTAAGGTTCTTCAATTGTAAAATCAAAGGAAAAAAAACGAACAAAAATGACACGTAAAGCCGGCACGGTTTTAAAACCGGCAAGTTTATAGTAGGTAATGGAAATTATAATGTGCAAAAAAACAGTCGCAATCAGTAAAATCCAAATAGAAAACTTTATGTCATCATTCACTGTTTTTTCAGGACAAGATCTTACATATAGAAGCAACTATTGGATGCCAATAATTAAACCATATAGTATTCGATTTTTAAGAGATATATATTTTTATACAAATTGGAGCCATTATGGATTTACAACCGTCTTCTACTGCTGTTTTGAAGACTGGTTTAGTGTGACACACTAAAGCATCGAACACTTATTATTGATTTAATTATTATTATTATATCAGTGTAATAAAAAGAACTAAAAACTTTTCATATTATTGTTTTTACAATCATTATGTTTAGCACGATCTGTGGAAATTTTCTCAAAACATTTCTCGGCACGTGTATAGACGAAACAGAACACCTATCTGCTGGGAAAATTTGATACGCTGAAGGAGGCATCTATTGTTGAAATCATGAAACAATATTACCTATTTAATGGATTGGATTGTGGTTTTTTAAGCCAACGATCCTTTTACTTTTGTTTAGGATAATTTTAATGATTAATTAATGTGGATTTCATTTAAAGTAGGCACTTAATGACGGCAAACTCTATATTAATAAACAAACTCTACCAATTCAATTGCAGTCTCTCTTTTTTTCGACTTTTTCAATATGACCCATGAATCTGTGTAAAATTATGGAATGAGACAAAACAGAAAACATGTTTTTAGAAGATCTTATTGTTTTATTTTAATTTAATTAGTAATGAAGTGTTTGGTTGGCTGGCAGGGATCTTTCAAGATAAGTCTGCTCTTCCAATTGTTCAAATGTTTTTCTTTACATAATATGTAAGTACCCAGTTCGAAAAGAAAAACAATTTTCATGCACACAAGTTTGCTCTTGGAAGTAAATATGAGAACTGCCCATGAAACAGTATTCTTAAATTTTATAAATTCGGAAATGGTTGAAGAACACTATATAACACTATTATACCTAATATTTTGTCTATATGTGTGGGGTAAGGGTACTGAATGACCCCCCCCCCCTCCCCTCTCTCTATGAATTCCTAGCTACGCCCTTGCACAACGTTAAAAATCTCAAAGTAAAAATTAGAAAATGATAATATGAATTTGTCTGGTTTTAAACTTTCCTGTCTCATTTATTCCTATAGCAATATTATAATATGATTTAATAGTACCTACCTACCTACCTATCGATGAAATGAGCTAAGATAGTTGAATATAAAACCACAGCTTTGCTCTCTTAACACGTAATAACCATAATGACGATATAATGACACAGCACAGCACAGCTCAGCACAGCGCTACCAACACAATAGATAAAGCGCCAAATGAATAATGGGTTCACATGATTTGAAATGAAATTGTTCTATTGACAAAATATACGCTTTGTCGTTTAACTTTTATACTAGGTGCATTGTGCTTACCCGCATTAAATCCGGACATCGAATGTGATTATGTTCGTGGTTTCTGTTTTTGATAAAATCCGGACACTATTTAGAAACATTTTTAAGTATGTGTGTTGCGCAAAGGCCATCAAGGGTGATGGAACGTGTCATGTACAATAAGAAACGAGACTGTCAAAGACAGAAAAATGGGGAAAACTCCTCATGTGCTGACGTCCGAGAAAATTACAGAAACAAAAAACCATCGTACCAACTCCACTGCAGAGGCGTTATATTTCAGTTTGCGGGCGGATCATGGCGACGACGCAGAAAGCGCAGGATATATTGAAGTGAAAAAACATAGAGGAAGCCTACATTCAGGAGTTCCAATCAGTTTTTGATGATCTGTTTTAAACGATGTTCACAGAACAAATGCTGATGATTCCACTATCAATCAACTGACAGTTTGTCAAACGTCAATTAAAATTCAAAAACAGAAAAATTTATATTGTCAAAAGTTTTCATAAATTTTCTAACGTTCTAAGCAAATATTTTTTTTTATTTTCTTTTATAGGAACCTTCTCCTGACAATATCAAACACAAAAGAAAAGAATTAGGGAAATTGGTCAAAGAGTTCACGCGCGATGCTCTTACCTTACCTTACGATCTAGGGAAATAGCGCTCCATTTTTAATTATAAAGATAAAACAACCTAGTAAGTAGAAAACTTTTTTAGTATAACAGATAATAAAAAGATTTAGTCTACTCAAAACATTCATGGCTCAATACAACATCGTGACAGTTGGTGTGGTAGTGTTGGGAAAGCATCATAGACATTAGCGTTGGTCACAGTTGGTCGACCACTCCATGTCTGTGCAAGAAGCGGCTCTTCCAGCACCAAATTATTGTAATAACATTGGTGCCTTTTGGCCGAACTGCAGACAATTCAGTGACATTAAAATACAGTGCTACGTGTGTGGTGTAAAATAATTGTTTTTAAAAAACTGTGTGTTGTTTATTATGAAATGTTAATGTTTAGTTTAATAATAATTGACTTTTGAATAAAATTGGTGGAAAATAATAAAAAATAAGGTGAGCTGTTGTGATTAAGTATTTAATATTCGAAGCAATTAAGTAGGTACGTAGAGTTTATGTTGTTTAATAAGAAAATTATAATAATGCAGCTAGCTTTTCATAATAATCATGGGAAATAATATGTCATCTATAATAAAAAATTTAACATGACCTGGTTTTTCCACACAAAGATTTTAAATCTTCTATGACCAATGACCACGTAAATCGCATGCCTATACGAAAGTATGTATTCAAGATATTTAGCTTGTGAATAATAAATAAATTAATTACATTTCTACATAAAGCCGGCGAAACATTAGCTGTGCCAATTTTTCAAATCGAATCTGAGACAGGTCAACCGCGAGTAGAAATTGAAAAATTCAGAGCTGACCAAGAATCGAACCCTAGACCCGTGATCAAAAGTTAAGTCATGACACCATCTACTACAAATTGTTTTATTTAAAAAAATAATCTATGAATGCATCGTCACAACGGGTTTTCCCGATGTAGGTATAAAAAGCTTGCAATTATTGAGTCCTCTCTAGGTATGGAGATACGTTGATTCTCGGCTTCGGAAAGGACTTGCAAAACCCAGATAAGAAAAATTTTACGGATATTTTCACACATTACCATACAAATTTTTAAAATCTCCATTAATGTATCTTGCGTTTTGAGAGTCAGCATAATGTTTCCCTTTCATTAATATTTACCTTTTTCGTATTTTAAATTTGCATCTATTGGATGGGTTCTAAAATTTATCTTCATCTTTTTTTTAATGTGTTGAAATCTTTGTCAATTTGTTTAAAATAATTATTTCTGAGCAAGCTACCTCTTGGTCCGGGGCCCTAACAGGGCCCCCGGCTTGGTGAAATTTTGCTACCTCTGCCGAATTTGTTAAGAATATAACAACATTGGATTTACAGCCATTCCACACCTAATATTTCTTGATCAACACAATTATCTTTCGCTTTTTCTAGACCCTAAACATGATATTGTTTTGAATTTCATGTCTTTGCAAGAGTCTTATTATCTTTTTTCTTCACCCACAGTCGTTCACCTCAGGCCTCCCCGGATGATCTTGGTTTGCCTAGATCAATGTTGAAAAACCTATGTCTTGCTCAAAATTGGGTTCGTTTTGCTGTTCTTACGCTTTTTTATTACCTTTTACGCAATTCCATACGAATCCAAAGAATACCGTCCCCAACTGCATACGTTCTCTATAGATACTAAATACCACAGTTGTAGCGAAGTGTGTGATTTTGTGTTATGTCTTCAAACAGAAAACATCGTGTCTTTGCTATATAATTAGACATAAAACATTACGCTGTTATCTACCCATTACGATGTTCGCCATTATTTTGTAAAAATATCATAACACGATCTACATACATACATATTTTTTTTCATTTGAATAATAGTGTATGTACTTATATCGTTCGATAACCGTATGCAACTAAATAATAATTATTCGATGTACGCCAGACGCCTTATAAACGGATAGCACGTATTGGAATGCAATTTAACATTATATTGTATGCATAGCGAATTCCACATTGGTCACAACTCAATAACCTTACTCATTAGAAAATTGTATTTAACTTCCACGAAAAGATCATAAACTTAAGGTTATCGATCAACCAATTCTTATTTTGTGACCTCACCAGGGAGCATATAGAGGAAACATCTCTCGATAATTAAGATATGACACAAAGTATTTAACAGGTTTATAGATTTCTCGTGTATGTCAATGACAGTAGAATAAAACCACGTATCGATCTTTGTTTTAATGTTTTTTATCCACGGTACTTACAAGGCCTTATACAATACGTGACATCAATTACACTTCAGTAGGTATATCTATCAAGTCATTTTGTTTTCCTATTGAAAGTTCCGAAGCTCTATCTGAATAAAGTGTTTATTATATAGGAAAATTCAATGATCCAGGTATCAAAAAAAAATCAAGAAAATAATGCGGACAACGGATTTGACAGATTAATTTTATAACGAGATTGTGACCCAACACTTTGGTATGGCTGTCAAGTACGTAAGTCAAATTCAACCTATAATTCCAAAAAAAAATATTCAATAGTTTTTTTTGAGATGGGACCATATTGAAAGTGATGTGTGTACCCGTAAGTACTCCCTTTCAAATCTAGGAAAGTAAAAATTTTATATTTTGCTGTAAGTACATTTAATACATTTTCTAACACGATTGAACGATGAAAAAAGTTATTGTTTCTTGCTTCATACTATAATAATTATAAAGAAGGTGGATATACTATACATATTATGTACCAAATACAATCATGAACGAAAGTTTATACGAGAAGTAGTTTTCATTTTGATTAACTTGTTCGATAATTATTATTCATCCATGTCGGCCTTTCAATTCTTTTGAATTGTAATCAGGTATGATTTTGTAATTAGTTTAGAAAATATGAATAAAATATCTTAAAATACATTATATTATATAAGTTAGTCAAAACTCCATAAAATTCTAAGATTCTGGTCGTTTACTAGACACAAGTTTACGGGGAAAGATCTCATAATGACATTTTGTAGGCTTTTCAGACACTAACAAGAAGTGTTCAATGACAAAATCCGTTTATATTTTTAATGAAACGTATCATGGGAATAGAAAGTTTCTATTTTAGCCCTATCGCTTTTCGAAAGTTTTAGACATACATTAATATAACCCAACAATAATACCTTGGTCGAAAATCACAACAGCCATTGTCAATTGTACAAGTAGTAGGTACAAGATTTTTTTTACATTGTCTATCATATTTTTGTATCCAAAGTCCAGATGTCCCTTTGCGTAGCATATGGCATTTGAGTAAGCGATTATCAAAGATTCCGATATTTTAAAAATAGCATGCAACCAATATTAGGAGTTATAGGAATGAAATAGGTTTAAAAGATTCCATAAAAAGGTGTTTTTTTTGTTTGCTTAGGTTTTAGTGCGTTTAGGTAAGTTCGTAATGCATTACGTATAAAATTACGCACAGTTTATTTTTATAAGAAAATTACTAATTTATTAAGTGCAGTGCGCCCCCCCCCCCAGATTCTTCAATACAAGCAAACGAGTATAAACGCCCTTTTTTTCACATTATATCATAACATTTGTGTACCAATATTTATTGTACTATCTAATAAGACCGGCTCAAATATAGGTGGACATTGTCAATTTTGTATGGATAAAAAAGCTGCAACTACAAATTCAAAAGTTTTAGATTACGGCTTAGATTTTCTTATGATACACCTCTTTCCTGGTAATGTACCAATTTTTGTTGGGCGTTTTTTATATTTAACTCTTACGTTCTTAGTCGTTAACATATTCCTGATTGTCTCCGCATATCCACGTATTTCTTGCTCTACCTCTAGTGATACATCGATGAAAATCCACCACTTGTTTGATGGTTTACTTAATTTGTTGTTCATTGGGATTCTTCTATCGTGTTCCCATAATCTGGGCTGCATCTTTATCAGTGAAATTTGAAAAGCCATTATCGTCGAAAGGGATTTCAATTATACCAGCTTCCTGTTTTCTCAGTTGCACCCTATAACCATACAGAGTCTAATAATGCATGCATGGTTAGTGAACTTCACTGCAGACTCGTGTGCAAGTAGTAATTTAGTTATAATACGCTAGTATGCTCGAGTTCCGGGAGTAATTTTCTGTTTGGTATCAGCTGTCTTCTCTGATGAGAGTAATTTTATTGTTGAAATAATTCTTGGTATAAAACATTACACAATTCTAGACAATTAAGTACCTATAGTATGCAGCAAGTAGTGAGACGGCTGGCGTGGTTATTTTTTTATCCAGGTATGTGATTTTAACAGTTGTGTTTCTCAAGATAAAACTCTTAAACTTTTCACTATGATTTATAAACATGCTTTACAGACAATGGAGAAAGAATGTTACAATATGTTATTTTACTGTGATTGAAAATATTTAACTAATTATTATAATGTAAGTCCAGACGTTGAGCCCGAGACTAATTGATATCAATATTTGTAGTGAAATTCTGTAGGATGAACAGTCCATTTATTAGGTTAGTGTCGAGGGCGTAGCCAGGGGTGAGGGATCGAACCCCCCGCCCTCCCCTTCATTCCCCTAAATCTGCAGTTACACCGTTTTTCTACTCTTAGTATATCATCAATTTATTACCATTTCAGCTCGTTGACAGCTTGTCATCTTTGTTCCACCAAGTTCATTTTATTATCTTCTTCTTTCTCTTTATCTAGATCTGTTTTTTTCTGGAATTATCTTGAGATATCGTTAACTAGCTCTCCCTCCATCTCTGTGGTGGATTCCCCGGTGGTCTCAAGTTTCTCTGGACCCTTTCCGCTGACGTGGTCTCTCCAATGAAGTCTGCTCAACTAAACATTTTGTATTCAGACTAGTTTTGTTACTAAATTACTCGGTTAAATACTCCATCCACCTCTATGAACTAGGCTGTATACATATTGTTATGTATGGTGTGAATATAAATTCATCATAAAGTGGGTTGTTGAGGTTCATTAGCCAATCCTCGAATGAGATTTCTCATTGTTTGAAAACATTTTGAAAGCGTCAATGTTGAAAGAACACAATATTTAATTTTATAAACAAAGTCATGTCGTCACATATTATTTTTTCTCACGTGACCTCTGATTGCATATTATTGAAATTCAAACTTCGAACCAACTGTCAACAAAATACTTGGCCGCAAAGAGAGTTACTAATGAACGAGGTTGAACCACTGAACGTCTTCGATACCATTAACATGGAAACTGTCTTTGACTAATCACTTTTAAATTAACAAAGTTCGGCATTTGGTAGTAGACACGTATAAAAATATAACCCCTCTACATACATATGGACTTTCGTAGTTTTTTCAATACTACATCATAAAATTAATACCTATAATAAATAGAGTGGCGAAAACAAAAAAAAAGTTTTCTTAAATTTTCCAAAGTTTTGCGCAATTTTCTTGTTTTTTTTTTCTTTCATAAGAACCTTCTTCTGAGAATAGCAAACACAACAAAAAAATAATTGGCGAAATTGGTCCACGCGTTGACCACGGAAAAAGGGGCTCCATTTTTATGTATACCTACCTAGAGATTTTAGTGTAAAGCCATATAGCTGCTTACAGCAGGTTACCATAATGCTCATTACTCATAACATGGCATATAGGTACTTACCTACTCACGTGTTTTGCTAATTATGTTATTAATTAACCGTGAAAATGACTCCATACTTCATGTTCTATTTTTAATGTTTTTATCATAAAAATATTTTAATAATCACCGTTACATGTCTCGCGAAAATACATGATAAGCATTTTTGAAAACGGAAGTAGTATAACTATACCTACCTACATATCATATAATGTTTTGACATTGATACTGTGGGTAGCTTGCGGTTGTATCTATACGTTTATTTTAATAACCCAATAAAAAATCAAAATACAAGATTCTTTAGGGCCTGAAATATTCTCACTCTCTCCTATGGTCTCCTCTCTTAAGCCTAAGTGAGAAGCTTAGTCAATTCGTCTCCTGGCGCCAAATATATGACAGCAGTCGCAGTCTTTAAATTTGGTTTCTCTCTTGTTCTCAATAGTTTCCAATTTTTTTCTCTATATTTTATGTTTTATTAAATTTCTACTTGTTACATACATGGGATTTTTCGACATGTTGAACACGTTGAGAATTCTCATGATTAATTGTTTCGGAGACAAACATTACCACCTAATGGCGAACGTTGTTAACGTAAAGTGATCACACTAAGCCAGCCTTTGAAATAACAGTAGAAGACGGTCGTAAGCCCGTAGTGGTTTGTTCCATTTGAAAATCGAACATTAGTAATGAATTGTTAGAGTTTTTAGTTGTTATTTTTTCCAATTCGTCATCATTCGCTGTGAATTGTGTAAAATCTGAACCCAAAGCGTCAGTCATATAAATTTATAGGTTGTCGTACATTTTGGTTATTTCTGATTCTTCTTCATTCGACGTTATCCATCACAAAAATTTTTTATGATATGCTTCAAGAAGTGTAACCGAAGTATTACAGAATGTAGGTGAACAACTAGATTGATTCATATGAAGATGAAGAAGAATATTTTGTAAAATCAAATAACAATCAATAGCTCAGGTACTATTGAAGCTTGTGTAATATTTCAGTTACAACGAAATATAGTACATAATTCTCAAACGAAATCATTATTGATTTTCCTTGGCGAAAATGTGTTTTTCCGCAACTAACTTTGATAACAAACAATGTAATATATCACAGCTACCTAGTAGTGTGGTATTTTGTATGAGTGGTGGTAGGACGTAAAACCTAGTTCACACTATTCGAGTATTTTAGTCGACTAGCGAGTGTTGTAGTTTCGCTAGAGTGAACCTGTAGTTTACACCCTTAAGATATGCGTCTAACGTCGCTGTCAAAATATCAGTTGAATGAAAATATTAGAGCCGTGACTTCAGTCAATGTCATTTTTTTAGGGAAATTATATACTTACGTTTCCGGATACCAAACTTTCAGAATGACCTTTTTTGGAAATTTTCACCTTTCTAGATAGGTACCAAATTATCGGCATGATCTATTTTTGGGTTTGTGCAATACATAAACTTTCAGCCTTCAAAAATAACGTTATTTAAAATTAATGAAACTGCTATAACGTTTTTTACTTTGAGCCGTTATTCCCACCACTAAATAGGTAGGTACCTGTGTACCTACTCGTACAGTAAAAAAAAATTGTCGATTAGACAGCGATGTCTTTTACATTGAGTTGCTGCCTGTTTTTATTTCAAACCCTCCTCGGTAATGGACTGTATATTATTATAGTGTGAACGATTTTATATAATGTGAACTAGGCTAATGTACTAACTAGGGTGCATTGCACCAAACTAACACAATGTTAGTTTAGTACGTTTTATGCATTTTCCAGGTATGCAACTATATCAAACTACAAGTTGATCGATTTTTTCAATGCAGTCAAACCACGTGGATTCAGCATTTTAGAAGTCTATCCAAAAAGTTTTTATCGAACGAATAAATAAACCGAAAGAGATACTAAATACGACTCAATATCATTGGTAGATTATCTTCTGAGATGGTTTGAAGTTGAAGTATTTTATTTCAATTAGAATCAATATAAATTGATTGCTATCTTATCGTGATATTTTTTTTAGAATTTGTGATAAATTGATTGATTTCAAAAGTTACCCATCATTGTATTTCTCAGCATGAAAATTAACACGACACCTTGGTGAATATTGTTCCCTCGCCATATAATGTCACTATGTTTATTTATGTTTATTTTTCAACAGTAACAGAGATGATATGTTTACATTATGGGGGGATACTGTTTATTAAATTTAGAATATTTATATTCCTATACCTAATTAGTAATTACCTACCTTCGTTTTCTGGGCTGAGAAAAATCATATGAATGTCTACGACTTAAACAAAAAGTTTATAAAATAATAATTAATTAGGTACCATACAAATAATTTTTGTCTTCATTTTTTACTGAATTATTCATAGCCTGTCATTTGATATATACCTTCCAAAGAAAAATAACCATAAAGTAAAGATTGACTAGAAGATGGATTGAATAACAAACAGCGCATTTTATTCGCAAGTATATGTAGGTACCATCAATTTGATTTCAACCATAATAGCGCATGCAATGTTGTCCATTATATTTTGATTATACAGTACTTCTGTTTGATACTTTGATTGATATAATCGGCTGAAGTATGGAAGGGGTCCCGCTTGGCCTTATGTAATAGCTAAGCGGGCATTCGCACGGGTGTACTTTCGATTTTTTCAGTCAGTGGCAGTCATCGCAAAACACTAGCGCCAAGATGACGTGGTTGGCGCATCTGTGTGTCGGGTTCACAAATAATAAAACATAATATAAAAAAGTTTTGATATTTTCTCAGGTGTTGTCAGTTATAACAAGGTTATTTTCTTTAAGTTTGAACTATGATAAAAAAATAAATAATTATGACGAGCGATTCGCTCAGACACTGTGTGCCACGCGATGAGCGTACACGTATATTCATCAAACGAACTACATACGTGGCTGACAATAATAATAAATACTAAATTAAGAGATAAACAAAATATATTAAACGTCTGGAACCAATGGCCAGCCGCAGGTGTGTGATTTTATTCTATATTTTTTTAGTGTTTGTAATATTGTTTTGATGTTGAAATGTCAAATCCAATAGGAAAATGGAAAAACATGTTTTGTTTACGTTTTAAAAACACACAACATCACAGTACATTTTCCAATGTTTTTTTTTATGACATTGAAATCATATTATCGTTCTCAATGTTACTTTTCTTTTAACGATATTTTTCTGTAATTTCTACACTATTTTTTTTTAATGTACGTACATTAGTGCAGTGTTTGTTATCACGAAAATACTACTTGAGGTTATGATAACGGCGTTTTTCCTAACAATATTGAAAATCGAACAGTAAAACCAACCATAGTTCAACACGCGTCTTTGAGCGTCAGTTATGTACAATTTAGAATGACGAAAAATAATTATGTAACGATAATAATTGAGGAAAAGTAAAGTTGTATTTTAGTCACGAATAGTTTCTATAATATGAACCTATATTTGAATTACTTGACCGTCATGCAATGTATAATATTGTTTTGTTTGAACTAAATTATGGGTATAAATTTTCAACCTTGAAAGTCAGTTTTTCTTTTCACTCATTTGTCATTAATAATTTTCCGCAGTAACCCTACAACCCCACTGGAGCACAGAACGCTGGGAATGGCGGAGAGCAGAGGGGCGTACAGAAATCGACAACCGGAGGATTCCGAAAGCTCCCGAATACCGGTCGGACCTTTTCGTCGTTCAGCCTCAATGCGATTGCGTGGGGAGCGCTACCATCGGGCGCTGGCTGGAAGAAGTCAGGAAGTATCGCCCGTGGGCCCGGCCCCAGGTGGGTTCTTCCCTGTCATCACGGAATCCAGAGAAACCTCGGAAAGTCCACATAGAAATGGGGCTCTCAACACCAGGCAGAGGAGTCTTGTAAGTACCTAGAGTTTCTTTGATTCTATCAAATACTTAACTACGTTCTATACGAATTGAGGTCACTTCCTTTTAATAACAATTCACCTATCTGTTTTATAATGAATATGCAATGTTTATTAACCTCCAATTGCTCACTTAATTTAAAATAAATTATTCGCTTTAATATAACCAACAAAAACGTTTTTAATGTGTTCATTTATTACTTTAATAGTAATAACTTATTGCGAAGGTATTTGAATTTTTCATAATAACATTCGACGCAAACCATAGATATTATTCATTAATTATTGAGACCTTCTTTTTTCAAATTATTTCGTATTTTAAATTTGTTAGGTATGGTTCTCTTGGAAAAATTGTTGGAGTGTACCTAAATTTTGAAAATCATAAATTTCTACCATTGTTAAATGATTTATTATTGTTCAGTATGTAACTATGTACCTAATTGAATTTTATAATCCGATGTGTAATTTAGGTACATACATAATTGTAATTATTTCTGTATTTTTTGACATAATATTGTATATTACTGATTATAAATTATAATTTTCTCTATTATGAATGCGCGTTTGTTTACCAACATTCTTAGTATTTTGTTCAATTAGGTAGCTACTGTAATACTGCACCGAGTTTACATAATCTTAGCTGACTTGATACGGAGCGGGAAAATTAGCCCGCAATAACAACGAAGGTCATTTTAATAATGCCCCAATATGAAGAAAACGGTCATCAGCTGTTCCAGTGCGTCACGTCCGTCTATTGTCCATATTATTTATTTATTTTTTAGAATGTAGGAACACGCGATGTGTTCTATTATTCAAATTTCCAATACAAAGTTAATTATATGTAGACAATAATGGCTGTCGACAAAAATGGAATAGGTGTTTTTTTTTCTCACTCAAATAACGTAGGATATTTTTATTAAGTAGTGGAGCGGTAAAATAAACAAATAATAGAATTGTACTTTTTGTAAGGTTTGTGTATTCACATAGTGAAAGTTCATTTTGATGATTAAAATGATTACACAGTTGCACTTTCACAATTTTTTTTATGAATCTCGAGCGCAATCGAATCTTGAGTCTCTTGACAATGTCTGAGTGAGTCGGACGAAAGCGCTCGAGATTCATAAAAAAAATTGTGAAAGTGCAACTGTGTAATCATTTTAATCATCAAATAGAATTGTTTTCTAAATTTAAAAATAAATAGTTTGAAGTAGGTGCCTACCCACACGTTTATTATTTTTGGTTATTTGATTAACAATATAGTTGTTGGACACTAAAAATTACTTTAAGTCTTTTTTTATATCTTGCTACAATTTCTGTAAAGACTGTAAGTCTTTTTTTATATCTTGCCACAATTTCTATCCGATAAGTCCAATTTTCATTATAAAATAATTCCACCGAAATACCTAATAAGAAAACTCTCCTAATGTATGTTTAGTCCAACAAAACAAATTATCCATACAGAGCATTATATGCCATGAACTACATTTTCCACTTTGTTTTTCCAAAAATAAAAATAAAATTTCCAATAATCAATTTCAAACACAAACCGTGTTCACCACTCTTTTTCTTTCTGTTTCATGAAAATAAAATAAAACAAAAACCTGTTCCAAACATTATTCAAATTCAAAATTTTTTAGTGTCCAACTATATTGTTAATCAAATAACCAAAAATAATAAACGTGTGGGTATCTATAGGTACCCACACGTTTATTACTTCAAACTATTTATTTTTAAATTTAGAAAACAATTCTATTTGTTTATCGTACCGCTCCAGTAGGTACATTAATTTACCTGACTATATTACCTACTTATTATTATTATGAAGTTAGTGTGTTTAATTATCTATGTTATTGTGAACGTAGAAATGGAAGGTAATAAAATGATAGGTACCTCATCGTACCTATGTTCTGTAAGTACCTACTTAAAACAAAAATTCAGTTCACTGGCTCCTGTTTTATGTATTTTCTTTCTCATCCCTAGGCTATTTATACACTTTTAGAGTCGTCAAAAAATATTACTTATTATCAATGTCAAAAATAGAGCAACAACTCAAAAAAACAATACCAAAGCCGTGTTTTCTAATTATTTAGTATTCGACTAGGTTTCATCAATTCGTTTTCTATATTATGAGATGCGAAAATATTTTAATAATATTATTTTCATATTACTTAAGAGAAGTAAGAATAATTTAAAAAGTGTAGGTTTTGACAGAAAAAATAACAACTAATGGCCCTAATAATTCATGACTAATGTTCGATTTTTAAATGGAACAAACCACTACGGGCTTACGACCGTCTTCTACTGTTATTTCGCTGACTTATGCAGTGGGTTCCAAACCATTATGGTCTGGGTTCCTACGGATACGCCGCTACAATAAACGGCGGTGGATATGTCAGTTGAGAACATTGGCAATATGGTTTCCATAGTAACGAAAAACATTGTCATATAATTTTGAAAGACGCCGTCTTGTCCGATGACGGCCGCTCCCTAGGAACCCAACGCATTAGTGTGATCACTTTACGTTAACAACGTTCGCCATTAGGTGGTAATGTTTGTCTCCGAAACTCTTAATCATGAGAATTCTCAACATGTTCAACATGTCGAAAAATCTCACGTATGAAACAAGTAGAAATTTAATAATTAATGAAACATAAAGAAAAAAAGTTAGAAATTATTGAGAACATGAGAGCAACCATATTTAAAGACTGCGACTGCTGTCATGTAGGTATTGAGGTAGCTGCAAATGAATTTCATATCGAAAAATCGTAGGTAGTGCTGGCGCATTTCGTGCTCTCCATCAAGCATGCTGGTTCTTAGATCTTCGAAGTCGGTTGGGTAGGTAGGTACTGAACTGATCGCTCTTCTTCACACGAACATCTCAATATTGTGATAATGGCGTAACGTGTCTGATTAAAATTTCATAGTCTCAGCACACAGCAATAAAATCGATCAATCGTGTAGTTATACCTATATAAGTAGGCAGGTAGGTACCTACTGATTTACAGTAAATATTTTATACATAATTATTGTGGCCGCCATCATAGGAACTACCGGACCGTGGAATTTATCGATTATACCTAACCTAAACCAATATTTTCTCGCTGGGTGTGAATAGAATATCAGTCTAAGAACATTGACAAAATATATGCAGGGGAGCTACAAAAAAATCCTAAACAAACGTGACAGTAACTTGGCGTAGGTACAAACCACAAGCGTTACAGAATTATTTACTAGTGCTACAATCATATTGTATGTAATTAAATTTGTTCTACCATAATGTACCTGGCTAGTGGCTACTAATATATGCAAGGGCGTCGCCAGCCCAAGGCCCAGGGGGAGGGGGGGGGCAATTTAACCCATTCATAGGCTATTCTCCGTATACCGGATGAGAAACCCCTCACCCCCTAGAGATTTAAAACAATTCATATTTTTCTCATCCTCCATATAGAAAATAGTCTATGGTCAAATTGCCCCCCCCCCCCTGGGCCCCGGGCTGGCGACGACCTTGCTATGTTGACTTTGGGTAAGAACACGTAGAAAGCCGAATCCGATCCGCGCCGACCGGCGCAAAGAATGTTACTATGCATTTGAATGGGGATACCCACAGAGAAAGCAGGAACCCGCTTTCCGGCATACCCATTTAAATGCATTGAAACCATAGACAACAATCTATGAGCCGGTCGGCGCGGGTCGGAATCCGCTTTCTACGTGTTCTTAGCCTTTGTGTGAAAACATGTAGAACGCCGATTCCGAATCGGTGTCCTACGTGTTTTCTCACTGTATATTATAATCTATTACCTAACCAAGAACTACCTATATACCCACGTGTACCAGCGCAAAATTAAAAAAAAGGGGAAGGGGCAAAATATTTTTCACTTTCTTGATGCTAAATCGAATTGATTTAAAATGAAACTAACATTATTTCTTTTGAATCTGTGCTCACTCGAAGTGAACACAAAATACACTTTGACATAGGTATGTATTTCACACAGGCTTGTGTCGTAAAAGTGGAAACGGTCAGCATTTTTTGACAGTTTTCAATCAATCCAAGGGGCAAGCACCCCACCTCCTTGCTCTACTTGCGGACACCCATGAAATTACCTATATTCTGACTAATCTTCGTTGGAAGGACTCCCTTTGTAGATTTATCGGTATAATTTAAAAAAAACTCTATATTCATTATTGTATGAACTTTGTCTTTCTCCTAGCTACAAATGGTAAAATGAGAGGAAAATCCGTCGTGTTAACTTTTTGTTTGTTAGTATATGGCAAAGAAGATAATAATAATATCCAATCCAAACTCCCTTTAGACCCCACTTAGGGGCATAAGGAGGCAACAAGAGCTCTCCATTGCGCTCGATCTTGCGCAACGTTAATGACCTCCTCCCACACCATGTCCAGATTCCTCAGCTCTGCTTCGAAGGAGCGGAACACAGTATGAGAGGGTCTTCCTCGTCTCCGGGACCCTGATGGGAGGAAGAACAGCGCTCTCCTCGGCCAACTGTCATTCGGCATCCTTAACACATGTCCCAGCCAAGTCCATCTCCTCCACATAATAGTAGAGGTGATGGGCTCACGCTGGGTGCGCCGGCGTATAGCTTCGTTCGTGATGCGGTGGTACCATCTTATACCCAAAATTCTCCTGAGGCACTTCGCTTCGAATGCAGATACATTTTGTGCCTGGGCCAAAGTCAGGTGCCGGGACTCACACCCATACAAGAGAATGGGCAACACACACGCATCAAACAGTTTACATTTCGTCTCGACACTAAACGCCGACGCCTTCCATATCTTGGTCATGTTGTTGAAGGCGCACTTGCCATACCGATACGTATCGAGAGCTCAGCCCCGAGGTCACCAGTGGTGGTAATGGTTGCTCCCAGGTACTTGAATTTATCCACCCGGGAGACCTGGTGACCATCGATGGTAGTGGTTGGCCAAGGGTGTCTATGCCTTGTTTGAGAAGCTCTGCGTGAATTCCATCGTCTCCTGGCGCTTTGTTGTTCTTAAGTCTCATCACGGCCAGCACCATCTCACTGTATGTCGGCGGGTCCTCACATATCCCAGTTGCCTGAGGTATATTCAGACCAGTCAACTCCTCAAAGTTGTAAGGTGAGGAGGCCTCAGGACGGTTTAATATTGACTCAAAGTACTCCCTCTATCTCCCTCTCCCTTTAATCAGTTCGGGGGCAGTGACAATGACTCCACGAGAGTCCCGTATTGCCGTCACGGGTCTTTTTTGACCCCTGCCCCCGACCTCCCGGGTGATTTCGAAAAGTGTCCTTGAGTCATTCAATAATATAATCTTATATATAAAAATGGAGAGCTATTTCGCGTTGTCATCGGATGGCGCCTAAACGCCTGGACCGATTTCGCTAATTCTTTTTTTGTCGTGTAGGCTTTTATCAGGAGAGTGTCCTTTTAGAACAAAAAAATTAAGAAAAATGCATGGGAAATTAGAAAATTTAAGAAAACTATAAAAATGGAGATTTATTTCCCGATAACATCGCATCACGCCTAAACGGTTAGACCGATTTCGCTAATTCTTTTTTTGTCGTGTAGGCTTTTATCGGCAGAAGGTTGATTTGGAAGAAAAAAATAAGAAAAATGCATGGAAAATTAGAAAATTTAAGAACACTATAAAAATGGAGATTTATTTCCCGATATCATCGCATCACGTCTAAATGGTTGAACCGATTTCGCTAATTCTTTTTTTGTCGTGTAGTCTTTTATCGGGAGAAGGTTTATTTAGAAGAAAAAATTAAGAAAAATGCATGGAAAATTAGATAATTTAAGAACACTATAAAAATGGAGAGCTATTTCCCGATGTCATCGCATCGCGCCTAAACGGCTGGACCGATTTCGCTAATTCTTTTTTGTCGTTTAGGCTTTTATCAGGACAATGTAGAAGAAAAATATAAGAAAAATGCATGGGAAATTAGAAAATTAAAGAAAACACAGAAAGTAGGTAATCTTTTTAGTACTTTTTACAATATAATTTTCTTCTACTTTTGAATTTTTATTAAATGACATTTGAAAGAACTGTCAGTGGATTGATTGTTGTTGCAATTGCAGTTATTTTTTTCAAGGAGTTTTGGTAAGTTTTAATACAAGGAATTCATTATTGTAATGAAGTCTAAGGAGTTTTGAAAACTTTCTTTATTTAGAGAGATTTTTAAAACCGCCAGCAAACAGAATCCTATATTATATAACATTGCTATTAAGGAGTTATACTTAATTGAAGTTCATTTTATAAGGAGTTTTGATAAGTTTTAACACAAGGAATACATGATTATATTGAAGAACAAGTAGAATATTTTTTTGTTTGTTTGAAAATCAATTCTTCGTTTATGGGCTGATTTTTACAGAGGATGAGTACATACCTATATATAACGTAAATATAATCTGCATCGTTAATATGTAAAAAAAAAAGCTGGATATTATTTGCTAATGACCTAGCATTTGTTTCTTTATTGAAAATAAAAATTGCTATACTTCCACCATGTTGTAATAGAAGATAGAAAAAAAAACACAGATACTGCATTGAATGCGCTTTTTATTTATTTCCATTGTTTTGAAAGAGAAGATTTAATAACGCAATGTTGTGTGAAAGTGAATGTCGAGAACTTGGAAGTATGTCTATTTAGGTAATTTATTTAGAAGAGATGCAAGGTGTGAAAAAGAGATTGAAAGAAGGAAATTGGCTGGGAGAAGGGTTGGCGGTGCACTAAGACCTCTAAGAAGATATCTCTGAAATCGACAGTTGATGTACAATGCAATCCTGATACTATCTATGATTTATGGGAGTAATGGGAGTGAAACTTGGACAAGGACGAAAAATTTGGAAGTTGGAATAAATGGTGTGGAAATGAGATCACTGCGTAGGATATGCGGAAAGAGACTTATTGATAAGGTGAGGAATGATAATATTAGAAAGGAATGTGGAGTGGATGTTAGTGTAGTGACTAGAATGAAAGTGAATAAAGAAAGAAGGTTTAGGCATGTAAAGAAAATGAATGAAGAGAGAATGACTAAAAGGATATATAAATCTGAAAGAATAGATGCACGCAGACGAGGCCGACCTCGAATGACATCGTCCGACCATATCAGTGCCGTCTTACAGGAGGGCCAAGTCAGGAGCAAAAGGAATAGAAGAGCATGTATGTGGAATGTTATGCGTTTGGAGGAAGCGAATGAGTTTGGATTGGAGAGAATGGAAGTCCATACTCTCTGCCTACCCTCTTCGGGAATCAGCATGATCGGTAAAATAAGTATTTACACCTCAATGCGTATTTTGAATCGGTACGGAGAAGTACCTTATCGTACTTTGATTAATCAATCGATATTATTTTAACTGAGCAAAATAATTATTGAAATATCGAATATAATGACATACCTAAATTCTTTTTTTTAGATATTAACATCAAATCAATCAAAATTAAAACTCCCTTTGAACTTCACTCAGGAGCAAAGTGAGGCAATAAGAGTTCTCCATTGCACTCGATCTTGCGCAATGATGACCTCTTCCCACATCATATTAACATAGGTTATAAGTTTTTTGATGTAAAAATAAACTCAGACCCGATGAATGCAGCGTGGTATGCAGGTTTTGCTAATGCCAGTAAATAGTCGTTCATGTTAAATAACTTAAAAACGAATTTGAGCTCTGTTGCATAAAACCTAGAGTACCCATATTATTTATTTCGATACGAAGTTCGACGGGTCAGCTAGTAGTACATAATTATGCGGACACTGGATACCGCCTAATGTCGCTCCAATAGCAGAAATTGACAGATATAATATGTCCTCACTGGTTGAATGGAGGCGACGAGAATAAAAATAAAAAAGAGTTTTTAATTTCTAAAGAAACCCTATTTTTCGCTGTCCATCACAATCATTTAACTGACCTAATATATTATTTAGATTTCATAATTTCTATACGTTCTCTCTTAGCCAGCTTATGATTTAATGCATGCACATTAAAATGATCATTTAATCGTGTTCACAAGAAGTAGGAAACACTTTTACAATAATTGCGGAAACGAAGTGCATTGGTAGATGGCCAAGCTAACATAACCAAAGAACCATGCTACTAACACAGAGATAGTACCCGCCTAGATATTCTACCTAAATTATGCACATTTTGCAATATGAAAAGGAAACCTTGTTTTGTGCATGTAATAACATAACTAGCATTAAGTGCTATCAATAAAAACATTTCATGTAAGCTTTAACTAAGGAAGTAGGTATCATGAATGATTGTTATTTTTTTGTTTCAGTCGTTGAGTTTATCACAACCAAATGGAAAGATCAAAACAGGGTCTGCTAAAACACCAGTTAAAAGTCAAACAAACCATGTGAGAGTATACCCCAATAAATTCACCTTACCACCAAGGAAAGATGACTGCAGCAGTACCATCACTCCACCAGTGTCTCCCGAGTCCCCGGGAGACGGGAATCTGGATGATGATTTAGATTCCCTCCACAGTTACAGCAGTGTGGCCACCACAGCATCCTGCGACCATGCCTATGTGGCGAGGAATGGAACCACTTTTAGTGGCAGAAAAATGAAATATGTTGTCCATTGTTCTGCGCACGCCGGACAAACAGGAGAGGAATATCTGACACCCACCCAGAGAGCACAAAGACAAATCAGACGGTTAAAAGCTTTACTCAATCAAGCCAAGTTAGATCTGGAGAAGAAGGATAGTGATATATTTAGACTGACAAAGGAAGTTGTGGAATTGAGGCTTTACAAAGCATCCCTCACATCTCCAGAAGACAAGTCCAACTCCAGTGAAGCTGTCACAGTTAAAGAAAACACTTGCGAAGATGTGCAAACACCAGATTCTCCTAATCTCGCCGATTTAACAGATGACGGGCCACTTAAGTCTAATTCCGAATATAAAACAGATACTGTAGATTTTAAAAGTAATCATTTGCCTTCATGTAGTTTAAACTTAAGCGATTTACATAGCTCGCTCGCTGATTCCGGCCATTTTGAAGATTTAACTAATTCCTCTGTGCATTCCAAAGATTCTTTAGGTTTATCTTTACATGATAAAGCGTGTAGTGTTGATATTATAGATAGAGAAGATGAAAGAAGGCGATTAATTACATTGTATGAAAAGAAGATTGAAGATATTACTAGAAGGTATGCTGATGAATCCCAAGATATGAAAAGACTTCACAATGATAAAGTAGAAGCCCTCTTACAAAAACTGGCTGATGTTAACACCAGGTATTGTGGGATCATGCCAGACTATGAACAGGCGAAAGAGAAAATAAGGGAATTAGAAAAGCAGCTGGAAGAAGTCAGTAAACAATTAGCTGCTCAGGAGGAGAAACATCACAAAATGTATCTGCAAATGTACACCAAAGGTCAACAAGCGGCCCAGTTTGAATTTAATCAGGTATGTAGTAGACACTTTAATTAAAGTATAACCTATACAAGCAGAGAATTGGACAATGATTACAAAAACAAAATGTATTTTCAGGGATCGGAGCTCCCCCACGCTTCAACCAGCCGAGTGTCAGTCCCCGAGTTGTTGGAAGAATTACAAGTGACGCAACGAGAATTGGATAACTTGAGGGTAAACATGCTTTTTAAATGAAAATTATACTGGCAAAAATATCAATTAAATATGCCACAATTTTATTTCACTAATAATGCATGCTCAAAGAAATATGAAATTACTACTACTAGTTCAGATGACGTAATTTCCCCCCGTTTAACCAAATTATTTTCAGGACATTAACTACTCGCCGGAGCGTATGTCAACTAAAGCACAAATTCTTCTGAGCGCAAAGGAGGCTGTTTCCCTATGGGTTCTGGGCGCTCGAAAGGTGGGAGCCTGCTACAACAATCATAATATTGTTCTTTTTAATATTTTTCTTTCTTAGTGTGCAATATAGTTTCTTTATTATTTTTAACTCAAAACTTATAGGTATTATGTGCACTTTAATTTTAATTTCTTAGCACGAAAAGCATGATAAAATCACTGTTTTTTTTTTCTGTTGTATTTATTTTCATACAGAAACAGCCTCTTTTGTTAAATGTTTATTATTATTTTTTATTAGCAACAATAAATGATCAACTATGAAGGTAATTGCTATCACTTTATACACTTAAATGTAAGGATGTTAAGAGAGTTTCACCATTAGCAATTTTTTATGTATTATCTTAAAACATATCTTGTAAGTTTTATCTTCAGTAAACACTATTCAAGACCTTAGGCCTTTGCCTGAGTTGAACAAGGCAAGTCAAATGAAAGGGAAACAAGTCAAAGCTTCTCTGGTAATCGTCACCATTCCATCCTGTTAGTCTATCAGTACTTGCGGCAATCCTAAATTTATTTTTCAACAACCGAAAATCACGTGTACTTTTTTAGAACAAAAAATTAAGAATGATTTTAATTTTCGTCAAATTTTTAAATTTCTGAAAAGCAACTGTGTTTCTTTAAATTCATAAAAAAAATGCACGTGATTTTCTCACTAGACCCCCCTCCCCTACATAATTTTTTTCCAGACCCCCCCTCCCTCTTTTGGGCTCATGTGATTAATGGACACTTATCGTGATAATTCAAATTTAAGCAAATTCTGACACCATTTTGTTTAAAAACAATTTTTTTTTTGGAGAATTACTTGTAGCTTAACAAACCTGGCATATAACTCAACCATAGAATGTCATTGGTTTTTTTTATTTGATAGCTTAATGATTATTTAAGTAGTTTTGTACACATAGTATTTATTTTGAAAAATCGAGAAATTTTTCAAAGCATTCTATGTGCAGAACCGCCCAGCAATTCGCATTTAATGATATTAATAAAAATGTTGTCAGAATGTGCTAACATTTGAATTAAAACGCAACAAGATCATATTTAGACCATTAGTCCATTTTCAAAATAGACTAAATACAGTGACATGTATATAATTTGTAATAAACTGTATCTTTTACTAATTTAGGGGATGAGGGAAAACGTTTTACTATCACTTACAACTTAATTTAAATAGTTATACAGTGAGTGGAACATAATCCGTTTAAGTCAATAAATAAACACTTTATTGGATAACAAAATATTACCCAATTGGGGAGCTTAATACTATTTCAATAAATTTATGGGATTTTGATTGAATTGTTAATTGAGACTCCTGAATAAACTTTTTTATGGAACTGTTGAGGATATCTGGCATAATATTGCCCATTTATTTTTTATTTTTGTTAGGGTTAGACCTAAACAGATACCAATAATAATTAGCCTACGACATAAGCATCACACTAATGTTTATTTTTATATTTTATTAAGTAGTAATTTTTCTTTTAATATCATTTGCCTTGAGATCTGATGAGAAGAATGTTCATCGCAAACACTGATCACCCACATAGAGCTTAAATTGTATAATTGAATACCATGATAATCACAGAACCTAATTTAATTTGATGTGAAACCTTACAGGCAATGTACAAGCGCATTGTGGAGGCCCAGGCAGGACAAAGAAGAAATGTGGACCCGGAAGTGACGCTCCAATTTTTGAAATCAGCCATCTACTACTTTCTGACTGATCCAGACAACCACCACGGCCATTTGAAGGCTATAGAAAGTATATTGGGTTTCTCCGAGAAAGAGAAGGAAAATATTCATCGAGCTAGACAAAATATGTAGTTAACTAAATCAATCAATAATTATAATATGAATGCACATTATGACCTAATTGGTAGAGTTAGGGGAATGATTTAACTTTCATTTATTTTTATACACACTGTTAATTTTGAGTCAAACAAAAAACAAATCAGGGATCTTATTATGCAGATCTACTTGCAGGGTGCACATCTAATTGACAATAGAAATTCGTTCATGTTCTTATAAACAATCAGTAAGTTCCAATACAATGATCTATTAATATCCATGATGAAATCTATTATATCGATGTAGAAATGTTACTATTCTCAAAGGTTTTAAATTACCTTACTATTGTGATAAATTGTTATTATTTATAGAAAAATGAATTATGTATGATTAGATGAAATGTATTTATTTGAATTAGCATTAAAAATGCAAATGAATATTTTATGTTATCAAACTGACAAAATAAAATATCTGTATAATGCTATTATCTTTTTACCATTTTATTCCTTTATCTTAATCATCCATCACTTAGGGTGATGGCAGGTCAAGGTCATAGTGCATAAATCTGTTTAAAAGCAATGCAACTATCAATTTTGTGGCTTTTAAAATCAACAAAGACAGGAACACTGTCTTCTTCTGTTATTGTGTAAATCCAGTCTAGTGCGATTCTTTAAAATTAATTTCATGTGTTTCCTTATTGCAAGCATTATTGGCACATGCCTGATATTAGTTCAGGGGTCCTCCAAATTCATTCTTAACAGAAGAATCTGCAGCCAAGAGTTCAGATGTAAGGGGTTTTTAGGCATTTGTGGACAGACAACATCGAAAGAATGCTATATGAATTATATGATACATTAACGCCAGTAAAAAGAATGGCTAAATTTGCCAATTTAAAAGTAATCGTACTAAGCAAACTTTTGAAAATAGCAGCAGAAGTCTTTTGTATGCAAGCCCACGGTAAATTATTTCTTGGGATAGATTATTGAAAGACAGAAATAGTTTTTGAATTTTATTGTTAAAAATAATCCTAGATATTTACTTCTTATTGTGAATAATGCCGTCATATTTCTGCTGGAACCATTTCATGGCATCTTCTTTCGTGAGGCGGTGTTGGAAGCCAACCTTTCCACGTTTGCGCTTTCTATGCGCAACATTGAAACCTGGTCTTCCCAGAACAACGTAGAAATCTAAGCCATAGATTCCTATGGAAGGGTCGTATTTGATACCCAAGTCAATGTGTTCCTGGATACCAAAACCAAAGTTACCGGTGTCGGAGAAATTTCCTCTCACCAACTCGTATTCTTTGACCTATAAGGAGACACACTTCATTAAAAATAATACAGTTAAATGGCACAACTGTAAAATAGCCCTGATATTGTATTGTTTCTCATATTAAGTAATCCGCTGAGCTAGGTAAGGTGAGCGGATGTTGCAAAGAGAAATTTATTATAGCATATTGTTAACTAAAGAAGTCAATTTATTGACATTCTTTGAACAAATTAATATGCACAGTATTGAAAACCATAACAAAATATACAATGTTTTAACATTACACTAAATTTCAACAGATGAAGGATTTAGCGCTTCAAAACATCATAATTAGAAATACTACAAGCATTGATGAGTGAGATAGTCAAATGAAAGTCGGAACAGAAATACATCTAGCGTCAATAAGGAATGGCTTCCATACTTTCTTAGGTGAATTTTGAGAAAATTAAAAGTATGCTAGCAAGGTTGGGGGAAAGCAGGAATAAAAATTGTGCACTAAGAGCTGAATATAACACTTCAGTCCTACGCTTGCAGTATACAATCTGTGAAAGATTTTAGAACAAGCTCTCAATTGTCTGGTGAAGTATTCAGTTATCAATCTGCCCAACGTGGACCAGAAAGAATATGACTGGTTGCTGCCAATTGATTGACAAAACAACAAACTATGGAATACAGCGACCAATATCCACACAAATGGTTTTAATTTATTCTATAGTGCTTCCAGCAAGTAAACGCGTGTCAAATATGATGGTCTCTTTCTCTCATTATAATTAGGGACCATTCTATTTTTGGTTAACAACCGCTGACACGCCAATCACAGCAGACGGTCAAGGGACAAGATGAAAGAAGGGGTATAGGGGGCTCCCATGTACTTACTCACTGGAAGCAGTAGAATCTAGCACACTACATGCTTAAATAATGATTTTTGGAATTATAAATTATTTAAGCTACAAACTTCTATTTCGTTATTTATAAAATTTTACATTGAATTTTTTTCTTTCAGTTTTTTTTTATAAAATGAATCTGTGTTCACTCAAAGTGTACACAAATACACTCTTTCACAGTAAGCTACTTAAAGTTTGCGTCGTGAAAGAGGAAGATGGTCGGCACCTGGGATCAAACTCACGACCTTCGCACAAAACAGTATGAAATCCAGCGTTGTAACCGCTAGTCTACCAACCACTTTCAGGATTTATTGCAATATTGTCTAAAAGATTTTCAAAATACCTTCAATCCTCTCTCGAGGATTTCCTCGGCTTTAGCACCTCGAACAGTGCAATGTACGGCGATCTTTTCATTCCTTCTGATACCAAAAGACCTCACAGTGTAGCGGGCTTTGGAAAACACTGGCTGTTGACCTGTCAGCTGTTCCAACACCTAAAACAAATCAAAGCTTTTATTTTGATGTAATAAATATGTGCGAAACTACCTGTCATTGTGCTTTCACAGTCGAGCACTTTTGTTTTGTTCGAGGTCTTTTGTCAGTCTTGTATTGGTGTTGTCAAGAGAGGAAAGCCGTTGATAATTACTATTATTGAGAATATATAACTAGGCATACATTACAAATAAACTAAGACTTCACCCATTGAACTTTAAATTCTAAACAGCACTAAATTTCCAGCTATGATACAACAGAGTTTATACAGATTTTCAGGATAAGTCACTGAACTCAATATAAATAGCTTGATATATGAAATTTGTTCCACAAATGCACTGACTCTACATACTGGGTACACACAGCACACATTTTATTTATGTATGTTGTCAATGAAGAGAAAAGCCATATTTAATGTGTTTCTCGAGCAGATATACAGAGCTACAATCTGTCATTAACAAAATCATGTGAAAGGTACTTAAGTACTTAAGTGAATATTAAAAAAGCAAACAAGTATACAAAAGTAACTAAAACCCAAGTGTTTCATTTAAAATAAAGTCAAAACATAGGGGCGAAATATACTTCAAATCAAAATATTTCCTCTCTGGGGTCTTAAAAGTATATTGTATCTTCATTTAAGTAATCCACCGAGCTAGATAAGATGAGTGAATGTTGCAAGAAGATGTTAATATAGCATATTGCAGACTAAGGAGAGCATATAAAATGACAAACCTTGAACAAAGAATATGCAACTGTGTTTCAAATAATGTTCAAATACTGCACAACACATGATTGGTATACAGATATGGGTCAATATGCAAATACATATTAAAACTAACCTCCAAATTAAAACATGATGTAAATGAAAGAAATGCGATAATTCAAAGTAGTAAACGAGTGGGCAAATATTCACTTGAATAACTAAAATAAAACAATTTACCTTGGCGGCTCTTGTAAGCCTATCACCGGATTCACCAACACAAATATTCAAACAAAGTTTGCGGATATGAAGATTTTTCATAACATTTTTACTCTTGTCTTTTTTTATCTCCCTCACTGCTTTAACCGGCTGATCAACGGTCGGCTAGAAGAAATATAATTAGTTAGTAATTGCATGAATATAACCAGAATATCTGACTGTAAAGCAACTGATAATTTGACATTTGAAACATGTGTAAATTAACAAAATATAACAAAGAAGAAACACTGTGAAGGTAAACATTGAGTTTGCATATTAAACTTTAAATCTGTAGATTTTTAAAAAGGCCACACATATCATATTTGGTGATAAGATTCAAAAGATATTTCAAGATTTAAATACGAAACTATTTTGTACACACCGACATCTTCCCCGACAAAGTAGAAAAAGAACCCAATGACAGTGAGAAACTTGCCACTGCAAATAAAAACAAATACAAAAAGTTTATGCAGTGGCAACATTGACAGTAGACGATGGATGTTTTCTCGCATCAACACCCTCTATTTTTTAAACTCTATGGATTTCTCTATCTATTTTTATTCTTATGTCATAGAGTATAATAATACTACTAAAATAATAAGGAAGTGCCTCTAGAGCCGTAGACGGAAACATTAAAAATTTGGTACGGCGTCCGTAGATCTCTATAGACAATATTTTATCATAAAAATTGACACTACTTGCTTAGCCGACGATTGACATTGACAGATGATATTAAATTGTCGCTGAACAATAATGTAATTGTATAACAAAATTACAACTGTCAGCTATAGTAACAATAAAATACTTATTAATGTGTTTCATATAAAAAAAATCGAATCAGCCCGCGAACTTCATAATTACCGAAATGTTTGATAACTATGAAAGCGTTGTTTTTCTTCTCTGAGACTAGTCTTCTCTGTGAATGCTGGCAATCAATCACAGCCATTTCCATTTCATCAACATCATCACTTGATAGTGATGTAGTTTGCTTGTCTTTACATTTTCGGAACAATCTCATTACTTTCTGTCTTAAAGCTATATTTTCTATCTTTCCATAGTCAGTTTGAATGATACTATTCTACTCTCTGTTATATCAGTGTGAATCCAGGCTTCCACACTGTAACAACTCTGACAAAAGTGGTTGGTAGACCAGCAGTATCAGTAGAAGGCTTTCATATATACAGTGTACTGGAGGTTGTGAGTCGAAACAGTTGGAATCCCGGTGCTGACCATTTCCACTTTCATGACACAAGCCTCTGCTTAATATGCAAAATGTCAAGTGTATTTGTGTTCACTTCGAGTGAACCCAGATTTATTTAAAAATATACATACATAATATGGCAGAATCAAAACCAGTTTTTTTATTAAATTATTTACACATTCCTCAAAATTCTTTCTTTCTTTATGTCTATTAAAATTAGGGTCCTTTAATGTCAAATTACAGCATGTTGTGTTTCTTATCTTATCCAAAATTAATTTGTAGCACCTAATTTCAACTGTGGGGGGCCCTGCACATGGCAGCGGACCGGGGGCTCTGGGGCAGACTGGTGGGGCTAGTGTGTAATGATGGTCATAATCCTCAGAATTGAGGGACCGACGAAGATGATGATGAATCTCAATTGCTCTTGAGCTTCTTCTTTAATAAGTTGAGGCAACTTGAGTAGCTGCTGCCACAATGCATTAAAATATGCTTGCGAGGATGCATGGTTATTGCATATTCCTTGTCAGTTGCCACAATAAAGAATTGTCCACATTTACTAATATGAAGATGGATGGAAGCGGGACAATCTTGCTTACAAGTTGAATTGTTTCTTGTGGAGTTTTCACTTTATGAGTGTTATTTTTTGCCACCTCTTATACCTACAACTTAATGTTGCATAATAGTATTTTAAAGACTCCTTAGCATCTTTTACTGTATCAGGATGCCACTTCCTTTGATTTTCAATACTCCTTGCGTCTCTTATTTTTTTATTTGCTTTTTATATCAGCCAACACATTTTGGAAATCTATATATCACCAACTTTCATTTTTGAATAATTGATTGATATTAACACTTCACTATAAACCACGCACAAACGCAAAATTGCCACGTATTGAAACATAAATTTGAGATTCCTAGAATTAGGTAATCCACCACATTTTTGATAATTTTTTATTTTATTTTACATAATATAAACGGATATCGCCTTTAAACACAATTTTTTACATGTATACAAAAAAATATCACTAAATAATATAAATGATCAAACAGATTCATTAACAATAACACTCAAATTAAACTTTTTGTAAAGACTAAAAAAATTAAAAAAAAAACAAGGACAGTCACAAAGAAACAAAATTTAAAATTATTAAAAAAAGTCACAATGAAATAAAATTAACAATTAGTAAAAAAAAAAAACTTTAAACTTTCTGTTAAGACATGCAAATAAATTATTTCCGGATACTAATAATAGTATCCCATGTATCCCCAATGAGATTCGCACGAAAATTCAAACTTTCCTTTGGTACTAATACGGAATTCGCGCCAATTCGCGCTTTGACATAAGCTGTCATTTGAGTGTTACCATAGTATGAACTGTAATAAAATGGCAACACACAAATCTACGGACGCGGGTACGGGATCCGGCTACGGCTCTAGAGGCACTTCCAAATAATAATACTCTTATGTTCTTTGCTTATGTTGGTAATCGTTGTTTTGTAAGGAGGATATACCCTAGTTCAGTTTCCGAAGGTTTTAATGCCGGGAGTTTTGATCTGATTGTCTAAATTAATAGATAATAAAATATGGACGATGATGATGAAGATATCTTGGAGCCCAAAGAACCACAGGTCACTTCGGCGATACAAGAAGAAAGAATATCTGCCAGATCTCTGAGGATACAACGGCGAGAAAATGCTGCTAAAAGGTATCATAGCAACATAACATTTTTAATCCATTTTTTATAGATTTAACATCACTAATACAATAATAATAATTTATGAAGGTAGAATAATAACTAAGGAAAATTTTTGCTCTTTATATGGTTGATGAAAATAATTATGATCAAATAGCTGAATATGAAAGACAATCAAACTTTTCCAGAAAACACTTTTCATACTGTTATGTTAACTTATGTATATAGATATAATGTTTGAGTTATTTACTTAGTCTGAAAACACACACTAACAGTATTTAACCTTTATTATTTGAGACCGACTTCGGTAGCCTAATAGAATATAAGCATGGAAAAAAACTTAAAATAACATGCTTTCGGATCACAAGGTCTGGTCAGTTTTTCTAAATCTAAATTTCTACCTGGGGTTGGCCTATCTCAGATAGGACAGGATCTGTTGACTGGAACAAATTGCCTCAGGCAATAAGTTCCGCCGGCTATACTGACACTTGTATTGAAATTCTTTACTAATATAAATTCCATAGACTGGAACTGCTGACTGAGGAATTTAATACCCAAGACCCAGAAAAAATAGTAGAATTGACCTTAGGAGATGAAGAGATCAGTCCCGTGGAAAGACAAACCATTGAGAGTGCAGCAGTTTTGGAGCATCTGTTGGCTGATGGAGAGGAGAATGTGACTAATGTAAGAGTGGCCAGCGATGCCAGAGAAGTGGAGAGAAGATTTATTGACTTTGAAAAGAATAAAGGTCAGTGGGGCTTTACAACTTACATATAAATGATTGGATATAGAATTAGAATCACTCTTTTTTTTTATTTTCGTATGGCACTCAGAATCACTCTTTCTTTTTGGTTTGTTTTAATTTATTGCATTTCTTACTGGATACTTTTTTGAAGATACATTGAATTCAAGATGTTCTTAAATCAATCCTATAAATAAATATTGGTACTGTTCTTGGAAACTATATTATATACCATATAGGATTAGAGTTTTTTTAAACTTTGCAGATGGTCCCCTCTATTCTTGTGGTGTGGATATTTTGTGTTTGATTGGCCCAGCCCTGAGCCCATCAATGATCTGCCTGGTGCTCATCTAGCCATTATCAACTTTTCAAGACTGTCTTCCCCTCTATTAGAACTTTGCATAAAAAACTTGAATATCTTTTTGAAACAGATGAAAATGTTATTGTAATTGTATCTTCCTTATTTCAGAAATCCTCAATAAACTTGAAAATGATGCGAAACTGGCGGAGGAAAGGTTTAATGCGATATCCCAACAATGGGCTCCCATCTTAGAAATGAGTGATCCCTTGCAAATAGACGAAGAAACAACCAGACAAAAAGAAAAGTGTGATGAACTGATTGAACAGAAAAATCTTCTAATTGAAGACTTGAAGAAAGAGTTGAAAGTTGTGGACGATATTTTTTATAACGATTTAAAGAAACAGGTACTTACTGGAAAGGTTCACTTTTAGAAATAGTAACAATTCTATTATAATATTTTTAATTGTTGTCATATCGTATATGTAGATGGCTGACATTCAAGAACTGAGTGACCGCATCGACACTCAAGTGCAGCTAATGAAGAACGCATACAGAAACCAACTGACCTTAATAGAGACTTCTATAGAATTGGAAAGAGAGACAACAGCGGAGTATAATCAGAAGCGGTGGGAAGCCTTGTACAGAAGGAGAGGGAGAGAGGAGCTGGAGAATGTGGAAAAGAAAATTGAATTGGTTGGTCAAAGAAACTCTTCCCTTTCTGAAAGTTTGATCAAAATCAAGTCAACACCATCCAAATTATTTGGTTTGAATCAAAATCGACTAATGTGATTTTTTTACTTTCACTGTAGGTAAAAGAATTTCAACAGAAAATGGATTTGTTGAAGTTGGAACATAGAGAAAAATTTCGAGCCACAAAAATACAGCTTGAAACAGAAATCCAAGCTCTACAACAAGAGTTGCAGCATCTGAAAGCGGTGTGCCTCATCAACAGCGAGAAAATTGATTACAATTATCAGGTTATACAAACCTTAACTACAAAATATTATTTATTGTTTAGTTTTATACTAAAGGAACATTAAACATAATTATTTGATTGAAGGTACTGAAACGGAGAGAGGAAGAAAATCTATTTGTAAGATCCCAACAGAAAAGAAAATTAAATAAAATGCAAGACATTGTCAATGGATTAAAAAGAAAAATAAAAAATGCAGAGAGAGATGGGGCCGCAGAAGAGATGAAGGCCAATAAAGAAATCAAACGGCTCCAAGAAGTTATGCAGGACCTTCAAATCAAAGCTGAACATTTTGCTACGGTAGTGTGATGCATTGATTATTACCAAATCCAGTGACTTTCTATTCTTAGCTACAGTTTTGACTGGGTAATATAAGAAAGTCACTTATTAGTTTTTATTAGTTCCTACAAAAATTCTAAAAGATATCTAAACTAGGATGTAAGCCTGGAGGTTTCATATTATTCTTATTAAGCCGGTTCAGCTCTGTCACTTATGCATATAAAAGCTTGTAGTAAGATAATAATTATTCACGAAATTAATTTGTGTGAACTTTTCAAATTAAAGGTAAATGAAAGAAGATATCAACAACTTTGGAGAATGAATAAGGAGAAAGCTAATAATCTGCTGAAGTATTTAACCAAAATGGACAGAGAAATCAATGCTAAAATATTGGGAAAGACTGGGGAATTTAAATCCATTAAAGTAGACATCATGCAGCAGTCAGACTTGCCATCATATAGGAGAGCTATGGCAAATGTTGAACTTCAGAGTATGGATCGTTTCAATCTAAATATTTATTAGTTCACAACATGCCAAATCTTTCTCACCCATATTTGGTTGCTAAATGTTCTCGCCGCTCTCCAACAAACCTCTCATCTTTAAATTAGTAAAATTATACCGTATCTACACACTTTAAATATACAAATTATCGACGGTGGTTATAGCGTCCTTCCATAGGACAACTACGGATACGGATTCTACTCAGGCTCTGCCAAGGCAATAAGCAGCAATGGAAGACAGTTTGATAAACGAATTTCATTTAAAAAACTTCCATTAATTTAATGATTGGTTCAATATTAGTTCATATAAAAAATTATTCATTATTAAATTCATTCAAAATAATATAGTTTAAGCATGCATTTTTTTAGGAACTCCTTCATGTGAATCCCAGTACTCGGAACAGTCAAACTCTTTAGATGAAAATTATATAGAAGGAAAAAACAAATTGGTAAGGTTGCGCAACATAAAATATAAAAATAAACATTTCTGGCGTGAACAATATTAAGATATATTTTTATTTTAGCTTTCTCACATTTTACGACTTATAGCAGACCAAGCGGGTTTCTTGATTGAAGACAGATTGTGGCCGCTGCTTAAAAAATACAGCGAGGAACAGTCGCTGATTTGTAAATTGGACAATGTTTTCAGCGTAATTTAACCTACAGTATTTTCATATAAAATATGAATGATTATTCAATATAGTCAATATTATTTTGTGATTTTTTATGTTTCATGGAAGGCTTTGGAGATCTCAAGCGAAGAGAGTATCCTAATTCTTTGTGAATTCTTTAGCAAATATACATTTTGTCCCACCTGCACTGAGAAAAGTGATTCATTGGAAGATGATTTTGATAAGTTGGTATGCTATATCTTATTTTCTTATTAGCTATACTATGTTCGATTCACATTTAATACCCCCTATTCCAATTCAAATTAAGTACGCACTAAACTAAAATAAGAATGTTCCAATTTTAATTAGCCGGATTGGTATTCGAGAAATTTTAGAACGTTCCAATTTGTTCTTAATTAGACTATAGTTTGAAATTAGTTCATTTTGGTATTCGAATTTCGTATTTAAGTCAATTTTAGTGCGTTTATCTGTCAAAACGTTCCTAATCTTAGTTTACACCTAATTGTATGCGTCTAAAAAGATATCTGATGATATTTTTATGATAAACGTTTTTTTTAACCAAATAATTATAAAACAAGTTTATTTTTATTAAAAATATTAAGCATTTCCCCCGAATTTATTATAATTGATACAAATAATAGCATCAAAAATTATTATCATTGAACACCAATGCAATCATACAGTCGTTTTCGTTACACTTCGGGTTGGTTCGGCAGTTTCCGGCGACCATGTTACTTGGAACTTGCTTGGAACATGGAGCTCGTTTGAATTTGTCTTCTCCGATTGGCTGTCCGCTTATCAGCATCGACCAAATAAGGCGCATGCTCGATCCATAGACAATTATAATTCAAAAAAATATTTATAGTGAACTAATATTGGTTTTTAGAACACGGCATAATTCCGAATACGAATTTTAGTTCGAGTGAACTTAATTCTAAATCATTTGGAACGTTCTTAATGGGAACGTTCCAAAATCCGAATAGGGGGTAATGAAAATAAATTACATGATGAAGCGAATAATGAATTTTTTTAGGCAATTACGAAAGAAGGGAGCATGACTCAAGAAATCACGTACGAGAATAGTGAATGCGGTAAGATAGTTTAATTGTCATTTGGAAATGAATTTCTCCTATAAATCAATATTGAGTATATTTTTTACGACTCATAGTTGTGTGCTTGTTTTAGGCCTAAATATTCCGATACCTCACTCTCAATTTTATCTGGAACCAAAGTAAGTGTTATTATTATTATACCAAGTCTACAAAATATAGATTTTATAAAATTAATTGAACACGGATTTGTGATGAAATCATTTAAATAGTTGTAGTTTTTGTAATTTTCAGTACAAATTCTTTGTTACCTTAGTCCTTCAAAACTGAACGGATTCTAATGACAAATCTGTGTGCGTTAATGGTTATTCAAGGATGGTTTAGAATCACTCAGACTCACATTGTTTACTAGTTTAGAATGTGAGAAATGGCTTCAGGCTGGTTACTAGGGTACTGTACTAACACATTTGTGCAAATCTTGTTTCAGGATGCCAAGTGGGGATTTTATGGAGACATCTTCCGTCAAACTATTGGCTGATGAATTAGAGGAAGTATATATGGACTACAACATAATGGAAGAAGGTAAACATTCATTGTAAAGGTGAAAGTACTTTATTTACATGTTGTTCCTCTTGTGAGGTTGAATCTGAAATACTGTATATCCTTCCGCCTCTTGATAGGCCTTCACAAAGCCAGCTTATAGTGCGATATAAGGGAGTCTGGTTGCATCTATCATTTGAACGAGACTGTAGAAGTCTCTCCAAAGTTTTTTACCCCCGTAATGTAATCAATTTGCACAAATCACCGTCTATGGGTGGAATGCCTAATTATAAAAAAATGTGTATCTTTCTGATTTTACAGTGTCTTCATTTGTTTGTTCCTGAATGTTAACATTATCAATAATATTAATGCAAAAATAGGAATTCTTGAAATGATCCAAGTTCCAATAGTCAGTTGAAATTTAAATCTCACGTATTCCCCTTAGACTGGCGTGTTAGTTTTTGTTCTGAATGTCACATGCTAAAAACTGTATTATCTCTATTTTTAGAGACTAAAATCATATCAAAGAAGAAGCATCCACTCACAGTCCTTTGCAATGAAGGCCACTTTCTAAAGATATCTCCAGTGCACGTTCTGGCTGCCCTGCAGGAATTTGTAATCCACGCAACTAAAATCAGTGAAGACGCCAAAAGGTGATTAGTTAAGAAAGCATAATACAGAATAAAGCATTTAACACAACCTAACTTCAATAAATCTTTCAGACCAACAGTTTCGAAGTTAGAATTGGCCATTTCTAGAAAGCTGAAGAGTGACGATGTAGCGGCATTTTGGGCAAGATATAAAGACGCAGTCTCCACAGAAAAAGAAAAACTTTGGGACGGAATCATTTACGCTCTGACAAGATACTTGCCAATTTTAAAAGGTTTCATTTTTATTTTCTTTACAAGGCAAACCAGTCGGGTATTCGCAATCCAGGAGGTTAATAGCTGGTTTTCAATGTGTCTATTACCTATGGCAGTGTTCTGCAAACTTTTTGTGTCCTAGGTACACCTATCAAATCAAGAAATTTCAGAGGTACACCAACGATTTTTGCCCCCCCCCCTCAATGAAAAGCACCATAACATTCTCCTCTCCACCTTCCCAAAACACCCATGTGGCTGATGTATATACCTACTGCAATTCACATAAGTAGGTTGTGGCAAATGGTAATAGAATTGCAACAGCACTAGCTAAAAACACTTCTCATTTTTTTTCGTACACCAGTGTGCCGCGGCACATGCTTTGCGAAAAACTGACCTATGATGACGAAAAGATTTTGTTCTTGATATTTTTGTCCTTTATTTTCAAGAGAGACACAGCCTAAATGAAGAGGTGACCAAGTTACGCAGACAAAACCAAGAATTGAAAAATTTACTTCGAGGGCAAATACCAACAAAACAGTTTCGCAGTTCTAATATTTTGGAACCCATAAATCGTAAAAAATTGTGATAAAACTTTTCAAGCCCAAATGAGCAATTTAATTTTCTTTTGCATAAACTTGATGAATTTGGAATGATGTAATAATATCTTACAATACAGGCTTCACAGTTCAATAATACATTTTGAATATCCTGCAGTTTCATTTGGAATTTTAAACACTCTTTTACGGAAGTATATAAAAATAGAAGAATTCCAGCTGCTGAATTAGGTATATTATCTCAAAGTAGCAGAAAAACCTTTACAACATTGGAAAGGGTCATGTTTTATTCTCCTACTAGAGGTCCGCCCCAGCTTCGCACGGGTAGATAGATACTTAAAAATAATTTAGTTTTCATACAGATCCCTAACTTTTTCAAAATATTTTATAGCATAAGTATGTTAATCTGGAATAATTGCATTACAATGTATCGTGTCACGTCACTTTACCACCGTGACTACTTTGCGCGGTATTTCTACTAAACTTGACATGACTCCCCTCAGTCCCCTCGCCGCGCCGCTCCCGTATGCACTCTGCATCGGATAAGTTGAGATGATAAGAGACTATGCTTTTTTTCCAATACTCACATTTTTAAACTCGTGATAACTTTCGAATGGAATGTCCGAATTGAATAATTCGTCCGAATTGAATAATTCAATAAGTTATACAAACATATTGAAGCAGACTTGAATATGAACTAATTTATTATAATAAGGAGTAATACCAAGATACCAATAAAGTGCCTTTTCTAGAGGTGACATTTTATTGATTTTTTTTTAAATAAAAAAACACTTATTGTGGCATAACTATAATAGTTAGACATATGCTGTCGCGATACTTTTTGTAAATAATGATGTCTTCTACAAAATAGTAGTACATTTTTTTATTCTATCATCATTAGTTTTCACAGCGTTCGCGATAAAAAGAATATTTTAGGTAAATTTTTTACACCTTGGGTTACATTATTGAAGTTTTCGTAGGTTACCCATTTTTTTTTGGAAATTAAATATAGCCTATGTTCACCGCCGATATTGTAGCTTCCCAAAAGTGAAAGAATTTTTCAAATCGGTTCAGTAGTTTTGGAGCCTATTCGATGCAAACAAACACAAAATCAAATCTTTCCTCTTTATATTATAAAGAGGAAAGATTTCGTATACCCAGATCAAGGGTGCCACATCAACCATGTGTCAAACAGAGAAAACCATGATTGAAGTTTTTGATTTGAGAACAATCTGGACAAACCTAGAGTGCCATATATCCTTACAATTTTGTATGTGTTAGTTTTAGACTAGTGGCACTTTACCATAATGTTCGGCACATAATATACTATCAATTGGCATTCTTAACTAAATATCCATACTTTTTGACTTGTGGCACCCTTGATCTGGGAATGGGAATATTAGTATAGATAAATCAATTACATTGTCCCTTAAATTAATATGTTGAGTTAAGAACTGTATATAATGAGGTGGTTGGTACCAATCGGGGGCTTTCCTCCTTACAGCGTATTGGAGGTCGTGGGTTCGAATTCCAGTGGTGCCGACCATTTCTACTTTCATGGCACAAGCCTTTGCTTAGTGTGAAAGATATCAAAAGTGTATTTGTGTTCACTTCGAATGACTGACAATATGGCCGTCTTTGAAAATTGGGACAATGTTTGTCACTGCGGTAACAACATAGACAACGTTCTGCTGACGTCACTCACCGCTGTTTATGGCTGCTAAATGGCAGTATGTACCGAATAATCTAAACAAATCGTTATTTTTCTCAGAAAATGACTAAAGTAGGTGCGACTAGCAACTACCATACAAGTCACAGTTGGAAACATACAGTCGTGTTATTTTACAGTACTGTAATGCAAGCGGAGGGACATTGTTGAAAAATGAAAGACAAGAAGATACTGTTAGCCAGAACATGGCACATTTATTAACCTCCACTACATGGGAACTTCTATTAGAATCAATGGTTGTTATTTTACAGTACTGTAATGCAAGCGGAGGGACATTGTTGAAAAATGAAAGACAAGAAGATACTGTTAGCCGGAACATGGCACATTTATTAACCTCCACTACATGGGAACTTCTATTAGAATCAATGGTTGATATTTTACAGTACTGTAATGCAAGCGGAGGGACATTGTTGAAAAATGAAAGACAAGAAGATACTGTTAGCCAGAACATGGCACATTTATTAACCTCCACTACATGGGAACTTCTATTAGAATCAATGGTTGATATTTTACAGTACTATAATGCAAGCGGAGGGACATTGTTGAAAAATGAAAGACAAGAAGATACTGTTAGCCAGAACATGGCACATTTATTAACCTCCACTACATGGGAACTTCTATTAGAATCAATGGTTGATATTTTACAGTACTATAATGCAAGCGGAGGGACATTGTTGAAAAATGAAAGACAAGAAGATACTGTTAGCCAGAACATGGCACATTTATTAACCTCCACTACATGGGAACTTCTATTAGAATCAATGGTTGATATTTTACAAAAGTTAAATTTTACAGCTATTGTTCAAATTTTGTTTTGGGATTTATAAAATGTAATCACTTGTTGGAGTAGAAAATTGCAGTGATTCCTTTGATCATCGATTTACCTTATTGAATAATACAAAAACAGATTTGTTTGTTTAATTCTTTAAGAATCTCTACTACTTGTTACATTACATGTTAATTTGTTAGTTTTCTATTAATAGTTATTATATTAACGTATTTGTAAATTTTAATTTCTAGGCTTTTCTCCCATTACTGTTTATTGTACATAAAATAGGGATGTGTGTGTAATGACAATGATAAGTATTATCCAAACTAAACAGAAGCAATAATAATAATCAATACGTTAGATCTTTGATTCTTAGAAACAGTTAAAACTTAACTTTTGAAAAAATACAAACAGTGTGTGATGCCACAAACTATAGCAGTAGAACTAAATTCATATAATAATATATAATGGCTGCTGCGAAATCACTTTATCAACTAAATTTATTTTTATTAATCAATAGCAAATAAATGGAGTAAACAAAGTATGTTTTGTTGAGGTACAAATTAACACAATGAGCGAGTATGTTTGACAAAAGCTGCTAAATCAGTATACAACGTAACCTAAACATTACTGTATGGTAAAGGTTAACTTAGTAGTGGATAATAATAATGAATATTCCGCATACAGAGCACAGCGGACCATTGCTGAAGATGTTGACACCCTCCATCCAGCTCTTAATTATTACACAGTAGGAACTAAATATTCATTTTTCATCACAATACGAGATTGAAGGTTCTCCATGAGGCTGGGGGAGTCAACATCCACGCCAATGGCGTACACTTGTACACAACAATGACAAATATAATATATATATAGGTATGTATACTGTATTATCTTGTTACATAAGCTAATGTGTATATTATATTTACATCACAAATGGCAATAACATAAATAACTAACTACTCAAATTTCTATAATTTTTATCAACCATAAAATTTCACAAACTTTAAAATTTCCAACTGAATTAACTCCCGTCCGTAGTTCAGTAAATAACTTTACACGTTTAAAAAAAAATGGTGTTATTCTGCCATATAAGTGATACTACAAAAACACTTAAAGATTGATTGATTAATAATAGCAAAAGCGGCAACCAATTCCATACAAATAATAAAACAATAATAATATGTATCAAATTAATAGAAACACTATAAAACAAACATCCGCTCCAAAATGTTACAACACAAAAGGTCTCCTCTCTCTTGAATCAAGTTACACCCCCAGCTCTACCCCGCATCATACACTTAACAAAATACATTTTCTATGTGAAATATCATCAATTTCTCATCAGGTAACTTGATTCCCTACAAATACAGATGGCAATATGCATGTGCATAAAATATTACATTGGACTGGATAAACTAGCATAGGTATTATTAAAATAGGACTGCGCACTTGATGGACTAGCAATGGTTGGTATGTACTGTACTAACTAGGTAGATAGTTAACTGAAAGGCATGTGTGGTCTAATGTGGTCTCCCAACACTGTGTTGTAGCTAGCACCTGCCATCCCCAAACCACCACACACTCCCTTGTCACACTTTCAGGTTAGATCCTGCTCTACAACTAATATTAAAAAGCCAGTATAAAAATAATACGCTGGAAGAAAGCAGCTATAGTAACATTACTAACTAATATAATCATATATATTGTAGGTAATTAATAATAATAATTATCATAATTATAAAGAAATACCATTCCATAAACAAATATAACTCTTCCATCATAAGCCTATCAGATCAACTGACTTATTTAACTGATATACTTTTATGTACGACTAAATGTTAGGTTAGTGTCAAAATAAATATATATATATTGATGTCTAACATGGGAGACAAATCAAATCAAAACCTCTGGAAGGTCATTTTAAATTACCCCGCACACTAATCAAATTTATTTCTCACAGGTATACACAAGTAAAACCCATTCCGATCCAGTACGGTACTATATTCCGGGACACTAACTTTAAAAAAACCCAAATGATATCCCCCCCGCATACACGCTAGTCTACACACACACACACAGATATATTGCTATCATGATATCACCAAAGTCTCCGTGCTACGCAGATGATGCAACCAAACAAACAAAACTAGTAACTGTTCCTCAGACACAACTTCCATGCCCGGCGCTGTGTGATATTTAAGTTAAGAATTAAGTGATATGTCTGTTGTATGTCATTAAAATATATGAGTGTCCCGTTAGAGAAGAACTCGGATACGACAAGCTGCAACAATTATTGTAGAAAATAATATTTATATATAAATCAATGGCACGATACAAACCACAAAGGATTCTAATACACAATACATATAATGAAGGTATATACATATTGTGCACACAAGACTACACGAATATCACTACACAAGCGAGAAATTATACATCCCGTTGGCATAAATAAAGCACAACTGAAACTTTATAGTATAATTTGATGAAAACATAGCTACCAAAATATAAAAAATATTTCTTTACATTCTCATTTTATGTACATATCTAAGAGGGACTTTTTCTGGAGTAAACTTCAACGGGTGGGACAACTAATAGGTCCATACTGAGTATAGAGTCTGGCTCAAGTCTTTGTGTGGTCATTATAATGATAATACAGTATAAATGCAATTTGGATTCACGAGACTAGGTTCATTGAGGACATTGGTTATAAGCTGTCAGGGAGTGGTAATGAAATGATACAGACAAATAAATATAGATATAAAATGTATATAAGTACATGGTCATCACACCTCTCTATCACTCCGCTCCGCTCTGTTCCAACACATCTCTTCCCCTTATTCTAAGAGTTGATTGCGATAGTGTACACTACTAACTAACTCACTGCCTTGCCAAAATTACAAATATATATGTTTTGGCTCACATCACATTTGCATAAAAATAGGCTCTATCTAGGTTCACTCATTCCCGCTCAGTCGTAACACATAAAGGTTGTACATACATTATACAATATATAAATTAATCATCTCAATCATTGTCCTAGCACATGGAAATACACCAATCACAGTAACCAGCCCCTCGTCACGGATGACGCATTACCTCTAGAGGAGACAAACAATGCATCAAAGGTGTCGAGCGAAATTACTAAAACGTAGACGCAACACATGGACACACAATGATTCATATACACCTATATACCACCAAATACAAACAATATATAAAATAAATGGTGTATTTTGTATTCATATCTAGTTACATAAAGAGGCATCTCAGTATCTACAAATATAGCGTAAAAAAAATATAATTCCTTTCCAAAATAAAGTGTATAAAAAGACAAGAAAAGGCAAAGTATGGAATAAATTTAGTGTTTCTTTATTGCCTTGGTTTTGTTAACTTTTTGTAACATTTAAATTTACACTTTAATAAATATCTATACACGAATAAATCTGCACTCCGAGGTGGATATGAGAGAATATATCACACGCACACAAATAGGTACACAAAGAATGAGAGGACGAGGGACTATGAACGTGGAAGACCGTCCCCCCGCCGCTTGATAAGGTCGGGAGCGCGAGGCCCCAACCAAAACACCAAAATAAACCAAAGAGAATACAAAGGTGCAGCTGCAGAGTGCAGCCCTACAACTAGCTAAGGTACACTTTAAGAGCTAACTAATGAGAAACTAAACAACTAATGATAGGGCGATTGTGCTGTCCAGTTGGTGCGTCATGTCTGTGAGAGTTAGGTACTTGACTTGCTCACATCGCTCCATGGTATACATAGTGTTTGACTTAGGTAACCTACGTACAAATACAAATAAATGATTAGAATAAACAGAAACAATATGAAAAATAACATACTCTTAATTTCATTTCTTCTATATACTCATATTTATAAATTAAATTTTATATGTATGTATATATAATCATAATTATATTTTTATATATATTTATTTCTCTTGTTAGTATCTTCATGTTACAAATCTACAAGATCAAATATATTAATATATTCTTACACATATCTCTCCATAAGTTCTACAAGAACCTATGCTCTAAAATAGTGGTGTTCATACATATACATATGTGGTAGATAATATATAACTGTAAAATATTTTATGTAATAATATGATTTATTTCTTATAGTATAATATAAACCTTCAGGGTGTACCCAACATTTTGTTTGTACACTTCAATGTTTCCGTCATATAATATTCTATTAGCGTATTCACTCCCGCTAAAAGGAGCCACAATTCTAAATTCTGACAAACACCAGTTTGATTGTCTTAAGGAGTCATCAAGTATCACAAACTACATCATCTTTACATTATATTGTTAAAGAGCTGACACCATCGGAGATCATACACTTGTAGGAAACTGCAACCAGCGGCAAACCTGCAAAGGATACTATATATACTAGTCATACATAGGTCCTCACATCAGATTAGAAGTCTTATGTAGGTGATCAAGAGAACTCACCCGACGCAATAGAGAATTACGGCTGCTGCAAGGCAATAGGGGTGGTGTGAGCCTGCATGGGTATGGGCGCCGTGTGTGCTTGCATAGGTAACGGGGTTGAAGAGTGCGCCTGCATGGGGTTAGGGGTAGGAGTGTGAGCCTGCATGGGGTTGGAGGTAGGAGTGTGGGCTTGGATGGGGCCAGGAGTGGGCGTGTGGGCCTGCATGGGTCCAGGAGTGGGCGTGTGGGATTGGATGGGTGCAGGTCCCGGGGTGGGGGTGTGAGGCGGGGGTGGGGAGCCAATGGAAGAGGGAGACAGAGGATGGCTCTTAGGTTGAGTATCCTGCAACGACACTTGCGTGCCTTGCGACGTCATACTTCCAGCACCCATACTAGACATGTATCGGTTGACCAGTGGAACAAAACTGCAACAGTCAAAACATTACACATTCATTAGCACCAATTATCTACATAATTAAAAAGGAGACAAAGATACAATACTGACCTTAAATCACAAACTCCGGGAGAATCAAATGCATTATTTGTATTGAGATTTGTTGCTACGCTGTTGATAGTGGCTATACTGTTGGCAGACACATTGCTATGGTTTTCTCTATGAACACGATTATGATGCCTGCAAAAAATGTAACAATCCACCGTTAACTAAAATGGACAACATTTGACATGCCAACACTGGCGTAAAGAGTAAAAAAAAAATTGTGGGTACTTACCTTATCAAATAACTATCTCTAACAAAAGTCCTGCCGCAGACGCTGCACTCATAGCACTGCCCTCCAGTGTGGGAGCGGATGTGAAGGGCAAACTGGGTTTTGGATGTAAACGTCATTGTGCATCTGTCGCATGTCAAAGGCTTCTCGGCCACATGAGACCATCTGCAAATTTATTCACATTATTATGAAAGTGAAGTTGAATAATAACTGCTGATCATCAAGAAATAAAAATAAAACTTTCATACCTGTGTGCTGTGACGTAGCTCTTGACTGCAAATCTCTTTTGGCAGATATCACACGCGTAAGGCCTTTCCCCTGCAAACAATACAAACAGTTGATTCCATTACAAACCTAAGAGATACACTGTGAAGGCCAACAAAAGAGACATGTAGACAGTTTGCAATAATAACGTACCTGTGTGTATCCTCTTGTGTATGTTGAGGGTGGACTTCTGGGCAAATCTCTTAAGGCAAAGTTCGCACTGGTAGGGCCGCTCCCCGGTGTGGATGCGGATGTGGATCTCCAGATAAGGCTTACATGTAAAAGCGGCCGGGCACTGAACGCACTGGAAGGGTCTGCCTTGAACTGCTCGCACACCCACACGCACAACCACAACATATCATGTTAATATACATCACGCCACACACTAATCATCATCATCGTCATAATTCAGGGATTGCTTTATCACGCTTGACATCAGCAGTGTGATCCAAAATCAACAAACTAACCACTAACCAACTTCTTAATACACAGGGTTGAAAAGAATTGAAGGGAAGAGATATATGTATATCAACTCGGATAGGATGTATTCTTGTGTGGAGTGTAAGGGTGTGTGCGTGTGGGATGTTAGTGTGAGTGTGTGTGACATAGTTTGTGATAATGAGTTACACCACCAATGGTCAACTATGGAGATTAAAACATCAAATGACCTACCCCTACCACCTACAAACTCACACACCATTATAACAACAATGTGGACACACTGGGGGAAATTAGGAATATTATATTATAATATTATAGATAGAAGATATCTACATTCAACTGCACAATAAATATAGGTACATATAGACATAATATTATTATCATTTTATATTTATAGGTGACTAGAATATATTCATTAGAATCAACTTTTCGTTTGAAATATTCTCAAGAGGGCATGGCATAAGAGTCCTCGCGTTGTTAAACTTAAAGAGTCTCCAAGACTACACGCCAGTTTTTGCTGCTGGAATTTAACCAACAGAATAATAAAGTTTAAAAATAAATTGAATTTGTGGTACTGAAATGGAAGGTTGAAACAAAAGAACATTAGAGATGACCACCAGAGAGTGAACAACACATACTAGATGCAGTATGCGATATATATTTACAGTACTCTCGTATATGCAACAACAGTGTATGTATATATAATATTATGATATTATGCTATATTCTAATTACTGTTCATACATCAGATCAGATAATAAATAAATTGGTGAAATAGTGATAAAGTATAATAATCATTATCAATTATTTCTTCATCATGAATACTTTACATCCATATCTCTAGTCAAATAATACCTTTATTGCCCAACTCAACAGATTTGCAAAGATTTTAATAAACATAAACATGAAAATCTAACTGGATAATAATTATCAAAAAAGTATTAAAAAAAAAATTAAAAAAAGTTAAACCTTTTTACCAACACATTTGTCTTGTAATTCTCTGAAAACAGTATGACATGCACATAGATATATATATGTTCAATAATAATTAATAAATCAATCCAATGAGTAAAATAAAATATATATATTTTCCTATTTGTTTGATTACCTTGTGTGCCTACCACTATAATATATGTATATACACAAAAATGTATGTAAAAAGAATAAGTATGTTTTATTGTAAATTTAAATAGTAAAAAAATAAACTCTCACCAATAAAATTTTTTCTCAAAATTACTAGGTAAATAAATAATTTCAAATTAACAAAAAAATAAATCAACGAGTTATATATTATCATTTTGTGAAAACATGAAAATAGTTACCTAACACTTAAAAATGGGTAAAAAAAATTCTTTCAAACATGTGCACTTTGAGGAGGTCTGGAATAAATTTATATTCGTTTTGGAAACCACAATTGATTAAAATAAAAAATGTCCGGCCTGTACACAGTGGAATGAAACAATTTTGTTAGTCTCACCAACAAAGTTGACTTTTATAAGGGTTGTAAGCTATAAAGGGGTAATTAGAATTAGGACCAAACTCACAACTCCAACTTCCTGTACTGCAAGTTAAGATATATCTATCTACTGCAATATTCCCTTTCCTATATACAAGACACAAATACACACATATTCACATGCAACATATTAAAATATTATATATATGATTGAGAAAATAAAATGATATGCTCAGTTCCCTGGCGTATTTTCAGAGTCATTGGTTAGAGATATCGTCCAGACACCAGACCTCGGCTAGGGAGTGGTGTCCGATGCAAATCCAGACAACTCTGAGAATAGAGGGGCATAATACAATAGAAGATCTCGGTTGTTGGTCAACTTTGCTGGAGGGCACTATTGAGTGTAGTGTTGTGTGGTTGGTGTGTGTGGCCTGTTATGGTGGATGTGTGGTGGATGGGTGTTGGCTGTGTAGGTGGATAGATACCTGTGTGGGTTCTCTTGTGGATATTAAGAGTGGACTTCTGGGCAAATCTCTTGAGGCAGACGTCGCACTGGTAGGGCCGCTCCCCCGTGTGGGTGCGCGTGTGAATCTCCAGGTACTGCTTGCAGGTGAAGGCGGCGGGGCAGGCTGTACACTGGAAGGGCCGCCCCTGGACTGCGCGCACAACAGACACATTAGCTCTCCCCCGCCTCTCGTCCTCATGACTAGCACTAGTGGTGGCATCAGCACTAGCACTAGCACCAGTGGTATGTTGTGAGAGGGAGTGGGAGGCACCCTGTGCGGACGTACCTGAATGCGTGCGCTTGTGCACGTTGAGGGTGGACTTCTGGGCGAATGCCTTGTGGCAGATGGTACACTGGTAAGGCCGCTCCCCCGTGTGGGTGCGTGTGTGTATCTCCAGGTACTGCTTGCAGGTGAACGCCGCCGGGCACGCACTGCACTGGAAGGGCCTGCCTTGGACTGCCCCCACACAACACATACATGTTAGACTGTACACCTTCTCGCACGCACACATACACACACACACACTCGCCTCTCCTACACACGCACGCTTCCACCCCACATTCCTCTACGTAAGTCCAGACGGCATTACACGTACACTTATGGGATACATACTCAGTAATTACTACTACTATACTAGAGAGGGCACAGAGAGTATTGGGGCTGGCTGGCATGGAATCACGAGTAGTATCCTAGGAATGTATCGTGTAATGGTATCTAACACATGTACAAATAAGTAAAGACTTAATAAGAGATACATATTAACTAGTATAGGCAATAAAGGCAACGTGATGGTACAAGCTGGTAAACATGATGAAGAAACGAGAAGTTTAAATGTGGGAAGAATGAGAGGAAGTAAGAGAGAAGGTATTAGTGGTAAATATAATATATATATTATATAACTAGGTAATATTAATCTGGGCTACTAACCCGTATGTATTTTTTCGTGCAAATTGAGCGCGCACTTCTGTGTGAATGACTTGAGGCAGACGGTGCACTGGAAGGGACGTTCACCTGCCCCACCACACGCACACAACAGCAACACAACCGATGGACAAATAACATCATGTCATTTAACATATTGGGACACATTGGCCAGGACACGCCGGCCTACACATAGTGGCGTGCGTCTCCCAGGTGTCGAGAGCAGCACGCCACTATGTGGACAGTTGGCACTTGGTGCATTACTATGCGCTTACACAGGTTACACTCATCACTGGCAATGATGAATACTAATACTAGACTAGGTAAAATAGGTTACGTCACCTAGTGAGCGCGGCAGAGGACACGTTTTACGAGTGAAGCTATGCGCATGGATTCATTATTTGTCCATCATTGCCAAGCGTCCAATGAAAAGCCTGTTGTAAGCTTCTAGTATCCTTTATAACATATTGGCATCTCCATTGTATGCTTGTGCCGACTTGTGAATAGTTTTTGAGTATATAATCAGAATAATATCAAAGTTACAAGTTAAATATCCCGTTGATATATCAATACGATGTCACGATGTACAAATGCTAGCCCTGATCACCGCTACACTGTCAAGCAATCACTCATACACAAACCAATATATATATATATATACAGAAAATATACAAAACGTACTTAAACGAACTCTCTCGGAACAAAAATACATAGAAATGTGTATAAGTGAATTATCCACTCAAATACTATTCACAATGTGAGTTGCCTCAAGTATGACTACTTGATAAGTTTCATTTGACTCTTCTGTGGGGCCAGCCACTCTTAACTGTGCCTGCACATCAGGCCTCTTCTATTAGCACACCACATCACAGTGAGTCAAATCAAAATTATCGTGAAAAATCTGTGTGAGATGTGTGCAAATGTATATCATGTTCATACTAGGATTCTCTAGGTTTAAACACTAATCCCTAGAGACGACTGGAATATATACCACCCAAAAGAACCACAAGAATACCATAGTATAATTAACCATTATATACAGACGTAGGCTATATTCCAAACATCTCTGTCATAAACCCCATTCATCCAACGATGCATGTGTAGTAAGAATATTACATGTGTGGGTGTGAGTGTAAGTGTCAGTGTTGGGGTAAGTGTGAGTATCAGTAGAGTGTCAGAAACACAATACAGACAAGATAGTAGGTAAGAGTACAGTAACAGAGAGATATGAACATAGTAGACCCACCAGTGTGTATACGTCGGTGGGTGCCCAGGCTTGACTTCTGAGTGAAACGCTTGTCACAGACCTCACACTTGTACGGACGCACCTTGTTGACCAGCGAGCGCATGTGCTCTTCTACAATACACAAGAGACACTATGCTCAAACTTCCTGCATCATACACTACATGTATGTCACTTAAATACAAATATATATATGCATCCTATGTGTATATATATACGTACACACTTACATGGGCGGCGTGTGTCTGTATATATACAGGAAATATATACATATATATCTATCAGTATAAAGAATGCCTACCAGTGTGAACTTTTCCGTGGCGGTTGAGACTGGACTTCTGAGTGAACCTCATGAAACAGATGTGGCACTGGAATGGTCGCACTTTTTCTAACAGGGCTTGCCTGTGCTCCTCTACAAAGGACACATAAGGCTTTTAATCATTCTATGAGTACAACTTTCACACCTACCGCACTACGGCCTACCGACTACCTCCAATACTTCCACAGACACACACACACACTTGTCTAGCCATTCACCCCTGACTAACTCTTGACTCTAGCTGTTCTGTTCTGCTCTAGAAGGTCCACTACGTGGCTACCTCGTGGAATGGACAGAGAATACTCAAAAACTATTCGTGGGAGGTGATCATGCCACAATATCAACCGTTCTGCCTCAAAATCTTTCATCACGAGAAAGTAATGTAGTAAGTAGGTATGCCTAAAAGTAATGAACCCACCCGTATGTATTTTGGCGTGACGTCCCAGGCTGGACTTCTGCGTGAAGCGCACGAAGCAGATCTCACATTGGTAGGGCCGTTCCTTGGCCAGCAGCGCACGCCTGTGTTCCTCTAGACCAACATATACATATACCCATCATCAGAACTAGCGCAGACCCTCACGGCTCTGGCACACACCACCCACACAAGGAGCTCCGTGTGTGCCAGAGTCGTTGCAGTACACTTCTATACAATCTAGTAATACACAATGTTCATTATTAAGTTCATTATTTAGTATGCTCATACATCAGCATATTATTATACACAATATTTAATGTATTTCATCAAGGAGCAAATTGGTAAATCAGCTAGTTATTATAAGAGACATCAAAACCACAGTGTGTGTATGTGTGTATGTATATATATATATAATAGGTATATATATTTCAACAACAATTAAGATTGATTTGATTAAGATATTTGGAGATAAGATGTATGGCAGATAGTCCACATTACCGGTGTGTATTTTCTTGTGTCGTCCCAGGCTTGAGCTCTGTGTGAACCTCATCTGGCACACGTCACACTGGTGCGGCCGCTCCTTCAGCATCAGTGATCTCACATGTTCATCTACAATGTGCCACAACCACACCCAGCTATAGTATCACGGCACAGCACATCACATCACATCCCTCCCCTCTCACATCATCCATACCCACCCATTCCCGCCACACCCGCTCACTTCTCCTAAAGACTGGCCTTGTTGTTTTATACTATCTTTACTTTGCTGTCTTATTTCTCCAATAACATATACTCAAAAACTATTTACTCGACTCAAGCTTGGAATATATTTATATGTGTTCCGATAGTACAACGGTAGGTACTAATTATTATTTTTAATGACATCAACATTTTAACCAAGATATTTAATTGTGTGATTAAAATATTTTTCAAGTAGGTATGCTTAAAACTAATTGTAATATTGGTGATGTTATTCCTGGCTCCACACGCCACCACCACTTACCCTCCATCCGTCAGACTGGCCAACCCCCGGCACGACACACTCTCATGCATATTGTGTCAACACATCCACTTGCCACCGAGCGGTGACGTTTCAACATTATTGACAAATCAGAATTAAAATCAACAAAAAAGAATGAAGAAAAGTCTTGAAAATTTTTTGAACAATCAAATATCTTTATTAAAAAAGTCACGTCATAAAAATAATAAAAAGGGCACAACAAATGAATGTGTGAGTGTGTGAATTTGAAATATCTCATTCAGAATGAATTGATAAGACATGGTCTGCTAGTAAACACTTCACAGTTACTCTAGTACAACAAGCACCAGTCTAGAGGATTTCACTCATAAGTCTCCAAACATATGGATGATGGCAATAATTTTGTTCAATTCATGTTTTATTTCTCAAACCATTGGCATATTTATCTACTGCTGGAGTCTTCTCATTACATTAAATTATAGAGACAGAGACTAAAGACAAGCTTTTCCTGATTCATTTGTTTGTTTACTAGAAGGAACCTCAAGACTGTGTTGGAAGCCCGGGAAACAAACAACACTCATCTTCATTTAAATAAAGATATTTCAAAATCAAATTACAGTGCCCGCGCCATTTGACGTATCAAGTCAAGTGAATAAACAAAAGAAACAAGCGATAAATATGCCAATTGTAAAGTAATAAAATGTTAAATAAATCATCATTATTAAAATTATTAAAGAAAGAGTTCACTCAAGAATCACAAAATATACTTTAAAAATAGGATATTTTAACTAACAAAATGGGAATTAAAAAATCAAAATCAAGAAATGGGAACGTTCTAACAGCTTTTATCAGAAGATTGTTCAAAACAAATTATTTTTTGACAATATTCAAATGGTTTGGAATCAGGAAGCAATTGTATTATTACATTAACAACAGATAGATAATGAAAATCTATTTTACCTGTATGTACCCTCTTGTGGGTGTTGAGACTTGACTTCTGTGTGAAGCGCTTCAGGCATATCTCGCACTGGAAGGGTCTCTCTCCAGTGTGCGTTCTCATGTGGACTTCCAGGTAAGGCTTACGACAGAACGCTGCATCGCACACCTGAACATGCAAAACACACTTCATCACAAAACTGTACTGTGAAGCACACAACCAAAATATTATAATACTAGCGCTATAAAATATTTCAGCTATTATATTACACTGCGGTTAATTTATTGTAAATATAAAACAATATCTAACATTATGAATGTGAATGGGTGGTTAAGCTTCTTTCAGAAGACGGTATTATTAGTACATTTTTTGAATGATAACTGTGACTTCTTGCATCACACTACATGAACAACAAATTGACTACTTAATACGCAGTGTCTTACTGAAAGAATATTTTCAACAATAATGAAAGTATTGCTAATAAATAATAATAAAATTATCAATACGAAATAAGATATTAAAATTCCAACACCGAAAGTTAATAAATAATATTCCTAATCTTGTGTAAAATTAGTATTGTTAATAAATCTTTAGGATAAAATTTTGTGCACTGAAGTATAAGTTGTCAAGACAATACTGGATACAGCACTGGATGGACAGAGTTATTCTCAGATTAAGAAAACAGTATTTAGGTTTATCCATACAAAACCTCACAATAAAATAATTAACCAGTCTACTTTCAATAGGACATATCAGTGCCAATAAAATACCATTTTTCTCCAAATGTTTAACGGATATTCGTGGAATGTAAGGATTTCGCATCCAAAATATTCAGCTACAGATATATTAAAAAAAAAAATAGAACAAACATCTACATAAAATAGTAAGTAAATTTAGTTTTAAATTATGAAAAAAAAAAAACATGCCTGGTGATACACATCACAGGTGCATGCAATGGATTCAGACCAAAGGAAAGAAAATAAACCCCCAATAATAAACTAAATAACAATATGCAATGAATGAAAAATAATTCTAACTTTGTTCTAAGTTGATTTAAAATAGAAGGGCAAACATTTAGTGATGATGTTGAAGCACAGAATGTTCACAGTGTAGGTATAATAGATACTACTTGTATTATTAACATTTCATTTTTTTATATTACATAATCAATGAGTGTGTATAAAAACAGTAAACTTGTGTAATTCAAAGGTGATTGTGTATAAGATATTATTATGCCTATTCTTTTATAAAGTGTACAATTATTAGTTTACAAGAACCTAAATCACACTAGTGATAGTGATAAAAACGCACTAAACTAAATAATTATTTCAAATCAACAAGTACAATTATTTATAAAATCAATTTGAGTGTTTTCAGATAGGTACTATAAATGATACACGCTAGCTTAGTGTGGTATCGTATCCCAAAATGAGCTGGACTGCATTTCAACCTACTTTAAATTAATTCCATCAATTTCAAGATTAGATCTCTAAGTAGAGAATTTCTTATATTTAAACTGATTGCACTCAAATTGTTTGTACAGCCATAGATACAAAAAAAATTGTATCTATTGTTAGTAAATGTCACATGCTATAATAATGAAGTGGTCTCTAAATACTCAAACAAAGATTGGAATGAAAGGTTGACCTTGGGAGGGCAACCTTTTCAGTACAACATAGAAAGAACTAAACTAATTCAACTAGAAGATGAGAGTGAAACGTCACAATATGTTGTATGGATGCGGCATGTAGGGCCAGTCTTATAAGGGCAGGGGGCTTAGGTGCTGAGTGGACCCAACTCTCCACTTCAAAGGGAAGGTTTCTAGCAGGTGGGATGCGCCGACGCTCGCGTGACGTTTGAGGGAAACATTCTAGGGTAAGCGATCCCACCCCGGCAAACAGCCTGTCCTCTTAAGATGGGCCCTGACACCGTAACCGTATGACTGATAGTGATTGCAGTAGACAACTAGATAAGATAGATAGTTAGGTATAGAGAGAGATAGATAGTTAGGTAGGTAGGTAGTGTGTGTCTCACCGTGCATGCGAATGGTTTAATCCCCGAGTGCAGCTTCATGTGCACATAGTAAGAGGAGGGCGAGGAAAGCATCTTCCCGCAGAGTTTGCAGGCCTGGGGCTTGGACCTGCCTACCCCGGGCAGCAGTCCCGCTTCCACCTTGGCACCCGCACCACCCTGCACCGCCCCCACACCCTGCCACACACAACACAACCACACTTACACACAGATACATATATCATTTAACAGTACATACTAACTTACTTTACATTTACTTTACTTCACTAACTATGCCTATGGTATGGTACAGTACAGTATGCTCAGTGTTTCACACCCCAAATTTTTGGTATAAAGTTCAAACCAATCAGAGTTATTCACAAAGACTACAATATCAGATCAATTTAGAATAAGGTTTGATTGCGGTTTGGCAAAATAATTTTATTTCCTGAGGTCAGGGGTGTATATTATGAACAATACAACTGCATATTGAAATCAATAGAGGGAGGTGTCGCTTGATTCTTATGTATCTGGCTGTGGTATACGCAGGGTATATCAAACTCTTTCATAGAAATAAATACAGCCTGTGCTCTATTTAACATCAGTGTAGAATATATTAACATAGTAGAAGAAGGCTTTAACAATTGTCATAATAAACCATTCCAATTTATTGATCAGATTTCACAAACTGAGGATCAAATTGAGCATTTATTGATGTGCAAAATCAATGAGAACAATGTATACATACATATGTTATAATTGTACAGTCGGCATACACACTTGCATCAAATATAAAGACTAAATAAATGCATGGAGTGCGACAGTCACATCCCATTTCTAAATCTGACTTATCCCAATACAAAGGACATACTGAATCTGTGTGAAATATGTACACAACAATGCCTGGGCAGGGACACCAAGTTATATCAGTACAATGGTTATTTAGACATGCACATAAACAGTTTCAATAAAATGTGTTGCAATGCAGTATGAGTTGATGGCCCTTCCAAAAGAATATGTTAAACTCAATTTTGTACAGTTAAATAGTATCACATATACCCACTCATTACACTCGGACTCAGGCGAAGGTGTGAATTTACAATAAAACACTTATCTACGCAACAGAAAATGAACACAAGAAACCCATTTTGTTTTACATTATATCAATTCCTTCATAGGACAAAGGTGCGTTACAAGGTTAATCACTGTGTTGTCTTTTTTGGACCTAACTTTTACGAGTCAGAAAAATCATGGCATCAGTTGATAAGTTTTGGAAAAGTTTTTTGAATAATTACACAACCATCCCAGACATTTTATATCTATATATACCAAACATTTGAGAACCACTTATCCCTCAATAGGTATCACTACTACTCTTATAGAATATATTTTTAAAAAAGTTCATGCACACAAAACAAAATGAAAAAACATGTTCAAATTGAATATCCATTTAATAAAGGGGACATTATAGTTTACATATAACATCCCTCACATACAATATTATTACTTGTATATAAAAAAAAAAGAAATTATAAAAAAAAACCAAACCCATTTACTGAGACAATCATCAAAAACTCAAATGGCAACACTAATTACTGGAGACAGTATCTGGGGACTAGATATATTTAGGTACTCCGCTCTGTCAACCATAAAAAAAGAGTAAAATACCATCTCACAACACACACACACGCATGTCGCACACATACACACATTTGCATTCAAAAATGAACCAATAAACAAATTACATCAATAGGCAACATTAATACAATATGTATGTATACATACAGCACATTATGACAACGAAAAACCAAATATTGTAATTATTACCAAAGTGGACCACGATGCGGCCATTTTCTTCAGTCCTCGTATGAACTAATAATAAAATGGCCGCAAAGAGGAATACACGGATGGGTAACATGGTGTGTAGTATATAACATTAGAAAAGAGTGGTGTAATAGTAACTATCTATTTATAATAGTAAGGCAGTTCAACTTACTTGTCCTTGCTCTTGGTCTTGTGCGTGCTGTACTTGCTGTGCAAGGGCTGCGGCGTGCTGCTGTAATATCAGACTCTCTTTACTGTCCTCTTGCTGTTGTTGCTCCTGTACGGGAATGTACATTCATTTGTTTAACAACTCATTCAATTATTCTATTTGAATAAATAGCGGGCATAAGCAGAAACATAGCATCTCTTTAAAAAGCTCACGGGGCTTCAATACATCTAAGGTATCATGGGCAGAAACTGCTGTCATCGTTTAAGCCATGAACTAGTTTTAAAATGTAAACGTTCTCCACTAACAAATTTTAACCCATTCCGATACTATTTCAGTTTTATCAAATTTGTTTATTTTTTAGTAAATTGCTCCATAAGGATAGATTCAGTGATAGTGAATGGCAGCTGTATCTTGCTGCATCTTTGCGTCAGAATGGGTTAAGAGCATTTATTCATCTAGCATAAGGGGTGATCTGATAAAGAAGGAAGAAGTACCTGCAGTTGATCTTGTAAGTCATGGGTTAAGAGCATTTATTCATCTAGCATAAGGGGTGATCTGATAAAGAAGGAAGAAGTACCTGCAGTTGATCTTGTAAGTCATGGGTTAAGAGCATTTATTCATCTAGCATAAGGGGTGATCTGATAAAGAAGGAAGAAGTACCTGCAGTTGATCTTGTAAGTCCTGCTGATGTATCTGGTGGTGCTGATGTTGATGTTGGTGCTGCGAGCCCTGGGACTGCTGGGAGTGTGCCTGTGAGGTGGGCACGTCACCTCGCACCACAGAGGGGGGCGCCCCGGCCCCGTGCAGGTGCGGGTGGGAGGAGTAGAAGCTAGGAAACATGTTCAAACTTAACACATCACTAAGATTCTGCCAAATCTGTTTACAATACACCCCACACTCTTCATATTACACATCTTATATACTAAACATACAGGGTTGTTTCCACTTTGTAAAGTAGCAAGTCAAAATTATTGCAATACAAATTACGTTTTGTCAAAAGCCCAAAGTTGCTCCATTCAGTTCAACGAATTGTTTATTTTCTTTTCGTTCATCAGCGCTGCCACCAGAGGAGTAAAACAGGGTGCAAACCTTCATTTGTGGTATGCTGCGCATGTAAGAGAGAAGCGTGGGACAAGGATCACAAAAAGAGCCCACTTCTGTCCTTGTTTAGTTGACAGCGCACTTCATTCGCAACTCCTCGCAGTTCTGTCCGCACTTGTTTACAACTTGTTACTGCCACATACACTTGACACTTCACAAAGTGGAAACGGCCTATACTACATATCAGTGACAAATTCTCACAGCTCTACCAAATAATCAATTGAGGTAATACTTTTTCAATAAAAGTACATTTTTTGTTTTGTATTTGATACCAGTGTACTAATTAACTTTTTTAACCACCACTTAGCCATCAAAAATTTTCAGTCTTTGCCACTGATATGATACATATGGGCAAAATTGTTAAATACACAAATATTATTCTCAGAAATATATTATTCTGTCTAGTTTGATAGGTTTCACTTGTTTCTGATCAGGATAAGAGAAATATGTGGCAAAACAAATAAAAATCATTATTATAATATAAGTAACTAATTCCACAAGAATGCATGTTCTAGATGTTCACTTTATGGCAGCTTGTGCCACAAGACAGCATTAGAGTTCTAAAACTGAAGTCTATCAGACTTCTTAAGGGATGTAGACCTACAAAAGTGGTGGTCTTTAAATACAATATACATCTTCATACAATATTTGTGGGCTTTCATAACAAGTATACACTTCTAATAATACATTGTAAAGGGTTTAGTAATAAATAGAATAAGTTAGATAGATAGATAGAGAAACGGGTATAATAGTGTATAAATAGTGTAAATACCCCATGGGCTCGGATTTGATCTGCTGCTCGAACATGGTAATGGTAGCCAGCAGGTCGGTGGGGGGAGGCACGGGGACCCCCACGCCCCGTGCCACACCCCCCACCCCCACCCCCCAGTGGGCTGGGAAACTAATCGTGCCCCTCTCCTGTCACTCCATCATCGGAATACACCTCTAGACCTGCACCAACAAACAAACACCATTAACAACTAAATAAAAACAGAATTAATTAAATAATCAACAAAAACAGACTTCTACTCTACATTGACAAAAACTTGCATATCACTCTTCTATACATGGGTAACAGTCAACTGGTCCTGAACAATCTAGTTCAATGGTACTCAACCTTTTTTTTCGTCGGGCCACATACATATATTTTAAAAGTTACGCGGGCCGCACAAACCCCCCCCCCCCAATAATTAGTATTTTAATTTTATAAAACTAGGTAACTATAAATTAAGAAGACAGATGAAAAATTTTATGGGCATAATGATGCAGCGTTCATAAGCTAGGTAATCTGTCAACTGTTTTTGTTTTTTAAAGTACCTACCACTTAAGGTAAGTATTGTTATTATAAGCAAATAGTTGATTTGTGTTTTAGTTGTTGTGAGGTATTCCCGAGAACGATTTTTTGCGTATCTACAAGGGTTTTTCAATAGGAACGTCTGGCACTAACAGCGGCTATTTTGTTGAAGTGAAATATCGTCGTCGTACAGGAGAAAGTGACCAACTGTCGATGTATTAATTTTACAGGAGAGCGATTTTAAACATTTCATTTTTATGTATAACTTAAAAAGGTATTAACGTATTCACATAGGTGATTTTTTTTATATGTATAGAATTATTTAATACCTTTTGAATGATATAATAAACTTTTCAAAAAAATTAACACCTATTTTTAAAAAAATATATAAAGCAGATAGTCACTTTTACCTGTAAGAAAATTGCTGTTCTTTTTATACATTAGTTTACTTTTGGTTATTAAAGAAGGTGAAAAAAAAGATAGTTTAGAACACAATTTTCTTTTAAAAATACTTTTATTATCATTTTAAATATAAAAAGAAAAAATAATGAGAAAAAGTTTAAGACATAAAAATACTTGGTTCTGGCAGTCTGTCTTTTTTATTAATTGTGTTTATAGCGATTTGTACCATCCGTAAAACTCACGAGGAATAGTTCCTCTATCGCACAGCTTGATCAAACCGTTTTATTTCTTGCTTATACTCATTGGATACCTATACCTATTGCATATAGTCATTTTTGCTTGTTATGAATATTGTCATCGACGCAGGTGGTCAATTTTACCATGTCTAGATTTCATTTATACCAGTGAAAATCAACTTGGTCATTTTTTCCAGGGCATTGTTATGTTAGTTGTACATCAGATAGTCATTTATTACAATTTTGAAAAAATTGCACTTGGTCACTTTTTCTTGTACGAAGACGATATATCAATTTGGCTGTCATTTATTCTATTTACTTTGCCAAATTTAAAAAATGTAAAAATATTACAATACATGCAATTCAATCCAAATAGGTATCCCGTTGGACCAACATTCGCTTATTTTACGGTCACCTATATTTCACTACTGGATGACTGGGTGCAAAAGACCCTATATTTCAAAGGTGGTTCATGATGACATTCTTCTTCAGATATCATGGAATGGAAAAGCCAATTTTTTAAATCACCTTTCGGATAAAAAGTGTGGCGGGCCACAGAGAAAAGCTCGGCATGCGGCCCGCGGGCAACGGTTGAGTAACGATGATAATAATATAACACTTTTCTATACAAAGGTGTCAGTATAGCCGGCGGAACTTATTGCCTGAGGCAATTTTTTCCAGTCAACCGGTCCCGTCCAATCTGAGACAGGCCAACCCCGGGTAGAAATTTCAAGTGAAAAATCACTATACCCATATTCCAAATTTTACTCACTAACATAACACACTGGGCTGTGGAGCTTTCCTAAATATTCTGTAGGGGCACTAAACTTGTTTCATATAAAAACATATAAAATTTTGTTATGTCGCTCCAGTGTAAATGTCACAGAAACTTGAAATATGGGTACTGACTAGTAACTTCAAGTGAATAAACATTCAGAAAAACCTGACCCCTATCGGGAATCAAACCCAGAACTTTTTAATCAGTTGGAGCTTAAGCAACTTAGCTACCCTTGTCAGTAAAATTTTAACAAAATCAAGTGACAGTAGGTACCTACATACACCAAATTGTCAAATTTAAAATATGAAAAATTTGGTGTAACTCACTCAACTTGCAAATAAGGCTGTTAATGCACACTGAAATTTTCCACATTTTTTAACAAATTTCATTATTGTAATTTTCTTCTTCTTCTTAAGGAATATCAAACCTTGATTTATTTTATTCAAAATCTATTGTGTGGTCATCCAACCTGTGTTGGTTAGTTAACACGTTGACCACACTCAATGGCTCAAATTTGTAAAAATCTCATAAAAATGGAAAACTAATTGATTTAATGATTGCATCAAATAGATTGTTCTAGTTGTCTAAACATCAAGACCCCATATTCAGAACTCTCTTATTCAGGATATTATAAGTATAAACTTCAACAGAGATGATTAAATATTCAAATACAAATAAGGCTATATTAAAAGTAAAGAATAAATCCCAGCATATTATTATCTAAGTGCAAATTAGAAATATTAATGAAACTGGAATTTGTTCACCTGATCGCAGGTTACAGATGGCAAAAACAACCAATTTCAATATTTTTTTCCATTATAGTTTATTATTATTAAATAGCTTAAAATAAATGTAATGACATTTAAAAAGGTTAACCTATTTTTGTAAATGAAGTCGATAAATCTCTGGAAATGGCTAGGTCGGTTTACATTGTTGACTTATAAAAAAAAAAGTTTTATCATATTATTCATTTGTTTCCTGAACAAAAAGGAACGATCTAAATAATTTAACACATTTCGCGGTCTGATAGACAGAAGTTTAGGCGGCTATGAAAGTTAATACGGCTTTATTGTTTCAAGGTCGCAAAGTGACCTATAGTGTTCAATATTACCTCCCACGGACATTTGAAAGGACAAATTATTGCTCAAATTAATTGATAAAAGTAATTCAAGAACATTTGATAATAAATGAGGATGCTTCAGAACATACTGCATTGAAAAGTATGCGGCTTAAAAAAGCCGGAACCATTATTACTGAAATCATCATCATCAGCGTCATTATCATCATCACCATTGTGAATTTCGACGGTTAAAATTTAGAGATAAGTGTGAGAAAATACATAGCCTCTAGTCTTATAACCGTTTTCGGTTATAGGGTCGGAAAAATTCGTCGTAAAATACAATGCAGTTACAAATATCTGAATCCAATATGAAATAAGTTTGAGAGCGCGGGCCACCCAGCCTCCCCCGATATGTAGAAAATGGCCAATCCGCATATCGAATTTCATAATTCAAAAAGCCCCCATAATCATAATGATTATCTACAAGAAACGATCAACAAATCATGATGTAAAGAATTACAAGATCAACATTACGCCGTAAGCGTCCATCTTTGACCGCTCAAACAATAACTGCCAAAAGTTATGTCATATTGCCAAAAATTATGCGAGGCGGCCGATATACCTATTTGTCTACTGTCATAAAGAAAGATAAAATTACATCCAGCTAGTTTCCACCTAGATTCTACAGCAATCACTAAATCAATTAAATGTAGAAAAAAGTGGGAGGCGCCGGCATACAATTATGTATTTTAATATTATATGAATACTCGATACACCCCACTCGCTTTGCTAACTATATTGGAGGGATGCATCGACAGACATATACACAAAAGTTAAAACTACCTCAAACGGAAAAGAAAACACATTATGATCTAAAAAATGTACTTACATTGGTAAAATTGTAGCTTATAAATAATATAGAAACAATTTTATTGTCAATAAATTACACTTATCACGTAATTTCATAAAAAATGACATTCGAATATATTTTTCTTCTACACTGGTATAAAATGGCTGCTATATATTAAACGTGCGCAATTGTTTCTGCGCATTGATGCTTTCAACGCTTGGTCGAATCTTCCCAGTTCCAGAACAGCTTATAGAGGCAACACCCGTACGTGAAAGCCAGCTTTGATTATAAATGGCACAAAGAAGCATTTTCTAAACACAAATATCTAAAACTTACTTGTTTTCATTTTGAGTAAAATATTTGAAAGTAGCCAATAAAACTAACGCGGGAATTTCAACACATGGCGTAATTTTTTATAGTATGTTTGAATCATATTCAAAATATAGAAATACCGTGTTTTAATTAAAAAAAAGTTTAGGTATTTCAGTTGTTTTTTTTTGGATACATATTATAAATCACTCAGTTTGATCACAGGGTTTTTTTTATCATTAGTTAAAAATCACAACATCGTTCTACATTAGATGTACACGTATTTATTTTAATTATTGAAAATATAAAAAAATACAAACAAATAAAAAATGAGGTGCATAAATAAAATAATGAATAGAAGAGCGGTAGAAAACATCGGTTCTTTGCTTTCAGTATATTTATTATTACGTCTACGAATAAACTTATAAAAACTATTTATGTTGTGCTTTTTTCCATGAAGATGGTCTTCTAACTGAGCCGGTGAATTGATTTTTATGTCACATATATCACATTTAGTAAATATCATATACTTTTGATTTTCCATATTTAGAATGATTGAATAATAGTTTAAAAATATGACCGCAACATTCGACCTCTTCATAGACACTACTCAAACATTTTTTTGAGTAAGTAGACAATAATGATCTATGATTAATTATTTTAAGGAATCATTTATTTAGATTGTCAGAGTTTTATTATTACGTAGTACTTTTTTTCGAATTTACCGGCAATCGCATCCCACAAGGAATGATTTGTGCCTGACGTAGTACTTTAATTTAGTAGGTACAAATTCTTTGGTTTAAGTACCTACAGCAACAAGAAGAAAAAGTACCGACTTTTTTTTATGTCGGTTCATATCAACACTACCTATATAAGAAGGCCTTAGTGCTGGCGGCCATTTTTGGCCTCTCGCGTCACGGCCGCCGGCGTGTAGACAGATATCATAGTGTACAGGTAAGTACATACAGATATAGACAAGCGAACGGTGGGCCTCACGATGTGACGCAGCACTAAGGCCTTCTTATATAGGTGGTGTTGGTTCATATAGACCATTAACGGCCACGTGGATTTTGACATTAGCCGGGAGGCATAAACATAAACAAAAAGTTTAAGAGTTGGTATGAGTGTGTTTATACCAGAGTATAATAATACTTACTCAAAAGTTTATACATAAACCCATCACTATGGTTTGTGTATGTGTGGCTTAGATTAGGAAAGATAGGGGATACGTAACTATGCCCGGTGGCGTGTGACCATTTTTATACCTGTTTCTATAGAAAAAGTGCCTGTTTGCCACCAGCCTGTCACTTTTCGGATCATCCGTGGCGCTTAAAAGTTTCCTTTCTTCCAGTGCCTACATTTTGTTTGACATCACATGCATGTTCCTTAGAGTTTATAATTTGCAGTTCTGGCAAAATATTTATATTTAGTACAAAAAATGTAATTTGTACCTGCCACCAAAAAATGGCGAAATGGTCACAGATTCTTAGTACGGCAATGCATAGAAGTTACGTATCCCCTCTCTTTCCTAATCTAAGATGTGTGGTGTGTGTGTGTCGCCATGGCCGCCATTTTGCATCCAGGCTAATGTCAGATGACGTCATCCTTTAATGGTCTATTCTTCGCGGTGTGGATACCCCAGGATTTTTTTAATGATATGCAACCACTGAGCTCTATATGCAACACTTATATGAAAAGAGGAATTATTACTGTGGTATGTTGGTCCTGAAAACAATAAACTATACAACCTTGCCGAGAATCCTTGCTTGTTGACTCAGAAAAGGATTACTGAGTCAACAAGCAAGAATGAAAAATAAACAAACATATTTTTGAGATGGAGAATTATTATTTAAAGCAAACTGTAGGCAATTTCCAAGTTATCTTAGAAGTCCAAAGAATAGGAATTTCTTGAAACCGGGGAACCATAGTTTCTGAGTTTTGAAAGATATAGGCTGCCGGTGTGTACATTTAGCTCAGTTATAGTAGGCTATTATATTATTTCTTAAAAAAAAAACAAATTATTATTCAGTTGGAGACTGATGGAGATGACATGACGACAGACGAACATGTTTATATAGTTATTTTTGGTTATTACCAACATAATAATAATACTATAACAACATTTTAGAAAAATCAAACCTAAACGTAATCGAATCCACCATAGATGTAACATAAATAATAATACTTAATTAAGATTTTTTTCCACAATGACATACATTATTTCATTATTATAATCACAGTGTGATCACAATAATATTATTATCACTAGCAAGATCAAGATATTTTACAAGCTTTTCATCACAGGGTATGTACTGTCCACGACACACGTTATTCCGTTCCTTCAATCTGCGATTTGAGTTAATCGTTCAGTCAATTTACATTGGAATATAATATTACCTACATACTGTTTTTATAACCCAAACTGGGGTGTACTTAAAGACAAAGTAAGCGACTTCAAAATCGAGCAAACCATGTTTCAAGACAAGTTTCTAGTGAACTATTTTTGCAACATCGTTATGTTTGTGTAGATACTTAGAGCCACACAGGGTAGGACGCCCCGACAAAATTTTACCAAGTGTCTCCAATAATAACACTGTAATGAATGTCTCTTGTCTAACGGTTTGATTTAAGAGGCTTAAATTACTAATTGATACGATTCGTTTTATTTCTTCTAGGTATGTCCAAAATCACTCGAGCTCGGGAGGAAGATTGAGGAGGGGTGGAGACAAGGAGATCTTTAAAAAATTCTTCTATGGTTCAGAACTATTATTTACCATAGATAATATAATAGTACTTGTTATTTACTTCGCAAAAGTGACAGTTGGTTGGGTCTAGTCTTGGGTCAGTTGTTAATGAATCATTTTAGGGATTAGTAGGTTATCGCGAATGGTTTTTAATAATTGTTGGTAATTTGTGGTTAGTGCCGTGGTTGAGATTTCAACAAAACAACTACCTATTTTCGTAATTTATTATTTTATTCCACATAATATACGTGTGTCAACTAGCTGGGTTTGTGATATCAAATTATAAACTTATATTATAAATAAATGATAAAATGCCAGATTTAACAAAATATGATGTGAATGTGATAGAATCTATGACGCCAGACGAGACTTTTGTTCCTGATGTAGATATTTCCCCAGATAATAGTGTTATAACCATAAATTCGTCCGTCATATCTATTAATCCTGTTGTAGCAGAAATGGACACAGACAATAGTGCGATCGCCATAAATTCTCCTGTTACATCCACTAACCCTGTCGAAGAAGAATCGATTGTGATAAATATTCCTGGAATTGACGAACTTCCTCTTTTTGCTGAGAGTTGCCCTCAGGCCGCTCCTTCAGAATTTAATTCCAATGATAATTCCTTTATAGAGGAAAAAGTGTTCGAAATTCCTTTACTGAATGCCCCTAATGATTATTACGATTATGATTTACATAATGAGGGTCATAATTCAAATGAAGCTTTGGGTGAAAATCAGGATATGATTGATAAAGATTCATTGAAAGAAGACACCAATTCAGATTGTACTGAGGAATATTCATTGGATGAAAGTCTGAAAGTCAATAAAGAAATAGTCAAGTGTTCTGATAAAATGAATCCCAGTGGTGAATCTGTCATCATCCTTAACCCATCAATTGGGCAATCTTTCTCACCCTTACCCAGCACATCTAAGGATTATGCTGTTATAGATATGAATGATATGATGTTCAATGAAGTAAGTAGTACCTCACCAAAGAACTTAACGGATTTGGACATTAAACAAGAAGACAGTGATGTGAAAAACGAAAATTCAAATAACTTAAATGTAGTTGAGTGTTCTTCAGGATCAGATAATGCTGATGATGAAGTTGTGATTTGTAGTGAAATCAAACCAAGCATCATCGATTTGTCCAATGACGATAAGTCGGATTCAGATTGTGAAATTATCGATGTGGATGACATCATCAATGAAAATAAAAAAGTTTTGAATATTACCCAGTTCTCCCAGCCAAAAAAATCTAGCAACAATAGTGTGGAAATAATCAATGAAATTCCAGATGTGTTGCCACAAAGCAGTGATAATTCATTGCCACCATCATTTCCTTCAATATCACCAATAGATAGACCAGATGTGGAAGCAATAGGAGATCCCAGACTGCAACATCCAATGGCAGAAAGCAACTACTATCCTCTTTTTAGTGAAATAGATTCATTAATCAATCATTTCTGTAGTAGCAAAACAAACAACCTGAGTGATTTACATAATCTGTGTGTGAATCCTAATAACACTCTGCAGAACGGGTATAGCAGTTTGCTACCTTCTCCTTCTTATCAGTATGCCTACAATGACAATTCACACAATCTTAGAAGAAAATCTAAAAGAAGAGCCGACCATAATGTCAGGAAGCGAAGAAGAGTAGATTCCGTTATAGATCTATCCGTCACTTCATCAATTAAACCCCATTCTTCATCCGATGTTATTGTTATTGATGTTGATTCTCCTGTAAGTATTCAAAGATCTAACAATGTGGCTCAGATATCAGTTTCCATTATGGCCCCTATTCTAACACCCACAAGACCTGAAAATGAACGCAATACAATGAACGAGAGACAAAGCAATGTTCCCAGTGCACCTGCCGAGCAGACTACAAATCCTCCAGCTACAAACTCCCATCCAGCTGCAGACAGTTGGAACGTAGAGTCTTCCTCCATGACCCCACCTAGACGCCTCGGAGATTGTCCAGTATGCTTAGAGAATTTTTCAAAGGTAAAGGCTGTTTCAACATTTTGTGGGCATATATTCTGTGTAGGATGTATCACTACAGTGAAAACCACTAGTAAAAAATGTCCTACTTGTCGTAAACCATTAAAGGGCAAAGGCTATCACCCAATTTTCCTTTGAAACATTCTCATGGATAAGTTGCCTAAAGTCTGTGATCTATTATACTGGAAGTTTTGTTTTACTTACAGAGAGAAATCAATTTTTGTTTAAAGATACCTTCATATCTCTCTACACTCCTAAATATATAATTATTGTTTTATATAATATGGCAAAATGCCATTTACATAGTACAAGCAAATGAGATGAAAGTGTTAATACCCATGTAAATCTTAGGCACACTGTCCACGGCAGCGTAGCGTACACGACACATACTTGTCATTGTACAGTTGCTGGTTTAAAAATGAAGTAATAAGCAAAAGTAATGTCTTCATCATCCAACGACATTGTCAATTGATGTCAAATGATTGAAAATGTACGCACACACCACGCTTCATAAACACAGTTCAGTATGCTGCCTGCACAAGCTGCATGGCATACTTTGCCACATCGCATACGCTCTACACAGCTGTGGATAGTGGGCCTAAATAACATGAGGAAATTTAAATTGATTACGTTTCACTTACTTCTATGTTAAACAAGTTTTAAAAAATAAGAAAATAAATAGTTTTTGTTTTAAATTTGATTATTAAATACATTTTATTTTTTTTTTATATAGGTACCTACTTACATAAAAAATTTGGATAAGTTTCCATTAAAATTGTTTGTAAAATTTCTGCTTTTAATGACTGCATATCACTTTATTATGTAGTAACTGTGTATTATTTGGTTTCAATGTTTTGTGTTCAGTAAAATTTTATTTTACAAATGTACATACTTAGTGATGTTTATAGTAAATAATTACAACTTTTTCAAATTTACAAAAAAAACATAAGAAAAAAGCATTTAAGCTCATGTTGTAAGATGGTTCCCCATGCATAATATGATGAATATAATTAACACCAAGGTGTAACTTTTCAATTCAAATTGAATGAAAGTTATTTACCTCAGGAATGTAATAGATTTACATTTATCATTCCAGTCATTTACAGATTGTGTTATATTGTCAATAAAATATTTAAACTAAAGTTTCATTTGGTTTTCCTTTGTATCTCTAATTATTACTATGTTTTTATTTTACTTGTGATCTTGTCCAGTACAAATATTGCAATCAATTTTTAATTATCTAATCTTATATATAAAAATGGAGAGCTGTTTCGCGTTGTCATCGGATGGCGCCTAAACGGCTGGACCGATTTCGCTAATTCTTTTTTTATCGTATAGGCTTTTATCAGGAGAGTGTCCTTTTAGAACAAAAAAATTAAGAAAAATGCATGGGAAATTAGAAAATTTAAGAAAACTCTAAAAATGGAGATTTATTTCCCGATATCATCGCATCACGCCTAAACGGTAGGACCGATTTCGCTAATTCTTTTTTTGTCGTATAGGCTTTTATCGGGAGAAGGTTGATTTAGAAGAAAAAAATAAGAAAAATGCATGGAAAATTAGAAAATTTAAGAACACTATAAAAATAGAGAGCTATTTCCCGATGTCATCGCATCGCGCCTAAACGGCTGGACCGATTTCGCTAATTATTTTTTTGGCGTGTAGGCTCTTATCGGGAGAAGGTTGATTTAGAAGAAAAAATTAAGAAAAATTCATGGAATATTAGGAAATTTAAGAAAACTATAACAATGGTGAGCTATTTCCCGATGTCATCGCATCACGCCTAAACGGATGGACCGATTTCGCTAATTCTTTTTTGTCCTGTAGGCTTTTATCAGGGCAATGTCCTTTTAGAAGAAAAAAATAAGAAAAATGCATGGGAAATTAGAAAATTAAAGAAAACACAGAAAGTAGGTAATCTTTTTAGTACTTTTTACAATATAATTTTCTTCTACTTTTGAATTTTTATTAATTGACATTTGAAAGAACTGTCAGTGGATTGATTGTAGTTGCAATTGATAGAATGCGAATGTAAAATATATCGTATGAAATAGATTGATTGGATGGATAAGTCATATAATATTCATTGCAGTTATTTTTTTAAGGAGTTTTGGTAAGTTTTAATACAAGGAATTTATTATTGTAATGAAGTGTAAGGAGTTTTGAAAACTTTCTTTATGTACAGAGATTTTTAAAACCGCCAGCAAACAGAATCGTATATAACATTGCTATTAAGGAGTTATACTTAATTGAAGTTCATTTGATAAGGAGTTTTGATAAGTTTTAACACAAGGAATACATGATTATATTGAAGAACAAGTAGAATATTTTTTTGTTTGTTTGAAAATCAATTCTTCGTTTATGGGCTGATTTTTAAAGAGGATGAGTACATAACTACATATAACGTAAATATAATCTTCATCGTTAATATGTAAAAAAAGCTGGATATTATTTGCTAATGACCTAGCATTTGTTTCTTTATTGAAAATATATAAAAATGGAGAGCTATTTCGCGTTGTCATCGGATGGCGCCTAAACGGCTGGACCGATTTCGCTAATTCTTTTTTTGTCGTGTAGGCTTTTATCAGGAGAGTGTCCTTTTAGAACAAAAAATTTTTAAAAAATGCATGGGAAATTAGAAAATTTAAGAAAACTATAAAAATGGAGATTTATTTCCCGATATCATCGCATCACGCCTAAACGGTTGGACAGATTTCGCTAATTATTTTTTTGTCGTGTAGGCTTTTATCGGGAGAAGGTTGATTTAGAAGAAGAAAATTAAGAAAAATGCATGGAAAATTAGAAAATTTAAGAACAATATAAAAATGGGGTGCTATTTCCCGATGTCATCGCATCGCGCCTAAACGGCTGGACCGATTTCGCTAATCATTTTTTTGGCGTGTAGGCTCTTATCGGGAGAAGGTTGATTTAGAAGAAAAAATTAAGAAAAATTCATGGAATATCAGGAAATTTAAGAAAACTATAACAATGTTGAGCTATTTCCCGATGCCATCGCATCACGCCTAAACGGCTGGACCGATTTCGCTAATTCATTTTGTCGTGTAGGATTTCAATCAGGACAATGTAGAAGAAAAATATAAGAAAAATGCTCGCGAAATTAGAAAATTAAAGAAAAGACAGAAAGTAGGTAATCTTTTTAGTACCTACTTTTTACAATATAATTTTCTTCTACTTTTGAATTTTTATTAATTGACATTTGAAAGAACTGTCAGTGGATTGATTGTTGTTGCAATTGATAGAATGCGAATTTTAAGAACAAGTAGAATATTTTTTTGTTTGTTTGAAAATCAATTCTTCGTTTATGGGCTGATTTTTACAGAGGATGAGACCTACATATAACGTAAATATAATATGCATCGTTAATATGTAAAAAAAGCTGGATATTATTTGCTAATAACCTAGCATTTGTTTCTTTATTGAAAATAAAAATTGCTACACATCCACCATGTTGTAATAGAAGATAGAAAAAAATCACAGATACCTACTGCATTAAATGTGCTTTTTATTTATTTCCATTGTTTTGAAAGAGAAGATTTAAGAACGCAATGTTGTGTGAAAGTGAATGTCGAGAACTTGGAAGTATGTCTATTTAGGTAATTTATTTAGAAGAGATGCAAGGTGTGAAAAAGAGATTGAAAGAAGGAAATTGGCTGGGAGAAGGGTTGGCGGTGCACTTAGACCTCTAAGAACATATCTCTGAAATCGACAGTTGATGTACAATGCAATCCTGATACTATCCATGATTTATGGGAGTAATGGGAGTGAAACTTGGACATGGACGAACAATTTGGAAGTTGGAATAAATGCTGTGGAAATGAGATCACTGCGTAGGATATGCGGAAAGAGACTTACTGATAAGGTGAGGAATGATAATATTAGAAAGGAATGTGGAGTGAATGTTAGTGTAGTGACTAGAATGAAAGTGAATAAAGAAAGAAGGTTTAGGCATGTTATGAAAAGAAACGAAGAGAGAATGACTAAAAGGATATATAAATCTGAAAGAATAGGTGCACGCAGACGAGGCCGACCTCGAATGACATCGTCCGACCATATCAGTGCCGTCTTACAGGAGGGCTAAGTCAGGAGCAAATGGAATAGAAGAGCATGTATGCGGAATGTTATGCGTTTGGAGGAAGCGAATGAGTTTGGATTGAAGAGAATGGAAGTCCATACTCTCTGCCCACCCTCTTCGGGAATCAGCATGATCGGTAAAATAAGTATTTACACCTCAATGCGTATTTTGAATCGGTACTTTGATTAATCAATCAATATTATTTTAACTGAGCAAAATAATTATTGAAATATCGAATATAATGACATACCTACCTAAATTAATTTTTTTTACATATTAACATCAAATCAATCAAAATTAAAACTCCCTTTGAACTCCACTCAGGAGCAAAGTGAGGCAATAAGAGTTCTCCATTGCACTCGATCTTGCGCAATGATAACCTCTTCCCACATCATATTAACATAGGTTATATATTTTTGATGTAAAAATAAACTCAGACCCGATGAATGCAGCGTGTTATCCAGGTTTTGCTAATGCCAGTATATAGTCATTGGGTAGGAACACGTAGAAAGCGGATTCCGACCCGCGCCGACCGGCTCATAGATTGTTGTCTATGGTTTCAATGCATTTAAATGAGCATGCCGGAAAGCGGGTTCCTGCTTTTTCTGTGGGTATCCCCATTCAAATGCATAGTAACATTCTTTGCGCTGGTCGGCGCGGGTCGGAATCGGCTTTCTACGTGTACTTAGCCATTCATGTTAAATAACTAAAATACGAATTTGAGCTCTGTTGCATAAAACCTAGAGTACCTACCCATATTATTTATTTCGATACGAAGTTCGACGGGTCAGCTAGTTGAAAATAAAAATTGCAACACTTCCACCATGTTGTAATAGAAGATAGAAAAAAATCACAGATACTGCATTAAATGTGCTTTTTATTTATTTCCATTGTTTTGAAAGAGAAGATTTAAGAACGCAATGTTGTGTGAAAGTGAATGTCGAGAACTTGGAAGTATGTCTATTTAGGTAATTTATTTAGAAGAGATGCAAGGTGTGAAAAAGAGATTGAAAGAAGGAAATTGGCTGGGAGAAGGGTTGGCGGTGCACTTAGACCTCTAAGAAGATATCTCTGAAATCGACAGTTGATGCACAATGCAATCCTGATACTATCCATGATTTTATGGGAGTGAAACTTGGACGAAAATTTTGGAAGTTGGAATAAATGCTGTGGAAATGATATCACTGCGTAGGATATGCGGAGAGAGACTTATTAATAAGGTGAGGAATGATAATATTAGAAAGGAATGTGGAGTGGATGTTAGTGTAGTGACTAGAATGAAAGTGAATAAAGAAAGAAGGCATGTAAAGAAAATGAACGAAGAGAGAATGACTAAAAGGATATATAAATCTGAAAGAATAGGTGCACGCAGACGAAGCCGACCTCGAATGACATCGTCCGACCATATCAGTGCCGTCTTACAGGAGGGCGAAGTCAGGAGCAAAAGGAATAGAAAAGCATGTATGCGGAATGTTATGCGTTTGGAGGAAGCGAATGAGTTTGGATTGAAGAGAATGGAAGTCCATACACTCTGCCTACCCTCTTCGGGAATCAGCGTGATCGGCAAATTAAGTATTGACACCTCAATGCGTATTTCGAATCGATATGGAGAAGTTCCTTATCGTACTTTTATTAATCAATCAATATTATTTTAACTGAGCAAAATAATTATTGAAATATCGAATATAATGACATACCTAAATTCTTTTTTTTTTTTACATATTAACATCAAATCAATTAAAATTAAAACTCCTTTTGAACTCCACTCAGGAGCAAAGTGAGACAATAAGAGCTCTCCAATGCACTCGATCTTGCGCAATGATGACCTCTTCCCACATCATATTAACATAGGTTATAAGTTTTTGATGTAAAAATAAACTCAGACCCGATGAATGCAGAGTGGTATGCAGGTTTTGCTAATGCCTCATGTTAAATAACTAAAAAACGAATTTGAGCTCTGTTGCATAAAACCTAGAGCACCCATATTATTTATTTCGATACGAAGTTCGACGGGTCAGCTAGTCTACTTATAAAAATTTCCCGGACTTTCTCTTGTAGACACTTCCCATGTAAATTGTAGAACATTTTAAAATAATTTTAAAAATGAAAAACTTTGTATGTTGTAGGGGAGGGGGAGGCACCTTTGAACATTTTTTAATAAATTCAGTATAACTTTCACATCTTTTATCAGATTTATGTCATTGAACAACTGGTTTAAAACTACATCTTTATACTATCCATCTGTATGCTTGGGCTATGGCTATGAGTTAAAATGAAAATGGAACTTCGACTGATACTACAAGCTGCCAACCACTTGCATGTATCCTGTAAGGGGAAGACAATTGGGTGTAGGATGGAATCAAACTAAAACAAAAACTCAACGAACAGTACTATTTATTATAATATATTTTATTCAACTAAATAATGATATATAAATACATCAACAAGAAGAATAATACAAATTGGTTAACATTACATAAGAGTAAATTGTGTCTCTGCACAACTAGAATAATTTTCATTTAAAGAATTGCTCTTGTAATAAACAAAATTTATTTTGAACTGTAAAGAAAAACCAATGCATAAATAACTATAATTTTTAACAAAAAATATTTTATACACCGAAGGCATGCGTGGAATGTAAAAATACATACATAATTATTATTCGTATAGGTATATATTATTTATTTACAATTTAAAAAGATTTTATTGCATACAATTTTACATAATATCTTTTTATTGACAAATCAAAGATAGATAATTTTTTACAATATTTATTTCATCATATTGATATAAATTAAGACTCAAAACAATATTGCATAAAAAAAAGAATAGCGCTGACCATCCATCCATACAAAAAGTAACACAAATCAATCAATCAGAAACAATCACTCAAAAGGCTGTGTATGAGGGTCAGGCCAAGCAAGAAAAAGGAGACTAAAAATGAAAAAATAGTTTAGAAAATAATAATATGGTGAAATGAACAGTTTCAAGTGTTTGATATATTATGAAACCTCTTATGCGTAACTTGATTTGATGAATCACTCTTTTGTACTGTCTGCATATTTGACATTTCTCTCTGCTGTGTGGGTTAAGATATCTTAATGCAGATAAGCGATTCAGCGAAAAAAAGAATTTGATCTCGAATTAGAAGACATAGAGGGTCCCATAGAACTAACAACCATCATCTTTTATACCTACACTTTTAAAAAGTCAAAAGATTATAATACAATATTATGATTTATGATATAATTTTTTTTATAGAATTAACAACAATAATTAATTTTTAACATATAGCCATGTAAATATATTTCACGCAGTTTTAATTTATTCATTTATTAGTCATTAACAATGCTACTTATTTATATAAATCAACTGCAACAATAAATAAAGGATGCTCATACTGAAATGGTGAAACGGGACAATTAAATGAATTTTACATGACTATGCTTTTGTTCCAACCGCTCCTGAGCCGGGTATTTTACCTGGGCCTGAGTTTGTGGTTTGTTCCTTTTCCAATTGTTTTCCTAGGTACTCCCTGCAACATAATGATAGGAAATGAAATATGTGGCTACACAGGATATGTGGAAAAAGACTGATTGATAGTATTAGAAAGGAATAAGGAGTGAATATTAAGGTAGTGACTGGAATGAAAGTGAATAAACTGAATCGGTTTGGGCATGTAGACAGAATGACACCTGGGCTCCAGCGTAATGGGAAGAAACGAGGAACCAATAGAAATAAGGAAAAGAATATCGGCTGCCAACAAGACCTGTTTCTCATTGTTGCCAATGTTTAAATCTAAAGACTTCCATAGAAAGACAAAAATAACGCTGTACAAAACCATAATTAGGACAGTGCTAGCGTATGGATGTAAGGCACTAACACTGACAGCAAGGTCGGCCGAAACGCTCGACATCTTTGAGCGAAAGGTACTTCGTCGAGTCTGTGAGAGATGGCGAAGAATGACGCATACGCCACAACGACGAACTATATAGTATCTACCAGGCCCCTAAGATCTCAACACACATAAGACTGCAAAGGTTGAGATGGGCTGGGCATGTAGAGAGGATGCCAAACTCTCGGGCTCCAAAGAAAGTTCTGTCGGGACACCCAGGGGGAAGAAGAAAGGTGGGAAGACCAAGGCTTAGATGGGAGGATGAGGTTGGCAAGGATGGGCTGTAGCGCCATTGAAGAAGAAGAAGAGAGAATGGCAAAAAAGATCCATAAATCTGAAAGAATGGGTAGAAGGGACATGGAGAACTGAGAATGATACTGACCGATCATATCCGTGCCGTCTTACAGGAGGGCCAAGTCAGGAGTGAAAGGAATAGGAGACAATGTATGCTGAAACTTTATGGTGCTGAACAAGCAGAAGAGGTTAGTCTAGATAGGATAGAATGGCAGACCATACTCTCTACCTATCCCTTCCAAAAAAACGGTGTGAAACTAATAAAGGTGAATACAAAGAACCAAAAAGTAATAAGTTTTAAGTGCTGGATTAGACAAAAGGTCTGTAAGAACTAACTCTTATCAGGGTCTTATATTTTGTGGCAAAAATACCACCACTTGCACCAGGATAAAATAGACGCATGCCGAGGGGGTAAAAGTACAGAAGAAGAAAGATGTCGTACTTTGTCAAGTTGATCGTTAACATTAGGGGGGACTTGACAGGGCAAGAGCTGAAAAAACTGCAGTTCTTACCAATTGTGAACCATCAACTTTTGAACGGCTAACAAGGCTTCATAACGTACATTAGGATCATCATGTCCCAACAGCTGCATAACTAACTGCTTACCACCCAACTGTTCAATGACACTGCAAAATAAACATCATTGTAATATTAAATAACCAACTGTAGGAAGGTTTTAAAGCTACAAAAGCAAAAATATAAGATTTTACATGAATCCATGTGGGAAAAAAAGTAAATATTCTGTTTCATATGAAAAACAAAAGCTCTCTAAGACACCCTTTAGATAATAACTAACGGTAGAAGGCGAACACTTTAAACAGGTCACAACCTTCAAATATATTCCAGTAATAGTGACCTATATGATAAAAAGCGATAAAGTAGCTGTAACAGCTGATTGTCTAAAGGACATCGTCTGGAACAGCAAACATTTACAGACCGAGAGCAAAAGCAGTGTAAGAGTTATCACAACCTACGCCATCGAAACCAGTAACTGTGGAAGATTAAAGAGTGCTTCACAATAAGAAAATGAAATCTTTGCGGGTCCACTGATTAAACAGAAATAATAAATTGACTCACTGCTTTCCACGTGGGTAATGTCTGACATATTCTCCAATATCAAACGAAGCAACGGATAGAACAAGAGGATCCTTAGAAGTATCCAAATGGTGAATGAGGTTTCTCAAAAGTTCGTAATTCTTTTCGTTTAATCTTCCGGCATTTTCCCTCCAGAATTTGGCAGATTTATGAACAGGTGACCATTCTAACCTAGAAATATAAAGAAACGTTGTTCAAGCCAGTTTCATACCATTGAGGGGATTTTAGAATGGGTTCTAAATCTGTTTTATTCAGTTTCACAAGTTCTATACGGCCACAAAAGATTTTGGTTTAGTATGCTTTCTGGAGTGTTTCTAGCCAGAGTAAAACAAATAATTTTTTACTCATTTTCATTTTTCTTGGATTGGCGTTTGCAATCATTGGTATGACTAAAAAAAAAAAAAAATAAAGATACCTTCCGCTCTTTATTTCTGTGGAGTACTCGTCAAACGAACTCAGATCCTGAACTGAGGCTTGAAGCTTTTCATTCAAATAGCCGACATCATCCATGATATCTTCATCATCTGATCTCTTTTGTTCAAGAATCGACAGCTGTTTCAATACTTTACATTGCACCATTGCGATGCAGTGCTCTTTAGCCACCTGCACAAAAAAAAAATATATGAAAACATTCCAAACTATAGAATCACGGAAAATGGAAAAATCAAAAACATAGAAAAAAAAACATTATTATCTATTGATATTGATTACAATAACATACCTGTTTATCTTCAGGCTTTTCAATCAGATTGCGAAATACAGCTAAAACGATTCTTGTAACTTTTTCTTTGACAGAATCACTCAAGATGTCAGCTAGAATTGGTATAACGTTGAATTTGTTCATCTTTTCTGCAAGAAGGGGGTTGAAAGTCAGCACCCAGAGACAGAACACCAGCTGGTATTGCACCTGAAAATATACATATACAGGGTGACTGGTAATTCGATACATTCCTTGAAAGGGGTTATACTAGAGCAAATTTGCAACAATTTTGTTTCCATTAACCACGGGTCAAATGCTATTGGTTTTCGAGTTATTTAAGTTTTTAGAGTTTTTTTCAATTTTCCACCTTTTGACCTTAAACTGAAAATTGTGAACAAATTACTTCATTTCGGAAACTAAAAATACATTTTTCCGATAGCTGAAGAATAAAGGAATGGTTAAAGTAAAAAATCTAGAAGAAAATTTCAAAAACCTCAGAAATAATAATAATAATAATATGATATATTGTGATTTTAAGAATAAACTAGCAGTCTGTCCCTGCTTCGCACGGGTAGGTACATAGGTATTTAAAAAAATAATTCAGTTTTCTTATGATCTTTATAGATCCCTAACTTTATCAAAATATTCTATAGGCTATGTTAATCTGGAATAATGTAGCATTCTAATGGTCCCCTCCCGTCCGGCTCGTACCCCAGTGACGCCTATATCTCTACCGCATTTCAAATGATTTTTTTTTAATAAATCAACACTTATTGTGGCATTATTATAATAGTTAGACGTATGCTGTCGCGACACTTTTTGTAGACTTTTTGTAGATAATTATGTCTTGTTGTATTACATTATTTTATTCTATCATGAATAGTTTTTACAGCGCACGCGATGTAAAGAATATTTTAGGTAATTTTTTTACACCTTGTGTTACATTATTGGAGTTTTAGTAAGGACCCCAAATATTTTTGAAAATTCAATATTGCCTATGTTCACCGGGGATAGTGTATCTTCCCAAAAGTGAAAGAATTTTTCAAATCGGTTCAGTAGTTATAAATAATTAAAAATATAATATTTTTAAGCATGCAAAAAATCAAGAACCCAACTATCTAGAAATAGTTCCCAGGCGAGGGAATCAAAAATACGCCGAAATGAAGAATCTTCATCTATGCTTCTATCTTAAAATATTCCTCGATAACCAACGGTTAGAATTTAAAAATATTCACTAAGCGTTTTTAACATTGAAACGCTTCTTTAGAAAAAAAAAAAAAAGTTTGATACTTATTCGGCAAATAATATCAAAAACTTCTACGTCTCTTTGGTTATATTCATTACATGACAATCGAAGAATATTTTTTGAAATTTGAAATAAAATAATATGTTTTTTCTTGTTAGATACAGTTAAGTACTTAAATTATGAAATGGCGTTTCAATTATTTTTTTTAAATAAATAAACACTTATTGTGGCATAACTATAATAGTTAGACATATGCTGTTGCGACATTTTTTGTAAATAATGATCTCATCTACAAAATCGTTTTACATTATTTTACTCTATCTTCAATAGTTTTCGCAGCGTACGCGATGTAAAGAATATTTTAGGTAATTTTTGCACCTTATTGGGTTAAGTAGAGCCGTCTGTATGAAAACGCCCACGCCTTCATAGCACCATCTGATTGTTTAGTAAGGATTATTTTCCAAAACTGTAGTAAAATGGAACAAAATTGTTGCAAATTTGCTTTAGTATAACCCCTTTCAAGGAATGTATCGAATTACCAGTCACTCTGTATATAGAGGTTTTTGTTTTAGTTTAAGTAAGCGGATCTCATCAGACAGAATATTTAGAGGTCGATTCTGTAAGAGCTCTGCTAAAATTTAGAATATTGATGTCTAAATGTCAAAATTTTAATATTTATACCAAACAAGCTAATTCTCATTTCATAAGGGTGCGTTTTCACTAAACAATTATAGAGCCAGATCTCCATAAAAGCGAATGATCGTTGATATGATCACCAATTTGGGGACGGCTGGTTGGGATGGTGGGGAGTGGTGATGGTCACGATCCTCAGCAGTGAGGGAACGACGAGGATGATGATGGTGATCACCAAGGAAACGACAACGAGAAAGAACCAGAATTCTGGTGCGCGTAATCTGTCATCGCCCATTAACTAGTTCTTGCTCGTTGTAGTTTCCTTGGTGTCCAATATCAACGATAAAATAATAAGTATTCTCTATTTCAAGCTCCGGCTCTATGTTCATTTGGTGTAAACCAGTGTTTTTCAATCAGTGTGAAAAATTCTCGCGACCCCCTTAGGCGATAGACAGACCTTATTAAAAGTATGCTCTATTTCAAGCTCCGGCTCTATGTTCATTTGGTGTAAACCAGTGTTTTTCAATCAGTGTGAAAAATTCTCTCTACCCCCTTAGGCGATAGACAGACCTTATTAAAAGTATTCTCTATTTCAAGCTCCGGCTCTATGTTCATTTGGTGTAAGCCAGTGTTTTTCAATCAGTGTGAAAAATTCTCACGACCCCCTTAGGCGATAGACAGACCTTATTAAAAGTATTCTATATTTCAAGCTCCGGCTCTATGTTCATTTGGTGTAAACCAGTGTTTTTCAATCAGTGTGAAAAATTCTCTCTACCCCCTTAGGCGATAGACAGACCTTATTATTAAGGCCTACCATACTGCAATAAGCCATTCACTCTGATGCTGACAATGAACTTAGATGGATTCTAAATACTTTCTTGGATAAGTCAGTAGAACTACATGATCTTACAAGAAATATTAAAGAAAATCTTATAGATTTAGCTGCTGATGGCTTGCTTGAAATACAATTTCATTCGCAAAGTGTTGACATGTTCTGAATGAAAAGAAAGCAAGAATATCCAGAGCTGGCAAAGAAAGCTCTAAAATTATTAGTGCTATTCGCCACTTCTTACCCCAGTGAACTGACTTTTTCATCAATGGTGGACATTAAAACTAAAAATATAGGTAAATACAATGAGATTTATACTAGAGATGCAATCGAGTCTAAAAAATGGCATGTGAAAAAGGGAGCCACCGCCGAAAAGGTGCCACGGTTGTGTTTTAGTCGTTGACAACAGCTTGAGCTTGACAGTTGTGTCTGCGGTAATACGGAGTTCTTGAAAATGGTGACTTGTGCTGTGAAAATTAGTTGTTCCTCAACAGAAATCAATATAGGGAAATCCTTTTATCAAAAAGGATGTGTTTAATATTATTATAAGTGCATATTATTGTATTAAAATGTTCAAAATATAAAGAAATATTTGACAATTATTTTTGTTTTATTAGTTAGGCCCACATCACACTACGGGTGCAGACCGAGCGCGGTTAAAAAACCGCGTCTGTTAAAAACGCGTAGATACATTTTTATTTGAAGTGGTAACTCAGCGCTTCAGTCGGCGACTTTCTTACTACAGCATACTTCGTGGGTTCGGATCCCTGTGCCGACTATTTCCACTTTCACAACACAACTCTTCCATAGTGTGTGCAAGTTTCCAAATGTATTTGTGTTCACTTTTAATTAGCCCAAATTCATTTAAAAAGATACACCCTTACGCGGCGTATGCAATAGTGTGTAGGTATATATTTCTAAAGATTATTTTTTATTCTATCAAGGTTTTTTTATCAAATTATTAAGAAAAAAGAATACAACTTATATTTAAACAGAGTATTAAACTTATATATGAAATTTTAGGATGTTCTGAAAACAGATTTTCCACTTTCCATGAAAATTTTTACGAAATCTATCATACAACTGAGAAATCGCCAGCGGTTTTTCCCACAGTGCCGGATTTCTGACGATTCTTGTTTAAGCCGTGTGTATGAGCCCTTATCTAGCACGACGAAATTTAGAAGCAAGTACACTATAACTAGTGTTTTTATAAAAAGGGTCATTGTGATTCGAATAAATAAATCATTTTTTCCATTGTCGAAAAATATTTTTATAAATGTGCTTTTAAACTGTTCGTTGTATGCCTCGCATTAATAAAGACGAGAGATCTTTTTCAAAAGGTTCTTAGACAATTCTGACAAATGCATTCAAATCTCATGCACAAAAAGAATTTTCTATTAATGTGTACCGGTAGAAGGTGACAACACTTAGCCGTTTGGCGTATTATGTGTGACAAAGACAAATATATTCGTCAGTAATGCTTGATTGCATATTTTTATTTAAGTTCAACTTCAAATTTACTCGTGATGCTATTTTCAAACTAAAAATTGTATGGAATTGCATCTCCAGTATAATATCTCATTGGGTAAATAGACTTCAATGAGAAATTATTTGATAATTAAAAATTCAAAAATTGCACCACGATTTGACATATTTTTGAAAAATAAACAATCCCATCCTTCTCACTGAAACTGTATGTTGTATAGAACCTTGTCTTTTCATTTTGACGGCGACCCCCCGAGCAAGGCTTCACGACCCCCTTAGGGGTCGCGACCCACAGTTTGAAAAACACTGGTGTAAACGATTCTACCAAATTTTCCTAGTGTAAATGGAGATACATCATTATTTCGTTTACTAGGAATGTTCTAAGAATGTGCACATATAAATATAAATGGCACAACATTTGAAATTACAATTTTAGCCTCAAAATCAGACACAGTGTACTGACAGTATTTTCTTGTAAGTGCGACAGACACAAAGGCATTTTGAAGCTGTTAAGTCGGTTTCACTAATCTTTCACTATATTTATAGCTCTTGCTCCACTTAGTCAAAACCAACCTTAACAATATCAACAAACAAAGGGAGATGAATGACTACAATAATATTCTTACTGAAGATAATAAGTTATTTTCGTTTTAAGATATCTATTGAACATTTTGACATAAAAATGATATCCTCAAAAACTTTCGTAGGACCTTCTCATGTGCAACTCAAATTGATTACACTCTTGCACTCTAGACAAAACGTCTACTATTTATTCTATAAGTTTACAAAAATGAATATGATGATTCTTATTAAACGGTATCAGGAAAAACATTTAGCCAAAAAAATGAAAAAAAAACAAACAAACATTTTTCAATGTTAAATTTGTTTGAATAATTTTAATGATCATCCCATTGCAACAATTTCTTACCAACTTGTTTTTGTTCTATACTCACTTGTGTACAAACACGTTGATGTATACTCACTTGAAAATTGACTCGGGAAGACAAAATGGATAGAATGGTTGAAATGCCATCTACCGACAAGAACGCAAAGCGATACTCATCAATACGCAACATCATCTGCAAACAGCGGGCCACTGACTGGATATATTCGTTACTCTGCAAATAACGGTTCGTGAAATTATTCATCACCTCGCATTTGTTTGAAATTCAAAAATGAGAAATAAGAAAATAATTGATTTCTTAATATTTGGACAGAAAAAACATGCACAGTCACTCAACACTAATTTTACAACAAAATATGTTTTATTTTAATGTTACTAACAATCTTACATATTTAAATCGTTTAGAAAAAAACAGTGACTTCGCTTATTTTTTCTCCCCGACCAAATTACTTTACATGTGTTTTTCAATTTCCACCACCAACATATTAATTTCTACATTCTATTTACTATAAAAGGCGCCGTTTTGAACAAATCAATAAATAAATTATATTATAGCCTGTACTTGCTTCTATCAATGTTGGTTTTATTCACCAACCCGACTTAACAGCTGAAGTGGTAAGAATCAAAACACTATTCGGACAGTGATCCAAAATTCCATTTATAAAATGTGATCATAGTGCTTTGAACGGGAAAAATGTTATCTTTATTTATACAAACAACATACATAATACACATTCAGCTTTTCTTCCAATTCGTAAAATGCTTAGCTTAAGTGATAGTTTGTAGTTTCTATGGTTGAATGATAACCGGTAACTAGTTTATTACTTACTCATAAGCCATTCGCTCAACTAACTTACTTTCATTCTCATAAACCTGACAAAGTCATATAATCACACATTCTACTTTAACAAAAGTTTTTTATAGATTAAATGTCAACCAGCAACAGCAAATCATCATGGAGCAGGTTCTCAAACTTTGTGATGCTAATAAGAGGTACTCTCTCATTAATACATTTCAAATATATCCATTTGAAAGTATTTTCAACCTATAAAATTTTTGGAACAACTGACCAACAAGCAGAGAGATATGTGTTAGTAGGAAATGTTCTAAAAGAGTTAGGTAAAACAGTTCTATGTAAGATTTATGATCTTGAAGTACAGACCGATATACCAATTGATTTGGGTTCGTCAATAGCTGCGGACATCTCAGTATAAGACTCGTGAGTGTCTTTACTTCCTTTATCATGGCGCACGGATTCTGCATGCTTAAACTCTTCCACCAGCTTTATACCCTTTGTATAGATCAATATGAGTATTAAATAATCATAGAAAAAAATACTTTTATATCGTATCCAAAACCCTTTGACCAACATTTTAATATAATGAACAAAAGCAGAGATAGTATGGACACATGCAACGTACATCAGAAAATATAAACGGATTCTCATTCAGATTTCACAGATCTTGTGTGAAAGAGATTACCAGAGAATGACAGAAGCTGGCCCTATTAGCTAAACTAAGCTTCGACTGATCACAGTGAATAATAAATAAGATGATGGTGACAAATGTTAGATGGATAAAATTGAAAGCAAGAAACAACATAATGGTTTGATGAGATCAAGGGACCCATATTAAAATAGGATCTTACATCTTTCAAATTCTGGTTCAACATGTTCAAAATCAGTAATGCAAGACAGAAGTATTGATAGAAACACAAGAAAAATGATAAATTTTAGAAGGAAAACACCACAACCAATTGATTTTGATGAAGCTCTATACTTGATAACACTCAATGATATTCATATTTTGTAAAAGTGAAGATATAATATGCCATATTTTGTGTTGCAATGAATAAATAAATAACACTCTTCTATACATAGGTGTCAGTAGGTATAGACGGTGGAAATTAATGCTTAAAGCATCCTCTACCAGCCAACCGGTCCCGTCCAATCTGAGACAGGATCCCCGAGTAGAAATTTCAAGTGAAAAAACACATTGAAAATTTCAGACCCGAACAGGAATAGAACCCGGGACCTCTTGATCTGAAGTTGGAGCCTTTGCCACTAGGCTACTGAGGTCGGTCAATGGAGATACACAGAATAAACAAACAGGACAGAACAACTATAAAAATTCTTCAAACTTATTATTTGTCACTGCAATACTTAGTCATTATACCAATTTATAAAGAAAACAAACTTTGCAGTATTACGATAGATTATATTTGCGAAAGATTTATTAATATGTGACCATTTCAGCAGAGAGTATTTTGAGTCCAAAAAACTCTTAGCTGAAGACGGTCGCATAGTCGGCCGAAAATATATTTCAAAAACATAATCTATCGTAGTACTGCAAAGTTTATTTTCTTTATAGATTGGTTCTATAAAAAAGTTAGGTAAATCGTAGAACAAGAACATACATAACTCATATTGTACTAGTATTTGAAAAAAATAGTCATGGCTTTAAAATGATACATACATAGTTAAACCCAATTTTAGTATAAATAAACTACTCATGACATTTTGTTAAGAAACTCCCAAAATTTGGAAACCATACACCAATAATAATGATTAGAAAAATTGCGAACTCAGAAAAAATTGATTCTTATATGATAATTATCAGAGCAACAAATATATGATTTTATATTTGAAATTTTAAAACTAAATATGCAACGACGTTATGTCAGTGTTTATCTGATTTTTTGTTTTTATTTTTAACAACATAAAGTTTTTGACCTTCGTTGTTTTGGGCAGAAGGCACTTGGTGATAGTTCATTTCAAAATAAAAATACGAGACTACCATTTTTATTTTTAACATTAATTTTCATCTAATTTCTGTGCAATTGTCTTTTAAAGGATCATTATATTAAAACCCATGAATAATATTAAAATGCAAACAGCTATAACATAAAGTTTACTTACATTTAGCTTGAGTTGATCCTTCAGCCAGGTCAAATAGTAGTGCAGGTCAGTTTTTTCCATCAGCTGTTTAGACCAGCAAGCATTTTTAGCGATGATTCTAGATGACATGTTCATTATGAATCCGTCTTGACGGTTTAACAGATTTAAAAATGGACTCCACAATGAATCACGTTTGCGGGCGGCATGCTCTCGGAATATTTCCACGCGGGTTTTATCTTCCTGCAAATTAATTTTTTTTCTTTTTCTTATCTTCTATAATATATACTTAGTTATATACATATACAATCAAAACTATGTTAAGAATAGTTGATTTCACATTGAACTTTGTTGGTCCATCTGTTTCCAAGGCTGCCTTAGCATGATCACATCAAATTCAAAATTACCAATATTCCGTAAATATTTTTAAATAATGGCATATGCCATCCTTTGAAAGAGCACTAAAGACAGTAGTCCAAATTACAAAAATTACCAGTTATGCATATTTTAACATGATAATTAAGACTTTTATTTATACACAAATTTATTTATTTAGGTACAATTTTATTGATTCACAGAAAACCTTTCTTTTGATTTATAAGTAGATGTTAAATAAATAATAATACATAATATGCTACTATCTGGAAGTTGTATTTGGGCAGATATGGACATCAATTGATATCCTTAGTAATCATATTTTTATTATAAGCCTTCAACAAATTCACAACAAGTGGTAATATTAGAGACGGATTATAATGACAAACCTGATATACTAGACTGTGTTTGTTTATGCATATGATAGCCATTGGAGACTCATTGTTAGGCTTATGCGGGTTTATTTTTAAACTTCTCAATTACCCGTGAGGCTGCCTCTGAACAAATTTTTTACATAAAATAATATTGCATATTAAATAATCACCTGCAGCATGTCATCAATCATAATAAGAATGTACTGAATGGTCTGATCCTTGCTGACATGACTGAGTAAATTGAAAAAGGTTTTTGCGCATTGGGCCCGCTGTTCAACAAGGAGAGCGTCTCTGGCCTTTCCTTCTGAGCTATCAAAAGCTACAATGAAATTGTAGTCCTCCTGTGATATCATCTGTGATCTACAAGTAGATTGACTCTATTACTTTAACAGTATTTCATGAAAAAAATACAGAAAGAAGGTGTGAACATAAGTAGAACTACAGAGTGAAATATCGATGTTGTAAAACTCACTGAAGATATGACTGCCAGTTCACTTTCTGCTGACGAATATCAGATGCTTGTTGCTGCAGGACACTAGTAGCAGCGATCATATCTAAAATATTATAATAATTAATATCAAAACAAACAAATGTCTTCAAATGTAATCAGAATATTTACCTATTTTTTCATCAGGAAGAGATGGTATCATATTTTTTACGGAAGCGTCTTGTGAATGAGCCATGGTGTTTTATTAAAATACGAAAACGGAAGGTATTTCACTCCAAATTTAAACGAAAAATTTCTCACAAAGACCAACTACGGACATCCAGAATCAACTCAGCTGAGAAGTCTTGTGACCATTCGTAATGAATATAGCTGACAATTGAAGGTTGCGTTGTCTCGTTCTTTACGCTTCCTCCTCAGTACGTTGAAAAGAGAAAAAGTATTATTTAATCAATACGCCAAAATGCACTTTATGCAACCTAACGACAAAAAGAATATGACGTTTCTTTGCATTTTCTTCTTCTTCAAAAATGAGGTGCTAGGGTGCTAGAGTTCTAGTTTGTTCCTTTAATACAATGTACAAGCAGTACAAGTGTTGATTTATTTTTATCTTTTGCGCAGTTATATCCACAGTGAAAATAATTCTTATCTTTGCTTTGTCAAAAAAAATACATGTTTTATATACCTATATTTAATACAATGTCGTTTTGTACTTATAATTTAATCATGTTTTTAACATTCTTTTAATATTATACTCCACAACTTTTTTGTGAAAATAGAATATTATGTTGTTTTCAAAACTTTATTACTACCTACTCACTCTCGAACTAGAAAATAGGTACCTACTGCCATGTACTGCAAATCTTCCATTCATTCTCATATTCCATAGACTCAACTTAAACCACAGATTTTTAAAATGTCTAAAAAAATCTATGATTAAAGGGTAGTTTACAGTCTAGGGATGTTGCGGATATTCGCATCCGCAAAGGCGGAGCATCCGCGTTTATTAATGCGAATGTTGATGCGGATGCGGATGTACCGCTAGAGCAAGTCGCTACACGAAATTAAGATATGCAATTGTGTTCTTATCTCAAAAGGTATGGCCTTGAAGTTTGAGAGAGAAAGAAGATGCATGCCACGTGCAAGTAAAAGGCATGGAGAGCGTTAACTACTGAGCTTTGTTATCAAGTGCCGTATTAGAAAGTGTTAGTTCTTATCTGGAGTCTGGACTTACCAAGAAAAATTTTGAAATTATGTGCACTTTCAAAAAAGACATTTTATTTCTTACGTGTAGAGTATCCTCGTATGGTTATTGATTTTTTAATGAATGCTAAAAAACTATACGTGGAGTGACAGCCTAGACATCTAGACAAGGCAGAAGGAATGTCGGCAGACCCCAGGCCAGATGGGTGGACGCCATCGCAAAAATTGCAGGTCGCACATGGATGAGAGAGGCTCAGGACAGGAATGAGTGGAAGGAGAGAGGGGGAGGCCTATGTTCAGCAATGGTTGGAGACAGGGTGACGAAGAAGAAGAAGAAACTGTACAAAATTATTTTATTATGTGAAAAGGCGGCCCTTCGTTAAAAGGTCCGTTTATTTCTTAGGTTTTACACCCCTATTATAGAGTATCAAATTTTATTTTGAGCTCCGCATCCTCATCCGCGGATGTCTGACTTGAAAGCTCCGCATCCGCGGATGTCAAAAAACCTGCATCCGCAACATCACTAGTTTACACATTGTTCTTTGTTTGCTTTATTTGCTCTGATGTGATGTGCGCCAGGAGATTGATGTAGTTAATTGTCTGGCGACCTAAAGTGATATGATGTGATGTAATGGAATATAACCATACGATAAATAAATAAATACACATTGTTAAGTAGCAAGTGTATGTGCGAGTGCGAGTACAGATGTTAAGCGCGTGTGGACAAAACTGCGAGTGAACCTAACAGTGATAGAAGCGGGTTCTATTTTTTGCAACTAGCCTCGTCCAGCCCTCCACTTTTGACCTGCAATTTTTAATCAGCAACTCGGATATACACTCGCTACTAACAGTGTGTGAACCACAATATGTGGACCACAGACTAATGTGGACGATCCGTAATGTCAGTGTCATTGTTTTCTGTGGTCACAGCAGCCATAGATAATTGGCAGCAGCTCCGTGTTTTTGACATGTTATTGTATTGTAATTATTTGTTTTGATCATAATGGATCATAACCACGTTATGTTTTAATATTATTACGCTTTTATGAAATACTTTTTGGTTTACAGTAATTCATGCATCGATTGCATTACTTAGTTACCTGATTCTGAATTCTACATTTTTTACTAGAATTAATTAAAATGGAATTAAAAGATCCGAAAAGAAAAAGATGGTGTCACATAGAACTTGAACAACCATTTCCAATATTCATACAATCTGAAGTTGGAGTTTCCATTGAAAATTGGATACCTGTTACATACACGGGAATATTCGATGGATTTTCTGTCATTGTAAAAGATCCTAATGAAATAAGTGCTTTACATAACATGGGTAATTTTGGCAAAGGAAATTGTTCCCGCTCGCGACCAGAAATTTTGAAAAGCAGTACAAAATTGCCTAGAATCATTCATAAACAACAATATATTCACAGGAGACAGTGGAAAGAAAAAGACTCTGTCAATAGTTCTACTGAACAAACACCATCTTCAGCCGACAAATTATTGCAAGATATAGCTGCACTTCATGCACAAATTGATAGTCTATCAGACACCAGCTTAGAGGGAACCAATGATGAATCCGTAGAAATATTATCAACTGAAAGATGTGATGTTATGGATATCTCAAGCGATGATGAAATTACAAAACATATAGAATTATCAGATGAAGTAAAGGATGATGCTGATCCATTGGCAAGTGGTTTAGCTGAGAAATGTTCAAATAAAAGTGACAATGATGTAGAACACTCTTTAGACAACTTAGTATTTCCGTTAAATTCAGTAGTTGTTATATCAGACAGTGAAATAGAGAATGAAGGCGGCGTGCATAATTGTATTCCAAAACTTTGCATAGATAACTCTGAAAAAACGGAATATTTGGTCTTAACATTGCAGGAGGCTTACTTCTTAGCTTTTGGATTGGGCTGTTTGCAAATATTAGATCCTGAAGAAAAACTCCTGAACCTCAAAGAATCTTGGCAGTTATTTTGTAAAACAGATCCTAGTTTCTGTAACAAGTACATTGTTTACCACTATTACAGATCTAAAGGTTGGATTGTTAAGCCTGGTGTTAAATTCGGTGGAGATTATTGTAAGTTGCATTACATAATTAATGACTTACCAGTATTATATGAATTTGTGTACAGGGGTCCCTGGATACATAGATAAACAAGCCACATTCTTTGAAAATATCAGAAAATTAGACCAATGATAATTTTAATAATCAAAAATGAACTTGAATAATTTTTCAAGGCAATTATAAGGAAATACTCTTCAACACTTTTCAAGCCCATTTGAGATTCCGCCATGATTTTTCTCCATTCTTCCCTGTTCGCAGTGACCTTCTTAAAGTCAGTCTTTCAAGAGATACTCTTACCACTGTATGCTGATTATCCTTAAACCTCTTGCGCAGTCCTCCATGCTCTATTAACAATATATTTTAAATATTCACACGAGCATCTAAGCGCTTTAGAATCTGGTTCTATATTGTTCTTAATAAATAATTGTTTATTTGTTACCTACTGTATTTTTTCATGTTTATTATTTTGAACTGCACAAATCACTCACCAAACAGGTGGAGTGCATAAATAAATAAAAAAAAACATTGTTTAAGACATGAATTATGTTAAATTTTAGTGCTGTACAAAGAAGGTCAACCCTATTATCATGCCAGCTACATCATTTTTATCAACGCACTTGATTTACAGAAACAAGAAAATTTCAACTGGCAATCTGTTTTGAGTCTTCTTCGTATGGCTGGCACTGCTGCCAAGGTAAATATTATGTTGAACCACCAAATTATACTTTTCTTATATCTCTCAACTTCATTATTGCTGAAGATTTTAATCCAAACTTCCGTTTGTATTCATCACACACTTCCTCAAGAACCATATTATGAAAGAAAAACTTATTATTTCCCAGATTAAGAATGTCCTAATAAAAACAGTTGAAGGTTTGAATTTAATCTATATAATATGCAGATGAAATATGGTCTCGAGAAAAAGATTAATGGTAAATTATATTATTTATTTATTTATTTATTTATTAAGTTTACGGTCTTTTTACTTACTTTTTTTTTTTTTACTACTATTTATGTAATTATTTCATGTTTCAGGAAGTTATCATAACCCAAGTCTCTAAAATTGATCAAAATGAACATTTTGATGTATTTGATGATCCTAGATTAATCACAAAATATAAAGTATCTGAAATTCTTTTGAGAAGATGGATTTCAAACCAGGAGAGGAAAGAAGATGAATTTCACTGATTTCTGTTTTGAATCAGATATTTATATGTTTATAATAATATAATATGATTAAATAATATTTTGTATGATAAAAGTTTAGTTTCATTTTAAATTGATTTTATTCTACTTATTAGGTAATTACCTAAAAGCAAATTTTGGGTTATTTTTTGGGAATTTTTATTATGAAAAATTCTAGGTAAGTTATAAGTGTGTATAACAACAAGGAATTTTTTATTGTAAAATAGTTATTTTCCTTTGCAATTAACGGCTTCATTATTCTGGATCTATGTTAGTATTGCGTAGATAAAATGCAGCAGCCTATGAAATGAGTAACATTTTACAGTGAAGTAGTCTTGATATTCCAAAATTCGTTTTTTAACCTTTTAACTTAGCAACAAAAGATCTTTTTTATAAAAATGGATAGAGGTGAAAATCGGAAGGTAGTAAAATAGTTTGATAATGGGCATACTTATTTGATTTAATACATCAATACCTAACAAAAATTAAAAGTATGATACAAAGTTACCACATCCTTGTAATAAATCATGTAAAAATATTCAACCAAACTATTAAACTATAATATTATGTGAATTGTGAACCTACATTGTACATATTTTATTAACCAACATTTTCAATATTGATAGACTGCATTGCTTCTTTTTGTTTTTTACTAATACCAGTTTTCCTGTATTCAGACCTTTCTTTTAAGTATACATCCTTACAGAAATTACGGAATTCTTCATTATAGTACCAATATTCTTGACATTTTTTCATTGCTTCATTTTCTTTCTTACATTTGTATATCATTAAAGTTGGCCATTGTTTGACGCATTGGCCAAACTGACCAACTTCATTTGCACATTTTTCATTTCTTGTAATATCACGAATTATTTTTGGAATTAAAACTTCTATTTCTACTTTTCTTAAAGATTTATCTTCTGGGTCACCTATAAAAAATAAATGATCAAAAATAAAGGCAAGGCTACAAATTGAAAAAAAAAACATTTAGATAAGCTATAAAAATGATCTACAACCACGTCATTCCATAGATAAACGCATATTTTTCTAGCTTGGCAACATAATCAAACAGGCAAAAATAAAAAATGATAATACGGGATACAACGATAAAGAAACTGTGCTTGTTTCATTTTGTTATGATGTAAACTTATAAAATTTATTGAAAAAATAATTTATATTTACCTAAGCCTTTTGGTCCTTTCGTAAATTTATTTGAAAGTACGGAAGGCGAAGTATCCTCCGCCATCTTTACTGTAATACGCCGTGACTGCAGACAGAAGAGAATTCGTGAGGTTGCAATTTTGAGAATATAATATCTGTCATTCAAAGTGATTTTGTTCAAAACTGTGTGCTGAGTTTATGAGTTGTCAGATAGTTGTTTCATCTAATGCTTGGAAAGTTATTTAACTAATTTCGATAAATCGTTCAGTTTGTTCCCTTTCTGTAAGTTTTTAGGATATATTTTTATCAAATTTGATAATATATCTAGAATCTTGTGAATATTTATGTTATTTGAGTTCTACTTTTGAAGTGAAAACTTCGCCGGCACATCATAAGTGTATTTTTTATGATCATAAACCATATTGTGTTTCTGTTTCAGGATATGGATCGTTTATTAAGATTAGGGGGCGGCATGCCTGGTTTGTCGCAAGCTCCACCACCCTCTGATGCCCCTGTAGTAGACACAGCAGAACAAGTTTACATTTCATCCTTGGCTTTGTTGAAAATGTTAAAACATGGAAGAGCTGGAGTTCCCATGGAAGTTATGGGGCTTATGTTGGGTAAGAACATAGTTTTTATTTCACAATTTCAAAATGTTTTCAACACCATGACATGACATTTTCTTTGTTGATAATGAAATTGTGTGTTTGCAGGAGAATTTGTTGATGATTACACAGTTCGAGTCATTGATGTTTTTGCAATGCCTCAAACAGGCACTGGTGTGTCTGTGGAAGCTGTAGATCCTGTATTCCAGGCAAAAATGTTGGATATGCTTAAGCAGACTGGTAGGCCCGAGATGGTTGTTGGATGGTTAGTATTTTATTTAAAAAACATGCTTCTCTCACCTTTTGTATTATGGAGCATTTTCTTTTTTTAAATTGCTTGCTATTTTAACAAATAATATTCAATGGTCTGAGAGAAGTAAAATGGTTTTCAATCATTTGGTATGTGGATTGATGTATGGAGATGATTTAGTTTTAATGGCTGAGTACGAGAATGCAATGCAAGTATGTAAGAACTGATTGTCAAATAACCATAGAAAATGAATGTTATCAACAAGTGAATGTTTATTTAGTAACTATGTTTAGTAGGGATAAAAAGTGTGAAAAGAAAATCCATAATGGCTGGCAGCAGGGTGGGCAGTGTACTAAGGCCTATTATGAGAAACAATAATGTCTCACTACAAGCTATAAAACTAGTACATAACGTTATCCTGTTTCCATCAGTGATGTATGGATGTGAAACATGGACATAGAGAAAAAAAGAAAAATGTGGTACACAATAATGCGGTAGAGATGTAAGCTTTGTGGAGAATATGTGGAAAGACTCTCAAGAATGTGGAATGAAAGTTAGTGTTGTTACAAAGATGAAACTTAATAAGTTGGGATGGTTTGGGCATGTTGAAAGAATGGATGCAAGTAGAATTACAAAAATAATTTATAAGGATGAAAGAAATGTTGTAAGAAAGTGTGGTTGAGGAGAATGATATAATTATTTTTAAATGAATCTGTGCGAAAGCTGCCGGTTGATACCACTGGACCACCAACCACCTCCGATATGGATTGAACAATCAATTCCATCCTCAATGAAAGCTAAATAAGAAACAAAAGAAATAGGATAGGTTGTTTGAGAAATAATATGGTGGTGGAAGAAGCGTGGATAGAAAAGAGTGGAGGCCCCTCTAAGGGACAAGGCGATAAAAAATATGCATTTTAAACATGGTCGTACTTTCTATGTTTGTTTTTGAACATGTTTATCTTAAATACCTACCTTTATTATAACTTTCTACAAAAAGACAAAAAGTTATAAGTTTGTTAAAAATAAAATCATGTCTGAACTTTCTCTATGTAAATGCATTAACGCTTGACTGTGTTTTTATAATGCATGTCTAGATGTCATGATGGAGTTATTTAGTTAAAAATGAAATAAAAACAAAAAATAATCATTCCAATTTATTTTTCAGGTATCACTCACATCCTGGTTTCGGCTGTTGGTTGTCCGGAGTCGATATCAATACTCAACAGTCGTTCGAGGCTCTATCAGAACGAGCAGTTGCCGTCGTTGTTGATCCTATTCAGTCCGTGAAAGGGAAGGTTGTCATTGATGCCTTTAGACTTATTAACCCTAATATGATGGTTCTAGGACAAGAGCCCAGGCAGACCACATCTAACCTGGGTCATTTACAGAAGCCCTCTGTGCAGGCTCTCATTCATGGCCTGAACCGGCATTACTATTCTATCAGTATAAATTACAGAAAAAATGAATTAGAGCAGAAAATGTTACTAAACTTACATAAAAAGTCATGGATGGATGGACTAACTTTATCAGATTACAAAGAGCACAGTTGCTTAAATCAGACCACCGTATCCGAGATGTTGGAGTTAGCTAAGAATTATAACAAAGCTTTAGAAGACGAAGAGAAAATGACTCCGGAACAGTTGGCTATCAAGAATGTGGGCAAGCAGGATCCCAAGAGACATCTAGAAGAGAAGGTTGATGTTTTAATGTCTACAAACATTGTTCAGTGTCTTTGTGCTATGTTAGATACTTTAGCTTTTAAGGGATATTAATAAAGTTATGCTAATTCATACATTTTCTTTTACATGTTGGACAGCTTCAGGTACATAAGACAGTAATAATCATGAGTTTTACAAAACAAAACATATAAACATCTAATATAATATGTATATTTTACGAGACCCCTTGCATATTCTAACTCATACAAATACAAACTTTTTAATAAATACTGTTTTTTAATGAAGCTTTCTAAAAAGATATGTACCCAGTACCCGAGAGATGAACTCAGATTTAATATTATTTTTGTCAACTTAGATGTTTCTTACTGTTCGAATGTTGAATAATTTTTTATGTCAAGCTTATTCTATATATTAATACGTGAAGGAAAAACTTTGTGATCATTTTTACGATAATTGCGCGGACGAAGGGGCATGAAATTCCGCACATTTATAGTTTATATAGAGGAGTGGCCAATGCTAATATTTTTTTTAAAATTATGCATAAAAAATAAAGCAATAAAAAACATTACATACAAACACAACTGTAACATTATGTATTTGATATTCACACATCAACTTCATAGAAACAAATGTAAAATGAACAGCGCCTCATAGTGGGCGCAGAAAGCTTTTTGAAGGCGGTATATTCAAATGGAAGGTTGAGCGAGAAATGGCGGGATATTTATTCCTGTTTATCTGTGGTCAAATTGAGAACAGATTAATATTGTTTGTCTTTAATAAGAATTGTCGAAGAAGTCTTTAATAATAATAGAAAAAACTTATCAAGATTTCAAATTTGACGTATCCATGTCATTGTTTTTGAATGAAAATTGTGAAATAAGCCCGCTCAGTCTTTGGAACCTCAATAATGTTCAAATTTATAATTTAAATTAATTATGGTCGAATTTCGAGGACTGCTTTGCCTCTATTATTATTTAATATCAGTCCCTCAAGATTTTTAAAAATAATTGTACAGTGGAAATAAAATACGCACTAAACGCCAAAAATGAAAATAATGAGTTGAGTGTGAGGAAATGTTCTATAAACCATTGTCAATAGCCTAAATATTGCACTAAGCCCATATCGATGATCTAAAGGCGTAAAAAACAGATCCAAAAATCATCATAGTACTATGTCTGTATGGGGGAAAAATCAGTTTTATTAGATTATCTCAAAATGAAGTTTTTGGCGTTTAGTGCGTATTTTATTTCCACTATACAATTTAGTATTCTGTCAGATTACTATGTCCAAACCACAAACTATAGAGCATCAATAAGAAAAATCCAGGTATATTTTTTGCGGTCAATGTTTATAGCTTAGGGTGCGTTTATACCAAACGGACATTGAGCCAGGGCTGGAAAATGGGGTATATTTTCTTGGTCGCTGCCACCAAGGAAATAACAACGTAACAGAATAATTATTGTCATAGGCCATTAATTAGTTGTTTAAAGTGTCCAATATAACGATGGTGAAAATTTATTCTATTTTATAGCTCTGGCTCTATGTTCATTTGGTATAAATGCACCTTTAGGAATCAAAACTAATGTAGTGATCATAGATTTTTTTGGCATAGAAAATCTCAAGTGTGATATAACAATGTTGAGCATATTAAAGGATACTTTTACTCAAGTCATGAGTGGTTGACAGCATTCAGCCCAACTGTTGATAATATATTATACGGACAAACTTATTGTCTGCTGAAATTTTCCCCAATATGATCACAATCCTCTGCATCGAGGGACTGAGTGAAGAAGAAGTTTTCCTAATTAGAAATAGTTCAGTCTGTAAATCGAAATTAGTTAGATTTCTGGATTGAAAATTTTGGATAGGGAATTTTTTTGGCAGGATATTTCCTGTGCTAAGAATGAATTAATTTGCTATTGGTACATACATTCTTACTGGAATCAATACAATTTATAAAACGTGTTGATTTGTTATTTTACATTTTTTAAATTGATTTTTTTTTACTTTTATTCAAACCAACAGTCAATAAATAGAATATTACAAGTTTCATTAAATATAAATAATAGACCATTTCAGAATTTTTCATTCAATTCTCACTATTGATGATGACCTACCAATGTAGGTACATAGTGTTGCAATAAAAATGAAACACGCTTGGTTGTTGCAAATATAAATAAATGAGTTCAGAGTCGAAAAAGAGAATGAGTGTTATATACGCTCTTCATGGTGATGAAGTTGTGTTATCATTTAAAAAAAAAAAAAATGCAATAATGTGTCAACGTCTGATAAATGGTGAAAAGCAAAAACAAAAAAAATAATGATTATTTTACTAAAGAATATTCCTGCAATATTGACAAGGATATAAATCATCTCCTTAAAAATTTCAACCGACACAACAATATCAAAATTGGCCAATTAGCGACATTCAGTTTTTGATGATGTTTATTTTATGTAAGAAAAAACCAATGTTTTTATTTAACAACTCCATTATTTGGGTTGTCTGTGCCTGCTAAATGGTGACAGGCGATTTTCTTATAAACCCAACCCACTGCATGAAGAAGAAGGCAATGAAGTTTGGAAAACACTGATATATCGCATGTCTTCAGTATTTTTCATTGCTGGGGGTATCACATGTAGGTATTTATTCCCTCATCGGAAAGTAATGTATAATATTATTAAACAAACATTAAAGTCATGACATGAATAATTACCAATTTGATAATCTTTCAACCTTTTATTCTTGTAAATATCTAGCAGTACCTATAAATAAAATTCTAATATGTACCTAGATTCTTTTTTCAACAAAGATAAGTAATTGTTTTATACATTGGTGGAGAAGAAAATGGCCTGGTGAAACTGCTTTAACGGAAAAAGTTAATTTTGGACTGTCGATTCTCAGGGTGTTAGCCATGACAATAATTTTTTTTTATAATGGCATTACATCCAAAAAGAATGATGAAGCACATGACAGTAATACCAGCCTTGAAAATTTGTAACGATATGCAAGGAGACAACTCCAATGGCGATCACTGGATCAGATCTCGGTTGAACTGTGATAGATGATAGACAAGGGTGGAAAACTGGCTCAGTACTGGGTGAGGCGGAGAGACATTAAGGTCTTAGAGGCCAGATCGACCTTCAAGAGTTGAGGTAAACGACCAAAGAGAAGTTAGTCTTTGTAGTTTTTACATTTTCTCAAGAGAGGGTTTTGAGAGGTCTATTCTCTGTGCCTACCCGTAAAGGGACACAGTGTGATGGAAAAAATAAATTTGATAGATTCCTATTTAGTCTAAATTCTTATCAAAAAAGGTAACTTAGTACATTTTAATAAATTGTGTAGGTAAATTTTGTAAGTATTACGTTTTGAATTGAAACTGTATTGTATGTATGTATTGTGTTTTCCTTTGAGTGATACAAAAAACAAGAGTAAGTTTTGGAATTTTATAATATTATTGATTGCTGATATAAATATAATTTGTTTAGCCAATCAAGTAAATATATTTCATCATCCTTGTAAGAGATTTAAGATAAAAAATCTTAAAGTTATTATCCATGAGACTTTAATTATGAGATAATACTAGATATCACGGAATTAATTCCCAGTCTTGGTAGGATTTTTAACTTGCTGGAACTGCCCATGGTGTAAAGATTCCTGCTTATGCTGACAAATTTCTATCAAATGTTACTCACCTATACATTTTTTTTAGACATTTCTGTAATTTGTTTTCAGTTTCAAAATTACCTAATTGTATGTATGAGATGATTGGAGATTGGCACGACTGGGACATGTGTTAAAGATGCCGAATGATAGTTGGTCGAGGAGAGAGTCTCGAAGACGAGGAAGACCCGAAGACCTCAAATCGTTTTCCGTTCCTTCGAGCCAGAATTACCTAAGGATACCTATGGTCAATGGTTGGGAGGAGGTAATCGAAACTGCGCGAGATAAAGTGCAGTGGAGAACTCTTGTTGCCATCTCATTTCCCTCTAAATAAGTGGGGTCAAAAGAGGGAGAATTATTATTGAATGAGATGATGTATTAACATACCTACCTGTTTATATTAAAACATATTTTCAACAACGATACCTACTTACATAATTTTTGTGAGGAACTTCAATGAGGTATGTAGGTAACTACAGTGATACGAAATCATTCATAAAATAGATCAATATTTAAACAGTGGCGTATTTAGGACATCTTACGCCCTAAACAAAGTGGTATTTTTTTAATCGCATGGTATTTTATTAATTAATTATCTTATTGAATGAGACATGTTTTTTAGAAAATTTTCATCATTGAAGTTTTTTAGATAAATGCGTACCTACCTCTACCTACATCACTTTCACCAAAAGTGGTGTCTTGTCCAGGGGCGGAAGCCAAGTGTTAAAATGGTCGCCATCGGTGTTCCTATGGTAACAACGTAAACAGCTGTCTTTACGATGTTACTATGTCAACAACAACCGACCGATACCGTAGGCGGCCATTTTATTGCATGTACTTGGCTTAGGCCTCTGATCGGGTGCATGGGGGCATTTACCCTCCTTGAGAACGCCACTGAGTGGCAGATAAAATAATAATAGATAGGTAGTATTAGGCAGGTATATCCGTTATGTTTTTATCATTCAAGTGTCATACAATTAACGATTGATAGGTCAGCAATTTCGAAAATTTCAATTCAATGATACATGCATTATTTTGAAACATTAAAAACAGGCACTTCTTAACAACAGCCAGTGGGTTAACTTTTTTGATCTCTGTTCCTCATGGTTAACTATCACTTGTGATTGCTTAAGGGAAGTTCTTCTTTCGTATATCTTATCCTTTCTCAAAAAAGTCTCCAACTTTACGGTATTTTCAAAAGTAACCCTATTCTAAGTTCCCGTGACATTTACGCTGGCGTGAAGCAACAAAATTTTGTATGGAACGTGTATAGATAGTGCTCCTATAGAATATTTCGGAAAGCTTCGCAGACCATACAAATTCTCGCGAGCTTCTCACTTACGTCATAGATAATAGTACTTGACTTACGTTGCGTAATATTCGAAATAGGGGTGCTGTTAGTATTCTCTTGCTCTAAGGGTGCTGTGGTTATACTGCTGCCGTAAAATCAATGAAAACTATAAAGAGTTTTTTTTTTCATTTATTGGTAATTTTATGATGCTGTTGATCATTACCTTTCACTCTATGAAAACGACCTATTCATTCATAGGTTTGGGCATAACAATTATTTCACGTCATTTTGCGTTACACCACTGCAATGTTTATTTCATTCATAAAAAAATCTGTGAACCTACCTACCTACCTACTTATACCTGGTTACAAACAGGGATGTTGCGAATATCAGCATCAGCTGATTATCCGCATCGATTTCTATATCAGCATCAGAATCAGCATCCGCATTAATTGATGCTGATTTTAATGCTGATGTTCAGTTCGTATCTTCTCTGCTTAAGACGGGACTTGCGCTTCTGGAATATTCTCGCGAGAATTTTCGATCAATCAAACCTCTTAATAAAAAATATCATTAAGGTAGTATTTTGTGCACTATCTTGCAAGTACCTGGCACACCCGTGCATCGGCCAAATTTCCCAGCAAACAATTGTTTAGTTGTGCAGTACCTAACTTTATTATTAGTTATCAATCGGAGTCACCAAAATAACACCGAAAAACATAAACAATACAAATCATGACACTAACACATAGAATCTTCAGGGCTCCAATAACAGGTATATACCGCATACCTATTTTTGAAGCAGTGTGTAACAGATTAAATCTATTTCTATGTACTTATTAACAATGGGAGAGGTGAAATATTGTGTTTAAATATCTCGAAATCAAATCAAAATCAAAACTCCCTTTGAACTCCACTCAGATGCATAGGGAGGCAACAAGAGTTCTCCACTGCGCTCGATCTTGCGTAATGCTTACGACCTCCTCCCACACCATGTCCAACTCCCCCAGCTCTGCCTCGAAGGAACGGAACACGATATGAGAGGGTCTTCCACGTCTTCGAGACCCTGATGGGAGGTAAAAAAAGCGCTCCCCTCGGCCAACTGTCATTCGGCATCCTCAATGCATGTCCCAGCCATGCCCATCTCCTCTCCAAAATGGTGGAAGTGATGGACCCGCGCTGGGTGCGCCAGCGTATAGCGTCGTTCGTGATGCGATGGTACCATTTAATACCCATATTTTCCTGAGGCACTTTGTTTCGAATGCAGATACTTTTTGTGTCTGGGCTTTGATCAGGTGCCAGGACTCACAGCAATACAGGAGAATGGGCAACCGATGGCGTGAGGTGCATGGTCAATCCCACGGCCCCGATTATATTTTTCGATTACCTGCCTCTTACAGGATGCTAAAAAAACCAGCAAGGTGCTATTCTAAGCCGACAGCCCTATACGGTTTAAATATCGCTAATCCAAATACAAACTCCCTTTACGTCCCACTTAGGGAGGCAACAAGAGCTCTCCATTTCGCTCGATCTTACGCAATGACCTCCTCCCACACCATGTTCAAATCCCTCAACTCTGCTTCGAAGGAGCGGAACACAGTGCAGGAGGGTCTTCCTCGTCTTCAGGACCCTGATGGGAGGAAGAACAGTGCTCTCCTCGGCCAACTGTCATTCGGCATCCTTAACACATGCCCCAGCCAAGTTCATCTCCTCTCCAGAATCGTATAGACGTATGGGCCCTCAACGTCCGTGAAGTAGTGGTACCAAATTGAATGAATGAATGAATGAATTTTATTCAAAAGAAAATACAAATCAAATTTATCAAAAAATACAAAAATTTGTAATTGAACCTTAACTTAAATAAATATTGCCTCACTAGGCTTGTGCCTGTGTCGAGGCAAAGTTTTGCATGTCTTAGATATGCACTACGTCAGCACGCTGAACAACTCGAACCGTGATCTCTCTCTTCCATTCGTCAGCAACCATTCATCCAAGCCCATTATTATACCCAGAATTCTCTTGAGGTACTTCATTTCAAAATCTGAGACTTTTTTGTGCCTGGGCTTTGGTCAGGTGCCAGGACTCACACCCATATAGGAGAATGGGCAACACACACGAATCAAACACTTTACATTTCGTCTCGACACTAAACCAAATCTTGGTCATGTTGTTAAAGGCGCCACTTGCCATACCGATACGTATCGGGAGCTCAGCCCCGAGGTCACCAGAAGGTGGTAATGGTTGCTCCCAAGTACTTGAATTAGTCCACCCAGAAGACCCGGTGACCATCGATGGTTATCGGTAGTTGATGTTTATGGGGGAGGCATTATTTGCCATGAGCTCCGTCTTACTGGCATTGACTCGAAGGCCAAGGCGTGCTGTGTCATCTCAGAGTCTTGAAACACTGCGATGTAATTCCTCTATACTGTCGTACCTACTGAACAACGCTAGGTCGTCTGCGTACTCCAGATCGCACATTTCGCTCATTAGACCATCTCTCTGTGTTAACGGTATAGGTACCTCTTACTCCTTGCATGGACTATCTCAAGAGGAAGTCCATGACAATAATAAATATAAATGGAGCCAGTACGCAGCCCTGTCTAACTCCCGTGGTGATCCTGAAAGCTTCAGTAGGACCACCTGGCGTTTTGACGCTACACTCGGAGTCTTCATACATCAGGGACTGCACCACTTTAACTATCTTCGGATGAGGTATACCGTACAGAGCTAAAATTTTACATATCGATGGACTATGTGGGCTGTCTAAGCCCTTTTCAAAAAAAAATATCTGACTTACCTACTTTAAATTTCATTGTTAAATATCTACATATATAATAATTCAATAAATACGCATTTAAAAAGGGAGTGAAGGACTTGCACGCACTGACAGATGATTCGATCTAACGTGGAATCGTAATCGAGAGGTAAAATTATGAGAGACCATAAGAAGACGAAGAAGAACATCAGCATCAGCTGATGTTAATTTTGAAAAATCAGCATCAGCATCCGCTGATGCTGAAAAAACCCACATCAGCAACAACCCTGTACAAATTATTTGAGTAGGTACCTGCCTATATGGGTAAGAACACGTAGAATGCCGATCCCGACCATCGCCGAACGGCGCAAAGAATGTTACTATGCATTTGAATGGGGATACCCACAGAAAAAGCAGGAACCCGCTTTCCGGCATGCCCATTTAAATGCATTGAAACCATAGACAACAATCTTTGAGCCGGTCGGAGCGGGTCGGAATCGGCTTTCTACGTGTTCTTATACCCTATAGGATGATTTGAATGACAGATAGGTGAGATATCAGATAGGTAATATGAAAATAAGACTACTTAGGTAGGTACAAACAAATCGAAAAATAGTTTTTTGTTCAATATTTTTTGACAAGTTTGTTAATTATTGTTATGTTAGATTAGTCTCTATATGTCTAAACATTTTGAAGTATGACATTGTTACCAGTCCACTAGAATTAATTTAAATAAAACCAGAAAGTCCATGTTATTTATCCTACTATCGGCTTTCGTACGTACCTATAGCGTAGTGGGGTTGGCGAGTCTGAATCCTGGTCTTAGTGTGAAATATGAGAAGTGTTTTTGTGTTTAGGTACTTTGTGTGAGTTCAGATTCATTTAAAAATACCTACGTGTGTTTTTTATGTGATTCACTTTAATTGTCTCAGAAACAAAACAAAAATATGGCTTCATAAGTTTTCAGTCACAAATCGAAAGGTATATAGATAAATCACTCGATTGTGAGTGGAATTGCAGAAAATAAAATAAAAAATCTAAAACCAATACCTATCTGTGTATGGATGAATATGAAAAGATTTTTTTTTCTGCAAATTATATAAATAGACAGTGTTAAAATAAATATTTTTATCAAAACATGTTATTATCCAATGCACAGGTTGATTTCATCAGTTTTTTTTAAACTTGTTGAATTCAGTTCATTCTAGTGAGGTCTCGAAAAATCAAAACGTTTGATTGAATACCTAGAGGTAGAGAGAGCGGCGCACGGTTGTTGTCAGGGCGATTAACTCGCTCTTGCTTTATGTGTCAGATAAGATAGTTATTTAAAAACATCGCAGGTTTATCAGCAACAAACAATATCACATTATATTATTTACATTTCGTGTGCATGTTTATAGCCAGGTATCCACTTGTGTGTAGGTATTTCTGGCCGTTTATAAGGGTGTTCACACTCGCTGATTATTCTATTTCCCGGAACATGGATGAACGCTTCCCTCTCAAAGCTCTCAAGTGTTTTTTATAAGTAAGAGGATTAGGAAGGTCGCTAAGAGAATAGTCTATAGTTTATTTATTTTATTTTTATTTATTTAGATTATGAAGTTACAAAAATTACATATTTTATAACTTAAAAATAACAATATTATTCCACTTATATTATACAGATTTAGACGTCACATTTCTACAACATTCACATTACTAATCTATGCTTATCACTACTCTTTAGATATTCACGACATTTCACACGAAAGATCGCAAGCGTAGCCGCGCTCTTGAGTTCCGCCGGCAGGTCGTTGAACAGCCTAAACCCCTTGTAGAAGAGACTGTTCTCAGTACCTGCGAGCCTAGCACCCCGAAGCCTAAACGAATCGCGACCCCTCGTGGGATAGTCGTGTATCTCATAATTATATCTAACATTATTCGATAAATAGCATGGCATCATTCCATTCTTAATTTTATACACAAAAACGAAAACATTTAAGTATATCTGCTGCTTTACATCCAAAAAATCTAACCTGTCCAACATTTTCCTAATCCGAGCATACCTACCTACCCCATCCCAAGACAGCCCTCATGGCCCTATTCTGAATAATTTGGAGACTTTTTAATTCTCCCTCTGTTGCCAAAAACAAGATGGTAGAGCAGTAGTTGAGATGGGGCAACACAATCGAATTATAAACCAACTTTCTTGTGTCCATATCTAGATTATTCCTAATACGATACAAAAAACCAACTTTTTTACTTATCTTTTTTAAATTGTAATCAAAATTATCTTTAAACTTTAGCCTATTGTCCAGAATTATGCCTAAATACTTATTTTTTTCCACAACTTCAATCGATTCATTATTCAACGTTAGATTACAAACACCATCCACAGGAACCTTACCGATTACTAAACACTTGGTCTTGTTCACGTTCAATTTCAACAAATTACAATTTAGCCAATCCGAAACACTATTCAATTCATCTTGTAATTCTTTTACACCTTCATTAAAATTTCTACATTTCACATATATAAGAGTGTCATCCGCAAACAATTTAACCTCACACTTTTTTACTGCGTTCATTATGTCATTCATATACAATATAAATAAGATAGGTCCCAATACTGATCCCTGAGGAACACCGGTTGGAACCTCCAACTCCTCCGAATGAACTCCATCAAATTTAGTTTTTTGTTTCCTGTCACTCAGATAATTTTCAAACCATATCCTTGCCGTTCCATTTATACCAATTTTTTCCAATTTCCTGATCAACCTTTTTCTGTCAATTGTTTCAAACGCGCGTTTCAGGTCCAAGAACACTGCAATTATTGTCATTCTTGAGTCCATGCACTCTTTCCACTCGTTAATTATAAAGTTCATTGCAGTCTCGCATGAATAATCTGTTCTGAAACCAGACTGCTGAGGAACAAGAATGTTTTTTGTTTCTATATATTCCAAGATTTGTTGCTTAACAACGTGTTCCAAGATCTGTTCATATTTTGGCAAACAGTTTATGGGTCGATATTCCTCACAAGACTTGGCATGAACAATCTTCGGAACAGGCACAACAGTAGAGGTTTTCCAATTTCTCGGGAAAGAACCCTCGTAAAGAGATTGATTTATGAGTTCAACAAAAAGACCTCCTGATACATCCAAAGAATCCAATATTACCTGAACTGTTATTCCATCTTCAGATTGCTTTAACTTTATACCTTGTATAATTTTCTTCAATGAATCAAGATCTATATTTTTAAATTTAAAACCCTCTTCATCTAACATTTCAGTTTCTGTCCCTGGCTCCGAGACTAAAGGTATACTTTTACGAATTTCATTGATACTGGCCAAAAAATATTCATTAAACTTCTGAGCAATAATAACTTTATCATCTTCTACCTTATCAGGGAATTCAACAGCATTCACTCTATTCGTTGATTGACCCCTAACAACATCTTTAATGCTCTTCCACATTTTCTTACAGTCATACTTGTGTTTTTCTATGCTGTCCTTAATATATTTGTTTTTTTGTAATTTTATAATTTTGTTGTATTTGTTTCTTACCAGTTTATATTTCTCCCATGTAGAGACATCATCATTCAATCTAAAGGTCTTATACAAAACATCTCTTTCTCTTCGTAGGCCTTCCAACTCTCTGCTATACCATTTACATGTATTTTTAAATACTCTTTCCCTTAATGGTGCTAGTTCATTTATCGATACAGTCATGTTGTTTAAAAATCTTTCTGCCTTTTCTTCAATATCCCGATTATTTATCGTCCAATCCAATTTCATCAAACACTCATTAAGTTTAGACTTTGAATAATTTATTGTACTTCTCGATATCACTTTTGTTACATCTTCCTCTATCCTGTTCGTCTGTAATCTTGCTACCAATGTTTCATGGTCAGAAACCTTGAAATTTTCAGCAATTCCTACCGGAAGATAAACATCATTTGACAATATCAAGTCTATCAGTGTTTTTGAACTCGGGCTTATTCTTGTGTAATCGTTAACCAATTGCTTTAAACAGTTTTCATTTATGATTGTTCTCAATCTATTGCTATATGTACTATCTATACTTACGTCTATATTAAAATCTCCAAACATGTAAATAAATTGATTTTCCGCCTGATTCTTTCTACAATAGTTTTCAAAAAAATCCAAGAACTTGGAATCACTCTGACTGGGCGAATGATACAAAACAGTGTATACTCCTTTTTTCATCCCTTTTTTTACTTTAATTGTTAAAAACCAGGCATTATTTTCATTGAATACTTCTCTAGAAACAACAGTATATGTGATATTCTCTCTAAGGATAATAGCAACACCTCCCGTATGTCGACTAAAAGAGTCGCATCTTATTGTGTTGTATCCCAAGTATTTAACCTCACTATCGTTTATTTCTTCCGTTATACAGGTTTCGCATAACATCATCATATGTGGTTTCAGCTCACATAATTTCTTTTCAATTTCTTCATGATGGGCCAATAAACTAGAAACATTCATATTATATATTTTCATATCTCCATTTCTTATTCTAAAAAACAGGTTTTTCTTTTCATTGCATCCACTCTTCTTTGATACACTGTACATGTTCGGTCAAAGACAGAATGATCTGTCTCCAACCCAAGAGAAAATTTTTCATTGGCCTTTGTACAGTTTATGCAGCGGTATTCGTTAATTGCAGCCTTACACTCCATTTCTTTGTGATTTTGGGCACATCTAGGACAAGACGTATCATTGTGACACTCTTTTGCCCTGTGCCCATATGCGTTACATTTAAAACATCTGGTTACCTTCAAGTTATCATAAACCTTACACTTATTCCAGCCAATACTAATCTTTCCTCTTTTAAGAATTTCTTGATACACTTTTGAGCCCAACTCCACATATGCAGTGTAAGTGATGTCATTTCCACGTTTTATTTCCCTTACTTGATACACATTTACAATATCATCTTTGCTTATAAATTCATTTTGCATCCTCATATTAAGCAGTACTTCGTCATTCGACATCTTATCTAAAATTCCGACAATCTTAATCGACGGTTTTAATGTCCTAGGAATACTGACCTCATATTTTTCTTTTCCTAACTTTTTATATATCTCTTCTTGAACATTCTTAGTGTTTTCTTTGCTTCCACATTGCACCACTGCGGCACCATCTCTTGCCTTTCGCAGACCAGTAGCTCCAACCTGTACAGGGTCAATGTTGGTTTTTATATCCCTTAGAGTATCAGCATACAGCTGGGTTTTATTTTTAGGCTGGATAATAACTACTGGTTCATATTTTTTTAATGGACTGTCCTTGTTCTCCTTAATAATACAATCCCTAATCTGGTCATTTTGCGCAACTATGCTTTCTAAAATGCTTTCCTCTCTCTTCATCGATACCTTCACAGCCTTCATTTCCGAAAAAAATGTATCACTAATTTTTCTCAAACATCTCAACTCACCCGCCATCCCAGAACCTTCAGTTACCAGAATTGCAACTATGTTACTTATTCGATCTAGTTCTCCATATATTACATCTTTACTACCCACAGATATCTTTCCCTTCGAATCGAATATGATTGTTTTGATGGTATGTATATGTTCAAATACCTTAGTCAGTCTTGCAGTTGCACCTTGGCTATCTGGGCTTTGCATCTCTGCTACATTTCCGACGTCTGACACAATCTCATCTCTCACAACACTTGCAGGAGATCTTGGTGTTTTCATAGATCTTTCGAAGGGATTCTCCATGGTTTTTTCGGGGGACTTATGTTCTTCCATTGCAGGCTACACAATACAATAAATTAAGGCAGTGTACACAATATTACAAATCAAGAATGTACCAGCCGAGATCTCCTTCACCGCACGCCGTAATAACAAAAAGAAAACAACCGGTGCATACAAAAGGTTAAAACAACATAGGCACCGCACACATCAGAGGTTAACCGCCTAATGTAGGTACCCCGCACTGTATGTAACAATATTGCAGTGTCACTACATAGTTATTTTTTAACTTTAAACCATTTAATTAAAACACAACTTTATACTTTAAATTTAATTTACACTCACAATACACACTATCTATTTTAGTTTATAACTTTGCTTTCAACAAACTCACTCTCCTTCCTCATCAAAAACATTTATTTAATGCGAACAAAATTAGTACGTCTATCTTTCAACAATGACATATCAATTACTTCGTTCGCCCTGTAGTAGTAACTAATATATTTTCTACGATATTTTTGATGCAACTAGCAGGTACCTACCTATAAGCTTGACAAAAACTAACTATAGGTTCAGACACTTTTAAAAAAAGAGCCACTGATGACTATCATGATTGAGGGCACTGCTTGCTCGAAAAAATAAACTACAACAAAATTGATTGACTTCATAGAATAACAATGTGCAGGTATGTCATATTAACAAAGGTATCGACTATATTATTGAATAATCTAATCAATTTTTTGTTCAGACGCGCTTGTTAGGTAAGAATTAGATTTCTCAGTGGTTGACTAAGCTACTAATTTACTGGTATATAAAGACTTAAGTTTTTGAGTCGACTTATTTTGCTGCCTAACTTACTCGACTAAGTTTTTGGTATTCATTCAATCAATCAATACTCAGCAGCTGATGGTATTCTGATACGTTTTAAACCTATAAATCATATAAATCACTGATCAGTGGGGTTATTCTCGTAGCGCTTGAATTGCAATCTAGTTGAAAAGATATCTTAAAGGGCGACTCGGAAAGGATCGGACCAATCAGAGAGAAAGGGGGAGTGTCTACAATACGATATAGCCCATGTGGAACGATCATATTTTGCTGCCTAACTTACTCGACCAAGTTATTGGTATTCATTCAATCAATCAATACTCAGCAGCTGATGGTATTCTGATACGTTTTAAACCTACTTAATAAGTCGCTACTCGACTGCAATACTTACCTGCGTAGTGGGATCTAGGTTTAAGACAAAAAAACTATCTCTCGTACCTATACTACGTTAATATTTTGAAGTGTGGTTAATACGGCTTTCGCACCTATACCTACTGGAAATCGTCGGTTCTATCCCATCAGGTACTAAAAAGCTTGTGTCTTTCGCGACGCTTTTAATAGCTTACTGTGAAAGAGTCAAAGAGATTATTATGCATTTTGAGTGACCACAATTTAATTTGACGATTAAAAGCGTAAAACATACGCCGTCTAACTTATAAAAAATTCATTAGGGAATCGTAAGATTACATATAAATCACTGATCAGTGGGGTTATTCTCTTAGCGCTTGAATTGCAATCTAGTTGAAAAGATATCTTAAAGGGCGACTCGGAAAGGATCGGACCAATCAGAGAGAAAGGGGGAGTGTCTACAATACGATATAGCCCATGTGGAACGATCATGACACTCCCCCTTTCTCTCTTATTGGTCCGATCCTTTCCGAGCCGCCCTTTAAGACATCTTTTCAACTAGATTGCAATTCAAGCGCTACGAGAATAGCCCCGCAGGACCCCTATTCTGTAGAAAGTGTAGAGTAGTCACTTGAAAAAAGTGACTATTAGGCGATACATTTTGTATGAAAAACGTCTATATGCGATTCTCGCATTCGATACGTATAGACGTTTTTCATACAAAATGATTCGCCTAATAGTCACTTTTTTCAAGTGACTACTAGGCGATACATTTTGTATGAAAAACGTCTATATGCGATTCTCGCATTCGATACGTATAGACGTTTTTCATACAAAATGATTCGCCTAATAGTCACATTTTTCAAGTGACTACCCTACACTTGCTACAGAATAGGGGTACAGTTTTTACTTAAACTAGTTGCATGTATACATGAGATCCAACTGTCGATGGCCTGAGTCGGTATGTTCATTGTATGAAACGATGTCGTCAATAAATTATTTTTTTACAAAAATTGTTAAGAAAAGTTTGAGATGTACTGATATAATGTATATATTTTTTATAGAAAATTAAATTATCTAGTTGATATGTTTCGGCGTTTTTCGATATTCTTTTAAAATTCTGAAATATAGGCATTGAAACTCGTAAATTTGTCATAAAAAAATATTTTTCTTTATAAAAAAAAGTTTGAGAAACCCTGGAACTTTTTCATTAAATTCAATTTGAGATATTGTATTTTTCTATATACATACACATTTTTAGGGTTCTACCTTTTATAGTTTTCGAGATATATGCAAAAATTAAGTAAAAATTCAAAGGTTGATTACCCCTGACTGAAAGAAAATTTGAAAATTCTGAGTATACAAGTTTTGTAGGCTTAAAGTATTAAATTTTTTCTGAAATTTTAGGCTCTGTGCATCAAGCGAATCAAAAGTTATAAGGGGGGACGGATACACACACACACAGACACCCCCTCAGACAACGCACACAGACACACTAAATGTTCTCCTCCGAATTCTGAGTAAATCCATATATGGAACATATATGCTGCGAAGCCTCTAAGTTGGTGTTTTTTGTCGTCAAAGTTTGGAAAACCGTTTAAAATCTAGACCTGGCCAGCCTGGCCATACAAATTTCACGTATCTTGGCTCGATACTGCCGATCTGTCTCGAGAAATAATTTCTCTTCAACAAATCGAGAGTTGGACTAGACCTGGCCATACAAATCTCACGTATCTTGGCTTGATACTGCCGATCTGTCTCGAGAAATAATTTCTCTTCAACAAATCGAGAGTTGGACTAGACCTGGCCATACAAATCTCACGTATCTTGGCTTGATACTGCCGATCTGTCTCGAGAAATAATTTCTCTTCAACAAATCGACAGTTGGATTATAAAATAATATTTAATCCGCGTTTGTTATGTATGAAGATGACATATTATACATAACAAACAAATAGTAGCTGGGCAACGCGAGTGGTAACTACCAATATTCGCTATGTCAGATTTGAACGAGTTATTGATGCAGAATAGGTATCTACCTTATTTTTTAATTATTTATTTTATATCAAAATATAGTTATGTCCTTATTAAATCATACGAAACCTTTATGTTTCAGCCAAAATAAACCAATTCATGTTTGATCACTTCAATTTTAATATTTTTTGTAATCGAAATATTATCAAAAGAGAAATAATGGCGATATGAGAATACGGGACCTACAACCAAAATCGCAATAGTTACCTACAGCTTAAAACTGAAATTCGCGTGATTGCCAGACATCGATGTTATTCCACAACAATAAATTAGACTGAAGCGACGGTTTAAGCTGTAATTACACGGGGCTCCAACTCCAATTAAACACAATTGAAATCAAAAAGCGACAGGTTGCCTGAATCAATTTTCCTATTCAACTGTCCATGACCGTAGCATTGAAATGAATAGGTAGGTATCTACAGTCAGGTATGTGTGATTGTACCTACATACATACATAGTTGGTAGTAGGCAAATCACAAAGGATAATGGTGGACCGACACGGTGTACCTAACCGGTAATCTGAACCAATCAAACGTGGTTTACACGGATGGTCAGGTAAATAAATTAGTCGACGTTGCGCTGGATGGAGTAGACAACTAAACTAACAAGATTCGATTCAATTGTCATGTTGTTTTTATTCACCTGGAACAGGAGGTGTCAAAATGACAAACAATATTAATCTATTATGAATTTGACCACACATAGACAAAAGAATAAGTATATGCGTCCGTGTCAATGTCAAATACATCGAAGTGTGTCAAATACATAACATTACAGTAGTGTTTGTAATGTTTTTTTTATTGATTTAATGTAATTTAAATGCATACCTAATTAAACAAATATATTAGGTAGCATTCGCCACTACTCTATATAAACTATAAGTGTGCGAAATTTCGTACTCTTCCGTCCGCGTAATTTCTTCACGTATTAATATATAGATAATACGAGTACCTAATTCTGAAACTGTTTTATGTTTCAAAGATTATGATCTTATCAACATGAGACATCTAAATTTTACAGAATATATATTGATAGGTATACCCAAAAAGACGCAAACAATAATTTTGAAACAATAAAAAAAACATCGTAGATATATATACATGGTTTGTTTTCGTCTCTATGATTCAACCTGATAAAAACATAAAAAATATTTTGCAACATTTCTTTGAAATCGTCTTCCAACGCACGTACAGATAACGAATCAGTCAAAATTACCGATAGAATTGTTTGAGATTTGATAAATTATATAGGTCACTATCGTGTCCCCTTTAATTCGCACTTGCGTTTAATTTCATTAAGTAAGTACTTTCATGAAATGCAATGCCTACTATTGACAGAATCGCAACTCAACAATTCGAATTACCCACAACAGTCATTTCTTATGACGTTTGGCGTTTCCATAGATTTTATATAGGTATAGGTAACCGCGTCCAAATACCAATTTTGCTGATATTTCGACCGGCGCGCGGCGGTTCAAATAAATTCGGGGTTATGTGTGAAAAGGTGAAATCCCCCCTATAATTATAACCTAAACTAACCTAACTCAATCATATAAAATAATAGAAAGCTTGCTAACGCTAACGTAAAATAAAATTGAACACTAACACAACGTAGCCATATTCCATACAATTATTTTTTGACGCAGACTTTCTCTTATCTCCTTCACCTCCGTACCTGAAAAACCAAAATTAACGAAGTTTTGAAATTTTTGTTCGAAATGCCGCTTTTTTTTTATGTCTTATTCTTATTCTTTTACTAGGCCTCTTATGTTTAGGTATGTTCCTGCAGCGTTGTTTGCCTCTTGTGACGTTCCCAACTATCCTTCCACCTTTTGGGTGGTCGTCCTGGAAGCCTGCAAGATTGACGAATGCCATCTCTAGGCTCGTGTGTCCGCCACCCTAGACATGTGACGAGCATGTGCTCGTTCCAGAACCTTCTTCTCTGTCGTCCCCATTTGACAATATTCTCAACATCGCATGCCCTTCGGATTTCCTAGGTATTCCGTTTCTACTATACTTACTCTACGTTTCTTCGTACTCTGTTTCGAAGGGTTTTGCCAGCGGTACTTTCATTTCGCTGGTTTTTTATGTAAGTAGATAATTTAATATAATTTTTTTATGTAAGTAGATAATTTCACTCCATTTTTATTATAATTCAAAGTTTGCAAAAGAAATAAATCACTAAATATACCTACTAGGTAGGTACTAGTATTACGTATTCACTCAAGTTTTCATTTTTTTTCACTCCAATTTTTTTTAAATTTACTGAAAGTTTAATTTTTATTGCGTCAAAATTTCCACGCAAGTCGAATTTTGTGTGCGCAAGGAGGAGCGATATTATTCTCCAAACCTTTACAGGAATACTCGTAATGAATTTTCAGGCGGGTTACTTACATAGCAATTCACAATTTTTTTATTACAATTGAATGATAGCTAGAGATGCACTAAATGAAAAAACGCCTGTCAAATTAGTGTCAATATATTTTAAACACAGACATAGATTTTTATTTATTAGATACTATGGCAGAAGGAGTGGAGGAGGCGATGTTCGCAATTGCTGCCAACCAATACAGAGAAATCGATAGTTAAATCCACAATATATAATTTCGATATAATATTTTCCGCAGACAACAGTTATTATTATTGATTTACGGAAGATTATTTACGGTATGAAAAATATTTCTGGTGGTTGTATTATAGTTTTGTCATAATAATATGACAAATATTACGCATGAAAAATATTTTGTGTGGGGTTAGATTAGACTAGAGTGTTTCAACGAATATAACGAGCTACGGACGTACTTACCAATTGTAATATAGGATTAATGTAAGTATTTAAATGACTGTAGGTGTGTTGTGACAGTTGGCCGAGGAGAGCGCTGTTTTTCCTCCCATCAGGGTCTCAAAGACGTGGAAGACCCTCTCATATCGTGTTCCGTTCCTTCGAGGCAGAGCTGAGGGAGTTGGACATGATGTGGGAGGAGGTCATAAGCATTGCGCAAGATCGATCGCAATGGAGAGCTCTTGTTGCCTTCCTATGCCCCGGCCGCCTGAGTGGTGTTCAAAGAGCGTTCTGATTGATTGATTTGAGGTGTGTTCATAGCGGAAGGGACATACATAGGGTGGTGTGAGCAGTCGTTCTTATCAAAATATTATTATTGATATTACACTCATGGTCTAGATACAAAAACATATTGCATTCATCTACAAGAGATAACTAAAGAACTTAAATATAAGAGATAAGTAACTAAACTAGGTAGGTAGGTATATTTTTATTTTTATGCCTGTCTTCTAATACGTAATCTATCAATTCATTGCTTCTAGAAGTATGGCATTATTTATTTTTTAATCTCAAACTTCTTAAAAAACTAAATACATTTTACACTTTATTATTTTCGCAACAATAATTTCATATTGAATTACGCTTTTTTTACCCGTCCAGCAATAATGTAAACTTGTTGAATAAAATATTACTATGAAGATCCTAAAAAATTTTTTTTCCAAAGATTGAAATATATTAATAACTGAATTTAGTAAGCTGTAGATATTTAAGAACACTTCCAGAGGTTTTGCACGGCACTGCACAGAATAATATCTTACGCAACATCTGTATTTTCAGCGTGATGTTTCCACATAAAAAATACATAACGGAATAATTATGTAGACAGTTCTAACAGAGGGAGCTTTAAGTCTGAGTATGGCATTTGTTTGTCTTACCTTTTTTTCCTAATAGGTATACTTACGTTTTATGTTTTTTACTTTATTTGAACAAACAAACGGTTATAATAAGCGCAGATTATTGATCAATAGGTTCCCGATTCAAACTCGGGTCAGAACATTCCTAGGTGGTTTTCACTTGAAATTTCTGCTCAAGATTGGCATTCGATAATATTTGATTTATTGGATTCTTCTCCGCTCCGGATAACATAATAACTAACATAATAAAAGTTGAAAAATGCATAAGAAATAATATAAAATATAATATTAAAGTTAGTATAGAACGGTTTTCCGGCGATGCCAACGCCGTCTATGAACAAAATTAATGTTTACCTGACAACCATTGACATTAAAAATATTGGTACGCAGATTTTTGATGGAATTTTTTCCGAGGTTTCAGAAATATATTTTTTTTAACAAATATGAAATCAATATTCATAGTAAGGGCTACAGGACAACGTCGGGAGAGATAGTTTTGATTAAAATTAACGGAAACGGTTAACTAGAAAAAATGCCTCTTACAGTATTAGTTTCTGCCTACTTTGTATAAGGAAGGATGTAATAATTAATTTAATTTAATTACCTTATTCATTACCCCATCATTTAGGTAGCTTCGAATTCTATGAGATTAATAATTATTCGATTCATTTTGTTTATGGTTGCGTGTTTCAGTTGTCATTTTTTAATTTGATTTCTGTTATAGTTTTTGAACTGTCGTTGGTCTCGACAAGGCAAATATTCGAAATGGGATTGCGTTTTTGAAATGATTAAAGGGATGGGTTTGACTGTTACGACAGCTAGAAAATAATTTATATCAAAACTATGTAATGAATTAATAAAATTTCATGACCATAATTATTTGGAAATGATTATAGGTAGAGGACACAGAAGTAAAGGTCAGGAGTAATGCTAACTAATGATAATATAACGCAAATGTATACAGGTTGTCCCAGAAAGTACGACTAAGCGAAAGTCCACAGATAGAACACCTTTTAAGGGCTATCTAAATAACTCAATATAATATGTTCAGCGATTTTTTATAGTTTTCGAGTTATAGTCATTTTAGTACTTTTTTTTAAAGTAATTTAGTAGTTGCGCACAAAATGAGTCATGTGTTCAACGCCACTTTATTTTCCCTAAAGTTTTTTTTAAAGAATATTGGAAGAAGGAATAAAGAGAGGTTGAATAAGGTTGTCCAAGAGCAATGGAACGTAGGAAGGAATAATTTTAGAGATAGAATACGAAATGAAACTGCCAGGACTGGAAAAGCTGGTTGTTTAGGTTTTCTGCTGCGACATGGATGCAGAAGGCATACGACAGACATGAGTGGGAAAACACGGAGGAGGCCTACGCTCAAGTGGTCGGTCCCAATAAGTATACGAATTATGCCAAAGTGCAATCCGGTTTTCCGCGGTTCATAGAGAGCAAAATTGATTATGGGTATCGTTGAGTGATTTGTAGCAGCAGTCATATGAAAATTCTATGTTACGTCTCTGGAAAAACTCTTCGTGATAGAGTTCGAAACACGTTGGAGTTCCCAAGGGTTTACGAAGTTGAGAATATTGTACGGTAGGGAAGACGATTTTGGCACGAACATTATATATCAATAATGCATGGAGGATAAACATGCCATATCAAATTGCCACCAGGGACGAGATGCCACAGGGAAACGGACCTCCGGGACGGCCACCTAAACGCTGGAGGGATAACTGGCAGTCTTAACATTGTCCCTGTCTGAAGACCTCCTTGATATTAATGTGTGGGTATATTAATTAATTGCCTCCTATACGTGCATTCATGAGACGTGCAGGTATTCAAGAGCTGCAGTATGAAAAGGATGATCAATCAGGCATAAGTATTTGTGAATTTATTTATAAAACATGTTACGATTTGTTTTGATTATAATTTTCCATGTAGCTTAAATCGTAAATACTGGCAAAGCAAACAAATATAGTTTGTAATTCGATTTGCTGAACTCACTACAAGCCGCTAACATATTTGAAAATTTTCTGTGTGTTCATATTATTTGTCTTTGTTTTTTCCTGAATTTTTCACGCGTTGACTCGTCATCTTACAAATAATCAGGTTACGTATCCATTAGTATAAATGTAGGTAGGTAAGTCTTGTTGATGGAGAAAGAACCATCAGCTATAAGTAACAAATTTTGTCCGAAGATATATTGATGTTTGAAAAGATGAATCATCACATTTCATACACTTGGCTGAAAATACTTTTAGAGTGTTAATCAATGTTTATTTTTTACAGTTAGTGCGGAAAATTTCTGTTAATCATTTTGCTGAAAAAGTCTGCAAGACGGAAAATGCAAAGTCATGAAACAGTCATAGAAATTTTTGGTGCATTTTCAGCTAGATATTATGTATCTAGTATAGTATGTGAAAAAGTGTTGCGAGAGAACATACTTATTTTACTTCAAACGTTTTTCTTAAATCTTATTCTTGTTTGTTTGTAGGTATCTTTTGATTGTCTGGTACAAATTTAAACATATATACCTAATTGATTTTTAACAAACTTGCCAACAAGTTGGAATTTTTAGAAAAGGTCAGAATATAACAATGCATCATATTTTTAAGCCTATATTGATTCTAACGGAATTGTAATACCTTTTCAGTAAATGGAGATTCAGTTTTGAACATTATATCAGTTCCGCTGAACATCTATTTACAAAAATTCTCACGGCTCAATACCTACATAGAATTTGAATTTTTACATTCAACAGAAAATTTGAAAGCGTGGAGTAAAAAGTACCCTTGGAAGTTTTGCATTTGCTCCTGAGAGAATTTAATATTCTGGGTTAGCATTTGATGTCGAAAATTTACCAATCAAACAATTAATCGTTTTTACAATCTACTTTTCTTTCGAATTATTTGCGTTGCAAATTGAGGACATTTGACTGGGACCGCTAAAAACACAGGCAATAAGGGAGATTCGGAAAGAAACCAAAAATTGATGCAGCTGAAATGTACCAAAAATAATCATCCAATGGTTTCGTTACGATACCAAGGGTAAGAAATTGATTGTGACATGGAAAAGGGGTATGTTTAAATAATGGCAAAGCCTTTTGTGTGTTCGGAAATGGACGCAAAACGGTCGCGATATTAGTATGATGCCAAGGAAAAGAAATTGATAGTGATATGAAAAAGGAGTATACATATTGAAATATTGGCAAAGCCTTTTGTGTGTTCGGAAATGGACGCAAAACGGTCGGGATATTAGTATGATGCCAAGGAAAAGAAATTGATAGTGATATGAAAAAGGAGTATACATATTGAAATATTGGCAAAGCCTTTTGTGTGTTCGGAAATGGACGCAAAACGGTCGGGATATTAGTATGATGCCAAGGAAAAGAAATTGATAGTGATATGAAAAAGGAGTATACATATTGAAATATTGGCAAAGCCTTTTGTGTGTTCGGAAATGGACGCAAAACGGTCGGGATATTAGTATGATGCCAAGGAAAAGAAATTGATAGTGATATGAAAAAGGAGTATACATATTGAAATATTGGCAAAGCCTTTTGTGTGTTCGGAAATGGACGTAAAACGGTCGCGATATTAGTATGATGCCAAGGAAAAGAAATTGATAGTGATATGAAAAAGGAGTAGGTATACATATATTGAAAGATTGGAAAAGCCGTTTTGTGCGTTCGGAAATGGACGTAAAACGGTCGATATAGGTAAGTAAGTAGATAAGCACTAAGCAGTTCCATGTCGGTTGTTTTGGCTTTTCTCTTTCAACACAAACGAATTCAATTCGCGGAAATGTATTATTTTTCGCATATAGTTGGTAAAAATTAAAATCGAGTTAGGTAAATTTTGATCAACCCGTGTCCGGTTTGGATTTAGGGGCCCACATCAGTAAATGTATGTATATTTACCTCACTAACAGCGTGAGTCAATCACCGCGTATGTTGCCAAATTATCGTAGTAGGTAATTCAAATTTATCATCACTTATTAAAAAAGTTGATTACAACCCATTGGCTTAGTTTAGCCTTAGATCAACGATCTGTTAGTTGTTAGAATGTACGAAAGTGAGAGTTCGTTACATCAAAGGGAAATCTTTAAGGTAGACCCTAAATCGTTAGCATCTATCTTTGAATGGGTTGGTGTTGGTAGTACAGCGGTTCGAGACCAAATATGTTTTTTCAGTCAAAAAGTTTTGCCTTGATGCATAATAGGTATATCAGAATGTGAGCCAAGGTTTAATAAAATCAACATTGTCGAACATTTTGACAACATACTGGGATGTTCACCATCACAGTTTTTGTTTTATTTTCCTTAGCGTTAAAAAAGCGTTTCCATAGCGTTATTTATTACTGCATTATTAGAGTTATTAATGAAAAACCATTTTTATAAATAGATTGGTAGGTTAAAGGTTAATGTATCGTTTCAATAACAAACTATCAATAACGTTGTTTACCATCGAACTAACTGATGGTTCTGTATTGCGGCTTGTGCTAGTTTAGATAGCTAATTTGTTTATTCTATGTAACCGTGTAATGAAGTGGTTGTTAGCCTAGCGTTTACGAAGCCGGCTTTCGTACTGGAACTCGTGGGTTCGATATCCCAGGTGCCGATCATCTTCCTCTTTTACGACACAAAATTTAAGTAGCTTATTGTGTAAGAGTCAAAGAGTGTGTTTGTGTTCACTTTGAGTGGGCACAGATTCATTAAAAAATCTCTTTTATGTAAAAAAAAAAAAACAAACGAGTTATGTGATAGATAATCAAAAAGTTATGCGATTGTTGCATAAAATAATTTTAAAAGTAGGTAGGGTAAGCAGTATAGTAACTGGCCACTTAAGGATTCAAACATTTATATCTCGCTCATTTATCAAGATATTTTTCCAAAAAAAATATTCCATACAAAACAATTGTTTTGTTTGCAATTTGCAGTATTACATTTTTCAGATATATTGAGTTTTGTATTTTTTAAAAAATAATTCCTAAAAAGTGGTCAAAAAGTACAGTAACTGGCCACCTGATACAGTAACTGGCATAGGTAATATGACAGTAACTGGCCACCATACATGTTTTCAGGATTAGCTGAAAAACTATCAAATTATTTGTTTTAAAGTAAAATTAAGTATACAGTAAAACAAAAAAATGTTTAATTATACTATTTTTGTATAAAAAAAATTGTTTCAGTACGAAAAACACAATTTAAAAACAATATAAATAAAATACTTTGAAAATTCATTATAATTTGGCACTTTTTTGCAGATATGTAGATTTAAACATAATATAATACAATATTAAGTATTTCAATTAATAAGTAACGAAAGTATGAGAGATAAGTGAAGCTCAAAACATTGTCAAATGTTGTAGAATGATGGAAAATGGTACAAAAATAATTGGAAAAATAAGTCCTGAAAGATTTCCTAATTTATAGAGATGCGTGAGACACCCGGAGGACGTCAAAATTAGAAGAAATGGCCGAAAAACTGACCATCCACTTCCCAATACCATGACTAAGGTTTCTAAATAAGCAGATTTAAAATTAGTACATGTAGCGATCCATGGGTAAGTCAATGCTTGATATATGCCAAGAAGAAATTCCTACGAAGAAATGAGAAACAAAACTTGAGAGATAGACATCATGAATGGCAAGCAAAATTGAAGAGACATCTGCAGGACATGTATCAAGGCATGATCCCGTTTCCCTTAAGAACTTGCCTTCGCAGAAGACGATAGAATAGGGTTTAAGATGGATGGAATAGTTATGATCTGGATCGCAAGAGGAGAAACTTTGCATAACATGGCACCATGGTGTTGATAAAGGAAGTAGAAGTAATAGGGATTATTTAAATACTTTCAACCATGGGAAACATCTGTGACGACCCAGAAAAATCTAAGATTAAATCATCAACATAAAAATAAATTACAGAGAGGAGATTCTCTACTTCACCTACGGGAATACGAACTCGGTGTAATCAATTTTCCTTTGATGACCCCAAGTAGACGAAAAAGGAAGCTACGAGATAGTTTCACTGCGTTCCTGTACATTAATAGTCACATCCTCCCACCCCTGTGAACACTTTTGGTCTAACTAAAGGTTATGTCCACCCTGATAAGCTCTCCTGGTTTCTCGGACCAACTCGGTCCCGATGTAGAGCTCGTCTTATAACCATGTTGATAAAGAGACTGGCTCCATCTCTTCCACTTATGCCAAAATCCATAAGCTCTTCTTTAAAGTGTCTCCCTCGTGCACGAAACCCTGAGGGGTGGCCAACGTTCTTCATATTTTAAACAACTTTGATTGTCCGGTTATTCCAGATCGCATATTCCTCTTTTGACTCGTCTGTAGTATTTCTTTGTGACTTCAGGTATTTCCCTCTCCTCCAATGGACTATTTAAGGTGACAATCCATGACACAATTGAATTTAAGGAACTAAGATGCAGCCTTTCAAAATCAAAAAAACACAATAGTTATAGTAACTGGCCACCCAAATTTAGTAACTGGCCACCCATGCCAGTTACTATAACGGATGCTCCTATTGAAATGGGGGTTTTAAATAACGAAAATAAATACTATGAATACTACGAATATGGTTTAAAATTGCATAATTTCGAACGTTATTAAAAAACATAGTAACTGGCACCCTTGACCAGTTACTGTCTAATCATCAAATTCTCGATTCTGTTACTGGCCACCCCTCGGTATTATTTTAAAAATCCATTATTTCATCCCTAATTTCTGTGAATATTGTAGAAGAAAGCCTTCTTTACGAAATAAAATAATAATATCATCAAAAAACTACCAAAAATTTACAGTAAACACATTTGATGTATACCACTTCTCCTTAACAAATGGACAACGAATTAGTGATATTTTATACAAAAGTAGCTACCTCATGAAAAAATCGCACAAAACTGACACAAATGAATGTCCGATTTCAATGAAATTTGAAAAGTGCATGTAGAAATAAACGAGCTATCAGCCTATCGAAGTTACGGAACAGATATTCTCACCCAAGTCTTATTTTTAAAGAAAAATGATCGAGGTGGCCAGTTACTGTTAATGGCCAGTTATTGTACTGCTTACCCTAGTTGGATTGAAAAATAACGAATGGAGGATTCTGATTCATTAAAAGAACTTTAGAAAATTTTTGACAATAATTTACCTATTTTTTATGTAGTATAAAAAATATGGAGATTGTTGTTTTAGCTGTATGAAAACCAAAATGTTATTTCATTATGAAGCCATCTATTGAAATGTCACGAAGTTAAACGTATCAGCTGATAAACAATCTACCGAGATGACTATAGGGACAGCTTTATACCTAGATGGAAAAGTAACTGTAGTATTACTAACCTTCCACAAAGTGCAGCACAGTCTAGGCACAATTCCCAACTTAAGTGCACTTTAAGAAAAAGCATATTGAGTGTAGAAAGGGAGAAAACATTTATTTCGCGATGAATTCCACGCCAAGCTACAATCAATATCTGGAATTTTAGCAGCCCACCTTCATGTAGGCGACGACTTGAAACACGCGGACCGAATAGCGGTTATGCGCGGAATTATCTAATGACGTCATGTAATATCGTATAGCGCTGACTAAAAAGGAACAAATCTGAATTATCAACATTCAAAACACACTTACGAAGTTGTTTCTACATTTTTGTGTACCGAGTAATTACTATTTTATAAATAAGAATATTCCGGATTAGGTCTTTACGCTCATTCGACGTTCACTGCTCTTGTTTTGTCATTAGGGATGGGCCAAACTAGTATATAATTGTAACAGGTAGGGTAAATGGAGGTATTATCGTGATAGAGGTAATATCGTGATAGTTTTTTCAACCTTGTTCACGGTATTACCTATAGCGCCACGCTAGTGAGACGCAACATACAAGTTGCCTAGTGTATGATAAAGATAGCTGTATACCAATAACCGCCCGCGAATAGCCGTGAAGTTGGCAACGAAACTTTTAGTTAGTGATCTTTCAAAATTCATTGTTTTAGGGAAGTGAGCTGCATTAACGGGGATATTTTTTATTTTTTCATTAAAATAACAAGGTAAGCGCTTGTTTTTCTTACGTAAATAATAAATGGAACTCTTTTTAATAGCCCAGGAATTTTTTACAGGTTGTAATGTGAATATTAATCGAATGAAGGCTTATTTTCTTCCGCGCGTTTTTAGGTTATTTTCGTAAAATATGAGAGCACTTTGACAGTGCCAATTTTTTTTTTTTTTTTTTTTAAATATGTATGCATTTTATCACTTTATCAGCTTTGTCACTTCACGGCATATATCTTAGAGATAATTTACGCACAATTTATTTTCAGATATTCCATAAAAAAAAAATATCACGATATTACCTGTTAATTTTGTCAATATATATTCTTTTGATTTAGATGGCACGAGAACCTAAAAAACGAAGACAGTATGCGCTTTCAGACATTCAAAATGCTGTGAAAATGGTAATCGAGGACCATTCTACCATTTATGCGGCTTCGAAGGCTACTGGAGTACCTTGGAGTACAGTAAAGGACTACGTGGCCAGGGAAGATAAAACGGTAGCAAAAATTGGTCGACCCTTCGCTCTGCCTTCTTCAGTCGAAATGAAATTATTGAATTACATTTTGGAGATGCAGGAACTAGGCTTTGGACTGACCGTTCGCCAAGTAAGAGAGACAGCATTTCAACTAGCGAAGTCCTGCGAAAGGCTAAACTATTTGAACCATGATCAATCGAAAAAAGAAATAGCGAGTAAGTGGTGGTGGCAGTCGTACAAAGAAAGATACGGTCTGTCTTTAAGGGTAGCCGAAAATTTATCTGCCTATAGGGCATCCATGGCGAATGTCACGATTATCCAGGATTTTTACACCAAACTCGAAAATAAACTAAATGAATTGGGCCTTAAAGATATGAGTAATCGTATCTGGAATTGTGATGAAACTGGACTCAACTATGTGACCAACAAAGGAAAAGTTGTAACTTCGATTGGTAAAAAATACGTGTACAACCGCACATATGCTGAGAGAGGTGAAAATACAACATTATTGGGATGTGTGTGTGCAGATGGGACGTGGATTCCTCCACTTATAATATTTAAAGGAGTGAGATGGAGCGATAACCTGAGACAGGATGCCTTGCCAAATGCCATTGTACGACTATCACCCAAAGGATGGATCAATGCAGACCTGTTTTTGGAATGGTTCAAATTTTTCATTACGGCTATTCCAGATGGTCGTCCAGTGGTGCTGCTGATGGATTCACATGCCTCACATATTACCCCAGATATAATCAATCTAGCCAAACAAAATGAAATTTATCTTTTCACTTTCCCAGCTCACAACACTCACATCTTGCAACCGTTAGATGTGGGTGTTTATAAATCATTTAAGAGCCATTGGAACGATAGTGTGAAGGAGTACATGATCCGTCATCCAACCCAGAAACCCGATAGAACCCATTTTCACAACATTCTTAACCCTGCTTTTTTCAAGAGCTTTACAACCGCCAATATAACGAATGCATTCAAAAAATGTGGGATCTGTCCATTTGACAGAGACGCTGTTCACCTTGACGCTCTGGCACCATCACGACTGACGGAAAGGACCTTGTCACCACAAATGCAAGAAAGAAGCCACAATGTTGAGACTGGAAACCACTCCACTGTGCTCTCTGCCATCAGTAACATACTGGTGATCCCGACGGCGTCAGCTAAAAAGAGAAAAACAAATAGGAAAAAAATCGATTCTTCCGCAAAATGTTTGAACGACCAAGTAAATACCGGACCTGAATCGTCCACAGCATCTGTGTCTTCAGGCATGTCTTCAGCATCTATGGTGGCAGCGCCGGGATCATCCAAATCAATATCAGACCAGGCATTTACGAGGAAACCTACGAGCAAGAACTCTAAAAAAAAGTCCGAAGAAGATTGGACTTGTAACAAGTGCCATTCCAAGTATTCCGACGACGTGAGAGAAAAAAATGGCCGGGAATGGGTACAGTGCTCATACTGTACGAGGCCATATCACAATTTATGCCTAAATATAGCCCCTGGTGAAGATGATTTGTATGTAATGTGTGATGAGTGTGCGGAATTGGCTTAAAATATTATCTACCTAGTATTGAAATTATTATTACAAATAAGCATTTTATATTAAATTTATAAACCTAACTAAGCATGATTGTTATTAATAAAACATAATTGGACCTATTAAGATATTTTATTATTGAGTTTGCATTTATTTAGATTTCAAAGAGTTATCACGTTATTAACTACCTATTATCACGGAATTACCTTTCCATATCACGATATTACATACACACATGTTGAAGAGAAAAAAAATAAAAATAAAATATCCTGTGTGCATTTTATACTTCAAGTTGGCCTAAATTTCAAAGTTAAACTATAACCACATACATCCGGAAGTTTTAGGATCTGATAGGCAAATATAGCGAGTTGCAGAACTGATTGTACAATTCATATCACGAATATACCTCCATTTACCCTATAACTCAACCTGTTACCAAGAAGTATCTGTTATTTTAAAATGTTATTTTTTTACCTACTTATATTAACCCCCCCCCCCCCATAAATCAAATCAAACAATTCTTTATAATAATTATGTTATTCGTAGGTATAGATAAAAAGTGTCTAGATAATTTTGTTCAACTCTTCTTGTATAAAAGTGGCTAGATAATTTTGTTTAACTTTACTTCTATCTATGTATTTCATCATAGATAATATAATATATACTATTAGTAATTAACTCAATATTTTTACAATGTATGGTAAAAAATACACTGATGATAAGGGCGAAATGAACATAATTATTGTAAATAAATAATACCGTCATTTTCTTGTTCATTAAATACATAATTCTAGTAAGAACCTCGATAAGTCAACATTGATAGCTTTTTTTCCCGTCATATCTACCCATATATTTTTAGCATGACAACACTGCTTAAAAGCATGACAACACTAAAAAATGACAAGACCCAGCTATGATAGCGCTTCGTGTAGAAGTTACGAACTAAAGCTACACACTACTACTACCATATTTCATCATATAAATAAAATGTACTTAAGTAAAGTAGGTATATCGAATGAATACCGCGTACACGGCTTCAATGTAGAAAAAATCTTGAAAGCAATAATACCACTTAAACAAAGGGGCCATTAGTAATGTATGGGACATACTTTAGTAGTATATTATTGTTTAATACCTTTTTTTAAATGGGCCTATCTAACTTTACTTTTTAGTGATTTTATTTCGGTTGAAACAGGTAAAATTTTAACAGTTAAGGACGATAACAGGATAACAGCATTGAGAATTGTACTGGGTAACAAGTACTGTAACAGTTAGTGGATATCTGTTATCGATGGCGTTCTAGTAACATTATCTTTAACAGATAAAATTTTAACAGGTATCGGAGAATGCAATAACAGTTACGTAAACTAGTATATGCTAAACCGATATTTGGTAACTGTTAAATATTTACCTACACAACACTATTTGTCATTCTGATTTTTGTTTCGCGTTTGACGTTCGTGCGTTTTGTTCCTTTTTCAAATTTATCTCACTGTATTATTTTTTTTGCCTAAAAACTCCGATGACGTTTTGATTGCAATTGATTATTCTTTATTGAACTGTTACACTGAATAATTGTTTATAAAAAAAATCGAATATTCTGTTATTTTTTGTGAATAATAATTTATCTCAAGAGACTTTGTGAATAATTTTGTGTGCTAAGAGTAGCATTCTTCTCTGGTGCAGCTTGCATTTCGTTTGAAGACAGCTTTCTGATTGGAATAAACTTTAAAAGAACCCTTCTTCATATAACCAAGGTAAGATTTACATTTCTTTTTATACTTAATTTATACTTGACTATCACTGCCTCATATTATTATTAGCACTCTACTTTCTCTTGATCCTCATACTTGCCTTATGTGTTGTTGTATCGTGTATTGATGTATATGTCACGATTTATACTTCTATGATTAACTTAAATAAACAATAATAGAAATCATAGAAACATTTTTTTTTAAATTTAAATTACGAATTGATTTCAATGTTCAAGTAGGTAGGTACCTACCTACTGCATAGAATTGTCAAGATTTAGAACAAAATACACGGAAGGGTTACTATTTTGTAAACAATTTATGTAGGTACCTACTTAAAAAGCATATTTTGCAAATTATTTGAAGCATGTAGGTATATTTTTTTTTGGTAATTAAGTTCTATGAAATTGGACCTTTTACTTGAATATTTTGTATATATACCTACCTATTTTTACTGGTTATCCAAATTATAAACTAGTTAAATAATTGAAAAAAACATGTAAAAATTGCATGAAATGAAATTTAATATCAAGATTGCCATGTTATAAAAATAAAATAAATAACTATATATTTAAGGTACTAATATGAATGAATACACATAAGTAGGTACTGATTCTAATTCAAATTGGTTAAAAAATGGATTATTGTAGCTAGGTAGGTAAATACTTTAAGTTTTAGAAATTTTTGGGAATACCTACTTACTTATACCTAGTTTTTTTTTTGCATATCTTTCTACTATAATAATATAGTATACCTATTAACTATAAAATCAAAACATATTTTTTGTTTAGTAATGACTAGATTAAAATATCTACTTTAACTACCTAATTATGTAAATTACATTTTTTTATCTGTTTCTATTTTAAGGGGAACAGTTTGTTAATTATTGTTGAAAACAATACATTATTACAACAAGCATTTCAGCCCAAACAATCGAAACATCTGGGTATTTTTGTATCAAATGCGTTTTATATTAGACATTAGAATGAGTATTTTTTTGGTTTATTTTGAAGATGGTCCCAGGAATGTGAGAGAAGATATGCATTGTAGATATCTTTAGGGTGCCCTAACTGTTCTCTTGGACCCTAGACCCATTTTTTGTCGTCCCCCATTTAGATCCTCGTATATCATTGAAATAACTCAACACAACACAGTTTTGATATATGGTTAAAGTATATCATTATTATTATTATACTAGCTGATACCCGTCTTGCTTAACAATCTCTCAGATAGATCTTTTAAATTGAAAATTTAATATAAATAGGTATCCTATCATTTCATAAATTGATAAAACTGTAATAAGTAAATAATTTTGAGAAAATTGAATACTTGTATCCAACATTACTACAATCATAATTGCAAGGATCAGCCATGATTAAAATTGAACGTTAAGTCTTAAATTTATACCTAATTTAATTAGTATATTGACTTTCTTCATTTGCAGTTTCTATCCTGTGGATTGGTTTGCAGCAAGCGCAAACATCTTCTCCTCCACTCCTCTCGGTTCTCTTCAGTTCGATATATGAACTGTACTCCATGTCATGGCATATCTGTTGCAAATTTTCCTGACGCGGACTTCCTCTACCAATCGAACCCTCGACCATTCCCTCCAATTTTGTACCCCCACTAAATTTCCGTGTCTCATTACAAGCCATTGTTGACAAGTAGCGTAGAAAAAGGGTCATTAATTATTTGATTGTATTTCAATTCTGTTATATATCGTACCTTTGAAGGATCCAAATTAACTTTATCCCTCTGTGTACTGTGGAAAATTTGTCGTTTTTTTATTCCAGTAGTAACATTAATTGTATGTTGTAGGAACCTTTAATCAAGCCACTGAGTACAAATATAATTCTTCTCCTTCAAGTGCCATGTCAGGTCCCCCCGACGTTGGCTACCACTATGGCGTAGGCTTCTCTGTCCTGGGCTAACCGGAACAGTTCCTCCACTCGCTGGATTCCGGTCCACTGTCTGATATTTCTCAGCCAGGACATCTGCCGTCTACCCACACCTCGACTTCCATCTATTTTCCCCTTCATTATTAGGTGAAGCAGATTTGTATGATTAAAACATAAAATTCCTATGTGTTAACGCTAAAATATTGAAAATAAAAAATAGTAATTTCACACACACCCTTCCCGACAAATGTCACAGTTTGTATGAGTTTAACAGCAGTCACGTGAATCTTGTTGGGACCATGCGCAGAAGCACATTATTTCTCTAGTATTATTTCTTCTCAAAGAATCAAGCAGGTACTTATCAGTCTTATCACATATTTCCCGTGGACACCTGTTATTATTAAATGTCACAGCAACTATCTACTCATAGACGAATAATATACCAATGCATTGGGAAACAATCTCAACAGACAATGAGTCTATCAGATCTTGGACAACAGAGCTGTGGGCTTACAACCACGTATGCCAGGTTAAAAGCGCTTTCTACTCCTAGGAAACATTCGCTGTTCTCTGTCGCCAATTGTTATTTCGTTGAAACTTGTATATATACAGTGAGTGGAGATTGTTTCCCAATACATTGGTTTGATTACCCATTTGTTACTAGGAAAAATCCAGTCTTCAATCCGCGAGGATATAAACAAGATACGAATAATAATATAAGTAGGTATGAACAAAACTTCCTGTAGTAGGATTGGTTTTGTCATATGTATGCAAAATATTACTCGTGTTTCAACGAATATAATGAATTACAGACGAACTGAAGTAATTATTATTACATCTGCTTGCGTATCCCCAATACACTATATCGGTATTATGCGTTTTGATGCCATTGCCCTAGGCCGACGATCTGGTTGCTGGTTGTCGTTATACATACAAACAGATCGATCACATGCATTTCTCAGTATAATAATTCGCATAAGTGCATGCATGCATGGTTCTTTTCTTATCACACAGACGAGGAACATTACACCAAGTTAAATAAAATAATATGTCGCATTGAAAGTTGACGCTTTCGTTACCAAGAAAGAATGGTCGCAGATGGCATATCGGACATTCTCACGGTCCAAGTTTGAATATTATCTATCTGGGTAAAACACGATAATAATATAATTTTTGTAAGATTCTGCTGTCATCCACTATTCAAGACTAGAACTAATAATATCGTTTCATTTATAATTTATCTCTCGGAACTTATCTCATCTACACAACAGTCTCTTCATCTGGTTAAAAAAATCCTGAAGGCAGAATTCAAAGCATGTTTCTGAAACGTGTATAGTATAGTAAGACGAAAATTTCTATTTCACTGACAATCAACGTAAATTAGAGAATATTGAAAAATAAGCAAGAGCCCGACGATTAGATGGCTATTATGGCACCCTTATTTTTAAATTTACCTCTTAGAAAATATAATTTTTAGTGCTCCTTAGTTCCACTGCCATTTTCACAATAAAAAAGTATAGTCGTTAATGAATAATTGGCCGATATGTCGTAAATAAGCGACACACAGTGGGAGTGTGCGAACAGTGTATGGCGCCAATAGTGAAAATGTATGGAAATATTCAAGCTCAAGTCGGCACGGGTTGCAGTGCTCATATTGACATAATATTTTATTTGGGGCTGTTTTAGGGTCAAACTAACAAAATTAGGACCTGTGCGTTTTAAAATAAAAACTTTGAAAAATAAGGGACACCTAGTGTATACGTCGACCATTGACCCTTAAGAAATCAACCCTCAGATCGGCTTCAAGTTCAAACGCTACCATACTCTCCTCAAAACAACTAAATATGGAATAAACTTCCAGTGCTTCGGTCGGAGAAGCTCCAACTATTATCTACCTTAAGATATATTTATTTACCCAGGTGGTAAATTTTTTACTTACATTTATCTTTATGAACTGCGTTTATCCCACCAGCAAAAAACCTTTGTATAAAATAATATCTTTGATTCAAACTATATTAATTGAAATTGGATGACATTTATTTCTGCGTGCACATTCAAGCAATGAATATTGAACTATATAAGAACTTTTAAAACTGTTTTCGTACAGTCTTTGAATCTACAGCTAAATAAAGTCTTTAAAATACATATTAATTAACTCGAGTGCAGGACTGATAAAAAATGATACCTATAAGATGTTGGAAAAAAAATGAAATAAAGTTAGGTACATAATAATATTATTATATATCGAGGTTAGATGATCCATACTAGCATGTACCTAAAAGGTTCCTACACATATTATTATTTAAAATTTATCTGCGTATTTTTTGTGAAATAACTTTAAATAAATTAAACTACATATACCTACCCATGAACACAATTCGATCGAATTATAGTTCGATCACTTCAATAGAAGGCAGATTAAACCGAAAAATAATCATTGTTTGAAGTTACATCAACATATTATTATTGTTTATTTAGTTTTTGACAGTCACAAATAATAATAATTATAATATTATGTTGTTTGGTGATATACTTTATTTATAGGTACGTAACATTTCACATTCCTCATAAATTCATTGATGTAGAATGAGTAAAATAAGTATGCGGATATACCGACGTAAGTATATGATAATAATAAACACTAGAAGAATCCCAGCTATTTACATACCAGTAGGTAATGGATGCCCCTCGAAGCACTTGTTCAGGAAATTGTCTTCCGTTTATTCTATTAAATCCACATCGGTAATTCGTACAATACTTACTATTTAACACTTTCTTCAGTCTCATATTTTTGCCTTTACGTAGACTCGAGAGTCTATTATGTTAGGGTCTTCTTGAGACGCTGAATTCCAGCTCTGTTCCTATCGTTTTGGGGGTTTCCCTGGTCGGCAATGCCCATTTGAGCCTCTTGAAGGCTTACATATGGCATTCTCGCTGTGCTCCTCCTTTTCATTGTCGTCGGCTTTGTCCTCTTTATCTGACCACATAGTTGATATGTAGGATTGCTCGTTTTTTTTTATGATGACCCAGAGTTTTTCCAGCTCTAACACGGAACGTTTTCATTTAAGTTGTTCGTTGCATGCTCTACCTTTTTCGAGTATTAACCCTCAATGCAATGCCATACGTGAGAATAGGCCGCACACAGGTCTTTTTTTGATGCGTGTCTTGTCTGTCCTGTTGTGGAAAAAATCCTATTTTTGGGTCATTGAATAAGTTTTGACTGTTTACTAAATATCGGCGATTTATGAGTCCCGTCTTAGCATTATAGGTATAATGCTAGGAAAAAGAAACCCCCAATTCCTGTAATAGGTACTCGAGTGATGGTGAGATGTAACTTATTCTGTGGCAAAATCCCCTTCCTTGCGTAATTGTGTGTACAATTAGTGCCTGTTTCAGAAAGATCATACTACACTGTTTTCTTCCTAGGATTCCTCTATTTGTCACTTTTGATCGTTGGTGATCCGTTTTTCCAAGATCAATTATTATTATAGTAGATTGTTTATAAGAGTTTTGAGATGGCCTACCTCAACTTGTCTTCTCATGTCTCAGTTTGCAACCAATTGACCTTATTGATTGGGTGAGCAAACACTTTTGACTCCTACTGTTGTTCGTAGGATATGACATACCTGCTATAGTTACCGTGATGTGTCAGGCCTATGTAGTAAAATATTATTAGGATCTACGAATTACCAATAATGACTTAGGCAATGACTCATCTCTTGCGTTGTAGAGCCGGGCAGGTAGATGGTATGCTAAATCATCCAATCGTCTCTCTACCACAGCAGATAATTATTAGGCTGGCCAGTGGCCACTCCATCTCCTTCTATGCCTTGTTTATAAAATATACAATAGTAGGTACCCCAACACCAGATGCGAACGATCTTTGTAGCGAATTTTTCTATGAAATCTTATAAGGTAATATGATATTTTTCAATATCCGGATGTTATTGTTGTCACTTGCCTTCGATGTTCCCTGTGGTACAGTTTTAGAAATGTCGACTGTGATCAATATTCTTCTACAATCAATGTTCAAGCTTTCCGTTTAAAGGGGTAGTAAAGGCATTAAGTTTATGTAATCGAAATAGTTTATGACAGGTGCGTATTACGTGGCTATCAAATTAATTACATACATAAATGCGAGGACGTTGAGTAGTAAAGTATTGTCTATGTTTAGAATGACCGCAAGTCGATCTGCTGGAATAGAATTGTCTAGGTAGGTGTCCATTACAGACCGACATGACTATGACGATATTACCGCAGTGGGTTTTGTTTTTCTTGGATGCCCAACTTGCAGACATTGAGTTAGGCCACATTACTGTCATTGTTTACTTAGCTCGGTGCAGACTGCAGATAAGATGCCATATTGTTATATTCTCGGATGTCAAATTTTGTTTTGTCTGGATATCGATGGATCCCTTAAGTATGTATCTGATATTATTTCTATAACATAGACAGTCTGGGATTTATTAACATCTAATGGATGTGTAAGATGATGCGGGATACGGTACTGAGAAATCGCTGTTCTTCTGCAAATACTTACTATGTTGTCTTTAAATCAACCACGAAACACTATTTTCTGGTGGATTAAAAGTTCTTTGATTTTCTTGCTATGCAACTTAGAAACACAAACAAACTATAAAGAAACACTGGTAAAACGATGGGATCGATTCTGAGTTTCTATTTTAGAAGGCTATCATCAGGATCTACGTGCAACCTAGCTCGCCATATTATGCATAATAAACGAATAAGTTATCGATTTTCGTATTTTCTTGACGACGCTGCAGGTAGGTATATTATTTTCGTACAACTGATAGTTAAAATATTAAATTATCCTACTAGTATGTATTTTATTGAACATTATTATTATTATACCTACTTGTGAGTTTGACAAGTCATGCAAAGACGCCATGGGTACCAACCAAACAATAATTATTACATAATTTCCTATCACCATTGTTTTTATTGACAATCACTCAATCCACCTTTTATTTTGAGGTTAAAGTCAATTTCATTCTGATACCGGTTATGTCACTCTCCATTTGCGTGAATCTCTCGACTAATTATTACTGTCGGTGTTGGACAAATATTTGACTAAAGAGTGCGTAGTTTGTTCGTCTTTTGTCAAATATTAGCCTCTCTCGCGATAAAAAGTCAAATTATTGCTGTTTATCTTATTTAATTTAGGTTTGTTTTCACGTCATCCTAATGTGATTTAAGGTAAACACTCCAATGTCCGTCACATTTCTAAATAATTCAATCTGAATTCTACGGTTAGCAGACCAATGCACACAATTCGCTAATTCCATTTATTACTTTAAGCAAAACACAGCTGTATCAAGTCAAGTATCTACTCGAAATTTGACTGAAAAAATTACTTAAATTTTAGTCAAACTGTAGCAGTGGTTCTTAACCTTAATTTGAAGAGGGGTTCAGTGATAAGTTCTTAATATGAGTCGGATGTGTGTCTTGAGCTCCGCCGAGCCCACGAGACTGACTCACCAAACCCCAGGTGTCCGTTCGAACCCGTTCGAAGGTTAAGAATTACTGAACTTTAGGCTTATGTCCCTTTTTTTAATGCTGTTTCGATGACTAGGTGGGTGATTGATTCCTTTATTTTGAAAGTCTTCGCCTCGTCGTACAGTCATTATTGAACGAACGCAAAACGGTAAATATATAATTTTTACAATGATTAACAAAAGCTTGATTGTATTTTGTAACAAAGTAATTTTTATAATTTCGCAAATAATCAACTAAAATATGACGTATACAGCCGGTAATTTTTTTGAAAATGGAGAATAAATAGAGGGAGATGGCCGACAACTGGTTGATTTATTTTAACTTTGTTATTTTTTACACGGTGATGTTTCAACCAAACTCCAAGACCGAGTGACGCTGTATTATTACTATCATTGTTTTCATTACAACGTGTCTTATTATTACATAGTTCCTCTCTTATACACACGTGATATGTGGGTACTGGGTACCTACTCATCTCGTAATGACATGAAATTAGTTCTTCCCTATGGCAACATTTACACAATAATTCATGATTTTATAAAAATCTATGTTGATTGTTATTTTCACATAGGACTTTGCTTTGAGAATTTATTTAACATGTTGACTGCCTTGTTAGATTGGGTACCTATGTTGATGTTGTCGTAAAATTCCTTGCAATTTTGTCAATTCTTGTATGATTTCAGGTTTATATTTCTTAGGCCCAACACATCAATGTGTAGATAAATATTCTTGTTCTAGTTCTTGGTAGCCATTTATAAGATAAAGTTATGTAGTGGATAAAGTGATGGAAAGATTCTGGCGGTCGCATCAATTGAAAACTATCCGATAGATGGATACCAAGAAGATTACAGTGTTGCTATGCTGAAATCTATCGATTTCTATGGACATTTCTATATATTTGCTTTTTCGCGCAGTTTGATGTGAGATGAAGTCTTGTTTTGACAATCAATGCGTATTGAATCAAATATTTAGGTTAGGTTCTAATGTTATTTTTTGTTTCGCATATTATAATTTTGTAATATTATTTCTAAAACGTGCAATTTCACAATGATTCAACAGAAAGTTTGAGAATATATCAACATTTCGATCACAATTGAGATTTTTTATTCCAGATCGTTTGTTTGAAAACCGGCAAATTTGTATCTTTTGTCGATCGAAATTGAAAAAAAACATGATTTGTTCGAAGCTTCAAAATGATAATTCAGTATATTATGTATATTTTCTCGTTATGTTTAATGAAGATGTATATAAAATTATCATTTTGGTTTATGGAAAAACAAGTCGAAAGTTTATCACATTCACGGCGCTACGGGAGTTTATACACGTCAGTGAACGTTATTTTGACAGCCATTCTAGAGATAAATCGTTATCCAACAGTAGGTATAGGAACCTCTTGTTAAAAATGGCGTCGGATATCCTAAACATAAGCGATATCTACATAATATTTGTACTCAGTGATATCTACACATTCATGCGGAAAATATTTCCAAGAAAGGCTTTTTGTAAGATAAATTTATCTATCCACTGATTGATGTGTTGGGCCTTAGTTGTCGTTGATATTTCTCCTCTCTCGATTTTGTTGTAACGCACATCTCCATGACATGTTTCGTTGCTTTCCTTTCCATGTCCATCGGAGTCTTATTAATTGCATACTCTATATAAACTGTCATCTCTACTATCTGCGTCTATTATAGAAGCTTTGAGGTTTATTTTTTTTTATGCCAGTTGGCAGTTATCATTATGATTCGGAACCTTCAAATGTTTGTAGCAATAAGTTCCAACAAGTTTAGTAGTGTTGCCAACGTTTCCAACAAGGAAAGAAACAATAGTACTTGCTAGGGATTGAACTGCCCGCCAAGATTCAAAGATTTAACTTTTGATTGTGTTTCTCATCTACTGTTTTGATAAAATAATTTCCTTGCATTACCATATTGGTATTTGTCTATTGTCTTTTTTCAGTAGGTGTCTATATTGTTCTAGAATGTCATAACAATACGTTGACAACAGTTACTGTCAATACAGTCTATCACCTACGTCAATTGTATGGAATTTATAAATTTCCGCTGATCAGTGTTCAGTAAAATTTCAAGCTAAATTACTCAGTCACGTACATTATTTTATTGGTACATTTGAATGCAAAAAAACTTTGTATAGTTTTGATTTTATTCGTTTTTGTTGATTATATTTCTCATTATAAAATGTGTTATTAAGTTTTAATCTATGTATCTTTGGTTGTGTCGATTTTCTTAAGTGAGTATGCTCTTTATAAATTTGCTAAAATGAAAAAAAAACTAAGGTTGACTTGAAAGCATTAAGTTGAACTAAGTCTTGAGTGGGTTACCCTCATTGTCCACAAGGCCTTATGTCGCTTTTCGGCTTGGAAATCCCGCACCGCACGAAAAATTAAATACACGTGATATGAATGAATGAATGAAATTTATTTCCCCCATTAATATTTACAATTACAATACATTTAAACAGTTACAGTAGTTGGAAATTTACTAAATTTTTCTACTTTTTTTTATATGCATATTACTCCTTGACTTCACGTGATTTATGTACGAGTCGTTTCGGGATTTGATTCCCTCTTCTTCTTCTTTAGCCTTCTCGCGTCCATTTCTGAACATAGGCCTCCCCCAATTGTCGCCATCTCTCTCTCGTCTGCGCCCTTCTCATCCAGCCAAAACTCGCGCAAGCCACGATGTCGTCACTCCATCTCATCATTGGCCTGCCCCTGCTTCGCCTTCCCCACCATGGACGCCACTGTAAAATTGATTCCCTCAGCGCACAAAATTCTCATATAGGTTTCCCTAACATCGACGTTTCTTACATTTCATTACAGAAACTGGGAAACTATTTGTGTTCCTTCGATTTCTTTTTATGTGTTGTTTATTTAATAACTTTCACCACAGTTCATATAGCTCATAGGAATGAATCATTGTTATATAACTTCTAACTGAGACTATTATTTATGACTTAGTACTCTGTAAGACAGAAATGTTTTAGTATATTTCCTGACAATTATTGAGTTCTACCTTTAATTGTTCCTATCAGCTGTTGTATAGAAGTTAGATTGCATACGTAATGAATCTGTACGTCATCGCGTATATTTTTTTATTCCAAAGTATTTGCTTATATGTTTATAATTTATTTGCATACTTCTAGTTTTTACTACGATATCTACGATACAACGATGTTTACACTTTAAATATAAAAAAAAAGTAATAAACAATGATTTGACATTTCCCCATCAATATAAAATTAGTATCTAGTTTTGACAAAGACAACAGTGCTAAACCTTATTGAAACAATATCTTTATTAATTTGCAAGAATATGTTAACTACTGAAATATTCTAAACCTAAAGTATTAAGTAACTAACTGATTTATTCTTATTATTAAGTAAAAACATTGAGGTAATCGGAAGCTTCTGTTTTATTTTCGGTGAATTAAAATTATAAAATAAAAGAAGACGATTTATAGAAAAGGCAATTATTACTGTCTCGTGGAAACGAACAGTTTAAAATGTCTCGATATTATATTATCTGGAAAGCAATAAATTTAAACGAAGACAACTATAAGGAATAAAATAAAAACAAATAGAGCACCGATATCACGCAGATTGTAATTTTATTCTGAAAGTTATAATGGCTATAGAGCAGGTAAAAAGGTTTATCTCTCAATCGTGATAAAACAAAATAGTTCTTTTTTCCACAAATTTAATTTGTTAAAATCGATTTTATTTTTTTTTTAATTCTTATCGGCGGTTTGAGCCCTTGCTTAACAATTTTAGAGACATTTCTTCTAAGATCTCTCTCTTCCTTGCCGTGATTTCCTGGGAATGACTGGTTTTCCGCTATATTATCTGGTGCATTTTCTTTAGGATTTACCTTTTGGTCCTTGTTTATAGGCGCCAGAATTTCGCTTTTTATCATTTCGTTATTTGTTATGTTTCACAGGATGTGAACACTTAAAAAAATTAATCTGTGCTCACTGAACAGTGAACACAAATACCCTCTTTGAATCTTTCACAGTAAGCTAAGAAAGCTTTTGTCCTGGAAGAGGAAGATGGTTGGGATCCTGGGATAGAGCCCACGTCCTTCAGTACGAAACAGTATCAAAATCGGTGTTGTAACCGCCAGGCTACCAATCATTTCACCACATTGCCCGGGATACGTTACGGGGATGCCAACGAATCAGACTAACCAGTATTCACAGCATTTTGTAAATCTACATCTTCCAGCAAGATGTAGCTTACTGTGACCCTACATACTGGTCCTTCCAACCCCGATATTTGGTAACTAGCAGTTACAACACCGGCTATCGTACTGTTTCGTATCGGAGGTCGTGGGTTCGATCCCAGGTGCAGACCATCTTCCTCTTTCACCACACAAGCTTTAAGTAGCTTACTGTGAAAGAGCCAAAGAGCTTATTTGTGTTCACTTTGAGTGAAAACAGATTCATTTTTAAATAAATAAAATAAAACAGTTAAACGAAATTTAAGCTTGTTAGCAAGTCTGTTAGCAAAATACCGTAAGTACCTCGATTACCAAATATTTTCGGCTATTCAATATAATGGTATTGGAAAAGCGGGTGTTTTATTATATTATCAGGTCGGTTTTTACAGTCATTTCTGAAGTTTCAGTACTGAAAGTTTACATATTTATCGCTAACAATATTTGATAATTTCAGATCGTACTGGTTAAACTGGCTGGTACGATCTGTATCAGTGTTCAACCACAATATTGTGAGATCACATAACAGTAATAACTGCTGTCAACCACTGCTAATAATGAAGTCTTTTTAAAATTCTCGCGTTCCGTGTATTGTGGCAATGGCAGTGGAGACCAGACTATGCCTTGCTGCGAACAATAACTAATAATTATGATCATTGTATCACGATGATGTTACACGGAGTTGCCATTTGGATACCCGACTGTCGGATTGAAATTTCAGCGGAGTTTTCCGTTGGATCATTATTTTCGCATTTGTACGAACGCCGACCCGCAGAAAACATCGATCAAACAGCGCATCGGATATGTCAGTCATAACATCGCTTCGATTTTATGTAGCTATAAAGAGTTTATTATGAGATGAAAAGGATTTTCCTGAATCCTTTTATTCTTATTTTTTATCAGTTTTTTCGTACAGATGATTAAATTTCAAGTTGGTAATTTTAGAATTAGCTTTTGCCAAATGGTTTGCTTTTTTTTAAAGGTTAATGATTAGTCATAAGTCATAAGAAAAGAATATGAAAAGCTAGTGCGTTACTTTGTTAGTGTTAGTTTCACTTTATTGTTTCATCCTTACTTTTGATTGCTTTTTTTTGCATTCCTAGAAATAAGTACTAGAATGAGCCATTTACTACAGTATTCTGCACTCTCTTTCCTTCAATGCGACAGTTTAACTATTTGCTCATCAAAATATCGATTTATCGTATACCTTATCTCATTCACATCTGCATCTACAGAACTTGTTTGACTTGTTTTTGCTTTTTTTCCTTGTTCTTGCTTATTCTACTTACCATGCTTTATCTTCATATGGGTCTCGGCGTTTTTCCTCTGTCAGTTTAGGCTGGGTCATTTTCAATCTTATATGTACATATCTAATAGATAATAGTATGATATGATGTTATATTATTTTAAAAATTATGTTGGAGTTTTTTTTACTAACAATGACAAGTAATTGGCTTCCGCATATCTTCTAGAATGTAGTACAAATGCAGTAGAGATGAAATGTCTACAAAGAATATGTGGAAAAACTTCATGGGATATGGAAAGGAATGAAAATATTAGGAAGGAATGTGGTATGAAAGTAAGTGTTGTGACAAAGATGAAAATTAATAAGTTGAGATGGTTAGGTTAGGAATGGATGCACAAAGAGAATAATTCATAAGGCTGAAAGGAAAGGTGTGGCCGACCGAGAATGCCGTGGATCGAACACATCGATTCCGTCCTCAAGGAAGGCCAGGTAAGAAGTAAGAGAAATAGGAGAGGGTGTATGAGAAATATTATGTCGGCGGAAGAAGCGAAAGAAGTGTGCTTGGATAGAAAAGAGTGAAGGTCCGTTCTCTCTGTCTACCCCTTACGGAACACGGCGTGATGGGTAAAAAAAAATCTCCTCCCCAGACTCCGATTCATCTCTAATTAATAATAATCACATTTAAGTCACGTATTTATTATTTAAAACACTTTCTTGATAATTCGTCCGTCGATTAATTTAGGAGATTTTGTATACTTTAAAACACTTTTAACTTATCAAGTTTATTTTTTAACGTGATGTTTTCGACACGTTCTATAAACAATATAATTACGTGCATCAAGGAACTTTATAAATTGGCCGACTATTCTATTTTGGGGTTTGTCATAAAAATCACGTATTGTGTGATATTTTTTTTTTAATTTGATTCAAGTATCGCAATGATTTTTTATGAGTGAGCAACCATTCGGAATAATCATTCTGATTTTACTCTACTCGACAGCACCTCGGTTGCGTTAGTTCCAATAGAAATACCAAGAAGTGTGACGGCCCAGACCTCGATATTAAAGCATCTACTGTCGTAAGACTTAAAGATACCTGACTGGATTCAATTTCAAACGAATCTCAACTTGCTGTCATTTTCAACGATAAACTATACAAGTTATTGAGTATTAAATCGGATTTGCATTTAACATTGTCGACAATTAATTTAAAACATTACGCAACTCTGTAGTTTCAACGTCGAATAAAAAAATGTCCAATGAGTAAGTATTTGTATATATATGTGGTTATACCTATAAGTATTTTATTCGAAGTTGATCTTGACTTTTACGAGTGATGTTTTTTCAGCCGATCTTGTATTGTTTTTTTTATCTCCGGCTCAGCAGGAAGGATTACAACGATTGCGTTAAATCTTAATCTGCGATTACGCGTCGTTAGAACGGATATTTCCATTTAAATGATACACTATTCCGTTAACAATCTCTAAAATATAAAATACCCACGTTGATTTAAATTAATTATTGTTTTCGAATTTTTAATTTCAGACCCGAAAATATCTGCAAGGACAAGATGTCTCTCGCCAGTGTGCACCCGGTTGATATCAGCGCTTCCCAAGAGAGGTGAGTGAGATTCTTACTTTTTTTAAGGTCTGCCGCGCACTGGCAACTTGTTTAAAGAAACTATTTAGTTGCTTTGAAGATCAATCAATCAATTCTCCCTTTTACACCCCACTCAGGGGCATAGGGAGGCAACAAGAGCTCTCCATTGCGCTCGATCTTGCCCTCCTCCGATGTTTATGACCTCCTCCCACACCATGTCCATGTCCCTCAGCTCTGCTTCAAAGGAGCGGAACACAGTGTGAGAAGGTCTTCCTCGTCTTCGGGACCCTGATGGTAGGAAGAACAGCGCTCTCCTCGGCCAACTGTCATTCGGCATCCTTAACACATGTCCCAGCCAAGTCCATCTCCTCCCCACAATGGTAGAGGCGTAGAGGTGATGGGCTCACGCTGCTTTGAAGAAGTTCGTAGAAAACAACCGCAACTAAAAAGTTGCCCGTGTGCGGGGCTGCATTCAATACCTTGTGTTTCATTGGAAGCAACTAAATAGTTGCTGTCAACAAGTTGCCAGTGCGCAGCAGGTCTTAACTGAGATGCGCATAGTTTGTTTGAGTGAGATTCCCATAGTTTATATGAGTTAGATTCGCATAGTTTATTTGAGTGAGATTCGTGTTTTATGCGTTAGTGATTTATTTATACAGAAGGCACCAACAGAACAAAGGGCAACACTTATAAAATATCATTCATACTCTTATAAAAACAATTTCTTCTCTTTTGTTCCAATAAAAGTTATCTGTGGGTTATTTGTACGTCTAGTTTCCTTTTACCAAAATTTTCTTTAGAACTTAATCTTGTTACTCTTGAATATCATATTACTTCTGATTTCTTCTCCCTATTTTTTGTCCCGAAGGTTCATACCTCTATATGAATCGTTATATTGTGTACTATTATTCTGTGTAAAATATAACTAATTATGCGGTTTTCCATTCCATTCAAGGCTGTGGTTGATAAAATTAATAAGGTACCTATAACATATTTATAATGTTAAGTATTTAATAACTTCCATAATAATTAAACTCTACGTTCGTAGGTATTGACGAAGTTCAACACTCTTGAAGACGTCACAATCAACGTACATTTTTATATAGGTACTTAATAAATTACTGGGTAAAAAATTATTGAAATTTTTTCTTATATAATATATTAGGTTTATTTTATACTTATTTTTTACATACCTATCCAACAGTACTTTACGAATACATGCATAACAACTCTCTTTGTGACCCACTTAAAGGCAAAGGAAGACAACAAGAGCCTGCCACCGCGTACGATCTTGCTCGGCTTTAAGAGCGTGACAGCTCTGACTTCAAAGTCAATTTCGGGCGGGGCATAAAAATTAGGGCGGACTCTCTCCACTACTTAACTCTTACAATATTTGTACGTATGTAAGTGTAGAGTTAGGGGTCGGAAACCAGTGGAATGCGTCGAAATATTTAAAACCTCAATGTTCTTTTGACTGCAATGTGTTTGGAATTTTTGAACAACGGTGGATGATAGTGATGATAATGATAATGCCGATAATGATGATAAACATGTATTTGGTTAAAGCGACATTATTAATTTTACGTTACATTCAGGTATACATTGCTTTTACCAGATTTTTTTAAACATGAGTTCTCACCATTAATTAATTTCTTCTAACACTCACATACTATTCATTCTAATTGCCACCATTTCAGATTATATGATTATAAAATGGGAACGGGAAAAATACACTTTTTTAATATTTGATTTTAATGGCATATTAAAAAAATGTAATTACAAAATTCATACAAAAAGAAATGCTATATCTTATGTATATATTGCATATGTGCAGATTCATTGCCGTCGAACTCCTCCTTTAAAACTGAACGGTCAAGATTATATGTCATGGTATCAAAAGGATGTGAAGATAACCACATCATATTAAAAACGCGCCTTCTAGATATTTTTGTCCCTTCAGTCGTTGATTCTAATCTGGAAGTTTCGCATGCTAAGATATTCTTTGAATCTAAATCCTTGTTGTGACTCGGTTGGTCTTGAGATGTATAGATTAATTTTGCAGTAACTCTGGACTTAGAAGTAGCTGCATTCATTTGGTCCGGGACAGCGTTCCGTGACCTGAAAATTGACGAGATTTTGAAGATATATCTGTAATCTTTGAAAGGTATACATAATGTAATTTTTTTTATTATTGGGCCAATACTATAAAAGAGATACTAAAATATCTGTAAGTATGTCGCTGGTAAACTAACGGATGGTCGTTCCTAAGTAAATTGTTCCGATAATGGTATTATAAAACATTTTTAACAATCCGAAAATAGTGTGGAAAATTGTGTGGATTTGACTGCCGGATAATCTAATTTCCAATGTTTTTTTTTGGCAACACTTGAACCTGTTTTAAAACATTCGAATTTTAACAATGACTTGCCCTGGTGAACAAAACCATAAAAACTTTCACTCAAAACAACGTTGGGTTGTCTCGCTCTTAGTGATAAGAAGAAAGTGAGTCAACAATATCTAAAATGAACTATCAAATTATTACATATCTGGTCATTCGACCATCGGTAAGTTACGAGCTCCTATTTACTCCACGGGACATGGTAGCCGGAAACTGCCGAACCATTCCGAAGTGTAACAAGGACGACTGTATGATTGTATTAGTGTCAATTATAATGTTGATGCTATTTTTATTACTTTCAAACAATTCGGGTTGGTTCGGCAGTTTCCGGCTACCATGTCCCGTGGAGTAAATAGGACCTCGTCGGTAAGTTCCTGAAATTTGACTGAAGTATTGCCATAAGATGGAAAAATGACCGAACTGCTCAAATTACGGCTTATTAATAGACGGAATGTTACAATTTATACATAAAAAATACTTACTTCTTAATGTTACGTGCTTTGGCAAGGAGACATTTTTTGTACGATTCACTATTCCGGTATACTTCTCTTTTCGTCCCATTTTGATTTTTTATTTTACGCTCTAAGTCTATAATATTGCACTCGGCGTGATAAAATAGTTTCTGAAAAAGCAAAATAATGTGATATAATAGTACTTAAGATATCCATCGACTGGGCCAAAATCAGTTGGTACCTATATCACAATATGTTTGTGAATGGGTTATATTCAGATTGGCGCGGCGTTTAAAATTTTGTCCAGAAATTTTGTTTTATAGAAAACTGCTAGAATTCGGACTAACTAATAGAATTCGGAATCCAGCGATTTTTAGAAAGGAGTTTAATTTTGCCCAATAGGAACGTGCCACCCTGTATAACGCATAAATGATAATAATTTAGAAGAAAAAAGTTCATAATAGGTATGCAATGTGACTATAAACATATTATACCTAATTCAAAAATATAAACTTTAAAATCACCAAACAGCAAAATATGCGAAAATGAATACAAATAATAATAAAATAAAAATTACTAACCAATGTTTGTCATCCTCTGTAATATACGAATTTTCGTCAAAAAGTATACAATACAAAACGTAAATTGGACTAGCGCAGGTTGCACGTCATCTAAGTCCACGATGTTGTGGGCGACTGAATAATTTACACAACGAAAACCAGTGCGTTCCTTGTAATTCCCGTGCTATAAGTGTCATTATCGCATGCACGCTAAAGCCGATAGAATATTTCGATATTCAGTGTTTATTTGAAATAGAGGTTTTTTGGGATTATACGCTAAGCCGGAAATAAATATTAGCATTTCGTTCTATAATCTTGTAGATTTTTTAATGCTCTTTAAGACAAAAAAAGAATTATTTCATTCCGACGTATATATCAGTTGGAATATTAAAAAAAAGATGAAAAACGACGTTTGCTATTTTTATTTTCTACAAGAAACTATACTAGATATCAAAAAACGGCTCTGAGGCCGCCTTCATTAAAGTCTATTTTATGTTATATATTTTTTTCATCGAAATCCGACAGTAGATAACGCCGGAAAATGGATTGAAAAATCATTAAAATCACCCCTTTGGCGACTCTAACAGCCTTAATGATCTCCTCACACAACATGTCCAAATCCCTCAGCTCAACTTCGAAGGAACGGAAAATGGTGTGAGAGGGTCTTCGTCGTCTTCGGGTAACTATCATTCGGCATCCTTTAACACATGTCAGGTTAAATGAAAGAGTGTGCCTCGTTATTTTTCTTCCTACTTGTCCTTTTTAATTATATTATGTAGTTAGTTCTATTGTGTAGTAGCTCTTACTTACCTATCTAGACTAGAATGTTCTAGTTGGGACGCGCTGTATGGACTTTGTTTCGAACTAAATTCTTATCAAGCATTTAGTAAAATTTTCTTTATTTATTTATTACTTGTCCCGATAATATGAATTGATGGCGAGTTGAAACTAGTAGTTAACATACCTAATTATAATTCATTATGTAACCCCTGAACTTATATTTGTCCTTTTGAAACACTTGATCAAAGAACAATGGATTGAGTTTTGAGGTTTTTTTTAGATCAATATTCTAATTTTGCTGTGACACACATACATACACCTCTTGGGATTTTTTAAAATTAATAATTACCATATCAATGTTGCAGTTCAAACGTTTTGTCTCGTGTATATTTTTATCGAGAAGTTAAAGGTCTTTGTTCGAAATCAGTCTCACCTCAATGTGTTCCGTTAGACGTGGAAAAAATTTGGTGATATTGGCTGATATAGTTAAAGATCGTCAAGATTGCTGGTAGTTTTATCCAACAGTGCATGGGTATCGTGGAGATTAGGTCATATTAGTAATGTAAAATTAACAATATTTTATTTAAAAATAAATAATAAACCAACATTCAGACGGGATTTCACAAAGTTATCTCCGAAAAATTCAATTAAATGTATTTCCGATTTTGGTGAAAGCAATTTTTTGGTGATTTCTTAACAATTGGAGAGAAATATATGGATCGAACCATCCGTAAGGAAAATAACCTATTAGCTGACCAGACCAAAAAAATGGTTCTAAATAGCTAATTCGGAAAAATATTGTGTAAAGTTATTCGAATTATTCGTGTTTCGGCTGTACCCTACTTACCAGCACGCGAATGGAGTGACAGAAACAATCGACCATAAAAAAGCGTTCTATGCATGACATTATATAAACTGTAAAACTTAAGGTATTGAAAAACAACTCTATCCAATAGCTGCTGTCTTCAAAATGCGTTTATTCATTTATAAACTTCCCTTAAGCACCACATTTTCAGTGCATTAAATTCTTACATACCTGCTTGGGTTTATACCCAACAATTGGAACAAGTTGAATTGGTGCAATTCCGATAGAAAATTTGATGAGATGATTAGGGGTCTGGGAAAAAGTTTAAATATGTATGTGTGACTATAGGTATTAGTATATGTAATCTTGTGCATCTTACAAGTTTACAATTTACTAAACTAAACAATAATTAAAATAACTAGCATAAAAATCTACTTTGCTACGCACATCCTATCAACAGTTATAACACACTGTTTCTGAAGCTGGAAGAAGATAGAATATGGCAAATAGGAAAATATAGAAGAGAATAGGAAAGGTTCCCAGCGATCAATGTCTCTACTGCGAAGAGAGAGAGATACTGCCAGGCACACCATATTCGAGTGCCAGAAATGGGGTCACATAAGACAGGCACATATTGGAAGGGAAGTGCAGCCAGATCACTTGGTTGATTCCATACTGGAGAGCGAAAAAATGTGGAAGACCCTGTGCAGCATAATTTCAATAATCATGGGGGCTAAAGAGACTGACGAAAGAGATTGCAACCACAGCCGTAGACCAGACAACACTGCGACGAAGCAATGCTTAAATGCGATCCAGAGGAGGGGTTTTCAGTCGGTAGGTCTGCCCATGGGCAGGAGTCCGATTCAACGTCCATGAGGATTTTCCCCTCCTCACAAGAAAAAAAAGAATATGACAAATGGACGAATGATGTAAATAGGAAAAGCATGCATATTTTTTTTAGGGATTTGAGTGTTTGGGAATTACCCCAATGTACCTCAATGCATTTAGTCGTATATTAATGGAGTTAAGGACATCCTGGTTGATATGAAAGTGCAGACATTCGGGATAACAGTATCGTAACCAAATTTGATGGATGATTTTGACTTTGTTCAATATTTTATCTTTGTTAATAATACGCTCAGATAAGAACGGATGCTTGTATATGTAATGATCGTTATAATAATCCATACCGATAATGTGTAATCTCAGCTCTGCATGACGTTTAATCCCCTCTTGTTTACTTTGTCGGTGGGTGTTATCAGATTAAATCAAAATTAAGTCGAATTCTTTGTTTTGATTTGAGGACAGCATTTTAACCAAAACGTACTTTCTCCTTTTTGATGTTATAATATGAAATTTCAATACGAGTACCTCAATATTGACCTGCACGTGATTGGTTGTTTTTTTTTTAATTTCAATGATTCTTTTTATTAAAATTAATCTGGGCTCAAATAAAGTGAAACTAAATATTTATAACATGTTTCACCGAAAGCAAAGCTTGTGTTGTGATAGATGAAGATGGTCGGACGCGGGGATCGAACTTACAACCTCCACTACGAAAGTCGGCGACTGAATTTCTAGGCTACCAAAAAATTAACAAAAAATTCAACGCCCTTGATCAATCCCTTGAGTGGAGTTTTTATTTTTTTTAATCCACCCGTGCTCAAGTGATTTTCGAAGAGTGGGTTTTGTAAATCGTATTAAGTATTATAGTAAGTAAACTATTTCGATAGAATAGAAGGCGATTCAGGAGGAGTAGAACTGCATTTAATTTTGCATAATATGACAATTTTCAATCGTATAGAGCTATTTACGTATTACGTGCTCATCGTTACACTCAATTGTTAACATTGACGATTGAAGAGAATAATAAAATTATTTGATTTGCATGTTGTCTTGGGACTTGCGTAATTGTAATTCGTGTTTATTGGAATATTCTTTGAAACAATATCCATTAGTGTTTAAAATACGATTGTATCCAGACAAACCGATCTGTTTAATAAGAAAATCTGATAGTAAAACCTTGCTCAAACTATAAATATAATTTATTTGGATAGTCAAACGTCACCGCATTATATTATTATTATTATCAATTTTGTCTATGGTCGTGTTTTCCTCTTTTGCAAAAACAAGGATAATCTCTTCAAAAATATTTTTTCTATGCTTAAATTGACATTATGCGAATTTTTTATCCTTTAGTTCGAATTAACTTCGGTTTGCGTACGTCACGTCACGTTTTATGTGTATCTTATCTATGTGGCACAATTAAAATATATTTTGCTCATGGGAATCCCTATTAATTATAATTTAAATCAGCAGGTATGCTCGGCAAAAGGCCACCATGATATTTATAATAATATCGCAATATGACGAGTTGCAAATGGTTGGAGCATCGTATATTCTGTCTGACGCCTTCTACCTTCATTATTCATCTGTGGTCACGAGATCTTCTGTGTATAATTAATGACAGGTAAATCCATTTTTGAATCACGTGAATACGGCAGCCGGTTATTAAGTAGGTATCCAACCACAATAATATAATAATGATATGGTTGTTTTTTCTCTACTTGAAAATTGTAAATGTTTTTTTTTTGCCCAGGACTCACTTCCACATAATCGTCATTATGACGTTTCTACAACTTGTTACAACATCCACCACATTAACAATCTTCACAATCTGGGGTTGCCTGAGTACGAGCTCAAAAATTATTGCGTAGTTGTATTCTTCTGTCTTCTGTAATTTTGCGTTGCTATTGTTGATAGGTACCAATCATTTTATTTTTTGAATCGTCTTCTCTGGCGCATTTCTGTACTTTTCCTCTCGAATTCACTTTCGAATTCGTTCTACCGCTGGTTGTTTCGAATGTTATGCGCAGACTTACTAAAATGCTAAAAGAAAAAAAAACCTTTTTTAATAAAATCGAGATCCTGAAATGCCATAACAGAAAGAAATCAACACAAGTAGCCCACTAGAATAAAAGAGGTTGTATGTTTTGTATCTTTCCTGTGTCAAATACCACTTGTGAATTTTTATGTGTCCTAAAAACCAACGGTTTGAATGTGTAACATACTAGTGTAAGTAGGTACTGCAATAAGATTCATCATCCATTATTAACGTTTTTTAGTGCAACTGGAGATATGGGTGGAAGCATTCATGGCGATATCTTTAGAAGAACCTATGAAAATCACTCAATCCCCATATTGTAAGAATAGATACTTGTATAGTTACTTTATAAAGCTTTGCCTTCAATCAAGTAATGCGTTGTTGTATTAAGAAAGAACCCGTGTTACGTTTAGTTTTTACATGAAATTAATTACATTGTTGAGGTGTGAATCAGATTTACCACAAGTGTAATATGAAACATTATGGATTGTTTTACTGGCGTCTATTTACGCATGTTCTTATGGAGAATACCAGAGCTCTACCATTATTCCTTCAACACCATTTGTTCAAATTTATTAGAACAGCCGAAGCTGTCGTCTAAGAATTAATCATAAACTAAAATCTGCGCTAAACCCCCTGGAATTCATTTTTAATAGAAACTGCCCTTTAAGAGACGTTCAATGATATCTTTCAATCATCCAAAAGGTAAATTCTAAAAAGATTTGCCCTACTGCACTGTAGCCAGCCCTGGCGCGAATTTTTCGGAGCCAGTTTGTTTACAATGTCTTTCAGTTGGAATCCTTTATTTATTATTACTTTCCTTATTAATATACTTTTCAAAAAAAAAAAATCTTGGCACCACTTCTTTAAAGGATTTCTGTCATTCTCAACAGTCCCTGTACTCACCCTATTTCGCGACTGCAATAGATTAGACCTACGATCTTTGATTATCAGCTGTTCTGCTCAAATCCAAGCTAAATTTCGAACATTCTACGAATGATCTTTATCAGGGTTTTAAGGATTCTATTTTATTAAAAAAAAAACAATATCAAAATGAATTTGTTCGGTGATAATCATGTTGATAACTCGCGTAGGTACTTTTTTGTTACTCCAGTCTACCCATCAATCTTACATGACGACTTAATCCACATAATTCTTAAGTATGTACCTAAGTTTCTTTTTGACTTTGATTTATAATTGGTGTATCTGTGTACACTTGGTACATAAGTTACAATATGAAAACAAACTGTGTGCTATTATTTGATAATATTTGCACTGTACCCAGCAGTGGCTGACTGAGCTCTGGGTAGCAACGCGATATAAAAATAAATCCACGTCGTCAGACCGGCTATAGCGGCAGGCAAATCATTCTTGTACGGCAGAACTTGTTGACGGTGATTTCTGAAGTTGCTGGTTCACGAGGTGTTGAGATGTCCTAGGTCATGCACTTACGCGTGAATTGGATAATGAAGAGCTTCCGCTATTGAACAATTGGGGAGATCTTCAGCTGAGAGATCAATGGACCCGTCTCAGATTCTTATTGTATCATGAGGACATCTCGTGGTCGAATTGATGAAAAATAAACTAGTGATCAATTTTGTTTGCCGGGTAGAGTTAATAGAGCAGTTTATCCTCTATGATTTTCGCACAACAGGTTGTTCAGGTTAAATATTTTTCCCATAAACCAGCCACTCGGTATGTCTCTTTTTTAATGGTGCAAATCAAAAGGACTACACATTTTATTTACGGCATTTGTCCAACCATTTCTTTATAAGTAGGCTCATCTATTTGAACGCTCTTTCGCCAAATTCAGCATAAGAGACTTCAGCCAAATATTATAATATTATTGTGATCATTGACTGCTAAAAACTCTCCAGTTACTGATCTAATATGCGTGCTTAAAAAATGTTCTCATCTTTTTCAAAATATGACCGTCCTCTCATATCCTTTTAATCCTATTTTAACCTATACATTTTAATCCCAATCATCTTCACTGTCCTATCATTGTTTACAACAAGGAACCTGTTTCTTAATGCGTATGAATATACATCTTAAGACACATTACCTTTTATTTTAACAGAGGTATAAAGATATAGGTAACCATTGTGACGCTACAAATGAAAAAACCCTGCGTCCACGACGTCATCGATGTTTATTGAAATCTACTATTACAATATATTATTATTATTTTATTCTCCTCTAATGTTTTACCATCAAACGAAGTTATTTTTGTTGGCGAATTCTAAATTTCTATTTTGTGTTTATCAGCTCTGGTTTTAACATTATTATTTATGGTTTCTCGTTCTCTTTAATAGGCACCTATATTGTTTAAACAAAACCATAAACTTTACAGCCTAAGAATTTAAATACCTGTGAAACACTTTGTTTTCCTTAGTTTCCAACATATTAAAATAAATATTATGTAACCATTTTAGCTAACAATATGGCAGTTTCGCACACTCGGCTGATAGCCTGGTGATTTGCGCCTCGGTATGGCATATCTAGAGGCGTAGACTCCCGGGGCATGGGATTTTTCAACATGCTGAAAACACTCTTGACGGGTTGCGGATTCTGATTTGACCACCTGATGGCGAACTTGGTTAATGTTAAAGTGGTTTTCTAATCCAGCCTTCCACGTGAAAGTGGTTCTCTAATCCAGCCTTCAAATCAGCTATAGAAGACGGTTGTAGGTCCGTAAGTAGAGGATTAAATTTTAATGAATCATTAAACATGATGATTGGTTGTAATGTCGGCATTAAACTTTTTTCGAATAGGTATTTGTGTGCCTTACGGGGTTCTTCTTTTCTTCAAGACCCTCCAATTTATAAACTTTCGAGGTTTTTCTCTTCTCTGATGTTCTCCTCTCTTCTTTTTTGTTATTATATCAAGTACGAAATTCTCTAGGCAATTTATTCACCACTGGGTTAATTTTCATGAAATCCAAATATTATTTTCAGAGATTCCTAATGCTTCTCCAGTAAGATTGTCTGTTATCATAAATAGGATGTGATCATCTGATCCGCATCCTATGCAGGTGCTCATTTTAAGTAACACTAAAGGATCTAGAAAGATTTTTAGTAGATTCTACAATGCTATTTTTAGCCTTACATGCTACTTGGGTTACCATCTAAAATTATTTCTCCTCTACCTTCCATTTTAAAATGTTACAGTTTTATTTGATGGTGCGCCTACATTGCCTTTGCTTTAAACCGTATGACGTCCAGGAAGAGTGACGCTTCACTCTCCATCGAGGTTATTACATCCTGAAACTCTTCATTCCCCCTATTCAAATTCTGTGAATTGGCGCTGAAGGATACGAGTGTGATTATTAATCATACGGAATGGAGGTCCTTGTTGATGGTTGAGCGGAGATTCAAGGGAATATTTCATATCCATCTCTTATCTTATTCTAAGTCACTCCCACACTCTCTCCCATTCTTTGTACCTACTCAAAATGTGACCATCGAGGTTAGGTATATCTGAAGCACATTTTGTTTTACTAGTTAATGTTTTTTGACTATTTTTTTTTAAGTTTAACGTTTTGTATACTTTCTGATATAATTGAGAAGTTCGTCGGTAACTCGTTATTTTAGTTGAAACACTCAATTCCAACGCGAATTATTTTTCATACATTTTTTTTTTCAAAATAACGACTGTTTTTTTTTTCATACATAAAGATTATTCGTCGGCAATCAATAATAAGATGTGTCCGCGGAAAAGATGATAGCGAAGAAATAAGTGATCTCTCTCATACAAACGTTGCTTCGGGAATAAAATGACGAATTGTCCGCAGTTCTCAACGTGGGGAAAGTAGAATAGGAGTCCTTTATGGAAGATATAACTGATTTATAGAGTAATGAAACAATGAATGACCCTTTTAGGTATATGCGTTTCATTTCGTCGACAGGTTTTGCCGAATATCTACAGCATTTTAAAACAACATTCATCACTTTTTAACCACGTCCGAGTATGTATCGCGTACAAAAGTAATAATTTGTGAGGTATTTTCAATGCTCCGATGATATTCAAAAGCCAAGGGTGTCAAAGCCAAAGTCTTCCTTGGGCCAAACTACTTAGTAATTAGATGAGCAATAAACAATATTCTTAAATAGGTTGAATTATTTCTAATGAGAGTAGCGCAGCGACTCAATCATCGACTTTCTAAGCTACCTACTGAAGTTTGAGTGTTCGATCCCCGGTGCCAACCAACTTCCTCTATCACGACAATAGCGTTGCTTAGTCAATGATGTCACTTTGATGTCACAAGATTTTGTTTACAAAAAAGAAATGGTGTTTCTGTAACTCAATTTTTATTTTCTTCCGAGTCAGTTTGTTGTATGCATATAATTTTATGTTCCGATGTATTGAACGGGTCGCAAAATTGTAGAGTTTGAGTAAAAAGTTTGGCTTCCCTGTTGTATTGTAAGCAGTAGGTAGGATGTTTGATAAAACGCATGACGAATGCACGCAGCGATGTTTTTTGTTCGCTTAAGTTTGTCATTGTTCGCATGTGTGTAATAAATATTCCGTCCCGAGACCAACGACTTCCTTGTTCTTTCAGAACAAACATCGCCGCGATGTTACGGGTCTTGCAGCTGACCAAAGCACTCCTGCTCCGATCCAACTTACTATGTATTTATTTACATACTTACTGTATTTTTTGTTAGTTTTGTCAGACGGTTTAATGAACTTCCAACGTTTGCGTTCCCGAACGCGAACGATAAATTTAATGGCTTGGCTATCACGATATTTCGTTGTGTCGTTTATTCTAACTCAACATTAACGTGTATAGTAGAATGGAATGGAAACAACTTGTCTTTAATGAGTTCATGCACCTACACAATATTTTAAGATTCTGAAAAAAAAATTCGACTTCTTCTTATCTTCCTTCTGTATATTTTACTCTTCTACTCCTTAGACCAAATATGTAAGCTAGGTGGAGTCTTCCTTTCTGTTTTGTGAGGGTTTTTTCTCCAATATCAATACCATAGTGGCTAAGGGATTTTAGAAGTGCTACGTAGGTATGGTTTGCTGTATCTGATTTTAGAGGGTATCGTGGCATATCGTATTTTCTGAAACTTGAAGATTGATTTCTTCCTGTGAATCGTATTTATTATGTTTGTATAAAACTACGTTCATTATGTAAAATATAATGTCTGATTTCTGACCACATATTACGGACAATACTATAATTATTATTTCAACCACAGATCAATGATTATATCTTCATCTTGCCATTGTTATGTTGTATTGTATATTAACGCGTCTCTGTAATATTACGTACAATCTACTAAATAATACACTATTTTCATAAATATAAACGCAATAATAATTTGTATTCACGTTTTTAAATAACTCGAGAAAATGCAAGGATTAATTATTGTTGTAAAGTAATGCGTCGATTCATTACCAAGATCAACAGCGTACATACAATACCTAACGTTGTGAAATGGATGGAAACGGTTGATTTCACCCTAATCAGATAGTCTTTAAAAATAAGGAGTCATGAAAAATAAAAACTATCACATCAAAATAGTTTGTGACAAGGACACGTTTCATGCTTGATATAAGTGAGCCAATCTTTGTTAGGTGTTTTACTACTTTTCTCGATAAATAATCATAATCAGGACCCCTATTCTGTAGCAAGTGTAGGGTAGTCACTTGAAAAAAAGTGACTATTAAGCGATACATTTTGTATGAAAAACGTCTATATGCGATTCTCGCATTCGATACGTATACGTTTTTCATACAAAATGATTCGCCTAATAGTCACTTTTTTCAAGTGACTACCCTACACTTGCTACAGAATAGGGGTACAGGCATAATCAGTCGCCCAATATTGTTTTTGAGAATCCTGCACAACAGCACATTAACGAAACTCAGTATGGGTTGCGAAATAGATTTGGAACAATACAAACTCTCACCCAAAAATGCCTTGATCAACAAAATGAAAATATTATGTACTTGTATCTAATAGATTATGAGAAATCTTTCCATACTGTAAAGAAGGAAATCAGAAACGGCTGCGTTCATTCTCCGATGCTGTTTAATTTGTATTTAGATTATGTTTTTAGAAATGCTTTGGAAGATATGGATCTTGGCTAGTTATGGAAAGACAAGAAACAACGCCAATTTCCGTAAGGAGAGGAACACGAAAAAGAAGAATATCCTTTGAGAAATATTTGGGCTTGCCTTACGGGACGTCGGGACGTAGAAATCTGATACATTGTTATTTACGTACCTGTATTTTGTGGAAATGCTATTTTTAATACCTGAGTATCATGTGAGCGACTTGAACATTGTTTTGTATCACAAAATAACACTTAGTTAATAAATATAACAATGTCATCAGAAAATTTATTAAGTTCTCACTGCCAAATTTACGAATCGCTTTATATACCTATCTCATTCATTATGTGGCTGGAAAAACAATCCTGGTGAATTGAAGGAGTACGCTTTTGCCAGAAAATATCTGATTATTAAGTAGAACATTTTCGATGTTTTGGAATTTTGGATAGAAGGCTCTTGGTGATATTCCATTTCAATATTTTCTTCTGTCGTGTTACTCATGTTCAACTTACAAAATTGTTGCAGGAAGCGTAAAACGAGTTGCTTTAACCGTATAAAAATCAATTATTCTAATAATGAATATTGTTGTATTATTACTGGTCTGTTGGAAGTAGATTCAACCGCCTCTCTCAGGTCTTGATGGAGCAGCGTCGGGACGCGTAAAGTATCTCTCTGCGATGTAACACATTATGATGATCTATGACTGTGAAACAATAACGCCACAGTGCCCCCTGACCCAAGTGATCCCAATGATGAAGCAGCTATCACTTCACTATTTACGAGATTTAATTAAGTAATATTGCTTATTATTACTTCATTTGTTTTTTAGGCGAATAACAAATGATTTGCAAATTTATTCAATGTTATGATGAAAACATTGATGCCGATTAAATTTTTAATAAATTTTTTATCTATATTCTTTGTAATTTCGAGTAGGTATGTACCTACCACGTAAAACATTTGGATGATCTTATTGATAACGTATCAAAATGAGGTATGAAGAGTAAGTCAATCCCGATCTTTAAAAAAAAGTTTTTCATATTGTAGAAAATACTTTCTAACTTCCGATGGCTATCTAACTCCTGCAGAGTTTTGGCCTCCTGAACAATGTTTTTCCAAGTCTTCCTATCCTGCGCAACGGACTCGCGCCGATCTCGTTCCGGGTGACGTTGTCTTTAAACCGCCGTCTTCGTCTCCTAATGGGCTTACTATAACTTGTAGAAGATAAGCCTCTCAAAACCGCATGTCAAGAATTAGGTAATAATTTAGAATCGCACAATAATCGAAATTGTGCCCAAAGTTTGGCCTTTCTGAATTAAAAATCAGTTGTCGATTATTAGATTTCTGATACTCTCATTTCAATATTTTCACCACGGATTTAGCCATTTCTGTCTGTAGTTTCTACTCTCTACTTTGATCTTATTAAAAGCAGAATATTGAAACCAGGAAAGACGAATGAGTGATGAAACTGACAGATGAGGTCGCTTGCTTCGCACATTATGACCGGTGCGAAGTGATTATGCTTCACACCACCAACCAGCGAATCTTCATAATTGATTGCCGCTGCTTTTATTTGAATAACCTACGCAGTGGTTCGCCAGCATCGGCTACATACTGGGCAAATCTTCTTTATTGCCGTTGGTATCTACTGGTTTGATTCAGTATTCATCCGGAGGCGATGTCTGCGCTGTATCCCGTTGAGGCGTGCGCTTGCGGAAAAGCGTTTGGCGATACATTTCAATTATTGACATTGCTCATTCACATCTATACTTTTGTCTTCATATTGAAATTTATCGATTAATATAGTACTGTTTTCCTCTTAAAATAACGGCACATGTTTGCGGCTTTCGATTATAAGGTTTTTCTATTTTCCACACTATACTAGATTACTTAAACTTTCTGCCAGAGTTATCAAAACCAGGTCATCGTATTATTACAAAATCAATCCTACTACGAGAAATATTTTTCGTAAGAAAGTCGACAGTTATTATGATAATATTAACTAGTGTGCGCGGGAAATATTAAATCAAATTGAATAGATTGATTATGATAGAATCGTGCCCTATCTGTCAAAAAATAAGAAAAAGGTTCTATTTTATCCCAAGTGCCATGTAGGCGTTTTGTATAGCAACGTGAGAATGTAATTTTATCTTAACTGGTTATGAGTAACACGGAACATTATTGAATTGAATAGATATGATAGATTCGTGTCCTATCTCTGCAAAAAATAGTACAATACTGACTCATTAGTAGGAAAAATGATCGATTAACGCGCAGTAATAAAATCATTTGGTATGTAAATAGTTTCCTACGCGTGCAATAAAAGGGTAACACGTGCAGCATTTATTGATATCTTTAATTTTTCATGTATCTAACAAAACACAAGCAAAAATACATAGCGGAGAAAATCTACCAAATAGTTAGAAATACGACGGACAGAGAAATATCCAAGGTCGAGGTTATTACAAGATGAAAAGTATATTTTAGAAAATGGAATTGTTCAGACATCTTCAAAAAGCAATACATTGCTTACGCCATGGAAGCAAACTCTCATGAAGACCACATAAAAGATAGTGGTGGAAAACCTACCAGTAAAATTCTTTAATTACAGGTCAGAAAGTCCATATTATATAGAAGAAATGAAAAACTTGCCATGTAATTCTGGGCCGTTATTAAAATATATGGCGCACAATTTCAAGTACGTAGGTGTTTCCTAACGAGATGGCCAAACCACAAATAAATTCTAAATACATTAATGCAATAATTACAGAGGAAGACGCAAGCAGAAGACAGTGGTGTAACGAGTAATTGTTTAGACGTGGGTATACCTTACCAGTGGTCAGCATTATTTTGAAATGGACGGTTGCGTTTATAAATAAACAACATCCGTAGTAGTGACGGGCTAGCTCATCACACGTGTGACCGCTAATAGAATAATCAAAGCTAATTCACGAGATGTTTGAGCGATCTCGACCTCGCCTAACTTCAGGGGACACCGCCGAAATTTGACGTTTCCTTTGTTGGTATCATAGCTGATGATAAATGATAACCTTATTGCTTTCATGGGTAATAAAATATTTTGTTTTTAAGTACCTACCTATCATTTGAATTAGGCTGAGAGTTGATGATTTCTTCCCGTCTCATTATCCGTTGATTTGTCATTTCCATAAATGTTTAGCCCTTAGATCGCCCGAGATATTAATAGAGTGATGTTGTTGTCTTGATTAGAACTTGTCAGTGTTGCTTTTTCATTAGATGTACCTACCTACCAACTACTGCTTGTCGTCCAAAATATTATACATAGGTATTTCCTTTTTTCAGAATGGTTATGTTGAATAAGAAATTTGCCTTCAGAGTAGTTTTATGTTATTTACTACAAAATTAATTGTATAGGTAATCTATATAAATTATTTGTTTTTCGTATGTTTTCATGGTTGTTGCTTACCTAGACAAAATTTGAGATTAACCACGATATGGAGCATCTTCTTATCCGCACAGCTTCCAAAAGGTGATCAAATTTGAAATCCCCTACCCATCGTAAGTACCTTAAACACATAACTAAAATATACTGAATCATGGGGTTCCCTGTCTCTTGATTGTGTTTCGTTCACATGGCGAGATACCACCTCCACTTTTAGACTGCCCAATTTCGGCTTTGCCTTTTCCTGTAATGCCATCAGATCCAACATGGTGCGACCCTGAGAACCAGAAATAATCAAAATAATCTGCATTTATGCGGGCGTTTGACGCTGGGCTCCTTCTATCTAGACTGGTCCGGATTATGTTATGTTATGTATGTCAGGGGTTTCAAAACATTTTGTCCAGTTTATTATTTTATTGGATTTTTACGAACCTTTCCAAATTCGCCGATCACCCGAGTTCCATCGACTATACTGACTCTTTTGTAAAGAAAAGTGTTAATTTGTTCATTTATTTACTGTATAGAAGGTAAACAAGAAAATGAAAACTCAGTAGGTAAGTGGCCATGCATCCGAAAATATAAGAACATAGTACATAATATTTGTTTTTTGTTCAATAGTTTAAACTATAAGTTTCACATTTAGAGAATTACTACAATGAGAAACATCTTAGTAAACTCATTCAAAAACATGTTGGCTAAATCTAGGATAAAAATGATAAACGGCATTAGGTTATGACAAATTAAGATCAATTCTTGTTACCTCAAATACTGTCCTATAAAAAGCTGTGATTTTTAAATACCTATAAAAAATAATAATAGCATGAGCTTTGAAGCTCTTTGATATGGATCGCGGTTCAAGTTTAGTTACCCCTGGTTTACATAGTAACATTAATTATATTACATATTAATATCAATGTCACTTACCAGCCGACGGACGCTGAACATTATGTAAGAGGCGTGCGTACCAAACAAACTTAATTCATAATTTTTATTTACTTTTTGTTAAACGCGGCGTTATTTTAAATTGTCAAGATCGTCCGCGAGCTATTCGTGGAGACAGCCTTGGGGGTCTACTCGCTTAATTAATTATTGTTAAGTAACACATAATATTGTGTAATCTTTTCTCTTCTCGAGTTCACTATGACATCTCATTGTTAGCTCATTTCATTTGATATCTCTGATTCTTAACTAGTTAATATTTAATATATAAAAACAACAAACGCATCTGATTTAGAGTTGCACAAGGCAACATTTTCATCTATATAAGTGGATCGTCATTTCCTTTTCAATACTTTCCATAATTTCCGATTGCCATTCTTCCAGTGGACCATTTTCCTGAGACAGGTTACTTACCTACCCTTAAAACATATTTTTATAAAAGCATGCTGTAACAACTGTCAGATAACACAACCCTGACACGGTCGAAAACAGTCAAAAAGGCTATATTGTGGTTGTGTTACTGACGAAACTTAGCTACATGAGCAAGTTAAATCTCGATAACAATGTTATGTTTCATAAAGAATAACAAAATAATATTGTTAATGAAAAATAAATAATATTATAACATTGTAATAATATGTCTATGGTTCACAATGACAGGTGTGATTACAATCGGCTCCGTATGTTTGAATAAGAATAGATAATATTTTTTTAATTATTCTGCCAACGTAACAATACCCCAGTACTCCCTGTACAAATATGTATATCAATCATCAAACTGGACGGTCGTTAGTTAGTTATATCGACACCTCTACTAATTATTTAATAGCTCCTTTTAGGTACCTACCTACATGGTTTTATAATATTCGTCTTTGCAAATGATTAGTCTATGGTGACTGGTGAGTTTAGTGCAGTGCTGAAATTCATGTACAAGCTTTTGTTTATGTTGGTAAATGTTTTTAAATTTTCATTCAACCGGTTTCATACAAACATTGTCAATATTTCAGGAGTAGAAATTTCCTGTTGTGCAATGTAAAAAAGTATACTTATTTAAAATGTAACTGATCTGAAAGCCCTTTTTTATTTCTTTTTCTTCTGCACATAAAAATATGTATTGGTCTCTTTGATAGACTAAAAATAACGTAAGAATCGTCACACAATTAAACACATTTTCTTATGAAAGAGAGAGAACATTATAAATAGTAAGGAATGTTGGCGCCTGTTTGATGTTGGCCTATCTCCATTTTCTTTCTATCCGTATTTTGAGTGTTTTTCTTAATGTGTACCTTTGAAAAAAAAACACAAAAATTCTTAGTCAAATTGAGTGCTGTGTTCTTTATTAAACGAGTTGATATTAAGAAAACTTAGACCACTTCTAATTAACAGATCCATTAGAAATAGTCGTAAACTATGAGAAAACTAAAAGGTGTTTCACAGTTAAATGTGTAAAAACGTTTAAATGCCTGAATTTTCAAGTTAAAAGATTATTAAAAGTATGCCTACAAATTTTCGGGTGAGAAAAGACAATTTCGCATTTTCCTTTAGTTCATATTGTTATGTTATAATGTAGGTACTTACCTACTTCAATTTTCCGATTTCCTTCATCCATTATCTGGAAACCATAAACTAAAAATTGATAGCATAATATTATTTGCAATACGGAATGGGTATACGTGATGTTAGCGCCATAAAGCGGTCAAGTGTTTAATTAATCAAATAAAAAGTTTTTGTCTATGATAAGAACTTTAATCATAGACCTTCTATATTAAATTAATAGCTTTATAGCGATATTCGATAGGTTGTTTTGAAATGAAGTCGTTGAGATAGCGCGCTGAATTCTTACATAATGTTTGGTATTCTAAGTTGATTTCATTTAGCGCTCTTTATTATGTATTTATCTACGTTGTGTTTTCAAACAATGCAATGCAATATATTTTATTTTTATTTATGTTTTATGTAGGCAATGTCAAACATTTCATAATAATATTATGCACGAAGTGACGTCAATAATACTACAATGTATACGTACAAACACAACAATATGTACGAAACTGAAACCTGACGTCAAAGCTGTGACGTTTTAAGTTCGTTAAGGCTGTGTTTGTTATTTTAAAATAGAAAATATTAATATTATTTTATGTTATTTTGAACAAGGAGCTATGAAGAGTAACTAATTATTTGTCCTGGGAATTAAATACATATTTTATAAAGTGGGCGGTAGTGGTATTTATAAATAGCTACTAAAAATATATTTTTAAAAACTTTATTAGTACCTTATAGATTTTCCACTTCAAAGTCTCCTTTAGAATATTAAAGTGGTATAACCTTTAAATTTAAACATTTAAAATAATCCGAGTCTATTTTCGTATTCTTAATTTGTTTCCCTATTACAAAGTTTTTTCTTGTCATAATTACTTATAAAAAATATGTCTAGAATAAATCGACTTTCTTCTTTTTCCCGTGGGTTTTGATAAAAAAAAGTCTGTTGTGTTTATAGGATATGGCGCCATGCCAGAAAACTATTCGCAATAAAAGAAATAATTTACTCATATAATTTTGTTTTTCAAAATAAACAAGTTGTCAATAATATAATCATCTTCTAAAGTCTGATTCAAAATAATAAAATAAAAAAATGCTTTCCTTAAATTGAATTGAATATTGTTTATTTTTTGTTTCAGATTAACTCCCCGTAGTGCCAGTTCTTCATCCTTGGAAGAAATGCAATACCTCCAACAGCAACAAGGAGATGCCATGTTGACTTTGGAGAATCTTCGAGTTCAAATCAACTCCTGTTTCACCTGCGGCGTCTGCTGGGCAGATGACCACGTGAGTCTGGATTGCCAAGAATGTGGAGGGTACGCACTCAGCAGACCTTGTCCCCTGTGTAACAACAAATGTGGACAGATCTGGGACAGAGATGGACCCATGGTTAGTTGAAAAATTGTTGTTCTTCCTCTTTAGTCCCGAACTGCAGCGTTATTCTCGAAAATGTTTAAGTTTATAACAAGTCAAATATTTGAGACTTACTGGGGCTTTGCACCAAAGCACCAGTTTTTGGGACTCACACTTAATGGGTTTTAATAATAATTTTACTTAATGATCTGCGATTTATTAGGACTAAATAAAGAAGAAAAAACTTGATTCGCAGATTTTATTGTATAAAAAACATATTTCAAAGACAATGCACCTTCTTTTGGCTAGTTTATGGTAATTAGTCTGAAGAAGAAGACACATGGTCTCAAAAAGCGTGTGGAAAAATTTGAGTATTTTGTTTCGTCATAGCACCTGTAAAGCTTTTTGTTTTTGGTTATTCTTGTAGCCCCGCTAACTATTGTCCCATAGCTTAAATATCTGGTCAAACCGAGAATGAGAAAAACACTTGTTTTCTACTACACAAATAAAACAAGTGTTTTTTTATTCTCTTTTTGAATTACTACATGGTATGTAAACACCAGTAATATTAATTATCTGGTCAAACCATTGGCATCTTTGCTTTCTACTCTGGTAATGAAGAAGAGTTTTTCAGGGATTTTTTCTAGCATCCTCGTTTCATTTCTAAACCATCAATCTTTTTATTTATATTTTTTAACAGTAGGTATATCTGAACGAAGTGACTGATTTTTTATTTTTCTATTTTTACAGACGCACACGTTCCGTAAGGCTCGTTGGCTAGGAGTCTGCACTCTCTCCGAGACCCCTCTGACTGTGCAGACTTATCCTCCGCTGCGCGCTCCTCTTTCGTCGCAACCTTCCATGAATCCTCGTCCGATGCGTAATCAGTGTTCGGCCGCAGCTCGCCTCGCTCAGGATCTCTGTCAGCGTTTGGAGAGACTGGCCCAGGAGAGACAGACATGATGACGTCCGTGGTTTTTTTTTATACGGAACGTTTTGTACACGCAAATATGCTTTTGTCGAGCTAGCGAACTATCATGGACGATCTATTGGAAGTTTATTTCAAGTCTAGCTATATTCCCACCCACCATCACATTGATATTGTATTAAATTTATTATGGACTGATGATAGCGGCTAATAAGGACTGTGCTACAAGTATTCCAACTACTATGTTATTTTTAATCTATTTTGATTATTTAATTTAAAAATAATAATAATATTAATCATTCCTCAAGTAAACTTTAATGCACCAAAAATGTATTTAATTTTTTTGTATATACATGCATTGTTATGTTATATATTATTTTTTTAAATTCAATTTAGTAAGCTCGTTTGCATCAATAGATATATTTTTTTTAATTATTATGATTCAATATTATATGCTTTGTTTATCTAAAAGAAGTTCATCTTAATATTAAATTTGAGAGCTTACTAATTTTAAATATCACTCTATTTATAAATTTTTGTAAAGTCTTTTATAACTAAAGCACTATTTTAAGAATATAATATTGAAACTCTCTTTAAATAATGCAATATTTTGTACTAATCTGTTTTGTCACAATGTCTATTTTTTATAAAGACACAATTTTTTTGGAATAAATTAAAATTTAAAAAAAATACCATACTGAACTCAAAATCAAGTCAATCTTTGTAAATCATTCAGTCATTTTTCCCTTCATAATATTATGTCAGTCCTTCAATTATTTTTTTTAGAAATGTTGGGGTGCTACCTACATGACTTATATTATGTGAAATATATTTACGTTATTTTGATTAAATAAAATATTCTTTAAAATAACTGAATTTATATATATTTTTATTTTCACATTTCATATACCTGATGCTGAATGGAATATCTCTGTTGAAAACAAATAAATTTGTACTTTTCTATACAAAGTTGTTAAAACTTATTGCCTGAGGCAATATTTCTATCCAACTGGTCTCATCCAATCTGAGGTAGGCCAACCCCGACTAGAAATTTCAAGTAAAAAACACAGTGAATCGAATCCAGGACCTCTTTAACAAAAGTTAACTCCTATAGCACTAGGCCACCGAGGTCGGTATATTCTTGTTAGTTAATTATATAATGACTCTGTTTTGAAGGTTATACACATTATAATCCAATTCTTTTTCTGAGACAACTTCGGTTGTAAATCATTTTCTATCTATCTCACTCGGTCAATTATTATTACTATGCCTGTCCATAAAGATCTTAAGTGCAAGAGAGATAGTCCGAGTGAGATGATTTACAACCGAAGTTATCTCAGAAAAAGAATTGGATAATAGTGAATTTCATATACATTCAATTGTAATTAACCAAATAATCACAAGGCTTTTTTGCTTCGTTGTTATATAAATTGCTGTTATAATCTAGGATTCATTTTTTATTCTGGAATTCTTTTCCCGATAAACTAACACACAGCTGGAAGCATACATTGACTAGATGCAGAATAGTTACTATTAGGAGAATACTTCAGGCAGATTAGAAGTCTATGACAACCAAGAGAGACTTATTTATTTATTCTTTATGCATATTAAAAAATAGTGTTTTCCAATGACATAGAATGAGAAAAATCGTTATGTTAAAAAATAAAAAGACTTAAAAATATTATTGCTTTATTGCTCGTCAACACTGGAAAAAATAATTATAACAACATTGAATTTCTATATAACAAAACAAACACAATATTCATATTATGCTGTTAATTGTCACAACATTAACATCTCTTCAATAAATAATATAATTTATATTAATTAAATGCATAATTTGTTAAGATTTAGCTACGTTGAGTAACCGTTACTCACCCTGAAAGAGGAAGATGACCAGGGAACAAACCCGAGAACCGCTAAGCTACCAAAAACTTCAAAATTTTATTCCTCATAAAACATTTCATTTCATTGGAATAAAATTATTTGATTGTATTTTGCTTTAATTGAAACTATAAAGCGTAAATTGCTTAATTCTTTTAAATTATTGATCAATAATACTGATAAAGATTTTCAACTGTGAAAGATGTGTGCGTTATTGTTTAGTTGTTTATTATGATTTAAGTAGGTAGGTAAGTAGTTATATGATAAAAATTAAATGGGAGAATAACAAGGTATTTTATACATATAGCTACAAACAATATCACAGAATAACATTGATAATAATTAGAGGTACGTAATTTTCGCAAATAAAAAATTGTAATATCGCATTTAAAAAAAATATAAAAGCGAAATTTCGCATTTATTCGCATAAAACATAAAATGTCTATAATAAAACACTTTTGAGTATTTTAAATATTTATTAAAAAGTTAACAATTGTAGAAAACCTATATAAAATTCCAAAATGTAATAAAATATACGCTTTCAATTAATACAATTTAGTTACATCGGCGACTTCTACTAACTGATTTTTCAGTTTCAATTATTTTCACAAGGATAAAGCGTTCCTTTTGACGAGTTACTTGATCGTTTACCTTTAAAATATAATAATTATCGATATTTCACTGAAATTTACTAAAAATTAAAACATCGCATTTATGAAATATATTGACAAATTTCGCATTTATCGCATCTATTTCGTAAATACGAAATTTACGTACCCCTAATAATAATGTATAATCAAAATAATAACATACAAAATTTAAAACACATAAAATTGAGATAATCTATATTGGAATATATTATTTATTTTATTTTATACATAACTTGCAGTCATGTAATTTATCTTCTATTCAGCTATTCATATTTTATTTAAATATTATACAATTTTATTTAAATTCTATATAATTTACGACATTTAATAAATGTTTTATTCGAGTTTATATTTTAAATTCATATAATATTTAATTTTTTTTATGAAATTTTCTTTAGTTATCCTAGCCAAGTAAAAATAATAAGATCTAGTATGATTGAAGTTTGGTTGATTCTTATAAAGAAGTAAGAGGAATGTTTTGTCTATAATCTGAGAAGGTGAGATGAATTCTAAAAGTATTTCTATTGATTGTGAAGTGAATAAGAACGTGGTCCCAATGAGAGAAAACAATAAAGTGTTTTGATTAATTGACAACATTTTATAGTACAGACATGATTTAAAATTAAACACAGACAATTCTGCCTATTTAGGCCAAATTCAAGGTCCTAAGAGTGAGCCAAGGAATTGGTTTAATTTATTATCGGTTATTAGGGACAGTCTACTCAGTTTTATTGGGTTGTTTAAAATCAGATCACAGTGCAAACAGTTTCAATTGAAATAATTTATTTTAACAATCATAATAAAAATCGCCTGCCCCATTTGATTTTGAAAGGAAAGATAGAGGGTCGCAGGGGGGCTGGTAGGAGGCAGATCTCTTGGCTGCGCAACATAAGAGAGTGGACCGGGATTGGAACGGTGGAGGAGCTATTCCAGACGGCGCAGGATAGAGAGGGCCTCGCCAGAGTGATCGCCAACGTCGGGGGGACCTGACAGGGCACATGAAGAAGAAGAATAAAAAATGTGCATGTTTTATATTTCAATCTAATGATATTCAGCCATATAGGTTTATGTGGCTTTTAGGTATTTACCTTCAAATCTGCGTTGTAATTTTGGATAATTTATATTTTCAACTGTAGTTTCATGGTGAACATATTAATGCTAACCAGTTTTAGACAATGTATATACTTATGTTATCGTTTTCATATTAGATGGTTTAGTTATCAAAACGATTATGGTTCAACGAACACCTATAGTTTATTTATATGTTTTGTCTTAACATAACTAAACAGAATTGACTGTGCATAAAAAAGTTATAAATTGAAAAGATTGTTAATAATAAAAGATCTATAATTTCTATACAAGTTTTTCATTCCACTCATATTAGGTAGGTATGTGAGTAGTTTGTGAAATATCACCAAATTAAAAAGTTTTAGAATCAGCCTAGGTTAATGAGTATTTGGAACACTTTATAAAGGTATCTTACAATTTTTATTACATTATAATATATATATTTAGTATAATCTACATTATAACTTTTTTTCAGAATTGCACGCTTCACTCGATAAATAGTTACAAATTATAAATAAGTTGAAAATTAATTAATAAAATCTATCTACGAACACCACAGAAATTTGATCAATTTATCTAATAGAAATATTCTAAAATCCTATAATTCAAAAATGTTAGACAGACGTCGTAATTTGTTCTATGACTTGAACATTTCTAATGATTGGTCGTCTACAGGAACTCCTACATGATCCTCCTCTTGACCATCCCGGATCATACCTCGCCAAGCCTTCAGGAACACTCTTCGACGGCCTTAACCTACTATTGAAACGACTTTTGCAACGATGAGGAGATCTTGAGCAGCTGTAAGCGGCACAGTTGTTACGGTCATCGTTACAACAATATATGCACGTTGCGTCATGTCTGTAATCTAATGGAGCAGCGAATGATAAAGATTTTGGTAGACCATTTTGCAAATGTCCATAGTGATGTACGTGATTTGGAGTGTGGTGAGGATGATAGAAATAGTGTGAATGGATAGGAACTGGATGAGTGTAATGCCCGCAATTCAAGCTCGAACATTGATTGTAATTTCCATTGTAGCGTGGCATTTGTGGCGATATTCCTGGACATATGCAATCTCCGTTTGTAAGTGTTGTCGTTGTTAAATTAGAATTCATTGATGTGCTTGGTTCTGGTTTTTTAGAGAATCCGACAAAGAATAAAAGTATGGCGCCCACCATGGTTGTGGCAAAAGAAAAGTAATATCCTGCTCTGGCACTTTGTTGATTAATATAACCCGAAACGGGAACTCCTAGGATGACTGGAAGAGCTTCAGCACCTTGGACAAAACCTGTGAAAATGAAAAAAAAAAGTGAATGAAATGCAAGAGTTAAAATAGAATTTAGGGCAAAAGAAAATGGTTTGTATCTTCGCTTTATATAAGCTTATAAATATTTTCAATAGATGGTGGTGCGGAGATAAAAAAGTTGTGCAATAGAAAATTCTACTGAATATTTTTGTTTACTAATGAATGGTTATAGTTTTATATGCTCACCCCATGCTCTTGTGAAATGTTTTGCTCTAACTCTCTCCATTGTCAACATTTTGATAGAATACATGAAACCGCCTAAACACAGACCATACAGCCATACAAACAAAACATAACCATGATATCCTTGTACACTGCTTAGTGCAAGTAATGATAAACCTGAAATAAAATTAAAAATATTACAGTTAAATACACGTATTAAACAATTTAAATATAAATGTGTTTGGACAATATTTACCAATTCCTAAGAGAGCTGCTTGTGACAAGTACTGTCTGGATATGAGACACTGGCTGGATGGTCTCACAATGACCAAACCAAACCCAACACATCCAAGAGCTGTTGCGAATCCTAAAAAGGTCTGGAGCAGGACTAAGGCACTGTCTTCGAGACCTTCCTTGTAACCTTGGAGAGCCTGGAAAAAAATTCAGTTAGAAAAAATAAGATTTCCTGTTAATAAGTTACTGAGAATCGATTATATCTGTGTAAATGTGAGAATACGTAGACGAAAATGTGAGCAAAACATTATTATATGAAAAAGTCAACCTACTCTACTATTGTGTTTAAATTAATAAGCTTGTTACGTTTGTATCTCTAATATTGGAGCTTTCAACAATATAAGATAGATGGCGTTGCTAGTCAGAATAATGAAGATTTGATGATTTATTTTCAGATAGGTAAGTAGGTATATACTTGAAATTTTCAAATAAGATACTGATTCAAATCCAAAATCCCTTTACACCACACCCAGGGGCATAAAGAGGCAACAAGAGCTCTCCATTGCGCTCGATCCTACGCAGCGCTTATGAACTTTGAATTTGAAATATACCTACTTAATGAAAATATCTATTGTTAGTAGGTATAAAAATTATGAAAACTTCTTCAAAAGTCCATAATTTTGATATTTTAATTTGGTGATTCTTCCCTGATGGGAGAAAAACCTTAATCAGAATTATTGATAGTCATTGAAAGACACAACATCTTTACTGAAGGTAATAAATGAGGGATTATTAGTACCTATACCGCGAATTGACAGAGAAAGTACCTTACACCCCTATTAATGCAGAAAACCGGTGTTAGGAAACATTAAAGGTCAATAAAAGCTATATGTGCTGCATGCATAGATTCTTCTCCAGCGATTATTACCAGAATGTAAGGTGAAGGTATTAAGATGGGAAGGGTAGGTACCTACAGAAATCTAACTGCCTGCCTTTTCATCATGCATCATGTTGGGTCCCCTCAATCAATCAATAATCCCTTCAACCAAATTTCCAAATCCCTCAGCTCTGCTTCGAAGGAGCGGACCACAGTGTGAGAGGGTCTTCCTCGTCTTCGGGACCTGGGTAGTGAGTACGTAACTTTTGCTATAGCACGACTAACCACACATCAATCTAACTACTCATAACCACGGCTTAACTACATAATAACCACGCTGAAACGCACAACTAACTACATTTGTAACGTTACGTACTCGCGCTAACTACACTAGGAAGTAGTTGGTCGTGCTATAGCCCTTACGTACTCACCCCCCTGATGGGAGGAAGAACAGCGCTCTCTTCGGCCAACTGTCATTCGGCATCCTTAACACATGTCCCAGCCAAGTCCATATCCTCCCCACAATGGTAGAGGTGATGGGCTCCCGCTGGGTGCGCCGGCGTATAACGTCGTTCGTGATGCGGTGGTACCATCTTACGCCCAGAATTCACCTGAGGCACTTCACTTCAAAAGCTGAGACTTTTTGTGTCTGGGCTTTGGTCAGGGTCCCCTGGGTCTCCTCACTCCTGAATATTTCTCCCGTCTTGGCCAGCTACAAGAAGCGCCCCGATATTCAAAATCCTAGGTAATATTATTATTACGGAGCCGGTAAATCTGCCTCCTATACCCACGCATTTCGACCCTCTATTTTGTCAATCAAAATCTGGTGCAGCAGCTCGTGTAGGAAGGTGCTTCTCTGCCGTGAGCATATAATAATAATTCATCATCATCATCATCCACGGCGCTACAACCCATTGTGGGTCTTGGCCTCCTCAAGTAGTCGTCGCCACTCCGCCCTGTCAGCCGTCCTGCGACGCCAGTTCCTCACTCCCAGGGACTGCAGGTCTCCAGTCACGCAGTCGAGCCATCTCAGCCTTGGTCTGCCAATACCTCTTCTGCCAGTCGGGCTTTCACTCCAGAGTTTCTTGAGGGTAGTGTGTTCGTCCATTCTCTCTATGTGTCCCAGCCAGCGGAGACGGCATATTTTGATGAACTTGCTGATATTAATGTCATCATACAATCCGTATAGTTCATATAATATAATAATAATTATGTCCTCAATATTCATAATAGACCGCATATTATTTTAGAGCGAAACTTTTGCAAAGGTGAGTTTCAACGTCGGAAAACTTGAGTGATTTGACAAGTACCTAGAAGGCAAACGTTAGTCTGTGAGCTACAAAAGGCTCTGATTTCCTTGTACTCTAGAATGGAGTTGTATGGGTATAATCGTATAACATACATAATAATACAATTATTAGAGGTATGGCTTTCTGCTATAACCTCAAGTTACTCAGATACCTTATCTAGCGTACAATAAATCACGATTTATACCAATAGTGGGAGAATTTTATTGTTATAAATTATTGTCATATTTAACCCTCATCAAATCATTTTGGATGGAGAACATAGGTTTGATATTACACCGTCTACCTAACCTGCCCCTTCTCATGTACATACGGACATGGCAAACTTTATATTATATAACGTATCTACATTATGTAATGAATTTGAAACTATTTATTGGCATATATACGGAATATCCCTATCATATTGCTGATAAAGGGTACTTAGTATAATTATTGTATAATGACTTGGGAAAACGAGACTAGCAAACATGGTAAATTTGAAACATGAATTTTAAGATATTGATAAAAAAAATATTGATTGAAACAAGTGCTGGTTTTTGAAAGGCAATCGTAGTCCATCATAACATTTTTGTTGACTTAAATGACATAAAAATTGGTAGGTACATTGTACGAAAATATTCTTGCGTTAAATTCATGCTGATGTGGCACAAACTAACGAGTTTGTCGCCAAATTTTAAAACAAAATTTTAAATGAATAAAACAAATTGTGTTGTGTTTACCTACTAATATTGTAGGTAGGTACATACATTGAATTGAATTTAAATAAATAAATAGATAGAGGTTCACAATGAAATACGATGGTCACCAGGTCCCCTGGGTGGATAAATTTAAGTACCTGATGGGAGCAACCATCATCATCTCTGGTCGATCTCCCGATACGTATCGGTATGGCAAGTGGCGCGTTTAACAACATGACCAAACTATGGAAACTGTATATGCGTGTGTGTTGCCCATTCTCCTGTATGGGTGCGAGTCCTGACACCTGACCAAAGCCCAGGCACAAACTGTCCCCGCTTTCGAAATGAAGTACCTTAGGAGAATTTTGTGTGTAAGATGGTACCACCGCATCACGAAAGAAGCTATATGCCGTGTGTTAAGGATGCCGAATGACAGTTGGTCGAGGAGAGCGCTGTTCTTCCTCCCATCAGGGTCCCGAAGACGAGCAAGACCCTCTCATACCATGTTCCGCTCCTTCGAAGCAGAGCTGAGGAATCTGGACATGGTGTGGAGAGCTCTTTTTGTCTCCCCATGCCCTAAGTGAAAGGGCAGGGAAAAGCAAAGGGATTTTGGATTTCTATTGGAACAAATACTCAATAATATTGGATAAAAGTTCCGTTTTCAAAACTTATTTTAAAGCCCGGTCAAACTTTCAGTGTCGCCCTCGTAACTCTTTTGGTATGAAATATACCTCCTGCATCATGATGATTTCAAATGCGTAAATAGTTAGCTAGATTTTGTTTTCAGTTCCTATCGGAGTAGCCAATATAAGGCGAGGTGGAAAATTAAGTTTGACTTATGAACGAAAAACGACATGTAGGAGTAAGGAAGGAATGGCGCTGGGCCGCCTTCCAAAATAATTAATTTCTCTCGGAGGTAAAGTATTGCCCTTGTTATCACAATGAGAGCGACTTATTATTGTCGCGTGCCGCCATCTTGAATCTCGAACCGAGAGAAAGAAGATTTATGGCTAGAGGCAAACTTTTATGAAAATGACACGAAAATTTCAATAAAGGCTCACACTTTAATGTAATTATTCACTTGCATTAGAAACCTGCTAGGGTAGATGGTTCTATTTTGGACAGTCCCTTACCTATGTACTTATACTTTATTGATTTTTTCCCTTTGCATATGTAGGTATAGGATATTGGAGTACTGCAGTCGAAGTAAGAGATCTACGAAGACTATGTGGAAATACAACTTAAGGAATGAGCATATTAGGCAGGCAGGAAATTTGTGGAGTTACAAAAATGAATGTTACTATGTAGTTGAGATGGTTTGGCTATGTTGAATAAATAGATGCAAACAAAATTACGAAAAGAATTTTTAAGACTGAGAGGAGAGGTGCAAGAAGTGGTCGACTGAGATTGATGGGAGTCGAACATATCGAAGTCGGCCAGGTCAGGAGCAAAAGAAATAGGAGAGGTTTTATGAAAATGGTATGAGAAGCGAAAGAAGTGCGCTTGGATAGAAAAGAGTGGAGGTCTGTTCCCCTGCCTACCTTTTAAGGAACGGCGTGATGGTTAAAAATCATGAGAAAATGCTGAAGCTCCTGTGCAAACGATATAAAGTAGTTTAACAATGCGTAGAACAGCTATTGTAATAAAAATAGACCACCAACAAGCAGCTCGTGGTGATGGTGAAATAGAAGATGGTGAAAATATTCTCATCATCTTAAAAAATTTCGCTCTACCAAAGTAGGTAGGTAACAATTTTGAAAAAAAAACGGATAATTTTTATCTTGTATCTTTAGAAAACCAGAAGACATTTTTGATACTATGGTAATTGCAAAAACCTACACTTCAAAACAAAGACAAAATTGTTCAATTATTAATGTGTTTTTTTATATAAAAAATCGTATTTATTTGTTGAAATAAAAACAAAATAATCGTACCATGCCTCTATTGTCTTTCTTTTATCTCTCTGTGTCTTTTGTCTATTTTTCCTTTATTTTGTTTTGTTGTTTCAAAATAATGATAATTAATATTGTCGGCAATCTGGTTTCTTCTCCCAATTATCCCATCATCAGATCTCTCAACAACCTGGATCTAAATTGTACCTATTCCCTACATTGTTATCAAGAGACCCTTGAATAATATTGTAAAAAGGAGAATTAGAAAGATACTTATTATTATTATCATTGTTACTTCTTGTCTTGCCTGAATACTGAACAGATTTGATTCTCAGCTGGTTAAGATTTTCTTTAAGGTTTAGGTAGTTTGGCTGTTGGGAGGGACTGTGACAGACTTTAAGTTTTGCCTGCTTAACCTAGGTCTAGAAAAGTGTTTATTTATGATTATCTGCAAGAGACTTTAGCTTTGATTGGGTTTTTCAATACGACCATCGATTTTCGACGATCGTAAAACCGGATTTTCGGAACGATCGGAAGTTGTATGTAGATTCGTAAACTATAGGTAGGTACCTACTTATTGACTTTGTTCATCTAATGATCCATTTTTAACCAAACGACCATAATAGAGCCAGAGCTGGAACTACATAGAGTAAATTTTCGTGATCATTGATATTGGACACTAGCACTACACTCTGTGTATGTATATAAGTAGCCATTAATTATTATTGTAACCTATTTAAATTTTGTTACTATTAGGTACTTACCTTTATATTGTAGTACCTTATGGATCAATGGCCAAATCACTCGAATTCGGGTGAAAGGCCTCAATAAAAAAAAAAAAATTGGACACTAATCTGTCATTGTTAATCTCTTGTTAGTGTTTCCATGGTGTCCAATATCAACAACAAAAAGTATGATCTGTTTCTAAATTCGGCTCTATGTTCGTTTGGTGTAAATACACACTAAGATTGGATTCAAAGACCTCATATCCATCGCATAGTGAGTTGTTGTGGAGGATTTTTTAAATATTTTATCTTGTGAATATGGTACCTATTTTCAAATTTTGAAGTGGTTGGTAGCGTGACGCCGACATTCGTACCGTTTCATAATGGAGGTCGTGGGTTTGATCCCAGGTGCCAACCATTTTCCTCTTTCACGACACAATAAGCTTTCATTAGCTTACTGCGAAAGAGTCAAAGAGTGTGTTTGGGTTTACTTTGACTGAGCACAGATCATCTACATTGTAATATCGAAATGATTTGCGAATCGTTTGGATTTGATTACCTAAGTAAGATATTCTATTATCTATGATTATAATAATTATTATTCAAAAAATAAATCCATTCAATTTTCGACGTTCTTTATGCGTAACACCGTTGGTCAAAAAATAAATAAAAAGAAAAACACAAATACATACGTGTTTTCATGAGACGTAGGTATGCATGAATCGTTAAAATTAAATGAACATACTCGTATCGTTTGAATTATGAATTAGGTAGCTTGAATAAATTTAATACAATCAAATACCAAGAAATTGCTGATAAGGGTCAAAGTAAATGCAGTTGATACATAATTATTATATTGAATACAGTAGAATGTAGGTATGTAAATACAATGTAATCGTTTTAGTATTATATAGTGAAATATTGACGAGCGTCTATAAGCCTCCGTGGCGCAATGGTTAGCGCGTTCGGCTGTTAACCGAAAGGTTGGTGGTTCGAGCCCACCCGGGGGCGATCATATTTTTTCTTCTACTCAAAAATTTTTTTTTTACTTTTAAATTACTTCTTCGTTTAAATTACTTCTTCATGCTGAGGGTCGTGAAATATAGTTAAGTTAGAAAATGAAACTACTACAACACTCCCTTTACTCCGCAGCGTGTACTTGAAGTGCTTTAAAATAATCTGTTTAATTTAAATTAATAAATTTTTATTAAATTAATTATCGAATAATCTTTAATTATCTTGTGATTGACCACAATGTGATTAAAAATATTAGTGACGCTATTAATCACCTTCCGGTATAATAATCGGCACAAACAGCAGACTTGACGTTCGGTTTTAATCGTCGTTGATTCTTGCAGATATAATTGTAGTATTTTTAGTAACTAAATATTTTATTTCCTCGAGTATATTTTTTTTATCTTTACATTTCTATCTCCATAGTAAAATTCAGTAAAAGGTATATCTTTAGCTATAGCTATCTTTGAAGATAGAAAGAAAGGTGGGTGATAGTGGCAGCTAGTTTTTTGTTGTTCAAAAATCATGTAGGTATTTAAAATGCCACATAAAGAAAGTTTACATAAGAAATTTTATTCTGAGAGATTTGGTGTAGGTTACTCAATTTTCTTAAAATTTGCGCTGAGGTCTTATGTCGCTTGCATTGAAACTAAATCATGTCTCATATTTCATGTCTCGCGTGTACCTATGTTTTCTTTGAGCACATCAATGATTGATGCAAGCGTATCTAGTATAATATTAGTAATAAACAAATATTATACCAGATACCCGTCAAACATGCAAATTTTGATATACCTACATCGGTTTCACTCGAATGCAAAATAACTCATGCCTTATAAAATAAAAGGTACATAATATCTTCCTAGTAATACAAAACGTGAATACGGAAAATCAACTGTACGGGAATTTTGTAATTCTGACTCGCCAACATTGCACAATTTTAAATTAAATTTAAATTAATTCATTTTCATCGTGAGATATTTTTATTCCCCGAAGCGATCGACGGTTTATTTTAAAATAACTAACAAATCATTCATAAAGCAGGTAGGTACCTACATATGAAGTTATAGTAACAAAACATTGATCTATGTTGTTTTTGATTCTTTCGAAAATGATCGACACATTCGATTCAGTATACTGTTGATAGACCAGCTACTGCGTGATTTTAATTTTATTCAAATGTCGAAAATTCGTTGATCTTGACGAATTAAATTATGAATAATTTGTCTAATGCAATGCTTTTCTAGAAATACAGACCCGTAATTTAACGGCCGTAACAGATAGATAGAATAGTATAATTTTCAACATTACTTATTAAAATTACTTTTTTTTTTTAATTTAAGCTTTTTACTTAGTTCATGCATTTCATTCAGTTGTCGTCTGGTTTACTGCAGTATCCGATCAAAGCTTAATGACACTAAAACGTCAAGCTTACACTGTCTCTTTCGCGCTTTCATTATTTTACTGCCGGCAGTGAATGAGATAAACATAGAATGCTTTGTGATTGTCTCTAAGAATACCGTGTTCGTCATATTATGGCAGCTTTTTTTTTTTTTTTAGGAAAACAAAACATTTAAGTAATTCTATTTAAACTACGAAAAAAGTTCAATGAAATTAATTTTTTTTACTCAATGGAAGGGACTCCAGCATTCCAATATTAAAATTATTATTAACAGAAAATGGTGTAGATTATACCTACAGTAGGTAACTTTGTTCGATTTCATTTCGTATGTTATGATTTTTTTATCCGTACCTTGATTACTGCCATTTCTCAATACAAATCGATTACAAAGACGAGATGAAAATGATAACAAAGTCTGAAAGTGGTATCTAATAAGCATTTTAGCCGAAGTACACGTGCAATTAAGCGGTTATGAACCACTAAAAATATGTGCAGTTATTGAGCTTCAATCTTTTCTATGGAGATATTTGGATTTCGAACAAAACTGCCATTTGACTGACCTTCAAGTATCTCATGCAAAGGGTACTGAATTGCACACAACCAGATACTATCACGCACTCGGGGCTCTGTCATTTTGCATAAATAATTTCATATTATACGATATTCATGTGCATTCAAAAACTTCGTAGGTACCTCGGTATTAATTTAATTTAGAATAATAGTAGTTTAGAGTCGTACCTATTTAATTAAATTCCGGTTTTCTACTGTTCTGTGAAAAGCGTTCTGTACACTGCTATTGCTGATACTACCAAATGCTATGCTTTTAAAAAATAATAGCATACCATATGTGCAGGTTTCCACTCCACATTTTTTTTTATAAAAATAAATCAGGGCTCACCCAAATTGCACACAAATACACTTTTGACATCTTTTACAGAGAGCAAAGCTTTTGTTGTGAAAGTTGAAGATGGTCGGCACCCGGTATCGAACAAAAGTCAACGACTGAATCGCTGGATTACCAACCAATTTGATTCTTAGATGTTTGGATCATCTGTCTGAACTTGGCACCTACGAGGATGTGACCAGACGAAGAAAGAAACAGAATATTGTACGCGGTGTTGCATATAGGACTGCTCATAGATAGCGTCAAAAACCTACATATAACGTGTCATTGTAACTAGACCCCCGATAATGGAAAAAAAAGAAACAAGGGAGAGACTCAAGTTCGCGTGTGAGTCTTAATGCTGAAGTTACAGGATAAAGATATCTATAGCTACCTAATTAATTTTTGATTTTGATTTACGAGACTTACGAAATCGATCATTATATTACTCGCAAAGTTTACTGCAGGCCATGATTCCACAGCTCATGATTCGATTTTAGGAACTACATTATATTTTTAGTAACTCTGTACTTATTTGTTTTACAGTTGCTCTTATTTTATTGATGTAGTGTTTATATTTTTATTCTAGTTTATCTCATTATTTCATGCGAAAAAAATATTTAAAAAAATCATCAATGTTTTGTTTTCATAGGCTTGCTAAGTGTGGTAATGGTTAATTTGACAATTAATTATTTTCGATATTTTTATAAAGGGTAAAAATATAAAAAAATGCCACTAGCTGAATACCCATAACGGGCAGAATACCGTGATTTATGTTCATTTCATAAGCACTAAAAAGTTGTAGAAATAAAATGAAGATAATTCCGAAGAGAAAGTCTTTTCTAAAAGGATTTGATTCATTAATAATAATTGTACCTACCATTTGGAATCCGTTTCATCAGTTGAGAGAAAGGAATCCCAAATCCTATTAATCCCAGTCATAGTTCCATTTGAGGTCAATTGTTCAATTAAAGCTTTATGAGTTTGATACTAACTTTGGAGTATCCGATGTACCGACCAGCTCAGTCGGCCAAACGGAAAATGTTATCTTTTTTATCCTTTGGGGATTTCACGAACGTCTCTCAGCTCGACAGTAACTCTTAACTATTCAATAAACGTTATTGGAATTAAATTTGTAGATTTGTGAATCTACTCGGTAAGTTTTACTGAATTTTTATGTACATGTTTGTTTAGATGGAATTTCAACAACCAAAATTTCAAGAATGATTTCTAATCTATGCACTGATTTTTTGATCTAAATCTTTCTGAACAACTTTTTTCCATGCATGAAACCAATATTGTAGATTTTTAGTTGGATTCGGAACCCTTTGGAAGCATTGGGGCAAATCCAACTAAAAATCTTCAATATTTGTTTCAAATATTGAAAAAAGTACATCATAAATAAGAACAATCTACAGTCATGTAGATAAATAAATTTTTTGACCTATCATTAATATTCAACAACTCCAAAAACCTCATGTCGCTACTAGGAGAGAAGGTGCGTGGCAGTCCTGTGTGTCCTAGAATGCGTTTCACAAAAGCCGTGTAAGGTCGCGTCAGCGGTGACAGGTCGCTTTCTTAGCGCTATCGATTGTATTGACATATCTCCTAGTTGTTGTTTGTTCACTTGGATACACAAGCGTAGACAGGTCGCTTTCTTAGCGCTATCGATTGTATTGACATATCTCCTAGTTGTTGTTTGTTCACTTGGATACACAAGCGTAGACTGATCGCTTTCTTAGCGCTATCGATTGTATTGACATATCTCCTAGTTGTTGTTTGTTCACTTGGATACACAAGCGTAGACAGGTGCTCATGCAGCCGGTTGCGAACATTTTAGAATATTTAAAATACCCACCAGGTAACTGGCTAGACTCTAGGTGCTAAGCAAGCCACCCGTTAGACTTGGCCTAAAATATCTACCAACCTCCCTGATTCCCTATGCATGCGAGACAGAACAGGCTACAATGATCAAGCAAAACCGTTCATCAAAAGAACTGAGGCACAGCATTGGGGAAGTAAAATAAAAATTGGTAGACCTAGGCTGAGATGAACGAACGAGGACAAGAAGGACGGTCTCCAATTTCTTGAACCAAAGTGGACAGCAATTTTGAGAGAGGCTCTAATAGGGCCACCTGTAGATTAGTTGAGTAGTTGTGTAATTAGTACGTAACGAACCACAGAACAAGCGGTACAGTTAGTGCAATGTTGACTCCAGGGTTTTTATTTTTGTCTCGGTTTTTTTTTTGAGAATTCTTCGCGTACAATAAAGACAGTCAAAATGCAATAAATCTCACGTAATTGGACCAGACTGAGTGAAAGATGACAGTTAAATAAGTTTAGGACGGTTGAGTCTCTTTATAGGGATAGGTTCTATTTGCGCTGAAATATCCACACAAGAGAAATATTGCAGCAGACAAATGGGAATGAAGAACACTTTTAATTTGAATACAAATTTCGAGATTTTTATGTTTATGTTATCTATGGACCAAAAACAATCAAAACGGATAGGCAATAATCTATCGATGAGATAATAATAGCAAAAACAAAAGTTTTATTTTCCAAAACAAGATCAAAATCGTTTTATTCCCGAGAAAGAATCAAGTAGTTTATCTTTATGGCTTCTCACAATGACAGGGGTTCTTATAATTATTTTCTTTATCGTTATTCCAGTCGGACTTTTGTGTGGTCATTAACAGCAGACTAAGACGATTGGAAATTTTATCACCAACACTAACAATGCATATTAAAATATAATTGTTTCCTTAAACTACCATTTTTTTCATTGGTACCCTTTACTCTTATGTTTAATTTTTTTGCCATAGGTATCTTATCATAAATTCTTTTTCCATCACTAAATATGTATTCTAAACATAATAATTTTTCTTAAGAAAATCATGAAAAAAAAAAACTTTTGAGTTATTAATTAATCTTTGTCGTGAATGCTCGGCTTTCTTAAAAACATAATTTTCTTCTCTTAAAAATACAGTGTAGTTATAATCTATTTAAAGTTCAGCCGAAGAGGGATCGTTGGGGTTTTTAAAAGGACATTTTTCGCCGATATGGCCGTGAGGTCTGTCGACTTACGGCCGCCAAAATTTAAAAGAAAAAAAAAGACGAATCCATATGAATATGAATAATAATATATCAATTTAAAAAAGGCTTCACTCACGTCTATAATAATGGAATTATCTTTATAAAATTTAAAAGCGTGTTTAAAAAATCCCCCTTTTAATTCGTAATAAGTACTTACATACTTTTGAAATAAACGAATATAAACTCACAGAATTTTAAAATACTGTTTAACACGATTATCTGGTTGCGTTGGTATTTTGGGTGATTGCATTAAATGTTTGTGAATGCGGAATGGCGTTAATTCACAAAAAGCTAGTTCGTATTTATAGGTAGGTATACTTTTTACTCTTCACGTAAACGGGTAGGCAGAGAGAGAGAGCGGACATCTACTCTTATAGTATCTTGTAATAATATTAGCAATGTTTCTGCCATTGTATTCCATTGAGTAGGTACTCATACTTTTTTTATATTTTCCCTGGCCAACCATAGGGACGAAGTCAATGAGATCGATTTAAAATATTTTCGGCCGATCACGGTGTCTCAAATCTTTTCTTTCTTTTAATTATTCTGTTTGCGCATTTTGATCTCAAAATTTACATTTTTTAAGCGAAAGCAAATACACTTCTGTCATTTTTACTCTAAGCAAAGCTTGTACTGGGAATCCACAACCTTCATTAGAAAAGTCGCCGTATTAACTGCTAGGCAATTCATTTGAAGTTAACATTGAGTTTGACCATTAGCCAGAACGAGTTTGGGCATCTTACAGCATTTGAAATGTGATGTTGCAGACGCATGTTAGGGATCCAATGGACTGATCACATTGCATATGACGTGGTACCCATAACATCAGGCACCTGATGGGGCTGTTCTCTACCATGATTGCAGGAACGGTTGAAGGCAGAAATCATAGAGGCTGCCCCAGAGATAATTTTATGGACCAGGACCGGGGACATGAGCTGCGGCACCTACCAGGAGATAAAGAGGCTGCCAGTGACAGGGAAGAATGGAGGAACAGAGTCGACATGCTTGGTGTAGACCAATCTCAGGATTGTGACTCGAAAAGAAGAACACTGAGTTTTAACAGTTAAATGATTGACTGTACATTCAATTGGAAACGATTAGGGATGACCATCCGCAGCTGTTTTAAATTTTCATTTTAGTTTCCATCGTTGTCGGAGGCAGGTATTAAACCAGTGTCCCCACAATGATAACACACAAAACCTGTTAACATTCATCTTTGATTCAACACTTCCCTCCATCCACCGAACAATTTTTCATATTATCTATTATTTACATTCGTTTTCGTGTATAAAACATAATATGACATGTAACAACTTTGGCAGTCTGAAAGTGATAATGTGTACACAAATGAACCAAACCAGACAATGTGCACTACTTGTAATAAACGATAAAGTATTTTTCCGCCTGAGTATAATGGCAGCCTTGCATATTATTATTTCAGAGAAGTTTCATCAAAGAAAAGTGCTCTCGACGAACCAACAGTGCGATGGATAAAATAATAATATATGACGGCGGTAGGTACCGACCTACGCTAATGCGAACACTTTGTAAATTAGTTTTTTTCCCTATTCCTTTATACAATCGAGGTCATCCTTGGAATTAATCGATTCATTTTCATAGTAAATGTTAATTAGAAGCTTTGAACTTTTTTATTAGTTTCGCAATAAAAATATTGCAATTCTGTTAATTATATTTTTTCTTGTTTTTATTTGTCTTCTTCTTCACTTAAAGCGCCAGTTAACCAGTAGGTACCTACTGATGTTAGGATTTCAAATGTCTCGGAGGCAGATTACTTACATCATATTCAATTGGTAGAGTATTTTATTTTATTTTATTTATTGGCTCATCTACAGGTTTTATTACAAATTTGTACAATTAATATATATATATTTAAAATTAACCCAATTACAGATGGCACATTTGTGCTCTAATATCAAGATGAAATATGCATTAAAAATAATATCACTTAATGCTAATCAATAACAACAAATATTAGTGGCTTATTGGGGGAAGGAAAAAGGAAAGAAGGAAGAAAATCTCTAAAAAAAATAAGATAAAAAATGATTAAATAAGTCAACCGACTGAAACAAGCAATTGTAATCCTCGCAAGAACGCCGAATGAATTTATTTTGTATGTTAAAGTTAATAATTAATTTCACAATCAGCGGTCATCTCAAATACTTTAGGACTGAAATGAATAGACTCCATATTGGGGAGAAGAGTCATAGAAGGTCAAACAATCATGACCTGGGTTGACATAGAACCTTCATAATATGAAAACCAGCAGTAGAGTATGAATAGGTACTATAAAATGGTTTTTACGTGTAAAGTTGAAATTATTTAAGCCAGCTTATAAATCATAGTTTATACCTTCAAATTTAAAATTATTATTATTTTCGACTAAAACCTTTATATTTATATAATCAAAATTGCATATAATTTAATTTATTTGAATCTCCTGTTTTAATATATATAATCTGTCTATATTTATGATCTATCCTGTTTGTCTGTTCAATTTGCTGAATATCCTGTTCTAATACGACTAACTATTTTACTTTGCCGACTTGAATTGATTTGGAGTCTGTGTTTTATTTTGTATCGAATTATTTAATATTTTCTATTATCTACCATTGTATTTAATTTTGTTGTACCTAAGTGTTGTACTTACGTAAGTTGTAATTTTTAATGTATTAATGTGCATTATAAATTAATAGATAAATAAAACAGAATAAACTTGACCGATCTTTGGGAGAAGATTCCGAGGAAACTTTACAGGAAACTAACCATGCTTCTTAAACAATTCTGATAAAAATGAATAACAGGCATAAAGTATTCCAGCTGATATTGCATACTATATGTTGAAATATGTTTTGTTGACTTGCTATTGTAATGATAGGGTATTTGTCACATCTATGTATTGTTGACAGCTATAAATGTGATTTCCAATTGTCATTTTTATATGCTGCTTAATGTTTCTTTTTGTCTTTGCTCTCTCCCTATATTTCGCTCGTTGGTAACAACACTACTTGTGTTATTTTGTTACCCTTAATAATAAAGTGAATCCTAATAACAAAAGCTACTATATTATTTTACAACCAATCCTCCATCATTCTGCTACATATTCTACACTATACATGTATAAAAAGTACCTACATTTTAAGGGTTGTACGAATATCAACCTTTTGATAATATATTCGAGCATCTATGATATATTGTTATTGGATAGTTTTGCTGAATTAAAACGAAAATTAAATATTCAGTACTAGAAAGTGCTTGTAGATAAATACGTTGTAAAATCTCAGGAGAGTTCTCCGGTAAAATGTATAAAACATTCTTGTATTCTCAGCGGTGACATAAATATTGAATATCGCTGCCAAAACAAGGCAACTGGATTCCGCTGCCCGCAGTGTAGACAAACAGATCATAATTTATATCTGGACGAATGTTGGTGTACGTAATATCCAATAATATGCTGTCGTACGCGATATTTCATGTTCACAACATTTTCAATTTAAATTTCAGTTTTCAATACCCGACAGTGAATGGTTTATAGTTTTGTTCACTTGGTTCTAATCAAACAAGATAACACGCTGAGTCAAAATACGTCATTACCGGAATTTCTCGATTTAAGGCGGCGATACACATGCCTGTAGCTGGCACACTTGCATGCCAGCACCTTGCACATGCCACCTACTATCAAAGTAACTACCTAGTAGGTGGTTGCCTTGATAGTAGTATTCCCAGCTTTAGGAAAAATGTATGATCTCAAAAATAATTTTGCCAGTGTATTAACCAAGAAATCTATATATTGTTACTGCAGTAGGTTCTTGCAGAAATTATGAAATTTATACGAGAAAACGATAAAAAAATCAATCTGGTTTTGACGGTGGCAGCCGTCAATTAATTAGCATGAAAAATAAAATCACTCATTGTATTCGAATACGGGAAAAATCTCAACAGATTTGTCCGTACCTACCTATTTGAATACCATTTGGTAAAACGTTAGACCAACTGCTAAGCATGTCTCCGACTTCAGATCAAGAGGTCCCGGGTTCAATTCCCGGTCAGGTCAGAAATTTTCAATGTGTTTTTCACTTGAAATTTCTTCTCGAGGTTGGAATCCTGTCTCTGATTGACGGGACCGGTTGACTGGTAGAGAATGCTTCAAGCGTTAAGTTCCGCCGGCTATACTGACACCTATGTAAGAATAGTGTTACTTATTTATTTATATTGAAGAGGAGACCATTTGGAACATATTGTGGCTACTCAAAATTTATGTTCCTTTTTTTCAGGAATTTTCTAAATATATTTCGAGATATCCCAAAATTTAACCCGTATAAATTTATTGAAAGAAAAAAAAAACAGGTAAAATTTTGGGATTCAAAAAAGAAACACCTGAAAAAAGGTTAGTCTCCTCTATATACCATACCAGTTTGTCTAACGTTCTACCAAACTAATTATTCTAACAATTCACTAATGAGCATAAATAAATAGTAGTTTGATACTTACTAAATAGAAGACAGGAGTGTAGAGGCCAAAGGCGGCGGATCCGGAAGCCAAGAGGAGCATTTGAACCGTTTTGCTTTTCAGAGGAGTGAAGTCGAAGAACGGTGGCTTGGGAACCCTCACGTGAGTCTTTTTTTCTTTCACCTGAAAAATTTCAACGATAATACGTAAGGAATATTCATGAAAATCAGTTTTAGATGTATGTTGACTTTTGTCTTTTGTTTTTGCTGTTGACTTGTTTACGGTTATCAATATTATTGACCCGTTTTATATTCTGATTATTCGTTGTTTTTCATGACGTCATACACTATCCTGGTTCCCTCCATATGGAACCTCTTCGCCTTGACACATTCATGATAGTGGCTTTTGCAAAACTAGTGGAGAGGCTGAAATCTAATGCTACATTTACACGCTTTCCACAGCTTGGCAAGCCACCACAAATTCCGAGCCTTCACAAACGCTCGGACGGCATTTACATGTTGGCGTGCGCATCGTAGTTTTAATACGTTTGCCGCAAATTGATCTGTGTCGAAAAACCGACACTTGCCAGGATCGGGAGAAGCGTTAGCAAGCTCACACAAGCCACGGCAAACACCCCATTTACACTTGGGGTTTGTGGTAGCTTGCCAAACCGTGGCAAACGTGTAAATGTAGCATAAGGATTCTCTCAACACAAATGGTTAATCACACGAGTTAATATTTGTCACTGATATCTTTTTTTTTAATGCATTTCCACTCACAAATGAGTGATTTATGCTCACTGATATCTCTAAGTATATATATATTGTTTGGGATTCAGTGTCAACTGATTTCAGCTACCAGTTTCAAAAGAAATAAAGGAATTTCGCGTTTTTGTGGTAATATTTGGATAGCTATGTCAGGACACTTATGTTTATGTTATAGCTTTCAATAAAATGGAGAGTTAGTTATGATGAAAAAAAATACTTATATACATTCATAGCCAAGTGAAAAGATGAAGGAATTGTCTTACTTTTTTTCTTTGGTTTTTAAGATGGAGTATTGCCCTTCTTTGTGGATGATATAACGAAGCACTGCGATAGACCATGCCAAGGAAAAAACTTAAAGTTAAAAGGCCTGTAACAGCTTGAAGTCCAAGTCGCCACCCCAATTTTCTGAAACATATCAATCAATCAATCAATCAATCAATCAATCAATTCACCCTTTTACACCCCACTCAGGGGCATAGGAAGGCAACAAGAGCTCTCCATTGCGCTCGATCTTGCGCAATGTTTATGACGTCTGAAACATATAGACACATATTATGTTTTTATCTGAGGCAGTCTGCGAAACAATAGAAGAATGTTGTAAGGTGATTAAAGTGATTCCAATTTGATAAAATAATATATGTAACTTGATAGTTAGTTTAACTAAATGATTAAACTTTTTGTTTATATAGTGAAAAAAAAATGATTGTTATATTTTTCAAAATAATAATTGAAAACATATTTTAAGTTATTGAACTTCGAATAATAATTATTTTAATATTAACTAGCTGACCCATCGAACTTTGTTCCGCCTTAAAGTCAATAAAATATTGCTGGGTAACATAAGATAGCTAACATACATACATGACTACTACAAACACGATAAACATATGTTCAACCGATCTCGGGTTAAGTGTTCGCACTAACCATATTTTCTTTTATATTATAGCTAGATATTAACAAATTGTACAAAAGCTTGAAAAAAGTACCATCAAAAATGTAAGTACGTATCAATTTTTTTAATTTCAATGGTGATCACACTGGTTACATTACCGCCATCTGTGGAAATATAGGGAAATTGATCTATAGAATCTTTCTACCAAAATATCAATCTACCAGACATCTCCCTATTTCCTTAACAGATGGCGGTAATGCCCCCAACAGAACGGCCATTTCATACTAACTAATATCAACACCTTAAGAATCCAATAAATCAAACAAAGTGTTCGCACTAACCTGACCTTCATTTATATTAGAGATTAGATTTTGCATTTAATTTTAACGATTCACATAAATATGAAATGAATTCCGATAAAAATATGTTGACAGTAATTAATAATTTTATTGTATGCATTTAAAATATTAAGTATGGTTTTAAAATAACATAATTTATTTAATTTTATTGGATAAAGTAGTGCGCCATTAAAGAAGTATAATATGATAACGGTTTGCATATCACAGCATACTAATTTTGATAATTAAAAACACAAGGTATACAAAGTGGTTGGTAGACTGGCGGATACGACGCCGGATTTCGGTCGGAGGTCGTGGGTTCGATCCCTGGTGCCGACCATCTTCCTTTTGCACGACACAAGCTTTAAGTAGCTTACTGTGAAAGAGTCAAAGAGTGTTTATTTAAAAAAGTTTTTAAATTCAACTTTGAGAGAGCACAGATTCATTTTTATAAAAAATGGCATTTATGGCGGAAAAAATTGACTAAAAACTATCGCAAATTAGTATGCATCGATTGAAAATATGAAAAAAAAAACAGCAACTCGAACAGGGGTTAGTGCAGGGGAATTCTTGCCTAGTGAACCTGAATATACCTTATGATTCTCGTGAATTCTTCGACATATCAGGTTTAATTTTTTTTAAATAAATACTTTTTCACAGTAAAATACTTAAAGCTTGTGTCGTGAAAGAGGAAGATGGTCGGCACCTGGGATCGAACTCACGACCTCCGATACGAAACAGTAGGAAAGCTGGCGTTGTAATCGCTAGGCTGCCAACTACTTCATTAATACATAATACCTACATATAAGTATATTTTTGATACCATTTCACGTAGAATAATGTGGCATCCCAAAAAACAAAACATGTATGGTTGTCACCGTGCTTTAAACCAACAATCTGCTGGACCTAAAAAATGGCTTGGCAGATTATTTATTTATTTAAATCATCACCATAATATCAAACAAAATTGAGAAGAATCTCATAAATGATGAAGTAGGTAGGAATAAAATGGCAAATTGATTGACGATCTTTATAATTATTTGATTAATGAACTTCATTTTGGATGACAATCGATTGTTCAATCAATTGAACTTTGTTTGTATACCAATCGAAAATTGTGAAAAGTTGCATCATATCTCTCTCATAAAGATATGATGCAATAATCACACATTTTTGAAATAAAAATGGGTAAGCATACCTTATTTATACTACGAAAATGTAAAAATGAATGTCAACATGTTAAAATCTAATATTTTCGCATTTTTTTTTGTATTTAACATACCTTTCAACCATCTTTGAAACATAATCGATCTGTTTAAACAGATCAGATCAGATCTTCAGATTGCTACAAGCATAGATATTACCTACAAATGGATAATGTAAATACAAACCGCATTCAAAAAGTGTCCTGCCTAAATGATTCTAAGATGAAGTATCAAACTACGGAATTATACCGATTACAAGATAAGACTTCGGCGAGCTGAATTCCGTGCCCCTATTCCGAATATTACTCACTAACGTAAGTGAGAAACTCGCGGGGCGCTATTCACGTTTCCATATAAAATTTAGTTACTTAACGCCAGCTTAAAAGTCACGGAGACTTACAATAGAGGTACTGTGTTTTGGTGAACTGTGGCTGAACTGAATGTATATGGCTTCATGTGACGATGTGGTACAATCTTCGTAGAGTCTTCTTCTCTGTCTACTTCTTCTTATGACGTCAACGTTGCGGGTTGTGAGCATTTAACTATTGCAAAACTCAGAACCAATGCAACTTCTCTCAATGTTAAACAACATTAATTTGATAAAAATATTACACGAAGCTCGGCAACAGGCGAAGTCAAATGAGCCAGATGAGAATGTTTAGTACCTAAATAATTTGCATGCGATGAAAAAAAGAACTACTGATAGAGCAGCCATTGCAGCTATTATAGTTGGATAATGTTATTAGCATATTTTCACATTATTTTGGAATTTCGGTTTGTATAATTGCGAATACCCTTTGACATTTATAAATGGATGTGGTTTAAAGCATTACGTAAATTTCTCGTAATTTTGGTACGAAAATTTGATAAAAATATAGACATGTTTCTCGAATTTATTGTATTTTGTCTATTTTAATCGTAAAACTGTTGCAGTATAAAAATTCAACTTGTAAATTAGGTAGGATGTTTGCATAAATTTTACAAAAAATAATCGAGAGCTCTCTGATCGGGCCAGGCGTCCGAGGCTTATTTCTTGCGCCTTTTCTGACCTTTTGGGATTTTAAAGATTATCTTAGGATTATTCATACATATGACTTAACCAATTCAACTGCTTACGTAAAATATTTTTAAAACTTATATTATTTGTCTCTAAGTCGATATTCGTTACTATGACGAGAATAGTGGCTTGGGAGAAATATCAAAGAAATAGATGATCAGAGGTTTCTTTATACGACTGTTGCCGTGGGAAGAAATGACAATTTGTCCGCATGTCCGCAGTCCCAAACGTGATAAAGAAAACTTGGGACCCCTTAAAGGAAATTATAACTGTTTATAAGATAATCAAACAAGTAATTAACTTTTTCTGTACTTGTCGTCCAACAGATTTGACTGCTGGTTTACTGGCCCGGTAGCGTTCTAGAATTATCGAAACGTCGTTCATAGCAATGTAAAAAATATCCCGAGATTATGAGTAGCATATTTTTATCGAATTATGGTAAAATATTTTATTATTATGAAATTACTATCATATGGAAATTTGGTTCATAAAATTGGGATTAATAATTGAATTTCGACGACAATGTTACGCAAGTGTTTAATAATCTGAATTTATAACATGTTATAAAATTTTCAGTTAAACTCTACAAGAACCAACACGTAGGTACGGTCAAAGTCCTTTGGGACATTTATATATTCTATAAAACAAAAACTTTGTGACCATTTTTACGAATCTTGTGCGGACGGAGGAGTATGAAATTTCGCCCCCTAAAGTTTTTATAGAGGATGAGTGGCTAATGGTAATATATTTTTTTGAAATTATGCATAAAAATAGATTAAATCAATAAAAAAAGCATTACAAACACGACTGTAATAATATAATGTATTTGATACTCACACACACTTCCACAGACTAATTTGAAAGATCATCAACTTCATAGAAACAAATGTAAAATGTAAAGCGCCTCATAATGGGCGCAGAAAGTTTTTTGAAGGCGGTATATTCAAATGGCAGCTGGAGCTGGAAATGGCGGGATATTGAGAATAGATATTGTTTGTGTTTAATAATAACAGAAAAAACTTTATACGTATCAACATTTCAAATTTGACGTATCCATGTCATTGTTTTTGAAAGATAATTATTGTGAAATAGCACTCGCTCAGTCTTTTGACAATGGAACTTTAATAATATTCAAACTTATAATTTAAATAAGTTATGGTCGAATTTCGAGCACTGGTCGACCACTAGTTTAGATAGTTACACAAACAATCAATTTCCATACATTTATTTATTCGTTATCTAATTTTAGTTAAATATGTGATATAATTTTCGTTCAGACTCTACATACTCTACAAGAAACAACACGTAATATAAAAGTAGGTACATTGGATCATTTACATTTAGATAATTACAAAAATAATATATTTTCATTCATTTATTCACTATCTATTTCTTGTTAAATATGTGATATTATTTTCCATAAAAGAGAAGAGAAATGTACAGCATAAGATATTCGATGTTGAAGACTACTCTCTCTAAAAACAAGTTCATGATAACAAAAATATGTTCGAATTATTTAACGATACCATACGTTTGTTCGAAATAATCACATTAGGAGAGTTTAGGGAGAAGGGAAGAAAAATATACCTACATATAAGGTCGTATGGGGTGACGTTATTTATGGGAACAACGTTAGTACTAGTTAATAAAATGTCATAACAAAATACGTTTTTGAATGACATGTTTTGCATTCCGCCATTTTGTTCAAAATATTATTTAAGATGGCGGAGAAACACAATTTGATTTTGGAATGTAAATCACAATAAGCATCATTTGTAAATAAAAAAAAGAAATAAAACATTTTATGACGCGATAAAAAAAACTACGAACGGTTCGGGAGAAAGAACTTTTTTATGTAGGGAAAAACGTTGTTTGGCTGTGTGAATGTCAGTAGAAAGATGGTGGAGAGTAGATTTAATGTTTGAATATTCCATGGCGATGTATTTTGTACTCATACTCTTGCGTATGTAACTTTGATGATAACTGTGGAAGAGAAGCTTAAAAATATTTCTCTTTTGAACTAGACTGAATACAAAAACATAATAGAATTCTCGTTATTTTTCTAAAAAAAATATTTAATAAGAAATTTATAATATTTTATTAGCATTCAATATACCGAATATCAAAGTATCATATCAAATACATACAATAACAAATTGGAAAATTATATTTGATTGGAAGATTGAAAAATTTATCATAAGAATAAAGAATCGTAAGATCATGAGATCAAAAAGACTACGTTAATAGATGATCATGAAGTAAATTAGCGTCAAAATAAAATGTGAGGATGTGATGTAAGTATGTTGGTGTGAAACTGTGTCAAAATATGTAACTGTGAAGTAGCCTGTAGTATGTATATTAAGCTGTTGATTACGCATAGACTGTAAACAATAATAGATTGATTTGTAATGATTGGATGACTTTCTTCAAAAGGTCGATGTAAAGATAAAAAATGACGATATTAAAGAAATACTGTGAACTTTATTGGAACAAAAAATATGCGTGTGCACGTACTGGAGGGGGCACGCAGAGAATAAATACATAGACTAAAATATTATACATCGAAGCCTCTTAAATCACAACAAATTTTCGATACTTTTTGAATACCTTCCTCTTCGATGGCGCTACAGCTCAAATAGAGCTTTATCCTCCTGACTCTCATAATACCGGTAAACTTTTTTACTGCTCGAAGGGTGAAGGAGAAAAATTGATGTGATCACTATGAAATATGGCATTTATTTTACAGAAAATTCAAACAATAATCAAGGTAAAGCTTTCGATGGATATGCCGTTATAATATGATTATAGTTTTTTTTTTTTTTGAATAATATTTAGCACAAAAGACAACTGCAATCTACTATACCAGTGAGCACACCATTTCAAATAAAGAGAATTCTGGGAGCACTTTATATACAAAGCTAATAAAGTTTAAATAAACAGTGTCGGTCTGTTTTAGTTCACACTGTCATATGCACAACTTATATGTTCAAATAAAAAAAAACTTTTATTTTAGAGACTACAACGTGTTTATTTATTGTTGTTTTATAAAAAAAGGAACATTAAATTTTGTGTCGTGTTTGTAACACTTTATACTTTCAAAGCGGGAATTGTTTTCGTAAAGTTTCATCCCAAATATTGTTTCATCAACTTTCTTAAATATCTACCTACATCGTTACTCTGTATTGTTAAGATATTACTCGAAGGAGAAAGTTTTTTTTACACACACACGATTACAACACCATATACGAGTTGCTGAAGAGACTTGTCAGAGTAACAAATGTGTAGGCGTTTATTTCTGGGGGAAATATTTTATACAGCAGGTGAGAAGCTAAAAAATAAAGTTCAATATTTCAGAACAATGAAATATTGTGTACGAAGATATTTTTTGTCAATCAAGGAGTATGAAGCTTAATTTTTGACTCGAAAGTCCAAGAATTAATACGAAAGAGGTCTTCTTTAATCATTCCAAGAACGAAGTGGTCCCAGCAGGGTTCAGAAGAAGACGATTATGACAAACGACACTTGAGAAGACCACAATATCGAACTGTAAGGGATTCAATCTTGGTGGTGGGAGAAGTCATTGACGTTGCGTAGGATCGAGCAAAAATTAGGGGCTCTGGTTGCTTTTTTGTGTCTTTGTGCGGGATCAAAGTGAGAAAACGGCCTTATTGATTGATGTCCATATCAAAATTGATTAAAATTAAGCAAATTTCTTTTTTTTTTTAAGTTTTAACACCCATTAAGAGTAATTCTCGATTCTATTAAGCTCATGTCAAAATGTGGATAGATTAAGATGTTTCTTTGAACTTTTAATGAGATAGCTTCTGAAATGATCCTTGAGAAATTCCTCTGGACACTTTGCATATTATTATTTGACAAGTGGATCTCTCACTCCAAAATATTCTTGGATGCGTTTCATAAAAAAAATATTCCCGCTTACTTTAGCTAAAGTTTGAAATGTCAAAAAAATATTTGAAAGTTGGTAGCAGTTGGTAGTGTTATCATGGAAATCTATGGAAAACATGACTTGTTTACTAATATTATCGCGGAATTTCTGTTAATCTGTCAATTTCATTTCTCAATAGAGCATCAATGTGCCGTTATTATTTTTAATTTATTATTATGGTTTATAAATTAGTAAATGAAATCTGTAAACAATAACATTCTTCACGTTTTGCCATGTTTTCCACCCTATTTTAGTCATTTTTGTCCAGAGTGTTCACCGTATACAAATTTTCATCATTATTTGTGAAAGAGACAGCGCCACGAAATTTTCTATGAATTACGGCGGTAAAAAATTGAACTAAAGTCGACTTTAAGTCCCAATAACGGGACTTTAACATAAAGTGTCATTTTTTGGTTATAAACGCGTTATTTCTTAAAGTCTCCTTTATTTTTTAATGAAACCGGCTGCTAGTGATTTGTATGCTTCATTGTATTATTTTTCACTTGACTTAAGTTTAAGCAACCTTTCTTGAAGGAGAAGTTTTGATTTAATACCGTAGTGAAAAAAAGACCTTACCAACCCACAAACAAAGCGTTAAGTTACCTTGTCGAAAAAGGGTTGGAAGCCTTCATCTATGTTGTCAAAGATCTAAAAGACCTGTTCTCTGTCGAGATTACCTAAAAGTTTACCATATTACTTATATGTACCTACCAAAGAGAAAATAATTTGTTTTGATTACATAGGTAATAATATGGTAAAATCCAGTCTTCCACCAGAGAGTATTGCGAAGTCCCATATGTTAAATAAGTAAAGTTGTAGGTACCTGTTAAGATATAGGGTGTTAAGATAGTTCCTTCAAGGATTATTAAAAAAAATAGGTATATGAAGCTGAAAGGAAAGGTGAAAGAATGCAAGGTTAACCAAGAATGTCCTGGATCGAAAACATATATTATTATCTTACTGAATAGGAAAAGTGTCAAAAATAGGTCGGTTGAAGACGCAAATAAAGTGTGATGATCTATCTCTCTGCCTATCTCTTAAGGAAACGAGTGAGCGTTGAAAAAAGTAAGCTTGTATGTTTAGGTATTTGGTTGGCTTAGGTTATAAAATGTTTTCTCAGGGATATATTGACCTGCCAGAATGACGCAATGCTGTTAAAAGAATTAAAAAAGAACATTGTAAAGACAACAGATGTTAAGCGAAATGTGCCGCCTTGTGATTTAATATTTATAGAAGGGAACCTGATAGTGTAGGTGGGACTAATGCGAGGAGAGAAGAAAAAATAAAGTCGGGGGCGTGGTCAGACGGAAAATACGAGATCTGTCGTCGATTTGATTAAAAATTTAACATTTTAATAAAAGTTTTAAGCTCCGTCGCGTGTAAGAGTCTCTAAGCGCCGTGACGCTGTGAAAACACTTTGTTGTTTTTATTATTTTATAACGTGTTTCCAAATTTGCGAATTAAAAGTTATATGTTAGCTGTATTCAAGTAAGAGTATCTGAAAAAAGAAAAGAGTCGATTCAGTTTTGAAAATAAAGCCAAATTCTGTTTTTTCTTTAAACGTGTTATTATTACTTTATTAGGATAATGAACGAGGGTTTCCAGTGGACAATCAAAAGAGACACTCGCATACTGTATTTTGTTTCTTTGTGGCCGAACTGTCTGACTCGGAGACGCGGTAGACCCTCCAAACAATTAAAAGGTTGTACGAAGCTGACCTTCAGTGCGTTGGTGTTGACTGGGGTGTGGCTTCTAGGATTGTGGGGGACAGTTCTGCATGGCGAGGACTTGTGGAGTCAGTCCATTTGCTGCAACTAGGGAACGGACATGAAAAAGAGGTCATTGAAATCTACAATCTTGAAATGAAGCAGTTTGTTTTGGCGATCGCTACACGATTCTGGATCTAATTATCGAGGGAAGACAAGGTGTGGGTAGAAGTCAGGTGTCATAAGGGCGTGGACTGGAATCCAAACCGTCAAGGAATCGATTCATGTAGGGAGGCCTTTGCTCAAGTGATATTCAACAACAAGTAGTTTAAGTTTAAGACAAAATATGTCTCCAATGTCAGCTTTCAAATTTTACTTGAGTAACTGTTACTTGAGTAATCAATAATGTTGAATAGAAAAAATACATACGTGCATTTTAAAATAATATAGTGTATGTTTGTTCAACAAAATTCTTGGAAAATTTTTACCAGACGACATGTGATATCTTAAGTGTTTCCATTGGGAATATGTAGGTCAGATTTAAGGCTGTTAGAGTCGCCAAAGGGGTGATTTTAATGATTTTTCAATCCATTTTCCGGCGTTATCTACTGTCGGATTTCGATGAAAAAAATATATAACATAAATTAGACTTTAATGAAGGCGGCCTCAGAGCCGTTTTTTGATATCTAGTATAGTTTCTTGTAGAAAATAAAAATAGCAAACGTCGTTTTTCATCTTTTTTTTAATATTCCAACTGATATATACGTCGGAATGAAATAATTCTTTTTTTGTCTTAAAGAGCATTAAAAAATCTACAAGATTATAGAACAAAATGTTAATATTTATTTCCGGCTTAGCGTATAATCCCAAAAAACCTCTATTTCAAATAAACACTGAATATCGAAATATTCTATCGGCTTTAGCGTGCATGCGATAATGACACTTATAGCACGGGAATTACAAGGAACGCACTGGTTTTCGTTGTGTCAGTTATTCAGTCGCCCACTACATCGTGGACTTAGATGACGTGCAACCTGCGCTAGTCCAATTTACGTTTTGTATTGTATACTTTTTGACGAAAATTCGTATATTACAGAGGACGACAAACATTGGTTAGTGATTTTTATTTTATTATTTTTTGTATTCAGCAATTAATTCTATCATTGCTGTTTGGTGATTTTAAAGTTTATATTTTTGAATTAGGTATAATATGTTTATAGTCACTTACATTGCATACCTATTATGAACTTTTTTCTTCTAAATTATTATCATTTATGCGCTATACAGGGTGGCACGTTCCTATTGGGCAAAATTAAACTCCTTTCTAAAAATCGCTGGATACCGAATTCTATTAGTTATGTAGTCCGAATTCTAGCAGTTTTCTATAAAACAAAATTTCTGGACAAAATTTTAAACGCCGCGCCAATCTGAATATAACCCATTCACAAACATATTGTGATATAGGTACCAACTGATTTTGGCCCAGTCGATGGATATCTTAAGTACTATTATATCACATTATTTTGCTTTTTCAGAAACTATTTTATCACGCCGAGTGCAATATTATAGACTTAGAGCGTAAAATAAAAAATCAAAATGGGACGAAAAGAGAAGTATACCGGAATAGTGAATCGTACAAAAAATGTCTCCTTGCCGAAGCACGTAACATTAAGAAGTAAGTATTTTTTATGTATAAATTGTAACATTTGGTCTATTAATAAGCCGTAATTTGAGCAGTTTGGTCATTTTTCCATCTTATGGCAATACTTCAGTCAAATTTCAGGAACTTACCGACGAGGTCCTATTTACTCCACGGGACATGGTAGCCGGAAACTGCCGAACCAACCCGAATTGTTTGAAAGTAATACAAATAGCATCAACATTATAATTGACACTAATACAATCATACAGTCGTCCTCGTTACACTTCGGAATGGTTCGGCAGTTTCCGGCTACCATGTCCCGTGGAGTAAATAGGAGCTCGTAACTTACCGATGGTCGAATGACCAGATATGTAATATTTTGATAGTTCATTTTAGATATTGTTGACTCACTTTCTTCTTATCACTGGTTAAGAAACAATTTATTATCACTTAATTATGAAAAGACAGTTTATGTGCCATATTCTTTGAACAAACGTAAGTCACCACGAGATTGCTTGCCTGTTAGGATTCATAATGAACGTTGTGACGAAGATTGTACGGATTGCCCAGAGGTATGTAGGGTTCAACACGTAAAATATTTGGGTGTCTATATCGACGAGCATTTAAAATGGTCCAAACATGTAGATTATGTAACAAGGCGATTAAGAAGTCAACAGTATATTTACAGAAGACTAATTGAGGTTGTTGGACTGGATGTTGTCAGATTGGTCTATTATAGCCTTGCTCAGTCCGTTCTAACATACGGGATCTTGGTATGGGGAGGAGCATTTGATAACCACTTATCTGCAATGAATGTTGTCCAGAGGTTGATAATAAAAATAATTTATAGGAAGCCAATCAGATTTGATACCAATCAATTGTATGACCTGAGTGGCTTCTTGGAATTGAGGAAATTATATTTGCTACAAATTCTGAAATTAATTTATAAGAAGCCAGAGATATTTGTAAGCTCATCGAATAGAAAAACGAGTAGCAGATTAAGGAATGTATTTACATTACCTAATTGTAGAACACGGCAGAGGCTAAGACACCCAGCGTATGTGGCACCAAAACTATTTAACACAGTACCCGAAGATATCAGGAAAAGTAGAAGTATAGCGGCTTTCTCAAGATGTGTCAAGCTTTGGCTGCCTGGTGTGGATGCTTCCTCTTTCCTTCTGTAGCTCCCCGCATTCGTAATGAGATTTTACTTCACTGTGGAGTACAGAGTTTGGATTGTGTTGTAGTGATGTTGATGGGTTTGTCGAGTGATAGTTTTCAACTACTGGGGTGTTTTATCGTTTGGAATGGGTGTTTCATATGTGGCATGTTTGTGAGTTGTGTGCCGCATGATATGTTTGCCTGTCTTTGAATGAAGGGGGTATCAATGGGTATATAGCTTATTATTCATTTATCTTATTATCTACTATTTATCTTACTCTTATCCAACTTGATTTGCTGTATACTTGGTTTGCTTCTGTCTTTTATCTTATTTACTATTTTATCCTCTATATAATTAACAATTCTGATTTGAAGTGTGTATTAATGTAAATTATTGCAATGTTAATCATTAGTACCCGTATGCTCTACCTATTTAACTATCTTTTTCAATTTATTTGTTTTATTTTTATTTTATTTTTTCTATATTAGTATTATAAATTTTATTATTTATTTATTAGCAGTTTTATTCAGTTTTATTTTTCTTTTGATCTTTTGTTATTATTATTTATGTATTCTTATGTGTTTTATTCTTATTTTCATTTTCTCCTTTTAAAGGATTATTTTATTGCTAATATTATATATTACTTTCTACATACTATAACCTCAAACTCACTATAATCATTTACTACCTATTCATGATGTATTTATCTAATTCACTTTTTTTATGTAAAATGCGTATGGTGTAAGTATAAAGTATATGCTGGATCTGTTTTACTATCTATTTCATTATTATTTGTTTTATATTTATTATCTGAGTAATATTTATTGTTGTTTTTACTATTGATTATTTATTGGTCCCTTGTTATCAATTTCGTACTTTTTATTCTGTATTTTTGTTGTATGTGTTTTATTGTTCTTGTTTTCCTTTTCTTATTCTAATGAATTATTTTATTGCTAATATTGAATATTTATAGATACCTTCAAATTCTCTATTATTATTGATATTTACTATTAATTAGATTTGAATTTATCTAATTGACTATTTATCCTTTATGTAATCTTATTCTTTTTGTAAAACATGTAAACTGTTTATTTCATTTGAAATGTGTATTAATGGGAAATCTGTCCAACTATGCTGGATCTACTCTACTATCATTTTTATCATTATTATTTTCCATATTTTATTATTGTTTTTACTAATTGTATATTGTTTTTAAGTACTTTTTATTGGTTTGATTTTTTATTTTATTTTATTCACACTGACTTTTATGGCTTATTTTAATGTATACCCCCACACACAGGCACTGCCTTGTGGGATTTTCGATTAATTGTTTTAAATACTTGTATTTGCTTTTTGTTTTATGCTTGTTTTTTTATACTGAATTTTTATATATCGAAAATAAATCTGATTTATTATTATTATTATTTCAAATCATTTATTCATTAAATCACAATATATCATATGAAGTATACATCATTGTAAAAAAAAATATTATTATTATTATTACTAAGAGCGAGACAACCCAACGTTGTTTTGAGTGAAAGTTTTTATGGTTTTGTTCACCAGGGCACGTCATTGTTAAAATTCGAATGTTTAAAACAGGTTCAAGTGTTGCCAAAAAAAACCATTGGAAATTAGATTATCCGGCAGTAAAATCCACACAATTTTCCACACTATTTTCGGATTGTTAAAAATGTTTTATAATACCATTATCGGAACAATTTACTTAGGAACGACCATCCGTTAGTTTACCAGCGACATACTTACAGATATTTTAGTATCTCTTTTATAGTATTGGCCCAATAAAAAAAAGTTACAATATTATGTATACCTTTCAAAGATTACAGATATATCTTCAAAATCTCGTCAATTTTCAGGTCACGGAACTCTGTCCCGGACCAAATGAATGCAGCTACTCCTAAGTCCAGAGTTACTGCAAAATTAATCGATACATCTCAAAACCAACCGAGTCACAACAAGGATTTAGATTCAAAGAATATCTTAGCATGCGAAACTTCCAGATTAGAACCAACGACTGAAGGGACAAAAATATCTGGAAGGCGCGTTTTTAATATGATGTGGTTATCTTCACATCCACATCCTTTTGATACCATGACATATAATCTTGACCGACCAGTTTTAAAGGAGGAGTTCGACGGCAATGAATCTGCACACATGCAATATATACATAAGATATAGCATTTATTTTTGTATGAATTTTTGTAATTACATTTTTTTAATATGCTATTAAAATCAAATATTAAAAAAGTGTATTTTTCCCGTTCCCATTTTATAATCATATAATCTGAAATGGTGGCAATTAGAATGAATAGTATGTGAGTGTTAGAAGAAATTAATTAATGGTGAGAACTCATGTTTAAAAAAATCTGGTAAAAGAAATGTATTCCTGAATGTAACGTAAAATTAATAATGTCGCTTTAACCAAATACATGTTTATCATCATTATCGTTATCATCACTATCATCCACCGTTGTTCAAAAATTCCAAACACATTGCAGTCAAAAGAACATTGAGGTTTTAAATATTTCGACGCATTCCACTGGTTTCTGACCCCTAACTCTACACTTACATACGTACAAACATTGTGAGAATTAAGTAGTGGAGAGAGTCCGCCCTAATTTTTATGCCCCGCCCGAAATTGACTTTGAAGTCAGAGCTGACACGCTCTTAAAAGCATCTTCAACATTAATTACACCAAAAATAATCAAACAACGTCAAGGTTCTATTATTAACGCAAACTTTAATACATTAGGTACCTTTTTTATATTTTACAAAACAACACAAAGAAGGGATCGAATGATATCTAAAAATATTATTTAAATGTAAGGAAATATTCAAACATATCCTTGACATGGATATCGGTTAGATATAATCCTGACAAGATTCAGTTCTTTATTGTAAACATGAAGTATAATTTGATTATTTTAATAATCACCTCTTGTACCAGAGTGTTTAGATTATGAAAGCCGAGATTTCTTCTCTTATAAATCACGCCTCTATTCAAAACGTCTGGTAATTTTTAATTACATAACAAAATCACCCCTAGCTATTAAATAATTAATTAGAAGAGATGACGGAATTAATAAATTACCCCTATCGTTTATAAATTTTGAGAGGGTTGCAGATGAAAATCACACCATTTCTTACAGATGATTCGTCCGAAAAAGGTTTTATATTTAGCGTTTTATTTTTGAAAAGGAGATTCACAAACGAATGATGGCGTTAAGAGAATTTTGTCAGAAGAAACAGTAGAAGGAGTTGTATATGGTGGAACCCCTTGATTTTTATCATCATGATCATCAGCCTTCGCTCATCCAGTATTGGACATAGACCTCTCTTCCCGACTTCCCCGATTTTCTATCTTTTGCTATTCTATGCAATTGATTGCCGGCCACTCTCCTAATATCATCAGACCACCTCAGCTGTGGCCTACCTGGATTTCTATGACATGTTCTTGGTCTCCACTCCAGGGTTTTCTTGGTCCATCTGTCGTCTGTTGTTCTTACTATATGGCCGATCCAGTTCCACTTTAGTGACGCTATTTTTATGGCTATGACAAAAACGGACGGGTAAAATAAGGATGAGGTCATTATAAAAACCAGAAAAACCAAAGAAAAAGATAACTGCAGAACAACAGTCTTCGACAAAGTCCGCTAAGCGTGAAAACCACGACCCTCAAGTGTGAGGATGAGGATGAAGTATATATATTTTTTTATATTCGTACTTGAATCTTTTTAACAACTTTGAAAGAAAACTGGCTTGCTCTTATATTCAAATTCTAATTATGTGTTAATTTTGATTTCTCGGATTTTATATGGATGCTTCAAACTCACGTGTAAATTTAATCAAATAATATTAATTTGTTGAAGTTTCGTTATTTTTTTTGCCTCCAGACAACTAAGCTTCAATAAGACTTCAATACAATAGAGCAAGTGTTTCTGAATAAACAAAAACCTTGTATTTCAAAGATAATCAACTCATTGTGGAAGTTAAAGTTTGAAAACATCCACATTAGATGTTGAAGAAACCGAGTAAATTACTTTCTACCAGTAGCTTTTGTTCGAAACAACGAACGATTGAAGGAGATCTAAAATTAGATCTAATGGCGACAGTAAAAACAATTTAACGAATTAGTATCTCCTTTGGCTGCAATATTAATTGGAAAAATAAATTATCTATGTAACGTAAATGATGTTTGAAAAGTTTACAAGGAAAAACCTTTTAAAATAAGCATTTTGCTTTCCACGAAGCATGTAGAAAGAACAGAATTCTATGTTCTGCTATCTCAGATATTTCATGTATTTTTGACTAGTCCTTAAATAGATTTTTTGGAAAATATCCGATCGGTTTCATTGAGATTGTTTTATTATCTTCTTTGTCCTAGCCTTTATCCCATTTACGTGGGGTCGGCTCTCCTAGTCCTCATCCTCCAAGTCATCATTGAGATTGTTTTATTATAAATTTTATTTTAAGACTAATGTCCTTGTGTGGTTAGCCTCTTGCGAGTTTGACTCCAAGCTGTATATTCATCTCTTTGGTGGTCTGTCTGGATGCGTTCTTCCATGAGTTACATTTTGGGGCAATCTTCTAATGTGCATACCAATACCCTTTTTTGTCTTTTATCTATACCTTCAATTTCAAATATTTCCCGTATTCTTGTATTTTTTATTCTTTCTCTGAGGATTTTCCCAGCAATGCTTCTTAAAGTCTTGATTTTTGAGACTCTTAGTATTTTGTCTGTTTTTTGGGTTTATTTGCCGTTTATTTTCATAATTCATTCTCCCTTAATGACCCCACGCACACCGCAAGTCAGCCCGGAGGAGACCAATCCGCAGCAAACCCGACACGCATGAAATCGACCCTCTAGTTCGATCGAAGCAATCAAACGAAAAAGCCGGCCACACACAAATCAAGCCCGCCACGGATCCCCCCAAACCAACCCATATTTTCATAATTACCTTATTTATATCAGTATACAAGCCAAGCGCCCTTAGTATGTTTTGGCCACCCCAATTTTCGCTAATTAAATACATTAAAACAGTAGATATAACATTTCAACTATTTTAATTCCATTTAAGCATCAAACATTGAAAAAAAAAAACATAACTTTTTCTGGATCAATTACACAGAAAGTTAGAAGGTTTTTTTTTTAATAATATTGAAAAAAAAACAGAGATCATGACGTCAAGGTGAACTAAGCTGACTTTTTGGAAAACTTTTGTTTCCCGAATATAATAATACCATCATTATTATTCAAAAATATTCAGAAAATATTATTATAAAGAATAAAAAGTACCATTCTTCAATAAAGTTCATAATAAAAACCTGAAAGAACGCTGGACTGAAAGACAAAACTTGGATATTATTCGACAGTAAATAACGAGAATTTGGTCATTTCGAAGTCACGAAAGAAATCTTCAGGGACGACCTTTGGAAGTTCTGATGAATATCTAGAAAATCTAGAAACACTTAAGAGCCACGTTAAGAACTTCTTATATAATTTCCGATTCATTACCTATGCTCTGGAAACATATAATGAGGTACATAAAGGTTATATTTTCCTGCATCCTATTAGAGTGGCTCTTCAGGTCGAGTATTTTTGAACTGAATTCTGTACGATATTTTACGTATTATTTTGTTGAATAACAATTAAACATATGAGTATTTAATAACAAAAAGCCCGTTTATCTTTAGATCATTCAAAGATAGAAATACTTAGGTATCTTTTTTAAGGTTGATATTGATTCTTAACGAATATATCAACAACTGCTGACTGACCTTTATAGTTCGTAACTACCAAATCAATTAATACTCCCTTTTTTCACTCCACTCAGGAGTATAGGGAGGCAACCAGAGCTCTCCATTGCGCTCGATCTTGCGCAATGCTTATGATATCCTCCCATACCATGTACAAATCCCTCAGCTCTGCTGCAAAGGAGCAGAACACAGTGTGAGGGGGTCTTCCTCGCTTTCGCGACCCTGATGGGAGGAAGAACAGCGCTCTCCTCGGCCAACTGTCATTCGGTATCTTTAACACATGTCTCAGCCAAGTCCATCTCCTCTCTACAATGACTGACTAATACTGTTCGAATTTTCAATGGCATGAAACCCACCACTACGTGCTAACGACCTTTTTCCACTGTTTTTTCGAAGGCTGGCTTAGTGTGATCACTTTACATTAACAACATTCACAATTGGATGGTATTGTTCAAATACCCGATAAATATGGGAATTTTCAACATATGAAAAAATCTCATGCCTCGGGCAGGATTCGAGCCTGCGTCCCGTCCCCATGGTACCAACTGGGCCAACTGCCTGTATTAATCAGTCATCAATAATTGTTGATATATTTGTTAAGATCTAGTCCTTAAAATGGACACAAGAATCTAGACAAACTTGGAACGTTGTGATATTGATTCAATATTAGTAATTAAAAAGAACGTGAATATTGCTAATGGTATGGGTAAAGTAGATTTTAGATTGGTAATCAATGTTATTAATCCTTTATATATGCCATCAACAGAACACTGAATCAATCATAGCGAACGCAGTGTGCACCGGTAGTAAAATCTAAATAATTTATTTAGAACAAAAATAATATTGCCGAATCACTCGAAAACGAGTGCAGTGCTTAAAAAATTTTTAAGAACGTCAATGTTGATTGGGGTGCGGGTGCGATGAATAGGAAGAGCAGAGACGCACGGCGAGGATTCGTGGACTTGGGAGCGGAAATGGATAAAGAAAAAAAATGAAGAAGTATATTATTTCGTGCACTATAATAGTTGAAGCCAAATTCGATGTATATGGTCACTGGTCAAAAACATCCAAAAGCGTGGCGATGCCTATTGGAAGTTTTAATCATCAAAATAGACATACAAAGCAAATACAGTATTAGGGAAAAATTGCAATGAAACTGCGACACACTTATTTCTCACTTTGTGTTTAGTTTTTTTGAAGCAAGGCTCAGGATTATGATCATGATGTGGGAGGAAGAATAAAAAGAACAAGTGCAAAAAAGAGAATTTGTTGTATAAACACGCTTCATAGCAGAGACTTAAAGAGAGCAAACTGGGTGAAAAAATATAGGGTAGGTATAGGTTGTATGTGTTCATTGAAATATTAATAAAAGCCTTTATCCTAAAAATAATCGGTGTATTTCAGAAAACGTAACGAGGGTAGGTACATCCCGACCTCTTTGAATCTTTAAAAAGGTTTTCCAAACACCCACAGAAGAATCAAATACTCTTTTTTTTTATCCGAGTATAATTTCATTTTATTGAATCGCTGTCTTGTAAATATTTGCCTCTTTATGTTTAGTCGATATTGGGCTCAAGTGAATATTTGCCGTTTTTCGTGTCCACACAGCCCGAAATTTACTTTTAAGTCCAAATCGTTCTAAGCTATAAACATGGATGAAAATAAGCTGATCCGACAAAATTCATTTTTATGTTTCTTAAAAAAAAAAAAATACAAATGAGAATCGAATAATTGAAATAAAATAATGACTTGTGTTATGTTTCTTATTCCTTTATCCTGACAATGACTTTTATGTTTCAAAAGTTTTAGGTATGCAAAATTCCCGTATTTATGTGGCACGCGTGTGAAGCAAAATAATAGATAAAAGGTATTTTAGCACTTAATGTAACTAGACAGCTAGCCCTAGAAGGCTTTTTTTCGATCTTCAGAGATGGCCCAACTAGCAAAATCTGTACTTGTAGCACTCCCAAGAGTAAAATTTTGTAGACTTATAAGATACCTATAGCATACTTTAACCCTGGATTTGGGCGCAGTTATAGGAGCATTTATTTCTATAACGATCCTATAATCTGTTCTTATAAGAGACTTATAGCATTCTTCAATCACAAGATTTGGACGCACTTACAGGAGCATTAATTTCTATATCGATCTTATAACGAGCTTACAGAATGTAAATAATCAAATAATACACTTGACGAAGCGCAATTGGTTCTATAATGATCTTCAGCTATGCATTCACAAGCATAAATACTCCTATAAGTATCTGCCATAAGTATCTTACCAGACCAATCTTGTTTAATGTTTACTGGTAAAGTACTGTATAAAGTAAGTTTTGTTATGCTTTTTGTGCGTCGTGGAAGTTTTTTGTTCTTGTATTAAATACTAAAAATGTAAGTACATTTTCTATTATTAATATAATACATTTATTAATAAACAGCAAAATATAATTGATAAAGGACACTCATCTATCCACTGTTGGGAACGTGGGAAGTCATTTTTACTGTAAATATGTACCGCAATTTTATTATTTTATTCACGCGCTTCGGAAAAAAGCTCAATTTACAGTTGTTGTAGAATTTTTATTTCATCAGTTTTATATGAAAATTCGCCATTTTTAAAAATACTCTGCATTGAGTACTTTACAGAACCATTATAGGTACATTGTTACTTATAACAGTTTCAATCAAGATAACACATTGCCTCCGTTTTAACAAATTAGGGTAGATCAATTTGAACCTCATTATTGTTAGAAGTTTTTTTTACTTATTTCTTGATGTCTTCAGTTAAATATTTCGACTTATTTTCGATAAATTTAGATAACTGACAAATTGTACGGAATATACAAGTCAGTTGATGACAGTGGAGGCTGTTTTTATATTAAAAACAATAAAATCTCTGGAAATACGAACCAGGTTTGATTTTTTTTAAGGCATTTGGGCTTTTTAATATTGCTCGTCTCTAAATACATTAATAATTATTGGGTAGACATAAAGGTGCACATAATAGGCAATGTATGCAAAAAAAATATAGGTACCTAAAAGTTATATTACTAGGAACAATTATTTTGAATAGAATTTATTAGAATTACAATAAGAAAATGTGTATGTACTACATATATAAGTTAATTCAAATTGATATTCTCGAATTCTTGATATTACAGTCTACATAAAATGTAGTATTTGCAATCAAAATTTCCTTGAGAAAGTAACGCGGAAGGAATTTACAAATTATTAAATGTGAAAACCACGTGAGTGTTGTATTTTCTATAAAAACTTTTCTCAATAAAACAAAAAAAAATAGTTTGCGATGTCATAATCGAGAACAATTTTGATTAGATTGATAAGAATTATAATAGGAAAATGTGTATGATGTAATAATACTATAGGTACTATATTCAAATTGATATTTTCGAATTTTTGGCTTTACAACCTATACAAAATATAGTATTTGCAATCAAAATCCCCTCTAGGAATAAACGCGGGAGTAATTCGCTAATTATTTAATGTGAAAACAACATGAGCGTTATATTTGCTATGAAAACTTTTCTCCATAAAACAATAAAATAGTGGTCTGCGAATTAATAATCGAGAAAACCCATAGGTATGAATGTAATATTTGTAAATAAAAGTTCACTGTTATCAACCAGTTCAGAAAGGCATTTGGGCTTTTTAATATTGCTCGTCTCTAAATACATTAATAATTATTGGGTAGACATAAAGGTGCACATAATAGGCAATGTATGCAAAAAAAATATAGGTACCTAAAAGTTATATTACTAGGAACAATTATTTTGAATAGAATTTATTAGAATTACAATAAGAAAATGTGTATGTACTACATATATAAGTAAATTCAAATTGATATTCTCGAATTCTTGATATTACAGTCTACACAAATGTAGTATTTGCAATCAAAATTTCCTTAAGAAAGTAACGCGGAAGGAATTCACGAATTATTTAATGTGAAAACCACATGAGTGTTATATTTTCTATAAAAACTTTTCTCAATAAAACAAAAAAAAATAGTTTGCGTTGTCTCATAATCGAGAACAATTTTGATTAGATTGATAAGAATTATAATAGGAAAATGTGTATGATGTAATAATACTATAGGTACTATATTCAAATTGATATTTTCGAATTTTTGGCTTTACAACCTATACAAAATATAGTATTTGCAATCAAAATCCCCTCTAGGAATAAACGCGGGAGTAATTCGCTAATTATTTAATGTGAAAACAACATGAGCGTTATATTTGCTATGAAAACTTTTCTCCATAAAACAATAAAATAGTGGTCTGCGAATTCATAATCGAGAAAACCCATAGGTATGAATGTAATATTTGTAAATAAAAGTTCACTGTTATCAACCAGTTCAGAAAGGCATTTGGGCTTTTTAATATTGCCTCGTCTCTAAATACATTAATAATTATTGGGCAGACATAAAGGTGCACATAAATAGGCAATGTATGCAAAAAAAATATAGGTACCTAAAAGTTATATTACTAGGAACAATTATTTTGAATAGAATTTATTAGAATTACAATAAGAAAATGTGTATGTACTACATATATAAGTTAATTCAAATTGATATTCTCGAATTCTTGATATTACAGTCTACACAAATGTAGTATTTGCAATCAAAATTTCCTTAAGAAAGTAACGCGGGAGGAATTCACGAATTATTTAATGTGAAAACCACATGAGTGTTATATTTTCTATAAAAACTTTTCTCAATAAAACAAAAAAAAATAGTTTGCGTTGTCTCATAATCGAGAACAATTTTGATTAGATTGATAAGAATTATAATAGGAAAATGTGTATGATGTAATAATACTATAGGTACTATATTCAAATTGATATTTTCGAATTTTTGGCTTTACAACCTATACAAAATATAGTATTTGCAATCAAAATCCCCTCTAGGAATAAACGCGGGAGTAATTCGCTAATTATTTAATGTGAAAACAACATGAGCGTTATATTTGCTATGAAAACTTTTCTCCATAAAACAATAAAATAGTGGTCTGCGAATTAATAATCGAGAAAACCCATAGGTATGAATGTAATATTTGTAAATAAAAGTTCACTGTTATCAACCAGTTCAGAAAGGCATTTGGGCTTTTTAATATTGCCTCGTCTCTAAATACATTAATAATTATTGAGCAGACATAAAGGTGCACATAAATAGGCAATGTATGCAAAAAAAATATAGGTACCTAAAAGTTATATTACTAGGAACAATTATTTTGAATAGAATTTATTAGAATTACAATAAGAAAATGTGTATGTACTACATATATAAGTTAATTCAAATTGATATTCTCGAATTCTTGATATTACAGTCTACACAAATGTAGTATTTGCAATCAAAATTTCCTTGAGAAAGTAACGCGGAAGGAATTCACAAATTATTAAATGTGAAAACCACGTGAGTGTTATATTTTCTATAAAAACTTTTCTCAATAAAACAAAAAAAAATAGTTTGCGATGTCTCATAATCGAGAACAATTTTGATTAGATTGATAAGAATTATAATAGGAAAATGTGTATGATGTAATAATACTATAGGTACTATATTCAAATTGATATTTTCGAATTTTTGGCTTTACAACCTATACAAAATATAGTATTTGCAATCAAAATCCCCTCTAGGAAAAAACGCGGGAGTAATTCGCTAATTATTTAATGTGAAAACAACATGAGCGTTATATTTGCTATGAAAACTTTTCTCCATAAAACAATAAAATTAATAGTGGTCTGCGAATTCATAATCGAGAAAACCCATAGGTATGAATGTAATATTTGTAAGTAAAAGTTCACTGTTATCAACCAGTTCAGAAAGGCATTTGGGCTTTTTAATATTGCCTCGTCTCTAAATACATTAATAATTATTGGGCAGACATAAAGGTGCACATAAATAGGCAATGTACCTATGCAAAAAAAAATATAGGTACCTAAAAGTTATATTACTAGGAACAATTATTTTGAATAGAATTTATTAGAATTACAATAAGAAAATGTATATGTACTACATATATAAGTAAATTCAAATTGATATTCTCGAATTCTTGATATTACAGTCTACACAAATTATTTAATGTGAAAACCACATGAGTGTTATATTTTCTATAAAAACTTTTCTCAATAAAACAAAAAAAAAGTAGTTTGCGATGTCATAATCGAGAACAATTTTGATTAGATTGATAAGAATTATAATAGGAAAATGTGTATGATGTAATAATACTATAGGTACTATATTCAAATTGATATTTTCGAATTTTTGGCTTTACAACCTATACAAAATGTAGTATTTTCAATCAAAATCCCCTCTAGGAATAAACGCGGGAGTAATTCGCTAATTATTCAATGTGAAAACAACATGAGCGTTATATTTGCTATGAAAACTTTTCTCGTTTCCAGTCACTTAATTCCATATTTAACGCGCACTTTTCACGAAGAATAAAAACATTTGAACCACCTCGACAAAATGACTGGCGTTTACCTATAAAGTGACTGAGTTAGTAGTTTTGTGTACATTTGCTCTTATAACGTATTAATTAAGTACTGTTGGTTTTGTAAGAGTCTTACACTAGGCTATAGCAGCGAGAACTTATAATGATCTCAGCCAAGTATGTTAAAGAATCTAGTTTAAAGACTATTTGCACTTATAGTGTTCTTTTGAAGTACTATTTGTTTCATATGAGTCTTGAACAAGACTTTATGACGATTACTTATAATGATCTCGGCGAAGTATTTTATAGGATTCTTTTATCTTACAAAATGCTACTTTAGGATCAGCATTTTTCTCAGGACTATTAAGTCTTAGTGCATGCTCTTATAGGATTAGTCCTCCTATAACTTACCTATAAAATAGTCTTGTAGCTATCTATAAGTCTGAAATACAAAATCAAATGCTCTTGAGATTACCAACGCTTGTAGAATGCCATTATAAGTAAGAGTATCCTATAACTGTCCTGTGCGATAGTTTTGTAGCAAACTATAAGACTGAGATATAAAAACGAATGCTCTTGAGAATATTAAGGCTTGTAAAATGCTATTATAAGTAATACAGTCTACAACAATGCCATTATAAGAGGTTTATAAGTATTGATAGACTTATAATCTTTCGTTATAGGATTACTTTGCTAGTTGGGGGGACTCCCTTACACAACCAACCACACAGAACTCGACTTCGCGGAAGACCTGATGTAAAGGCAGTTGGTAATCAACGTCACATGAGGAATGATTCTGATGAACAGGGCAGCATGGATGGCCTAGATTAAGGAAGAACAAGTGTTGACCGAGATTGTGGTGTAACACCGACGACCTCTCAGCATATCCAATGGGAGGAATTGTGGAGCTGGAGGAGGTTTTGAGGATATCTTTGCTTAGTGGCAGAGAGTAGGGATGTTTTATTTTTGATGCTGCCTGACAAGGGAAGAGAAAGATTTCTCCCAAATTCATTTAAATGTTGATAGATGTGTTGTATTCTAAAATCGACTTAGTATTTTTTTCCTGCGTAGATACTTTATTGCTGCCGTGTAGTATTGCTACACAATTTTGGCATGCGTTTATACTGAAATATCATAATTTATTATAAGTACCTTTATATATTTTTTGAAGCTTATTTTTTAATTTTTTAATACAAAGTATGTACTCAAAAGAGATACTCACTTCTTTACGTCGAGGCTTTTACTTTTTTTCTATGAGCTGTCGTCTATTTTTGTAATTGTATACTGTCGAACTATAAATAGCCTGTTAATTATTTATTTTCAACTGATATACAGAGGCAAGTACCTGCGCAACTTGGTGGTATATGGTTATACATTGTGGCTGCATCACCCAAGAATGGGTGCAAGCTAAAAATCAATAGAAGAAGATACCTACTTTATTGCTGAAAGGGTTTCTATTGTTCGCTTAATTACATCGTCTCTTTTTTATTCACATACCTATACATTTGTACATTATGGAACAGAGTGTTTTTTTATACCGAAGTTTATAAAAATATTAATTGGAATTTATATTCAAATTCAATTTTATTTCTTTTAAAGTTTTATTATTCTTTAAGATGCTCACACGTTGACTTTCAGACACTGAAGATATTGGACCGTGTTATTCCTCCGCAGGTGTAGTCCTAATTAGTTGGAGATTTAAACTATAAGTATTTCATAAAAACCTCTTTTTTTCAATGTTCCGTGGCAGTTGTTTGTTTAATGTGTACTATTATTCTGTGCGTTTTTAGGGATATACTGACTTGCTAGTGTGTTACCTTGCTGTCATCAAACGTTATAGAACATAATCGAATGGCACCCGGGTTACCAAAGCAACCGCGTTGTAGCGATCAGTTGTTATTCCCTCTATGTTACACTTAATTAATGTTGGAGAGCTGTTAGTCAATTTGGGTAGATATTTGCGGCAGGCTGATTACTTAGTAATTAATGAGTCCTACTTAGTAATTAATGAGTCCTACTTAGTAATTAATGAGTCCTACTTAGTAATTAATGAGTCCTACTTAGTAATTCAAGAGTCTTACGTAGTAATTTTATTTATTTCAACATAATTAGTGAGTTTTGTTTAGAATTTACTATAAAACATAAATAAATTTGCTCTTACCCCACAGCTTCTTTGTAGAAGACACTGAAGAGAGCAATGCCAACACCACCTCCAGCTTGTGCCACCATCTCTACGAATTCTCTTCTTTTCCGGAAGTAATGGCCCAGCATCAGCGAGGATGTTTCCCTCACCAACCCACAACCGACACCCAGAAAAAGACCTGTGATAGCAAATAGGTAAATGATATGAGAATAGTACCTACTGTTTGCAACATATGTCCTGGAAACAATGACACTGATCTAACAGAGCATTAAAAAGTGATAAGGTTTACCAAAAGATCCATGCAAGGAGTCATGCTGGGTATCAACGTGCGAGAAACACGAAACGATACGGCAGAAAACAAAAATCACAGAGAATGCCCAACGTATTGCATCTCTCAAATGGCGGTGGGTAGGTCATATGGTAAGAGGGTCCAAACCTGGAGACCCAGAATGACTGACAGGAGCGTAGGGATACCACCATTACAGTGGAAGAACGACCACTTGAAGCACGCTGGTATCAACTGGGACCAGACAGGCTAAGAATGAGTGGCATGGAAGCAGATGGAGAAAGCTTTTTTCCAGGAGTAGACGGAAATGGGTTGGGATGAGAGCAACATTTCAATAAACAAATTGATTGATAGACGTCTTTCTTACCGTAGCTGATGACAGCTTGATGGAGTTGAACAGCAAAGGATGTGAAGAGACAAGCCAAGGCCAGAAGCAGACCTCCAAGAACAGCCGTCAGTCGTGTTGACTTCCTCCGGCAGATGGCGACCACCAGCGGGGCGACGGCCAGAGACACTCCAACACTGAGGCCTCCCATGCAGGCTGCACATGGAACAATATACACTAACATATTTTATATCCAGGTGATTTTTGTTACAGTTTCTTCATAAAAGATTGCAAGTTTTTTTTAAAAAAGAGCTTTAACGTTTATTTTGAATTTAGTGAAAAGTCTCATACAATTCACCGAAAACATATATTTATCATACATTTTTTCGTGTTTCTATAGAGTATAAAAATACGTTATCGGATCAGTTGACTAAAAAATAGCCCTATATAGGCTATGCAGATAAATATATCTGTTGCAGATATGTCAATGAAATAAAATGAAAATAAAAACAAAAATAAAAATAAAAACGTGTTCCCCGGGCTATACTCAGAAAGGTGTTAATTTCTTATATAAAAATACAAATATATTTTCAAATGATGTATTACTTATATACCTAGTTATTACAAAATGTCGTAGTAACAATGAAGAACTTAGTCGAACTAACAATAAACAATAATTAAAATTTTAATTTCTAATCGTATTGGTAGACATGAAATAAAGTTTTTGATATTCATGTCTCTATCTTAAATAGGAAAGGATGGAAATCCGTACTCTCTGCCTACCCCCTTCGGGAAACGGCGTGATGGGAAAAAAAATCTTAAATAATTCATCGCATTGTGAAAATTATTTATATCAGAGGGTTTGGAAGGCATAAGTGAACCAAAATTGCAAGATTTAACACGCGATTAATTATTGTTTGTCATATTATAAATAAATATTATATGATAAAGCATTAATAAAACTGCTATATGAGCCACGTGAAAAATATGTTCGAAAGGAATAGAAACATGTCAAAGGGTCTTTTAGCTTTGTAAAAAAACGCGATTTTCAATTGTACTTAAATCTACTAAAAATAGCAAAATATCAAATTCCATTCGGAACATCGATTGATATTTTCTCTTGCATCTCTAACATTCAACATGATATTTCACAACCGCATTTTAATTCAATATACCACACAATTCAGCAGCCAGTGACTATAATGTGATCCCAATTTGAGATACCCTGAATCACTTCAACGAGGGGGAACAGGGTGCGGAGATAGGGTCTCTACAAGGAGCAAACATTTTGTAATCTAATTTGGTTTCAAAATGTACCACGGTAAAGCGGTGTATTTCCGTAATACAATTCGAAATTGAAAGCGAATTTAATTGGTGATAATTGTTGCGATTCAAGGCTGTCGTTAATGTTTAGCGGAAATAACCTGAAAAATCTCGCATTTGAAATGGAGATACCTAGATAATGTTAAATTAAACCGAGATGAGATTTGTTCAACAACATCGCACTTTTGCTATACATTTTATGAGATCGAGCGCTTTCGTCGATCTCACTTTGAAAGATTTAAGTGTCTAGTAATGTAAGTAGAGCATATCAGTTGCAAAAATGATATTGGTGTAGTAAATTATGGGACAAAAATGTTATTGTCCCATAAATATGTCCGTTATAAACTTTGAAACGATCTAAGCATTGAACCAAACCGGTTTCATAAAATGCGAGTATGCTTTACACTCGCATATGATTTTTCTTTTATTTTGATCGCATAGGTGTGCAGTTGGCGCGTATATGTATAATACAGACTGTCAACAGTTAAACACGGATCAATCATTCTCGGTTGTTTCTTTTTTAGCGTAGTAGCGCGAGAATTAGCTAGTAATTTATAATACAATCTCACCAAATGATTGGCTTTTAGCTATGTACGTATTTTACTTATTAGTTCTGTTAATCTGTACGTCATGCCTCTGAAACGGAATTAGTTCTTATTCCCTGAGGGGATTATCTCGCCCTTGAGAAAAAGGTCTAATTTAGGTTTTCTAACATATAATTAATTGACATTTTATGTCACAGGATCTCGTGAATATAATAATTTAATTATTGATTCATTAAACATTTTGTGATTTCACTATAAATATTCAACGTGAAAGTTCAATTGCAATTTTGAAATCTATTAAAATCAATATCACGCACTCTGTATGACTCCAAATGTTGGACATTATAAAAGACCTATAATAAAGGTGCGTTTATACCAAACACCCAGAGCTTGAAAATAGAGTAGGTATATTTTCCTAATGGTTGATATAACACCAAGGAAATAATAACCAGAAAGAACTGTCATCGCCTACTATAAGTTGTTGTTTCCATGGTGTCCAGTATCAATTTTTTTTTACCCATTACGCCGTTTCCCGAAGGGGGTAGGCAGAGAGTACGGATTTCCATTCTTTAATAAACCTCTTTCGCTTCTTCCAAACGCATAACATTCCGCATATATGCTCTTCTATTCCTTTTGCTTGGCTCTTTCTATTCCTGACTTGGCCCTCCTCTAAGACTGAACCGATATGGTCGGACCATGTCATTCGAGGTCGGCCTCGTCTGCGTGCACCCATTCTTTCAGATTTATACATTTATCCTTTTTGTCATTCTCTCCTCGTTCATTCTCTCTACATGCCCAAGCTACCTTAATTTATTCACTTTCATTCTAGTCACTGCGTTAACATCCACTCCACATTCCTTTCTAATATTATCATTCCTCACCTTATCAATCAGTCGCTTTCCGCATATCCTACGCAGTGATCTCATTTCCACAGCATTTATTCCAACTTCCAGATTTTTCGTCCATAACCAAGTTTCACTACCATACATCATGGATGGAATCAGGATTGCATTGTGCATCAACTGTTTGGATTTAAAAGATACGTTATTATTTCTCATTAGAAGTCTAAGTGCACCGCCAACCCTTCTACCAGCCAGTTTCCTTCTTTCAATCTCCTTTTCACACCTTCAGTATCAACTATTAGGAAAATTTACTCTATTTTAATAAATAAATAAATAACACTCTTCTATACATAGGTGTCAGTATAGCCGGCGGAACTTAATGCATGAAACATTCTCTACCAGTCAACCGGTCCCGTCCAATCTGAGACAGGATTCCAACCCCGAGTAGAAATTTCAAGTGAAAAAACACATTGAAAATTTCTGACCCGACCGGGAATCGAACCCGGGACCTCTTGATCTGAAGTAGGAGCCTTTGCCACCAGGCTACCGAGGTCGGCCAAGCTATAATTATGAATATTCCGCATACGGTAAATATAGAAGAGGAAGACCTTAAAATTCTGGAATAGTGCAATGGCGTGATAAGATACTAAGATGTGGGGTGGGGAAAAGTAGTTCAGCAGAGAAGTGTATAGTGTGATGACGAGAAGAGCTGACCCCAGCAGTCTATGCAGCTGGGAGCAAGTCAGGGAGAGAGAGATAATAATTACTTTAGAAAAAAATAACGAATCGAGAGAAACGAAAGGATCTAATGATACAAGCATATTCATATTCTCACTGTCCAGCGCAAAGGGTGCAAACCTGTTATGCTGGATGGTGCTATTTTTAAAAAGTAAATAAATAAATAATAAATAAATATTGGGTGTGTATAAAAATCATTAAAAAAGATACAGATATTTATTATTTTCAGCAACAGTAGAAGCAATATGAGAGCTTTTAACTTGATTGGATCTATAAAAGCTCAATGGTCGAAATAATTCAATTTGACGAGGTTTATCCGAAAGCTCGGAGGAGAATAAAAGGAAATTAAACGTACAAACTAGATTTAAAACATCCATAAGTACATCAACTTCTTGTTTTCTTACATCGATGAAGCTGGTATATTGTTGTCAGCTTATTTCATATTGTAGAAGATATCTACCCAAAAGTTACAATTATATATTGAATTTTGAAATGTACGTGAGATTTGGATTGAAACTTGTTGATGTTGATAAAAAGGAAGTTTTTCTTCTGAATATCTATCTGGAATATAAATTATCATTTCACATAATTAATCATAAATTTGAAAATGTGTGTTTAAATATGAAAACAAACAGTGCTTATAGTGCTTTTCACTAAATAAAAAAAATCAACACGTAATGAATCATATTTATTTCAGAATATATAAGAGCGTTATATTAATGATCATGATCATAGGTTCGACCACAAATTGCTTTGAATTATTTTATGTAAAAGTACACTTTGAAATAATTTATATCCATAATATAAGTTTTTCATTATTTTATTTACTAGGTAGTTTCTCAGGAAGACGAACGTACATATTGTGATGGTGTGTTGGTGTGATTGACAGAATGTGCCCTGCAAACATCGTTTAAAACAGATGCATCGGTCGGATTTATATTTGGTTTTTAAATTTATCATTATACAAATTTGGATTCAATATTCATAGAAAGACAAGATAACATAAATTATACCTATACCGACCGCGGTAGTCTATTGGAAAGGGCTTTGACTTCAGACCACAGGTCCCGGGTTCGATTCCCAGTCGGGTCAGAAATTTTCAATGTGTTTTTTCTCTTGAAATTTCTACTCGGGGTTGGAATCCTGTCTCAGATTGGACGGGACTGGTTGACTGGTAGTGAATGCTTCAAGCATTAAATTCCGCCGGCTATACTAACACCTATGTATAGAAGAGTTTTATTTATTAATTATTATAAAAGCAACGAAATACCTTAAACTCAACAAATTGAAGTGTAGGTATTAAAAATACTTTAAATATAGATAACACTGTGAAAATATAAAAAAAATGTCATCTATAGTGAAAGTTAGGGGCAAATTCTGAAAACCATAAATCACAGCCATGCTATATTTTAATAGTCACAAGTACTTATATCAGAACAGATTCCTAAATTACCAGCTTTAAAACTTATTCAAAAGTGACGTGTAAGGCATTATTATAAGATGAATCTCCACGGTCTTAACTAATGGCGACCGAAAGAAACCGAGAGTGTCTGTTTATAAGATGCATATCCTGTGGTCAGGTTGGTAAATGATTTAAACGTAGGAAGGCGAAGTAATTTAGTAAATGGTTAGAAGATGGATGAGCGTCGGTTTCAACAAACCGGACATGCCGCATAGCGAGTAATCCGGGAAAATAGTTGCGGAGAGAAAATCTCTACATACCTACTCACTTGTTTTTTTTTTAAATATAAAGAGAGTTTTTATGTTCGTGTAATAAAATTGATTTATTAGAGAATAAATTTTCACAAATTGCCGACTGCCACAACATAGTGTGAAAACAATGATAACACAAAATAAATTAAGAGATATTTGTAGTTTTTTTGATGTTTAAACATTTTTTTTTATGTTCAAATATAATTCATAATTTATTTATTCGTTTCTAGAGTTTGTCTTCAACAGGTGACCTGTTTAAACTGCTTGTGTGTGGCCTTATAGGCTTTTTTACGATTGATATCTTTATAATTCAACAAATTTTTGAGTTTAAGCAACCAAGATTACAAGGTATTTTCGATATTTAATTCTTTAAAGTGCTTAGAAGCCTAATGCTAGTGGTTAAGTTGGCGACTTTCGTATCCAAGGTCGTTGATTCGATTCCATGTTTGGTGTATAAGATATAAACACGTATTTGTATTCACTTTGAGTGAGTTCAGATTATATTTTTTTATAAAAAAAAACCAATATTCTCACATAGAAATAAATTAAAATAAAAAATAAAATAAACGTATTTGAAACATAATTTTTTTTTAAATAAGAATTTTTAATTTCTTTTAATAGCATATTGCTTTTCTTCCTCCCACCAGGTTCCCGAGTAAGATTCTTGCATACTGTGTTTCGTTCGTTCTAAGCAGTGATTAGGGATTTGGGCATGGTGTGGGAGGAGATTATTAAAATTTCGCAGAATCGAGCGCATCAAAGAGCAAAGACATTCACACATAAATAGAAAATGTATAAATATATCTTCACTAGATTGGTTTCCTGTCTTAGATTGGACTGGACCATTTTACTGAGGAAACTTTCTTAAACAATTAATATGCTTATCCGATCACTTTGTATGGCTAAGTTTTTCTTTAGGAAGCATTGGATTATATTAAAAACTAGCTTTCCCGACAGACGTTGTCCTGTGGTTCTAGCCCGAAGTGGCCCGTTAATATCTACGTAATGTGCACTGCGCCCCTATAAAACAATACATAATTAATTCGATTGAGTTAAGCTAATAAAATATGAACATTAAAACATTACCAAAACATCCATATTTCATTCGTATTCAATGCTCTGGCGGGAACAACGTGAGAATAATGCGCTCGCGCACACATCCTACCTCGCCTATGAAGTAGGTACCAAAACAAATGTGCCCGATAATATTGTTGACTTTGTATGAACGTTTTCTAAAACGCTCGAAAGTAAGTGGGATGGGCTACTGTAAGAGCGGCAATCACGTATGCAAGAATGAGAGGGAACTAACTGCGATGGTGTTGGCGCGTCGCAGGTAACCGTTCTATACTAACTTAAATATTACATTTTACATCATTTCTTATCCTTTTTTTTCAACATTTTATTAGTTATTCTCTCATCCGGAGCGGAGAAGAATCCAATAAATTAAACATCAGAAGAATCTGTTCAGCCGATCTCGAGTTATAAATGTTCGCACTTACCCGACTTTAATTTATATTAGAGATGGTTGACTGCGTATTAATTCCCAATTTCCTCTCGTACATTTTTCTAATTTTACCGCTTTAGCCATTTACAAAAAATGCATTCTCCATTAAACTTACCATAATGTCTGCCCAATTATGAAATACGGAATAGATTCCAGAGCCGATACTCCATTTCGAAAGTACCAAGAAATATCTGGAAAAATCCTACGAGACAGAGTACGATGTATGTATAGAAATCTGAAGGGTTCGCGAAATCAGCGAGGCTGTAAGATGGGGACGACAAAGAAGAATATTTTGGGAGGAGCATATATTATGTAGGATGAAGGACGATACTGGGCGGCTAGAGAGGGCAATCCTCAATTTATAAAAATTCCTGGACGACCACACCAAAAGATGGAAGGTTAGTTGGGACTTTATGTCACAAAAGGCTATCACAGAAGAAACATAACAAGGCCGTTAACGGATCTAGCAGTTAGTAACTCTCTGATACCAGGCAACCTCAGGGTAACTTTTTGCCTTACCTCTATATACAGTGATCTGTAGAGGCAGACTGGTTATGGAGGATGTACGTGGCACCTTTCAGTAGAGCTGACCTGATGTGGTGGATATAATAGGTACTTCTGTATAAGTGGTCAAAGTGGACATAAGGTCAAATTACCAAAAGAAAAGCAATTGTTGCAACCGGGAGATGGGAATCCTGTTGGGACCTATCTTTTGGAGGTATCAAAATGAAGATAAAGGAGAACTTTTACGGAGGAAAGGAGCCGGGAAGAGGCACTGTCACTCTGCAAGAGGCCTTTAGAGACGAGTCACAATAAGGGGCAGCGCTCCATGAATGCATTGAAGGATGTCACAATAGATCTAATTTGATCGCGGTGACACAAGGGGCACATGGTCCTTTAATCTTCTTTATAAAGACTTAGTAAAAGATAATAAAGATCTTAAAAGGGTCTCATTTTCAGCTTCAATATTTTTATTGAAAAAGATGTTTCACACTTAAAATTGTAATTGAAATGTATAAAATTCACTTACTTATCTATTATAATCGTATAGATAATGTTCACAGCATCAGGGGAATGTCTTTAAAAACATTCCGCAACTTAACATAATAACCATTACATCTACATAATAATTCAGAAATGTTTGTTTTTTTATTTGCCTTTGACAATACTTTACCGTATATGTGAACATCACGCTCAAAATACAAATGCTAAGATAGATATTAATATGCCCAGAGCAGTATAAAATGCTGGAGAAGGTTCTTAAATACAATTTGCTGCATTAACTTTAATATATTTAGAGCTATTTAAAAAAACTGTATTTTTTAGGATCTTCATACAAATTTCTCAAAAAGACTTTTGGAAACAAAATTACTCATGTAAACGTTGAATGGGATCTTGGTATTACGGTATGAAAATGTAATAAAATAATTGTAGATTGATTTGTTATACATATAAATGTTATTAAAAGCTTATTATTCTCAATAAATAAAGATTTAATGAAAAAATTTGCAAAATGATTTTGAAGTTTGACAGATACAAATCACCCTCTATGGGTGGGTTGGCCAATTAATATCAAAGCAGGCAATGTATGTAGCTAAGATTCAAACCACAGAGCTCTCTCTATGAAAACTTGCAAAAAACTTGCAAATTATGTCGGTAGGTTCGTATAATATTTTTTTTATTATTATATACCTCCAAAAAAAATAAAATATTATACGAACCTACCGACATAATCAGTATATTTATATTATCTGTGGACATAATTTGCAAGTTTTCATAGAGAGAGACTAGAATCTGTTTAATTACCTACCGATCAAGCCTGACAATCGGAATCAAAAACGTGAAGCAATACGTGTATAAGCTAGTATAAAAATAATGTACCTCTTTCTCTTAGTTGTTCTAAGTCTACAGATGTAAGTTGGAGCCTTGCCAACAGTTTTGAAAGCTGCATTAGTAGGGGGTTATAATATGGGAGTAGTGAGGCACTCTCAATGTCTATATATTAAAAGAGGAGCCCTTTTTCCCTTGGTCATCACATCATGCGTGAACGGCTAGACCAATTTTGCTAATTCTTTTTGGTTGTGTTTGTTTATATCAAGATGGGGTTTTTATGAAAGAAAAAAAAAATTAAGAAAGCCGTGTGGAACATTTGAAAATTTAAGAAACCTTAACGTAGTACTTTGAACAGTATGAACTTTTCTATTTTTGAATTTTTATTGACGTTTGACAAGCTGTCAGTTGATTGGTTGTTGGTGCGATTGTCAGAATGCGCCCTGTAAATACTGGTTTAAACAGAATATGCATCGTTCTAAATAATATTGTTCAAATATGTTATTAATTTATTATCATACATATTCGAATACAAATGTTTAAACGAGACAACATCTGTCGGGAAACCTAGTATTAAAAAAAAATGGTAAACAAAAGATAGAAATTATCAAACATCATTGAAATTTAATTTTTTCTTATAATTGATGATGTCATTTTATGAAATATTGCACCCCAACTACTTGTGAAATATCCCCAAACAAATTTCATATGATAATATATAAAAAAAAAAAAAAAAAAAAAAAAAAGTTTTTCGCTTCGGCTTCTCGTGGCGGACGGTCGTCTCTCTGGCTCTGAGTGTGTTTACGTTTATTATTATTATTTCTTGTGCAGGTGTTCAGTAGTGACGTCATTTATTTACATCGCTGGGAAAAAACAGATATTTATAAAACCATTTATTATTTTTTCACTTTAATAATAATATTATTGTTTTTTTTTTCTTTTTCACTTATTAGTGTTAAGTAGGTTTAAGTACCCATTTATTTTTTTCTCTTTTTCATTCTAAAATTAGATTTTTTTGTTGTTATTTTTTTTTCAATACTAATGTAGCATCATGGGAGACCCCCCTAATAAAGACCCCGATAAAATCAGATTAGACGATGTAAACTCTAGCACCAAGAGAAGAAGAACGGATGATTCTTCTCTGATGTCCGATTCTGGGACAATCATGGATACTCAATTTCCTTCATCAGTAACTTCTCCGAGTACCGAGGCCCAACCTAACCCCGAAGGAAAGGCTCCGGCCAGGTACCCTCAATCTTCTCATGGTCCATTTTTGGTCATAGTAGAAAATAAAAACCCTGACAAACATCTTCACCCAATGGTATTTGGAGGTCTAGTGGCTAAGAATGGCGTTAAAGGCATCGTAAGTGGTGGCGTGCGTTCAGACGGTAGAAATAAAATAGCTGTGACTTTTTCATCTGCAAATTCAGCGAACTCATTCATTTCTAATGATATTTTATCTACATACAATTTGAATGCATTCATTCCAAGCTATAAATTGTATAAACATGGAATCATTCGCGGAATACCAACAGAGCTTAAAGACGAAGAAATCTTTGAGAATATTGAGGTTCCCTCTTCTTGTGGAAAGCTCAATAATCTTCGAAGGCTAAACAGAAGGATTACAGCTCCAGATGGGACTACTATATGGAAACCATCTACCACTATTTTGTTATCATTTGAGGGCCAATCCCTGCCTGAGCATATATATTTGTTCTATAACTCCATCAAAGTGGAGTTGTACGCTCGTCCATGTTATATTTGTCATCGTTGCCTTAGATTTGGACATACTAAAAAGAACTGTACCTCTTCCCCTAAATGCTTCCGTTGTGGTGAAAATCACCTTGGTGAATCTTGCCCAGATAAAGAACTCCCTCCAAAGTGTTCCCATTGCAAGGTAGAACACTTGACGACAGATGTTTCTTGCCCTGAATTCATCAGGCAAAAGAAAATAAAATACATTATGGCATCTGAAAATATTTCTTTTGTTGAAGCCGTCAAACAAACTCCCCCTTCAAAAAAATTTTACAGTGAGGTGGTTTCGTCCTCACAAAAACAGTATGGTTCATCTACAAAAAATAAACCTACCACCCCTGTTACACGTCCTGTGGTAAAACCAAATCTAGATAAAAGAGCCACAGAGGCCCTTCTTTCATATTCCAATGGGCAATCCACAAATCTCCAAAATGGCTGCGCTCTTAAAAATATAGAAACCGTTCCTTCCACGCTTTCATACAATTCAGAAAAAAACCAACTATTTAAAATGCTTTCCCAGATTCTCTCACTAGTTATTTCTAGTCCTAAAGATGATGTTATTCCTTTGATTCTCCCTATGCTTACAAAAGTATTTGAAAAGATGTCTGACAGTGAGAATGATGTGTTGTGCAACCTTAGCACAACGCATTAATCGATCGTTTTATACATTTATATTTCAATAAAATAATAATCATGGCAAATTTACAAGATAACAATAAAAACAAAAGAGATCATTTAAATTTATTACAGTGGAACAGCAGAAGTGCCGTATCAAATAAACACGAAATAATTCAACTCCTCCATGACTTGGACATTGATATCGCATTGATCCAAGAGACATGGCTCCTTCCTCATTTCAATTTTAATGTACCAGGTTATGTATGCTCGCGTTCAGATAGACTATATGGAAGAGGTGGCGGAGCTGCCATATTAGTTGATCATAGAATACCTCACTCTGTAATTAATTTACCACAAAACCCGTACTTGGAAATAGTGGCGATCCTTGTCGATGGGATCGCATATGTATCAGTTTATATTCCTCCCAACACCGGCTTCGACGTCGGATTCTTTGACGCTGTTGTCGCACTTCTTCCTTCATCTTTCGTTATCTTAGGAGACCTGAACTGTCACTCCAACGTTTGGGGAAGCTCTATCTCAGATAGAGCAGGGAATTCTGTCCTTTCGTTTTTAGATTCTCATAACTTATGTATTGTCAACGATGGTTCTCCAACTAGAATGACCCCTCCAGGCCAGAACAAAAGCGCAGTAGATTTATCTATTTGTACCAATAACTTAATGGCTTCCCTCCACTGGTCGATTATGGATGACCCTCGATCCAGTGACCATTATCCGATTGTGATTCAATTTCATACTAAACCTATCAAAAATTCTCCTCACGGAAGACAATTATACAATTTGAACAAAGCAGATTGGAATGCCTTCTCTAGACATCTAGATAATAACGTTCCATCATTAATTTCAAAAGGAAACGAATGTTCAAATGTGGATGAAGAAAATACTGTATTATTAGAGTTTATTTACTCAGCTGCGGATGAAAGCATTCCTAAAAAGGCATGTAATAATCGCCCTAGAAGAAATGCCCCTTGGTGGGACGAAGAATGTTCTGAACTCATCAGAGATCGAAAGGAGGCTATGCGCAAAGTTCGGAAAAATTTTAGTTTGGATGCCTTCTTAACGGCTAAGTCTATCCAGGCTAAAGTCAAAAGAAGATTAAGACAAAAAAAGAGACAGGGATGGCAGAAATTCTGCTCTTCGCTGTCTCCCCATTCTCATTCGTCATACGTGTGGAGCATGATCAAGAGATTTAAGGGTTCTTTCTCTCCTTCCTTCCCTAAGGAAGGAGTAGAGACCTGGTTACCTGAATTTGTGAATCTCTTGGCTCCCCCATATGCGCCACGTATTGATCAAATTTCTCCTCCTTGTTTAAATTACTCCAGCTCAGAAACATTCTCTTTTCTTATTTCACCCTTCGTAATGGGGGAACTAATATGCTGTCTGCAGCGTGTAAAAGACTCTGCTCCAGGTTTAGATTTGATCCCATATACATTTTTCCAAAAGGCCCCACCATCTTTCCTAGAATATTTTTTGTCTTTTGTAAATAAAATTCTCATATCTTCTTCTGTTCCTGAAAGTTGGAAAAAACAACTTATCATTCCAATACCTAAACCAAAAAAAGACCCTTCTTTAGGTTCCTCGTACAGACCTATTGCCCTCTCATCCTGTATTTTGAAAATTCTGGAACACCTCCTAAAAAATAGAATTGATTGGTTAATTGAACATAAGTCAATCCTTCCCAAATCCCAATACGGTTTTCGTAAATCCCTTTCTTGTATTGATAATCTTAGCTTACTTATCTCCGACGTACATATAGCTCTTTCCAAAAAAGAGTTTACAATCGCAGTATTCCTCGATATCGATTCCGCATATGATAATGTTTGTCTTTCCACTCTTTATAAAAAAATGATAAATCTTTCCTTTCCGGAACCCTTTACCAAATTAATTTTCAACATATTTTCTGAAAGAACCATCGTCGTCAATCATGGTGAGAAAAATGTGAGTAGAAGCGTGTGGAAGGGACTTCCTCAGGGATCCGTTTTGAGCCCAACTTTATTTAACCTGTACTGTTCTGATCTGGAATCTCTTATTCCACCTAACTGCTCTATTGTCCAATATGCTGATGACATCGCAATATATACGTCAAACAAAAATCTCTCCCTTGCTGAGGAGTGCATATCTTCTGCTATTGATAAGATCAACAAATGGATGTTTGATAATTCCTTGAGACTTTCGGCCCATAAATCACAATCAATAGTATTCTCTAGAAAACATAACAACCCTTCAATCGTACTAAAATCTGAAGGTCTTCCAATTCCTCAAGTGGAGGAAGTTAAATTTTTAGGCCTTTTCATAAACAGGAAGCTATCATGGCATTCCCAAATTAATCATATATCTCAAAAATGTGAAATAGGTATCAATATGTTAAGAGCTCTGTGCAACATATCCTGGGGATCACACCCTTCCACATTAAAGCTACTTTATAATGCCTTAATCCGAAGTCATTTGGATTACGCGAGTTTCCTATTTGACCCTCTCCCAAAAACTTTGGAGTCTAAATTGGACAGGATTCAGACAAAGTCCCTGAGGTTGATTCTAGGAGCTATGCAATCTACTCCAAATAACGCCCTTCAGGTCGAATGTGCTGATATGCCATTGAGAATTCGACGTCGGTATTTGTCGGATTGTTATTACTCGAAAAAGATAATGTACGAAGGACATCCTTTAACCAGCAGAATTGCTGTACTCAATAACATCGTAAGAAATGATAGATTTTGGTTGAAACGACAACCACCTAATCTGTGTGAAAGTTTTTCGAGCATCAACTTCCATGTAAAAAAATACCCATTTCCCTCCCCTATATACAACCTCCCATTCGAAGCTTTAATCTTTAGACCTGATACCGTTCCACACATGGGTTTAGACAAATCTTGTTTGATGTCTGCCCAACAAATAAACAGTGAATTTCAGTTTCAAATTGAGTCTAAATGGCCAAAGCATATTCAAGTTTACACTGATGGCTCCAAAACTACTTCCGAGGAATGCGTGGGTGCAGCAGTCCTTATCCCCTCTCTCGATATAAAAGTTCTAATCAAGTTACCTCCAGAAGCATCGATTTTCACGGCGGAGTGTGTTGCGTTGCTGAAGGCTCTTGACATCGTCAGTGATCTTAAATTCGATAAAACGGTTATATTCACAGATTCCCTCTCATTGGTCCAATCTCTCTCTTTCTCAGACCCATTTCGTATGGATAATGAGATATTATTACAAATTAAGAAGGAACTATTTGATCAAATGAATAACCACCAGGAGACAGTCATCACGTGGATCCCTTCACACAAGGGTATACAATATAATGAACAAGTTGATTCTCTAGCGAGATCAGCATCTATTTCTGGGACCATTCTTGGGAGTTTTGTTCTTCCTATAAGTGACCGGAGGCGCAATATGGAGGAGGCAGCCTTTAAAAGATGGGAAATCTTCTGGGATAGAGAGAGCCTTACCAAGGGATCTCTTTACAAAGCTATCAAAAATAATATCTCCAAAAAACCCTGGTATCATGGTTTGAAGTTGACCCGACCTCAAATCGTTAACATTTGCCGAATGCGTTTTGGTCACCATAGACTGAACAGTCATTTGTTCAAAATTAATCTAGTCGACAGTCCATATTGCGAGTGCGAGCTGGATCTGGAGAACTTGGACCATGTGTTCTTTGACTGTCCTTTAAGAGACAGATACGAATTGTACAATAGAATGAATATTCAACTCCCTATCAATATGACCCATCTCTTGTCCACTCCTTCGAAGAGCATATACAAACATATTTTGGTGTACATAGAGAAAAATATGATTTTATTATAGATAGCTATTTTATGTTTAGTATTATTATTTTTTTTTTTTTTTTTTTTTTTTTTTTTTTTTTTTTTTTTTTCTCTCCATGTCTATTTTCCGTCTGTGAGTAAGTCTTACTTTGCTGCCAGTTGGCACAAATCGTCCTTTACGTGACGTAATGCCATATTTATATAATAATAATAATATAAAAAAAAATGAAAACGGTGACTTATATCGCTAGCTTATGATCAAGATGTCTCTGGTTTGATTTCTATCGTGACAGAATAATTTTTCTAGATATTTTCTTTTAAATATCCTACTCGAAATTGACCAGTAGGGTTATTCTCGTAGCGGTCTTAATACGCTCCTATCTTGATTGACAATATTAAAATAGCGGATTGGTATTCACAAAACAAGATATCTAGCCGATATCTTAAAAATTCGTTATGTTTGAAATATTAGTATGAAATTCTATGTAATCGGCATTCCCGTAACTATCTTACAAACGTCAAATTCAAGGGCGACCTGATTGCGAGCATGTCTTAATCTTATCGTTAAGTGATTTTTAAAAGCGATTGATTGCGGGAATAAGGCTCCTGTCTCAGAATATCTTATAAAAAAAATCTACAAAACTTGCGTAGTCAACTTGTTGCTTTTTCGAATCTACATAAGCTGTAAAAACATAAGTGAGATAATGTCTTTTCTATTAATGTTGGTCATTGAATCGAATTTTACAATATTATCAAAATTTTTTATAATCTGTAACGAGCTTATATTTATTTATCGGATCTAATATTGTTTTTTTTCGATTGGAGTGATGGAACGATTGTGAAAACAGCCATTGATGCCGTGGAAAATATAGCAAAATGCGATTAAAAAAACAACGCATCTAAACAAAACAAAACCTCTTTCCAACTCTGAAAACGGACAAAGAAGTTTGGCACATGGCAAAGGGTGATTCATTCTAGTAACATAAATATAAAATAATAGTGGTATCACTTAGTGTAGTTTATCTAATGGCAACACTGTCTCAAATGTCAGATTTTCAAAACATTAGAATGTTTTATTGAAAACACGTGTTACGAGATTATTTGTTAATTTTTATTGATCACAAGTTTGTTTATCCACGATCAATCGAATTCCTTTTTTAAACGATCTCAAAACAAACCTAAGCTAAACGAAACTGACGCACGCGATGACAAAAATGTTTTATTTATTGATGCGCGGGTTTTAACTTTCATGCGCATTTCTAAACAAAATAATGGTTCTTAATTTAAATAAATAAATATTTGAATTTAGAATGTTGTGAGAAAAAATATTGTGTTTATTTTTAAAATCAGTGTTGCGATAGGAATATTATTTTAAGAAACCATAACGGATTCACAGAGATGGTGCTCCAGAATTATTGGAAAATATGAATGAAATAAATACGCATCATTGTTTTTTGGAACTATAATGCTTTTTTAATGGTCATAAAGTACGCATTGTATGAAATTAACTTATTTGAAATAAATTTGTAATTCTTTTACACGCCTCCGAATTAGGAAGTATTGGTTAGTCTTTGATAAGGTAATGTTCAGTAACTTATGTGTAAGCATCTATCGATGTATTCTGGTTAAATTTTTAATTAGCCCCACAGTCAACAAAGGTATATCAGTGTTGCGACCATAATAATTTGTAGAATGTATTTTTTTTCAACAATGTGGAAGGACTTGAAGTGTTTTTTTTTAAATAAAATGAATCTGTGCTCACTCGAAGTGAACACAAATACACTTTTTGACATCTTTCACAATAAGCAAATGCTTGTGTCGTGAAAGCGAAAATGGTCGGCACGGCCGGGATTCGAACCTGCGACCTCCAATGCGGTGTACGTACGCAAGCCGCCGATTGATTGACTACTGGACTACCAACCACCTCAAGTTGGTAGTCTGGCAGTTAAGACACTGTTTCGTACTGAAAATTGTGGGTTCGATCCCCGAACATCTTCCTGTTTTACGACACAAACTGAAAGAGTCAAATAGTGTATACTTCGAGTGAGACAATAAATTTATCAATTTAATTATTAATCAATTTTATTTTAAAAACATCTTAGCCAATGGCTAACAAAAAGGTTTTTATGAAGCTCTTTACGCTTAACAAACACCCTATAAACAATACAGGTGGTAGTCAGGTAAAAATAAACATCAGATGTTAAATACAAACATAAGCTTGGCTGATTCACTCACATAATTGTGTCAATAAATTTTGGACAATAATATTTGAAGTGTCAGAATTCATATTACTGATATATTTCAGACTTCCATGAATAAAATTACGTAAACGTGGCCCGAAGTTTTCCACCCAGACCCAGTGACCCGAAGTATTCCACCCATCTATAATACTTATCTGGGCATTAGAAACTTTATTATACTATGTGTTTAAATTGTGTGATAATACTCCTTCCAATTCTGATTGAGATTGCCGTCATAGACGATAACTCTCCAGACACGTTTCTTTAGGCACGCCTTGATGTAACTTTGTTCGAGAAAATTCCAATAATTCATCCATTTAGTTATTTAATACCTTAAGATGATGAAAGTTTGAGATAATGAGTCAGCTTCTGTCAATCAATTCCTCCTTCGGAACAAAACTTTTGGAGAGCCGTCACTTTTCCATTTAGCATGAATCCTTTGACAATTTATTTGACGTTAAACACCCTTTATTTCAAGAACAATAAATTTCAATTATTATTGTATATTAAAAGTCAGCGTTTTTTTCTCGAAAAATGTAAATTGTTTGATGCGTGTGTATTACCCATTTTTTTAGGGGTTTGAGTCCTGGCACAGACGTATCTTCGACTTACTCTGCCAGGAAATAAAGTAGATAAGTACAACAGTTCTCAACCTACACCACTCTCAAAACCAGTTAAACGGTCTCCTTTCAACTCTGTAAAGCCCTCTTCATATTTTAAACCTCTCATAAATGCACTAACGTATGTAGTTTTTTAAGTTTACTTAAGAAGATATACAAAATAGAAGCAAATAGATCAAAACTATTTGTGTTTACTTGGAGTAAAAAAAGGTACCTTATTGATTAAATTGTTCAAAAGTGTAAATCTAATACCAACCAGAGTATGTAGGTATATTAAACTGATTTTTTCATATATCTGCTGTCATTTTGTAGCTTAAAGTGCATTTAAATTAAATCCCTTAAAAATGTATGCCATCGTTTTTTTAAATAAAAACAAACTAAGTGTATGTATGTTAATATCATCTAACCATAATAATTCGGTAAATTTTGGGTTTAATCGAGTCTATTCATCCAACAACATATATAATCATTAACGTAACACGTTTCATATGTGACTTATTTCATACTACACCGCCATCTCTTGGATTTTTTTAAGTTACACAACAATAGAGGAATTGTTTTAATTACAAACTTATGACCCGTCGAACTTCAATAATATAATGCAATAAATAATAATTATAAGATAATGCAATAAATTATTAGCTAAATTGAATTCAGTTTTTATATGTCCGCTACGTGCAAGAAGTACGTAGACGAACGAAGAAGAAGTGGACTGTAATTGGAAAGGGACTCACCGATTGTTTGCTGGTTCTTTCCTTTACTCCTGGTTCCAGTAATGTTCTTGATGTGCACAACACTTATATATGGGACCGCCGACCGTTATTATGATTATGAGGGTTTTCCGAGCGTATTTTCCGAATATGACGTTTTGGTGCGCAAGGTGAATCCGAAAAGTTGACAGGAAAGAGAAAAAGCGAACGTTTTTGTTACACTCAGTACGCATAGAATGATTTTGAATACGACGTATTATTCGTAAACTCAATTCGATATACTTACCTAGTGCCTACCCATGTTGTATATCGAACCCGCCCCGAGAAAAGAAAAGAAAGAAAAGAAAATGAAAAAAGTTCATCATTTGAACCCTTGAACCCAACCAAAAGTATGCAATACGCAAGCCATCCTGTTTGAAGTATATGCCTAACCTAGAAAAGTAAAGAAAATGAAAGAAAGTTCACTTATCCGAAGTGAAATAAAAATGAAAATAAAAATAAACCTTTTTAAAAGTATGAAACAAAAAGAACCAAAATGTACCCATTCTAAACAAAGATTTAATATACACCTCGAAATCCGTTCAAGATTTATGTATTTATTTGCGCACCTCAACATGACTCATTTTTTGTGCAATGATCACATAGAAATAAATAATATCGACGGATAAATAGAAGTAGGTTGTTTACATAAATTCAAAACACTTTTCGCTGTCATAAAATATCCGCGTTGAAGAACGGAATTGAATAATTTATTCTGTGTTTCACTCTTAGGTAGAAAAATAATCTTACATCTCATAAATTTTTATGATATTCATATTATTATTTTTATTAAAAATCTCATTATTTTTGGATTGGATTCCTCCGACATTTTTTTTCAAAAGTGAACGACATACACTGATTACAACTTACAAGAAGTAGGATATATGCACGGAATAAATCAAGATGGAAAAATCATTGAATCTGTGGGATTTTCAACATCGCTTTAACAATATGAAATCACATTTATTTAGGCAGTCTTCGAAACATCGATAGAATACGATCAATTACTACAATCGAGTTTTGTTGTAGAAAAATATAAAACAATTTAACAAAACTTTAATAAAAAAGCGCAATTCAACAGGAGCATTCTTAGTCATAGGAATAAAGAGCTTTTAAAAATTCAAAAATCATAATTTTAAATGAGGTAAAAGTGCTTCTCTGGAGTATTCATGTTTTTTTTTTATTAGAAAGAACGATGATAAAGATAAATGGTGGTTTTTCTCGGAAAAAGTATCAGGTGTTGTATACGGTAATAATGCAAAGTGCATCGAATGGATGAATTTAAAAAAAAATACAACAAAGAAGAATTATAAAGAAAATAAATAAGATTGATCGTATATATCTTCAGGAAGTTGTCTAAATACTCTTCTAGCTCTAGTAGTTTTGCCATAAATGTGGTACAGTGTGTGTAATATATGACCAGTTAGTGCGAGAAAAGTTGTTGAAAATGCCTCAGAGGGTTGTAGAACTAACGGAGAAGAGGGAAGAAAAAAAAAAACTAAAATAAGATCTTTGCGCCCCACACACGTGATACAAAAGGGGAAGGAGATAATTGAAAAATGGTTCCCTGAAGGAATCGTTAGGTTTTATGTAAACTTAATATGGTTAGCGAACAATAGTCTCACACCATATGTACATAATGTAGGTGTATAAAAGTGTATCTTGTAGAACAAAAGAAGGTGGGTGGTAGATCGGCTTAAGAGGCGAGAAAATGGGGGAGGGTCTTAGTTTAATGAGTTGGTTTTTGATAATAATAATAATTTACTTCCTAGGTAACAATAAAGTGTTGATTAGAAATGATTCCACTATATGTGAGCGCTATATAAAATTAATTATTAAATAGGCTTTTACATAGGTATTTACATCGTAGTACTCACTGATCTTCTATATTCTGTTTGAATATTACCATCTCGTTTGAAATATAAATGCGAAAATGTGGAAATTATATAACTTTGACATTATTTTTCAGTTACTATATTATTATGATGATTGACAACTTACTGTTTTATATTATTATGATGATTGACAACTTACTGTTTTATATTATTATGATGATAGACAACTTACTGTTTTATATTATTATGATGATAGACAACTTACTGTTTTATATTATTATGATGATAGACAACTTACTGTTTTATATTATTATGATGATAGACAACTTACTGTTTTATATTATTATGATGATAGACAACTTACTGTTTTATATTATTATGATGATAGACAACTTACTGTTTTATATTATTATGATGATAGACAACTTACTGTTTTATATTATTATGATGATTGACAACTTACTGTTTTATATTATTATGATGATTGACAACTTACTGTTTTATATTATTATGATGATAGACAACTTACTGTTTTATATTATTATGATGATAGACAACTTACTGTTTTATATTATTATGATGATAGACAACTTACTGTTTTATATTATTATGATGATAGACAACTTACTGTTTTATATTATTATGATGATTGACAACTTACTGTTTTATATTATTATGATGATTGACAACTTACTGTTTTATATTATTATGATCATTGACAACTTACTGTTTTATATTATTATGATGATTGACAACTTACTGTTTTATATTATTATGATGATAGACAACTTACTGTTTTATATTGCTGTTTCTTGTGGAATGGAGGATACGAAACAATTTCGGTGTTTTATAATATTGCATAATTATTATCATGTCCGACATTGGCTATCACTTGGGCAAAAACCTCCGTGTTCCTAACTGCATGAATCAGATCTGAAGAACAGTGCAGATCGTAATGTTTGTAAGCAATTTTTTATCCTGTATCCTTTCTGCCAGGATATATTATATATCCTCTATCCTTTCTAGGATATATCCTGTATAGAGAATCCGCAACACTCTTCGATGAATCCATATTTTTACAGCTTCTATTCTGTTCATCGTATTAATTTTGAGCATCCACGTTTCAGCTTCGTAAAGAAACACCGACCGTACGTAACATTTAAACATTCTTTGCCTTAACTTGAGATTTAGATTGTCGATGCAAAATAATATAATCACGTTGTTAAATGCTCCAACTATATTCATTCTGCATTGAAAACAACAACTCATTTTGTTAAAAAAATTGTAAACTATCAAAGAATTGACATATGTGACATAATCAAGCTGCCTTAGTTGCAATACAAGCGAAAAAAATTATTGTAAGTAGATCGGAGTGAAATGGACAGATGATGATGAGAATGACTTGCATGCATAAGGGTGACAAACTGAAAAGAGAGGTGGACAAGTAAATTGGAGGGGAGAAATAAGGGAGGCTTAAGCTTCAAGATGATTATGACGTTCGTGACTTTTATAATAGATAGAGCCTTAATTATCTCCACCCTCCTCGGATTGCAGACACTTCATCCCTCAACAGCCTCCTACGTCTTTCAAACAGTGTATCTCATGGCTCATCTGGAGTATCCAGTTAATTTCCTTCACAGAGTAAAACTTTGTTAAAAAATTTGCAAATCAATTTTGCAACAAGGTTTTTAAGAATTTTCAGAAGACCGTTAAGAAAACACAGATTAAATTAGTTGGATGTGTTTGCGAAAATAAGTTTATAATAGTGGGTTTAATTAAACCTTACAAAACCTGCCAAAAATATTATCAATATGATTTGATTTCTCAAGCTTACGAAAAATTTTGATAGTTTTTTTAATACCTACACAAAAAAATGTTTTCGAGTTTCTCATTTTATTTAGGTTTTTCTTTAATTCATTGAGTTACAGTCAATAAAAAAAATAACAAGCGATGAATCCTCCCACTAGTTCAAGCCTGTCCTGTTTAAGTTAGGACGACACCAAATTGATGATTGATCGAACAAATAAACTAACACTATTTTTTTTCTATTTAGGGTGTGGAAATGTCTAGGTTGGTTAGAATCTCATAATAATATTAGATATATGCATTATGCAATCCATCTCACGCTTTTATGAAACTCTGCTTACTTGAAATACGTGTTTGAGGGAGACTTGCATACACTATAGTAAAGTCATTGAAATTTCCACGACTTTACCTTACATTTATTCATAGCCCTAGGCCTCACTTTAACTAGAGCTTAGCAAATGAAGACGAATTCAAATTAAAATAAACACACACGCGAATTGCGAAAAACTTACGAAAGGAAATGAATTTACAGTGCTGCAACATAACTTCTGTGAATTATTTTATGATAATTATAAATGTGGTTTCTTAATTAAACAGATGGTTGTGTTCTCGAAGTTGTTGGAATTTTTATACGTACCTATCTTATTTTGGACCCTTTATGTTGGATTAAACCATTATATTATATTTTATGTAACACCAATCTAAAATTCAGAAAAAAGTTACTTAATGATGACATAATATGACTAATAATAGATTATTCTCTGCGAGTCTAAATCTTTGAAATTCAAAAAATATAATAAAAGCAATAGAGAGGAGTTCGATGTGTGGATTCAGGGATTGGATCAAGTGCTTAATTAATATAAATGGAGACACAATGCGACTTGGTTTAGCGAACAACTTAAATATAGGGCTTGCTGAAGTGATGGCAGTTAGTCGTTTTAATTACTATAGGAAGGAGTTACAGAATTAATGGACACGAAAATAACAGCTCGATTTGAGCACTTCTTAAACAGATCGTAGATCTAAACAAAAAGGAAGAAGAAGAATAAAATAACAGCTTATAGTATGGATTGGATCTGAGAGATAGACTGAAATTGTCACGAACTATTTTTGATAAGAAATTAATTGGTTTCATCCATTATTTCATTCAGTCATTATTTTAAATGCATCTTTGCTCACTCAAAGTGAACATAAATTCACTCATATTGTCAACAAATCAAAATGACTTTTTCATATAGTAAGCTACTTACTGCTTGTGTCGTGAAAGATGAAGATTCATGTGTTGAGGATGCCGAATGGCGATGTTGGCCGAGGAGAGCGCTGTTTTTTCTCCCATCAGAGTCTCGAAGACATGGAAGACCCTCTCATACTGTGATCCGTTCCTTCGAGGTAGAGCTGAGGAAGTTGGACATGGTGGGGAGGGGGTCATTGCGTAAGATCGAGCGCAACGGAGAGCTCTTGTTGCCTCTCTATGCTCTTGAGTGGGGATCAAAGGGAGTATTGATTGATTTGGTAGTTACGAACTATAAAGGTTGGTATGTTTTAATCGGATATTACATTATAGGTATAAAAGTAATATTCAGAGTTATGTACCTAAATAAGATTTGTGTGGGTTTGAACACAGGTTAGTAATACGAAGGCAGCACGTATCATTAATATTCAGTAATTAATATCGATTGTACCTGAGAAAGCGGATAAAGGATAATTAATTAATGGCATCCTAGGATATTATGATTGTTTATGGTAAAAGATAAAATTATTGTTTATTATATTTATGACATTACAGGATGGGCATCTTTAAGTCTAGAAATGCCAGCGAGCTGTGTGAAAGACTTAAGATTTGTGTCGGGAATACTAGCATTCAATCTATAGGTCGTTCCAGCTGCGCAGGATCAAACGCAGTGGAGAGCTCTTGTTGCCTCCCTATGCTCCCAAGTGGGGTCAAAAAGAGAATATTAATTGATATTTATTAATTTATCACATCAAACGTTCGAATGCTCAATGTTTGCGCTTAAAACACTTTCAAATAAGTATATTTGGGGGCCATAACTAGAATTGACATTTGAATATAATTTGGTTGAAATCACTGACCGCTTTACTCTTCTCACATCCATCAGTTTCTGGAATATTTATCAGGTCATGTCATTTCAATTGAAATAAAATTCGAGAATTAAGATATTTGTGTGCAAGATTTACTAGTAGGATCTTATAAATGCAATGAAGTTGATTAAACTATTTCGTGGGGTGTTTAATTTGTTCTCACTTATGGCATTACTAACAACAACAATGCCCAACTTCTCCCATATGTTTCGGCATCTCCTACATTCAATGACTCGGTGTGTTTCATTTCCTACCATACCTATAGTCCGAATCTAGCCTACTAACCAAGTATATGTATTACCGAATATAGAGCTTCTCCAATACTTGCCCAAACTATTGGTAAACGTTTAAAAGCGAGTTAGTGCTGTTTCAAAGTAAAGATATCCCATAGATAGTACGTAAGATATAATAGCCTCGCAACTATTGACTCGCAAGCTCAACTCTCTCTTGCCTCCATTTTAAAAGGAAACTAGACCACAAAATAGATTTAGTAGGAACAATGTTAAAGTAAAGATGTTGATAAACCGTTCAAAGTTAGAAAGGTGGATAAAAATGTACAAAAAGATCATCCGGCATACATTGTTCTGTCGTAAAAATATTTCATTAATTTCTTATTAATTCCCATGAGGATGAATCATATAACAATATTAATTGAAATGCGCATATTTCGGCACTCTATTGTCGTACACGTCAGCGCCAATTTAGTATGGTATTACGCGTCGTGTGGTTTTTCTTCGTAATACATTTACAAATGATTTTTATAACGTGACTTAAAATAGCCGAAACATTCTTCAAGATAAGGAGGTGTATCAAAAGGAGAAAAATATGTTTTTAATATCCGACATCATATAGCGTTAAAACATAAAAGAGATTTCCGCTTTGTATCTAATAGGTAGGTATATAAAAATTTCATGTCAAGGTTTTTTTTTACCGTAGGTACTTAGGTACTTCTCCAAAACGGTTCAACCGATTTAATTTTTTTTTCAATGTATCTTTGTCAGGTATGAGAGTAGGTCGTAAACAATATTATATCATACCGCTAGGTGATTAGTGTTTCCCTATCAAGATTTTTTCTAATTTTTTCTTATCAACTAATTTTCTTTTATTTGGCATGAAAAAAAATATCTACAAATCCAAACATCCCTCCTACCTCACTCTTCCATTTTCTTATAACAATACGTGGCTAAAATTATTTCTTATAAATTCATTTAACAACAACAAAGCTTTGACAGACAGAATGGGAGTGTAAAATACTTATCAGGAGTGTAAAATCGCATCGCTAGATGAGTATTCTTCCGGTCGAATGCGATTCTACATTCATCGTCATTTACGTGAAATTTAGTAAGTGAAATCCTGATACGCTTGTAATTTTCTTTTCAACCATGCATTAGAAGATGGAATGCATTCAGAAGGCCATGTTTCAACGTGAGTCCAATATTGTGAAATATCACACATTTTTTGTAACACAACTAAACTAATAATTTGTGATTAATTTATTTGTGCAAAGTTTCAAGTAGAACATAATTGATGAAACATTCATAATACGAGTAGGTACCTACTAGATGTTCCTCCAACGAAAGCTTAAGTACGATATAACAATTAAGTATATCACAGTGCTACACTGTTATCTTGATCACCGACAAAACGAAATGCCTGAGGCTTCTTGTATACGAATGTTAATACGTGACTAAAATCTCGGAATAAATCACATATGTGTATAATTAATCACTAGGAATATTGTTTAAACTATGTAGGTATATGAAGTAGTGTCTTCATTCCGAATTTGAATTCACGTCAACTATTGAAAACTAGGGGTCACCCGTCATCACGTGACGTAATTATAAATTCGTAGAAACGAAAAAAAACTAATAAAATTAAATTGTACCTATACCATTAACAATTGCAAAAAGAAATGCTTTGGATAATACTTACATACATTAGGTTTCCGGATTAAGCTTTGCTACGTCTGTTAGAAGTACCTACTTGTATTATGCCTTGTTTATAGCATTTTTTTCGTAAAGCAGCACCAGATTAGACTTACGTGGAGCTTTTTTCATGCATGGCAATCAAAATATTAATGTCATAATGACATCGTTATTCACATTGAAATTGGATCGATATTACGATGGAAATTTAGTGTACCTAACCCTCAGTAAGCAGCGAAAGTCATTGCCTTGTAGTTCGCATATATGTATGAAAATTCGTAGGAATAAAATAAATCCTTTCGCCAAATTTTGTATGAATTTTGTAGAACTACCTACAGAAATAAACGGTTCTTATAAATCCACGATTTATCCGAATATATTTTGAGATATTGTCAAGAAACCCCAATAAGACGTAATTAATATTATATTTCAATAGTATCCATCTCATCATTAAGGGACAGAGTTATAACTCTTATGGGATTCATGTTCAACAGACCATTTCAAAGTAAACGAAAGGTCCCACCTATCTACTCTAATTTAAGGGTTCCAATCAATAGTCACGTTCAAAGAATTATAAGGTTTTGCAATACATAATGTTGTGGCCTATTGAAACCTTTTCGACTGATGGTGAGTCGGGGAAGATCAGAAATTATTCTTGAAATGAAATGTTTGTGAAATTATAATATTCATACCTACGAAATACGTAGATGGTTAGTAAATACCACACAGAGTGGGGCAAAAATATTGGATTGAGGAGGTGTATAAAACCTTATCAAAGAGAAAACTCGAACGTTCTCACTCAAACATTTTTAGTTACAATAAACCCACAGTGTAACTTTTAAATAATTAATGTGGATAAAACCAAAATGATGACACAAAGCAGAAATCCATCGCACAGACCAAGAGGCAGTGTCCAATTCAAGGATAAGTACTCCTTCAATGTGGTAGAACAGTTCACCTATTTAGGATCTTGTCTCACTCAGAATAACGAAGACCCAACAGAAATTCGAAAGAGAATCACAGCGGCCAACAAAACTTACTTCTCCCTGCTGCCAGTGTTCAAATCGCGTAACGTCCACAGGAAAACAAAAATAATCATCTACAAAACAGTCATACGTACTGTGTTGACCTATGGATGCGAGGCACTAACACTGACAGTGAGAATGGCAGATATGCTGGACATCTTTGAAAGGAAGGTTCTGCGTCGAATATGTGGATCAGTGAGAGAGGGCGATCAATGGCGCATTAGAACCAATGCAGAGCTGTACAATATATCAGGCCCCAAATATCTCGACGCACATAAAGCTCCTTAGGTTGAGATGGGCTGGACACGTACAGCGAATGCCCGATTCACGCGTCCCGAAAAGAATCCTAAGTGGACATCCAGGAGGAAGGAGACGAGTCGGCGGACCTCGGCTTAGGTGGGAAGATGAAGTGAGAAGGGATGCAGCAGAAATCATCCAGGTGGCGAGTTGGAGGACAGCGGCAGAGGACAGGACTTGTTGGAGGCGAATGCTACGGGAGGCCAAAGCTCAATATGGGCTGTAGCGCCATTGGAGAGAGAGAGAGAGAGAGAGAGAGAGAGAGAGAGAGAGAGAGAGAGAGAGAGAGAGAAAGTTTTAAATAATATGATTGAGTGAGTTTTGCTGTATGTTTAATACTACGCCCTTCAATTGAATAATTTATTGAACTCAACTTTGTAGAGGTAGATAATATTGTGTTTCTTTAAAATAAGTTGAATAAAAAACTAGTTATTTTTAAAACTTTATAAATATTAAAATCTATTAGATAATTATAACATAAAAATAGAATTGTTAGCCTACATAGTTAGCTCTTTAAGATTCTGCAAAAATATATGGAATTATACAGTTAGTTTTTTTTCGCAAAATTTAGAATAAAGAGTTCCATAATATTAATAACTATTATACTGAATTTTTATTATAATCATGTTTATTATTATTTTTACATATTTAAAAAGTTTACTTACACTTCGGTAGCCTAGTGGTTCGGTATCAAACTGTTGTTTAGCGCACTGAAGATTGACTGTTACCATCTTCCTCTTCTATGAAAAAAGCTTTGCCTTATGAGAAATACAGCAAAACTATTTATATGTGTTCAGTGTTTACTTTTGCTGAACCAAACGACAAAGTGGTATACGATAACCATTAGAAGGATGTCTTTTAAAATAAAATTTGAAGTGGTTGGTTGTCAAGCGGTTTAAGCGACTTTCGTACTGAAGATCGTGAGTTCGATCTACGGTAGGCAGGTACCTACTATCTTCCTTTTTCGTGACACAAGTTTGCTCGGTGTGAAAGATGTCAAAACTATATTTGTGTAAACGTTAAGATTGCCCAGATTCAATTAATTAAAATGGAAAATAATAATTTGAAAACTGTCTTTTTAGAATGAAATTAGACCCAAAACATCCTCCCGTCACTAATGTGTCAACATTGTAATGCTTCGTCAACAGGTTTTGTTTATTTAGCACCTGTGAAGCACGTACGCCATTATAATTCCAGCACTGTAATTCGCACGACGAACATTATGCTAATATCAAACGCAAATAATACACACGCAAAAATTAAAACGCTTTATTTAAATTTTGATTATTTAGCGGAGATAAGCGCGTTTTGCTTAAAAGCTTATTCAATAATTCAACAGATTACGCGCACGAACTTAAAACAAAACTAGTTGCCCTCCCAATACCTAAACTCACTCAAAAATAGGTGAAAGTATTAAAAAAAGATTATGATTGTGTAGTAACTTATAATAGGATATCGGATAGTGAAATAAAGTAAAGGTTCATCAAATTTATTAGTGCATGAAAACATCAATTTGGACACAAACAGCATTCAAGATATTTATTTGTTGTATTTTCATATCAATACAACAGTGAAAAACAGAATATATAATTTAATAGAAATAATACATACCTTTCCAATCCAAATCCAAACTCCCTTAAGACCCCACTTAGGGGCATAGGGAGGCAACAAGAGCTCTCCATTGCGCTCGATCTTGCGCAATGTTTATGACCTCCTCCCACACCATGTCCATGTCCCTCAGCTCTGCTTCGAAGGAGCGGAACACAGTGTGAGAGGGTCTTCCTCGTCTTCGGAGGACCGGATACCTTTACCGGAATATATATATTATTCACATCAGGGGATTGCTTTTGCTAAATGACAATGATTGAAATTTAGTCCAAAATAATTAAAAGGGTAAAATTATTATTATAATAGTAATATTCTAACTAAAAATGAAAATACTCAAAAATAACCATCAGAATGTGGAAAAATCAGGGGTAATTGTGCAGTTTTTGTATTGCTTTGGAGTTGCAGATTACACGTAATGGTTAAAGTAACTATTCTTGTTAACTATAGTACATTGTATTTATTTTTGTGTAGGTATGTATTTCTAATGCTTCTAGGAAGTTTATTCAATGTTCATTTTAGTAGGGAATACGTGATATCTCCGTAGGTATATATAATATCTCTTGTTTCTCTGCAATGCTCAGTTATTTTGGAATATTTTGTTACATTTAATAACACCACAATACAGAGAAGTATTCGACCGACTTACGATTTCTTTAACAATAGGGTGAATTACCAAATTTACATATACTAACTGATATAATGGTAATAATAACTTGTAGTTCAACTGCAAACTTAATTACTTGAAATAAGACAATCGGTTGCCGTATAATACTAACGTTAGTAAACCACGAGTACTTTAATTCTACTAATCATTTCTTTCGGCCGAAGGATTTAAATGATATTGTTTTGTTCTCTTCAGGCTACGGAAGCAAGAACAATATTTTGTTTGTTCGCCGTGTGGTGAGAATTTCATTAAGGCCTACTGAATAAATTTCGTTTAATAAAACGAGATATTCCGTTGAATTATCACAATTAACGCAAGCACGTAGCTGTCTTCACGGCTACGTGGAGCGATACCTGTTTCCACGTTAATATTCATCAGCGCTCTGAAGATTTGCAAAGTGGAAGGAAACACCATCTAAATGTCACATCACATAATCGTTATTATTTATAATGTTTCGCTAAACAAACTCGGCTAAATGTTAATAATTGTGGGTTTTAGGCTTTCATATTTTGTTGGAATTAATGTATTAAATTTGAAACAAAGCGGTTTTATATCTACAAATAAATCTTCTTGAATAATAAATAATTGTCAGATATTCAATTGCTCTAGCTGTAAACTTTACATCCTACAACATTAAAATACTTTAAATAAGATAAGTAATAAATAACACTCTTCTATACCAGGTGGGCTGCGCAAGTGCGCATCCTACATAGAGCTGAAGAGGGCTGCGAAGGACCGGACGAAATGGAAAATTAGATGCAGATCTTTGCTGCAAACCAATCCGTAGGATTGAGACCGCAGAAGAAGATACCAGGTGTCAGTATAGCAGGCGGATCTTTATGCTTGAATCATGTGTAATTATTAAACAAACTAGAGGTGCAGATATTCTGGGTTGCGTTACAAAATAAAAATGATAACGAGAAAGCGTAACGAAATGACGGAAGGTAAAATCATCAATGGATACCCGGAAATGTTTGGGAGATGCCTATATCCAGCAATGGAAAAACTGCTAAGAAAAAGCAACAACAAAAGAACAAGCTGGCGATTTCAACAGGATTTTTATAAAATAGATCAATTTTGTTGTTTCTGCCTATTTGATGAAATATCTGTAATTATTCTGTTTTTGGTATCTTATTTATTTATTTAATTCTTTACGTACATATTAAAAAATCTACTATATAAATGAAAGTCGGGTTAGTGCGAACACTTATAACTCGAGATCGGCCAAACAGATTCTTCCGACGATTGATTTATTGGATTCTTCTCCGCTCCGGATAACAGAATAACTAATAAAAAGTTGAATAAATGAATAAGAAAGATATAAATTATACATTTTTAATTAGTATTGAAAGCATTATCAGACAGAACTGCCACCGCCATCTATTGTAATAGTAGTGAAATTTTGGTAGAAAGATTCAATAGATGACGGTAATGATTTATTTTTTAACTGACATCTACTATATAAATGAAAGTCGGGTTAGTGCGAACACTTATAACTCGAGATCGGCCAAACAGATTCTTCCGACGATTGATTTATTGGATTCTTCTCCGCTCCGGATAACAGAATAACTAATAAAAAGTTGAATAAATGAATAAGAAAGATATAAATTATACATTTTTAATTAGTATTGAAAGCATTATCAGACAGAACTGCCACCGCCATCTATTGTAATAGTAGTGAAATTTTGGTAGAAAGATTCAATAGATGACGGTAATGATTTATTTTTTAACTGACATCTACTATATAAATGAAAGTCGGGTTAGTGCGAACACTTATAACTCGAGATCGGCCAAACAGATTCTTCCGACGATTGATTTATTGGATTCTTCTCCGCTCCGGATAACAGAATAACTAATAAAAAGTTGAATAAATGAATAAGAAAGATATAAATTATACATTTTTAATTAGTATTGAAAGCATTATCAGACAGAACTGCCACCGCCATCTATTGTAATAGTAGTGAAATTTTGGTAGAAGCATTCAATAGATGACGGTAATGATTTATTTTTTAACTGACATCTACTATATAAATGAAAGTCGGGTTAGTGCGAACACTTATAACTCGAGATCGGCCAAACAGATTCTTCCGACGAATGATTTATTGGATTCTTCTCCGCTCCGGATAACAGAATAACTAATAAAAAGTTGAATATGGACTAGAAGGATATAGATACAATATAATATTAAAGTCAGTATGGAAAGGTTTTTTTTTCGAAGCTACCGCCATCTATTAGTATGGAAAGGATTTTTTCGAAGCTATCGCCATCTATGGAAAATTATAGAAAAACAAAATAATTATAGTTGTCACGTAAGTATAGTTGTCACGTAGTGCGAACACTTATAACTCGAGATCGGCCGAACAGATTCTTCCGACGATTGATTTATTGGATTCTTCTCCGCTTCGGATAACAGAATCTACTATATAAATGAAAGTCGGGTTAATGCGAAATGTTTAAAAACTGGACAAAAAATGATGTAAAATACAATATTTAAGTTTGTATTGAACGGTTACCTATGACGCGCCACAACGCCATCGCGGGTAGTTCCCTCTCATTCCTACAGTGGCCCATCCCACTTACTCCACCGCATCGATTCGAACGAAAAATTTTCATACAAATTCAACAATATTATCGGGCACGCCACATTTGTGTTGGTAATAGGCGAGGTAGGGTGTGTGCGCGAGCGCATTATTCTCAAGTTCTTCCCGCCAGAGCTTTGAATACGAATGAAATATGGATGTTTCAGAAATAGTTTAATGTTATTATTTTATAAGCTTAACTCAATCGAATTAATTTTGTATTGTTTTACGGGGGCGCAGTGCACATTGTGTACATATTAATGGGCCACTTCGGCTGGACCGATTTTCATGGTTTTTGATTTGTTGTGTTCGTCTCCGTCCCGAATAGGCTACTAGCTATTAAAAAAATGAAAAATTGATAAGGAATAAAAAATATTAAGAAAATAAAATACCCATACATTTTGTATGGAACGGTTATTCATTTCTGTGATAAATTTCTTGACAGCGCAATTTTATTTACGTAGGTAAGCAACCATTAAGTATCGAAACAAACATAGGTACCAATGAAGATAGGTACACAATCTTATATATAAAAATAGAGAGCTATTTCGCGTGGCCATCGGATGGCTCCTTGACGGCTGTACCGATTTCGCTAATTATTTTTTTGTCGTATAGGCTCTTATCAGAAAAAGATTGATTTAGAAGAAAAAAATAAGAAAAGTGCATGGACAATTAGAAAATTAAAGAAAACTATAACAATGGAGAGCTATTTCCCGATGTCATCGCATCACGCCTAAGCGGCTGGATTGATTTCGCTAATTCTTTTTTTGTCGTGTAGGCTTTTATCCGGAGAAGGTCGAAATAGAAAAAAAAGTGCATGGAAAATTAGAAAATTATTGAAAACAGAGAAAGTAGGTAATCTTTTTAGTACTTTTTGCAAAATAATTTGGTCTACTTTTGAATTTTAATTAATTAACATTTGAAAGGACGGCCAAGTCAGAAGCAAAAGAAATTTATGAGCATGTATGCGGAATGTTATGCGTTTGGAGGAAGAGAATGAGTTTGGATTGGAAAGAATGGAAGTCCATACTCTCTGCCTACCTCCTTCGGGAATCAGCGTGATAGGTAAAAAAACCATTGACACCTCAATGCGTATTTTGAATCGGTACGGAGATATTCCTTATCGTAATTTGATCAATCAATCAATATTATTTTAACTGAGCAAAATAACTATTAAAATATCTAATATAATTACAAACCTAAATTCTTTTTTTACATATTAACATCAAATCAATCAAAATTAAAACTCCCTTTGAACTGCATTCAGGAGCAAGATGAAGCAATAAGAACTCTCCATTACACTCGATCTTGCGCAATGATGATTTCCTCCCACACCATATTAACATAGGTTAAAAGTTTTTGATGAAAAAATAAACTCAGACCCAATGAATGGAGCGTGGTATGCAGGTTTTGCTAATGCCAGTAAATAGTCATTCGTATTAAATAACTAAAAAAACGAATTTGAGCTCTCTTGCATAAAACCATAAAACCCATATTATTTATTTCGATACAAAGTTCGACGGGTCAGCTAGTAGTGTATAAAATAACAGTGTATGAAAATAGTGGGCAATGGCGGGATTATTGACGAAGCAATCTCTAATATCCAACCACATCTTCTGGTCTTCGTATCTTTCGGTCATCGATGTTGTGTATTGTGTTCGTTTGTTACTTTTGTGTTTTATATGTAAGATTTGATTTTTTTACTTTGGTACTTTTATTTGATGCTGCATTTACACGCTTGCCACGGCTTGGCAAACCACCACAAACATCAACGTGTAAACGGGTTGTTTGCCTTGGCTTGTGTGAGCTTGCAACAAGTGTCGGTTTTTGACACAGATCAAAGGAATTTGCGGCAAATGTATTAATACCGATGCGCACGCCAACGTGTAAATGGCTTCCAAGCGTTTGTGAAGGTTTGGAGTTTGTGGTGGCTTGCCAAGCCATGGCAAGCGTGTAAATGTAGCATCATAAAATTGAATTTGCGCTCACTCAAAGTGGTCACAAACACATTTTTAAGATAATGTTGAGTTTGATTACAATTTCCGTAAAATAAACTCTTATATTGGAACTGAGAAGCAGTGCCATTGACGCAACGACCCTCTACAAATTCTGCCACTCCTTACTTGACGTCCCTACTCTCCTTCCTAAAATAAACTTCAAAGTACCTACCAGCATACGAATACACATACCATTTTATGTTAAGACAAGCAACACAAATGGTGGACAAAGGAACCCCATAAACAGACTCATGACCTCATACAACAAACTCCTGATCGACGTAGATATCTTTGGACTGACGATCCTCGCTTTCAAGACCACTACATTACAGATACTCAAGACGATACATACTCCAACATAATGTGACAGTCCCTTCACCCATTCATTTCTTTCCCGCCACTCCCTTCTCTTTTATACATTTTATATTTCTATGTATTTTTTGTTGTTTGTCTGATGTGTGTGTGTTCTGAGTGGATGAGTGTATGAATGGTGACTTATAATTTTATGTAACTTTCTTTTCATTTCTACTTGTTTCTTTGTTTTATATGTATATACCTACTTTTTTTTCTATCATATATGTAATATGGTGAATGGTGATTGAGGACGAATAATTAAGGATATTAGTGAATGCCGAAAAGTAAAGACTTCCAAGGATGCATGAGTAATTGGGTGACAGTTGACTGAATATTGTTTTCGTTCATATATTGTACTTTATCATAACTGTTGTCTGTTCATACGTTACAAATAAATAAATAAATAAATAAATTATTATGATTTTAGACATTTTATTATCACAATATTATCACAAAAAAGTTTGAATCATTGCATAAAAAATTAAAATTATTATAATAATTATGCGTGTGTGTTGCCCATTCTCCTGTATGGGTGTGAGTCCTGGCACCTCACCAGAGCCCAGGCACAAAAAATATTTGCATTTGAAACGAAGTGCCTCAGAAGAATTTTGGGTATATGGTACCACCGCATCACGAACGACGCTAAACGCTGGCGCACCCAGCGTGAGCCCATCGCCTCTACCATTGTGGGGAGGAGATGGACTTGACTGGGACATGTGTTAAGGATGCCGAATGACAGTTGGCCGAAGAGAGCGCAGTTCTTCCTCCCATCAGGGAGAAGACCCTCTCACACTGTGTTCCGCTCCTTCGAAGCAGAGCTGAGGGATTTGGATATGGTGTGGGAGGAGGTCATAAACATTGCGCAGGATAGAGCGCAATGGAGAGCTCTTGTTGCCTCGCTAAGCTCCTGAGTGGAGTGTAAAAGGGAGAATTGATCGATTGATTGAATAATTATTATCAAATGCTAAACATTTTATTCACAGAACTAGTATAGTTCATATATAAACATAAAAGTTGAACATTCAAAGCAAACTACAAATTAAACAATGTGCTAAAGCCAGTTCAACTAGCATAATAACAGAGAAATAATATTACTACAAATTTTCTTGTTGTAAAGTCAAATCAATTTTTGATGAAGCTAAGTTTCTCAATTATTAAGACCGTCGTGTCTGAAGTGAGCCAAATCAGGGCGGAACACGTAGCCTTCTGACTCTCCCGAGGCCAGAACCTTATAATTCCCGGAGTCATTTGCTTGTCGAATAAGTAGACCGCAGCTATTGATATCACATTTAATGGATGTCGCAGATGCGGTATATAATACCCAAGTTTCTATACCTATAATATAAAAACTGTTATGAAAATGATGTGTATTTTATAGGTTGAGGTTTAAAAATTTCATCTTCTATTATGCTAAAGATTTTTTTTTTTCAAAAGTGGGAATATTTCTAGCTAATATTTAAACTAATAATATTAAAATAACACCCATTGTGACTCCACTTAGGGACATAGGGAGGAACCAAAAGTCATTTACTTTTATCATCGTATACAATGTTCTGAATATTTATGGAATTAAGATTTTTAGGACTAGATCTTACACATGCCATCGACATCAACAATTTTATGTCAATCATTTAATCAATTAAAGCTCGATTTTGTGGGTCAATTTTATACAAATTTTATCCGATATTTGGGTTGTCAAATTCGTCGCCATCTTCGAAATTCCGAAATCGTGGAAATCTTCCACGTGGTCAACATGTTGAAATATCCCATGCCCCCTGTGGGAATCTAACCTGCATCCCTAACCGAGCCTAAATTGAACTTTTTATTGTTTTAGAAACAATGTACAGAAAAGTTTAGATAAATAAATAAGTAAAATAAAAAAAATGTAGATTTCAGAATAATATTGATACCGTAATTTTCAGGTGTAGTTTTTTTATGAGCTTGTAGATGTACCTATGCATCTCATTTCTGACCTGGCAATATTATAGTATTGTGTCATGTTTTTACTAACCAACAAAACACTGAAAAACACCAACAGAAGGCCAAACAATACAAACAAAAACAAAGAATCTCCAGTGCTTTAATAACAGGTATCACCCGCATGGCTGTTGTGGACAGTTACATAGGTAGGTACAATCTGAATATTTGATGGATACATAGTACATTTATAGTACTTCCTACCTATAAACACTGGTCGTTTTAGACTCTGGTTATGATAAATTTAATCAGCCCTTTGATTGGATTATGCGGGCAGCTGAAGATAAAGGCTTTGTAGTCGTATTTTGATGAAATCATGTTCATATTATTTTCATAGCAATTTAATTTAAGTATTTTTATTATATAGATAATATCCAAAATATTTTATTTAGAGTAAATTAAGTATGAACACGGAATTAATATGCATGAAGAATAAAATAAATAAATAAATAATTCAATGCGTAGGTACTTCAGATCAAAAGTGTCAAAACTTTGTAACTTAGAAAAAAAAAATAAAAAACAAACAGAAAAATAATAAATTGTTAAAGGGATATTTGGTTAATTATGTACCTACCAACATGTTTTTTTTTTGTATCAATCTTGTTAGATTTTTAAATTTAGTGCAACTTGAAGCTCCCTCTCTCAACTCAAGGCCAAGCCTTTTCGAGAGAGGAAAAGATTTTCTGTCATTAGGATATAGATATAATATTTAGGATATTTTTGTTTTATATTTAGAATAAGTTTATATATTAAATAAAAAAAAAAATTAAATTGGGTTTTATTTTCTTTCAAAAAGGTTCAACGCTAAGTAACGATAACTTTGAACAACCAGCGACTTTTTTCTTATTCGAGTTTTTTAACTTTTTATTTTCAAGTTCAATAATTGAAACATATAATCTGCTTTATTTAAAAACTACGATCAGTGGAAAAAATAGCTCAGCGATAGAAAATATTACAATCAAGCTGTCATCGAGATAGTTTAATGCATATTGCTTAATTGTGAGCTGATCTGTAGATATTGACCCGCCATATTGGATTTAACGTCAACCGACAGTTGTTTCGAGTATACAAGAACTCTTTTTGTAATAAATACAACGTATTTAAGATTTTTCCCCGTCCAAATATGTGCCCCCTTTATATTTGGGTCCATTGTGTTTTGGTTTTTATTATTTTTATAATAGGAAATTTAAACAAATAAAGCAAATATGCATTCTCGTAATCATTCGAGGGCTTACAATCATGATGCAGCAACTAAATTTAAAAGAAATATAATGACGTATTAAAGAAAATATTTAAAGAATACTTTTAAAGTAGGTACAAATATTAAAATTGAAGTGATCAAACATGAATGAGTTCATTTTGGCTGAAATATAAAGGTTTCGTATGATTTAATAAGAACTTACCTATATTTTAATATAAAATAAATTATTAAAAAATAAGGTACCCATTCTGCATCAATAACTCGAAATCATTCAAATCTGACAGCGTATATTGGTAGTAAACACCAGCGTTGCCCGGCTACTATTATTTTGTTTGTTTGTGTGAAATGTCCTCCATATATTTATTTATTTATTCAATACAAATATAATGTTTTACAGATAAAGGATTATGAACAAGAACAATTTGCAACAAAACATAATAGTTTGTGACAAGTCTCGTGTAAAGGATTATAAAATATGTAAACCGTGGATTAGATATTTTTTTATAAATCAAGTAAAAACTGATCAGTGAGTTATACATAATCTTACGATATAACGTTTTTTTTATAAGTAAGACGAAAAGCGTTATATAAATTAATATTTAAAAATTATTGACTAAAATGTATTAGAAAAGTAGAATAAAAATAGCAAGAAGTCGATTTACTTTCGTTCAAACATTGATCATGTGCTAAATTCTATTATCAGATTTTGTATCTCGACTTCTTACAGAACTCAATTTCACATAGGTACTAATAAATCTGTTATTATAAAATAAAACTATGTATATTTTTAACATCTATAAAATATAGAATTTGGCCAATAAGTATTTTAGCGTAAACATGCTGATTTTATCTCACTGTTGCGAAAAATTACACCTTCGATTTGATATTTTATAAAGCGACTAATTTGTATACGAATTTCAAGTTGTAAAAACATAATTAGGTTTTCAACAGCATGATGTGATAATATATTCAAGAATACAGGGATTTACCATTATGATTATTGAAAACCAACTATAAGTGGGTATTGCAGGCCCCGGTGTCCAGCTGGCCTCGCAAATAATGGGTTTCTACACAAGCTGAAATTCTCGATATGGGACAGATATTTTGAAATTTATAAATCACGTGTTGGACGTGTTAATACAAAAACAGCATAATAAGATCACCAATATAATATTTAAGTAACATAAAGACAACTGCATGCCGCATCGTCAGTATTTAAGGAAACAGAACCTGAAGCTGATCCGACATAAAAACTGCCTGGCTTAACACAATTCAGAAAAGTATGGAGAAAAATCAACTGAATAAGGTATGCTGTAGGCTGCACCGCTTCAAACCTGCATAAATGGGGCTGAATAGTTCTGGACACATCTTGCTGACTACAGGAGCCAGGAAGAGGCACTGACACTGCAAGAAATCTCTGGAGACGAGGATTGAAGGAAAAAGTTGACAGATGTCAAAATAGACCTAGGTAATATGTTCGCGGAAGGGGTATACGGCTCCAACAACTTCTTTATAAAAAAAAAACAGAGAATACTTCTTGTTTTGTGCATGATTTGCCATAAACATAATAATAAAAATAAGTTATTTTATTGACAACTTCAAAGAAAAATGAGCAATTGGCAGTAAAATTTAATGACACATTAAGAAAAATATAGAATCTTCAATGGTCCAATAACACGTATCTCCTGTGTTTGTATCTACTACAATATAGTAATATTATTATGTAGGGTGTAGGATGAGTAGAAAAGAATCAGGAAGAACCCTTTATACTTTTAACGGTGTATAAAGATATCCACTATTATATTTCATTTACGGTTGCTGATGATGATAAGAGCAACCCACGAAACCGGTGCGGCTTATAAATGTCGCTTTCGCCGAGTTATTACATTTCTCCTTTCGCGTAGGTACGAACTTGGGAAATTTATTTGTTCACGGTTGAATGGAAATGAGTCAGGCACTCTTACGCGTACAAATAAATTCTTTTGTCGAATTAGTTCAGGATCAATAAACCGCGATTTGTTTTCTATTATGCGATGGCAAAATGGCTTTTTATTGAAAGTCAAAATATTAATATTTTTATAAGTAAGTGTTGCGTATAATGGATCATATTGATGCTATTTGTCCTGATAAATGTGGATGTTTCGATCGAATGTGTTTGAATAGATTCATTGAATGTTAGTTATGCGGAAATTTAAATGGCTTCTGACTATCACCAGACCTGCTGTTCGGTCAACGTTTTAACTTTTGTCATCTGGTGTACAATAATAGTTCCAGGTCACTAACTTTGTAATGCTGATATCAATCACTCGTGTATTATTTACCTTTTAATCGGCATTACGCGAAAATTTTCCAATGAAACCCTACGGAGCTTAAGTTAAAACTAACTGTCATTTTATAGTTTCTAAGGCTTTCACGAGCTTTTACCCAACATATAACATTCAGTAACTGTCCATGTATAATAATTGTCACGATTGACAGAATGCACGCTGCAAATATCGTTTTAAACAGATGCATCAGTCTGAATTCCATACCTATTTAATTATAGGCGAAGCAAAAACTTTATCCACCTTTATACGAAAATTGCATGGACGGAGGAGTATGAAATTTGAGAAGGAGTGTCAAATACTAGGTAATATTTTTTTTTTAATTATGCATAAAAAATACACTTATACAATCAATATAAAAATACAAACACTACTGTAATGTTATGTATCTATTTGAAACTCACAGACACTTCGATGTATTTGACATTGACACAGACGCAGCAATTCTTTCGTTTATCTGTGGTCAAATTGAGAATAGATTAATATTGATAGAAAATAATAGAAAAAACTTTATACATATGAACATTTTAAATTTGACGTATCCATCCATGTCATTGTTTTTGAAAGAAACTTTTGAAATAGCGCTCGCTCAATATATCTTGTATAATATCTCAATAACACATAGTTTTGGTGGAATTTTGACCTCTGGACGTCCACTTGTAGGTATACAAATTAATCAGTTTATTATTATGTCAATTTGTATTTACAAACCGTATCGGAAAAGCTAGTACACAAAGCTAGTATACAAAAGATCAAGCATGGCGGAAAACTCTGGTTGCCTCCCTATGCCGCTAAGTGGGGTGATAAAGAGAAAATGTATGTATGAATGTAATCAATTAAGTCGATTTTTTATTAATATCAAATTCATGTATATTTCATTTCTTTTGAAGGTGATAAAGTGAAATATTGAGTGGTCCAAGAAAAAACATGTTTTAAGGGAATTCTTACTCGAGAAAAAAGCGCGTAACATTGCCGGCAGATGGAATAAAAGTTTGAAAATTATTTTACAGTTGGGAAAAAATCTTAAAAAAAAAAACACGTTCGTAAATACTTTGATAGAGGGTGAGGTGTGCCTGGTGATTGGAGAAGGAGTGGATTGGTGGCCGGAGAGAAAAAGTTTATTAGAAATCGTCACGTCTCATTGCGGAGATTGAGTTATGATCCTTGGTTTGTCACTTCGTGAACTTTGGAGGTGGATCAAATAGAAACGGGGAAACAATAATAGTAAGACGCGTACTTGTGACCATTGAATTACTAAAAGAATTACCTAATATTTAGGTAATAAGGAGACAAGTGTTAGTCAGGGAGCAAGGCAAGGATACTCGACGAAACCAACATTATTCTACTGCTATATACAAGGGCCTATCGATGAAATGAGAGAAGAAATGCGAAAATTCACCCGCCCGGTGAAAGAGTACACATACAAAATATTTACATGGTTCGCTACGCAGATGACATTGCATTGATCGCGGAGACGGAAAAAAACGTTTGCACTGGGTTCCTAGGGAGCGGTCCGTCGTCAGACAAGATGATAGCCATCCAAAATATATTTTATTTATTTACTCGAAATCACATTACAATCATCTGTGCTTACATAAATTATACGAATTAACATTACAAAATATAAATAACAAGGAAAATGCTATCTCACTATGTGTAAACCTGTATCGAGTATAGCTAATGCAATACAATATACAATAGAAAAAACAATCAAAATAATCAATAACAATAACACAATAAGTAAATTAGAAATATAGCCAGTCAAATCATAAAAAAAAGAAAAAATAGAAATAGCCAAGAATATTAAATAGATTGAAACCATAAGAAAAGAAGTATTCAAGATGTAAACGACAACAACAAAACAAGTAAATTAGAATTATAGCAAGTCAAATAATAAAAATAGAAAAAGTCAAGAATATAAAACAGATTGAAACCACAAGAACAGAAATGTTCAAGATGTGAACGACAATAATAAAATAAGTAAATTAGAAATATAGCCAGTCAAATCATAAAAAACAGATAAAGTCAATAATATCAAATAGATTGACAATGTTTTTTGTTCCTACTGTAAAAATATTGGCAATCTTCTAAGCCGTCACATTCACCGCTCGGTAGCAGCGGTGAAGATTTTTAGGAGTTTCGGGGATTTGAACTTTATTAACCTAAAGTGATCACACTAAGCCATACTACGAAATAACAGTAGAAGTGGGTCGTAAGCATGTAGTATTTTTTCACACCATATAAAGTCAAACATCATTAGTGAATTATTGTAAGAGAAATTAGTTGACATAATATTCGTTAAGATCGTTAAAAATGGGCATAGGAATCTAGACATACTTAGAACGTTGAGCAGATCTGTATAATTTTTGTATTAATTTTATTTATTCTTCAAATGAAGAACTGCAGACTCTTTTAAATCTGGATGGAATTTGATAGAAGCATACCTAAATAATTAATTAAATGCAGATTCTAAGAGTAAGATGCCAACATATTTTATGTAAATTGCAGTCTTGTATTTAGATAGTAGCGCGGCAAAAAGAATAGCATTGATGCACAACGCGAATAACGGTATCTTTTTCAGCTGGCTGAATAATAAAAAAACGTTTCCGTACACAATAATTATTACTAGTGGTCGACCAGTGCTCGAAATTCGACCTTTTAATTATAATTTTGAACATTATAAGGGTTTCATCGTCAAGGACTGAGCAAGCGCTATTTCAAAATTTTCTTTAAAAAAATATGACATTGATGCGTCAAATTTGAAATGTTGATATGTACAAAGCTTTTTCTATTATTATTAAAGACAAAAAATATTAATATAATAATTTAACCACGGATATACAAAAGAATATAAGTAATAATGCGTCTGTGTCAATGTCAAATACATCGAAGTGTGTGTGAGTATCAAATATATAAAATTACAGTTGTGTGTGAGATGTTTTTTTTTTATTAATTTAATGTTTCTTTATAAGCATTCGCCACTCCTCTAGTGTGCGAAATTTCATACCCTTCATAAGTTTTTGCTTCACGTATTGATATATAGATAATGCCGGCTGACACGAAAAGACAGAGAGACTCTACAGTCGACACAAACTGGAATGAATATTAACAAGGCTGTTTTGATGTCGGCTTCACGCTACCACGATACATTATGCATGAACTATTTTGCTCAAATACAACGGTTCGAAATATGAATTGTCTATGGTGGGAGAGATTGTGAACGTTCCAGGATAACAGTGGACGGTTGACGGGAGTTTATCAGATGTTAATAAGATGGTTCCGAAGGTTGTTGAAGGATTATCTTGGGTCAGCGATTTTTCGGATTTGATTTTCGTCAGACATTTATTGGATTTAGGATCAGATATCTATTTTTGTAACATTATAAATTTGTATCATTATATCTCGAAGGGAATCAATCTATACCTATCTACTAACAAATGGAGCGGAATATTAATTTGTTTATTCGCCTCAACCAGATTTTTTCACTCACTTCTGCATTATTTTTCAATTCTTGATGAAGCTTTCATAATTTATACAATGAATTACGTCTGTCAAATTAGCCAATCCTATATTATAATTTTTAAGTTCGACCGTAACTCGATTTTTTCGTTGAAACTGTCTAACGTCACGAGAAACAAGTAATTTTCACACATAGTATGACGGAATTAATCCAACTACGCGAAATATTCTTCATACATTTCACAAAAATATTGACATACATATTTGTCAGTATATCGATACTCGTTGCTATGATAATTTAAAAAATATAATCTTTTCCTACTCAGATTATTAAATAGTAGGTATATTAATAGAGGTGTGCGCGGGAATTTTTTTTAATGAATCTGCGCTTACTCAAAGTGAACACAAATACACTCTTTGACTCTTTCACAATAAGCTACTTTAAGCATGTGTCGTGAAAGAGGAAGATGGTCGGCACCTGGGATCGAACGACGACGTCCGACACGAAACAGTACGAAAGCCGGCGTTCTAACCAACCACTTCTATTACATCGACTTAAGCATGTGCTCTTGACTAAAAGTTGTTACGGAAAGAAATGCTAAATGTAAAGTTAAATTTGGACCCTATGTATTACTACAACTGACTTATAAAGACAAACAATTAATTTATACTAATAGACAATATGATAATCTAATAGGACAATTAAACAATTATTAAACATTTTCTTCTTCTATTTTCTGGCTTTCATCCCTAAAGGATTGTCCCAGAATAACCCTCTTCTATGCCTGTTGTCCGACAGTTTTGTTGCTAGTATTTTTTTAAATTTAAATATAAAACAAATAAGTATTTACAAAATATAACTAATTGAGTCACGCCAAATCTTTAAGATTTGTCGGCGGGTTCTCTCTTTATGTACGTACATATAAACTGAATCTAGTACTACATTAAAATAAACTTTAATTAAATTTAGTTCTTAGTTTAACAACTAATTATAATACGTCTGTGTTACATACTCCTTTCACTTATATTTTTTCATTATTCAATACTCGCATTTCGTTAAAAAAAAAAAAAAGAAATATACACAGCTGCTTGATAGGCGGAGATTGAATTAAGAATTTGGACGTTTTCGCGATGAACCCTGTAAAAAAACACAGGAAAAAATCAAAGCCAGGAAGTATAACAGTGTTCAAATAATAAAAAAGGGCGTGATTTATTTTTATACCAAGAGAATTGCCCTAAATTCGCGAGGTTTTGGCACGCGGTTCGTTAGCTTGAGGTTTGGTTGTATTGAAATTTAGACCTGGGCTAATTTATTTATCTTAAAAATAAAAAATAAATAACAGTTGTGTGTATGTAGTGAAATTCCAGTGAATGCATGACTATCTAACATTGATCCGATTGCAATTTTCGTTTTTTTTAGTTATTTTACAAATGGACTGAAAGTTGCATCGAAATGTACAGGAAGAACGAACGATTTTACAGAAATATAAATATAAAAATCAAGTACCTAGACATCTGCTTCTACATTCTCCAAATTTGAAGTATTTGAGTGAGCACAGAGCTCCTAGTTTACCGCCAAAATTATATAGTGATACGACTTTTACGTATTTTCAGATTTTTGAATATTTATTTTTAAATTTATTTTTTATTTTTATTTTATTAAACAAATATACAAACAGTGATTTTATAGCAAACAATTACACATATAGTACACCAGTAAAGTATATACGGAGACATTAACAGCGAGCGGGTTAAAAGTAAGACAAACAACAGAAAATAGGAAAAAGAAAAACGAATGTAACAATATGTGCAGGCTCAGCTGGGAGTAATGGGAAGAAGGAAAAGAGTGAGGGATAGGAATAAGGGACATGGAATAAAGCAGGAAGATAAAGAAGTCATTGCTCTGACGTCAAGTGTGTTCTCACGTTTTGCCTGAAAACCGTAAGAGAAGAGTTATTCAAGTCTATATTGTTAAAAAATGAATTGTAAGTGCCCGTAGAACGGTTTAAGAATGAGTTTTGTGCATAATTAGTTCCGCATCTTGGCATCCCAAATGTGGCCTGAGATCGTAAGGATCTCACAGGACATCGAAAACATATTATATCCCCGAGAAGATCGCTGGAGTCAACCAACCCGTTAACAAGTTTAAATAAGTAGCACATGTCAGTAACATTCCGTCTGTTCTCCAAAGTCATAATTTTGTGGTAGTGTGCAGTCTGCAAGATCATTAAGAAATCAGAAATCAGAAAATAAATAATAAATCTCATTAAGAAATTCTTATTTCGAATTCATTAAGCGAAAAGTAATGATAGACTTTATTCGAAATAAATTCCTGAAATGTCGTTGAATAATCCCAAAGTAGGTATCTTTATCACTAATGTATTCTTTATCCTATTGTTATCTGAGAAAATACTATAATAAAAACTACGCTATTTTGACGGATATCGTTTTATGTCTGCCATCAACGGTCAAAGTTTAGAAGTTCCTATTGGAGGTCTCTTTTTAAAATACTCAGCAAAACAATAGATCTCAGGCTATTTCCGGTAAAAAAGTATCTCCCGAAATATATAGAGTTTGGTTACCCCTGCTTAGACCTTGCATATTTGTTTTTTTTTTAGTTTTTAACGATTGTAGGTAGAATCAATGCGAATCCCTGATATGCGAATCAACAGCAAGATAAAGATCTATAAAACTTGTGTCAGACCCATCATGACATACGGGATCGAGTCCAGGGCCGATACCATTGTGACTAAAAATGCGCTGAGAGTTTCAGAAATGAAAACTCTCAGGAGCATAGCCGGGAAGACCCTCAGAGATAGAGTCAGAAATACGAGGGTACGGGAAATATGCGAGGTCGAGCACATAGTAAGATGGGGAAGGCAACGAAGAAGATTCTGGTATGCAAAAAGGTGGAAGGATAGCTGGGAATCGAACTCGCAGGAGGCCAACCCCACCTCTTGAATTACAGGCCACAAGGCCTAAATTAAGAAGAAGAAGAAGGTAGATTCGCTGCAGTGGTTTTACCTAGGGGCTTGAGGAATACTCTACATATTGCTGGTGTACAGTTACTGAACATTGAAACATAAGTCATGCCAGGTGGCGGGTAGGTACTTGCTTGTAATTTGTCTATAATGTGGACAAATACCTATGTTTCAAATTGGACAATATTATATGCTTGGTGAAATATTAGCTGTTTAATCAATTCGTGGTTTTGCAAATCAAAATGCCGTGTTTCTAATAATAATTAGTTTCGGGTAAATCAACGCCATACTTTGGGCTCTAATGAATCGAGAAGAAATGCGGTGTTGTTCGTTCCAGCTATTTGGATTCGACGAATTATTGATGTGACTGTGAATATTTTTATTTATTGAGTCAAAATTTCAAGGCCTGATGTGTGTGTGATTATGCTAATGTCCCAACCGATAAAGCAATGTATTGAAGAGGAAGTCGTAAATGGTGATATTTTTCGTTAAAATTTTGATTCATGCCTGTCGATTTATGTGATAAATTTGGTAGATATTATTATATTTTTATACGTTGAATTTATAGGCTGTAACGAAGCATTTTACAGCCTCTATATTGATAAGTAAGAAGCGGGTGATGTCATTCAGTTGATTTCGCAGTGTGTTTTTTTTCTATATTATTATTATTGTTATTTTTATCGCGACAGTCGCAGATCACATAAATTTGGTTGATTATCAAAGATGATAAAAAAGTGTCATTTTATGTTCATTTTTATTTTTATTATTGAGATATAAACATAAATTTGTATTATTTCTTTATGTATTGGATCATTCAACTCAGTCTGATAAAAACAACTAGTTTGCAGTAGCAAACTTGAAATGTTACAAATAAAATATAATATTCAATTTAAGTATTTCAAACTCGTCAAAATACGCGATATATATAAAGGCACTTTCATTATTATCCATATGCGAGAAGATTATAAATCTTTTCGAAATATTATCCGTTAAATGTCATAAAATGTCTGTTTTATATGCTTCTATGACGTTTTATGGTTCATTTCATTAGGCCAATGTTGATATATTTTTGATAAAATATGGACCCTAACAAAAGTGGGCGAGACACGATTTGTCGAATTCAACTCAGATGGTAAGGGACGGCAAGTACACATTCCCACGTGGACTTACATAGCATACTATTTTCAATGTTTAATAGATTCAAAGCGTACCTACACCAATATGGCTATAAGTTGGACAAAAATTGATAGGAAGGATAGCATGCTTGAAAGAAAGAAATCGCGGCAAACGGTTATGACAAATGGTAGTTCGAAACTCTCTCATGTCAAGGCAATGAAATGGTGCGGCTTCAATGCCCTACCTAAAAAAAAGAAAATTATTGAAAAACATAATTATTATGGGAACGTCTGAACTGCTGGCCTAGACAAAACACATTAGAAAGCGAATCGTAAATTCGAATCGACAAAGCGAATTCTTCGATAACGAAGTACGGTTTCGTAGACAAACACACTTCGTTTCTATATCGCCGTGGCGATAAGACGCAAAGCGTCGATTCGACACATGACGTCAGACAGCGTCGTTTTTTTCTATGCTTTTTAATTGTTACGTTGGCAGCCATTTCATTTATTGTCGTTGATCTATGGTCGATATGTCATTATATTCTTCTTCTTCTTCTTTAATTTAGCATATTACTCCTAAAAATAGGGTGTTCATGCCATGATCTCTTAAGAGTATATTAATTATGACAAATATCAAAATCTTTGTTTATAGTAATTGCTGTGTTTATATTTTATTAAAGTTAGATTTAGAAAAATACGTACAGAATAAGATGCGTAACTATTTAATATTGGCCTTAATGCAAGATAATAAAATTTTAAGTAGGATTGTATTGTCGGTTGATAAAAGAATAGAAATATTAGATCGGAATTCTACGCGGCATCTTAGTTCATTCAATAATGGGCCCATTGATGGGGGAAGTTGTTGCCTGCAATACTTTGTCCTGGCAAACGACAAGGCGATGACTGTCGCTGCTTACTGTTGTGGCAAAGTATAGATCGGATTCGAAAAAAAACAATAATGGGAACCTGTCAGGAATTATTATTGGATATTCAAATAAATAAATGATTTAGGTCTTCGGTACCACCGCACTAGCAATACAATATTCATTCAATTTAATCTTCAGGTTTTCATTTACCGATGTTGAAGGATTTTCTAGTGCTTTTATCTTGTGAGATTGTGAAAAAAATCATAAAATATGGACGGTTGTGATATTTTTGTGAAATATGGACTCAACCATGAAATATGGAAAATAATAATATGTATTTACATATTAATCCTGGCCCTACTTATCACGAATCATAGACTAATTAATTCATTAGAAACGATATCTCATGACGGCACCATATTTTTCGACGCGCGCCGACGCCATATATATTATGAAATCATATATGTAATGCGTAGACAAACCCATTTAATTTTGACAGTTCGGCGAATTCTTCGTCAATATTTGTCGAATTCTTCGACTTCGCCGCCATCTTTTTGACGATAAGAAATCTTTGTAGATAACGAAGAAAAATAATTCGTTTGTTAAAAATTCGACACTTTGAAAGGAAATTTTCTAAAATAAAATATTTACTAACATTTTAATTATGTTTTACAATAAAATAAAGGTAATAAATTATACACCCCATTGTTCAGAAATCCCACCCCATTGCCTGGACCCCACCAGGGGGGGGGGGTTCAGGTAGCTCGTTTCCCCCAGAAATGACCCCGGATCGTTTAAAGAACAAGGGCGTAATGATCGGAGCCCTGAATATCCGCACTCTGAGGGCGGCCGGGGAGCTTGTTGCTGCCAAGTTGGTGGGAGACTATGGACTGGGTATCCTGGGGCTGAGCTAGGCATGCAACCTAGGGCGGGGCAGAGAGACGCTGGCAACTTTGTCATGCTGCACTCTGGTCACCGAACTGCACGGATGCGTGGCGTCGCTCTACTTTTAAGTAAATATCCCTTCACTCGCCTTCTTGATTGGGAACCTGTTTCTGACCGCCTGATGAGTGCGTCCTTCAAGATGACAGGCGAAACACTGACGGTCCTGGCGACCCCCAGTATGGACCAGGAGTCATGGGGTAATACATAATAACGGAAGCCGTCTGATTGCTTTCGCCACGGTCCATCGACTCTTTATAGGTGGAACCCTGTTCTATTCCAAAGAGCTAAAGATAGAAGTTCACAAAGAGAACATGTAGGAGCAACAATGAACACTTTGCTAATTCTTTTAAAAGCGACACTTAAGAGATAATAATTAATGTTCTTGAAAATCAAAACAGTTGTAAAATGATTAATAAATGAACTAGCAACAACTAATCCATTTATGATGCTGTTCTCTATTTTGTTTCACAAGAACATCTGTTATTTTCTTGAAAGATGTTGATAGCATACCTATGTGTGTATTAAATTGCGTAAATGTCTATAGTTGTTTTCGCTAAATATCCAGGTGCGCCATTTTCCATTCATATTCCCTTCTATTCCTATCTTATTATAATTGCAAGCTACGCTTTGCTTTTCCACTGTCGCAAACTTGTTGTTAGCCCTATCAAAATCTGAAAAGCTTCTAGACCTTCTTCGAAAACCTCTTGGATGCACAGATATATTGTTTCTTATGCTTATTAATGTACAGTAAAGAATCAAAAAATAAATAAAACAATTAGATAATGTTCTATAGCTTTATTATTGTGTTGTGTTTACTAATATTGTACATATTGAATTTGAAATAAATAAAATGATCACAGAAGAGCACATGGATGTGGTGATCTGCAAAATAAGAAGAAAATATTATTGTACAGAAAATGCTTACAACCTTGATCTGGCTCAATTCTGACGGACATTGGAAGTGGAAATGTTTAATAAATTCCAATTTATCCGTTGTCTTTGGATGTCCCGATTTTATTGATTGTTCCATTTAGCATTCTAATGCACCACGTAAAAAGTGACATTGTTTTTGTAAAAATACATAATTTTGCTGGTTGTTTTCGTCATATCGAAATTATTTTTCATATTGAACGGAATTTTCAACAATATCAATTTAAATAAAAATCCAAACACTAACCGTCTTACTTCTGAAAAAATGGTTCATCGTAAGATTACGTATAAATCACTGATAAGTTTTTATTTCAATTATAAAAAAAATATTGAATCTGCGTTTGTTTTGTATGAAGATGACATTTCATACAAAATTTTGTAAACAAACAAATAGTAGCTCGGCAACGCGAGTGGTACCAACGTAAGAATCAAAAAAACATTCAGAAAAACGACGATGTCTGACGTAATGTGTCGAATCGACGCTGCCGATGCATTGCCAAAGAGAAAAATTCGAAAGTAGATAACGAAGTCTGTTTGTCTACGAAACTGTACTTCGTTTTCGAAGATTTCGTCGTGGCGATAATAATTTACTCGTTTTCTAATATTGCCAAGGAAACAAAGCGTTCGCTGATAAACAAACTCCATGCGAAATGAAAGTATTTATATATAAAAATCTATGGTGACTCTCGACAATGGTGCATATTATGTCAGGAATGTTATATTTATAAAAATTAAAAATAAGTAAATATAAATAAGTACACCGTTGACATCTTTCATCTATTAATCAGGGTTGCCAGGTGTTCGGCATTTTACCGAATTTTTTCGGTATTTTAGAACCATGTTCGGCGTTCGCTATGAAGAAAATTTTACGGTATATTTTTCCAAGTAATTTTCCAACCAGTCCTTTCCGAAATTTTCGGAATAACGTTTTTCTTTTTTTACTGAATTTTCATCTTTCTGGAGATACCAAATCTTGAGAATCACTTTTTTATGGTGAACTTTCATTCTTTTCAGATACCAAGTGGGAACACTGGTTCGCTATTTTTTGGGAATAAAACCTGATAACCCTGATTTTATCCAACAATATATTATTGATGATTCACGACGAGTTCTTTGAAAATCATTTCATGATTATAAGCCAGGATGAAGTTCGATGGGTCAGCTAGTTGTGGATTAAAACTACTAAGTATATAGTAAATGCCAAAAAAATACAAACTGACGTTATTTTTTTTAATAAAGCGTCGATAAATGGAAGTATAAAATATAAATTATATATTATTACATATTTTCAATTTAAAATAATTTAATAAATATGTCTCGAATGCTGAAAAAACAACTAATTATTTTTCTACAAATAATTCTTATCGTCGCAAAGATGGCGGCGATTTGTCAAAGATTTCGCCAAAGTGTCAAAATAAATGTGTTTGTCTACGAAGAACGTACAAAATGTATGGCGTCGTCGAGCGTCGAAAGAAATCGTGACGTCATGGAAGCGAAATCGAAATATCGTTTCTAATGAACTGTCATTATGTGGTTTTGTCTACCAAATTGACCCATTGGCGTAAAGTTCGTTTGTAGTCGATCGCCAAATGCGATTTTGTCTAGGCCCACTGGCTGGAAGCTTTAGAATATTTAGATGTAATGACGTCTGAGTGGAAACATGATAACTGTACCCCTATGCTCTGTTTTATCGTAAGGTAGTCACGGTAGTAAAGTGAGTATTACACGATACATTTTGTATTAAAAACGTCTATACGTATCGAATGAGAGAATCGCTTTTGTTTCTAGAAATATCTCTGTGGCGGCGCAATACACGTTTCACATACAAAATATATCGTGTAATACTCACTTTACTACCGTGACTACCTTCTGACAAAACAGAGAATAGGGGTTCTGTTATTCATCATTTTATAACGTACCGTAGCGTTTAAGCCCAGTTCACTTTTTTCTATGAATATCTAAATCTAAAATATATTTTAGTAGATTAGTCAGCAGCTTAAGCGAGTCAATCCATTTTGTTCCATTTTTTTCAGAGCGAGTAGCGTCGTCCCCCACCAAGTGACATTATCGCATGTGAACTTATAATTTTAATCAAGTCGAGCTGTCAAAATGGCATTTCACGAAAGCAAAACAATACATTATTAGTTATTACTTTAAACTTTACTTTTCATTGATTTCACATCAAGACAAAACAATGATCTATCTCTATACTTAATTTAATGTAGGTACTTACGGAGAGAAGATGTCTTCCAACTAACCATTACATTTTGTTGGGGACTGTAAATTTGGAAAAACTTCCTCATTAATAAACTGTATTTAAACAGTGTAAACCATTTTTGGTCGAGAAACGAGAATAAAATTATATAAAATAAAATTTACGTGATATTAGCAAAGTTCTTTTATTAAAATACCTTCTAAAAAAAAAAGAGAAGTATAGCTACTAAATTACTCGCTACTCGAGACCCAATGTGACCTAGGCTTAAGTAATAAGTAACACTTTCTGTACTTTTTGTAGGTTACAAAGCATTAAACGTCATATTATTTAGTACGTAAGTTCTGAATAATACAAACAATGCTATACAAAACGGAAAAACACGTGTCCGGTGTAATTAATTTAATAGTTGCACATTTCCTAATGAAGTGTGCTGTGTGCTGTGCTAAATGTGGCGTGCCGGGGAAGGGATTACACCGAGTCATGTGCATCGTTTTTGTTATTCTCCCAGAGATACATAATAACTTTAACGCAGTTATGAGAAGGTATTATTATATATCTACTCGCTGTATCTCCATTGCGAATATTCCGTCAAGCATTTGTATTTAATGCATCGTTCGGTGAGCAGAGGCATCTTTTAGCCGAAAATAATAATAAACCAAATGCATTGCACTGGAAAAGAAAAATAAAATGTTGGAAGATGTGAAATATTGTTTTTTTTTTAAATGTAATACGAAATAATGAATAACCGATACCTACTGATGACATATGGTTGTGGTAGAATAATATACTACTTAACACTAGTTTTTGAAAGCCCGTGGCGCCCACTTATATATTTTTTTTGCAATCTTTGCTTTTGTATGGCTGGATTCGCATGCGAGTCTTAAAAGCACACGGTTCATTGAACTCTATGCAATCTTAAAAAACAACTTAAACTTTTTATTACAAACTTAGCATTTGAATGGCTTTGAGCATGTGGGTGTTTTCGTTGATTGATCAAACTTTTTATTGCAAATATTGCACTTGTATGGGTTTTCTCCGCTGTGAGTTCGCTTGTGAATCATGAAATTACTCGAGTCTGTTAACTTTTTATTGAAAACATTGCATTCGTATGGCTTTTCTCCGTTATGAAGTCGTGCGTGTGCTTTTAAATTTCCTGATTTGGTAAACTTTTTCAAGCAAACTTTGCTTTCGTATGGCTGGATTCGCATGCGAGTCTTAAAAGCACACGGATCATTGAACTCTTTATGCAAACCTAAAAAATACCTATTTTTTTTTTATTACAAACTTAGCATTCCAAAGGCTTTTAGTATTTAGTATTTTTTAAGATCGAGTCCTGAAAAACGGTCACAAGAATCTAGACATAATTAGAACGTTGTGCACCAACAAAGCCAATAGGCATAAATGAGACATAAACAAAAATGGATATAGTCATATCCTGGCGCCAAATACATGACAGCAGTCGCAGTCTTTAAATTTGGTTGCTCTCTTGTTCTTAATGATTTCCAACTTTTATCTCTATATTTCATTTGTTATTAAATTTCTACTGCCCACGATCTCCAGTTCGCTGTAAGTACAAAAGCCGTCGACAGGTCTAATAAACACATATTATATTATCTATGATAAACACTTCATTTTGATGATTTATAATGTTTGGATTATTCCAGGCATGTCAATTTAGTATTGGGTATGTAGGTATATCAATTAATCATGTGTTGTGTCTATTTCTCACATCTTACGTATTTCATTTAATTCAAACTGATGGAAGATATTTTTAGAATGTAGTATAAATACAGTAGAGATGAGATCTCTACGAAGAATATGTGAAAAGACTGTGTGGGATATGGGAAGGAATGAGAATATTAGGAAGGACTGTGGTATGGAAGTTAGTCTTGTGACAAATATTAAAGTCAATAAGTTGAGATTGTTTGGGCATGTGGAAAGAATGGATGTAAACAGAATGACAAAGAAAATTTACAAGGCTGAAAGGAAAGGTGTAAGAAAGCGTGGCCGACCGAGAACGACGTGGATCGAACACATCGATTTCGTCTTCAAGGAAAGCTAGGTAAGAAGTAAGAGAAATAGGAGAGGTTGTATGAGAAATGGTATGTCGTTGGAAGAAGCAAAAGAAGTGTGTTTGGATAGAAAAGATTGGAGGTCCGTTCTCTCTGCCTACCCCTTACGAGACACGGCGTGATGGGTAAAAAAAGAAAATATTTTTTTTACAAAAAGAAATATTATGTAGGTACTGGATTGGCGCGGTATAAATGACTTTAGTGGACTGTAAATGCGTGGTATGCTGTGCTGGAGGAGTGGTGCGACCAGCTGGAAAGAAATGGATCAGGAAGAATGGACTAACCTTAAAACTCCACGGTGATCTCCTTCTGCTGGCCAGCTCTTCTTTGTTTTAAAACACACAAACATAAACAACACAGCACAATAATTTAATAAACGCGGCGCGGATGATTCTATTTATTATTAATTTAAATAGTAGATCGAAATAAAATGAATATAAAAATGATGATTGCTATGCGGTGCGATGCGGTAGATTTCTTATATTGAACTGTATTGTCACTCATCCTGGTTAGCTAGAGGTAGGAACCAAAAATGGGTAACAACAAATTGATAGAAAAAATGAGATGGAAAGGAAAGGTTGTTACTGGCAACACCAGGTACGTATTTAGTAAACTAATTTTCCACAGCGTAACACAATCTGTAGTGTAATATCTGTGAGGTTAGCGTTATATAATTCACAATAAAGTAAGAAGATATATTTTTATAATGGAGATCAGCTAAAAAACAAATGTTTGTAAAACGATCATAAATTTTACGACTTCATCCTGAGGCACATCAAGATAAGCCTTTTATGGCTTTGATGATTATGTTTAGTTATTAGCCTGATTTGAACAACGGAGAGTGTGTGAAGTAACAATGACTTTGTTTGAAAGCCCAATAGTTATTCATTTATTTATACTGATGAAAAAATACAATGTTTAGCATGCCAGTTAAACAAATTAAAATTGTTTACAATACAGAAACATAATATAAAAACAATAAAAAAATAATATACAATGTACCTACACCAAAGTAACAAGTCAAGAAAATACATTATCAAGATGCAGATGCAGTACATTATGATAGTAATATTATAGAAAAGTTGGAAAGGAACCTACAGCATTCAAAACAATAATAATTCTTAGTGAGGTGATAACGTACACCATGTCAACATCGATCGATGTCAATGATTACTCTGCTATTACGCACTAAGGTGGGCCGAAAACCCTCATTGTGTTATTTCGAAGTTGTGAATCGTATACACAAATAAAGGAAAAAAGAATTATCAAAATCGGTTGAAATCTTCTCACCACACATCAGCAGGTTTGGAAAAATATGAAAAAAAAAATTTAGATTATTAAAAAAAATTGAATTAGGTCGTAAACTCACAATTTACCGATTTCCATCGCTTATTTGTCTGTAATGTCTACGGTGACAGATTTATCATCGAGTAGTCCTGGGTTCAGTTTCCGATATGGTCAGAAATTAATGTGTTTTTCTCCTGAAATTTCTACCCAGAGAACATAGCGATTTTAACGATATATCAACAACTGATGACTGACTAATACTGTTCGATTTTTAAATGGTATGAACAAACCACTACGGGCTTACGACCGTTTTCTACTGTTTATTTCTTTATTTCATAGAGACACCAACAGAACACTGAACAACACAAACAAAATAAAAACATGAAACAAACACATAGAATATCCAGCGCTCCAATAACAGGTATCTCCCGCATAGCTATTGCACATAGTTAGGTGGGTACAATCAACGTCTGAACATTTAAAAAAAACTCATAAAAAAACCTTTCACTGCATAGGCATATTAAGTTAAAAAAAATTAAAGAAAGGAAATATATGTGCATACCTACCTAAACATGTATACTTCATACACATGTATTCTCAAAAGAAAAAAAAGAGAACAAAAGATATCTAATTAAAACGATGATTTAAAAATAAAATTTATTTGTTATTTCGAAGGCTGGCTTAAAGTGTGATCACTTTACGTAATCAACGTTCGCCATTAGGTAGTAACGTTCAAATTCCCGATTATTATGAGAAATTTCAACATGTGGAAAAATCCCATGCCCCGGGTAGTATTCCAGCCTGCGTCCCTCGTCGTACCCTGCCGAGACGGTAACCACTGGTCTAACTGCCTATCTGACTAATACCTTCATAATATGTCTATATAACAAGTAGCTGTGGGGCTAGTACGAGTTTAATCGAAAGCTATTTGCAACCTAATAAGCGCTTATTAGCGTGCAAATAGTGTTCGAAAATCAAACGATCGAATCATTCGATCATTTTTGTATGGAATCGTTTCGATATTCGATCATCGAAAACTTATACTAGTGGTACTGATATGTTAATGAGATATAGAGCTATCTGTTGGAATTTTGGGTTGGGTTGGAATCCGTCTCAGATTGGACGGGACCGGTTGACTGGTAGATAAATGTTTCAATCATTAAGTTCCGCCGGCTATACTGACACCTATGTTTAGAAAAGTGTTATTTATTTTTTTTATTTTTAAAACGACTGTAATCACCATTTTTTATTCGTAGGCAGCTATATGGGAAATTGCGTTTGTTTTTTCTATTGAAAGCATGCCTGTTTCAATTTTTGTTGGTTTGTAATTCATATATTTCTTTCGTATGTGTTTTTGAAGTAGTAGGTAGTAATGATTTTTAAAAAATTTCATAGCTAGGTAAGTTATATTATGTTATATGTTATTATTCGAAATGTTAAACTCATTGTTGGAGAAGGATAATAACACACTACTTAATATCTGCACTAGAAAGACCATTTAACGTCAAACGGAAGTCATATCCCTGCTACGAATGTGCCCCAATAATCATAACTTAAACATGCGGTAATTTCTACCAGATATTATAATGGAATTATTTTAGTATGTCGTATTGCCGTTGTGAACAATTCGTTCTGGATGCCATTTTAATGTCTTTGATGTGAAAGGCAATTGGGGCGGAAGCTATTGTGCTCAAAAGCTTCATACGCATGTCCATACTACCTACTTTGAAAAAAAATATAGGATTGACACCTTAACCGCACCGGATTTGAGTTGTGCATCAAACATACATCTTTGAAACAAAACATTAAATAAATGTTTTGATGTCAACCTCACCTTCACGCGGTGCCTCCAGCTAGAAAACTAATAAGACTCTGGCGAATAACCACCAGCGGTACAACCATAACAGTAACAGGTAAGAAAACCTGTATAGCGCGTGGCAGTGTGGTATAACTTTCGCTCTAAATCTAAAGGGGGCAGCGCTTATCCAGCAGTGGACCAGCAATCCACTTACTTACTTTGCTGATTAGTTTCATAGGCACACAGCTAGAAAGGACAATGAGATGACCGGCAAAGGAATAACAAATTACATTGGTATTCAAATTTAGAAGTCATCATGGCCAATGGGTTGAGAATGAAATACGGAAGTGTGGTGAGAGATGTTCCAATTTCAAATAGCTACACATTCGCCAACCGTAGTTTTTTTTTTATCTATATATAGCTTTTATATTATTTACATACATCGAGTAAATTTTAAGTGAGGTACGTTTTTAGTTTTCGCATCAGAAAAATAATGTTGTTGTTTCAAAAAACCCAGGTCCGAAAATATATTTGTCGTAAAATCTTACGAGGGGTATAACGCTTAAATGTTTTTAATGAAAAAGTTCATTTTAAAGAGCAGGACCGTGCTAAAAACAAAAACAAAACGAACCACTAAAAATAAATTATGCTTTTTCGGTAAACATTAAATGCCCCATTACGAGAGACTCCTTGTTTACTCGGGAAGGTATTCAAACCAAAGGATGGAAGTTTTTTAGAAAAAGTGTTTGCAAAATTTACGAATATATTTACAGCGATATTAACGTTAAAATGAATGTTTTGTTTATGGAAATCGAATAGGTGGTTGAGGTATTTTGGCTGCGTGAAGGATACGTGATTTAAATGGTTGAGATGCCGCTTGTACCGAGTATAAACAACAGCTGGTATTTATGATTATTTATTTTTAACAGGTGTGAAAGGGGGCATGAGAAACTATTATTTAATTCTTCAATTACATAATTGATTTGATTTCAATTGGTCTCTTCATAAAACCACGCTATAAATTAAGGTGCAGCTTTGATAGGTAATTTAGATTGGTAGGCCAACGCCAACGCGAAAAGATGTAGGCACCAGCAATTAACTGCCAATCTCGCTTCGCATATCAGCCGTTTTACGAGCATTACATCTGAAAAGCGGGTAAAAATAGGTATGTTTCTCTTTATAACATTTTTAATTGATAGTAATTATTATTGATTGATTCGTCTATATAACAATCTAAAGCATCGTACTCACTTGCGCCGCGGACGTGTGACATTGCATCAATTTAATCGAAAGGTTAAGTGTATACGTGATTCGAAAAAGCGAACGCGAACATGCATCTTTTGATAAAATTGATATAACGATACACGTTTGCGGCGCAAGTTAGTACTGAGCTTAAAGTGGCTGGTAGCTGGTAGGTGGACGGTGCACTACGACTTATTATGAGAAATATCAACGTCTCACTACAAGCTAAGATACTAGTGTATAACGCAACCACCTAACCATCAAGGATGTATGGATGTAAAACGTGGACATGGACGAAAAAAAAGAACGTAGTATAAATCAGTTTCATTAATGGGACCAAACTATGTTCTGGTAATAGCCATTTCTCTTAGTGTGCGTAGTGTTTTTATTATAGATTTAATCCATTTATATGCATATCCAATCCAAACTCCCTTTAGACCCCACTTAGAGGCATAGGGAGGCCACAAGAGCTCTCCATTGCGCTCGATCTTGCGCAACGTTAATGACCTCCTCCCACACCATGTCCAGATTCCTCAGCTCTGCTTCGAAGGAGCGGAACACAGTATGAGAGGGTCTTCCTCGTCTCCGGGACCCTGATGGGAGGAAGAACAGCGCTCTCCTCGGCCAACTGTCATTCGGCATCCTTAACACATGTCCCAGCCAAGTCCATCTCCTCCACATAATAGTAGAGGTGATGGGCTCACGCTGGGTGCGCCGGCGTATAGCGTCGTTCGTGATGCGGTGGTACCATCTTATACCCAAAATTCTCCTGAGGCACTTCGTTTTTTGCATAATTTAAAGAAAATATTAATATTCGCCACCCCTTCTCTATATAAACTATAAGTGTGCGAAATTTCATACTCTTCCGTCCGCGCAATTTTCGTAAAAATAGTCACAAAGTTTTTCCTTCACGTATTAATATATAGATAAGGTGTTTTCATGTTGTCTCGCATGTGATATGGTGCTACTGATTTTCAAACAAATGTAAAGTATTTTGTACAAAACAAACAAGAGAAGACGAACTGAAGACGTGTTTTTTAATGGAAGTGTTATATTCTCATGCGCCCTTCCTAAGCACGCAACACTACTATAAATTACGACGACGTAAACACTCTCATACTAAAGGTATTATAGACAGGGCTATTAGGAAGATAAAGAATGGCAATGGAACGAGTTAATGTTACATCTAGTGGAGAGGTACCTACGCCATTTGATGTGAAGTGTAGCCATGTGTGGATTTAACGTGAGGAAAATAGACGCGGGATAACTACTAGCTTATTAAAAGAGAGGAATTTTAACGATTTGATGAGACGACTATGTATGAAGTTTGTTTGTTAGTGCATGAGTGTTGGAATTTTTCCCAAAGTTAAAAATAAAATGATGAAACCCACGATTTTTTTAACCTTTTTTTGTGAAAGATGTAATTTTTTGTGGGTTTGTCAGCCGGTATGCAAGTTCATAGAAAAGATAGCGGGTTAAAAATATCTATATTATTAAGCTTATTTTGTTATTAGTTATAAAAACATTTGGTCAATAAAAATAAAATTAACAATTTATTTATTTATTTTATTCATACAGAATAATACAGTGATAATAGATAACAAATGTAAATGCTGCCCAAATAGGCCAAGCCTGTACTAGGGCAAACATCTGTTTTTATTATTGATTATATTATTAAAATATTTGTATATTTTTAATCAATCCAAGAAGGGGAGGGGGGGGGGGGACGAGACAGTGCCCCCAGTGTTTTCTTACCTGCAGGCGCCCATGAACAATGATGAATTACACATTCGTAAGCCATTTTGTTTCTCGTTTTTGTTTTCTCCAATAGGTACTCCAAGATTATAAAAAGTATGAATTATGTCAGGTGTAACTTTTGAGTAGCAAATTAAACATTATTTTATTATGTACGTACGCTATTCCAAGTTATATCAGACTGAAGTATAACTGTATTGGACACATCACTCCAGCATCGAATCATATTTATTAATGAGCAAATGTGAATGAATGAATGAGTGCGTGTGTTAATGTGTTCGTGTATACCTGAAAGAGATAACATGTTTGTTAGTGTGATGTCGATGCGCACTGGACTGAGCCATTATGCATCTTGTCGGTCATTGTCGTATGTCAGTAGGTCATGGTGGTGGTGTGTACCTGAAAAAATAGCAAATGTATGAACTGTGACCCATATTTATACCTTTGTCCTACGCCGAAGAAATCTTTGTTTGATGGCTGAGTATTTACTTACGATATGTACTATACTATTATAGGAGGAAAGGCACACATACACTCAAATTTTTAATAAATATATATTCACTCACACATACACAAAATCACTGTCATACCAATATTTGACTATCACTGAGTGTACACTTCACAATATCGATGTGTTGTGGTACATGATTAATTATCTGCACTGCTGTAATGATTTTGAGTTTTCCTTGTTGTTTTAAATGTTTTTATATTTTTTCTTTTACTAATATGTAGTAATTAGTGTTCTCTAAATGTATCAATAAGAATATGTGCAAAATCTTGGGAAATAAGGTCAAGATTAATTAATGTACTAGGTAAGAGTACATTTTAGAGGGATTTAATACCATTGCTAAACATTTTTAAGTACATAAACATATTCGTATGGGGATTATTTTTATACTAGTTTGTGGGTAATTAAGTCTTACATAAGTTGGTGAAATTTGCAAGTTGATAAATATAATGTAACTGGAGATATTCAAGTTTTCATATCTAGGAAAACGTGAAAACCTACATATCTATAAGCATAGGACACATCTGATGTAAGTATACTTCGCTCTGGAGACCGATAGTCTGCTGTACATATGAGAAGCATTTGATGTCAAATCGAACAGGAATAATCAACTTGGTTAATTAGTCAAGAGTTTATCGGAATTAATTTTTGTATTAAAAATGATCATATTACCAAGTATAGAAATATTGAATTTCTATATTGTTTTTAGGTTGCCTTTCCTAATACATATTAGAGTCATTGCTTTTAGAATCTTTTGAACTAATTATAAACACTTTTAATGGGTTAATTATGGATTTATATTTTTTGATTATAATAATATATAAGATAGTATGTACTACTAAGAGTATCATACACTACGTGCAGAGGGATGCCTAAATATCAATTGATAAATTTAACTTTTGTAAAAGTAATATAACTTTTGGAATGGCCAGGGTTTTTGAATTGACAAAGCCTGGCGAATTATGACCAAAAGCTGTGGCTGCGTCCGAGAGCCTCGGCATCAAACATCAATTTCGATGGGAGCTGGCGAGTTTCATATAAAAGGTAACTTATGTACTTTTGGTACTTTATTTGAAATATTATGCCAGCCAGACATGTCCCACACCTCTCTGTTCGTTAATTTACATTGCCTGTTAAATATGTATGATTTAATTATTATTTGATCAATATAAATTCTGTAATTCAAAAGATATAATGAAAAATGTCACAAATTGATAGTGAAAAATGTTCACGATTTTTCCTAAAATAGAGACCGTTGATTGGTCGATTTAAACCAGTCCTCTGATTGGTTTTCTTTGTTCTCGATTTTAGTATAAATAAAATCGCAAAATGTACGGCGAGTTGAGTCGACTACTGGAATCTACTTGAGATACTCCACTATTCACTGGGACCACTTCTAGAAGACCAACTCGCCGGACGTCTGCCTTCAAGATTGAAAGCTTGTTTCATTTCTACAACCTCTCACAACCCCTGGTGATCGGAGCTTCAACAATGATGGAACCGCTGCTGTCTCCCGATCTATCGACATCTGGTGCGTAAGCGTGTCGGTGATACTGAGGGCCTTCGTAGCTGCATGAGCTACTGGTTGGACCCTGGCAGCTTACAATAACAAAACTCGAAATATGATCGTGTATCATTGATTTCGTTACCTATAAATAATTGTACTATTTCGTTGAGGTATTCCTCAGGTCTATGTTTAGATATTGAAATCAAGAAGCCTGAAAAAAAAGAAGAGTTCTATCTCAACCGTAGTGGTTGAAGTATCAGTTCTAATAAACAAACACGAATTAGATTTCTTATTATTAAGAAATATTATACAGGTAAATAATGAACATGGAATAATTACTTTTAAGGACTTACCAAATAATCGTTATTTCGGTAAACATTTTAGCATCCAAAAGGCCAATAAATGTTGGTATTGAAAGGACAAGTAGGTAAGTGATATTCGGCGAGGAGGAAGTGGGATTCTGGGGCCCGAAGTGTTTTGTTAGGAGACAATACAGGCTAATGACGGAATTTGCAATTCTGATAAAGGAGACGCCATCCAGAGAATAATGTCCCGATGTGGCCACATTAGGCGCATTACTCTGGCGATAATAGTCCGGCTGCCTTAATGTACGCTCTTCGTATCCGTCCTCTTGGACAATAAACTTGTATTAGGGTCCAGATGGATGGTCGTTTCGTGAAATTCCTCCCTCTACGCTAAAATATTTTTCGCTGACAGAATCGTACCCATGATTGTTATAAAATTGCTAGAATTTTTCAAGTACTTTCAGAAATATCCGAGTCGCCTTATAAACCAAAGACATTTTTCAATTTCATATCAATATTTTTGTTATAGTAGAAGAATTATGACGTGCTAAAATAAGTCATTGTTGATAATCGATGATACGGGCAGAAGTTGTTTTTTTGTTTGGCCGGGGTACTTCTTCCAATTTTTAAAAGGAGAAGAGGAAGAAAAATAAAAATGAAACTGTTGGGAATAATTGAAAATCCAGAAGACTTAAATTCATAATTTATAATTTATTCATAACTTTATTCAGCATCTCACCATCAACAAAAAAATACAAGTAGAAAAATAGCGTCTTTTGTTATTTGAATACACAATGGAACACTTTCAAATTCAAACTTCTATAACAATAAAAAAACATGATTATTGACAAGTAAGTAGGTACCCTAATTTTCCAACAGAAACACCATTATCAGGTATTGATGGCCGAATATAAACCACTTATTTAAACCATTCAATTTTGTAAAAATTATAAAGTTGTTAACGTTGCACGTTTAATATCGAATACAGGATATCATTTTTCGTTATCAGACATTGTAAATATATTATGGATGTTTATCAAACTTTGAAACACAAAATGCCATTAGGTACTTTATAAATTATTATTAAAAAAAACGAACGGGGAACTTTTTGGTTGCAGTTGTTTTTTTATATATTTTTTTGCGAATAAATAGTTGCTTTAAACAAATTGCTAGTGCGAAAATGTAAAGGTATGGAAGTTTTTGAAATGTGTCTCCACATTTCATGGACTGATATGGTCATTATTTAGTTACTTTCCGTTTCCGGTACATCGAATCTGAAACCCCCAGTAACTGGCCACCCGAATGCCGCTATCCCTCGCCATCACGGTGTCCTCGTGAGTGCGGCTCCGTGCAAGACTACTCTCACCTGTTCTCGTGCCCTCTGAGTGGTGACACATGCACACACGACAACACCGTGATGATATGGTCATTTACACGGAGGTTTGCAAAGAGCTAGGCTTGATGAAAAATTCTGTAAAATGTCCTACCTTGGAAATATAATTTGAAACACCTTATTCATATTTTTTAATAAAGAAGGGGAAACATGACGGAAGTCGAGGTGTTGGTAGACGGCAGATGCGCTGGCTAAGAAATATTTACGAAGAAACTTTTCCGGATTGCCCAGGACAGAAGCCTCCGCCATAGTGAAAGCAAACGTCGCGTCGGCGTCGGTGGGCCCTGAAGGCAGAGGAAGGAAAAGGTAAACCTTCAAGTATCAAAGAAAAATTATAATATAACATTCTGCAATAGAATCGTTTGCCTTCGTGGTAGTGGTCTTATAAAATCATCCTCTTTGAAGATTATTTCTAAGTACTTTAGTTTATTATAGGAAACTGTAATAATATTTTTCTTATCATTGAAATAAACCTCTCAAAAACGTAAAAATAACAAAGCCTTGTTATGGCATTACTATAAGGAATCAACAAAATAATCTCAAACAAATAGAGATAAAGTTCGAGAAAAAGCTCACATAAGACGACGCGTAAATACTTCCACTAGTCTGGATCTGGATAAAGATCGTTAAAACGTGTTTATTATTTTTACGTTTGGTTTATTTCTATTTTATAATGGTACTTCACGTTTATTGTCATGTTTTCATACGTCTTTTTCTATTTTTCCACCTTGGTGTGAAATACATACATGTGATCTTGTATGCTTTACAGATTAGTAGGTGATATAAACATAAAAGCCGTTAGTTTCTTGGTTTGAAAAGCTTTAGAACTAATGGAACAGAAGTTTATATATGATACTAGCTTTCCCGACAGACGTTGTTCTGTAGTCCTTTCTATGAATATTGAGTTGGAATTTATACAAAAAACGTATAAAATATGTTTGAATGTTAAAAAATTATTTCTGACAGCTTGAAAGAAATTCAATTTTTTGAAACGCAATGGTTGTCAAGTAAATAAAATTGTGTTCTTATGGAATTTTCACAGATGGCGGTGTTTCATCCGTTCCATACTAACTTTAATATTATATTTTATATTATTTCTTAATCATTTTTTGATGTTTTATTGTTATTCTGTTATCCGGAGCGGAGAAGAATCCAATAAACTAAAAATGATAAAAAGTATGTTCAGCCGATCTTGAGATAAAACTGTTCGTACTAAATCCGACTTTCTTTTATATTATAGATATTACTAGCTGCATTGTTAAACTTCGTCCCGCCTCAGAACCAATAATTGCTTTGTTGACTAATGACCGGAAGTAAGTTCCTTTAGCCGAATTCAATTAACAATGTATGTATACCGCCATCAACTGGGATTTCATGAAAAAGTATACACAACCTTTTTCAACACATGGGTGGGATAGAAAGAAAAATTTGGGGTTAAAGCTATTTTTTGATGACCAAGAAATTTTTATTCGTCAATAAGGACACCCTTAGTACCAGCAGTATGAAATAATATACTTTACGACATATCATACCAACCAAACATTTATTACAAAAAAAAAAAATCATTAAAATCGGTCTTGCCGTTTTAGAGGAGTATACATGTTTACAAATTCCGAGACAACTACGTGTATCAAACGAGGCGTGTAAGACAGAATTATGTAAAACACTAAATTTTTATATATAAGATTTGAAACGAGCCTACAGGAATGATAATAATATTACCATAATACGCATTAATATAATTTATTCGAACATAAAATCGTAGGCTGTAAATGTTAATCAAGCTACAAATTAAGTGTGTTTAAGCTATGACTGTTAAGGCCAGCTTGGGAAAGTGTTCTTAAATACTATAAAGTTGCCCGCTTAGTTTATTCATGCCGGCCATTATTTTCACGAGGGTAACAACGCTAATTTAATATGAAAATTACAATATTTATAAACACGAGATAGTATTGTTCCTAGTGTTGTAATGTGGGAAGATTTTATGGATCATAAAATGGGGCGATATCTTTACTTTAATGTCTTATTCTCTCACTTAAACGTGGATTTTATTCATTCATGTTAATGTTTTTTAAATAGTTAGTCAAAGGTTTCCAAATGATTTTTTTTTTTGATGAATTATTTAAGAATTTTCCTTACTTTTTTTTGTAGGGTTAGGTTGCTTTCAGGCATGGAACACAATTAATTAAGATCCTTGTAAGTGAAGTAAGGATAAAGTTATTGAGTCTTATTCTTGCGAAGTATTCCTTCTTCTTACAGCAACCGTCCTTTTGATGTCTTCAATTATCTTCAAATATTGCTGATAGGTTTTCTGAATGTATATAACTCAAATACAGTTGTTCAGTAAAAACAAAGAAATGAAAAAATTTGTCAGTAATCTGCAAGTATTGTTTGGTTGCACCTTTTCGTGATTTTCTTAGTCAACGTTTTAGTATTAAAAATGTATATCTTAGCATAATAATTTAAAAAAGTTGGTTTAAAGGGGTTCAATTCTTTCGACGTATCTATACAATAGGTAAACATACATCACATGTGATGTACTTCCTACTACACCGCCATCTTTTGAAATTTTTAAAAAGTAAAGCAATTATAGAGGAATTGTTTTGATTTCAAACTTATGACCCTTCGAATTTCATCCTGCATCCGAATCAACGATAACTATTACATAATGCAATGAATTATTAGCTAAAATTAATTAAGTTTTTACATGCATTTTATTAATGTAATAAGCCAAAATTATTTTGTTAATTGGGTTAGGTCGAAGGTCGACGGGCGGGACAGCTAGTATATTATATTGGTTAGTTTGTCCGTAACTCTATATTTTCGTCAATGATTCTAATCCCAAAAGTAATATTTTTCATGTATGACAAAACCAATCCAACTATACGGGAAATAAAAGTTTTATACTTGTACTCAAAGAGTTCTATATATAGAGTGGCTAATAGGAAGTAAATTCACTTTAAATTTGTGTTAAGTTTGGTGGGAGGGACGGGAGGTGTGCGGGTGATGTTCCAATTGTGTTTAAATAATGCGCCGAAAACATTCATTACGATGACTTAGAAAATTTTAATTTTCGATATAAATGACTTATACTGCGAATGTAATGGAATTCAACCTTTTTACTTAGTGCATTGTTTATATTTCAGTAGATATTTGTTTACTATAGTAACAAAATGTTCACTAAGCAACAATGTTATTATTATGTAGTCAAGACGATGCTGTTACCTAGCAACGTCTGTGACGGACTGAATTCATAAAAAATACATTTGGTTAATTGACTAAACGGAGGACTGATAAAATACAAGGCAAGTAAGCCACTCTGTATATAGAACTCTTTGCTTATACTACCTGACCCATTGAACTTCGTCCCGCCTAAAAGTGAATAAAATATTGCTGGGTATCATAACATCTAGCTAAAATACATGCTTACTGATTGTGGAAAAATCAAAAGTTATGTGGTTATAATATTATGAATTAGTTATTTCAAAAGCACCAAAAACTCACCCATTTATACATTAGATATCTAAATTAAATTTTCATCATCTGACTCATAAAAAAGTCAGATAATACAGACTTTTTTACAAATCAGATGATATTAAATTAAAAGCACAACTGAAACACCAGAAAAAGTATTGAAATTAAAAATTGTCGGGTTGGTGCGAAGATCGGCTGAACAGATTCTTCCGATGTTTGATTTATTGGATTCTTCTCCGCTACGGATAACAGAATAACAAATAAAAAATGGATGCAAATAATATAAAATATAATATTAAAGTTAGTATGGAATGGACGGAACACCGCCATCTGTGAAAATTCCATAACAACACAATTTTTGTTCACCTGACAACAATTGAGTTTCAAAACACCACGGCACCAGTACGAAGATTATCGATAGAATTTCTTTCAAGATTTCAGAAGTAATTTTTCAACATTCAACATATTATTTTAATAAAACTAGTTGCATGTAAACATGAGATCCAACTGTCGATGGCCTTAGTCGGTGTGTTTATTGTATGAAACGATGTCGTCAAAAAATTAAATTCTTACAAAAAATTTTAAGAAAAGTTTGAGATTTACTACTATAATGTAGCTATTTTTTTTATAGAAAATCAAATCATCTAGTTGATGTGTTTCGGCGTTTTCCGATATTTTTATAAAATTCTGAAATATAGGCATTGAAACTCGTAAATTTGTGATAAAAAAAATATTTTTCTTTATAAAAAAAGTTTGAGAAACCCTGGAACTTTTTCATTGAATTTGATTTGAGATATTGTATTTTTCTACATACATACACATTTTTAGGGTTCTAGCTTTTATAGTTTTCGAGATATATGCAAAAATTAAGTAAAAATTCAAAGGTTGATTACCCCTGACTGAAAGAAAATTTAAAAATTCTGAGTATACAAGTTTTGTAGGCTTAAAGTATTAAATATTTTCTGAAATTTTAGGATCTGTGCATTAAGCGAATCAAAAGTTATAAGGGGGGGGGGGACACACAGACACACACACACACACAGACACACTAAATGTTCTCCTCCGAATTCTGAGTAAATCCATATAAGGAACATAATATATGCTGTTTTATATTTTATATGGTGTTTTTTGTCGTCAAAGTTTGAAAAACCGTTTAAAATGTAGACCTGGCCATACAAATCTCACGTATCTTGGCTTGATACTGCCGATCTGTCTCGAGAAATAATTTCTCTTCAACAAATCGACAGTTGGATTAACGAATTGAACGTGCATTCTTGGTGGAATTATTTAAATAAAACAATTGATTTGTTATTCCATTGTTTTATTTAAATTATATTATTTTAACCTTTTTTTTTGTATAAATTACAATTTCGAAATCAATATGCATAGTAAGGACTACAGGACAACGTCTGTCGGGATAGCTAGTACATATAGTTATATTTTTTTTCAATTCACGTATAATAGTATATTATTCAATAATTTTCTTCGTGTTCAATACTAATTTCTCACTACATTCTTTAAGGTTCGCTATAGGATAAAGTAGGTACCATGGAGATTTTCCATGAACGAGTGTTCATGTGTGGGCGTTAAGCTCGGGAAAACACTGTTTCCCTATTAGACGGTAACAAGCTCCCGTGCGATGGTGACAAACTAGATTCCCATTTAACCTCCTTGGGAATAAATATCGGGAAGGCTCCATAATCCTGTTGGATACATACAACTAGTAGGAAACAGAAAATGGAAGCTACCTCATAAATATACTCGAAACGTGGTAGCGACACTACGAGTTGTAGAGGAAATTCAATAATTATTAGGGATTTCAGAACAAAGGAAGTCAAATTCAACAATAATTCCGTTATTGTATGTACATTGTACAATGTACATACAATATTAATTTTTCAATGCAACAAAATGATCGTAAATTTCCTATGAGATGGCGAAACAATCAATTAAAAAGAAAACAACAACATTGAATGTTATACCGTTTTAATTTTATTTCAGGATCAGTGATTCACCAGAAATGATTTTCGTGTGTCGGAATGGGTAAAATTTTAATTAGATAACGCAACTAGATCGTATTTAGACCATTTTGTGAATAACCCTCTGTTTTTCAAATGGAAATATCCAATATTTTTTAGATTTTTTTTTAATAAAGTTATTTTGAAATTTCACTACTTATAAGTATACTCACATAGATTCTTATGCCGTCTTAGGACTTAATCTCAATACACCTAAAGGTACCTACAACTAACCATTTTTTATACTAGCATTAGGTTTTGAAGTACATTATTGATGGTTTTTATAATTATTTTAAAAATGAGTTGGGCTCACCTAAAGCATAAACAAATAAACACATTTTTGACATCTTTTTAACACTAAGCAAAGTCATTTTTCGTAAATGAAGAAATAAGCGGCTCTAGGGATCGAACTAACGAATTTTCAGCACGATAGTCGGCAATTAAAACGGTAAGCTACTAGCCACTTCAGATGTTATTTTTTTCTTATTTGAATCACTATGGGGCGTTTGATGGACTCAACTAAATTAAGAAGTACCTACTTTATCCAGTCGACTAAAATTTTGTGGTTCAGACCCATTTCGGTACTAAGTACGTAAATAAATTACGGAAAACTACTAAAATACCAAGTACTGCATGTGAAATATGCTAAAGGTACCTACGTACTCCTATATAAATAAATGTTAAAAAGTAAAAACAATTACTGTGTCAAAAATCAAAAGTAGGCAGCTCAATTTTCGTTTATAGTAATGTTTAAAGGGTGTTTGCTTCCATAATCAGCTTTACCATTCTGAAGACCCGTGCATACAGGTGAATCTCAACGATATTAAGGTTCCATTAACTGGGAAGACATTATCGATATAGCGAAAGTTCAAATTAGTTTTGGTCCATTACGACAAAAAGTTTGACTCAGGGCTTTTTCGGTACATTTTTCAAATAAAAAGGTTCTGAATATTATGTTATAATATTCGGTAATCTCTTCCAACAAACATTATCCCTAGATGGTGATTTGGTTTCAAAGCTTGTAGCTCACGTTTTTATTCCCAGTGTAAAACATTGAGTTATCTGTAATACATACTAGAAGCGAATCTCCTTTTTAAATGCGGCATTGAGTAAGAGGACCACCGGTCACCCTTGCGTATATTTTTATTATGATACCGTTTTCATAAGTCTGTAAAAACAACGTGTTGTGTTTTCCAACTTGCTCATAGAAACGGGAAATCGTTTAAAAAATTGGCCTCACTCTATTATATTCATTATAAAAAGGCATTTGCGTAATGTATTTTTATTTTAATTAATTACGACAATCTGCGATATTTTTTGATGCAGGAACAACTTTTCCTTCCCTTGTCATTCATTCCTTGAAAAAAAAAATAAGTATCTACCTAAAAATGAAACAAACTGTTATGAAATAAGCTTTTGAAAATTTTGTTGTGAATGCCGCATCTAGAACGAGTATCAACTAACTAAATCAATGGTGCGAGAGAATGTTATTGGAAGTATCTAGTAGAAAGAAAGGAATGTTTGTTAAAAGATTATATGAGAGTTAAAATTTCAATTGGTTAATTTTTGAGAGAGCGAACACGATACTCGGGGAATGTTTAAGTGGTGTAAGGAAAAGATTTATTAGAGCGGGTAAAATGTCGTGTTTGAGAGTTATTTTTAGAAAAGTCAGATGGCGATGTTTACTTATTTATAAAACAGCACCACTAGTATAAGTTTTCGATGATCGAATATCGAAACGATCATGGAAAGCAGCGTTTCGAGAAATTTTCATACAAAAATGATGATTCGTTTGAAATGATTCGATCGTTTGACTATTTGCACGCTAATAAGCGCTTATTAGCGCGCAATTGGCTTTCGATTAAACTCGTACTAGCCCCACAGGAGAAATAAAAAGAATTTATGTACGAAATCAGTTCTATATTAAGTACTTATTTATTTTGACCGATTAAAAATCACTCTGAACTGACAACTAGATTTGCTGTTTACGAGTAATCATACAATACATCATCAATACATAATCACAATGAAGTAACGCAGATGAATGAAGCATTCGAGATAGTAACGTGGTAACATTCAAAGAATTCTCCCGATGTTTTAGAAAAAAAGACAATAATAATATTATTGATCTATCTTGGACTTGTTGAATTGTTATTATTATTTATGGAATGGAGTGTTTTTACTGATGGTGATTGAAATGTGTGTGGCTTTGTATATATGATTCAAGATTCATGACTGTGATTGGGTGAAGTTGATAATTGTATTTGTAACCTAATTGTGTTGCTCTTAAAATGGACCATTTAGTCTTATCCTATACTAAATGTAAACATTTGATTCTTATTCGTTCTTATGTGACTTCAATCCATTTTATAGTGACATGTATTGATGCCATGACAACTTCCCTGAACTAATATTTCATGATAATTTTACTGTATAAGGATTATTGCATTTTTTCGTTTTGTATCGGTCTTTTGTGCCTTTATCTATGTATTTTATGTATTGCTCTTATTTTATATCCTATATTTAAGTATACTGAGATATTATATTGAATAAAGGTTTATTATTATTATCTTCAGATTTTGGACTGCACAGATTAGAGCTTACAACCTCCTTCGGCCAGCTTAAAAGCGCCTTTTGTTTCTGTAGGTTCACGTGTATAAATTAAGACATAGCCCTCAAGGCCACGCTGAGAAAAACATACAAGTGATTTTTGTTCAAACCCTTTTGAGATGAATGGAAGAAGACGGAACCAATAGAAGATTTAGATAAAAGGGTACCAATTTTATTTCAAGGTAAATTAAGTTTCAAATAACAGCTGACATTTCACATTAAATTTCAACAGCCACATAAATAAACCAAGCATCAATTCGATCATGTTAAGTGAACGCTAACAGTTAGATGTACACACCGCAGTTGTGATTTATCAAACATAACCGCTGAAACAATAAATCCCGTCACCAAAACACGTGTATTTCTATAAATCATCTCCTGTCAGAGTGGGTTTCACGGGCGGTTTGCTGCAAGTAGCTACGTACAATCTGAAAGGCAAACTGTATTGATTTATTTTAAACATTTGCATACGGCGTTGAAGTAATGATAGCTTATCGATTACCTCGGCATACGCACCCATCCCTTGTTTGATTGCAAATAAACCTGAGATGTGTAAGAAAAATATGAGAGGTTGAGAAAACAATCTGTTTCTTATAAAACATTTTGATTTCTTGCGATTGATTTTTATATAGGTTAGATTTTTTTCATATTCTGTCACTCTTATCGGATCTTGCCAGTCATACCCGAGTTTTCATTTCGATTGTGATCTAGTGTAAAATTTCTTCAACATCCGAAATATAGAAGAAAATCCTAGAAAAATGTTCGTTAAATTGTGGTGGAATGATTTATATTAAGAAATCAATTGAAAGAATTAGCCAGAAGATCGTGAGAAGAAGCAGTTGTAAAACAAAAGAACATATGTATATTTATGTTCATGTCAATTTATTTTTATAGAAAATTTCAAGTTTTCATATATATTTCTATTCTGAGTATGTACCTACTCTGTTATTTTTCGTAGACGTTGTTTTCAATGTGTTCATCATCCTGGCACAGACCTATACCTTTCTCATATTACATCATCTCTTATAATTTGCAACCATGATAATAATTATTGCCTTTAACTAACACTAAGTTTCCTTTCAATTTTCCTCTTTAGAAACCAAATGCATTTATACGATGCCTTTTTTCTTAATGTACCTACTCTGTCATGTTCTTCGCATCTCCCCGAAAGTTTTGAATGAGCAAGCTTTTCATGAAGTTCGGATGGGAAAAGAAGATGAGGCAGGTCAATTATATAATAATCAACGAGCATTCTCTGCGGTTCTACAAATGCGGACCTAAGCTGGGATGTAGCTTTAGCGACTGGTACAAGATGGAGAGGCTAGCAGGAATTTTGTGACGTCCATATGCTCGATACTGGGAGCGAAAGCACACTATATAAGTAAGTTAGTTCTCAGTTAAATGAATAAAGATGTTTAGCTTAGATAAACAACGGACCCGTTGAGAACTATAAAAAATCGTTTGAGATAAACTTACATGGCTTCTGCTTTTAAAAATAAACAAAACATATTTCTTACATCAAGAACGTCTACGGTTGATAAGATATATGACAACATAACGCCCAGACTGACTTTGAGAGAAAACATTTCCATGTCTCCCCCTACTGTGTTGACTCAATTAAATATGATAACCTCACACCTACCTAATGATATTAAATTTTCATTGAATATTCTCGTTGGTGTGGATTATTAAATATTAATGGAAATGTATTAGCGTGGTAATTTGAATAACGGTATAATAGTTTGTATTAGCGCAGTGTTGTGTTGGTACCGTATTATTTCGAATTAAGACACCGCTGATACTATTTCATTGTCAACCGGAAAAATTTAGTGTAGGTAGTGTTTAATTATTGCCCCTTAAAAAGAATACACCACCGGGAGTGAAAATTTATTTTAAAGACCTCGTATAGGCTCACTAAACGTTGTCTTGAATTAGTTAACGTATCGATATTTTGAGTTGTGATAAATAAAGGAGATGAAATTTCAAATAAAGAACCCAATCTTGTTTGTTTTTTTTTTCGTATCTAAGCCCATACATCCAATCAAAGTGATCTTCAGTACTCTGCGAAATTCATATTAACTGGAGATGATAAAAATATCCTCCATAGTGTATGCTACAGGACAGACGGATACTTACTCCTTCAGAGCAGAGTGGGCATTATAACGATAGCTGATAAAAGTATTAGATAATAATAAAAATAACGGCTCGAACGTTATTAATATTATTAGTATTAAACGATATTTTTAAATATTAGATGAACAATAATAACAGTCACGCTAATATTAAGCAATATTTTTTTTTTCTAGATTACCGGCGACTCATTCTATTGGTAACGTATTGCGCCGTGGTTTAAATTATATAGATATTACCAAAAGAATAGACAATATTCATCTCCAAGAGTTAAGGAAAGACAAAAAAAAAGAATCAGATTAAAATCATATTTTGTTCTACAAAATTTAAAAGGATTTTATAAATATTTCGACAATCAATACTAAGAAGGTGGGCAATATTTATCGGATATTGCACATCAGGGATATTAATGTATATAGGTGATGCGACCCTAATAGGGCAACCCAAAAAAACATGGTCCATCGACTCCACGTCCAATCCGCACTCACATAAAGCAATAATAGCCTACCCGCATTTACATCATGACAGTTAATATTAGTTGAATTAAAATATTAAGCTCGCGATGACTTACTCAATGATCTTTTTTTGGGAAAATGTTAACTTTCCAGATACCAAATTTTCGGAATAATCATCATTTAGGTTTGATTTACAATTAATGAAACTGCTATAAAGTTTTTGAATTTAAGCCGTTATTGTCACCAGAGGTGACATGGTACGCTCGGCACCGTTGGCTCACGCGCTGGACTTGTCCCAAAGATACGTAGATAACCTATGAAACGAAAAGTTTGCATATTGAGAGAGCAGATACTTGTAGCGTGGATGAGGTGTGAACAAGAACGTCTGGTACAAATTAATGCTCAAGGACTTATGTTGGTTTTAAGTAGCTAGTCATCAAGTTTGTTTGATTCGGTGCTTCAAAATGCGAAAAGTGAGCACAATAATTAGTGAATAAAATATATTGTATGGTAACATTTAAAATGCATTATATTTCTAAAATTATTCTTAATTAAAAACAAATAAGGGTTCACATTAAAAAAAAATCTGTCATTAATAAGTTTTACCAATTACCGAAAACTTTTTGATTGGCTCTGAAATCCTACGTACTTTCAGATGCTAATATCATAATACCCTTTGTGAATTTTAAGCAGACCCTTCGTAGGTGGGTGCGATTCTGAATACAATCGGACAGTGACAAGGTCGGACGATGTACGCACTGTAACAACGGGTTTACTGAAATAATTACTTACTCCGTGTGACAAATTGTATGAGATGATTAAAATTTAAATAATTTGTTTCTGCCCTATATTTCCTTAATTACCATACCACTTTGCATAATGTATTATAAATTCATAGCATGTTAATGCAATCCCACAGAGATAAGATTGTGTACTTTGATTGTTACTCAAAACAAAGGATATTTTACATTATTGCTCGGGTCTCTTAATTCTTTAGCCCTTGTGTGTGTTGCTACCTGCTACCCATTTGTTCACTTAATAGTGTTTTCACAAATCGAAGTTGATAGAGCGACAATGTCCATCTCCAATTTCTATGTTTAATATAATGAAAATATTTAGTGGTTGGTAGACTAGAGGTTCAGTCGCCGATTTTCGTGGGTTCGATCCTGCTTTTAGTAAGATGTCAAAAGTGTATTTGTGTTCACTTTGAGTGAGCGCAGATTCAGAAAATAAAGAGAATGCCAAAACAAGATGAGAAACATTAATTCTTTATATATTTTTTTAAATAAATGAATATATTAACATATTCTGGAGACCTCTTGAGCAGAAGTTAGGGCCTATAATTCTAAATATTTGAGTGGATGATTATTAACGTCAAGCTTCATTAAGGGTGGGTTTTTAGATCGTTAGTAATACAAAGCGTTAGTGATAGCAAAGTAATAGCAATATTTTAGTCATTAAAAAATGTAATTTTATCATAATTTTGCTACATGAAAAAATCTAGCTAGATGTTGGTAAAGATATGTTAATCTATCGAAACGTTGGAGACTTAAAATAGTTAAATTCAAAATGGATATAATCGTACATAGAAACGAATTTTAATTTAACGTTTGCATAGAGAGCAGGAGAATTCGTATCAGAACTAACAAAGAAACAGACCTGTGAGTATTTGTACAAAGGGGAGAATGATAGTTTCATTTGGAAATTGTACCGGAATTTTTGCTTTCGATCTGAAAACAAAATGAAACGTATCTTCAGACTTGATTGTTTTAATTAAATGAAACGATTATCTTTCGAGTATGAAGCTAATGCTTAAGCAGCACATGAGGTTCTTAAAAGGTTTTGGATAACTTGTAGAAAGATACAGAACCTTATTACAACTGCTCCTAGCCAAGTATTCTATTTGAGTATTTACTTAACGTATTTTTCAAACTGAAGGTGTTTTTCCCTTTCGTAGAGTTTTCTGCAGCGTTTGGTAACATTAAATAAATACTTAAAACAATTAAATTTTAAAGTTGTGGACAGCTATTTCTCCTTGGTGGACAGTAATTTCAATAAAAAAAGTGTAAGTAAATGAAAACACTTTAGAAAACTTTTTCATAATAATTATTTGACATGTATCGTTTTATCCTCTGATAATGAAAGATGTCAGGAAGATTAAAATTGTGCTGAAACGATTTTATTTAACTGGCTTCATTTAAGCTTTATTAGTTTTAATATTATTTATGTGACAATTTAACATGCAGTTGTATTTTGTTTCAGACTCTTCTAAGTTATCTTCTCTCTTCTCTTCTAAAAACAAACCCATATTAAAATATAGAAAATCTAATTAGAAAAGTAACATAAAACAAGACATAGGGAGCTGAAGAGATAGTCACTTTGTCAAATAGAATAAAAAAATACGAACAGAAAATGAATAAAAGGTCGATAGCATTGATACGGACAAACTGTCAATGTGTGGCTGCCTATAGAAAAAAAAAACATAATGTGTTATCTGCAAGTTTCGATATAGTTTTTTTATACGTGACTTGTCAAAATGTCTAACATGAAAATATATGTGGAATAATCTGGCGATAAATTTGCATGAAATAAAAATAAGTTTGCGTACGTAATTTATGGTACCGTGTAGTATCTATGTATATTTTTATCTCTGATCGATATACCAGCGAGGTTCGTAAACAAGAATAATGGAGAAGAATGGCCTTTATTTGAGCTAGTCTAGTGGAAAAGCACCACATTAGAGTGAAGTCAGCTGAAGAAATATCCGCTGACATTATTGAGCCAGGTTGTCAAAATCCACACGCAGATAGAAAAAAATATAACATGGATCTTTATGACGAGTAAACTGAATAAATTTTTGCGGAAGCGACAGACAAAACGTAGTCATTGTGTCCGATTTACGAGTAAGGGAAGGCTGTTTTCATGCAATATTTGTGGAAATAAAATTAATAAGTTTATACGGATCTAAGAAAAGCCTTTGATACTGGGACTTCTGAAATGATTTTGACTCCAGTAGGTATTGCAAGTATGTAAGGAGTGTCATAAATCGCTCTTAGTTTAAACAAAAGAGCCAAATTTTTCATATAATGATAAATCAAATTGACCTATGCAGTGTGCATGCAACCAAAACCGCAAGTGATTCAAGTAAGATGTATCAGTAATCAAAATCCTTCCTATAAATTGTAGTATAAAATTTAATGTTAGAACAAATATATATGACCAGCTGATACCCGTCTTGCTTAAAATTGCTTATTCGGATAGTCAGACTAGAGCAGTAGGTTATTGAACAGGTTTTTATCTAGATTTCCCTTGCTCAGTAGTCTGTATCTTTGTTTCATACAGAAAAATAGTCGAAGCATGCTATCGCTTTCAATAAAAAAAGAGAAGAAAAGGAAAAATTAAGTCACTGCTAAATACGCGAAAAAGTAAAAGAAGAATGTTGTTCTTAATATTTATGAAAAAAGAGAAGAAAAGGAAAAATAAGAGTCACTGCTAAATACGTGAAAAAGGAAAAAGAAAAATGACGCTTTCAATGTTTTTATTAAAAAAGAAGAAAAAATAGTCTGCCAATCACATTGCATCAAAACTCAAAGACTAAATGCGATTTTGTTACCGCGATTCCTAAAACTGTGAATGTACCTACCTACCTACTTATGTTTTTTGTCCGTCTTAGAGTTCGCAATAATATGCTACATTCTCTCTGGTTCTCTCCAAGCGAGCTATAGACAACAATACTACTTCCTGTTTTACCCTCCTGTCATGGCGCAACTTATAATATTTTACCTATATTGTTCTATGAAAATCTTTAGTAAATAAGAATTATCCAATCCAATCCAAACTCCCTTTAGACCCCACTTAGGGGCATAGGGAGGCAACAAGAGCTCTCCATTGCGCTCGATCTTGCGCAACGTTAATGACCTCCTCCCACACCATGAATAAGAATAAGAATTATAAGACTTGTTTATACATTTTTTGTATTTCAAGTCAATCTCTTCTCTTTTTAATACATTTTCATAACGCATTACTCCGATTCCGTGTAATATTTACATAAGTAATTGTGTTTTCAAAAGATGGCCATCTGTGTTGTCTGTTATTTTACTATGAAGATTTTATAATTTTAGAAATTTATTAATAACTTAAAATATATTTGATGAAATAAAAATATTTGTATCTCAGATTACCACAATTATATTTGCGAAAAACTGCGAAGAAAAAAATTCAACGCAGATCCTACGGTTTTAGCGTGATGCTCCAACATAAAATTGGAGTGAAACAAACAAACAAATAAATAATAATAAACAAAAAAAAAAAATAATAATAATAAACAAAAAAAAAAAAAAAAAATACATATATTACTGAATTATTATGTAGATAAATACTTATGCAACGACGATATAATATTTAGTGTAATATAATGCAAGGCACCCATTTACTAATCAGATGACAAAATTTCAACAAACGTAAACCATTTACTAATCAGGCGGTAACATTTCAACTAATGTTTGCACACACTCTCTCTCTTTATCTCTTCTCCTAAATGGGGTTTAAAAGGAGAATGTTATGTTATTTAACTGTTTTCAAAATTTATGTCCCAACAGTTGATTATAAATCCCAATATCATCCTATATTTTACATACATCAAAAAAAGTTTTCAAACCAATATTCAGAGTTAAGTGATTGCGACTGGCCGTACATGGAATAATATTATGAATTCATAATCGGTATGCGGCTGATTTGAAACTCGGGGGAAGTACAATTAGCAAACTTCCTGTCAAACATCCCCCAGTTCGTGGGTCACTCTCAAAGGAATATATATTGCAGATAGACTGTCCCATCTCGAGGGACTCATAAATTAAGATTAATGTATCGATGCGGTTTGCATTATGTCATCTGACACAGGGTGAAAATACAGCCAAATACACACACTACTACATATAACTCGTATAATTCTTCTGTAGGAACCTGGTACTTGACTTAAGATCAAAAAGTCAAATGATAGTGTGTACATAGGTATACGCGAATACATAAAAATCAAGATCTACACACACTATAGCGATCGTGCCTTTAGTGTGGTGGGACCTTTACTTTGAATGCTCTAACCCTGGCTGTTCGACAGGTACAGAATTAGGGGGCGTTCAGAAGTGGCCTAAAGACTCATCACTTACCGGTGCTCATCAGATTCATCTGTCAATGCTACGGGTCTGGTCAGATATGGACATAGGATCGGGATAATTATTTATATTAATTATTATTACTATCTAGTTGCAATCTCTAGTCGCGATTTAAACCTCAACCCATTCCGATACCATTAAATTTAAACAAAATTTAAAAAAAAAAATGAATCTGTGCTTACTCAAAGTGAACAGAAATACACTCTTTGACTCATTCGCAAGAAGCTACTTAAAGTTAGTGTCGTGAGGAAGATGATCAGCACCTGGGATCGAACCCACGACCTCCGTACAATACAGTACGGAAGCTGGCATCTTAATCGCTAGTCTACCAACCACTTAGAGAATCACTTCCAATAAATTCATATTGGTTGCGATTTTTTAGACGGTTCTGCGCATACCAAGAGCGCTTAATAATACTACATACGCTACTTAAGCATCTTAAAAATCCTACTTAGCACAAAACAAGTGAAATAACTATTAAGGCAACATATAAAACAAATTCATTCTTTGTTATTTCGTCCTAATCCAACCTTAAAGATTAGCCCATTGATTCTTAAAAACATATTTGGTTTAAATTAAATTGTCTCTGAAAGGGCTAGAATTTGAATAAGAACGCAACTAGATCGTATACCCTTCCTGTTTAAATAATACATACATTCTCCCTTTAAGGCACCCCGCACACCGCAAGCCAGCCCGGTGGAGAACAATCCGCAGCAAACCCGACCTGCACGAAACCGACCGCCTAGCTCGATCGAAGCAATCAAACCAAAAAGCCGTTTAAATAATACGTTGGGGAATTTCCCAAAGAACACACTATTACTTTACTAAGTGGGCCAATCTACCACATGTGTCACAATATCATTTATGTCACATTTCCAAATATGTCCCACTACCAGATATGTCACATTATTCCTTATGAGATAACACTACTTGTAGGTTGATTTCATTTCAGACTCTTGTTGAGTGCGGGCTTCACACGTGACTATTAATATTCATATGGTGGGATCAGTCCTTTCTCGTTAAATAAATCAACTTTTATTATACCATTTTACCGAATCGAAAATTGCTGACGATAAAACAAACCCCGAGTTTCATCGTTCGTTAAAATTAATTCTTGGGATTAAAAATTATAATATTTCAGAATAAATACCGCATATTCTCTGTTTCTGATTAAAAATTCGTAAACAACAAACGGATTTTTAGCTTGATCAATGTACAAAAAAACATATTTTTAAACCCCCGACCGACCCCTGCGGATACATGGGGTGGTGTCAAAATCCACCAATACGCACCGCTAAGATGCAGGAAAATAAATACACGCGATTTATTCACACCTCTATCACCCTTTAATATTTCGCGTTTTTATCGAAGATTCGCAAAAACTGTGTTAGAAAATGGTTGCTAGACGGCCAAATCAAAATAAAACAAGAGAAATGGAATATGCAGACCACCGCGACCAGCTCGATTTTGGAAAACATAGTTAGGGCGATTGAAGAGCTAGATATGCCCTAGACAGTGATGACTAGAAGAGTTTAGGAGTTGCTCTATCCAAATTACCGCCATGTAACCAAATGTTGTATGTTTGCTTGCACCTGCTTGCATAATGATTGGTAGCTTGGCAGATTCGTACTGAAAGCTGTGGGTTTGATAACAAGTGACGACCATCTTTTTCTTTCACGACACTAGCTTAAGGTAGCTTACTATTAAAGAGTCAAAGAGTGTATTTGAGTTTACTTTGAAAAAGCACAGATTCATCACTACATTTTTTCCCGTACTATAGTAAAAAATATAAGGCTATTCTTTCATCAAAATACGTATATACACCAAAATACGTATATTCAAGACGTGTTTTTATTTTTAATATGATTTTACCATATTTTCAACATACCTACATACCTACCATGTTTTTGTGCCTTGTACCTATCAACTTCGTTCACCACGTTCATGGGTTTTATGTTATAATGTAGTAAATATTTACAAACACCATAAAGGGCTGTTTGTTGGATGTAATTAATAGTGTGTCTCGGTAGATAATTTGTTTGGCACACGGCAGCCAAATATAATATGCATCATACATCACACCTACCCCATTTATATGGCTTGAGCAAACATAATATTTATAAAATATTATCCAGTATGCAGAAATGTACAGTACATTAACGTTTTGGGCGATCACTACCTTTGTATTGATGATGTTATACAGAATACGTTCACTATTGTGTAGCCGTACTGGTACCTCCTAATCGGTACTATAGGTGCTTCATAACAGTGGTACGCGTGCTAGTTTTTTTTTGCAAAACGTCGACGTTTGTTATTGGTGATCATATTCTTAAGTTCTATTGTTTGAATAGAACTTTAAATTATTCTCTAACAAAATATTCATATAGATGGACAGTTGCTCACACATTTGCGGTTTGCAGACGATATTGTCCTATTCTCCGAAACACGAGACCAGCTCGCCTCAATGATTCAAGACTTATATGAGGCATCGCTGAAAATAGGTTTAAAAATGAACAATTTGAGCAAGACAAAAATACTTAGCAACCAACATGTCAACCCACCAATAACCCTAAATAATGTCAATATAGAGGAAGTGGAAGAATATGTGTACCTGGGTCAAATGGTATCATTTGGAAGACTAGGGCAGCAGAAGGAGACCGAAAGACGCATACAGTTAGGCTGGGCGGCTTTCGGCCGGCTAAGCAACGTGTTCAAATCAGCGATGCCTCAAAACATGAAAACCAAAGTCTTTGAGCAATGCGTTCTCCCCACATTGACGTATGGATGCGAAACATGGACTCTTACAAAGAATACCATGCAAAGATGAGAATCGCACAGCGCGCCATGGAAAGATCAATGCTGGGTATCTCAATACGTAATCGCATCAGGAATACCGAAATCCGAAGGCGCACTCGAGTCACAGATGTGGGAGATAAAATTGCCAAGCTCAAATGGAGGTGGGCTGGTCATGTATCCCGCAGGGACGACGGGAGGTGGAGTAGAAGAGTGACGGACTGGAGACCAGGGTCTGGCCGAAGGAGTGTAGGAAGACAGACGATGAGGTGGAGCGACGACATCGTGCGTGCCGTTGGGACAGAGTGGATGGGGATGACTAGGGACAGAGAGGAGTGGCGTGAGCGTGAGGAGGTTTATGTCCTGCAGTGGATAATCATGGGTTAATATGTTAGAATATGTGACTGTCACAATAATTTTATGGTGTGGTCACTCCCAATAAATACATACGCAGTTCTCGCCCAGAACATAAACGCACTATACATAGATGAGAATATGCTTGTAGAAATTACAATGAATAATTTAAGGCTTGATACATAATTTTAATTACAGTTTTAGGTACATTTTGAATATATCTATGGAGGTTATATTTTGAAAATGAACAAGCACCAAATAAACAAATTGAATAATTATCCAAACACACAGACTGTTGTCAATTACTTTACATTCAGGAGTAGGTACCATAAAAATTATGTATAGTAATTATTATTTTTATATAAAAATGCTGTGGAAAGATACTTGTAATTTTGTAACTGATAACATAAGCTAGATCCATCGCTCACTATTACATTTGAACAATGGTTCCGAGTACAATTCCCCGGGGTTTTTCAAGGTGTTCTTTCAAAATAATATTGCCGGCTCAATTGACATTTTGGAATGCATTATTTTCATACATAATAGTTTGCATTTGTAAATCTAGAAACTCATTACTAAGAATACATTAATAGAAAATATACGTATCCTCATTGAGAATGTCTCAAAAAGATCCCCACTAGAAAATAAAAAAAAAATGATTGATCTTTTTTCAAAGCCGCATTCTTTATAAAATATTTTCAAAAAATCGATTTATATAATTTAAAACTTTCACGATTGAATTTATTATGAGTTTTTTTTTACCATATTGAATCTTTGAATAAAAACAAAAAAAAATAAAGTATAGAAAAAATCTTCAATCAAATGATTTTTTTCTTCGCAATTGAAGGTCACCTTAAAAAAAAACTACATATTTTTTGTTGTACAACTTTTTGGAGAGTAAAATATAATTACAAAGATAGTACAAAAAGTCTTCTAGAAATATATCAATTTTGTTCAGAATAAAGTAAGTTATGTATTCGATAATTTGTTTTTTAAATTGGAAAATGAAATTCGATGAACTCGACTAAACATTTAAAAAAAAGTGTCAGATAAATCTGAACAAATGGGCTATTTTTGTCAAAACGTCTTTTCAGCCAAATCAATATAAAAGAAAGTCGGGTTAGTGCGGACACTTATAACTCGAGATCGGCTGAACAGATTTTTAGGGTGCGGGTCAATCCATTTCAAATCACCCAAAATGAATAAAATTTGTTTCTCGACTTTTTTAATTTTCCTGATTTTTTTATCATGGGTTTTAACGCATAGTTTTTTTTTGGCGGCCATTTTGAAATTGGAATTTGAGCAAATTTCGTACAAAACATGGTTTACGGAAATTTTAATTGCTCAGCTATTTTTTAAGATATCGGAATAATTAAAAAACCTGTGTGATCAGCATAAAATGAACTTTCAAAACACAGCAAATAATATGAAATATAATATTAAAGTTAGTATGGAACGGATTTACTGTCAACAACGCCATCTGTGAAAAAATCCATAACAACACATTTTTTATTAATTTGACAACCATTGAGATTCAAAACATTGGTAAGTATATTTTTGATAGAATTTCTTTCAAAGTTTTCAGAAATATTTCATTAACATTCAAAAATATTTTAAACGTTTTTTTTTTGTATAAATTACAAATTCGAAATCAATATTCATAGTAAGGACTACTTACAAAACAACGTATGTTGGGAAAGCTAGTAATGAATAAATAAACTTTATCTTCTAAATAGCTTGATAGGTTTTGTTTAAATTTATAACATTCGTGTTCCTTGAATTTAGTAATGAATAAATAAACTTTATCTTCTAAATAGCTTGATAGGTTTTGTTTAAATTTATAACATTCGTTTTCCTTGAATTTAGTAATGAATAAATAAACTTTATCTTCTAAATAGCTTGATAGGTTTTGTTTAAATTTATAACATTCGTGTTCCTTGAATTTAGTAATGAATAAATAAACTTTATCTTCTAAATAGCTTGATAGGTTTTGTTTAAATTTATAACATTCGTGTTCCTTGAATTTAGTAATGAATAAATAAACTTTATCTTCTAAATAGCTTGATAGGTTTTGTTTAAATTTATAACATTCGTGTTCCTTGAATTTAGTAATGAATAAATAAACTTTATCTTCTAAATAGCTTGATAGGTTTTGTTTAAATTTATAACATTCGTGTTCCTTGAATTTAATTCCATTTGTTATGCAATATGAAATAAAATTTGATGCAATATTAATTTGAGAACCTTCCTAATTACTTTTAATTTTCCCATATAGTCAGAACAAATTACACAAAGATGTGAGGCCAGACAACTGTATGTGTGTAAAACATTTATGAGCCTTCGGGACTCTGATAGGAGGAAGAACAGCGCTCTCCTCGGCCAACTGTCATTCGGTATCCTTAACACATGTCCCAGTCAAGTCCATCCCCTCTCCATAATGGTAGAAGTGATGGGCCTACGCTGGGCCTACTTTGCGCTTAATCTGAGAAAATGCTTTTCGCGATATGTTAGTTTGAAGATGTGGTCAGATCGGGACATCTTCAAACTAATATATCAAATCTGCATTGAAAATTTGGGCATAGTGAGCATAACATAAAAACAATCTAGCTCTACATTAAATGAGCAACGTCGATCAGGATGACCACCAATAAATAAAGATAGAAACAGTTTTCAACGTCTTGGGAAGATGTTCCTTCAAAAATATCATACCTACCCTCGGATCTGTTTAAAGGGATAACGAAGATAAAATAAAATTTTATACGAATAGGTAGCATTAACTTTCTTATCAAGTTGAGATTCTGTTGACAAAGCTCAAAGTAAGTATAAGTAGTTTTGTAACTTCAACACTGGATCAGATGTATACCTAAGTATAAAAGTTTTTTATTACATCAGGAAGTGCAACCTATGTTAGATTTGGAAAGCATCTAAATTATCTCAGTGATAGTATATAAAATGACATATTTTTGGCGCCACGTAAGATTGAACAATTTTTATATTTTATAGTTTTTATTTCAAGTTTTCCCGAATCATTTTCGCGGATTATTTCTTTGTAATTTCGAAGCCAAAATACCCGTCATAGATTTCGAAACTTCCAACACATGTTCCCCAAATCGGTTTCATCAAAAGACAGCAATTCAAAGATGGTTTTAGACCAAGCAAATAAAAAAAAGCTGCTAACCTAGGGTAGCCCAGAACTCATAGTATATTATAACAGCCAGAAGATAATTATTATATGCTTTAGAACTACATATTCAATATTAATCGGTACTTTAAGGGGGACCCACTGAAGTTACGGACCTCACATTTTACGTGCTTATGCAGGAGCATAAGACCAACCCGTATACTAAATTTTATGAAAATCGAAGACATTTTTTTCTTTTTTAGCACTTTTTCTAGAACAAGTGAAATTTTCTTTGGATACTTTTAGAGGGTTCCCCTGAAGGTACAGATCTCAACATTTTACTGACTCATCTACATCGAGGGGCTAACCGTTCTACCAAATTTCAATAAAATCGGATAAGAATTACTATGAGTTATGGGTGCGCACACATTTTTGGTGTACACGTACGGGGAAATTTTTGAAATTTTTTTTTTGCATTTTTGGAATCTACACCCTCGAAAACGTCGAGAAAATTAATTTCAGCGAAATCTATTTTTTTTTGAAATCCGCCCACAAGACTCATGTAGGTATATTCCATATACTATGAGTAAAAGACGATACATACTTATTAGCACACACCGGTTATCAATTCCGCTTTCACGACACAAGCATTTGTTTAATGTGAAAGATGTCAAAAGTGTGTTTGTGTTCACTTTGAGTGAGCACACATTCATTTAAAAAAAAATTTTTTTTTCACAATATCGATGACGTCACTCGCATAATACCTATGAAAGAAAAACTTAATTTGTGCAATTTTTGCATCACGTTGCTTTCAATATGCCCTTATTGCGGAAAAGCTAGCGTACATATAACAATAATACTGATCTATCATTTGAATCATTTGTGGTAATCGCGTCGATCATGTCAAATAATCGTTGTAGCACATACTAGGTACCCGCTAGTAACTTACTAAAAACATCAATCTTTAAGATGTTCCAAATAAAAAAAAATACTTGGTTATACACGGTGTTAAGTTGGTAGTGGATAATCCGAAGCAGAGAGGTAGAAGACCTCAATACCTATCGATTTGACTCCCATGTATGTTCAGCGATATTGGGTGGTTCAAAAGTCATTAACGTTTTTGTGAAATTTGAATAAAAACCGAATTTCTGACTAAACTACGTAACTGTGGCTAAACTATTTAGATTACGATCATGATTTTTTTTCTGGAAATAGTCCAATAGTGACCCTTACGCAAGGTATTATTGCTATGAGTCAGCACCCGATAGCTTTTGTTCAAAAAATTTTTTTTCAAGAATTTTTTTCCAAGCACAAATTTTATAAAATCTTTCAAAGGCTCTAGACAAAAAAAATCACGGAACATTTTTTTTTAGAAACTATCTTAAAAACTTCTACTATTCATGGAGAATTATTCCTGCAAATTTTATTTGGCTGGTATAATGGGATCATGCTAAAACGCTCTCATAACTTGTGCAAGTATCAATATTCAACATTTATTTATTAACACACAGCTTTGTTATATGGGTGGTAAAAGCCAGTTTGAAAATTATTTGAGGTACCTAAATGCATAATTTGATGTGATATTTAAATAAAATAGATTATTTATTGAAATAAAGATAAAAAATAATTTGTTATACACTCTTAAACCTATAATTAAAATTGTAGTACTTTAGAATAAACTGATGGTTCCTTTGTTTAGCCTGAAACCTATATTTCCCGTTATTGTTCAATAACATAAGGTATTTATTTGAATAAAATAGCTCTTAATAGGAACTTCCAAAGACGTAAGTCCATCGGATTTAAGCTGGGGACCTTAGGGGCTAGTTTTTGGACCCCCATGGCCGCTCCATCGGCATGGATAAATTATGTCGAAAAATGTTCTCACTTAATGGTTCTCAATGTGGTCCCTTTGAATCATTAGGGGACTCTAAAATCATTCAAGGGGTCCATATAAAATGAAAATCCATTTTAGGGTCCCTGAAAAACATTAGAGGGTCCAAACATAGGGCAAACAAATTATCATGCGCATGATTATTCTACCACTAGGAATGAACCTCTGCTTGGAACCTTTGAAAGATTTTATAAAATTTGTGCTTGGAAAAAAATTCTTGAAAAAAATTTTTTTGAACAAAAGCTATCGGGTGCTGACTCATAGCAATAATACCTTGCATAAGGGTCGCTATCAAACTATTTCCAGAAAAAAAATCATGATCGTAATCTAAATAGTTTAGCCACAGATACGTAGTTTAGTCAGAAATCCGGCTTTTATTCAAATTTCACAAAAACGTTAATAACTTTTGAACCACCCAATATCGCTGAATATACATGGGGGTCAAATCGATAGGTATTGAGGTCTTCTACCTCTCTGCTTCGGATTATCCACTACCAACTTAACACCGTGTATAAGTATGTTAAAAAATGAAGAACTCCGTTTATTCATCGGACTTTTTTCGGAAAACGGTATTCTAAAACAAAAATGAGTAGATAAAAAAGAGTTTTTAAAATCAGCAACTAGTCATTTCGATAAAAAAAAACCAATGACCTAAATACATAACGATGTCAAAAGTACTCTTCAATACGAGAATACTCTACTAATACGCTAACTCTTTCCTTTTCTTCGGCTTTGAAATAGAAAATATTCCAGTCTTGGATTTCAATGACACTCGAAAAAGTTAAGTGTCTCGAAAAACGTTTTCTTTTTAAATTTTTACTAAATTTATGTGCTCAGGAACTCTACTGAAGGGTATAATATTTATTTCTTATTTTCTTCCAAGATGCTTTCAATTTAAAAAAATGGACAGTTTATAAAACAATATTAGTGTTTTTTTACCTGCCATCAGTCCAGCGCTGTCACCAAGATGTTTCAAAGCATAAATGTAGAGCAGACCAAATGCCAACTGAAGACCACTGCTCAAAAGGTTGACCAAAAATGCAGCTCCGCAAATAATCCACCTGAAACAAACATCAAAACGGAATTCAAAAATCTATGATTTAGTGGTGAAAAACAGTTCGTCACACATCTCCTGTTGTACGCTTATATCGATTATCTGATTACATGGGATTTTTCGACATGTTGAACATGTTGAGAATTCTCATGATTAGGACTTTAGGAGTTTCGGAGACAAACATAACCACCTAATGGCGAACGTTGTTAACGTAAAGTGATCACACAAAGCCAGCCTTCGAAATAACAGTAGAAGACGGTCGTAAGCCCGTAGTGGTTTGTTCCATTTAAAAATCGAACATTAGTGATGAATTGTTAGAGTCATAAGTGGAGTATTGATAAAATGAAAATACCCGTGCAACATAAGAACGCTATTAGAAGATATCCAAATTATTAAAATCAAAGTATAAAGATGTATCTATCAAATGTTTCAAAATATCATCGATTTTTAATTAAACAATAGCGTCCGAGCACAACCAAGAAATAATAAAAAAAAAAGATTGAGTGTAGCGATGGAAGAATATTGAAGGGTTTTGCCATGAAGCTATGTATTTTTATTGAATATAAGGCTTCTGTCATCATTCAATACAACAATGAAATATTTCAGAATATAAAAAATATTTTGTGAGATAAATTCCAAAATACTTCCTAAAAAAAGTTTCTGAAATAGGTATAGGATGTATTTTTTTGTTCAAAACCACATTCGAGATTTTTGGGTGTTTACATACGACCTTAAAGTACCATACCTATGCGATACATTTCAAGACATTTTTATGTAATCGTCTAAGAAATTTTAAAGTTCAGAATGCGTGTAGTTCGGCGACGAAATTTAGGTTACCAAGAATACGAAGAAATAAAATGTGATCACGAAATTTAAGAATGAAGAAGGTTTTTATCGTATCGCGTTTTTAAAAAAAATATGAAAAACTTTGCTTTGTTTGGATTAATTCCATTTTAATATTATTACCAGGGAGTGTGCAATAAACAAGGTGAAATGCAGAAAACTAATTGGGTCAGCTGTATTTTACCTTTCCATTGCAAATCTCGAACTACCTAAAAACAAACACATTCATTTCGAAAAGCGAAATAATAATAATAAAATTAAATCTGATCTCATTAAGTTTCTGAAAATATTGTCCTAAAGCTGTTTGCACAGAATAATTCTCTGTTTAATATTACGGAAGGGTGAACTTTACATTCGCAGTTAATTAACAGGTTTATGCACAAACATAATATTTTATCTGGATGCAATAAATTGTTGTTGTTGATTAAGGCTTCGTCATCATTTTTTATAAACGGAAATAATTTAGTAATTCAGATTATACTCATTTCAGAAGCATTCAAGATGTGTCTTCACAGAGATATGCTTCGTTGGTAATTCAGAGGTTCTGAGGAGAGGTGACTGCAACATGCTGAAAAACATCAAAGTCCGCAAGATTTTATATCTGGGACATATAAAACTTGGGGAAATATGGGCTTCTCCAACTTATATTGATTGCCAAGGTAGATGGACACCATGGACCATGTAGAAGGCAGATCTTTTGGTTGCGCAATATGTGATAATGGACCGGAATAAGGCGAATTACAGCTGTTTTCAGTTGATCATATGAGGAACAGCATATTATGATCGAATAAACGTGTTGAAGATATTTCCTGGCGTGATTGTTCTCGGGAGTTTGTCCTGGACAGAGCGGAGTGGAGATAATTTCTGCCTACCAATCGTAAGATTGTGACTAGAGAAGAAGTAGGCGAGTGCAGAAGCGATTGCCAACGTCGAGGAGACCTCGCTGGGTACAATAAAAGATTTTACTTAAGCAGAAAAATCTGTCCAACTATAGGCATGGACCAGCAATATCGTCGTTAAATGGGTTCAAATAAGTTTTAATTCCACATATCCATGCTATGGTGGCTTTGAACAGCAAAAAGCTAATTTCAAATGTGAGTGGATATTTCAACGATAAAATCTCTAATATAAATGGATGTCGGGTTAGTGCGAACACTTATAACTCGAGATCGGCTGTACTGATTCTTCCGATGTTTGATTTAATGGATTCTTCTCCGCTCCGGTTAACAGAATAACTAATATAAAGTTGAATAAATGAATAAGAAATTATATAAAATATAATATTAAAGTTAGTATGAATCGGATTTTCTAAACGGTACTGCCACCGCCATCTGTTGAGGAAATAGGGAGATGTCTGGTAGATTAATATTTTGGTAGAAAGATTCTATAGTTATTAATGTTACCCTATGTTTCCGCAGATGTCGGTAATGTTACCGACATTGTAATTGTATATTACAACTACATAACTTTTGATTTTTCACAACGAGTAGTCATTTAGTTATGTTAGCTATGTTATGTTACCCAGCAGTATATTATTGACTTTAAGGCGGGACGAAGTTCGATGGGTCAGCTAGTATTGAGATAAAAGTTATATCTTATCTTTGTTGATTAAACTATCAAAATGGAACTGGGGACATTTTTGACATTTCATCACATATCAAAAGTTGTATGTAGCAACTCCCGACAAGTAGGTAGGTTTCATATTTTTCTTTGATACAAGTAGGTAATAGTTTTTTTTTATTAAAATTACAAAAACAATACAAGTTCTGTTAAGGCTTTTACATACAAGCCACAAAAATGTTGATATGGAAACACAAGTCAAATTGTCCGCCGTTCTTAACGTGGTTAAGTTAAATTGGGACCCCTTCATTGAAGATGAACTAATTTATAAGACAATTCGAGAATTAATGGGTCTTTTCAATGCCTGTAGTCGACAGGCTTTGATGCTAGTATTCATATAATTTGAATACCTCTGTGTTTAACATTCTGAACCCAAAATCTGGAAAAGTGAACAAAATGATCTGAATTATTTATATGATTTGAAACGCAAATTCCAAAATAAAATACAAAGCGGAAACAATGTGCGAGCACGGATGGTTGAAGCTTAACCGCAATTTGTAACTTCGATGGAAGTTTGATAACGAGTTTGAATTCCATTTTTATCATACGCTTAAAAATAACTGAAGGGACAATTATTTTGCAAGTTGACTTTATGGTAAATATATTACTGTTATGGAATTTTTGGATTTGTGGGAAAAAATCTAATAAATCGATCATTTGAAATTGATTATCCAAATCCATAAGTTATTATGGCGTTTAGTGTCGAGACGAAATGTAAACTGATTGATGTGTGTGTGTTGCCCATTCTCCTATATGGGTGTGAGTCCTGGCACCTGACCAAAGCCCAGGCACAAAAAGTCTTAGCTTTTGAAATGAAGTGCCTCAGGAGAATTCTGGGCGTAAGATGGTACCACCGCATCACGAACAACGCTATACGCCGGTGCACCCAGCGTGAGCCCATCACTTCTACCATTATGGGGAGGAGATGAACTTGGCTGGGACATGTGTCAAGAATCCAAATGACAGTTGCCGCTGTTCTTCCTTCACCAGGGTCCCGAAGACGAGGAAGACCCTCCCATATGTGTTCCGCTCCTTCGATGCAGAGCTGAGGAATTTGGACATGGTGTGGGAGGAGGTTGCCGGCGAAGAATAGCACCTCTGCTCTTTTTGCTGATTTTTCGAGCATCCTGTAAGAGGCAGGAAATCGAAAAGTCAGATCGGGACCTTGAGGTTGACCACTTCACGTCCTTAAATCTCAACTGGTCAGAAAAGGCACAATGAGCCTAGGACGCCTTCAAGCGCAATGGAGAGCTCTTGATGCCTCCCTATGCCCCCGAGTGGGGCTTAGGCCCCCGCATTGCTGGTTGGTTTGGGGGTAGTTCGCGGCGGGCTTGATTTGTCCGGGGCCGGCTTTCTGGTTTGATTGCTTCGATCAAGCTAGGAGGTCGGTTTCGGGCGGTTTGCTGCGGATTGGTCTCCACCGGGCTGTCTTGCGGTGTGCGAGGTATCTTAAAGGGAGAATGTATGTATGTATGTATGTGGGAGGAGGTCATAAACATTGCGCAAGAACGAGCGCAATGGAGAGCTCTTGTTGCCTCCCTATTCCCCTAAGTGGGGCGTAAAGGAAGTTTGGATTGGATAACTTATTAACCCTTATTTATTATTAAAAACGCTTTATGTGTTTCGTCTGGGTGCACAAAACGATCATAGATGATAGTGCCGGTGTTGGAAATAGAGCATTCTTTTTTAGTCGTTGATCTTGACAGCAAGCAAACAAAAACGAGCAAAAATCAACACCAAGAACTAATTGATGGGCGATGATAGGTTATGGGCGCCAGAGTTGTATTTTGTTGTTTGCTTGGAGTCAATATTTATTTATTTAGTTATTAAATCTACGGTAGGTACCTATAACAATTTTTAGATACAAATAATTACACTTACAGCTAGACATGATACTTTGCATAATATTTTAAAGTTCTATGTAAGAAATTAATTTACAACCAAAATACACAAATATTTCATAAAAATTGACATAAAAAAACATCATGCATACATAATTTCAAGTAATGGCAACATTTATTTTGCTTCAATGATGGCACCACTGACAAGACGATGAAAATATTTAGAAATGTCATCGTTGACCGCCTGTGGCATTCTTTCACTCTATTAATAAATTACTTCTTCTTCTTCATCCATGTCCGCTCCCTAGTTGGAGCATATGGACTCCACAAGTCCTCGCCATGCGGTCCTGTCCCCTGCGATTCCAGCAGTCGCATCCCAGTCAACACCAACGGCCTGAAGGTCAGCTTCGTAGAGCCTTTTAATTGTTTGGAGGGGCCTACCGCGTCTTCGATTGCCTTCTGGATGGTATAAATTACTATGCTTTAATAATATATAAAAAAAATTAACACTGATCTGTGCACAAAACTGTTTAAGAATTCATCCAAATCAGTGAAAAACATGAATAACTTGATGAGGAGTTTTTTGTGATTACGACAGAAACCCATTATCGTGTAAGGAAGTAATAAATTTAAATCCTGACTCTTTAGAAATGGTCATCTATTGAACGGGTTGTGAGAATGAAATGCGATACATGTGCGAAACTACGTTATTGTCTTTAACTTATGAGGATGTGAATAGACCAAGGGTTTTGTGTGAATTGACAGGGCTAAATATTTAATTTATGAGAAACAGACGAGTCAATGAGGGTGACAATAATAGAATGATTTTATTGACCACTTCATTCAGGGCTATACTATACTAGCAACACCCACCCCGTGCGCGCTCAGGTCCTTTAGATAAGATGATCTACAGGGACAGTATAAAAGGAGATAAATAATCACTACACTTACGTAGGTAGATGATAGTAATCTTGGATCGATAGTTGTTTGAGCTTAGGATGTTATATAATAACGTAGAGACCGCACGAAACGCCATGTACTGCTACCTTCGCGGACATGAGAGCCTATATCGTGTACAAGAATATGAACGGCATGCTTTGGAAGCATTTAGAAAAGCACAGCTAGTGATTGTTGGTATGTAGGTAGATTGAACTAGGTGGGTGACATCTCTTACTAAATGACACACCATTTCACAATTTGGCATCAGCTCTTAAATATATGTGTAGATACCCGCACGTGTTAACAATTAGCTAGTTTCAAGGGCCTGTAGTAAGGAGAATGAAAAAGAAAACAATACTATGGTGCGTATTGTCTACCCAAAGAGCCGACCACCGACGATCGCGATAAGTGCATCTCTGGTCAACACATGTGTACTTTAGTACTGGGGGATGAAATAGGTACCTACATAGTTAGATATAATTAAATTTTGTTTAATATTTAGTTGTAATGAAATTCTTCGCGAAATCGTCATCTCTCGAAAAATTATTATGATTGTATGTAAATTGTCTTAAATGGAACTAGACTAAGCAGTGTATAATCATATGAAATAAGTTGTTGTAGATGTTTAAAATAGCATAGGTATCCCATCGAGCGCATATCTATGTGATTAATGATTAATGTATTAATTTTTGTATGGACAATAATGGTGTAAGAAAGTCATAATTGATAAAATGACAGCAAAATTTTACGAGGTTGTATACCTAAATACATAGATGTAGGCAGATGAATATTGTAATTGTCTTAGTGTAATTAAATGTAGAGTTGATTGATCATTGATAGGAAAATATAATATCAGACTAATTTCATTTGCTTTCTTTTTATATTGCTGCCTCAAAAGATTGTAATTAATATATAACAAGCGCTAATTGAAAGAGTGATTAATATTTTTGTAATGAGTAAATAAATGCAAATATTATAAAATGGGGGTAAGAATCTAATTGGATTAATAAATAATGGAAATGTTGAGATAATCGAAATTAGGTAGGTAAAATGAGTAAATAGGTAACAATGTACCTATGGAATTATAAATTTGTACTGATGAGTATTATAGAATTTTGACTCCTTGGGAAGACAGATCCTAAGGCATAGTATACCTAAAGTTCATGTTATAAAAATGAATAATGCAAATCTTCTGATGATAAATTATCTAAATGTATATATGTACTATGGGTTCGATATAGTAAACTTATATTTAAATAGTAAACTGGACACTGACGAAAATATATGTATGTATTGTAAAACTGGACACTGACAGTAATAATAATTAATTAATAATAGAGTCACAAAACTCCGTGTAAATAATCAATGATTTTAATTATTAAAATAGTCATCTTCGGAAGAGGCGATAGACACACGCTCATCAAGGGACCGTATGTCAAATACATAAATCATTGTGTGAAGGACAACCCTTATTGACATGTGGGTTGAGAAATAGATGGACGGTGACGAATCAAGACTGCAGATTCACATACCCCGCCTCCATGTCAGGAGTGGAGGGACACATTTCGGGAATGGGTCTGCCGAGAGGTATAAAACAGCCCTACAAGAAGGCAAACGTGATGTTCTGCGAGTTGTTCTGCGGGTTGTTTTGCGAGGAGTTGGTTAACGCGTTGTTGTTTGCGAGAATTTACGGGAGAGGTTACCGCGAGGAGTTCACGAGAGAAGTGACTTACGAGACGGTCACTTACGAGGGACGAAGGGAGAGTTCACGCGCGATTCAGATCACGAGAGACGTAGTTTACAGTAGAGTCTTTTTACGACGAGCTCAGTTACGAGAGGTTTTGGAGAACCGCGCCGAGTCAGTTTTCGGCAGAGATTTTGGAGAACCGCCAACAGTGAGTTGCAAGGCGAGAAAGCCCGTTAGTTTTTTTTAAGTGGTGAAGATAAACAATTTAACAGTGCACAAACAATGTAAAAAGTGAATAGAAACAATAATAATATTACGGGTACCTATATGTGTGAAATTGTACGAGGCTGATATTCAAAAAGGGGAGAAGACACACCTCCATCAAACGGAACGTAATTCGTAAGTCGTTATTATTTTTTTTGGATACGAAAGGGAACCAGCTGATCCGCCACTCAAGGACTTTCACTTGAAGACCAATATTATTTATTGCACCATTCGTTTTTTTTCCGCATTGTTATTTTATTACTGTACTAGCTAGTTACCCGTGGCTTCGCTCACGTGTTACTGTATTTGCTTTCTCTTCCTAAACAATGCAGAATTAATTATATTCGCATCAAAATTAATAATAATAAGAAACATCATCAACATTTCTTTTTTTAAATATATAGTCTAAAATTTCCATTAAATTACTATATTTTTATTTATATTTGTCGTTATTAATCTGTATTTAAAAAAGATGTGCTTCTTATACAAATAGAATCAGCCCGCGAACTTAAAAATTTCGCTAACTTGACTGACATTGTTCTATGAGAATCCCAAAAAATAACTCGAATAACTTTTATTCCATCAAATGACGTTATTTGAAATCAATTTTTATATTGCTGGATATGAATAGAAAAATATTCAGGTCTCGAAAAGCAATGAAATTAGTGATCGTTAAACACTTATTTCTATCTGCTTTGGGCATTTTTCAAGCTACAGACGTTTTTTTAACATTTCAATTTATATCTTTCACGTTGATTTGTTGTTGTTTGTCTGGTCGTAGGTTCGAAATTTAGTTCATAATTATCTTATCCTGAGCAAACACGACATAAAAAGAATAAACGATATCGGTCCAACCGTTCAGGTCGAAATAAATAACGTTAAACGTGAAAACTGTTAACGTTCCGAACGTTAACGTTTACCAAATTGAAAATGGTTTCCAAACAAAAAAAAATGCGTTTCGTCTTCAATATAATAGCAGCGTCGTAATACTTCCAAAGATTTTGAGGTAACGTTTATCGTTAATTTTGAATAACTGACAGAATTATTTTTTTGACTCGGAATTTGGAACAACATTGTTTAACGCACGTTGAACAACAGTTTTTACGTTATCTCTATGGAAATAACAACAAATTGTTAACGTTGGAGCTGTCGTTAATATTTCGACTTGGCCTCCAGGCGTGATGCGATGACCACGTAAAGTAGGTCTCCATTTTTATAATAACGTAATATTCTCCCTTTTAAGCCCCCCCGCTCACCGCAAACCAGCCCGGAGGAAACTAAACTGCAGCAAACCCGATCCGCACAAAGCCAAAACCTAGCCCGATTGCCAAAAAGCCAGCCGCACACAGATCAAGCCCGTGGCGGTTCCCCCCAAACCACCCCATAATACGGGAGGCCTTGGACCCACTCAGGAGAATAGGTTAGGCATAAAGAACTCTCCATTGCGCTCGAAGTCGTCCGAGGCTCATTGCGCTTTTTCTAACCGGTTGAGGTTTAAGGAAGTGAGGTGGTCAACCTCAGTATTCTAATGGTATAAGTAATTGGCGTTCGACTATAAACGAATTTTCGACAATGTAGAGTAGGAAGAAAATTAACTGTCCACTGTTTATATTTTTTATTAGATGAAACGGATATCGGCAACTATCCGATATCCGGTCTATCCGGCGGCGTAAATAATATCCTGCCGGATACCGGATAGTAAAAAGAGGCATGTTTGGATAACTCATTGATTTGTTTATTAAAGTATCACTTAAGAAATACACCTTATAATCTCAAAATAAATTCTACAACTTAGAAAATTGATTATCAAGCATAAGGTAAATTATGGAGAGTAATTCTATATAATATTTCGTTATATAGACTATTGGACTATATAGATGAAAACAGCAGCTTTGCTGGTCTTCGTAAGTAAGGGAAGTTTAATAAAACAACGTTTCGTCATATATCATCCTGGCTGAAGATGCAGATAGTTTCCGCGATTTTTGGAACAATAACGTTCCGGCAACGGAGTCAGTCCAATTGGTATATACCGCCTACGTAAGCGTAATTCATGCGTTGTACCCACGGTAATTTACGCACTGGCCGGGCTCTAGTAAGGACTTCTTTAGCATTCTGCGAATTTTATAAATTTTTGAAAATAAAAACACCGATATTTTAAGGGGAGCGCTTTTCTTTCTACCGCAAGGGTTCCGAAGACAAAGAAGATCTTCTCATACCGAGAGGGTCTTCCTCGTGTTCTGCTCCTTCGAAGCAGAGCTGAGGGATCTGGAAATGGTGTGTGAGGAGGTCATAATATCCGGCTAACTGCTATCCCTTTCGTCTCTATTTTTTATACGTTCCAGTGGACAGTTAATTTTTTCGCACTATACAGTGACGAAATGATGTGGTCATTGACTTGCCAGTGTTTTCAAAACAATTATTTACGATCTGTCCTAAAATGATGTGAGGTTTTGTAGATAATTTTAAAATTTAATATTTTGCACATTAACTACATTTGATATAAAATAATTTACCTATTGACTTCATAATACTATTTACCTTTTTTCAACATATTATATCAACTTGCTATTCATGGTTTACGCAATAAATTCAAAGCAAGATTACTCACATAGTTTTTTTTTGTTGCTAGTGTTTTTATGAAATGGCTTCAAATATTTTGACAGATCAAGACATAAAGAATTGCAATACAATCCAGATTCTTTTCGTGAACTTACCGTAAATTATTTTAGTAGAGATAATAAATTACTAAAATAGGTAGGTACCTACATAATGATTTTAATGTCGATCGTAAAAAAAACAATTCAGAATCGCTGTACAGGATGCATGGTACGAAAAATATATTGAAGTAGGTAGGTACGTAAAGTGTTTCTCTGAATTCACGGAAAGTGTATTATCTCTTATATAAAAATGGAACGCTTATTTGCGCGGTCATCGTATGGGTAAGAACACGTTGAAAGCCGATTACGATCCGCGCCGACCAGCTCAAAGATTGTTGTCTATGGTTTCCATGCATTTAAATGGTTGTGTCGGAAAGCGGGTTCCTGCTTTTTCTGTGGGTTTCCCCGTTCAAATGCATAGTAACATTCTTTGCGCCGGTTGGCGCTAGTCAGAATCGGCATTCTACGTGTTTCTTACCCTATGAGAACAGCTGAACTTATATCGCCCATTTTTTTGTCGTGTTTGCTTTTGTCTGAAGGGTCTTATGAAAGAAAAAAGTTGCACGGAATAAAAATAAAACTTCCACTATACATTTTTTCTAATTTTGAAATTAAATCAGGCGTTTAACAGGAATCAGTTGTTTGATAAATGATACGATTCACGGAATGCTGATAGAAAAGAATATAATGATATGTTTTATAACAGATGCATCGGTTACAGTACCTAGTTAAAAAGGTATTAATGAATGTATCATTATACTAATTCATATTCAATAATATAAGGACCACGTCGTCGTCTGTGTTAAATAACTTTAAACTGAAATCAACTTAAATTTATACATAAAATCTCGAACATATTATTTATATTCCAAGACGGGACGAAGTTTGACGGGTCGGCTAGTTCAAAACTATATTAATATTATAGATTACGCAATAGTTTCGACACGTGCATTGGAGAATGTAGGTTGGGCTGGGTAGGTACCTACCTACGTATATATTCATTGGGTAGGAACATTTAGAAAGCGGATTCCGATACGCGCCGACCGGCTCATAGATTGTTGCCTATGGTTTCAATGCAATTAAATGAGCATGCCGGAAAGCGGGTTCCTGCTTTTCTGTGGGTATCCCCATTCAAATGCATAGTAACATTCTTTGCGCTGGTCGGCGCGGGTCGGTATCGGCTTTCTACGTGTTCTTAGCCATACACCGCGGCACCACACCGGCCCGGCTCGCCGAATGAGATCCAACTGTCGATGGCCTGAGTCGGTATGTTTATTGTATGAAACGATGTCGTCAATAAATTAAATTTTTACAAAAATTGTTAAGAAAAGTTTGAGATGTACTGCTATGATGTATGTATTTTTTATAGAAAAATAAATTATCTAGTTGTAGCGTTTCGGCGTTTATCGATATTTTTATAAAATTCTGAAATATAGGCACTGACACTCGTAAATTTGTCATAAAAAAAATATTTTTCTTTATAAAAAAAGTTTGAGAAATCCTGGAACTTCTTCATTAAATTATATTTTAGATATTGTATTTTTCTATATACATACACAATTTTAGGGTTCTAGATTTTATGGTTTTCGAGATATATGGAAAAATTAAATAAAAATTCAAAGGTTGATAACCCCTGACTGAAAAAAAAAATCAAAATTCTGAGTATACAAATTTTGTATGCTTAAAGTATTCAATATTTTCTGAAATTTTAGGATCTGTCCATCAAGCGAATCAAAAGTTATAAAGAGGGGACGGATACACACACATACACGTTGGAAAAGTGCCCCTCACCCCCTCCCCTCTAATTAATGATATCTTTTGAAAACGAAATAATATAATTTGACTCTTTCTAAAGAAATCATTTTTTTGAAATTTCGATAAAACCAGTTTTAAACTTTTTAGGAGGCACTTAAAAATCATCCCTTTTTATATGTGCCCTTTTTCGTCCCTTTTAGTTAAATTTTGGAAAAATTGCCGAATATGCTAACACTCATTTCTATAGAAGAATTCATATGCCAAATCTCAAGTTCGTAGCATGTCTAGTTTCCGAGATATTCGCATACTTTGAAAAACATTCAACCCTATTTTTCACCCCCTTAGGGGTGGAATTTCCAAAAATCCTTTCTTAGTGGAAGGTTTTGTATTGAGACCTACCTGATTTCCAAATTTCACTTCTCTACGATTAGCCGTTTGGGCTGTGCGTTGATGAGTCAGTCAGTCAATCAGTCAGTCAATCAGTCAGTCAGTCAGTCAGGCACTTTCCTTTATTATTATAGATTGTGGTCAGTGTCCAGAGAACCTAATTTTTTTTTTCCTTTCTACCTTTAGAAAATATTTTTTTTATGACATTATTTTTTTTATTATTAATTTTTTTCTGTGTCTCTGTTCAACGCTTCTCCCAGATGTCTGAGAACGAAAGGGAAAGTATTTCGTTCCCGTTATAGCTTATTTCCGTATCCCAAACATCAGCTGGGAGAACCGTTGAAAGTGTGTATTCTTTGTATCGATAATTTGTTCATGTATTTTTTTCCCCGAAGAGAGATGATGATTTTAAATTTATAACTAGGTATGAATAATAATTAGTACTGCGTCGCCTATCGACCAATTAATAGTTATAGTTCGTTTTATTTTGTTCATCGCACCAATGTATGTTAGGTTTTTTTTATTTTTTTTTGCAATAAATTTATTTTGTTTAAATTACGAGGGTTTAATTTAACAAAGAAGTAGTTAGTACCACCATACTGCATGCATAAGACTTCACAGAGAGAGAAAGAGATATAGTGAGATAAAGCGGTGGATAGGTCAGATTTTGGCTGAGCTAGGCCGGGGCAGAAGGGAAGAAGAGGACCTTTATCCACCGGCCCTCCCGATTAAGAGGTATAATCGGAGGGTAAGAAAATCCAGTTTATATCAAACTTTATAATCAACAACATTTGGTGGAGTGACATAAAAAATTAAATACGGCGTTCGCCGCTCAATATCAAGCAATAATTCTCTACTAGTGGTCGGCCAGTGCTCGAAATTCGACCATAACTTATTTAAATTATAAATTTGAACATTATTCAGATACTTTGTCAAAGAGTGAGCGAGCGCTATTTCATAATTTTCTTTCATAAATAATGCCATGGATATCTGAAATATGAAATATTGATATGTTCAAAAAAAATTTCTACGGTTACTTTATACAAAAAATATTAATCTCTTCTCAATTTGACCACAGATATTCAAAAGATCTGTGTCAAATAATGTCAAAAACATCGTAATGTGTGTGAGTATGAAATACATAACATTACAGTAATGTGCGTAGTGTTTTTTATGGATTTAATTTATTTATATGCATAATTAAAAATAATAATGAGCATTCGCCACCACTTTTCTATATATACTATAAGTGTGCAAAATTTCATACTCCTCCGCCCGCGGAATTTTCGTAAAAATAGTCACGTCACAAAGTTATTCCTTCACGTATTAGTATATAGAATTCTAGTTCTATGTTCGTTTGGTGTATGTAAACGCTACCTTATTAATTAAAATACTTACAGAAAAAATAACAACTAATGACTCTAATAATTCATTACTAATGTTCGATTTTCAAATGGAACAAACCACTACGGGCTTACGACCGTCTTCTACTGTTATTCGAAGGCTGGCTCAGTGTGATCACTTTACGTTAACAACGTTCGCCATTAGGTGGTAATGTTTGTCTCCGAAACAATTAACCATAAGAATTCTCAACATGTTCAACATGTCGAAAAATCCCATGTATGTAACAAGTAGAAATTTAATAATACATGAAATATAGAGAAAAAAGTAGGAAATTATTGAGAACAAGAGAGCAAAATACTTAGATGGAAGGTTCCTACCTACCAATGTGTGTTTAATTAGCCAATGGCTGCGCAATGGGTATTAATAAATGGTCGTTTTGACCAACCCAAATCAACCTGTCTGGAAACATTACTCACCCCTAGAGGATCATTATTTAATAAACAATACATGGACCACTTTGATGTTCTACGCCTATTATAGAGAAACGTGCAAGAGGGATGATAATAACTGAAATAAGTTCACCAACACTAAATACATACAGGTATTTTATTTGATTACACCTTCTGAATATTCAGGAAGTTGGTAATAAAATGAATATTTATATGTCACTACGACCATCAGCAAGAACCTGACATGAGATAAAATAATATAACGGCAGTCGCTCTACCAAGTTTTAAAACAATCGATCTTATATTATGGAACAATGAAACCAGAACAAAAGTTGGTAATGAAAGACTGTTGTGACTGTTTCATAATTATTGGTGTAACACCTTTTTCATGTTCATTTTCCAATTAATCTACTATGAGATCGTTTATAAGGGTGCGCTTAGACCAAACGAACATAATATGTCAAAGTTAGAAATAGAGTATACCTACTTTCTTTTATCGTTGATATTGTACATCATGGGAGCAATCATTACCACCTCTGGTGACCTCGGGGCTAAGCTCCCGATACGTATCGGTATGGCAAGTGGCAACTTTAACAACATGACCAAGATTTGAAAAGCGTCGGCGTTTAGTGTCGCGACGAAATGTAAATTGTGTGATGCGTGTGTGTTGCCCATTCTCCTCTATGGGTGTGAGTCCTGGCACCTGTCCAAAGCCCAGGCACAAAAAGTCTCAGCTTTTGAAATGAAGTGCCTTTGAATTCTGGGCGTAAGATGGTACCACCGCATCACGAACGACGCTATACGCCGTCGCACACAGCGTGAGCCCATCACCTCTACCATTGTGGGGAGGAAATGGACTTAGCTGGGACATGTGTTAAGGATGCCGAATGACAGTTGGCCGAGGGGGAGCGCTGTTCTTCCTCCCATCAGGGTCCCGAAGACGAGGAAGACCCTCTCACACTGTGTTCCGCTCCTTCGAAGCAGAGCTGAGGGACATGGACATGGTGTGGGAGGAGGTCAAAAACATTGCGCAAGATCGAGCGCAATGGAGAGCTCTTGTTGCCTCCCTATGCCCCTGAGTGGGGTGTAAAAGGGAGTGTTGTTGTATTGTACATCATGGAAATAATCACGAGCCAAAACTATTAAGTAATTATCAATGTGCAACGACAATTACGCGCGCTGGAGTTCTGGTTCTTTCTTGTTGTTGTTTCCTTGGTGACCATATAAACAATCAAGAATAGCTATTGTGGAGCTCTGGCTCTATGTTCTATAACATGAACCTTCGTTTCGATACACGTATTTTGTTAGCTTGCAGACTGAGAAACACACATTTCGTTCCGGTATATATTTGATAGACAAATAACATTTTTGTCTGCTCACATGTTCAGAGTCTTGCTTTGTGTAAATATTAATTCAAATGGAAAATATTTTGTTCAGGTATATAGTTTTATATTTGATATCTCCTTGGGCTGCATTATTGATGTATATTTTATGTTAAGTTTAAGTTCATTCGTTAGAACATGCCTGCTGTAAGAATTTCCCAGCAGTTGTAAAAGGTTTGCAATAATATTTACCCTAATTTAGACTGCTGATACTGTCAAGCGCACATCTCCTGTAACTGACGAAGGTTCTTGAGTAAAGATAATATTATATATTATCATGACTCTGCGCTTTTAGAATTTCTATATATTAATTTTAATTTCTTGAAATGAACTAGCTAACAATTCTAACCATAACCATTTATCCCAGGTGCAGACCATCTTCCTCTTTACGACACAAGCTTATTTGCTATATATATATATATAGTCGTATGGTTAAAAGGCGCAAGTCAAAATTATAAAAACAATTTAAAATCCCTCAGCCAATTCTTGGCGTCGGTCGTCAGCAAATTCAAATCCTCCATCGAGCCAGGAAACATATGTATTGGACACACATGCACAATATGCTGTATCGTTGTATATATATCGTTATAGCTTATTTGCTTACTGTGAAATAGTCAAAGACTGTATTTTTGTTCACTTTGAGTGAGTATAGAAATTTGATATAAGTTGACACATTAATTGAATTAAAAATAAAATAAATAAGTCCTTTTACTTCGTCATAAACGCAGATAATAATATACTATGAATGTAAAGAAAGTATAATTATTAAGAATTGAAAAAAAAAATGACAACAAACAATTGAGATTTGGCAACTCTGCTATTTCATTGTTGAAAAATTTGCTGTTGGTTGTTTTAACGAACTGTTCGTTGTTTCGATGATAAATTGTCTTTTTTTTTTTAAATTTATTTATCAATGTAGATAAACAGTCATTTAAATTTATTTATCAATGTAGATAAACAGTCATTTAAATTTATTTATCAATGTAGATAAACAGTTATTTACAAAACATAATAAAATAATTTAACAATATTATCGAGTATAGTAAGTGAATCAACAACAAATCAACCAATATATTTTGCAATTGTGGTCGGTTTTAAACCAAGTTTTTTCTTCTGTGAGTGGTGAATTTTCTCTAAAAACGACTCTCTTCTCTTGTAATATTCAGACTTACAAATCATTTTTATTATAATAATTTTAGACAACAGTGGGGCTAGTACGGGTTTAATCGAAAGCTTATTGCACGCAATTAGCGCTTATTAGCGTGCAAATAGTGTTCGAAAACCAAACGATCGAATCATTCGATCATTTTTGTATGGAAATTTTTCGGAACTCTTTCGATGAACGTTTCGATATTCGATCATCGAAAACTTATACTAGTGATACAGGCAGGCAAAAATATCTAAATTAATAAATTGATACAAATAAACTCATTTTAACTCAAGAGAGAAGGGGTACTAAAACAACTATGGACAGTACAAAAAAGAAAAGAGAAAAGAAAACCAATAATTAAAAATAAAAAACATAGAAAGCTTTCTATGTTTTTATAATAAAAATTAAAGAAAATGTGAAAACATATTTGGACATTTGAGATGAAAATAGTTTTGAATGAAACAACTGTCGCATGCCAAGAGGGAATTGATTTATCGTTCGATTAATGGGAGACGAGAAGTCCCATTAGAATGGCAGGATTACTTACAAATTTGAGGTTATAACGTGGAGTTGGAACTCCCTGAAACGGGTGACGGGGTGCTTCGTGGCTGCTGAACCCCCGTACGATTGTCAATGAGATAATCTCGGCAGGTAAACGGGGGAAGTCTAATAGGAATATATTTTTACAGCACTACACCATTCCGGAGGCGATAAAAAACGTATATTGAGTGAACGGAAGGATCAAAATTGCTTTTTTACTATATTTCTTATTATTAATAAAATATTTATTTTGTAACCGAGCTGTTTACCACAAGATAGCTTTATTAATACAGCATTTTTTATGACGTTATTCTTTGATAGTACTTGCTTTTCTTTTCATTGGGTCAATCGTTGTAGTGATTTCCTCTGAGAAATAGGTAACTAAATTAAGTGTTTTGTATGAGTTTTCCATTCTTCAACAAGTTACCTTTTTGTAGAAGAGATATTTTTTTCTGTAAACTAAAAAACGTAGTAAATACTACGGTTTCTAGGGAATCATCAAATTGATGAAATAGAAATAAAATGCAGTTTTTTTTGAAGTTCGAAATAAAATAAAGGTCATTTCCAAAATTTGGTATCTGGGAATGTGACTTTCTCCTAAAAAAAAGGTCGTTTTCTATTATTTCCCTAACCGGATAATCTTCTGTCCGGTTTATCGAGATTTTCTTGAATGGACAAGCATAACGAAAAACAGACTGTTCGGTCGAAAACCGGACATCTGGCAACCTTAGTTATATGACGTGCCCACTGCCCAAGTGCCCTTAATGGGTCTATGGTGCAAGCAAATAAATAAATGAAGTGGTTGACTTTGAAATATCTGAGAGATATTTTCCACTTTCTTCACCCTCTGAGGTCAAAAAAGCAATCCAAAGAATACTAAATACAGGTTTGCAGTTGTTTATAGTTTGTATTTTTTTTTGGTAAATTGCTTAAAGTCCATCAATTGCATACACGCATACCTATTATTTTCTAAACTAAGTTATAAAAAACATCTGCATAATAATTAGTGGTAGGTATTTGGAGTTTAAATAGCCGTATAAAAAAGTGTTTTATTTTAATGACATATGCACACAAAATACTTTTGATATTATTGAATTTTTAACAAAGAGACTCAAGCTTCAGCATCGAATATAAAAAGTCAAATGAAGTGGTCGTCAACTTTAGCGGAGTACTTATTTAAAACGATTTATGAAGATCCATCTCTTTGTGCGTGAAAGGAAAAAGAGATCCATTACACACACAACTTTTTTACTTTTATAGCGACAGCAATATTATGATGACATTCTAATGGGTGTTTTATGATAATGGGTGTCTCAGTATTTCCTTCGAATCAAATCTTCAGATACTTCTTGATGTTCCTTTTGAAAATATTTTGTTGAACAGCCAGTCACAATTATCCTTTTATTCATAAGCTAAATCAATCGAAGATTGTGCCTTTGATGCGCAATCTAATCCTGAGCTATCCCATAAAAGAGTTTGAAGGGACAACGACTGCTGGATTATTTCAGTCATTTTTTATTACTTGTCTGTTGATAGATCATTGATTGATAAATCTTCTTTCTTTCCTATTTTGTTACTGTTTTTATATTATTTTATAGAACCCATCTTTTGCGCGTCTAGATCATTTGAAATGTACACTTTTTTTCTATTCTAAAGCTTGAAACAGTTAGGTAAGCATGGAAGATTTTGTTTGAAGAATAAAAAAGCAAAGTATTAATATTTTTTTTAATAAATGAATCCATGTTTACTCAAAGTGAACACAAATACACTCTTTGACTCTTTCACAGTAAGCTACTTAAAGTTTGTGTCGTGAAAGAGGAAGATGGTCGGCACCTGGGATCGAACCCACGACCTCCGCACAAAACAGTGCGACAACCGGCGTCGTAACCACCAGTTTCCAACCACAAATTGTACGCGTAATCGCAAACGAATTTGTATGCAGTCATCACACCGGCACCGTACTAGTTTGTTATTGTTTAGCAGAGTAGTAGATTGTTTTATATAAACTGTATTTGGTCAGTAAGTATGTTATTTGGAGATAAATTACACAAGTATAATATTAATATTATTCTTCTCATATTTCAAACCGATCCTTATAATATGTATTAGAAGCCGTTTGAGTGGAGAGCATCAAGATGCGGCATGAAAATTACAACATTCGGTTTATTAAACGTGAATAGTTCATTACAGCTCGTAATAAACATGTCTTGAATACAAAACTTAGGTAGAAATTTATACTAACAGGAAGATCTCTATAAAATAACATAGAGAAATATGTTGGAAAAGTAGTATTAGTAGGTAACGTGTATACAGGTACATAATATAATGTTTAAGTAGATAGATCATCCCCTATAGCGCGTATAGAATACACGTACGATCCTCATTATGAAAGAGAGAAAAGAAAAAAAAGATAAAAGTTAGACAATGAATCATCCCCCGTATGGAGGTTGGAGCGTAATATTTTCTACGCCCTTTTGAAGGTTTATGTTGAAAGAGCCTTAATGCTCTGACCCACGTGTGTATGGGCCGCCCTTTAGGTCGATTAGGACAAACAAAAAAACCTTGATATGGCTCACTAAATCAGAATTAAATACCTCAAATTGTCACGGGGAATAAAGCAGGGTTGTTGGACACACCTCCCTGGCTCCAACTATCCTGTTTTTGTGTTGTTGTGGTCTGTCAAATAAATTACAGCAAAGCGTTTTTTATTTCATCGAAAACAACAAAATGGATTAACTCTTTCCTTTAGAACCAAATCGTGTGACTTAGGAACAACCTACTTGATTTAAAAACATTATTATTCTCTGGAATGTTTTTAATACTAGTTTGCTCATACATTGTGAATGTTTCAACCTATATAAATGTGGAATATGTGTTATACTATCAGAATTCTAAAATACAAAGCTTCAAAATGGCAGCTAGGAAAGAATTTTAGAAAGCGTAGAGGGATAAAAAAAGGTTAGATTAAGTCAGTTTTAAATTATTTTTACTGTCTTACCAATTGTTTTTGAGGAGCTACTTTTGAAATTCATTCCCGATTTCAATTTCGATCGAACATAATACTAAAAGTAATTGTATGAATACTTACGTATACCATTTTTTCGCAAAACAAAACTGGATCAAAATCGACCTATTTTCATGTTTACCAACCATAATTCCGATGGAAATACAGAGAATCGAACCAAAATCTATTTTTTTTAACATACGAATCAGAAATTAACGTGTTATTGTAGAATAAACTGTATTTAAATAGTTTAGCAAGCTTTTGGGTAATTTTTTTTTTTTGGAACGTCTTTTCAATTTTTTCTCGATCTACATACCTAAACGCAACAAAAAAAAATACCATACTTATAGATACGTAAGTTGCAGAAATATTTGAAAGTTAATCTTAAAACTAATTGGAATTTATCTGGTACCCAAACATGATGTTTTTCGCGTAATTAAGTAACCCTTGAGAAAATAATTAAGCTTAGCTCGAACTCAACTTTTTCCGTTTTCAATTTCGCCCTAAACCAATCGGATGATTGAGATGTTCGGAAGATTGAATCACGTTAAAAACAAACTCTTATATTATGTTTTATAATATTATCGAGAGATTTGCTTATATTTGTGAGACGTGGAATATTCGAGAAAATATAGCCACATTTCAATAAGGCTGTTTTCTCTGTGAACATTCTTGTTTGTATTATAAAATACGACAGATTCGTCGATCTCCAATACACCTTATGCATGAATTTATGTGAAAGACTACACTTAACAAAAGATATCGCGTCGATATTCCTGAAGTATCCCCCAAGGAACTTTTCTAGAACATCTCACCTTTTCAGATAAAAACCCCTTTGTACGCCATCGTACATACAACACGAACGTCTATTTATTGGGCTGGTTTATACTCGAGGGATTATACGTAGTGCTAAATTTTAGTATAACCCATTTAGTATAACTAAAAATATTTATAATATTAAATCGGTTATAATATTAAGTAGGTTTTTGGATAATCCTTATCGTGAAATAAATTGGATAGTTTTCGTTTCAAATCTGTGATGCATATAAAAGATAGAATTTGTATGGAGGAGGTCCACAACTTTTACAATGTTGTATGGAGGAGGTCCACAACTTTTACAATGTTGTATGGAGGAGGTCCACAACTTTTACAATGTTGTATGGAGGAGGTCCAAAACTTTTACAATGTTGTATGGAGGAGGTCCACAACTTTTACAATGTTGTATGGAGGAGGTCCACAACTTTTACAATGTTGTATGGAGGAGATCCACAACTTTTACAATGTTGTATGGAGGAGGTCCAAAACTTTTACAATGTTGTATGGAGGAGGTCCACAACTTTTACAATGTTGTATGGAGGAGGTCCACAACTTTTACAATGTTGTATGGAGGAGATCCACAACTTTTACAATGTTGTATGGAGGAGGTCCACAACTTTTACAATGTTGTATGGAGGAGGTCCACAACTTTTACAATGTTGTATGGATTGATAATTAAATACAAAATAAGATTCTAGTGAGCAATTTTCAGGACTACATCTTAACGATTATGTGACAACGAATGACTCTAAAAATTCATAACTGATGTTCGATTTTTAAATGGAACAAACCACTACGGGCTTACGACCGTCTTCTACTGTTATTTCGAAGGCTGGCTTAGTGTGATCACTTTACGTTAACAACGTTCGCCATTAGGTGGTTATGTTTAAGCCTCCGAAACTCCTAATCATGAGAATTCTCAACATGTCGAAAAATCCGGTAATTTGAACGGTATTCCGATTATGTACCTATTATATGACATCAATGAAAAAATATTTTTACTAAATACTTTTTTTACGAAAAGTCGACACAGACCACAGTTAACTTAATGACTTAATCCAGATATTCTTATTTAAATCTCAAGAAATAATACGATACACATTCATTATTAGAAGCGGAATAAATAAAAAGGAGAAAATCACCTCGAAGAATAATTTCTGGGAGCAAATTCATCCAGCGATTTATCACGAGACTTTTTCCTTAGTTTTAAAGAATACTTCTAAGCTAATTAGTTGAAAATACTTCCACGAACTCTGTCTGCGAAGATAAGTTATGAGTTTTGACTTGTATTCGGATTTGGTTTACTTTTTTGTATTTGACCAAAGACACGACGCATATTTACAGAAATACACTTGAAATATAATTAGGTATTATTTTCAAATGAACCTACCTTAGTAATGCATACCTACATATTTTATACGAGTATGTTTAGTATTATACTCACTACGTCAATGACATAAAGAAAATCAACACAATCTTGAATTTAAGGAGTCATCTATTTGTTACATATATCTATCTATATTATTAATACGTGAAGGAAAAATTGTATCCATTTTTACGAAAAATGCGCAGACGGAGGAGTATGAAATTTCACACACTTATAGTTAATATAGAGAAGGAATGGCGAATGCTAATAATTTTTTAATGCAAAAAAAATATATTAAATCAACAAATAAAAATACCAAACACTACTGTAATATTATGTATTTGATACTTACACACTTTTGTATGTATTTCACATTGACACAGACGCATATTATATTCTTTGGTTTATCTATGGTCAAATTGAGAATAGATTAATATTGTTTGTTTTTAATAATAATAGAAAAAACTTTGTACATTTGAAATTTGACGTATCAATGTCATAGTTTTTGAATGAAAATTTTGAAATAGCGCTCGCTCAGTCTTTGATAATGGAACCTTAATAATGCTCTAATGAGATCTGTACCCGTATTCTAAGTTTTATTGAAAGGTAGTCACGGAAGTAAAGTGAGTAACACAATATATTTTGCATGAAAAACGTCTATAGGTACTTATCGAATGCGAGAATCGCATTTGTTTCTATAATTAATGTCCTTGTGGTGGCGCTATAGACGTTTCCCATACAAAATGTATCGTGTAATACTCACTTTACTTCCGTGACTACCTTCCGATAAAACTTAGAATAGGGGTGCTGGCCTTCCTTAGCCAGGATGCGTTCGACATGTACACATAATTGAATTGTTAAGATTTATACTTTTGTGATATTTACATCCTTTTTACACCTTTATATCCGCTTTTAAAATTGTTTTTTTTTTCAATCCCATTTGCATCTATTCATCAAACATGACCAAACCATTCCACTTTGTTGCACTTACTTTCAAACCACATTCTTTTTCTATATTCTCATTTCATTCAATGTCCCAGTGAATCTTTCCACATATTGAATAGGAATAATATAATAATAATAATAATGTAATATTCTTATTTTAAATAATTTTTACTTTTTTTTTCCACATATTATTCTTCGTTGTGCTCTCATCTCTAAACTGCATTATAGTAAATTCATCTTTTTATCCAAGTCCACGTTTTTCATCATTGTTGGTAACAGATTACGTGATAGGAGTGATATTTGAAAGAAATAATTCGTAATTTCATCGAATCTTGAATGCTTTCGTCTGGCTTACGTTGAAATTAAACTCCATAAGTAAAATGTTTAAAAATGTTCTTACCCCCATCCTCCTTCCGGGTAAAAATGTTGTCTTATTGCTAGGGTGTCCAAATCTCTTCTTCGGAGAGCCGGGACACTTCTGTGAAGTGCCCGCAGTTCTCTTTCACATAGTCCTTGCATACCCCATACAGATTCTTCCTCCAATGCAGATGGTTCAGGGACTCGCGGGGGAACTTCTGGAATTAAAAAGGCAAAAAAGTTTAATAACAATTAATTCATATAAAAAACAAAAAAAAAATCTCAGTAGGTAATATCAAATGAGCTTTATGGTTTTTATATTCTGAGATTTAAGATAAAATAATGAAAATCAAATTCTGGCCACACGTCAAAAAGGAGTAATTGATAAAGGCTAAAAATATAATTTTTCATATAAATGTTTCCTTCATTTGGTCATTTCGCCATCAATTATATGAATTACACCAATTAATGTCATGTCCTTTCAAAAATCGTTCGATCGTTGATTTTAGCGTTCTAACATATAATTCCATTTTCAAATTCAAACAGACGTCAAATTATTGATTGGAGGAGAATGGGAATAATTCCTTGGAAAGGGTATTCCGATTTTTATTTATAACAGTGATAGTCTAAATCGGATAACAAATAATGCAAAACATTAATCTTGTATTAATTAGTTAATGATAAGTGTTCTAGGGATGCGATTTATTTGAAAAATTATCCATGAAATTTGCGTAGGTGATTATTTTATCTCATATTCCTAACTAAATGAAACTTTTGACATCAAAAGTTAAAAATGATAGTAATATTTGTACCGCACTACGGGTCTGCTCGTATGCAATTTTATTTTGTATACAAGCGGCCAGCTAGCTGTGCTAGTACGTTTGTTTGACATGTTTGATGGAATGACCACAATAATAGATTTTTGATGAGAGTGACTGATCAGTGTTTTTGTAATAACAATATTTCATAAAAATGCGTTCAACATGAGTTTTTGTGGTTTACAACCACGTTCACATAATATTTATCTGTCACTCGTCGGACAAAGGTTTTATTGTGTTTTATGTAGGTATATTGATATTGGTCTCAAACCATCTTAGCTTTATCACCTTTCCAATGAAAACGGTCTGGAGCCAATGGTTTGATGATTACCGAGTCTATAACTGATACAGAAACATTTTTTGTTTAATTATATAGTTGAAAACGTTTTATTTTTAACTAGCTTTCCCCACAGACGTTGTCCTGTGGTTCTAACCCGAGGCGGCCCGTTCATATTTGCATAATGTGCACTGCGCCCCCCCAAAAAAAAAATACATAATTAATTCGATTGAGTTAAACTAATAAAATAATAACATTAAAATATTACCAAAACCATTAAAATATTTCCAAAACATTAAAATATTTCCAAAAATACCATAATATATTTCATTCGTATTTAAATCTCAGACGGGAACAACGAGAGAATAAATGCGCCAGACATTCTACCTCGCCTATAAAGTGCCGATGCTGCATGTGCACATATTATGAAAGTGCCCCACAATTTTGTTGACTTCGTATGAAAATTGGAGTGGGCGGGATGGGCTACTGTAAGAGCGGCAATAACGTTTGCGAGTACGAGAGGGAAGTATTTGGAAGTAGACATTTTGGACCCTAGCTACAAGTATGAACGATTTAAAAAAATCACCAATCTGAAAACAGCCCAAGCAATACTGAGCACAGCACCCACAAATTAACTGAAGTGAAGGACCCATCCATCTGAAATCATGTCCAAGATTTGACTCTGCAATCTAAGGAAACGATATCTTTCTAACGATATTGATTTCGAAGATTAATTTGTTGAATTTTATTCGCCTGTATTTTTTTACACTTGCTTTTTTTACAAAGCCATCAAAGTGGTTGAACTAAATAAATAAATATTTTTCTTTAAAAATTCCTCCAAATTTCGATGATGAAATTAATTTATAAATTTCCTATTGGTATTCGTATTCATGTTTAGTTAGAGTTCGTGTTTTGAAAGACAACGAACCTAAGAATATTAAAATTTCATTTACAAATTCATTTTTTTTTTATTAAAATCGACTCTTCGGCATCTGACAGCAACGTGTTTGAATTTTCTTTCTGATAAAGAAAAAATTGCCAAGTATTTTGATATACATACATATGTATGCATGCTTCGACATTTTTAAGCGCCTGAAATTCCCTGTATACTCATTTTCTGAATATACCTACTTGACATTTTTTGTCAATACATGATATTATATCCTTAACATTCTTAAACGTGGATACTTACACTCTTCCAGAAGAATTTTATAAATTCTCTGAGACAATTTTTCCGTTCATGTTGTACTCGTAGAACATATTATGTACCTAGATATGTCACTGTTATGTTTTACATATTTTTTCTTTACTTTATGCTTATAACAAATTAAAACAATCGCTTTTAAAATCTTGTTTTATTTTGAACTTTGGACAACGTTCAAATAGACTAGTATGCTTCAATAAAATTCAATAAATGGTTTCTAAATTGAAATTATTGAAATTAAAAATAGCGAAGTCGAGCCAACATCGAATGACATAGATTCCATGACCCGCTATTCGATCAATTTAAGCGGCACCTTAGAAAGACCCGCCAAAATTTTAAAGGAACCACTATTATGTCAAAATTTCTTTTTCGAATATCGCTAGGGTTGATTGAATTCACTTGACATTTCATTACATCAAAATTTTATTTGATGCTAAAATTTTGTCAAATTTATAGAAGCACAGCATAAGGAATTGAGGCGATCTAAGGAAAGAAACATGAGTCTTAATAATCTTAAAGAAAAATAAAGTTCAAATAAAAAATTGTATAACTTGTCCTACATGGTCACATGATGTAGGACGTGTGCCTACGAAACTAGTCGGGAAAATAAAAATTTGTGGAAAAGTTAAACATTGTTTTATTTGAACTTTGTTTTCAAATAGACTCCACCAAGAAATTCATGTTCATCAGTTAGTAAATTTTATCTTAAAGGAAAACATAAAAAAGTGAAAAGAGTTCTTTTATATTTACTTTTTGAAGTAGGTGTAGTTCTTTTTGGGCTCAAGATGATGCATACTTTAGATAAAAAAAGTTGCTTTAAGCGAAGTAAGACAGAATTACAACACTGGCAAGAAATGTCAGAATAAAAAAACACTTTGAAAAATTGGGACTGATCGTGAATCGAATCCGCGACTCTTGTTAAGAAAATTCTGTTGTCATGACGAATATGAATTTGTTCTCAAGACCGACGAGATCAGTTTATTTCAACTATTTTCAGAAATTACTTAATGCTGGTTTATGTATTTTAATGGTAAAAATAAATGATTCAAGATCAACTATCTTGAAGCTGAATATCAGATTCGTAGTTTTAAAATGAATCCAGAAATTTCATTACGTGCTTCGAGCACATACAAATCATTTTCAAACCTCATAATGCCAACAAACGTTGTAAATATTAAGCTAAACGTTTATTTTATTTTTTTTTTTTAATAATAATAATAACTTTATTACATCAAAATAAATATGACATGAAAACAACACAAACAAAATCAAAAATCATTCAAGACAAATAAACACCTACAAGTGCGATCTCGGACACCCTCACTAGGCATAGCCTGTGTCGAGTTATGTCCGTAGAAACAGCCTTCTTCTAAATCCACAAAAGGAAAATGATCCAATACAATTTACAATGCCTTCTTTTCCAATTGAAATCTTATTAACTGTATAAGCTTAATTACATTAATATTACGATTAACTTACACGAACGAGCTATTATTAACCAATATCGAAAAAAACTCGTGATATTCACAAATTATTCAACAACGTACTTATAGGTTTACTCTTCAAAAAGTATTGCGAATTAATAAGAGTTCTGATATATTATTAAAATATCCTTTTTCTTCGTTGAAGAGGCTTATTGGATTTTAAACGGGACTTAAGAACACAATATAATCCGATAAATCATAATATTTTAATGAGTACCTACACGGATTATTGGTGACTTATTTATATCGTACCGTATATATTGAAGACACAAATAAATCCCTTTCCTTGTAGGTATCATAACTTTTCTTATTTTCAGAAAGGTAGAAAAGTTAAATAAAAGTTACTAGCTTTCTACCTCCTAAATGTATTGCCTCTGTTTTCTAAAATATACAAAAATGGTAGACGATCTTTCACCAGTAGGCAATGAGACATTTTTTTAAAATCTGCTTTTAAATGCATTTCATAAGTTTTATTTGTTTAATAAGGATGTCGAACACTGTTACATATGGCATTTATTATTTTTTAACTTATTATGAAGTAGCACAAAGTGAGGATCCTTTTATTTTTACATTTGTGAAAATGGACTACTACCAAGTACACTTGGCCGAAACTATCAACAGTTTGAATATTCATAGTTAAGACCACAGGACAACGTCTGTCTGTATTAAGCTACTATAATGCTATAAGCTGGAAAATGTTAAAATAAATCGTCATTTTTTTCAATATAATTTCATTAGCTACAGATATATCATTTTAATGTTTAATTACGGAGGAAAATATTAAATTATCCTACCCGTTTAAAGGCGGCTTTGATTTATCCATGTACCTTGAACCTCGTGGAGTGGGGTTGCCGGCTAAGAATAGCACCTCTGCTCTTTTTGCTGGTTTTTCGAGCACCCTGTAAGAGGCAGGAAATCGAAAAATCAGACCGGGACCGTGAGGTTGAACACCTCACGTCCTTAAACCTCAACCGGTCAGAAAAGGAACCTTAAGTCTCGGACGACTTTGAGCGCAATGGAGAGTTCTTGGTACCTCCCTATGCCCCTAAGTGGGGTTTAGGCCTCCTGCATTGCGTTTGGTTTGGGGGGAATCTGCGGCGGGCTTGATTTGTGTGGGGCCGGCTTTTTGGTTTTGATTGCTTTGATCGAACTAGAGTGTTGGTTTCGTGCGGGTTGGGTTTGCTGCGGATTTGTCTCCTCCGGGCTGGCTTGTGGTGTGCGAGGGGCCTTAAAGTGAGAATGAATGAATGAATGACTTTGAACCTACGCGCATATTTTTTTTTCATCAAAATAATACGAAAAGTATTACTTATATGATTTTAATGATAAATTTTCCAATCCATTTATCAAAAGTATAAGTATCGTAAGCGAAATAATATTAAACGATTATTATTTATTAAATTTTTCCATCTTGGAATAATTCCAAAAAACTCACGATAAGTGAACCAGTATCAACAGTAAATACTTGAATTATTAACTATTGGTACTGATAAGATTATCGAAATATTGTACTATATCTATTCACGATTTCCGATTTAATATTTTGTAGTTGTGTTTCTATCGCGGACAATTTGGGACTCGGATGATGGAGAAATTTTCATATTCCTTGATGGTAAGGACACATAGACAAAGAGAGCCAGAGAAAGCAGCGTATATACCAGTTTGAGATTTGGTTCTGAATACTAAGCTCCTTGGAAGGCATGAAGGACCAATTCGTCTGGATTGCTGAATGCTTATGATTGTGCTCGCTATTTGCATCGGACGCGTGCTCTGTTTCTCTGGGCACAATGGAAACCTGCAATAAATATGGATAATGGTAGGCAAAGTCAAAGGGGAGAAGAGAATGGGGGAGAGCTTCATAATGAGATAGCTGGACCAGATCAAAGCTAAACTAGGGCGACGATAGCTAATGAAACCGTTGGAGAGGCACCGACAGAAAAGCAGATAACCATTAGGTTTGTAGAAAGCCAGGATAAGAAATATTCTCAGTAAATCTCCAAAAATCTTAAAAAAAATCATTTCACTTAAAATCAATGTCTATCTAAATGTTCACACCTTCGTATTTAAATACTTTGTGTAGAATTATATCGCTTGATAAAAGTGAAACGTTCTTAGCTCAGCTTGTTTCGTAAGGATTATAACGGATTTAAAGATTTTGTTATCCTAGATTTAGTTAAAGCTCACGCTAATCTCACAGAGTAGATGCATGAATGTGAGGTTGAGGGGAAGTGTAAGCCTTATATGAAAGCAATCTTATTTTATGCACACATCTCTTAAATATTTATTTAAGCATTTAATATTAACGAAGGAAGGCAAAGGCATAGAAACATCATTACTGCAGATAAACAACACCACCTTGCAGAAGAGCTAAAGTGAATATTACTATCGTGAGATAACATCGTCATAGCCAATCTTTATAATACATATATCCCTCTCTATATTCCGCCTTTTCTTCAGTTCTGAATAATGTGCACAGTGTAAAACAGGTCGTAAAGACACTATTCTTGGTGAATGATGTGAAGGCCCATCCACTAGATCTCTTTGTATGGAGCATGCTCTCTTCTCAAGGTATGGTAACAAAATCATAGACCTGCCGCTGTAGACAATTTGAAATTGGCGATCGACTACAAATGAAGATGTCGTCGTTAATGTAGAGTGCGAAAATGATTAACCTAAACCAAACGAAGAGACTTATTTTGGAAATAGTAGACAGTTAATTTTCTAAAAGAATTATCTAACAACTAATGACTCTAAAAATTCATTACTGTAGGCCTAGACAAAATGCATTTGGAGATCGACTAGAAACGAATTCTTCGACAATGTAGAGTAGGAAAAAATTAACTGTCCACTTTTTATATTTTTATTTAAGTGTCATTGTTTGGTTTAAATATTTATTTATATGTTCCAGTGGACAGTTAATTTTTTCGTACTATACATTGGCGAAATCTTCGTTTGTAGTCGAACACCAATTTGAATTTGTCTACAGGGGCAGATGTTCGATTTTTGAATGGAACAAACCACCACGGGCTTAAGACCATCTTCTACTGTTGTTTCGAAGGCTGTTAAGTTAATTTTCTTCCTATCCTTCAAATGCAATTATTTGTCTAGGGCCCCTGATAAATGTGGCCTGTTATCTAAGTATTTTGATACATATACAAATAATTCAATTGTATTTTGCCAACTTCAAATATTTTTCATAATCTCGATCCTATGTTTTTGTCAAGAATTGTTGTTAACCCCGTGTTTTTCTTGAGTGAGCATGAATGTCGTTTTAGAAAATCTTATTTACCTACTACAGTATATCTTATTCCGTTAATACGCCTCGTTGAATGCAGCAACTATTTTGTGTGTTTCTCTGCCAACTAGAGCTCTTTGTACGGTATGTCTAATGGTTTACTGAGCATATCGCAACTGAGGCAGCTTCCTAGTATGATATATGTAGGTACCCTAGTTGAACAGGAATTAGAGATCTTAAACTAGATTACATATTATGTTGCTGCATAAACACACAATGGGGGTTATTCTGAACATCCGACCCTATCGAGTTGTGTGCGTCCCGATAGTGTCGCGTAGGATCAAACTTTTTGTACAGGCTCTTACTATTTACAAGTCACATTCGAATGAAACATCGGATAACCGGTTGCATTCGTCGCAACACTATCGGATGTCTACTCAACGCCCATTTCGCTGTCGCTTGCGATCCAACCAAGTCTTTACTAGTGTTTAATCATCTTTTTTTAATTTAAGTGTAAAAGGCACAAAATTAATTATTTGGTGAAAATTTGGAAGAATTTTAATGAAAATTGTTTAGAAAAGTTCTAATAGTATAGATGTCATGTCAAAAGATTGCTTACATTTTGCGGTAAAAAAAATTATAACTTAAGTATAAGAAAAAATAATCATTGATAGAAATAACAAATTATTAAAAAATTAAAATAGGCGCGTTTTTTAGGTAAAAAATATAGTGGAATATTTTAAATTAGTATTACAAAATTATTATTTTTGTCCCTTCACGATATTGTATCGTATCCGATGCAACTCGATCGGGTCGGATGTTCACAATAACCCCCAATATTCATTTTCTTTTATGAGGCTTATAGGCCGCACATTTCTGTGCACGACTTCTCAAAATCTTCTAAAAATTCAATAACGCTTAAATCTTCCTCTGGTATCAACCCTAGGAATGGTTTGGGTCAGTGCTCATATATTCATCCTTATACCTTTATCTTTAAAACAATCCTATCAAATTCTTCTTAGGAGGAAAGGCGCATGTCCTGAAGGAGTTTTTGCTGTGGTCGTCTTCGGAAGTTGGTCTCTTCAGTATGTAAACCACTTAATTATGGTATATAGGAAACGTTTATTGCGTATCATGTGCCTTATTCATCTTGCACGCCTTCTGAACAGATTTTAATCCTTCATCTTTAGAGAATATTTTTTAATTTTAAAAATGAATCTGTGCTCACTCATAGTGAATACAAGTACCCTCTTTCACAGTAAGCTACTCATAGCTTGTGTCGTAAAAGAGGAAGATGGTCGGCACCTGGAATCGAACCCACGACATCCAAACGAAACATGACAAAAGCCGGCGTCGTATAGTCTACCAACCACTTTATTAATCATGGATAAACCCTAAAGTTTTTGTAGGACCACATCTCTTTTATCTTATTCTGATAATGCCCATAAATAATTATTTTCTTGCCCACTGTTGTTTCCTTGGTATCAGCATCAAAGAAAAAGAAGGTATGCTCTTTTTCTATATCTGGATCTCACACTAATATGTTATGTACCATCATACGACTAACGATAAAATCGACATTCATATTTTCATTTTATTGTATGTTAAATTATAATAACAGGGATAAAAAGCTTTAAGCTTATATTATGATAAATGTGTCTCCAGCTTCTAACGGCGTGACGTGAAATTTGTTTATAAACGGTTTTGAAGAGCAATAAATAGTGTGTCACTTGGCGAGAAATAATTATTCTATCCGTCGACTACTTTGCATATTTGAATAACAATACTAATATTTCATACGCTTAAATATACGTAAGTATTATAACTCTTAAATAAATTTAGAGATAATGACAATATGTTTCAGAATCTCACTTAATTTCCAAATTGCATTGAGCGCAATAATTAAACATCCAAACATCTACTATTTCATATTTGACTAAAGTTACAGTACTTCACACAGACAGATCAATATATTTAAAACAAATATCAATGATTCTTTTAGCTACGTATAATGATTACTGTGTTGGCAAACCTTTTCATTCCAACGGAGAAAACAACCGTCTGAAATAAGTGGATATTGCATTATGCGAGAAAGGTTACCGTGGTGCGGAACGTCCGTCAGATTGGAATCTCCAATTGGTGGAGAGAGAGGCAAGCTCTTGAGGAGTCCAAGAATCGACCTGGTTTCTATAGAACCAATGAAAGCATGAGTGATCTATCCATTTATTTGAGTGTCCCTTGTGCCCTGTTGCATGTACTATGGATGACAATATCCTAATATATTTGATGCATCTCCACGTGCTGTGCATTTTTCTCAGTACTGGAGATCAGTATAATTAATTGGTTTCTTGGTTTCGACACAATAAATCTATATTATGGTCATCCTATGAGAGTTTTTGTTTGACGGGTTCTTCATTACTTCTTAGCAATCCAGCAAAGTATTTCTCAGAAAAGGGTTGTTTTTAAAATAAACGTTTGTATGATTTAGATAGTTATCTTAATATATTTATTTATATAAAATCACACACGGCCATTAAAATATATTTAGAAAACATGTTAAAGTTATCATGTCAAATGCCCATATTACGGAAAGAAACACAACGAAGCACACTGACATACCACCGCAAAATTCACGCATACAACTGCACGGTGAGAAGGCAGGACACTCGCACAATAATTACAAGTGCGTAATGGGTAAACCATTGTTTAATAAACCGCAGATCACATAAAAAAAAATACTAGTTGCAAGGTTGGTTTCGTCCACTTGAGAGAAAATAATTAACAATTTCAATTTGTTTTAAAAACAGCAATCTTAAGTGGATAATAAATTTGTGAAGAAAAAAAGAAATCTTTTTATTTAATTAACTAAGTTTACATAATATAAAACTTCTTTTATATTTCTGAGGAAAACGATTCTTCAGCTAGTCTGCAAACATTCCTGGATCTTTTCCAGAAAATGTTTACATGCATATTCCTAACACTTTCAAATACCTTTCGAAGAGAGTGACAAGCTGACTTATTCGCTGCTAATAGTTTCGGAATACCTGAGAGAATCCAAGTGAGCAAAATAGTTTGAACGTGTCACGCGAGAGAAATATACTCCTCTAATTTAATAGAAATGTTCAATGTCATGTTTCAATTCTAATATCTGCCACTTCGTGTTATATTAAAATAACGAGATTCCTCGTATAATCCGGAAAATATGTTTTAGCGAATGTTTTCTTGTTTGATACATTTATATTAGGTACGTTTGTTACACAAATCACACACCAACTTAAAAAATAGTTTAAACGACAATGAATTTAAATGACAGGGTCGGCTAGTGTCTCTGTCTGTTTGAGACAGGGTTCAATTTACGCAGGGGGCATGGGTATTTCCAAATTTTTGAAAGTAGATTCCCATGATTTCGAAATTTCGGGAATTCCGACAAATTTGACAACCTAAGTGGCGAATGTTGTCAATGTAAAGTTAGCACGCTAAGGCAGCCTTCGAAACAGCAGTTGAGTACGGTCGCCAACTCGTAGGGGTTCCAATTAAAAAAAAATGGCTCTTAAAAATCATGCATGCAACGTGACATTGGTTACGTTACCGCGCATGTTCAGAGACCCTTAAACGACAATATTTTTTTCATTTTAAAAGGTCTACTCTATTTTGAAAATAAAGAAATACTCAATGAGAAATTATTTACGAAACTGTTCGAATGTTCTTTTTTTTCTTACCTTTTACTTTTTTAATTGCCTATTATTATAGGAATCTAGTCTTTCTCAATTTGTTTATTTATATTCCCTCAAAAAAAAAGAGATTGAATATAATTCAGGTTTTCACGACATATCAACACTTAATTAAATCTCAACGTCTTGAAAATAATATTGTAAGTCCAACTTGATATTTTCAAAAGAGGTCACTTCTATATCTAATCTTCTTCTTCTTTGTGAGCCGTCCCTCCACTGCTGGATGTAGGTTTTTAGCCAGTTTTTCCCCGCTACAGGAACCACATCAAATTTTTTCAAATTCAAATATTGAGAAATAAAAAACATTAAAAAATACATATTCACAATAATAAATTTATACATTTTTTTAATAGATATATATTTTACCCCCAAAATTGAGCAGAGCTCGTGCTTTGGGGGATTATAAGGTTGTATTTATTTATTTAATAAGTAAATTACTTCAAGCAAGAGAAAATACAAACATACCAACATACAATAAACAAGCATTACAGAAGACACATGCAAAAAAAGAACAACTGCAATGATAATAACAATTACAAAACCGTCAGAGACGGTAAAAAGTAAAAAAAAAAGTCAAATTTAAAATACATACATTCAAGCCAGAATAATAAAAATAAAATAATAAAATTAAACCATAATAACACAGAAAAACGAAGTCATCGCAATACAGCAAAAAATCAACACACCCAAGAATAGCGGATTGAAATTTAAAAACAATAGAGCCAACAATCAATGAACAACTCCTATCGAATAGTTTTCTTTATATTAAGTTTGAATTTACCCAATTCGTTCGAATACTAAGATTTATTTTCTTTTTTAAATTATTGTAGGTACCAACCCACCCCAAGATATGAGTAGTGGTGCTGACCAGCAGCTGTCCTTTTTGTTAGGTACTTTAATACGGCCTCCTAATCTTGGACATTCACTGATACTTCCCACTGGATGTAGTTTTTGCAGAAAGTACTCTTTATCATTCACCCATATCTAATCTTTCCATCCGAAATTGCGTTCATTTAGTTCTCTTTTATTTTCCATTATGATTTCGATACTTGTTTATAATTATGAATACTGTTAAGATTTTTTCCGAGAAAATAAATGGGAAACGGGATAGGTAAGGATAAGGCAGGACCGTATCACGTTTCCTAAGCTCACAGCCAAACACAAAGATTTACTGTCTTGGGAATTCCTGATAATAATATTACAACGTAGAAGGGCGCGTCTTAATATTATGATTAATTCGGCAGCATCCCTTCTATCCCCTTCATCCCTACTATCCCAACGACAACAATGATATTTAATCACATCCCTAATTCGGGATCTATTATAGTACCTAATAACAGCATTATCGATGCTTATATTCTTTGAATGTTCCTGTGTAAATTCACAATTAAGGAAAAACACGATTCATTATTTTGTCGGGTCGTTCTCCTTCTGTTCTTAAGAGACTTAACCATTCACTGCTGATAGGCATATTATCGTGAAAAAAGTTGAAGTGGTATACATTTGTATACTATCGCGGCCAACATTTTACTGGATCACGGCATAGAGACTAGCCGACAATTGAAAGAGAAAATGTTAGTTATATCAAACACTTACAGCCGGTTACATAAAAAGCTTCAAAAGAACACTTTAGTTAAAGTTCCTTTTAAAATTTAAAGACTCTTTTAAGCTGACGCGTTTCATAAAAAATATTCCAGCTAAAATTTGAAATGTCAAAAAAATATTTTAAAGTTGGTCCAATCCAAATCCAAACTCCCTTAAGACCCCACTTAGGGGCATAGGGAGGCAACAAGAGCTCTCCATTCGATCTTGCGCAATGTTTATGACCTCCTCCCACACCATGTCCATGTCCCTCAGCTCTGCTTCGAAGGAGCGGAACACAGTGTGAGAGGGTCTTCCTCGTCTTCGGGACCCTGATGGGAGTAGTTTAAAGTTGGTAGCAGTGTTGGTAATGTTACCATGGAAATCTATGGAAAACATAGGTTGTTTACTAATATTTTCGCGGAATTTCTGTTGATCTGTCAATTTCATTTCTCAATAGAGCATCAAAGTGCCGTTTTTGTGTTAATTTATTATTATGGTTTATGAATTAGTAAACAATAATATTCTTCCCGTTTTGCTATGTTTTCCGCCCTATTTTAGTCATTTTTGTGCACAGTGTCACCGCATACAAAATGTTTAGCTTTGTGACAGAGAAAGCGCCACGAAATTTTCTATGAACTCCGGTAGTAAAAATTTGAACTACCTAAAGTCGACTTTAACTAAAAATTATAATCAATAACGGTACTTTAGCTAAAAGTCGGTTTTAAATGTTGTTTTGTTGTTATGAAACCCGTTATTTTTTAAAGGGAGTTTAAAGTCTCCTTTATTTTTTATGAAACCGGCCGTTAGGTATGTTGGTAGGAATATTAGAATGGGATCACAATTTTCATATTCAACCACTTTCGCGAATCCATCAGATTTCAACATAAGTTTCCATCAAGTATGCATTGTTTTTATTCAATTTATAATCAGACTAATTATTAAGCTAAAAACAAAATTCGTCATGTAAGTTTTTTTTTCGTACACACATAGATTTGAAACTTGATGATATTTCTGACTATTTAGGATTTAAATATGCAAACATGTCGGTATTTTTCATTTTAAGTATCAAACACATGTTCATTAAATTTAGGTAGAATATAATTTATAGGTATCTGCCAAAATAATTAATATTTCGACCAAACATCGAAATGTCTGAGAAGTACTGACTGGTCTAGCAACAACCTGATTTGATATAACCGTACAAAAAGTCCACTGTTACGAAATGCTATCTTATGAAGAACATAAAGAACTCCTTTATCTAAGCAGAAATATAATTTACAGTGAAAGATAAGTAGATACAGGATGATTGGATGATTCCTCCACCCCAATATTTATAAACTAAACGTGATATAATATGTGAGGGGTTATTAGCATTACATCGCCAAAAATTATCTGAAAATATTAAAAAGAAAGGTCTATCAGTTTCCTCCAAACGCATAACATTCCGCATACATGCTCTTCTATTCCTTTTGCTCCTGACGGCACCGATATGAGCGGACTATGTCATTCGAGGTCGGCCTCGTCTGCGTGCACCCATTCTTTCAGATTTATATATCCTTTTAGTCAATCTCTCTTCATGCCTAAACCACCTTTATTTATTCACTTTCATTCTAGTCACTTCGCTTACATCCACTCCATATTCCTTTCTAATATTATCATTCCTCACCTTATCAATCAGTCTCTTTCCGCATATCCTACGCAGTGATCTCATTTCTACAGCATTTATTCCAACTTACAGATTTTTCATCCATGTCCAAGTTTCACTCCCATACATTATGGATGGTATCAGGATTGCATTATGCAAACTGTTAGATTTAAGAGATACGTTCTTATTTCTCATTAGAGGTCTAAGTGCACCGCCAATCCTTCTACCGGCCAGTTTTCTTCTTTCAATCTCCTTTTCACACCTTCCATCTCTGCTTAACAGACTACCTAAATAGACAAACTCATCCAAGTTCTTATCATTCACTTTCACACAGCATTGAGTTCTTAAATATTCTCTTTCAAAAAACAAGTATCTTTGTCTTATTGACATTCATCTTAAGACCATTTATTTTATTTTACAATTTTGATAAAAATGCATCACAATTTCTTGCAAATCACGTTCCTTTTGATCATTAAATACTAAATATTGTTGGAGAGATTTTTCGACTTAGTTCTCGGCAACATGGTTTTTCCGTTTCTGAAAAAGAAGAGTTATTTATCGTCTGGTAAGTGTTGTAGGAGTCTATCACTGTCTATTATTTATGCGCACATGTTCGCGCTAAAAGCGTCATGTTTTCTGCCCCACCTGACAATAAAATATTGCATGATTGTATTTATAGTCAGCTGTTGATTCAGTTTTTTTAATCTGGGTTCTCTCAAAATTTCATGCAAATGGAAAAAATGTGTTGTGAAAGAATTGAAGTGGTTACTAGACCAGCGGTATCAGTCGGCGGCTTTCAAACGTACAGCGTATTAGAGGTCGCAGGTTCGAATCCTGGCAGTGCTTACCATTTCCGCTTTCACGACACAAGTTTATGGTTAGTGTGAAAGATGTCAAAAGTGTATTTGTGTTCACTTTGGGTAAACTCAGATTCGTTAAAAAATAAGGTTGTCAGCTCCGGGGATCGAACTCACGACCTACAGAATGAAAGGCGGCAACTTAAACGCTACGTTAGCGATCGCCTTACTTGTGTGTGTTACGATTTATACTTGAAATTTTAAAATTTAATGACATACAATTCGTGAATTTTGTTGTATAAGTGTTACAAATAGTAAGGCGGTTCTTTTGTATCACACAAATTGTGTTAAAATTTGTAAAGATGCATTTATACCAAACGAACAAACATCCAGAGCTTGAAAACGGAGTATATTTTCCTAATCGTTGATATGGTCACCAAGGGAATGATAACCAGAATGAACTGTCATTGCCTACTAATAAATTGTTGTTTCCATGGTGTCCAGTATCAACGATTAGGAAAATAATACTCTATTTTCAAGCTCTAGGTCTTTCTTCGTTTGGTATAAATGCACCTTGCATGTACTTAAATAAGCACATGGTTCTTATTTCTTATGAAACGACGATCTCGTATAGTTTTGATGATAAGTAGTAAGTACTTTCCTTATATATTACATGTTTAATGCGTCAATAATAAAAAACTAATTTACTTAAAAGGTATTTGTGAAAAAGCCATACACGAAGTAATAATACCTGAATATCATTTTGGCAAAAATTTAATACGTAGGTGCTCGGTTCTCTTATTCAATTTCAAGGTTTTATGTTGGGGATAATAAAAGTAAGTGGCAATCTACACGCGTCAAGAATGCCGGTATAATGTGATGAATTTTAAGTAGTACCTACGCCCACACGGAGAGGGATGATAATATGGGAAGCTGCGGATAAAAAGCTTAACTGTTTCTTGAATACATAATAAAATTTCACCTAATTACAAGTCAGTCGTATAGCGATCAAACAATTAAAGTTTCAAAAGTAAAAAAAAAACGTTACCCACATTTTCTCATATCACCACCAATATATATTATACTATACATACTTTATATCATTTGTATTTTGGAATTGTTTTTTTCCCTATAATAAATAAATGAAAAATTCGCGTGTTTAAAGGCAATGATTTTATCAATCGTAGCTGAAGAGAAAATAATATCATGTTAGATATTCTGACCCGCTTTCTAAGAAAGGAATTTGCCTTTAAGAAAAAAATAAATCAAATCAGTTTTAAATCTACTTATGTAGCTCTTCAAAGCACATTCTTCGTGATTAAACATTCTTTATTAGATTAAGAAAAATCTTATATTAAATCCAATATCATTTTAGCTTTGAAGAGTCTACGAATATGTTAAGAACACCGTGATCATCATGGTACGTGGGCAGAGTCCGATGAGATGAATTCCATGAAAAAATATGTCTGCTCTGGGTTGTTTCTCTTTAGAATGTCCGATATAGCAAAGCATAAAATTCCCTCCAAGTGTCTTTAAAAAACAGCTATAAAGAATATTGAAAGACGTTTTTGGGCTCACTTTAAGTGAACTAAAAAAATCTTGGTCCTAACCTATTATGTATATAACTGACTTATTTTAGGTCTCATTGAATCACCATACCAGATTTATTTCTCATTCTATATTTTGTGAATATTTTTCTTTTCTTTCTTTTTCAAGCCCACTTCGTCGGAGAGGGGTAGTTGGACACTTGGACAGTCACTACAGTGACATCACACCACGCTGTCCATCCGGGTTTGTATTGGTTTGTTAGAAGTTTTTCTTCCTGTAACTATTATAAAAATTACATCATAATCAATAAGTATATTCATACGTGAAGGAAAAACTTTGTGACCATTTTTACGAATATCGATATTTCACACACTTATTACGCATATTTTTTTTATTTGTGCACAAAAAATAGATTAAATCAATAAAAAAACATTACAAACTTCACCGTTATGTTATGTATTTGAGACTCACACACGCTTCGATGTATTTGACATTAACACAGACGTATATATTATATTATTAAGTATGGATAAATCGTCAAGATTTTACGCATTAATGTCAATGTACTGAAACTGGAAGAAGGAAGGAAGATTCTTATAAGAAGGGAGAAAAAAAATATTTTCTCTTCTAAGAAGACATTTAAGTGTTCGAGGCGTTATTTGCAATGTTGATTTATTCAGCTTGTCTATATCGCCCTTGTACTGTAGAGTGTTTACTTGACTGCGCACACACACTCACACAGGCGACATAAACTGTTCACCCTGTAAGTACCTTCCTATATACAATGGTACCTACCTATATGGGGGTTTATTTATCCCTTCCTAAGGACGACCGTACATACTTGAGTGTCGAGACATTTTGACTCCAAACAAAGCTTAATCTATCAAACTTTTATTCTCCTACATAAAGGACCTTCTTACTTCAACTGTCACTTAAGCATACGGATTTTAAATTACAAACTTAAGCCCCAAAATCTAAAGATCATTAGTTTGTTTTGAAAATTGTTGGGGGCCGGTAACCGTTTAGAGGCACTGAGGACAGTTGACTTCAACAGAGAGATGCTGAAAAATATCAAAGTCATTCTTCGTGGATCTTCAAAGTGCGAGGTAAGACCGGAAAAGGGTTATTACGGGAGCTTTTAAGGGTAGCAGTTAACAGAGAAGTTGCTGGGATTGTCAACGTCGGAGAAACAGGGCACTATAAGAAGAAAAAAAGGATAAGAGTGGAATTTAATGCTTGAATCATTATGTAACAGTTAACTGAACTCGTACAATCTGAGACATCATAGTTACCTTGATGAGAAGAAATTCTAGTGAAAATGCACAGAACCCTGGTCATTTTTTAATCTAGAATAAAAATGTCCTGCAACAGCTTTTACAAGCGTTTTACATACTCAATCGCAACAAAGTCTAAATTAGGTCACATTCGTCAGAAATTTGTCCATTTATCCCCTCGATCCAAACGTATTTGGTGTCACATGTTCCAAATTACTCAAAAAGGTCGATACAACAATATCATACCGAGGTACTCACAATAACAGCCGATAACGGAATATTTATAAAGAAAAAAATTCAGTTGCTGGTATTTTTTATATAAGTATATTTTTTGTTTGAATTATTCAAAATAGAAATGGAAACGGATATTGGACAAAACTATTTCCCGTTTAAATAAACTACAATAGAATATGAACAGAAATATTCTGCTCAAACTTAAAACTTTACTTGTGATAATCGCGTCGAATAATATTTTTTGCAACAATTCCACACATCCTCCCTACTATAAAATTTGAAAATCTCCACAGATAAAACAAACAGCATGCAAACTTAAGACTAAAGACTGCTAGTAAAACTCAATAGGCGTTGAAATTGACCTAATGAAGAACTAAAAGATCAGGCAAATACAGCTGATGCCACTATATCTGGTTGAAGGATAGCAAGAGTTTACAAAATCTGTATCAGATCAATGCTGACATAATATGGTACAAAGTCAAGTACCGATACATCAAGGACGAAGTGACAACTCTCCACCCCATAGCAGGAACAACACTTCGGGACATTGTAAGCGACACCGATATATGGAGAACCTGCGATGTCTAGGATGTTCTGCGATGGGGTAGATCAATAATAAGTATTTAGAGAGGTAAAATCCAACTAGCAGATCATCCAAGAGGTGGGGGGATAGCTGGACATCCGCTTCACAGGAAAATGACGATCTTAGAGAAGACAGGACGCAGTCCTAACAAAGAAGAGTCAGAAAAAGAAGTGTAAACATCGATATAACGACTAAAATTATTAGTAACAAACTCCGGGTATCTTTTAGAAAATAAAGATATTAAGTTACATCAGCAATATCATAATAAATTTGCATCACTGTAACTATTACCTACTGAATAAGCTCGATAGAAAGTTTCCTGCGCTTTAAGATGCAAACACAGCCTGAAACAAAGGTAATAGGATGCAAATATTGGAAACGTGATCACCGCAGAAACCTGCTTTTCCCGATACAACTTTTTAAAAGCTCTTCAACGTATCAACCCACGTTTTCCTCTCAACATTATACATGCACCTACCTATATTCAACGATGGTTCTTATCTTTTAAAATGTAGTATGTAATTATTCTTTTATTGTCGAGAAGAAAAGGTTTGACCGAGATAAAAATCGTATTTTATGCTGGGACTATTTTTAAAGGATAGAAGGATGCTTGATAACAACAACAACAAAAAACTATGAATAATGTATGTTTTGGGTTTCCTCTTAATAATATGAAAGGACATATTTCTCAATCTCAGCTTTAACCCTCTTTCATACATAAATTACGTACAATATTAGCCCCCGCAAGTGTTAACCTTTTATTATGGTATAAAAATAATATAAATAATATGCAAGTACTTACACGTCATTTTAGTAACGAAATAGTTTATTTTGAGCAATTTCTGTCATCAAAATGGTAATTAATTGTTTTATTGTCAAATAAATCAGTTATTTTAACGTCCTTTAAAGAGTTCCAATTTTACTTTACCACCGCAGACAATTTGAAATTTCTACCCGTAGCAACAGATCTATTTCACTAATCCACACAACACTTAAGTGTTGAATAATATTTAGTATCTGTATCGTAAAAATGTATAAATACCGTGGTTTTGTATAGGAAAATAGAACCAAGAAGCAGAAGGCGAGGACTGGCATAGGCAGCGTTGTGTTCTCCCTATGCTTACTTAGTGTACTGGAAGCCAGAGTAACCGCTATCAGATGGACCAAAACAAATCTTGAGTGGCGTCCGAGAACTGGACGCCACTCAAGATTTTTTTTTGTTGGGAAGCCCCAGCAAGTTGCTAGGCCGATGTTTCCGAAGAGTTTACGGGTTTGGATGAGTGGTTGCGAAGGATAGGGAGCAGTGGAAGTCTCAGGGGGAGGCCTATGTCCAATAATGGGCACGAGAGGGCTGGTGGATGAAAATAAGAAATGAAAGATAGGTATATATTAAAAAAAACTTGAATACATTCGGAAAGAAATACTCAGCAAATGTATATTTACTACTTCGTAAGAAAATGAAATGGATGGGTATCACGGAGGTATGAATAAACGGGATCTTGTTGGAGTATGGTAATTTGCCACTATTTACTAAGACCGGCGTCTACAGATAGAGCAGGGTGGGTCGCAATGTATGGGTTGGTACACCCACATAGAAAGAATACTAAGATTTATTCCGCCCAAGTAATGTCGTACATCAAAGTCCTACGTGACAAGCGCAAGTACCGAGTGCGGTGTGACAATTCAATGTTTGGATTCTCAGATATTGATATATTGATTACATCTGGTTACCAAACGTGTGTTGATTCGTTCTAGAGAAAGGGGAAAATCACAATACCGTTTTGGAAATTGTGATTTTGATTGATATTTAGTTGTCTGTATAAGCAGATCTTTTCGCAAGATGGCAACAATAAAAGGATACGATTGTTGGTACGCATCAGACCGAGATAAACAGACTAAGCGTAGAAATTTGGGAAATGCAAGCGAATTTTTGGCGAAGAAGAATATTGTTTAGGGTCACATGTACTTTCACTGAATAACTTTAAAGCATGGAAGTTGCCCGTTGTTATATACTTACAATTAAGTAAACATTTGATGAAGAATTAAAACCAGGAGAGTAAAAGAATCATCGAGGCGCAAAGAAAAGAATCCCAGAGCCAACAGGATACAGAAGCTGGACTTGACGACGGCGGAAGCTCACATCACTGGGCCGCCCAAGTACCAGTAAAGAGGGGCACGGGCAATATCCTCTATAACAAAGTCAGGTCACTTTCATTCAATCTTTATTACTTGGTTTATTGTCCATATCCTTTGTTCTTTTTGGTGTTAGCATAATATGCGAATCATTGAAAACATAAAAATGTAACGCAAAATAAATAAGTACCTTAGAAGACGCTTACGGGTGCAAAATGGGCGTCTAATAGTGTGAAATAAAACTACCGTAGTAGAAGAATGTATGGCTTATAATGCTCCACGTCTTCTCAGTGTAGCATTATCATTAGTTTTGTATTTCATGCAAAATCTCATATCAGCTCCGTCTTTTCAAAATAGGTAGACGTTATTATACATACAATCTTGTACCTTGAAACTCGTACGACGGCAAAAGGCTATAAGTCTTGCAGATACATTCTTTTTCCTAGCAGCATATTGTGTGTAATAAGTTTTCGTGTTTGTACACGCTCAAAAGTCGTATTCACGGTACATTTCACAGAGTCTTATTGCTTATTCTATGCTCAAATTAAATTTCAGGCTTTCGCTGAAAAACGTGAAACTAATAAACCATTTTGTTCGTGAAAAATACCTAGGAGTAAACATTAATGGTGACCTTAGGACTTAGCTTTCTATGCACAATATTACGGCGAGTTACGTTTTGAACTACACGACCAAAGCATGGAAAGTGATTGCATTTATTTAGTATTGTTGCGAGCTTTGGTATTGGAACAATGCCCAGATACAAAAATCACTAAGTATTCAAACAAATTGCATCAGAAAAATTATAGAAACAAGGAGGTAAAAAGAATCACTAACGAAGCTATATGCTAACGCACACGCAGCCGTATCAGCTTTACCATAGTGGGAAGGAGGTAGACATGGCTGGAACATACAAGAGTGCCGAATGACAGTTGACTAAGAAAGCCTTATTCACGGTTCCATAAGCGAGCGATGTTTCTTCGAAGCAAAAAGTTTGCTACAAAAAATAAAGAAATTTGTAAGAAAACACAAACCTTATTTATTTATTCATACAATAATTGTTATGATATATAAATAGATCTTTATATAACTTTATAAAATAAATAAACGGCGTAAAAGCCTTTTGAACAATATTTAATCAAAATAAACAAAAATATAACAAATAATATTGATGTGAGGGATTTATGAATATGTGTTGTTATTCAAAATATTGTTAAGTCATTATTTGAAAGTTTGGGAGCGCGATGGTAAACAGTTTGAAAAACAGTTGCTTATTTGTTTATGCCGGATTAGAAAGTTTGGAATTTTTACGCACTGAATGTATGTCCAGGAAACCATTTAAATGTTTTATTGTTTACAGCGATTAGTATAGAAGGTAAATTCTCCTGTTTTGAGATGAATGCTTTGATTTTTTTTTACTTCAGTTCAATATCAGATCTCGTTCAGAAAACATCTCTCCATAGTTTATCGCAATTTTGTTTCCTTGTTAATCAATTTATAATTTCCGTCGCGTTTTATAGTTTCTGTAGTCATTGGGAAGTGTTTGACGATTGAGTTATGGTGTGTCACATATTTAGAGTTGTTTTGTTTAGAGTCTCGCGTTTGTTGATTAAACCTTCCGTTTAATTATGGTTTATTATAAATTGAAGATTCCCGATCTGAGCGGGTGGCGAGGTTCGAGGTAGAAAGGGACAAGTGACACACCATACCTCATATGTGTGAATGTGACGTGTTTATTTTCTTTTTGTGCATTGTGCTAAATATTTGAAGGTAGGTATGCTGAATTTCGGGTGAGTGACCATATTTTTATTAGGGTGTTTTTGTTTCGTCGCTGGCAGCTACCCCCAGGACGATGATAGGGCACAGAGATATATTTTTATGTTGTATTTTATTTGTTGCTTGGTTGCCCCCCGCCAAGCATGCTTATGAGCAAGTTGCTCGATGTGGTTTTAGATGAGAGATATATGGCCGACGCGATACGGCATATTTATGAATATTTGTGATCTCTGTGTGCCAATGGATTTATTGTATTGCAGCATGTGCCTCCCTGTATTGTTTTCACACGTCACATGTCAAGCACACGTCGCGAATTGTTATCTGTCATTCGCGGGTTACCCCCATTTTCCGATACCAGTGGTGTGACCTATCTTTAATGTTTATTTTTGAATCCGGTTAGGAATTTCATATTTAGAACCTTCCAGTAAGCTTAGTGTAGAATTTTCATTTGTAAAATTAGGTACGTCGGCGTGTTCCCCGAGAGAGTAATTTTGTTATGAATATCCGGTCGCGATAGTATGATATTCTGAGCTTGTTATTGCCCGCGCATAAGATAGATTAATATGTATTTTGATCGCGCCGTTGTAAATATATTGAAGTTACAGTTACGGAGCCGTATAATAATATTTAGTATGTCGGGTGGGCTGTGGACTGAAGATATACCTCACATGACTCTCCAAGAGAATGGGCTGTGGCTGATTTGGACGCTTTTCAGCTCAGTTCATGAGGTTCACGGGCGAAAAGGTCGCGGGCCAAGACCGAAGCAGTTGAGCGATTTGGAACTCTAATGAGGAAAACTTGCGGTATTATGACAGCCCGCGGTAATTCGACTGGAAGGCTGATTAGTTCGTCGATAAAGTGATTGCACGTTTATTTTGATAGTGAGATCGATAATAATTAAATGCACGCGAGGTAGACATTAAAATTGTTAATAGGCAGAATCGTTTTGACTGCAGCTAGTCGTGGCATATTTTTCGCGTAGTAAAATCCTGTCCTATTTTGAGTCTTTGCCGGAAGTACGTTTAGGTAGTTAGAGTCAAGAGTTAGATAGTTAAAATATAGCTTTCAGCCCCTGTAGTCTGTACACCATCAGGAACCTTTTCCGTTTGTCTATATACACTATATCTGATTTCTCCCCTTTTTGGTACCTGTTCGAGGCGTGAGGTCGCATCGAATTGGGCCAGTCTCGGACCTTCGGAGTTTTTTTTTTTTGCCTGAATTTTGGCAAGAAGGTTCGTTTGACATGAAAGGCCCTCTTTCGGTGGCTAATTCCTCCCGTAGACCTCGATCATGCATATCAATATATTATTTATATGAAGGTTAAAATAATATGTCCTTAAAACTAGGCAACAGATAATACTTTTAGAACCAAACAATGGTAAAACAATGAATAGAAATCTTACAAAAAGTTTAAAAAACTATAGCAATGTAAATTTAAAACAAATAAATAAACAATAATAACATAATTGAAAATGGCAAAAAAAAACAATGAAGTACTTAAGTACAATAATTACAAAACAAAAAATAAAAACAAAATTCAAAATATTAAAACAAATAAGAAAAGCAATACCTACTATGGAAACTATTATAGTATTCCAAATAGATATTATTATTAAAGTGATGCTTAAATTTGAAATATCGCCGGGTGATCTAGAATATTTTTTTGAAAGAATAGAAAAATACCTACAATGTGAAAGAAAATGTGTGGAACACTCTGAGTCCTCGCAGCTGACTCTCCTAATTACCATAATCATTTTATTATTACGACAGGGGCTTAATTTCGTCCTTCGGTGGGATGGTGTTGCTGACGCAAGGACACGTCAGCGAATAACCTTCCTAAAGTATTATTTCCCATATTTTCTCGGAAATTTATGTGCTGTTTCAGTATGCATGAAACAATATACAGTATAGCTTCCTCTTGCCCTTTATGTTCCTTCATGGAAAATGTGGATGTGGGTTCCGTCTTTTAATACTTTTACGCAATGTTCCACCCCCTATACTTTGTGGCAATCTTTCATATTTTACTCAAGCAACACAGCTTTGCAGAACGGATATTACAGTTCTGCAATCGTTTTAAAAATAAATCAAATTGGTTTGGTTCTTTGATTATTATTGGATCATCCCAATAAAGGAAATATTGTTCCGTTATTCAATAAAACCAAATCCTCGATACATACAAAAATAAACTGCAAAGTAGAAGTTGCATTATTTGCTGCATTTCCTAGAGAACCTTGTTCTGTGGTGACAAACTTAACATTTTACTGCGACAGAGATCGATAAAATGTTAGTAATAGATCAAAAATGGTCGGCTTTCTTGTATTGGTGTGAAACATGAAAAAGAAGAAGATTCAATAGATAGGATAGGCTTTTTGTAAAGTTGACTTACTTCTTACCACGAATTACTTTGGAGGTTTCCTTGGAATATTCAAGGAATTAAAAAAATGTGATGATATTCAAGTGAACCGATCATATTATATAGTGAACGTGACACACGCCCTGCAGATCCATTGAAAGCTTAATAAGCCCTTTAAAAGATTATTCGATTCGGCATTCGTTGTGTTGTTTGGTGTTCTTCTCTTTCTTCTTTCTCTTTTTCTAGGTCTCCAAACCTGTTTTTCAGGGACTTGTTACTGGTCCTGGGACGACGAGGTCCAGCTGTTTCTCTATCGTTTAGTTTAGGCGGTCATTCTTGTGGTCAGCATTCCTTTGGAATCTCCGCCATTGCCGCTTTGGCTTGGGGTATATAATATAATGTATCCATAATAAAAAGTATCTTTTCGGTATAAATCGTGTTGATAAATGTCATAAAGATAGGTATTTTTGCATATCACGAGAACAGTATTCACGGTAAGTATATGCATTTAATAAAATATAATTGACGCATCGCATGGAAAAACTTTGAATATGACGTGTATATGAATATGCAATATGCATATTCAACGTTTTTCCTCGCGAAGTGTCAATTATACAAAGCGACATTAGGAGTAGGTATATAAGTAAGAGATCACGATATAGAATATGTAATTGATGCTTTTAAAACTATGCAAATGCATACCATTCCAAGCATATTAATGATCTCATATTGACAAATGTTTTGACATATTATGTAGACGCATTAGCTGTAGAAACCAAAGCCGACATACTCGTATAAGTAAACGGGCTTATAAGAATGTCTGGTGTTATTAAATCTAATAAAGGTTGAGACGAGGAATATGCTTGCCGGCTGTCATGATTTATAAGCCGGCCTTGATGTCTTAATTATGACACCAGGAACATTATCAACAACAGTGGCGCTAATAAAAGAGACATGAAAATGTTACGATTACCGGGAAACCAGCGCTGTGCGACGCACAATGGAGTATTTGCCACCTAAAACTGGTATAAAATCAAACCCGTCAATTTAGTTCAAAACCGTTTCGAATGTTCTAATCTTAAATATATTATATGATTGGTGCATGGATTATAATATCAGGATCTAAAATTCTCCCCTTTGAGTTTGAAATGCATGTTTTTGATCCAATGCACTGATATAGGAAATTTGAAAATCTAGTTGTTAGACAAAAAACATTATTCCCTGAATACGGATGTGGACATTATTGCTTTTATCTTGCATACTGTTTACATCCGCATATAATCTTATATTGACATGGGATTTTTCCACATGATGAACATGTTGATAATTTTTTTTCATAATCTTCGGGAAATTGAACATTATCACCTGATGGCGAACAGTAGAAATAACAGTGGAAAACGGTCGTGAGCCCATAGTGGTTTGTAATACTATTTAAAAATCGAACAGTATTAGTGAGTCTTTAGTTTGTTGTTGATGTATATTCGTTCGGGCCCCTTATGGGAGAAAGAACAGCGCTCTCCTCGACCAACTGTCATTCGGCATCTTTAACACATGCCCCAAGTCCATCTCCTCTCCACAATAGTAGAGGTGATGGGCCCTCGCTGGGTGCGCCAGCGTATAGTGTCGTTCGTGAAGGGGTGGTATCATTTTATACCCAAAATTCTCCAGAGGCTCTTCATTTCAAATGCAGAGATTTTTTGTGCCTGGGCTTTGTAATACTATAAGAAAAAATCTTTGATTTGATACAACAAAGCCTAATTTGGTTAAAACGTTGTTTTTATGTTGATGAAATTTCGAATAAATATTTTCACTGATTTTTTGGGCTAATGCCCCCATAGTGCGGCGAAGAAAAGATTGTCTTTCAACGAGTAACTTGATGATGTAACGTATACTTAGTATCACCAAACGTAATGTTTATGTAGGAGGTGGTGGGACTGGTGAACTTGGGGATAATTTTATTATATGAGTTCATCTGTAGGTTTAATAAGCTTCATTAAAAAGGAGGATGAAACAGATAGCCCATACCTATAACATTTGTAAAAACACTTAAAACAGACAAGTTTCTGATGAACGTCTTTGAAAATCCGAAAATTAAATGACTAGGTATAAGAGCTCAAACAGATTCAATCAGCTTATAACAATAGTATACGTAAACTTTAAACTTATAATACTTGGTGGTATACCTATATATTTTTTTAGAAATATTGTACTTCTGATATTCGAATTTCAAAAGTAACGCTTGTACTAGAAAAATTGTCTTTTAAAACTACATTCGAATTGATAAATACTTCGTAAACAAATAAGGAATGAGAATAAAAAAAATTAATAGATGGGAGTGAGAATAACAATGAGAATGAGCATGAGAGATGAGTTTAAGAAAATGAATAAGAATGAGAAGAATAATAAAAATTAGAACTATAATAGGAATTGGAATAAAAATGAGAATAAGGAATAGAAACAAGAAAAAGAAAAGATAATAAGAAAAAATAAATAATAAGAATACACAATACGCGATAAGTTAGACGGTGATTGACTCACTAGTTTTTTTACACACCATGGAAGAAGAAGTCGCTATAATTTATTTTTTTGGGAAATGTGTGTTCAAGCGTTTTCCATTTCTCGAATTGCTAATATGCAGTGATTGGAACTGCTAGGATTTTTGATAACTGTTTACCCCTAGTATAAGTTTTCGATGATCGAATATCTCGACTCCACGATCATCGAAAGAGATTCGAAAAAAAAATCGAATAAAATGATCGAACGATTCGATAGAACACTATTTACAAAGCTTTCGATAAAACTCGTATTAGTCCCACTTAGATATTTCAAATAATTATTACATAATTTTATTTCCTAAGTTCTTTTTTTTAAGCCACACGCTTATTGTACATGGTATAAGCTACGTGTTGATATATGTAGTAAGTGCGCTACGCCAGATAGCAGGGTATTCAGTTTTATTGGAATTTAACTACGTGGTTTCATGAAGCCGAGATTTGCACTAACTGAAAAATTTGCATAATAGTAGGAGATGGAGTATTTTGATATTCTCATTGTTATCGTTATATTATTTTATGACCACTTAAATTTCAAAACTAATCATTTTTGAAAGTACAGCAGTACAATATCTACCTTTGTGTCGTTATAAACACAGCACACAGTTATATGACTGCTATATCGATGTTTTTCAAAACCCTTGAGGGTCTGAATAATTGAAATAAATCGCTGCATAGTTTTTCCTTCAATAAGGAAACTAAGCTGTGTGAAATTATTTAGTAGTATAACTGAGGATTTTGGACATGACGTGGTTGATGTAGCAGTAGAGGGTGCTTGTAGGGAAAATTGTTTGAATACATTACTTGTAAAAACCTTTCTATCATATTTAAAATATCAGGAAAGTAGTACCAGATAAGCTTATATCTTGTATCTTTAGATGGGTTAAGCTGAATGAGTAAATGGTCATTCTTATTCATATTTGTAAACAGAGACATTTCTTTTATTCTTTATTCTTCCTATGTTCGCCAAGTTTCCTTCAAACGCTATACTGTAGCGGTTTTAGATTCAGATGTATTGTACAACTAGAACGTTAATACTTGCTTGGCATAAACGTTAAAAACGAATCTTGGTCAACAATAAAGATCAAGAATAAATGCTCAATTCTAGCTTTGACTATTTGCATGCTTAGTCTACACTCTAAAAAACTAAATCCCCCTTTACATCTCATTTAGGGAGGCAACAAGAGCTCTCCATTGCGCTGTCCTTCCATACCATGTCCAAATCCCTCGGCTCTGCTTCGAAGGAGAGAAGTATAAACATATCTTATGGAAAACCTGAATAATTTCAGCAGAAAAGTATACGCTGTTTAATTTGGTTGAGATAGGTTTTATTAATCTACAATATACAAAAAAGTTGGGTTAGTGCGAACATGTATAACTCGAGATCTTTAACATTCAAACATATTTTAAACGTATTTTTGTATAAATTACAAAATCGAAATCAATATTCATAGTACCTAAGGACTACTTACGTACAGGACAACGTCTGTCGGGAAAGCTAGTTCAATATCAAGGTAAAACGACAGTGTGGTAGAATCTTCACTATAATACCTTATTGCATTTTTCTCGTTAAGTGATTTAAAATATAACGAACCTTAGAAAAAAAAAGATTTACTATTGTTTATAGATGAAAAAGGTTCATCTAGGAATAAGACTGAGATAGGTCCCTGTCGACTTTTTTTAACGACCCACTTTTAATGAAACTTGCAATTTGCTTTTATATTGGGTTCAGGCAGGCCAGATCAAATAACCTATTAAACATTTATTTTTTAAATTGCTTTCATGACTGGAATAAGCAATCCGCAGTTCGTAAGTATTGGGGGTTGCGATAAAAATCTTAACATTTCAGGACATAAAATGTACATTAATCTCTTTGAGAGATAAAGAAGCAATGTTTGTTTAACCGGAGAAAAAAATCTGAATAAATTCATCGTGTTGGTAGTAAAAGAAATAAGTACAGTATTTATTTTTGGATAATTTTTACTCAAATACTTTTCCCTTCGAGATGGTCCTACTGAATCTTTTAGGATCACCACGGGAGTCAGACAGGGCTGCGTACTAGCTCCTTTTATATTTAAAATAGTCATGGACTTCCTGTTGAGAAACTCCATGCAAGGAGCAAGAGGTATACCGATAACTCAGAGAGATGGTCTAATGGGCGAACTGTGCGATCTGATGGTTACTCTTGAAACTCGATTCCAATCCTAAAATCGTAAAATCCCAAAATGGTACTCTTGAAATGCGACGCTAGCGCACGATTGGATTCAAATCGAGTGGTGATTTGAAGAACATGTGAAATCGTGTAAAATTTGAAAATTGGTACTCTTGACGTCGTTTTGACAACTACTCGATTCCACCGAATTGTGTTGGAATCGTTTAACTGTCATTATTTACAAGATCGCAAGAAAGTAACTTTTTTGAAATCGAGAAGACGTATTTTGATTATATTACTTAAAAAATGGCTCGTCTTGCATTATTTTTAAACATTTTGGAAAACGCGCATCAAGTCGATATGCGTCAACGAAATAACTTGCGTAGAATAGCAAGATATTCGCAAAATGCGTTTAGCATGAGTAGTGGGGAATTTATGTATAGCAAATTATAGCGAATATCAAAAGAGATGTTTGGGATTTTGGAACCTCATATGACAAAACCTTGAAGACGAAGTGATATCTCAGTGCAAAACATGCAACTCGACATCATTACTATTGGAAGACATGAAAATGATAATCTCGTATAACCATACCCACAGCACCAACAATTCTTTCTGCAGCTCATGACTGAAACCAGACATGAGTTAGTTCATCAGCTGTGGAATTCACATCATAGGCGAATATGAATAATTTAAGAGAGCTTAAGAAATAACCATTTTATTATAAAAAGCTTCTGTATTGTAAATTCTATTACACGTTTCATGTATATAATAGTAGGTATATGTATGTAAATTGTCAAGGTTTGTAAAAATAACAAAATTGTAATATAATGTGATACATAATAATTTTATTAACTATTATTTTATACTAGATAATTAAATTATAAAAAATACAATATACAAAATAAAAAAAAACTATTTTCTGTGTCTATATTGCCTTTGCAATCTCTCTCGAGGCTGCTGCCGCTTCAGCAGATCCTGAACGAATGGCAGCAATAGTTGCGATTAAAATTCGGCACGCTGCCCCAATTTTTCTGCAGCTTCTTTAAACGCTAATTATTGCTTTTAAGCGTTCTGCTTCCACCCGTTTTTCTTCCATTCGTGTGAGACACTCTCGTTCTTTCAACAAATTCAAAAAATATTTACGATTTATTTTGATAAATCAGCAAATAAAATATAACTAGCACTTTAATAATTATAACAAAATATAAGTAAACAAACACCGCAATACTCTTACAGAAACGTCAAAATGTTTATTTGAAATATAAATGAGTGTTTCCATTTAAAGAAAAAAAATCCTTAAATATTAGGTATAGCAACGTCAAATTATTATATTTGTTAAGTAGGACAGTTATTAGTAAATCAAATTCGACTTATTTTATGTTTAAAAAAAAGTATACCACTCACGGATGTCAGATTTACTTCCTTACAGTTTCTTTGAGAATAACGCGACATAACAACAATTATTAATTCCCAATTTACAGCGAAAATATTTTCATATTGCAATAACAAACTCGAAAGGAAAACGTTTTCACGGCTTGGAACGCCAATCTCAAATCCGATTCCAATCGCACGGAATTTGGTTCAAGAGTACGGTTTTGGAATTGGAATCGAGTTTGTGATTGAAATTGGAATTGGGTTCGAATCGAGTTTCGAGAGTAAGCCTGCTGGAGTACGCGGACGACCTAAGTGGGGTCTTAAGGGAGTTTGGATTTGGACTTTTCCCTTTCCCCGTATTTGTTACATAAATTGTCATTTCGTTGTATTTATATCTTCTTGGAGAGTTGTTAGCGGTAATTCCAACTTTTCGGTGGTTGGCCTTATACTTAAAAATTCACTGAAAAGGTCTGTTTTTTGGACTCTTGTAATGGTCTGTTTTTTTGGACAATAGACAATAGAGAATAATTTGACTTATGGATGTTTAATTTTGTCCCCTGTTCTATCAAATTACTGTAAGAAGTCTACTTACATCATACACCCATAATATTATGTATTATGGTTTCATTTTGATTTTTGTTTTTTTTTGTTTTACATTTTTGTTTGTGTTTACTTTTTTGTTAAATGTTGTGTTATTTATAGACTTGAATAATATATGAAATGTAAAAGAAACTTTTATAGGCAGATAAATAAATAAATATTTCAGTTAATTAACATCGATAATTACCTTTCATGGGCATGAGAACATATTTAAAAAAATCTACCATAGTGATATTCCAATTACATCAACCAAATTATACAATTTTGTAAAAGTTGTTAGAAAGTATTTTTTATTAAGAGTAGAACAAACTAATGAAAAATTGAAAATTTTGAACAAAACAAACTTAATATATTATAAAAATTGTAATTTACAATGTAATAAATTTAAGGAAAATCTCGCTGTCGCTATCTTTGTGTTTTTACCGTAGAAAGTTTAAAGGGTAATGGGAATTTCAATAAATACCTCGAAAAGCATTAGAGTGAAAATATTCGATTCGAATAAAAGAAAGGGAGGCGAAATAAATAAGATAAGAATCTTAAAAACAAAACCATTTACACAGAGGCCCCTTCGACAAACTAATGAAGGTAATTTAAGAGTCCGAAAAAGAGGAGGTCATCCGAAAAAAAGATGTCATTACAGATCTTCTGAGAAAGATTTTCCGGCAGCTACTCAGTTAATCACCAAAAAAATCTCTAAGAAACCTAATTGAAAGACTAAAAATAAGGATTTAAATGGGGCGGTGGCTTTTTTCTCGTTTGTTTTTATTTCAACGAATAGGTACATACCTTTTATTTTTAGGAGAAAATTTTTTGCTTTGCCGTTTCGTTTATCCAAATATTGTAACTTTTTATTTGCAATAGGGTCATTTCTTTTTTTCTGTGGCATTTGTCATCATGACTGCCTATTAGTTAGAATACTCGGTATTATAATTTCTGTAGTTTCTTATTAATTATGTAGTTTACAATGACACTTAATAAAAATAATATTAATTGCCTGTTTCGTAGGTAGCTTATTTGAAATCACAAACTGATGACGCTTCAAGTTTCTGCCTATAATATCATGTTTTCTTTGTTAATTGATTAGCCAAATAAATATGAAAAAGTTATTATTAAAACGTACAATGAACATAATTCCTTCTTAACCGAAAAAGGGGTCGATGGTCTCTATAAGATTCGACAAAGGTTTTTTTTAATGATTCTGTGCTCAATCAAAGTGAACACAAATACAGTTTTGATATCTTTCACACTAAGCAAAGGCTTGTGTCGTCAAAGTGGAAATGGTAGGCATCGCTGGGGTTCGAACCCACGACCTCCAATACGCTGTACGTACGAAAGTTTCCTTATAAAGTATGAATCAAAATGGAGTGCAGTGGCCTCTTGTATAAAATAGTAATTTTCTTGATGTACCTACATTGTTGATGGAAAATTAAATATAAATAAATAAAAAAATATGCGTTGAAAAATCCTTTGGGATGACACTAGATTTTTGATCAATCAAAATTGTCTAAATGGCAAAAATATAAAAAGAATATCAATATTTACGTCAGATCCCGGACAGTATGGTTGAGGGCTGACAACAGGTTAAAAAAAAAATCATTTACATTTGTTACGTCTGTGAAATGTCTCTTAGCTGATTTCTCCTTGAAGTAACCCATGTAAAATTATTCACGATTATTATTTACCTCAATTTGCCTCTTCGGAAGGTAAATAATTAAATACTGAAAAGTTATGGATTTCTTAACCAGACCAAAAATATGGATCCCCAAATAAATATCCACTAGGCCTAAACTGAATAAATGAACTTTAATCATGTTAGAAAAGTTCAGAGAGAAATAAAATGACTCCTATTTTTTCTCTACAGAAAAATATGTACACTAATATCCGAAATAAAAAAATACTTTTCGTTTAGATAGATTCTACCTACAAAAAGAAAATGTCAGACTAAATTTCGCGAAATAAAAATAATATGTATAATAGGTATGTAAATAATAAAACAAGTAGTAGGTAGTCACTTGAACGGTTAACTTTTTTATAAACATAATTTGTGCAAAAAATAATACAGTCTCTTAAGCGCCACACAATCCGCTCTGAGATGAAAAAATAATTTTGTGAAATTGTTTATTCTGCGAATGGAGAAAAATAATATCTTAAGCTGTGTTTGTGTATTCACGTCTTGTAACATAAAAATCGTTTTAAAGGGATAGGGTTTTGCGGAATCCCATACTATTATTTCCCCAAAAATATCCAACGGTTAGTTTTTACCAGATGTTCGAAAAAAGAACATTCGAAAAAAATGTACCTACCTACACACACGGATAGTCCTTTTCATTTCTTTTGAAACATTAAGTGACTTTTCATTGATAGCATTTCGGGTTAGTTCGATGTTTTTTTTTGTCCATAAAGAAACCAAGTTAGACACGATATAACTCCACTTAAGTGCTCCAAGATTCAAAAGAAAACTTACAACTGTTAGCCAAATAAGTAGTTTCATACATTTAGAAGTGATTTTAACAAAAAACGTGTAAAAAAACGTATGATTGATTGTCTCTATTTTTATAACTTGACATTGATCGGACTCGATAGCTATTTATCAATAGTTCAAATTGGTTGGATACAAACCCATAAATATTACTTGACAAGCTAAGGGAAATTGTGTGGGAGGAGGTATTAAAAATATTGTAAGAATGAGCGCATTGGAGAGCTCTTGTTGCTTATCTGTATACTGTAGACTCATTACGCTTAGCGCCTACACGATCGATTACATTGGATAATATCGGCTTTTACTGATATCAAGTTGACAAAAGTTCATTTTATTTCAAAGAACACTTTTTTTAGATACCCTGTCGCTCTAACTATTATTTTTTAACTAGAATTATTTACGCACAGAAATCCGCACTAGCTCACTTCAGCTAAATCTTTGTCAGCCAGATCACGTTGTAGCGATTCATTTGGGGTTCGTTGAAGAAAGAAGCAGATAACATTTTTTCACCACATTAAAAATTTGAACAGTACCACTAGTATAAGTTTACGATGATGGAAGATCGAAAAAATCATCGAAGATTTTCTAAAAAAATTCCATACAAAATGATCCAACGATTCGATCGTTTGATGTTAGAACACTATTTGCACGCTAACAAGCGATTATTACCGTGCAAATAGCTTTTGATAAAACTCGTACTAACCCCAATGTACTTCTTAGCACAAAGAAAGGACCATACATTAGGAAGAACTGATTTTGAGTAGGTACTTATCTTTTTTTTTTTTTTTTTTTTAATAAATGAATCTGTGCTAAATTAAGGTGAACACAAATACACTATTTGACTCTTTCACATTAAGAGCGTGACAGCTCTGACTTCAAAGTCAATTTCGGGCGGGGCATAAAAATTAGGGCGGACTCTCTCCACTACTTAACTCTTACAATATTTGTACGTATGTAAGTGTAGAGTTAGGGGTCGGAAACCAGTGGAATGCGTCGAAATATTTAAAACCTCAATGTTCTTTTGACTGCAATGTGTTTGGAATTTTTGAACAACGGTGGATGATAGTGATGATAATGATAATGCCGATAATGATGATAAACATGTATTTGGTTAAAGCGACATTATTAATTTTACGTTACATTCAGGTATACATTGCTTTTACCAGATTTTTTTAAACATGAGTTCTCACCATTAATTAATTTCTTCTAACACTCACATACTATTCATTCTAATTGCCACCATTTCAGATTATATGATTATAAAATGGGAACGGGAAAAATACACTTTTTTAATATTTGATTTTAATGGCATATTAAAAAAATGTAATTACAAAAAGAAATGCTATATCTTATGTATATATTGCATATGTGCAGATTCATTGCCGTCGAACTCCTCCTTTAAAACTGGACGGTCAAGATTATATGTCATGGTATCAAAAGGATGTGAAGATAACCACATCATATTAAAAACGCGCCTTCCAGATATTTTTGTCCCTTCAGTCGTTGGTTCTAATCTGGAAGTTTCGCATGCTAAGATATTCTTTGAATCTAAATCCTTGTTGTGACTCGGTTGGTCTTGAGATGTATAGATTAATTTTGCAGTAACTCTGGACTTAGAAGTAGCTGCATTCATTTGGTCCGGGACAGCGTTCCGTGACCTGAAAATTGACGAGATTTTGAAGATATATCTGTAATCTTTGAAAGGTATACATAATGTAATTTTTTTTATTATTGGGCCAATACTATAAAAGAGATACTAAAATATCTGTAAGTATGTCGCTGGTAAACTAACGGATGGTCGTTCCTAAGTAAATTGTTCCGATAATGGTATTATAAAACATTTTTAACAATCCGAAAATAGTGTGGAAAATTGTGTGGATTTGACTGCCGGATAATCTAATTTCCAATGTTTTTTTTGGCAACACTTGAACCTGTTTTAAAACATTCGAATTTTAACAATGACGTGCCCTGGTGAACAAAACCATAAAAACTTTCACTCAAAACAACGTTGGGTTGTCTCGCTCTTAGTGATAAGAAGAAAGTGAGTCAACAATATCTAAAATGAACTATAAAATTATTACATATCTGGTCATTCGACCATCGGTAAGTTACGAGCTCCTATTTACTCCACGGGACATGGTAGCCGGAAACTGCCGAACCATTCCGAAGTGTAACGAGGACGACTGTATGATTGTATTAGTGTCAATTATAATGTTGATGCTATTTGTATTACTTTCAAACAATTCGGGTTGGTTCGGCAGTTTCCGGCTACCATGTCCCGTGGAGTAAATAGGACCTCGTCGGTAAGTTCCTGAAATTTGACTGAAGTATTGCCATAAGATGGAAAAATGACCGAACTGCTCAAATTACGGCTTATTAATAGACCGAATGTTACAATTTATACATAAAAAATACTTACTTCTTAATGTTACGTGCTTTGGCAAGGAGACATTTTTTGTACGATTCACTATTCCGGTATACTTCTCTTTTCGTCCCATTTTGATTTTTTATTTTACGCTCTAAGTCTATAATATTGCACTCGGCGTGATAAAATAGTTTCTGAAAAAGCAAAATAATGTGATATAATAGTACTTAAGATATCCATCGACTGGGCCAAAATCAGTTGGTACCTATATCACAATATGTTTGTGAATGGGTTATATTCAGATTGGCGTGGCGTTTAAAATTTTGTCCAGAAATTTTGTTTTATAGAAAACTGCTAGAATTCGGACTAACTAATAGAATTCGGAATCCAGCGATTTTTAGAAAGGAGTTTAATTTTGCCCAATAGGAACGTGCCACCCTGTAGGTATAACGCATAAATGATAATAATTTAGAAGAAAAAAGTTCATAATAGGTATGCAATGTGACTATAAACATATTATACCTAATTCAAAAATATAAACTTTAAAATCACCAAACAGCAATGATAGAATTAATTGCTGAATACAAAAAATAATAAAATAAAAATTACTAACCAATGTTTGTCGTCCTCTGTAATATACGAATTTTCGTCAAAAAGTATACAATACAAAACGTAAATTGGACTAGCGCAGGTTGCACGTCATCTAAGTCCACGATGTTGTGGGCGACTGAATAATTTACACAACGAAAACCAGTGCGTTCCTTGTAATTCCCGTGCTATAAGTGTCATTATCGCATGCACGCTAAAGCCGATAGAATATTTCGATATTCAGTGTTTATTTGAAATAGAGGTTTTTTGGGATTATACGCTAAGCCGGAAATAAATATTAGCATTTCGTTCTATAATCTTGTAGATTTTTTAATGCTCTTTAAGACAAAAAAAGAATTATTTCATTCCGACGTATATATCAGTTGGAATATTAAAAAAAAGATGAAAAACGACGTTTGCTATTTTTATTTTCTACAAGAAACTATACTAGATATCAAAAAACGGCTCTGAGGCCGCCTTCATTAAAGTCTAATTTATGTTATATATTTTTTTCATCGAAATCCGACAGTAGATAACGCCGGAAAATGGATTGAAAAATCATTAAAATCACCCCTTTGGCGACTCTAACAGCCTTAAGCTACTTAAAGCTTGTGTCGTGAAAGAGGAAGATTGTCGACACCTGGGATGGAACCCACGACCTCCTATACGAAACTGTACGAAAGCCGGCGTCGTAATCGCCAGGCTACCAACCACTTCATTCTTTATTCTCTTTATATTTGTTCTCAAATTATTATTTTTTTTCAAAAACGACACTAATATAAGGGTATCTCACGGTCACAGTACTTGGTTTAGTAAGAAAGAAAAAAGTGCATTTCAATACCATTTTTGTTATTTATATGACACAACCATATAAGAACTGGTCATTTACAATTTCATGATATCAAATAGATATTTTATAATACATGGAGCTAATCAATCATCTTCGAAGGGCTTTATCTTAACCCTTAAATAATTTATTTGTCTATTCAACCCTACATAAGCGTAAAGTATCATCAAAATGATGAATCGGCGATCCTATTATAGATAATAAGCTGTCGATACTGTCATCTCTTTCATTTCCGGTTATCGTCGCTTTCCTCTTCTACGAATCACACTTTCATTCAGTGACACATACGAGTATAAAAAAGGTTGTTCGAGTATTAAAATTCCCCAACTTTATTCCTACCCTAATTTTCAAAATTCAACGACAAAGTTTGAACCAATTAAATATAAAAGGTTCTAACGACTTCTTTAAAATCCCATTAAGTTAGGGAACATTCAGATAAAAACATTATTCACTGCTCTAAAAAGTCCGTTATTCAGCGTTTAGTCAGCAGATATTCAAAAGTTCCACATAGTTAGGCGGTGTCGCGGAGAATTTAAATAATTTCAAATTTGAATTTGCAAAGAAATTCACAGTTCCGAAATTACGACGTTTTAATAAACTATTTCCGGTAATTACCCTAATATTATTTTATATTAATAACGATCATTGATTTTCAATATTATGTAATTTGGAGCGAAATATTATGCGAACATTGATATATTTCCTCGACTTAATAAAATAAAAATGTTTTTACAAAATTTCGATTGTAGCACAATTATTTTCATTTGCGAACTGTCTAATTTTTAGTTTGCTTGAAGCCACTGTACCATTGTAGCATATTTGTGAAGAGTTAACAGCCCTTATGGTGTGTGTGGATTCTTAGCTGTTCCATCTTGTCTGCTGGCATATTGTTCCTGCTTCATTATCCTCTTGGGAAGCTAACTATCCCTCCAGTGCTTGGGTCACTTGGGTAGTCGTCATGAGGGTCTACCTACATTCTTATGGTATCTCATCTCTTGCAATTATACTTTCATTGCGATAATTTAATAACAATACATACATGGCACTTTTAACAAAACAATCTAAGATATGTTTCAGCCGTTTGGCCTGTCTTCTGCAGGCACCCCTTCTTCTTTCAATTTTCCCCTTGAGGATGAATGTTAATGAAGATTTATTTTGAAGTAATTAGCTAAGCAGCTCAATAATGAAATTTTATATTGACTAACTGACGAAACTGACCATTTTCTTATGAATGTCACAAGGTATGATAATGCTGAAAAATAACTTAAATGCCGTTGCGCTTAATTAAATTGAGCTCGTAGTTGTCAACAACGAAAAATAGGGCATAATGGCAAAATTCTGTTAACATACATACATCAAATAATAGAAAGACACTATAAAAGTATAGTGATTCGACCCTATCCATGGCAGTGCTTCATATCAACCCTCCACGCGTTAAACAATGAGAGTATCCGAAAAGGATTAACATGTACGTATACGTACATACACACAAATACGTTGTATATAAAGATATAGAGGGGAGGGGGTTATATTACATTACGTATTTTTCTAACAATGTTTGCCGAACATTCATCACTGTCCATACAACATTCATCATACTCCAACAACGGGATCACGCTCCACTGACTTTTGTTACACAAATATACTCGCACTTTATTTTTATACCCAAAATTATCATTAGGTGAACAAAATAATAAAAACTATAAAGAAATAATAGTGCAACGTTATCAATTTATTTTTCTACAAAAAAAAACAGATGCTTTAATATTCAATTTGTATTTGTTTATTTTCGTCCTTAGGCCTTAGGGCAGGCACTTGGACACGTCAAGAGATAGCATGCACGTTATGATACACACAATTCAATGACTAGATAGCATGCACGCTATGACAGTTTAAGTCAGAAGATTAGATTAGTTAAATGATATGATTATGTATCTTAGAGATGGAATTCCAATGAGGATATTTGCAGAACCTGTAAGATAGAATCTATTGTTAGGATGGGACAGAGGTAAAAGATGATGATGATGAAGATGGTCCTGAAAGACTGCCGAACGTTTAATGATTCCCAAGTCACCAGAGGAATTTAGACGATCGGAAAGACCTCAAAAATGATGGCGGAATAGCTGGAATAGCTTTTTTGGGAAGAAATAGGGAGAAGATGAAAATAAATATGAATTTCACTGATAAATTTGGCTAGAATTTTTTTTTTGTATATGTTTACTAAAAATGTGCTGTATTTTATCTGAGTTAAATGATACAGAATCAAGTTTTAGAAATCTGAATTTGAATAATCGATTTACGGTTGAACGGGCTGATTTTCATCGCTTTAGAATTGGAGAGGGGATGCAGTAAGACATTTAAAAATGTAAACGTAGCTACCCCGTTCGTTAAAGGTGAAGGTTTGACATACCCTAACTTTTATTTTACAAAAGAAAGATTATAAGTTCACTATAAAGAATAGAAGAATAAAAAAGTACCCTGAAAAAGTTCTTTCGTTATTTTTAGACTATAAGGGATTAAAACTTTGGATATAAATTCAAAAATATAATCAAGATTTATTGTAAGTGTTCACGAGCAGATTTTAACATTATAAAAATCTCAAGATAATTTTTATCTTAAATCAAGGGATTCTTCTTTAGTGATATTGGCGTAAAAGTAAAGGGTCAGCATTTAATATTACAAAGTATTACATCGACGGGAAAATATCATTACCAAATATTTTTTTTCTTTGCCATCTACAATACGAGACATTTTTTTTTTATTTATTTACGGCAGGAATGCTTTGAACAGCAAAATGATACATCATAATATTTACATAATTTATAATTATAATTTACATAATTGTATATAATATTTGTAAATATGAGACATTAACAAAATGGTTATAGTTATATCCTGGCGCCAAATACATGACAGCAGTCGCAGTCTTGTTCTCAATAATTTCAAACTTTTATCTCTATTTTTCATTAATTATTAAATATCTACTTGTTGCATACATGACATTTTTTGACATGTTGAGTATTCTCATGATTAGAAGTTTCGGAGACATAAACATTATCACCTAATGGCGAACGTTATTAACGTAAAGTGATCACACAAAGCCAGCCTTCGAAATAACAGTAGAAGACGGTCGTAAGCCCTTAGTGGTTTGTTCCATTTAAAAATCGAGTAACAAATTGTTAGAGTCATTAGTTGTTACATATTCCTTAAACATAATTGTGCTTTGTTGTGATAAATAAGATAAATAAATAAATATTACATCGACGAAAAAACATGGGAAATCTGTTCAAGAACACAGTAAAGAAAACTTCTCAGCGTTGAAAACAGATTTCTGTGACAAATTTCGGGAATAGGTGGTATGATACTGTAACCAATGACACCGTCCGAGAAAGAATAACAATAAAGCCCTTCGTTACCACAGTCATCCTTAATCGCAGATTGGGTTGGCTCGGGCACGTCCTCCGCATGTCCCCCGAAAGCGTAGGCCAAGCTAGCCTATTTTACAATCCGGGCGTCACTAGAAGGAGAGGAAGACCGTGTCTTACCATTGTAAGAACCTATACCGCGAAACTGCAGAGTATCTGTCTGACCTGGGAGGAAGCGGAGCGGATTGAACAAGACAGAAGTGCATGGAGGGACCTAGTGGCGACCACATGCTCCACCTTGGGAACAATTTGTTCAAACATTTCCTACATACAACTGTGATAAAGTAAAATTGAGGCCCTATACCGTATACCTAACTGATTTATATGTCAATTTAATCTTTAATCACCCTTTTCTATGTCCCACATCCGACAGGTTTTGCTGCTAGTCGAGAATTAAATTAAAAAAATGTTATTGAACGAATGTTTAGTTTGTTTTGTAATTATTTTATTTCAAACTCAGTGAGGGAAATAAATTTAACGATAATGTCCCGAAAGAGAACATAAAAGCAACAGGAAAAAAAATTAAACGGGCGAATATTCAAACAATAAAAATTATATTGTTTCGAATAAAAATATAATTTTGATGTAAGTAATATTTCACAGTTTATTCGGAGAAAATTATATAGCTCATTAAATAATTACTCGTTTAATAAAATTTTCTTCATGAAAAGTAATGCGAGAGGGAAGAAAAGTAAAAAGTCTCAGGCAAGAAAAGGCAAGGCAAGTAATTGCTTCAGGTGTGACAGGGATGACTTGATGTAAAGTAATTAATACTGTTACGTATGGACTTTGAGTGGAATTAAAAGAGAAAGATTGTTAAAGCGTCACTCATAAAGAAAGTGAATTTAGAATGTTTAACTTGGCGGAACGAAGAATCTTACCAATTTCAGGGTGAGACAGGGTAATTTATTCAAAGAACAGAGACGCATTTGAAAGGATAATAACTTTTCAACCCCGTATATCCATGACAGATTTTAAGTCCATAATTGCTACTTAATTTGGTATAATATTTTTGAAGTGGTTGGTAATCTGCCGATTAGGACACCAGTTTTCGTACTGTTTCGTATCGGGGTCGTGGTTTCGATGCCAGGTGCTGACCACCCGACACAAGCTTTAAGTAGCTTATTGTGAAAGAGTCAAATAATTTATTGTGTTCACTTTGAGTGAGCACAGATTCATCTAAAAAATCATTTCTTTTTGTATGCTCACAATTCCAGCTCTCTCCATTGTTTTGTGAGTATTCGTGGTCCTCGCTGCCCATTTGATTTAGTATTATTGTTGAGTTCATACTTTCCACATATTTGGTTATTTTGTTATGAAAATAATTGCATAATGAAAAAAGCAGTCGTTGAATCGTCAGTCTATAGTATATTATCGTTGATAATGTAAGAGAATTACAGACAAACATAAGAATCCGTCCGGTTTTCTTAGCTACGTACATGATTCTGTTGCTAACATAAAACGTATGAGAAGAATAAAGGGATATCATGCAGCTAGTGACAGGGAACGCCCAAGTTATTGGCTGGGAACAACAAGAAGATATCTTCATTAAAATACCAAGTCTTTTAGATTACCCATTCAGCTTCAATTCAGTTTATACTGAGATTTTTTTAAATGAATCTGTGCTCACTCGAAGTGAACACAAATACACTAATTTACTCTTTCACAGTAAATACTTAAAGCTTGCGTCGCGAAAGCGGAAATGGTTGGCAATGCCGGGATTCGAACCTACGACCTCCAGTTCGCTGTACGTACAAAAACCGCCAATTGATACCACTGGACTACCGACCACCTCAGCTATTAAATTAATATCAGTTAGGCATGGTTCTTTTATAAAAAAATCTTGATGATTAATAAGAAATATAAAGAATTTGAAATACAAGATCATTTCCAAATCGTCAAAATCAATGGGTGGGTATATCCATTTTGTATTTCTCGAGTTCGTCATTTATTCAGGAAAACAATAATACCTGTCTTTTTTTTAATCCAGAGATCAAAATCTCTGGTAGAGTACGTTCCCCGTAAGAGTTCATATTATTATTTTTTCTTTCCGGGGGCTGAGTTTGATATAACATCGCGCAGGGGCCGCATTAAAATATAATTTCATTTCCGGGCCTTCCTGAATGTCTTCCATAACACAATTCCCCGGCTATCTTTCATATTCCGCGACATTTTTAATTTCTTCTTTAATGTATTTCGCGTATAATGAAACGTTACTCTTATTTGCGAGAGTACGATGGAGTACAACAGTTGGTGAATAAGAATGTTTATGTTTAATTTGGTAATGGATGTTGTAAGAAACATAATGGTTTTAGTGCACAACCGGCTGATGTACCGTTTCAAAAACTTTTTGGAAATATTATATTTATGCTTTTATTTAAGAACCGAATTACAAAACAAAAGAAAACACTAGTTGTTCGTTTGTTAAAAATTTTAAATTTTCCAACATTTGACTCGTGAGGATTGATCGAGAACTTAACGTGTATTTTTGTGTTTTTGGTTGATTGACTGGATAAGATCTTTCGATCAATCGAACGGTCGAATTCAAGAAGTGATTCTAATAATAGTGTTTTTATACGTGGATATTTTACATTAAAAAAACACGTTAAAATCAAAGGATATTCCAAATAAACATTAATTTTGACGATCGTTTTAAGTATTCAAATACTGTGTGTATCATAAAGACTTGGTAAAAAATATTGATTGATATTTCATATCGTTTTATTAATAATTGTTTTTATAACTAGGTAATCTTTTATTAGATATAAAACGTGTTTGGTTTATGCACATAAAGAAAACTGTTATACTTCCCGATTTATTGGATCATTTTTTCGATGAAATTTTAGGTTTATTGTCCCAGCAAATAGAGATATATGAACACAAAAACGTGAACGTAGAAATATTTCTTGGTTGCGGTTCTCCTTGAAAGATTTAATAAAAATATAAGAGCCGGTTGAAAACAGAACGTGAGTGAAGAACTGGAACAGCTAGGAAGGTCTGGGATTAATACAAGTCACAGCAAAGAATGTGCTTTTGAAAAGCATCGAGTATTTCCAAGGATGCATCAGATATTAATATCTCCTTTCAAACGAGTTTCAAAGAATTTCTTTACGAACTATTGAGAGCTCTACCCCTGTTCAAGTAAGTACACTTAAAATCTATACAGTAAATTCCGCTCGATTTGTGCTGATAATAATATTACTCAAAGAAATAGTGCCGCATTTATTTTCTATGTAAAACATTTGCAGGTAATGATATTTTTTTATAAATATATTTATTGATATATTTAATGGCAGCACACAGCTTTGTCTTGTTATGAAAATTTTGTTGATTTAGTTTCATTCCATTTTTTTCGTCGGGGAATTTCGCTATATTCATTTAATTTATTATAAGCAAAATTAATCATGACTAGACGCGTTTGGTCATATTCAATCGAATAAGAGATATTGTTGTATAAATCTTGTTATAAGATTTGAATCGTTATAATTTCAAATATTTTTAGAGTAAAGAATATAGGTAAAAATGGCAAATGTCATATTTGCCATTAGACACTATTAGACAGTGTGAAAATGCGAACATTTGAAAAGAAATTTCAATAGAAATATAAAAAATATATATTTCTCACATTTTTGTAAATTAAAAACCAATAGAATGTTCACGTAAAATAATAAAAATGATAATAAAAAGGAAAACAAAAATTCTGGACTTATGTAGACACTGCTAAATCCCATAAGTGATAAATACATAATATAAAATAAAAAAATACAAAAAAGTTTTGGATTTAGGTAGGTACCCTAAAATCCCTAAATAAATAAAAAAAGAAAATAGAACATGTATTGTAAAGTATTCAAACATGAGATACACAGCTTACGTGAGAAATCCCACCAGGCTTAGCCTGACTGTGGGTATTGCAATAAGGTATTCACTACTTTGAACATTAACTCACTCACTCATCCATCCCTGCACCAATCACAATATATACGATAAAATAAACAACATATCCTTTTTTTAATAAATGAATAACTTTAACATAAATATTTTTCACTCTACAACAACAATAAATTAGTATCAGCTTCTCTTAGCCAGGATTTTTCATCCAAAGCAACGTCATTTTAACTTAGAAGAAGTTACACGTTACTTGGCTTGTTGAGGATATTATGTAAAAAGATTTTAATTTAGGCCCGTAGGCGTACACTTTTTTTGGGTTGTTACACCGTGTCTCTTAAGGGGTAGGCAGTAGGCACGTTCTTTGCTATGTAATTTCCACGTAAAGAGACAAACGGCAAGCTTTCTCTTTACCACAGCTTTTGGTGTCCTTCTTCATTGTGTTAGTAAATATTCTTCCTGAGTAGGTACCTAGATACATTGTTTTTGGTTTTGACAAGTTAATTCTGTAGGTACTCCATGTAAACGCGCAAACATGTATTATGTAATCTGACGTTGGTTTTCATAGTCATTACATGTAAAAATAATGAAGTAATGGGGGGGGGGGGTATTCGAATTAAAATAGGTATTCGTTTTCCATTACCGAAAACAAAATAAAGTTTGTTTTCAGAATAAACATTAATCCAAAAGTTGTAATAAATTTGCAACGCCTACGCAAATCTCAAGTACCTAATTCATCATAAAATATTGCGTACGAATGTTAAATGTTCAAAGTGAAAGTTAGATTAAATAACTTTGAGGATTCAGAAGGTAATAAGGGTTCTGAAGATCTCTCGACAATCTCGAGAGATACAAAACGTAATGCCATTATTTTACGGATCGACTCCTTTGACTGCATGTGTTTGCCCTTTCTCCCGTCTGGTGATTATTTGCATTTAAATAATCTGGATTCTCTTTAATGTTTGGGAATCTTAATTCCTTTGATGTCAACCAGTTGTGGCTGCCATAGCTCACTACCTACTTGAATTTAATTTAATTTCTCATTAACAAGTTGAGAACACTACCTAGGTACCTACATACATGTCTTTTTGACTGATTGTGAGAAAAAGGGTTAGGTACAATATTTATGCTAACACTAAAGTAAAATTACTTTAGAGTTTCTCGTATGGGTTGATTGAAATCATATCATGATACTGTTTATTTCTTCGTAAATTACTTGACAATAAAATAAAAAATAGTGGAAGTTTATCGAGGAATTAATATCCAATCAATTTGTTCGTTTTTCAAGGTAGGTACTCATAGGGTAGGTAGTCGATTTTAAGAAATGGGCGTGGTATACTCTTAATATAAAAATATATTTATATCAAGCATTTTAAAATTCCACGAGGTTCGTCTATTATTTAGTTAGACCTTCTCAAACCATGATGTAAGATAAATAATATATGAGTCAGAAAAAATACCAATATTATATTTTCTATGAAAAATCATTTACATTTTGCTAACTACAATATGATGTTACTGGCTTTTTGTAGTCAATATGACAGTTTTGGAAATTCTGAAGGTAGCCAAAATTGCGTTCTGTTATATTTACATAATAACATGTATTATATTATGAATTTTACTTACAGTGCAGCAGCTAATTATGTAAATAATGCTATGATTTCATTAGCGTAGTCTAGCGTGAGGGGGATTTTAGTTCAGAGAAAGCTAGTTTGAAACTATTTGTACATGATTCTATGCAATAAAGTTTATACTGACAATGTTGTTATAAAACTCTGAATTTATTCTATTATACTATGCTACTGCAGTGTTGAAAATCATGTAGGAAAGGCGTAAAAGTCATATCTACATTACAATAGTATTAATCTTTCAAGACATAAAATCAAATACATTGTTTTACATTACATTATTTAATTATATGATTAAAATCAAATTATAAGCCGAGACAAAATAAATATTTGAACATCCCAAGCAACGTCAGAATATATAAGACTTATGTCCGCCCAATCCCGACATTCAGCATTGAGTCTTGAGCTGACACTGTCAGAAACTTCAAAAGCCTCCTTCGCACAGCCAAATGAAAGTACTCAGAAATATCGCAAGCAAAATCTTTCGAGACAGTGTAAGAAAATCCGAAGGGTATGCTAAGTTGAAGATGGGGACGAGAGAGAAGAAGGTTCTGGAACGAGCATTTGTCCACGATGGCGGACACAAGATCTAAAAAAGCAGATAGAGATGGCATTCCACAATCTGGCAGGCTTCCAGGATGACCACCCAAAAGATGGAAGGATTGTTGGGAGTTCACGTTATGAGAGGCAGAAATAGGTCTGATAAAAAAAGAAGGAGAAATTATTCTAAGTTTTAAAACTATGAAAATTTTCTAAGTAATAGCTATTAGGATAAACAATCAAGTAATAGGCGACTTTATCTTAGAATTATTATTTAAACCTCACTCCCGTCCCTTCCGGATAAGTTCTCGTTTAAAGGGGCTAACTTTTTAATGGACTGCTGCCCGAATATGGCCTTGTTTTCGTTTAATTAAAATGTATCTTATGGTTTCCTTTCCAAAACTTTTCAATTAGTTAATAATTATCTTTTATTTGATGCGAATCAACCAGCCGTGGAGGAAATCTCTTTTTAAATAAACAACTCCCTTTTGTTTTTTGTTTTTGTTCTAATGACATTAATGTTTTTGAATTTAAACTGAAGTAAATAAAAACGTTTTTTTCATATTTCAATTTTGATTTCGAATGGACATGGAATAGACCAGTAAAGGATGACGTCATCTGACATTAGGCTGGATGCAAAATGGCGGCCATGGCGACACACACACCACACATACACAAACCATAGTGATGGGTTTATGTATAAACACACTCATACCAACTCTTAAACTTTTTGTTTATGTTTATGCCTCCCGGTTAATGTCAAAATCCACGTGGCCATTAATGGTCTATTGGAATAACTTTTTTTGAATTGATAGAGATTTATTATTATAGTCAGTAGCGTAACTATACCATCTGGGGCCCGTGGTATTTTTTTTGCATAGGGCCCCGCTCAGTAAACCCCCCCTCGAAAAAAGTAGATACTTTTTTGGTTAAAAAATGTAAGAATTCTCCTGCATCAATAGCTCTCACGCACCAGCAAGGTACCCCAACCATAAATTATCCATCCATTGCATGCTTTTTAAAATTATCGAACATCTTTTTGTTTTGATTGATTTGAAATCTTATAAGTAATTTGAACACGGTATTTAGATGTGTATCATTATAATTTGGTTTAAAAAAAATTAAGCAATGTGTGCTAAAAATGATTATTTCTGAGTTCCCAACCTCTTAGGCCGGGGCACTCACTAGTCTGTGACATTTTAAGATCTTCAGTCTTAAACTTTTGATAATGGAGACGGTAGTCTCTGAAAACCGGTTCATATTTGACTTATAAACTTTGTGATAGAACTATACAAGACTTTATCATTTTTATTTTTTTTGTGGCATTTTGCCACCTAATATTTCGCCACTGATTATTGTGGAAAGTTCTTGATGCTTACCTATATTTTTAATTTATAAATTTTCTATGTTTATACTTTTTTTTTTAAGATCGTTCTTATAATTAGACTTAATCTACAAGTTTTTTTAAGCTAATTAGTTATACGTTTTTTCTTTAAGTCCTTCTTCTTTTGCTCCACTCCACAGTAGGTACTCCACACATCCCAAATTTAATGGGAGGAACTTCTAGCAAAAAGGGTCACGGCCATCAATCTTATTCAAGTTATTGATATCATCTACATAGAACACTCAAGTTCACATGTTGATGCTTCCGTTTTGTATACGGAAATAGGATATTATAACAAGAGTGCCTTTACAACATTTTCAGACCAAAAGCCTTATAACAAACAAATAGCTGAGAAGTTTTTGATTAGTAGTCTTACTAAAGAAAGTAGTTCAATTTGTTTTGTTTGAAACAAAACGATTTTCATAGGAATAAAGAAAGGGGAAAGGTATTTAAGAATGTATAACAACTAATGGCTCTAATAATTCATTACTGATGTTCGATTTTTAAATGGAACAAACCACTACGGGCTTACAACCGTCTTCTACTGTTATTTCGAAGGCTGGCTTAGTGTAATCACTTACTTAACGTTAACAACGTTCGTCATTAGGTGTTAATGTTAAAGTCTCCGAAACTCCTAATCATGAGAATTCTCAACATGTCAAAAAATCCCGTGTATTCAACAAGTAGATGTTTGATAACTATTATTAATGAGATATAGAGATAAAAGTTGGAAATTATTGAGAACAAAAGGGCAATCAAATTTAAAGACTGCGACTGCTGTCATGTATTAGGCGCCAGGATAAGATTATATCCATTTTAATAAAGTCTCATCTTTATTGCCTAATGGCTTTGTTGGTGCACAACGTTCTAATAATTATGTCTAAATTCTTGTGACCAATTTTTAGAACTAGATCTCAACGGAATGTATCACAACTAATAGCTCTAACAATTCATTACTGATGTTCCATACTCACACACACTTCGATGTATTTGATATTGACACAGGCGCATAGTATATTATTTTGTTTATCTGTGGTCAAATTGAGGATAGATTAATATTGTTTGTCTTTAAAAATAATAGAAAAACTTTGTACATATCAAAATTTCAAATCTATGCCATTTTTAATGAAAGAAAATTTTGAAATAGCGTTCACTCAGTCTTTGACAATGGAACCTTGATAATGTTCAAACTTATAATTTCGAACACTGGTCGACCACTAGTTAGTATAAGTATGGAATTCAACATCGAAACACACCACTTAAATTGTTTGTTGATTTTAAGAAGAAGATTACAATATAAACAACAAAAACTGTTTGAAGCCATGGGAGCTTGCTTGAACTGCTTCAATTTTTTTTTACTTTTCTTATACAGCATGCCAGTCCCGGTTCAAAAATATTTAAATAATGTGAAAATCATTTCGCAAATTTCTGACTCGACCGGAAATCGAAGAGACCTTTTAATAAGAACTATGAAGGTTGAAACATCTAAAAACTGTAAGAATAATTAAGATCAAACCATAACAGTTTTAAATGTTGTTAATATTACCTGTCGTTTATATCCGATGGGACAAAGAAACTTCCATTGAACTTTCCTATGCAGGTGTGTTATCAACAATTTTCTATTGTCTATTGTATTGAAATTTCATACATTTTCTATTAATAAAACTTTCTAGACGACACAACAGAAGGGATTCAGAAAGTTCTGTGCAAAATAAACCTTTCGGTACTTTTGTATTGAATTGGCAAATATAGGAGTCAAGTTTTATCTTACGATCGGTAATAATATTATGTTGTTAGTACAAAATATAATATCTTCTTCTTTCTGTCATTTTGTTCCTCTTCTTTTTAATTATGTTCGAACTTTAAAATTAAACAAGCATATTATGTAATGTACCTATGTACATAAACTATGTTTATATCATGTGATATTCTTTCCAACAATCACGTACGTTTGATAAGAGAAACTTGCTTAAAAATGTTATTTTTCATTAAATATGAATCGATAAGTTGTAATTTCGAGTAAACAAAAATTAACTTAAATTAAAAAGTTTGACATGTAAGAACTTCATATAATAATATAGGTACAGCATGATATCATGAAACGTATTCTTAAAGTACTGGAGGGTAATAATATGTGAGAGTTGTAAAATTTAAAGAGAGAAAATGTAATGTCTAGCAAGTAATCGCTTAGAACTTTAATTAGAAATTTCCACCTTGTTATATTCGTGAGATACGTTTCCATAAAGTATGTTGTTCGCCAAACTCACATTCCAGAGTAAGTACTGGATGTAAAAACAACTTTTTTATGCCCTCACTCGCTCCGAAGTGCCTTTTTTTCTTATACCTTTCCGACAGTAAAATCTATCAAATTTAACTTTGTACATATTTTTTTTGATTTTACGCATTAATAACTTTTTGTACTTTTTTTATTTTCATTTTAAGGCTGATTTAGTTATTCGGAACGTGCATGTGTCACAAAAAATTATTTAATTGCTCTCCGAAGTATATTAATACACTACATTACACACCAAGACATCTAAATTAGTGTATGCCTAATGGCATTCCGAACTAATTTTCTAATCTATTTTTCAAATGTTACACTTGCAAAACTTTTACATATTTTTTGCATATAAAGCTCGGTACTCACTTGCGCCGCGAACGTGTATCGTTACATCGATTTTATCAACAGGATGCATGTGTTCCGCTCGCCTTCGCTTTTTCGAATTACGTATACAAATTGATGAAATGCTACACGTTCGCGGCGCTAGTGAGTACGATGCTTTACGTGAATTTTAAAATTCACTGACGAGCCATTGAATGCAATATGTCATTGTAATGAAAAGATAAACTTTCTAACCAGTCGTAGTGTTATTATTCCACTGCAGCGTTGGGGAGGATTACGAATTTGTCAGGACCCCACTAATTGTAATTGAATCGTTGAAGTTATCACACTAAGCAACTCTTAAAAGTGACTGTAAAGGCTGGTTTAGTATGAAGACTAATTGATTTCTTACTCTTAAGTCGGTCCCTCGATGCCGAGGATCGTGACCGCCATGCATCCCCACCAACTCCTCCCATCTCTCCGGGTCTTCAGCCATTCTTATGGACCCATGCAGTGTGGTCCCCGTTGCCCGCCTAACAAGATCGGACCATTTCGTGGGCTATCGTCGCAATGATTTTTAATGATTGCATAAAAAAAAAAACAGTAGAGGACTTCAGATAAAGATGTACCCGGTTGGGTAGATGTTTTTAAAAGTGTTTTTCACTTGAATATTCTATCCGAGGTTGGCTTGTCTCAGATTAGACGGAACTAGTTAACTGAAAAAAATTGCCACATTCATCTACTTAGGACATGATCAAACAATTATGTTCTCAGTTTAAACGGTCCATCGCGCGATTACGTCCAACTAGGACACAGACTACCGCAGACGAATTCTTTCAACCACAGCAACCAAATTTTGAACTGTGAAATGTTTGGTCAAAACTTTATTAAGAGATATTTACTCTACAAAAATATTATTTGAGGTGATTGGTAGGCCAGTGGTATCAGTCCGCGGCTTTCCTATTTACAGCGTATTGGAGGTCGTGGGTTCGAATCCCGGTGCCGACCATTTCCACTTTCACGACACAAGTCTCTGCTTAGTGTGAAGATGTCAAAAGTGTATTTGTGTTACTTGGAGTGAGCGTCATTTTTATATAAAAAAAAAACCAAAAAAAAATAATATGCCATATTATACTCATATATGACAAGTGGCGAATTCAACAACATGACCAAGATATGGAAGGCGTCGGCGTTTAGTGTCGAGACGAAATGTAAACTGTTTGATGCGTGTGTGTTGCCCATTCTCCTGTATGGGTGTGAGTCCTGGCACCTGACCAAAGCCCAGGCACAAAAAGTATCTGCATTCGAAACGAAGTGCCTCAGGAGAATTTTGGGTATAAGATGGTACTACCGCATCACGAACGACGCTATACGCCGGCGCACCCAGCGTGAGCCCATCACCTCTAATATTATGTGGAGGAGATGGACTTGGCTGGGACATGTGTTAAGGATGCCGAATGACAGTTGGCCGAGTAGAGCGCTGTTCTTCCTCCCATCAGGGTCCCGGAGACGAGGAAGACCCTCTCATACTGTGTTCCGCTCCTTCGAAGCAGAGCTGAGGAATCTGGACATGGTGTGGAAGGAGGTCATTAATGTTGCGCAAGATCGAGCGCAATGGAAAGCTCTTGTTGGAGTTTGGATTGGATTGGATTGGATATTATACTCGTAGAGCGATTACTATTAACATCGATCGGGATTTTTCATTTTTTTTCTGAGATAAACCTCGGCTAGATCAATCAATGAACATTTGCTTTTAATAATCTATTGAGGTAATTGCGGCCTTAATTAACGTTTCATGCAACATGAAAAGCACTTGCTGGTAGACTTTTGCAAATATTATATTAGCATATTTGTGGCGTGTCACTGCATAGAAGAACAGGATAACTGCAACCGCGGCTATGTGATCCCAGGACGCGGTCGGAGAATTAATTCCGCTGTCGGAGTAACAGGTGTACAGACAGACGTGATAATGTTGCAGTGCGCCATCCAGAAGGCGGATACTGTTAGTCGTTGTTTCAGGTCACAAAATAATGACCTAGCTAGGGTATTAAGAAGTAAAGTTCTAGTTTATATGAAAAGTTAGTCTTTAAATTTCCATACATACTGTTTCTATTAACCCTATAATGATGTACCTAACCAATTGTACAACAATTTATTATATGTTAACTAGTGGTCACCCAGTGGTCGAAATTCGACCAAAACTATTTAAAATTTATTATTTAGAAATTTTGAACGTTATTTGTTTTATATTGAGATGTAGGCGACTGCCTACTACAAAATTCTATTTTTTGTTTATGTCTAATATTTATGTTTTTTAGTTATCACAACATTTGTTCCTGAAACAATATTTTATAAAATGGCAATGTCAAGAAAGATGACAAATCATAATTTTTGCTGAAACACCATAGGATATAGGACCTCACCAAACATGGCCGACCACTTCCACTTCCGACCGGAGAAGAGCCGCACATAAATTAATTTGTCTTAATATCTTAATCCCGCGTAAATTCTTTTCAAGTGTAATATGAGCATTTTGTAACTTAGTTTTAAATATTATTTTTATAATATAGTGAATTTGTGTTTTGTTAAAACTGTGAGTATTTCTTATCTTCCTTCTATTTCAATCATCTTATCTCAGCCTCAGTACTATCTCAATCCACATAAGATACCTGGAGTTAGAGCTCCCCATTTGCCAACTTTCCAGCCTCCCTGGTTAGTTCTCTCTAACTCCAAAAATAAAAGAAATATCATAAAGATTTGCTTATCACTGGGAACAGTTATTCTCCCTATACCAATAGGTCATGGCAGTGTCTTAATCAGCCACATCCTAGAACAACCACACACCACACCTATAGAGATTTTATATTAGATTTATTGAGCGAGTGATTGTAATTTGGAAGTTCATTATTAAGTAAAACCACACGATGTGCAACGGTTACTTTGTGACCGATGTTTATGGCCACAGAGTATTGAGAAATGCTCATCTTAAACGATGCCATGTATTGATATACTCGTATGTATGATTCACGCTCACGAAAAAAAAAAATAAATAAAAAAAAAACAAAGACAAATGAAATAATGTATATTATGGCAGAACAAAAAAAAGGAGTATGGATGAATACATCGAGCATAAATATAAATAATTTTATAAAGCAAGTAATTTGTATGTAGTATTCTGAAATACTATAACGATTGCTGTTTCTCTTTTAAATTTTGATAAAAAGTAACAACTCTTGATTTTGTGCTAAAATATTTAAATAATGTACCTATGACAACATATGCATATGACATAATTGTAATATTAGCATACTAGTTGGTCGAATCGATGTACCAAATTTTAAATTTATAATATATGTTACATGACTGTAAGTTTGCTTGAATAAAATAAAATAAATATATAAATAAATATTTATTTATCCAAAGGCGATAATATAATTTGGTTCATTTATCAACCATTAATATTATATTATTATAATAATAAGAAATGAACATCCTCGCAACTAATTGATATTGATTGGACATCAGAAACTTGGTACAGTTTGCCCGCCTTCTTGTCAGCATGAGGTCTAATAAGTTGTAAAGCCCATATAAAGCAATAACAAGTATGGCCAAAAAGTTTGTGACTTTTATATTCTAAGGGCTGGCTGCGAGTAAAAAATCTGTTTAGGGATATTTCCCGGCTCTCTGCCAGGATGTCCCATCATAAGTTTACTTGAATCAATAATTGAAAGACCATTATCGTGTGGCATAATCTCCCCAAGACGAGGTCCACCTCGCTCCGTTTCGTTCTTTCGAAGCAGAGTTGAAGGGTTTACACACGTATGGGAGGAGGTAATTGAAGCCGCGTAAGATAAAGCGCGGTGGAGGGCTCTTATAGTCGCCCAATATCCCTAAATGGGGTCACAAAGAGAATATGTATGTATGGCAAAAGTGTTGCCAGTTAGCAGCGTCATCAAAAGATAAGCAACACTCAAATATAAAAAAAATAAGATAAATAAAATTTCCTAGTTTTAAGTAGATTTATAAATAAAATCTACATGCCTGCAAAACAAAATCAAATTTGTTGAGCCTTTGCACAGCCTGGTTTGCCCTTAAAAGAGCTATGAAAAGCTCTGTCAGGCCAGTTCTCTACAATGTCTTTAATGGTTTGCATCTGCTCTTCACAGCTGAATGCGAGGGACTCGCAGATTTGCCATCTTAAAAGCATTTCGACACAGCCTCCATGATCTGTCCATCGGTGTTCCGGTTGATTGTACCGATTCTATATATGGCTCTAAACCCACATAATAATAGTGATTCTCCCTTTTACACACCACTCAGGGGCATAGGGAGGCAACAATAGCTCTCCATTGCGCTCGATCTTGCGCAATGTTTATGACCTACTCCCACATCATGTCCAAATCCCTCAGCTCTGCTTCGAAGGAGCGGAACACAGTGTGAGAGGGTCTTCCTCGTCTTCGGGACCCACATAGTTTCCACTTAAATTTCGACCATCTTATTCCCATTGAAGCCAGTCTACGCCAGGTAAAGGACTGTAACGTGAATTGGTCTTCTAAAGTAGAGTCGATGGGTTAAAATAGTATAGGTACCTCTTGACTTAATATGTTTTTTGATTTTTTTGCGTCAGTGGGTTAAAAGATATAAATATAGGGGTTGAATTGCATGGAATTAAGATATCTGCGCTTATTTATGCAGATGATTTAGTTCTTATGACTGAGTGTGAAAATGATTTGCAAGAACTTGTATCAAGTGTGTTTGAAAATTGTGCAAAAAAGGGTCTTAAAATGAATGTCGGTAAAACAAAAGTTTTAGTTTTTGATAGCGATGAAGCAAGAACGAATTATAAAATAACCATGGATGTGTTGAGCAAATGTTGATAACAAATGAATGTATTGAGTATGTTCATTTAGGAAGTATGTTTAGTCGTGATGGAAAGTGTGAAAGAGAAATCGAACGTAGGAAAGTGGCTGGAAGCAGGATGGGTGGTGCACTAAGATCTATTATGAGAAACAACAACGTCCCACTACAAGCAAAAAAACTAGTGCATAACGCAATTCTGTTACCATCAATGGTGTATGGATGTGAAACGTGGACATGGACATGGACGAAAAAAGAAGAATGTAGTATAAATGCAGTAGAGATGAGATCTCTCCGAAGAACATTGGAAAAAACTTTGTGGAATATGGAAAGGAATGAGAATATTAGGAAAGAATGTGGTATGGAAGTTAGTGTTGTTAGTGTTGTGACAAAGATGAAAGACAATAAGATTAGATGGTTTGGGCGTGTGGAAAAAATGGGTGTAAACAGAATGACAAAGAAAATTTAAAAGGCTAAAAGAAAGGTGTAAAAAAGCGTGGCCAACCGTGAATGACGTGGATCGAACACATCGATTCCGTCCTCAAGAGAAGGCCAAGTGAGTATGAGAAGTACGAGTGAAGTACGAGAAATAGGAGAGGTTGTATGAGAAATGGTATGTCGTTGGAAGAAGCGAAAGAAGTGTGCTTGGATAGAAAAGAGTAGAGGTCCGTTCTCTCTGCCTACACCTTACGGGACATGGCGTGATGGGTAAAAAAAACCTCTTGAAGCAAAGGTAGTGAATGATTCTGCCTATTTTTCTTCCATTCTTTGTTGGTTGCTTAGAATAGATTAATTTCAAATCTACGTAAATTGATACGTGAATAGAAAGGGAAAAATACATTTTTAATAATAAAAAATAAGATCTTTACATTTTTCAGTCTTTAATCTTAATCCAAACATTCTTTTTAATATTTTCTTAGGCAGAAAAAGTAATTGCATTTTGTATGACATATATTAATCAAAAAATAGTTTTGATAATATTTATTTTTCCGTTTGAAAATATGGTAAGTAATTTCATTTGATGGATGGATACAGATTTATTAAAACTCCAGAAGAAACTTTTTGATCATACAATTTACAATACAACCTAAGAATATTAAACCGAATTTGCGCAGAGGAAGGTTACAAACTATACAATATGGAAATGTCTATTTTACTGAACAAATCGACCTGTCAAAAAGACGAAAATTTTAGTTAGTTTGACAAATAATAATTAATGTTCGCAGAAATTTGTTTTTGCAAGGAGACTTAGAGGGAAAAATAACTGACTATCTTATAAAATAAATAAAAAAAAAAATGTAGATTTGCAAAGAATTAGTTTTTTAAGGTGAAATATATCCTTGAAATCCTGTCACAGGCGAAACCAAAAATATAATAATATGTTACCAAAATTTGTCAAATCCATGGGGAAATCAATACACCCTTATGATATGAAACCTCAAATAGGATAAGACCCTGGATAGCTCCTGGACGGTGGGAAATCAAAGCTTTTAAGGACTTTTCGAGTTTGTACGTGACATGAATATGTATACGTTGCGTATTTGGACCACTTTTAATAAAAAAAAGTAAATTTATACAAATAAGAATGTATTTTTACAATATAGTATGTGCTTTGAACATGAACACAAAACAAACTGTGCTCAAATAATAAGACTTAAGTGACAGTTAACTCCTGTCATCATTTTCTACATCTGAGTACTCAAATGACACTCAACAGTTTACTTCTGGCGTCATGCTCTTCGCCTGAGTACTCAAATGATAAGTAACAGTTTACTCCTGGCGTAATGTTCTTTACCTGAGTACTCAAATGATAAGTAACAGTTTACTCCTGGCGTAATGTTCTACATCTGATTGTGAGCCCAGTTTCATTAAAACGCCGACTGGTTGAGGACGATAATACATTCGCACACACAGCAAAATAACGATACTCTTTCGTCAGGGGACAAAAAACTGGCGACGCCATAAGATGGTCCGGTATTCTTTAAGTTTCTGTGCAAACTTACCTTTGTATGACTGAGAGTAGCTGTTATTGAGGCTCGTTGTTTGGCTGATCGTTGGAGCGTATCTGCCACTGCATCTCGGACAAACATCTTCAGACTGTTGTGTCCAGCGTCTGGACTGCACGGGCGGAGGAGCTGGGGCCGGGGGCGGCGAAGGAGAAGCTGAGGGGGACGACCAGCCCCCGCCGTGTGGCGTGCTAGCCCCCCCACTGCGACGCCCCGTGGCCCCCCGTCTTGGCCAAGTGGATGGACGTATTTTCACCCCTCGAAGGACAAACTTGTCAACGACTGACACGGTGCACTACACATTTTATAATACAATTAGGTGCAATGAACAACAATAACTATTTTAATGCAAATTTTCAACCCTCAAATTACAAACTGTCTACATGAATTATTTTTTTATTTGAACACATAATTACCGTGATATTAATTTAGCTAAATATTTCAACTCTACACAGCAAAATTCATAACTTTTTAAGTAGATATAATTTACTAAGAAAAACTTTGACACCAGGTATGAAAACAATTTTGAAAAATTTTACAAATTTAATAATTTTTAAAATTTTGTTTAACTTCTTAAATATTTACAACGATCCACATACAAAGAAAAATCTGAAACAAAAAGAAAATAAAAAAGTCAGTAATGTAAAAAATTGTATATCGTTTATGAAACAGAAAAGCATATATATTAAACGAGTTCCTATAAATAATAAAGCATTAGTTCAAATATGTTTAGCTGGTAAATCAATGATGTAGGTATATATTGAAATCCATTTAATTCCAATCCTAATAAAAATTCATATACATAATATTATTATAACGACATTAAAATGGTCTATGGTCGTTTTTTCCTGAAGGAATTTCCCAGAATAAAATTGAAGTGGTTAGTAGCCTAGCGGTTACGGCAGCGGCTTTCGTTCTGTTTCGTTCGGAGGTCGTGGGTTCGATCCCAGATGCCGACCATCTTCTTTCACGACACAAGCTTTAAAAAGCTTTTTACCGTGAAAGAGTCAAATAGTGTATTTGTGTGAGCACAGATTCATTTTTATATATAAAAAAATCAATGAAATTAATTTTTTTTAAAACATATTATCAGAAAATTCTCTCAATAGTGAAAATTGAACTGATCTCAATCCAAGCTGTGACGATAATATTTTTACAAAACAAACTTTTGTTTTTCGTCCAACTGTTTTATGTCTGCTGATTTTATCCTCATCGTAGAGACTGTGGTTTGAGCCCTGATGTTCTCTATCACAACAAGGACATAAAGCTCTTTACATTGGTATGAGTAAAGTTTCGTAGATTCGCTGTCCATCTTATCACGGATGATAAGGTAATTCTCTAATACTGAGTACTGTTTCGTTGGCGCAAAACTGAAGGGCATGATATTGAGCACAATTGCCTATCTAGGCCCCCCCCCCCTCCCCATAAAGAGCAAATATAAAATAAGTTGATGAAAAACACTATTTTTTTTGTTAAAAACATAATAACAATAAATTAGACATGTAATGGGCGGCGGAACGCTCTCCTAAAAGCAATGAATTCGGATGTGACTACAATAAAATTACGAATAAAATGAAATTAGCACCTTTTTAAAATGTGATATTTTTCTCATCTACAAAAATATATTATTTGTATTCAACACGTTCCGTTTTAAGAGCCACATTGAAATTTGGCAGTATTTTTCTATTGTAAATTTGGGAGAGATATTTTACCATCCGGTCCCTCGGACGATAAATTGGTTAGGAATGTTATTTTAAATTGTTGTAATCAAATTTCATTGGAATGTTAATGGTTCCGCTTCGCCAAAATGTTACTGCTCTTAATGTAATTTGCTTCACAGCGTTACAAATTTGATTCTATACGATCGATCTGCTCTATCGAATTCCGAAAACAAGTACGATATGTTCATAACCAATCAGTGAATTATATATAAGATTATTTTATTTAAAAAAAATGTATTTATATTCCAAAGTAAATATGAGTTTTTATTTCACGTAATTTGCTTCATGAATGTGATGTATGATTCAATACAGAACAATAAATTGTTTGGGATAAGCGGTTTCTTTGATCTCAACAAGCTATACTTTCTCCAAACGCTTAAACGAATTTACAAAAAACCGGAGATTTTTAATCGAATAAACACTTAAAGACGGGCTAGTGCTTGGTTGGGAAACACGTTTGTGGTTCCGCTATGCAGAAATAGACAGGCTCAAAGGCAACCGTCATATTATATTGGCCCTAAACTATACAACGACATCCCAAAAGGTCTGAGAAGCAAAGACAAGTTTTTAACGTTCCTCAAGCACATCAAGTTGTGGCTGCGGGAATTAGACATTGCTGTCTATTTGAAGTAAAGTTTCTCAAAATCCTGTGATCATTGCTGTTGTGTCTGGTTTTAAAGTTGTATAGGGTATTTGTATTACCTGCGACGGATTATTTTTTATATTTTTTACAATATTTGATTTGTTATTATTATTTGTTTTTAAATTAAGTACTCTTTTTAAATTGATTTATTATTATTTGATTTATCGTATGGTCTTATTATGTATGTCACATTTCATGTAAGTCAATATTTTTTTTTAAATAAGTAAGTATACATAATTGGGTAATGTTTATTTATCCAATAAAGAGTTTATTTATTTATTTATACATAAAAACATCAATTAAAATATTAAATACTTATATCTCCTATTGGATTGTCAAATCGGTAAAATGAAATTAAATAATTTAAAAACTAAAATAAATTATAAATAATTATGGTTAATTTAAAAGGTTAAAAACAAACAATGGTATATTGGAATTGTGTCTCCTTGTCAAAAGTTAAAATTGTTGTGGTGTAAGTATTCAATCGCCCTTTCGTTGAGATGAATGAAGTCGAGAAAGTCGCCATCCTATGCTCTTGATTTATTGTTGTTTAATTTTTCCCTTAGTTCTTCCAGCCAATAAGCTGTAGATATTGATTTTGTTAAAATGTTGTTTTCATTATGCTACACCCACAAACAGGCTATGCCTTGTGGGATTTTTCGAAGTGTTTAATTGTTCAGTTAATTTTACGAATGTATTTTTTTTTCGAAAAATAAAACATTATTAATATTACTATGTACCTGGTCTGGGAAATTGGGTTAAAATTGTAATGCTTGTTAATTTAAAAACGATTAAAAATATATTTAAATAAAACTAGATAATTTGTTAACAAATAAATAAGAAAAGATAGGTATAATTAACGTCGATATGATAAGGAATTAATTAGGTAATTCTAAGTAGATTTTAAAAGATCAAACACTTTTTCGAAGATATGTATATCTCCGACTGTCTCATAAATCATTTATATTTCAACACTGTTTTGATCTTTTGAAATATGAATAATTATTATAACCTACAACATGAATATAAAGATGTTTTATAACTTTTTTTTGAATGACATCGGTTAATATTATAATATGTATTGCGTTAATCTGTTAAGTATTTTTATATTCATACGAATATCTTATCTGTATTATCTTTTTCTTCCTTTTTTAATAAATATTAAATGCGTTATTTTTCTTTTTCACGTATTTAGAGCAGCGTCTCCTAATTTTTCCTCTTCTCTTTTTTCATAAATAAGTTTTTTGAAGTGATTAAAATGACAGGTATTCTGTTTTGAGTAATTACAGTGATGCGTATTGTGTACCTACAGAATCAAAAGGATATACTAAACATAGTTTCAGTTTGAAACTTGTGGTCTACATAATCGGGAAAGTTAATCAAATAGTTGGTGATGAAGCGTTCCTCAATGTGAAGCAGTTCATCCATTGTGTTAAGATCAATCATTATCGCAGTAAGTGAACGGCGTATTGTTGAATCTATTTACCGGATGGTGTATTATAATAAACACAATAATACTTATAACAATAGGGATGATATTAATATTATTATCTCATTTCTCTGCTATTAGGTAAGTTCTGTAGCAGAACACACGCATGGTTACATTCTAACCATTGAGCCTGGATTAATCTTCATTCGCTTAGTTGAAAAGGTTTTTTTTCGTCTTACATTAGGAAATATTACAGGGATGGCTGTCATAGAAAAATATTTCTCATATTAGTTTTCCCGACAGACGTTGTCTTGTCCAAAATATGAATATTGATTTCAACCGATTTGTATAATGATGAAATAATTACCTTTTAACCAATGCTATTCCGACGGATGCATCTGTTTTAAACAACATATATTCCATGCGCATTATATTAATCGCACCAACTATCAAACAACTGATAGTTTATGTCCAACACCGATTTATTTTTCAAAATAAGAATAAAATTACATTGTAAAAAGCAGCTACATAGGTCTAGCTCTATTCGTTTGGTTTTACAAAAAAAGAACGTACCTAGAGCCGAATCTAGAAACAGTGCCCTTATTCTCGTAGCGATCTTAATACGCTCTTATCTTGATTGACAATCATACAATGGCGGATTGGTATTCACAAAACAAGATATCTAGTAGATATCTTAAAAATTCGTTATGTTTGAAATATCAGTATGAAAATGATCCAGTTCAAGATAGGATTTAAGATTAGATTCCGATAGTTTTGTGAATACGACTGCTTGCGATCGTGTCTTAACCTTATCATTAAGTGATTTTTAAAAGCGATTGATTACGAGAATAGCCCTACAGAGCATATTTTCAATTAGTCGAAAAATCTCATGTACCTATGCAACAAGTAGATATTTATAATAATCAATGAAATATAGAGATAAATGTTGGAGATTATTGAGAACAAGAGAGCAACCAAATTTAAAGACTGCAACTGCTGTCATGTATTTTCAATTATAATTGTTGATATTGGACACCGTGGAAACAACAACAAGCAATGTAACTAAGGGCGATGCTCGATTGGTTGAAATGCACGCGTCGAGCGTCATATGCTCAAACGCTGACGGACCGTCCAAACTGTGAACATTGTGTGATCGCTCGACGATCGGACGCGCGATCACTTTTCAATTAGAACAGTAGCCCTAGTATAAGTTTTTCGAAACGCTTTCGATGATCGTTTCGATATTCGATCATCGAAAGCGTTTCGAAAAATTTTCATACTAAAATGATCGAATGATTCGTTCGTTTGATTTTAGAACACAAATTGCACGCTTATTTGCGTGCAATTAGTTTTCGATAAAACTCGTACTAGCCCCACAGGGCCTCATACTATTATCATATGGATATTTCGACTAACAATAATTATTTTTGTGCGAACATTCAAATAATAATTCATTTATGTGCTAAATTTGAGTGATAATATTATATAAACGTACATCGCGTCTGTTGGGTACTAGTTTTTCTATAGAAGATACAATAGTTATTTATCATTTAACTCTTAATTTTCACTTCTCGTGGTTATAGAGACAATATATTTTATGGTTAACGCCCCATCACCATAAGTATATCAACACTGTGATAATAATCCAAATTAGTCAGAATATCTAACAAGAAGTGTGGGGTAATGTATTCTACGCAATTACTTGAACGATAGTCGGGACCCTTTTCAAACTATCTCGATAACAACATACTTTTTACTGGCTTCTAGTAAAGATGGGCAGAATATTGTGTTCATAGTCCAATTATCGTCTTGTTTATATTGTGACAAAGTTTTAATAACGGTTCAACGAACCAAAACATTTCCTCATTATGAAGAAAATAATATCAGAGGCGAACTTCTATACTTCAAGTTTATTGCAATGGGTTGAACACAGCAGCATAGAAACTTAAGAGCTCTCATTTTAGACGAACAAAAAATGATGTAACCTACGGTAGTTGGTTGGATATAGTTACACATTTACCGTAATATTCGGTAAAAGAGACACGTCCACAATCCACAAATCATGTTTTCTTTAAGTGAAAAACTAGTGTTGGTAATTAATATTTGTTGTCACATTTTATTCATAATGGTTTGACTATGTAAAAAAAAATGAACGATACCAGACTTCCTTACATCGCATTACTCAACCAGCCAGATGGAACTCGACCTTACAGAAAACCCTTGAAAAGACGGAAAAGACAGTATTGGAGATGAACATCACAAGAGTAATGATTCTGTAGCGTTTATTTGATAAGGAATTAAATTAGATTCAACTAAGAAGGTAGGCTACATAAAACAAGCGTGTTAAATTGGAAATGTTTATTAAATAATATGATAAGTTTGAGATGAACAAATCACAATAATGAGCCCGCTACTAATACGCGTCGTATAAACAAGAAAACGCGGGAAGTGGTGGAGCTTGTAAAACATGCAGTTGTATGTACGACTACATGTAAAACTACTAGCGCACAGAAAACATTGGCGCCAGTGAGTAATCCACGTACCAGGCGACATGCCGGTAACGTAGGAATCTACAATTTACTATGTAGGTAATTACCTACTTACATACTTATGTTATGTAAGTAGCCACCTACATTGCTCCCCCTGAAGAATGAACATTAAAAAATAATAAATTTTATTATTGTATACACCTTTAAACATTAAAAATATAAGCAATTAAAAACTACTATACACGTAGTACTTATTGCACAAATTGTATGTATTTAATGATAATATGAATATGATCTAATAAAAATTCTTAACCCTCCTTTAAATAACCTTTAAACATTATACAAACAGTTAAAATTTGGTTTGTGATTTATCAGAGTTTTTCTTTTACATTTTCAAATTTAAATTAGGTATACAGTTGCATATATTGTATGTATCTACTAAATTATAAAAATATGATCTTATAAATTATAATAAGATTAATTCTATGTATGTACTTGAATAAGAATGACAACCTTTCAATTCACATTAAAAAATTTAAAAAAATTAATAAAAATAATATCTTATTTTAATTTTTAAACGATGTGAGTTAATTTCTTGGTTACTTCTCACTGGTATCGTTTAGGTTGTTGTACTGCCCTTCCTGAACGAGTTTTTAAAGTTGATGTCTTTGTTGAAAATTGTACTTTTTTTGTCTTTTTCAATAGGTCAGCGTTTTGTTCTGTCTGTATTTTTGTTTGAATTGATGTTGGTTGTGTAGTAACATTTGTAGTCTCGTCATTTGTGTTTGTTTGCATTAAAAATGCTGGTTTTAGCCTATCAATAGTAATATTAACGTCTTTATTGTCAAGGTCTATTTTATAGAACTTTTCGTTGCGCTCTAGAACTTTAAAAGGTCCTTTGTATGGTGCTGTCAGAGATCTTTTAACTTCGTTTCTGATAAAAACATGTGTGCATGTTTTTAATTGTGGGTGTAAAAAAATTTGTCTGTTACTGCTATGTGAACTCGTGGTCAGCTTTAAGTCCTTAAAAGAATCTATTAACTGTCTTGTATAGTCAGAATGGTTTATGTCAGTCGTAGATGTTGTAAAATAGTCTCCGGGCAGGTTAATAGTCTTGCCGTAAGTCATCTGTGCTGGGCTGTAGTCATTTTCTTTTGGGACTGATCTCATTCCCAAAAGAATCAACGGTAGATGATTATACCAATTGGCGTTATCGCTGCATTTGGCCATTATTGCTGCTTTCAGTGTTCTATGCAGTCTTTCAATTTTTCCGTTGCATCTCGGATTGTAAGCTGTTGTCCTCGTTTTCGTTATTCCAAGTAGATGAGCAAGTTGGTTGAATAGATCAGACTCAAACTGGCGTCCTTGATCTGTTGTTATTTTGGAGGGTACACCAAACCTCGCTATCCAGCTTGTGACTAATGCTTTAGCTACGGTTTCGGCCGTCATATCTCTGGTTGGAATAACCTCTGGCCATGATGTTGCTCGATCAATGAATGTTATGCAGTATCTATTTTCTTCTGATGGTGGTAATGGGCCTATAATATCAATATGGACATGTTCGAATCTTTCTGATACATGGTAGTCTGCTAGCGGTGAAATTGTGTGACGGTGAACTTTTGCTTTTTGGCAGCTGACACATTGTTTTACCCAACTATTTACATCTTTGTTCATGTTGGTCCATACATATCGCTGTCTCATTAACTTACTTGTTGATTTTGCGCCCATATGACAAGTATTGTGAACTGTATTGTATGCACTCTTCCTGTATTTTTCTGGTAGGTACACTCTTGCTTGATTTGTTGACACATCAAAAATAAGTTGATTATTCGTATTTGGCATTTTTATAGTTTTGAATTTCAAGTTTTTGTTATTTTTCATCAATTCGGTTAACTCTTCATCTTTTAACTGATCTTTAAACAGTTCATCGTCGTCAAAATTACGTGTAACGTTTATTTCTGCTAGCCTTGACAATGTGTCAGCCACGATGTTGGTTTCACCCTTGATGTGTTTTATTTGGGTTGTAAACTGTGATATAAAATCTAACTGTCTTAATCTTCGTGGTGTGTCAGATGGTGTCACCTTTTTACTTAATGCGTATGTTAATGGTTTATGATCAGTTAAAACGATGAGCTCTCTTCCTTCAATAAGATACCGAAAATGTTTTATTGCGAGATATATTGCTGTCAATTCTCTATCATACGTACTATAGATTTGTTGAGCGTCGCTAAATTTCTTCGAAAAAAATCCTAATGGCTTCCATTCATTCATATCCCATTGTTGTAAAACGGCTCCTGCGCAGGTTCCTGAAGCATCGGTCATGAGAGATAAGGGTACGTTTGTGGCTGGGTGCGAAAGTGTAACGGCTTTTTTCAAACCATTCTTACACATTTCAAATGAATCTGTCGATGTTGCTGTCCATTGTATTGGCGTTTTATCTTTTTTCTTTGAATTATGAAGATATGCATTCAACTCTTTTTGATGATATGCTGCATTCTTTATCGAACTTCTATAAAAATTTACCATACCCAGAAATCTTCGCAACTGTTCAATATTTTCTGGTCTAGGAAAATTTATTATGTTTTCAACTTTTTCCTCACTTGGTTTGATACCATTTTTATCGATATGATAACCTAAAAAATGAATTTTTTCTTCGCCGAAATTGCACTTGTCCACATTGATGGTTAGCCCATACTCGTCTAGTCTTTTCAGAATTTGATGGAGATGATTTGTATGTTCTTCTTTATTGGCTGAAGCGATCAAAATGTCATCCAGGTATGCAAAAACAAAGTTAAATTCTCGCAGTATTGAGTCTAAAAATCGTTGAAAAGTTTGAGCTGCACAACGTAGACCAAAGTTCATTTTTGTGAATTCAAAAAGCCCGAAAGGAGTTATAATTGCTGTTTTTGGTATATCTTCCTCGGCAATTGGTATATTGTGATAAGCACGTCTAAGGTCTATCTTTGAAAATATTTTTTTATCGGCTGTAATCATTGTAAAATCTGTCAGACGTGGTAATGGATATCTATCTGGAGTTGTGATGGCATTCAATCGCCTGTAGTCTCCGCAAGGTCTAATTTCTCCAGATTTCTTCAAAACGATATGTAATGGATTTGCCCAATTACTTTTTGATGGTCGACATATCCCAAGATTAATCATCTTTTCAAATTCTTTCTTTGCAGCTAAAAATTTTGTCTTGTTTAATGGTCTAGCTTTTTCATAGACAGGACGTCCGTTTGTTATGATGTTATGTACTACATTATGTTTAGTTGTGTTTTTAAAGTTTTCCGATCGTAGTAAATCTGGGTAGTGAGTTGCCAGTAAGTTATGATATATGTCGTTAGAGTCGATCAGTTTTACTGTAGGTGCTGAAACGTGCGTAACATGAGTAATGGTTGACATGTTTGTAAGTTCGTCAATAAGCCGCTTGCCATGTAGGTCTATTAGCAATTTATTGTTTTTAAGGAAATCAGCACCAATAATCGAATGTTTAACGTTTGCTATGATAAATGTCCAGGTGTATGGTCGGCGTAGTCCCAAATTTAAGGTTAATGTACGCGTCCCATATGTATCAATTTTAGTAGCATTTGCAGCGTAAAGAGTGTATTTTTCGTCCTTATATTGTTTCTCTCGGTTGTTCCTGGGTGGAATTACCGAAACATCGGCCCCTGTGTCCACAAGAAACTTTTGGTTTGTAACTTTATCAAACACTTCTAATCGGGATGTGCTATCGACATCGCTTATCCCGTTTGCAGATGTCGCATTTAGTTTTCCGCCTCGTAAGAGCAAGGTTTTACACATTTATTTGCCTTTTTTCCGAATTTAAAGTGGTACCAACAATTTCCCCGTGTAGTCTGTTGATTTCTACTATTACTTAGTTCTCGAGAGCGATCTCTGAAAGGGCTTCTTCCAGGTCGATATCTGGGCTGTGTTTGATTTTCTATTGCCTCTAACTTAAGGCTTAGTGCTGCTATTTGTTTCGTTAATAATTCCATTGTACTAGATTTAATTTCACCAACCTCAGAATTATTACTCCTGTTTGAGTCCGTAGTTTTATCTGCAATCGTGGCCATCTTATCCAAGCCTTCGCCATCACAGACTGATAACACTGTTCTGACTGTTTGAGGTAAGCGTCCCATCCAAAGTATTTTTAAGGTCTCATCATTTATTTTGCCTCCAGCTAGGTCTTTCATGCGTCTCAACAGATGAGACGGTTGTTGATCTCCTAGTTCCACTTCCTCTAAAAGTTTTTGTAATCTCCTCGTCTCTGACTCTTCGTAAACCTGAAGTAGTCTGCTCTTAACTGCTTCATACTTCTGTTTTTCTGGTGGTTTTTGAAGAATATCTGTTATTTGCATTAGCTCATCTTTCCCTAGCTTTGCGATTATAAGATAATATTTTGATTCGTTACTTTCTTTTTGAGGTTGTAAGATGGCCTCGAACTGATGAAACCACAAACGAGGTTGATCTCGCCAGAAATCGGGTATCTTTGAGCCCAAGGAAATCGCGGACACCATTGATTGCGCACTATTTTCAGACATATTTTCTTCGGTGTTCAACATTTTAAAAGGCTATTTCACTTAAATTTGATTTAATCACACAAAAGAAAAAATATATTCACAAAAAACTTATAACTGATTTGAAAATTAACACTTCCTGGGGGTCACCAATTATGTAGCGTTTATTTGATAAGGAATTAAATTAGATTCAACTAAGAAGGTAGGCTACATAAAACAAGCGTGTTAAATTGGAAATGTTTATTAAATAATATGATAAGTTTGAGATGAACAAATCACAATAATGAGCCCGCTACTAATACGCGTCGTATAAACAAGAAAACGCGGGAAGTGGTGGAGCTTGTAAAACATGCAGTTGTATGTACGACTACATGTAAAACTACTAGCGCACAGAAAACATTGGCGCCAGTGAGTAATCCACGTACCAGGCGACATGCCGGTAACGTAGGAATCTACAATTTACTATGTAGGTAATTACCTACTTACATACTTATGTTATGTAAGTAGCCACCTACAATTCTAAAGGACAGGGCAGCGTGGCTTTAATCAAAGAAGAATATATTTTTATTGAAATGAAAATGATCATACTTAGCTTTAATGGGTTTTGAAATTAAGACTTCCGAACTTGTTGAAAATTGAACATTTAACCATTTCCAGATTGTTATAAAATTACAAATTTAAGTGTAATCTAGTGACACTCTACTTATTTTATCTGTCACCGCTTTAATAACTGTGAGATTTTTAGTAAGTGAGTAGTTTATAATTAAGGTGACTATCTATATTGAAAATGAAGAGTAAGTTTTAATGTAATATAACTATCTACCACTAAACTTTTTTATTCTATTCATCTTGGTTAAATATGAGATTCTCCCATATAAAGGTTGAGTCATTGTTGAATAAATTAATATAATATCTTTCTCCGACCAAATCGTTACCAGTGTAACAGATGATCGAGTGTCTAAGTAGGTCCCAACCACTTTATATGACGTGACATTAATATTGGATGGGCTCGAGCTACCTATAAACTAAACTATTTATGTCCCACCATAGAATAGAGACATTCAAGAAAGACAATAGGTAGGTACCGAAGTTTGTCATTTCACCGCTCGCATTGTGTGAGCACACACTTGCTAACACAATACATCCCGAATTAGGCAATGCTTTGTGTTAAGGTTAGGATTTTATTTATTTTGGTTACTTGCAATTTTATTCTTTATCACATCCTTAAATGGAATACAATCTTTATTTAATGATGGTTTTAATAGAAATGTTCACATCATACGCGTCCTTGTGTTATAGTGGTATGAAAAATGTATGTTAATTACGATTTCTCAGCCAATTACAAGGACTTACTTTAAGGGAAATATCACTTTACTTACAAGTAGGTATGGAGTTAATTTTTTCACGTTTGCTATATCTAATACCTTAAAATATTTATGATATTTATTTAGGTGTGGAGACTTTGACCCAATGTTAATATGATGAACCGTATAGAGGCATTTGAAATGTGGCTGCACCGCAGAATGTTCCGTATTCCGTGGACCAATATGGTCACATGGAGGTGTTGCGAAGAGCTGGACTCGAAAGAGAATTGTTATTTGTTAGCCGCATCAAGAGAAGGAAAATGTCCTACGGGACACATACTTCGCAAGGCTAAATACAAACTGCTCCACCTGATACTGAAATGGAAAATAGATGAAAGTCAAGGTGGGGGTAAACGGCAGATGTCTTGGCTGAGAAACATCAGACAATGGACCGGAATCCAGCGAGTTGAAGAACTATTCCTGTTAGCCCAACACAGAGAAGCCTACGCCATGATGGTAACCGACGTCGGGGAGACCTGACATGGCACACGAAGAAAAATAAGAAGATGAAGATATTTTAAAGGTCAGATAAACTTCTTCTTCTCTCTTTTTTATCTAGCTTTTATCTACCCTATTATGGATACATATTTTTCCTCATTGGAACACAACTGCTCTCTTCTTATATCGCCACATGACTTTTAGGGTCAACCTAAGTTGGTAATGTCTTGGTCCCTTTAACTTACCTGTGAATTAGTTTAAACCTTATGAACAACTTAAAAATATGGGTCTCATCATAATATTATTACGGTGCAACGTTATCATCGGAGATCTTCAAACTGTATCTGGAAACAGGAACATTTTTAACGACTTTTCCATTTTTGCTTATTGAAAAACATGTCTTGGACCTCTACTTACAGATGCCCAGTTCAAAATAATTGCTATCTGTAATAAATCAGATGATTTTTCAGGAGGATTCTCAACTTCAGTACAAAAATGGACCAGTGTGCTCAACTCGGACACTTAATTTATGGCATTCTCTGTTAAGAGTCATTATAAAATATATTAACCATGTTATGAAGTGCATTTGGAAAATCAATCATTTTTTGGGGCGTCACTTTTTGGGCATGTTGTTTGTTTTTGTTAAGAATATTAATAAAAGAAATTTCTTTCATTTGAACGGAAATAAATGCATGAACGCTTTATCTCCTTACGATTTAATAAAATAAACATACCGTCTAACACATAAAAGAAAACTTATTTTATTAATGCCGGCGCTTATTCAAAATACTCGTATTACACTTAAACATTACAGTCGATCGATGGTTTGTGTAATATTTAATAAGTATAAAAGCTATTCTAATAGTTGGTTGGTAAAGGTTGTATCGGATAGAATGAACTTTTCCATTTCCATGTATAAACATGGAGCCCTATTTTCCTTGGTCACCGATAACGCGTTAAGGCTGGACCAATTAATTTTGCTAATTCTTTTTTTTGTGTTTGCTATTTTCAGGGGAAAGTTCTTATGTAAGGAAAATAAGAAAGTTTGAGAAAACTTAACGTAGGTAACATTTTTGGCCTTTTGAGGATATATGTACCCTACCTTTATGTACCCTACCTATATATACCCTTAAAAGAAAACAAGATTTTTTTAAAAATAGTTGTATGTTTTAAAATTGCTTATTAAAGGAGACGTTTCTGATCAAGTGTGGAATTAAATATCCGGCAAATGACTCATACAACTTTGATAACAGGTCATTAGAACGACCCCGAATTAAAGGGGTTTCGGCGACACTTTCGTTTAAACCAGCAGTATTTTCGAGAAGGCGACCGGTAAATTGACGCAAAGGAGTCTTCATGTTAATAATCGACTCAGTTTCTGCCTATTTTTTGACCGCTCTTCGAATGGATGACAAATTAAGTAGGTACTCTAAAAATTCCGTGAAGTTTCGAGCGTGTAACACTAATGTTGAAATAAGTTTTCAGAAATTATAACACGTTTTTATTAAGTTAAGCGTACCATTTTCAATTGGAATAAAAAATCAGTAAAATTTCAGAGTCACCACTTGCAAGAAAAATTACCTTATAAATTTATAATCTTCGAAAAATGTGGTTCGCCTGTACGCTTTTATTTATTCTTCAGAATGCCGTATACTCTGCTCCACATTCTTTACTAAATGTTTTTTTTTCTTCTTTAAGAAGGTGATTTCTCAATACTGTGTTGAATTAAAATGTAATATTTTTCTTAGAAATCGTCCGGGTTTTCCATATAATACATTATATTTTTTTACTTTTAGGATACAATTTGAATACGCCAGCTGGGAAGCATGACATTAAAATGCGTATTGTTCCTTTTTTTATGGAGTAGGTACCTACTAGCTTTTTACCAGTTAATATTTCTTTTTACTGAAATATATATAGAAGAGTGTTATTTATTTATTAAACTTTTTACTGCAAATATTGCATTCGTATGGCTTTCCTCCGCTGTGAGTTCGCTTGTGAATCATTCCAATCCTTGAGTCTGTAAATTTTTTATTGCAAACACTTCGTGTGACGTCATCTTGTTATGACAACACTCAACACTTACTTTTGTAAAAAAACGAAGGGTCACGATTCGACTGGCACAGAATCGAGAGAAGTTTAAAAAAAATAAAGGACAGTTGGCCGAGGGAGCATTGTTTTCCTTCCATTTGGGTCTCGAAGAAGACCCTCTCACCTTATGCAGAGCTGAAGGATTTGGACATGGGGAGGCAGGAAGTCTTAAACATTGCGCAAGATCAAGCGCAATGGAGAGCTCTTGTTGCCTCCCTCTGCCGTTAGTAGGTTTTAACGAGAGAACGAATAAATGAATAAAATATTTAAGCAGAAAAAAATGGGTTAAAAAATATTGACCCCAAACTGTTATATATTTTCGTGGATTTATAATATCTACTCAAACCTATTGTTTTTTGTATATTCAACCGCCCTTGAAAACAAAAAGCAATTTATCGCCCCAAAGGTACCAAGACCGTATTCAATTTGTCACCTCTCTGTTTCAGACGTTTTCTATCTGCGGAGCCATCCTGTCAATACTTTCATCCCAACAACACGCAAACAAAACGATTGAAAAACACTGCTTTGTTTTTATGGGATGAAAAAGCTACAATAAAGCTAAATAATAAGGAAAAATCGTTAGATGAGAATATTGAAATATTTTTCTTGAGTTTCTTTAATTAAGTTTGACAATACAAAAAAAAGTTATTTAAGTAAGCTTCTTAGTGCTTTGACAACTTATATATATATATATATATATATATATATATATATATATATATATATATATATATATAAATATATATATATATATATATATATATTTAAATCTTAATCGGCGTTAGACTTCTGTCGAATGTTTGGTAGTTGGCGAGACTGTCAGAATATGCCCTGTAAATATTGTTGAAAAAGATGCATTGGTATCGGAATCGTATCGGTAAAATAGGTACTTATTTTATGATAATCCAAATTTGAGTTCAATGTTCATAGTAGATAGGACAGCATCTGTCTCGAAAGCTAGTTTAAATTTTTTTTTTGTATAATGTGTGACTCTATGGAAAATTTTGTATCATGGGTACCCCACTAATGCAATTGCAATTGATTTTTCTTTTAATTTAATTACTTCGGCATTATTTTTTTTTACATTGCTGATTTAGTTCAAATTCATGATGTATATATAATATTGTCTTTAAATATGTAAGTTTATAAGGATTCAATAGCACTCCCCAATACACGGCTAGTGGGGATGCTAAAATATTTTATTCCAGATTTTTACAATGCTTGAATACCTTTTCCTTGTAATATCCGTGTATTTTATATTTTATGAATAAACTGTATTTTATTATGTTTTAAACTGTATTATGTTTTATACAATATGTTTAATTTGTCGTCTTGAATTAAATAACCCATACTTACCTTTCGGGCAATAGGTAGATCTATCGAATCCAAGATTCTGTTATTTAATTCGATCTATCCGGTTAAATAATAAATATTATATGAAGATCGACGAAGAAGTATCTATGTATATAAAATTATTGTGTAAATGAAACCTACAATAAAAGTATAGGCTTATAAGAAATCGTTTTCTCACAATTTGTAGGTACGCTGGTAAACCGTTCGTTCACGTTTTGTTGAAATAAATTTCACACTCCACACACTTTGTATAAGGGAGTAGGTTCCCGTATGTGGAATATTTTCTTCACGAGTGATTCTACTTTTTATTAAAAAAATATACCCGTTGGATCCTCTTTTGTAAATGTGGGTATCTGTTGGAATAAATGTATCAATTTAGAATTTCGTATATAAAGAGAACTCACTGGAAATATATTGCTGACTATCAGAGCACCGGGACGTGCTTGCTGGGAGAAAAATTTATTGGGTGTGCGTTTTGAAAAAAATCTTCAAATGGATTCTTAATTTATTATGAACATTATCACAAACGCTTTTTGTTAATCATTTGTTACATGTGATTGAATGTAGCACTTATAAATCTGTGAACCATCAAAATACATGGATTGTTCCTATATTATAATATGTCAATTAAAATTTTTAATAAATTTAACCAGCAACATTATAAAGTTTTTATCTGATAAAAACTGTTAGTTAGAACCTTTTCAAATTAATGAAATATATAATACCTCCTTGAAATTTGAATCCTCGTTTATACTGAAATTATTTTTATCTTATTGATTGCGAATAATTTAAATTTCTAGATTGTCTTCTCTTATCAAAAACTATTTTTTTCTAATTCAAAATCCCTTCACATAAAATTACAAAAACATAACAGGTATTTCCAATCGCTCACTTTTTTTTTCTGAATTTTTACGCAGAAATATGTTATACGTGGTCATAAGAATCTTCAACAAATTTTTCAAAATGAAATCTGTTGCTATTGCAGTAATAGGTATCTTTATAATTTCCGTGAACTTCAATTCAAAACCACAATATATGATTCAAATTTAATACTTAGGGGTACTATAAACCAGCTTTTTAGATTACTCCATTATATTATTTGATATTCTTTTTTTGTGTCATCATTAAAATCGTTTCTCAAGAAAACAAACAAACTGCCTTACAAACAAACAATTATAAACAAAGTTGATCGTCACTTACTTTTGTACCGCTTAATTCTTAATTGATTACACAAGGCTGAATCGTTTAAAAGTTTTGTCATTACAGTCGAAAGAAAATACCGACCCCCCCCCCCCCCCCTTGAAGGTTGAATTTCACAAATTTATCCACAATGATTAAGAATGTAGTGACAAGGACCTTTTGTATTGTCAAAATTGAGACAATATTATATATTTTTTTAAATGAATATGTGCTCACTCAAAGTGAACATACACTCTTTGACTCTTTCACAGTAAGCTACTTAAAGCTTGTGTCGTAAAAGAGGAAGATGGTCGGCACCTGGGATCGAACCCACGACCTCCGCACGAAACAGTGCGAAAGCCGGCGTCGTAACCGCCAGACTACCAACCACTTCAAAAAGACACACGTATTATGTAATTTAAAATGGTCGAATTGAGCTAAATTTCAAAATTAGAAAATCGTTTGTTCGAAATTTAAACTATTAGCACTCTCTGAATATCTCTATTGTTTAAACTATTAGCACTCTCTGAAAATCTCTATTGTTTAAACTATTAGCACTCTCTGAAAATCTCTATTGTTTAAACTATTAGCACTCTCCGAATATCTCTAATGTTTGATTCAGCACTTATTCCTTAATTTCTTATATATTATATGACGATAAGAGCCCTTTCATACATTTAGAAAGGTCAAAAAGTAATCGGTATACTGCTACTTAAATTCACATCAGTTCAAATAGTTTTTTTTTTAACCCATCACGCCGTTTTTCTAAGGGGGTAGGCAGAGAGTACGGACTTCCATTCTTTCCTATCCAAACAAACCCTTTTTCGCTTCTTCCAAACGCATAACATTCCGCATACATGCTCTTCTATTCCTTATGCTCCTGACTAATCTTCTGACTTCAAATAGTATAAAATATGCCCAAATATACGAATTAGTAGAAAAATGCGATAACAGAATAAATACATTACAAAAACACTAATATGAATAGCGGATATCTAACAACTAAAAACTCTAAGAATTCATTACTGATGTTCGATTTTTAAATGGAACAAACCACTACGGGCTTACGACCGTCTTCTACTGTTATTTCGAAGGCTGGCTTAGTGTGATCACTTTACGTTAACAACGTTCGCCATTAGGTGGTAATGTTAAAGTCTACGAAACTCCTAATCATGAGAAATCTCAACATGAATAGATTTAAATAATTATTATAATGCTCAATATTTTAACAATTTTAATAAGGAAGAACATGGAGGAGGCCTACGTTCAGGAGTGGACGGTTCAAGGCTGAGAAGAAGAAGAAAGAAGATTAATCAATACATGTCGTATCACTTACATCCAAAGCATATTTCCTTTCCAGTTACTGAAATAAAAAAAAAAAAAAGTAACGAATCTTTATTTGTGCTCATACATATTTATTAACCAGTTTTTTGGAGAAATTGAATATGCATAACTTAAAATTAAAGAGTCTTTTATAATATTTACATCAGTTAAACTGGAGTAGTAACAAGTAACCTCGGCTGAAACTATCATAAAAAGTTATTTCCTGCTTTCCACGCAATTTTCCAGATTTTCTTCTAGACACGTCAAAAACTATATATCATTATTGTTATATTTTATTTTTATTTATTTAAAACAGTTACAGACAACAATATACATATTTTTTACAATGGGTAATTGTAATTATATGACAATCAAATTGATTTTTGAAGATTTTTATCGGGATGCATTTATTATGCGTGCATATTATTATCTTCACGAGTATTGATTTGCACATGGTTCTGCTGTGTTCAGAAAGAGCCATACCAGTAGTTTAGTGTGAAAGATGGTACCTATCTCACCATGTGTGATAAACTTTTCAATGAAATAAAAATAACTTATTTTTACACGGGACTCGAAAAAAGCTAGAAAAATAATGCTGTCAATTTTCCTAGTAGAGTATTAAATTATAAAAGACCAGTTATATGATGTTTTGAAATAATACCTACACAATAAAACCCGAAAAGAACCGATACGCAACCTTGTCTGATTTATTTTTTTTAAGGTTGTTCTAGTAATGATGTACATTTGAAGGGTGTAAAGGGAAAATCGATAAACCAATCCTCTAATAATATACTCCAATAGAAAAAAATAAACTCAAACGAAGAAGATATATTTGAACAGGAAAAGACTTATGTATACAATTACTGAAAATATATTATCAAAACCAAAAGAAAAATTGTTAGTACCTTTCTAGACATGCTTACTGAAAAGATATAGTTATATATTTTTAAGACTTTAGTAATAAAAGGTTTTTTAACCCTGGATAGCTAACCTTCTCGAGTACCCTGTTAAAGCTAACCATCCGCCTAAACGACGGGCATTAGAAAAACTATTTTTTTTTTAATAAGTTGAAATCTTAGGATATTTATTTCTTTATATTACGGTTATTTAATAGGTTTCTTAATTTAAGAATAAAAATTAATTGAATATTTTTATTTATTTCTCAAATTATAACGGTTTTTCTTAGACCTCTAAAGAAAAATACACATTTTTTCATCAAAATGTTTATAATGCTCAAGATACAATTTTTTTTTAAAAAACAATCAGTTTTCTGGCGTTGCATGGCACATGGAAACATAAAACTTTATTTTTTAATACAAAATGAACTGTTTTATATAGCACATGTGACACAAAAAATAACTTAATATTCACCACATATTGCTACCTTAGAAATACTTACTGTTATCAACTTTTTCTTCCCAAAAGTATTTTTTTAAACGTTTTTTTCTCTGTAATGACTCTTTTTCATTTTCTTAAACTTGAAGAGAACCTTGACCCGAAGGTTGCTGCTCTTGACTGGTGGATAGCTGCCCTAAAAGATCGCTCTCGATCTTTTCTTTGACTTGCGTTGGCATCATTATTTTAGCCAGTCTTACCATAGAATATGATACTGCTTTGTGAGGTTTCTGAAGGAGCAGCATCCGAGGCCAACCCGCTGACAAGCGTGGCCTTGTATTACCAACTATCCCACGCATATATCAAGTTCAATTCAGAAATGGTCGGATATAATATACGAGGGAGGCCGTCATCCAGCAGTGGATGCTTAAGGCTGAAAAGAAGAGGAAGAAGAAGACAACATTCTTTCACCGTCTAAATGTATGAGATAGTGGACTCAAATGTCTTTCTTCAGAGACTGATGGTTCATAATTTTCGTCTAAAGAGACGTCTAAAGAGATGTCCAAAAGGACATCATCTTCCGCCAAAATGTCTTCGGTTTCACTTTCAGAATCGACATTCAGATCATTGTCACTGTACTCCTGGCTTATCACAATAGTTATCGTATCTTCACTTACATAAAAACATAGAAAAAATAAAAAAATAAACAGTTTACAATTAAAATATGCACGCGTAGTGAAACTAAAATACTAACGTTAAAGCTAACCATCCGTCGAAACGACGGGCATCAGCTACATATACCTCAAAAAAGTAAAAAAGTATGCCACCTACCCTATCGGCGAGTATGCTATTAGGACAACCTCATCGCCGGCTGAGTTGACTAGCCGAACCAAGATGATCGGATGCATCGTTAAAAAGAGAGAGCGATATTACTATGCGATGCCCGTCGATTCGACGGAGGTTAGCTATCCAGGGTTAATTAACATTTTTACAATTTTTTGGTATTTTTTATACCAAAAATGCACTTGATTAGCTTATTCAAAACATTATAAGTGACCTAGATAGAAAAAAAGCTCTGTTATGTAAACGCAGTTCTAGATAAGTCTGAGCTATAGAGCCTATTTTTTGTGTATCAGCAGAAAAACAGAAGAACTGGACATTCTAAGATGAAGGAGATTCCTAGCAGACAAAGGTTCGTAGGTTTGTTTGCAAAAAGACTGTAATTGTTTTTCCTTTTTTTTCCAAGGTAGTTCTTTTAAGAAAACCAAAATTACGGCACCTCTGCACTCTTTGCTGTTTTTTCGAGCATCCTGTAAGAGCGGGAAATCGAAATATCAGATCGGGACCTTGGGGATGACCACTTCACGCCCTTAAATGAAACCGGTTAGAAAAGGCCTTACACATTGCGCAAGATCTTGTTGCCTCCCTTTGCCCCTAAGTGGGCGCGAAGGCAGTTTGGATTGGACATATAACATGTAAATAATATGCATAATATTTACATTTTATCTCATATAAGATTATGAAGTAGGAAGAGGTAATGTATCTAAATATGTTTTGACGGGATTTAAATTAAGAGACTTTAATCTACGCAACGTTTCTGACTTACCCATAAAACTAATGACAACAGAAAATCAACGCCATAATTATGATGTGGTAGGTATGTAGGTACCTACCAACATCCTCGTTCCAGAGGCAATTTAATTATTTATGTTGATGTGTTTATGAAACACTGAATCAAATTGCGGCTTTATAAATTACATAATGCGTGACGAAAATAATATATTCCTGTACATACGGTTTTCATTAGATTTTACAGGAGTAAACCAAATATGTTCAAGTTATCAACAATTATTATTATTTACTAGCCTTCCCGACAGACTTTGTCCTGTGGTTCTAGCCCAAAGTGGCCCGTTAATATGTACATGATGTGCACTGCGCCCCTGTAAAACAATACAAAATTAATTCGATTGAGATAAGCTAATAAAATAATAATATTGAAATCTGAAACATCCCTATTTCATTCGTTTTCAAAGCTCTGGCTCGAACGACAGAAAAATGCGCTCGCGCACACACCTTACCTCGCCTATTACCAACACCAATGTGCCCGATAATATTGTTGATGTTGTATGAAAATTTTCTAAAACTATCGAAAAGGTGCGGTAGAGTAAGTGGGATGGGCTACTTACTGTAAGAGCGTATGCGAGAATGAGAGGGAACTACCCGCGATGTCGTGGGCGCGTCCCAGTAACCTTTCCACACAACCTTAAATATTGTATTTTACATCATATGTTGTCCATTTTATTTACTTTTTATTAAAGAAAAAATAACAACTAATGACTCTAACAATTCATTACTAATGTTCGATTCTTAAATGGAACAAACCACTACGGGCCTACGACCGTCTTCCGCTGTTGTTATTCTGTTATCCGGAGCGGAGAAGAATCCAATAAATCAAACATCAGAAGAATCTGTTGAGCCAATCTCGAGCTATAAGTGTTCGCACTAACCCGACTTTAATTTATATAGTAGATTATATTTATTGCATAAACAAAACAGACGTTAAAAAGAAAAGAAAGAAGAAAGAAAAAAAGAAACGTTAACGTTAGAGATATGGAACCAAATTTTTGATGCCAATTCATAAAACAATTAATATTAGTTCACTAAATGTTTCTCTTCGTCAACATTGTGATATTTTTCCATTTTAATGAGTGATGTTGCAAAGATCTTTTTATTTCAAACTCATTAAAATTTAATTAGTGTTCTATTTCAAGACGTAAATTTATCGCAAATTTTGAACTACTTTACGTTTACAATGTTGACCAACTTCGTTGAAATCCCCGAAATCATGGGAATTTCATGTTGAAAAACCCCAAGCATACTTAAAAAATAGAAGCCGAATCTGGCGAGAAGAATCTAAGCATCTGTCCGCATTTCAAGAAAAGGGCGGCACATCTGCTAATCACCTAGGAATATGGACGGTACTGTTTTTACTTGTGTTCTGTTTAGGATCGCGTACCTACTGTTTTCATCTTTTACTTGCAGTACGTCGAAGAGAAAGTGGATTATCAAACCGCTAAGCTATCGACCATTTTTTCAGAAAATTTTATATTCTTGTTCAAGATATTTGGAATGGTTGTCTTGTGTATTTTGCGGATTAAAGAAATGAAAGCACTTTCAGCAAAACAATGTAGCAAACAACTTTATTTATTATATGTAAAAAATTGGCAAAAAAATTATTATCTGAAAACAGATTATAAGTGATAAAAATATATGTGAATTATCCATTCTTTATATTTGAACCAAATCGTGTTTTTTCCGGCTAAGAATAGCACTTTTGATCTTTTTGCTGGCTTTTCGAGCATCCTGTAAGAGGTAGGGAATCAAAAAATCAGATCGGGACCGTGTTAACCCTTGGACTGCATTAGAAGGGGTTTATATAAAATAGGCAGCTGGTGTCCCCTTTGTGGTGGCGCATGATCGATTGCAATGGAGAGCTCTTGTTGCCTCCCTGTACCCTTGGGTGCGGTGTTAGGGGAGAATGAATGAATGAATATTTGGAACTATACAAAGGGGATATAATGTATGAAGTGGTTGGTGACCCAGCGGTTACAACGCCGGCTTTCGTACTGCGGACGTCGTGGTTCGATCCCAGGTGCCGACCATCTTCCTCTTTCACGACACAAGCTTGTAGCTTACCGTGAAAGAGTCAGGGAGTGTATTTGTGTTCACTTTGAGTGAGCACAGATTCATATTTAAAAAAAAAAAAATCGCGTTAAAATTTCGTACCTAATTATTAGGTAATTAAGGAGTTGTGACATTTTCTGCAAAGGATGTGACTTATTAAATAATTAAGCACCCCTTTCCTGGAAAACGATTTTATCAACTGCGTGTGGGAGGGAAAAGACAGACGTCCTTCAAACGTTAAATTTTTATAATATTTACCATAATAATAAAACCGGTTTCCTCACGTCTCGGTCGTAAGCACTGTTTGAATTTTCACTTGGTGTGAGGTACTCTATGTACTGCGAGATCCACTTTTTTAGTTTTCCATGTTGGATCTATGGCGCCCCGCGATTCGCGTCGCGAAACGGAAGGTGCGTGTTGACTGTATGCAGACTTGGTGGTGAATCATGGTTGTTGTGTAGCCTTGTACCGGTGTGGCAGGCTGCTACTGGATGTCGACATCATGGATAAACACTATTGGTGGATGATGTCGTCATGCGAAACATGGCCGCTACAGTGCCAACAAGAAAATATTGTGATTTGAGTAAATTTTGTGGCGAACACTTTGACTGACACGGCTAGTTATTTTTTTTAATGAATCTGTGCTAACTCAAAGTGAACACAAATACACTTTTGACATTTTACACACTAACCAATAGTGGAAATGGTCGGCACATGGATTCGAACCCACGTCCTTCAATACGCTGCTGTGCGTACGAAAGCAATCGACTGAGACCACTGGGCTACCAACCACTTCTCGGTTAACTTAAACTTAAAGATTTTACAAGACCATTTTAAGTTATAATTACCATTAAAACCAGTCGGACGACAGGACAGGGACACATTAATTATATTTTGCTTATCCTCATTTTACTTTAACACGTAGAGCACGTCGAAAAATATGTAGTCGTTTGTAGGAAATAGAATATTAATCAAGTATGATAAGTTTCGTCAAATTTCCAGAGGAAAGTGTGATTGTCATGGCAACGAATATTTGGTTTGGTTTTGTCATTTATTTGAATAATATTTGGTGTGGGGGATGTGCCTCAGAAATAATTTGAATTGCAGACGAACTTTTCAACTAATGATATTAATTGGACGTCCATATTTGAAGTTCATTACGAATTAAGGAATTGGTTTATATCTTAATTCCATCCACACTACCTCCTCCATTCGACTTAAAAGACATCGAGTAATCAACCTTGAGGGATAATCATGACCCATGGGTCAAAGTGGATGAATTTCCTCACCAATTCGCGATAGTTGGAATTTTTTATCGTATTAGTACATGCCGGGTTGAAATTAGATACTGTTTAAGAGGAAGGTCATAAATATTGCGCAAGATCGAGCGCAATGGAGAGCTCTTGTTGCCTCCCTATGCTCCTGAGTGGGGTGTAAAAGGGAGAATCGATTGATTGATTAAGAAGAAGATAGGTTGATTGGCTTCACAAAGTAACTACAAAAGTAGATTGTATATTGATGGTCAATTAGTAAAATCGGATAACCAAAATGGACTAATCGATTCGAACGGATAATTGAATGAATATTAATGGAGTTTGGAAAAACCGATCACCATTTTGTTTTTTTTTTTAATGTAATACTTATTTCGCCATTGAATCATTTTAATTTAAATAACGGAAACAGGAAAGATATCAATTTGGTTAATGTGTTTACAATCGTCTGGACTAATTGGGAATTTATATTTTGTTTTCATTGAAGGTAATACGCTCAACAAATATTTCTACTCGTTTTATAAAGAATACCTACATTAACCTAATTGATTTTTGAGTAAATCAATTAATTTATTCCTCAGATTGAAACAGTTTAAAATTAAACATATAATTTATAGTCCGATTATGAACACATTTGCAATATTTACGGTGTAAATGGAATTAATATTTGAAACATTACCGAGCAATAATACAAGAGGTTCAAGAAAAGGTGTGAGGCCCTGTCCTAGTTATTCGCATGAACGCATAAACAACTTTGTGATCGCACGATGAAAAATTGTGTATCCTAACTGCCATCGCATGATCGCGCGTCCACTTTCCTTGACAACGCGAACAAATAAATATGAATGTTAATAGTAAGTAAGAACTTTTGTCAAGTAGGTGTCATATTAATTAATTGTCGAAACAACAAAGCAATACAAGCGACGCGCGATCTTTTCAAACAAGGCACCGATCGTATGATCGAATTTACGTCTGCCCAGTTAGGACACGTTCACACAATGTTATATGTTTGAACAGGGCGTCCGCGTTCATGAGATCATCGCAATCGCACGATCGTGCGATCACCCGACCAGCTAGCACAGGACCTGAGGGGCTCTTATTTACCTCTTCTAGTCTATTTTGCGTTTTGGGAGAGGAAGTTACAAAACTAATATTGAATTTTTTAATGTGAAAAAAGTATAAATAATCTCTTAATTAGTCAGTTAGCATATATTTACATAATTTTTACGTATGGTAAAATAATCAAACTAATATAAAGGGAAATAAGCAACATTTGTGCAATGATATGAATGAAAAGGATCTTGACAACAACGCTGTAAAGATAAAATGGTCCTCGGTCATTCACAAACAAAAAACTAATTTTTCAAGTTATGTAATATATCTTCAATGTTTTCATAGCAGCATATAATACGTAGTCCGAAAGAAAATAAATGACAGGCATAATTGTCCTCGGGAAGTGGTAAGTGAAATGTGGAAAAGGGAAGATTACGAAAGATTATGGGAACAAAAAAGTTTGAACAATGGAAATTCGTCGACGTCAGAATAGGTACTCTTGACGGCTAACAGAGTCTGAAATGTCTAAACAGGATCAAAGTTTCTATGAGATGTTCTTAACTGTCTTTGCAAAATAAATATTTTCGCTTGTTGGAGAAAAGAGAAACTAAATAATATTATGATAATTTTCGTTGGGTTGTACCACATGAAATGAATCAACTTGCGACTATCCAGGAACAATGGCGCCCTCATTGATTTCCTGTCAAATTTCGGGAGGATCTCAAACAACAATAAAGGGTATAATTTCTAACTAATTAATAAGGCTTTTGCGCTAAAATGTATAAAATCACAATGCCTTGATGGCAAATTAATTGTTTTTTCGATGTACCTTAGTAAAATAATAAGAACAGGCATACCTATTAAATATCAGTTGAACTTTTATCATACACAAGTAAATACTCGAAAGTTGACAATATTTTATATGGGTAGGTATTCCATAAGTTTCTTTTTTTTAAATTTGGCAATTTTTTCTCTACAACTTTTCAAAGAATCATTATGAATTATTTTTTATATAAAATCTAAATATTATATCGGCAACATAATATGGACACACTTTGTTTTAATTATTGTAAAAATGTTTTTTTTTTATACATAAAATAAAATTAATGTTTATATCACTATTTTTCAAGAATTCGTGTTCGTTTTCTTATAAAGTTTTATTAAAATATCCTTATGTAGGTTAAATGTTTTTTTTTCCAATATGAAAATCCATGAAATATCATTAATAATTTTATTTGTAGTTAAAAATGATTATTTTATTTTATAGCCTCTGGTGTCTAAAAAAATAAAATTAATAAAAGAATTAGAAAAAGAAACAAGAAAATATAGTATTTTTAGTATGATGATATTGAGTCATTCATTTTTTATCAATTTTTTAGATGATGAATTTTATTTATTTATAGTAAAAGAAACACCACTCACCATAACAAGCTTTCGCCTTTGCGGTGAGTGATAACTATGCAAACAATACAATAAAACAAAAATCAACTTATAAAATAGATAAAAACTTGAAAACAATAAATAATTATTAATAGTAATAAAATTATATAATGTTATCTTTGTATAAAGTGATTTTGTTTACCAAATATCATTTTCCCGTTATGAAAAAATAAATTTTTAACAAATACATGACCATTATGAACCCATATGAATTAGTTGAATAGTAGGGCCCAAATGGCTTAATATCGGGAGAATATTGTGTTCTAACATCAAAAGATCGAATTGTTCGATCCTTTTGTGTGGAAAATGTTTCTAAACATTCGATGATCGTTTCAATATTCGATCATCGAAAACTTATTCATAAAAAATATTATCAAAACCTTTTACTGTTTTCAAAGAAAAAAATCTTCTACACTTTAAATACGAATATAGGTCGTGCAAGATGTAGGGAGATTCATAACAAATGTTATTTATATCACGACATTACGTTTTTATATAATAAAATGTGGTTTCATCATTATATAATAAAAATCTGTAAACATTTTCATTCAGGGAAAAAAAAGCTTTATGTGTGGAGATAACAAATAAATTCCGCGACGTCTTCAGTGGGCTTTGTTCAATGTGAAGGGATCCTATGTACCTATATAAAAAATAATAATAATTTATAATAAGAAGATACAGGGAAATATTATATGCAAGTTACGGGAATATTCGTCAATGAAATATGTAAGGGAGACTTGTATTAGAAAAGCCCAGAATACTGACGAATGATTGACTAACGCCGCCTACACAACGATAATGTGTGGGCTAATACATACCGACATCTGTGTAGTAGTAGTGCGTGAGTTCTTTTGTTTTAAAAAAAGTACACACACCCTCACACACAAAAACATACCGCATACAACAGTACCCCTATTCTCTGCTTTATCGGAAGGTAGTCACGGTAGTAAAGTCAGTTTTACACGATACATTTTGTATGGGAAACGTGTATAGCGCCACCACAGAGATATTTCTAGAAACAAAAGCGATTCTCGCATTCGATACGTATAGACGTTTTTCATTCATAATACTCATTTTTCTACCGTGACTGCTAAAACTGGCAATAGGGTTGTACCGTGTCGGTTACTTGTAAATTTTGTGTAGACAGCTACAAAAAATCTAGTTGGCAACCACCCTGCTAACGAGAGAATACTATATTATAAAGAAAAAACGTCCCGGTGGTAGAAATGGGAACTAATACAGGAAATTTCAATTAAGAATTCATCACAATAACTCTTCACCATATTTTGTGAAAACAAGAACCTTTGGTAGATATCTATCAACAGACTATGGCATCATTTCTAGACGGTAGGTATTGTTACAGCCAGCACTTACGCGTCTAATCGAAAATCAACGTAAAAACAAGCGATGAAACCCGTCACATTGGTGACATGTTGTGATCTCTATTTTGTGTTATAAAGGAAGAATAAAATTGATGTGGGTAGGAACATAAACATAGGAAAAAGCAAACGGAATATATTATTATAACAACTCGGTATTATTTAAAGTTTAACCGACGTTTGTACGCATTTTCCACACCTGTTCGACTTTCAATAAAAGGGCACCACATATTTCGTTTGACGCGCTTTCTGTCAACAATAATTTTGATACGCAATATTGAGTTCTTAGATTTATTTTTTATTTTTCCTATTCATTTTCATTCCATATAAGGTACACACCAACATTATTTATCTGTTATTCGAGATATTGAAATTTTCAAAATCTCTATATAGCCGGTTTCATCTCTAATATAAATTAAAGTCGGGTTAGTGCGAACACTTATAACTCGAGATCGGCTCAACAGATTCTTCTGATGTTTGATTTATTGGATTCTTCTCCGCTCCGGATAACAGAATAACTAATAAAAAATTGAAAAAAAAAATGATGTAAAATACAATATTTAAGTTAGTATGGAACGGTTACTTGCAACGCGCCCACGCCATCGCGAGTAGTTCCCTCTCATTCTCGCATAGGTACGGGATTGCTGCTCTTACAGTAGCTCATCCCATTTACAGTTTCGAGCGTTTTAGAAAATTTTCATACAAAGTCAACAATATTATTGGGCACATTTTGTATTTTTACCTACTTCATAGGCGAGGTAGGGTGTGTCGCGAGCGCATTATTCTTACGTTGTTCCCGCCAGAGCTTTGAATACGAATTAAAAATCGATGTTTCAGAAATATTTTTATGTTATTTTTTTATTACTTTAACTCAATCGAATTAATTATGTATTGTTTTATGGGGGCGCAGTTCACATTATGTAGGTACATATTAACGGGCCACCTCGGGCTAAACCACAGGACAACGTCTGTCGGGAAAGCTAGTAAAAAATAAAGGAGACTTTAAGTTTCCTTTAAAAAATAACGCGTTTCATAACAACAAAATGACACTTAAAGCCGACTTTACGGTAGTCTCGTTATTGGCACTAAAGTGGACTTTAGTGTAGTTCAATCTTTTAACACCGGAGTTCATAGAAAATGTCGTGGCGCTTTAACTGTCAAAATGATTAACATTTGTATATACGGTGACATTGTGGACAAAAATGACCAAAATAGGGTGGAAAATATGGCAAAACGGGAAGAATATTATTGTTTACTGATTTCATTTACCAAGTCACAAACCATAATAATAAATTAACAACAATAACGGCACATTGATGCTCTATTGAGAAACGAAATTGACATATTAGCAGAAATTCCGCGAAAATATTAGTAAACAACCTATGTTTTCCATAGATTTCTATCTTTACACTATTAACGTCTACCAACTTTCAAATATTTTTTTTTTGAAACGCGTCTAGCTAAAGGAGACTTTAAAATTAAAGGTTACTTTAAATTTTAAAGTATAGTGTTTTGTAGTGTATTTCCGGCAAAAGATTCATGAAAATTGATAAAAATTAGCACTCATGATCAACAACTATAAAGCATGTTCCACAGATATCAAGTTTTAAAACAGTTTTCATAAAATGTTCTTTTTTTTCGTCCCATTTTATATAAATACCTAAAACCAATAAAATATACTGAAGAACAGCTTACATGAAAAAAAATTAAGTATAGGTATAAACACTTACTTATCTTCAATATACCTAACATTTAATTAGTTACACAGATATTCATATGTAGAATTCATTAAAATTTACTTGGTTTTAAACAATTATTAAAGGCGTTTTAAGTTGAGCAATTAATTTGAAAACTTCTACAGAGGCCGCCACAATAGCAGCTGAGAAGACGCTTCAATTCAATCCACCAAATTACCTACTATTAATAATTAATGAGTTCTAAGTTTTGACTTTGAGATTGGAAAGTAGCAAAATGTGATTATTGTAAAACCCCGTTACGCTTATTTGAATTCCAGTTTACGGAATTAATATTGCTTAAGAAAAGCCATTCAAGAAAACAAGGTAGGTGGGCTTAGCGCGCTTAAAGATAGAAACATTAGTACGAATTTGTTTCCAAGGGGATATCCAATTGAAAGAACGGATTAAGGTACGCAGCAATTCTACCCACCAGCCCATCTGCCGTTATTTTGTTCAGTAGAAAGAGGATTCCTGAAAATCGATATCTATCCAGGCGTATCCTATGTAAACATACATAGGTACAGGAAAACGATTGTTACCAAATTGATTAAAAATATTTATGTAACAAATACAACATGATTATATTAAAAATCGAAGAGCTTGATATATCCTGAGATGTACTTATATAAACACAAGGCGGTGACGTAAAATTTACGTTTTCCTTTATAGTGTGGAGTTACAGTTAAAGTTGTTTCAGTTCGCTTGGAATACTTTAAATTAGGTATGCAGCAAGGATTTTAAGAAAATTAAGTACCTACCCATCTATATTGTTGAAATTTATAGTCATTACTTGAAATGGTTTTGTTACAAAAAGCCGTCAACAAAGCAATTTTTTTCAAATATTTATAGATCGCAGAAAGATATAAAATGTTTTCGTTTGTGTAAGCAATTTCTGAGGTAGGTATAAGAAATTTTGTTTAATTTTTAAAAACAATCGAACTAATCGTATAAAAAATAAACATCTTACAAAAGGTTGTTATGACTTTGAAATATAATATCAATTATTCGAATAGGTGAAGCAGAGCTTCAGGTCCTTCTTAATCGCAAGGATCCAGCAGCGTCTTCTTCTTTTTTTGATAGCTTACAACTTTTTGAACTCCAGAGACTGAAGGCATTGGGCTGCACCATTCGTCAGTGCGTGCAATTCCTGCAATCCCTCTTTGAATGCGTATATGGGGCACTCGTTTATCAAATTATCGAATGTTTGCGTTATCCAACTTAAGAACGCATGCTGCTCCATTCATCTCCATATATGAAGGTTTGAAGCGGTTCAGCCGAGGTAAATCACATATAATTCGGTTGACTCCACCTACACCATATCTTTCTGGGTGGTATTGAATCAGGCAGTACTTTTGTTAGTTCATTTACAATAAGGTTTTGGTTCCTATCTAACGAAACGGTCTAAAATTGACTCGACTAGTCTGCATTCCAACAAACTACACTTGAAACAGCCGCTATCTAGTATGGATGTCAGGATGTGGATTATGGTTGAATTCCACTTTTTTAGCGATTGTTCTGTGGATATATTTTGTGGGACGGGAGGCTGGTATATTTTGTGAAACTTCACTATATTATGTTAGTGAAACCTATTTTTAAAAATTTACCATCAAAATCCGCCCAGCTGAATTGTCTGTCTGTTGTAATATTCGTTGGAGTCGTGGTGCAGGGTATACCCTGCATAGTGCACGCTCCATCCTATGCAGATCCGGTCGTTATCGCTAGGCTGCACTTCCTCCCGCGTCCGGATAATGGGGGAGCACTCACTGGAAAACTTTATTGTTGTTACATTTTATGGTGGCCGCGGGATAATGGAAAAACTATTGTTTAATCACCATTAACAATTAAACAAAATATATTTCTTCTATGGATGTCTATTTAGTTGTTTGTATATATTACAGAGAGAATCAGTGATGCAAGCGATTCGCTTATCTATTTTTCATCTTCTTTTACGTCTTTTGATAGGATTCTAGGCCTCGTGGAACTCCAAGGATGAAAAATAATGAATGATTATCAAAAAAAAATCCGGTACAAGAAATTTCGTATCCGAAGTAGACGTTGGCTTATTTCCTAGACTAAAAATTTTATATTTTTTAAGTTTTTATCTGCCAAACTAATAAAAGAATTTTGAAAATAGTTTTTGGCACCCTCTTTCTTACGCATTGTTTGTTGAAGTAGCAACATTTCATAATGGAAGAGAAATAATAATTAATGGTGTAATAACATAAGTGCGTAATGGGACAGCGGCATAAGTTAGATCCGCCACATCTCTATTATGCCGTGTGAGTTATCACTTTCCTTAGGCGAGCAAGGGACCCCGGTTTACCTTGATATAACGTGAAGAAAAAAGTGATGTTCAACCATCGCTTATTAACCAGAACTAAATTTTAACATATTATTGGGTTTTTCATTTGAAATTCTAATTGCTATAATTGAAAAAGTAGTAGAATATCGATGTTTTTAAAAATAATTAAGAAGTATATTTTTCTGGAGCCTATTTAGACCCATCAATCATAAAAAAATGTTCAGATATTTTGATATTTATTGTTTGAGGTTATGATATTAAAAATCTTGGACGTATTTTATTTTCGCCATAAGGATATTGTCAATTTTAAAGTGGTAATTTATACATTATTAGCTAGTTATTTGTCCATCTTAACTGCAAAATTGTTATTATACAAGGAATGGAAATAGGTTATAGGTTGTAATGAATTGGTTTTTAAAATATTTATTTATAAAAGAATATGCAAAATTGATATACAGAAAAACCAATGGTTGGCCTTTGCTCTCTTAAGGCACCGAAAGGTGCGTAAAAACAGTTAATGCTCCCTTAAAGGGAACCCGCACCAAGTATTAAAATAGATTATCACAATTTCTCATCTTATCTTCTCAACTTGTTACTAAACTAGCATTTTGATGCGTTTTAGAATAACCTAGTATAAATTACATCTTAAAACTGTGTTGATTAGATGTTGTAAAAATTAAATGTATAATTACTTAAATATATTTACAAGGTTTTGGTGGATTTTACAACGATGACGGTGGTAGGTACTTAAAAGAATGTACGGGGGACCAGGTGCACTTCGGACATGGGGATTTGGGAAACAAAGGACGCATTTAAATTTGCCGCCCTTCTTGCTAGAAAAATCTTGTCTATGAATCGTGTTGACATGTATGCGCTCATGACAGTTTCTCACATGCAGACGCAAAATTAGCGTGAGTTTGAGTTTTTTTTGGTGATTCAATGTAAAAATTTCGATTGCTAGTTAATTGTTTAGTTTCATGGAACGATCAGTGTCAGAGTTTGTTTTGTTTTATTCAGAAACAATTCATTAATTTTTTACAAATCAACCCATGCATCGGCGCCGGCGTAGACTTCGGACAGACCTCTTAAGCACCTCCACGGAACTTAAACATTAACAAACGTAAAGGTTATCTATGATAGCCACTGACACCCCGGAAAAAGAGCAGTCGAAGATGTAAAAATTAAGAATTGTGAAGACAGTATCAAAAAAGACAGTTGTGCCTTTTTGTTATTTACAAAGCAAGACAGATAAGGAGTGGATTTGTATGTAACTTTTATTGCGAAGGTAAAAAATGAACCCCCAATCGGTTAAAGATAATGATTTTCATACAAATGACACACCGTTGAAAGAATAACGGAGCAATAATAAATCGAAATGATGCGAAATGTCTGCGACTGATTTACCTCACGGAAAAACACAAAGCCTCTCTTGAAGGGTGGCCGGGGGAGGAGAGAACGTCATGTTGACACGAAATTCATTTGAGGAGCGTGTAGCAGTCCTGTTGCCAGCCGCCATTGTAATTCTTTTGATGTGTGCGGATACAAATTATGGGGGTGTATTATGGGCAAATATTCACCACGAGAGGGATGATTCGGTTTCCTATTCAATTTCATTCCTGATAATCCATTTTTCCACAATTTTGGTTTTGAATTATTTTCCACAATTTTGGTTTTGAATTATTTTCCACAATTTTGGTTTTGAATTATTTTCCACAATTTTGGTTTTGAATTATTTTCCACATTTTCAAAAATAAATTAAATTATCATATAGATGGGAAGTAAATTATTCTCCGCATAGCTTATGCGTTTGCTTATGCAAACGAATGCACTCCACTATAACAAGTTCTTTGCTTCCCTCAGAAATCTTCTACATTCTTCCGTAACTACTGCTATTTTCCTAGAAGGCTGCAAAGCCCTTGTTTATTTACTTTTTTAATGATTTTGTTACAGTGTATAAAGTAACCATTAGGCATTATCCATCTAGATTAATCTAGAACTGAGAGTGAAAGAAACACCGTGTATGTAGGTATATTGGAAAATATGGCTAGATACCTCTCTACAAGGCAAGTGCCTGAGCAGTTTCTGCTAAAGCGCTCTAACTGCTGTTTTAAAACTTCTAGACTCAAAATATTACACATCGGTCTAGTTAGATCAAATCAGGCTAAAATAAGAGTTATAGCCCATTCGGATGTCATTGAAAAAAAAACGTAAAATTTACACATCGGTCAAATTTAACGTGCTGCTACGTGTTTTTTTTTTATTGATAACATAAACATCCTCTTCTATAATCGTAAATAAATATTAATTTTTTTACTGAAAAAACGCAGAGTAAAATATAATAGCATGGGGATCATCAAAATAATATAATGTACATTGCTTATAATTTATTGCGGGAAGTACGGCTCTCATGTAAAAATGCTTATTAGCGGATTCTATGATTTATGAGGAAGGGTCTCTTTTGAATGCTTCCTTATATTGGTGAATACAACCTACATACACCCCTATCAGATTATTCATGAGGTACCTACCTTTGTAATAAACATATTATATTCCGGTTTCCATTACAAAAGAAAGAACAAAAATTAACCCGAAAATGAAAAAAATAGCCACGGACTTCTTCCATATTCCTCTTTCGAAGCTGTAATGGAAAGTCCCATCGAGTCGACGATAAGATTATTTCCTTCAAGTCCATCTTCAAACCTCGATCTTGCCATCTGTAGATATATTTGTTTTTTTATCTTTAAACAGTTCTGTTGAGTCGATTCATCGTATTGTAGAGTGGATTATTGGATCGATATTCACCTGTTTATGTAGTGGTTGGTTGGAAGCCTGACAATCACGACGCCAGTTTTTATATTATTTTGCGAGGAGGTTGCGGGTTCGATCCCAGGTACTCACCGTCTACTTCTTTCACGAAATAGGCTTTAAGTAGCTTACTTTGAATAAGTATAGGAGAGTATTATTTGTGTTCACTTGTAGTGACCACAGACTTATTAAAAAAATTGTATTTTCGTATTAAAAGTGTGGATAACTTCATGTGAAAATTGGTAATGTGGGTTAAAAAAGCTGGGTATGTTCTTCAAACGTTAAACAAACACTTCACTTTGATGAATTAGATCCAAAAAAATGTAGGATCCAAAATACTCCAGATTTTTGTAGATCTTATTGAAGGGCCAATCCAAATCCAATCCAAACTCCCTTAAGACCCCACTTAGGGGCATAGTGAGGCAACAAGAGTTCTCCATTGCGCTCGATCTAGCGCAACTTTAATGACCTCCTGCCACACCATGTCCAGATTCCTCAGCTCTGTATGAGAGGGAACACAGTATCTTCCTCGTCCCCGGGACCCTGATGGGAGGAAGAACAACACACGAACAAAATAGGGAATGTCCATGTAGGTATGCTGCATTTGACAGAACTCAAATCATAAGTAGTACATTCCTTATGTGCGTGTATGGTACATATATTTTAATACTAGAATCATAGGGACATTCCTTGTTTTAATCCAAATTTAGTTTTCTGAACAAACGGGTAATATAATATGATAAGGTAAATGTTGCCATCAAATAGTCATATTGTAATAAAAAAAAATATGACATTCGTTGTTTTGTTCGTGTAGGTACCCTTCTTAAAAATTAAAATAAATGAAAAGATTTATTATGAAATATAGAAAGCCCGAAAACTAAATGAAAATACAAAATGAATAACTAAAACGAGTAATTTGAGCAGTTTTTTGGATCATGTCGATATCACTTTCAGATTGAGAAATAATAAATTGTTTCTTTCGTCTCACTTTTTTTCATAATTTCCTGTCTGGTCCTTCATTATCCGTCCCTTTGTATTAAAATAAAGTTTTTAATAATAATGCCCAAGTATTATAATCATCTCTTGAGATTCCTCGAGTGAATTTGTAAAATACACCTCAATTTCAAATAATTATTATCAAAGATCGAGGTGATAGAAATTTTGAATTTGGGAAATATTAAAATTCATTAAAAGTTCGATGTTAATTTTATATCAGGGAAAGCTTTCAAATCTGTACGTGTCTCGCCTCCAAATTGTCCCATTATAATTTTTTTCCAAACTCATTTTAATTGAGATTTACGGTTTGGCGACCCGGTTTACATAATTCCCAAATGCGTTTTCTTTCTAAGAGATTTATAGAACGCCATTCCCCAAATTAATACCCAATCAACTTGATGTATTTTAAATTTTGCTGAACCTTAAATTATCCTTTCACAATTATTATTTTGCACTGCTGCTTAGTAAAATGTTCTTGTGTAAGTGTGTAATTATTTGAACATTTGTGTGAAACGTCATACTATTCATTTGTCCAGTCATACAAAACCTTTGATCTGCTTGCAGCGCCATTGAGAGTGTCAATAATGTTGAGAAAAAGAAGGGTACCTACTTAGTTGTCCATGGTCATAGTTTTTATTGTAATAAAAATTTGAATTTGAAAATGTTCCATTATGTATTGAAACAAAAGAGGCTATTTTTCTTGTGGTATTTTGTTGTTGACGATGAGATGCTGAATAAAGTTGTCCGATTATTAATTATTGAAGTCTTTTGGATTTTTCAATTTTTGCCAACAAATAATAAATTGACAAATGGGTTATTGACAGAATAGTGTAATGTTTCACAACATTGATGATTTTTTTGTACGTTATAAAATGTTACACATCAAAAGCTATTTTTTGCCCTAGTTTCATCTTATCTAGCTTTTTTCACAAATCACAGGCTCATTACAGAAGGCGTATATTTCGCTTGATAAAATTATCGAACTATTATTATTTTTGCGTAAAATTCAAGATATCATAGCGTCAATTAAAGAAGATTTAAAACCCAAAATGGTTCAAATTTAGCAAAGCAATTATTGGAAAGTTGTAAAGACTGGCATACATCAGTTGGTTAATTAGCATACGTTTCACATTACCCAATATAATTAATGAAATACATATAAAAATAACTGAATTTCATTATGTTCAATAAAATTGTATAAGTATCTTCAAAAGAACGACCAATAAATATTTAATATTTTTCTTGTGATAGGATACACCCTCAACTCAGATCTTCGTTGAAATACACGAATGCTCTCGGTAAGTTTTTATTTTTTTTTTTCAAAATAAGGCAAGGGTCGAAATGAATTTTCATTTAAATATTTGATTGTTTCATAAGAATAAGTTTGTTTAGTAAATTTGTTTATTTGCTATAAATGGATAATTAAAACAAATGAACTTTTCACAAATAAATAATTATTGCGTTTAACATTATTCTCAATAAAGAACAATATACTGATGTTTTAATACTTATGCTTCAAATTCGAATCGTTTCTATTGTTGTTTCGCTTTGTTGAACTTAATTTATTATTTCAACATAACAATAATTAATATTCAAGTCAGTATGAATATTAAATGATACAGTACCTAGTATTTTATAATATTGTTTATGCAGGTATAAAATTCAAATTGGAAATAAATATTCAAAAAACAATACGCATTAAAATTCTGCTGATTTTTCGGAACCAATACTTTAAAATGTAACCTTATATATTCAGTTTTAAGCCCAAAAAATCATGGTGAAGGCAGCATACATGTTGAATTTATTTGAAATTCATATTTAACAACATACTTACATACAAAGCGTACGTAACTATTTTCTTAAAAAAGTCGCACATTATCTAGCTTTTTAGCAACCTGTAGAAGCCATTCTCGAGCATAGCTTAGTGCCTTATGACAAAATAGACCGACCTTAAGGCAACCAAGAGGTTAAATTGGGAAGGACGAAAAAAGACTTATGGAGTATCTGTCTTAGTGTCAGTTTTAGGTTTCATGGCAGAAAATCATACATGTAAGTGAACGCTACGCGAATATTTACGACAGTTAACACGTCTTGTTCCGAGAAAAAAGCTAGAATTCAGCAAATTACAATATGTTCGACAGTTGGAAAGCTCAGAATTTTTTTTTGAAAATACAGACAACCCAACTAGTTTGAAAAAAAAAATTACTTCTAGATTCTTGTGACCTTTTTTCAGGACTAGATCTTAACGAATATAATTATAACAACTAAAAACTCCAAGAATGTCCAACATGTTGAAAAATCCCAGGTATGAAACAAGTAGATATTTAATAATTATTAATGAAATATAGAGATAAAAGTTGGAAATTATCAAGAGAGCAACCAAATTTAAAGACTGCGACTGCTGTCATGTATTTGGCGCCAGGATATGACTATATCCATTTTTGTAAATGTCTCATCTTTATTGCCTTGTGGCTTTGTTGGTGCACAACGTTCTAATTATGTCTAGATTCTTGTGACCTTTTTTCAGGACTTCACACTAAACCAGCCTTCGAAATAACAGCAGAAGACGTTCGTAAGCCCGTAGTGGTTTGTTCCATTTAAAAATCGAACATCAGTGGTGAATTCTTGGAGTTTTTAGTTGTTATATATTCGTGAAAAAAATATATCTTAAGAGTCTTGGTTTTTTGAGACATATGATCTGGAAACAATGACCCATATCAAATAACATGAAAAAGGTGAGAAGTAAACAACGATGAACTAACGTCATGGATCGGGTTGCTAGTTTCAAATGTCAGTAGGCGCGTCGTTTGGCAAAGCGGGATGACTCAAAGGGTATGTGGGAAAAAAGGAGAAGCGTCGCTAGGCCTCACAAGAGATAAGAAAAGGCAGACAGGAGAAGAAAACCATCTAAACAACTGTCTGATGTTAAAACCTATCACCTACAGATTATATGATTAGATGCTTTCATAATAACAATATACTTCAGCCAAATGACTTCGCAGTTGTTCACATAGAGGAGAAATCAAACGTTTTGAAACGTCATACGTCTGTACTTAACGCGATCAGAAAATAGTGACATATTACCATGATGTATGGAATGGAGATGGAAGTGGTCGTTAGTTAGGGACGTGACAAGCCGACTGAGGAGCCCGTCTCTTCGTGTTAAATACACGCTGTGGTTTAATAGCGTTAGAGGTTACCCTTGTCAAGTTTGGGATTATACGAGGGCGGCTCTGCTGATTCCTGGCCTATCGCCTTTATTAAATTCTCGTACGATCCACGGCAACCGAATCACGGTGAGTAATAAAATATTAGTGTCAATACGTACGCCGCGACCTAGCTGAGTGACTGACAAGGGTTTGTCACGTACTGAGGGAATGTCTAGGGCCCGCCAGCTAATGATACGTAGGAACCTTTTGATATTTACAACCAATAAATATTAATTACGAGTATTCTTCAAACTAACGAGATATCTTTCTTTAATGTATGTATTAAAATGAAAAGCGTGCCTCTTATTGAAATACTGTAGCATGTATTTTTTTTGTTGTGAAGCTTCACCCGTCTCAGTACGGAATATTCTTTATAAATTTCAAATATTGCTATACATACCTACCCCTATACTAACAGGTATGCATCTATTTATAATTTGGTTTCTGTTGATCGTGCGATTTTGCACGTAGGCCACAGGTCATGTTGCCAAATATGGATATAATTGCACTGGTGTAAGTGGGATGGATGCCTATGCATTTCACTCACTCACTTTCTCTCCACCCCTTTTTTATAATTAGTTACGACGCAGATTCTATTCCTATGTTGTCAAACTTTCGCTACTGAGTATGGGAATATGAGAGGCAGATATCTTCCATCTCTCTCACCCATAGTCACATGATCACGGGCCTGCTGACCCAAGTAAAACGACCGTTAAGTATTTTTTTCCTTTGTTTCAAAATTTCATTCTTAAAACTCACCTTGTGGGAATCAGACGTATAAAATTTTAGAGTACTCCCTGATAGTTGGAGAAACTCAAACCATTTCTTACCGCGATTTCCTTAGAATCCAACCAATTATATTCATAGATACGAAAAGTGATTAATATTGTTGTTTTAAAAGAATAAGCAAACATTTTAATTGATTGTAAATTTGATACAATTACTGTTGTGAATTACGTGAAAATTCTGAACTTTTGTATATTTTCCAATTTCCTGTTACACGCAATAAACAAGTGTTTCTTAATTTATCAAACAACATCTTTGATTAAACAAATCATCATCTCCTCCTGGATCGAACTTCCAAAGACCAGAGATTCTGGAGTCCGCTCTACCAACACTAGCCGAGGCAAGTATTCATGGTTAAAAGAAGAAGAGAAGCTGAAGCAGATTCCGACTCCGTAGAAGACACGTAACAATTATGGCGCTATCCAACGTGTGAGCATCAAATCCAGAACGAGCTGATGGCAATGCGAGCAGCGTCAAGATTCGAAGACATCCAGAGGAACCTTGTCTGCGCCTCCCTTGACTCACATAGATGCCGGACAGGAAATTGGTGAGCGAAACGTAATTAATAATCCAATTCTTTTGAAAATCACTAAATAATGCAATAACACAGTGTTCTGGTGTTTAAAGTTTTTTTTTGATAATGGTGTATTAAGTTGCCTTTTTTTTTTTTCCTTTTCTTCTCTCTTGAGTATTAGCAAGTTCTATTATCTCAATTTAAATTCTGAAATTGCTAAAATTTTGTTGTGGGCCAAGAGCCGTAAAGTTTTGCAATACCTACAGATAAATTCAGCCGACGGCAACTAGAAAAGTTTTTTTTGTGTTTTGTTGCAATTTTTCTTAAAAATTTTTATTTTTGCATTTGGGTACTCTGTTCTGCCACAATAATTCAATAACTTTCCTTGAGAAAGGGTCTTCCTCCCTTGAATGTTGGATAAGTGAGTGAGGTTGAGATAAAACTTCGATAATTTTAATAATTTTTTTTTTTGACTTTCTTGTGATCGAATACTCCCGACGGTGGTCAAAGTTTGAGATAGTCACACTCCGCTAGTTTTATTTCTTAATAATGTCATCCCTGGTCGATCAAGTTATTCCGCGTGTGGAGAGGGCGACATGCAAGACTCTCTCTAAAGCACTGTTGAATAGAGGAATCCAGCCTGATGTAGGTATTGAATCTCTGCGAAGGCAATGCAGACTTTTCAATTCTAACTTATTGTCTGATGTAGGTCAGCGTGACAATCACCCTTCGGGATTGTTAGGTATCCAACGCCCTGATAGCCTCTCGGAGATTAATCCACCTCGTGATAGTTTTGTACCTTCTTCTCCGCCCACTCAAGCCGTGACAATGATAAATACTAATGTTTCCAACGATTTAATTATTACACCGGTTCGCAGAAATTTAGATAGACCCAATCCTACAGTTAGCCAATCACACATCATACATTCAGTAAATTTTAGTTCATGGCCAGTTCAACATTATTCCGGTGTCGAGGATGTTAGGGATTTCTTTTTGAGATTGGAGGAAATCTCCCGAGCTCGAAATTTTCCACTGGAAAACCTAGGCCCCGCCTTGCCCGAATTTTTGGAGGGAAAAGCACTCACCTTCTACCGGACATTTTATAACAGTGTTAAAACTTGGACACAGCTTAAACAATCGTTTATCAAGCGCTTCGATTTGCCTGATGCTGAAGGCAACAGACGATTGGAAATCTTAACTGCATCACAGCAACCTTTGGAGAGTGCTAGTGATTACATTTCACGTATAACCCTTTTGAATCAGTCCTTACAGTCTCCATTGCGTATGTCAGATATCCTAAAGGCCATCAGAAAAGGATTAGATAGCAGATACGCCAGTGTATTAGTGTCCAGGCGACCGAACTCAATTGCTGAGCTAGATGAAGTTTGCACGGAGTTGGAGTGTGTTTCGGTTACAGTTCCAACCCGCTCTCCCTCTAAAGTTAAGATAGTAAGGAAAAACCCTGTTCAATCAATTTCTTCTCAACAGCCTTCTGCTCCTATGATTAAATGTTTTCACTGCGGACGTATAGGTCACATTGCTCGAAACTGTTACTCTAAGTCAGGACCCAGTGCCAATAATGTTCATTCATTTCAGTTTAGGAAACCCTTCAATCCTGTGCCACGCCAACGCTTACCTGACGTGAGTAAACCGCCTCCCCCACTTAGAAATTCAAAAAACGAACAATGAATCCTGCAATTTTCCCGAGCCCAGAGACCTCAGCTCGCGAAAGATTGTCGTGGATTCAGAGTGTTAAATTGTTCTTTTCAACATTGCAGGTCAATAAAGTTTCCGTAATAAACGAGAGAGATCGACGCCCTTATTTGCTATTTTCTATCTCTCAAATACAACTCCGAGCCTTGCTTGATACCGGATCAGCTTGTAATGTCCTAGGGGGTCAGTTATATCGGTCTTTTATCGAAATAGGGTTCCGTCCTGAATATTGTCAGCAAAATATTCGTGGGGTTGACAATAATTCCATAAGATCTATAGGTACCATAGTTTTGCCATTATGTTACAACAATAAAATTCAGCAGGTTAAATTTGTTATTGTTCCTTCCATTCCTGACCAATTCATTTTAGGGTCACCCTTTCTGGAAAAGTCAGGAATAATTCCTCGGTTGTTCCCCACCAAAACTCATGTTACGGTAGCATCCATATCTGATCAACAGTCGTCTAATGTAGAATCAGCTCCAAAATGTCTTAACTCCATAAACGATTTGACAGTGTCGCAGAGGAAAATTTTGGATGACCTGAAAAATGAATTCGAGAATATTTCTTTTGAGAAGATGGGTTTGGGTAGGACAAATGTAGTTTCTCATGTCATTAATACAGGTGATAGTTTGCCCGTTAAACAGAAATTATATCCAGCTTCCCATGTACGACGAGTTCAGATGTGTCAAGAGGTAGATAAAATGATAGCTTTAAAAATAATAGAACCTTCACGTTCCCCTTGGTTAAATTCCTGCTTCTGTGTACCAAAATCCGATGGCACAGCTAGATTCGTTCTCGATCCTAGAAGATTGAATGAGGTCACAGTCTCAGACTCTTATAGACTCCCTAATATCAACCATATGTTGGATAATCTGAGAGACACCAAGTTCTTAACCACCTTAGACTTGAGCTACGGCTTCTGGCAAATTCCTTTGAGTCCAGAAAGCAGACCTAAGACAGCCTTCTATGTAGAATCCAAAGGGATGTATCAGTTTGTTACCTGCCCGTTCGGCCTGAAAAACGTGCCCGCCGAAATGCAGAGAATTATGGATAAGCTTTTCTCCGATTTGGGACAAAGAGTATTCAGTTTCCTTGATGATGTTTTGATTTGTAGTTCAGATTTTGATTCCCATATTTCCACCTTACGAATTGTTCTCCAGCGCTTGAAAGAAGCCAACTTGACAATTAGGCTCAGTAAATCCGTGTTTTGTAAATCATCGCTTAAGTACCTCGGTCATATTATTGACAGGGAGGGAATTCATACGGACCCAGATAAGATTAGTGCTATGAAAGATTATCCTAGACCATCCACCAGTAAGGAAATCCGCTCATTTTTGGGATTAATGTCTTATTACAGGCGTTTCATTAAGGACTTTTCTAAGATTGCTTCTCCCTTGACTCGCCTCACGAGTAATAAATTTAACGGTAAAAAATTCGAATGGTCAAATGAAGCTGAACTTGCCTTCCAAGCCTTGAAACAAGCAATGATTTCCGCTCCAATCCTTAAACCACCAGACTATTCCCTTCCGTATACATTGACGTGTGATGCAAGTGGAGTTTCCTTGGGCAGCTTCTTGTCCCAGAAAGACTCTAATGGAGTAGAATATATAATTGCTTATCATTCACGTAAATTGTCCGGTCCAGAACGAAATTATAGTACCACGGAGAGAGAACTTCTCGCCATAGTAGATTCTATACAACACTTTAAAAGCTATCTAGACGGAGTACACTTTACAGTAGTCAGTGATCACGGATGTTTAAAATACCTAAACTCAATTTCTTCACCTTCTGGTAGGTTAGCCAGATGGGCTTGCCGACTTTCACAGTTTGATTTCACTTTTGTATTTAAGCGTGGCTGCGAAAATAACCTTGCCGACGGATTGAGCCGTATTCCTGTTTCTAGTCTATCTGTTCCAGAACCGTTTGAAAATATTATAGACCCCTGGTATAAAAAGGTGTACAATTCTTATCTTCAAAAACCCCAATCGTTCACTAATTTTATGATAAATGATGGACACTTGTATCGTTATTCTAGGTATAAAAAAGATTCCTTGTCTAACTCTCCCACTCACCTTTGGAAATTGGTTGTCCCTGCGTGTAAGATAGAAAGTCTCATATTGGACTACCATAAGGGAAACTGTCATTCTGGAATGGAAAAAACCTACGAATTTATTTCCCGTACATACTTCTGTAAACGATTATTACCTCTTGTTAGACAGGTTGTGAATGAGTGTGAAATATGCAAGGCCTACAAGTATAATAACCAAATGCCCCATGGTCTTATGAAATACCCTAAAAAAATTGAACGTCCCATGGAAAGTATATCTATGGATTTCATAGGTCCCTTACCGCTGAGTCATAAGCGAAACCGTTACATTTTCACTGTAGTTTGTAATTTTAGTAAAATAACTTGGGCATTTCCTCTCCGAGCCGCAAATACCAGTAGTATAATTCAAATCTTAGAAGAAAGAATCTTTAAAGTCTTTGGAATCCCTCGACAGATTGTTTTAGACAACGGAAAACAGTTTGTTTCTCGACAGTTTAAAGAATTCTTACATTCCCACGGAATAAATGATCTTAGATATAACGCATATTTTCATCCCCAACATAATGTCTCCGAAAGATATAATCAGTCTCTAGTAACCTTGTTGGCAATATTAGTAGAGGAGGACCAACGCAATTGGTGTAAACATCTTCCAAAAATCTGTTCTTGTTTAAATTCTATGACTAACATTGCTACCGGATATTCTCCACATTTTTTGATGTTCGGTAGAGAGTACATTCCCCACGCCTCTTTTTATAAGCCACTACAGATAAATCATGATTCCCCGTCTGAAACATTTGATCCCTTAAAACAAAGATTGAATGACATTTCCACCTTAGAAAATCTATATAATAAAGTCTCACAAACGTTAGTACAAGCTTTTAATAAAAATAAGGACCGTTATAATTTGCGTCGTAAAGACATATCCTTGTCAATTGGTCAGCTGGTATGGAGAAGATCTCATTATCTCTCAAATGCTTCGCAATATTTTTCAAAAAAATTAGCTCCTCGCTTCATTAAGTCTCGGGTTGTACGTAAAATATCAAGAACAATTTTTGAACTAAAGGATTGTGATAGTGGATCCATCGGTAGGTTCCATACGAAGGATATAATAAAGTTGTAGTTTAGGTTTTATCATATCTTGATTTATGGTTAAAGGGCTCCTGAGGACCCGTTCCCATACGTTTATTATCTTTTAACACCCTGACTAGTCTCGTACAGTCAGAATCATAAGTCAAATTGGGCTCACCCCAATACATGTGAATTTTGTTTATCAAAAAAAATTCTAATCGAAGTATATTCAGAGATCCTAAGTGTGCCTCCTGGAACCCAACCTTCTGTTGGCTATTCATTTGGGAGGAGCAGGGCGAGAATTCCAAGTATACGATCCTACTTGGCATCTCTCTTCCTTGTGGTCCAGTATGATAGCTTACTTCTTGCTTCAGGCTATCATATTGGGACAACCCACGTTTAAATACTGTTTTACCCGGTAAGAAGCATGATCTCCATTTTTATTATTTATTTTTTTTGTTGCACTAAGTGTAACTTCATTTTTTTATTAATTAATTTTTTTTTTTCGTCTAACGACTTGAACTCGGTACGCCTTCTCATTAGATTACCGTGTTCCTTGTCCGAGGATGTAGGCTAAGTCATGAAAGACTTCTTTCCATTATGTGAATTCCATTAACATATCTTCTATACCACCCACATCCCTCTAGCTTGTCGAGTAATTTTTTATAATTATAATTATCTCAAATAACTTGTAGAAGAATTACGTCCTAAGTTCCTTTTTTTGTGTGACTGTAGTAAATAAAAATACTTCCCAGAATATCTTAATAAATAAATGTTGTGACGTTATCCCGCTCCGCTTTTCATATTATAACTTCACATCACTAACAAAATGTGTGTTCTCTCCTTCATTAAACTGGTTTTTCACTCACTAATCGTGTTGCGTCCCCGACACACAGCACCGCCCAGAGTCGGCGAGTGAGCGAGATGGCATGTTTTGAGCCTGTGAGAGAGTGGTTCAGACATATTACACATTACGTGAACTTCCACAGTTGTTTACGAATTGCATCGCTCGCCCCGTAAAAACTTCCATGCGCACCGCTAGACCCACCTCCCGGCCCACAAAACTTCCCTGCGCCCCGCATCGCGGCTAACGAGTTTCATAGAAGCGCGTCAGAATATCGACTCTTTTCATAAATTCCCCACTAATAATTTTTTTGTCGAATACGTTTTGTTTACTGGGTCAGTGTAATTCTAGGTGTCCTATATAATTTCTAGTTTGGTATTGAGCGCGGATACTATTCTGTGTTGTTGTCTTTCGCTTCTGCGATTGTTAATTTTTTTTTGAACGTTAATTGTAGTCACGATTTATCCACATGGAACTATTTTTTTTTTCTTCATGATATTACCCTAATCGTAGTAATACCTTCTATACTGTTTTGTTACACACAGGGTCAATATTAGTTATTCACTTCCTTTTTTTTTTTGGAATGCTCAATTCACTTCTCCTTGATCTAATCGCACCCGTTAAGAAAATTTGTGCGAATCATAAACTTGGTACACTCTCAACCTTCCTAATTAATTTTTTTTTGAGAGCTGTAAATGAGCAAAGCACACTTGTGAGAATGTGTGTTGAATGAAATTTTTTTTGTACATTTCTGGTTATGCCAGGCTTGTAAATCTGTGCTATGATAAGCGCAATAATAAACTTTGGTACACTCTCAACCTTCCTATTTTTTTTTTTGAGAGCTGTAAATGAGCAATGCACCCTTATGATAATGTGTATTGAATAAAATTTTTTTTGGTACATTTCTGGTTATGCCAGGCTTGTAAATCTGTGCAATGATAAGCACGCTATCTGATGTAAAAATGGCATCTTTCGTCACCGCGTTGTTGGCGTAGAGCAGACATCAATTTCAATGAAACTTTTTTTTTGTGTTCCTAATTAAGGCCACAAATCTTCTTAATTATTAGTTAATATTTTAGTCGACTCATAACGTTAGTCTACTGACAATTTGTAGTTAATACTTCTCTAATAATCTTAGACAATTTTTTTTGAGTTGCAACTCGTTTTCTCTATTTAAGTATATTCTTAACTTTTCTATTCGATTGAAATGAGGACGCTCGGATCAATCTTATACAACTTTGGCATACTCAAATCTTTCTCTCTTGTCAGGAAGTAAGATAATATTTTTTTTTGCTGTTTTGGTTTATTATTGGAATTTTCCTAGTTCATTCCCCGTATTTTCCCAAACTAGGTGGCGCTCAAAACTTAGTATTGTGTCCTAATTACAGGACAATAGCTAGCATGAAGTTTGACATCTCTTCTTACTTGTCGATCCGTAATCTTTGGGCAACGGATACCTTTCTCTTATATATTTTTTTTTTTTAAGTGAATTTCTTTCTTTGCAGGATACTCTTATGCAATTGTAAATGATATAATAATTTTTTTTTATGTACAAACACCAGAACATTTAAATTAGTTCTCTCCAAACCTTTGAGCTACAAGCTAACCTTAGGAGTGCTCTTAAACTACTCAGTGAACAGTGAACTAAATCAGTGGACATTTCTCACTTTGAGAAATGTTATGGGCATTTTAAAATCAATATTAATAATAATCTAAGTGAGCACTATCAGATATTCTTAAGAGATGTCCTTGATGAAGAGGAAATATTGTACGAAATATTTTTTTTATTTATATCTTTTTTATGTTTATGTTTAATATTCTGTCACCTTCTACTTCTTGACAGTTGGATTGTTAATTGTATTGATTAAAAATAATAATTTTTTTTGTGGAATTATTGGATTGCAGTCTCTGCTTGGAACCATTATTTAATAAATTTTTTTTTTTGTGTTGTTTGTCTAACCGTGTGATAGTAATTATTGATGAATAAATCTAGGAGTGAGAGGTTATGAATGAAGGCCGTTAGGGATGGATGAATAGGTAAGAAAGTGTGACAAACAATTTACCAATCTAGGTTGTACTCTTCATGAGGGTTGTCCCATACTTCCACAATCAAATTTTCTTCTCATGCCATGTTTAAATTCCTTATCTATATGTATGAAAATATAATTTTTTTTTTTGTTATACCTAATTACTAAACTAGGGTATCTATCTTTGGTATACCCCTTACAACTTTGGAACTCTTGAAGTTAAATGTTCAAGGATTATTCTAAATTCCTTGATCCTACCTTATTGGATCAGTTACTCCTTAAGAGATTTTTATGTACTCAAAATCTTCTTTTTTTTTCTTTTTTTTCTTTTGGTAACTAAAAATCGATTTGTAGCATGTATTTTTTTTGTTGTGAAGCTTCACCCGTCTCAGTACGGAATATTCTTTATAAATTTCAAATATTGCTATACATACCTACCCCTATACTAACAGGTATGCATCTATTTATAATTTGGTTTCTGTTGATCGTGCGATTTTGCACGTAGGCCACAGGTCATGTTGCCAAATATGGATATAATTGCACTGGTGTAAGTGGGATGGATGCCTATGCATTTCACTCACTCACTTTCTCTCCACCCCTTTTTTATAATTAGTTACGACGCAGATTCTATTCCTATGTTGTCAAACTTTCGCTACTGAGTATGGGAATATGAGAGGCAGATATCTTCCATCTCTCTCACCCATAGTCACATGATCACGGGCCTGCTGACCCAAGTAAAACGACCGTTAAGTATTTTTTTCCTTTGTTTCAAAATTTCATTCTTAAAACTCACCTTGTGGGAATCAGACGTATAAAATTTTAGAGTACTCCCTGATAGTTGGAGAAACTCAAACCATTTCTTACCGCGATTTCCTTAGAATCCAACCAATTATATTCATAGATACGAAAAGTGATTAATATTGTTGTTTTAAAAGAATAAGCAAACATTTTAATTGATTGTAAATTTGATACAATTACTGTTGTGAATTACGTGAAAATTCTGAACTTTTGTATATTTTCCAATTTCCTGTTACACGCAATAAACAAGTGTTTCTTAATTTATCAAACAACATCTTTGATTAAACAAATCATCATCTCCTCCTGGATCGAACTTCCAAAGACCAGAGATTCTGGAGTCCGCTCTACCAACACTAGCCGAGGCAAGTATTCATGGTTAAAAGAAGAAGAGAAGCTGAAGCAGATTCCGACTCCGTAGAAGACACGTAACAATACATACCACTCAGTACAATATTAATTCGGGAATTACCCATACTTGTTCAAGTACAATCTTATTTATTGATGGATGCATATATATTACCACTTTCTAAAGTCGAAGAGAAGAGTATCTATGTAGGTAGTTTTACAAGGATTCATTGATAATCCCAACATCCTACGCGAGGTAAAAATGTCATGTACCGGACTCCTACCATAGAACACGTCAAGATAAACTATGTTTTTTTATTTATTTATTTATTCAAATCGCATACGGCCATTAGGCCAATTACAAAACAATAAAACAAAAATCATACACATGATAATTTAAGAAAAAAAAAAAAAAAACAATAAACAATACAAAATATACAGCCAGATAAATATGCAAAAAACATCATAAAAAATATCTACATAATATTTTAGTCCGTTTATTTATATATATTTTTGTAACAGCATCAATCATAGAAAACAAACGTAAAGGTCAGATATTAATATGCGAAAAGCCGTGCAAAATTCCAGAGAGCGTTCTTAAATACTCTTTGATAAATTAACATTAATATATTTAGAGCTATTTAAAAAACTTTATTTTTTTAAGATCTTCATACAAATTTTTCACAAAAGACAGTAAGCCATCTTTTGGAAACAAAATTACTCATGTAAACGTAGAATGGAATCTTGGTATTACTGTATGAAAATGTAATAAAATAATTGGAGATTGATTTGGTATACATATAAATGTTATTCAAATCTTATTATTCTCAATAAATAAAGATTTAATGCAAAATTTTGTAAAAATCATTCCTCCATTTTGAAATTGACATATTTTAGAAAATTTATGGCCATACTTTTTACAAAGCGTCGTAGCCACTGTAATAGATAAGTAATTATGTAGGTGCCTGATAAAATAATATTCTAATGTGGATAGGTATTAAATAATTTAAAAATAATTGTTGAATCATTTTATATTTCTGAAATATAAATAAAGTTTAAATCTTAAATTCATCGTTGAAAAATATTAAATTTAAAATCATCGTTGAAATTGGTATGAACATTCCATAAACAAACTGGTCGGTAAAACAATAGCCTATAAATTAGATCATAACGTACAGTGAACTTGACAGAATTGTTGAGAGAAAGAAATAAAATTGACAATAATTGAGAATCTTTAAATGGCTTCAGGATTTTAATCAGTTTAATAAAACGTTTGTTTTATCCACATAATAATTTAGAAATATAATATTTGTATTGAAATTAATCACACTCAACAGCGGTATTACATTGTGTCTAAATTAGTATGTAAATAAACTCAAAACCACATTAGCTTATTGATTTTATCCTGCATATTATAAAAGTATTGTTAAAAATTTGGACTCATGGTCCTATTGTTGGTGTGAAAATTATTTTGAAAAAATATTCATAGGGTGTCATATACTTAACTTTAAACCAATCGTGTTAAAAGAAGTATTCTTCAAAGACAGCGGCCAGTAAGAGGTTTGATTGGAAGCCTTACTTGACGACCCTCCAAGGTTTGTGACAAATCATTCATCCTAGAATAAATACAATATTATTATGATACGACATATAATATCATTTCATCTTCCACATAATTTTTGTTATGTAATATTGTGTACATTAATTAAAGTTATTGTAGGTATATAATACACCTATAAGTAGCCAAAATCAACACTCTTTTTATTACAGGTATTTTTTAAAAGTATTTAAATGAATAAAATCACAATGAAATCAATAACAATTAAGAAATCAAATTAAAAACATACAGTCATGGGTACATTAGATTCAAGGTAAATGCCAAATCATATTTTTATCTACATAATTCACAACAAAATATTTTATGTGCAGTTTCATTAATTTAATATTATAAAGTAGGTACCTACTTAGAAAAAAATAAACAGCAGCAATAATATTCCTATATTATAATTTATTCAATCTTATTCAAATTTCGAACAACTATTAAATTTACTTTTTGTTTTGTTTACATCGCCTATGTGTCAAAATTATTGACAACCGTGAATCCATAGACTATGATTAAAATGAAATATTGTGAAAGATAATGATTTTTTAAATGTGTATTTTGTGTGAATAATATATTCTTAAAATTAATAAAAAATACTTACCTCAAATTACTTACGATACACACCTACGTATTTTTTACAAAACTTTTTTTATTATCCAGCCGAATTGCTCGAAAACGAAGCGCTAAAAAAGAAATATTTTGTTGCGTTGTCTATGCCCTATGGATTCATTGTCATTGACACTTCTTATTTGGTTGTCAAAAAACTAATTAAATAATACAAACGAATGAGATGTAAAAAACTTTCTATTTTTCTGGTTATTTTTTAATTATAAATAACAAACAGGAATATTAATGGTCAATCTACTGGTAAGCATATTTATTTGTTTCAAAACAATAGGATATTAATAATTAGTTGACATTATGGTTATAATGTCATTGACAAATTTTTGTGTAACTATATTTTTTACAGGCTCGGCAGCATTTTCAACAATAACAACTAACCGGTGAATATCTAAAACGTAAAAACACATATTTCAAGAGAAGATCAACCAAAATCGGTATGTAACGTAGTATCTTATCATTATTTAATTCTATTAATTTTGTGTGTATAACTCATTAATGTTATGTTACAGATTAAAGAACCTAAAAATTTACCAGTTCAATGAGGAGGAAAAATATTCAATGTTTGCCAAGTTTGAAATGTAAAAATACAACTATTAAGTCATAATCAGTAATAATGAACTGGCTGTCATACGGATAAGATATGCTGTGACAATACATAAAAACTTAACATAACAAAGACATCACGGAATCAACATACAGAGGGCGAGTTTCTATCAACTAACCCCGTTTTTTCATTTGTATAGGAATTTTTTTATTTTATTTTTTTATCTGTTAGATCTTACAATGACATAATATTGTCAAATGACTGAAATGAAATAAACAAAATTGTTTTATTCATAACCAGAAATATACTAAATGAAATAACATAATGTTTTTTTTTTCATCAAACATAATAATATATTCTTTCAAACACCACTAATATTTAAAAATGATGCCAACAGCAAAAAGAAATTATGAGAATTCATGGAGTTTTATAAGTATTTTTACACAATATATTTATGTTAATGTTAAAATAACTATCAAATAATGTGACATTTTAACACAACTTACTTCATTATTATTAAAAAGATATTCTGTAAATTTGAGATGCAAGAAGATAACATGATGGTCTTATTAGCAAGTCAATTTCATATAAAATACTTTATAAATTTATTATGTCCCACAATGTGCTTTATTCCATTTTTAAATTTAACATCAGTAATGAATTGTTAGACTTATTAGTTGTTATAAATTAATCATGCTTCGACGTATAAAAATATCTTCTTCGTGTGGTTCTCCTAACTGAAGTTGGTGACCATCACTGCAAACTTTTCATGATTTTGAGCCAGCTTTCTCTCAGAAGACTCTCTTCTGTTCAAAACCACTTTTTTCCTTGAATTTTAAGTTGGAAGAGGGATTTATTTATTTAGATACATAAATAGGACAATAATATATTACGAAACATACACCAGTGAAGTATATACATTTGAACTTATTCATCACAGCGTAATGAGAATTTAGCCAAAGTATGAGGCATTGACAGTGGTCAGGAGCTCTCTTTTTACTTTTGTATCATTTCCAGGACTCTATAGACACCCTGTCAATACGTGATATGCTCAGCATTCTTCTATACAATCACATCTAGAGGAAATTATCAGTTTATGTAGAGCTAGATGCTGGTTTAAAACTTGACGTGCACCTTGAAATTTGTTCTTCAACAGTTGTGTGCATTAAGTTTTAATAATTAGATATCGACTTCTGATCATGAGGACCTGGGTTCTATTTTTGGAGGAATCAAAGTTTTATAGATGCTTTCTTACGTAATACAATACATTGATTCAGGAGCTACACTGATTATAATTAATATATTACTACCGTAGTATTTATAGGAAAAGACAAGTTTCCTTTTATTATATACATAAATTCCATAGAAAGAAGCTTAACTTGAACAGTCTTTAGAAAATTCATGCCTACTTTTAGTCAATATTTTTAATGAAGATAGATATTTTAATTGTTTCAGCAATTTTTATTATTAAGATGAATTAAGTACCTATAATTAATCAAATTTTTGAAATATAATCTACATGCCTAATAATTCAGTAATGTTTGTTTATTTTGTTATTATATATTTATATTTTTGTATATTGGAGCATAAAACCGTAGGTTCTGCGTTGGATTTTAATTGTCGTGGATCCTTGCAGGTATATTTATGGTAATTCATGTCTACTTTTAGTCAATATTTTTAATGGAGAGAGATATTTTAATTGTTTCAGCAGTTTTTATTATTTAGATTAATTAAGTACTTATAATTGATCAAATTTTTGAAATATAATCTATATAATAATTCAGTAATGTTTATTTATTTAATATTGTATATTTATTTTTTGTATATTGTTGGAGCATAAAACCGTAGGTTTTGCATTGGATTTTAATTAATCGTCGTGGATCCTTGCAGGTATATTTATGGTAATCAAAGATACAAATTTTTACAAAATCTCAAATAGGTATATTTACTGTAATTAATAAATTTCTAAAATTATAAAATCTTCATAGTAAAATCTCCGTAAACACAGATGGTCATCTTTTAAAAACAAAATTACTCATGTAAATGTTGCTTAGAACCAAAATTTGACTGAATAAAAATGTATTTTAAAGATTCAAGATTGTTTTGAAATAGAAATTAATGTAATTCAAACCATATAAAACACATTTTATCAACATTGAAATGAATATTCAATTTTTACCATTCTACACATAGGTAGAGGGTTTAGGGAATATAGTCAAGACTCAAACCACATTGAGAGTAACACTTGCATATTAATAAAGGAAAGTTTTCCCTTCTATTGAACAGTGAAATTGAATCAAGTATGAGATGTAACATATTATTTTAATGCAGTTTTTTTCCATGTGATTGGCAGACTACAATTTTTTTTCTTTCTTTTTATAAACATTAAAAGTGTTATTCTTCTCTCTTTTTATGAATTGTGAAAGTGTAATTCTTCTTTTTCTGTGCTTATGTCAGTTATAGAGGTCTGTTGAGCAATGAGAAGCTTAATACTTATAAGTAGTCTGTGGAGAAGCTAGACTAGAACCTGTTTAATTACCTACCAATCAATCCTGACAATCGGAATTACATACGTTAGGCAAGACGGGTATTAGCTAGTAAAAAATAAAAATGGCTGTATTTAAAAATCATAAAATAAAATACACACCTACTTAGCTGAAAATGTTGAAAACTATATCGAAATTCCAACCAACAAACCAAATGGTAGAATAATTAATGTAGCTTTAAAAAAATATAAATAATTCAAACAATTTATTCATTTTTCAAAAAAACAATAATCAATAGAAAATATTCAGCCGGATAAAAATACTAAAAATAATTAATAAAAAAATAAAATATACACATATATACATACATACATATATATATACATATATACACATACACACATACATACATAAGGAAGTATTATTAAAAAAATATATAATTTTAAATCATAAAATAAATACTTGACTGAAAAATATTGAAAACTATATCGAAATTCATCACAATTCCAAACAACAAACCAAATGGTAAAATAAATGTAGCCTTAAAAAATATAAAAAGATTTTTCCCCTTTAAAAAACAATACAAAATATACAGCCAGATAAAAATACCAAAAATCATTAAAAAAATATATTATATATAGCAGGCACAAAAACACAATTAATCTCCTTGAGGAAAACATGAAAATTATATCTTACTTGAAAGCAAAAATTGCAATTAAAATTAAAAATAATCATCACAAAACACAATACTACGCACGCAACAAAAAACAGTATTCACGCCCGAAAAAGGCTAAGCCATCCAAAAACTTGGCTTGCTGAAAAAACATGCAGAAACTAACATTTATAGTTATGCATGTTATAGTTATGTTATCCCCTTTTAGCTAAACAAATTATTCATAACTCGGCTATGGGCAGGGCAATTACTGGTTTAAATAAATTATTAAATCATATGCATATATTTCATAAACTATAGGATGTTCACTTCTAGGATTGAAATTCTTTGAAGAGGACACATATGTAGTGAATTTCTCTGTGTCCTAAGCCTTTTGGAATATCCGTTATATCTTTTATCTTTAAACATGTTATTCTTTGACTATACTGAATGCTGACGTCTATAAATATTTCACTGCACATACACTTAAATTGCTTAGAAACTTTACAACAATCTTTACAACATATTTGGATACTTATTTCCACGTTTAATTATGTATTTTTTTGCAAATTACAAATTATGCTTGATTTTTTCTCCCTTGTGAAATAATTTGTTAGTACTAATATTGATAAAGGAAATATGTTTAACAGAAAACATGGATTTGTTGGTACGAAAATTAATATTGAATTAAAAAAAGGGTTTTACCAAGTAGTGTTAATAGCGAGCCTTATAGGAAACATTAGGGGAAAATATTAAATTGGAGTGAATCCAATACTAAAAATAAAACAATCAGAGAAGAGAAAAGTGTTTCTTAAAGATTTTTCGACCCTTTTTTACGGTTTGTATTGCTTTTAACAATAGGCTTTCATGGTTGATAAGGGATTATTCGGATTGTGAGTACATTTGTTTGCTTATATGGGGAGGAAACACGTACGTAAGTGAAATAAGTTTCTATAAAAGTAAAACGTCTGAATTGAATGGTGTAAACTTTTATTTTTATACTAGTTTTTTTGTTGGTATTGGAGTCGTTAGAGATGTAGGCTTTTTTTGTTAATAAAAATGAAAGTTAATGAAGTTTAGGAAAAAAAGCAGTAAGAGTAATTTTTTTAAGACTGAAATAACCATCGAACTAGCAGCCCTAGACAAAGTGCATTTGGCGATCGACTACAAACGAATTTTTCGACAATGTAGAGTAGGAAGAAAATTAGCTGTCCACTTTTTATATTTTTAAAATAAATGTATTTGTTTGGTTTAAATAATTGTTTATACATTCTAGTGGTTAGTTCATTTTTTTTGCAGTCTACATTGACGAAATCTTCGTTTGTAATGCCAATTTCAAATTGTCTACGGGGGTAAGGTATATGTATAATGTATATTGAATAAGCTTCGAAAAGTAGAAACTCGATAATAGATTATTATTAAGTAGATTGTAGGTTGCTGTGGCGAAGACTGAATTTTTTTCATAAAAAGACTGATTGACTGATTGATGATTTCAAAGTATTTTCCTTGCTACTTTAAAACACTGTTTTTGAAAATATGGAAACTAATTTATAAAGAAATTCGTTTAAACTTCGTCACTGGTAGATTGTAATATGAAAATTTTCATATCAGGCAAATAAACTTCAATCTATTGCGCTGTGCAACATCTTTGTTTTACTGACATTCAATTTTAGACCGTTTTTTCCACGATTTTAAAACTGGCGATGCTCATAACTATGAGACACGACGCAAACAAGACATCAGACCCGTCAAAAACATCTAAAAGCTATATCTGTCAGAGCGTCCGACTGTTCAATGTGCTCCCGGCAGATACCCGAAATCTGGCTGGTTCCGGGTTTGAGAAAGGAGTGAAGTCTTGAAAAATCATTTTACTCCATTGACGATATGCTAAATGAAGCTAACAGCAGCGTTTAGCATATCTTCATGTATTTTACATTTTAAATTGATAATAAAAATAGAATATGTCATGGACAAATAATTGTATTTTTCGGTCACGGTATACATCAACCGGCACTGCAAATCATAGGTAGGTACTTCACATTTTATTTATGTCATCTGCTCTTTGTACATGATTATTATATTGTCTGTATTCCTTGACTATATTGAAAATTAATGTTTTGTTTCATGTGATAAAAAAACACAAGATCATTTTTTTTTGAAATGTATGAAGTTGTTTTGGATATGCGGAAATATTGTTGTTCACAACATAAGCTTTGGTCGCAATAAAAACGTACAAATGTTATAAAGTAAGTGAGTAATAAAGAATCCTGCATTCATTCTTACAAGGGGTAAGGATTTAGCAACAATGGAGGCACGTATTTTCCTTTGTACCGCATTTTTTTAAATTACAAAACACTCTTAAAATTTGATTGTAGTTTACGACTACCAGTATAAATCAGAATTTCCAGCTTAGCCAACGTGACGGGCGTAGTCCCAGAGATATCGTAAAAAAAACACGGCGTGGGTAAATAAAAATAAAGGATAACAATATTTCAAGGCACATTCATCCTGGAGAGAAACGAAAAAAAACACATCTGTTCAATTGTGTTTCTATTAAGTATGCGAACACTCAACAAATTACGTTCATGTTTTTATCCCCACCATTATTTCATTTCATTTGTTTCCATTTTGCTTTGATATTCGAGCATCTGAGCGATCTTGATGAACGCTTTTGTTTGCGCGAAAACGAGTAATAGAATCTCTACGTGAGAGAATTGCTATACCTTCTGATTCAATGTGTCTTTGATTTACATAAACTGACGTTGCAACGTTGAGGTGTGACGCGTGCAGAATTTACTATAGATTGTATACCTATGTAGTTATGTATACGTAAATCTTTATATAAAAACTAGCTTTCCCGACAGACGTTGTCCCGTAGTCCTTACTACGAATATTGATTTCAAATTCGAAAAAAAAATCCATGAAAAATCTGCGTAACAATATTTTAAATGTCAGGTAAACAATAATTTTCTTGTTATAGATTTTGATTTTTTGATTTATATTACTTTCTATATTCGTGTATAATATGATATAACAGACAATAATGGAAGTGTACCTACATTCGTCATAATTTTAGTAAGAATTTAAAAACAAATTAGCATCCCCACTAGGCAAAAGCCTGTAACGGGGAGTGCCTTCATAAAAATAATCAATATAAAAAAGTATCAAAACAGCATTAAAAAAATTAAAATTAATTTAATGAATAAATTCTTCTATATATTCCAAACAATAAAAAATATATATATATATATATATTTATAAAAGATCTCGTTGGCGTTGGAGTCGCAGGAAATCCGTTCCATACTAATAATAATAATACTTGGACAACTTTTATGGCGCCGTTTAGTGAAACATCTTCACCTCAAGGACGCCTCACATAAAAAGAAAAGAGTAGTAATCACCAATTAGGTTTGTCAAAACATAATAAAATAACAAAAATGGCAATAATCCCACAGGGTTCGTCATGTTGTAAAATATGTGAAATCATCATAGATACTTGTAAACAGTCAATATGGATTGGAACAGTCAATTGGATTGGAAGAATATCAAAACTAACTTTAATTTATTAGTGTTTGCTATTGTTAGGAGAAGGTTCTTATGAGGGAAAAAATAACGAAAGTTGCGTAGCATTAAAAAATTTAAGAAAACATAAAGTAGGTAACTTTCTTGGAGCTTTTTACAAAAAAATATATAAATTGTTGATCATGCATTTTTTCCGTGGTGGAAGTACCTAATTAAAATAATCAAATTTAAATAAAAACTTTTGAACTCTTCCACAATTTTATTACACCTATTCGAGGTGAAATAAAATTTAATTTGATGTTAAAATGGCGGCTGATATATATTAATTAATAGTTGGTCGGAATGTGACATGTTAATGTCATTTCAAATAGAGGCATCAGTCGGAATTATATTGGTTAAGTATGTAATAATAATTTATTTTTTAGAATTCAATATTCATAGTTAGTAAAACGTCTGTCGGGTAAGCTAGTTTTTTTTTAATATTTAAGTATAAACTTGGTAGGTATATTGTTTGAAAATTTGAAAAATCTCCAAAAGGAAATAGATAGTTTCATAAGCTTTCTGCAAATTTCGAAAACAAAAATATCACAAACTAAAACACACATAACTTAAAAGCATAGGCGACTTACATATTGAATTAGGTGTATTCTCAAAACAAAATAAGATGCGAATAGTTTGCATCAAAATTAAATTATACGTACCTACCTCTCTTTGAAAAAAAAACCAACCTTTTTTCGTCTAGCTAAGAAATCCGTTTTATTTCTAACTAGCTAATACCCGTCTTGCTTTACGTTTTTAATTCCGAATGTCAAGCTTGATTGGTAGGTAATTAAACAGGTTCTATTGTTCTAGTCTAGCTTCCCATTGCTTAACTGACCTCTATAACTGACATAAGCACAGAAAAAGAAGAATTACACTTTCACAATTCATAAAAAGAGAGAAGAATGACAGTTTTAATGTTTATAAAAAAGAAAGAAGAAAAATTATAGTCTGCCACATACCTAGGTACATGGAAAAAACTGCATGTATCATAATATGTTACATCTTACACTTGATTCAATTCCACTGCTCAATAGAAGGGTAAAAAATTCCTTTAATAGTAATATAATACAAACCTACCTAAATAATATGAAAGTTTTACTCTCAATATGGTTTGAGTCTTGACTACATTCCCTACAACCTCTATGTGTGGAATGGTACAAATTTTATGCGATTGGCTAATGATAAAGGCAGCTGTTTTACCGACCTCAAACGTTAGTCGAAAAGTAATCTGAAAATGTACTTTCATTTTAATGTTGATAAAATGTGTTTTATATGGTTTGAATTACATTTATTTTTACTTCAAAACAACCTTGAATCTTTTAAATACATTTTTATTCTGTCAAACTTTGGTTCCATGCAACATTTACATGAGTAATTTTGTTTTCAAAAGATGGCCATCTGTGTTTACGCAGATTTTACTATGAAAATTTTGTAATTTTAGAAATTTATTAATCACATTAAATATATATGAGAAATTGTAAAAATTTGTATCTATGATTACCATAAATTTCTTTTCCATGTCTGGATACATCAAACTCAAAATAATCGCCACAAATTGTTGAAGAGTTTTGCATCTAACTTGACATCAATGGTTGATGTGTTATAACTTCAAGATGCAAGTAACAACATCTGGTAGATTATTACTGAGCGAATAAAAATCAACTTGATTATGCAAATAAACTCACCTACATAGATTAACAATACTCTCTATTTTGGTGGTTCAACTTATAAATCTGCAATCCCCAGACTCGTCACAGGAAATTGAAGAATTAATTGCCCATAGTAGGATTCGAAACCTACCGAGATGCTCACTTGACGTCAATAGATGTTGTATTATTATTATGTGAAAAATTCTATGGCAATTAGGCAAAACTATTTAATGTCATTTTGAGAAAGGCATTGGAATCAAAACAAAACTACACCACTACAATATAATTTAAAAAAATATGTGAAGTTACCTATAAGGAAATTTTCAATGAATCAATGCAGGTATATCAATATCCAATTTAGGTATTTCTTCTTCTCCTTATTGATAAATGCCATTATCTATTAAAATTAAACAAAATTTGAACCAAAATGTACATAGGAAACAAATTCAAATTTAAGTTATTGGCTTCTGAAAAATGTCAAGTTTTTCAAGGTAGAACCATTTTAGTAGTAGTATTATTTATGAGTATGAATGAATGAATGAAAGAATTTTTATTTATTTTTTGTCCAATCATTATTTAATTCATAAAACATAAAATCAACAATTGAAAAGCTATATAAAAAAATAAAATATGTATAATCTCAAAGTTTTATTGTTAAATCAGCAGAGTAAAAAAAATATTCTCCCAAACAAATGGAAACCAGAAAAGATATTCCGACCCACCGTTATATTAGTTATTCGCTTCTTAACCCAACATTATATCATTTTTATTCCATAACCGAAATAAAAAATTTAAAGTTTAAATAAATCTGATGCTAGAACACAGAATTCTATACAATAAATAACGTAGAATCCCGATTCGCATTCAAAAATGAAGCCGAAATATTGCAACTTTTGACAGTTTGGTTCCCAAAAGAACGTGGTACGGTGTATATTTATTCAGTCGATTTTGTCGTGTTTTTTACAATAAAATATATTTTTACATTGAAATACCTAAGTGAAATTAGATCATTTTTAAGTATCTTTATAAATGTCAACATCATTTCTTACGTTCCGTTTTGACTACTGTACTGTCAAAATTGCCGGCCAAATCGGCTTCACTTATTTACTATGAAGAGCTATTGGAGTACTCCATCTCGGTAGTTATATATAAAAATCTATTTGCTAGAAACACACTAATTGTATCAGCTTGTGTTGTGTCGAGCCAGAAGCATTATTGTTTTTATATAATATGGTTTAAGATACATTTAGACTCTGTATGAAGCTGATAATATGCTTTTAGCGGGCCACAACACAAAAGAAGAAAGAAAACTTATTTATAATGATATGTAGTAAAAATTTATAAAATCACTGGCACCCGCAAGAGTCTGTTATTGATTATGGTCAATCTTCTTTACATCCCATAAGCTGCCATTGAATATTTTTTCAATACAATTATTTCCCTTCTCAACTAAATGGGAAATTTTAAGGAACTCTCTAAAATTATTCATCTGCAACATAATGTTTCTGAATTAAAATACACATAAAGAAATTCAAGAAAGATAATTAATGAAATTCTTACATAGCTTACCATTTTGTTAAATAATGTTGTCTTGCAAAAATAAAACTTTTGAGTTTGTTTAAATAGAAATGCACTTTTATCAATCAATTTGATCATTAGAAGTATGTACTTAATTGCTATGTCAAAAAGGTGGGATGAAAGCAATTAGTCTTGTTGAAAACACGTTTGCCAGAGGAACCTGAAAAAATATAAACAAAATTAATTACTTTAATTACTATTAAGATCCTGTAATTTCGGTACTTTCCGCCTTATAACATAACTATTCTGCAATTTGCAACGCATAAATGTTTGAAGTTATGGCTTAAGCTTACAAATATTTTAATCAATTAATGACTTACCAGTTTTATTTTCATTAAACTCAATTGAAAATAATTATTTTCAAAATCGAACCGTAACTTTCGTTTGACAACAAAATACGATTTATTGTGAAGTGTCCATAGATAATATAATATATACTGGAAGTGTCATCCTGTCATCGTGGTGTGATCCATGGATAACAAAAGATAATTATTATTACAATTCAACATTAGTTAGAATATAGGTATAAGTACTATAAAATTATTTTATCTACATAATATTTTAGTCCGTTTATATTTTTGTACGAGCATCAATCATAGAAAACAAACGTAAAGGTCAGATATTAATATGCGAAAAGCCGCGCAAAATTCCAGAGAGCGTTCTTAAATATATTTAACTACATAAGCTTTGATATATTTAAAGCTATTTAAAAAACTCTTATTTTTTTAGGATCTTCATACTACGTTTTCAAAAAAGACAGATGCCATCTTTTGGAAACAAAATTACTCATGTAAACGTTGAATGGAATCTTGGTATTACGGTATGAAAATGTAATAAAATAATTGGAGATTGATTTGTTATACATATAAATGTTATTCAAATCTTATTATTCTCAATAAACAAAGATTTAATGAAAAAAATTGCAAAATAATCCTCCATTTTGAAATCTGACACATTTTAGCAAATTTATGGCCACAGTTTTTTTTCAAACTGTCGTAGACAATGTAATAGATAAGTAATTATGTAGGTACCTGAGAAAATTATATTCTAATGTAGATAAGTATTAAATAATTTAGCAACAATTGTTGAATCATTTTATATTCCTGAAATATAAATAATGTTTAAATCTTAAAATCATTGTTGAAAAAGATAAATCTTAAAATCATCGTTGAAATTGGTATGAACATTCCATAGACAAACTGGCCGGTAACAGTGATAAATTAGATCATAAGGTACAGTGAACTTGACAGAATTGTTGAGAGAAAGAAATAAAATTGTTGACAATAATTGAGAATCTTTAAATTAATGTCTTCGGGATTTTAATCAGTTTAATAAAACATTTGTTTTATCCACATAATATTTGTATTCCAATTAATCACACTCAACAACGGTATTATATTGTATCTAAATTAGTATGTAAATAAACTCAAAACCACTTTAGCATAATTACCTTCGATTCGTTAAAAAAAATATTCATAGGGTGTCGTATACTTAATCATCGTGTTAAAAGAAGTATTCTTCAAAGACAGCGGCCAGTAAGAGGTTTGATTGGAAGCCTTTCTTGACGACCTTCCAAGGTTTGTAACAAATCATTCATCCTAGAAAAAATACAACATTATTATGATACGACATATAATATCATTCCATCTTCCACATAATTTACATTATGTAATATCATGTAGGTACATTAATTAAAGTTATAGTAGGTATATAATACATCTATAAGTAGCCAAAATCAACACTCTTTTTATAACAGAGATTTTTTTGAAGTATTTAAATGAATAAGATCACAATGAAATCAATATCTACATAATATTTTAGTCCGTTTATTTATAGCCAGATAGATGAGTAATTATGTGGGTACCAGATAAAATCATATTAAATATTAAAGAAAATGTATTAAATATTAAAGAAAATATAATAAAGCTAAGGTAATAAAATATATTAATGAAGATTTAATTTGAAATTTGTATGAACATCCATAATAGCAAGAATTGGATGGTAAAACAGTTTGCGTAGTGTGTACTTACCCACATCTAAATCTCAAAATATTACCAGAATATGAATTCACGAAACTGTATCGAGCTCAAAATTCTTATGTAGATAAATGCAAACTTATATTCTCTTACCTTTTACTTATTTTATTTAATGTTACATTCATCACAAAACAAGGTGGGTAATATTTTTGGCAGCGTTTCTTGACATATCCAAAATCCTTGCAAGGTTCTGACCTAGAAAAAAACATAATTCATTTAATATATGAAAGCAAAATAAAGTGATTACATGGTTGCAAATATATAAGACAAGATTAGAAAATTTTGCATTTTTCAGGGATTTGTTTTAAAAATACACATTGTGAGAATTTGATTAAAATCAATATTAAGGATTTAGAAAGTATATCAAACTTTTAAGAACTTCATATTATATTAAAGTGTAGTATTTATACCTTTTAAAGATCTTCATAAAATCCATTTAGACTGCATAATGAACCATATTTGATATATGCTCTGCATAAAACCTTCATTTGGAATCTTTCATTATTTGTTTGAAAGTGTAGCATTTATACCTTTTAAAGATCTTCATAAAATCTATTTAGACTGCATAATGTACCAGGTATTATTATTTCAAAGCTGCTACTCCATGTCTAGAACATAGTATACAAAATAATCTTCAAAACCTGTCATATTTTAGTTACAGGGACAGCAAATTCAAAAAGTATCACATATTATGCCCCTATATCTTTACAATTCATGAATAGCCTAATCTTAGTAATTATATATAGCTTAGGTACCTACTTAGAAAAATATATTTCAATATGTTTTTGAATTTGGAATTCAATCGCTGTTTCGTTTTGTTTGTATGAGCTGTCAGAATCTGAATCTAATGACAATCGGTCCGCGGTCGCCATAGATAGTGAGCGAGAAAACAAAAAAGAATGAAGAAATTTTTTATAATAATTTATTGAATGTTTTATAATTTTTTTTTTACACAATAATGTAGTTTTTGTGTGAAAAATATTTTTTTAAATGAATCAAGTATTTAAAGAGGCCATTATATAAGTAATTTGAGAAAAAATATAATTTATTGAATGTTTTATATTTTTTTTTTCACATTTAAGGTGGTTTATGTGTAAAAAATATTTTTTTGAATGAATTAAGTATTTTAAGAGGCCATTATAAAAGTAAATCAAAATATTATTATTCTTATATATTTGCAACCATGTAATCACTTTATTTTGCTTTCATATATTAAATGAATTATGTTTTTTTCTAGGTCAGAACCTTGCAAGGATTTTGGATATGTCAAGAAACGCTGCCAAAAATATTACCCACCTTGTTTTGTGATGAATGTAACATTAAATAAAATAAGTAAAAGGTAAGAGAATATAAGTTTGCATTTATCTACATAAGAATTTTGAGCTCGATACAGTTTCGTGAATTCATATTCTGGTAATATTTTGAGATTTAGATGTGGGTAAGTACACACTACGCAAACTGTTTTACCATCCAATTCTTGCTATTATGGATGTTCATACAAATTTCAAATTAAATCTTCATTAATATATTTTATTACCTTAGCTTTATTATATTTTCTTTAATATTTAATACATTTTCTTTAATATTTAATATGATTTTATCTGGTACCCACATAATTACTCATCTATCTGGCTATAAATAAACGGACTAAAATATTATGTAGATATTGATTTCATTGTGATCTTATTCATTTAAATACTTCAAAAAAATCTCTGTTATAAAAAGAGTGTTGATTTTGGCTACTTATAGATGTATTATATACCTACTATAACTTTAATTAATGTACCTACATGATATTACATAATGTAAATTATGTGGAAGATGGAATGATATTATATGTCGTATCATAATAATGTTGTATTTTTTCTAGGATGAATGATTTGTTACAAACCTTGGAAGGTCGTCAAGAAAGGCTTCCAATCAAACCTCTTACTGGCCGCTGTCTTTGAAGAATACTTCTTTTAACACGATGATTAAGTATACGACACCCTATGAATATTTTTTTTAACGAATCGAAGGTAATTATGCTAAAGTGGTTTTGAGTTTATTTACATACTAATTTAGATACAATATAATACCGTTGTTGAGTGTGATTAATTGGAATACAAATATTATGTGGATAAAACAAATGTTTTATTAAACTGATTAAAATCCCGAAGACATTAATTTAAAGATTCTCAATTATTGTCAACAATTTTATTTCTTTCTCTCAACAATTCTGTCAAGTTCACTGTACCTTATGATCTAATTTATCACTGTTACCGGCCAGTTTGTCTATGGAATGTTCATACCAATTTCAACGATGATTTTAAGATTTATCTTTTTCAACAATGATTTTAAGATTTAAACATTATTTATATTTCAGGAATATAAAATGATTCAACAATTGTTGCTAAATTATTTAATACTTATCTACATTAGAATATAATTTTCTCAGGTACCTACATAATTACTTATCTATTACATTGTCTACGACAGTTTGAAAAAAAACTGTGGCCATAAATTTGCTAAAATGTGTCAGATTTCAAAATGGAGGATTATTTTGCAATTTTTTTCATTAAATCTTTGTTTATTGAGAATAATAAGATTTGAATAACATTTATATGTATAACAAATCAATCTCCAATTATTTTATTACATTTTCATACCGTAATACCAAGATTCCATTCAACGTTTACATGAGTAATTTTGTTTCCAAAAGATGGCATCTGTCTTTTTTGAAAACGTAGTATGAAGATCCTAAAAAAATAAGAGTTTTTTAAATAGCTTTAAATATATCAAAGCTTATGTAGTTAAATATATTTAAGAACGCTCTCTGGAATTTTGCGCGGCTTTTCGCATATTAATATCTGACCTTTACGTTTGTTTTCTATGATTGATGCTCGTACAAAAATATAAACGGACTAAAATATTATGTAGATGTTTTTTTTTCTGTGTCAGATAAATCAAGATAAATTGCACGCCCAGCGCTCGTGTAGGTAAAACTGTTTTCTTTTATAAGGGTTGCTAGGATGCTAACAAATTATTCGATCTTGTCTGCAAAGACATTTATTTTTTGCAAGCGCATAATGTCAAGTGTGAAAAATAGAAGAAAGATCAGACGCTTAGAAAAGTTCATTCATCTCGTCTCGAATTTCAAATGAGGACCCCTTCAACAGCATATGTAGGTAATATCTTTAGCATATTCTCGATTTTTAGACAACCTATACCATCACCTTCTCATTATTTAGCACAGATATAGAGAACAGACCTCCATTATTTCGTTGCTTCTTCCTCTCTTATTTCGTTTACTTCTGATCTTGCTGTAATCGAGGATGGAATCGACTCTTTCGATCATAGGTACCTTTGTTTTTAACCTTATTTTTTGCAATATCTCCCTTCCACAGACGGACAAAATCTTAATTTAGTCTTTAGATAAGTGTGAAACTAAACACAGTCATCTGAATATGTTAAATTTAATTTTTGTAACAAATCTAACTTCTCTACCACATTCTTTCTTAATATTCTTATTCCCTTGTATGCCCCACAAGTTCTTAACTTACATTTTTGTGAAGCTCTCATCTCTCCTCCAATTTTATCATTCATTCATGTTATATTTCGTGTCCAATTTCACATATTCTGTCAACACAAATGGTCACAGAAGATTGCACTGTGCATTAGCATTTACGGTCGAATGGGTGATTGATAAATTAATTCTATTTACGAATTTCTTAAAGTTTGTATGAGATTATGAAGAGAAAGAATACTACTTATTTTTTACACAAGAATTTCACTCGATCTTCTTACGAAATATGAAGTAAAAAATATCCATTACAAAACTCAAAGAAAATTGTTAGTGGGCAAAGTATGAAGTATGTTTTGAGTCGTTAAACTTTGGACATGTAGACATAATGGAATGTTTGATGGAGTTCCATAATTCTTTACTGTTGGTCAGTGTGGGTGTATTTAAAATGACATACTAATTCCCATCTTTCCGTTTCTGGGGACGTGACATGATAACTCAGGGCTCTGATGGTAATAATAATGTACGGAGAATGAAACCTCTGTAAACCCTCACATAGAGGCAAAAAAGGTCAGCCCTTGCTAATAAATTCCAAGATAAATAATGTAGTTGTACGTGTCATAATATACGGGGATGTCTATAAGGCTTTGATAGCTGCCCTGCACTGCCTGGGCTTTTTAAACTCCTTCAGAAAAAGTATTTAAGGTAAATTTTTACTGACTTACGACAAAATTTTAGATAGTTGTCGATTTTCTCTCTTATCTAGCATAGTAGTATTGGCATTAAAATCCACTTTTCTTATGCGACAAGTGCAAACATTTCTTTTGAAATCGAACTGAGGATCTGTTTTATTTTAGTAGGTACATAACACCTGGAAAAAAATGCCTCAGGAAATAAGTTCCGCCGGCTATACTGACACCTTTGTATAGAATAGTGTTATATTATTATTATTTTATATGACCTTGAGATAATGAGGAAGATTCGCATGTTCATAACAGAAAATTTCGACTCAATCAAATGCCTACGGTGATTAGAGTAACATTTATGAGATTCGTTATGAGGAATAACTATGTATGTAATTGCATAAACGTTACTCTTATCACTACCAATAAACTCAAGGGTATTTTTCGAAATAACTAGATAAATCCCTTGGACCAACTGAATTAAAGAGATCTTAACAACTTTAATAAGAAATCAACCATCGTTTAAAAAAAGTTAGGAGTTTATGTGAAAGATATCAGGAGCCGAATTCAAGTGTAATAAAATGGCAGTACCTATATCGGTCGTATTCCCATGGTTACGACGTAAAAAGCTGTCGTTTGAATGTTGAACACCGACGAAGTGATACCGTTGACGACCATTTCATAATACTTGACTTAGGCCCCGGTGGTTGGCTTACTTCAACATTAACTTGACTGTCATTTATTTCATAGCTTACTCATTCGAAATGCAATGATATTAGTTTTGCCCATCTTCATATAAACAATATTAAAAGAAATAGGTGATCCACATAAAACGATCAGGCAGTGTATTAATTTTCATTCTTCTATGTTGTGGTTGAATGTAGGTAGGGTAGGTACGTGCGTATGTGAATGCTTACTCCTAAGATAAATATTGAATTTTAAGTAACTCAGGAAGTCAACACACTCGTACCTTCCCCAAGAATAAAGGGATGATTGTTTGGTTTGAATCGGGAGTATCATTTCCCCAGAATAATAACTACATACAATACATACATTTTATATACAGTGGCTTTACAAAACCCGAAACAATTACATTCTTTTGTTTAGTATATTTTCATACTTTTACAAATCCATTCCACATTTATATATTTATATGTTCCTCGCTTGCATGTTTTATTCTTTATTCTTAACATTTTGAGAAACTGTTTCATTTTACAATTTTTCCCTAATTGTAGCATTGTCATTAATTTAATTGTAGTTTGTTTGCAGCTGGTTGCTCAACAGGGGTTGATTGACGACATGGCGGCGGGATACTGTTCGAAACAGACCATTTTTGGATTGAGACCCGACAGAATGATTTTATTAATTTTTATTTCACCATAGACCCTTACAGGCACTTAAGAGTATCAAATAGGCCATAAGAAACATATGTAGATAAATCAAAACATTAAAATATAAACAACAATACAACAAATGTACATGAACAAAAAAGAATCAAAATGAGGAACCAGAGCGAAAGCACATTGAAATAGGTCTATGAAACGAGTGAACAATAACAATAGTTCTTATAAATTGAATGCGTATTAAAAATACGTGTAGTTCTTGAAATAAAATAATGTTAAAGGAAAATTAAACATGTGAAAAAAATCGTTATGTTTTATGAGCATCTATTAAACCCATTTCCTATAGTCCTTTTTAAAAATGAATTTGTGCTCACTCAAAGTGAAAAAAATATATATACACTCTTTGACACATTCACAGTAAGCTACTTAAAGCTTGTGTCGTGAAAGAGGAAGATGGTCGGCACCTGGGATCGAACCCACGACCTCCAGTACGAAACAGTACGTGCAATACCTATCTTTTGACTATTTTAGAATTTATTTTAGATTTAGTGCAAATATAATTATGAATAGACACGCATTCCATCTAAATCAAAGGGATAAAAATAGTCTCTATATAAAGTAACCGGTAGGTATGCCTCTTAAAGTCGAACATTTACTCAATACTAACTCAATCAATCAATCAATTCTCCCTTTTACACCCCACTCAGGGGCACAGGGAGGCAACAAGAGCTCTCCATTGCGCTCGATCTTGCGCAATGTTTATGACCTCCTCCCACACCATGTCCATGTCCCTCAGCTGTGCTTCGAAGGAGCGGAACACAGTGTGAGAGGGTCTTCCTCGTCTTCGGGACCCTGATGGGAGGGAGAACAGCGCTCTCCTCGGCCAACTGTCATTCGGCATCCTTAACACATGTCCCAGCCAAGTCCATCTCCTCCCCATAATGGTGGAGGTGATGGGCTCACGCTGGGTGCACCGGCGTATAGCGTCGTTCGTGATGCGGTAGTACCATCCCAGAATTCTCCTTAGGCACTTCATCTCAAAGGCTGAGACTTTTTGTGCCTGGGCCTTGGTCAGGTGCCAGGACTCACACCCATACAAGAGAATGGGCAACACACACGCATCAAACAGTTTACATTTCGTCTCGACACTAAACGCCGACGCTTTCCAAATCTTGGTCATGTTGTTAAAGGCGCCACTTGCCATACCGATACGTATCGGGAGCTCAGCCCCGAGGTCACCAGAGGTGGTAATGGTTGCTCCCAGGTATTTAATACTAACTACTTAATTTAAAAACAATGATCAGTGGAAAAAATAGCTTAGCGATAGAAAATATTACAATCCAGCTGTCATCGAGACAGTTTAACGCAAATCGCTTGATTTTGAGCTGATCTCTGTATATTTTGACCAGCCATGTTGGATTTTACGTCAACTGACAGCTGTTTCCAGTATACAAGAACGCTTTCTGAATTAAATACACTGCATTTGAGTTTTTTCCCTTCCAATTATGTGCTCCCTTCATATTTAGGTCCATTATATTTTGGTTTGATTTAATCATAGAAAATTTAAACAAATAAAGCAAATATGCATTCCCGTAATCATTCGAGGGCTTACAAACATGATACATCAACTAAATTTATAAGAAATATAATGACGTTTTGAAGAAAATACTCAAAGAATACTTTTTAAGTAGGTACAAATATTAAAACTGAAGTGATCTAACATGAATTGGTACATTTCGGCTGAAACATAAAGGTTTCGTATGATTTAATAAGGACTTAACAAACTATATTTTAATATAAAATAAACAATTAAAAAATAAGGTACCTACCTATTCTGCATCAATAACTCGTTCAAATTTGACATAACGAATATTGGTAGCTACCACTTGCGTTGCCCGGAGTTACTATTTGTTGTTTACAAAATTTTGTATGAAATTACATCTTCATACATAACAAACGCGGATTAAATATTTTTTTTTATAATTGAAGTAAAAACTTATCAGTGATTTAAACGTAAACTTGCGGTTAACGATTTTTTTATAAGTAAGACGGTAAGAGATTATCTATCAAAAAACAATATAAAAGCGATTGTTACATCTATTTTGGGTCGACAATGACATAATCCTCGTCGGGTATATCTACGCGTTCAGTCTCACCTTCCTGTAATTTGAGAGGACTCGATACCATAAGTCGTCAGTTACGTGCTTAGAAAACTCTATCTTGTCCTTTGAAGAAAGTTCGCATGAACTCACTGATCTTTCTAATCGAGTTTGTTTCCTGTTCCTTTTGTAGAGAAAAAAAAAATAGTTCTTTTTGACGTTCTCTTTAACTTATATTATTCTGCGATAATAATAAGTATAAGAAAAAGAAAAAAGTCGGAGAAATAAAAAAGTAGACGATTCGACCGGATGTTGAATCAAAAAATAATTAACCTTCTCCGATTTTGAGTTTCCATGTCCACAATATAATTTTCAAAGATAGAAAAACTCACTTAAATTTTATCTTCTGATTTCTTCCTCCTCCAATTGGATCATTTATAATCGTAGTGAAAAGAGAGACTATTATTTATTTAGTGTTATTATTGGCATGAGAAAAAAATATTTTATTGTAGATTTTGGCTTAAAAGAGTTAACATGCAATTTTTGTAATTTTTAAGTATAAAATTATTAATTATGATGATTTACAGCGGTACCTCGTGGTTGTAACTTTATTAAAAGTCCTACAGGATATCTAACGAAAATTGGAGAAACTGTTCAATTATAAAGAAAGAGCTGTCAAATTCAAATTTGAAAAAAAAGAACTCAATGAAATAAAATGGCTGACATAGGTCTGTGAGATATTTGACGTGTACCTACTATACTAATGAAAATTAAAAAAAATAATGCAATAACAATTATTAAATACAGCGTTTCATATCCGAATATTGCATATTGAATTTAACTACTATGAACCGTTTTTCGGAGATGCTCGTCTTCACGCAATAATTTACTCTATAGGATTTAGTGGTTACAGAACTTTGAAACTGCAAATTATTGTTGATTTCCTTACCAGATCTTAGTTTATGCTCTACAAGATCCACGACTTAAATGTTATTCGTTTGTGAATAATCCGGTCTTAAGTTCCACAGATAAATAATTATTAATCGTACACTTCTTAACAGTTCAACTTGAATGTGGTAAAGTGTGTTTACAACAATGATAGTAATAATTTTAAAGTAGAGTTAGTTTAATTCCTGCGAAAGTAGCATAATACATATAGATAATATTAGAATCAACCAGATGCTGACTGATTGAACGAACGACTAAAGCCGCATTGGGGCCGCACAGTTATCCATATTAGTATTTCGTATTTAATTGAGAAAAGACAATTCAAATATCTACAGTACTTTAAGATTTTGACAGCAGCCTTAAAAATGGCGAAGATAACGTAGTCTATGAGTCTATTTTTTCGGCGGTAACATTGTGAAATCCCATGTTGAAATTATTTTGATTTTAAATAAAACACTGTTTTAGTTCACTTATGCGGTTTTTATTGGCAGAGGCCTTCCGGTCACACTATCATCTTCGGTGCCACGTTGTCAATTTTGTGTAGACAAAAAGGTTTGGTACCTACCTTTAGCCACATATAAGTGGCTTACAACGAGAGAATGTTATATGAAACTAATGGCTTGGTGGTTAAAACGTGAACCAAAAGAAGAAATTTGAGTTAATAGTTCATCGCCATATTTGTTAAGACAAGAACTTAAGGTACCTACCTGTCATATGATGACAGGTGACGCCTGGTATAGTTATATTCTTGAGGTTTACTAAGTATGAGTAACAGAACAGTAAAACATTGTGTTAAGTTTTATTTTTTACGATATGGATCAAGGATTTAATGAAACGTAAATAGTACCTACAGTTGATTTTCTTATTTTGAACTTCTTGAAATTCATCCCGGTTGGTAAGAAAATTATACTTGAGCTACCATAGCTTAGAGATTCTCTTTTGAACCAAAATCAAAGGTTATTATAAAAGGCGTATTTCATTCGCAATAACAATAAATTGTTTGGTTAAAAAAAAATCTCAAAGGTTAAAGTAAAACAATTTCAATGCAGGTACAAATGTAAGAGATTCTGTTTGAGAAAATTACAACATAATGTTCACAATAGTTAAAATTATACCGCGAAATATATAACAAAGTTAATTTATGGGCATGTTGGGGTAAGCAATGTGACAACCGCCTGCAGCACAAAAATAATGCTATTTAATTCCGCGAAAATAAGAAAAGAGAAGGGAAGAGTATGAACTTTGGGAAGAAGTTCCTTTTTAATTCTCAGTAAATTACTTTCCATTAAGTTTGTAAAACAATAACGTTGTTTTTCCTAGAAACAACACCGCAATATACATATTAACTTTTTAAACAAACTTCATAAAACCATGATTCCCTAATTATTGTCAACATAAGAAAGATGTTTTGTTGTTTAGAACAAAATATTTTAGGGGTTTCTTTTTATTAAAATTTCATAGTAGATATAATAAATAAAGTTAATATTTCTTGATTATCAATTTCTTACTCAGCTGCAACCAAATGTGAGTAGATGCTTAATGCTCATATTAGGGCACCAAACTGTTCAGAAAAAAATCAGTTTCTGGATAGGCCAGCATCGGAAGTCTTCGGTTGGGTGTTCACTGTTCATGCAACGATACACAGCTTTCTGACCATCACTCATGATTGAAATTGAAAAGATGTAATACCTATACGGTCTCACCGAGCTATGAAAATATTTTTTTGGCAAAATTGTGTTTATACCAGAAGCAAAGCTTCGCATCGATTCCTTTTAAATTTTACAAAAATCTTGAAACATCACAACTCACGCCATAGTCCCGGATGTTTCGTAATCATTCGTCAAAACTGAAATGGTCTTTTTTCCTTCTCAGTCTGTGTCAGTCCACTCCTGAACCGTCCAGGCCTTCTCTAGACCCTTCCACGTTTTCCGATCTTGTGCAACCTGCATTCACGCGAGGTTCTTACGATGTCGTCCATTCATCCTAACTGGGGACGTATGTCTACCGAAAGCGGAGGCCAACCCAGCTTATTTAACAATACGGGAGGAGCAAGAAGAAAAAGAAAGACCGTGCCTTACCATTGTACGAGACTATACCGCAGAATCGCAGAGTATTGGAGCGACCTGGAAAGAAGCGGAGTGGCTGGCACAGGACAATGTATTGAGGGATCTTGTATCGACCACATGCCCCACCTTGGGAGCTAACGTTGATAGGTAAGCTAAGGATGTGATGCTGGGTGACCTATAGGACTAGGAGAGCTGACGAAGAAGAAGGTGATCTATTAAAATAAAAATGATTCGAATAAAAATCATTTCGAGGTAGTCTTCAAAAGAATTCAAATGGCGGTTGCAAAGATTATGAGATAAAAAATTAACTTGTTCAACACGACAAAGAGACCCCAGTTAACCCATTAATACAGCTACCTACGTATAAAATAATTGCTGACAAGGGATGCGAAGGCTCTACAGGCACTCAAGAATGTCGAACAACTGCCAATATGTACTACATGCTCTCCACACCTTCACTTTGTAAGGTTCAACTACCTACTTGTATGCCGGCTATGGAAAAATCTGATTTAATATAATATATTTTTTCATAAATCTCTTTCATTTTTTTCACTGCTTGTCAAATAATAATGATAAAATGTTGTGAGAGTTTTGTCAAAGGATATAAAAGATAATGAGTCTGTCAAAAGAAGATATATTAAATTTAATTTGTTCATTAAAGAGAATGTCATATAGATATAACCTCTTTGGAATTAAAATATTATAACTGAATAAAATATTAAACCATCAACATAACTGTGATAAAATGTTTAAATTATGTTGACAAAAGACCTTTCATCTTTAGAATTTTAATCCTGTGTGACAATGAAATGTGGCATTGAGAAAAAGTACTTAAATATAATCGTTGCCGAAAATTTTTTTTAGGAGAAAGTGTTTTTGGTTTTCCCAATTTTTTTTTAATCGATGGTCTATCTATTAAAGAAACAAACCTGACGGGGTATTCATAAATCGGTCCAAATACTATTTAGTTGCGATAATATTTTGAATAAGATCGTATTAAGACTGTTTCAAGACTACTCCATCTGTGCAACATCTTCATTTATCGTAACTGTGATTAAAAATAAAGCTTTATTACTGATTAGTATAATGTGGCAATAACAACAATTGGACAGTAGAAACGGCGGCCTTATCCCGAAGGATAAGGCCGCCAACCCAGGCTGTGATCATTTATGTCGGCAAAACTCTTCAATGTGGGCAGGAAATAAATTTTTCGAATTTGACTCATGTGAGTTTAAGATATTACACCTGTATTACAAAGTCAATTCGACATTGAGGATCGGAAAACCTCATCGAAATTGGAAACACAATATGTTATAATGATTGAGGAACAAATCATTAATCACCTTGATTCCCTAATCCTATCTTGTTTCAACAATTGGAGCGGTACATATATACATCAATGAATAAATAGATTTTTTTTTTCTAAATTAAAAAAAATAAATATTTTGAAGTAGGTACCCACGCGTTTATTTTTGGTTTTTTGATTAACATATAGTGGGACACTAAAAAAAATTGAAGTTGATTTATATTTGGAACAGGTTTTTGTTTTTTTTTCTTTCTTTTCGTCAGAGCGAGAAAAATAAAGAGAGGTAAACACGGTTGATGTTTGAGATTGCTTATTGAATATAATTTATTTTTTTGAGAAAACAAAGTGAATATATACTAGGAAAATTTAGTCCATGGCATACAATGCCGTTGTGGATATTTTTTTTATTGGACTAAACATTGATTAAGATAAATTTTTTTTACTTCGGTGCAGATTTGTTTTTATTGAAGATTATTATTGATCATATCGAATGGAAATTGTGGGCAAGATAAAAATTTGTAAAGAAGAATTGGGCAGCACGACGCATAGTATTATTATAGTATAGTATAATTATTTTTTGTTCTTGTTGATGTTATTTTTTTTAAATTTATTAAATAATTTTCTTGTAATTTAAACAATTTGATTTTATTTTGGATGGCTGGGGCCTATGATGGATGGCCAAAAACCTCGCTTCACAATGAACAGCTTAAGTGTAAGAAATACTGGTTAGAAGAATACAAGAGAAAACCCAGAATAACTGCCAATGGCGGGCGAGGAAGATTTTCCTCTTAAAAAAACACAGTATGATCTCGGTATGTGCCTTTATAACAAAACGGAATATCCAATATTAAGACAAAACTACTTTATCAACAAACCCATTGCAAACGCCAACAAATCACAGAAGAATTTCGTATCCCCAATCGCTTATTACACGATAGATAACCTAGAATGTAGAAGATTGAACGCAACCAATATGAAGGATGTTTGTTCTTTTAAAATAAATACAATTCGAGAGTCAATAATTAGAAAGTTATAATTATTATTAAAACGGCTGTCTTCAATTTTCTGCTCTGTTCCAAACTAAATCTAATCAAACAATCTAACCACAATAACTTTATTGAACGTTTTACAATCAGAACGCTTGTGGTCTAGGCCTTTTAAAAGTGTATATTTAACAATCCCCTGTTGTAAAAATTAATTTCAAAATAAAAAATAGCGACATTGCTTTAAGATATCTTGAACCTATCATAAAAAGGTAGATACATATTACATAGCTACCAATAAGTTAGTATGAAACAGAATAATGACGGTTGAGTATAGGTATAGCCGATATTCATAATATCTTCCGTTGCGAACTACAACGAACAACAAAATATTTGAATTTCTATTTTAAAAATATACCTATTACTTAACTGTTAAATTTTGTATCACCGTAGCACATACTAAATATATATCTACTTCATTTGAAGTTAATCATAGCCATAAAAATGACGACCCTTTGTTATGACACATTTGACTGGTAGAAACACTTTATTGTTGATCTGCCGATGGGTGTTATTGTTACCTACTCAGTAGGTATTTCGCCCATCTCTATGGTGAATTTCTTCTGGACTTAATATAGCGGTTTGCTCGCGGTCGCAACTGGTATTCTCAAATTCACGTTCCAACTCAACGCAAGAAGTTCTTGCTTAGAACTTAATCGGTTGCCAGTAGTTACGCAACTAATGTATTGGATAAAACATTTTCAGAATACAGAAATGTCAAATGTCTCAATAAAAATTGGATACGACGCAACTCAATTGTCTGTTTTTCATTTTAGAATAATAGTCGATACTAGCTTTCCTACAGACGTTGTCCTGTAGTTACTATTAATAAATACGTTTAAAATATTTCTGAAGCTCGAAAACAATTCCATCCAAAAATCTGCGTACCAATATTTTGAATGTCAATGGTTGTCTGGTAAAAAATATTTTTTTTTGTTAAAGAATTGTTCATAAATGGCGTTGCCGACGCAGGAAATCCGTTCTATACTAACTTTCATATTATATTAATATTATTTCGTATGCATTTTTCAACTTTTTAATATAGTTATTCTGTTATCCGGAGCGGAGAAATATCCAATAAACCAAGCATCATAAAAATATGTTCAGCCGATCTCGAGTTATAAGTGTTCGCACTAACCCGACTTTCTTTTATATTGTAGATTTTCTCAACGTTTTAAGGGCGATTCCACTATATAGATGATTTTCGAAATTAATTTTTAAATCATGTAAGTACCTAATGTAATTTTTTTCATAACAGTGCAAAATAAAGTCGAAATAAAAAATAAAAACAGTTTTTTTTTTATTTTTAAAGTTATTCGCTTATAACTTTAAAAATTAAAATAAAAAATTGTGCTGTTTTTTTTTAATGATGTTTATTAAAGGATACCGCTATTGTTTGTCAAACAAAATTCTTGATGCATGGTGTACTGTGATAGTATGTAGTGTACCCCATAGAGTTCTCCCGTTCGTCACGTATTGTATGGAGACTTAGAAATGAATACAATATTCTATTTAGGCAAATACCTACCGCAAACAATAATGATTCTCATTAAAATAATTCTAAAGGTTAATTTAAACTGATCAAAAGGTAGGTAAGTGAATATAATTTAATGTGGATGAATTCTTTCGCTTTGGGCAAATTAAATTTATCTCGACAAATTGATCTCACCGATGGATTTATACGCTGTGGATACCGGTCGCGTATTATTTATGGTACAGCATCGGTGATATACAATGAGCGGTTAATCTTCACAAACATTAATATATCATTCTAAATAATATTCAATTCTTCATAATTCAACAATAGACAATAAAAATAATTGCAATTATCAGCCATTGAAAGAAAAGGCAGCCATAAAATAAACAAGTTTATTGCTCTATGTATAGCTTTGAAACTCGCGAATTAATTAGTAATTACTGAGAAGTTCTGAGTATTTTTATCCTAAGTTAGTAATTTCTGTCCCAACAGTGAATAATTTCCCGACAGACCTTTTCCTGTGACCCTTTACTATGATCATTGAATTCGAATTGATTACAGTATAATTCCAATGAGTATTCACTCTTTTTATCTTCCCCCAAATTTAGCGAAAACAATTGATAAAATTCTTCGAAGTTATGAACAATCATATTATTTTTCAACAACATAACGTGATTTTAATTCAATGAATCTGGGTTCTATTTTAATAGTAAAAAAAAAATCAAAAATTAATACCGTGTTCCATGTCAAATGAAAAATTAAACAAGCATATACCAATTTTTGCTGGTTATCAGATGAGTTACGAGTTCATAAAACCATATATTTGGGAAAATTTAAAGAAATAAGTCATATAAAATCAGTCAAATTTTCTAACACAATATGCATTTAAAGTTCTATAGTGATGAAGCTATCAAGGCAGATCAAATACCTCACAATAGAGGAGGTCAGCTTTGATTTGTTAGAGAATATGAACTAATCTGACTATTCGGAGCACAATCTTCCTACAATCTGTGAGCTCGTATGAGTATGTTAATTGGACTTTCCTCAATTAAAGTGCAGATGGGAAGGGAATATCATTTTGCTTTGATCTCAATTTAACAGCAAATTTGAAGATTACTCTCAACAATTTAATGCATGCTGTTCTCTACCTAAGTAACTCTTGTTATTATTTAACTAGCCTCAAAACCTATCGAACGACAAGCGTAGAGAAAAAGGTCATAAATTTTTTGACTGTCCAATAAATCACTTTTATTTTTGTACATTAAAAGGTCCTGATTTCGGTTCTGCAGAAAATTTAACATTTTCTCCCCGAAGCAACAGTTTAACATAATATATTTTTTTACGTAAAAATGTCGATATCATAGAAACTATAAACTGAAAGATGAATAATATATTGGATTTGTCATATTATTATATTTATGTGTAAAAAAAATTGCGAGGGGTTTTAGAGTGGTTCCTCAAAAATACTGAGTTTTGGAAGAAGTTTCGAATCAGTTCTCAGTATGAATAATTTTTGCTCGGTGATATAATATGGTCGGAGTAAACGAGCAACAGTTTCCAAAAAGATCAAGATAATATTTTCCATTTTCTGCTTTTGCTCTATGTTATTTTGAACTAAACGCACCCTTAAATATTGGATTAAAGCTGGTAGATATCTCTATACATTGATTCATCATCAAAATGTCGTGACAACACCACCTGGCTTTGACCAGCCAAGAAAAATCTGGTCCGCTCTTAATAGAATCCGCACTGGACACGGCAGATCAGCGGACTTCGCACACAAATGTGGTTGAACAGATCTCCCTGGGTGCGACTTTGGAACTGAGAGAGAAAGAAGAGCATATCAAAGCAGTTTCTCAGATTTCCTTACCTTAACCGACGGAGCGATGGCATTTATTGATGACTTGGACAATATAAATATCTGACAAGCAGGATAATCGACCCTGTGCTACTCTCTACCATATTTGTATAAATCCTTTCCTGTAAGATTGTAAACGTGACTGGCAAAAGCTAAATAAATAAATCATCAAAATATCATAACATTCGTTCAAAACGACGAAAAATAAAACAATATTCGCATGTTTCAAAACAGAAACACTCATAAAATGGATCGCTAGGGTGCTTCAAGACCTTAAAAATTTGAAATTATTTTAAAACTGAATCTATTTTTATGTAAGAAATAAAACATCTTACTAGAAGATTAGTGTTACCAAAATGGTCTCGGGACTAAAATTTTATAAAATTAAACACGTCTTTTTTATCTCATTCACTCTATAATGTGTAAATGTTCGAAATTTAAATATTTCAAAATCAGTAGTAGGGGGTCTTTCAAAAATTAACACCCTCAAAGGGATCTGCGACAGAAAATGTTTGAGAACCTCTGTATTAGAGTTTCATTAGAATTAGTAAAGTGAATACGGGTTAGGTCATATTAATTATTAATACCTCATAAAGTATTTACTCTTCAATAAGAATCCGTGTTATAATTTTTTAAGACACAATTCTGTTGATTATCTTTCTTTCTTCCGTTTTTTTTTAAAAATCATGATAGCTCTTTTTATCTAAAAGGACTATGAAATTAATAACATATTAAAAGATCATTTCGTTTTGAAGATCTTATACTTTAATATTATTTCTTCAATTTTTCACACATAATAATACATATCATTCTATATTATTATTTATTTTATTTGCCTATACGGGCTCAACGCAAAACCTTGAGAGGAATCCCTATAAATCAACGTCTCAGACGAAGGCCTCCTCTCATTATTTACCACACGTCTCATTAGGCAAACGGTATATTTGGTATAAAAAGGAAATTGGAAAAGCGATTTTGTTTCAGTTGTAGGATTCGGTACAAAAAACGGAGGTACAAGTCATTAATTCTTAGAAGATAAGAAACAAGAATGCAACAAAAGAACAAGGATTTATAAATCGAATGAACTGAGTTTGTAAGTAGGGTTAAACTTTAAATGCTAATTTTTTTTGACCAAATTTTAGTTTAGTTTTTCTCTTTAAATTTTTAAATCGGGTAAATAGGTTGCTCTTATACCAACTTATACTTTGATAACTATGGGACATCATGTTATTAGAAGTGGGAATTATAACGATAGTTGATGAAAATATTAGGCAAATAAAAATAACCCCTCTAACGTTATTCATATTAAACGATATTTTTGTAAATATAAGTTAAACATAAATACATAATAGTCATGCTAATATGAAGCAATAATAATAGCCTACTCTCGCGTACATGACAGATAATATTAGTTTGAATTAAAATAGGTATTAGGCTCGCTATGATTTTACTCAATGACCCTTTTTTCTGTTGGAGAAATCGTACCTTTTAGAAAAATTTTAACATTCCAGATACCAAATCTTCATTTAGGTTTGTGAAAAAAAAAACTTTCAGCTTTTAAAAATAACGTTATTTCCGATTAATGAAACTGCTATAACGTCTTTGAATTTAAGCCGTTATTCCCACCCCTTCATGTTATTACGTCACGTTTACTCAAGTATTGATTCAATCCATACAAATAATATTGTAGCAAACACTTCGTGTGACGTCATCTTGTTATGACAACACTCAATAATAACCGGATTGCAAAGAAGAAGAAGAAATTTAAGAAATCAGGATAAATTTTCCATTACCTGCTGTTTCTAGAAGTGTCAATTCAATGCTAAAAATTATAATTTTAAATTATAATTTTAGATACGTTTTTAAGAAGTTTGGTTTACAAAAGATTTTGTAACAATAGTAGGATAGACCAATAATCGTCACTTATTTTCTAGTGCCCGATAATAAACCATTAGAAAAAAAGAGTTCGGGAGGAATCATTTTTACTGATGCTAATTATTGGTTAACCATATTCCCCTACTAGAGTATCAATTTAAATTCTGAATAAGAAAAACGTTATTATTTGACGAAATTAAGTAATTTATTCGCAATAAACCGATTAATGTCATTTCAAATAACTTAATCAAAGTAACATATTGTTTTTACAATTTATTTCAACAAAAAAGTTGAACGACATAATTCTAAAGCGAATTTATTAAAAGTTTATAATATATTGCGAAAAATGAAATTAAGAACAACTTTTTTAATTTTAACTGGTAGGAAATGACCGGGTCGTTACAAGGTAATGTCCATAATATGAGCAAAAAATGACTAACGGTTGTCAATAAATCATCAGTTAAGATTCAATGATGCCTATTAAGTAATATAAAAAGTAAATTGAAGAGTTATGATAATAATTTTATATGAAATAATATAAAGTTAAGTCATTAGTGATGTCTATCTCTATGTAAATTGAAATAATCAAGCGATGAAGGTATGTACATAAGTAATACCATTAACTGAGTACCTAGCCTACGTACTACACACATTACTACTGCGTATGTAGATTCTGCCGTCTATAAAAAAAACTTCGGTTTTTAGATTGTGTGTGTTGCCCATTCTCCTCTATGGGTGTGAGTCCTGGCACCTGACCAAAGCCCAGGCACAAAAAGTCTCAGCTTTTGAAATGAAGTGCCTAAGGAGAATTCTGGGCGTAAGATGGTACCACCGCATCACGAACGACGCTATACACCGGCGCACCCAGCGTGAGCCCATCACCTCTACCATTGTGGGGAGGAGATGGACTTGGCTGGGACGTGTTAAGGATGCCGAATGACAGTTGGCCGAGGAGAGCGCTGTTCTTCCTCCCATCAGGGTCCCGAAGACGAGGAAGACCCTCTCACACTGTGTTCCGCTCCTTCGAAGCAGAGCTGAGGGACATGGACATGGTGTGGGAGGAGGTCATAAACATTGCGCAAGATCTCTTCTTGCCTCCCTATGCCCCTGACTGGGGTTTAAAAGGGAGTTTGTTGTTGTTGTTTTAGATTAAATGGGGATGCGCGGTATTAGTTATTTTTGTGGACTGTAATTTTTGCGGTATGCTGTGCTGAAAGAGTGGTGTAACCAGCGGGACAATATGGATCTGGAAGAATGGACTAACCCTTAACTCCCGGGTGATCTTCTTCCGCTGGCCAGCTCTTCTAATGGGTGACAATAAGATTGCTAGATTTTTTTTTTTTAATAATTTTGCACTATCAATAAATGAGGCTATCCTTAGAGAAGTTTTAAAGCGAGCAGGTATTGACTATAGGTAAGGAACTTGATAAACGAAGAACGTTTCAACCTTCATTATAGTTGGCCACAACAAAACATAAGTAAAAACAAGATATTTCTCTGCGACATACACGAGTATGTGATTTTTACATACCTACTTCCCTACCGTTTAAAATATCCAAAACTTACAAATATTTCGAAACCAAGGTGAGCTAAATCGATCAACCGTTTTTTGGGGTGACATACGCACAACTTATTATTTTTATTTATAATTAGATAATAGTATTTTTTATAAAAATGAATCTGTGCTCACTAGGAGGGAACACAAAATAAATACACGTTTAACATCTTTCACATAAAGCAAAGCTAGTGATGTGAAAGTGGACATGGTCGGCACCGGGATTCGAACCCATATATGTAAACATCACTGCGTTGAACATAAAAAAAAACACAACAATTGGGTACTTTCACTCAAATATTGCATTGTTTGTGATTTATTAATCGCTAAATATTATTTTACGGAGAAATTTAACTCAAAGCTATCCGCAAACAAAACTTTCTGTTTCTTAGAATGAAATGAAATATATTCAGAGAAGTACATTGAAGTAAAATTGGATAAATCACAAATGAGTAACAAGTCATGTCCGCAAACAAATAAAAACATCAGGATGGAGTTGTGAGGCGAGGTGGCTAATAACTCACAGCAAAACATTTGGTTAATTATCTAAATAAATCATCTCTGGCAAATTATTATTGTGAATCCGAGTCTTACGAGTTATGTACTGACTTAGTGAATAACTGAACAAGCTATTCACGATGACTCCAAATGGATGTCATCCATTTGGAGTCATCGTGAAACTTGTTTTTTTTTTCAATCATTTTAAGGAAATTTTTCTACTTTAGTACACGTATTTTGCTATTATTAAATTCAAAAGAGCAATAATAATTGTACTCTGGTGGAATGATGATGACAAAATGAGACAAATTCGAATCGAGTTTTCAATACTGACTATCAAGCGACGCGACAACTTGGAATAAAGTTTCCCCATTGACGAGCCGTTTGGAGTGATGAACTTTGGATTGATGAATATCCGACTCAACCTATCACTCTAAATCATCCATTTGGTTTTCCCCACTCACGGTCATTTTTTGGAGTGACCATCACTCCATTTGTACAGAAAACAATAAAAAATCGCATAACATAGGTATTTGAATGGCCCCAGAGGTGTTATCTCTGGTATTCTGCTTAGTCGTATTTTCTGGGATACCCTGTATATTAGGTATAATGACGTTTCTATATTATCTTTGGTTATTTTGCAACATTGTTTTTGGTTGATAGGCAGAATATTTTGAAACTGTATTATTATTTTTATTCAAGTTAATCCTCGCGCTACAGGGTTCATAAACAAAACGGAACGAAAGCGATTTATTGATTTTTAATTAGCGGGCCATGTTTTGTTCATTCGTAATTTTGCGAGTTCGTTTGGCGGCTTTTTGAAGACTTAACATGACTGTATTTTTTTTTATTTTCTATAGGTACCCTTATGATCATTGCTCAATTGCTCATACTTACTTATATCTGGTTAATAGATATTATCATCCAAACCGCAATGGACAAAATTTTAGTAAATGATCTGTCAAATTCCAAATTCAAATTAATATACCACAAATCGACCGTTTTGAAATTACCTTCACAAAACCGTCTATAAAAACTTCAAACTATTACTCAACTATCGATGGACATAAGGAAATGAAACATTAGTCTGAGACATAGCAGGCGAAATGATTGCAATAGAGAAAGAACCTAGTTACAGATGTCACTAATAAAAAAGCGTCACTTGAACAGGCTTATTATAAAATGCGAACAACGGATGACAGAGAGACCAATCTGGATTGGAAACCAAAAACAGATCAATGAAGCTCAGGTAGGACAGAGCTGAGGCGGTCTGACGATAAGGAGAGTGACAAGAAATGAATGGCACTGAATGGAGAGAGACAGAGAATCGAAGGAGTCGGTAAGGGGTTCTAAATCAAATATTGGACGAGTGCAAGCTGATGATTATGATCAAAGTGTGAGGCAGCGAACCTGAAGTGAAAAAAACCGTTTTGAGGTGCACAAAACGAAGGTTAAAATGCAGCTTGTGACAGTAATGCAGTCTTAGAGAAACGAAATAATTAAGTTGTAATGTTAAACGATTCTTCAATGGTTGGTATTGGAAATTTTCGTATAAGAAGGGAACCTCAAAATATGTTGGTCCCAACTGTTCAAATATCTCTGGTTGCTATGAACTAATGAATTGGATATATTACGATCATCATAAACAACAACATCACAAACATTATTATAGGAATGTTAGTACAAAGACAGGCACATGACTCAGTCAAGATATCACTGTTGATAAATCTAATATTCTAAACACCCCGAGGGGTTTCTGCGCTCTACAACACATACGATATGGTATAGATAGATAGACCCACCAATCATAATACAACTCACTACGAATAATTATCATATTGGAGACGTGCTTCTAAAAAGTACTAATGAATGTTTTTTTTGCAAAATCATATGACGAGAAATCAAAACAATGGGGGTAAAGAGACTGAAGATTATTATTAATAGCTGGCATCATCAGCCACAGTCAGGTGGCATCTTTAGATGAAAAAAAAACCAAAGTAAAGAGATTTCGCTGCGACATCCAGGAGACATATTAGAGAGCAAGATCAAAATCATTGAAGTAATGCACGGCATTAGGAGAGGCTTTGTGTATTTAATTGTATGTGCCAGAGAACGCACTCAGGCAAGTATCTACAGTATGTTGGATGCTCTGCACAGATTCTCCACAGTCGCATGCAGGTTATTCTCGTATCTGCCATCTGTAGAGCATTTGACTACATCAGCCGTGTCCTGTGCGGATCCAATTTAACGCCACCCATGACACTTGGGAAGAATGAAACCAGGCATTGGTAATCCCACCTCCTGTATCAGGTCCCGATTCTCTCTATTTGAGGTTCGAACTATTGGGATTGCCTATTAAAGTCCATCTGCATTAAAGGGGATATTAAAAAATCGCTCTGTTCCACAGAGTACTAGACATCGATGAACTGCGAACCTCACAAGGGCAGGCCCAACAGAAAGGGGTTATGGGCCTCAATATGAAATAAGAATGAACAGTGTTTAAATGGCCAGGTGCCTCAATTTATACTGAATATGAAATTCTATTTATGTGGTACCTTTATTAAAATAATTGAGAAGTCAGAGGTATTTGAGCAGTATGACAAACTTTTAAGTATCCTCTATTTTTGAAAGGAATGACCTAAAGAACGTATGACTTGATACTCTTTGCGCAATTTAAGGCGGGTCATACCTGCTTATCACACATCCATCACTAACATCTGCGATTTTATTCAAAAGTACAACTGCCTGCCTTTAATTGCTATACACATAATTACTATTATGCGTTACATTCTTTTCATATCCAATCCAATCCAATCTCCCTTAAGGCCCCACTCAGGGGCATAGGGAGGCATCAAGAGTTCTCCATTGCGCTCGATTTTGCACAATCTTGAGAGGGTCTTCCTCGTCTTCGGGACCCTGATGGGAGGAAGAACAGCGCTCTCCTCGGCCAACTGTCATTCGGCATACTTAACGCATGTCCCAGCCAAGTATATCTCGTCCACATAATGGTAGAAGTGATGGGCTCACGCTGTGTGCGCCGACGTATAGCGTCGTTCGTGATGCAGTGGTACCATCTTCATATACCTAGGTAGAAATTCCTTTTTGTTCTAGAACGCTGCTCCAAAGCACATATTTCGATTCGAAGCAAGTTTTAAGAAAAAAAATATTTTAGGTGCTACATTTTCTCTACAACCTGCCGATTATTTAAGCATACGTCAAAGATCACAATAGTCGAATGTGATGCTGTGTCTTTATCATCCGAGGTTATCACTCATTATCAAACCACACCAATCTAAAATATGGGCGGGTGATTTGATTAGTTATAAATGATAACTGTATAAATAATCCCAACACGTCGATGTTACCAGAATTTGAGTCAGGTGTTAACTTGAATGGACGCTAAATAAGATTTAAATGCAATTTTTCATAAAATCAGCGCGTTTTATCAGTTTCATTTTGAGCATCACAATCAAAAGTATGAAAATTTGCTTTTAATCCTTATTTTGCTTGCTTGAAAATTTACACATGATTCGTATTTTTTGTGCACCCATGATGTCTTATTAATAAACAATGTGGCTATAGAAGGCAAATAAACCAAACGTGTATTATCAATAAACTATCTTAGAAAGAATAAACGGAAAATTAGTAACGGATCATAAAATACTTTGGTAACGCGATATTATAGTGTAACGATGGTTGATATCTTCGTCTAATACATTTTTACTCATAGTATATGGAATATACATGTTACTCATAGTATATGGAATATACATGAATCTTGTGAGCGGATTTCAAAAAAAAAAATTGTTTCGCTGAAATTAATTTTCTCGCCTCTTCTTTGAGGGTATAGATTCCAAAAATGAAATTTTTTTTTTAAATTTCCACGTACCCGTAGCCAAAAATGTGTGCGCAGCCATAACTCATAGTAATTCTTATCCGATTTGATTGAAATTTGGTAGAACGGTTAGCCCCTCGATGTAAATGAGTCAGTAAAATGTTGAGATCTGTACCTTCAGGGGAACCCTCTTAAAGTATCCAAAGAAAACTTCACTTGTTCTAGAAAAAGGGCTAAAAAAGAAAAAAAAACGTTCTTCGATTTTCATAAAATTGGTATACGGGTTGGTCTTATGCTCCTACACAAGCACGTAAAATTTGAGATCCATAAATTCAGTGGGTCCCCCTTAAAGTACCGATTAATATTGAATAATATGTAGTTCTAAAGCAGATAATAAAAAGCTCCAATAGTCGATATCATTTTAAAGTTTCTATAGTAATTCCAAGGATAAATTCATTTTAATCGTAAAATTATGAATTTTTATGCAAAGATATTATGTTTTACACGAAAAGGCTGTTATAATATACTATGAGTTCTGGGCTACCCTAGGTTAGCAGCTTTTTTTTAAAACATTGGGAACTTCCAATTCAATAATAAAATATGGTGTTTGAATAAAAATTGTAGCATTTCAAATAATTATTATGAATATAATATGGTTGATAGGTTTTTAAATTGTTTTTAGATTAAGTTATCTTTGGCTGAAGTTATATTGCATGAATATTATAGTCATAGTATTGCCACTTTATTGCTTTAATATAATTTGAATTCAGATTGTATTGTGGGATGATTTTACATTGTTTTACCATTGATTTTTTTATGTGTTTGTTTTAGAATTGTCAATTGCTGCCTACCTTACTATTTTTATTATGATTTTATTGTAATTTGTTACGTTGTTGCTCATTTCTATGTAATTACTGTTCAAAAGGCATTTACGCCGTTTATGTTTATATATAGTATAGTGTGTAAAAAAAAATGAAATATGGTGGGATACATATAAATGTAAATTATAAAATGTTATATTCAACCTTTGTAAAATTTGTTTAGCTGTCTGTATCCAATAAAGAAACAAAATAATAATAATAATAATATGCTCCTCTTGTGTTCCCACTTAGGGTATAGGGAGGTAACGAGAGCCCTCCATCGCGCTCGATCTTGCCCAGCTTCAATGAATGCCTTCCAAACCATGTTCAAATCCCTCAGCTCTGCTTTTAAGGCTCTGATGAATATCCGAATAAACCTATCATTTTTTAAATGAATCTGTGCTCAGTCAAAGTCAACCCAAATACACTACTCTTTGACTCTTTCACAGTAAGCTACTTAAAGCTTGTGTCGTGAAAGAGGAAGATTGTCGGCACCTGGGATCAAACCCGCGACCTCCGCACGAAGCACTACGAAAGCCGGTGTCGTAACCGTCAGGCTACCAACCACTTCGTCATTATTCCACATCATCCATTTGGTTTTCCCTACTCACTGTCATTTTTTGGAGTGACATGAGTGACATTTGGACGGATGGGGTGAGTCATTTTTTGGAGTGACATGAGAGACATTTGGACGGATGGGGTGAGTCATTTTTTGGAGTGACATGAGTGACATTTGGACGGATGAGGTGATAGTGAATGGGGAGGCTTTATAAGAGACACACGTTTTGATGATCTGGAATGATTAAAATAATATTGTATAGGTATTCATGTTTTTTTAATAAAATTACCCGAAATCATCTTCAAATTTGTAGACCTGTATTTTATGAATTTAAAACGTGGTTGTTAAAACGATGGCAGTTTTGATTCTCAAAGGCTTGTACTTTCATAACAATAAAAATAAATTACTTAATTTTGCATACAAACAGAGCATTATGCAAATTTCTAAATGAGACCAGGTAAAATATAAGGACAACCTCAGAAGTGCCTACATGATCAAGTGGCGGTTTATGTAAAAAAAAAATACTATGGTTGAAATAACAAACCTTGTATAGCTTAAGTTGTGACTATTTCAATGCATTTTTATTTTGTTTTTGTTTGGCAGCCATCAATAGGATGAAAGCATTGAGTGGATTTGTTAAAAGCGATACAATATTTTCGCTTTGTAGGTCAGAGGCTTTACCATTGTTAAGTTAGATACAATTCTGAGGCAGTATGATCTTTCGTTTATAATAGGAAATACATTGAGTGGTTCTTGGTTTTTCGGTTGAATATTATTGGTCCCTGTTTATTGATTTGGTGCAATGAAGATTTTTAATTTGCGGTTGATACCTTTTTTTTGAGTCCTTCAATAATTGTGTCATTATAAAATAAATAGGAGAGGCATAACGAAGCTGTTAAACATTGCAGGGGAAAGTATTCATTATTCGAGTCAAGAAGAGATATTGTTTAGAAAAACAGGAAAAAACGCATTTTCTCGTGAGGTTGGGTAGTTTTGCGACCACCACTATTTACTAGAAGTTGAAGGAACTACTTTTTAATCGATCTCTTTGACTACATAACCAACGCTGTGTTTTGATTCGCTCTCACGTTTTCATTCAACAAAAAGAGAAAACATTGGTACAACAACCTAGTTTATATTGACTGAAAATAAAATAAATTCTACTCTACAGGTTCTACATGTGTTTAAAAGTATCGAAAACAAGCCTTTATTCCTCCTGAGCTCTTCTAAATGTTTGAAATGTCAGGCTGATTACAAAAATAGTTGATAAATATTATTTGACAACCCATGGCGACATTTTTAATATTTTAATAATTATTTTTGTATACCTACCTACTTATTTGCAAGAATATTCAGTATCAACTTACATTAGATGTGACATACATACAAGACCATACAATAAAAAAATAGTAAAAATTACAATTATTATACCTACTTGTAGGTAAAATCCGGCATTCAATTCGGCAAAGCCGTACACAAAGTCCACAGTATCATCAGACTGTTCATTAAAAATATTTAATACCTGAAAGCGTTATATAAAAGGTTCCGGTACAACAGTTTACTGAATGTTCTGGAAAATACGGAAATTCCCTACATTAAATTAAATGATGGTTTGTTTGTACGATAACATTGTTTGACAAATAATGATCGCCGTCATAAGTCACAACAGGCCCTCGCGTAATCCATTTTAATCTGTATGGTTGAAAAAAAAAAACCGGCAGAATGATTTACAAAGGTCATGAGACGTGGTTGTCTTTTTCTTTCGTTTGACGGATGAAGAATGTAACGTTTTCTTTTAATAATAATGTTATTATTATTGTTTCTTTTTTCTTGGTTAATAAATTAAGCGCTCATAAACCAAGGATGAAGTAAGACGAAGGTAACAATATTTCATGAAAGCAAAGGGAATTAAGTCGGAAAAATAGCCCTACTGTTGTTATATTGTGTGTATCTGAAGTGACATTGAATAATTACAGGTGATTTTGGGTAATGAAAAAAAGATCTCCAACAATAGTAGTTTTTTTTTTATTTTTATGATAAACAACTTTTTTTTGGTAAGGAAACAACTTTTATTCGAAAAAAAAATTGATAAATTAATTACAAAAATAAAAATATTGGTTAGTTTGCGGATTTTACAACCAAGAACAATTAAATTGTAAAGCACCAACTTATGTACGAGTCACAAGTATTAAAAAACTCGTAGTTAGGCTTTTTGATAAAAATTATTGAGCTCTAAAGCTTTCGTCAACCCCGCTTTAACATCATAAAGGGGCTCTTGAAAATTTTCTGTAACCTTAAAGCAACCATAAAAATGTTTTTTTTTTTTGATAAACAACTTATTAATTTGATCCCAGTTTATTGATTTTCGCAGTTGTGTACTTTTCTTACCCATCACGCCGTATCCTAAAGGGGGTAAGCAGAGAGTACGGACTTCCATTCTTTCCTATCCAAACAAAGCTCTTTCGCTTCTTCCAAACGCATAACATTCCGCACACATGCTCTTCTATTCCTTTTGCTCCTGACTTGGCCCTCCTCTAAGACGGCACCGATATGGTTGGACCATATCATTCGAGGTCAGCCTCGTCTGCGTGCACCCATTCTTTCAGATTTATATATCCTTTTAGTCATTCTCTCCTCGTTCATTGTCTCTACATGCCCAAACCACCTTAATTTATTCAATTTTATTATAGTCACTATACGCTTGCATCCATTCCATATTCCTTTTTAATTTTATCATTCCTCACCTTATCAATCAGTTTCTTCCCGCATATCATACGCAGTGATCTCATTTCCACAGCATTTATTCCAACTTCCAGATTTTTCGTCCATGTCCAAGGATTGCATTGTGTATCAACTGTTTGGATTTAAGAGATACGTTCTTATTTCTCATTAGAGGTCTTAGTGCACCGCCAACCCTTCTACCAGCCAGTTTCCTTCTTACAATCTCCTTTTCACACCTTCCATCTCTGCTAAATAAACTACCTAAATAAACATGCTCATCCACTTTCACACAACATGGCGTTTATAAATTTTCTCTTTCAAAAACAAGTACCTCCGTCTTATTGACGTTCGTCTTAAGACCATTTCATTTCACAATTTTAATAAACACGCGTCACAAGTTCTTGCAACATTTATCGGATTATTTTCGTTTTCAAAAGATGGCTATTCATGTTTACTTTAATTACTACGGAGATCCTAAAAAGATTTTTTTAAAAGCTTGAAACATATTTAAGGAAATATTGTAAACTGTATTTAAGAATACTTCTAAAGGTTTTGCACGGGCCTGCGCATACTAATATCTAACACAAAATCTGTATTTTCAGCGTGATGCCTATGTAAATATATAACTGAATTATGAAAATTCTCTTAAAATTGACGGTTTATATAGTGGAGTGTATTATCAACATATAGAGTGGTCTAGCAGACTTCAACCTACTGAATCATGGAACTGTGAACCACGCTCAAATTAGTCTAGACTTATATATAATTTGTTTTTTTTTTCGAAAAAAGATTGATTCATACACATAGATTGGTAGTATTTGTGCGGTACACCGCGTCAGTTACAGACTGTAAACACCCTTGAGAATAAACATTTTTACCCCTCCTGATTTTAAATTGTATTACCCCAACAAGCGACGTGGGTAGATTGATTGAGTGCTGTATTTCATTTTTATTTTTTACGTTAGCGTATCTCATTATAATGGGGTATTATGATAAAATACAATATGATAACGGGGCAGTTATTTTTGTTAAATTGAAAATTTTCAAACAAGTAGTAATTGAAAATTGGTTTGTGTAATAATAAATAGGTCACAAAAAATAACTCGAGCGAAAGGGAGACGGTGTGTGTGTTTTCTTTCTTTCTCTCTTTTCTTTATTTAAAAATTCCATTCTTGTTAGAGGATACACTCGGTACACAGAGTCGCAATTATTTTAGTTATTTGAAAGTGAAAGGTGTCGCCGGTGTATCTACCTGTGTGGGGTGCACAAACAGTGGTTTAAAAATATTTCATCCAGATTTTTTTTTATTTGAAAAGATGATTAAAAAAGAATGAAAGATGACGAAAAACCGACCTCGGTAGCCTAGTGGAATAGGCGTGGACTTCAGATCACGTAGTACGATTCCCGGTGATCGGGTCAGAGATTTTCGAAGTATTTTTTCACTTGAAATTTCTACCTGGGGTTGGCCTGTCTGAAATTGGACGGGACCGGTTAACTGAAAAAAAAAATGCCTCAGACAATAAGATCCGCCAGCTATACTGACACCTTTGTATAGAAAAGTGTTAATTTATTTGATGATTGAATTTCATTTTTTTTAATTGAGTTATAAGACCTCCACCCGCGCTCGATCATTTTTGGATTTATTTTTGTAATACATACAAATATGCTACAAATTTTAGTGTTAGTCCAATTATAGTCAAATCACAGCCTAGACTGAGGCATCACTCATCGCAAAGGCGAAAGCGGTTCCTTCAATGCGCGCATTCTGCTTTAGGTAGGTACTATTATTCGCAGAGTTCAGACTTCATAAGTTTCTATTATTACAAAAGCTAACCAGTTGCATTTTGAGAACCAGTTGTAAGTTGCGCTTAAAGATGTACGATGTAGGTAGGACAGTCAAATACTAAAATAGTCCAGATGTGATGAAAGAAAAAGTCCAGAGAAATTTCTTAACTATTGATATCTTGAACGTTGGAAAAATATTTACCGAATGAGAAATAAAACAAAAGTCACCGACGATTCATAAAAAACAGAACAATAATATTATTGTGCAGTCTTTGCGAATAAAAGAAATACGAGAATGCTATTTTTTTGTTGTTGTTGCTTTAACGACCATAGATGACTTCCTGAATTGCAGTTCCTAGCAGAATAATAATGGAAAAAGGGGAAAAATATTATATAATATACCTTATCAAAGTGGAAATGCAGGCTATTTAAAAACAGGCTTTAAAGTTTTATTACATCACTAACAATTCAAGTTTTGGTTTCACTATAAAGTGGAGTAGGAGGGCACTCAATTTATGACAAAAATATAAAGCGTTTATTTTTTTTATTTAAATAAAATACTATTTCAACTAGGATTTTTTTTTGATTTGCATATCAATTTATAAAAAAAAAATCAAGGATCAATTCAAGGAAGCAGAACAAATGTTTTTTAAATTTATCTTGTTGGGGAAACTTTAAAATCCAACGATCAATTTCATTTTATCAAAAAAAATTACTTAAGAAAAAAAGAGACAAAAATATTACAAAAGCCTGACTGACTGACTGATTCTCGACTAACGCCAATCAAAGCTTTCCCTAATGACAACACATACACACATCTAATTAGTGGTGAGTGAGTTCTGTTGTTTTAAATGGGCTGAAAAATACACAATTTTACCATATAGAAAATGCGTCAGTTATGTTGACAATTTTGTGAAGTTTAAGTCAACACGTCAATTTTATACTGTGCCATAATGTTTAAAACGCAATCAAAATTATATCAAAGCATATGGTACACATATATTCTGTCCCTTGAGACAGATCAGGCTTGAGTTTAAGAAGTACCTATCGAAGACTTTGCCAGAATTGGAATCTTTGTCGTTAAAAAAAGAAAAGTTAATGTGTCTCGATAAAAAAGGAGGGTGGAGGTTTGTCCTTTTTGTTTTTCTCTGTAAGGATACTTCATAATATCTAGAAAAAAAAAGCTATTATACAAATAGTTACACGATTATAACACCCCTTACGCTTTTTGTAACTTTGGAAGAGAGTTATTATCACAAGAGTAATACCACAACATTCATATTTGTTTAATATAATTTTACCAACACCAAATCCATCCATGGTTTAAGTTGTCGCAATTCTGTGGTTTGTTTCAAAATAACGATGCTGTAAATAAGTCGGTTGCCAAACAACTGGCTTAGACACGTTTTCGAATAATTATATTTGTTTTCGAGGTTATGGAGAGCAGTATTTGCTTTGCTAAATGGAAATAGGGAGGGTCATCTAGAATTTATGAAAAAAATCTTTTATACGGAATTTTTGAAAACGATATTTCGCTTCGTTGAAAAACTCCATTTCAATTTCTCTATTTTTGCTGAATAATACCAATCGTGGACTACAATTGACTCGCAGTCCGTCAATTTGTCTGTCTGCACTTGAAAAAAAAAAGTTTTTCACAGTTGCCATTTCAAATTGTTTTGTCGCCTTGATTAAATTGGAACACTCGAAAACATTCATAGTGCTTCTATGCATACTAAAAATTTACGTATTTGCGTGTGAAAACGAGAAGGTTACAATTTCCATCGATTTTGGAAAACTTGACACATACCTACTTCTTTTTAACGTCAAAAGTGTTCTATTTTAATTTGAAAAATGCATAAAATAATTTTGTTGACCAATGAGAATGCAGCACGATTTAAGACAACAATGATTAAGTTTCAAATTGAACCGACTATATCAAAATCTGGATGTTATAATGTCTAAGCCAGCGATGTAGTCAGAACAAGAGGATGAGCTAATGCATAAATTAAAGCTTGCAAGGACCAGATTATCTCTGACACCCTATAGCGGATATGCCGAGCAAGTCGGATGATGATAAGCTTATAGACAAGATATCGATCCATTTTTAATCGCCAATTCATTTCCAACAGTACATGTTTTGTTAAGAAAAGCTGAATACTGCCAGAATTCACTTAATAGAAAATTGAGGTAAGTTATTCATATACAGACTTTTCATTGAAATTCAAGATATTTTATATATACTTCGATTCTAAGAAAATTTTCAAAATTTATGTCACATTTTTTACACAACGTCAAAAAAATCATCGCAGACGGTCTAAATAATTATAAAATATGCTGTTAGCAAGCGCAGCTTTCGTTGCGAATACGATTAGGTATAATATTGATTCAGTAGCCAAATTTACATGAACGGTTTCTTTATTTTTCTTTTGTCTCTTTCCTTCTTGTTTCTTTATATGATTGTTCGATGTGAGATAGCAATAAAACGATTAAATGTGTTTTATTAATTATCAAGACAATTTCGAAAAAGGCAATACTACGACCTTTTATCGAACAAATACAATTGCAATAAGGGTGAAGGCCAGTTAACTTTTATCAATAACCTCATTTTTGAGATGATGTCGCTTCTAAGACGCAGTACAATATATTTTAATTTGTAGGTAAGCAACTACATATATTAAGTATACGAAAGTACATGAAGGTATTATTGGAACCGTGAAAAGGTTGGCGAGACCTGTTTTAAAGTAATCACAAATGATTTGATCACGAATCACGACAGATGAAAAAGAGGGAGACAGCGCGTTATAAAAACCTTCGCTTCAGCGAATAAAATGACAAATGACATCATCAAATTTCACAAAAGAATAAAATGATAACAATGACAGATAAATTATTACACCCAACTTCAGAATATTTATTATAGAAATAATATTAGACAAACACCAAATGAAATTTTCGTAAATCGACATAAATTTCCGAGTAGAATTATTGCCCGCTTTTTCTTCTTCGACTCCATTCAATAATAACGAATCCTTGGCTGTCCCCCTGATATTATACGGCAAATGGAAAAATCTTTTACTACTCAAAGACAATAACAGTTTTTTTATACCGAGTAGCTTCGCATATATTCTGATTGAAAAATATCTAAATGAGATCTCTTCGCGAGATAAATCAATGTATTCAACAAATCAATCTTTTGATTCTTCAATATATTTCCTTCAAAATTTTAATAACTAAGGTTGATCTATCATACCATTAAGTAACATTTTATATTTAATTCAAAATTTATCTTAATTGAGAAGTTATGATAATTTTCAAGTTTTCTATGATTTTATCTATGCTCAAAGCCATGCGAGAGGTTTCTGCCTTGAGACCTTCGCTACCGTTGGCACGTTTTCTTCTTTTCATGTTTGATAAGAAGCACCAGCAAAAGCCATAAAAATAATAGAAGAAAGCAATATTGTATAAGGTGATCTCAGATTATGTGTCTTTTCTAAAAAATACATTACCTTTTTCATTGAGTCTTAAAGTCATTCTTAAATGTCCCCCTTTTAGTGAAAATGGTAAAATATTAATTAATTGTTCAACAATTTTGGGGTTTTTAATCTCACTAGTGCGCGGTCGACCAGTGCTCGAAATTCGACCATAACAAATTTGGATAACAATAGACTGAGCGAGTGCTATTTTACAATTTTCTTACCAAAACAATGACATGGATACGTCAAATTTTAAAATATGATTATGCATAAAGTTTTTTTCAATTATTGTAAAAAAAAAACAATAATATTCATCTATTCTCAATTTGACGCAATTAGTTTGAATATCCTGCTATTTTCAGCTCCACCTTCCATTTAAATATACCGTACCAACAGTAGAAGACGGTCGTAAGCCCGTAGTGGTTTGTTCCATTTAAAAATCGAACATTAGTAATGAATTGTTAGAGTCATTAGTTGTTATTTTTCCTTTAAGATCTAGTCCTGAAAAGGTCACAAGAATCTAAACATAATTAGAACGTTGTGCACCAACAAAGCCAATAGGCAATAAATATGAGACATTAACAAAAATGGATATAGTCATACCCTGGCGCCAAATACATGACAGCAGTCGCAGTCTTTAAATTTGGTTGCTCTCTTGTTCTCAACAATTTCCAACTTTTATCTCTATTTTTCATTTTATTATTTAATTTCTACTTGTTGCATACATGAGATTTTTCGACATGTTGAACATGTTGAGAATTCTCATGATTAGGAGTTTCGGAGACAAACATTACCACCTAATGGCGAACGTTGTTAACGTAAAGTGATCACACTAAGCCAGCCTTCGAAATAACAGTAGAAGACGGTCGTAAGCCCGTAGTGGTTTGTTCCATTTAAAAATCGAACATTAGTAATGAATTGTTAGAGTCATTAGTTGTTATTTTTCCTTTAAGATCTAGTCCTGAAAAGGTCACAAGAATCTAAACATAATTAGAACGTTGTGCACCAACAAAGCCAATAGGCAATAAATATGAGACATTAACAAAAATGGATATAGTCATACCCTGGGGCCAAATACATGACAGCAGTCGCAGTCTTTAAATTTGGTTGCTCTCTTGTTCTCAACAATTTCCAACTTTTATCTCTATTTTTCATTTTATTATTTAATTTCTACTTGTTGCATACATGAGATTTTTCGACATGTTGAACATGTTGAGAATTCTCATGATTAGGAGTTTCGGAGACAAACATTACCACCTAATGGCGAACGTTGTTAACGTAAAGTGATCACACTAAGCCAGCCTTCGAAATAACAGTAGAAGACGGTCGTAAGCCCGTAGTGGTTTGTTCCATTTAAAAATCGAACATTAGTAATGAATTGTTAGAGTCATTAGTTGTTATTTTTCCTTTTAAATATACCGCATTCAAAAAGCTTTCTGCGCCCATAATGAGGCGCTCTACATTTTACATTTTATTCTATGAAGTTGATCTTCTTTATAAGTAGTCTGTGGAAGTGTGTGAGAGTTTCAAATACAGAAGTGTTTGTGATGTTTTTCTTATTGATTTAATCTATTTTTGTGCATAATTTTAAGAAAACATTAGTATTCGCCACCCCTCCTCTATATCCTTTATTTGAATGAATCTGTTCGAGAAATTATTCTACCTGCCAGTGAACTCCTGAAAATCATTTGTTTTTTATTAATTTTCAAGAAACCCAATATTTCAAATTACAATAAAACCTCTTTTTCATGTCACTGAGATGGTATGAAGTTTTGCTAGACCTAAAAACCAGCATATTTCCTAACTGATTCGTTAAAACTCTTTACCTAAAATGTACCTATGAACATGAACCTATATAATTTGATAGAGATATTCTACCAATTGAATGTACATTTTCTACGAACTAGTTAGATTATACAGTTAGGGTGGGTTTCTCGATCGTTAGTTATAGCAAAGCGTTAGAGATAGCAAAGTAATAGCAATATTTTTGTCATTAAATATGTCATTTTATCATGATTTTACTTGATGAAAAAATGTTTTTAAGCATTGTGATGTTGGTATGCATGTTACTAATCGATTATCGTTAAAGTATTGTGATATTGCTATACTATTACTCACGGTGTCGAAAAACCCACCCTAGTAGTTTTAAAACATAGCATCAGTATCGCTAGTATAAGTTTTCGATGATCGAATATCGAAACGATCATCGAAAGAGTTTCGAAAATTTTCATACTTAAATGATCGAATGATTCGATCGTTTGATTTTAGAACACTGATTGCACGCTAATAAGCGTTTGTTAATGTGCAATTAGCTTTCGATAAAACTCGTACTAGCCCCACAGGTTATTGGTAGTAGGTTACATCGAATATAAATATATTCATATTCAATTCTTTGAAAACCATATGTTTTAATCTTTGTATAAAAAGAATCATTGTGTATGATGTTGAAATTTTCTCACTCATAAAACATAGGAAATAAAATAATATATTGTTTTTGTAGAAGCGATCTTAACAAATTATTCCAAGGGAACCTTGCGTCATTGTTGAATTATTATAAAACACAAAAGCAGAGATGATTCGGGGCTTCTTTTAATCTAATATAGCTAGGTACATTGAATAAGAAAAACATATCGAAAATAGAAAAAAAACGAGATAAGTAATGATGTGTAGGTTTTTTCCTTGTTGTATCTTTCGATAATATGGGTCATACGTAACATAATTAATTATTTTCTACTAAAAATAATAATGTTATTGCCTAGAAAATATAGGACAGGAAGTATACAATCTTTATGTATAAATTTCTTTGGTCCGCATATGTGTGAGAAATCTTCTCCCTTGTTTTTGGATTGATTGTTATAAAATTTAGTATGGGTGATTCGAAAATGGTTTATAAGGGGTTGGTTCTAAAACTTTTTTTAACTCTAGACTTTTTGTTTTGTTTTTCGGTTTTGGGTAAACCCACATTATAATATTAAAATTTTTATCATATTTTACGAATTACAATAAATATGTCTTGTACTTATAGAGTTAAATTAGTATAAGCATATTGTAATTAGATTTGATAAGTTCAAAACATTTATTTATAAAATTAACATCCTAGTATTTTTTATTTTTATTTTATTAGATTGCCGATCACTGCCCATATTCATTTTATGGACCCCTAACATTTATTTTCGATATCATCGATCCTTTGCAGATCGTGAAAGACCCCTTTGGGTCGACCTCTTTTGGACTCACTAGTTTTTTAATCAATCTTGGCTCAAGATAAAATTAAATACACTTTTGACATGTTTCACACTAACCAAACGGCTGTGTTGTGAATGTGCAAATAGTCGGCACCGGGATTCGATCCCACGACCTTCAGTAGGTACGCTATACGCACGAAAGCCGTTGACTGTTACCACTGGGCTACCAGCCACATCAAGTTATAAAGACAGTTTGATTCGATCAAACAGGTCATTTTGAGGCAATGTATTGATCATTATTTGACAATTTTGCCATAATCTTGAATATTGTACAAATTATTACAAAAATAAACTAAAAGTCATACATTATGTATTTCATATTTTTTTAAATCTAAATTAAACTGACGCAAAAAGTTATCAAGGATTCATTAATAAGGGCAATAAAATAATGAAATCAATTAAAAGCCCAAAGTTTTGCTTGTGAAGTCTCCAACGTTCCAAACACCTTTGACAGAAGTACGTCTGTTGGTTCAACTAGTATTATTTTATACTATAACACTGCTTTATGTAGGTTGTGTTGGTTGAAATAATTCAAAGAGAGAAGATAGCACACGCCAACGCAGATAATATTGTTATTTAAGGCTTTTCGCTAAGAACAACCTAAGTTAATTGCTGGCTATTCCTAATAATTAATACTCCCTCTTTATCTTGTGGAATATCCGAGAATAAACGAAACTAAATAATATAATTATTATACTAGAGAAACTTGTTCTAACCACATGACGTTTATGGACTACTAATTTTAATTTTATGAATTATATTTGTTTGCTATTTTGTCTAGTGGTAAAATATAATACTATTTCACAATTAGAAGTTGCACTTTGTAACTTTATGGTGAAAATTTTTGTTCCAAAACAAAATTGGGAAAACAGTTTCCTCGCATGTGAGGTAGCTCGTTTTACGGCCCTCTGAAATCGAAATTCCCGTGAGGCATCTGACAAAAAAAAAATACTTTTGCGTGTAGATTTTTTTCGCTCATTTTTATATTCACGTGTAAAAAGCGTACGTTTTAGTTGAGAGTGTGTACAGGACTTTCTGTTTCTGCTCTCTTTTTGTTCTGGATAGAAGTCATGACGAGGTTTTAGGTTAGGAGAAGGAATAATATTATTTAATATGTGAACGGAACTAAGGACTAAAGGACTGGCTGGACTTCGGCATACCTATTGGTCTTTTGACGATAAACAAAATAATCCAATACCTACTGGCATTTTGTGTTGCTGATGCAGAATTTGTGTCAAGTTTTTACAAACAGTTTTCTTAAAAATCTATTCCATGAAATATAATCAAAGTTTGAAGTGGCATTTAGACCAGGACCCCTATTCTGTAGCAAGTGTAGGGTAGTCACTTGAAAAAAAGTGACTACCCTACACTTGCTACAGAATAGGGGTACATCGGTATCCAGTCGACGGCTTTCGTACGTGCAGCGTACTGAAGGTCATGGATTCGAATCCCAATGCCGTCCTTTCCACTTTATGTGAAAGATGTCGAAAGTGTATTTTGTGTTAACTTTGGGTGAGAGATTGTAATCAACAAACAAATATTTCTAAAACTTCCTAATTATTTTTTTTAAATGCATCTGTGCTCACTCGAAGTGAATACAAATACAATTTTGACATCTTTCACACTATAACCAAAGCGTGAAAGCGGAAATGGTCGGCACGGCCGGCACTCGAACCTACGACCTCCAATACGCTATGCGCATGAAAGCCGGCGGCGATTGATAGGTACTACTGGACTACCAACCATCTCATAAAATAAAATAAAATAATGATTTTTTTGTTCATTTAAAATGTCAAATAGGGGATCTACTCATTTTTTCAAAGAAAAACAACCTTATTTTTATAAAAAAAAAACAGCTCAAACGTATGTATTGTTAGAATAACAGCCTTGTCTGACACTGCGTGGGACTAATATTCTCTTATTTGATTCTTCGTAAGACTCACACAAAGATAGTTGAAAAAAGACAGGAAGATAATGAAGGAACTGATAAAAATATTTTCTTTAATCAAAAAAAAAGGTTCGGCTGAAGAATGATATGAAAGGGAGTAGCTACCGTTCTGAAAGGAGCTTATTGTTCTGTCACACTTGAGCCTCTATGATTATTTCGAGAGCACCCTTGTAATATCTCAATATCTACTTAATACAATACTCTAGGAGTACGGCGATATCGCACTAAAGATATCTAAAATTCTGAGAACAAAATAATAACGAGAACAAAAAGCTGGGCTCAACTAACAAATTGCTTATTTATCCGCTTTTCACCGACACAACAAGCTTGTTTTTTTTACTTAACACATAAGCGCAAGCGGTGCTGGAATCGCTTCATTAGGCTGTATTTTTGTTTTACTTCAAAACAAACAAACCTACTGTATGAAAAAACATCGTTTTCATATAGGTTTATTATTAAAACATACAGATGATTTGTTTGCTGGTGGGACATGGATGCAGAAGGCGGAAGATGGACAGGTGTGGGAGAACATGGTGGAGGGCAACGTTCAGGAGAGAACGGTTCAATGGTGAGAAGAAGAAGTAAACAAAAATTTGATCATATAAATGTGAGGCATAAATCAGTCATTCATTAGGTTATTATGAAAAATTCATTCCAACCAATGTCTACAGAATATTTTGCAGTATTTTAGATTTGTACCAAGTACAAACCTATGCTTCCTTAAAAATTATGAAATCTTAAGGACTGTAAATTGAGTCGTTCAATACGTACAAGTCTATGTAAATGGGCCTAGTTGACTGGTGAAGAAATCTGTAAGCATCAAGTTTCGAATGTACTGACACCTTTGTTTACGAAGAGGATTATTTTATATTTTTAGGAGAAATATTTCTCAATCCTTTCGATGTTCAAAATACAAAAAAAACTTATTCGTCTTCAAAATTGGTGACAGCTGAAAATTAGAAATATAAAACCGTCAACCGAAACACTGCTAAGCTGTGGAAAATTATACATTTTCAGTAAAATCTTTAGAAGATTTCTTTTTTTTTTTAAATATCAAAAGAATGTTCGATGCAATTATTTTTAATTGAATTCTCATCGCATTAATTAAAATGAAAAAAAAAAAACGGAAATATCTGTAAATGAATTAAATAACGTTAATTAATTCTACAATAAAAAGGAGTCCTTTCTTTTCTGCCGACTATTTTTTTAATAACACAAGTCGTTTGTGTGACATTTGAACTGTGTTTTATTCTTTTGTGACGGCTTTGATCTTATAATTTGAAATATCATTATTATAAAAATAAAAAACCTACTGAGTTGTTTATCTTAAAAAGGAATGTATTTTTTTCCCATAGATAATTTAATTTATAATGCGTTCGCAAAGATTTTTCATAGAAAAAAGATTTTCTTTGAATGCCGAGCATGCTTTTCGAAAAAGGCTGTTAAGGCGGCTTTGAACAACATTCCGTAAATTAACAGGCCTTCAAGACGAAATCCCAAAAGATGGAAATAAAGTTATTTGCGATTCGCATCACGGGAGGAAAGTAACAGCCCTGACTCGATACTTCGAAAATGTGACAAATTTAAAAACTAAGACATGCCACAAAATAAGAGCAAAAAAAAAATCACTTTCTACTCTAAAACATAACAAAGTCCAGGGATAGATAGAGATAAAGTGGTCCAGGAATTTTTTTCGGAGCGAGTTCCCAAAGTTAAAACTGGTTACTGGAAGCTTAATTCTCTGAAACAACTGCAAGTTTCTAATGATAGTGAAAGAAACACAATGTGCACAAATGTAGCCAAAATTAGAAACCTCTCCATGCAGAACTAGAGTGCCTACTTTTTAGTTTAGATTTAAATTTCTGGACTCAAAATTGTTCGCTTTGCAAAAAATGTGCGGTGTATTTGTGCCTTTGTACATAAACCAAACTAGCCTAAAAGAATTGATACACGAATATCATAAAAAAAGTTTAATAAAAATGTATTCGAGTAGTGTTTACTTATTTATCTTCATAGTTTTGCTCAAACAATCGTTTTGTTTAACGTATCAATAATAAAACAAAAAAAAACTCTGATAACTTGCTCAATCAAGTGTTCAAATAAAATTGATTTGATATTCGATATTTCCCCTCTATCCAGAATTTCTTTGATGGTTTCGCGGAAACGGAAAAATGATCATGAGGAGACGTGAAGTTTACTTCCGGTCTGAAGGAAGGAGAACGCCTCAATGTTACTGAAGTCTACGAAAACATCAAAGGAAGTATTTCGAATCAACCTTAAATGATTGGTACCTCTAATAAGCTTCTTCAGAACCTGTAACGGCACTTCTTTGAAATAATCGCTTCACCAAAAAAGCAGAAAAATAGATATATAATATAAATATCTTAAAGATGGAAGATATTTATAAAAAAATCAAAATAAAAGTGTAGACGCAGAACCCCTCCTTTTCCCAGTTCCTATCTCTGTCCTACTGTGTGACCTACATATTTATTTGGAACATTAAATTGTGTATTATAAAATTGTTACGTGTGTTTTTGAAAATGGAACTTCTGTTGTTATTTGTTATTATTTTTTGGTTGTCATATTGTTGTTGTTGAAAATGGTTCCGTGTGGTTCGTGTTGATGAACAAAATTGTGTTTTTTGAGAAGCTATTAATGAAGGAAGAAGAAAAATTACAGAACCGGCCGGTCTGGAGACATCCGTATCCAACACATCAGGTAGGTCACACTTATATCCCTCTTCTCAATACAGTCCTACCCACCACATATTCTGAGGGCTACCTGCGTTTACAAAAAGAGTATTGGTGTAATTTGATGTGGTTGGTAGCTTGCCAATAGAATGCTTCATTCGTGCACTGGCGAGGCAAAATTAGCGTCATATTTCATACTTAAAATTTTTCCGTCTTCAACCACAACCAACTCGTTTAAATTCAACAATTCAATGTCTATCAAATGTATTTTTACAGGAACCTATTGCAACGTTTTACACATTTATTTCAGTGCTTTGCATGTGTGCCTCCCTCATCAGTAATTCCGAAATAAACAATAGAGCTGCATAGGCATCCATCAAATAATCAACACTTTGTAGCAATATTTGCAATGCAGCAAAAAAGGTAACAAAAACTCTTGAATGCGCTCAAACTTGCTTAAGTCATTGCCCAAAGCATAATATAAAAAAAAAAGTTATTTGTCAACGCTGTTTATCTTTCTTGAAACTTACAAAAACTCAAATAAAAGATAATAACTGTCCCGTTATGTATCGATTCCGCTAACATTAATCAACAACTAGAATTTTGAATTTCACGGGTTTCAATTGGTTAGCTTATGTAGGAAGTATTGCCATCAAAGAGGGCTAACATAAAACAATTCCTCTAAAATTTTCGTGTTTTTTTTTTCAGATGCCGCTTAATTTGATCGAATAGCGTGTCATTTTAAAAGAGTTATGATAATTTTAGTGGAACTTTCAGTTGAAAGACATTATTTTCATATATATGTATATTTAGCGGAACTCCAAAGGAATCAGGGTGAATATGTTTTAAATTTATAGTAAGAACTTTTAAAAATAAATCGGAAAACGTATATCGTAGAACGCAGAAATTTGCTCATAACTTGATAGATGTGACTGGCACAGATGCTGCATAAGACATTGATAACTTACTTAATAGATGCCACTCTATGTGTGAGGTTCTAAAGAGAATCCGGTGACGAATTTCTACTTTGGTTTGTTCAATTACACTAGTTTCTACCCAGACAGATGTCAGGTGGACAAAAGATGGATTATTTCCCTAGATAGCATTCATTTAAGCCGGTTGAAAGGTGACACACAGTTTACGACATATTCAACCAACACGATGTATGTATTTCACTTATTCCTAATGCTTACAAGGATTTTTTGGAGAAAATAATGTCAATTTTTTTTTAAAACTAATATTTTTTAATCTTATATTGATTTTAGTTTATATACCTACTCAGCAAAGCTGCTTTTGAATTCAATAACATAACACAGAATAATACTTAAAATAACACTTCAAAACTTTGAAATGATAATACAGAAGTTACAGATACACGCATACACACACAAACAACAATGTAATAACGGGACAAGACACGACACAAAAAAACATACAGGGCGTTGTACCCATTGCACACTGGAACCAAGCATCAATTTAAAAATAACCCTCCCAAACAGTTTCAGCGTGGATGAAAAAATATCCACCTCCAGTGTATTACCCTTCCTCATCTGAAATTGGAATTCGAATGAAATAGTGATAATTGGTGGTAAAAATGACTTGAAAAATGAGTTGAACTACATTCTGAGAGGTTGTTAATCCTTTCGGGTTGAAGGCTGTGTTTATTTTATGATTATAAGGGTAAATCAAAGCAAAGTTTTGGAAAAAATCCCAAAGGCCTTTTGAATCTGTTTCCCAGATAGAGCTTAGGATAGCTCCCAGATAGGACTAACAACCCCATCGACTCCAGTTAAAGCCTTTCGCGTAGCAATGATGTTCTTCATTTCTCTTCTGTTCGTCCCAATGATCTTTGTAGAAATTTGACAGAAAGTTTACGATAAAGTTTCTTATTTGGATTAGAACGCAGCTGTAGATTTATGTTTAAATTTTTATTTTTTTTTATGCTAGGTATTTATAATCCGATCTATTGAAGGTTAAGTTTTTTCATCCCTAGTCTATATTTTTATTTAGGTTTTTAGCCCGATCTTCAGTCCTCAGCCCTACTGTTAAAGATCTGAGAGAATTTTTTTGATTAATTTCCAATTATACTAACCGCACTGCAAATCGTGGTACATTTTCTATCTGACAGTTTCACCACAATAGAAATACAAATACATAACATTATGTACACAAAAGACACTTTATATCAAACGAAATATGTAAATTCACACAAAAGAAAATATGCCTACCTCGTTTCAACACAAATATTGTGATTAGATATAACAAAGTGAAAAAAAAACATATTATTATAAAGAGGGAAATATGTTTCGGGAATCACAAGGTACTTATAATAAAATTATCTCAAACCTGTTTTCAATAACTTCTGGCAAAAGAAAACAAATATTCAAAGATATAAAATTATCTTTAAATTATTCATATTCATATCATTAATAAAGGCTTTTGAACATTTTGGCTCATTTCAAAATAATAAAAAAAAAAAACATTCAGAACAAGAAAGGTATAAAACTATGTTATTACATCAGACAAAATTCAATAATTTTCAGCATCTGTTTGGTAGAGAAAAATTCAGAACGTTTGCGTTATAACACAATAACTTTTTGTTTGCTGAAAATGTTCCAGGCAATAAAACAAATTTAGTAATTAGTTTTATCTTGTAGTACCTAATTTAATATAACGAAAATATTATTAAAATAAATTCTTAAAAATGTAAAAAAATCTACTCAAAATGGTCAGGAATAAATTCGGTTAAAGTAATTTACCTTTTAAAGATGGTTGATTTTAGCATTTAAAAGTACTGTCAGTGTACGATTTTAATTTCCTACATACCTACCTGTTTTTTCATATGCTTTTTTACGAATAAATATTTTCATTACCTGGTAGGATACTGCTAGGATGTCTGTTGAATTTCTGATTATTGCATCTCTCCTGTTGACCATCGTCCATTCTGACCCACTTTACAGGACATCACATGGTAAACAGTGCACGTTTTAAGAATCTACTAGCTTAATATATCAAATGAGATTCATTGTTTACGGTTGTAGGTATCTAGTGTTTCCTCGATAGAGAGAGAGTGAGAAAGAATCACCATAATTCTACATGACTGAGAACAATATGTGAACGTGGCCCGCAACTTTATCAGATTCGGGCTTACTTCAAAGGAATCGTTCCGCAGTGCGGCTGCTTGAGTTAAAAAAAAAACTCTAAGTAATGTTCAGTTTATTGTCACCGTCCACTGGCAGGTGGATTTTTCTTAGACGTTCATAGCGAGTCCTAAGCAGTGAGCCGTTTACCCCAGTGTGAAATTAACTAAATTGACACGAAGTTTGCGGTTTGATTTTTTCGCCTCACCCTTATACCTGCACTACACTACTCGCGAAGTACCTCGACGAAGTATTTGGGAAAGTTGACCGAAGTCCGAAGTACCTTTGTCGGACGAAGTAAGGCGAAGTGCCTCTTCACACTATCGTATTCGCCTATCTTCGATCAACTTCGCGAGTAGTGTAGTGCAGGTATTAGAATCAGAACAGTAAAACAAAAACACCACCCACTACATACACACAAAAGATCTTTTTAACGGCGCCTTTTTGTGAAATTATTTTTCTTTTCGTCTTATAATGATAACCATTGTTTTCAAAACACTTTGAAGTCATATTTGAAAAAGAAACCTTGATATTTTAAAGAACATTCATCTCTTTCTTTATTTTAACACAAAATATGTTACAAGTACTTTACAATAAGAACCACAATATGTTTTTCTCGAGTTTACAAAATAAAATATTCGAACTTTTCCAAAGACGAAGGAGATGTAAACAATATATTATTTTGTCTCTATATATGTTCTGTAATATTTTATTTTCATACATTTTGAGGTTAACACTTCGACGATTATTTACATGGTAATAATAATAGATATTATAATAACGTTCAATTTTCAAATTCAATTTTTTAGCTTTAGAACAATCTTCTTTTGTTTTGTTCTAAAAGACGCATTTCAAAGACCTTGTTGATTTACTCGTAGCATTATTATAACCATAATATTATGTAGTGTAGACATTACCCATAATTGTAAAACTAAACAGAGCGTTTAACGAAAGATTAACAAATAAATATTGCTAGTTTATTAATCTGTTAGGAATTATTTTACATTTTATTGAAATAATTCCAAACAGATGAAAGGTATGGACAAATTTTATATCGAGAATATAACCTATTAATATGAATTTCATACCATTTCGTAGGTAAGCTATTGGAAGATTCCTTTGTAGCTTCCTTATTGAATTTTGTGAAATAATAACAATAGTTTATGCGCAAGATTTGAAAATCCAAGAAAACGCCCTCAGTTCGTTTCATTATTTCCATGGTTCGTAAACTTCTTTTATCTATAGGCTGTAAACCCGTCGAATAAAATATCTTTTCTATTATGTATTCAATAAACATAAACTTACTTACAGAGAGGGAGTTAAATATTATTACGAACAATAATATGGGTAGGTTTGAGCAAAAATTCTGAGCTACGTATGCATAATATTATAAAATAAAGTCGGGTTAGTGCGAACACTTATAACTCGAGATCGGCTGAACAGATTCTTCCGTTGTTTGATTTATTGGATTCTTCTCCGCACCGGATAACAGAATAACTTATAAAAAGTTGAAAAAATTTATAAATACTATAATATAATAAAGTTAGTATGGAACGGATTTCTTGCGACGATAACACCATCAGCTATGAAAATTCCATAACAACACAATTTTTATTTACCTGAAACCATAGAATTTCAAAAGACTGGCACGCAGATTATTGATAGAACTTCTTTCAAGCTTTCAGAAATATTTTTTTAACATTCAAACATAATATTTTAAACGTATTTTTGTATAAATTATAAATTTGAAATCAATATTCATAGTTACTACAGTATCACTACGTAGGATATGCGGAAAGCGACTGATTGATAATGTGAGGAATGATAATATTAGAAAGGAATGTGGAGTGGATGTTAGCGTAGTGACTAGAATGAAAGTGAATAAATTAAGGTGGTTTGGGCATGTAGAGAGAATGAACGAGGATAGAATGACTAAAAGGATATATAAATCTGAAAGAATGGGTGCACGCAGACGAGGCCGACCTCGAATTACATGGTCCGACCATATCGGTTCAGTCTTAGAGGAGGGCCAAGTCAGCAGCAAAAGGAATAGAAGAGCATGCACGCGGAATGTTATGCGTTTGGAGAAAGCGAAAGAGGTTTGTTTGGATTGGAAAGAATTGAAGTCCATACTCTCTGCCTACCCCCTTCGGGAATCGGCGTGATGGGTAAAAAAAGTATTGATACCTCAATGCGTATTTTGAATCGGTACGGAGAAGTTCCTCATCCTACTTTGATCAATCAATCAATATTATTTTAACTGAGTAAAATACTATTAAAATATCGAATATAATGACATACCTAAATTCTTTTTTTACGTATTAACATCAAATCAATCAAATTTAAAACTCCCTTTGAACTCCATAGGGGCATAGTGAGGCAACAAGAGCCCTCCATTGCACTCGATCTTGCGCAATGATGACCTCCTCCTACACCATTATTAACATAGGTTAAGAATTTTTTATGTAAAAATAAACTCAGACACAATGAATGCAGCGTGTTATGCAGATTTTGCTAATGCCAGTAAATAGTCATTCGTGTTAAATAACAAAAAAACTAATTTGAGCTCAGTTGCATAAAACCTAGAGTACCTATATTATTTATTTCGATACGAAGTTCGACGGGTCAGCTAGAAGAGAATAAAACAGAAAATGAACATAAATTGACTTGCCAATTTTTATGTATGTAAATTCAGATTACTACTTACTTCTATTTTTCATACGAAAATGATGTAGCGACCAACCTGAAACAGGAAAAATATTGATTGTTAATTCATTGGTTAAACATTTTGGATAATTTGAAATTAATGTAATTCTTTACGCACCCCTAATCAAGATTACCTACTCTAAATGGTGATCCGGTACGAATATTTAAAGGTTTTTAAAGAATATGTAACAACCAATGACTATAACAATAATTCATTACTGATGTTCGATTTTTTAATGGAACAAACCACTACGGGCTTACGACCGTCTTCGAATGTTATTTCGAAGGCTAGCTTAGTGTGATCACTTTACATTAACAACGTTCGCCATTAGGTGGTAATGTATAAGTCTCCGAAACTCCTAATCAGGAGAATTCTCAACATGTCGAAAAATCTCATGTATCAAAAAGATTCTTAATAATTAAATTAAATATAGAGATAAAAGTTGGAAATTAATGAGAACAAGTAGAGCAACCAAATTTAAAGACTGCGACTGCTGTCATATATTTGGCGCCAGGATATGAATAAATCAATTTTTTTAATGTCTCATCTTTATTTCCTATTGATGGCTTTGTTGGTGCACAACGTTCTAATTATGTCTAGATTCTTGTGACCATTTTTCAGGATCTTAAAGAAAAGGTTTTTGTTGCTTTTGCTGTAAGTACACATATACTGTGGGATTTTTCTTGTCATAATTTTTCAAAATAATCGGTATTTTAAAATATTAATTTCCTCAAAAGGTATATTATAAATTGGACATGACTTGTTATGATTAGAAAAACTTTGATTCTGGCATTCATTGTCATGATGATTTTTTATCTGAATAATTTAAAGAGCGAAAATACCAATATTGCTTGAGCTCTTGAAGTCGTTTGAAAGGTTGTTGAATTTATGGGTAATTTGTATTGACTGATGTATTCTCCACAACGGCGTTGCTAAGCGTACTTGTGTTCAATGAATAAATACTCTTATGTACCTATGTGCAAAAACTGGCAGCTAATTCATCTCACTTTAAATGTTAAACCTAGAACATTATATCATTAGAGTTAAAATACATGTCACAGTGTTTAACGATTTAATAGTAATTATATTAATATCGCTAGAAACTAAACCTTTATTTCAATATTAATGACATCAGTTTATCTGGTATCGCGCATGCAATCACATCACCTACGTGATACTACTATGATCCGATACATTTCCGTCGCTTTACGGTTGCGAAAGCAAGTTGACTATGTCGATACCCGCATGTCATGTACCTACCTTCATTCACTACATGATATTTACTATATTAAATATTGCTAATTTATGAGTGTAGTTTTTTTCTCTTATGAAATTTTTCGCATCTGTATTCAGTGGATGATTTACTATTACTTCATAGATATTTGCGGTATGCATACATTTTATTTTTCTTTTTCATGTCAACACATTTAAAAGACTTTACTTACTTCGCAAATACCGAAGAATCCGGACAAGATTCAAATATGAACGTGTTAGGAATAATATTTTTTTACTGTTGATCTTCCCAAAGTAGGGAAAGCAATGCACTTGAGAGAAGATATTATTAAAAAACTATGCAGGAAAAATGAAAAAAAAAAGGAATATGTGTCATTTCATTTTACATAATATCTTCTCTTCTTTGCCCTGCCTTTTTCCCGGCTTAACCAGGGTCAGGCCTCTTTGTACATATGCGCCAGGATCTTCTGTCCTGGGTTGTCGATTGAGGGACATTCTGTGCTGCCAACTCCCTCTCAATTGCGGTCCACCAGGTTGCCGGGGGTCTTCCTCTCCCTCTCGGTTTTGTGAGAATACTCAGCGCTGTTTTCACTGAATAGTCCGCATCACGTCTCATCACATGACCATACCACCTCAGTCTGGTCTCCCTCATTTTATCGGGTATAGGAGCCACCTTAAATGATCCTCTGATATGCTCACTTCTAACCCTGTCCACACGAGTCACACCACCTGCCCAGCGCAGCATCTTCATTTCGTTAGTGTGCAACTGTTGCTCATGCTTTTTGGTTGTTGTCCAGCATTCTGCTCCGTATAACATTGCAGGTCTCACCGCGGTTTTGTATATTTTACCTTTAGTTCTTATAGGCATTCTTTTGTCGCAGAGCACACCAGACAAAGATCTCCACTTCAACCATGCAGTACTGATTCGGTGGTTGACATCAGCCTCAACATGAGCATTGCTCGTCAACATTGATCCTAGGTATTTGAATTGTGATACTTCGGGTAAACATAATTTAAACATGAATATTATTATAAGAATATATTGGTGCGAATTATCGAGAATATTTTCGCATGGACGTGGGTATAGTTAAAATGTTTAGGTATAGTGAAATTATATTTACTCTGATATAAAATTAAAGAAAAAAATGCATAAAGGAAATGGATAAATGTGGTTGGATGTTAGAGATTGCTACGGCTATAATCCCGCCATTGCCACTTGTCTATACACTATTTTTTGTACACTATTTTTAATATGCATAAAGTATAAAATAAATAAATAAGTGCTGTCGGCCGGTATCGATCACATCGTTTCGTTCAAAAGTAAAAGAAAATGACTTTTGATTTTGGCATCACTTTTTCGGTGACGAAAGGGTTAGCCGAACAGTGGTCGTTTCTTTATAGAAAATAATAATACTTTGTTTAAAGGTTCGACCGTGAGGTTGACCACTTCACGTCCTTAAATCTCAACTGGTCAGAAAAGGCACAATGAGCCTCGGACGCCTTCAAGCGCAATGGAGAGCTCTTGATGCCTCTCTATGCTCCCGAGTGGGGCTTAGGCCCCCGCATTGCTGGCTGGTTTGGGGGTAGTTCGCGGCGGGCTTGATTTGTCCGGGCCCGGCTTTATGGTTTGATTGCTTCGATCGAGCTGGGAGGTCGGTTTCGTGCGGGTCGGGTGTGCTGCGGATTGGTCTCCACCGGGCTGGCTAGCGGTGTGCGGGGTGCCTTGAGGGGAGAGTTTAGTGTAGAGTGTATGTTTAGAGGATGTGATATGTGACTGTGGAGAGGTTCAGGATGATGAACATCTGCTGGTATGCTAAAGTTTGGAAAACGCGTGTGACTTGGACGACATTTATGAAGCGAACGACAATGCGATTGCTGCTGCTACATATTGGATGTGAAAGGACTAGTTTACACGGACACGAAAAGTAAGTACCTTAGTAGAAGAAAAATAAATAGAAGACTCTGCATTTGTAAGTTTATGTCATAAGAAGAAACAAAAGAAGTATGCATGTCTAGATAGGAAACAGATAGCTGTCTAGATAGCAGTCCGTTCTCTGTGCTTATTCTTTTAGGGACTCTGCGTGATGGGTTTTAAAGTAAAATAAGTTTAAAGGTAGACTCTCTGTATGTACTGGTTAATATATCTAAATATTTTAAGAGGTATAAATTTCAAAGAAGAAAATCCCAATGTTCGATGTTGCTTGAAATTTTTTAATTTTTCTTATCGGAGTAGACACCTAGTGTTTTATCATTCTATGCTGGTATCGTCATAATTATATGGAATTCCCTATAGAATAAAACTGGTACATATTAAGAACATGAAAGGTTAAAGTTGTCCGATATTAAGTACCAAGTTTATGCTAGTTAATTACCTCGCCCATGCCGTACACTCATCCTATTAAAACCTAGTTGGCAGAATAATGTGCACCGTAAAAACCTTTTTTGTATCATTTGATAGTACAAATATTTTAATATAATATTTTCTCAATAATGATTCAAATCTATATTAAAATCTTATTACACTATTATCTAGATATATTTCACTCCAATTTAAGAACGAATAGTTTAAGGCCCTGTCCTAGCTGGTTGCATGGTCGCGCGATCGTGCGATTGCGATGATCGCATGAACCCGGACGCCCTGTTCAAACATATAACATTTTATGAACGTGTTCTAACTGGGCAGACGGACGGACGTAAATTCGATCGTCCGATCGGTGCCTTGTTTGAAATGATCGGGCGTCGCTTGTATTGCTCTGTTGTATCAATAATTAATAAGACACCTACTTGCCAAAAGTTCTTACTTACTAATATTCATATTTATTTGTTTGCGTTGTCAAGGAAAGTGGACGCGCGATCGTACGATGGCAGTTAGGACACACAATTTTTCATCGTGCGATTACAAATTTGTTTTTGCGTTCATGCGATCATCGCCATCGCACGATCATGCGACCAGCTAGGACAGGGCCTAACACTTTACCTAGGTACCTATGTTTGATTTTAAGGTGATCTATGATACCAAAAATATAATAATTATACCGTGTATAACATATTTTATGATAAGATTAATAAATATAAAAAATGACATTGTGTATACTTAGAACACTCTGTATAATTTATTTACAACTATTCATCGACAAAAATCGTAAATACGTATGCATATTTTTTACTTATAGGTATGTTTCCTCTCCTCTATGTCACATATACCTTTGTCCTTTATTTATTTTTATTGTGGTGATAATCTCGCCGTTGAGAGTTACAATAGGACCATCGTCTATCTCTTGTCAAATAATATTGTACATATCTTCTTCTTCTCCTTCCTATTTTTAAGCCTGCTGGCCTCCTGCTGCTGTATTTTCCTCTTGTGAAACTGTATCCCAACTATCCCTCCAGCGTTTAGGTGGTCGTTCTGGAGGTCTGTTCCTTCTGGTATATTGTCTGGTTGGTATATCGGCTCTTGTGTCCTCCATTCTTGGAGCATAGTCGTTCTTAGATCGTCTCCTCTATCTTTCCCACCTTAGAACATCCTCGACATGTTTCTAACTAAGTATATCGTAAAGCTTTTTTCCAGAGATATTTCTAAGAATTTTCATCTCGCTGTAGCGTAGTAGATTCAATGTCGACTCTAAATTTTACTCCATAATTGGACACACACAATGACATGTTCGATGTATCTCTTGTCAAGCAGGGGCTTCCAAGGCCAGTAGATTCATAGAGATGTTCATTTTGCTTGAAGATGAAGATACTATTTCCTAGAAAATATAATATGTAACTCTAAAAGAATGAGAAACAAAATTGAATAAGAAATAGTATCTGCTAAAAGAATGAGAAACAAAATTGAACAGGAAATAGTATCTGATAAAGTACCATATACCTCAAATATGTAACAACTAATGACTCTAACAATTCATTACTGATGTTCGATTTTTAAATGTAACAAACCAAAACGGTGGTTCGCGGCGAACAACCACAAACCACCGTGTACCTACTATCAATTTGGTAACGTTGCATGATATGTTCACCTCGAACCACCGCGAACGACCGCGTACTATGGAAATCTGACACGCCACGCAGGTGAGTACACAGCTTTATGACTAACAATTCATTACTAATGTTAGATTTTTAAATGGAACAAACCAAAACGGATTACAACCGTCCTGTACTGTTATTTTGAAGGCTGGCTTAGTGTGATCACTTTACGTTAACAACATTCGCGATTAGGTGGTAATGTTCAATTTTTTCAAACTCTTTATCATGATAATTTTCAACATGTTCAACATATCACAAAATCTTATGTATACCTACAAAAAGTATTAATGAGATATAGAGATAAAAGTTGGAAATTATTGAGAACAAGAGAGCAAACAAATTTGAAGACTGCAACTACCGTCATGTATTTGGCGCCAGAATATGACTATATCCATTTTTGTTGATGGTCCATATACCTACTTCTGAGGTACATTTTTTTTATACTTAACTTCCTTTTGAATTTCCATTATGAAAGGATGTAAAATAAATTTACAAAGTATTGTTTGAACGAATGAATAAAAGTAGCGGGTATGAATGTGGCATTTGATGATCCCTACTCACAATATTCCCCCACGAGGCAACGAAACATGCGGGATTCTGTGTTAGCAAGTAGGTACCTGACACAAGAGTCGAATAATTATCATTCATGCGACATGACGCGACACGGGAGTGAAAATATGGTAATGAGCTTTAATTGTGTACATACACGAACAAGGTAAGGACGGCAATACCTTGACTCTTTTAATGAATTTATTACGTTTAAAGGGTTGCGAATGTTCAATTATTTATTCACAATACAATTCTATTCGTACATATCAGCATCCAATTAGGCTGACGAGCCCAATAAAGGGCAATATAAATAAATGAATCTCGTCAAACCTTTACAAGCGCCATCTACAACAGCGAGCAATCGTTTATAATTTATTGTTCTCAAAATTTTGCAACAGATGTTTTAGCAACAGAAAAGTATCATAATTCCTATCTAATAACAAAGAAGCTAGCATCAGGCGGTTGGTCAAGTGACAAGTGCCTCGGCGAAAGATAGCTATAATTGAGGACATAGAATTTTTCGGCATGTCAATCGTGTAGAAGTTTGAAATTTGCCCATTCGAGGAAAACGCTTTTCTTTCTCTTATCAGAATTCCAAAGACGAGGAAGACCCACTCATAGTTGTTCCTTCAAAGAAGTGCGGAAGGATTTACGCATAGTGTGGGAGGAGGTCATTGTAACTGTAAAAGATCGAGAGCATTGGAAAGCTCTTGTTGCCTATTATTTCTCCTACGTGTGGTCTCAAAGGGAGTTTGATTGATTGATTGATGCTTACAGAAGTTCGATTATCTATGAGGAAACAAATTCTTTTGCCTATAACACTATGTTAATAGTATTGCGAAAGCGAATCCAATAATTATCTCTAATGCAATGGGTTCCTATGGAGAGGCCCGTCGTCTGATAAGAGGGTTGTCTTTTAAAATTGGGACAGTGTTATTTGACGCTATTGTAACACACATAGACAAAAAAAATGGTGGTTTGAAGTGGTTGGTAGCCTGGCAGTTGCGATGGCGTCTATCGTACTTCTTCGTGTGAAGGTCGTAGGTTCGATCCCAGGTGTCGACCATATTTCTCTTTTTCGACGCAAGCTTTAAGTAGTTCACCTTGAAATAGTCAAAGAGTGTATTTTTGTGTTAAATTTAAGTCTGCAGAGATTCATTAGGTACAAAAAATTGAAATCAACCTCATAAATGAAACACCCACAAAATTAATTGTGTAAAATATTCATGGCAAAAAAGTGATACGATCGGAATCAGCGATGTTTTGGTCAACAAGGTTTAAACTTGACACTAAAAAGAAAGACTAAATAAGTAGAAACATATTTCATTTCAAATTTTTTGACTTCATATCAAAAGATGAAGAAAAAAAAAACACATTTTTTATACGTTTTCCAACAAGGAAATGCTGTGTTGTTATAAATACGCAACTGCTTTCTATATTGAAAACTTTTTGTATAGCTTTTTTGAACAAGTCTTATAAATAAATACAAAAGCTTTGTTATTCCTTGTAGCAGATATAAATCACGAAGGAAATTTCATAAAAGACTATAGAAGTTGTATAATAATATCTTGTACTCAGCAAGGTACAAATAAGACATATAAGTATTATATACTTTCTACTACATGTAATATATTATTACGGATTGGGTTTTTTTAGGTATTACTGATATGATCGTTTTATCATACAATGAGTTTTTGAGTTTTCGTTCTGCCATATAAACTATTATGATTGGACTGACATGACGGTTTGCTGTCATAATTTAGCCAAAGGTCTTTCTAAATATCTCCTAATTTTTATGGACATTTTATCGCATTTTATGTACACTTTTATTTATTTATGAGAGCGTTGATGACATCAACATGTGGCAGTATTTAAGACCCAAAACAAATAAGGCGAGTGCGTCGTTATGATTTTTTTCGTTATCAATTCACAGTGTTATAACGTTGTTTTAAAAATCCTAAGCCATTTCAAAGTACATATATGATATCTAATGGATTTTTTTTTTAATCTAATGCATAGTTTCTGAGGATGTATCATTCGAACATTTAACGTTTCAGCTTATTAATACATATAGGTACTAGTGGTCGCCCAGAGATCGAAATTAAAAAACAATTACATGGATATTGGATACGTCAAATTTGAAATGTTGATAATATGTACAAAGCTTTTATCTATTAATATTAAAGATAAACAAAAGAATATATGCGTCCGTGTCAATGTCAAATACATCAAAGTGTGTGTGATTATCTAATACATAACTTTAAGTTGTGTTAGTAAAGTCTTTTCTATTATTATATTATTAAAAATAAACAATATTCAACTAGGTATTCTCAATTTGACCACAGATAAACAAAAGAATATGTGCGTCTGTGTCAATGTCAAATACATCGAAGTGTGTGTGAGTATCAAACACATAACTTTAATTTGTGTTTGTACTGTTTTTTTATTGATTTTATGTATATTTTTAGCATAATTTAAAAAAAAATAATGCTCTATAAGGTTTTTCCTTACCTATTAAAATAATAAAGATTTGTATAAATGACCGATGAGAAGGACTCGCGGAGTCTATAATATGCTGCTAAGTGGCGGGCATGGTCATTGGTCAAGGAGATGAAGATGACCAAAAAGTAGATCACTCTATGGTGAGACAAACAAGTTAAGTTTTTATTTCAAATTTAAAAAAAAACACGATAAATTTGAAATAAATAAATAAGTATTGTTGCCTCAAGTACACAAAAGCTGTTTATTAAACCCCTTTTGTGTAAATAAATAATTCGATACCCCCGTCTGATGACAGCATCATACTTCCGGTCCGTGAAGAAGATTATACAGGCCCAGGGTTCCATAACAAAACACATTAATTTGGCATCGTGCGTCGGACGTTTTCGCCGCTAGGAAATAAGAAAAGAACCTCATTATTAGGTAGGTACTATGGGTGTTCACCATGACCTATGAAAGAATGATTGCCGTAGATTTCTGGGGTTATTTGAGTGTAAATATTCATCAGTTTCATTAAAGACGATTAAATAAAATGGTTTTTATCAGAATACTATTGACTTCTTTTAGTCATCACGCCGTATTCAGAGAACGGACCTCCACTGTTTTATATCCGAGAACACTTGTTTCGCTTCTTCCACCGACAAAGGTACTTTTTCTTATTTTTCTCCTATTTCTTTTGATTCTAAATCGGAATCAATATGTTCGATTCACGTCGTTACCAGTCAGCCACGCCTTCTTACACCTTTTCTTTCGGCCTTAAAAATGTTCTTTGTATTCATTCTTTCCACGTTAACCATCTCAATTTACTTATTTTCATCTTTATCTCTAGACAAATGTCCATACCACATTCCTTCATAATGTTACAATACCTTTCCATATCCCACAGAGTCTTTCCACATATTCTTCGTAGAGCTCTCATCTCTACTGCATTTGTACTACATTCTTCTTTTTTCGTCCATATTCACGTTTCACATACAATATCATTGATGGTAACAGGATTGCGCTAATTAATTCTAATTACTAGGTAAAGTTTAAGTTTTGTCCAAGATTTCTTCATTATATGCTTGTATTGTATACATTTATGGCCCTATCCGTCGAATGCCGTAATATGACATCCTGTGCACAAAGTACAATAATATCTGAACTGAACAACATTTATCACGTTTGCTAAGCAAGTTGGCAGATTGTTTTTGAAAGAAAATTGTGAAATAGCGCTCGCCCAGTCTTTGACGATGCATCTTTAATAATATCCAAATATATGATTTAAATTAGTTATGGTCGAATTTCCAGCACTGGTCGAGGCTTAAATGCTGGCTGTAGGTAGGTGGGTACCTAAATTTATTGTACAAATTTCTTTATTATTTCACTTTTCTACCACCAGAGTGCCTATGGTGTATTCTACCTCTTAAAACAACAGAAATTAAACACCATAAAATAGATGTGTACCTATATGAGGCTCACGGATGTCATAGCATTAGTCGGTCAGTATTCTGGACTACTATAACACGACAAGTTCATTCTCAAGATTAGTCATCACAGATCTAGGATCTAGCTAGGCTAGATCTTCTATAAATATTTATACATATTTATGTCAGTATATATGTATTATATGAATATTATGTTGCATGAATAAATTTGAAAGAACAAAAATAACCAGTAATATTATGTATGTTGAACGTGAGACATATTACGTGAATGATCTCAAGATTGTGCAAATTGTTTTATGTTAGTTGAAACAAACATGCACGAAATGAACAGCATGTGTGTGTTTGCTTTAGACATTAGCGGTGAGCGTAAGGCATAAGTGCATAGCTGATTTTGAACACGAACTAACAGCACTAGATAACATTGTGTAAGCAAACGGATTATCTCACTAAGAGAATGTAAGAATTTCTACTAAAATAAAAGTCCACTTATCATTTTGCACATCTTTTTATCAAGTCGTATTTTTGACCAAACGTGTTTTAAAATACACATGTTTTTTTTTTAAATTGACGTCTTATTTTTGCCAATAACACATTTATTCTGTGAATGAAGGATGCAATCGAATTCTTCTGCCATCGCAGTTAATTTTGTAAATATTGGGTAGGCGAAGATGAGAATCTCATTCTCCTAAGGTACTAACAAACTTAATTTTAGAAATATGATTTTTGTTGCGAACGTTTCAATATTATACTAATATTACTGTTCAAATTATTGAAATGTAAAAAAAATCGATACTCTTTTTTTATGAATCAATGCTCACTGAATATTCAGTGAGCATTTTATGATACTTTTTGTATGGAAAACGTCTATATGTATCGAATGCGAGAATCGCTTTTGTTTCTAGAAATATCTCTGTGGCGGCGCTATACACGTTTCCCATATAAAATGTATCGTGTAATACTCACTTTATTATCGTGACTACCTTCCGATAAAACAGAGAATAGGGGTACAGTGAATATCCCCAGCAAGGCCAGAATATACAAAACATGCGCGTCCGTCCAATTATGACTTACGGTATAGAATCCAGAGCCGACAAGAACTTCCTTCATACGAGTGAGATGAAGATTCTGAGAAACATCTCCGGAAAAACCTTTCGCGATATAGTCAGAAATACAGAGATCTGAGGACGTTGTAAGGTGGAGAAGGAGAAGACAGAGGAGACGGTTTTGGAAAGACCACGTTTAAAGAATGGAAGACACAAGAGCCGCAAAAATCGCCAGAGACAACATACCGTAAGGAAGAAGACCTCCAGGATGACCACCTAAACGTTGGCGGGATAGTTGGCACTCAGCTTCGCAAGAGGACAACGTAGCGGGTACAATAGGCCAGCAGGCCTAATCACAGAGGAAGAAGAAGACAGTGCTCACTCAAAGTGAACAAAACAAGCTACATAACGTAAGCTGAAAGATGAAGATGATTGGTAGGCACCTGTAATCGAGCCCATGACCTCCAGTACGAAACATTACGAAAACCCGTTTTAGTATCCGTTTATCCTAATATTTTGAATTTCTAGTACTTTAATTAGATGAATGTAGGTATCAATGGAAATGAATAATATATTGTATAGGTTCTTCTGGGTAAAAGGATCTAGTTCTCAAATCCAACTATTAAAACGCTTCTATGATGAGTACAATTAGATATTTTATATACTTTATGTACAAGTAGGTATATCTTCGGGTAATATTCTTATTTGGTTTGGTTAAATTCTCAATAATGTAATTACGTTTTCAAATAGTGTGTATGGTGCAAGATCTCACATAATAATAATATACAATTGAAAATGTATGAATTGATATTTTGCAATAAACGAACGATTTATAATTAATGCAATCGTATTTCAAGTGTTTGTTAGTATATAATATAAAGTATAATAAATGAAAAGGTATATAGGTAGGTACTATTTAAAACGTTTGTGTCTAACTTCCGAGGTAATGTGTTTCTATGAAATAAAACTGTTGCTATCGAATACTTGTTAATTGCTTTTACAGGTCAGCTAGGTAAGAATAAAATACTAGCATTTTCTCGCGGTTGAATACAGTAGTTAAGAATACTATCACATACCTACACTTCATTACAGGTATTCAGAAAAAAGCTTGAGATCTGATATAGCTTAAATCTCATTGACAGATTGTGTGAGTAACACTCGGAGAGATGTGAATGTGAACAGAAAGTGAAGGAGAAGGTGGTAAGGACAGCATCTACTCGACTACAACGGCTGATTTATCTATTCGATTAAATTTAAGATATTCAGACATGATCAGTTACTAAATTACTCGCTACAAGACTAAAATACTGTGCTAATGTGAACGGGACTTTATTTTGAAGGGATAAATGTTCTTCAGTTACAAAACTGTACGAGGTATTCACAAGTGCTAAGATATTTTGGATATTTTTCTCGTAAATTTCCTTTATAGCTCAACTATTCATGAGGTATTAATATATTTCTCTTTAAACAAAACGTGAAAACACTCTGGTGACTCTAGTCTAGCAGATAAAACATTGCATGAGGGAATTTACAAAGAAAACTGTTTCCTGTAAGAAATTTCTTCCTATTCTAGATACATTTTGTTCTCGCACCATGGTGTGTTTATTTATATTATTCTGTTTGCACGGAACCTTCTCCTTCTGTTATTATCTTCTGTCCTTTCTGCTTGATATTATTTTTTTCGTGACATCTCAAATTACAGGTTAACAAAACCACGCAATTTCACACATAACTACTCTCTATTTCTGGAGACAATACCCAAGAAAATATACGAATTGGAAACGTTTTTGCGCAATCAAATACAGATTGTTGCACTTTCTTCTAATAAAAATGCTTGTCAGTCAGATTTCAATAATGGTAATGTGAGCCGCTTTTAATTGCACAAAGAAGTTTCAAAATCCTTATACTTTTTAGATCATTGTCTCAATAAAAACAATAATAAGATTATTATTATCTTATATGTAAAAATAGAGAGCTATTTCCCGATGTTATCGCATCACGCCTAAACGGCTGAACCGATTTCGCTAATTCTTTTTTTCTCGTGTAGGCTTTTATCAGGAGATGGTTGTTTTAGAAGAAAAAAATTAAGAAAAATGCACGGAAAATTAGAAAATTAAAGAAAACTCTACGTATGCAATCTTATAAGTACTTTACCATACAATTATTATTCAAATTTCGAAATTATGTCAGGAACTGTCAGCTGTTAAATAGTTGGTGCGATTGACAGAATACGAATGGAATATGAATGGTTTAAAACAGATGCATCAGTCGGAATTACATTGGTCAAATGATAATTAACTCATCACCATACAAATTCGAATTCAATATTCATAGTTAGGAACACAGGACAACGTCTGTCGGGAAAGCTAGTGTGAAATAATAAGTAAATAATGACAATCGCCATTACGAATAATTCTTGGTATTAGTATCCTAATAACCAGAGCATCCTGAAATATAGACTGCGGAGCAGATAGACAGGCGGTGAGCCACGTCGTATTTGAGTGCAGCCTCAGATCATACGATGGAAGCATTGAAGATTTCTATACCCTAAGCGAGAAAGCGACTGACTTTTTGATAATTTGTTATTTTAAATACTGACAATTTTTATTGACATGACTGATATACAATATATCCCAATTTGTTGTTTGTTATTAATTATGATGTGATGTTATAACCATACGATAAATAAATAAATTAGAGTATCTTTTTAATAATAGGGATTGAAACGCCGTTACAGTAGATTCGGAAATAAGCGTTATATTGCCAGTTTTCAGTGTTATGTGACATGGAATTTTTCTTTAAAATAATATCAATTTGCCAGTTTTCAGTGTTATGTGACATGTTGACATGGAATTTTTCTTTAAAATAATACCAATTTGCCAGTTTTCAGTGTTATGTGACATGTAGACATGGAATTTTTCTTTAAAATAATGTCCCTTTGAATTATAGTTAGTGGTTCGGAACAATCGTAAAAAACGGACATTCAGAAAAAAATGATCTTGAGAATCAGACGACCTAATATTGATAAGAAAATAAACAACTCTTCGGCCGTATTATTTGATAGAGCTTTCAAGGAAATTACAACAAAATGAACTCATAAAAAGATTTTTGATACAAGAATTCATATCATCATCCATCTACGCAAAACATACACGAGTTCGCGAACTTATGTATGAAACAAAACCCCCTACGTAATATAAAAACCTTTGTCATATTTTTCAATTATTTAGGATTATGTAAATTGGGAAAGGTGTTCTGAAATATCAAAGAAAAACTGAAAACCCACACGCGTTCTTTGCAAGATCCAAGAGATTGATTTATGAAAACCCCAGTATTGTTTACTGCGTCGCATCTTGTCACTTGTGTGATTTATTAGTGATTTTTATATTATTTTTCCCATGTTATTATCTCCAACGACCAAGATATTGTTTTTCCCAATATGACACCTCAATGTCTGAATGATAAATTAAACCTTTGGTGGATGATAAAGAGCGCAGCTAGGGTGATGTATGAATTTTTAAGATGGCCAAAAGATTAGTTTGCGACAGTCGGCTTAAGTTGAATGTCGCGACGACACTGATGAATAATCCCTATGAAATAATGGTTGAAAATGAAATGGAGTCTTTAAAGCGAAACAAAAAATGTATATAAAGCAAAATAGGCCTACAGACATCAACATAAATCCCTCAAAAGTTTTTAGACATTCATAATTCCGCACCAATCGTTCAGATATTAAACAGCTGGACTTTTTCATTTTAATCCTATCTGTCATATCTTGAAATCTCTCATTAACTCATCACATGGTTTTTTTTTATAACCATAGACTCTGCGCACCTCAGCTCTCGGCTTGTGCCTCTTCGCGGCTGAATATGCGGCCCCAGTGTGGTTTTCTTCACCGCACGCCAAACAGGTAGATATAGTCATCAACGAGACGGGCCGAATAGTATCTGGATGCCTGCAGCCTACTCGAGTAAGCGAAATTTACCCAATCATAGGCATTGCTCCTTCGAACATCAGGAGGAAGATTGCAGCGGACTATGAGAGACAAAAACAGGATACGGACCCAAGACACCCTAGATAGAATAGATGAATATTTTTTGTATTAAATAACCATAGAAAAAACTTTGTAATAGAAGAAAACATATCAACATTTCAAATTTGACGTATCCAATGGATACCTTCTATGCATGTCATTATTTTTGATATAAAATTGTGAAATAGCGCTCGCTCAGTCTTTGACAAAGGAATCTTAACAATGTTCAAACTTATAATCTAAATAAGTAATGGTCTAATTTCGAACACTGGTCGACCGCTAGTATTTTTTAATTTTTCAACTTTTATTTTATTGAACATCATAAATGGTTGTTGTGATCAATTTTCAAGATTACTTTAAGGATTTCTTTGACAGGTACCCATCGAAGGGATTTGATTGTAATTTCGATATAAAAATAATTTAGATAAAAGATCAGGAATTCAATAGAAAACACTCAACAATGTAAATACCTCTGTGAGAAATCAGATACAAAATTGAACAAGATACATTTTGAATTTAATAAAAACAAGTCGAAAGTAGGTATTCAGTCAAGGGGGTACTCTATATTCAATGGCAAAGATTTATGTAGTCGAGAAAATAATAATGATAAAATTTCTTTGTGTCGTTTTATTATAGAAAATGTTTTTTTTCACAATTGAATATTGGATAGGTACACCCTAATACAAATTAATGCGGACACAAAATTTCCGAAGTATTTCCAGTTGAATAATGCACTTTTGTCCAAATAACTGTGTATTCTCTCTTCAGTATGTGATGACTAATTTTTTAATGGGTGATTGTAATTTGTTTATTCTTTAATTTAAAAAAAAACACGAAGGTTATCTACCTACATCAAAGAAATCCACTTACTTCTCCACCAAAAACAAGCGACATTTCTTTGGTACATGGATTTGGAAAGGGCTACATAAAAAATGAAGATTGAATCGACTTGGATAGTTTCTCCGCATTTCCCCGAGAGTCGTGAATATTCAAGCCGTTTCTTCAATCCGGATCTGATAAGAAGACGAGGCAGGCCAAAATTAGCAATCTTTTGTGGCGTCCACATGCTCTACGCTGGCGCTGGGAGCGAACGTAGATTTTAAGTATGTAAGTAAGTATTTTTCCCTTTGGGAATAAGCCCAATTATTGATTTTGTTTGTAACAGCTGTAATTCATTCTCAAAGAAGTGTATTTTTTCAAAAGCGGACAATAATATTTTTAAACAAAACATTTTATTTCCATAATTTCAAAAGCTTTAACTTTTATCGTCCGCCTTGAATGTAACAAAGTGTAAACACTCGCTCTAAAACTTTTGTAATATCTGAGGAAAGAATGTATCGATTTTGTCGTTAATTTGCAGTATCGAAAAATCATAAAATTTCTTTTTAGCAAGTGTTTTGATTAATATTATTTTTTCGTTGCAAATTTCGATACAAACTAACAGTAGGCAATCTGAATAATTTTACGTTCGTAACAAGAATAATTTTGTTTAATGTTGGAACACTTGCGGAACTTGGGTTTTCAATTATCTACATCTTTATTCAATACTAGCAGTCTGTTCCTGCTTCGCACGGGTAGGTACATAGGTATTTAAAAAACTAATTCAGTTTTCTTATGATCTTTATAGATCCCTAACTTTATCAAAATATTCTATAGGCTATGTTAATCTGGAATAATGTAGCATTCTAATGGTCCCCTCCCGTCCGGCTCGTATCCCAGTGACGCCTATATCTCTGCCGCAATTCAAATTTTTTTTTTTTAATAAATCAACACTTATTGTGGCATTATTATAATAGTTAGACGTATGCTGTCGGGACACTTTTTGAAGATAATTATGTCTTCTACAAAGTTGTATTACATTATTTTACTCTATCTTCAATAATTTTCGCAGCGTACGCGATGTAAAGAATATTTTAATGTAAATTTTTTGCACCTTGGGTTACATTATTGGAGTTTTAGTAAGGATCAAAGGCTATATGAAAATAAAATATAGCCTATGTTCAGCGGGGAGAGTGTAGCTTCCCAACAGTGAAAGAATTTTTCAAATCGGTTCAGTAGTTTCGGAGCCTATTCCCGTCAAACAAACAATCAATCAATCAATCAATCAAAACTTTCCTCTTTATAATAGTAGTATAGACTTATATAAATTTGGGTTGAAGCTTCTTTTATATATTTTTTAAATGCAATATAAAGATGCCATAGGTAGGTACTTCTACAGATTGTGGTGTCCGGTCAATGCCCTTGTTCCTTATTTGCTTTTATTAAAAAATTGAAATCATAGTAACCTGTAATCAGTTCTTTTGCGTGTACCATGCCCAGTCCTATTTTATCCCCTTAACCTGTAGATACTATTTGTCCCAATTTCGTAACTTTGCCTTGTAAGTGCAAACTGCTGATTTCCCACTAAATTACATGTAACATGATAACAGAAGCGGAAATTACTATTTAAAATGAGTTTTTTTTTAATTTTCTAGCTAAAGCCATTTTAGCGCAATAATTACATAAGTCCTTCATTTCTTTGGGTTAAAACAAATGTTTCAGAGTTGGTATATAAAAAAAGTTCCCGCTTTTCAAAGAACACGTTGCACTATTGGCTGCAAGAAAATTACGTGCTATTTCTCCGTGAGCCTAGATTATTTAGTTGATACTATAATAACCTCAAGGATAATTACGTATACTTGGGTAAGTACAAAAACTTTTAAAACCACGTGATTAACCCATTTAACAACATAAATTTTTTGAACATGAACGACTCGTTGTGTTATTTTTTTATACTGAAAAATCTTTCCACTTTTAGCTATTTTGTGAACGGAAGTATATTATACTTTCTCTAAATTAATAAAGTACAAGAAGACATCATTTTCAGGAAGGGTTCTATTTTGAAGCTAAATGGACAGAAGGCTTGGAAATTCAGGATGATAAACGACGCGTAGAAATAAATATTTATACGAAACCTTCCATCTGTTTTGGTTTAATGCGGTTAGCTTTACGCATTAAGCTCTTTTCACACATGTACGTTTGTATTCGGTTCGGTGTCATTTTAGATGATTGTCGGTCTCTGCCGATAATCTTGATTTACGAGCTCACATGGAGGCATAATGAGACAACAAGGAAAGTCCTCTGCACCATTTTTCGCGCCGTCAATACTACAATCAATCCTTCAACTTAGTTTCCAAAAAAGGAAAAACAATATTAATATGGGTTTCTCTTAAATATTGGAGCAAGAACGTTTTAATTAAAGCATGATATGATTCAAATTTGTATCCACATCTGTCTTGATAAATTTCGTCATTCACTTTTTTTTGTTACAATAGCCTACCATTTTTTATAATAAAAAGGCATTAACGGCGGGAAAAAGTCGTGATTTCTTTATTATTTATTAAACTCTTCATGCACATCATATTATATCAATTTGAAGTGGTTGGTAGACTGGCGGTTACAACGCCGGATTTCGTACTGTTTGGTGCGGACGTCGTGGTTCGATCCCAGGTGCCGACCATCTTCCTCTTTCACGACACAAGCTTTAAGAAGCTTACTGTGAAAGAGTCAATGAGTGTATTTGTGTTCACTTTTCATTAAAAGAAAATATCATTCAACTAGAGTTAGATTATGATAGTTTTTTACAAAATAACAAGTTGACTTTGTATGATAAACGGGATAACACAAAACAAACAGAATGACCGAGTTTTTCTCGTCCAAGGGTGCGTTTACAAAAAAACGAACATAGCGCCCAATTTATAAACAGAGCATACTTTATTTTATGACTGATATTGGACACCGTGGAAACAATAACAAGCAAGAACTAAGTAATGGGCGATGACAGATTAGTGTCCATATTAACCATCAAATAAGTATACATACTCTACATCCAGCTCTGGATCCATGTTTATTTGGTTTAAATACAACCTAAGAATCCGACCGAAGTCGTTCATAATTGTCGACAAGGACCGAAAAGAACTGAATCAAACCGACTTTGTGTGAAATAGGCCTAAAGAGGAGGTTCCGACATTTCCGGACTGCAAAATGAACCTGGCGTATGGGGTGAAGTATCAAATGAATTATAAATAAGTTGAATCAATGTAATTAAATGGAATAAAACACGGTGTTTGCTTACGATAATATAGCGGAAAAATTGAGGAAAAGTGATGTGGAGTTATGATTAAAATTTCAAGAACATAATTTTCGAACATATCATGACTATACATATTTCAAATTTGATCATATTGTACTTACATTGTATAAACACAAATTTGTTGTATGTTCTCTCCGTTCGATAAAAAGTTCTCACTATAAAAGAAAGCCTTGCACTTTTGACAAAGTCTATCTCTGTTGACAAATATGACACCATATACCTATCATATAAACCAATTGAAAATAATAAAAGATTCTTCACCATTATAAAGATCTTATATAACGAGATAATACCAGCTCCCTGACGTTATATATTGTCACATACTCAGATTTTATACTGTAATGATATTTTATATTGGATTAAGTGTAAAACTACATTTTATTAACTCACCTAGTATGAAAACATTTCATAACTTTAATATCATTGGTGTTCAACCCAGTAGGTGCACAATACCAATACAATATCATTGGTTATCTTAACCCACTAGGTGTTAACCTTTAACTGGGACCAAGTCTTCATAACTTCTATATTTTTTGTTTTTGTTTGCTGCCGATTGTCCTGAAATTTAAGCACTGAACACTAATAAAATTAAACCAAACCACAACTTGTTTGATAATGTTGTCAACTCCAAATGCAATTACTCTCGAAACGAATGCAGAATGCAAAAACTCTTAGGGGAAATTGTTCGGTTTTAGACCTCGTATTAACTGTGTGATTTTTTCACGAATAATTGAGGATTCTTTTTAGAACTTTCTATAGTTTTATAATATCACGACAAAATCAATGTGGGTCCCGGAGACCACAAATGTGTATTTATGGGAAAATATTTCACCTATGCAGTCAAAGGTTAATGATAAAAGTAATACCTCATAATGGTAATAGGTATCCCCAAGAAATATCAGTGATTTAAGTATAAGACAATAAAACTAACGAATTAAAACAAACATAGTTGCACTTTCACGATAAGTGCAACTGTGTTTTTTTTAATTCATTATAATGAACTTTCACTACGTAAATACACAAACTTTACAAAAAATAAGACAATAAAACATTTATGACAAATTTTATGAACCTTTACTTTGTCTTCAAACCTGTTTTGCTACTAGTATTACATAATAAAATGATTAGGTAAAACCTACCAACCACATATAATTCCAATACTTAAACTCTGCGTCTGTGAAACATTTTAATTTTTTAAAACAATAATTTCACATTACAACCTTTTTAATATAATAGGTAGGTACTTTTTTTCACCGTTAATATCGTTGCTAATAAAATTGTTGTTCCGTATACCGAAGGGGTAATAATAATTTGTACATGGTCTCGTCGAAGTTGTTCCAGGCTTAAACATTTCTCTAGGGGCGAAGAATATCCGTAGCGAACCCGTCCTGGACTTACATTACCTGCAATGTAGGTATCCCGTAAAGATAACAGGAGACCCTATGTATATAATTGGATCAGACATTATCTCCCGGATGGCTTGGTATTAAATATCTTAAAATTATCAATTGTAGCCTTAAAAGAATGAAAGAAAAATTAATCTTTATACCTATATAAAAACGAATCGTTATTTCCCTTGATCATCGCATCACGAAATTTAGCTAATTCTTTTTGGTTGTATTTGTTATTTTCAGGTGAAGGTTCTTTGGAAAAATAAAAAAAATAACAGCCTGGAAATTTAAAAAATCTGAGCTAAGGTGACATTCTGAGTACTTTTTCCAATATGAACTTAACTAATTTTAAATTTTAGTTGATGTTTGACAAACCGTCAGTTAATAGTAGTACCTAATCATCATACAATACAATACAATACAATACAATTCTCCCTTTTACACCCCACTCAGGGGCATAGGGAGGCAACAAGAGCTCTCCATTGCGCTCGATCTTGCGCAATGTTTATGACCTCCTCCCACACCATGTCCATGTCCCTCAGCTCTGCTTCGAAGGAGCGGAACATTATTATTTTCATAAATAATCATTATTATTTCATCACTATATCAATATTATACATCCATGATTATTTAATTTATTTATTTTTGTGCGAATTTATAGAATTGAATGGTTTAACACTGTTGAGTCCTTGTCTTTGTTATTGTTTTTTGTTTTAAATTTTATTTAAATGACGAAGGATGTAGAACCGCTTTCGACCAGAATCCTCATCTGGCGATGCGATTTTACATTCCTGATAATTTTTACACTTCCATATGTCTGTCAAAGCTTTGTTGTTGTTTAATCTATCTATACTAATATATAAAGAGGAAAGATTTGATTTTTTGTTTGTTTGTTTGTTTGCATCGAATAGGCTCCAAAACTACTGAACCGATTTGAAAAATTCTTTCACTTTTGGGAAGCTACAATATCGGCGGTGAACATAGGCTATATTTAAATTCCAAAAAAAATTGGGTAACCTACGAAAACTTCAATAATGTTACCCAAGGTGTAAAAAATTTACCTAAAATATTCTTTTTATCGCGAACGCTGTGAAAACTAATGATGATAGAATAAAACAATGTACTACAATTTTGTAGAAGACATCATTATTTACAAAAAGTATCGCGACAGCATATGTCTAACTATTATAGTTATGCCATAATAAGTGTTTTTTTATTTTAAAAAAATCAATAAAATGTCACCTCTAGAAAAGGCTCTTTATTGGTATCTTGGTATTACTCCTTATTAAAATAAATTAGTTCATATTCAAGTCTGCTTCAATATGTTTGTATAACTTTTTGAATTATTCAATTCGGACATTCCATTCGAAAGTTATCACGAGTTTAAAAATGTGAGTATTGGAAAAAAAAGCATAGTCTCTTATCATCTCAACTTATCCGATGCAGAGTGCGTACCGGTACGGGGAGGGGACTGAGGGGTGTCATGTCAAGTTTAGTAGAAATACCGCGCAAAGTAGTCACGGTGGTAAAGTGACGTGACACGATACATTGCAATTATTCCAGATTAACATATGCTATAAAATATTTTGAAAAAGTTAGGGATCTGTATGAAAACTAAATTATTTTTAAGTATCTATCTACCCGTGCGAAGCTGGGGCGGACCTCTAGTACTATATAAAGAGGAAAGATTTGATTTTTTGTTTGTTTGCATCGAATAGGCTCCAAAACTACTGAACCGATTTGAAAAATTCTTTCACTTTTGGGAAGCTACAATATCGGCGGTGAACATAGGCTATATTTGATTTCCAAAAAAAGTGGGTAACCTACGAAAACTTCAATAATGTTACCCAAGGTGTAAAAAATTTACCTAAAATATTCTTTTTATCGCGAACGCTGTGAAAACTAATGATGATAGAATAAAACAATGTAATACAATTTTGTAGAAGACATCATTATTTACAAAAAGTATCCCGACAGCATATGTCTAACTACTATAGTTATGCCACAATAAGTGTTTTTTTATTTTAAAAAAATCAATAAAATGTCACCTCTAGAAAAGGATCTTTATTGGTATCTTGGTATTACTCCTTATTAAAATAAAGTAGTTCATATTCAAGTCTGCTTCAATATGTTTGTATAACTTTTTGAATTATTCAATTCGGACATTCCATTCGAAAGTTATCACGAGTTTAAAAATGTGAGTATTGGAAAAAAAAGCATAGTCTCTTATCATCTCAACTTATCCGATGCAGAGTGCGTACGGGAGCCGGGGAGGGGACTGGAGGGGAGTCATGTCTGGAGGGGAGTCATGTCAAGTTTAGTAGAAATACCGCGCAAAGTAGTCACGGTGGTAAAGTGACGTGACACGATACATTGCAATGCAATTATTCCAGATTAACGCTAATATGCTATAAAATATTTTGAAAAAGTTAGGGATCTGTATGAAAACTAAATTATTTTTAAGTATCTATCTACCCGTGCGAAGCTGGGGTGGACCTCTAGTGATTTATAAAAAGAATGCATTTTACATGTACTTAAATGGCTAACGCCGTGAATTGAAATAAATAAATAAAAAAATAGAAAATTGGTGCCATTCACAGAATGTGCCCTCTAAGCATCGTTATAAAACAGATGCAATTGTTGGAAATACATAGATTAAATGGGTATTTAATTTATCATTATTGAATGAAATAGGGATATATTAAATGAAATTTTTATTAGATTCACGGATATAACATACATAGGTATTGATAACTATTCGTTTATTATCTCTAAAAATCTATAATATTAAAGAAAGTCGGGCTAGAACGAATACTTATAACTATACTTATATCGGCTGAACAGATTTTTATAATATTTAATTTATTGGATTTTTCTCCGCTCCGGATAACAGAATAACATCTAAAAAGGGATAGAAAATCATATTATGAAATATAATATTAAAGTTAGTATGGAACGGATAGTTCCATAACAACACAATTTTCATATACTCGACAACCATTGAGTTTCAAAACACTTGTATTGATAGATTGAAAAACATTGATAGAATTTGTTTCAAGCTTTCAGATATAACTTTTTAACATTCAAACATATTTGAAACGTATTTTTGTATAAATTACAAATTAGAAATCAATATTCATAGTAAGGAGTACAGGAAAACGTCTTTCGGGAAAGCTAGTTAATGAATTAAAAACAAGTAGGTAGGTAATAAAAGTGTATTTTTGTTTTCTTATACACATTCGTTAGATAGTCATTAGACGAAATCGTTAAAACTTGTGAGATTAAGAAGGTACCTAGTGTGCTTAATTTCTCAACAAAATATTGTGTTTTCGGGAAACATTTCTTTGTTCGTGAGCTTCAGCCGGATCAAAGTTCTGTAAAACTTTCCTCGATTTGTCTGAAACTTAATACATCGCCGTATTTAAGGATTTTCCAAGACATGCCGGAGTTCCTTTAATTTTATTTGGCGAAAACTTATGAATAACTTTCGAATATTTGATTATTATTCAAAGCCGATGTGAAATAATTGATATTTTTATTCTTATTATTCTTGTAATTATAGCAGAGATGATTTATTAACAAGCTGTAGAATGTTTGAGATGGCGGATTTCAAAGAAGCCCCATTAGTTTGTCTGAAGATTATCAATTAATAATTTCTGTAGTAGGTAAAGTTTAATTTTTTTTTTCATGAAAATCATTAAGTATGTAAATTGTTGAAAAAAGTTTTTATTTATATATAACTAGTGTATAGATAAAAATCACTCATAAATTAAATGTTTTATTTAACCCAAATTGTAAAAAGTCCATTTTAAGATTTTTGAGATAGGTATTAGGTATACTTATCTAGTACATTTATTGAGGTTTTGTCTAAAAACATATGACTTCATCGAAGACTTTCACTGCTATTCAAGGTGTGCGAGTTAATATGGAATCTTGAAGAAAGGTCTTTGAAAATCACATTTTTTGTAGCACTGAACCCTTATTCTCTGTTTTATCGGAAGGTAGTCACGATACATTTTATATGGGAAACGTGTATAGCGCCGCCACAGAGATTTTTTTTCTAAAAACAAAAGCGATTCTCGCATTCGATACGTATAGACGTTTTCCATACAAAATGTATCGTGTAATACTCACTTTACTACCGTGACTACCTTCCGATAAAACTGAGAATAGCGGTACGGTACTAGTTTTCTAGTGATTTTCGAACGATATGCCGTCTTTTCCGTAAACTTTTGTAATATTTAGCGACTGCACTACATATTTTTTTTAAGCTGTGCTATTTTTTATGTTACTTTTATTTAACTTATCACGGATATACGGAATTGCGGATATATAGGTCTAAATTTTCACACGATTCTCAACACAAAACTTTAAAAACATTATAAAATGAGTATAATAACATTTTCTTGACCATTTAAGTATAAAAATTTGTTCAATAGAATAAATAGAGCTAAAGTTTGTTTGCTTTGTGTAAACTTTTTTCTTGAAAATAACCTTTTACCGATAGCTTCATGTACGAGTTCCTCCCGATCAATGGCGATAAGTTCAACACAACGACGGACCTCCGCCACACAAATCCGACAAATTCATTGGAAACGTTGAAAACTTTTTAGCCATTCGTGTGTTGTACCAACTTTTCAAACGACTTATTCAAAGCGAAACTACATGAAAACCAGCATAGAAAATCTACATCGTGTTTATTTTACGTATTTTACGGTTTGTCATGAATTATCATATTATAAAGATTACCGGACTTTGATTAAAAACTTTCACAAACATGTTTTGAAAAACTCACATTGATAAGCTTTATATTCGTAAATATACAAGTTTGATGAAAGGTAAGCATAATAAATTAAGAAATTAACGAAAATAATATAGAATCTTTGAATGAGGAAAATAGTCCAAATCCAATCCAAACTCACTTTACGCCCCACTTAGGCAGGGAGGCAACAAAAGCTGCGCTCCATCCTGTGGAACGTTTATGTTCTCCTCCCACACCATGTCCAGATTCCTCATCTCTCCTTTGAAGGAACGGAACACAGTATGAGAGGGTCTTCCTCGTCTTCGGGACCCTGTTTTTAGGAAGAACAGCGCTCTCCTCGGCCAACTGTCATTCGGCATCGGTGATGCGGTGGTACCATCTTACACCCAAAATTCTCCTGAGAGCTTTGGTCAGGTCTTACACCCATACTTATAGGAGAATTGGCAACTCGCACGCATCAAACAGTTTACACTAAGCGCCAACTTTTCCATATTTTGGGTTTACATCTCGTCTCGATACTAAACGCCGACGCTTTCCATATTTTGAACTAATCAAAATTTCCTCACATTGAATGCAATAGCAGGTCCTACTTCATGATAAGCGTTTCCCACGCAAAATGTAAGGGAATAGAGAGAAATCCAAAATGTGATTGTGCTGTTCTGAGCACAAGTTTGCCGAAGTAGCCCTCAACCGTAGGGACCCTACAGAGTAACAAAAACCAGAATACATTCTTTCAATTCTCTACATAGTCTAAAATACTAATTCTTTAACACTAAAGAAATCTTTATTAGACGTTCCTTTGCCTTTTTAAAACTTGTCAGCCTGGTAAACATTAGCTCTACAAAGTGTGGCCAATATTAAAAAATGTTAAGTTAACATTTTATGTCAGTATATAAAGTCAACACGCAAACGAATTTCAATAACATTTTAATTAAATAATTTTGATAATCGATTACTTCATTTTGTCAATAATTATTATTGTTAGGGCATCCACATTGTAACTATGAGAAAACTTTTATGGTTAAATTAGCCTTAGAACTTTTGGCTTTAAAGGTCAGTTTGGCAGAGCGATTAAAAAGCTTTCTCTTGTAGAAATTTCTAATATCAATTATTATTATTAATGTTCTTTCCGCAGAGCGAGCTTAACAAGCGTGTCCTTATCTCTTCAGCAATCAATGGATTCCAAATTAATTTCGCCTCAATGTCGCAACAGCCGCGATTAAGATGTCTTGAAATTATTTTAAAAGATCGTATAATAATTTAAATTGCACCAAAGTATTTTTAAACCATCGGAAAATACGGGATTCCATTTGATTCTTGAAATGAAAACCCTATTTTATCTTTATCTATATTCTATACTAATATATAAAAACGAAAGATTTGATTTTTTGTTTGTTTGTATGTTTGTTTGTTTGTTTGCATTGAAAAGGCTCCGAAACTACTTAACCGATTTGAAAAATTATTGATTATTATCCCGGTGAAAATAGGCTATATTGAATTTTCATAAATATTTAGGATCCTTACTTAAACTCGAATAATGTAACCCAAGGTGTAAAAAAATTACCTAAAATAGTCTTTACATCGCGTGCGCTGTGAAAACTATTGATGATAGAATAACATAATGTACTACGACTTTGTAGAAGACATCAATATTTACAAAAAATGTCACGACAGACTATGTCTAACTTTTATAGTCATGCCACAATAAGTGTTATTTTATTTAAAAAAAAATGTAATTGAAATGCGGCAGAGATATAGGCGTCACTGGGGTACGAGCCGGACGGGAGGGGACCATTGAAATGCTACATTATTCCAGATTAACATAGCCTATAGAATATTTTTATAAATCTAGGGATCTATAAAGATCATAAGAAAGCTGAATTATTTTTTTAAATATCTTTCTACCCGTGCGAAGATGGGGAAGACCGCTAGTAATCTATAATTTAAAAGAAAGTAATAGAATAAAATATTCTATGTTATAGATGACGCAGAAGGGTATGTGCTATGTACCTGTACCAGCGACCCTGCCGGTAAGACTTTTGCGGCAGATGAGGATTTACCAGTGGCTTTGGATTCACCAATTTTTTTAAAGGTACATTTGCTATATTGTAATGTTAGAGAAAGCCCATTGGACAGGTTTCAGGGGCATATGGACGATCAACAAGAGATAAATGACATTGGGATTGTATGTTAACCTTTTTACAATTTAAACTTAACTTATTCAAAGAAATTTTCTTATGAAGGTTATAAACGGAAAACATTATTCCGTGAATGAACTTTAAGACCTGGAACATGGACTGAAAGTAGAACTGAAACATTATTTTTACATTTTTATTTATTTATTTATTTATTAGTGAGTACACGGCAACACTTTGCCTTTAACAGAATTTAACAAAAAATACTAAGATAATATATTAATATACAATATCGATTGATTGTCGAATACAAAAATAAAAACAACATAAGCAACAGAAAACATCAATGTTGAAATCAGCAAGCAATAAAAGAATTAAGCAAAAGTACAAAATAATTAAAAGAATTAGAAAAACGAGAATTTAAAACACCTATAAGTATTTAATTAAAAAAGTAAAATATCATAAGACATGAAACAATGACAATAATTATCATTTTTATTTAGCAGAATACATATAAAATATACTTACGATCCTGAGGGGAAGTATTTGTAGGAAATACCTACATATAAACCAACAACAACATATAAATAAATACATTCAAAAGTTCATAAACAGTGGGGTAATATTATATGTAATATGGTTTCATTGAGATAATAGTCAAAGGGAAACTTCGGAAGCAAATTTTGTAAGGGATTGATATGTGATTGATTATTTTATATCACGAGAACGATTCGAAGCGTTCATCAAAGTTATAATAATGATTATTATTATTGAGGAGAAGATTCCACGAATTTGATGTAAATTGTTTAGACTTGAGACGTAACAATGAAGAACCACGTACTGTTTTATAAATGATGTTTCTACCAGCAAAATGGAAATTAATGGTTGTGGCGTTAAAATAGATGACGAGTTCGGTTTTTGTTTTCATGAATTGTTAATGAAGGATTTCACACGATTGTTTCTGAAGGATTTCGCTGAAACACCGCATTACGTACGCTACGATACGTTTTTGTAATAAAACGAAATTTCCTCCCATCCCCCTGTCCCTTCACACATACATTGTTCGCACACACGCTTCGATCCAAGTATATTTTCGTGCCGGCTCGTCTTAAATAAATTAAATTATCCGAATTAATCCTCGAGATCCGGCCGATATCAATCATTCAGGAATTCACCAATGAACATCACACAGGAACCCTTGTTAAAATTACAAAATAACACTACAGATTAACTTTTCGCCCATTGATGGTATTGCACTCGAAGAATGCTTATTTTTTATATCTACCACACAGCATTGTCATTGCGCAAATAAATGTAATAGGCAACAAGAACCTCTATTCACTCTATGTAGAAATTTCAAGCGAAAGCAAAAATTCTGACCCAACTATATAGGAATCGAAAGCGATACTTCTAGAAGTAATCGCTTATTCCAATAGGCAACCGAGGTAGGTTACCTATGCTTATTGATAAAAAACTAATCCAAAACAGAGTCGTTTGATGTCGAAAAGAATTTGCTTTCACAACCGAACCTTTTTTTCAATTCAATCGTCCAAAGCGAAAAGCGCGTTCAGTTTGCTTATTTAATAAACAGTGTCACAAAAAAGAAAAAAAAAACATCCAATTTTCAGTATGTCAACCCGATTAAGTTATTGTATAGGGAAGTATCAAGAATCCTTAACAGTGTTCAATAATTAATTGTCTTTTAACTATTAATATTAAACATTCCAAGTGAATAATAATTCAAGATCATGCTAAATCTTGTCTCCATATTTCACAATTCGTATTTGCGTGATCATTATTATTGTATATGTATCTCTCGAGTAAATCCGAAAACTTTATTATGAATATTTAAGAGATATCTCAACTCATCTACAAAGGCCTCAAAATCTATTAAAAATTTGCGGCTTTGTTTGTACAAAATTAAGGGCTCAGTTTTAATTAAAACTTTTCATTATCTATTAGCGGTTGAATAAAAAGTAAATATAGCATGCATTTTAAGAAGCCATCTTATACTGAAAAGGCGATATAGTGAATCTTGAACAAAATATACAACTCTAATATATGTAAATGAAAGTCGGGTTAGTGCGAACACTTATAACTCGAGATCGGCAGAACAGATTCTTCAGACGTTTGATTTATTTGATTCTTCTCCGCTCCGGATAACAAAATAACCAATAAAAAGTTGAATAAATGGATAAGAAATCATATAAAATATAATACTAAAGTTTGTATGGAACGGATTCGGCACCGGTACTGCTACCGGCATCTGTTGAGGAAATAGGGAGATGACTGGTAGATTGATATTTTGGTAGAAAGACTCTATAGATCAATGTTTTTCCTTTGTTTCCACAGATGGCGGTAATGATTGAAATTAAAAAAATTAAATTGGACGAAAACTTTTGATGGTACTTTTTTCCAGCAATATTTCATTGGCTTTAAGGCGGGACGAAGTTCGATGGGTCAGCTATAGTTTTATATAAAATGTAGGTACCTACCTACATCGCACGAAAACAGAACTAGCATAGAATAGAGTCATAAGGTAATTGTTTGACTTAGTTAAAAAAAAAACAACCAGTACCTAACCGTTCTCCAATACACAAGTACCTGGTACCTGTGAGCAAAATAAAAAAATACAAATAACAAAAGAAAGGTACGAGTTATTACACGGACATTGTCTGGTAGAAATCATACACTTTTTATGTTGACAACAAATAATGTCTCATTTCTCGAAATAATAAGTTTTATGACGAAAACCAGAGAACCCTCTGCTGAAACAAATCGTTAAGTTTTTTACTTACTGTAGTGAATGAGATCGAAAGAATGTGTTTAGTAAAATGTGATTTGTTTTGCCGTGATATTGAGTTAGTCCGCATTCTAAAACAGAGTAATCAATTTATAGTGTTATAATGTACTAGCTGACGCGTCCAACTCTATTCCGCTTGAGAAGCAGCAATACTTGTGTCAACTTATAAACTGAAAAAAAATTCGATTTGTTTATAAAATTAACATAGTTCTCGTATATTGCCATATTCAGGGATTGCGTGAAAAAGCATACAACTCCGTATTGATGTTAGAAAAAGGAGGGTGGGGTAGGTGGAAAATTTGAGTTTAAGGATATATTATTTTGATACAAAATAGAAAAGAATAAAAAATAAAATTATTCAAAAATAGAAAAAATGTGAACAGGGACTACCAGATCACCTAACAGAATGAAAATAAACTTAACAAATAATTTAGATACATTAAAAAATCATAAAAATTGGTTGAGACGTTTCGGCGGGGTATACTTACAAACACTGGGCACTAAATTTGTATATATTACATCAACAATCACAATACTTTACAATATGATTCTTATTTTTAGGTTTAAATCGTTTAAAAAAAAAACAATTTTTTGAAATATTTTTATCCCTATCTATCTTATGCTTTTTAAGACATTATCATAATATCAAGGGTGATATCGTATGCAGTTAAGCTTGATTAAGTAATCAGATTAGAATAATTGTTTTGAGTAAATCTTTCCAAACATTTCCAGGAAACACTTGCTTTCGGAGATGACCATTAAACCTAAACGTTTCTGTCTTTAAATAAGGATTCAGGACAAATTGGATCTAATTCTGTACGTGATTTGAATTCGAAATGGTTCTAATCCAAGAGAAATATCCTGGATCAAGTCCTTTGTCAATCGAAAATTTATTCCAATTTCTACGGATGAACCAAATTAAAGTTATATTACACTGCCGGAGTTACAAACAAGAATAACATTATTATGTAAATAAAATACATTTCACGCACCATTACGACTTTTCTTAAGTTTGGATGAATTCCTAAGAAAATTGCGAGTGTACTAAGCTAAGGATTTGATTAAAAAATAAATTTTAGCCCATCACCTTTGAAATTAATCCAGGAATGGACACATCTTCTACATAATAATAATTTAGTTAGGTATACTCATTTTCTTATATCATCTCAATACGCATAAGGCGCAGACTTTTGTTCCATCTTAATCATAACCTTTCAATTATAGTTGAAGTAGTTTTATACGCCAGCGCACCCAGGCAGACCCATCACTTCCACCAGTATGGAGAGGAGATGGACAATGGCTGGGACATGTGTGAGAGCGCTGTTATTCCTCCCATCAGGGACTCGAAGACTTGGCCCTTTAATACCGTGTTCCGTTCCTTAGAGCTAAGGGAATTTCAAAGGGAGGTTGTATGTATGTTTGTATCTACGTCAAGTTACATTTTTTTTATCAACACTCTTTCTCGCTAAGCAAAGGCTTGTGTCGTGAAAGCGGAAATGGTCGGCACCGCCAAGATTCGAACCCACGACCCTCAATACGCTGTACGTACGAATGCCGCCGATTGATACCACTGGATTATCAACTACCTCGATTATTAAGTATTTACTTAAATTATTAAGTAAATCAAGACGGGTAGCAGCTATTCATTATAAATCATACAGGTATAGGCCTGTTCTCACTTCTCGTTTGTTCGTTCCGCTTTTTATTCGGTAGCTCTGTTGGTAGACCATTTTGTATGGAACTGTTGGCACTTAGCCGGCCCGATAGTTCCCGGGAATTAAACAGCTCCATATTTAATATATTGTCACTAGGGCACCCAAATTAGAATAGGACTCGACATAATACAAGTAGACTCACAACTTGTGCAGGTTGCAAAAGATCGGGAAACATTGAAGTGTTTGGAGGAAATCTATGTCCAGGAGAGAAAAGGAAGATGTTGTGAAAAGAATCCTAATTTTTAATAATTCGATGAAATGAAAGCCGTGTAAGAATAAAAAAATATATAATCTAGCTATAATATAAATGAAAGTCGGGTTGGTGCGAACACGTGTAACTCGACATCGGCTGTACAGATTCTTCCAATTTTTTCGCTCCGGATAACAGAAAAACTATCAAAACTAAACTAAAATATGATATTAAAGTAGGTAAGTATAGAACGGATTTCCTGCAACGCCAACGCCATCTCTGAAAATTCCATAACAACACAATTAAAAATATTGGTTCGCAGATTTTTATGCAAATTTTTACGAGCTTCCAGAAATATTTTTTAATATCAAAAATATTTTAAACGTAAGTATTTTTGTATAATTACAAATTTGAAATCAATATTCATAAAAAAGGACTACATTATAAGATAGCTGATGATTATTTACCTTAAAAAAGAACGGTAGATATTGAATTGAGTTAATTCCCTCTCCACAGACGTTGAATCTGTCGGATGATATACTCGTTAAGGGTGAACATTTGATGGGGTGTTAACAACCATTCAACGAGTTTCAGGCATCCTTTGACACTTCAGAAATAATCACTTTTCTGTCGTTCCGTCATGTCTCCCGTTGAGGTATTTCAAAAATGTTCTTGATTGTGCAAACGATCCATTTCATAATGGATCAACTTTTGATGTTAGAAAAATTGAGATTAGTATTTTTCCTTCTCTTTTCTGTGAGTCAAATTGTTTATTTTACAGTTTGTATGTACATAGTACTCTGGCCTTTTGAAAACAAACCCTTCTCCTTTTTAATGAGGACTTGGGATCGCCAATGGATCGAGTCCAAGACCACTGGATCCAAAATTCGCTGCGAATTTCAGAGATTAATGTAATCTATAATCAAAGCTGTCCGGGCTGTGGGGCCGTGGTATATTGTGGAGCGATGTTCTCAATATTTCACCCATCACTGTAGTGGGCTTCTTCAGGATTAGATAAAAGAAAACTGAATTTATAAGATAGAAACATCAAGTCAAAAATACCCTGACCGGAAATCGAAAAATAAACCTTTCGGTGAGAAATCATAACTTGAACAATAAAATACCAGAGAATAGATTGTTATAGCAGGTGGATAATTGGAGGGGCGGCTGGATAAAGGGAGCTGTGGAGGCGAAAGTTACAGGAGGCTGTGCAGTTTGGGCTGTAGCGCCATTGAAGAAGAAAAAGAAACATTGTTACAGTCTTTTACCAGATTTAGTGTTGTTCTTTTTCTTTACGATGGCTCTACAACCCATATCGAGTCTTGGCCTCTGGTAAACAACTCTAACCTCTCCTGTCTTCTGCTGCAGTCTTCCAACTGGGGATATTCGCTATGTGTGCAGCATCTCTCTCGACCTCATCCTCCCAGCGCAGTCTAGGCCTGCCAACTCTTCTTCTCCCACCTGTCTCTCCTTCCAGTGTTCTTTTTGGTGTGCGTGTCGATGGCATCCTCTGCACATATCCCGCCCATCTAAGCCTGTTCAATCTAACATGCACAGAGAGTGTTGGGGCCTTGTAAATATTGTATAGTTCTTCATGATTTGGGGCCTTGTAAATATTATAAATTGTTCTGTTGCTTATAATTTGAGCCATTATTGTTTCAGTTCATACAAAAACTTAATGTGGATATTACGAAAGTTTGGAGTGCGTAAATAATCATATAAAACAAAAAGTACATAGGCAGAGGAACTCCTGAAACGTAAACTAAACAAAAGGTAATTCGAAAGCGTTTCCCAATTCGTTTCAAAACATAAAATGAAATAATTACGTTAATATGTAAAGTTAAAATATAAATTATTATTGTTTGACTTTGCTCTTAATAATATTATTATTGTATAATAAATGTTTGATGTAGGAGTCAATTCAGGTACTTTGAATTTGGATGAAACTCCAGATAGATATATCTTAAGTGTGTATATAAGACTTTGTGTTTTGAGTAAAATATTACATTCGATAGTATTTTATGTGTACGCAGTGGTGATTCTCAAGAATCTAAAACGCAATGATTTCAAAACTGTTATGGCACTCCTATCATGAAAACAAAATGTATATTATTCTGAACTTTGTACTGCCACAGCACTACATGAAGCAGTTTAGTCGTGTAGCATAATGCCCGTGACTAAAATACCATAACGTTATTCGTCATTCTTTAAAATATCCAATTTTAAATAAATAATCTGATTGTAAAAATTTCATACTCATTTTTCTCAGTTCGATCCATTTTGAAATAGGTTGGAAAATATTTTTTTTTTTTTTATAAAATGAATCTGTGCTCACTCAAAGTGAACACACATACACTCCTTGACTCTTTCACAGTAAGCTACTTAAAGCTTGTGTCGTGAAAGAGGAAGATGGTCGGCACCTGGGATCGAACCACGACGTCCGCAGTATGAAAGCCGGCGTTGTAACCGCTGGGTCACCAACCACTTCTACCATTTTCTTTTAATTTTATGTTAACGCACATTATTTTATGGTGTTTTTGCTTAGACGTTAAGGGTATATTATGAATGCTGCATTATCGAATAAACACATATTTTTTCAAAGATGAGTGTGAGCGGATATTTTTATTTTTTTTTTGCGATTTGGACTTGGGCGCCTAGTATTTTTTATAAAGTTGTTTTTTTTACTGTGCGCTGATTGCTTTTAACTGGTCAAAAATGATTTATTTGATTTAAGTATCAATCGATTCCTGTATATTAATCCGATTTATAACAATTTCTGTACTTTGATTGGCAAAATATTTATTGCATGTCAATTTTGACATATTATGTTTGGCATATTTACTGAAGAACATTGATATTTTTTTGTATACAGATTAATATTATGTCCTGTTACACCTGTCAGGTTTCGATTCTCAATGAGCAAGATCTGATGACATCTAGTATTTTGTCTGCTACATTGGTGAATAATATTATGAGTACACAATCCACATAGAGATGGAATTAACATGAGGAATATTATTAATCATAAGCTATATTAACTTAAATAGTATATCGGTACACACAGTAGTGTGCCAATTAATGTGAACAAGGTTAAACAAAACGGGAAAAAATCAGATGTTTAGTTAAAAAAATGATTTATCATTAATTTTCAATTTAAATGTTTTACTTTGGGTACATACTTAATTACTTTTTTGTATGAAGGTGTAGGTATTCTATGATATTTCAAAATATTTTTTCAAGCTTTTATCTTGAAACCAAATTTTAGTCACTGCTTCAATAATATTTCTTTACGTCTGAATGTTTAATTTTCGAAACAGTGTTTGGCCCAAATCCATGATAATTTTGAAAAAATAAACAAAATGTCTCAGATTGACCTATAAATTCGCCCTATTTTTAAACAATTAATAGGCAATATGCTAACAAAGTATTTCATTCTCACACACACTTCGATGTATTTGACATATATTATCTTTTGTTTATCTATGGTCAAATTGAGAATAGAATAATATTTATTGTTTTAAATAACCATAGAAAAAACTTTGAACATATAATATCAACATTTTCAACGACGTATCCATGTCATCTAAGGCCCTGTCCCCATTGCGATTTTTTACCGCACGAATTTTATTCTTGCGAATTATATTCCGTGATCGAAATTTCACCTAGTACACACTGCGAATAAAATTTCGCACGGTTTTTGAATATCTTATCGAAAGTACTACCAGCGCACAACTAGGTGAAATTTGCGAATTTTATTTCGCAGTGTGGACATAGCCATACCTACCGCATACTGTACAAAATATTCGCATGGAAATAATCCGCACCGCATCGCGGTCAATTTTCAAAAAATTACAGTATTTTTACCGCACGATTTTTTTACCGCAAGTGTGAATACCCCCATAAGATTCAATGTGTTACAGGATTGCGTAAAAAAAAAAGTGCGGTAAAATTTCGCAGTGCGGACGGGGCCGGGCCTTAATTAGTTAAGGTCGAGTTTCGAGCATTGGTCGACCACTAGTAATAATTAATCGTAAAAGTACAACATTGTCGATTTATTCCGTTCAAATTTGAACGTATACACTACGTGAACGTATACCACAATAATTATTATTTGAATAATAAAACGAATCTAAAAAAGATTCCAAGAAGCTATGGTATTATCGTAATGCATTTCACAAGTAAAATATAATGTCTCGGATAACATTTTTAATAAAACTCTGAAATTTTCTAAGAAATTTTTCCGTTTCGTTTACCCGTGTTCGAATTAGTTGGCACACTATTGTCGCGTAAGCTGATCATATTTCCTGAGTGTATGTAGTGTTTGGGAGATAATGAGGTTGTGCTAGCTAAGAAAATGTAAACAATCTAGCGACTATCTAGTTTAAACACGCGCAGATACAGGATATGATTATCCTCCTCTATATTAGACAAACACTTCCTTGAGATTTATTTGACGAAGCCAGATCTACGTATGTAATTACTAATTATTAATAATGAGATATGGTAGTAAGGGCACATTTGAATTAGTCTATCTATCTATCTTTTCTCACTTTAAGCCCCATTTAAGGGCATAGGGAGGCAAACAGCACTCCAGGCGCTCGATCTTGCGCAATGATTATGGCCTCCTTCCACACCATTTTGAAATTCCTCAGCTTTGCTTCAAATTAACGGAATACAGTATGAGAGGGTCGACCTCATGTGCGTGGCCCTGATTTATTCTATTCTCTGCAATTTTTGAGAGGTCTGACAGTCACAACAATACATACGAATCAATAGCATAAAAACATATTAAAGTAGAGTAAAATACTCAAGAGATATTTATGATATAGAAAAAATAACACGCCTACATCGGCAAGGCAATAAAATAGCAAATGAAACATTCAAAAAGTAAAAGTAAGGTAAAAATGATGGGAGGATAAAAAGCGATCGCCTCGGCCAACTGTCATTTGGCTTTCTTAACACATGTCCATCTCCTCACCACAAAGTAATTCAATTCAGTACTGAAATTACAGATTTAAACAAACCTTGTGTGGACAAACTTTATTCAATCTTAACAAATAAAATTTTCGAAATTTATGCTTGCGATATGGTTTACGTTTAACGAAAATAATGCGAAACGAGATACGTAATATTATGTAAGTATATATAATGCTTAGTAATGACGACATGGAAATTGTTGGATAAAAATATGGTACTCTTTCGATAATATACAATTTTGCACAAACTTAAGTACCAAACAAAGAGTCAAGGAGTGTATCTGTGTTCACTTTGAGTGAACACAGATTCATTTAAAAAAAAAACTGACATTCGTTATCCTTATCACAATAAAATGTTCATCTCTTCACTAAAAAGTGTGAAGTGATATTGTCACATCTCGATAATAGGGTCCGGAAAATTTCTACATATCTGTAGATTTTTTTAGTGAAAAGTATCAAACACAAAAAAAAACTTTTATCACACTCACTGTACAATATTTTGACATAATCATAAGTCAATATTTATTTTCGATGTTTCTTTCATCAGCCGGCATTACAGTATTCACCTATGCACCGGCAGATGTCAACAAAATATATCAGCAAACAAAACACAATCAGATACTGATTAAACATTAATATGTGCAATCATGTAGAAAAAAAAACTTATCACACGTTTCTTCTACTTTTTAAAAGGTACCCTGCCTAAGTAACAAGAACGGACTAAAACTCATTCTTGTCTATTAATCTTACATAAATAATAGCCTTTTTGAGGGTTATGAAAGGTCTATCAAAGAACAGTTTATATCGTTCTACCGCATATTACCAACAGACTCCGTATGAACTAAGTAACCACAATCCTTTAGAAACAATAGTGGCTTAATAATGCTCCTCGCACAATTTGGTTAAAAGCACAATCTTAAATCTCTATATATAAAAGTGCAGACCTATTTTCCGTGGTCATGTATTACGCGTGAAATGCTCGACCAATTCCGTTAATTCAGTCGATCGTCTAATTCCAAAATTAGGTAAGTCCACAAAGTTGACTTTTGAGATATTGAAGAACATCATTATTAACCATTTGACGCATAATTATAGTATCACAATGTAAGTTATTTACTTCTAATTACAAAAAAAAAATAATGGTTGTATTACAGGAAATACTGAAACGTGTCAGATAAATTTTATTTTTCAATATGTTTATTATGAACTTATAATAAATAAATAAATAAATAAAATACTCTTTATTGCGCACAAAAATATAAAAAATATATTATTGTGGAAAGGGCGGGCTTATTGCCGAACGGCAATTTCTTCCAACCAACCCCAGGTGGAGAAAAACAGTTGTTATCTTAGTATAAAAATATCGCACTAAAGGCTTACAAATTAATAGAATTTATCTAATAAAAACTATAAATTAATATAGCTTCACAAGTTTTCTAAATTTATTATTCATGGCACCTTAAAGGGGAACTGAACTGTGTTGTTTTTCCTTAATAGGGAACTGCTGTAGCCCTAGTATAAGTTTTCGATGATCGTATATCGAAACGATAATCAAGAGAGTGTCAAAAAATTCCCATAAAATGTATTTGATCGAAAGATTTGTCAATGCCGGGAACGTCAAAATAATTACCTATTGTGATCCAAGTCTTCAATACTTAAAAAAATGCTAAATAAGCAAAATGTTTCAATAAATGTTTGAAATGTTGAACTTGTGATAAAAAGGTGAAACATAGGATAGATAATAAGGACTGCTTTTTATCACGAAATACCATCATATTGAAGTGGATGGTAGCGGTTAGTTGCTGACTTTCGAAGTGACGAACTGAAGGTTGGAGATTCGAACCCCTGTTACGTTCATTTTTACATACTTAGATACTAAGCTCTGCTTATTGTGTTATTAAGTTTTACAAAAACAAATTTTGTTCACATTATTTCAGCACAGAATTTTCCCAACACAAAAAATCGCCTAAATGCGTTTTCAGTTGGATAAAAAAAGCAATCAAAATAATATCATATCAATTCAAATACAGCGAAAAATAACATACAATAATAGTGAGTACACAATAATGATTAACAATAAAAACTTACCAATGAAATTTTCACTGTTTTTATCCGTTCAAAAAATACACAATAGGTTTATAATAATTCAAAATAAAACATTTAACTTTAATTTTAAACAACGACACACATTCACAACAAGGGAACATCCCGCCATGTCACTTTTCCCGCGTTCAACAATTCTAATAATTCAACTGTGCGTGTTATCATTCAGCTTCGATAGCGCCAGGAATAAAGTACCTACTGTGGTCCCAGCGTGAACGAACTAGTTGAAAGTTGAACCATGCGCCGAGCGGACCCACGTCAATTCGTTTCAGACCCTCGCGATCAACTGAGCGAGTGAGCGGTCCAGCGAGCAGCCTGCATGTTCCACGCACCTACAAAAATAATCTTATATTGTACGTAGAAACGATATTATCTTGAAGGAAAAGCTGAAGGGAAAATTTTATATATGGAAAACGAGCGCACGTGTAAAAATGTTTTCACCGTTATTATAGTTAAATTGTCGTATTTTAACCAAATGATCGTACTTTTTTATTCTAATATAAAGTTATATAAAGTTATTGTAAGTAATCGTTGGGGGTTTTATGAAATTTACCTAATGAAATATTTAGTGAAATTTATGTACTATGATAAAAGTACGCTAGATTTTTTTTTATTTACATAATTAAATTGTTTATAGTAAAATATATAATATGTTTAAAAAATTTAAACCGATTGGGAAACGTATGATTTTGCTGGAAATAAGGAAACAATATGATTTTTTTTGTGTTTCGGACGTTTTATTTTTTTTTATTTTTCTTATTTTTTTTAGTTTCTGAGTGTTTGGTAGAAGTTAGCATAATAAATTTTATTTGTCTTAAAAAGGTAAATTTTAATGTTTCCGTTACACAAGATAATAAATAAATAATGCTCTACCTTATACATAGTGTTATTTTTGATGTATTTTCTACCTGTCAACCGGTCTCGTCCAATCTGATACATGATAACGAGTTTCTAAAAAACGTAACGTTTACAACCCCGAAAAGAAATTACAAAATTTCTGACCCGACCGAGAATCGAACCTCTGTAGCCCTAGTATAAGTTTTCGATGATCGAATATCGAAACGATCATCGAAAGAGTTTCGAAAAAATTTCATACTAAAATGATCGAATAATTCGATCGTTTGATTTAAGAACACTATTTGCAAGCTAATACCTAACCGCTTATTTACGTGCAAATAGTATTCGATAAAACTCGTACTAGCCCCACTGGGTTGACTCCAGTCGGCGCATTTTTCATTAGGCCATCATTGAGATCAAGTGTAGCGGCGAAATCTTTTTACATCATTTTTTCTTTAAAGGGTTCAAACAGGTAGAATTCCTTAAAAATGGTCAAACTCAAAGTTATGCATCTTGAAAATGATATTATATTCTGGCATTCTTTTCATGTGTCCATGAAGATTGTTATGTTTCTGATGATTAAAACTTAATCAAACATTCGTTAAAAAAAATAAAAGAAGCCGTCCTGACAGATAAGAAATACAAAGAGCTCAATCGAATAATGACTATTATTCTGAAATGAAAAACAGACGATTGAGTTGCGTTGTATCCAATTTTTACTGAGACTTTTAACATTTCTGTATTCTGAAAATGTTTTATCCAATACATTAGTTGCGTAACAATACTGGCAACCGATTAAGTTCTAAGCAAGAGCTTCTTGCGTTGAGTTGGAACGTGAATTTGAGAATACCAGTCATATCTTAATTTGACTTCATTTAAAGACGATTCTTCAAATCAAAGTCACCTGGGACGACATTTAACTTTTCTTACGACTTTTAGAAGATTATCTGAGATGGCGATTTACCACTGGGGATTCGTGCTGTTCATTCCTGCTACATTGTTGAAAAAATATTATTTAAATTAATATTCATAAAAAAATAAAAAACTTGAAAAAAAAAATGTTGAGGTAAGGCTTTGTGAAAAATATTTTTACTTTAAGTTGAAAAATCTCTTTTCAGTCACTAGATAAATTCAAGTCAGACTCGGGCTGATATAATCAAGGAATAGTTTGAATCCCTCAGGATGTGAATGTATTTTTTATATACTCTATCCTTATCGTAAGGAAACCGAAGTCCTTTTTAGAACGTGGGTATTTTTATCTAAATAGAACATAAAGCGTAGGCGTCATAAAGTTATCTCCGTAGAAAGGGGAACCAATTCATTTTCATCATGGGAACCTCATTGGAACCAGGTTAAACTCCCCAAGGACATGGCATGAGAACATACTAACTATTATATTATACGTACTGCGTTTATGGACTCTACATTCTTTCACGTATTCTCTTCGGTAAGCAATTATTAATAGGCAGTAACATAAAAAGATATACATAATATAATTGCACTGAATCAAAATATTGAAAGAAAATAGGTATATGACTGACTTGCTTTAAGAAGCAAAGATGTATCAAATTGCCTTTTAATGTACTTATTTATATTTACGTATCAGACTAGTTTTTTTTTTTTTTTAATTGAAGTTTTTATGTAGTTCGTAATCTATGAAGTAACGAATTAAAACAAACAACAGATTAACTACATCACACCAACGGAGAAGTAGGAATGGAGTATATCATCAGATCTCATGGACATTAGAAGATTATCAAGATAATATGTCAAACGGACAGATAATTTAGAAGTGGTTGGTAATGTTTTCTAGGAGTAATAGGTACAATACACCATGCACTATTACATGTCGTGTTGAGATACACCGTGGAGAGACAATAAGGACATACTAACTTGTATATACGTAGTGGGTTTATGGACTCTATTCACGTATTCTCTTCGGTAAGCAATTATTAATAGGCAGTAACATAAAAAAGATATACATAATGTAATTGCACTGAATCAAAATATTGAAAGAAAATAGGTATATGACTGCATATACATACCCACTTTGAGAAATCTCAATCTCGTCCATTTTATTATTCGTTCGCCATTTTGTTGTGCACAATGGCGGCGGAAGTGCGTACCTACCTACCGTAGATTTCGTTCAGCTTTCTTTTAAAACAACGCACAACTGTAAAATGATTGATAGGCGTATTATTGAATAATGAAAGAGTGTTCCGAGGGTCTTGAGAAGGCTGGGGAAGGAAAGGTTTGAAGAAATAATAACAATAATAAAAAGAAGTTCTTCAGTTTTAATTACTGGAGAAACAGTTATTTAAACGAAAATTCTTAAAATAAAATATATGTTCATAAATTGTTGAAATCGGTTTACAAAAATTGATGATAATAATTATTACACTATCTACACATTTTCCACTTTGGACTACAAAAAGTTATCTACATCAATATCCCGCAAATCACCATAATTTTTTCTAGGATAATTGGCTTTACAGTATCAAAATAAATAGTCAGTTTTTTTTTTAAATATCGAACGATTAGATTAAAATTAGTAACCATTGGAACAATAATTATAAATTATTTATTATAAACAAAATGAATCCAACAGAAAAACTACATGAAGCTCTACAATTACCATATTCTTGACAGTACATAAGACAGTAAGGTAAAGAAAGGAAGGATAAAACAAAGAGTTCTTGTTTCGCAAATCAGAATATACAAACTACAAATTTTATCTTTTCAGGCCTCCTGTTAGTTCAAATCAATTAATCAATCCTGTCGTCTGATGCCGTTTTTTAACTGGCCACTCAAGAACAATTGCTTCAAATCCATAAACAATCGAGCAAAAATCAATAAGTAAGGTTTATCAGTGGAAGAAGCTAAAGAAATGTAGGTATACGTATAGGAAAGAGTGAAAAAAAGGAATAACCTTCCCACACTTGTTGCGGTGTTCAGACGAGGCGAATATCGCCAGGACACTAAAATATCGCCAGCCAATTGAACCGTGTGAACAGATTGTCGATAAATATGAAGCGATAAAAATGATTGAAAGCGATATCGCCTCAAGTTGACTACCTTTCAACTTTTGTATCTGGTGGAACGATGCACGCAAGCGCAGATATGCCCGGCGGTCCGTATGTTCTGTTTCTTGACAGTTGACAGCCCTGCTCTAAATTTATTTCTCCTTAGAATCCAATTCCGCACCCAACATCTGCGTTTTTTTTTATTTTTCCTCAATTAGGAGTCTCCTTATATCGTCTAAAACAATATTTTCAACTAACCCCAATTACTCCGCGACTTCTACCTCGACGCCCGCCATTTTTAAAACTATCAGTGCACCTGACAGATTGAATGTATGTCTGTGGACTCGTGTGAACACATCACACGATCAATGGGCGATCGAGCGATATTTTTTTTATGCAGGCGAAATCGTCTGGCCTTATATCGCCTCGTGTGAACACCAACGATTTTCTTGGTGATTTCAACTCCAGAAGAACCAAAACATGCTTGAGCCTCAGATAAACAGGTCTTAAAACCCTACAAGGCTTGACTTAGGGAACACCTGAGGAAGCTGGGACTCGAGAATGATGGAACCTATATATTCTGTGAAGAAACACACCGCACCACCTGTTTACACACTGCGAACTGCGATGCAGTAGTTTATGCGAGAACAAGAAGTTTTGATAAGCACAGGATAGAGGTGGAGGATTTTGCCGCCTTGGATCCCCTCCTAATGCTGTACTTCTTAACCGTCTGGGATTGGTGGAGAAGCTCTAATTGGGAGACACCATAAGCAAGCAGGGGAAACACAATTAAAAAACCATTACAGGTCCGAGCGTAAAACCACGCAGAGGAATAAAGAAAGTAAAGAGTTGTGGTCAGTTCTCTCTACCTTCCCCTTAATGTACCTACACAGTGTGAAGGACCAAAAAAATATTTTTTATATAAAATATACCTACATATAGCAAATAATGCTTTTAAAAAGTTCGGTTAAAATACAAATTACATATTTGTCGGTATGTTCGGTTAAAATACAAATTATTTGTCGGTATGTTCGGTTAAAATACAAATTATTTGTCGGTATGTTCGGTTAAAATACATATTATTTGTCGGTATGTTCGGTTAAAATACAAATTATTTGTCGATGTTTAAAAACCAGTGAATAAAACCTCTGATAAAGGCATTCACGCATGTGCTTTTAGTTTGTTTTTTTAATTAAAGTTGAGTAAAAATAAATAGAAAATAATGTATGAATTCAATCAATAAAACTCCCCCAAACGCCCAAAACATTATTTACCTCTGGCTATCAAATTGAAATAACAATATCGATTTGCCCTCGGTGGTTGATTTTCATTACAGATTAGTTCATCCCATTTTACGCCGCACCGTGCTCCTAACACCGCACATAATTCATGGATTGATCTATCTGCGGTTTGCGCAACGCACACCCAAGGAATTATTGAACAAAGTTGTACTTCACGCCCAAAAAGGGTTCATGATGCTAACCACAAAGGTAAACATAATATTAGTATCAAGACGTGAGGGAGCTGTTGAGTTTTGCTTTTAATACTCGGACCGTTTTGTATACTTAAACAACAAAACCGCAAATCAAAATGTTATAATTCGAGTTTTGCTTATTTGATTTCTTTAATGGCGGGTCGTTACTTACGAGTATTATTGTTATATCCGGAACAAGTTTCATAACATAAATAGGATAAATAATAATATTATGGAGTTTTATATGAGGGATAAGAGTAATAAGTTTTATATGAAGAAAAATACAGTTCTTCAATGCGTTCGATCTTGTGATCAAATTCCTTAGAATGAATTGAACAAACATAATATATTAGGTGGAGGTTGGTGCCTCGACCGAGACGCGAGTCCGAGACCTGCGACCGACACGCGAGTCCGAGACCTGCGACCGACACGTGAGTCCGAGACATGCGACAGAGACGCGAGTCCGAGACATGCGACAGAGACGCGAGTTCGAGGCCTGCGTGATAGACAGCGGAGCGAGACGGTTACTGCATACATTTTATATATTTTTTTCATCTAATTTACCATTTTGCTTTTATCCTTTAATCCGTATTCTGAATAGAAAAAAGGTTTTAATCGTTTGTATAACATCAATAACATCATCTGTACCGTTTTTCTCTATCTGCAGTCCATACCATTCGTGTGAATATTTCCTTTAATTTTACCGCACATCTAGATTTTTAAACACCGCTATGCGGAAACATTCACTTTCGTACAGAATCGATTAAAAATTCTATCAATTTCTTACCACCAAGATTACTATCCTCAGTAACAAATCATTTATATTTCAATAGATGGCTTCAATTAAAATGGATAAGCGGAGAATGAGGAAGTATTTTTGGAGACTTAATTAACGTTTAAGAAATTATCTTGTTTAACTTGGGGAATGAAAATATTTGTTTTTATATGAATATTAATAACCGCTTATTAATCTTATCTTGATTGCGTCAATCTTCTAAAAATAAATTTTAGCCACTATTTAGGGAGAATGAAAAATAATTTTAGTACGGGGTTTCAAAACTTTTAAGAGTAAAGCACGGCTTGCAATATAGAATTACTGTAATACGGATTTCGAAAAATGTTCATATTGCTAATTAGATCACTTCTCTTCCAAAAACAGTTGGTCGGCACCTGGGATCGAACCACGACGTCCGCACCAAACAGCCGGCGCTGTAACCGCCAGTCTAGCAACCAATTAGGTACTTATTTTATTATTATTTATAAGCAAAATACCTTTATATTTTATTTTCTAATAATTGATAACGTCATCTCCTTCATTTTCTGTCCTAAGAAAATGGATAATTTAGCAAGGAGATACCATAATAAATAAGTTATTCATAAATTTTAATACTTGCAATCATTAATCCTCTCCTGGCCCATTAGAGTTAAGGGATAATGATAATAAAAATAATTTAAACCGTTAATTGTTACATTGTTAAATTAACTACCTAATGACTTTACGGAAATCAATATAAATAACATTATTAAAGTTATTTAAGAAATTATCGAGTGTGAACCAGATTATGAAAATATACAATTAGGTAGGTATATTTATGGAGTTTGATCATTTCAAAATGGTTAATTTTATTCCGCATTTAATAAAAAAAAATTAAATCCTTCTTCTGTGATGATAATATTAATTTGAAACTCCGCCCGAGGCTAATAATTAAATTTTATATGTAGTCCTTCCTAGTGTACGGATGTGAAACATAGACCTCGAATATCAACTCATTGAACTAACTGGAAGCATTTGAAATTTGGTTCCATTTTCGCCAATGGAACTCAATTTCCCTGGACAGACATGGTAACCAATACCGAAAACCTGAGGCGAGCTTGGGTTTACAAAAACGCTTGTTTTCAATTATCAAGGTCCGCAAAATATCATATCTGGGCCACGTACTGCGAATAGTGAAGTATCGCATTCTTCGTCTTTTGCTAAAATCTTTTGAAGAAGAAAAAAGAGAGACTCCGAGGGCCTGACAGGAGTCAAATGTCCTGGCTACGTAATGTGAGGGAGTGAATCGGCATCCGAAATTGAGGAAATCTGTCCCGGATAGCAAAAGACGGGAACAAGTTCGTCTATGTGATCTTAAATGTGAGGGAGTTTTGACAGGGCACGTAAAGAAGAAGAAGAAATGCATTTCACCTTCATTAAGTGTCGGCATGAGACTTTATTTAATACGTTCTTATGAATCAAAAATAACAAAATCTTGTGAATGTAACTGAATCTTGTATGAGTTTATTTGAATAGATTCACTCATATGAAACACAAATACGCGTTTGTTGAAAATCGGAAGTGTTGAGGAAATAATTATTATTGTAAAAAAGACTATTTCTATTCGAACATAATATTAATGACATGTCCGCAAAAGAACATTGCAGTCCTCGATTAGGTAGGTACTTTAACAACCTCATTCGCAGATTGAATTGACAGTGACATGTTTTCCATATATCCCCCGAAATTATAGGCTATGCTAGCTTATTTTACAACCCAGGTGAAGATTTCCTTACCATTGTCCGCGTACAAAGCTATGACGTTGAGTATCGGACTGCCTTGAACGAAGCGGAGCGGCTGGCACAGGACTCCGGAAGTGCATGGAGCTAAACATATATTTTTACACAGAAACTCAAAAAGAATATTCACAAAATTCCGCTCTTACAGTGTTTTCCAAACACAAAATATTATGCACATCTCGTTTCCTTTGTCAGTGTCACATGTCATGTGAATAATAATAACGACAAAAATCACCAGCCAAGCAGTTTCCGGGGGGTAATCTTTTGAAATTCGCAGTTGCGATTATTTTATTTTAAAGCGTCTCTTTCCTGTAGGTACGTTTGTTAATTTGATAAAAAAAATACTTGTTCTCTCTCTGATTTTAAGCGAGTTTTATGCTGAATATGTAATTAACATAGAGTCGAGATTTCTCATTGCGGCTCCAAGCTGTCACATCTCACATGTATAAACTTCCACACAATGATATACAAATTTTGTTAAGTATGTACTGGGATATACTTTATTTTTATGGTTTAAGCTAAAATAATGCTAATTTAAACTTATCATTTTTGGTTCTCAGTAATTTAGTGCTAATGTGACTAATGTTGGCTCTTTAAGATGTTTGGAAACTCCTAAACTCGAAAAATTACGAAAAAGTGCCTACATTTAAATAAAAATTATAGTTTTCTTTAAAACGTTTGACGTACAAAGATTGGTCAAATTTTATGTTAAATATTTAACCAATTTCAAACAAAAGACCCATCTATGTGGTAGAGGGTAAAACTACATAAAAAATAAACTTACATTAATCATAATAGGCATAAATCTTTGAGTCTTACATCAGGAACTGTGTACATTTACAATAATGCTATCATACCGGGCATGTTATAACGTTGGTTTTTTATTACACATTTTACTTGGGGATTTATGGAGAATAATTTATTTGATTTGTTTCGTCTACATAAAATTAGATAGCTGATAACAAAGGGTTTTTTCTCATATTTTCATTATCTTCAGCTTTCATTTTATTTTATAGTAAAAAAGGTTACAAAAAAAACTTCGTATCTAGTATACTTAGTCCTAGACATTCAGAATGATGCTTTTAGAATTTTTTAAATTCTTATGATATCGGTTATACATATTATTAAAAATTCAGATGGGTTTCTCTGGTAAGCCAAGAATACTTTCAACACTACTACCAATTTCCCACTGTATAATTCCTGTGCTCTTCCTGTTCTACTCTATGATTGTGACATCCAACGTGTGTTCAAGTTTGAGTGCAAGAGACTCCGAAGAATGTTGGATTACCGTTGATAGATCTTCGTGCCAAATATAACCAATAAAGGCGAACCAAAAACACGTTACTACGACCCAAAAGATTCGTCCTTTGACCCGACTCGGCCGAACCTACTCATAATAAAACCTGGAATGAAATTTTACGACTAAATCCCAACTGCCATCTAGAAATCAATAGAAGATTTGGTCAGAAGATTATTATTTTACGTTTCTGATCTATGAAATATGTAGTTTGCCTGAATGAGACAGTACGTGCTACTGAGTCAAATTATCAAAACAACCTAAAAACGACATTTCTATGGGGATAACTAACAAATCATGCATCATTTTATTTAAAGTATATCTCAGCTACTCCAAACCCATGATTATCTAAACTCCTATTGTGGAATACAATGGAGTTCTATGGCTTCAGTAGCCCTAGTATAAGTTTTCGATGATCGAATATCGAAACGATCATCGAAAGAGTTTCGAAAAATGTTCATACTAAAATGATCGAATGATTCGATCTTTTGATTATCGTACACTATTTGCACCCTAATAAGGGCTTATTTTCGTGCAATCAGCTTTCGATAAAACTCGTACTAGCCCCACAGAAACGTGGAAGAAGTAGAATTTAGAACAGCCCTGGATAAAATAAAAAATGCAAGAGAGTTGCTGATAGGATACCGAAAGAATACGGACAATCATAAGAGTTATATATACATAAAAGCAATTTTAGACTGGTATTCTGTTTAGTCTCAATAAAACCAAAGTGGCGCTTAAACGTGTGTTTTATTGCAGTTATCTTATTGGATGACAACTGTGATATCAAAATATCTTAATAGTGTCAATGCACTATCAATAATTGTTGTTTGTATATTAAGAAAGGCAAAATGACCCATTAGTATTGCGATGCGTGGGCGATAGTTTAACAGTTGTTTTTATAGAGATGATATTTTATCTACATATTTTGGTTAAAATTTTACATTAACATTCGTATAATTTATCTATTCAAAGATAAGAGTTGCATCAAAAAGAGCAGATGGATACTAAAGCATTCAAATGAAATTGAATTTCATAAAAAGGTAATAAAACTAGACAATAAACATTGAAAATACGAACTGTTTACTGTTCTGAATTTAGTAGTAGACTTCTTCGTTGCCTAAGGCAAAGGATTGATTTTCTAAAGGTCTCGATTTCCGGTCGGGTCAGAGTTTTGCTGTGTGTTTTTCACTTAGATCTTCTACCAGCCGTTTTGGCATCCCAGGATATTAATTTCCTTTATATGTTTAAGTTATAGGTAAAGCAATACACATAAAATTTATAATCCATAAAAAGGTGATTCATAAGTATAGAACTCACGTGACTCTCTAAGTTATAATAAATTTAAAAAAAGTAAAAACAATCTTGACAAAACGAAAATAAAACAACTAATGACTCTAACAATTCATTCGTGATGTTCGATTTTTAAATGGAACAAACTACTATGGGCTTACGACCGTCTTCTACTATTATGTCTAAGGCTGGCTAAGTGTGATCTAATAATGAGAATTTTCGTCATGTTCAATATGTCAAAAAATCCCACGAATACAAAGAGAAGAAAATTAATGAGATATAGAGATAAAAGTTGGAAATTATTGAGAACAAGTAGAGCAATCAAATTTATAAACTTCGACTACAGTCGTGTATTTGGCGCCAGGATATGAAAAGGTATATCCATTTTTGATAAGGTCTCATCTTTATTGCCTATTGGCTTTGTTGGTCATCTTAACAATCTCGACAAACGTAAACGTTTTCTTCTGTTTTAAATTAATCCTGTGGCTCGGCATTGGATGCTCCTGAAATTCCAATTCCCAGTTACCATATTCTGGCGACGGGGGCAATTTTTGAAATTTCAATCCCGGTTTCAATGTCGACCGTCCACAATTTAAATAATAAAAGTACCCACTTGTATACATTCTTATTTATACCATTTTTTTCGCTATGATGAACTTTTGTATGCTTAGCAACCAAAATCCTAATATCATAATGACATAGTTATTAAGATAGTAATCGAATCGCAATCACGATCTAAATACAGAGTAAAACCCTGCTTCTGAAACAGATCAATTAATATTTTGATATTTAAAGCATACTTACCCATAAGAACCTTCTCCCGACCATAGAAAACACAACAAAAAACGAATCAGCGAAATTTTTCCAGCCGTTCACGTTTGAACGCATAACCACGGAAAACATGGCTCCTTCTTCTTCTTCTTCGCCCTCGCCTTTGTCCTACTATTTAGGGTCCGCTCTCGCAGTTCTGTTGCGCCAAGATTCTATCGAACGCCATCTCTGGCTCCACTTCGCATTCCTTGAGGTCTATCTTGATGCTCGACAACCATGTGACGGTTGGTCTGCCTGGTCTCCTGGCTGGAGTTTTAATGTCCATGGCTCTATAGATCATGTTATCTTGTGGTCGTCTCATAACATGCCCATACCTATCTTAGTCTGTTTCCCGTTATCTTTTCGGTTATGGGTGCGACCTTGAAACTTCCTCGGACATGGACATTTCTAACTCTATCGAGACTGGTTACTCCTCCGGCCCATCCGAGCATCTTCATCTCTGCAGTGTGCATGCTTTGTTGTTGTTTTTGTTTTAATGCCCAACATTCAGAGCCATATGTCAATTTATTTATTTATCGAATGGTCATAAAACCTATGTACATCACATGTTTACAGGTAGAACAGTACTGATAATTATATTACAAACATCAGTTGTAATGGCTTGCAGTTTCTTGTCTCTGTGTTGTGATGTAGATACGCCAGGAGATTGATGTTGTTAATTATTGTCAATTTATACATGGCTCCAATCCCATATAAACAAATATATTTGTAAAATGAATAAATAAATAAGTAAACAATCTTAAGGAATTCTCTTAACAAAGAAATCTTTTAATTTCTTTAAGCTATGGTTGCTCTCTTGTTCTCAATAATTTCCAACTTTTATCTCTATATTTCATTTATTGTTAAATTTCTACATGTTGCATACAAGAGATTTTTCGACATGTTGAGCATGTCGAGAATTCTCATGATTAGGAGTTTCGGAGACTCAAACATGTCGGCGTACCCAATGGCGAACGTTGTTAACGTAAAGTGATCACACTAAGCCAGACATCGAAATAACAGTAGAAGACGGCCGTAAGCCCGTAGTGGTTTGTTCCATTTAAAAATCAAACATGAGTAATGAATTGTTAGATTCATTAGTTGTTATTGTTTCTTGAAGCTGTTTTAATTTCCCTAGAACTAATTGGATTGTCGCTGGTATTGATTGCTTTAAGAATCCGATGTTCGTTGTACTCTAATTAAAATATTTTAATCGAGTCTCAACGTTTTCTTAATCAACTAATTTGCATTAATTGCTTACTTAGTTTTTTTTTCTTTTTACGGGAAAGTTCCAGGCTTAAAAATGTTTTGCCATTGATAAAGTATACGCTACTTATTGTAGGTATAAGCATACCTAGACCAATTAAAAGGTAGGTACGCTGTGAGTTTTAATAGATTTTTCTTTCCATTTATACATTACATACCTACATATTTTCCGTTTATTTATTTTTTATTTCACTCTTCATTTTTTTTTAAACGACTTGATAGAATTCTTTAACACATTATTTGTAACTATGTAATACTAAAACTTTATACCAATTTATATAAATAAAGGAAACTTTGCAGTATTACGATAATTATTTTTTTTTATTCTTGAATATATTTTCGATCATCGATGTTTTGGGCAGAAGGTGCTTGGTGATATTCTATTTCAAAATAAAAATGAAACAGTCTTGTATAGTTCTATCACAAACGCTATACAAGAATATAATAATATTATTTTCGGCCGACTAAGTGACCATCTTCAGAGGGTAGTATTGGTAAACTAGATTTCCTAGACTGGATGGATCTTGGCTAAACTAAGAAAACTCTTGTCTTATACTACACAAATTATTTATTGCAGAGACGCGTTTCGTTCTGTTAGAACAGGAGATCGAAAATGTTCTAACAGAACGAAACGCGTCTCTGCAATAAATAATTTGTGTAGTATAAGACAAGAAGTGTTTTTTCATTCACATTATGAATTACTACACGGTAAACACCAAAAATATTAATTAAGAAAACTCTTTATTATTATTGCAAGATAAGCAGGTACTCTGTACCGTCGTACTAGTCAAAAAAAAGAAAGGTTTGTACTAAACAAAATGTTTTAAACAATTTTATTGCTAAAATGGTATAAAATGAATAGGTCTTAGCAAAAGACGATTTTGCTAACTAAAAATTCATAATATGTAACAACTAATGACTCTAACAATAATTCATTAATGATGTTTGATTTTTAAATGGAACAAACCACCACGGGCCTACGACCGTCTTATACTGTTATTTCGAAGGCTGGCTTAGTGTGATCACTTAACGTTAACAACGTTCGCCATTAGGTGGTAATGTTTGTCTCCGAAACTTCCAATAATGAGAATTCTCAACATGTCGAAAAATCTCATGTATGCACCAAGTAGAAATTTAGTAATAAATGAAATAAAGAGAAAAAAGTTGGAAATTATTGAGAACAAGAGAGCAACCAAATTTAAAGACTGCGACTGCTGTCATGTATTTGGTGCCAGGATATGACTATATCAATTTTTGTTAATGTCTCATATTTATTGCCTATTGGCATATTGGCAAATAGGCAATAAAAATACATCATCGGTATTTTTTTCAGATTGTCTTCTTCATTTCTTTTGAAATTCAAACCGTTAGCAGATAAGAACTCTGAGAAAACGAGAAATAACATTTTTATAAATTGTTGAACATGCATTTTTCTTGGTGGAAGTAATTTAAATAATCAAATTTAAATAAAAAACTTTTTAACTATTCCACAAATTTATTGAACCTGACATGATTCGAAGGGGCACACCCTTTATGGTCACAGGTTATTTGAAACGTTTCAAATAACCTGTGACCATGAAGGGTGTGCCCCTTCGAAACATGTCAGGTTCAATAAATTTGTGGAATAGTTAAAAAAACGACAAATGTTTCCCAATTTATAAATATGAAGTATTTTATTATATTTTAACAATACAAAAAATGTGTTTTTTTGTTTAACAATATTTTATTTTTTACATTTAGAATAGATGAATCCGTACCAACAATGCAAGGTAAATAAAAAAAGAGAAGCATATTATTATTTGAAACGCTTTCTGCGCTGTCTCTCCAGTAAAAAATGATTTCCCGGGAGATCTGATTATGCAAAACATCGACGTCCATTGAATCTCAAAAAGGGACTATCTTCATCAAGTCTGCATGGTTGATGACTGTTAATCACGATTATTGACAGATATACAAATATTTGTTCAAATAAAGAGTGTTTTATCCTTCATGAAGTTACTTGTGTTTTAAATGGGAGTTTTGGAAAAAAGGGAATATAATAATAATATCATGATTTAACACAACCTATGGAAAAACGTTGAATATTAAGTACTATTTCTATGCATATTCCACGTTTTTCCCATGCTATGTGTCATTTGATTTGAAACGTTGTTAATGTCTTTATGAAAGAGCTGATCAAAAATTCTTCATGATAAATGATTTAGTACATAATAATATAAGATCCATGCAAAACTCCATCTATGTGGGAGGATTTTTAGAGCTGGAATTTAGAGGTATCTTCTAGAATATCTAAGATTATGTCAGTTTTAGTATTGTCAATTTCTAAGATCATAAGCTTGAATCAAACAAGATTCAAATACACGCGACTCATACAATTTTTAATTAATAAACGTTTCTTTTTACGGGGTTGGCACAGATAGCCGAACTTCTTACTGCCTATCATTAGATTAAATCGATCGACGTTATTTATAGACAATCACGTTTTGATTCTATTTTATTTGCAACTTTTTTTTTTTTTTTTTTGTTTTGGCATTGCATCCAAAAAAGGATGATACAGCCAGATTCTTGTCATATTAAGTCAAAACAAAAACAAATAATAATTCATAAAAAAGAGAAAAAAAAAAATTACAACAAGAGCATGTTTTTATTTATGAAATTAAACAAAATTTTATGGACATCTGGGGAATTAAGAGAAAGCAAGTAAATGATACATAAAGGGAAACTGACGTTTTTGAAGAGAAAATAAATATCCAAGGAGTCCCTCAGTGGACACCCAAAAAACACGTGATCTAGCGTTTCTTCATCCCATTCGCATTCGCATAATGGAGATTGAACAAGGCCAAATCTGAACAAGTGACTATCCAGTCGAACATGTCCAAAACGCATCCTGGATATGTTCACTATGAAACTCCTAGACATTCTTTTAGAAGCATTGAACCACGGGCGCGAAGGTAAATCTGGCTGTATCATCCTATAATGGGAGCCTTTGGTATCCTGATTCCAAGCTGAAAGCCACAGCTTTCTACATTTCCGTTCTATTATTCTTAGACAGTCGCTTTCTGGTAGGCTGAAATCAGGAGGCTGATCTCCTTGAGAACAAGCCTCCTTTGCTAAAGAATCGGCCATTTCATTGCCGTAAATACCTTTTTGAGCTGGAATCCAGGCTAGGATTACATCTTTATTCATCTCTTTCAATTCTAAAAGAAGAATTCTAATGTCCAATATTAATTTATTTCGCGAAAAAAGTGATACTGGAGACGCTAAACTTCTAATCAATGACAGTGAATCCGAGAAAACTATAAATCTTTGATCTGATAAATATAAGCACCCACGTAGGGCCTCTCTCATTGCAAGGCAATCACACGTATAAACAGAAGAATCAGGAGGCAATATAAAGCCCACTCTAATCTTTAGTTTTGGGATCACATAGGCCGAACCGCCTTCACCGTTCAACCCCGCTTTGGATCCGTCTGTGTAAATTTTTATGTGATTTGGCCAGTGTTCATTCGCGGTTGCAATGAATTTACTGTTGTAATTATCAAACGAGTTATTTGGTTTCTTATCGATGCCAATGTTTTCTACAACATTAGGGGCTACTTGTAATGCTAAGAGGTAAGTCAAACATAGGAGACGGAAAATGATATTTTGGGCCATTATACATAGAATTTATTGTGTTGAAGGCAGAGCAAAGTAGAGGAGAGCGTTTTTTTAACCAATATCGGTTTGTCTGAATAGAATGATTAAGATTACTTATGTTGTTGAAAAGAGGATGACTTACGTAGCTTATTCGTTTCATCATGAATCTTTCTGCAACGTATTGTCGCCTTAGATGTATGGGCATTTCTTGGCATTCGATTTGAAGGGCACCTATTGGAGTAGAGTTGATCGCTCCGGTTATGAGTCTGAGACACTTAGATTGTGCTCTCTCAAGCTTGGTTTCGAGGTGAGCAGGAAGTGAATCTAACAGAAAACAAGCATAATCCAGATGGCATCTGATCAAGGCATTATACAGATTTCTCATGACAGTAGGGTGAGACCCCCATGTCACGCCAGCCACTGCTCTCAGGATATTCGTATTTTTTTCACACTTTGTAATCACTGAATTAATAAAAGGGTTCCAGGTCATTTTCCTATCCAGTGTAAGTCCCAAAAATTTCGTTTCAACAACCTGAGGAATAGGTACATCATTAAGGGTTACAGTGATGGTTGGATCTTTGTGTTTCCGAGAAAACGCCAAGATTTTGGATTTGAGGGGAGAGATCTGCAGGGAGTGGGCAATCAGCCAACTGTTGAGGTGTTCAAGAGATGCCTGTAAACGATTCGTGGCTCTATTAATATCCTTATCGACAACGTATATTACCAGATCATCTGCATATTGTATTATATGACAGTAATCTGGCATGTCTGATCGGATGTCGGAACAATAAATGTTAAAAAGCAGAGGACTCAAAACCGACCCCTGCGGGAGACCCCTCCATACTGTTCTTGTGATCTCTTTTCCGTCGTCTAATACGATGATTCTTCTATCAGTATACAAATTAAAAATGAGCGTAGCCAGAGATGAGGGAACTGAGAGTTTTAGGAGTTTATTGTATAATTTGTGGAGGCAAACATTGTCATATGCTGCATTCATATCCAAAAAGGCAGCCAAAACAAATTCTTTTTTAGAGAATGCCAGCTGGTTGTCTGTGGTGAGAACACTTAGACAGTCCATACAAGATAGGGATTTTCTATACCCATATTGATTCTGTGAAAGGGATCCAGTGTGTTCCAGAAACCATTCCAGTCGTGATCTAATGAGGTGTTCAAGGGTTTTACCCAAACAGGAAGAGAGGGCGATTGGACGATATGAAGCTCCGAGATTAGGATCCTTGCCCGGCTTGGGTATTGGGATAATAAGTTGGTATTTCCAGTCATCAGGAATTACAGCTGTAGCTAATATCTGATTGTAAATGTTTAAAAGAGTAAAAATGAATTGATTATTAAGCTATTTCAGGATGGAGTATGGAATAAGATCAATACCAGGAGAGGAATTTTTTGTTTTTTGTAATACAATTTTTAATTCATCCAATGTGAATGGATATATTAATGGACAGAGGTTATTGTTCTCCACTCTTTGTATTTGAAGAGGGAGCTGTGACACATTTGGAACATATGAAGGAGCTAGGGTATTAACGAAACTGGACAGCCAAATTTTTGGGTGTTGGATATTTCCAGGACTGATCTTTGATCCTCTGAAGCGTTTGATCATTTGCCATACGTATGATGAAGGGGAATTTGGAGATAGTGATGAACAAAATTTTAACCAGCCATTCCGTTTTTTTTTGTCTAAGGATTAATTTTGTTTTAGCTTGTAAAGCTTTAGCAGACAAAAAATTTTCGGGAGACATGTCTTTTTTATATTGAAGCATGGCAGTTTTGCGTGCATGTATTAAATCATCACACTCCTCATCCCACCAAGGAGCATTCTTTTTGGGCTTGTTACCCCCTTTCTTCTTTTTTGGAATGCTTTCATCAACAACGTTGAGCAGTATTTTGTGGAAGTTTTTATAGTTGGTCTGGACAGGAGAGTTAACAGTGAAAGCTTGGGAGAGTTTCCGACCAGAAACCTCCATTATTTCTTTAAATTTGGACCAGTCAGCTTTTCTGACATTGTAAAGTTGCCTTTGACCCTTATATATATATATTGATTGGAACTGGAGCACAAGGTTAGAAGTATGGGAAAGTGGTCACTGGAAAAGGCGTCATGCGTAATGGACCAGTCTATTGAGCTGGCTAAGTCTCGAGTGCACAAGGACAAGTCCAGTGCACTTCGATTTTGATTAGCAGGTGTGAGTCTGGTTGCAGACCCGTCATTTAGAATACATAAATGGTGATCGTCAATAAAAGATAAAAGGCGATTTCCAGCCCTGTCCGAGATGGAACATCCCCATACTTGGCTATGAGCATTAAAATCTCCGAGGAGAATGAATGATTGAGGAAGGAGAGGGATTATAGAGTTCCAGTAGTCATTATCGAAGCCAGAATCGGGTGGTATATACAATGAGACATAGCCCACATTTCCAATGTTCACAGCTACAACCTCAAGAAAAGGGTTGTAAGGAAGTATTATCTGAGAGAAAGGGAGAGTGGAGCTGATTAATAAGGCCGAACCGCCCCCTCTACCCACCTGACGGTCACACCTAACGCAAGAAAAACCTGGAATGTTGAAAGAAAAATGTGGTCTGATCCATGTTTCTGAAATCGCCACGATCTTTGCGTCATAAAGATTAATAAGGGTAATAATATCCGTTCGATTGCTCACAGCACTACGAGCATTCCATTGTAAGATTGTTATATTTTGTGAGTGTTTGTTCATATTTATACTATCGCCAATAATATTATTTTAATGGCACAAACAACAGTAATTTTGCTGTGAGTAAAAAGGAGGGATAAATAAAAGGTTAAGGGAAGAATTATTTTGTGTCACTGGTATGTTCAGTTTGAGCATTTGCTGAACTCACCAGTTGCGAGGACATTTGATTAAGGATATTTTCGTCATTAATATTTGTCAAAAGGTACGTGAAAATCTTGTAAATCAGTTTTAAAGCTTGAGAATTTTCCAATAGTTCAGTTATTTGGGTCATTTCCGTGGTTAGACCACAGGAAGGTTCTTCAGAATGTGGTTGTAGAGCAAAGCCATCCTTCATCTGAGAAGGTTGACCATTTTTATACATTAAAAGGTTTTCTATCGCTTTTTTATCGGTGTTAGAGTTTTGACTTGACGGACGAACCTGGTCCGGTATTTTATTAATTTTTTTTTTGTTAGAGGCAGAGACCACCTCACTGAAGCTCCTTTTTGCGAAGGGGACTTTAGACGAGGCTTGGACAAAAGAGACCCCTTCAGAGGCCATAACGCGTCGAATGTCCTTTTGTCTTTGGAGTTCTGGACACAAATTACTAGTTGTTGAATGTTCGCCCTTACAATTAAGGCACTTCTTTTCTTCTTCTTTCTGGCAGGTGCCACTCTCGTGTTTTTCTCCACACTTCACACATCTGGGGGCATTTTCACAACGCTTGTGCGTGTGACCAAATCTTAAACATTTGTGGCATAAGTAAGATGGAGGAATATACAGGTCTACTTTTATAGCATTATAAAAAAGGAAGACTTGATGTGGGAGTTTTTGACTTTCAAAGGTCAACAAGATAGTACCCGAAGGTCTCCATTCGAATTTCCCATCCACATTGACTCTTCGGTCGAGTCGTCGTAATTTTATCACACGGCCATAGGTGGAAGGTACTTGCAAATTCTCTAAGATGTCTTCACTGCTTAAATCAGTAGGTATTCCTCTGATCAAGCCACTTTTGAAAAGTTTATAATTAGGGATGTATGCTTTTAAATTGTTAGATGATAATTTTTCTGATTTTATGAAATTATTTGCATACTTATGTGATGAGAATGTAACAGTTATTCGACGTTTACCGTCAGCTTTAACACCACCAGGGACTATCCCCTCCGTGCCGCTGCGTGACAAAAAGCCACCCACCGTCATGGGATGTATTTGTTTACCCTTCTCTGTGCTCTCTATGACTACCAAAAATGGAGCTAATGCCGAAGCAGGATATTCTAACTGTTTGGCTTCCAAAGACATATTTTGGGAATTGGTAGAAATGGTTATTTTTTCCGCATCATCAATCTTTTTTCTTTTCAAGCTCACCCTATCTGGAGGGTCTTTATCGTGAGGATCATCCATTATGACGCTTACTTCATAAGAAGAAAAAATAAATAAACGTTTTTTAAGCACAAACTATATGGTAAGTATGTATGAAAGAAAAAAAAAATAAAGAAAAAAAAAATCGGTCAGTGCCGTGATTAAATTAAAAAACGTAAGAAATATCAAAAAAAAGAAAGAAGAAAAAAAACACACACTTCGATGTTTTACAAAAGAAACAAAAAAATAAAGAAAAAAAAATCGGTCAGTGCCGTGATTAAATTAAAAAAAAAACGTAAGAAATATCAAAAAAAAAAAGAAAAGAAAAAAAAACACACACACTTCGATGTTTTGCAAAAGAAAAAACAAAATTAAACTGAATAAAAAAAACATACGAAAAAATAATATTTCCGCCCCGTGGCAACAATAATGTCACACGGGACAAACAAAACAAATAATGAAAAATAAAACAAAATTCCTTATTAATTTGTTAATCTATTCTACAAAGTTTATATCTATTTAAATTAATAGTTAGTGAAGGTAAGTATAATAATAAAAAGAAATAAATTGAAAAATCTTATCGAGTTCAGCAGAAAATGTATTCCAGTTGCAACTTGTCACCACGTAACAAAAAACACGTCCAGCGGGAACGAAGTCATACACTCAACCTATTTGCAACTTTAATGGTTGTGTGAATTAGACGGTAAACAAAAATGTATACTCAAATACATACTTCACAACGGATAAAATATTCTTACATAATGCATAAAAAATCTATCCTAGGTGGTGTCCACATCTGTTTAGAGTAAGTCCTACGTTTCCAATCCAGTTGAATATGAATATATTTTCTTTTTCGTCATCGAGAGCAACATTTTACAAAATTAAGATGTGCGCACCTTTCATTGGTACGGGCTTTGCTCAGTTAGGGGGATTCAAATACTTGTAAAAATTATTGTAATGTTATTATCTATGAATAAAGAAAGTTATTATTATTATTTGTAAATTCTGCTCTCGGTGAGGAAGCAGCGCAGGACGAGGATACTCGTAAAAAGTATATTTATTTTATTTTATTTTATTTACTTCATCCCCCTTAGGTCTCTTGCGAGACACTTGGGTTCATTAATTTTTTTACAATAAACATGAAATCAGGCAACAAAAAAAAAAATAACAGGCAACAGTTACAAAGAATCCGCTCCTATCACTGTTATAATATAATAAACACCTGAACTTCACTCGCAGTTTCTATCTTTAGGTACAAGTGTATTTTACATGTTACTTCGCGTCTGCAATCACACCTGCACTTGCTACTTCACAATGTGAAAACGGCCCATTGAGAAGTAGCTTTCATCATGATGGAATCTTGGAAATGTCCAAACTCCGTTTTATTTTTAGAAAGTGCGATTCAAAGAAGTTAGAAGGAATACTCGGGTCTTAAAGAGATACTTATTCAATAACCTATGGGGCTATGAATGCGTGAAATTTTTCGCATAGATTTATTTTCAAATATTGAGGAAATCTCGTAAAACACATATACTGAAAATGTGAAAAGAGCTTTACGATTTTTTAGAATGCATCAGATATTTCGACAGCATTCCATCAACCCTATGTGTATTTTTAGCGGTTTAACTTTTATACCAAAGGGCGAATAATGTATAGTTTATATATGTGTACGATTATGTATACGTTCAACCAAATAACAATAAGGGTGACATCGGAAGGGTGAAAAGGTTTGTTATGTTATTCACGGGGTTTATTTCATCCTTAGTACCCACCAAGGGATGGCCGTGAACACGCTCAGAGACCCTTGAAACAATTTTAAGGGTTATTCCCGAGGTCTATTTTATTCCATACAGCTAATGGATGGAGACAGTCAGGCCACATTTATAACACAACTGTTTTACGATATATTCCCTGATCGACAATTCATACCATATAGGACAAACATTATCATTTGTGTCTTAATTTTCGTTTTTATAATGACTTTTGACCGACGGAAAGAGTGCAAAATCTTTGGTGTCTCTTTCGAGGTTGATAGAATGAAATTTCCCCAAATTGAAGTCTCCAGAGTGTAAGTACGACCCCCCTTTTTTTTCATAATGACTCTTCTTTATCATCTTCCAGCTTCTTCTTTCAGAGAGACTCAAGCGGCTGTTTGATGTATTTGTGCTACGCATACTTCTGTATGGGTGAGTCCTGACCTCTGACCTACGGACAAAAAGTTTAGGCGTTTGAAACGAAGAGCCTCGAGAGAATTTCGGGTATAAGATGGTACCACTGCATCACGAATCACGCTTTACGCTGGAGCACCTAGCACAAGCCCATCACTTCCTCCATTGTGGACATGTTGAGGTTGACGAATGACAATTGGCCGAGGAGAGCAGTGTCATTTCTCCTATCAGGACCCTCTCAGGAGGCAGAGCCAGGGGATTTGGTTTTGGTGTGGGAGGAAGTAATCGAAACTACACGAGATCGAGTGGAGTGGAGAGATTTTGATGTTTATCTATGCCCCTGGGGTCAAATAAGGGATAATTAGAATTTGAGCTAAGTTTATAGATACATTCAACTTATAGTCATTCAATTGTGCTTAGACAAATGATTTCTTAAGAAGTTTAACGTGAACTGTTTTCCAAAAATGGTTATAATTATCAGGAGATTTAATTTGATAATATTACATAAGCAAGCGGTTCTTTTATTAAAATTTGAAAAGTCAAGCTATAAAAATTTAACAGTGAAAAGAGATATTATACCTAATATTAAGATAAAGTACCTACTTAATATTGTTCAGAATATTTATTTAAAACTTTTTTGTTTGTCATTTTCCATAATATAATGTAGGCTAATGTAACGTTGACATCAAAATAAGTTTGACTTTTTATCGATATTTCAATGATATATTAACAGAAAGCTCTTCAATAAAAATAAGTTCAATTCGGTTCGATGTTATAAATCACTAGTGTTAAGCTGGCAGGAACATTCTTGATATCACACGACATATAAGTAGTCATATATTACACAGGAGCCGGTTCCACGAAGGGAAACTTTTAGCGCAGAGTCATATTGAGATGTCACAGTCAGCACGTGTGTCGGGAATAATAAAACCTTAAAGAGAAATACGGGAAGACATCGTTCGCACAATTACCTTCTCTTTATTATAATTCATTCCAGTTCTTTTATCGATCAATTATCCGAGAAATTTAAACATAATAGTTGCGAAGAATTCATTTCAGAGTTTACCATGTCATTGTATTGAAATCGAGAACTACATCACGATAGAATGCAAGTAGAAATAATTGGCCTTTCACTTCAAAGAAGAAGAAATATATTTATTTATTTGTTAGATGCACCAACTCAATACTGAACAACACAAAAAAAAAATTTCAAAACAATCGCGTGAGACTTTGTGGACTTTACTACTGTAGGCAGAAAGAACGGACCTCCATTCTTTTCTATCTTTTCTTCTTTCGCTTCTTCCACCGACATTTAGGAGAGGGTGTATTTCTCATACACCCTCTCCTATTTCCCTAGTATTTACTTTGGTTAGGTATTAAGAATGGCACATTAAGTGCCGAAAACGTTTTAATGTTAAAAAATAAACAAAGCGTTTTTATTAATTTTTGTTTTTTACCAAAAAATGACACAAAAATATAGTATCAGGTAATAACAGGTGACGCCAGCATGGCTTTTTTAGATACACGCCCGTATGGCTTTAAGCGAGGGCACAGGAAAAACCATCTGGCTTCTTTATTACACAATATCCTGCAAAGACTCTTACCAAAGAAATACCAGTTGCATGGAGTTTCCATATTTGTTTAGTTTATCTTTTGTAGATTTTTTTTTATAAATATGATGTTTATTGATGGTTTTAGATTAGTTCATCGATACATAGTTTTAATAGTTTGATTAACAAGGTTCTTTGACATAAGCCAACGAGAAAAAGAACTCTTATTAACTTCAGGTAAACAAATGTTCACAGCTTAAATACTAAAAAGTAAAATTTCATTATATAACTCTTATAGGTCAAGATGATCTTTGTAAAAATAAGAAAGATAATAAAACGATGTCGAAAAGTTACCATTGTTATAGATACAGGGTCATAAATTATGTATAAGGTCGCACCCTCAGAACTGGAGAAAGATTCAGAATACAGATTTAAAATAAAATATTTAAAAAGTACAACGTAGGAACTATGTAGTTCTAACTGAATACTTAGAATACATAAGATATAGGTTAGGTTATCATTCAGAAAGTTGGGGATTAAGTCTTTACTAAATCATTCACGGTCGAACAGAAACACTAAGAAGAAGCTTTAGGAAAATGTTGAGCTTTTTGTTTATTCCGTGGTGTTTTCTATTGTTGAACTTTCTTTAAACTTTACAAAGGTTTATTATTGTTATAATAATATGTAAGCAACGAGAATCAAAACAATAAATACAAAACAAAGTCTCTTTTCTATCTGAATATATATTAAGAAAATCAACTTTTTTGCTTTGTTTTAAAAATATAACGTTTGAAAAAACATGAAATTTTGCTCTTAATAATCTGTATTAGAAAAGTGATATGTATGTATGAACCTGAAAAAGACCAATACAATCATGACATGGTAGACAATACGTGTATCGAAAGCGTAGATTCTTTGACACAAAATGATGCTGGGTAGAGCTAATCAAACCGCAGAAATAGACCGAAGAACGGGCTTGGGATTGGCTACTTTCCAAAATGTAGGTCACATATTGAAGGATCCTAAAATCCCCATCAACCTCAAACGGTAGGTTTATAATGCTTGTGTCTTACCAGTACTTACTTATGAGTTCGAAACCATCACATTAACTCAAAGAAGTGCTGAGAAATTAAGGGTGGCTCAAACAGTAATGGAACGAGCGATGCTGGGTCTTAGGGACAGAAATAGAAATACCTCTATAAAAAGCTATTATAACAGGAGTGTCGGACATTATTTAACGAGTGGAAGCGTTAAAATGCGTTAATCTAACCGAAGCAATAACCGCGGACCACAAATACACTTGTGGCTGCGTATTTAATAGTGCGTTGATTATGTTGTTTGAAACGGGCGGATACCCATACCCATAATGGTGCTGTGTCAGTATTTTTGTCAATTTTGTGTGGACAATAACTTTAGGCATTTTTTTGTTTTCATTCTTCTTCTTCTTTCTTCTTTATCCATGTCCGCTCCCTAGTTGGAGCATATGGACTCCACAAGTCCTCGCCATGCGGTCCTATCCTTTGCGATTCCAGCAGCCGCACCTCAGTCAACACCAACGGCCTGAAGGTCAGCTTCGTAGAGCCTTTTAATTGTTTGGAGGGGCCTACTGCATCTTCGATTGCCTTCTGGATTGTAGTTTAGACTATGTCCTCTGTAGTGCTTTCATTATGCAACTAAAATTATTTTCATCGGCTCCGGGCTTAGAATCCAACACCATCAGTACGAATTTCGGCAAAAGTCCGCTTGGCTACTAACCGCTTCTCAAACTTTTGAATACCTACCTATAGTTTATTAGATTTTTATTCGTCCTCACAAATCCGTCGGAAATCTAGCTAGTTTATTGTTGTATAAAGTTTATAATAATAAAATTTTCTCGTATTTAGTTAATATGTATGTCGTACTTGCCTACTTACCTACTGGGGTTTACTTTATGAATACTACTCGTAACGCTCCTTGTATAAAAGAACGTTTTCCACCGGCAATGCGATGTCTTAAAGTTTGGAAATAACTGTTCTCCAGTGATATGAGAGGGTGTGGAAGTTGAGACAATAAGTAAAGTGTATTGAATTGAGTATGAGGAAAGTATTATATTAACTTACGCCTCAATGTTTTCTTTACGGAAACAAATACTCGCTTTGTAAAAAATATTGTTCCATATTACCTACAAATAATTTAAGATAAGTAGTGACTTAAAATTTCCTCTATCTTTCTTACAAGATTTTAACAAGTTTGGAAGTAAAAGTGTGAAGAAAGTGTTTAACATATTTTATGTAAATCAAGCCATATAACTATTTACTGTAAATGTTAATAATTGTAAAGGTTTACGATTGTGAAGGCATATAAGACACTCAGAAGTAATTTTTTAACATTGAAACAATAATTTATTTGTGCTTTTTCCCCCTTTTCAGAAAACCTTCATAAAAATATATGTGTCGGATCCGACTTTTAATCGGATGTTGTCAACTGTGTTCCCTCTCGTTTGTTGTCAACTACGTTCCCTCTCGTTTGTTGTCAACTATGTTCCCACTCGTTTGCTGTCGGAAGGCGTCCGAGGCTCATTGTGCCATCTCATTGCGAATACGTATTGAGAGATTTTTTTATTTATTTCCCGCAAGCCTTTTTCATGCACGAATAAGAAAATACAGCAAATATCTCACTAAATTTACAGTGATAGAGAATTTCCTGGGAGCTGAAACATTTAGCATTGAAACACACCCAATTTAATACGAAATTCGTATGTAGATTCACCATGATACAATACTACCATTTTTAAACTAATAACAGGAGAGTTATTTTCATATAGAATAAAACTTTACAATCATGATAATGTAATTTCTCCACTCAACTGAACAACGCTATGTCGTCCGCATGCTGTATAAGACCATCTGCAGGAGCTTTCTGTGTTGATTTACCTTGTGCTCCTCGTATAGACTTGCTTAGGAAGATGTCTATGATAATGATAAATTAAGCATGTACGCAGCTCTTTTTGACTCCCGTGGTGATCCTTGGTGAAGCTCCCGTGGTGATCCTTCAGTAGGACCACCTGGCGTTTTAACGCTATATTATACACTCGGAGACTTCGTAATATAAGGACTTCACCATTTTAGCTATCTTCGAAGGTATACCATACAGAGCTAATATTTTCCATATCAATGGTTTATGAGGGAGGTCGAAGGCCTTTTCAAAATCTATGAAGCAACAAGCGACTTGAGAGTTAAGCTGTTCGTAAAAACCAGCGCCTTTTTTTTACTATCCATCATCGAATATTATAGGTATATCAACTAATGATTCTAACAATTATTTACTAATGCTATGAACAAACCACTACCGGCTTACGACCGTCTTCTACTGTTATTTTGAAGGTTGGCTTATTGTGATCATTTTACTTTATAATCTTCGATATTTTGGCATCTTCCTATACAGGATATACCTCTGGACCCCGACATTTGGTATTCTGTTTTTATATCCGACGATCTTCCCGTATATGCCATAAAATATTTTTTTAAGCCCTATGCCCATTTTTATAGCAATGGCAACAATCTTAGTTTCGACCCTGTTTGGGTAAGACATGAGTTATGTAAAAAAATTGCAATAAATAATATAACAGGTTGTTTGTAAGATACTCCACACTACTTACATTTGTTTTGATGAACAATTAATTTTAAAAATATTTGAAAACAGAATGTATTCTTATTTCAACACTTATTTCATTATTTTTAAATATATCCACGAGAATTATGTTATCTAACTCCTTAATATTATTTAACTTGATGGTTAATACGAAAACATTTCTTGACAGAACACAACAGAGATAAGATCTTCAGGGAACGTCAACATGAAAAGGGAATAAGTTTTTCCGCCCTATCTCGTCCTGAGATCATTCCCTTTATTATATTATTTTCATTTGATCTCAGCGAAATAAAATGCTTTTTGTCGGTAAGGAAAAACTAATTTTACAAAAAAGCAATGCTTGGCAAAAAATAGATAGTACGTAGGGATATTGTTTTTTTTTTGTTTTGTAATTTGTTGATACCATAAATCAATTACCTACGGATGAAAAATAAAAATTCGAGTCTTCAATTTGTTACTAAATTTTTATTTAAAACCATGAGTTTACATTTATTCAGTTTTTGGGAGCGACTACTCCGCTTCTCAAAATATGGACAAAGACTAAAGACTAAACAACTAGTTTATGGTTGTAAATAAATCATTCATAATTGATAATTGAAGACTTTTGTTTGTATTGTTACATCTTAAAAAAATGAACTGATAGACAGCTGGGAATCAATCTCGCAAGAGGCAGACCCCACCTCTTAAAATCAGGTCTTCAGCCCTGGAATAAGAAGAAGAAGAAGAAAAATGAACATGGACTGAAAATATCAACAATAACAATTTATTATGTTTTTTTTTTCTCTTTATTTACAAAATATAAATTATGGCATTAAATTAACTTAACTATCTAACTGAGCAAAAGCCCTTTCCAAGGTAGGTATGTCGTTCTATAGTGAGCAATTTTCACAATTCCATAATATCCTTTTCTGCCTTAAATATTGACTTAAACATTATTTTCTGTATGCCTTTACTGATAAAGTCAAGAAAATAGTAAAAAATCAGCGCTCACAATACATCCATCTTGTCGGTTTTCGAACCAAAGAACGTAGAACAGAAAGTTATTATATGTCCCATCATATTTGTAAAATCTTTAGGAATATTTCCATATTTTTCCGTACATTCCGTTCATAATATTATTATAGATATCATTTCTTAGAATGAAAGATGAGATATTAAGATATCTAGTGGTCATTCCATATTATGAAATTGCACATTGCAGTGTGGTTTTGTAGTTACAATTTCGTCTGAAAGAAAATGTTGATACGTGTTTTGATTTTGATCTCTTGCAACCAACCAAACAGATTATATTAAAACAGATATTTTCTTTTGTCATAGCACTTTATAAGTTTACCAAACTTACAGAGATTCTGATTCGTTAAAATACAATAGGTATATTGCCTTGTTTTTTCTTTCTAGACAATCCTATTAAATTTAAATCTTACAAAATATTATTCTTTGTTCTCTTATTTCCTGTCTGCCTAGACAGTATTTGAACACTTAAAATCGCAATCGTATCTACTGTGAAAGAAACGAAAAGACCCTGAAAGTCAGCTTCGCAAAAGACCTATTTTACATTTTAAATAGCAAGCAGGTCTATAATCGTAAATTACTTTTTTTTTTACATTTTCTCACACAGGTTTTTTTCTACAAATCGACATATTTCAAAATCAATATTGATATTTTTTTTAATCAAACAGAACGATCTTTCAATAAAAATAATTATAATAATAAATAGGATTATACGTGAAGGAAAAACTTTGTGACTATTTTTACGAAAAATGCGCGGACGGAGGAGTATGAAATTTCGCACACTTATATATAGAGGAGGGGTGGCGAACGCTAATATTTTCTTTAAATTATGCATGAAAATTGATTTAATCAATAAAAAAACATTACAAACACTACTGTAATTTTATGTATTTGATACTCACACACACTTCCACAGACTACTTATAAAGGAGATCAACTTCATAGCAAAAAATGTAAAACGAAAAGTGCCTCATAATGTCCTCAAACTCATAGCGTCAAATTAAGAATTTATATTAATATTGTTTTTTTTTTAATAATAGAAAAAAACTTTATACATATCAACATTTAAAATTTGACGTATCCATGTCATTGTTTTAAGTTGTAGGTATGCTTGAGATTTGTTTAGTTGGTTTTCACTTGATTCTATCCCAGATTAGTTTGTCCGGGATTGGGCGGGACCGGATGAAAAGAACAAATAACTACAGTAAATAAATGGTTTTAAAATCGTCTATTTTAATTTGAAATACGACCAATTTGATTTGTAAAATGTCCGTTTTGAAATGAAACACCTACATTACTTTTCAATTTGCACTACCACGTAACATTTTACTAAAGCTTTTCAATATTTGAAACAATAATTTAGCTTACCTTGACACCGATTTTTCCACAATGACGCACAAGACTTTCTTCAATGTCCAGCTATATTTTCTTCCGCTATAAACAGAATAAAATATACAGCAGTTGGACCAAAATAATGCTACGTTGTTATATGAGCGATGGTCTTTTGTAAGTTTCCCCTGAAACCATCTGAAATTATTTCTAGGCAACACAAAACATCGGCCTCTTTCTGAATTGCATACCATCCTCCTCATTTAAAATGCAAGCGTTTCCTAAGCCGTAACACAAACACTGCACTTCGAAATAGCAGTATATAATATCACTGTCAAATTTGAAGTAGCTGTTAGCCTAGCGGTAAGGACACCGGCTTTTGTACTTTGAGATCATACAGGTTCGATCCCTAGTACCGACCATCTTCCTCTTTCCCGACACAAGTTTAAAGTAGCTTACTGTGAAAGAGTCTAATAGTGTATTTGTGTTTACTTTGAGTGATTAATTTATTAAAGAAAAGAGAGAAGAAAAATTAGTTCCGCCGGCCAAACTGACAATGTTGTATATAGAAAAGTATTACCTAATTGAAAATAATATTGTTTACATCGAAAGGTCGGAGTTTGGTTTGCAATCCATATCTCTTTACGGTATAAATGAAGGCCTTCTCCCTTAGTCATCGCATCAAGCGTGAACGACTGCACAATTATTTAGCTAATTATTTTTTGTATTGTGTTTTTTTTTTATTTTCAGGAGACAGAAAATTGCCCTAAATATTAGAACATTTTAGAAAACTGGATGTTGGTAACCTCTTTAGTGGTTTTGACAATATAAACTTTTCAATTTCTTAATTTAAATTGGCAGTTGACATTTTATCAAAATGTTGATTGTTGGAGCGATTATCAGAATGTGCTCTGTAAACATTGTTTAAAACAGATGAATCAGTCGGAATAATTTTTGGATGAATGGTTCCATTTATTTACGAGTGTAAAGTTTAAATGGCGATAAAGATAACGTCTGTTGGGAGAGCTGGTTAAAAATAATAATTTTATGTTATGTTCTGTATTTAGGTACTTTATGTTTCTGGGTCAAGTGATTTTGTTATGATGCCGCTTTTGTTAGATATTAAAACGAAATAAAATTGAAATAAACATTAAATGAAATTGTATTTTTGGAATTAGTTTAAAATATTATTATGTAACAATCCGTTTGATCCACAATTTTAAGAGCGGAAAATATGTTTTTTTCAACTGACTGTGAAATGTTTTGCAATTTCGTTGAAAGCTCTGTTTCTTACTTTCAAGCTCTTTGTTTGTTATGAAATTTCGTTAGCTTGGAGGCTCTTCGAGTATCTTTTTGGAAAATTATTTGAAAATCCATAAATAATTTTTTAAATAAATTACTAACTGAAGATGTGGATTCAAAGTACATTATATCCTCACTGTAAAGAAAAAAAAATTCATGAAAGCGAGAAAAGTAATCATATTGAACCCATCACAACCTTCATTTACAATGAAACTGAAGGCATCACTGGTTGATATTAATTTCCTCCGTTGTTGTTAAGTATACCTACGTTTTGTGTTTTAATCTACCTCAAATTATTTGTTGTATTGCCTTATAGAATAAATTACAAAATATATTGAAAAAATATCAGTATTTTATTCATCACTTCTACTATTATGTGGAGGAGAGGGACTTGGCTGGGACATGTGTTGAACGAATGACAGTTGGCCGAGAAGAGCGCTGTTCTTCCTCCCATCAGGGTCCCGAGGACGAGGAAGACTCTCTCTTACTGTGTTCCGCTCCTTCGAAGCAGAGCTGAGGAATCTGGACATGGTGTGGGAGGAGGTCATAAACGTTGCGCAAGATCGAGCGCAATGGAGAGCTCTTGTTACCTCCCTATGCCCCTAAGTGGGGTCTTAAGGGAGTTTGGATTGGATTTTATTAGAAGGTATTTTGAACACTGTCACAGCAGCAAATCTTACTTTATATTTTTTTAAGTACGTAGGTACTTTATTTGAAATATCTATTCATTGTTAATTGAATACGTTTGGGTAGGTACCCATTTCGAGCATCCTCTAAGAGGCAGAAAATTGAAAAACCTGTGGGTCTATTACGAGGTTAATCGAAAGCTAATTGCGTGCAATTAGAGTTCGAAAATCAAACGATCGAATCATTCGATCATTTTTGTATGGAATTTTTTCAAAACTCTTTCGATGATCGTTTCGATATTCGATCATCGAAAACTTATAGGTACTAGTTATACTGATCGGGACCGTAAGGTTGACCAACTCACGACCAAAAACTCAAAAAGGTCAGAGAAGGCACAAAAATAATCCTTAGTGGCCTGGACCTCATCTGGGGGATAATACAAAGATCAAATTTAATCAAAACCTTACGAAAAAAATGTATTAACAAAATTTCTGAAATTTTTACTTTTTTGTTGCGAATTTTACAAGCCTACCTAGACGAAACGAGTACCTACCGCGTATGCGTTACCTAGTATGAGGTTAACAGTGCGAGCAATTAACGCGAAATTAATGGTCTGTGTTGCCTGGAGTGCTGACTCTCGTAATAAATTGCCTTCTGAGTCGCAAAATGAGACAAAGAAACCGCATGCCTACTCGTATTTTTGAAACTAACAAGCAGTCGACCAGATTTGGAACAAAATATTTGTATGACTTTAACATGGGGGGCTCAGGCAAGGCATATCCCTACTATTTACTTCCTTCTGGAATGCTTTTATGAATATCGTTTGGTAGCTTGTGTCTTCCCCTAACGACATCTATATATTATCTTGAAGACTATCACAAGGGGAGGAAATCAGGGGTATGTTTCTGCACTGTAATTATTACATATGTTCGTATGTAACAATTTAAAATAAATATTCTTAATCTTCGAATGAAATAAATACCTACGAATTTGCGTTGTTCTCAGTGAATATCTTTTTTAAATTAAATTTAAATTTTGTTAGGTGCCAGGACTCATCATACAGGAGAATGGGCAACACAACACAAGAAAAGAAGGAAACTAACAAGAACATTTCTTTAAGCTGAATAATATTATTTATTCCACGTTTTTCGTAGAAAGGTTGGCTGTTTCTGTTAGTGTTCATAGTATATGTACGACATCTTCGTTATGATGGGACAAAGCACTAAAAACAGAATGAGTCCTGGGATCGCCAAGAAAGCTCCCTACTGAATATTAAAATTCCACAATTCTATCAATAAGGCTAAAATCTTCATCTTAATGTTCTTACAGGATCGGTAATAGCGCCCTCCGGACAAGAGTCAAAATAAATGCTGTATTATTAATCGATACTCTTTATGATTTCAAAACTCGTGACACCCGGAACTACAAAAGCAACATAAAATAATATGTGTTGGTACTATTGGTCTACATAATATCGTAATGTATACATACATACAATGCTCATATTTTATATTATTGTTATTGAACACAATGGGATGTGTAAGATTCTATTTTCCTCATTTTATTTTTATCTCTTATGTTGACATTTCAGCTATCGCCTTCCTACGTTCTTCCTCAATATTTCCTAACACACCTCCTGAGACAAAAGAAAAGAACATTCCCGCGTCCCACTTAAGTGACACAATACTAATATATTATTTCGTTTCTTTATTTTATTGATATACATTTCAATAATATGCACTATGTTTGTCGCCAAAAATGGGCCATTTTGTTTTAATATACAGTATTCACTGTGTTTTTCTGTAAACTTAAGACATTTTTTTTAAATATGCACTTTGTTTGTCTGCAAAGCTGGGACATATGTTTTTTTTAGTATGCGGCTTAGTTACAATGCCGTTGCCCGTTACATAATAGATAATAAAAATATCGCGTAGGTCCTGTTATTTTTATTTATCTATATTATGGTTCTCAATAACTAAAGTGTAATAACATGAATGTATTGAATCATTCAACATCTCCAGTGTAACCGAATTAATGGGACAAAACCAGATTTATCAACGAAATTTTCATTTAGACAAAATACTCGTATACATCATTATGTTCAGTATTTTCATATCAAATTTTACTGTACAAAAAAAATAATTATTGAAATATCCTAAAAATTTTGTACAAAATAAACAAATATTCCATCTTAACAGAACAACACAAAATTTAAAATGTTGTCGTTATATTATTATTAGGTATTAATCGATTTAGTACATGTTGACAGCTTCGTAGCATAAATAAATAAAATTTGACATCTTTAGTGAATAAAACTATCAGTTTTCGTTATTCTCAATCCTTTTGTAATCCGAGTAGCAGATATAAAAGCTTTTCGCTAACTTAGTCAGGAAAAAAAAAGCATGAACGAAAGAAAATTTCTAATATTTTGAAATGAATAATAATTAACCAGCTGCTCTTGTGATCTTACAGAGAAGCTGCAATAGGCGACCAGCCAAATACAAAAGGTTGCAAAACAAATCAAGAATCAATTTTGTCCACGACCAAATTTAATATTACAGCTAATAATGATCTATATGTAATGAAAACATTCATCATAATAAACCGAGCAGTCTTTTTATAAAAATATGTACAAAGTTTATGACCATCCGTGTCACAAAAGCGGATTAAGCATATAGAGGAAGGGTGTATGTTTAATTTTTCAGTTATATTCTCTATTTTATTGAGGGTTTAAATATTTTATTTTATTCCATTAAGCCCTTTGAGTTGAGCTCACACTTTTATTGTTATGGTAAATGTTTAAATAACGATAATGTGATTAGATAGAACAGAAATGAAATTTATTGTAATCATGCATAAGTTAATAAAAAATATATACCCATACGACTATAAGCATTAAGCAGTGTAGCCTTAAGCCACCATGCAAGAGCAGAAATAATAATATGTGAATAACTCAATGACTGAATTTATCTCTTTTAGTCTACATACTATTTTTTCTCCTTATATTATAGTTAATTTTATGTCTTAAAAACTTTCAACATCCAAGCATCAGCATTCTTAATCTAATTCTCCCAGATTGCTAATGACTTTTACTTACTTTCCGTTACCGGATTGTCGGACCAAGAACGATGGTAGGCTACATATTATTACATCATTTTCAGCCTTATCAAACTTTTTTTTATATATTCCATATGTCACGAAGAAGACACGCTAAGAAAAAAAAGAGAAACGCGGTTAAATACACGATTTTTTTTATAGTTATTCACAACCTGCAATTTAAGCTTATACTGGATAGTGAAAATGTAGACCAATAATAATATTGATCAATGATCAATGGGTGTCCAGGTGTCAAGCTCTAATTACAAAGAAATCAAATGTTAGGAAAATAAGGCTACACCATGCTTGAAGCCAATGTGTTGAGAAACAAGAACATTTTGAAAGAAGGTGAGGTTAAGAGATAGTAGCGAATTAAGAGCCGACGTGGCTTGAATCAAGAGCTTACTACGGATAAGGGTGCGTATACGCTAAAGGCATTTGATAAAATATTATGATAGAATGAGAGATCCTAGACAATTTAAATTTTTCGTCAATGTAGAGTTGGAAGAAAATTAACTTCCTACTTTTGTCTGTTCTTTGTTCCAGTGGACTGTTCACTTTTTTCGCACTCTACATTGACGAAAAATTCGTTCGGAAAAAACAAATTGTTTACGTGGGCTGATGCATTTGATGTACTTTTATTATTATTATTATTAAATGCCATCAAGCAGGCAGCTTGGAGCTGATGTGTTTGATATCCCACACTTGTGTCACACTATAAACTGTCAAGTCCATTCTTAAATGCATTGGTGTTCTTTGCAACAACTAGTTCGGTAGGCAGCCCGTTCCACTCATCCACAACTCTATTTGTAAGGAAATGTCTACGAGGGTTCTGAGTATATCTGTCCTTTACCAACTTCAGACTATGTCCCCTCAAATGTTGATTGTGGCTTCTGTGGAACATGCTTCTCAACTCTGGGCAGTCATAGTAGTCGTTCAAGATTTTATATACTTCAATTAGATCACCTTTCAGTCTCCTCTCCTTGAGAGTGGTTAAACCCAGTGTCTCAAGGCGATCCTCGTAAGACATGTCACCAAGCCCCGCTCCCATCTTAGTAAAGCGTCTCTGCACTTTCTCCAAAACCTGTATATCCTTCTCAAAGTAGGGACACCATATTTGGAAACAGTACTCCAAAATAGGTCTCACATAGGTTTTATATATCTTGAGCAGCAGTTCGGGAGGAACATGACTAATTATTACTTAATGAGCATTCGCTCGTTTGGTGTAAATGCACCTCAACAGGTATATAGTTTTGAGTTGAGATCATTCTCCTTTACAGCGTTGAAGCCATCTATTAGATCACATGCAGACATCTTCCCTCCCGCTGTTTATTTCAGCTTATTGTTGATGGCGTTATTAGTTAGAACTCAAATCCAGTTATCACTTCATAAAAAAAGTTTTTTAAACATATTCATACCAAACTATAATAGTGACAATGTATTTTTTAAAGAAGCGAAATAATACTAGCAATGAGCAGACGCCTGCAAATTGGTTTATTCTCACGCAAAAAAAAATCTAGTCGAGTCGAGAAAATAATATGTAGAGACGTTGAACTTTAATGAAAAAGAAGTTTGTTTTGTATTTTTCTCATTGAATACAAAAGGTAGGTAGGTACCTAGAGAGAGACACGGGAGCATTTAAAACCTCCTCACAACTTTTAATGGATTAAGTTTATTCAGCTGTTATTTTCTGTTGAATTTTAATTTTTTTCATGAAAACCTTATATTATTATTATTTCTTGAAAATACTGTATTATTATTATATAGTATGTAGCCCTTATCTTTTGTTCTACCGTATATCCGGATGTTTGAGAAACTCTGTTTGTTAGTCAAATTGTTTCATTCATTTCATTTCATTGATCAAAATGATTATTTTCTGGCCAGTTTTTTATGTGATAAATAAAGACTCATGAGACATTTACTCTCAGCTCTTTGGTGGGCTGCTTGGATAATCTGGATGAATCTCCATTCTCTTCATATGGGTATACCAGAACCATTTTCATTGCCTTCCTCATCTTCAGGATCTTTGATCTCGCACATTGCACATTGAATATGCTCCAATCATTTATGAAAGTCTCCGTGGATTTTTGGTAGCAGGGGTATTAGTCATTATACTGTTTTATAAACGTGTTCCACTGAGATATTTTCCACAATAAAAGAAGAAGAATATATAATTCATTCATATTCCTATCATATTGAGCATAAATCTTTCAATTATTTTCATGTAAAGGAACAATATGTCTAGGCGCGCATGGATGCTTAAATTCGTCGGCCGATTATCACCAGTGAGCTGCAACATACGAATTTACATGAAAGAGCGCGTATGAAAGCTAACAAAATCGGCCGATTTAAAAATCTTTATACATAATGTTTTAAAAGCTCATCGGTAATAATCGGCCAATTAGTAATTTAGGCTTTCATGCACGCCTAGGCTTAGTGGTACATTATAATATTATATTTATCAGTTCTTCATAAAAAAATACATGTGTATATAATAATTAATCCCCTAGTCAGAGGGTTTTGAGTTAAGAAGCTAGATATCACCCTTGTTGAAATTCTTTCACGATTATTTATGCGTTATCGAAAAGATCGGCATTTCGAAGAGAGTGAAAGTGTATTATGTTTTCAAAATTATCTTATTCTTAATCCTGTTTTCTCAGTCCCAAATCCACTTAGATCCCGCCCCATATAATCCATAAAATATTATCAACATCCGAAGGACTGCACTTAATGTTATCTGAACCAAAAGAAAATATTTTTATTATTATAGCGTTTCGACCCCCTCTCTTCTTTTTCTTTCCTGAATTAATTTATAATATAATTTTTTTTTTCATTGACCTGAGAGTTTCGATGATATTGTGTTTTCGTTTCTTATTATTTCAAATTATATTAAACATAACACGTTTTAAGGAATCTATAAGAAAAATTCAACTAGAATAATAAGAATCACTATATAACACTCATTTGTTAACCGTGAATTAAGTGACATATTAATGTATAGAATTTTCATTTCTTTCTTCAGCTCTCTTCTCCGCTGTTGATCGAAGATCTCCCCCCTTATTATTCTACTGTTCCCTAGCCTCGCCAACCGTTTTCTCATCAGCGACCTCATTCACGACGTCAAACCATCTTGCCTGGAGCGTACCAATACTTCTCCATCCAGTTCTCGAGATTCACTTGAATTTTTTTCATCAACCACCTCGTGTTAGTAACTCTGGCTGCATATTTATCGCCACCACTACATTATTCCCCATCAGGGGGGGGGGGGTTTCAGGCAGATAGTGTCCCCCCTGTAAAGGCCCAGGATCAAGCGCATTTAGGAGTTCTTGATGACTCCCTATGCAACTAAGCGGGGCTTGTCCCCCGCATCGCAGGTGGGTGGGGGGAGGGGGGATCTGCAGCGGGCTTGATTTGTGTTGGGCGGACTTTTTGGTTTGATCTTTTCGATCGACCTAGGGGGTTGGTTTCGTGCGGGTCGGACTTACTCCTTCGGGCTGGCTTGCGGTGTGCGGGGGGCTTTAGAGAGAGAATGAATGAATAGTTAATATGCCTTAAGTTAGGCAAATATCAATCTTCTTCTTTGGTTTAAATCATATGGATTTCTGTTGATAGTTTCGACCGAGGAAATAAAATATTTTGTAGTAGCACAAAATGAAGACTCGTTTTATTTTTCCATCAGCCTTTGGATTGGTTTGCAGCAAGCGCAAACATCTCCGTCTCCACTCTTCTCTAAACAATTTTCTAATATTGCATTTAATTTATAAAAAAAAGTAAATCATAAAGACATTGAAGAAGAAAATGCTATTCTTACATTCTTTTGTGTATAAAATAAACATTTTCTCGTCCAATTGTGTATCGGATTCACTTTTATTGTGACTGTGGTTATAATATCTTAGAGTATTATATCAATACTAATTGTTTTGTTTTCGTTTTGTTTTTCAATAAAAACACAAAAGAGAATGAGAGAAAAGACAGCCGTTATAATAATGTCTCTTTCTTTATTGTTTCCTTCTGGGAAGAAAACTGTACTAATAGTTGGAAATCCACACGGACATTAGCATTTTGCAACATCTCCGTATCATACGAAACGACTTTCTCAAAGGAATCTTTAATATTTTCATTTCAAATAACAGAGTCGACTAAAAAAATAATTAAGTATTGAAAATTCATTGTGATAGGATATTTTTAAAAATTAATAAAATATGAACAAAATCAGCCATTGTGTATGTACCTACACATTCATTCATAAGAACCTTCTCCTGATAAAAGCCAACACGACAAAAAAAGACTTAGCAAAATCGCTCCAGCCGTTTAGGCGTGATGCGATGACATTGGAAAATAGTTCTCCATTTTTATAATATAGATTAAGACCGCAACTTTTAAATTAGTTCGTCGGAGTACACTTTTTGTATATTTCATAAAATTTATACTTAAATAATCTGTTTTTGTTGTCGTGTTATACATTCACCTTCAAAGTAGATGAAAATAACGCGAAAATGTATTTTTTTTTGCATTATATCTTAATGTACCCTATAATAGATGTACTGTGAAAGTTACTAAGTACCTATCCATTTAGTAACACAGGTGGAGAAAAACCCACAATCATGTCCATATCCCTCAGCTCTGCTTCGAAGGAGTGGAAGACAGTATAAGAAGGTCTTCCTCATCTTCATGACACTGATGGGAGGAAGAACAGCGCTCTGCTCGACCAATCGCATTCGGCTTCCTTAACACAATATGTCCCACTCAAGTCCATCTCCTCTCTATAATGGTAGATGTGAAGGGTCGCAATCGTTCATGATGCGTTTTATCACCCAACATACTGTAGCCCTAGTATAAGTTATCGACGATCGAATATCGAAAGAATTTCGAAAATTCTCCATACAAAAATGATCGAACGATTCGATTGTTTAAAGTTAACACTATTTGCACGCCTATAAGCGCTTATTAGCGTGCAATAAGCTTTCGATAAAACTCTTAGTAGCCCCACTGTTTGTAAAATCATACTTTGGGTAGGTTAAAATCTCTTTATGTTGATTTCCTTCGAAAAGTATTTCATTAGTTTTATTTTCTTATATTTTCTTCTCCTACCTAATTATAATTATTTTCTTCCTGGTTCTTCGTTGAGCTTTTCATAAAATAAAATTCTATAGCAACGATCATGTATCTCTATTCTTTTTTTCCACCAATTTCCACTAGAAACAGAACATTACCTTCCACCGGAATACAAGTATTAATCTCTTACGAGCAACTAAACAGAGAAATAGGTTTTTATGGAGTTGTGTGGTTTGAGAATAGGGGATAAACATCTCAAAGGAAAAAATATTGTTGCAGATGAACGTATAATATAGGTACGTACTCTCGCCAATATCTACTGTTGCTGTTTTATTTGAAGACGCAGATAAAAATGTATGGAAGATATTTTCAATTATTCCAACCTGTTACAAATAAATTTTACCTTTACCTAATTTCCAAGAAGTCTACAACAAATATTTGTATTCATTTTCTCGTTCTCTTTTGTATTGAAATTTTATATTCAGTTTTTTTCACAATAATTATTACTTGCATAAAGTTCACTATGCTAGAGAAAAATTATTGCTCTTAAAGTATCTTTTTTTAAACCAAAGTAAAAAACTTTTTAAATTTTATAGACCTTAAAGAAATTCTTGTAGTCCACTATGGCTTCGTTATCACTTGGTCACACGCGTTCAGAAAATACCGTGGTAACACGCAGTATCTTTTTTTTGTTTTTTTTTTTTTTTTTTTTTTGTTTTTGTTTTGGCATTGCATCCAAAAAAGGATGATACAGCCACATTCTTGTCATATTAAGTCAAAACAAAAACAAATAATAATTTATAAAAAAGAAAAAAAAAATTACAACAAGAGCATGTTTTTATTTATGAAATTAAACAAAATTTTATGGACATCTGGGGAATTGAGAGAAAGCAAGTAAATGATACATAAAGGGAAACTGACGTTTTCGAAGAGAAAATAAATATCCAAGGAGTCCCTCAGTGGACACCCAAAAAACACGTGATCTAGCGTTTCTTCATCCCATTCGCATTCGCATAATGGAGATTGAACAAGGCCAAATCTGAACAAGTGACTATCCAGTCGAACATGTCCAAAACGCATCCTGGATATGTTCACTATGAAACTCCTAGACATTCTTTTAGAAGCATTGAACCACGGGCGCGAAGGTAAATCTGGCTGTATCATCCTATAATGGGAGCCTTTGGTATCTTGATTCCAAGCTGAAAGCCACAGCTTTCTACATATCCGTTCTATTATTCTTAGACAGTCGCTTTCTGGTAGGCTGAAATCAGGAGGCTGCTGTGAATACTTAACTCTTTTATTATTGGCTTAATTCAACATTTGCAAAGTAGTCAAGCAGATTCACTACCCTGTGTGTGAACGAGAACCCGATTATTTTCTGGAAAAAAACATGATACATACTCCAATAATTTATTAAGTGAATTTTTGTTTCTGATTGTATGACATCATTTTTAAATCAACTAATTATCACCTCACTTTTAATAATAACCTCACATTCAACCTCATTTTCTTATGCAATCAATATTTTACAGACAAGTTAGTTCTTTGGTTTTTTCTGTATTCAATTCATACAAATTATTTATGCAAAAATGTAGACGTACGAGATACTTATCTGAAAATCGACATAGTATTGTTGTTTATAATTTAAAAAAAACTCAAAAAATCTTATTATTTAGAAATTATTTCTTGCCACAGTTTTTTTTTTTTATTTTCAAGCATTTTGTAGCGGTCAGAGGCTGCCAAAAAATTATTGTCCCTATTCAATTTCTATCAAAAATGAGCCTTAAACTATTTTACCAATAAATTCGCAATATTTTAAGAAATGCCGTAAAATTATAACATACTTACTAGCTTTCCCGATACACATTAACTTGTCTTTACTATGAATATAGAATTCGAATTTGTATTTTGATAAATTATTTATTTCATCAATACAATTCCGACTGACAATCGCATTAACTGGAAACATTATTATTTTGACAGATGCCAAAAGCAAAATTAGAACATTTTATAGTGTCAAGAGCATAAGAAGGTTACCTACGTTGATTTTTCTAGAATTTTCTGATGTTCAACGTAATTTTTTTTTAATTTTACCTTTCATAAGAACCTCTTCTGAACAAAAGCACGACAATAAGGCTCCGTTTTTATATAGAGAGATGCATATAGCTCTAGTTCCAAACTCTTTTAAATTAAAATTTTCTTGGTGATCTATTCTCATGATGAATTCATCACCCAGATTCGACACAGAAACTTCTAAGGTTAAGGCAAACAAATGGTTTGAAAAAACGTCACGTCATTATGTCACATCGAGGTGGCGTGCAAACCGATTTATCAAAATATCCTCTAATGAACCATCATCCATCTTAATTTCGCCACATTTTTTCCTCGCTGGCAACACACCAATAATAACTCGATGTACATTTTTTATCAGAATATTGACGTCTATTAGAATATATTACCAACTTATCTATTTGTATTCTACGGTAGCTTTAAAAAAAAAGGATACTCTTATATCCTTCATTTTCCCTTTCATATTTTTAAATTAAATCTCAATTTTTACGTTACATACTGTTGTGGAACGTTGTGCACCAACAAAGCCAATAGGCAATAAATATGAGACATTCACAAAAATGGATACAGTCATATCCTGCCGCCAAATACATGACGGCAGACGCAGTCTTTAAATTTGGTTGCTCTCTTGTTCTCAATAATTTCCAACTTTTATCTCTATTTTTCATTTTATTACCAAATTTCTACTTGTTGCATACATGAGATTTTTCGACATGTTGAACATGTTGAGAATTTTCATGATTAGGAGTTTCGGAGACAAACATTACCACCTAATGGCGAACGTTGTTAACGTAAAGTGATCACACTAAGCCAGCCTTCGAAATAACAGTAGAAGACGGTCGTAAGCCCGTAGTGGTTTGTTCCATTTAAAAATCGAACATTAGCAATGAATTGTTAGAGTCATAAGTTGTTATTTTTTCTGTTACATACTGCTTTTTTTTTTAATTAGATACTCGGTAGATGGTCAACCCGTTACAATTTCATAAGACAATGAATCTGGCAGAACTTAGATAGTAGGATGAGATGTTCCGTTGGTCTAGCTTTTTTGTTACTCTTCTCCATTCTCTATTGCCAAATTTTCTCATTTTTGTACTTAAGATAGGTATCTAGTTGTCTTCAAATTTCAGATGCATGGTATCTTGTAACTCTTGTTGAATATTGGTATTGTATAATTTTCAAAATTTAAATTAGTAAATAAATAAATACCACAGTAAATAAAAAATGTTATTGAGAGATTCTTAAAACCTAATAACAGCCTTTCCAAAACCGCGTTTGCTAGTTTGGTAATAATGATGGTAAATTTATTTTAATTTGTCTTTAGCTACTAATTAATCTATCAGGTTTTAATGTTGAAGAATGGATTAAATTATACCGACGCCTTTCTTCAATTGATCATTTCAAGAAAAAATATGTTAGTACATACCTATTCCTACCTACCTGCATATTATTGCCACTTATAAATTGATAGTGTAAGTATATTTCAAAAATAATATTCATTGTTTTTTTTATCGAAAAACGCAATTTACTCGAATAGAAGAGCTTTAATCTAAATCCATCTAGCACGAACTGGCAAAAAATAAACAATTTCGCACCGTGATATTTTTTGTTTGACAAACACTATATTAAATAATATGGAGTGCATATTTTGCATTCATTGTTTGAATGCAACGCGAAATTATTCAATGTTTTATCTCTCACAGTTTTGCTGGATTCCCAATCAACTTTAAACATACCCATGATGACCCATATCCATATAGATTGACATAACGGAACTCCACAAAAGAGTTTTATTGACAAACAAAACCCAATATCTCTATCAAACCACAAATGAAATGTATGGTAAAGGGGAAAGAATAATAATTACAACATTGTAAAAATATTAAAAAAACAAGAGAAGATAAATTTATTTTTTATTAAAATTAAATTGAGTTTCATTTTATACCCTTGCTTATGAGAGATTTTTACATTTGCATCTAAATTGAAATCGACGGTTGATTAGATGAAATAATTTCAGCCTTTTTTCGTTAGTTCTGTTGCATAAAAAAACAATACAAGCACTAGATACGATGTTTGGTGTCAAATCTACTATTAGATTTTGAAAACACCGTTATGGCTTCAAGACCTGGTGCCGGTCATCCGTTTACTATCATAATAAGTATTAAGTATACATGTACAAGTTTGACTTCAAAGTAACGATCAATGTTACAATACGTCTTTTTCTTTGAAGTAAAATACTTTAAATAATCTCAAACCCATCATAAATCATAATGTCTAAATTTCGAAGAAAAAAAACAAATTTGAATAAAGATATTTCTACGGTTTCAACCCAACATAATTCATCTCTAAAACGTCCCAATGGGACCAAATAGAAAAATGGACTGGTTTTTTTTAAGGGTGTGGTTTTTCACAAAGTAAAATATTTTTTTATTTAAAATTATATTAAAGTGGGTATGTTCGTGCAAAACGTATTTTTTCGTAGACGTCATTATGGAAATATAAGAGTGGATACTTGATGCAAATTGAAGTATGGTCAAGTTTAAATTTAGCAAACCCCTCTCGAGATTCGAGTCCTTTCAGCTCATTTTTATTAATGAAACCAAAAAGAAAGTTCAAGGAGTTTTCGATATATCAGAAATAATAACAGCCGTTTTTGGTGGGTATTGAGAGGAGTTTGACCAAAATTACAAATATCTACAAATGTGAATTTGAAATCGATCGAATATTTTTGTTTTCTTCTTTGCGCTTTTGTTGGTTGGCTAAGGTTGCTACGTCTGTCAAAATAAATATAACTACCTATGTGTTTTTTTTGTTTTTCCTTTTTTTAATAACTTTAGGCTTACCTTTGGATATCTTTCATATAATGCAATAAATTTAGTGCATATAGATTCCCAGACAAACCATCAAAGAGATGGAGGACTGATTAATTTGTGACCATGATACAGAAACTCAATATTGCCTTTATCCCGTATTCATTAATGAAGTTAAATGATTCATTAGGTAGTGGACTGACGCAACCCCACGCTGACGGGGGGATGACGAAGTTTCCAAACTTCAGCTGCTCTGTGTTTAGACACAGTTGCTTTGACCGGACCGAACTATATAAGTAGAGGAAATTTACTTAATAAACTAAGGAGCTTTGTAAGACAACAATACGTACTCGCCCTAACTTTCTCTAGTTAACTTTATGTACATTTTCCACCATTTTAGATTTCTCTCAAATCGTACTGTTATAATGTATGTAAGCAATATCATTCGAAATACTTTAAAGCTTTCATAACAATAATTATTACATGGAGTACGGTAATATGAAAAAGCACATGAACCACAATATTTTTTTGTTAGATTTGAATGAATCTATCTATCTTTACTCCCTTAAAGGGACCCCAATAAGGCGCATTGGGAGACAATAAGAACTATCAAACCCCCAGTGGGCTCTGCTTCGAACGAACGGAACACGGTGTGAAAGGGTCTTTCTCGTCACTGATTCCTCGACCAACTGTCTTTCGGCATCCTTAAAATATGTTCCAGCTATGTATAGCGTCGAATACGTCGAAAATGAATACGGAAGTACCTAATAACAACATTAAATTGAAACGAAAAAAATACACTATTTTGTTAAAGTAGGTATGTAGTGAAGAAATTCAAGAAATTTTTTTTTTACTAATGTAGAAAGCTCCTATTCAGTTGAGTTGTTTTATGATCACAAAATATTAATTATAAGCAATTTCGTGTTTAATTAAAATAATTTCAACAAGTTTCAGAAATCACTGTTTTATTTTGTAACTGTATCATAAAAAACTACCTAGTACTAAATTGGGTGCATAGTTTTTACTTTTTTGACATGCAAAAAATGGATGATGATTAAAAAAAAAAGTTAATATCCCGAATCGAAAATGTTTTCCTTTGATATTAATATGTATTTATAAGTCCGCTAAATCCAGAGTGGAAGATTTCTCTGAAATTTCCATTACAGCTTCCTTCCTTTTTTAATATATTTTACATCTGATGATACTAATTTTCTGCCGCCAACCGATCTCAATATGATTGAGGTACCTAATATAGACTAAAATATAAACAACAATAATAAAATATGAAAAAAGTAATAATATACTTACATACATGCTACAGAATCAGACATCAATTTCTTTTCAGCTTAGAAGGCTGATTGTTCTTACTCTATTCGAATACTGTAAGGGTGCGTTTACACCAAAACTTTCGAAACGAGTTCTTTCTCATATAACAACGTGTCAACGGTAAAGAAAGAATAGCTACATACTTCTAGGTCTGGATCTAAGTTCTTTTGGTGTAAACGTACCCTAAACTCTTTTTTTTTTTTCAAAGTAAATTACTCTTTTAGTGCCTCAATTGACTGAACTTTGATATACCTACGGGTTAATATTATTTACTTATTGAATTCTTTTTAAAAATACACTCAAAATACTCAGCTTACAAAACACTAGCAAGTTGATTGAATCATAAATGATCTCATTTACCTATTTGGCAACCAGAACCCCAACTTCGTACAAAAAATCCTGGTTAAAGAGCGAACAATAGTATTGGAATTAATCTCAACGGACATAGAATCTGTCAGATCATAGACGGTAAATCTGAGTGCTGACAAAGTGACAACCAAAAAAGGCCTTTGATCAGACAGATAAAGATCAGTCATAATCACACATTGAATTAATTATCACTCATAATCAATGTAAAAGGTCTTTAACCCAAGCAAATAGAGATTGTCAGCCCTTCTATTATTAAACACAGATTCAATGCATGATGTTGAGGTCAACTCCAATACTTACTATGGTTTAATTTAGCCTATAGTAATAGGAAAACCTTTGATTGGCTGGAGTCATCCAAAAAATGCCAACCACGATATTTTACAAAAAAATACCTAATAATATACTGGATTGGTTACCGCGAAAAAGAAAGCTACGGTTTTACGAAGGTTCAGTAATAAATTCAGAAAAAGTAAACTCTGAAAAAGACCATGACCAGTGGGGCTAGTATGAGTTTTTTCGAAAGCTAATTGCACGCTTAAAGCGTGCAAATAGTGTTCTAAAATCAAACGATCGAATCATTCGATCATTTTCGTATGAAAATTTTTCGAAGCTCTTTCGATGATCGTTTCGATATTCCATCATCGAAAACTTATACTAGGGCTACAGATCTTGAGGTCGATATAAATGTATGTCTTTAGAACCTCGCATAAGGATATAAAACATCAGAGAATTGAACCGAGTGTAGGTATTTAATTTAGGAAAGGCAAAATTGCTGAATGTAGATAATGATTTTTTTCATTACTCACCGGTTGGAGTAGAAAAGGTTTCTTGTTTTGATACCCCCGTTCTCGCGGCCTCACCCCATAAACAATTTTAATAAAATCAGGGTTGAGATGACGAAGGTTCCTGCAGTGACAATGCTATCATGTTATTATTTAATTACAAGGTTCATTGTGAGGTGTGATTAAGAACGATGAACTACCGACAACGCACACTGGAAAAAAGTTACAAAAAAACGAGAATAATATCAAAAAGAAAAAAATATAGGTAGGTATCTAGCTTTTTTATGCAATATTTGTGACCATCACTCTGAAGATTGGTTCAAAGAATATTCTTTATTTATTATTTATTCTTTATTCTGTAATATCTCCCCTAGGTCTCATTCGAGACACTTGGGTTCATCCTTTTTACAACAATATCAATAAATACAACTTCAATAGTTACAATAAATTAACAAAAGAAAAATAAAATTAAGGGACGACAAACACAACAATAAACCATAATTATCAATAGTCAATAGGAAGGTAGTAAAAAGGTATTAAAAATATTAAATACCAGAAGAATGTAAAGGGTTCTTCTGGCATTGCGTCAGATACATAGTCAACAACGAGAACGGAAGTAATACAGAGATATTGGAGAAACAGGGATGCAGTAAGCGAGACAAGAACAAAGTCCATAACGGTCATCTACACATATGTACGTACAGGTTAATTTTATTAGTATAGTAGTATCAATAATTGTAAGTAAATTTGATGCTAGACGGTATCACCGTTTAGCATCTCGTCAGTAGAGTAAAATGTATTATCAACAAGATACTTTTTCACCTCTCTCCGGAAGGCAATCGTTGTCAAGGATATCATATTTTCCGGGAGTCTATTAAATAGACGTAAACTCATACACACAAAACTTTTGGACATTTTGGCCAGACGATGTCCTATAGGTCTGACGAGATTCTTTTTTCGTGTGTCATGGCTGTGGTGGTCGGAATTTTGAGGCGTATTTTTTATGTTTTTATGGGCGTAAATAACGCATTCAAAAATAAACAAACTGGGCTGCGTAAGAATACATTGCTCTTTAAAAAAAGATCTGCAAGACTCTCTTGGGCTCAAGCCAAGTAGGGTTCTAAGCGCCCTATTTTGAAGCACAAACACCCTGGATGACTCTGACCCATATGAGCATGATGTTTTTTACATTTCGTTATGATGGCAAAAAAACGTATTGGAAATGAAATGGCAACTTTGATGGACATTCTTTGAACATTAACCAGAGGCGGCCCGTTCATATGTGCATAATGTGCACTGCGCCCCCAGAAACAAAAACAAATTTAAAAAAAATAGTAGGTATTAAAATAATAACATTAAAATATTTCTAAAACATCCATATTCGTATTCAAAGCTGAGGCGCGAACAAGTGGGAATATATGCGCGCGCACACACCCTACCTCGCATATGAATTACCGAAACTCGTGTGCACATTTCAATATGCACGAGATTATTGTTGATTTTGTATGAAAATTTCTCAAACAGCGTGAACGGTGGAGGGAGTGAGACGGGCTATCCATAGAGCGAAAATCCGTGTGTGGGAATGAGAAGGAATCCACGTCCCGTCGGCACTGCACGACCGATGTCCTTGAAAAGCTTTCAATTAATATCGCCCAACGATTCACTGACCAATATTTCTTAATATAAAGGGATCGTGTACTTAATCTAACAATTTATTTTTTCTCGTTTATTGTTACAATGTGTTAAAAAATTCGGTTACCGTGGATTTTTGAATAATAATCCGTATATATTATGTACACCATAAGGCTAGTTGTTAGTTATAGGTACAATATTGGTGACGATGGTTTCGGCCGATGGTGCTTGGTAGTAGTCCATTTTAATGTATGAAGATGATATTTATTATTTATTTATTTACATTTTACACTCATGTAAATATAAAACAAGCCTTCACTAAACTTTGTGTTACTGCAAAATATTTTAATACCATAAACATGTTTTCGGGAGCGACTGTTCCCTTCTTCAGATGGACAAAGACAAAGTCCATAGAATAAAAATAATGGATTCTCACAAAGTCTTGACGTCATAAAAATGTTTTCGGGAGGTAGGTACCTACATTGTTTGTATGCACTCCCTGTGATTTAAGGCACGAGCCGCCTCTGCTTATAACCGTTCTTATTATTTTTTTATCAGATGTATTATTAAGGTTCTGACACACGCTTATCTAGCTAGACTACCATCTACCTAAAACACCTAGAGATTTTTTTCTTAAACATAATCTGGGCTCACGCAAAGTGAACACAAATACACTTCGACATCTTTCACATAAAGCAAAGCTTCAGTTTTGAAAGTGGAAATGGTAAGAGCCGGGATTCAAACCCACGACCTCCAATACGCTGTACGCACGAAAGTGGCCGAATGATACCACTGGTCTACCAACCACACAAATTTATTAGAGTGTTTTCAAAAAACTGACCAACTGTGCACAACACAACTCTAGCGAGAGTAAAACGGATTCAGTACACTGTTCATTGGAAAATATTGCTAGAGAAATTATAAATCTTTACCAAGATCTTTAGTGCCTTAACTGTGTCGTTTCTAGCACAAAAGATATAGCTCTAGGTAGCTCAACTCTGCTAAAAATCTGCAGTGTTCTGTTGCCTTCTCTTTCTATCATAATCTTAATAGACATGTCTATTGTCTATTCAGTTAATAGTTCTTTTTTACTTGACGCCATTTCTTTAACTCAGACAGTCTCGTTCGATTAGAAACAAGATACTACTAACTCTATTTATAAATTCAACTTAAAACCACCTTAAGCTATTCGTTCGCATCCTAATACTAGAACCTGCAAACCAGATCGGTAGATGTTTAAAAACATATAAGAATATAATCGTTTGAATATACCTTAAAAAATGATGTAATTATAATTTAATTATTATATTTAAAAACCTTATTTCGATGAATTTTTTCCCAGCGTGCTTGTCTTCAGTTGAATAGACGGGGGCACGAATTCGTTTATTTATTCTTTCGGGGCTGTTGGTGTTATTATTAATAAATATTAAATCTCAAAGATATTATTACTTCCCTTACAACCTAATGAATGCGGATTATAATAATTGGGAATTTTTAATTAAACCTTCGTCGTTACCTCGTTAGTCTTTTAATGAAAATCTCTGTATTGGATTTGAATTAAATATTTGACATCTCATAAATAACTTCTAACAGAATAGGGACAATGTTTTTCATACTTTATATTTTATAACTGATTCAAGGCTCATTTTTTTACCAAATTTATATTCTCTTAATTTTTTTTAGTCAGAATTTTTCACATAAGTTTATGAATGATCGAAGTCAAAAAGCAGTCATCTACCAACTGCGCAAAAACATTATTTTGTTCCAACATCAATGCCGGCCCACGTTTTGATAACCATATTATAAGTTTAAAATTATGTAAAAACATTTCAATTATTGTGATAGAAAATAATATTATCTATCTATTTCTAATGAACTCGTTGCAAAGATATTTATTTGCCAGACATACGCGATCAACATATACCTACCTAATTTCTGGAAGTAAGTTAAAAAAAAACATTAATATACATAAATACCTAGGTAAGTACAATAACTTTCGTTTAAAATTCTAGATTTTTTTTAATTTTAATCTAATTTATTTTCAATTATAAACATAATTTGATTTAAACAAAACATAAAAGCAATGAATTTTCATAACTTTTATTGTAACGAAAAAAAAAAATTTAATAAATGTTTCGCTGGGGAAGAATTAATTGGCCGGTTATTTTTAATTAAAAGACGGCATAAAATGTTCCTCCTTATGGAAATTTCAGAAAGTGTCTGATGTTGATGTGTTTGTAAGAACGAATATTGTAATCACTTTTTCTCCGCAGAAACAATACAAGGGTTAAATTGGGGCAACTCCTCAAACTGATATTTGAATATTTTGTGGAAAAAAAAATGAATAAAATTATCATTTAAATATCGCTCCAACTCAAAACCTGCACCAAAAATAAATTTAATTTTACAATAATTATTCAAAATGGACATCTAAATGGCGAACGCCGTTATTTATTTATTTAATTAGTAGGTAGGTACATGGTACCATTTTTCCTTTCTTATTATTTATATAGAATTGAACGCTCGAAAGTTGTAAGGTACAAACAAAACAATTTTCCCGGGTATCTTAATTTAAAAACATTCTAACCAACATTTTATTAAAACAACTTTAGTAGAAGCTGTGGTTTGAAATAATAATTATAAATATTGTTAAAGTTAATAATAAAAATTTTGGCTAAAATAAAGTACCTAGTTTAATTATTGTTTCATCATTTATATATTTTTTTTTAATAAACGTAAGTAGGTACTTGATTACTTTTTTTTCTTACTCCGCCATTTTAATAACTAACCATCCCATCATTTTGACATTATTACCTACCGTTTATTATATTTATTTCCTTTTACAATTTTAACAAAATATTTCATAAAAAAATTTATCATTCATCACCTTTATTTTTCATTCATACAGATATCGTTTTTATCTCATTTATATTTTTATCGAATTATTGAAACATGATAATATATATTATTATTATGTGGACTCATAATTAAATGATTCTTTGTATATACAAATATACAAGAGTACCACTAGTATAAGTTTTCGATGATCGAATATCGAAACGATCATCGAAAGAGTTTCGAAAAATTTCTGTACAAAAATGATCGAATGATTCGATCGTTTGATTTTAGAACACTAATTGCACGCTGATAAGCGCTTATTAGGCTGCAATTAGCTTTCCATTAAACTCGTATTAGTTCCACAGTTCAAGATGGCCAAGAGGTAAAATCATGTTAAAATTGAGTAAGAAAACCATCAACTTTGAGCACTTTATTTTCAAACCTAAAGTCTTCATATGGCCCTTTCCTGAATTACTTTCACTAAAAATATACATGGTCCATTCTGATGTAAGGCTCGAAAACCTGGACCCTGAGAGTATGCACTATGAACCGGTTGGAGATGTGACTCCACAGAAGAATGCTTCGTATACCGTGGACAGATTTGGTAAGTAATTCAGAGATACTGAGGACAGCTTACTACAACAGAGAGTTTGCTGAAAAATATTAAAGTCTGTGACGTTTCATATCTGGGGAGAAGTATGAAATCCTCCAACTTATTTTGATGGACAAGATAAATGGACACCGTGGACCTGGTAGAAGGCAGATAGATCTCTTGGTAGCGCAATGTTCGAGATAAGACCGGAATACGGCGAGTGCTGGAGCTGTTCCGACTAGCAAGGAGAGGCTTTAGGTAAAGAAGTGATCGGGGAAACCTGATAGGCCACAAGAAGAAGAAGAAAAAGCTTTATAGGCAAACTACCATCAAAGATTCCAAACGCGTAAAGTAATTAAAGTAGCTACTAAATTCCAAAAAAATAAAAATTAATTTAATAGAAACCTACTTTTCTAAATATCTGTAGAAAAAATACACCCATAAATGTTGGAAAGAAAACAAAACTTAAATGTTAGGCACATAATATATTATTAAATGGTATTTTTCGTATTTCGTAGGAAGACGACAACAATGATTAATCATAGCAGTTGCTTTGTAATTTACAAAAATTAAATAAATACTTGTTAAGATGTCCTCCGTTATGAGAAATGATATCCTGCGAGCTGTATCATTAGTTACACTTCCTTCAACAACTTTATACCGGCACTGTCATGGGCGACTTCCCCAACTACTGCGCTCACAAAAACAAAAAAAAAACCTTTTTCGTATATTATTATTCCTTTGTTATACTACTTTGCCTATTGTAAAATGAAAGACGCGAGTAATTAAAGAAGCTACATACCTACTTAAATGTTTTTTCGTCATATCAGATCGTATCAGAGAACATACCTCCACTCTTTTCTATCCATGCACAATTCTTTCGCTTCTCATATTTATCTTGCTTCTGACCTGAATCGATGTGTTCAATCCATGTCATTCTCGGTCGGCCACCCCTTTTTACATCTTTACTTTCAGCCTTATATAAATTCTCTTCTTTGTCATTCTATATTTGCATCCATTCTTTCATCATGTCCAAGCCATCTCAGCTTATTGACATTCCTCTTTGTCACAATACTAACTTCCATACCACATTTTCCGTCCTAATATCTTTTCCATATCCCACAGAATCTTTCCACATATTCTTCGTAGAGCTCTCACCATGTCCACGTTCCATTTATTTGTTTGTTAGGGAAGCAAAATAATTAAAAGATCTTCGCTTTATATATAGAAAGAATGTAGGTACCTATGTCTGCATTTATATTATACTAGCTGACCCGTCGAACTTCGTATCGAAATAAATAATATGGGTATACTCTAGGGTTTATGCAACAGAGCTCAAATTCGTTTTTTTTTTGTTATTTAACACGAATGACTATTTACTGGCATTAACAAAACAAAAAAAAAAGAATTTAGGTATGTCATTATATTCGATATTTTAATAGTTTTTTTGCTCAGTTAAAATAATATTGATTGATTAATCAAAGTACGATAAGGAACATCTCCATACCGATTCAAAATACGCATTGAGGTGTCAATACTTTTTTTGCCCATCACGCTGATTCGCGAATGGGGTAGGCAGAGAGTATGGACTTCCATTCTTTCCAATCCAAACTCATTCGCTTCCTCCAAACGCATAATATTCCGCATATATGCTCTTATATTCCTCTTGCTCCTGACGTGGCCCTCACGTAAGACGGCACCGATATGGTCGGTCTATGTCATTGCAGGTCGGCCTCGTCTGCGTGCACCAATTCTTTCAGATTTATATATTATCCTTTTAGTCATTCTCACATGCCCAAACCTTCTTTCTTTATTCACTTTCATTCTAGTCACTACACTAACATCCACTCCACATTCTTTTCTAATATTATCATTCGTCACCTTATCAATAAGTCTCTTTCCGCATATCCTACGCAGAATTTATTCCAACTTCCAAATTTATCTTCCATGTCCAAGTTTCACTCCCATAAATCATGGATTGTATCAGGATTGCATTGTGCATCAACTGTCGATTTCAGAGATATCTTCTTAGAGGTCTTAATGCACCGCCAACCCTTCTCCCAGCCAATTTCCTTCTTTCAATCTCTTTTTCACACCTTGCTTCTCTTCTAAATAAATTATCTAAATAGACATACGTCCAAGTTCTCGACATTCACTTTCACACAAAATTGCGTTCTTAAATCTTCTCTTTCAAAACAGTGGAAATAAATAAAAAGCACATTTAATTCAGTATCTGTGATTTTTGTTATATCTTCTATTACAACATGGTGGAAGTGTAGCAATTTTTATTTTCAATAAAGAAACAAATGCTAGGTCATTAGCAAATAATATCCAGCTTTTTTTTACATATTAACGATGCAGATTATATTTACGTTATAAGTAGGTATGTACTCATCCTCTGTAAAAATCAGCCCATAAACGAAGAATTGATTTTCAAACAAACAAAAAAATATTCTACTTGTTCTTCAATATAATCATGTATTCCTTGTGTTAAAACTTATCAAAACTCCTTATAAAATGAACTTAAATTAAGTACTCCTTAATAGCAATTTTATATTTTACGATTCTGTTTGCTGGCAGTTTTAAAATGTCTGTAAATAAAGAAAGTTTTCAAAACTCCTTACACTTCATTACAATAATGTATTCCTTGTATTTAAACTTACCAAAACTCCTCATAAAAAATAACTGCAATGAATATTATATGATTTATCCAATCAATCTATTTAATACGATATATTTTACATTCGCATTCTATCAGTTGCAACAAAAATCAATCCACTGACAGTTCTTTCAAATGTCAATTAATAAAAATTCAAAAGCAGAACAAAATTATATTGTAAAAAGTACTAAAAAGATTACCTACTTTCTGTGTTTTCTTAAATTTCCTAATTTTCCATGAATTTTTCTTAATTTTTTTCTTCTAATACAACCTTCTTCTGATAAGAGCCTTCACGCCAAAAAAAGAATTAGCGAAATCGGTCCAGCCATTTAGGCGCGATGCAATAACACCGGGAAATAGCACTCCATTTTTTATAGTGTTCTTAAATTTTCTAATTTTACATCCATTTTTCTTAATTTTTTTCTTCTAAATCAACCTTCTCCCGATAAAAGCCTACACGACAAAAAATAATTAGCGAAATCGGTCCAGCCGTTTAGGCGTGATGCGATGATATCGGGAAATAAATCTCCTTTTTTATAGTTTTCTTAAATTTTCTAATTTCACATGCATTTTTCTTAAATTTTTTGTTTTAAAAGTACACTCTCCTGATAAAAGCCTATACGACAAAAAAAGAATTAGCGAAATCAGTCCAGCCGTTTAGGCGTGATGCGATGATATCGGGAAATAAATCTCCATTTTTATAGTTTTCTTAAATTTTCTAATTTCTCATGCATTTTTCTTAATTTTTTTGTTCTAATAGGACACTCTCCTGATAAAAGCCTACACGACAAAAAAATAATTAGCAAAATCGGTCCAGCCGTTTAGGCGCCATCCGATGACAACGCGAAATAGCTCTCCATTTTTATATATAAGATTAAGAATGAAATTAAAAAAAAAAGTATGTGGCTCATGATATGTGGTACCTACCATACTTGAGTATACAAACGCCTCTAATCCTTCATGTTCTTTGCAGCCCACACCGAGGAGTGTTGTCTCCAACAATCATTATTACCTGCTACCACTGGGTCACTGGGTAGGCGTACCTGCGTCTGATTCGTTTTCTTCGGGATTCTTATCACTATTACTAAGCAGCCTGTGTGATCCATAGAACTTTTGGAAGCAGGTCGTCGATTCAACAAGGAGCTATGGAGATTCCGATTTTAATCCTTACAAAGAGCCGACTTCGGTAGCCTAGTGAAATAGGCGAACAGTTCAGATCACGAGGTCCCGGTCGGGTCAGAGTTTTTCTAAGTGTTTTTTCACTTGAAATTTCTACCCGGGGTTGGCCTGTCTCAGATTGGACGGGACCGGTTGACTGGAAAAATTGCCTCAGACAATAAGTTCCGCCGGCTATACCGACACATTTTATAGAAAAGTGTTAATTATATTATAAATATATTAAAATAAGGCTTGGAATGAAAAATATTATTATATGGAAGCAAAATGGTTTTTAAGACAGACCATGTAAAGCATTTGATGTGGATTAGATACAAAATTATTCAATCGATGTTAATAAGATAGAGACAATAAACGACTTTATCTAAAGTAGCTCCATTAGATACATTTAACATATAAGACATAAATTACATGTATTGTAAAGGCACCAATACTATTTACCTAGAGCGATCTATGATAAGATCTAGAAGTGTAAACGTCAGTAGGGGCGCTCTGTAGCAGAAATCGTTCAAGCTCTAGGTAGGGAAGTCAAGCTCTAATAATTTCTTCAGTAATTTAGTACAGTCCATCTAGGTAGTGAATCGCTTTGTTTGGTGACAGATCTTATACTGGAGTCAGACACAATGAAAATAATTATTGCATACAAAATGATAATGGGAATAATGATGGCTATGGCTTCCGTGTGCGATCTAGTTCCTAGATGGGTGGAATGGATGAACGACATATGGAACGTCATGATCATTATAAAACTAGAGTGGGTGGTTTGAGTAAACCCCTTTAAAGATTTGTATACAGAAATTTTGAAAAGGGAGTGTGCGTTTTCACCAAATGTTAAATATCTTTCTACCCATTTATATTATAATATTGTGATGTCTTAATTTATTCTTAACAAAAGCCGTGGACAGAACAAAACGTTACTCTGGTACATTTTCCGTTATAAAAAAAAATGATTGTCATTTGAATTTGAGAAATAAATCATCTCCTAAACAGGAGATTTTAAGCCAAAAAGGATTAAGCGACCTTATCACATAAAAGTCCATTTGTACTGATTTGAATTTAAAAGCGAGTTTTTAAAAGCATATTGCTTGTTATCTGAGCTCGCTTATGAATGTTAAATAACTCGCGCTTAATTAAATATTCCCTCAGCATTCTTCGAAGACACCTCATTTTAATGATAATAATTCAATTCTAATATACACGTTACATCATAATATACTCCTGGTTTAATCATTTTATTATGTAAATACACATTGTACGCATTCATATTTTTAGGCGTAGGTAGTAATTATAATATGTTTACATATTTTTAAAACGAGTTAGGTAGTGTAACAGAATTTTTTAAGTGGGAAACACAGCCGCTTCAGGTTTTGTGTCGACTCACGGTGCGAGGTGAGGGGTAACAATACTGAAGACAGGCGGCCATTGCCACAATTTTTCAGTCGACGAGACACGCGCTAATTTGCGGTGTAAGATCTATTTGAGGGTTAAAAAGGGTATGAATCGTAAGAAGTTAATCGAGAATGATCTCTCTAATGTGGGTTACATAAGTTCAGTCTTACAAGTCAAATAATTTAAAAATATAATAACAGTTTGATTGTGTTGAGTGGCGTCATATCAAACGACGAGCCGCACTTAATAAGGTATGTCCCTTGATACTTATCGAAATAACTTTTAAAAGATAAATTAAATATCAAAACGTGCTTCACACGTAAGCCAATATATTAAGCGTTCCGAAAATTAAATTTTCAGAACGCGGCTCCTAGCTAACGCCACTTTCTGGGGCGTGCAAGGGTCCCATCTGACGCCACTTTCTGGGACGTGCAAAGGGTCCCAGCTGACGCCACTTTCTGGGCCGTATCCAACCGTTGCTGGGCGCATCTACCGGGGCGGTTTCCTCGCCACCCTGCAGTCGGCGTGACTGGTGGACCCAAGACCTCAAAGACAAGAGAACGGTGAATCTTTAAGCTGAGTTTTATACAATTTTGCATCTAATTTTTTACATAAGAAAATTTGGTTTGATATTTCCACTTTACCTGTGAACCTATAAATGAAAGTACCTACCATAATATTATATAATTTAATCGTAATACAAGTTTTTTATTGTACAATCACCCACTGAGAGAGGACAGCCCGTCACAGTAGGTATAATGAAGAACGAAGGTAGTTTTGATACATTATTCTAAAATAAAGGCATTGGATACGTTTTTTGAAAAAAAAAACGGGCAATTATATTTATGTTAACTCAGAATTATTAACGTCGGTTTACCCAGTGGCATGAATTTGCGACAAATAATATCACTGAATCAATATTCAACAATATTTTCAGAGATTTTGCTAAAGCATAGTGAAGAATATTGTCAACTAGTTGATTCTAAATTGGTAGGTATGTAAAAATATCTTCTCATCTTGTACTTACGTATTATATTTTCATGTTGTAGAATGTAGAAGATTCCTATGATTGGGAATTTTGCGTGTTTGAACATAATTGCGAATGTTGTTCTGTCAGCCTTCAAAACAATGGTAGAAGATAAAACTATCTTAGTTGAAAATTAAAACATTTGTTTTTAACGAATATGTAACAACTAAGACTCTAACAGTTAATTACTGATGTTCGATTTTTAAATGGAACAAACCACTACGGGCTTACGACCGTCTTCTACTGTTATTTCGAAGGCTGGCAATGTTTAAGTCTCCGAAACTCCTATTCAGTTTTTAGTTGTATAAAACCAAAATTATATTATGTTCGGATAGAACAGTGTGGCTGTTTATGATCTCTGCTTACCCTTTAAGTAGCATAAGAAAAGGATGAACCTTATTCAGTATGATATATTGTTCACAAAATTACAAAAAAAAATCCTTTAATGATACTCGCCGGTAATTTAGTAGAGGGTAGGTACTTCCTAAAAAAGACGAACAAGTTTCAGAGAGAGGATTTTTTTAGTAGGCTTGAAATCGATCATAGACAATGTGAGAGAACTTTTATATTTTCTACGCTGCCTCATAAAAGAAAATAAAAAAAGAAAGAAAATACAATTTCTTAGGAGAGACTATGGCGAGAAGATAAATGAAGCGTTGCCCGAGGCAAGACTAACACCGCTCTTAAAGTTTTGTACGTGTGAAAGTCAGGGAACAGCGAACCAGTTGAATGAAGAATCTCACCCCTATAATTTTTACTAATGTTTTGCTTTGCCACCCTCAACTCGACTATCACTCCCTGAAAGCTTGACGTATTACTGTTTACTCTGACATCTCTACCCGCTAAACTTTCAACTCCTCGAAGCTTTGGAACTTTACAAAATGCACTGCTTTTTCTCAAGGTATTATTTTGAACGTTAAGAAAACGATTATTGTATGCATCTTTGATAATTGATAAATTATTTTAATTTTCCTAGGAATTTAACGATTTTTTCGTTCCAAGTGAACACTTAACGAATATTGAATACAGCTTTGATCCTCTTTCGAATGTTACCTTACTAAAAGTCAAAACCATACATGCGCCAGATCATGGATTTAACACAACATCGAATGCAATAAATGGCTTTTTTGTCTATCTTTACTCCACTACTTGGATCATAAAGAGGGTATTCATTCATTGATAAGTTACAGTTTTCGTAGTAAGTATTTAAGATTTATCATTATTTAATTTCTTAATATGAACGTTAAAGTACAAAAAGAACAAAGAAAACACAAAACATCAACACAGTTCGAAATTCTTGAACTTTTATCACGCAAAAGAAAAAAAACGTACCTACCACCCATTACGAGAACACCCCCATGGAGAATACACATACAATAGTTAAACGCATAAATGCCAAGTATAAATGGGATTATCATTCAATTTTTATGGGGCCGTTTAGGGGGATACAATTGACCGAATGGTCCTATAAAAACCAAACTGGCGTTCGATGTTCGCATTTTGTGCGAATAGACTCCACAACTTACATAGCTCGCGTTCTTGGGAGTACGAGCTGAGCACTTTGCTACCAATAATTCTTTTCAATACTATGCTATCGTCTTGGGGTCACTTGGGTAGATATTTAGAACATTGAGAATAGTAAGAAGGAATACTTTATAATAAAGTAATATCACTATCTAGTTACATTATTCTTCTAATGGTATGGTAATATTTTTATAGGAACCAAAATTTATATTTTTATTGTGGTTAGTAGCCCATTGGGGTATCAGCTAGCGGTTTTCGTACGTACACTGATGTGCATTGTACAGCGTGGGTTCGATTCCCGGTGCCAATTATTTCCACTTTCACAACGTAAGCTTTGTTTTATGTGAAAGATGTCGAAAGTGCATTCGTGTTCTCTTTGGGTGAAACCAAATTCATTTAAAATTGCAGATGTTATTCAGGAGGGTTATTTATTTTAAAATCTTGATTATTTGAATGAATTCTAACATGGTCTACACAGTTATATATAAAACATCAGCGGTGAGCTTAAAGCCGATTCAAAGGTACGGAACATATTAAAGTAAACTTTTTTTATAAGAATTTCAACTACAATGTAAAAATTATTATTTTAAAGGCTTCATGTCAACGATCACATTTAATTTTCTATAAAATTAGCTGATGATCTTACTTCTTAGACTTTGCATTCGGGTGTAGTCCTCAGAAATATCAGGAGCATTTTTGTCATGAATAATTATTATAGGAAGTGTCTAGTTTGCCGCAAGCGGTATAATAGAAAAGCTCACTAAAATGCCGCCAGTAGTGTCGGAACGAACCTGAAGTTGCAGCGGTTTTAATGTCACCACTGGGAATCAGATTCGAGCCAAAAGTTCAAATGCGTCAACAAATAAATGAGCCAAAAATTCTAGTCTGTTCGGTTTGCAGAGGGTAAAATGGATTTGGGGATGAATGTGGAGAGGTATGGAGGGCTCTGCCCCCCAAACCCCCCCAAATAATTATGTTCTAACCTAATCTGACTGTTAGTCATGAAAATAGTAGAAAGCGTGCTAACGAATCTAATTTTTTTGATGAATTAGGCTCAGCCAAAGTGAACACAAATATACTTTAGACATCTTTCACAGAAAAAACGGATAAATAGAAAAAAAAACTTCACCCGCAGCGGGATTCGAACCTACAACCATCAATATGAACGCGAACGGCGGCGACTGTAAACATTCATCTGCTGTGGACTTAAGTGAGACGCCGAAAAACTATAATATCTACCATTTATTATCGCGCATGCGCACTTCTTCTTTGCACTACCACTTGAGGCTTTTTAGCGCGCTTTTCTAGTATACCGCTTGCGCGAACTAGACACTTCCATTATTATATTACTTATCAACATAAAACTATAAACTTATGTAACATGTGAAATGTTTTATAGTTTCATTAATAAAATTAAAATAAGAGTATAATAAAATATGAAAGCAAAGATAAAACATTCGAATAATAATGCCATATTGATACAAATCATAGAATTAAGCTTAAATAGAATAAATAAATACATACCTACATTTTATTTATTTATTCAATCGTACACGGCCCGGAGCATCCAGCGTGAGCCCATCACCTCTACCATTGTGGGGAGGAGATGGACTTGGCTGGGACATGTGTTGAGGATGCCGAATGACAGTTGGCCGAGGGGAGCGCTGTTCTTCCTCCCCTCAGGGTCCCGAAGACGAGGAAGACCCTCTCACACTGTGCTCCGCTCCTTTGAAACAGAGTTGAGGGACATGGATAGAAAACAATGAAAAGTCAACTAGTTAAGAATCTTACAAATAGTAGACACAAAGCAGTTGATAGCAACAGAAATTATACAACAGTAGGTACAAAACATTTGTTCTAAAGGAAAATTGATCGATAGCAAAAGTCAAACAACAAAATAAGAAACAATATAAAGCAAAAGAAGCCAAAAGTTGACTCAAAGTCAGACAGTTCGCAAAAGTTAATGAAAACAGTAAAAATAAAAGCAAAAACATATACCTAATATATTATTCATATATAATATACATATAATATTTCTGAAAAATATTAATAATTTGAAATGGATAATTTGATATGGAAAGTTGAAATGTGTATTAAAAGGTATTAAAGACGCTCAAAAGAGTATTATCCTGAATGTATTTCCTAAATGTCTTTTCCATATTGAATTTAACATAAGACCAAAAACTAATAATATAGAGTCGAGAATAGAAAATGAATTTAATACGGAATAACTCCGTTTCATAGGATCTACGAAATATGTAGGTACACTTTACAGTGATACCTCGAATAACGAATAATTCACAAAATGAACAACTTATAATATAAAAAATGTTTACACTATGAGCGATTCTCCGCTTAAGAAACGTAGAAATGATGGAAATAATAACTAAACTAGGTTTTAAGCCAAGATTCTTTGTAACTTTACGTAAATTCTTTGTACTTTGCACATTGCATTATGCGAAAATCGCCTAGCGCAAAACAATCTTGTTCCATGAAAACCAAATAAACGGTTGGCGGAGTCTAGATAATTTGAAAACTCCTTCCATTTTTACGCAAATTTAAAACGTCAAAATAGTTTTTTCAATTGATTCGTAAAGTTGTAATGTTTTTTTTATGAAAAGTGTCTATGGTGAAACAAAACTGTTTGTCCTCTAGAAGAAAAACGATGCTATAATTTGAAAAACCGCAAAGTTGCGAAGTACGATGATGGAAGGGGCCCTGCCCCCGTAGACAAATTCTAAACAAAAAGACTTATGTATATAAAAATATACAAAAAGTGGACAGTTAATTTTCTTCCTACTCTACATTGTCGAAGAATTCGTTTGTGGTCGATCGTCAAATGCAATTTGTTACTGATCACCATTTTGTTACATTGCCTGCCATATTTTTTTTTGTTAAACGTCACAGTATTCCGCAAAGAGAAGACTCTTAAGGTCGATTCACTCACAATTGTCACGTTACGACTTCATTCTGTCATTTTAGAGTAGAATCAGTCATGAGTCAGCAGTTATGAGTCAGAATCGTCAGTCTCACTGTAGTCAAATCATAAGCAATTTCTCTTCAACGATAACAAATTTTAAGTTTTGATTTGCGTTTTCATTGTTTAGAAAAATGGACGATGAAGAAAATTTAATAATATAAAATGTGACACAAAAATACCCTGTACCTACCTAAGGTTGCTAGTAGTGGAGTGGTTGGTAGTCCGGCGGTCACGACGCCGACTTTCGTACTGTTTCGGTACTGGAGGTCGTGGGTTCGGTCTCAGGTGCCGACCATCTTCCACATTCACGAATCCATGACCTTCAATATGCCATAAATCAATAAGAAATAATCATTTAACCACATATGGTTTCGATTTAGAACGGTGACTAAACTGTGAGCTGGAATGGAAGTGAGTGTGAATCGACCATAAACGAATGAATCTCGTTATAAGAGGTTTCACTGTATATCAGTGATATCAATATTCAAACATTAGAGTCGGGAAACAATTATCATAAAAATCAACGCCGTGCGTTTTATGAAACTCTGAATATTCAATTTTATTGTTCGTGTATTTAATGGCCTGATGGCGTTTTATTAGGTAATACTTAGTTAGGATTCACTCTGCCTCATATAACTTTAATATTATTTCACTTGATCCACTTTCACTAGCATTTGGTCACCATAAAGTATCTTCAAGCGGATCTCTAACCCCTAGCATGGATCAAATATAGTTCTAAAAATATTAATGACATCGCGACTCAAAGAAATATTATTCATCTATGCGGAAAAAATTATATTTTTGCGTCAACTATAAGTAATTTGACTCTGTATACTTACCTATGTTCTGTTCTGTTTCTGCAAAGGCAAACCATAAATTAACCAAGTTTTATCACAATCAATACAAGGTTTGGCAGCAAAACAAATTAATGAAAATTTTATAAAAATATACCGAATATAAATTATTGTATTTAAATAAACCGATACTACAATAATTATATTCTTAGTGTCCTTTTGTTGTCCAAAACTGTGAACAGTTTTTATCAGAGATATTGCAATTAATAAGCGCTTTTGCAAGCATTTAGCTAGATTACATTATAAGATGTTTTTTTTCTATAAGTTATTTCATCAGTTTTTTCACAAAGTATCGTTCCATTTTATTTTCATATTATAATGTGTAAACTGTTAGATTATTATAACATATATAACATAGTTTGTTGTCTGTCAACAAAAAATAGCGAATATATTCGCTCCTGAATATAGGCAACTTCAATGACCTTCATATATTGCGACATTCCTTTTACATTTTTTAATTTGAGAGTACCTACTTGTTTAAGGTCTCCGCCCACGACACCTTACAACCCTACCATATCGTTAACTCTTCTGCCATAGGGTGATAGTTTAATAAATCATGCTTCGCTATTGCTTTTCCTCGTTGCCAGGCTGGCTGCCATCACTAATAACTAAGTTCTAATCTACATAGAATTGACAATGGTTGCAGGCCTCCTTCTCATATTATACCTATGCAGAAACACCGGGTTCGCCAAACGGGTTCACGAGGACATCTTTCCACGTTGACCCATGAATCTTTACTCTATTCACCGAGGTTGTAACGCAGTTTACAAAATACAATAAATAATAAAGTGCTATGTAAATATAGGTACTTACATAGGAGGACTTTGACCACATTACTCAGCAACAAAATAAAGATCGAGAAATAATATATGATACAAAAGTAGGTAATATCATTAATTAAAATAAGATTGAAGACAATAATATTAATAATAGTGTTGATTTTTTTTGCAAGCTCGTTGAAAAATCGTAATGAATTTTTACTCAATATAACAAAATATAAGATGTAAAATATGAGAACATAAAACTGTTTCATATTGTTTATTTTTTAAGTATGTTACATTGTAATTAGCGTTTTTCGCCGTATATTTAAAAAAAAGACAGGGTCGTAAAGTAGTTATCGCACTTACAGGCGTATGCCCTTGGGAAAATTTCAAAATTTAAATCTGTATACGTTATTTGGATATCCAATAACGAAGTGTTTACGAAATCGTTTGAAAGCATTATACATATAAACAATAGCAATTATTTTATTTAAACGAAAATATTTAATTTTCTCGTGAAGTTCTGTGTAAATATTTTGAGAGAAACCAAAAATTTCCTTTTCCAAGAACTTATTTTATCAATTTGTGGATTTGGCTTTTGATTTTATTTACATCGGTACCTATTTATTTTATATATTATTATTTTGAATTCAAGATGATTACGTAGAGTCGAAATAATGATTAAATTAAATTATATTATTGTTTTCAATTCGAAACTGGCTCAGCAAATAATGAATTAATTTTACATCAATTAAAATATGATTTTGACGAATGTTTTAAAATAAATTAAATACTTAATAAAACTTCAATTTAATTCAAACTCAAATTGACGAGGTTTTTTTCATTATTAATAATTTAGATAAATGGAAAAAAGTAATACCTAATTATTTGTTTACAAAAACATTTTATAACCTTATAAAATATATGTAACAACTAATGACTCTAACAATTCATTTCTGATGTTAGATTTTTAAATGGAACAAACCCCTTCGGGCTTACGACCGTCTTCTACAGTTATTTCGAAGGCTGGCTTAGTGTGATCACTTTACGTTAACAACGTTCGCCATTAGGTGGTAATGTTAATGTCTCCGAAACTCCTAATCATGAGAATTCTCGACATGTTCAACATGTCGAAAAATCTCATGTCAATATAAAATTAAAATGTATAATTGAAAAATTTCCCTGGAATATTATGATCTTCATATTTTTGATAATAACTAAGTATAGGAAAAAAAGCATAGGGACTTATAATGAAGTCTAAATTTAGCTAAACTTGCTAAAACTTCTTTCTTCTTCCTCCCATCAGGGTTCCGAAGACGAGGAAGACCCTCTCACACTGTGTTCCGCTCCTTCGAAGCAGAGCTGAGGGACATGGACATGGTGTGGGAGGAGGTCATAAACATTGCGCAAGATCGAGCGCAATGGAGAGCTCTTGTTGCCTCCCTGTGCCCCTGAGTGGGGTGTAAAAGGGAGTGTGTGTGTGTGAGGGTGTGTGAGGGTGTGTGGGTGTGTGTGTGTGTGCTAAAACTTGGTACGAAAAAGACTTTGAAAACCAGTTACCTAGCTTATTAATAAAATCGTGGAAAAAAAAATGTTGTATTAAATACTTATTTTAATAAGTCCCACAATACGTACCACCAAGAAGTTGCGGTCGAAAAAAATAATTTTTGTTTGCTGTTTTATACCTTTAGGTACAAATGAAGCAAGTTCGAAATTATAAACACAGTGCTTAAAGTATGTGAAAATGCTTGATAGAACTAAGGCAATGATTTTCTCCGAAAAATTGGGATTTTTTGTTTAAGTTATAATATCTAATATTTAGGCCTGGGATCCATCATATTCAAATTTCCATCACAATAAAAAGTCAAATCTATTTTAAGAATGTCTTACACAGCCATGGAAAAAGTTATATTTTATGAACACATGGATTTTTGCTGGCTTTTTAGGCAATTAACAGTGACAGAGTAGGTAATAATCTTTTCACATTGCACGTAATATTTTATTTAAAGTGCATTTTTAAAAGCCATTTATATTTCACATTCAATTAGTCTTTAGAATCCGACTATCCTCATTGAAAGAATTATTAACAGTCATACTGCGGTTTCGGAATTTATGAACTAACAATTAATTGTGGTCGTAAAGGAGAAGAATAAAAGTGGCCACTAAATTTCAGAGTAGAACTATTCACGTCAATGACGATTCTTCTCTAATTTTTTACACTGCATTTATGGTGTTTTTGAATGCAATTTATTACTCTTTGTCCCTCGTTGAAACTCCATTCGATAGAATAAGAAACCTTTTTTATTGACGACAAAAGATAATCGAAAATATTTCGTACTAAACACATTAAGTGTATAAGAAAGATCCAATCCAAACTCCCTTAAGACCCCACTTAGGGGCATAGGGAGGCAACAAGAGCTCTCCATTGCGCTCGAACTTGCGCAATGTTTATGACCTCCTCCCACACCATATCCAGATTCCTCAGCTCTGCTTCGAAGGAGCGGAGCACATAAGGAAAGATATAAGGTTATAAAATTTATATGACTGTACTTATCTGCATACGACCATAAGCTGTAGGTGCTTTGACAAATATACCTACTAACAGGTTTTTGAGCGGCCAGAGATTACCATTGTACAATAAATATTGTATTAAATAATAAATAATAAATAATCTGATTAAATAATCAGCCTTGACTAACTGTCTAACTGAAAATATATCGCATTATTTTTGTCTAGCTCTTAAGGCTTTTGTATTCTTTTTTGTTGAGAGCAATAATAATATACCTACTGTTGGTGATCGTTATAGATTTTTTTGTATATTGGTTTTTAATTTATCAAATTATTTGTTCGTAATAATATTATATGAGTTGATTGAATAGATGTTTTCACTTGATTCAGCACAATGTTCAATTTTTCTTTGTTTATGTATTCCTATATCTCCAACTAACACCCAGACATTTCAATTTCATAACGTAAAAAACTTTAGAAAAGTTAGTGTAGGTAACCTTTTCAGTGCTTTTGACAATATACATTTTTCTGATTTTGAATTCAAGGTGGTGTTTAACATATTATCTGTCAGCTGTTTGATAGTAAATGTGATTGACAGAATTTACTCTGTAAAAATCTTTTAAAACAGATGCATTGTTCGAAATTGTACTGGAAAAACAATTGATTTATAATAACTATAGGTCGACCAATGCTCGAAATTCGATCATAACCTTTTTAAATTATGAGTTTGAACATTAGGTTCCATTATCAAAGACTGAGCAAGCGCTATTTCAAAATTTTCATTAAAAAACATGGATACTATTGGATACGTTAAATTTGAAATGTTCATACGTACATTATTAATGTATTCTCAATTTAACCACAGATAAAAAAAATATATGCGTCTGTGTCAAATACATCGATGTGTGTGTGTGAGGGTGTGTGTGTGTGTGTGTGAGGGTGTGTGTGTGTGAGTATCAAATACATAACATTACTGTAGTGTTTGTAATGTTTTTTTATTGATTAAATCATTTATGCATAATTAAAAAAAATATAGGGAAATTTCGGGGGAGATCGCCAATCGAAAAAATTCCAAGTTATACTTAATTCATAAATGGTACTGATGTTTATTTATTTCGCTTCGTTTTGGTTACCGATACAGTCCTAGATTTTTTTGAGGCTTAAAACGACATACCTTTTGTTCTTTTTTAGTTATCAATCCTTAATATTTGCAAAGAGTGATAATAAAAGTTTTATTTTTAATAAAATACAATGTTTTATTCATCATACTTTCTTCACTATAGACTCTAAGTTACTATGGCCATCTCCCCTAGCATTCGCCGCTCCTTCTCTATATAAACTATAAGTGTGCGAAATTTCATACTCCTCCGTCCGCGCAATTATCGTAAAATCGTCACAAGTTTTTCCTTCACGTATTAATAATAATATATGATAAACAGAGTCAGGACAAAGTCTGTCGGGAAAACTAGCGTACCAATAAAATAATTAATTAAGATTACATAAATAAATTATATTGTTTTCGATGGTTAAATTTAATAAGTATCTACTTATAAATTAATGGGTTTATTTCATCCCAAGGTTCAGACTCCCTGTCCAGCAGTGACAATCATTAATGGTGTCCACACTCCGTAACACCAGTACATTAAGTCACTGCGGTTTTCATGTCGAAATAAATCTCTGAAAGCCTCTAGGCACTACATAAATCTTCCTTCACTCTTTGGGGCGGGTTATTACAGATCGAACAATTTTGTCCAAGTATCGCCTTCTTCGATACAATTTTTATTTTGATTCGAAGTACTGGCTAAAAACGATATATTATTATGCCTGCTCTGCTACATACCTACCTACATATATTTTGAAATGAATCTGTGCTCAACCAATGTGAACACAAATACTCTTTCGACACCTTTCACATAAAGCAAAGCTGGTGTGTTGGGAAAGTGGAAAAGGTAGGCACCGGTATTCGAACCCGGGACCTTCAATACGTTGTCGACTGATACCACTGGCCTACAAACCACTTCGAATTTCAATGATGCTCAGTGATGTCCATTTACAACCAATTAAAAGCAGCTTTTAACAGTTTGATGTTTGATTATCTTGGGCCCATTTTTTTATACTATTTCTGTCGCTACGAATATTTCCTTTCAAATAAATTTTAACAACATAAACAATTTTCATTCTAAGCATGATAATAGCCATAAAATAATTCTAGAGGGGGTTGAGCTCGGTCGCTTAGTGGAACAGTGGAAAACAATCAACCATAATATTATAACTGCAGACTCCAGTTTTTTTTTGAAAAGGTACCTACCTATCTATCTAACAATTTTTTTCCCAAAAAATACCTATATTTGAATATGCAAATTACCTTGTATCAAACACATGCTAAACGCATAGACGCATTTAATGTAATGCCGCTTCTATTACGAACTGCATATAATTCAATGTCGTCCATACGAAAGGATGTAACCGTTAATATGATCTGGAAAAAGGCATGTTTACTTCGCTGTTACAAATATATTTTTCCATTTAGTAATAATAATAATTTGGCTGGGATTTATACAAAAGCAATATAAAATATCTGTCCATTTTATTTTATTCATTTGGTTTATGAAAAAGGTTTAAGGGATGATTTTATTATCGTTTAAGTACCTACCTACATATTAACAAGGTTCTGCTTCTGATACAAAATTCACCCCAATAAAATAAAATACCCGACAAATTTACTAATTTCAAAGTCCTTTGAAAACATTGTTAATGTATTTGTTTACAAAATAATAATAATTGGTACCTTCACTCCTACACATTAAATATTTTAACAACCTAATAATATTAAAGGTAGAAGGTTGTTTGTTTTCTAAAAGACAGTTTTGGATCCTATTTTTTTATTAACTCCTAATAAAGATCTGTAATAAAATTACAATTCATTTGAATCCCGGATTGCCGTAAAAATTGTAAATAGGTACCTACTTCATACTTTTTTACCCAACACGCCGTGTCCTGTAAGAGGAAGACAGAGAAAACGGACCTCCACTCTTTTCTATCCAAGCACACTTCTTTCACTTCTTCCACCGACATACCATTTCTCATACAACCTCTCTTATTTCTCTTACCTGGAGCCTTATTCCCGTAATCAATCTTATTTAAAAATCACTTAACGAATAGATTAAGACATGATCGCAATCAGGTCGCCCTTGGGTAGGTACCTATCTAATTAAGAAATGCTTAACATCAAATCAAAGTTAGTGGTTTCTTTGCACTATGATGATATCATTAACAGTTTCGCAAGACAGAAACGTAGACGGCGAGAATTTTAAAATGTGTAGGTACATAATAAACACTAACCTACTTGAAACGTTTTTAATTTATACAAAAATTTGAGTTTTTTTTTCAAATTTCTTTTTGCAAAATCGCCCATATAGTAACCTACTCCTGAATTATTGTGCCTAGAGGGGCGTCAAGCGCTCTTTGCCTAGAGCACTGTTGCCAGTTAATCCGCCACTGGTCTTTCCACATCTCTATATTCTTCGCAGAGATCTCATTTCTACTGCATTTAAACTAGATTCTTTATTTTTATCTATATCCACATATCACGTTTTGGTAAAATAATTTTTCACACTTTCGTCATGTATACTGACACTAAGTGATTTAAAAATAAAAGTTACATTATTTTACCTTTTTCAATTAATATAGGGAGAGATGAGCGCTACCCCTTGCCCCCCACTGTTGGCGCCCATGATTCGTTGGATAGCTTAGCCAGAATCATGGGATCAGAATCGGATTATTATCAATATCTGTCAGATTCAATAAAAATGTCATTCCGCTCTACCATTCCGATCCTGGTTTGACTATTCTTAGGAATACTTTGTGAAAGATTAGGTCAAGTAGGTGTAAAATAAGTAATAAAAAGATTTATAAACTACAATCCATCAATGACGAAATAGTCCAGCCGTAACAAAATATTCAATTCACGCAGATTCACTTGTTTATTCCAGAATTGAAAAAACTTTTTGTTTATAACCATCCACACAAGCGTAAAATCATGAAAAAAAATATAAAAAAAATCTGATCTTACATACATAGTAAAACTTTTACGATAATTTTCAACGGAGTCATAAAATGTTCCAGTGCAAAGTGGAGAATTTATGAGCTAGTCTGTGAATCGGGAGATTTCCCTTACGACTACCTGGGTTTCACCAAAATTACGCATATTTTATCGAAATTCCTTTGAAAAAAAAATTTAGGGCACGAATATAATACGGCATCGCGCCACGTGGCTTTAGGGAGTAAACGGTGGGAATTATTTAGGACCACGTGCAAAGTTCTCACACATTTTTTTGTTACTTATTTTTCTATTATACCTACCTTCTTTTCTATACTTACTTAAAAAAGTTTATGTCAACCTTATTATATTTTTTTTAAACAATCTTTGGTACATAACAATATATTAGGTATAAATATAAAGTTAAAAAGAAAACAATTGTTACACCAAAGATCCCACCAGGCGAAGCCTGAGTGTGGGTTTACTAAAAAGTAAATCTTGTATTTTGTTTGGCTTCTGTTTTATACTGCACCACTCAATCGCGTGGTGTCAGCGACTTTCACGCGTAACTACGGCCCCTCCAAAAAGTAAATCATTTTACATTAAAATGAAGATATCCTAACGACATACATTTCCAGTCAAGCAGTCTTGTCCAATATGATATAAGGCTGGATTCTAGCCTCTGGTAAAATTTTCATGTGAAAAAAGTTTGAAAAAAAAAATAGACCAGGAATAAGGTCTGGGGTCTAATCAAATAAAGGAAGGAATGAATACAATTTTTGGCCAGTTGATCTTTTTTGAAGATGCTTCCAGCTACCTACATCCATCTGTTAACTTGGGTCTACTATATCAACCTCGCGATATTGTATCCCTCGTATTCCTTGCTCTATTTCTAAAGGCAATTTCGGTAATAATAGATTTCTAGGACTCTTGTCAATATCTTAATATATATTTATTTTAAGATGTGATGAGATTGAAAAGGAATGAGCTTTGACTGTCTGATGCCATACTATGAAGTGTTGCTCTATCAAATGCTTTTGTGAGATCTACATAGTACGCAAAAGCTGACGATTGGAAGGCTACATCTTTTTTATCTGTTGTGGGTGTTAATTCACTTAAATAAGTTTTATAATTACCGGTTGACTGGAAAAAATTGCCCCAGGCAATAAGTTCCACCGGCTATACTGACACCTTTGTATAGAAAAGTGTTATATCATCATTTATATCATCATAATTATTATTATAAGTACTATTTATTTCTTTCCAGCTCTTTATTCTTAAAACCTTGAGCTTCTATTACTGACTTGGAGCAGTTTCTGTAAAGTTGAATTGTGATAACTCTTGTTTCTTTCTTAATCTGGGATATTGCTGAAGGAAACCAGCTTAAAACATGATTTTTTGGTGATAGGTTGGGAATGGTTGCCGGTCATGATTCACAGTACTGAGGGTCAACTGTAAAAAAGGGAGAATATAAAAAATAAAAAAAATAAAACATCGTATTATGAACAGACAACACTTTATTAATTGAAAAACATAGATTAACACCAATGGAATTCATGCAAAACACATTTATGTAGAATACCAAAGTATACCTACATTTTATCACATAAACTTTTCATTTTACTAAACGATCGAATTTTGTGACTACGATAAGTTAACAGCATTCTGTAGACATTAGGTGAGAATTTTCCAAGGCAAGTCAAGACAGTTCAACCTGTACAAATCTAGATACACAACCAAGAACATTATTGATTAAAATCCCTGTAGGGGAGGCCCGGGCAAGAAGCATAATGTGGGTAAGAAGAATAATCGATTTTTCTAAATAATCGCAATAGATGGCGCTTTGATCTGTCGGCCATGATTCCGGCACGTGTTCGGCCACGCCATGACAGTTTGACTAAAACAATACAGGTGCTCGTTTGTTGTTGAGACAAAAAAAAAGAATTTCTGCAGTTTTCTTACGATTTTTGCAAAGGTATGTGTATCAACTTTTTTATTATGTATGTTTTGTTTGTTTATAATATTTTTTTTGTTCGACAGCATATTTGTTTAAGTATAATTTGTGATAATAGTTTTTTTCCTAAGCTTCAAATAACATTTGAATCATTTTTGAATCCTAATAATGGCATCGTGGGCAAAACGAATATGGGCAAAAGGAATAGTTATCCGTTTTGCCCGGTAAAAGAATGTTCACTTATTTCGGATATCTTTTTCAGATGGTATTCAAATATAAAAGAAAAACTGCGAGAGCATCGTGGTCAGAAGAATCGCTAGAGCGAGCTATAAAATTGGTTAAAGAAGAAGGAAAATCTATAAATTCTGCCGCAAAAGAATTAGGAATTCCTTTTACTACTTTACATCGACACCTAAAATCAGGAAGTGTCTCGAAAAAATTGGGCAGATATATACCTGTTTTCACGCCAGAACAAGAGGAAGACCTGTGTGCATATTTAAAAAAATTAGACAGTCTTTTCTTTGGATTGACTCGTTCAGAATTTTTAGGTCTAGTGTTTGAGTATGCCAGAAAAAATAATATTACTCATCCGTTTAAAAATGGCAAAGCTGGTGATGATTGGTTTGCTGGGTTTAAGCGCCGACACCCAGAAATTGTCCTACGAGCACCCGAACCGACATCATTGGCAAGAACTCGAGGTTTCAACAGGCCTCAGGTGGAATTATTTTATAAAAATTTTTGGGACTTAGTAGAAAAATACAAATTTGATGCGACTACAATTTATAACATGGACGAAACAGGTGTTAAGAGCAGCACGAGTCGACCGCCAAAAGTTTTATCGATAAAAGGTAAAAGGCAAGTTGGAGTAGTCAGCAGTGCCGAAAGAGGTCAACTTACCACTGTTATTTGCTGCTGTAATGCAGCTGGCACGTATGTTCCACCTTTTTTCATATTTGCCCGAAAAAGAATGCAAGAGAGGCTATTGGATGGCGCTCCTCCGGGCTCGCAAGCTACAGTCAGTGACAATGGTTGGGTAAACGGAGAAGCTTTTTTAAACTGGCTTAAATTTTTCGCTGATACAGTCCGTCCAAACGAAAACAGGAAGATACTACTACTGCTCGACAATCATGAGTCCCACAAATATTATCCAGCTTTGGAATTCGCATCGAAAAATAATATTATATTTTTATCTTTTGCACCCCACACCACGGATCGTATGCAACCACTGGATGTTGCCGTGTATGGACCGCTGAAAAAATATTTTGAGCAAGAGATAAATACATTTCAAAAATCACACCCAGGACGAATTGTGAACCAATATGACATGGCTAAATTGTTCGGAGGAGCATACGTCAAAAGCGCTTCAGTCCAGAATGCAGTAAATGGATTTAAGAAACCAGGAATATGGCCGTACGATCCGAACGTTTTTGGAGATGAAGATTACGCTCCTTCAACAATGACTGATCGTCCTCTGAATGAAGCTCAAAGCTCTTTGGATGATACTCCATGCAACTCAGCATCATCTGTTGTACCCCACTCTCCCACAGACCTTGTATCAACACAGAATTTGATGACGGATCTTTCTGCAAAGGAAAACCCCGAACAATGTACAACACCTATACCTGATCCAATCCTGGAACAAGGACCGTTGCAAGCTCCTGTAGCAAATCTTACACCATTACAGATCAGACCCATACCAACAATGGCTGCTCCCAAAACAAATCGCAAAAATAAGAGACAAAAATCGGAGATATTAACATCAACTCCAGTTAAAGCTGAGCAAGCTGCTAAATATATAAAAGTAAATAAAAAGAAGACCAATATATCTGAATTAGCAAGTTCCAGCAAAATTAAGAAGAATAAGATAAAGAAGACTGAATTACCAGGTCACAGCCAAACTAAAAGGACAAAGACATCTTCCAAAGCTAAAACTAAAGCTGATTTATTTTGTTTGGTGTGTGCCGAGAAATATACTGAACCGCTTGTTGAAGATTGGATTCAGTGTAGCCAGTGCCAAAATTGGGCACACGAAAATTGTACATCATACGCAGGTGTTGGAAGTTATTTCTGCGATGAATGCGAAGACTGATTGTTTTATTTTATGTTATTCTTTTTGCCCTTATGGCATATCCGTTTTGCCCGGAGGGGTCGGGCAAAACGGATAATAGATACTTTTTGTTTTTTCTCAATTTAAGAGGCAAAATCGTTAGAGTTTAATTTTTTTTTATTGCTGTTTCCAAAGATTATGAAACAAAGTTACAAATTAAAAGTAAAAAGAGTTACATTGATTATGAACTTGTATTTTATTTTATCACTCTCCCTTAACATATGCGTTTTGCCCGGGCCTCCCCTATATTAAATTCATAACCAAGTATAATATCTCGTTTTACTACTGTAAAAATTTGTTGATAAATCGCTACTTACATCCGTTTTTTTTTTTTTCATATTATGTCTTTGTTGTCACATTTATCTATGAAGGTTTAGGTCCCCTTTTAATCCAGGTGGAATCAGTTTGCCAAAACGTTTGAAATTTTATCAGGAATAAATGAAACTTTACATATCTATTATCTTTTTCTACTATCCGCATTTCTAACCAAATAACTTGGTCCCTTTCAAATAAAAAAAAACAAAAATCCTAGATATAACACTGTTAAATTGATAGATTCCAATTCCAGCATATCTCAAATTCCTACCTTCATCTACATACATGCTCAAAAGTATATTTAAAAATCTGTAAAAAATATATATTCAAAAGTTATATTTGCAAAACAATATAATATTTAAAGCAGAATACACTATATATTTGTAAACAGACATTATGGTGCATGATTAATATGAAAATAATTTAATCCTATGCATCAAAGAATCAATGATTTCATGACTAAAACTTAATGTGACACTCAGTGTCAACACATCATATTATTTTATCTTATATTTTTTCAATTCCAAAACATTATAAAAATATAATTTCAAAATAAATATAACATTGCGATCACAATAATAAAAATAAAATAAACTGCACAATTTAAACTTCAAAAGTTATAAGAAAAATAGTAAATCAACTAACAGTTAAATTTGTAACAAATATTGATCGAAGAATTTTTGACAGCTTAAAATTGCTTATTAACCTAATAATGAAAATTGTCTTGTGCAATGCTGTATGAAACTATGTACACTAAAGCCTAGTTCCCAATACATTAGTATTTTTGTCAAATATCTAGTCATTTAAGAACTAAATATTTTGTCGTGTTATAGAAATATCGTTTTGTACTTATTAAGTGAAATTTTGTTGCGTTGCAGACTGTTCATTCTGCAAAACCCAACACCATATATATAAGAAGGCCTTAGCGCTGGCAGCCATTTTTTCCTCTCGCGTCACCAGGCCGCCGGCGTGCAGACAGATATCATAGCATACAAGTACATACAGATATAGGCAAGCGAATGCTGGGCCTCACGATGTGACACAACACTAAGGCCTTCTTATATATATGGTGTTGGCAAAACCCCTCAACTTGTGAACTGTATTTGAAAAAAGTGAGAACAAGTTTTGGGCACTAAAGAATATTTAAGTTACTAATGTTGTGGAAACTAGCCTTAAGCCTTGAATCACCTAGTTATTATATCCGCATAAGTGTAAGGGCCGAAATAACAATCTGGAGCTTTGGTGAGGAGGCTTAAAAGTTAAGTGGAGCTTACCGCTCACACGAGAATTTCAATCAAAATTCGACTGCGGCTTGGCTAAGCCGTAGATATGGTTAAGTTGGTAGCTTTACTTGTCTTTTATCGAAGTTTTATCTATGTGGGTAACTATATTAACCTCCATATCTGTAATTATTAGCGGGACCCGCGCCATTACTCGTGTTTTGGTTAATTTATTCTCGCTTTTGGGTTTATTTACTACCTACACTTGCTTCGATTATACACTGTTCGCATGACGATCACAGAACTGATAAAGACGATTGTTACACGATATCTCCATCCACTCCGTCTATTTTGAACAACGACGTTGTCAATGAGAGGGCACTTGATGAAGAATCACAGTGTAGAATGGAACCTATAGCCTCTTCATCCAACACCCGTAGTCCGCTCGCCACAACCTCCGTTGTGTTCTCACCAGAAGTGTTCAGACCTATGCCAAAAGCTCCCCCTAGAAAGGGCAAGCAAAACAATAGACGCAAAATAAAATCTGCTGTGCTAACAGACACACATGTAAAGGATGAAATTGCTGCTATCGAAGCTAGTAGAAACGTACGGAAAGTAAAAATGCCTGTTTTGGACGAGGACAAGAAAAAAACTACGAAGGGGAAAGGAAAACAAACACAAAAGGTCAAAAAAGTAAAGAAGGTTAATAATGATGCTGACGAAGAAGATGATTGTTTTTGCTTGTGTTGCCTTGAATCGTTTTCCAACAGTAAATCCAAAGAGACTTGGGTCCAGTGCATGGAATGCAATGGATGGTCACATGAAGCTTGCACTGGAGGAGAGCTCCAATATACGTGCCATAACTGTATGTCTGATTAGATTTTAAGCAGAACTTAATTTTAGATTTTATTTTGATCTCAATCAAGTTTTTGATGGCATATGCCTTACTATAACATTAGCATTTAGAATGTTGACTGATTAAACTTATGAGTGACTTATTTTATTTTATTTAAAGTATACAATGACTGGGCAATTAAACAGGTGATACATAATATAAAAAACATAGTCAGGCCCAGCATCAATCACATGTATACATTGATTTTATAGGTTGTGATTACATTCCAAAGGCAAATTAAGGCAGTTATATTTCTGAAATGTTTATGTTTTTTTATAATAAAGATACTTTATTGACCAACAGCATTATTAATTAAATTATCCACCTTAAAAAACCTCAAAAACATATTTGTCACAACTTACCTCGTCCTATGTCACAACCAGAGGCGGCCGATCCATATGTGCATAATGTGCACTGCGCCCCCAGAATCAAAATAAATAACATAATACAGCATATATGTAAATCAAATATTTTTTAGTAGAGCAACATCCATTTCATTCATAATAATAATATTATATTCAAAACTCAGGCGGGAATAACATCGCGAGGACATGCGCGCGCTCTCGTTAGAGAGTATATGTGCTCTGTGTGCGCGCGCATACCGTCTACCTCGCCTACTAAGTACCACTCTTCTGGTGCACTTTGAAATGTGCACACAGAATTTCGTTGATTTCATATAAAAATTTATAAAATGTCCGAAACGGTGGAGTAAGTGAAATGGGCTACCCTGAGTGCTGCAATTATGTGTGTGGGAATGAGATGGAATGTACTCTATTGTGGCACTGCGCTACCCTCGAGCTTACAATTAATTTCGTCAGATGTTTAACTTTGAATGTACGTTAGAAATATGCCTTGGTTAATTTTTTAGAATAATACGTGCGTGCAATATTGGTTAATTAACCATGACATAAACAATAATATTATTAATATTATTGATCTTTGATTTGAACTGACGTGAAGCGCGTTTGAGGTTATAATCGGAAACATATCGGAACGGTAACATTTTGTTATAAAGTGTTTTATTTTGCATTGCTTCGTGCATTTATTTGCTCTAATTAAAAATTAATTAAGAAACAAGTTAAACAAACAATTTATTCTCGCTTCTCTTTCTGTTTCTCGTTCATTGTCTGTGTCAACAAAATGTGTTCTCAAAGTGCGGTTACCGTTGATTTCATCAAAAACAATCGTGATTCCTTTGAACAAAAAAAATATTTGAAAGGTTGTGAGATACCTAGACCACAATTAGCTATTGTTCAGGCGTGCAAAGTGAAAACCAAAACTGTTAACAGAGTATTTAAAAATAATCTGTATGAAAAAGCATCTTGGCTTTGTGGTTGTCAACGTTTAAATTCCTTCCATGTCTTATATTTGGTGGCGAGAAATCATGGACAGAGAGTGGTGTAACGGACATAGCGCATCTCTCCGTAAAAGTAAAAAAACATTCATTGTCTCAACTGCATATTCGTAATGTTATGCAGCTGAATCTTTTAGGTCAAAATGACATTCGCCAGTTGTTAGATGTTGGTTTCCGTGAATCGGTGAAACAATTTAATGAAAAAATTCGCCAAAACCGATCACTTCTGTCTAGAATAATTGATTGTGTCAGATTTTGTGGGGCCTTTGAATTGGCTTTGAGAGGGCACGACGAGAGTGAGCACTCTAGAAATAAAGGAGTATTTCGCGGCCTAATCGATTTTGTTTCCGAAATTGATTTGTCTATGAAAGAACACTTGGAAAAGGCAACCGTTTTTAAAGGAGTATCGAAAACGATACAAAACGATATACTTGGCTCCATATTACAAGTTTGTGTTGCCAAAATCTCAGAAGAATTGTCTGAAACGGATTTTTTTGCAATTCAAGCTGATGAGACGACCGACGTTTCAACCTGTACACAATTGGTTTTGATATTGAGGTACGAAATCAAAGGCGTTCTATACGAGAGATTTTGGAAATATTTGTCACCAACTGACCAAAGCGCCTCCGGATTATCTCAGGTAATTTTGGACGAATTAAATAATTTAAAAATAGCTAATATCAAAAGTAAATTCATTGGCCAGAGCTATGACGGGGCTAGCGTAATGAGCGGACGTTTAAATGGAGTTCAGGCGCAAGTCAGGGCACATTACCCGTACGCCTATTATACACATTGTTACGCGCATCAGCTCAATTTAATTCTTGAGAAATCCGTTTCCACAAATATCCACGTGAAAAAGTTTTTTTCTCGTTTACATAGTTTTCCTAATTTTTTTACTCGTTCGCCCAAACGGTCAGCTATTCTCAAGGAAATAGTTTCTAAAAAGATAGAGTCTGCCCCACCGTTGGAATTATAATATAAGAACTGTTTCTACAATATTCAAACACAAACATTCTTTGATAGAGTGTATGGAAAAGATTGCAAACTCATTACAAACAGACAATAATACTTTGAGTCAGGCTGAAATGTTATTGAACTATTTAAATGACGAGGAGTTCAATTATTGGTTATCTTTTTTTTATGACGTTTTACCCCATTGTGAAATTCTTTTTAAACAGTTACAAGCAAGGGATATAGATACAGTTAAAATCGAACCTTACATAAAGAGTTTTGAAAACAGCATTCGGAGTATACGGAATTCCATAAACGAGCGCGATGAGCCACAATCGAAACGACGTCGCACAGATCAACCCTTCTCTTCATTATGCGCTGAGGTTTGTGATCTGATTACCGTTGGAATTACCGATCGTTTTGAATATACCCACCATTTAGTAACCGCCAAATTATTTTTCACTGATAAGTTTGCTTTCTACAAGGACCATTTTCCGGAAGATGAGTTTTCGGTGGCGACAAAAGTTTATGATTTTCTAGATAAATCAAAGCTCAGAAGTGAATTGCGTGTCCTTTATTCTCGTGACGACTTTGTTAATGCCGACGGTGCTATGTCTATTTTACAATTATTTTACAAATTTAACTTAGAGGAATGTTTTAGTGAAACAGTAAAGCTGTTGAAAATAGTTTGTACCATACCAATGACAACTGTGGAGTGTGAACGGTGTTTTTCAACTCTTCAACGCGTCAAAACCTTTTTGAGGTCACACTATGTCGCAGGACCGCCTGAACTCTCTGTCCATGCTGTGCATCAATAAAGACTTAATCAACTCAATCCCCGACTTCAATAATCGTGTTATCGACGTTTTTGCCCAAATGAAGGGCAGACGGATGGATTTTCTCTACAAATAAAAACACGGTAAGCAAAATATTATGTATTCATCTTTTTATTTTTTTATAAAAATGCGGTTTATTTTACTTGTTTGTGAAAATGGTATAAAGGAAAGTTTCCTTTCTATCAAGAAGAAGAAGAAAAAAGTAAGTAGGTTTTGAGGAGTACCTAGTTGGTAGGTAGGTACAGGTGTCTATATTGTGCACTCCCTGTCGTTTGGGGCACGAGCCGCCTCTGGTCACAACTCACCTCGTTGCTAGGAGAGTTGTGACACCTAGAGTCTCTTTTGTTATTGTCGATTTATTCTTTGAACTTGGGTGCTAAATATTTTTTTACGGTAGCTTTATGTAGTCGAATAAGTAAATATTTTACGGTAAAAGTTTCGTAGAGATAGGACTATTTTTGACTGATATATGTTAAAAAGAGTAAAAATTGTCACAACTCTCCTAGGTCTCCCCAACATGTGGGCTCCTTAGCTCCACCTATGGATGGTGCGATAGGTGAGGTGGCGGGGAGGGAGTGAGGGGGGCACGGGTAGCTGTAGCTAACTGATAACGTCGGATCGAAAAAAATTGACGGTGGATTTTAATCCTGGCTGTTAGCACACCACTATTATTAAAAAAAACGTAGAATATGGGTGCATGATGTAAATAAAAAAAGAAAAAGATTAGGAGAAAATCTATTGTGCAAAGAACTCGAATCGCATGAGGATCGGTTTTTTTTCATATTTCAGAATGAACCAGGATTCATTTCAATTTTTGCATGAAATGTTAAAAATAAATATATCGAAACAAAATAAAAAAATCATCAAATTGCAAACCATCCCACAACAAAACGCAATTAACGTTTTCCATCTGTGATGGTTCTGTGGAAAACATGACGTTCGCTTCAATTTCGCTCCAAAATTCTGTCGATTTTGACAACTTCAAAAGCGGACGGAATGCGAAACACACGGGTCCGCGAAATAACAGGCGGAGGTGTGAATACAATTTGAAGTAATCTATGGCGAAACACCGCAAGAGAGAGATGAATGTATAGAAAACAGTACGGGTTTGAGCATGCTTTCTCACTCTCAACATGGCGCGCAGAAACTGACAGATGTGACCGTCGTCGCTTCGGCTAATCCGCAGCGGAGGTGTGCTAACGGGGTAAAGAAGCAACAACCGGAAACGCTGCCCACCAGCCAAGGATTAAGTAACTGATGATGAACAAGAAAGTTATCACTCTGTAAGTACGTTTGTTTATTGTTGATTGTTAATGCCAGATATTTTTTTATAAAATTGCCTTTAGGTACATAATTACTCGCAGCCATGGCTGCGGCAGCCAGTTATAGCAGCCAATAGACGACTTCCGAGATCCTTACGTCGAGCGATATGGACGTGAAAGAACTTATTATTGTTTATCTATCTCGTAAAAAACGCAAAACACAAAAAGACACTGGATTCATCCTCTTTTTCTAGAAAGGCACTCAAAAGGCTTATTCCAAACCTATTTCAAATACAATTGCGCATTCCCAGACCGGTTTTTTAATGTATTCTGTAATCTTCTGATGTTATATCCCAAATTGCTTTAGGACTTTCAATTTCCCGAATAAATTTCTCTGTATCGGAAGTCATTTTTTGAAAAAGTTCGGAACCCAAAATACATCTGGCTGCTTCAACTAGTGCGCGGAGACTGACGGCAGTCACATACATTCGCCTACACACGTTCTGGCTGCGCGCAGCCAGCTGCTGCCGCTCAAGCAGACGCAAAAAAAAAACAATGGCGAACAAAGACATAAAATAACGATCCCTTAGTGGACGATGAAGAGGAAAAAGTCTTCCGGTTAAAAAAAAAACAGCGGGTTAGAGAGGGCTTCACTTTAGAATCCTTGTATTGGAGTTTTTTTGCCTATGGTCAATGGCGCGACAATAACTTTTTTTCGTCCGATTAAATTTCACAGGAGACACAGCTATTAGAACTCCAGAAGTCGTTCAAGGATGAAATGGATGATTTCAAGAAGAGGCTCTCAAAGTTTGACTTCCTCCAATGCGATGAGTTCACAAAGCTTAAGCAAATTATGAAGAGAAAATTCCTCGTCGATACAGGAAAGAGTGTGTCGATTGTAAAAAGTAAATGCTTTGATGAAAACGCAAATTTTAATAATGATAAAATTAAATTTAATGGTATAAATTCAACAATGCCCACCGAATCAATCGGTTCTTATATGCAGTTTCAAAACTTAATATTCAGCATAAATATCAGGTCGTAAACGCGGCTAAAATTATGAAGAAATCTTAGGTCACGACTTCTTAGAAAAGAACGAAACCGATTAGATTATAAAGAAAAAAGACTTAGTCCGGAACGAATATATTCCTTTATTCAATGACAAAGAAATTTCACTTAACGCGAGGACAGCATTAGTTATAAAAGTTAACGTTGATAATCCGGAAATAATTAAAGAGGGCCTACTTGATTTTGAATCTCCATGGGAAGGTGTCTATATGGCAAAGGCACTCACAACAGTAGATGAAAATAATCAATCGATATGCACAATCATCGATACATCGGAAAAAAACTTAGTCATTAACAAGATAAATGTTACCTTACAACCAGAAACAATATATTTTACAAACTATAAAGAAAATGCATTTAGTCGAGTAAATAAAATAAAATCCCAACTTAGTTCAGTTCAGTCAGCTCAGTGCTCAGTTCATACTTCTTACTAGTGATTCCTTGTTCTTAGTTGTGTTGCTATTTTGTATTTTATTTTTATAACAAGTATTTGTGTGCATATTGTATTAACTATTACCAAGTGTCTTCAATAAACTTATTCAGTGAATCCAGTGTATAATTAAATCATCCCTAACTAAGTTTGTTATTATATTCTCCGTAAAGGAGTGGTGTCAGACTCTGACAGAATACCCTTTAAAAGAAGAACAACAGCATATCGAGTGTATACAAACAAAAGAAGTACAAGAAAGAAAAGAACTGCTCAGCCAACCACAACATATAAATTGGTGTCAGAAGTGGGATTTCTCAGAAGGCTCATTAGAATCCTCAGCAGACTCACCAGATTTCCTCTGCGACACACTGAACAACTAAAACGACTTTTAGGAAGATACAATGAACCAAGTGCCGTAATGCCTGTATCCAGCCGAATTGTCTCCTAAATAGTCCGTCACGTTCAAGAAATCGCATCCGCATCGAAGACGTCAGAAACTTCTTGGGATCAAGTGCCATACGCCGTGTCCAAATACATAGAAGTGACTTAAGTATCTCCAATAAGCGCAATTTACAGTAAGAGCCCAGCAATAACTTCGGATCGAAAGAATTTGACGGTGGATTTTAATCCTTTAAAGAACTAGAACCGGAAACGCTGCCCACCAGCCAAAGATATTAGTAATATAAGGAGTTTAGTAGCTAGGCTCACCAAAAGGGGATGGATTAGTGGAATAGGTAGTGTTTTTAAAACTATTTTTGACACTATGGATGCTGAAGATGCAAAATTTTACGATGAGTCAATCACTCAGTTAAAGAACAACGAAAGTAAAAGCGTAAATCTCATTCAGGAACAAATTCACGTAACCAAAACAACAATTGATAAAATGATTAAAGTCGTAAACGAATTAATCAACAAACTTTAATCAAGACCACAACAATATACCTAATAAATATTACTAAAGTTGTAAGGAGTTAAAATTTGGGAAAAGTTTTCAATTGTAATAAAATAATAAATTCATATAATCTTCATCAGAGTATTAGTAGGTAGGTGCATTGCCGGGTTAGGTACCAAATACAGATCACGCGTGACCTCATTATGAAAGTACCATTTGATCATTCACATATCATGCACCTATCACGCAAGTATTTCTTTGACCCTTGTACGGGATCATGCAGAGCCCACGCCGTGGATGCATGTTATTTAAGAGTACTATCTAGAAAATAAAGATACATCTAAGTGGCTATAGTTAATCAAAGATGGCGGCGGCCGCCTTAACCAATAACATTGAGGTATGCAGTCGCTGGGGAGGGGATGGCGAGGCATGTTAGCTACAAGCTCTCCTCTCTGCGCTCACTTGCAAATTTGCCTACTTGGAAGATAGTCGATAAAACTAGCGGTCCCCGCGCCTCCAGCGCGAGGACCCGCCAATTTATAATTTTCTATAATAATAAATTTAAAGTCACAAAGATAATTAAGATTACAAAATGAATGTACAGATTTATTTATGTTATAATATAAAATTTAAATAAGAAAGTGTTTTGTGCTAACACCATCGCAATTTGTAAAATATAAATGTAAATTGTTCTTAAAAGATAAAAAGTGAATAAAACAAACTCTCAATTAAAAATACCAGATGACTTCTGATTCTTCTCATGAATCCTTTCTCCCATATGAGACTCAAGAGTCCTGTCTCTATACTGCCGAGAGCTAGCCACAAGTAGAAGGATGAAGAAGATGAATACTAGTGGAGGAGAAGGAGACGACCAATAGATGTGACGACAACAACCTCTCTTCTCTTTTCTCTCTTTTTCAACACCTTACATTGGCGTCCCAAAGTGAGGCTCGAGAAGATCTGAATCATCTACTCTTCCGTTTTTCTGACTGTGATGGGGTCAGATATCACCGAATCTGCGAGCAGCGATTCACCATCTCATCGCAAATTTTGAGCGGGAAGGAGGACAAGGCTTCTCAACAAATCTTCATGTGAGTCTAATTAAAAAAATCAATTTATAATTAAATAGTCAAAAAGAAATTTTTTTTAGCTGGCCAATTCAATTTATGTGACAAAATTAGAGAATTGTATTTTTAAAGTTTAAATACTTAAATTAAAAATAATTTTAATTTTCATTCATACTTCACCATTTTTAAATAAATATAGAGATTATTTGCCCGATAGTCTCATTATTATTATTGTTATTAGTTGGTTCATGTTATCCCGATATACCTACCTAGTATAGTGCAGAGCCGTATGGTACGTGCATACACATACGTTTGTGTGTATGTGTGTTAAATAATTTTATATTAGCAAATTTTAAAATAATAAAAGTATAGAGCAATATTTGTTTAGTCTGTCCGTTCGCATTGAGTTTAGTATCAATTCCGAAATTCGATTATTTATTTTTATAGTTATTAAAGAAATGAACAATAGGTGTCAGTAAGCATGAATTAAAAACAGCATTTAATATTTTTTTTTAGAGTAGCAGACACGACTTAGTATAGAAATTACCTGACTTAAGATATCGCCTGTTATTTTACCAGAGCATTGTTCTTTTTTTCTTTTCGTTTAATTTTGTGTGGGTTACATATTTGAATCGCGTGTTAAAATTTTGTGCCCGATCCGTTTTCACAATAGCCTTATCAGGATAATAGTAAATTGTTAAAGTTATGTAGAGTTCTGTTTGTTTTAAATTTGAGCTTGATCTTAGTAAAATCACTACCTGCTCATATGTAAAAAATCACAGTGGTGTTTTTCCGTCACATTGCGACGGCGTAGCCAGTAGATTGCTATAAATAGGTGGGTATGTATATCCAAATAGCGAAGAATATTTCGCGCGCTCAGGTACCTACGTACCGAGTGACCCAATTAAAAATTTTATAAAATTATTATTATTATTTGCGTTTATCGGAATAGAATCATAAAATTTTTCCTAGCTCTGTTGAGATTAGATATTTTTTTTCCTGGATAATTTTTTAGAGTTGTAATTATTAATTATGAAAGATGCGTCTCGTTTCGTGATTATTTTAATATCGTTCTTTGTGTGGTAACCAGCGATGACGAGAGTTGTTTACAATTATTTTTTCTTCTTCTTTTTTTTTGCGAACCATGAAAGTTCCGTTTCATTTTTGCAATGGAAGTTAGCACAGAACAGGTTCACTGATCGGAAATGTACTAGAATAAGACTTAGGATAGAATAGTCATTTAGTTTTTTTTATTATTTTTTAATTGCGTCGTATTAGTCCTTTCATAGTTAAAGGAACTGCCTTCTGCGAACGATAGTTTTATGTTATAAGTATATAGCATCACCATAGTTTAAAGGATGTATATAAATTAGAAAGAGCTGTTGAACCACAGTGTAAGTGAGAAACTTCCTTGCGGAACGAATGATACAGGGAGTCTTAGAATCCTTTATCCACACGGAATTCATTTTTTTGTTGTCCGCCATAGATAATTCAGTGAGTGAATTTTTTTGATAGAGTAAGGATAGTTTCCAAATTATTCAGGTCAATGCTTAAAATAGTCAATTGTATATAGGTACTTGTGTTGAATATTGTATGAAAACGCCTTATTTGATTCAGTCGTAGGATGATTGCCAAAGTATGAATAACTACACTCGTGATAGGAATGTGTTTTTAAATTTTTATTATCAAGTGATCCAGCCACCGTGTGGTCACCCGAGTTTTCCTCTTTGTTAGTAAAACTGGACCACGGCTGATTGTTTGTGGTGAAGATTTTGGAAGCAGTCGGGATATGAAAAATTAGTTTTGTTTAGGGAAAGGCATATAGTGCCAGCAGAAAATGAATGTCTTTTTGAATTTTTATTATCAAGTGATCCAGCCACCGTGTGGTCACCCGAGTTTTCCTCTTTGTTAGTAAGACTGGACCACGGCTGATTGCTTGTGGTGAAGATTTTGGAAGCAGTCGGGATATGAAAAATTAGTTTTGTTTATGGAAAGGCATATAGTGCCAGCAGAAAATGAATACAGAGTGATTGCGTTTAGAAATAAAGTATAAAATGCGGCTTAGGAAAACGATATTCGACAACATTGTAAATTTAGTATAGGTACTATATATTTATTGTAAATACTGCTGGTGATTAGTTTAATTTTTTTTTATATTTTAAGACCCTACTTAGTTGTGAGGTGTTCACGTAGTTTAAGGATTAGTGATAGGTAAAATGGTATTTTTGCAATTTTTGCCATCCGGAAAAAATAAATTCGCTTAATCTAAATGGTATTTTTGCAATTTTTGCCATCCGAAAAAAATAAATTCGCTTAATTAAAATGGTATTTTTGCAATTTTTGCCATCCGAAAAGAATAAATTCGCTTAATAAATTATAAATACGTCATTATAAATAGATGGCACAATGTCGTAAATCATTCTGTCTAGGTATTGTACAAATGTAAATATATAAAATAGGCTAATTTATATTAATTAGTGTAGCGCGTAACTCGTAGTAAGTTTTTGTAATCCGCCAGTAATGCGTATTACCGTACTTCGGTATGCTTTAGGTGTGTCCAGCAGGACACACTTGTTATATTTTTTTTTATTTTTGTCTAGGACAGTTAAGGGACTTAGTGTAGGTCGCCTTCAAAATAGACAAAGTATCACGAGCCACTATAAGTGTCCCCTGATAATTAGAGTTATATGAAACATTGACACATGATAGTGTGTCAGCTGAAATTGACGGAGAGGTTTCAAAAAAATTCGCGGAAGTTTCCCTGCGAATGTTCGAGAGTATTGTGATCCTGCCAGGTCATATGAGATGCTTTGAAGCATGCTTACAGACCCGTAATGGTATGGAGTTTACATGAAAATTGTGTGTTTCATTTCTGTTAAAATGTTATGCACGCTAGCCTATTAGTGGGTTTGGAATTCACTTTTGTTTTTTTTAGCGTATTGAGATCCGGTTGGACTCAATCCGCTCCATGCGATAGCCACCATGGGCTCTAGAATACATGATCGATTGTAAATAAGTTTTGTTTCACCAAACTCCTAAGATTGTCGTGACGTGTAGCGTCAAAACTCTTGAAATTTGGTTTAACTATCTGTGGAGAAGTATCAGCTTGTGTCCAAGCGACATCATGGGTTGGTCTCTTGTTAGACAACTTACGTCCAATAGCTGATATATGTTTCTCTCAGAATTTTAAGTTAGTTTGTATTAATATGTTAAAAGTTTCTATCAGACTATCACCGTTATAGTTGTTTAGATCCCTAAAAGTACGTTTCTGATCAGATAGGTTTAGCTTTATTTTATTAACCATTAGGTATTTGTTTCTGTGTGGTAGCTTAGGTTAAGGGTACGGGTCGATTCATGATCGATTAAGGGACGCCTTTCTTGATCACTGAATCACTGCATTTTGTAAATAAAATAAGTATTAATATTGTAGATATTTTTTTTTTGAAAAAAGGGTTTTCCAGTTTACCTCTCCAAATTGGATGGCGTCCTATTAAAGCTCTGTTTAACATCATATCATTGCTGGCATTCGTAAATTACACCTTCGAAAATTACTGTAAATAACTTGGGCATTACAGGTAGAATAACTTAAGTCTTATTTTTTTATTTATAAAATATAATGTTGTTGGATCCTGTAAGTCACGAATTGGCAAGCTTATAAATTAGCTATCTCCAAACCTTTTGAGAACTATTTTGTTCATGTCAGGCTGTGTTTAAAACCAAAAAGTGAAAACATCTTGTGATATGTGCAGTGATAGCCAATTGTTATTTTGAGACTCTTGGTATGACAATTTCGAGTCAAATAAATAATAATAAAAACACAACACAGATAGGTCCATCAACACTGTTTGAAAATATTTTTGTTTTGTTTTAATTTATGTATAATGTGTGTATAATACTATCTAAAATTTTAATGATTGAACATAAAAGTTTAATCAATTGATGATGTAAAATAATAAAATATGTGGCGAGGTGTTCTGATCAGATAGGTGACTTTGTTTATTTTGAATTAGGGTGTTACGAATTTGAAGGTGAGTGGTGAATGTGTGTTATTAATTTTTTTTGAATACATTAAAAATAGAATAGTATGAATCTAGGATTTGAATGTAGTGTGAAGTGTTAGACAGCGCTGTCGAATGTAAGTTTGAGAATGAAAGTTTAGTACCTTCAAGATTCATACGTACCTACCGTGGTATTATAGATGTTACGTCGCCGATTGATCAGAACAGTTCTATACATAGATGGCATAACCTATACGAATCATATTCATGTTATATTTCTTATGATTCATAGAAAAATACTTAGGTATGCTCATATTGTAAACCCATATTGACATTGAAATGTATAAATTAGCTATCATACCAGAACAGACCTACCGTAATTTTAAAATTTACCTTAGTAATAATTTTTTATTTTTGTAATATTTACTAATTTGAAGTTTAATTGAGAGTTGTTATTTAACTATTTGGTCTGTGATGTTATGAGTTCATTAATAATTATTCGCTTGCAAGAATGGAGATTATACTTGCTATAATAATCTCGATAACATCAGTGTAATGAAGTTTTAATTTATAGTAAAAATTTAAAGGTTGAACTACATAAAACTAAAATAAAGAAAAAACCATTGGATTGTATAAGTACTTAAGGAAGGTTTTTTTTTTTTTTTTAATTATTTCATGGATGATCCACGGGTTATGAATTTGCATTGTATAAACATTAGTAAAGAACCCCCGATATTGAAAATACTAGCTGCCTTGACAGAGGGTCTCCTTCAAAATTTTTTTAATTTTTTTTGTATTGAATTTTTTTGTAGAATCAATTAACAATATCATACTAGCTGTGCCACCCGTGTAGGTGCCTTGAGTATTACAACTTAAATTTTTTTTTTGGAATAGATGTACGGGCGGGCTCAACGCCTTTCTTTTTTTTTGTTTCTTTTTTTTCTTTTCCATTAATAAGCTATGGTCGGGTGTAAGGAGTTAAAATTTGGGAAAAGTTTTCAATTGTAATAAAATAATAAATTCATATAATCTTCATCAGAGTATTAGTAGGTAGGTGCATTGCCGGGTTAGGTACCAAATACAGATCACGCGTGACCTCATTATGAAAGTACCATTTGATCATTCACATATCATGCACCTATCACGCAAGTATTTCTTTGACCCTTGTACGGGATCATGCAGAGCCCACGCCGTGGATGCATGTTATTTAAGAGTACTATCTAGAAAATAAAGATACATCTAAGTGGCTATAGTTAATCAAAGATGGCGGCGGCCGCCTTAACCAATAACATTGAGGTATGCAGTCGCTGGGGAGGGGATGGCGAGGCATGTTAGCTACAAGCTCTCCTCTCTGCGCTCACTTGCAAATTTGCCTACTTGGAAGATAGTCGATAAAACTAGCGGTCCCCGCGCCTCCAGCGCGAGGACCCGCCAATTTATAATTTTCTATAATAATAAATTTAAAGTCACAAAGATAATTAAGATTACAAAATGAATGTACAGATTTATTTATGTTATAATATAAAATTTAAATAAGAAAGTGTTTTGTGCTAACACCATCGCAATTTGTAAAATATAAATGTAAATTGTTCTTAAAAGATAAAAAGTGAATAAAACAAACTCTCAATTAAAAATACCAGATGACTTCTGATTCTTCTCATGAATCCTTTCTCCCATATGAGACTCAAGAGTCCTGTCTCTATACTGCCGAGAGCTAGCCACAAGTAGAAGGATGAAGAAGATGAATACTAGTGGAGGAGAAGGAGACGACCAATAGATGTGACGACAACAACCTCTCTTCTCTTTTCTCTCTTTTTCAACACCTTACAAAGTGTTTTATTTACTGAGTATAAATAATGAACTCTACAATGTCCCTATAGCTCCATACTAACTTTTCAACTTGACGTTAAGTCAGCACCGGTTATGATTATCAGATCTCAATAATATTTAAGTTTTTGGAGTCAAATGGAAAAAAATAGGAGGTATGCATTTTGAAATTGGAAAAAAAAATCACCCTTATGTAACAACCTGGGACACCCTTATCTGATGAAAAACAGCCGGAAAAATTTACTCCGTCTGAGGTAGAAATATTGAATCACCTTGTGAAAAGCAGGTGGTCCATCATCGAATGCAAAAAAAACAGATGTGTGCACGTGAAAAGTCCAACAGGCCAGTGACCATCTTTCTGCAGAAATTGGATAATATTTAAAAAATATATATAAAAAATAAAGGGAACAGATACAAATATCACGCAAAAGTGACAGGTGGTGGACCACCTTGGCCAGAGGTTCCAGTATCTCAGACGGATGAAGACATTCTAGACAGACTAAATGTCCAGACTGTGGGAGTGACTGGTGAGCTGGATAGTGACGAAGACTTGTTACCATTCCCAGAGGTGAGGTTTTTATGAAAGGTATTAAATTTTCCAGGTGGACTTCCTGCAGACAAATTCTAAGTAAGATATTTTGATATTCAGTTTTATAAAGCATATGATGTGTTGGAACAGAAACTCAACACGCACACTTCCATCTAACAGTGAAACATTTTCCTAATGAGACTCTATTACCTCCCCAAAATAATTTATCGATTAATTGAAATAAACAGTTGAGGTTGATCGACGAGGGGAAGAAGTACTTACAACAACTTAAGTTGCATTTGGTTGGTTGCACAGCGCGGACGTTTCATACACAAATATCATATGTATCAACCGTCTTTGCTTCTTTGAAAACATTTGAAAAATGGGGGTTTGGCCTTTCAAGGAAAGAAGTTATTGAGTTGGTAGGTGTTTATATTGCACGTAATGACTTCTTGAAAAAAATTTTATAAACAATATGCCAGGTCAAACCTGGTTTGAAAATTTTTGCAAAAGGCACAATCTGTCCATAAAGAAGCCACAAGTAGTGGAATATTCAAGAAAAAAATTACCGATCCTTTCACCATTTATGAATACTTCAAAGAATACTCAACGAACTGAATTTAAAAGATAAACCTCTACAAGTCAAAATTTTCGTCAGGTTTCATAGGTTTGGACTTAGAAATTCTCCCCGATTCCTGGTATTGTTTGACGCATTGTTTGGAGAACTAAATCTTTGAATGTAAGTAGATATACAAAAAAGTGCCAAGTAATGCGCTTCCATAGAATAAAACAGCCCGTTATATTCAATTATCGTTTGAATGGTGAGTCTCTCGAGTGTGTTCAGATTATTCGTGACTTGGGGGTCACACTGGATACGACGATGAGCCTGAATGCTCATGTTAACAGCATCACTGATAAGGCAATGCGTTTGCTCGCCTTCGTAATCAGAATTTGTAGACCATTCTCCAATCTTTATACACTCAAAGTTGTGTATGTGTCCTTAGTTAGAAGCATCCTTGAGTTTTCTTCGGTTGTCTGGAGCCCATACTATGCAATTCATATAGCACAGATAGAGCGAGTACAAAGAAAATTCTTACGGCATATCAATTTTAGACTGGGTATTCCATATGAGCGGTTAGATTATAGTTTATTGTCAGATATGATGGGCCTGTCTGATCTTTCAGACAGACGGGTCTTGTTGGATTTGTCCTTTCTCCACAAGGTCGTAAACGCGGGGATTGATTGTCCCAATATCTTGGAGCTCCTGAATTTCCACATTCCTGTCAGGTCGACTAGACAATCGATAACATTTGGTATTGTTGGCTCCAATACGAACTATGCATTAAACTCCCCAATCAATAGAATGTCTCGTTGGGCCAATGAGTTCAGTCACTTGGACATATTCAGCGATGGTCTGGTTAAGTTCAAGGCGGCGGTCAGAGAAGCGTTGCAGATTCGTGGTCAAAGATAATTTTGTCATTATATTTTATTTTTATTAATGCATTTTTTTTCTGATGTAATTTGTAGTATGAAGTGCGGCCCTGAACACTTTGTGTTGTTATATTGATATTGTCATAGTATATATATATATATATATATAACAATAAACTTATAAAACGTTTTACAACACCACAACAAACACAAACTGCATCTCACACAGTTCACAATCTTTCTAGCACAACATTAGACGACTCTGCCATCGCCATTCTGTCCAAAGGTTTCAATTTCTCAATTTCCCCGTCCACTATTCCCACAGATAAAATAATCGTAAACATCGAGTCTTCTCTTAGTCGGCTTTGTGACAATGTAGCTGACCCCATCAGACAAGAAGTTTGCGTCTTGTTACGAAATGCCAAACCTCCTAAGCCAAACATCACCATGGCAGAAAGAAAAGCTCTCAGTCTCTTAAAAAGCAACAAGGATATCGTCATCCTTCCGGCTGATAAGGGTAACTCCACTGTAGTAATGAACACCTCAGATTACCAAGACAAGATAAACACTCTTCTAAATGATAAAACATATGCTCTCCATCCAAACAACCCCATAACATACTTAGAAAAGACAACAAAAGCCAAAATTGAAAAATCTTCCATTCCAAAAAATATTCAAAAACAGATTATCCCCCGCGAAAAGTCTTCTACATGTCCAAAGTTTTATGGCCTACCAAAAATTCATAAAAATCCGGTTACAATAAGACCCATAGTATCACAAATAGGTTCGCCAACACACCATCTAGCTAAATACCTTTCAAACATTCTACATCCCTATGCAATCGATCGCGACTCCTATATAAAAAACTCCTTTGAATTTACAGACTCAATTAAGAATATGTCATGTAGCGTAAGTACATGACATAATTAACCTCAAAAGCAGCTCCTTCATCTGTCAGTGGTTTTCTGACAGGTTTAAATCTGTGGCCTCTTTGACGTTTGTCGGGAGAAAAAGAGGTGGTTTTTGTCTTTGCAAGAGCATATCCGGGACGCGGTGTCTCTGACAAGAGAGCTTCCGGTGGACAACAAAAAAAGAAACGGTTGTGTTGTGCGCGACCGGGTTTTTGAAAAAGTAAAGTAACTCCTGTGCTAGTTCAACAAAAGCAAAAACAAACCTTTTCGCGAGTTACTCCGCGCCAACGTTCCCGAGTTGAAATTTCACCTGCCGGTGGAGATGCAATATCCCGAACACAGACACACCGTGTCGGATAAGTTTATCATAACCATCAGGTAATCTCTACCCATTTCGTTTGCCGAATCGGCTCTTTCCATATCCACTGGAAACCATACCGTCTGCTAGATTGTCCACTAGAGACCATACTGTCATCTTTCCAACCTGTTGTGTTGCTGCGCCTTGTTAAATAGCCTCACACCGAAGCCGCGGGCGTAAGGTGCGAATTGCTGTCTGTACTTCAAATCCATAAAGCTGAGTCTATTGATGTCTCTCCACCTTAGCCACTGCAGATCATACGGGTGTGATCAGCCACGGAGTCGCGTCTGGAGGACCGTCTTACTAATTACTTTTCCCCGATTCTTTCCCAGCTGTTTGACACATGGTTGATTTTCTAAGTATTGATATTTGTGTTTGTAAACTAAAGTGTGTGTACCTACGTATCAATATAGTTGTTATAGCATTCAATTCTATTTGTTTTACTTATCACACCACCTCACCCAGCACACTGGAGGAGGATCAACACCGAGGGAAGGACCTATGCGACGCCCTTTGAGTCTCATGATATACCATTAAAGCGAGGTTGTGTTTTATAACCTAACATTACAATTTGTATTTGACAAATATTAAGATAAATCCTGGAGACCTTTTAGTTAGTTTTGATATAGTATCCCTTTTTACTAACGTACCAGTACAAGAAACAATAGATATTTTACTCGACAGATTTAAAATCAAACGGGATATTGTAGACCTAGTAAAACATTGCATGAATAACAACTTCTTCATACATAATAACCAATATTATAAACAAGTTCAAGGTTTGAGCATGGGCTCCCCCTTAAGTCCCGTCCTCGCAGACATATTTCTTATAGACTTTGAAGAAAAAGCGTTCAATAAGTCACAGTATAAACCATCCTTCTACAAAAGATATGTAGACGATACGTTCGCGATATGGCCTCATGGTAATAAAAAACTCACCGATTTCTTATGTCATCTAAATTCTCTCCACCCCTCAATCAAGTTCACAATGGAAATTGAAACAACTAACCAACTGCCTTTTCTAGATGTCCTTGTTTGTAAGAAAGAAAACGGCTCACTCTCATACTCAACATACTGTAAAAACACACACACGAACAGATACCTCCACGCAACATCACACCATCATCCATCACAATTACAATCCGTCGCCAATTCATTAATACACCGGTCCAAACTACTGTGCGACTCCGACAACATAACAAAAGAGATGAATGACCTCAAAACCATTCTACAGAATAACGGCTACACACAAAAACAAATAAACAGAGCGCATACATCCAAATCACTGGTCCGAGAAGAAGAGGCCGAAACTCCTACATATCTCAGCTCATGCACACTACCCTATATCAAAGGCACCACCGATAAACTTGGCCGCATATTAAAAAAGAACAAAATACGTACCATCTACAACACAAACACCAAAGTCAATAATATCCTGACTTTACCTACCGACAAGATACGCAATGAAAACCAGGGAATCTACGAGATAGGATGCAAACAATGCAATAAAGTTTACATCGGCAAGACCAACCGCCGCGTGTCATGTAGAATAAAAGAACATGAAGTAGACGTACGCAACAAGAAACATTCATCAACATTATCGTGGCACAACCTAACTGACGGACATCAAATCGATTTCGACAATGCGAAAACAATAGTGAAATCCAATAGTGACAAACAACGAATGCTATATGAATCTCTACACATCCTTAAACAGGAGGACAATAGTTTGAATGTACGTGAAGAAGCCTCATTACCATCTTGTTATAATCACCTTGTTACGAAAATTCGAGACACCACCACCAACCAAAGAAACACCGCGCCGCCACCGAGTAGAAACAGAAACACAAAACAAAAGGAATCACCAGCGACCAATGACGAACGCCCAGACGCAGCAGCACCCCCCACTACCGACCCTCACGCAGCTCTTCGCCGCAGTACCAGAATCAAAAACAAACCATCAGTTAACAACTAGAACTCGCATGAAGATGGTGTCCCAAGAGTCACCGAAAGCTCGCGAAAATCGCAAACCACCACGTGACGTACCCGAAAAAGCTCATAATCATATTCCTCGTCGCGAAAAACTATATATTAACATACATATATAAGTAAGACACCGCGCGCAGTCATTATTAATATGTTATTGGTAGGTACCTATGTTTATTTTATTTGTTGAGACCTTTCACCCAAATTCGAGTGATTTTGGACCTATGTACCTATGCCTTTGTATCTAGCGCGTAGCTATGTATCTTGATGTGCAACGACGTTTTTTGAATTGTTACCTATAATTTGTATGTACTCATTGTATTTTTGTTTTTGTATTCTTTTTTATTTTATGTTGATACTATTGTGCACTACTACTCTATTTTTAAGTATTTTTTCTTTGTTTTTTTGTAAAAGGCCGGTTGGCCGTTGAACTGAATAAATAAAATATATGTATGTATGATGTCGAAAAGAATTCTACCTAAATGATTTTATTATAGCACGTTTGTATCAGGTAATGTATGAGGTAATTATTTATGGTATTACAGGATGAAGCAGCTCGCACAACTTCAGGATCCAGTAGAATCAGAATGGCTCCACTCCAAATACCCTCCTTGAACCATGTCCAAGTCTCACTAGTACCTTTGCCTTTGTAAAAATATAACAGCACAGCAAAAGTCAGAATAAACAAAAATCCAAGAGCATTTAGTAAGCGAGCAGGGTCAAGCCTAGTAGTATTCAATCCAGGGGGCAAAGCAGAGGTCGAAACGAGGTTAATGCAAAAAGATCCAGTATATCAACTGGATTAATCAAAGCAATTGTCAAACAAAGCGAACAGTGTATAGCGGTCAAATAATCGAAACAAGGGTCGGTAGTGAAAAAATGCAAATAGAAGCGCGAATGAATCAACCTAAGCAACAGCGAACAGAAAGTGTAGTGGCGGCAGCGCGACCATTGTGACTTGTGGCGCCTCCTGGTGAGAAAAAAAATAACTGAGTTAAGCGAGCTGATGGCTGTTGAGAACACCTCAGGGTATACCTTTATCAGGGTATCTATCTATTGACATTTTCAACTTTTGACAATTAACTCAAATACTATTTAATACTCTTGGAAGCGCGAAGGGGATCCTCGACCCAGAGGCCCAACTACAACAAGGATAAGCCGCACATTCGTGCTATGGAGATCTTGTAATTCGCATAATTTTGGTAAACAAAACTTTATGTGCTCCTTAACGTTAAGGTGGACCTCAAGCCTGCATTGTAATTTTGGGCCTTAGTATTTGTGTTTCATTTTTAAAAGATAATAAATATAACAATATGCATTTTAATGTATGAATTAATATTAACAAACCCTGTGAGTGATTTATAAACAAACGGAAAATAAAATTTATTTGAGTATAGTTACTTTTGAAATAAGTACCTAATAGAAATGAGTAACTTTATTCATTTTTTGATAAAGAATCATAGAATAGATTTGGCGATAAATTATTCAATTAGGTATTTTATAATGTTTTTAAAAATGAATTCCATTTACGGTAGTAATATAATATTCCTGTATGGAGAAATAAACGAGAAATCAAATTGGGATCCACAATCGTTGTATAAAAGTATTACAATTAGAGAAAATAGAGTTGCCCATTATTATTACTTCAGCAATACGTTACAATGATACACTGTGAATATTGAAAAAGTAAAAATAGTTCATAATCTTTTTTTATAAATCAACATGTTGTATTCCAAATACATAACTATTATTGGTAATATTTAATCGAAAGTAAAGCGCCATAAAGATTAAAAATTAATAAACCTCAAAAAAGTTAGAACTAAAACATTAAAATTAATATAATCTAAATAGGATTATACCTGTATCAAAATATTAGTATTTGAAATATGGAATAAAAATAAGCAATAAAAAATATTGCACTTTTTGGCACATTGAGAATTAAAATATAATATCTTAATAATTAAGTTATGAGTAAAATATGTGTGGTACATGCAGCAACGTATTGTTTCTCTTTGTCTATTTTAAAAATATAGACCATTAAAGCATGACGATATTTGACGTTTGCCTGTGGGACATAAGTACAGTAGTCATGGTTAAAAGATTACTTTGTAGTGACCCGAACGTTGAGTTGAATCAGTTATCCAGGTCTCTTGGGTCAATTTTGTGAAACTTTACACAATAGGTATATTATTAGAATATGGATCTCTATGTAAAATATGGAAGTACAAATGTTCATTCTATTTAATTCATGTAAAAAGCATGCTAAGCATAATGGTTCCTACTTGTAATCAATGAACCATGTTCTGCCGGCGCATAAGTGAATACTGTAATGTCGGCCGATGAAAGAAAAATCGAAAATAAATAAATTCAAAGAGATCTTTCGTATCATCGGCTCAACACAGGTCCAGTGGTTCATCCGCTCAAACAGATCTCGTACTTATATAGACCCATAAAATCTGTAAATCCACGGAACGATCCGAATCCTTGACCCAATAAACACACTCTAGACTCTTGTTTGTCCATCAAGCAAATGTCAAAATCCACGTGGCCTTTAATGGTCTATTATTCTATATTAGCTCTTCTGTTTTATGCCCATCTATCATTCTGGGAAATGTGTGAATTTTATTTTCAGTAAAGATAATATATAGAAAATATTTCTAAATTGTTAAGAAACGTTTCATTTTATCACAATATGTGCTCATGGAATAAATTTTTTTTATAAACAAAATTTGTCCGATTTGTATTAACTATCTGTAAAGAGTTATTAAGAGTGTTTTTCCTGTGTATTGTGTGTTGGTGCACAGTGAACACCAAAAATATTACAAGGCATACAATTAATTATCAAAACATTCAAAAGTGACTTATAGTTTACACATTATAACATTGTTTTTACACTTTTGTGCTTTTCTAAAATAAGTTATGCTTATGTCATTGTATTAACAAAAATAATTGGAATACATTAGATTTTTTAGCATTTTTCAACCTTGGAGCAAAATGTCTTTTTTAAATATAAATACCTGCAAAACAAGAAAATTGATCAATTATTTGCTTTTTTTTCAAATATAACAAAGCACAAACACATGTTTATGTTTAGACTAAGCATAAATACATAGGACACTTTACAATTATGAGTCACATTTAGAACAATATTTAACATTGAACATAAAGTAACACATTACGTAAACATTCATTATTGACATCTTTTCACATAGATGTATACTTAGAACAAAACATAATTGGGATTTTTTTCTGATATTCAAAGTGAAAAACCAACATTAATATTTATTAGTAAGTATAGATAATAAAAATTCTAAATAGAATAATGTGAACTAAGCCAACTCTTTTGTAACCAAATAAAATAAATATACTGAACTTTTCAAACGGTTATGATAATATGTGGAGGATACTTGAGAATTTATACTTTGTTTTTTCCGATCATATTATGTACTTTAAAAAGAAACACCAACAATGTGTTATTAGTAAAAAAAACTTCCAGGTTATAGTGAATTATTTAAAACTCTTTTATTCAGTAGAGTTCATTATATTTTCAATAAACTCGTCACCAGAAAATTTTCAATCACAATTTGAGCTGAAACAAAATAAAGTTTTTATAATGAATTGATTTATCTTAATACCATATTAGTCCAAATAAGTGCAATATTTAACGAACATTTAGTTTCGGTTAAAAATTCAACTCACATTAAAATGTCTGAAACAAATTATCGCACTAGATGTCCCTGCTCAATGTACAATGTTGGAGTGGGGCAATAGGGGCAACTATTACCTTGAGCAAGAATTTTTTTTTATAATATATACAAATGAATCTGTGTTCACCCAAACTGGACACAAATACACTTTTTGACTCTTTAGCTACTAAAAGCTTGTCTCGTGAAAGAAGAAGATGGTCACCACCTGGGATCGAACTTATGACTTCCAGTACCAAGCAGTAGGAAAATCGGAGACGGAACCGTCAGCCCACCAACTACTCCCAAGTAGTGAATTTTAAGTGGCGAAGAATGACTGGGTTGGCTTTTAGTATTAAATTATTATTTTAGGAAACATATGAATATGATCATTTCTAAACCACTGTAAAACAAATGGCTGATACATTTAAAAAATAATTTATAATGATTATTTGAGTAGCAAAAACAGCGCTCTATGTGTCACTCACCCAATTTGCTCCCATTAGATATGGCTATACCATATGCATCTTGGTCACACTCGTTGGTGTAGGTTAGGTCTGCACCACGCACCAGGAGTTCATAACATGTGTAAGGAAAGTCCCCTCCCGCGGCATACATCAAAGCAGTGTTACCAACCTAGAAGCAGATAACTTTACTCATTCAAATAATATGACATAGAAACATTACACGGCATTGTCCTTGTAAAGTTTCAAGTTTCATGTGAACAAAACACAGAGCTAACACACAACAAAAGAAGTATTTAGGGCAGACCAAGTGATGACTAATGTTCTTTGTTATATACATGTGTTATAAAATGCACCCGCACACACGCTTTCAAAGAATCAGCAATTTACAATTTCCTAATAAATAAACATTCTCATACAGGAACTTTTCAAATATTCAAGAAAAATTCACAATCGTAAAATTAGAATGAATTTTTTTGTTCATACCTACTTGAAGTGAACATTAATACACTTTTGACATCTTTCACACTGAGTACATGCTTGGGTAGTACAAGTGGAAATGGTCAGCACTGGGATTCACACCCACAACCTCTAGTTCGAAAGTCAGCGATGGAACTATATTTTATGTTTTAGTTAGTAAAACAGTTAACAAAAAAAATGGTGGAAAAACCGTAATATTAAACGAAAGAGGGTGGTGGGGGGCGGGGAGTTTATTTGATCTACAATAGCAGGGTTATTCACGAAGGTCTAGTTCGAACTTTTCTTAATTCTGTGGTGGCATGGTAAAAGGCATTAAGTCGTGTTTTTCAGCATTTTGAGTTATATGCGCTACATCATACATTATCACAAACAGAACAAAGTTCAAAAACATAAGTTTAAAAAAATCCACTTATAAAGGATTTAAAAGTATTTTTTCATTCCGGCATAACTCAATATTAATTTTATTTGGCAAGGTAAAATGACTCGCGTCGAATTTTGTCTACCACGAAGTAAAACGGTGTTGTCTATGATAGAGCTGCCGTGAGAAGCCGTTGTTTTAAAACTGCACCTTTTTAAAATGTGTTTAAATAATGTATTTTGTGAACTTTGTGGCAGGTATCTTCCTTATCTGTCGACCAATCTGTTTACAACTTTCGTTGTTTTTATTGTTAAACTATAGACAATAGATCGGTAATACTATCTGCATATTATTATTATTTTTATAATATTTTTTCATTGCTATTTTAATAGGTACTATTATTAATATAATTTAAAGAAAGTCGTGCTAGTGCGAACTATTATATCAACAACTGATGACTGATTATACAGTTCGATTTTAAAATAGTATGAACAAAACACTACGGGCTTACGACCATCTTTTAATGTTATTTCGAAGGTTGGATTAGTGTGATCACTTTACGTTAACAACGTTCGCCATTAGGTCGTAATGTTCAAATTTCCGAATATTCATCTGGTTTGCAATGGCTTGATGTTGGAACCTCCACTGCGCATAATTTTGTGCAGCTTGTATGACCTCTTCCCAAACCGTGTATAAATTCCTCAGCTCTGCTTTGAAGGATCGGTACATTGTGAGAGAGGTTATCTTAACAAAGGTAATAATACCTATAGTTAACTAATTTCATTTTATTATTCAAAGAATATTCTTCATTTATTACTTAACAATACATTACATTTTGAGAAAAAAAAATATACCTACTGATGTTCTGGGAATGCTATGCTAGAAAATAATAATAGGTAAGCTAAAAAATAACTAATATTTATGAAGAATAAAATATAAGTGTTGAAAAATAATAAATTAGCATGTGATAGAGAGTAACTGGGTATATTTCCTTGTAAAATTTGACCTAAGTACAAAATTTTTCAACCTATGAGCCAAAATTGTCAAGGTAAAAAGACACGCATTATAAATAAAGCATATAAACAAAGAAATATTGAAGAAATAAATATGAGTTATCGTATAGTGAACCCTTTTTAACGAAGTAAATGCATCAAAGTTGATCTATTTTATTTGTTTTAAATAATATTTGACAAAAATGAAACCTCTTAAAATACTGACAAGTAAATCCGCCATACTGAGAAATGTCATCCCACTGACTTAATGCCTTTTACCATACCACCACAGAATTATTTCCTCAAGGGACTTTATATCACTCAAAAGAAATCATGTTGAGGTAAATGACAGAAATTCCAATTACACCCTTTTTGGTAACTCCACCCAATACGAACATATTATACTGGGATTTAAAAAAGGAGTAGATATTCAACAATAAAACGTAAATTTCAATTTCATATGTTAAGGACTCACAAAGTAACTGATTTATAGAAAAAGCTTCAACTTTTTCGTGAATAACCCTGCGGGAATCTGGTGATGAGGCCTTAATAAAAAAATGGGTAAAATGTAGTTTTAAGATTGTTTTCTCTCCATGGCAGTCATAGTTTTGGGTAGGAAAGGTAGCAAAAATACTAAATATCTTAATTTCACCCGTTTCTCAAAATTCAGATTGCAGAAATATGAATGGATGCATACATTGTCCTGTTGGTTGACATTAGCACCTTCCTTGAGCAGAATCCTTACAACATCATGATGACCTCCTGCAGCGGCCAAATGGAGAGGTGTTTCACCTTCCAACCCAATGCAATTAACCGAGGCTCCACATCTGAAATCAGTTTATACTTTGCTTATTGAAAAAAATACACAAGGCGTTAACTTTTTGTATCTATTCCTTTGGACCCTAAACAGGTAGGCAGAAAGGAGTTCCATACTTTCCTAAACAGGCATAATATTTCGTTTGCTTCAATTTTGGAAGTTTCTCGTATGAAAATCAGATTTTTTACAAAATAACCTTGTTTTTTTTTTGTCAACTCTACCATTCCGGAGAGCAAATTTATGGAATGAACCCTTTTTTTTTTAGTTTCGTTTTAGTAACTTTCAGGTTACTGAATACCAAAATCTATGCTCACTCAAAGTGAACACAAACACACTCTTCAACTATATAGTAAGCAACTTAAATTTTGTGTCGTGAATGAAGAAGATGGTCAACAGCTGAGATCAAACAAACGACCTCCAGTATAACAGTAAGAAAATCGGCATCGTAACCGCCAGGTCACCAATCACTTCTTTATTCTAATGTTGTATGTTAATGTGTGACACATCGACATTATTTAGTGTTCACTTAAGTATATGACATAACATAAACACTATTAAGGCTTACATACCTAACTAAATTCATGGTGGCAGAAACTTGCCCATACGAAGCAGCCCAGTGAAGGCCGGTCAAACCATTCTCGTCCAAACAGTCTATGTCTCTTTCCAACATGATTTCTTCTTTGGTTATTTCACCACGTCCAGATCTGTTGTGAAAACTGTTATCAGGAACTTGAAGTTCTGGAGTTTTGGCTTGGGTGTTTCCTTAAATTATTTCAAAATAAATCAGTACCTAATTTGAAAGATCTTGTTTACACATTTACAGTTTTTGTTAAACATAAACTTGTGTAAAATCGGGAAAGCTACGTACACACAGTATATAAATAGACCAAGTATAAGCACTAGTTATTTGAACCTCACCTCTTTGAAGATTTGTCAAAATTGTACACTGCACTGGTTTGTATGGAAGGAAAGCACTTTTACGCACACCATCTGTTAAATTTGGAGCCCATCTCGGATAATTGTTTGCACTATTCCTACTAGCTACACTATCTTGACTACTAGAATCAAACTCATTCTTGATGTGGTCACTGAGTTCTTGCTTAACTACCTCAGGATCTACGTGTTTATTATGAAAATTGTTGGGGTATTCGTCCATTCTAATTTGATAACATTTTAATTATGTACTTCACTTTTTGTTAAGTATATTGATGCCGATAATATGCGAATACTTTAAACTGCCATTAAGTAAATTCATTAACATTAAACAAAAGAAGTTGAGCAGGCAAGCAAGAAACAAAGACAGCTGAGAGTCATAGATAATGAGCTATTTATATGAAACTAAACATGAAAGCAGGGCTACCAACACTTGGCAGCTGTCAGGTACGGGTACTGTGTCAGATTAATGACGACTAATCCCACAAAAAGTTACTCCAAAAATTTCAAACTACCTATTCATTTATATTTAATTAAAATTTATATATAATAAATTTTAATGAAATATAAATGATGAAATATAAAATAATATTATTATTCTTGACATAATTCGCATCAAATATAAAACGTAGGGCGAGCAAACATGAAACAAAACAGCTGACAGCCATAGAAAAACAGTTCTACCAAGCCAACCAAGCGCCATTTGCACATAGAATCAAAGATAATATAAATATACTGTAGAACTCTCGTTAGAGAGTATATGTGTTCTGTGCTGTAGAATAAGTACTATAAGCTGCAGATGTCTCGTAGTGTCAAAATTCAAATTTTTGTGGACACCGTATTATTTCAATATTTTTCAACCTTGCGCGTTGCGAACCTCGGAATAAAGTTGGCGAGCAAAGAAGGCTACTTTACAGTATAGGGTATTTGACACTATGAAAAATAAGATACAGATTGTGGTCATCCTGTTTGAAAATGGCCCAAGAAAGCTTATTTCTTTTATTTTACAACTTAAATAGGCTTATTTTTTATAAAAACACGTAATAAAAATCCAAATAGTTCTATGGAACTAGTCACCGATGAAAACGCCTTGTGATTAGTTGTGGTCCCCGTGACGTCAAGGTGACGTCTGATTATTACTACTCGAAGACGTCACCCCATGGTAAATGATAGTCATCAATCTCATACCAATACAGAAGTGTGACGTAAAATGCACCACGTGACCAGCGCCATTATACAAGACAGCGTTTTACGCGCGTTTTTGGATATTTAAACTTTAAACATGATTTTCATATAAAATATGGCATATCTTCAGAAAATATAAAGAGAATGTGCTTATAATGTATCGTAGAATAATTTAAAACGGTTTCTGGAAATTAGTCAAATACCTTATAATTATAATATTATCTATGACTATGAGGCTACTACTGTAGTGTATTCTCACTCTTATTCTACTCAAGCCACTTTTAAGAGGAAAATCCATAGTATAGAAAAATTTCACAACCAGCAAAAACTTGAATGAATATGAATAGATATTCAGAATAATATATTATTTACTACAGTTTACATAGCGTTCTCATTGTGTTGCAAAATGAAAAGGAATTTGCACCAGTAGACGCAGGTTCAGTGCATTCCTATTGGAAAACTGTACAAAAGGCAAAAATGAGACGAACGAACCCCTCCAGAAACTGCATAGAAGGTATAATATGCCAGATCAAAAAATGTGGGTTTTTTTCCAGCTCTAAGGAATTGTTCCCGACAACTGCTCAATGCTGGATTTTGAATAAAAAAACATGGTTGGCGATGAAAGTACTAAATGGTTAATTGGCAAAGAACTACTTACCTACCTATATGTATTGTTATTTATTATCCTATGTACTCAAACCCACAGGGATAATAAAAAATGACCTGTCGTATTGTAAAAAAGCACTCTGTTATGGTGAGAATTATTAATTTCAAATACTTAAAGGGTCAAAACAAACTATTGTTTAGGGAGCGTTCAAGTATTACATAACGCAATATGGGGGGGAGGGGGGGTTTTCTTGTAAAACGTTACTATTGTATTACTGGCGCCGCAACAAAGGTATTTAGTGAATTTCCAGTAATAATTGTGATTTGAGGCATACATAGTTGTAATATGTGCGCTAGGCAATGTTTAGAGAATGGGAAGAGGGGTAACAAAGAGCGTTACGGTGCATATCGGGGGGGGCAATAATGTTAAAAAAATGCGTTTTGTAATACTTGAACGGTCCCTTATATATATATGCTTGATAAGAATTTAAGGAAGATTCTCAAGAGAAAAAAAATCAAGAAGTGATAGTATCGGAATGAGAAGAAGTAACGGTCGTAATGCATACACCTAGCCGAGAAGAGGAACTTCTTCAAATTAAATAAAAATAGAGAAAGTGAGAAGGCGGAAACACAGTGTCTAGGCAAGCTAGATAAGTCTTTAATATTCTCCTTCATTGTCAATCCTTCATAGCTGATGAACATGATTGTCAAAATTGTACATCACTGTAGCAAGGGCGGATCCAGGGGGGGTCACGGGGTCATGACCCCCCCTGGACTGGGTCCAGGTCTAGGTGAACCACTAATTAAAATTGTTAAACAAAATGTTTTTATATATTTTTGTCTATTTTCAAGTACAGTACTTACATTTATTAATAAATACCTACTTTTTACTTGTATATATTATTATCATTATCACAATAAAATTACTTGACCACGACTATGTGACCCCACCTGGCGCCAAAACTGGATCCTCCCTTGCATTGTAGGCACCTACATCAAATAATTAGAAGATCAAACAGAATTCTAAACCATCCTTGAATAACCCTTAACACACATCACTGGACACTGGAGAGACTAGCCCTATGTTATAGTTGGGTAGAAGGAAAAACTAAAAAAATTCTCATCTTCCTCTCCGCTTGTAGAAGTTATTTTTTTTTATTTTTATAAAATGAATCTGTGCTCACTCAAAGTGAACACAAATACACTCCTCGACTCTTTCACAGTAAGCTACTTAAAGCTTGTGTCGTGAAAGATGGCCGGCACCTGGGATCGAACCACGACGTCCGCACCAAACAGTACGAAAGCCGGCGTTGTAGCCGCTAGACTACCAACCACTTCTTTATAATATCTTTTATAATTATTAACAACAAGCTTTCCCCTGAAAGACATTGTCCTGTGTGGTCGTAACTATGAATATTGTATTCGACTTTGCATAATGATAAGCTTATTACCTTTTAACCAATGTAATTAAATTGATGCATCTGTTTCAAACCATATCCCTAGGGGGCAGCGAGCCTATCAATAAGTCGCTTCAAACCATATATTCCATTGCATCAACTATCAAACAACTGACAGTTGAAATTTTTCAAATTTGGAATAAAATTATATTGTAAAATGCACTAAGAAGGTTACCTACTTAGAGTTTTCTTTGATTTTCTAATTATCCACGCAACTTTCTTTATTTTTTCTTACATAAGAACCTTCTCCTGACAAAAGCAAACACGCTAAAATAAGAATTAGCGAAATCGGTCCAGCTGTTTAGGCGTGATGCAATAAAATCGGAAAATAGCTCTCCATTTTTATAATTTAGATTAATCAACATATTTCTGGATGCATTGAACAAAAAGAATGGGCAACATCAAGAGTTTTTATAAAAAATCATATTAATTGAAAGGAAAATATATTTGGCAATTTATTTTTAAGACAATAATAAATTCATTTCAATTTTATTAATTTAGACAAGCTTTAAATTATACAATACTTTTACATCACTTTTTTAAATCATATCATGCCTTATCATTTTAATATTCATGTACATACTAATATACAATATAATTATATATATTTTTAACAATCATAATAAAATTATAATTTTATTTCAGGATTCACTATTATTTCATAAATATTTTTTTTGCAATAATCATTAAGTAATTAATATTAAGATATGTTTGCAAAATTAAGGCTAGATAGTAATGTATAATAATTTATAATAATAAAGTACATAATTTAAGTTTACAAATATTATAAATGTAAATATTTAAGTAATAAACAATTATAATATATGTAAACTACATACCATGTTGTAAAGGGAATTAGAAATTAAAAAAAAAGTATTATTATATTTGTAAAAGTTTTTTGAGACATAGGTTTAAGCTGGGTAGCGAACTTGATAAAAACTTAATATTTATCACGTGAAATTGGGCCCATATTTTGCCGTTTTACATAAATATATTTATTTAAGATGAACAAAAGGTACTTCAAAAAGGTACAAAAGGTACCACCATCGGTGAGGCTCGCCACCCATCATGTCGTGTCAAATAGGGGAGGCGCAAAGAGGAGAGCGGACGAGTGTAGGTTTGGTGTGTGGAATATCAGGGGATGCATGGATGCTAAAATTAATGAAGTTATTGATATTATGAATGATAAAGGTCTGGATATTGTATGTCTGAATGAAACAAAGAAGAAAGGCTGTGGTATGATTGATAAAAATGGGTTGAATGTTATGTGGTCTGGTGTGCCTGAGTCGGAGCATGCGAAACAAGGTGTGGGGGCTATTTTATCAAAAAGAATGAGTGAATGTATGAAAGATTTTAAATTTGTTAGTCCTAGGCTTATTTGGATCCGTTTCAGAATAGGCATTACGAGGATTTTCTTAGTAATAGGATATGCTCCTTGTGATGGCGTCTCTGATGCCGAAAAGGATGAGTTTTGGGAAAACGTTAGTGATATTGCAGAAAACCGAGGGGATAACGAAAGATTAATTTTAGCGGGTGATTTAAATGGGTGGGTTGGTGTTAGAAGACAGGGTTATGAAAGGGTTCTGGGTGCATATGGGGATGAACGGGTTAACGACAATGGAAATAGGATACTGGATTTATGTTTAGAAATGGATCTCTTTGTTGCAAACACCTTTTTTGCACACAAAAAGATCCACAGATACACGTGGCAAAGAAAGGATGAAAAAAGTATGATTGATTTAGTGTGCGTGGATTCTAGACTGAGGGGTTTGACCACGGATACTCGGGTTTTTCGAGGTGCTGAACTAGGGACGGACCATTTCCTTGTAGTTGCAAGAATTGATCTGTTCCGTGGTTGGCGATCGAGACCGAGAGAAGTGGAAAGCTCCAAAAGGATACGAATCGAAAAGTTAAATGAGGATAATTGTAAGGATGAATATGTAAGATTAATTGAAAGCACGTTGAACAACTTAGAATCAATCAATTATAGCTTAGAGGAACAATGGGAAATCATAAAACAATCTTTAGTAAATAGTGCGATTAAAGTATGCGGGGAATCTAAAACGGGTAGGAAAAAAGGTGATGCATGGTGGGACAAAGAAGTGAAAGCGGCTGTGGATAAAAAACAGAATGCGTGGAAGAATGTAGTTTGTGCGAAGAATGACTCCGACAAAACAGTTATGTATGATATTTATAAGAAAGAGAAGAATGCAGTTAAGAAACTTGTGTGCTTGAAAAAGAAAAAATTAGAGGATAATGAATGTAAAAAATTAAGTGCGAATGTGAATGGCAATTTAAAGCTTTTTTGGAAGGAAGTGAAAAGGAAAAGGTCTGGGAAGGATGAGAAAGTGAATTGTTTGAAAGATAAAAATGGATGTATGCTGACACAGGGAAAGGATATAGGTCTGAGATGGAAAGAGTACTTTGAAGAGTTGTTTGAAACCAAGGATGGATGCGGCAGTTTGTGCCAAGTAAGTATAAATGGACAGGGTGATGAGAGTCAGCAAATCAGTATGAATGAACTTATGAATGCGGTTAAAAAAGCAAAAAATGGGAAAGCGTCAGGTTACGATAGGGTAGCAACGGAGCTTATCAGGTATGGCGGCCGAGTGACGCTGCAGTGGTGCCTGGAGCTTTTCAACTTGTGCTGGACGGAAGGCCGTACCCCAGGTGACTGGAGGAAAGCCATTATCTGCCCTCTGTACAAGGGGAAGGGCTCCCGGTTGGACTGCGGCAACTATCGTGCAATCAGCTTGTTGAGCAACGTGGGTAAATTATACAGTAGAATTTTAGTAGAAAGGGTTAGAACAATAACTGAAAATAAAGTTTGGGATGCACAAGGGGCTTTTATGAATGGGAGGGGGTGTGCCGATCAGATCTACGCTCTGCGGATGATTACGGAGAAGCTTTTGAGTAAACATCAGAAGCTTTTCTGTGCATTCGTAGATTTGGAAAAGGCATATGATAGGGTAGACAGGGGTAAATTATGGGAAGTTCTATCAATGTATGGAGTGAATAACCGGTTGATTCGTGCCATTGCTTCGCTATATTCGGAAAGTACTGCGTGTGTGAAGGTGAACAGTCACCTTTCACCGGAGTTCTATCTTACGAAAGGTGTGAAGCAAGGGTGCGTCATGTCACCCTGGTTGTTCAATTTGTTCTTTGATTTTTGCGTCAGTGGGTTAAAAGATATAAATATAGGGGTTGAATTGAATGGTATAAAGGTATGTGCGCTTATGTATGCAGATGATTTAGTACTTATGGCTGAGTGTGAAAATGATTTGCAAGAACTTGTGTCAAGTGTGTTTGAAAATTGTGCAAAAAATGGTCTAAAAATGAATGTAAGCAAAACAAAGGTGTTGGTATTTGAAAGGGATGAAGCAAGAACGAATTGCAAAGTAACCGTAGAAAATGAATGTCTTGAGCAAGTGAATGAGTATGTGTATTTAGGAAGCATGTTTAGTCGTGATGGAAAGTGTGAAAAAGAAATCGAACGTAGGAAAGTTGCTGGTCGCAGGGTGGGCGGTGCATTAAGACCTATAATGAGAAACAACAACGTCTCACTACAAGCAAAGAAACTAGTGCATAACGCAATCCTGCTACCATCGATGATGTATGGTTGTGAAACGTGGACATGGACGAAAAAAGAAGAATGTAGTATAAATGCAGTAGAGATGAAATCTCTACGAAGAATATGTGGAAAAACTTTATGGGATATGGAAAGGAATGAAAATATTAGGAAAGAATGTGGTATGGAAGTAAGTGTTGTGACAAAGATGAAAGTTAATAAGTTGAGATGGTTTGGGCATGTGGAAAGAATGGATGCAAACAGAATGACAAAGAAAATTCATAAGGCTGAAAGGAATGGTGTAAGAAAGCGTGGGCGACCGAGAATGACGTGGATCGAACACATCGATTCCGTCCTCAAGGAAGGCCAGGTAAGAAGTAAGAGAAATAGGAGAAGCTGTATGAGAAATGGTATGTCGATGGAAGAAGCGAAAGAAGTATGCTTGGATAGAAAAGAGTGGAGGTCCGTTCTCTCTGCCTACCCCTTACGGGACACGGCGTGATGGGTAAAAAAAAAAAAAAAAAAAAAAAAAAAGGTACTTTGGTAAAATTATGAAACTGAAATAAAAAAATGTTTTTTTTTTAATTTCATATTTTATTTCTACAACTGTTCAAGTAGGTAGGAAACTAGGTAGTAAGAAAAATAACAATTCAAGATATAATCAACAAAACCATATTTCAGGCCTTAAAAAACTTGTTATAGATGAAATTTTGCTTCGTATGTACATACAAGCACCCTTGAGGTGACTACTGTACACTAAACGGCACTCAATAAATTTTCCTTATATTATTATTATACAAACGGGTTATAAATCTAACTTGGTGCATCCAGTAACCTTAGTACCTACTTAAATATAAAAAAAATATAAGTACTTGTATTATCATAAAATAATTATCGTGCAAATAAAATTTATAATCAAAATTTAAAAAACCAAAACTTACTTAAAAAAACGATATATTTTTTATTTACTATGAACACTTATGGAAATATGTTGTTGTTTGGGCCGCAGCACTTTAAAAAAGTAGATCTAGAGATTTTTTTTATCATCTGTCTCTGTGTTCAGTTTTTCAGAAGTATTTTTCTACAACAAAAACCGTCACTAAGTTATTTCTAACTAGTTTTTTATTTACATTTTTCTTGTGGACATAATACTACAAATGAATTTTTTTCTAAATGTACATATGATGTAACTCAATAACTAAAATACCTATATAACTTCTAATATTGACTGTTATTCTGAAATGAAAAACAGACGATTGAGTTGCGTCGTATCCAATTTTTATTGAAACTTTTGACATTTTTCTCTATTCTGAAAATGTTTTATCCAATACATTAGTTGCGTAACTACTGGCAACCGATTAAGTTCTAAGCAAGAGCTTCTTGCGTTGAGTTGAAACGTGAATTTGAGAACACCAGTCATTAACTCGGTTTCTGATAACAAATAATAAGGTTTCCGATAATATGAATTAATATTTGTGAGTTAAACATTAATTACTACTTTTTTATCAATGATTCCATAAACATATTATAAAGAAAATAGATTGTGACTATTTCTTGTATCGACGGAACGAATATAAGTACATATTCTAAATTATTGTAAGTCCCTTTATACATTTGTTGTAATTTCACTTATATTATGTAAGTTTGTTGCAAAATTCTATGTTTTAAGAGAAGAAACAATTGTTCAGTTCGAAAACTTGAAAAATATGTCTACGGAAATAGCTGTGATGTCAGATGTGAGACAATATTATGAGGGCTCGGTGAAGGTCAAGGAAGTGTTAGAAAATAATATAACCTATTTTAACAGCTAAGGTTAGATGAGAACAAAAATATTTGAGTAAAACTAGTAAAAATAAAAATATATATGCGTAAAAATATGGCATACATTAATCAAGATGGTTCAAATATGAAATCGTGTACAACAGCCAAGCAAGCAAATAAAAATAAATAATTGCTACATGAAAAAAATTTAAATCCTAGTAAAACAATACAAAATTTGTAAAAGTTATCCTAAAAAGCAATGAATTTGTTCTTCCTGTGATCCCAGACCCATTAAAAGGGTTTTAACTAGTTTTGTAAATGCGGTTGGGCCGCAAACGCAGATAAATAGTTCCTTTTGTAATGTTTTTAGTAAATTATCCACGGCAGTTTTGGTCGGGGACGTTGGGGCTGTATCGGTGATGTTTAATTCTTCCTGGTAAGTCTTGACAAAATGACTAATGAGGACTGATTGGTTGACATGTCCTTTGGCCCCTTCCCAGCTTGGAGATGGTGTAGAAAGAGTATTGGTGAGGTGGAATCTGTAAAAAGATGAAATAATTAAAAAAAGATAAATATTTTTTGCTATGCTAATAAAGCTACTTTCAAAACTTTAAATTAGAGAAAGAACGGATGCTGAGTAGTTTAGCCGGATATTCAGCCAATGCAGTCGCCGTTGATATATGTTTGCCCACAAATGCTTTGAAGAGATAACAAAAACAAACATAAAATTGTAGCTTTTCTATTGAAAGGAAACAAAAAGCTGCCTATCGAGTCCTAGCCAAAATATTTTGGTAGTTTTGATAATGGGTATCTATTATATTGTAATACAACACAATAATTAGTTTTTAGTCTATGATTAAACTTTGAATAATTTGAATATTTAGAACAAATGGTTTGTAACAAAAAAAAAGAGTGTTGTAAAAAAGTGTGTAAGTAAACTGAATATTATTTTACCAACAACAAACTAAAAAGATCCATTAATTTTAACAGATAGTGATATAATAATTCAGATCTTAACTTTTAAATGCACATTCAAAACACTTTAATAATGATTAAATAGTTAAAAAATGATACACAAACCTGTCATCTTTGCTGGCCAAAACTGATAACTGGTCATGCCATAAAATATCCTTTTCTGATCTATTGAAAAACAAAAGATCCACCCTTTTGCTGAAAAACAAAAACAAACATTTTCTTAAAAACATTCAACAGATTTAGAATGTTCAACAGATTTAAAATAACACTCTTCTATACATAGGTGTCAGTATACCCGGCTGAACTTTATGCTTGAAGCATTCTCTACCAGTCAACCGGTCCCGCCCAATCTGAGACAGGATTCAAATCCCGAGTAGAAATTTCGAGTGAAAAAACAAATTGAACATTTCTGACCTGACCGGGAATCGAACCCGGGACCTCTTGAACTGAAGTCAGAGGCTTTGCCACTAGGCTACCGAGGTCGATGTTAGAATAATATTAAGAAGGATCGGCAATTGAATACTTGTAAATATGATTCAAGACTTAAATTACCTATCATACTTATTTCTATTCAAACATTGCCTACATTTACTCTTTATGAAAGTAATACTACATACCATCTAGGATTCCTCTTCTGCAGAGCAAAAACTATGACTTGGAGCATTGGTGTTAAACCCGTACCAGCTGCAATAAGACAAAACTGGGAAGCGTCTTGGACCTGAAAAATGAGAAACATTAATCATTTTCATATTTAGTTTTTTTATGTACCTATAAGTAGGTGCCTACCTACTAACTAATTTAGTTATTGTTTGCAATAGAAATAAAAAAAAAGTAAGTAAATTGATTATTATGTATGGCTTTGGATTGTAGACAGGATCTTTCCCCTAGTTATTTTTGGAAAATTAATTATAAGTTTGATAAAACCATAGACTTTTATACTATATACCTAGATAGAGTACCTTGATATCTTTTCATAGCGGCGAAGTGAGGCAATCAAGAATTGTCTCTTTCGCACAGTCGGTTGGCAAGAACATTGCGATTTGTATAGGAAATGCGGAGTATGATGTGTATTTTTCGCATTTATTCAACGAAAAAAGATGTAAACATTGAAAACATTAATAATAATCGATTTAGAAAGCAACTGAAATGTCTAGTAATATAAAATACTAGCACAATTTTTATTTTTCCTATATTTATGAGGTGGTTCTTACAATATTGTTGATAGGTTTGGTTCGTGTAGGTACTTTACTATGTGACCCCCCTGGATCTGCTCTTAGATCCAGCTTTGGCGCCAGGGGTGTCACATAGTAAAAAATGTTATTTCCAAAATTTGGTATCTAGAAACTAATCTTTTCCTAAAAAAGGGTCATTTCCTAAATTTGGTATCTTGAAACAACACTTTTCCTAAAAAATATAATTATAATAGAAAAGTAGGTATTTTATTAATAAAATGTAAGTACTGTACTTAAAGATATAAGACCTGGACCCAGCCCAGGGGAGGGGGCTCATGACCTCTCTGAGCCCCCCTGGATCCGCCCTTGATCCAGATCAGGAAGTACTTTAAACTAAAATATGTCAGTATAGTTATCGAAAATTTTAAGATATTGCGTCTCCGATCACATACACTACTCTAGGTATTTGAGGTGGGTACATATACCTCTAGAAAGTTTTTTTTAACTATAATGATAATGTAAATAATAGTTAAACCACGAATTTTAAAAATAAAAATATTATCAAAACAACTGTGACTAACATAATATTAAAATTAGAAACTCTATAGACAATGTTTTAAAACTACACAAAATTTAAAATAAAAAGTAAAACCGGATCGGACCGGACCAGTGTTTTCTGTTAATTATAATTAACAGAAAACACTAGACAAACCCTCAATATTATAAATACATCCATTAAACAGTATAAAACATGGTATAAATGAAGATTTTATATAAATGGATTCTTCTTCGCTCCGGATAACAGAATAACTATTAAAAAATCGAAAAAATGGATTGAAAATAATATAAAATATGATATTAAAGTTGGTTTTGAAAGAAAAACTGGTTTTCCATCAATTAAATTCTTTTATTGTTGCTCACAATTTGTATAATCCTCTTCAGTCAGGATTCAGAAGGGAACACAGTACCACCACTGCGCTTATAAAGATCACCGACGATATTCGTGAAGCAATGGATGACACTCAGTTGACCATTTTGGTATTGCTGGATTTTAGTAGTGCATTCAACTGTGTTGACTTTGATTTGCTGCTTTCGCGTTTGAGTGCTTTGAATTATTTGTCGGATGGAGTCGTGGACTGGTTTGGTTCGTATTTGTTCATGAGATGGCAGAGGGTAATCTGCGATGGTGCCAGTTCTGATTGGGTCCAGCTTATCGCAGGGGTTCCACAGGGAGGCATACTATCTCCACTTCTCTTTTCATTATTTATAGGTACTATTTCTCAAAACATTCGTGGACCCTTTCACCTATATGCCGACGACTTGCAGATTTACCCATTTCAGCCCACAGAGTGTCGTCGAGTCCTTTGCTCTCATGAATGAAAATCTTCAGTACATAGCCTCGTAGTATGAGCGGCACGGACTCCTTATAAACTAATTTATTGTATTTATTTTAATTTTTAATTTATTGGATTTATTTTAATTTTTAATTTATTGAATTTATTTTAATTTTTATTTATTTATTTATTATTATTATTATATTTTTTTTAATTTATTGGATTTATTTTATTTTTAATTTATTTGATTTATTTTAATTTATACCTAATTTATTGGACTTATCTTAATTTTTAATTTTTTTGTATTTTTTTTATTTTTTTATTTATTTATTTATTACAGTAAAAAATAAACACCACTCATCATAACAGCTTTCGCCTTTGCGATGAGTGATGACAAAACAAACAATAAAATAAAACAAAAATCACATTATAAATGGATAAAAACCAGAAAACAATAAATAATTACCTATTAATAGTAATAAATTTATATAATTTATTTTAGTTTATTGAATTTTTTATTTTTTTTATTTCGTGTCTTAATTATTGTGTGATCTCTTTATTTATTTTTTCTTTTCGCGTATCTTGTTTTTGTATTGTTTTTGTTTGTAATTTGGGTTGGCTGGAAGAGATCCTTCGGGATAAGTCCGCCCTTTGAATCTTTAAAGTGTTTGTATAAAAGTTGTTTTTAATTAATTATTTCACAATAAAGTTTTATTTATTTATTATTTATTAAAGTTAGTATGGAACAGACTTCCTAAAAACGACACCATCCATGAAAATTCCATAACAACAACATAATGTTTTTAAGTGTATTTTTTGTATAAATTAAAACGCATTAATGCAAAGTGAATTAAAAAAGATGATTTTAGTTTGATTAAAAATTGGAACGCGACAAGTGAATTCAAAAGAGGTGAGTTATGTTTGATATTATGTTTTGAGGTTATGCCGTTTATCATTGGAATTTTTTTTTTGTTTCTTTGATTAGCAAATTTGTATTTTTCTTCTTCTTTCTGTGTCGTGTCAGGTCGCGCCAACGTTGACTATCACTCTGGAGAATGCATCCCAGTCCTGTGCGGCACGAAATAGTTCCTCAACACTCGTGAATCGTGATCCCCGTCCACTCATGAATATTTCGGAGCCAGGATATCTGCCGTCGGCCCACTGCCAATTTTTATTTACCACGATGTTTCAGAAAGTAAGCAGATATTTTGGAAAGAATTATCGTATGAACATTTTGAACGAAGTTTGACGGGTCAGCTAGTAAATAGATAGATAAAGATAACATCAATACCATACCTAACTTGTTTTCAAACTTCCACATAATGAAAATGACAAACACGCTTACAAATACAATACATGTTATAAAATAGGTACCCACCAATTTAAGAGAGAACATTCCTAGAGGTCTGGTTATTGTGACTTTATCATCCATATTTCTGGAAGTGAGCCAAGTACTGGCTTCACCCTGCTCGTACTTTTTCACCATGAAGCATACCATATCTGGAGTCCATTTGACAGGTTTATACTGAGGCACTAAATAGGCAGGCACCGGAGTGTATGCCCTCGAGAGAAGTTCTGAAATAAAAAATTATCTTTTATAGAAGTTTGTTAAAAAAATAAGTTCTGCCGCAATAACTCATATTCCTGAACTCAAAAGGTTGATGTACTTTGAAAATATTTCACTTGAGATGAATTTTCTCATTTGGTTACTTGGAACAGATATTATTTCTTGGAAGACCCTCATATATGAGGGTAGGGAAATATGCGAGGTTGAAGATATAATAAGATGTGGGAGGCAAAGAAGAAGATACTGGTATGTACATGTGAGGAGAATGGACTCATCCAGACTCCCTCACATTGGTACGGTCAACCCCACGGAATACGACTCCCAGGAAGACCACCAAAGCGGTGGATAGACAGCTGGGAGTTGACCTCGCAAGAGACAAACCCCACCTATTAATAACAGAAATTCAGACCTGGAATAAGAAGAAGTCTTTTTATATGAACCCTTATTGTGAACATACGACAACTATTATTTTTTATTAAAATAAGTCTAATTAAATTATGTCGAGTGAAGCAGAGGCAGAGGTAGGAACTCCGTCAGATGGTCTGATCAAGTCCATTATATTATCATGAAAAGCTTTGGGGTTAAGTTAAGACTTACCTTCAACAGAGTAGAAAATCCTAGAATGATATCCAATAGGGAATGTAACAATTTCATTCTTTATACACTTCAGCAGCAGTAAGGACGTATTGTGGGTGACGTACAGCTTATCCACTACTTGACACTCCATTGGACTTTCGTTGTTTATCATAGTTTGTTCTATCGCATCAAACGCCTTGATTACTCCATACTTATTCCATATTTTTGGGGACTCTTTACTTAAAATTATTTCATATTTTCCAGTTTCATAATTAATATTCAGAGCACATGGCCAACGAACGAGATGTTCTAAAGAAATGTCAAACTGATAAATAAGAGAATCGTATACTAATTTGACTACCAGTGATTGTGACTGTTCTTTGATCATTTCTGCACTGAAAATCGCATTTGATAAACCTTTAGTGTAAAATATTAATGTGATCGAATCTGTTTTTTGTATCCAATCAAATTTAGGAGCAACATTTTTGGGTGATTGTTCAGCTTGCTTTGAATCGATTGAATCAGACTTGTCAGCTTCCGTTAATGTGAATTTGGGGTATTTGAATTTCGAAGAAGATTGATCGTCCGAAGTATTTGATACATCACTAATATTTACACTTATATCTGCTACTTTGACAGTGGAATTACTACTGGAAGATTTTTCGCTGGACTTCGATTCATTAATATTAAGGCTACTTTCGCTAGAACTTTTGTTGGCGAAATCTGAATCAGCTAAGGAATTTAATCGGTTTCCATCTTTGTTTTCTGATTTGGATTTTCCGCCTTTGAGACTTTCCATAGATTTCCTCAAAAGTTCCGGTATTCCTTTGCTCGGTTCTTTCTTGGGGTTCGTTTTGCTATCACCGAAAAGAATTTTGTTGAAATCGTCTTCGTTCATTTCTGGATATTTTAGTGGTCCCACGAGACATTTCGATAGAAGTGATTCATAATTGACCCATGCGTGTACTTGATCAAACAATTTGGTTGCATCTTTACCCACACCTCTCATCAGTTCTTCCGGTCCTGAAATTAAGAAGAAGAAAAAAAGTTGCTTTATAACTTGTTTCTTGCTCCTATCAAATTATATAATCATTTCAAGACATCCTAGATACAAACACATAATTAAATGTAGGTACACATTATGTAACATTAAGTACTTATTATTAATCTATAGATATGCTGCTTTTACATTATTTGTAGAGCTTTCCATGATAGTATATTAGACACTTTAGAGTATATTAAAACACAATGCAAAATGTGCCCATATCCCATCCATTGTATATCTTATTAAATCTGTAAAAGGTACATTTGAGGATCTATTAAAAACGCGCTTTGCTAGGAAAGCCAATTAACTCGCATTGTTAGTAAAAGAATATCGTATGGGATATTAAAAAGTCCATGTATGTACGAAATTTTGCTATCCTCATTTTTTAACAATCTGACAAACGAATAAGTAGCACTTACTTATAAGATTTTGTTTTATTTTAGTATCTGAATTTCAAAAATAATAATTTTTGGGTTGCTTCCCAATTCTTTTGGAGAAATATGGCCTATTCACAATAAAAAAAGAAACAAAAGAATCGGATGTCCCTTTTTTATAAAGACGGAAAAAAATCTCGAACATAAAAGGCTAATCAAACAGGTATAAAAAGGGTCTGAATGGGGTTCATAATTACCTCCAGGATGGTAGTCCATGTACTCTGTTACATTGTAGACCCTCCCTCGTATGGCTATCCAGGCATCACCTGAAAATACAGAAAAAGAAATTATTTAAATATTAGAAAATAACATTTGATATACCTCCTTATTCTTCTTGGTAACGTTTGTCATCTATTACTGGATGACAGTCTCTTATCACTATCTATGTAATACCTTTGGAAAGACACAAAATTATGGTACAATGTCCCACTTAGAAACTCAATGAGTTTGAGCCGTTTCCACTTTGTTAAGTATCAAGTGGAGGTGTTCCGTAGTAAGAATGTGTGTACAGTAAATTTGAGTTGCGAGTATCAAGTAATCAAGTGTTAAAAATGATAGAAGCAGGTTCTATTTTTTTAGAGTAGCCGAGTGCCAACTCCTTCATCAATAATGCGCAGCATCCCGCAAGTGAACGAGCCACGTTTGTCAGTGCTGTTAGTTCCGGTGGCGAAAAAGAAAAACGAACAATTATAAATGGATACTCACTTAAAACCTGCACTTTAAATTTGAAAATCGATTCAAATCTGCTTAAGAATATTTAAATAATGCGCTGTCATCGTATTCTGAAAGTTCCAAGCATCTATGTAAATAGGCGGAAAGTTATTTAAAAAAAAATAAGGCACTAACTATATTATGTATGTGAACATATAATTTAGTCGAGTTCATAAGTTGCAACAAAAATTGCGTTATTAAATTAACAAAGGGCTAGTTTATCGATAGCAGCGATGTTTTCAACTCACACCTACATTTTGGTGCGGGCTATTAATTTTAAGAACCCTCTCAATGTACTCAAATAAATTGTGAACGATTTTTGGTCAGTAGCGAGTAATTTAGCTACCCAACTGCTCGCAACTAGACCTAGTGTAAAATAGGCTTAACAGACACATACTTTAGCTTATTTAAGTCTAAGAACATAAAGTTGTGTCGGATGGTTGTATGTCCTCTGGGTAGGATGAAAGTTTGAGACCTTAAAGTAGCAGTGGTCAAAAAGTTTAAAATGTTTACCCATGTGGTTGTGCTGTTGGAGTTCTTTGGGCGTCACCGGTTTTAATCTCCCACCCGTACCGCTGAGGTCCTTTCCAGAATTTCCAAGTCTGATCCAGTCCATAAGACTGTGGCCTGGTTGGAGGGCACATTTGTTCCTTGGGTTTCCTGAAACAATGAAAATTTTCTATTTGAAAAATCAATCATATTATGGTCTTCACTATTCTATGTTATAATAAAAAAAAACATGTCCGTCCTAACTCGTTATTTTTTTTCAACGAATCTATGCTCACTCAAAGTGAACACAAATAAACTTTTTGACATCTTTCATACTAAGCCAAGGATTGTGTCGTGAAAGTGGAAATGTTCGGCACCCACGGCCGTCAGTAGGTACGCTGTGCGTACGATGGACGTCGACTGATACCCCAGGGTTCCGACCACTACAATTCATTGGGATTAATTGCCCGGGACATGGGTTTTTCCACATGTTGAAAATTCTCATAATTACCGGGGATTTGAATATTACCACCTAATAGCGAACGTTAAGTGATCACACTAAGCCAACCTACGAAACAACAGTAGAAGACGGTTGTAAGCCCGTAGTGGTGTGTTTTATACCATTTATTTAAAACTAGCTTTCCCGACAGACGTTGCCCTGTAGTCCTAACCAGAGGCGGCCCGTTCATATGAGCACTGCGTCCCCAGAAACAAAAATACATAATTGATCCGATTCGTATCGATACTCACCAATGAAGTAGGTACCGATTAGAATGTGCCCGATAATTTTGTTGACTTTGCGGTGAAGTAAGTGGGGTGGGCTACTGTAAGAGCGGCAATCGTATGCGAGAATGAGAGGGAACTACCCGCGATGGCGTTGGCGCGTCGCAGGTGATCCGTTCCATACTAACTTAAATATTGTATTTTATATCATTTCATTCCCATTTTTTTTTCAACTTTTTATTAGTTATTCTGTTATCCGGAGTGGAAAAAAATCCAATAAATCAAACATTGAAAGAATCTGTTCAGCCGATCTCGAGTTATAAGTGTTCGCGCTAACCCGCCTTTCATTTATATTAGAGATATAACAGAATTAGTCAGTCATCAGTTGTAAATATATTCACTTCAATTTTCATTCAAAACTTTAACCCCATGTACGGAAATATTGTTCATACATAGAGGTAACAAATTCAACTGCAGAAGATATTTTTCATACTTACTCTTGTATGGCGATAGCATATATTATTAATTATTTGAGAACTCAAAGTGTCAATAATAGGGTTGAAAATTTCCATTGTCAATGATGACATAATGACAAAATAAATATGTGTGTGCAAAGAGTTGTCAGTCATATATTGTGAAAAATTACAATAGAGAGAAGATTTGCCGTACAATAACTTTTTTCTGCCATATTATATTATATCACGACTTCATCTATTTCATTTCATTAAGTTGGTAACTAACCTTTGGAATTATGTGCTTAAACTTATGATACATGATGAGAAAGCTGAACAAAGAAATATATTATGTACGTATACCTATAATGGATATCCGAAATACGCTTCATCAAGAATGTGGCTGATAAAATGGTCTGATGAAGCCACAGAGAATATCGCACAACGTTTAATGCTTTGTGAGCGATCAATGCAAAACCTTTGTTCGCTCATCCTAGAACCTTATTCTCTTATAATATAACTATAGCTTTCCCGACAGACGTTGTCCTGTAGTACCTGCTGACTATGGATATTGATTTTGAATTTGTAATTTATACAAAATACCTTTAAAATATTATGTTTGAATGTTAAAAAAATATTTCTGAAAGCTTGAAAGAAACTCCATTAACAATTTGCGAACCAGTGTTTTGAAACTCAATGGTTGCAAGTGGGTAAATAAAAATTGTGTTGAAATCGATTTTTTTACAGATGGCGTAATTGTCAGTAAATCCGTTCCATACTAACTTTAATATTATATTTTTTTATTATTTTTCTTTCAAAATGTGATAAATGACCTCGTTATTAAGATTGGATCGGTATTGTGAAGTAAATGCTTACAGAATAAAATATGCTCATCCTTTAAAATAATTAATAGGTACCTATTTATGAATAAAAAAATGCTTTTCTGTGAATGGCTGAAATAATATTTTTTTGAAATATTACCTAAATGAAGTAGAGCTTTTGTTAACGAAATATAATTGAGTTAACAAGCTTTTGTTTATGATTAATTTGTTTTTCTATATACAAAATGATGAGACTGGCGTGCCATTGTGTCACTCCAAATTCGCAATTGTATGTACCTACTGGTGTTACGTATTTTATTCATTGTTCAAATCGTATCTCTTTCAAATAAAACAAAACCTCCTTTACTTTGGTAAACTGTTGATCAAACAAGAAATAGAAATTCGTAGTGTACTCCAACATTTCTAGTTTAAAAAATGTTGAAAATTATTATCCCTATAGGTATGTAAAAAGCAATTCAACAACTGCCCATTTACTGAAACATCAATAGGTCCCTACACTTTACCCAGTATTTGTTGTTATGTTGAGATATTCATAGTGTACTACCCACTTGTATTAAGCCTTCTTCAAAATATGTACAGAAGGGATTATCCCAGCCTATACCGAAAAAATTTAAAAACTTTTAAGCATTTACATAGTGCTTTTAACGTATTTCGCCCACCAGATCAATTGCAAAGACGTAGCAGAACCTTGCACACCGTGTTCCCTTTGCTTCCTAGCAGAGCTGAAGGATTTGATCATAATATTATGGAAGGGATAGATTTTATTTAAATTTAGTTTTAGGACTTCCACAAGGACAATTCAGGGAAACTGAGCATCTGCAGAGGTCTCATCAGATACACCATTCAAAAGGCAGTTCTGTTTGTCTCCTGTAGAATGTCAAGAAAGTTGAAGGTCTCTCACGATTATAATATAATATTATTACTGTTGTAAGACTTTGGTATCCATTTATTTAGCGTTTAGTCATATAAGTACACTTCGCATCTTTACAGGTAGAAACAATACAGATAATTATATTGTATACATACCTATATGACATAATATGTATTAAAAATATATTATAAACGTCAGTGTTGTTTTTGTTGTTGTTTCGAGTAGGTATGTTTCCATTGAAATGTCCGTATTAAAATCGTTTGGAGTTTCTTGAACCAATATTCAATATCTTCTTTTTTCATTGCTCTCTTTGTCTTCTCTGTGATGTGTACCTACGCCATCAGGAGATTGATGTGGTTTTAATTTTCTGGCAACCTGGCGATTAATCTAAAAAATGTGCCAAATATTCGGTAATTGATTGCCTTCAGAAGAACTAGGAATTAGAAGAGTTTAACAATGTTAAAATTTAGTAATTTTATCTTCTCGATAAGACGAGGCAGACCCTCTCACACTGTGTTCCGCTCCTTCGAAGCAGAGCTGAAGGACATGGACATGGTGTGGGAGGAGGTCATAAACATTGCGCAAGATCGAGCGCAATGGAGAGCTCTTGTTGCCTCCCTATGCCCCTGAGTGGGGTGTAAAAGGGAGAATTGTATTGTATTTGTATTGTATCTTCTCGATAAACATAAAAAATGAATTGGTGTACGGTGACCGGGAATGGGTTAAACAAAGTAAAAAGGTTTGTTAAGTGTTTTCAAGCCTTGAGCCTAATGGATATTTTCTTCTTTTTATTTAAAACGAATGAACTTTCAAGGTGAAAGAATCCTTTTCTGAGCATCAGGTGGTGTTTTATTTGATAAAATGTCAAACAAAGCTCGCGAAAATAGAAACGTTATTATTTTATCTGAATCATTTCTATTTATTTCAACTGTTTTACAACGTTTCGATAAAAAGTTAAAAATTTCAAATATCGAATGGCCGTCGAAAAAAAATTAAACCTATTTGCGAATTAAAATCAAACATGGCAACACTTTCAAGATTTCGGCAACTTAGACAACTCAAGTGCTCGAGTGCATTCGCCTACATCACAAGACTCTTGATAAAAATAAATTATTAAACTAGAGTGAGTTCGAAAAAACGTTTGTTTTCAATAAATAAAAATAATAATACAAAACTGCGTTTATATATTGTGTATCCACGAAGTGAAAAGAAACACGGTTGCACTCTCACAAAAATTATTCAAATATCGAGCGCTTTCATAGCTAACTCGCGTACCTCGTGTACCCACCTATTATTGTCTATTTTGACAATGACTAAGTAGTGATATAACGAAAGCGTTCGATATTTGAAAAAAATCGTGAAACACAGTTGTTGCACTTTTACAAAATGAATTCATCTACACTACTATTATAAAGAGGAAAGTTTTGATTGATTGTTTGTTTGACGGGAATAGGCTCCGAAACTACTGAACCGATTTGAAAAATTCTTTAACTGTTGGGAAGCTACACTCTCCCCGCTGAACATAGGCTATATTTTATTTTCATATAGCCTTTGATCCTTACTAAAACTCCAATAAGGTGCAAAAATTACCTAAAATATTCTTTACATCGCGTACGCTGCGAAAACTATTGAAGATAGAGTAAAATAATGTATTACGATTTTGTAGATGAGATCATTATTTACAAAAAATGTCGCGACAGCATATGTCTTACTATTATAGTTATGCCACAATAAGTGTTTATTTATTTAAAAAAAAAATTGAAACGCCATTTCATAATTTGAGTACCTACTTAACTGTATCTAACAAGAAAAAACTTATTATTTTATTTCAAATTTCAAAAAATATTCTTCGATTGTCATGTAATGAATATGACCAAAGAGACGTAGAAGTTTTTGATATTATTTGCCGAATAAGTATCAAACTTTTTTTTTTCTAAAGAAGCGTTTCAATGTTAAAAACGCTTAGTCAATATTTTTAAATTCTAACCGTTGGTTGTCGAGGAATATTTTAAGATAGAAGCATAGATGAAGATTCTTCATTTCGGCGTATTTTTGATTCCCTCGCCTGGGAACTATTTCTAGATAATTGGGTTCTTGATTTTTTGCATGCTTAAAAATATTATATTTTTAATTATTTATAACTACTGAACCGATTTGAAATTTTTTTTCACTTTTGGGAAGCTACACTATCCCCGGTGAACATAGGCAATATTGAATTTTCAAAAATATTTGGGATCCTTACTAAAACTCCAATAATGTAACACAAGGTGTAAAAAAATTACCTAAAATATTCTTTAGATCGCGTGCGCTGTGAAAACTATTGATGATAGAAAAAAATAATGTAGACAACTTTGTAGAAGACATAATTATCTACAAAAAGTGTCGCGACAACATAATATGTCTAACTATTATAATAATGCCACATTAAGTGTTGATTTATTAAAAAAAAAATATTTGAAATGCGGCAGAGATATAGGCGTCACTGGGGTACGAGCCGGACGGGAGGGGACCATTAGAATGCTACATTCCAGATTAACATAGCCTATAGAATATTTTGATAAAGTTAGGGATCTATAAAGATCATAAGAAAACTGTTTTTTTTTTTAAATACCTATGTACCTACCCGTGCGAAGCAGGGACAGACTGCTAGTATATTATATATCGAACGCTTTCATCTAATTCACTACTTGGTCATTGTAAAGAGACTTCTTATACTTAAGTTAGGTGAAAGTGTTCGATATTCAAACACAATTTTTTTAAAGAACTACTTTACTGATTCTTTCAAAATATTTATAACCAGTTTAATTTAAATCTGTACTAGGTGATTGCCATTGCACTATTTCTATAAGAACCTTTCCGATTTGAAGTTCAGAAAAATAATTATAATCAAAGCGAGGAGCGTTCAGAAACTTGATATTTGCATATTACAATGGGAGTTCTGTTATGATTATTCAGGGAATAGCTCGGCGCCAATGGGAAAATTAAATTGGAAAGTGAAGTGTTTGTATGAGAGTCTTTGTTATTGGAGGTGAGGCCCCTATCTGTAGGACACCGAGATTGCAATCGCATTATTATTACTAGATGCCTCGAACAATTTTATTTTTGTCTTGAGGCTAGCAATTTGATTTGGTTTAAAATTCAAATCTATAGATATAAAAAAGTCAAGTGAGATGGTATGGTAATAAAAAAGACCTATAATTATCTATTAAATAACTACATACATACTCCCTTTAAACCCCACTTAGGAGGCATAGAGAGGCAACAAGAGCTCTCCTTTGCGTTCGATCATGCGCAATGTTAATGACTTCCTCCCACACCATGTCCAAGTTCCACAGCTCTGCTTCGAAGGAGCAGATCACGGTATGAGAGGGTCTAAATAACTAAGAGACATCATGTGACAGACTTCGTCTCTCGTTTTTACATTGATATTGATTTTCAATTCGACGCATAAATGATGGTTGTGGTACGGTTGGTGGCCCAGCTGTATCAATCGTGAGTTCGAATCCCGGTATCAACGATTTCCACGTTCACAACACGAGCTTTGCTTTACGTAAAAAATGTCGAAAACGTATTTATGTTCACTTTGGGTGAGCCCAGCGGCGTTAGTCGATAAGCTTTTGGGCTATTCTTAAATAGATCACAATAATATTTCAAGCAAAATATTCAAACCACAAAAAGAATGTGATTTTTTATAGAGTTAAGTAGGATATGTAAAAAATAATGAAGTTTAAATACAACCATTTATTTGTGTGCACAAGTAGTTAAATCAGTATCCAAACAAGTTTCGTTTGCACACTCCTTACATGATTACAGGAGACTAACACCTGAGTTGTTTCTATTATAGTCTCTAACACTCCTGTAAGTTAATTTCTTCGACAAAAAGGCGTCATAGCGTATTGTTTCAGAACACTTGACTTGTTGTTTTACTATGAAATTCCTCGATGAATGCGGAAAAAAGAGAATATATTGTTTTTTACATGGTTTCATTTGTCAGAGAACAAGTAGGTACTTACCTACATATCCAGGTTTAATATTTTTACATCACTATTCCTCCGATAGAACGATTTCATATTAAATTTTCGAATTGTCTTGAGTTTTGAATTTATACAATGTTAGAATTCTACAATCTCAGAGAGTAGAGAGACAGAGAAAATCTCACAACGTAGAAGTCCAGGCGTATACGTAATTTGTTTCCGCATAACTTAGGTCAGGACGACAAACTACTGTTTGTTTCCTTCCCTTGTTCTGTTTTAAAGTTATCCGAGTATCCGACTAAGCGTCTGTATGTTTGATTTAATTTGAAAATAGTTTCGGCTTGCCTTACCGGACGGTTAAAACAAATCTGACCCTGATGGGTACGGTGAACCGCAGGTTAAAATAAATTAATCGTCTGCAAAAGTTTGCTAACTGTATTATTATCCACTACCTACACTTAAGTATTAATAATTAAACCGTAAGATTTAATATGAAAATAGGGTTGAAGTTAAAAAAGACAAGGGTGAATGCTTTAAAATCCTTTTTGTACAATATTTGACATATGTATGAGTCTCCAATATTATTTGTTCAGTATTGGACATAGATCTACTTGCGGTATAGGTTAGTAGGAGGTTGAGTAGGAGTCGCCTTTAATGGAATCGGCGGTGAATTGCGATGTGAGAGAGTCTGGATGACTCCATCCTTTTCACATGAGCAATGAGCATAAATCTTTTTCATTGTCTTACTATATCTCCAACGTCACATATTTCCCATATTCTCAAAATACTTATTCTGTATCTAAAGGTTTTCTCAGCAATCTATCTTAGAGTTGTCTTCAATTCTGAGACTCTCAGAGTGTTGTACTATACAACCTTAATGTTATTTCATGTAGGACTTATAACGTACACAACTTTTATTCCTCAACACTCATCAATTTCAGAAAGTCACGACAGAAGACATTGGCGGAGCATGTCAGAGAACAGGGTGGCATGCCGAAATCTTCTTGAGGAAGCCAAAACCACTCAAGGTTGAAACGCTTCGGATGTATGTTAAAACGGATATAGTTAGACAGTGACCTTAAGAACCTTAAAAAACGCAATCTCTGATTATTTTGAGTTGAGTAACTATGATACGTAATCGGTATTTTACTATAAACAGTGATTTGCCTATTATTAAAAAAAGTGAAAAATTAATTTATTTTTCATTAGACGAGTTTCTGCGAGATATTCAGTTACGAAATATCCAGCTTGTCTCATTGCTATTATTCGAATGAAGTTCGGAAACCTTCAGGCAGTTCGTTTTAAACTATACAGGAAATTCTAGGAAACTTTTGATACCTATTATTATTCTGATGCTAGGATAATGTATTAAAACTATATTTTACATGCTCGTATATGTAAGTTTTAACAATCAGACAGTTTCCATGCATACTTGTAATGCGGAGTGACTATTAGATAAGTAATTCTAAACGAAGAAAGTTTGACTGTATAAAATTTATACAGTCAAACTTTCTTCATTTATTTAATAATCATTTTTATAGAAATTTGTTTAACAAAATAAATATTTAATTACATGTACCTATAGTTGCGCAGCGTGATGAATTTTGAATAAGTCAGATGCTTATTGTACCTCATAATATTATTGAGAAAATGAAAGTTTAAAAGAAAAGAAGTGATAAAACGCGGTCAAAAGCCAGAATTTCCATTTTCCTTAAGGTATACTACTTCTTGTACGAGGCCTATCGAAGCTACTCTTGTGAGGTGGTCTTCCTCGAAGGGCGAGTACCGTGGGGCTGGTTATGCAGTATGATGTAAGGGAATCCAGCAGTGTTCATTCTCTGAACATGGCTATACCATTCCCTCCTTCGCTGTCTGCTTCATCTTACTATATGTATCATCAGTTCCACATATTTCGCAGATTCTGTTGTTCCTCGCTCGATCTCTCAAACTTTTGCCGGCAATCGTCCTTACTACGTGATGAATAAAAAAATAGTCTATCACCGGTATTCAGAGAGGTCCATTTTTTCGCATCAATAATAATATAACACTTTTCTATACAAAGGTGTCAGTATAGCCGGCGGAACTTATTGCCTGAGGCAATTTTTTCCAGTCAACCGGTACATCGTAACTTAAGGATAAAAATAACCGTACATACTCTGCAAGACTTAAGTCTTTTATCGGTATTTTACAATGCTGATGGATGTCATATTTCAAGTTCGGTACAGTTTTAGCACAAGTCTTTGGAATAATATTGACGAGATTAAAATAAAGTAAACGATCATTCGAAGCCAACCATCACTGATGGACTTATGTAAGATCTTCTGCTCTCTGGAATAAATCAATTGAACTGTAGGTACAACTCCGATATTATAAAGGTTAATAGGTTTATTTTTATAGAGATTGATTCTGGCAGTTGATATTGGATGACGAAAAACGTATGTCATTCGTCTAAGTTGAATAAGTGTTGGTTGTTGTTTATAAGACGTATTTTGCGTGAGAAATATCGCGTCTGGTTCTCGCTTGAAAAAGTGGAAAAATACGTAAAAACATTTATTTTGTATGAATATTATATTACGAGTAGATGCTCCTTAGCTGCGAGAAGCCTCGGAGGAGGGAGTAATGGATCGCGCCTGACTTTCTTGAAGTATGGCTCGCAATTAATAATCCAAAATGTCCTGAATTCCAGAGTGTAAGATATCCTCTCGGTTAGAGTAAAGCAAATGGAATTCTGTATTGTGTGCACGTGAGTTGATTCCGTTGAACGTGTCTGACCAGAGGGCCGCCTCTTAGAGAGATAAGCTCATCTTCGTCAAGTAGGTACCCACTGGTGTGTGAGAGAATTACAAAAATGAATGGGGCGTGAAATGTCATAACCATTTTGTATACTGACAACATGATGCTGGCTCATCTATAAATACTAGTAGTCGACCAGTGCTCGAAATTCGACCATAACTTATCCATTATCATCAGCCCTCCTCAGTCCAGTATTGGACATAGGCCTCCCTTCCCGACTTCCATTACTCCCTGTCGGCAGCCACCCTGTGCTACTGGTGTCCGGCAGTGGCGTGCGGTGGTTTTATTTTTTCAAAAAATTGGGCAAGCCGACACAAAAAAGAAGAAGAAGAATTACACTAAAAAAAATTTGTTATTGTTCCGCATTTTTATCCATGAATCATTAATGTATGTAGGTAGCTATCTACTGTTAAAATATTATTTATTAAAAAAAAATATATTTTTAGAATATAAATAAAATTTAACAGTAGATAACTGCCTACAAACATTGATGATTCATGGATAAAAATGCGGAACAAGTGACGATTTTTTTTGGAAAAAATCTTCTTCTTCTTTTTTATTACTGTTAAATCTATTTGTCTAATATTTGTCTTGAACATTGCCTCACTGACTGACTGATGTCATTAACGCTGTAGTTCCTGCGTTTCCCAGAAGTTAGCGTCACTCGCAACTAAAGACAAATTTTGTTATAGTAATATGGGTGACAGTAACATATTTATTTTTAAAGGTCTTGATGTGGAGAAAAATAATTTATCGGGTCATTTAAAGATTCACATGCGAAGTCAGTCATAAGAAAGCATAGTTTGCCAAATCAGGAAACTTTTACGCACACCGTGACTTCTAGCGAAGAAAATCCTTACTAATGCAATGTGTGGAATAAAAAGTTTGCGGACTCAAGTAATTTAAAGAGTCACATGCGAACTCATAGCTGAGAAAGCCATACGAATGCAATAATTGCAATAAAAAGTTAAATCAATCAAATAATTAATCACTCTCATGATAAAAGCCATTTGAATGCACACTTTGTTATAAAAAGTTAAAGATTTTTTTGAATTTTCATAAAGAGTTCTATTATCAAGTGCTTTAAAGTCTCACATATGAATTCGTCCATAAGAAATTACGCACAGCCGGACTTCAAAGCGAAGAAAAGCCTTACTAATGCAATGTGTGGAATATCAATCAAATAATTAATCACTCTCATGTTAAAAGCCATTTGAATGCACACTTTGTTATAAAAAGTTAAAGATTTTTTTGAATTTTCATAAAGAGTTCTATTATCAAGTGCTTTAAAGTCTCAAATATGAATTCGTCCATAAGAAAGCAAAGTTTACCAAATCAGGAAACTTTTACGCACAGCCGGACTTCAAAGCGAAGAAAAGCCTTACTAATGCAATGTGTGGAATAAAAAGTTTGCGGACTCAAGTAATTTAAAGAGTCACATGCGAACTCATAGCTGAGAAAAGCCATACGAATGCAATAATTGCAATAAAAAGTTAAATCAATCAAATAACAACTCATGATAAAAGCCATTTGAATGCACACTTTGTTATAAAAAGTTAAAGATGTTTTTTGAGTTTTCATGAAGAGTTCAATTATTAATCAAGTGATTTAAAGTCTCACATATGAGCTCACAGAAAGCAAAATTTGCAAGAAAATGCAATGGGCGCACTTAACAAACTAGTATTCTGAGATTAATTAAAGGTTTACTGTTAAACATTCTGAGATTATTCATTTAAAAACATTGCGAAATCAAACATACCTTGACGTCAGTAATATTCTTGATAATGACTGGACACAGAAAACATGATTAAATCATGATCAGGTTAAACAGCAACAACTGTATTACTTTATTAAAAAAATATTTGATGTTTTTTTTAACCTTTCATTGATAAACTTTCTGGCTGCTTAAAGCATATTCATATCGAATGTCATTTTAAATAAACACCCAAGCTTATACTAAAGGCTGCCTTAAAAGGCCAACAGGTTTTGAATCGTCGAAACACTAAATTACCTAAGTATAAAGTTCACATTAAATGACAAAAAAATTATATTATAAATTTAAAACCGACAATAAACAATGACCCTTCACCTTCAGTTCAAAAACACCGTGTTAAATACTGTTAAAATACATTTTGACAGTTTATATTACCGATTAAATTGCCATAATTCAAAAATAAAATAAATCAAAATGATGTGAACTTACTGTTGTTATAGTAACCGATAAAATATGTATGGGTTAATCTGCTCCGTGATACATTCATTTTTTATTATTAAAAAAGCAAATAACAGGATATTTTGTATGGAATCCTCATTAATTTCTGAATTATATAAAGTAATTCCAATGATTTCATTACGTGATTTTGTTTGAGAGTTGGCAACTCTAAATAATCCCGGATTAAATTTCCTTTGGAAAAAATGACCCGTTGTGGGCCAATTGATATTGACGACGGTGTCGACAAAATTAAAGGGAAGGGATCGACCTGCAAAATGCTAGTGCGAAAAGGACGCACTGAGCCTTGACTAAGGAGTGCTTCAGGAACGTCAGAGGAGATGAAAGCAGTACTTTCTCGTTATTATTGGTCCATAGAATATAAAAATACTGTTATACCATGGCAACCAGGGGTCATGTGAGAATATTTTTTTGACGTGCATATAAGTTTTTTAAATTTTTCGTCAGAGTTATAGCAATCTTTGAAATGTTTTTATTTTTATATTCCTTTCGAAAATTCTAGGGTAAGCCAGGATTATTGGCTTGTACCAGCCGCTCGCCACTGGTGTCCGGTCACCTTTCTTGTGTCGTCGGACCATCGCATTTGTGGCATCCCTGGATTTCTGCTACCGATTCTCGGTCTCCACTCCAGGGTTCTTTTGGTCCACCGGTCGTCTGTTGTTCTGACCACGTGTCCAGCCCAGCTCCATTTCAGCGATGCAACATTTTGGACCACATCTGTCACCTTTGTTCTTTCTCTAATCCACTCGTTGCGTTTTATGTCCCGCAAACTGATACCAAGCATTCTTCTCTCCATTGCTCTTTGGGTTATGCGGAGCTTTTGCATGATTCTTTTTGTAAAGGTGGTAGTTTAAAAATCATACGTTAGTACTGGGAGAATGCAAGCATCGAATACCCTTTTCTTTAAGTGGTTTGCGAATCGCTTATACTTTAGGTTTAACTTATCCATACTAATATATAAAGCGGAAAGATTTGTTTGCTTGCATTGAATAGGCTCCAAAACTACTGATTTGAAAAATTCTTTGACTTTTGGGAAGCTACACTATCCCCCGTGAACATAGGCAATATTTATTTATTTATTACAATTATAAACGGCAATAGCATTTAAAAACAAATACAACAATGTAAAAATACAGAAATGGCATGCAACATGTGTCAAACATCTTTAAAAAAACAAATCAGTTGATGCAACAACAACAATATATAAAATCAAGTAAGACAAAAAAGTTCAATGTGAATATTGAATTTTTAGCATTTTAAATGTTAGCTAGGTATCTTTAATATGTTACCCAGCAATATTTATTAACTTTAAGGCGGGAAGAAGTTCGATGGGTCAGCTAGTGTATTAATAAAAAACGGGCGATTGCTTGACTATACAATAGATGTGAAACTCTCTGATTTTCCAATAAAAAAATACATATTATGTAGATATAACCATTTGTTAGGTAGATACCTAATAATGCAATATTTCTGCACATAGTATAAAAAAAACTTGTCTTATTAAGCAAAAAATAGAATTGTTTGTTTTTGGTAAAAAACCAGTAATTTCACAAAGTGAAACTGAGGGAACACAGTCGCATTTTAAGTATATAGGTACTACGTGAGTTTGTTTTCATCTAACTACGAAAGCATTCGAAATGCAATGCAATTTTATGAAAGGGCGACCGTGATATCTTAAATTCACCTGAATCTTGTATCGTACGAAAACATCAGGGTCATAAAAGACAGTCAACAATAAAAGCCATTAAATACAGTCAATGATTAGGGTTCTACAAAAGACAGTCAATGATTCGGGCTAATAAAGACAGTACAAATTTTACAATACATTGTTTATCTTCTATGAGAAATGTCCATTAAGATTCGGTCCACGCATCTTGGAACTCGTGTTCCATACATTGGGTAGGTCTAGGTACTAGGTAGGTATATACCTACTGGCTTACCTGTAACTCGTGTCAGGGCTCGGAAATTATTAATATGATCCCCACGTAAAATATTTCCTTTGCACTTCAGCCCACATGGTTCTTTTTATAAACTTTTATATCCAGGAAGAACGCTTCATATCTTGGGATATTTAAGGTGGGATTACGCATGAAAGAAAAGTGTACTTATAAAATATACGGTTAACACTATAAAAAACTTCGCTATTAAAACCCTAAAGAGATGAGAGGAATAAAAGAAAGTATGATCTTCAAATTGATGAGGTCATTGAGTCTACTCAAGTTCCGCAATAAAAGGTTTCGAGTGTACGTACATCTATATGCTTTCAATTGGACCGAAAGGGAAGGTACCTACATATATAAAATGCTTGAAAATTTATTTATTCATATAGGTTTACGGAAGAATGCCTTGTACAATAAAGTAACATATCTCCAATATAAATTAAAGTCGTGTTAGTGCGAACACTTCTAATTCGAGATCTCGACAGATTCTTCTGATGTGTAATTTATTGGATTCTTCTCCGCTCCGGATAACAGAATAACTAATAAAAAGTTGAAATAATGGATAAAAAATAATATAAAAGTTAGTATGGAACGTATTTCATCCGACGCCATCTTTGAAAAAATCTAACAACAAAATTATTGTCTTCTGAACCTTGCACCCTCTCATTCTCGCATACGTATCTGGGCTCAGTAAATTTATTGAAGTCAATACGCTAAAAATAAACGTATATAATATAATACCTATTTATTTGTTTGTTTGTAATAAACGTCCTTAAACCCTAACAGCTAAGAAAAGGTGCGATAAGTAAGCCTCGGACGGGAAGGGAAGAAAGAGAAGAGCAGTGGAACAACCTTCCCGGACTTAGGCAATCGAAGGATCTTCTTGGTGGGTTTAACTCCAGAAGAACCAAAATATGTTTAAGCCTAAGTAAAAAAGGTCTTAAAACCCTAACAGGCTTCTTAACGGGCCACTGCAGACTTAGGGAACACCTGAGGAAGCTGGGACTCGAAGATGATGGAACCTGTAGATTCTGCGAAGAAGGTGTAGAAACGCCTCACACTCTACTTTACAGACTGCGATACAGTAGTTTTGGTGCAAGAAGTTTTGGTAAACACAGGATAGAGGTGGAGGACTTCGCCGCCTTGGATCCCCTCCTAATGCTGGACTTCCTGAAGCGTCTGGGATTAGTGGGGAAGCTCTAATTGGGAAACACCATGATGAGCAAGTAGGGGAAGCACAATAGACCACTACAGGTCGGAGCGCAAAACATCCCAAAAAAAAAGCCTCGGACGCCTGCACCCGTCAGGAGGGGGGGGGGGGTTCTGCTGGTGCCCCCCCTTGTAGTGACCATAAACATAGTGCAAGTTTGAGCGCAAATGAGAGCTCTTGTTGCCTCTCTATACCTCTGAGTGGGGTTTTAAGGGTGAAAAGAATAGAATATGAAGCCAAGAAAACATTGAAAAAAAAACGCTATCCGGTCTATTAAACACATGTACAAGTACATACATTGTACAACTCTCAATGCTACAATAACAGTTTTCTGCCGCATCACTACTAAGGTATAAAACTAAGGTCTATCACTCAAAACAATTATTGAAAATTTGTTCAAAGAGAGAAAAAAATGAATTCAAAATTATTCATATATAATTACCTTATTTTTATAGGGAAAACTTAATAATTCTAACTGGTTCTGAAAAAATATACCCTCATTTATATTAATACCATTAGATACTATGAACGTTATCTAAAATGGAGATAAAAAATTCCTTAAAATGGGAAAAAATGTCAACAACGCGATTTAATATTGGTCCTGGTATTTATGGTAATTTTGGGAAAAGTGAATACCTATATTATTCCAAATTCCAAAAAGAAAACCGATAAATGGAGGCGCGGTGTTTTCATCCCAAAATATGATTTTCATTCTTTCAGTAAAGTTATGTTACATTATAAGATACATGGGCGTGGAGCGGAAGGCTTGGTTTTTACATTAAATCATGTCTCACCTGTTATGTTTACCAGACACAAACTTGATTCTGTAGCGGTTCAGCTAAAACTTAGAATCTGCTGAAAACTATAGGAATATTGAGTAATAATATTAAAAAAAATATATGAATTGTACGTGCATTCTTGGTGGAATTATTTAAATACAGTAATTTAAAGAAACAATTAATTTTTCTTTCTCCAAACGTTTTTTTTTAATAATTGATATTGTTTGTCACCTGTGACCATGAAGGACCTGTGCCTGCGAAACTAGTAAGGGTATTAAAAATTTTATGGAATAAAAAAATAATTGTTTCATTTAAATTACTTAAATAATAGTTTAGTGTTTCAATAATCTTTTTTATTTCCACTAAGAAAATTTTGACATTGGGACGTACCTAATTTTAATTAATGAAATAAACCTTGGAGGGCTGGACCCCATCAGCGGGAGGGGTAGGTTCAGGCAGCTGATGTCCCTCCTGTGATGGAGCAAGATCGGGCGCAGTGGAGCCTCTCTATGCTCCTAAATTGGATTTAATAAAGGGAGAATGTGCATATGTTTGTAATAGGATAGCTAATACTTTAAGCTGTGATAAGTTTATCACAGTGTAAAGAAGCCAGATACAATGACACGAAACGCCATAGAGAAAAACCTTCACTTATAATGATGTTGAGAAAAGAAAAATGACAAAATTATATCAAGCTCGTTGATAAGCACGTTTTGACAGCTTGATGGTTACACGTTATTAACAGTTTAAAAAAGTAACATTAAAGTCTGGACTCAAGACTCCAGACCTTGTTGAAGAATATAATTAAAAGGCTCGAAAAATAAATTAAATTAAGCTCGACGCTTACATCCATTTCGCAAAATAATTTATAAATTCTTTGAGACGCCTGCATCCATTTCATGGAATAATTAATCAACATAGGGAATATAAACTTGTAAGATATAATTAATTAAAATAACTCAAGCACTTTTTATTTCATTACATTCAACAAGCTTGCGTTTTGAAAAACATTGCTCTGAGGTATAATGGACAAAACAGCCCACAAATTTAAATCGATGAATCGAGGTAAAAAAAATCGCATTTAGGCGTTATTAGGTACTGACACGGAAATTTTGTTGCAATGTGACTGACAGACCATTTTTTCTTCTTTTTCAATAAATATTGAAAGCGTCATTTTTCTTTTTTCACGTATTTAGCAGCGACTCTTAATTTATCCTCTTCGTCTTTTTTGCGTATTTAGTAGTGACTCTTCATTTTTCTTTTATTTCTCTTTTTTTATTGAAAGCGACATCCTTCCATTATTTTTCTGTATGAAACATTTAGAAAATACCTACCTACATAGACTCTTGAGTGAGGGAAAGCTAGACAAAAAACCAGTAGCCCTAGTAGGTACAAGTTTAAGATCATCGAAACGATAATCGAACACTTTTTGGCGCGAACGATGAAAACTCCATGCAAAATGATCGAATGGTTCGATCGTCGCCCTATTGCAAGCTAATAAGCGCTTATTAGCGTGCAATATCATTCGATTAAACTGGTACTACCCTACTGTTACTGTTCCATAACCTACTGCTCAAGTCTGACTATCCGAATCAGCAACGTAAAGCAAGACGGATATCAGCTAGTATTCTGTTATAACGAAGAGCTGCATATTATATTTAGGTACATACTGATTGGCAGGACATAAATATTTAAGCAATTAAGGTAACAACTATTTCCGAACAACCTTAGAAGAATAAGACGATATATTTATTACTAGCTTATACCCGTCTTGCTTTACGTTTTTTATTCCGATTGTCAGGCTTGATCGGTAGGTAATTAAACAGGTTCTAGTCTAGCTTCCCATTGCTTAACAGACCTCTATAACTGACATAAGCACAGAAAAAGAAGAATGACACTTTTAATGTTTATTAAAATTTTGTATGAAGATCCTAAAAAATAGGGGTTTTTAAATAGCTCTAAATATATTAAAGTTAATGCAGCAAATTGTATTAAAGAACCTTCTCCGGCATTTTGCACGGCTCTGTGCAGATTCATATCTGACGTAGCATTTGTATTTTGAGCGTCATGCTATGACATACGGTAAAAAGCAAATAAAAAAACATTTCTGAATTATTATGTAGATTTACCACGCAATTTTCTTAATTTTTTCTTTAATAAGAACCTTCTACTGATAAAAGCCAACACGACAAAAAAAGAATTAGTGAAATCGGCTCAGCCGTTTAGGCGTGATGCTCCGACATACCGTAAAGCAACGACAAAAGGCAAATAAAAAAACATTTCTAAATTATTATATAGATGTAGTAATAATCCTTGAAGAGTGTCTGCCGTTTACATTCGACACATCTTAATACACGGGCTACCGAAAACTTATGTAGGTACTTTTGATATCCCAAGGGTATAAGAACAAATTACCTATCAACCCCTATCAGAGAATTTTATTCTTACAAGGCAAAAAATCTTTTCTACGTAGACAGTACGAATAAGACCGTGAGAGAATAAAGAAAATAACACCAATTTAATCCACTTGTAAAATTAGGCTGCCGTAATAATAATAAAAAAAAACCTTCGTAACATGGAAAAATCTTTAATAAAACAATTTTCTACATATGTTTTGATATTTGGATTTGTCTCACATCTAAAAAATTGGTTTGAAAGGTATTAAAAAAAATCTGTTGGAATTTTTACTCGGGGTTTGAAGCGGACCGGTTGACTGGTAGAAAATGATTTAAGTATTAAGTTCCGTCGACAAAACTGACATCCATGTATTTATAGAAGAGTGCATGTTCTTTAATTTATTTATTCGTAATACAAAATCGTAAATCCTAGAAATCTAGATCGATCTATTTTTGTACTGGTTCAATGAAAACTAAAGCAAACTATCTCAGTTCGTCCGTAACTCGATAATCTCGATTCATTACCCTAACCCTACGCAAAACAAATCATACATCTTTTTTCAGAATTATAAACTTACACTTGCGTGAAATATTTTAAATAGAAGACTAGTGCCGTAAGTCATAAGAGGTTCCTACATACAACGGAAAGGAATACGAAATTGTCCTCAGTTCTCAACGTGGTGAAGTTGGATTGGGACCCTGAAAGGGACGATATAACTGATTTATAGGACAACAGATAGGTTTTGCTGCTTGTTTAATACCTATATTATCAAACTTGGTGGGCTAAGACTTAATTTGTTTATTTGACTAAAATAATTAAGTACTAAAAATAAAATAGATCCCTATCCAAAAGATTTATACAGGTTGTCCCAGAAAGTACGACTAAGCGAAAGTCCACAGATAGAACACCTTTTAAGGGCTATCTAAATAACTCAATATAATATGTTCAGCGATTTTTTATAGTTTTCGAGTAATAGTTATTTTAGTACTTTTATTGTCAAAATCTGACTTGCAGGATATGAATGGTTACAGAGACACCAATTTTTTCAGGTACATGCATATTTTTTTCTAGAATAGCTGAATAGTAGAAAAAAAAATATGCATGTACCTCAAAAACTGGTGTCTCTTTAACCATATATTATATCCTGCAAGTCAGAGTTTGACAAAAAAAAGTACTAAAATAACTATTACTCGAAAACTATAAAAAATCGCTGAACTATTTAGTTATTTAGATAGCCCTTAAGGTGTTCTATCTCTGGACTTTCGCTTAGTCGTACTTTCTGGGACAAACTGTATATATGTCTGAATCCAATAATTTTCATTTGCATGTGAATGCTGGGTAATTTATTCCTTGAAGTTTCCAACGCGCAGCTCTAATGCATTTCATGAAATATGTACTCTCTGCATAGGATGCTCCTGGACTACATTATGTACCTACCCCGGACCACACCGAACCTCCGGGAGAACTCTCGCGCTGCTAGAAATATTACATAAGCATCAACCAACACACCTATATAGGGTTCTTACAAATTAAAAGTGTACTTAATAATATATTTCATGTTAGGTATAATAGTCTAGCTTGAACACTGACAGACTTATGCTGTCTCCGATCCACACATACCTACACACATCTATGCAGTGTTGCATTACTTCTGTTGTATAAAATTGGCGGATACACACATAATACGTTGCCCTGTAGCAGAAAAGTGGACTAATGCAGGGAATTTCAAGTTTTTTTGTATGTAGTGACATAGAATCTACCTCCCTTAAAAGCTAATCTGAGCTAGCTACATCAACTTCTAAGTGAAATCTAGCTTCTAATATACCTAATACTTCAATGACACCTGACCACACTAAACTATCGATTACAGTAATTACACCATATTCAACCAAAAGAAATTATCAGAGTTTATTAATAAATCTATAAAAATAAAATTTCAACATTTTAATGAAATATTAATCCCGTCACTGTCGGTATACTTAATTCTTACCATATTTGATTGGCAATAGCTTCAGGCACCCACAGCCATCATTTGCGCCTCGAATTGAAGATCAAAAGACGTACGGCATGTTGTACCTGAGAGCCAACTGACTTGTTTATCAGGTACATTCAGTTAACACGGACGACAAAATCCCAAAAAACGGTGATGGTAAACCTCTAGTTACATTAAGTTATTTTAGGAATTTCAGTAGGTAGGTATGTTGGTTTCTTGCTTTGTTCCCTTTTGGATTGAATGATTCTTTAAACTTTATTATTGGTATTGTTCATATTCCTTTTTCAAAACATGACAAATGAAGAGTGATTATCAATTATTATTAATTAGTTGCACAATGTACAAAAATCTTTAGAAAAAATCCATTTATGATCTTGAACAATAATTTAATAACTCGTGCATAAAAGAATTAATAATAATTATCCTATATCGACTCAACAAATAAAATAAAACTAAAAACACCCTATGTATGTTACAATAAAAACTTCAATCATTGATACATACCTATATAAAATGGGAGAATGTGAATAGAATTTCTTCAAGAAGACAAGTTTTATTATTTCATCTCGACGTCACCATGTAGCACATCTCTCGAAATGAAATCAATTTCTCTCAAATTGAAAAATTTATTTGCTCTGAAATTTATAAAACTATTCGACATCATCGCGAAGGATTCAAAGGTTCTAGGAGAAGAAATAAGTTTATTATACGTACGTGGAAGAAAATCATACCGATTTCTATTCAACACAATTTCAAGTTAATTTGTGATATATTTCATTAGACGAATCAAAAGAAATTAAGTATTTGTTTTTCGTTCAATTTTTTTTCCATTAAAATGAATCTGTGCTCATTCCAAGTGAACACAAATACATTTGTTGACTCATAGTAAGCTACTTAAATATGAAGATGGCCGGCAACTGGGATCGAACCTACGACCTCCACACGAAACAGTAAGAGAACCGGCGTCGGGCTGCCGACCACTTCTTAAATGGCCATGAGTAAGTAACATAGATTAACAATGTGTGACTTCATATCAGAAAAAGATTGGTGTTGAAAACAAAATCATTTCAATTACGGTAAATTTCACATTAAATTATATGAAATTATTTATTGTATGACACACTTCCGTCATATAAAAATGTAGATGGGTTAAAAAAATCCTTCGCAGAATACACGGACCTATTAACAATGACAATCAAACCTGGCTTAGAAGATACTATACACCGAGCTTTTCATAATCTCTACCAGAATATCAACGTAGTCAGGTTCATTAAGATAAACAGACTGCACGGGTCACTTACACCGTATGGAGGATCTCAGCTCCCAAAAAGGTGATTCAACGAGCCAATCGGTAGAAGTTTTTTTTTTTTGTTTTTGTTGAGGCCTTCCACCCGATATCGAGTGATTTTGGAGGTAGAAGTTTCAGAAGATCAAAACTGCGAGTTTGTTTTTATATGGGATGTCATATCGTCATCAGCCTTCACTCGTCCGGTATTGGACATACATAGGCCTCGCTTCCCGACCACGATTCTCTGTCTCTTGCTATTCTATGCCATAGATTGCCGGCCACTCTCCTAATATCATCAGACCACCTCAGCTGCGGCCTATCTGGGTTTCTATGACTGTTTTTGATGGTCTCCACTCCATGGTTTTCTTGGTCCATTTATCATATGTTGTTCTTACTATATTGCAGGCCCAGTTCCACTTTAGTGACGCTATTTTATGAGTCACATAATTTGCTTTGGTCCTAAATCTAATCTATTCTTTTTATTTCATGTCTCTCAGACTAATGTTTAACATCCTTCTCTCCATCGCTCGTCGTGTTACTTGGAGTTTTTGTATTGACCATTTCGTAAAGGTGGTGGTTTATATAAAAACCATATGTCAATACTGAAGGAATGTACGTATCAAACACCTTTTTCTTGAGGTGGTTTACGAATCGTTTGGACTTGACTACATATGACAGTTTACCAAAATGTATATAGGAGAAGTACCTACCTACACATATTTGCAAAATGTGCGAACAAGTTGAAAGTTCACTAATATATTTCGAGTTTGAATACAAAATGATGCTGCATTTGCTTGAATATGATAAAACAATAAGGCAGTATGTACAAACTATCAGTGTTTTAACCTTACTTTCTCCTACTGAAAAGGGCCAAGGGCCAGTTTTTCAAATGGAGGGTAATCTGTGGATCTTTTGTCTACTCATAACATGATGTTAAAAAATATAGGTATACCCCGATAGCACACCTCCGCTGCGGATTAGCCGACGCGACGCCGGTCACATCTGTCAGTTTCTGCGCGCCATGTTGAGAGTGAGATAGCATGCTCAAACTCGTACTGTTTTCTATACATTCATCTCTCTCTTGCGGTGTTTCGCCATAGATTACTTCAAAATTGTATTCACACCTCCGCCTGATATTTCGCGGATCCGTGTGTTTCGCATTCCGCCCGCTTTTGAAGTTGTCAAAATCGACAGAATTTTGGAGCGAAATTGAAGCGAACGTCATTTTTTCCATAGAAATCACAGATGGAAAACGTTAACTGCATTTTGTTGTGGGATGGTTGCAGAAGTTGGATGTGCATATTTTCTAAATTGTAAGTAAAAACGTCGTTAATGTTGTAATATTTAAAAATATATATGAAATGTGAAATAATATTGTGGTTTTAATTATTTATATTTCCCAACAAAACATAACCATAGAATACTTACTATGTGCATTTTTCTCTTTCGCTACTCGTTTACCCGCTAGTGTACTAACACTACCTGCGATTTCGCTTTCTGCAGTTCCGTGTGCCGCGATTCGCGGCGGAGGTGTGCTAACAGCCATATACCTACCTAATCATTGAAAGGATTTTTTGTCAAAATAGGTACCTAATGGTAGATAGCATCGATTTTCTTTTATGAAACGTATTATGTAGGTGGTTTGTCAAATGTACATAACTCCAAAATAGACAAGAGCACCATACTGTTGTGGCATATATTAAATCAATACCTTTATACTGGTATTATGTTTATGTAAATATCAGGGGGAGAAAATATGTTTGCAAAGATTTATCACAGAGTTATCATGATAGACTGTTATTTTTATTCCATCACAAGTGAATTTCTCAGCGCCTGTTTGTAAAGGTTCGGTTCCACCAGTATGCAACACTACACATGTCTTGATACATTTATTATTTAAAAAAAAACTGAGATACTTCTTCTACTATGGGATTCTATAGGCATATTGACTCTATAAAAAAGAAACAAGAAATATTATTCAAAACAAGAGGTTGCTTAATTTGTGACTCGGCCGAAGTCATGAGGAAATAGAAAATTATTTGAACGATATCGAAGAGAGAAAAATAAAAATCGCTAATTCAGGATCGTTTGGTATACTTAACAAAGAATTTTCTCATTAATTTTAAGCCAAAATACAAGCTACATCGTAAAGCATGCACTGCGTTTTCCTGCCCGTTTATGTACAAAGCTGAAGGAAGGTCTGTATAAACGAACTCTTTTTTTTCGTGCATACTGTGTGCTGCAGGCTGCACGAAATTATCTTTTTCGTACAAAAGTTACACAGACCTAAATGGGTGGAAAGAGAGGCTTAAGGTATTAACGATACTCTATGCGCACTATTGGTGTTCGTCACAGCCACAAAATGTGTGTTAACAATAAGTTGTACTACATATCATTTTGGTGGAGCTGTTCCCTTAGGTTTTACGAACGAACAAAATTTACATAAAGACAAATCGAATATTTTGAAATACGAACAGTGATTTACTTGAAAAAAAAAAACTTTTGTATTATAATACGAGGGGAAGATTGATAAGAAATTTAATGCGGAGAAAACCAATATTAATTAATCTTAGGGGTTGAGTTTACTTTACTAAACGAACGGAGGGTGGGAAAGTTTGCCGAAATATTCACGAAAAATCCTCGTGAATTTCGCGAAATTATTCATCTACGTTTACAAATAACAAGAATAAAAAGGAGGGGACGGTAAATCAACATTTTTATTTTTTGATATCTACGTTGAGCAAACGCTTGGAATAAAAAGCAAACGGACTAATTCGAAAGTTAAGCATAAAATATAAATATTGTAAAATTTCAGGTTATATTTTAGTTTATGTTTGGAGTTACATATTATGTTTTGTTGTTTTTGTACAACGCTTAACAAATTAACAAAATCCCGTACGTTTTCCAGTCAAAGGCGATCTATCAAACACACTGACAGAAGAAATAAACGATTTTCGACACTGCTTCATGAGAGTTCCACGAATTTATTTCAAAGAAAAAACCCTCACGTAGAACCACGCTCTATCATTCCCTCACAAGCTGTCTATGAAATAACAAAAACACTCGACTTATTCGGTAGATTTGAAAGAGGTATTCGGTAAGTAGTACTTGGATTTTATTCCAGCCACTACTGGAAAAGGTAATTTCCTCAATAAATATGGAAAAGTTGGAGAGATTTTTAGATTAAGCAGTCGTTTTCTTCACTGTTTCAAGTCGGTGTATTATTTTATTATTCTTCTGTTTGAATTTTAATGTTCTTTCAGAAAAGAAAGTATAAGATTATTTTATTTTTCTTTGTGTATTCAAACGTAAAGTTAAATTGAACGTAATGTTTTGAGTACCATTGACGTCACGGAAACGAAAATTTCATATTGATATAATAATCTCTATATTAATACGTGAAGGAAAAACTTTGTGACCATTTTTACGAATATTGCGCGGACGGAGGAGTATGAAATTTCGCACACTTATAGTTTATATAGAGAATGGTTGGCGAATGCTAATATGTTTTTAAAATTATGCATAAAAAAAGATTAAATCAATAAAAAAACACTACGCACACTACTCTTATGATATGTATTTCATACTCTCACACACTTCGATGTATTTGACATTATTTACCTCAGATTTTTTGTTTATCTGTGGTCAAATTGAGAATAGTGAGAATATTTATTTTTAGTATTAAATAACCATAGAAAAAACTTTGAACATATCAACAACATTTCAAATTTGACGTATCAACGTCATTATTTTTTAAAGAAAACTGTGAAATAGCGTTCGCTCAGTCTTTGACAAAAGAATGTTAATAATGTACAAACTTATAATTTAAATTACTTATGGTCGAATTTAGAGCACTGCCCGACCACTAGTATGTAGAATTAGGAATGATGTATCAGTAAAATGTTGAGTGGAACGCAATTAAGAACTGGATTTCAGAACAATTTAATAATCGAGATAGTTGACAGATTCAGCCGAATTCACACACTTTAATTATGTCTTAAGAAGAAAAGACTAGAAGCATTTGAAATGTGCAGAATTTTCAATTATTAATTTCTTTTAAAACCATAGATCTAAAAAAGCAGAAAAAGAACTATATATTTTTTTAAACTTTGTTTTTAAACTCACCACACAGAAAGTATTGTGGAGGTATAATCTCATTCTATTTCATACGGAGCACTTAGATATATTATGTATTGCGAGAGATTCCATTATTATTCTCTTTTTTTAAGAAGGTAGATGGGCTATTGTATTCATGGAATGAAAATAGTTCAAGACACAAAAGCTCATAATAAAAGCAATGGTCGAGGCGACTACGTACGTCCGCATAAAACAGATCGGACTTCCGGCTTCTGAGCGTATAAAATGGTCACTCTGTGGTGTATTACTGCGAGCACTCTGGCGTATCACATTTGGGCCAAAAATAAGGGGATAAAAAAAACGGATAGCGGTTGACGCTGGGTTTATTTTTGATGAGGTGGATCTGAAATATAAATTACCTAGCTAAGTTTACAACAAAAAAAAGAAATGCTGTAAATTTGCAAGCCTTAAATTTCACACAATTATTTAGTAGTCTTTAAACTTAAACAATCTTAAATTTTAACAAAACCATATTTTCATCAATTATTGTATAATAAGGTATTGTGGTTTCATAAAAATAGTCAAAACACTGAACATTTTTATTTGAATTAAAATGTACATAACGAGTCCGGGTGGAGGTCTATAGTAAAAAAAAACATACATAAATCCTTGAAAAATTAATAAACTGGCTTAAAAAAAATTGGTTGGAAAAAATATGACAAAATCATATCAAATAAAATCAAAACAATTCAAAAATAAATAAAATGGTTTTTTAATAAAACAAATTTGGTAAACAAGTCAGAATTTTAAAAGTTTGTTATTTGTTCAAGTTACGTGTTTTTTTCATTTACGGGCCTATTATCATTTGCCATTATTGTAAAGTATATTTTATGCTTTTCTTACTTAAGACACTTGTGAGGAGTGAGTGAATCATATTATGTTGAAAAGAATGTCGTGAAGAAACAAAATATAGGTACAGAAAAGACTTTACTCAAGACTTCCGAAAATTATTAATGATATTTCACAATAGTACAAAACCGAATGACGGTACTTAATCTATCTTCTGTTATTGTTCTCATTAATTATTATAATATCGAATCGATATTTTGTGTCTATTTCATCTGTATGAGCTTGTACAAGTAGATGCCAAAAGCAATCCATCAATGAGATCAAATGTTACGACGTTGACTAGCTCTATAGGGATGGTAGATACCTATGTAGATTCGAGCAATCTACTCTTCTCTGAACACAATCATATTTTACGAGACGCACGTTATTGATGTGCATGCGTATTATGTATACGCGACTATAAACCACAGTATAGGACAAATTGAAATAGGTACGAAAATAAAATATAAATAACAATTTTTAATAAAAAAAAATATTGATTGAAGAGTTACCAGTTCTCTCTTAGATTAGTCGCCAGCAATACTTGATAGAGTTTTACGTCTGAGACTCTCAGATTATTTTTTTGTAGTGTTATATGGTCCTGATGGTATGTAGGTATGTGAAGTGCGATGGGGTATGGTTATGATTTTATATATGCACCCATTCGTTGCATGAATTTCCCCATTCATTTATCTACGTTGTCAACCTCATGGAAGACGAATCCCAGGCTTCCAAAAAGGAGGATAGACAATTATTGGGAGTCAATCTAGAAACAGGCTAAATCAACCTTTGGGCTCATGTAAGAAGTTTCCGATCATTCAAATTTAGCTCTATCTTAAAAGAACCCCAATATTTAATCCTAATCATTAGTGAAAATGATGATCAAAAGTAATTTATCAGTTGGTTGTGACAATATTGTCATTTAAAAACATATTTAACATGAACATTGATTACATGAATACATGAATTCATAAAATCCTTAATTTTTGCCATGTTGTTTAGTACATTTTTATGCATTTTAATATTTTATTACTATAAATGCAATATATTAAGACGGTCTTTGATGACCTCCCTCTAAGTTATAGCTATTCGACAGATGTCTTTGATCGGAGCACTGAAAATCAGATTAGTGTGCTAGAAATTAAAAGAAGATGTTTGCAATGTACAAATTGTTTAATATACATAGTATTGTAAGGCAGGTTTCATGCGCTATATCTAATCTATATCAAATAGATATAGAAAATAAATTTGGTTAATTTTATCGACAGATTGAAGAAATGAGACTTCAGGGTTGAGTTTCTTAAAAATTTTGGCCCTTCGTCACTTCTGAATTGTTAACAATGTTTACTTTACCCGAAATACTACAATACGATACTGAAGATGACGTTTCTGTTGTTTCTTGTCTGAGTTTTTATTGATTAAAATAGTATAAAGCGAACTAATATTTTTGGAAGTTGTACCACGAGATAGATTTCGGAGTGTGCTATTTTTTGATATCTTTGCTTGACTCAGGACTGGATTTAAAGTGTAGATATTGTGAGTTACAAATTTTTGTTTAAGTGTAGATAATTTGGTTAACAGTGGGATATATTGTTAATTTCTCAACTACCCACCGGTTCCGTACTTGAAGAAAATACAGGGAGTATTGCTTCGCTATTGTACCCATAATGTACAGCCCCTTTGAGAAGTCCTCTCTGACGCCAAGGTCGCCTACTGACAGGAGGGTATCTGATGCGTCTGATAGAGCTGCTGGACTCATGAAGACCCCAGAGAAAACAATCCCTAAGAGGAAATCCCAGACCGCAGCATTGATACCGGAACTGAGAGCACATATAGATAGAATTAAATTCATAATAGCAGAAGGCAAAGGAAAGCTCTCGGCTATAGGAAGGGACGACATATATGGGGAGCTGGAGGGGATTACAGATATTTTCACGCTTCTCAGTGGAGAAAATGCCGAAATGGCGGGAAGACTGAAGGCGTCCAAGCCCCTTGAAGTGGAGCATGTTGTTCCTAGCACCAGACGAGACGCATGGAAAGGTGAGATCCGCGAGAAGAGATACTCTCTGATGGTTCGTGTCTTGAATGAAGCAATGCCAGTGGAAGACATAGACCGAACGTTGAAAAAGGAACTGAAACTGGGACCGCTGGGTGTCTCTGTTTGTGAGGTGCGGAAGTTGCGACGGGGAGACTTACTGGTAACTTGTCCTGATAAGGAAGATGCTGTGCTTTTGACAAAGTTAATAAATGAAAGATTCAAAGACAGATTGGTTGCGGAGGAATGTAGGAAGAAAAAACCATGGGTTATAATGAAATACGTTTCTTCGGAATATGAACGGGAAGAGTTTGTGGAGGACCTTAAAGCTCAAAACCCTCTTCTAAGGGAAACTATCAAGGCTGATAGTGATCTAGTCGTAAGGAAGATTGTCAAGGTCAGGAATAACCAGTCATGTGTCCACATACTAATGGAAACGAGTGCTAGCGTAAGGCGTTGTTTGGTGGATAGAATGGGCTATGCCTACATAGGATATCAGAGGGTTGGAGTGGAGAATTCTGATCAGTTGACTATCTGTTACCACTGCCTCAGGCCTGGGCACTCCGCAAAAACGTGTCGCTCTTTGAACGAGCCTGCTAAATGTTCTCACTGTGGTGGTGGCCATAAATTCAACGAGTGTGACAGAAGAAAGGACAAACCGGTGTGTGAAAATTGTAGGCAGGATGGCATTAGACGTAAAAAGTTGATCAATCACGAACATAGTGCGATGGATAAAAAAAACTGTGGGTTTTATAACCGTATGCTAAAAATTGCAAGGGACAGAACAGAGTATTGACTTTTAATAATAATTGTAGTTTTAAATTATTTAAAAAAAATGTCTTGTGTCGGTGTAACACCCTACATAGATTGTGCACTGACCGTCCATCACTACATTGCACCGCTCTATTGTCCAGTACACTTGTATACGGATATATTTGTGATTTGTTTGTGTGGGTTGATGCCGGCCCACCGTGTTTGTCATGTCGCTGAATATTATGTATGTATGAAACTATGCACTTCAGGTGTAAAGCATGACCGCTGTAAGTTGACCTATACATTGATGCGACTTTCTGAGTTTATTAATGTTGTTTTTGATATGTATATAATATTGTTTCTAAAGAATAATTATGATGAAATAATACTGTACCTGATATCGGAATGGCTTTCAATTATATAGATGGAGAAGATGAGATTGATTGTACTATAGTAAAAGATATGAAAGAATGGATGAATATAAAATATGCTGAGGTGGCTGGGTGTGATGATTTGTGCATATTACACTTAAATATCAGATCGATAGCTAAGCATTGGGATGAGCTTTTGTTAAGGATTCATAATGGTTTGTGTAGTGTTGATGTGTTGGTTCTGACCGAGACTTCGTTGAGCGAAGACATAGTTGGTTTGTATGGCATACCGGGATATACTACATATAGTTATTGCAGAGAGGGCAAAAGAGGGGGTGGTATAAATTTGTACATTAAAAATAATCTTACTTTCATACAGGGATTTCCGAATTTTAAATGCTGTGAAAATATTTGTGGTAAAATTGTGTTGACAACCGGTCAAAACATCAACATCTTAGCGATCTATAGACCTCCCAATATGAGTAAACCTGCATTTGTGACGGAGTTAGAGGATTATATATCTAGGAGTTTCTCGGTTGATGATAATGTTGTACTGATTGGGGACATCAACTTGAATCTTTTGTCAGATGAAAGTATTGTACAGAAATATCAAGATGTTTTATTGGATAACTATTTTGTAAACTGTATAAATGGAGCTACGCGAGAGGTGATAGTGTGTAATAAGATAGTAAAAAGTTGTATTGATCATATCTTCGCAAGAGTTGCAAGCTTGGGTAAAGTAGGCGCTCTATCTGTACACAGTTGTATATGGCACGTAGAAATAACTGACCACTATGCAGTGGCTCTTCGAGTGTTATTCGGTAATAATAATAATCTCGGTCAAAACGCGACGCGCTCCACAGTGAGCGAAGGCGGCTCCAATGCCGATACTGCCATATCTCAAAAAAATTTCAGAAAATTATGTAAGGAGGCGAATTGGGAACACTTGCTACGAATTAATGATAGTAATATTTTGTACAACGAAATAAAACGAATGTTCTATGATATTTATAGGAAAAGCTCTGTTAGTAAGGTGTGTGCGCGCGGTGTTAGACCGTCTCCAGTGGCTGTTTTGGATGTCCTCAGATTTGCTTGCGAAAATAAAAAAGAGAGATGTACTGTATAGAAGATGGAAGAGTAATCCGAAGAATGTTGTTCTTGAGAGTAATTATAAATGTTTTAGAAATGTGGTAAATATGAGTATCAAAAGGGCAAAATTTTCATTTTATAATAACAAATTTATGCAAAATTTTGGAGACGTCAAAAAAACATGGGATTGTTTGAACAGTATCTTGGGACGAAAACCGAAAAATGATTGTGATCAAATTATTAAAAAGTATTTTTCCAGTGAATGTAAAATTGATGATGTCGCTAAAAAATTTTTAAACTATTTTACGGATAGCATTTCTCAGATGTTGCATGTGTGTAACCACACGGCGATCAATATTGTAGAGCCCAGTGTGCGACTTAGTATGTTCCTACCCGCGGCTACTGTCTCTGATATAAAGGGAATTGTTGCAAAACTAAAAAACACAGCACCAGGGATAGACAATATTCGGGTCTGTGATATTAAAAATAATATCGATATATTGGCTCCGACATTAACACATTTGGTAAACTCAATTATCAAGCAGGGTGTGGTGCCGGATGACCTTAAATGTAGTATTGTAAGGCCAATTTATAAAAATGAAAAACATAATGAGATAAAGAATTATAGGCCAATAAGTATTCTCCCAATTATTGAAAAAATCATGGAGAAATATCTGTTGTTAAGATTAAGTGCATATTTGAAGGAGCATAATTTAATGGACCCCTCTCAACATGGGTTCCAGGAGAACAGAAGCACAGAAACATTACTTAGCCAGTTTTCGAGTCACGTAAATTCAGAACTAAATAATAGAAAACATGTTCTGGTGCTGTTCGTCGACAATTCTAAGGCGTTTGATACTATCAATCACGGCAAATTGTCTGATATGCTGGAGCGCATTGGAGTGAGGGGTCCTGTATTGAAGTTGTTTCAGGACTACCTGAAACAGAGAAAAATTACTATAAAAATTTGTAATCATTTGAGTGAGAAAAAAGATATTCTGACAGGTGTACCGCAGGGTTCAATTTTGGGCCCTACTCTGTATGTAATTTTTGTTTCATGTATGAGAGTATTGTTTCGCCACTGTAAATATTTTGTTTATGCCGATGACACGGCCCTTGTGGTATCGCATCGGGATGAGATGGAGGCTTGCAAATTGTTGCAGTACGACTATGACAGATTGGTTCGGTGGTCGCATGATTGCGGCTTGATTATCAATGCAAAGAAAACCAAGCTGATGCATGTCAGATCTCCAAGTATTGCAGCGGTTGGTGGGGCTCCGAAACTGGTGTCACACAACTATGAGTGTATACATAAAAATGTTGAGCAGCCCTTATTATGTGATTGTCAATGTATAGATATTGTAAATAATTTTTTGTATCTGGGACTAAATATAGACAATAGATTTAAATGGGACATACATGTTAATAGTATTTGTAAAAGGTTAAGATCAATTGCTGCTATGCTTTATAGAATAAGATATTTTGTTCCTAGGTCCACACTTATTACTGTATACAAGTCTTTGGCTGAGTCTTTGATTAGATATGGTATTGGCAGCTGGGGCAATTGCACTAATACTAATTTGAAAAGGGTAATGTTCGCACAAAAATCGATTTTAAGACTAGTAGTGGGGGAGCAGGTTTGCAACGCGGCGCGGAATAATATTTCATTATATTTTAAAAAATTGAATGTTTTATCAGCTAAAGGCTTGTTCTGGCAGAGAATGGTCCTTGACCAGTTTTCAAAAACCGAATTTAAAAATAATCCGAGACATAAGCATCACACGCGATTTAAGTATAATGATGGGTATGTGGTCCCCAAATTTAATAATAAGTACGGTAAAAGAACATTAGAATACAACGTGCCAAAGATATTTAATATGATGCCGGCATCTATTAAGGAATGCAAAAGTAAAAATATTGCAAAAAAGTTAGTCAAGGAATGGTTAATAAAGTGTGGATTTGTATATAATTAGTTATTTGTATTAAGGTCTGAATTTAATTAATTTTGATTTTTAGTCTAAGGGATTAAGTTTAAAGTTTGGTTTGTAAGTTTAAAATTAATTAAATTTTAATGTAGTAGTAGATTAAGTAAATTTTCTTTATATCATGTACAATTAAAGAGAACACGCCGACAAATCTTTAAGATTTGGCGTGACTCAATATGATACTTGTTTTTGTAAATAATTATATGTTCTATATTATTTCAATAAATAAAAAAAAAAAAAAAAAAAAAAAAAAAAAAAATATCGGAGCGGGAGTTTGCGACACTTTCGGCTGTATTGATTCACCAGGCCCTGACTAATCCATCCACGGTTTCTTTTTGGCAGCGTGAGCCATGCGCTACCCCATGGTAAGATTTAAATATTCATCCCCCAAAGCACGAGCTCTGCTCAATTTTGGGGGTAAAAAAAATATATTAAAAAAAATGTATAAATTTATTATATTGTGAATGTATTTTTTTTATGTTTTTTTTTTTGCTTAATAAAAATATTTGAATTTGAATTCCTTTTTGAAACAGGCCGGCAAGCAGGTAGGTTTTTGAATATTTGACTCATATTGTACAAACTACAAAGATAATAAATTATCCAAAAACTAAATATTACAGACACAAATTACGGTATATTTATTAACATTTATTAGTAAAAATCTGAAAAATTGAAATATTTGTATGATGTATTTAGTTCTAGGCTGTTATAATTTAAAGAGGTAATTGATGATTTTTCGAATATGTTGATTCGATAATATAAACCACAACAATACTTTTTTTTAAACCGCCCGCCGCTCCATTTATTTTTTGATGATCTTACATACTATTTTAATCTGATCCTTATGGCAAGTCAGGCGACTAAGCGACTCGGTCTGTATATAGAAGACGACATTTAGGATTCTTTTGTCATTTTGTAAGATCTTTAAACCTTAGAAATATTGAAGAAGTCTTGAATGGCAGTGTGGTCGATAGAGAAATAAAACCTGGTACCAACACGGCACTCAGCAGCAAAGAACTAGCGGAGAGAATAATATTGTAGATCGATACTGGAATAATATTCAAAACGCTTTCATGAATTCTTTGTTATTATAATCACATACACCCTTAAAGGTTTTTTTCCATAATGTAAGCAGCATCAGCGCTCGCTTCTGGCAGCCTGTCGATTCATTCATTACACAAACCACGGACCGTTACTTGAACAGCAAAAAAATAAGTAACTATGTACCTAAGTGCCTGGGAAAACATCCTTTATAACACGTCATACTTCATGTTAAATTTCCTAGCCGCCCGCGATAAATTATCAGTACAGCCGCCAGAACTTATTAACTCGGCCAATTTTTACACACAAATTTGACACAGGATAATAATTATACGGTTTTAAGCCCGTTTAGAGTTGGTTGTAAGAATCCTATAGATATCTTACAATATAAAAAAATATCGGGTTGGTGCGAGCACCGATAACTCGAGATCGGCTGAACAGATTCTTCCGATGTTTGATTTATTGGATTCTTCTCCGCCCCGGATAACAGAATAACTAATAAAACATGAAAAATGGATTGCAAATAATATAAAATGTAATGTTAAAGTTAGTATGGAACAGATTTCCTGCGACGCCAACGCCATCTATAAAAATTTCTATAAAAACATTATTTTTTACCTGACAAAATATTGGTACGCAAATTTTGACTGAATTTTTAGGGCTTTCAGAAATAATTTTTTATCATTCAAACGTATTTTTGTATAAATTACAAATTTGAAATCAATATTCATAGCAAGAATTATTACAGGACAACGTCTGTCGGGAAAGTTAGTATGAAATATTTGCTGGTCTTATTAAATATAATGTCCTCGAGGGTGAAATCCATCAAGTCTGAGAAAGAGGATATTAAGATTATGATATTTATACCAACGGCCGCCTCCTTTACTTACTTAGTTAAGTGCATTTCTAAATTAGAAATTTCCCAACTCTAAATACTTTGAGCCCTCAAGGGAAAGATCCATTTCAACTCGTTCGCTTATATTAAATTCTTTTGCAGGATTGAAATTATTTTTGAATTTCATGCAAAAAAAAAATAAAACGAAAATAAACCGAGATAAAATTCTTTTGTGTGTTATTTTATATCACGTAATTATTTTAATCTTTTCGAACTAATAATATGAGTTTTCCTTATTTATTACATTAAATGTAAAATGTGTGATGCGTGTGTGTTGCTTATTCTCCTATATGTTTGTAAGTCCTGGCACCTGACCAAGACCATGGCACAAAAAGAATCTGCATTTGAAACGAAGTGTCTCAGGATAATCTTGGTTATAAGATGGTACCGATGCTATACGCTGGCGCATCCAGCGCAAGGTTCATTACTCCATTGTGGAGAGGGGATAACCTTGCTTTGTACAAATCTGCGATAATAAGATTTAATGTCTTCTTAACGAGCATCTTTGCCCGAAAAAGATTGTTGGAGGCAAATTGCCACAATATTCCAGGTTGAAAAATTATGCAACTGGTATTTTCAAAATCAAGATATTTAAATATGGAGGCTTGAATTTAGGAGGTACCTACACTGAACATGCTTAGTTTCTCAAATAATTATTTGGCAAGCGTGCTGTGCTGAGTAAGCCTGTCACGGAGCATTATGCTTAACAAGCGTAATAATATACAATCCAGCACGAACATTTTCCTTTAGAATGTATCTTAAGATGGTAATTAAGGAAACGCTTTCAACGTGGTAACACAATACAAAATATGCATGGTAAAATAATGTTAGTTAATGTTCCGGAGGCTGAAATCTTACATTTTCAGACGTCAAAATTTTTAAATGTTTACACGCTCTGTTTCCATATAATTTGAGATTCTTCTGTCTCAATACAATATTAATTATTGACATATTATATAGCCACGATCACGATTCAATCAAACCTTTAGAACCATAGGGCAGCACACAACTCACTGATTTCCAGGTGCAAATGCAGCCCGTGCGGGGTTTTTGGTCCCCCATCGGGCGCGTCCCCAGGTGGTGGATTGGGGAATGCCTCACAGAATTAAAACCTCTGTGGTGGTATCGGGGAAACAAAATACCCGGCGCGAACCAAAACCAAACAAGACATGATGGCACAATCTCAATATAAATTACCCCAGGAGGGTACCGACCGCGACGCGGGAGGAGAATCCCTCACTGGACTAGTTCCAGTCAGCCCCACGGATTCTGGGGGGGGGCAGGTTTTGCTGTGATGATCCTTTTAGACGACGAGATAGCATTAAGAGAACACCAACTGGACCACAACTCCAAATGGAACATGTTAATATGGAACAAGACGACGCGGAAGTTTTTATTAAACAAAATCAGGAGAATATAATGGAGGTTGCTGATAGGCAGGAGACAACAGACGTAGAAGAGATGACTGGTAACAACCAACGATTCACTACACCAAGGAGGCCAAAAAAGAAACGTAAGACGATATCGAGCCCAATATGGAAAGGATTGCCGAGGGTGCAACTACCTAGAGAATTGGTAGACCTTCAAGAAAAGGCCGAAGAACTCATAAAATACTCAACCGAAAACAAAAATATTCGCAAGGGAGTAAAGAGAATGGCTGCAGAAATAACTGAATTAATTAACCAGGTGTCATTAAAGTATAAAAGGGAGGCAACAAAATTTCAAGAACTGTATCACGAGTTCCAAGATTACAAAAAAGAACAAGAACAGATGAGAAAGAAAATGGAAGATGAAATAACAATGATGAAGACAACATATGACAAAAGGTTCGAAAACATTTCAAGAGGGAGTATTTGCGATTCGTGCACCTCTAAAGAAAGACCCAACCTCACATCTGTTGAAAATTTTGAAGACCTAATAAGAGAAATTAACAAAAACTGGACGGAAAGAGATTTTGAGGGCGTTACTGTAGAGCAAAAAGACCTGTTTGAACAGTCAGAAGAAAATGTGATATATTTCTGTGATAACGATAAGCAATACGAAAGAGACAAAAGGCTGATCAACCAGTTTCCGGAAATTATAGAGGGAGAACGAATCAAATGCTCCGGAGGAGAATATGTCAATATGGAGAGGAGCATCTCTTTCAAAACATGCGATGGACTACAAAAAAGACACAAAAATGTTACGATATTTTATGGAAATCTGGAAAACAAAGAAGCGGTCTACAATATGTGCCTACAACTAAAGGAATTTACGCAGACATACAAAAATAAGGGTGTGACAATTGTGCCTCTGCAATACAAGGACGACTCGATTAGAAAAATTGTGGCGGCTGTCTTTTGGGGTACGGGAATAGAAATAACCATGAGAATTGATAGGAATATAGTAATAAATAAATACTCAAAACGCTTTAAAAAGGATGAAATAATCATTATAGAAAATGGAGATAAAGGATATGCAGACGCCCTTAAAGGGCTCAAAGAAGACCTTAAAGACAGTCAAACAGTTGGGAAAATCAAAGGCACTAAAAAGACAAGAAATGGAGAACTTCTTCTCCGAGTTGGAGAGCACAGAGAGGAAGTAAGCAAGGCTATCGCCGCGATGACAGCATATAAAATCAAAGAAAACAAGCCGAAAACAAAAACGCTCCATATAAGAAACATTGACGGGGCAACAGAAAAAGAAGAAATTAAACTGGCTATTAAAAAATGTGACGATCAAATCGATATAGAAAGGGTCTTAGTCAAATCTCTCAGACCAGCTATGAATGGAAACCAGGCGGCTACCGTAACCCTGGACAAACAGGATGCAGATATATTGATCAAGCTCAAAAGACTACGAATCGGGCTGAGTATATGTACAATACAGGAAAGAGTAAATGTTGAAAAATGCTTTAAGTGCTGGAACTTTGGACATAAAGCAGCAAATTGTGAAGGGGTGGATAGAAGCAGAATTTGCCGCAAGTGCTGCGATGAAGGCCACACAGCAATGGAATGCAATAAAGAAGAGTATTGCCCACTATGTAATAAGACTGGCCATATATCTGGAACATCCAAATGTGACATATTCAATAAAGCTCTCTCGATGGCGCGACAAAAACGAGACCAAAACAAGGGAAAACCCTTCAGTAGCAAACCGCAGTAGCATATTACAACACAATGGAACTAAATATTTTGCAAATAAATGTGGGTAGAAGTGTGGCTGCACATGATTTGGCTATGGCAATGGCGAAAGAAAGAAACTGTGACTTGGTAGCAATTAGCGAACCCAACAAAAAGAAATGTGCCGGATCCTTTTCTTACAGTGACCAGAGAAAAGATGCCCTAATAGTTAACTTTAGCAAGAAATACCATGTGCAGGAATATAGACCAATGCAGGGAGCTGTCAGAATCACAATAGAAGACACCTTCATCTATAGCATCTATTTGAGCCCAAATAAATGTGATATAAACGAATTTGAATCAATATTAGGTGAATTGAAAAGGGATATGGATTCTGCGGATAAGAAGTCACACTTTATATTGCTGGGAGACCTAAATGCAAAGCACCCAATGTGGGGTGGAAATATCTCAAATAAAAAAGGTACAGAACTGCTAAATTGGGCAAACTCTCAAAATCTGAACATAGTTAATGACGGAATTTCCCCTACATGTATAAGACATAACGGCACATCTTACATCGACCTCACCTTAGTATGCGATGGGGTATTGAGGAGGGGAACAATGTGGGAGGTTGTAGATGAGGAAACCTTAAGTGACCACAGATATGTCCTCACCACGATTAAAGGCCATACAAAAAACGATATATCTAAAAGAATATACGGATTAACAAATTATCAAACACTACTGGATAGATTTAGAATGCTCACGCATAATAAAGAAATCACTGTGGAGGGATGCATCAGCGCAATAGAGGCTGCCTTTAAAGAAAGTACCCCAAAAGTTAGACGAGAAGAAGGAGGAAAGCTCTCTTACTGGTGGACTCAGGAGATCCAAGAGACCATCAAGGCAGTCAGAAGAAAGAGAAAGGCCTTTCAAAGTAGTACAGATGAAGAAACCCGCTCTTTGAGACAAGAAGAATACAAAGCAGCCAGAAGAGATTTGAAAAGGATTATTGCGAAACAGAAGAGAGACGCATGGAGATCCTTATGCAAAAAATTGGAAAATGACATATTTGGAGATGCGTATCAAATTGTCAAGAGTCAACTTAAAGTTTCAGTCCCCAACACAAAGCTGACCCAGGAAAAGAAAAAGGAAATTTTTAAAGAACTATTCATTGGCAAAAAATCAAATAATTTGGGAGATAGCAACACGAACACAACCGAAGAGGAATACTTTGAAATCACGGAGAATAACTTAAGAACTGCTGCAAACAAAATAAAAATAGGTAAGGCCCCGGGTCCCGATGACATTGCACCAGATGTGATTAAGGAACTTGTTAGCAAAAATCTAAGTTACTTTAGAAGCCTTTTCGAACTGTTGCTACAAAAGGGAACGTTCCCAAGCCAGTGGAAGAAAGCAAAACTTGTACTGATTGAAAAGCCCAGAAAAAACCCAGAAGAAGAAAAAAAATTCCGACCGATCTGTCTTATAAACGTTATTGCTAAATTGTTTGAGTCAATTATAAATGAAAAATTAGTTAAAGAGATAGAAAATCACGGAAATTTCGACGACCATCAATACGGATTCCGAAAGGGTAAAACGACTATGCATGCAATCATGGAGGTCCAAAAAATGGCAAATGCAGCCAGGGAAAGAAGAAATCTAAATGCGCTTATTCTCGTTGATGTTAAAAACGCTTTTAACACAGCATCCTGGAGCATCATAATGGCGAAAATACGATCAAGAAATATTAACACGAGGATAATAAATGTCATTGCGGACTATCTAACTAATAGAAAAATAATGATTGATTTCAAAACGGAAATGGAAGTTGGTGGAGGTGTGCCACAGGGCTCGGTGTTGGGGCCTACTTTATGGAACATCATGTATGATGACATAATGAAAGTTTCAGTTCCTGCAGACGTCGGTCTGGTATGTTATGCAGATGATTTAGCAATATCGGTCACAGCTGAAACAAAGACTGAGTTGGTAGCAAAAACAAACGAAACCCTTTTAAAGATAGCAGACTGGATGAAAAATAATGAACTCAGTGTTGCACCACAAAAAACGGTTGCTGTAATGCTCAGCGGAGCGAGACGAGGTAAGGATATCTGCTTCGAATTTGAAGGATCTCAGATTAAAATATCTAAGGAAGCAACGTATCTAGGAGTGGTATTGGACAGTCATCTAAACTTCTCCAAACATGTTGGATATGTGTCTAAAAAAGCACAAAGGACAGTGCGAGCACTCTCTGTACTATTGCCGAACACTAGAGGCCCTAAACAAAATAAAAGGAGGACCATGGCTATGGCTACGCAATCTTTGTTGTTATATGCAGCACCTGTCTGGGAGGGATCATTGGTCGTCAAGAGCAGAAGGGATGCACTCTTAGCAGCCCAAAGACCTATGGTATTAAGAGTATGCTGCGCATATCGCACAATATCTTCCGATGCTGCCCTTGTGATTGCCGGAATGGTTCCGATATATCTGCTGGCTGAGGAGCGCGGCAGAATCTTCAGACTGTCAGGCGATGTTGATAGCGATGCCCGCGGACGAGAGAGGCAGCAAACGCTTGAGAAATGGCAGAGAGAGTGGGACAGTTCCGACAACGGAAGATGGACTTATAGACTAATCCCCAACATCACGGCTTGGATTTCAAGAGCACACGGTGAGGTGACATATCGACTTACCCAGTGTCTCTCTGGACACGGAGTATTTTATTCGTATCTTAAAAGAATTGGTAAAGCAGACTCGAACGCATGCGTGTACTGTGGTGAGGAGGACACCCCTGAACACACGGTATTCAAGTGTGACAGGTGGTCGGAAGAGAGAAAAATAGCTACGCGTGGCCTTGAGTTGGAGAGCTTCCCCACGGTGGCTGACCTTGTTGGCTACATGTTGAAAGGGAAGACGCAGTGGAACGAGGTGGCGGGATTTGTGGAAAAAATCATTAGGCAAAAGGAGAAGGATGAGATAGAACTTAAGAGATAAGACAAAACCAGCAGTGGTAGGCCCTAACAATGGGTAGGAACACTGCTGAGTTTGGTGCGAGGGGTTTTAGCCGGTTTGAGTCCGGCACTACCCAGGTGATGCAGCCTGGGTGTCCATGATGGATTTCCCCCATTAAAAAAAAAAAAAAAAAGGTGCAAATGCAGAATCAATATTAATACGAGTGAATGAATTCATTACATTAAAGTTTCATAAGACGTCTAATTGCATACGGCGAGAAGTTTGTAAAACAAAATGGTATCGCGAACTTTTGCAATTAAAAGTTGAATAAAATAAATTCACATAGATTGATTTTAAATATTAGCGAACTAGTCGTTTTTAATGTGGCACTGGTATATTTAAAATTGATGTGTGAATAATAGCTTTATTGTTTCTATATTGTTTGCAAATCATTTATGGTCCTTCGAGACGGATAAATTTCCAGATGAACGTCTCGAAGGACCATGATGTATTATTGTTGTGACGAATTTCTTTAAAGGAAAAATTAATTATCAGGTATTTTTCAGAACTGGGGAAATCAAGATGAAGATAAAAAAAGGTAAAAAAATATTCAAATCGAGGGGCGATATCGGAGAAAGAATAATACTTATCATTATATCCGTTAATTAATTGCTTTATTATTCTGAAAAGATATGAAAGAATAAAAGAATTGCTTTTGAAGGGTTTCGAATTTCCATTACGATTTGTGTAAAAAGAACCATTTAATTGTTTGCATTTGCTAAAATGTGGAATGGTAAATGGAGTCTGTTCTCTCGTTTAATGGGATGGGGCGCGTGATCACTGTGTTCTTTTGTTTTCAACTGATAAAACATAAAATTAAATGTAAAAATAGCAGTAATTATAAATCAAATAAACTTCTAAGATAACTATATAACACTTCATTGTCAAAACAAAAATATTATATGAAATAACACTCATCACAAAAAGTCAAAAGGGCAGATTTATCCCGATAATTTTTTTATTTTCAAAATTTGAGATTCATGCAGGAGGAAAATCTTGCTTAGAGGCCAAGGCATTGAAACTGGGATTATATGGACTACAAAATAAAAAACATTGATGTTTTCAAAATTACTGAGATAGAATACTTTTTACGTTGTGATTTACACGGTATAAGCAAAGCACCTATTGCCCAAATGAAAATCTGAACAGTTTAAGACATCATAGGTTTGCAAAGAAAAAGAAAAGAAACCAGAAAACACAAGATTAAGTACACAAAATAAGATCATTACAAGATAAAAAAACGCGCATTAATGAGAGGTTTACAATAATTAAAAAATAAGACAAGAACTCTGCATAATACTGAATAAAGATTTTATGTAAATGTATTCAAATTTTTCAGAATAATAATTATCTTCTCATACTGCGAAAAAAATAACAGTAGAGAAGAGCGAACACAGTCGAATGGCTCCGTCTTACAACAAACACATCCATTATTTTTCAAAAAAATAAAATTCTGCGATAAATAATAATAATAACACATAGTAGAAGTAGTAGTAATATAAAAAAGATGACAAATTGTGTTTACAAGAAAACAGGGAGATAACTTTGTTAGCAGCTATTGTGTCGCTCCAGTGTGTCTCCGTGTGTCAGCGTCCTGTAGAGAGGTGGGCCCTAATGTCATTATGTCTTCGTTGCCAACAAAAAATATGAGTCTTATGCCAATTATACTGTACACGATATAAAGCTTATACGAAAATTTCAAGAAAAATAAGTTGGGTACACCAATTCATTCATAACGTTCAGAATTTCACTATGAACAATATTAATTCGTATGGTCATATTGCCCGCAGCTCAAACGACAAATGGACGAAGGGCCTCTTGTGCTGGCGCCCTAGGACATCCCAGAGAAACCCCTGACGAGATGTGATCTGATGAGGTTTGCGGATGGGACATGGATGCAGAAGGCGCAAGATAAATAGGAGTGGAAACACATAGAGGAGTCCTACGTAATGGTTCGGACGGCTAAGGGAAGAGAAGAAAGGGGCATGGCATAATATGAGTACCTACCTAATTTAAAAGCTAAATTACTCGCTAATGAATAACACAGTTTATTAGTGAGCAGGGTTCTTAAACTAAACAGATAAACTCGCCCTCTGTACATTGTACATGCATAATATCATGGTACAGATCATTGGTTTGACAGGCGTGGCGACGAACAACGATTTTTTTTATTAATATTGTTTGCAAGAGCTAAACGTACAGACCTATATACAAAAATAATTTTGGTTGCAACTAGCCAAATTTAGCAAGTGAGCCGGTTACCAGTGACTCAACTAAACTTTTGATTAATCAACTCGACTAAATTTTGGGTGTTCAGATTTAGTTACTAAATTACTCGCTACTTAACTTATTAAATACTACAGTAGTGTGAATCAGGTCTAAATCTTATTTTGCGTGCATACAAGAGACTCAAATTGTGTGTGTAATGACAATGTGGTACAAATAATAACTTACAAGGTTTCTGGGAGGAAACGTGGATAAAGAAAAAAAAAACAGAAAACTAAGGCGTGTAAGCTTTGAATATTATTTTGATAAATTATTAGGTACCTATACGTTTCTTTCAAACAACTTTATCATATTATAGGTAGGTACCGTTCTTTTTCATTTTCAAATAATGATTACAAAAATTAAAGAACCTACTTATGTACCTACCTATTGAGAAATTATCTTGACAAACAATCAATTTGACAGATCATTAGTACCTACTTATTAATACTGACAACCTTGTGACTAAAGTAGGCAAAATCTTCCAAGAACTACTCTAGAACTGTGTATAAGTAAGTACAAAGTAGAATTGTTTTCCTCGAGCCAGAGCATTTAGTTAGGGCGTTGAGAATAAAATGACCAAGGGTACATACAGCGACGTCCAATAGAGCGAGTAAAGAGAGTGAACACTGTAAGACTTCTACGTAGAGTTTCATCGGTTTCCGCTGGAGCCTCTCTTATTTACACACATAGTCTCAAACAGAATTCGATTGCCTATTCACAAAGTACTCTATTCACTGTGTTATCCATTCTTCTATATCTTTCAATGTAAATTGAGCTATCAGCAAACGATAGAAGAGTTACTATCTATTTCTGGAGAATATAATATACTAGCTGACCCGTCGAACTTTGTCTCGAAATAAATAGTATTTATTTTATTTATTTTAACATTAATATACAGACAGTGAAATTGATACAAAATTAAGAGAGTACATAAACAATTACGAAACACACACCAGTTAAGTATATACATTTAAACTTATACACCAATAAAGTATATACATTAAATGTAAAAATACAAAGTACCTAAATTTTAAGTACTCGGCTCAGATACTGGGAAAGGGAAAAGGGGAAAAGAGGACAGGGTAAAGGTAATGTATTGTTTCTGCTTGTTCTGAGAAAGAGTAGGAGCAATTTCAAATAAGTTTATGTATATGTATTCTAGGTTTTATGTAACATAGCTTAAATTCGCTTTTTGGTTATTTAACATGAATGGCCATTAACTGGCATTAGCAGAAGGTGCATATAACGCTGCATACATTGTGAATGAGTTTATTATTTTTGCATTAAAAAAATCTTCATTATTTTCGACATTTCAATAGTTATTCTGCTCATAGGTAAAAATTATATCGTAAAAATCAATAAAAAGGTTACCTATGTACTTTGAAATTCCTAATAATCGGAGCAACTTTCTTAATTTTTTCTTTCATAAAAACCATCCCATGACAAAATCAAACACTACAAAAAAGAATCAGCGAAGTCGGTCCAGCCGTTCAGGCGTAATGCGATGACAACGCGAAATAGCTCTCAATTTTTATAATATAAAATTTGTAACGTTTCGTTGCGATTTCGTCATTACAAATTTTTGTCAGTAAAAAAAATGACAATAATGAGTCTGTGATAAGTGGGTGGGACCTAGGTACCTTTATTTGCTAAAAAAAAGTCAAATTCGTCCATTTTTTTTGGACCCGAAATAGAATTTACGAGATTTTTTAAAACTTTTGAATAAGAAAATAGGCTGAGGTTGGCTGTAAGACATTGCTTTGCAGCGATAAGTCCGACTTTTGGTAGGTTTTTTAAATTGTATTAACACTGTATTTTTTGTCCAATAAAGATTTATTTATTTATTTAAAATAGGTACCTACGAACTAACTTAGAAATGAAACTGAATACAATGACGGGTATCTTTTATAACCAAAATTGTTTTCGATTGTCTCGCAAAAAAAGAATGAACAATTGCTTATACTCAAACAAACTTGGTCAACATAATATACGAGTATACCGTTTTATACGATCAATGCTAGATAAAATAATGTCAAAAATGGATATATAAATTTATTTTTTCTGTTTGCATATCGATTCTCTATGCGTATGAGATATTCGATCATGATGCCAGTGAAAGGAATGTATGAAAACACCTCATAAATAATATCAAAAGAGCCATAAAAATATGGAAACGAATATTATGATACATATTTCCAAACTGAGTCCAATAAAGTTTATCAATAAAAAGAAAATGAAATATATCGGTGTACTGTTACGTGAATATCATAAAAATATCTCGGGCGAATGTTTGCCTCTCTTTCTCCTTCATAGATTAATTCTTGAAAGGAAAATAGAATGTGGAAGGGGGATTCCCATAATATATCATCATATTATGCCGAATAAAAATATGATTAATTATTGTTTATATCTTTATAAAAAGGTACCGTCAAATTGCCTTATATTTTGTACATAAATAGAACCTCCCATCCACGCAAAAAACTTTATCTCAGAAACCTCAGAAATATTCCAGAATGAATGAGTTTTTTTGTTGTTGGCATGATGGTCAGTAGAGATAATATGTGAATTTTGTATTGAAAGCTTTGCTAGTGGCTTTAGGTATATATATTTATATTCGGATATATATGTAACCTGTATGTATCTTATTATGTGTTTCAGATAAATTACCCAATACTTTTTTATATTATTTGGTACACTGCCGTGGGCAAGGGATTTTATACCATGATTGAACAAGGGAAATATATCTTAATGAATTGAAAGATTAAACATGGGTTTTTGATAAAAATAAGTTGAGTAAATGGGTATATAGATATTATAATTTTTATAAAAATATTATTTCATGACATTTTAAACCCCGCAAAATTTAAATTGGTTCTCCCAGCTATATGTATAAAAATCACGCTGTAATACGATTGGAATTTTTGAAACTATATTTAAGTACCTACTTACCTACCAATCTGATAATTTCGATGATATCCAGAACCAAATGTGTAATAATGAGTGGAAGGATACTAAAAAAAAAATCAAATGCGTTATACGTACAACCGATATTATTATTTAAAATTCGCTACATTGTTAGTAAGATCCAAAGAAACAGTGAGAATATCCACCGAGAGGTAAATATGCAATGCTAACTAAAGTATATTTTATAGCAACCAAAAAAAAATATTTTTTTGTAGATTTGTGTATTTTTGTAGTGAAACTTCATTATTATGAATATAAAAACCAACGAAACAGACCTGCTAGTAAGCTTTGACATCGTATCCCTCTTCACAAACATTCCCATAGATGAGACACTTACAATCTTAAAAGATCGCTTCAAAATACCTAAAATGTTTATTAACATGATAGCCCATTGCATGTCCAACACTTTCTTCTCATACAAAAGCACAATATACAAACAGGTATCAGGTGCCAGTATGGGTTCATCCCTATCCCCAATACTTGCCGACTTGTTCTTACTAGATTTCGAAGAACGAGCACTAAACCAAGCTCAATATACCTAATCCCATCCTATACAAACGATACGTAGATGACACCTTTGTCATCTGGTCCCACGGAAAAGAAAAATTAGATGAATTCTTAATCTACCTAAACAACCTACATCCAACCATCAAATTCACGATGGAAATAGAGACCGACTGCCAACTGCCCTTCCTCGACACACTCATTCGCAGAAACCCTGACGGTACACTAGGACATAAAATCTACCGGAAAGCAACCTCCACTTCGAGATACCTCCAAGCGGACTCTCATCATCACCCCTCCCAACTGCAAGCGGTCGCCACATCTTTGTTCCACAGGACTGTGTCACTGACAGATAACACACAAAGAGAAGATGAAGAGCGCGTTCTTACCAAAATCCTAAAACAAAATGGGTACTCTCACAAACAGCTGAGTGTAGCTAAATCATATGCATCCACCCCTAATCTGTCAACACCACCCAACGACAGGTACCTAGATACCTACTTGTAACATCCCTTATGTCAGAGGTGTATCTGAAAAGAATGGCCGCATACTCAAGAAAAAACATATTCGCCCTGTCTTCTCAGCAAACAAAAAAGTTTGCACAACCTAACATCTACCTACTGATAAGATCCCCAACGAACACCAAGGCGTATACCAAATCCCTTGCAAGGACTGTCCCAAAGTATACATAGGTAAAACGAATAGGAAAGTCTCGGTCAGAACCAAGAACACAAAAATGACGTCAAAAATAAAAAAACCCTCCTCCACCCTCGCGATACACACAATGACTGAAGGACACAAAATAGACTTCGAAAACACAAAAACACTACACAAATCAAATCGCGAATCATATCGCACACTGTACGAAGCAATCAACATCGCCAAACGAGATCACACATTGCACGAAAGAAACGAAACGATTAAACTTAACCCCTCCTACCTCCACCTCATAGACCAAATCACATCCACACATACAAAAACTACCACCCACACCCCACAAACACATCTTCAATCAAACACCACAGCCTCCATTTCAACTGCAAGTTCCGCCACTGACTCAAATCCACCCACAAGTACCCTAATAGACAGTATACCTACAAACACATCTCGCAATAGTGCGCGTTTCACGAGACAAAATACCTCATAATTTGCTCAGCTAGCCAACGAATAGCACCCTTGTCTCGTTACTGCAGATTAATTTCGGCGTTATTACTTCTGTAATACGACGAAAGGCTGAAGATGGAGTCTCTGATGACTCCGAAATATATACCATCAAACCAACAAACTAACACCTTTAATCATGTTCCAAACAACATCGGGAACAACTCACAACGCGACTGTATCCGAAATAATAATTTACATATATATATATATTTTTTTTTTTTTCTGTGAAGAGGTGGTCACGGAGAGAAATATACGATGCGTGAACGAAACGTTTTGGGTACTCCGTGTACTCAGGTTGGCTCTGAAAAGAGCCGTTGGTCGCCCGACGTTTCGATTGGATTCCACCAATCATCATCTGGGGCAGATGGGAAGCCGCTGGGAAGCAGCTAGCGCGCGGGGTTAAGAGAGAGGAGATATATATATATATATATATTTTTTTTTTCTGTGAAGATGTGATCACGGAGAGAAATATATGAAGCGTACGCGAAACGTTTTGGGTACTCCGTGTACTCAGGTTGGCTCTGAAAAGAGCCGTTGGTCGCCCGACGTTTCGATTGGATTCCACCAATCATCATCTGGGGCAGATGGGAAGCCGCTGGGAAGCAGCTAGCGCGCGGGGTTAAGAGAGAGGATATATATATATACAACAAGTAAGTAAAAAAAGACTAATAAATTAAACTACACAACTGGTACAGCTCCTCAAACATGTTAAACAAATATATAACAAATAGGAAAGAAAAATGTGAACAGCCCGACGACAGCATCAAATTGTTAAGTTTAGTTAGTCAATAATACCATTGTAAAAAACGGTCGTCATTTTCTTAAACTTGTGTAAGCTGTCAGTATCAACCATTTTAAGAGCCTTTAGCTACTCAAACAAATAAACATGAATAGAAACAATAAACACGATTCTACAATGGGACAGAGATGTTGATTTTTTTACATATTATTCCGGTTTTTCATAACCAACTATCAAGTTGATCATCTAACTTCCGGTTCAAACTCAACAGCTTCCCCCCAAAAAAATGCTCCGGTAGTGGCAGTTTTCAGAAAAAAAGTCTCTCTTTACACAAACACTCTTTAATTGAAATTAAAACAATGTAACACAATATTTTAATTAATGAACTGAACACTCCTTTGAATTACATATCCGGGTACAAATTAATATGTAAATTTAATTAATTTGTATGTAGGTAGCTGCAACTCTTTTCAATTAGAGAGATTAAAATTCGTGTACCTATAAAGTATTGATTGATAGGCAACATCGTAAGTAAGTACCTACTGTTCAGCTTTGTGAATCTTGTCAAAACCCAGTCAGTCCTTTTTTATTATAGGTATTATTACTATTATTGTTTTAGAATATGTTTAGTGGGCAGGTGTTTAGAATTGAATAAATAGTATTAAAGGGCATACAAGTAGGAACACATCCCTGCAAATATCATAAGTGTTACCTACAATGATTAAGAACGTCTACGATCGTTTGATTAATAGCCAACTTACTATATAAATAATATTAATTACAATTTAGTTCTGTTAAAAATAATATTGTTAATTATGCACAAAAGCCATGCGGGAGATAACTGTCTTGAATTGGAGCACGTGGAGATTCTAGGTTATTGTTTAATGATTTTTATTGAAGGTATGTGTTGTTTAGTGTGTCTAATAATTAAAGAGGTTATGGTCAGCATCGGGATTCGAACCCACGACATTCATTACGCTGAACGTACAATCCGCTCCAATTGACCACTTACCTACCTTATTTGTTTCAAATAAATAATTATTTGCCTATTCAATAATCTACTTAGGTATTTAAAACAGTAAGTACCTACAGATTTTATGGACACAAAAAGACGATTATGAAGCAAAATAAGCAATTGAAGTCAGATACCTTACTTTTTATCCTCTACAGTACAATTATTTCAAATACAGATCGATCACAAATTTTACGTGAAGATAAAAAGAAATCATCTTAGGGTAACAAACAATAAAATTCCATGTTGAAAATAAAAATATTGACCGAAAAAGATTGAGTACAATACGCTCAATTTCAAAGTTATAAGAACACTAGCTGATACCCATCTTGCTTTACATTGTTGATTTGGCTAGTCAAACTTGAACAGTAGGTTATTGAACAGGTTTTGTCTGCAGCTTTTCCCTTCCCAGGACCAGGAGTATATATTATTATCTTAATGTTTCAAAAGGAAAAAATAAGAGTCACTGATAAATATGTGAAAAATTTAAAAAAGGAATGTCACTTTCAATGTTTATAAAAAAAAGAAGAAGAGGAAAAATAAATACTTACTGTTAAATACGCGAAAAAATTAAAAGAAGACTATCTGTTGGTTTTGTAGTACCTAATGTAAGTCCTTCATACTGTGTGTAGATATAGGCACCTACCTACCTAGTATTATTTTATGTATACCTAGTATTTTATTACTATACCTACCTACCTAGTATTATATTATGTATACCTAGTTGTACCTAATGAAAGTCCTCCATACTGTGTGTAGATATAGGTACCTACCTACCTACCTACCTACCTATTATTATATTATGTATAGTTAGTTTGACCTACTTAAATGACTGTCTCGTGTATATTCCATATACTATGAGTAATAATTTAAAAAAAATAACATTAAATAAATTTGAGGAATTGGAATATTTTGTATTTCAGATTACCACAATTGTATTTGCGAAAAACTGTGAAGAAAAAAATCCAACGCAGAAACCTACGGTTTTAGCGTGATGCTCCAATATACAATTGGAGTGAAACAAATAAATAAATACATATAAATACATTATTGAATTATTATGTAGATAAAATTAAGCTTTTACTTAAAAAAAATAGTTAGGTGAGTCATGGAAATTTTCATGTTGACAAAATAAAACTTTTCAACGTAATGATATTTTACGCATCGAAAAACCACCCGGTTAAAGTTTAGTTCTCATACGCGTTTACATAAAAAGGTACCAATAACGTTACAGAGTTAACGAAGTTAGCCCGGTGCGGTGTTTGGAATAGTAAGGCGCCTATTACAAACACATACGGTTCCATTCGGTTTAGTTTCGGGTTTTTTTTCGGTCGTAGGCGAAAAATATGAAAAACTTCTTCCGTTTATATGCGGACCGGTAATTGTCGCTTTAAATTGTAATGTTTAATCCTATTATCCTTTATTGTGAATGGGTATTATTTACGTCAGTGAGAAAATCACGCGAATTTCGTATGGTCTGAGAGATTTGTGACGGGCTGTCCTCTCCCAGTGGGTGATTGTACAATAAAAAACTTGTATTGCGATTAAATTGTATAATATGGTAGGTACTTTCATTTATAGGTTCACAGGTAAAGTGGAAATATCAAACCAAATTTTCTTATGTAAAAAATTAGATGTAAAATTGTATAAAACTCAGCTTAAAGATTCAGCGGTCTCTTGTCTTTGAGGTCTTGGGTCCACCAGTCACGCCGACTGCAGGGTGGCGAGGAGACCGCCCCGGTAGATGCGCCCAGCAACGGTTGGCTCTTAGCCGGTGGCCAGAAGTGTTGACTGGTCTGGTCGCTCATCCAGAGCCCAAAAGGTGACGTCAACCTATTACTCTTCTACGAGGACTATACGGCCCAGAAAGCGGCGTCAGCTGGGACCCTTTGCACGGCCCAGAAAGTGGCGTAGATGGGACCCTTGCACGCCCCAGAAAGTGGCGTCAGCTAGGAGCCGCGTTCTGAAAATTTAATTTTCGGAACGCTTAATATATTGGCTTACGTGTGAAGCACGTTTTGATATTTATTTTATCTTTTAGAAGTTATTTCGATAAGTATCAAGGGACATACCTTTTTAACTGCGGCTCGACGTTTGATATGACGCCACTCAACACTATAAAACTGTTATTATATTTTTAAATTATTTGACTTGTAAGACTGAACTTATGTAACTCACATTAGAGAGATCATTCTCGATTTAACTTCTTTCGATTAAAAACCCTTTTTAACCCTCAAATAGATCTTACACCGCAAATTAGTGCGTGTCTCGTCGACTGAAAAATTGTGGCAATGGCCGCCTGTCTTCAGTATTGTTACCCCTCACCTCGCACCGTGACTCGACATAAAACCTGAAGCGGCTGTGTTGCCCACTCAAAAAAATTCTGTTACAAATATCCGCCCCACCCACGAAAAATGTTGGAAGCGCCTGGCTTTCAACCATTTTTTCAAGAGGAACCCAGAAAGGAGAAGAAGAAGAAATAAAAGGTGACATCACCCTGCGCAAGCTTTCATTACGACATCCCAATACATGACCAGACAGAGACGGGTGAACCTTCGACAAAGTGAAGCTCCAAGTCTGATGGATGCTTCCCTGCGACAAGCATCGATCTGATGGTCCGATCGCGGTTTGGCCTCAGTCCAGCCTCATGTTAAAAATTAATAAAATTTGCACAAGCGTTTTATTAAGCAACGGTTGTGCAAAGCCCGGCGCCACTATTTGCTTAGTTTTTTTTTATCCCCTTCATTGGACTGGCAAAAAAACAAGACAAATAGAGAAGAAAAAATGAAACAGTCCAGGGAAGAGCTGCTGACTGGGCATCACTCATAATGCGTTGACCACCACATCGATACCAATTCACATACCTAGCTAGTTCATAATAAAAAACTTAAAGTAATTTTCATGAGAAATATTTTCCGTGTTACAAAAAATATATTGGTTTAAAAATTGTTTCAAATCAACTAAGTTCTAGATCACTTAACTTCTAATATTAATACATTACTTATTAGTCTATGAACTAAAGGTTTACTTCTCAATGTAAAAAATTACCAGGCAGATCTGCTCGCAACACAGATTGCTCAACACAATAGGACACAAGTCCCGTTAATTTGAATAATTCAAAAAATACAAAAAAATAATTTGTTTGAGAAACTAGCTTGCTCATTGCAAAGTCACACCTCAAAGTGATTTGCCAATATTCATCACATATGTGCATGAACTACTCTCTGGACCTTGTTCACAATAAGGTAATCAGAACAAAAAATGCCAAACTCGATGCATAAATCTAAAACTAATAAAATACATGAAATATATTTAAATACTTAATCTAACAAATTATTGCATGTTGCAGTCATGTGCATCTGTACATAGTCTAGAGAAGACATATTATTTTATATTGTCAATCTAGAATTGTTTACTTGAGTAAAATCATTATAAATATCGATTTTCTATCATCGCATCTATCATTTTATGCTATGCAGCATTCAATAAAAGAACATAAAGGTTTTCAATAGACTTAATTCTTACAGCTTAAATTACATACATATTATAATATATGCATGACAGGCACTGAGATTATTATTATTATTATTACTTATTTATTACGAGTTATTTTAAAGCTAAATTGAGTCCAAATCTTACGACTTAACTTACATACTAGTAGTATCCAACACATCATATAAAGTTCAATAAAATTAACACATTTAACTTTTGTTATAATGAAAAATTATAGCATAGATTGTTATATATATTTTATTTACATGTTTTTTTTTTATTTTTTACGCACGACGCATCGTCGCCAGGAACGCGCAGGTTATTTAGTAACAACGTCATCCTGAGAGCATGCTGGACGCATAGAAATATGTGCTTTTATAATATAAGATTAATAAAACATAATAAAATTATCATGTCATTCGCAGATACACCGCCCACCACGGTCATTTACACAACACGCGTTTCCTTAGATTTTTCCTAGCTCTACAACGTTACTACCTAGGTAATGAGTCATTTTAGCATCCATTCAAAACCAATCTTACCAAGTTATCATTCATCTGTCATACTTCACGCATGCGCTGGCCCTCGCAATTTTCATAAAAGTATTCATTCATAGATCATTCATACCAGACCTCACCCTATTAATGAACATTTTTCTCATCTCTTTCGATCTCCTACACAAAACATGAGTGCGCTCTTCACACTACTTATGTCGTACGAAACTGTTACGACCTCCTAAAAAAAACGTATGTGTGCTCATCACACTACCTAAATCGTACCGTGACCCTCACGATCTCCTAAATAAAAGACCAATACCTCCTGCCGATCTTAAAATTCGACTAGGTCATTTTAATTCTTCGTTACATGGAAGGCTTACCATAAGTAACTCGAAAATGAGTTAAAATTTCTGTTTACCTCCAACCAAAAGAAATGTCCCACACGCTAGTGTCAGCTCAAGCGAGTGTCACACTACAGCGCGTCTAACCGCTGAGTACCTTTTGACGCCAGCTCATTGCTGTGCGAAGCTAAACACAACCTAATAGAAAACATTTGCTAAAATCGACTCGTTAAAGAGAGCTGCGACTAAGTTTAGCCCTTATGTTTGCACCAGGTTTAAACATTATGTACATTCATTGAACTCGTTAAGATAAAGAGATTCAATATTGTCATAATAATTGTAGCTCACTACAATGTTGCGGACATATATATGACTTGTTCGCAAAAAAAGGAATTTCTAGAACACTGTTATGAAACTATTGTTTTCACATAAATACCTACATGACTATCACCAATATACCTAAACTATTATTATTAAGCTCTAATACCTAAATTATATGCATTTTTCTCGGGAAAAATATCAACTATTTTAACTAAATTTCTGACGTATCTTACAAGCAGTACTTACAAGTATTTAGAGGTGGAATTGTATTTCGAGGATTTTGTGGGAAGGAATTTTAGAGACAAAAGGATGGGATGATGAAGGATTGGGTTTGTTTGGAGGGGGAGGCACTGTTAGGGTAAGGACAAGGGTTTTAACAGTGACCTAACTAAGGTACCTCGGGTGCGTCATACCCGTAACTCTGTGGAGTAAGAGTTCCTTGAGGGAGGACGAGGATCTTTACCTCAGCCTACAATGAGCCCGACGCTTATTGCAAGACATCTTCCACGTGATAAGGGTTCAGCTGACCCAAAATCACGTCTACGTTGATGGACTTTGTGGGCGCTGCATCTTGATGCAAATGACATGATTTGCTGACGTCGAGCAACACAATTCATAATATGAAATGAAATTATTACAACAAACAAAATAACCTCACTTGCATCCGAGAGTGAAAAAGTCGTTCCTCGATTGTGCTTTGCTGAGTTGCAAACATTCTGCACAAATAAAGCTCGCTCTCAGGATATCGTCCAAATTCTCTGCAGCATGTGGCCTGCGCGCTCGTGACGTTCTGATGCTCGTGCCGGTTTCACTGGACAAGGCTGAAAATACCCAATATACAGTTATGTATAGCGTTCGTAACAAGATTTTAATGCAATGAACAGCTATGAATGTAATTTATACATTTAATAAAACTGAGCAGTTATGAGTGGGTTTTAAAATAATTAAAAAAATTAATTTGTGGAATTATTTAAATAAAGTTCATTTCACTGTTAGGACAATTGATTTTGCAATAAAAATTTCTAGGTATAGATTGGATTGTTTAATAGTTACCCATCGACACGTACAAGATTGTAAGCACCTCTCTAGGGTACTTACTCTGAAAAATTGATTGTCACAAGACTCACAAGACAAATAAATGCAATTTAATAGTCAATGTTTAGAAATAAAATGAGTGCGATACATTGAAATGATAATCACATTAACCTAAATGATTGCCACAAGTTTTCAGCCAACCACACAACTCCCCTCTAAGAAAGAACAACGTCATAAGCAGGAAGATTCGTGGGTTCGAATCCTGGGGTTTCTCAACTACTGAGATGATACTCCAGGCCCCAAAGCTGGGCTGCCAATAATGTGACGGGCTGTCCTCTCCCAGTGGGTGATTGTACAATAAAAAACTTGTATTGCGATTAAATTGTATAATATGGTAGGTACTTTCATTTATAGGTTCACAGGTAAAGTGGAAATATCAAACCAAATTTTCTTATGTAAAAAATTAGATGTAAAATTGTATAAAACTCAGCTTAAAGATTCAGCGGTCTCTTGTCTTTGAGGTCTTGGGTCCACCAGTCACGCCGACTGCAGGGTGGCGAGGAGACCGCCCCGGTAGATGCGCCCAGCAACGGTTGGCTCTTAGCCGGTGGCCAGAAGTGTTGACTGGTCTGGTCGCTCATCCAGAGCCCAAAAGGTGACGTCAACCTATTACTCTTCTACGAGGACTATACGGCCCAGAAAGCGGCGTCAGCTGGGACCCTTTGCACGGCCCAGAAAGTGGCGTAGATGGGACCCTTGCACGCCCCAGAAAGTGGCGTCAGCTAGGAGCCGCGTTCTGAAAATTTAATTTTCGGAACGCTTAATATATTGGCTTACGTGTGAAGCACGTTTTGATATTTATTTTATCTTTTAGAAGTTATTTCGATAAGTATCAAGGGACATACCTTTTTAACTGCGGCTCGACGTTTGATATGACGCCACTCAACACTATAAAACTGTTATTATATTTTTAAATTATTTGACTTGTAAGACTGAACTTATGTAACTCACATTAGAGAGATCATTCTCGATTTAACTTCTTTCGATTAAAAACCCTTTTTAACCCTCAAATAGATCTTACACCGCAAATTAGTGCGTGTCTCGTCGACTGAAAAATTGTGGCAATGGCCGCCTGTCTTCAGTATTGTTACCCCTCACCTCGCACCGTGACTCGACATAAAACCTGAAGCGGCTGTGTTGCCCACTCAAAAAAATTCTGTTACAGATTATACACGTTTATATACATAGATAAATTTTACAGATACTGGATTTTTAAAGATAACAATAATGCTCAAAACACGATCACTCTTAGCCATATGGAAAAATAGAAAAAGAAAAAAAGTGGGTTTTAATAACATTTATTTGAGTTTGATATGTTTTGATTGCCATTGCCACTTGTCTATACACTATTTTTTGTACACTATTTTTAATATGCATAAAGTATAAAATAAATAAATAAATTATCTTTGTTATGATTTCCACACGAATATAAATTGTAATATTAAGTTCAAAGAGTATATTATGTACCATAATATTATTTGTATAATATATAGGTACTGTAAAGGCAACATCAAGTTGCATAAGAGTGTGAAAATAAATAAATATTGAGGAGAAATTGAATTCATTTTCTAAAAATTTTATTCACCATCTAGTAATTGTAAGTTTTTGAAAATGTTAGTAACACGACCAATCAGTTATCCTTTATTGAGGGGAAATGAAGACAATTCGTTCACATCAAGGCCTTGTATTACACACGATTGTTCTATTCGGTTTGTTTTCGTAAACGGCCACTCTTACAAAACAAACGTGAAGCGGTTCCTCTGTTTCCAAACATAACATTTTGTCGACAGCGACCGAAAATGAAACCGAACCGAACAAACAGAGGTGTGTATGTGTGAAGTAGAGTTAGCAGGGTCCTGATAATTTATATTTTCCAGTGTAAACATTAATTTTCTACAAACGTATCGGATTAGCTTTAGCGGATATTATGAACGTACTCTTGCCAGTCGACTGGAATAATAACCTTTTCATTAATTTAATTAGGGGAGTTTATGAAGAAACTTTACATTGAGGTATTTCCAGTAGTTTAGTAATCAAAATAGAAGTACTACCTATCAAGGTTATACCTAAATATTTGACAAAAAATCTTATCACGAACGACTACCTGATTATCTGCCATGATCCTGCATGCAATGTGAGGATAGTACATACATACTTAAAACATTAAATACTTTATTTATAAACTCTGATCAGTGGAAAAAAATAGCTCAGCAGTATAAAATTTGCGATCAAGCCGTCGTCGAGGTAGATTAACCCATATCGATTGATTGTGAGCTGATCTCTGTAGATTTTAACCCGCCATGTTGGATTTTATGTCAACTGACAGTGGTTTCGAGTGTACAACAATGCTTTCTGTAATAAATACACTGTTTTTTAATTATTTTCCCGCGCAATTAGTTGCTCCCTTCATATTTTAGTCCATTTTGTTTTGGTTTATCATTTTGATAATAGAAATTTTAAACAAATAAAGCAAATATTGCATTCACGTAATCATTCGAGGTCTTACAACCATGATGCACCAACTTAATTTTTATGAAAGGAAATGACATTTTGATGAAAAATTCAAATAATACTTTTTGAGTAGAATCAAATATGAAATTCAGTAGATATAATAAATATTTTGGAACTCTTTATTATAAATTTTGCGAAATAAAACTAAATGTAACTCCATCATGCTGCTTTGTTCTTACGCAAAATTTAAATTGAAGTGACATGATTTAGTTCATTTTGGCTGAAACTTAAAGGTTTCCTATGATTTAATGCAACTTTTTATTTTCTGAAATAAAAATCGGGACTTACCTATATTTTGATAGAAAATAAATCATTAAAAAAAGGCATCAATAACTCGAAATCATTCAAATCTGACAAAGTACATCTTGGTCGTAAACAATCGCGTTGCCCGGCTACTATTTTGTTTGTTTAAATTTTTTTTATATGAAAAGTCATCTTCATACATAACAGACGCGGATCAAATATTTATTTATGAATAAAGTAAAAACAGATCAGTGAGTCATAAGTAGTAATCGTGCGATTGACGAATTTTTATAAATAAGACCGTAATAATTTAACTAGACACAAATTTCTAAAGTTATTTAATCTCAGCGATAAAATAAAGCCTGTTAATTATAAAACTAACAATTATACTTAATGTATAATTAAATTTGTAGTAACAGATTTGTTCCACAGTACCAGCTAAGATAGACGATCTGCCATTAATAAAATCATTTATATGGCTTTGAAATCCTTTCCCGTGATGAGGAGTTATGTTACGTTTTATTGCTAAAAATAAGAGGGTAATTTAGTAGCTGAAACTTTAGTAACTGTCGATTCTTGAAATGAATAAGTATATTATTTTGGATGCCGTACTTTTATATGTTCCATAAGGCAAAGGGAGATGAAAAGAACTTCAAAAGTGCATGAAAATTTATGAATATTTTGTGAACCTGGGATTAACATGCAACAAGACAGACGGATGAAAGATGCACATAAAGTTGATTCAATGAAATTTTAAGAATAATTCTAAGACCCTAAGTGAGATGAAGAGGCGGCTACTTAGTGGCGTCGGCTAGTTCCAGATGGATAGGAAATTTACAGAGCAAAATTGGTGGAAATAGTTAAGGATTGCTTCTGTTAACATACGCAAAAGATGGAAGAATGAATAATAATATACATAAATAATTGATACCTGTTTGAAAATATTTTATCAAGAAGTCTGTTAAGTTAATATGTATGGATTAAACTTGTTTATTGAAATTTTTTGACTTAACTACAACCAGTATTCTTCATGGAGGTGACTTTAATATATGAATTAAATGACGTATGTCGTAAAGGTCAGCACTGAAATTTTTAATCGGGGTTTTTTTTTCACTTTTGCTGTCACATCGGAAAATTCTTTCAAATAAGTTAGTGCATGAAAATTTCACTTTCGTACGTAGCCTATATTTTCTATTTTGATTTTACAACACGACTTGAAACAATCACAGACGTTTGGGTCGCAAGTTTCAAGAACTATGTATCCATTAGTAGTTTTCGAAACAATCCAATCCATTAGATATCCATACACAAACTTTTAACCCATTTAAGCGTGAACTAACGTATAAGTCGAAATGAAGAAAAAAATATAATCGTCACGTGACATGACGTGATTGAATCCGACGACTTTAACGAAAATTTCTCGTGGTGTTGTAGTTTAATAGGTTTCGACAACTTCTAAATAAACATCATTAGCAATAAAAGTTTAACATGAAACGCTTTCAACGAGTTGCGGTGACGTAAGTGGTTTATTGACAAGAATGTCAATATTGGAGATGTTGAATGTTGACAAGAATGTCGATATGGTATTAAAATTTGACAAGTTTATATGGAAAATCACAAAAATATTGCCCTAAGTACAACTCAAACTTGCTTAGATAAACTTTATATGTTTGGTCAGAGTTGAAGAAGAATTTAATGGATTTCACAACTGGCAAACAGGAAATATTACATTTACCATAATAATTCAGAAAAATTTGATTAATATGCGGTATATTCATTCAACAACATGTAGAATAATGTAAAGTGTTTCACATGCGGTTTATGTCCAACTACACTGCCATATCTTGGATTTATTTTAGGATACGCAAATATAGAGGAATTGTTTTTATTATAAACTCATGCCTCGTCAAAATTCACCCAGCATCCGAATCAACAATAATTATTACATAATGCAATTAATTAATAGCTAAATTTATTCAGTTTTTATGTCGTAAACTGAAATGTATTTAATTCATGTAATAGGTAAGTACTCAAAATTATTTTTCGAAAAATTAAGTTCGACGGGCAGGTCAGCTTGTACCTAATAAACTTCTAAATAAAAGCTCGTAATTTCCATATCGATGGTCTGGGTGGGCTGTCGAAGGCCTTTTCAAAATCTATGAAGCAACAAGCTACTGGAGAGTTAAGATGATTTTCACCATCACGGTGTCTAAAAAAGTCACCATTAAATTCCTTATTCTGTTGAAAGATGAACCTGGCACAGAAAGTTGGGTCCGCACACTATTTGCCAGGTACACAGCCGCATTGTTCCTCTCAGGACAGCCATGGCAGGCCCCCGAATGCGGTGTAGAAATATCTGAGATAATACCTTACCGGGAACACTCATTAGGGTGATTCTAACAGTACCTAATACCTATATACATAGTTTAATTAACTGACCGTGGTTATAAGGACAATAATTGTAGTCTCCGGTCCCTTATTATATAGTCGAAATTAGAAAAGTCAATATTACTTAAAACTAAAATATAATATGTAAAAATATTTACCATTTCCATATTCTGGTGCTTCGGAGACCTTGATGATAGGTGGCTTAGCAGGTTTGCCAGCTTTGGAAGGCGACTGGATGGGAGTGTTCGAATGGCTGGTAAGAGATCCCGTCTTCCGCGATCTGCACGGCCAACAGCATACAGGCATATTGACGCACTAAGATCGTATTTTTGAATCACAATATTATGCTTATAAAGTAAATACTGCAACAACATAACCAAACAAGAGGGAAAACATGTTGTTGTTTGTTGTTTTTTCTTCTTCTTTGATTTCACACTTCACTTAACACGTTGGTAGTAAAAATTAACCCTGACGCAAAACATAACTGTCTGTGTTTGTATCTATAAAGGTATGATATAAAATAAAATCACTATAAACTTTAAAGGAAAACGTTAGAGTAATAAAGAGCAAAAACATTTTATTCCACGTCTCCATTTCAATTCGCTGGTAGAAGAATCTTCCTTTAATATTCAGCGATGCGTAAAATTTCAGTTATTATTATCAAATTAATCATACCATTAAAATATCGAATCAAACATTTTTTATGGTAAGTTTCAAACATAGGTTTATTTATACGAAATGAAAAATAAAAGTTTTTATTTCGTTAACTGATTTTCTAACAGTCATAGAACTAAAAAAACTGTCTTGGCGTTGGTGATATTATATTAATGATAATGAAATTTAATAGTTGAATATATCGCTTTAAACATGACGTGTCTGTCTATACTGTCTATGGCGACGATAATTTACGGCATTATCAGTTCAAAGGCTTGTGCTTAGCTACCTACTCTGGAATCGAAGTTATGTGAAATAAAATGGCCTGTAACAAGCTGTATCATAATAGGAACACCGACTGACCGATACCTTTGAAGCCAATTTATTGCACATGACTTCGGACCCTGATCTGCAAAAAAAAAACAGTCTAGTTCTTCAAGTTAAAAACGAAATACAATACAATCACTAAAACGGTATTTTAATCTTAGGTATAGTGACATGTATATTGCATACATATTAGGCGTTTATTGACTTTCCCGCGTATATGAATCCATTTCGGTATAAGTTCCTATACCTACAAGGTTTTTTCACCATAAAATAAGAAAGGTGTAAGAAAGCGTGGCCGACCGAGAATGACGTGGATCGAACACATCGATTCCGTCCTCAAGGAAGGCCAGGTAAGAAGTAAGAGAAATAGGAGAGGGTGTATGAGAAATATTATGTCGGTGGATGAAGCGAAAGAAGTATGCTTGGATAGAAAAGAGTGGAGGTCCGTTCTCTCTGCCTACCCCATTCGGGCCACGGCGTGATGGGTTAAAAAAAAAAAAAAAGAAATATCAGTTTTTTTTTGGGGGGCAATAAAATATAAGCAAGTACCTTTTTAATACATAGGCATTGTCATGTAATTACATTTTTGACGAGAATTGGTTTTATTTCCATTTTTAAATAAATTGTTTTGATTGTATACGGGTGGGGGTGGAGAATTCTGTAAATCGTTTGATGAAGCGTGAACAGAATTCAATAATGAAAGAGAAATGAGAAAAATTAGAAATGAATAGAATATCTTTCACAACAATAATGAGAATCTAAACCTTTTGTTCCGAGAAAATCGTTTTGTATTTCTTTACCTTCTGAATTTTATTCTGAAGCCTGTTTTACACGATACTTCAAACGTTGTACACCCACATTTCATTTAAGACTTTTTTACAAGATGTTCCGATTAAGACTCATTGCTTGAAGCAAGAAAGATATTATTTTTGAGTAGGTTAGATAAGTGTTAGTAATCAATATTTTATATTTCGAATATACCTATATAACAACTAATGACTATAACAAATCTTTACTGATGTTAGATTTTGGATAACCCACTACGGGCTACGAAAACAACGTTCGCCACTACGTGGTAATGTTTAAATTACCAAAACTCCTAATCATAAGAACTATCAACATGTCAAAAAATCCTATGAAAACAACAAGTAGATATTGAATAATAATTAATGAGATATAGAGCCAACTGTTGGAAATTTTTGAGAAAAAGTAGGTACAGCAAATAAATTTAACGACTGCAACTGCTGTCATCTTGCGTCAACATTTTCAAGACTCTCCTGAAATTCGAAATCACATATTATTATGATAGCAGAGAAACTAAACTATCCGTGATCCAGTCTGAACCATTGGCTGAGATGGTCTCCAAATACTTTGGTTTGATTAAATAAGTAATTAAAGAACGACACTAGCTTCAAATCCGAAATTAATATAATAAAGTGTTATGAAGTTTTCGTGCGGAAGTCGTGGGTTCGTTGCCAGGTGACGACCATCTTCCTCTTTCGCGACACAAGCTTTAAGTAGCTTACTGTGAAAGAATCAAAGAGTGTATTTGTGTTCACTTTGAGTGAGAGCAGATTCATTAAAAAAAACAACTTATGAATGTTACTACGATCCAGAATTTAAAAAAAAAATTAATGTAATGAAAGAGCCGCTACTGTTACTGATTTTTTTATTTATTGGCAACCGGTTTCGGTTTTCAGCCATCGCCTGAAAGAACTTTTAAACCAAGTCAAAGTTTTAAGACGTTATGTCGAACTCTGGAAGCCGACACCGGTCTCGAAAATACAAAAAAAAAAAAAGATTTCTTTCAGTGTTTATAATATTCTTTCACAGTTAACAAAAATTGAGAATTATTATTCCTATAACAGTATGGATAACATATGAAGCACCGTTTATAACAGGCTTAACATGACATGAAGGTTCGTCACAAAAAAAAGAAACAAATTCAGATAATATTGTTCAGAATTTTCAAAAAATAAAACGAAAATCATGATTGAAAATTTGGAGAATTTAAAAAAAAAGATTGTACCTACGCACTTTTCATCGGTTGGAAAAGACGAAATATTTTCAAAATACTGTTTTATAAATCCAGGTAATTTATAAAAGAGTGTGAATATAATAGTAATTAGAGATGGGCATTATAACGATAGCTGATAAAAATATTAGATAAATTAAAATAACGCCTATAACGTTATTAGCATAAAACGATATTTATAAATAATACTTAGAATAAAAATAATAGCCTACCCCTATTTTTAATATACTAGTTTTTTAAAGGCGCCCGTGGCGCCCACCTATGGCCTTTTCCTGCAAACATTTCTTTCTCATAGCTGAATTCACATATTGTGAGACTTCAAAATACTTGGTTGTTTTAACTCTTTATGGAAACTCAAAAACAACTTAAACTTTTAATTACAAACTTTCCATTCAAATAGCTTTTAGCATGTGGGTATTTAACTATTTGATCGCGTGTATGCGTTAGTTTTGGGATTTGGTAAACTTTTTCATGCAAACTTTGCATTTGTATGGCTTCTCTACGCTATTAATTCACATGAGAATCTTAAAAAAATAATTTATTGTGTAAACTTTTTATTGCAAACATTGCATTCGTATTGCTTTTCTCAGCTATTAGCACTTGATAATAGAACTCTATGAAAATTATAAAAAAACTTGAACATTTTATAACAAACTTTGCATTCAAATGGCTTTTATCATGAGTTATTATTTTATTGATTAAACTTTTTATTGAAATTGTTGCATTTGTATGGCTTTTCTCCCCTATGTGTTCGCGTGTGCTTCTTAAGTCTGCAAACTTTTTATTGCACACTTTGCATTAGTAAGGCTTTTGTTCGTTATGAAGTCCCGCTGGGCGTAAAAGTTTCCTAATTTGGTACACTTTGCTTTCTTATGACTGACTTCGCATGTGAGTTTTTAAATAACCCGAAAAAATGTTTTTCTGTACATCAAAACCTTTAAAAAAAGTGCTCAGCCATCGGGCATAATAATATTACTATGTTACTGTCAGCTGTCACTGCTGTCAGCCATATTATATTAGAAGAACAAAAATTGTCTTAAGTTGCGAGTGGCGCGCCATCTAGCGGCGTTAATGACATCAGTCAGTCAGTCAGTCAGTCAGTGTTCAAGGCAAATATTATATAGATGAAATTGTGAAAACGACCTTTTTTTTAGGGAAAAGTTCAGTTTCCAGATACCAAATTTTTATTTAGGCTTGTAAAATAAAATAACTTTAAGCTTTTAATATTAACGTTATTTTCAATTAACGAAATTGCTATAACGTTTTTGAATTTAAGCCGTTAGTCCCATCTCTAATAGTAATTGATCATTATAGGCACATCACCAAAACCATTTTTTTTAGTTAGGTATTTCATTATTTTTACATAACGAATACATCAACAATAATTATTAATGACTCTGACAATTCACTTATTCTGTTCGATTTTTAAATGGTATGAACAAACCACGAATGTACTGAGTTCCTAGGGAGCGGTCCATCGTCTGACAAGACGGCAGTCTTATCAATGTTTTTTGTTACTACGGTAACAATACTGGCAATGTTCTACACTGACAAATTCACCGCTGTTTATAGCAGTACCGTCACAGACTGCTAGGAAGTACCGTTCTCCCAGGAAAACTGACCATAAGGGCTTACGACCGTCTTCTACTTTTATTTCGAAGGCTGGCTAAGTGTGATCATTTTTTACATAGTTTGGTTACATGAAAGTTTGAATTAGATTGTCGTGTTATACCAAAAATGACCCAAATTGCTTGACGATCCAACTGGCTACCAACCCTAGTAATAAAAAAACAGTTTTATTACAACAGAAGTAATAACTAATCTCTTACATAAAAAGCGACGTTTTTATGGTCGGGGGAAGTTTATGAGCTCGGGCTTTGACACAATCCGATTGATCTTGATTTTTGGGCACTATGTAAGTATGTTTCAATCATGAGTATGCTAGAAAGAAGGAAAATAAAGCACAGGAGAAAATTAAGAGGTACAAGAATAACAATTTTTATATCCCCGAAGATTGTACACAGGTATACGAACTTGGAATAACTAGCGAACAACACAAAAGACTGGATGAAAAAAGGGTGTAATTAAAAAAAACAGAGATGAGAACAAGAATTTTATTAAATGAAAATAGATAGATGGTGCCCGTTCGTTATATAATATTATGCTGGAAACTTATGAAATATCTGAAACAAAACAAAGCAACTCCTGATGGAAAAAACCTTGTTTTTTTATGGAGATGTTTAGTCAGTAGAGCCCCCCATTCACCATCACTCCATCCGTCCAAATGGAACGATGTCACCAAAAAAATAAAAATGCAAAAAGACAGTGAGTGGGGAAAAACAAATGGATGATGTGGAATTGAGTCGGATATCCATCAGTCCAAAATTCAATTGCGTCAAGCCATTCGTCCATCACTCGTCAATGGGGAAACTCGGGTGGGCGCAGTCGTTGCGTCACTCGATTGTCAGTGCTAAACACTTGGTCCAAATTCGTCTAATGTTTTCTTAATTAATTAATAATTCTTTGGGTACCTACCTACACATGTTGCTATTTGCAATTTAATAACAGCAAAATGTGTGCAGTAACGTAGTGTAATTTCTGGTAGTTAATTTTATATTGTTTAGGTATTTGTGTCTTTATTAACGTAGTGAATGAGGGGAGGGGGGGGGGGGGGGCTTAGGAATTAAACAAACCATAACGAAAATTTAAATTACGAGAGAAAACAAAACCAATAATTGAAAAATAAATCAAAATAAAATAATAGTTTTGAAACAGCAATCAAAAACATACACAATTATTTCAAAACGTTAACGTTCTCCAATTAAGTTTTTAAGTACTATTCGAGTAAATACAGAATAAACTATTTGAAACAGGCGTCATTAAATAATTAATAATGTTGACATATACCTATGTAGGTACAATTAATTTTGAATGATGAAATTCTATCCGTCACTTAATTAATTTAATTATTAATGAATTGGAAATAGGTAGCCCCCATTTAAAATTATGGAAATAATAATAATTCCTGACGCAGGTCGACATTCGTTATTCTCGTAATATGCACCGAGGTTACGAAAAATCCCATACTCAGCCGTCGCAGGATTCGAGCCCGAATCGCTAGCCGTCTCAAGCAGAGAGGCTAGCCACTGGGCAAACCGACCCGACGACAATACCGATCGACCGATTCCTTGAAAGGAGTTATAATAGAGCTTATTTGCAATAATTTTGTTCCCATTAACCATCTAATGCCAGTGGTTTTCGAGTTATTGAAATTTTTAGAGTTTTTTTTTTCAGTTTTACACCTTTTGACCAAAAACTTAAAATTGCGATTGGCACATATCTATGAGTACTTTCCTTTGGAAACTAAAAACATAATCACGAAGAAAATTTCGATCGAAATAAAACGATATTAAAACACATGTCAGTTTTTTTTTCAATTTGTTAATTTTCAATAATTGTTATAAGATATATAAAAAGATTTTATATAACTTTATAAAATTAATAAAATAAATAAATAAAATAAATTTATCGACGAGATTTACTCAATAAAAGTATAATACATTTGGCGTAAAAACCAGGGAGAAAATTCCTAAACTTATAAAGTTTGGTGTGAAAAATAAACCTTTTTAAACGATCAGAAGGCGCTACAAAGTGCAGTCTTTCAAGGAGTTGGTCGAATTACCAATCATCCTATATACTGTCACAATACTCTTCTAAATGTCTACACGAATAAAATGAAAGCGCTGGAGATTCTATTAAATTTAGTTAAAGTGCATCTATGTTTTCTTTCAAATTAATAATACGCGCCATCAATATAAGGTCATACAAGGACAACTGGCTATAGGTATAGGATGATTGAATGAGGAAGCACAGCTAGTATAGGTAGGTACAGTAGAGTAGAGTAGTGCGGTGTGTGATTTAGAATTAATGATATAACTTGTTGTCAAAGAAGAGGAAATTTCATTACAAAGCTCCCTTCTCAAATTCAATAATCATTAATTAAAGTTTAAGTGGTTAGGGAAACATTTAAAGGTCCTTAGGCTTCTAAGGAACACACGGCGCGCACAAGTTAGTATTGAGGAAGTGTTCACCTATATACGCACGTACTTATTGTATTAAATAACGGTTGTTTACGTCGCCGTCGCGTCGCTGTGATCCTGTTTATGAACTTTACTTATTTAGTTCTACTACCGCTCATACTATTCTATTCTCCCTTTAAACACCACTTAGGAGTATGGGGAGGCAACAAGAGCTCTTTATTGATCGCTCGGTCTTGTGCAATGTTTATGACCACCTTCCGCACTTTGTCCAAATTACTCAGCTCTGCCTAAAAAGAGCGGAATACACGATGAGAGGATCTTCCTCGCCTTCAAAACCCTGATAGGAAGAAGAACAGTACTCTCCTCGGCAAACTGTCAGCACTCATACACGGAAAAAACCTAAAATGCAAAGAGCAAGAAACACGGTGATACGAGTACGAGTATATTCAAATTTAGAAACAATTCGTGGTAGATATTCAAATTTAGAAACAATTCGTGGTAGATATTCAAATTTAGAAACAATTCGTGGTAGATATTCAAATTTAGAAACAATTCGTGGTAGATATTCAAATTTAGAAACAATTCGTGGTAGATAATAGAGTTGCTTGATTTGTTTTTTGATTAGTTTTACAATTATGAGTGTCTTAGAAACTGTAAGTATTGATGCCTTCCTTCATTACTTATAGGCCTCCTAAGCGAGCCATGTAAATTTGGTGAAATATTTGGCCATAATATTTTTTGTCTCTATATCCCGGCCAGCTTAAAAATATTTGCATGAAATTCCTTTGAAACAACAAAATGGAATGAGACATTTATTTTTGTTTGCGACCGGCCACAAAAAGTGAGTAAACATTATATTCGTATCGAAAGGGCACTATCTCAACAAAGTGATTTTTTTTACACAAATGAATCTGTGCTCATTCGAAGTGAACACAAATACACTTTTGACAACTTTCACACTAAGCAAAGGCTTGTGTCGTGAAAGTGGAAATGGTCGGCACCTGGATTCGAACCTACGACCTCCAACCTCCAATACGCTGTACGTGCGAAAGCCGCAGATTGATACCACTGTACTACCAACCACCACATTATTATCAATCTTAACTTTCTGTGATGATTATTATCAAGCTAAACTTTCTGTGATGATTTTTGACGTAGTTACTATTTCAGCTTCACCTCAACATCCTTCAACTTCTGTTCCTCGTAAACCAAAAATGTGTCATTAAATTGTGTTATTCACGATGGAATTCCATATAATATGAAATTGTTGTCAACATGTCTACACATAAATGTTTCACACTACGTTTAATTTTGATATTTGATTTATCTATAAAAGTAACACCAAATACAATTTTGCTGCGTCTTCTGGTATCCCTACGATTGATTTCCTTGTAATAAAACCCTACACTTCTCTCCTTCTCTCCATAATATACGGTTGTTCTTCGATTTAATTAAAAGTGATAAATTAAGGATGTCTGGTTTAAATTTGGCATTAAAAGAAAAATAAATAAAGTTAATGGTTTTGTTCAAATGTAATCACTTGTGGTATTAATTTTCTAACCCCTTTATTGATTTTCTTACCATTTTTTATGTTCCTGCTTTTGTCGACAAAATCTATGAAATTCTTGGCTGACAAACGTCGACAACCAGATTGGAAGTATTCGACATAAAGGAATCTGCCCCCGTAGACAAATTCAAACTGGCGTTCGACTACAAACGAAGATTGCGCCAATGTATAGTGCGACAAAATTATCTGTCCACTGGAACACGTAAACAATTATTTAAACCAAGCAATGACACTTATATAAAAATATAAAAAGTGGACAGCTAATTTTCTTCCTACTCTACATTGTCGAAGAATTCGTTTGTAGTCGACCGCCAACTGTATTTTGTCTAGGCCCACTGCACATATGTAGATATGAGGGACTAAGATTGGGATCATATTAAAAGTACACGACATAAAGGAAGTTGTACGTATATACGAAACGTATTAGTAATCTACATAATAATTCAGAAATGTTTGTATGTTTGCTTTTTATCGTATGTCGGAGCATCACGCTCAAAATACAAATGCTACGTCAGATATGAATCTGCGCAGAGCCGTGCAAAATGCCGGAGAAGGTTCTTAAATACAATTTGCTGCATTAACTTTATTATATTTAGAGCTATTTAAAAAACTCTATTTTTATTAGGATCTTATTCATACAAATTTTTCAAAAAAGACAGTAAGCCATCTTTTGGAAACAAAATTACTCAAAAAAAAAAAAACGTTGAATGGAATCTTGGTATTACCGTATGAAAATGTAATAAAATAATTGGAGATTGATTTGTTATAATATTACTGACCAAGCCTGACAATCGGAATCAAAAACGTAAAGCAAGACGGGTATAAGCTAGTGCGTCTATAAAATAAGTTTTAAATGTTTGAAAAGAACGCTTTCATTACTAAACATTATGCTATTGAGTAAAATATCCAACGTTTGATGTCTAAATGATGGGATGAATATATTTTTATACACCAAAGACAGTCCATTTATAGAGAAAACAACGACTTTCCGCGACCATAGAGAAGCGCTGTGCACACAGCTATTTAAGGCTTTACACATTTTGAAGGTTTATTCATTATAACGTTCGCCTCTTCAGCGGGAACGAGAATAAAAAAAATAGAGTCATTACGAGGTAAATCTGGTCGTTATCTCCCATAATAAAATGTTATTTTATGATGTATATTTAGAGTAAAGAAGAATGGATGTAGGAGGTAGGTATATTTGTGAAAAAATGGGTGGTTTGTATTTTACAGATTGAACTTTTTTTATTTACCGAGTTCTTATGTTATATTTTTTGGGCCAGTGGGGCTAGTACAAGTTTCATGGAAAGCTAAGTGCACGCTAATAAGTGCTTATAAACGTGCAAATAGTGTTCTAAAATCAAACGATCGAATCGTTCGATCATTTTTGTATGGAAAATTTTCGAAACTCTTTCGATGATCGTTTCGTTATTCGTTCATCGAAAACTTAAACAAGGGCTACTGATTTTATTCATAACTAGCTTTCCCAACAGACGTTGTCCCATAGTCCTTACTATGTAACTTGAAATTTATACAAAAATATGTTTAAAATATGTTTAAAATATGTTTGAACGTTAAAAAAATATTTCTGAAATCTCGAGAGAAATTCTATCAAAAATGTTTTGATACTCAATGGTTGTCAAGTAAATAAAAATTGTGATGTTATGGAATTTTTCACAGGTGGCGTTGTTGTCAGTAAATCCGTGCCATACTAACTTTAATATTATTATAATATTTTGTATTATTCGCTATCCATTTTTCGTACTTACTTTTAATAATTATTCAGTTATCCGCAGAGGAGAATAATCCAATAAACGAAAAACGATAAAAATTTGTTCAGCAGATCTTGAGTCATATGTAAGTATTTGCAGTATTTGCACTAACCCGACTTTATTTCATATAACAGATAATACTGACTTCATGAAAAGCTCTTGATAAAAAGCCCCACGCGAAATATTAAAATATATTTTCGTACATTAGATAAAACCAACCCAACTACTGAAAATATTTACCTCTGTAAGTAGTTCTAGTAGTTGTTATGACAGGTAATTAAAAAGCTGTAGTAAGTATTATATTAAATAATATGTCATTGTGATCAGGTTAAAATCCCTACATACAACTAGCGGAACAAATCTCAAATTGACTGCAGTTTTCAACATAGTAAAGCAAAATTGGGAGCCTTAAAGGGACGATGCGATATAACTGAATTACTGAATTATTTAACAATCAAACAATTAGTTTTCAGTGATACAGGGGATACATTACTGCCTACATGAAAATATAAATAGAAATACATAAAAAACAAAGCATTTATATAAGGCTACATACTTGAAATCAACCCTCGATCTTTTTATTAAAATTATCAATTTTTATTTTTATTTAGAAGCTACCAAGTTAACTAAGTTAAGAAAATATTCAAAATTGTTATCTCAAAATCAATAAAAATATCACATAGCTATGCTATAGGTTAGTAATAAATAAATTTGATTTACGCATATGGCGCAATAATAATAATTGAGGAATGTTCGCCTGTAGATATTGTATGGAGCAAGTTATTTAACAAAAGAGGCACGAAACGATTTCTATAATGCAACGCATTATTTTGATTTCGCTTCGAGGAGAGGGAAAAAGAAAAATAGCGGTAATATTCATGGATATTTATTTATTCGCGCGAGTGTCTGACTACATTGTTATACATAAGAGGTATTCTTGAATCTTGGCACATAGATCCGTGTTAAGGTTTGGTTCAAAAATTCATCGTGTTGTTCCAAAACAAAGTTGGCAAGAGACCAAAACGTTTCGAGACCTTTTCTTCCCCTCCTTCTATCCACCATACATTATGTACCTACCTACTTAACAAAAACAATGCGATAATTCCGATTCGGCTTGTGTTTCGAAATTCCTATCATAAAAAAAAATATTATAGCCTAACACAAAGGATTTTTTTTATATTAATAATTTTGAGATGGGTAGGTTGTGACATTGAGGTTGGACCTTCCGATGATTTTTAATATATTTGACTTTATCATGAGAAGAGGAGCGGCCGGCACAGGAAAAACATGTCGGAATCACATGGGAGCGAACAAGGATAATATGTAAGGTAAGGAAAGATTTTTTTTATATATAGATAGTTGTCAATACAGCTTTAAAATGGTACAGTCCAATCAGAGACACTACAGTGTGAAAAACAGTTTAAAGAATCTGAAATTACAATGTTGTTTTGCAAATGTTATGAATACCTACTTAAAATAGTAAAACCATCTAATCAAACGATTTTTTAAACATTCTAACCAAAAAGCCATATTATTGATAAATTGAAATGAGCATTTAACTAAATTCAACTTTTTATGTATTAAAAATGAGAGAGGTCGAAATTCGTGGATAATTTAATTTGACAAAAATCCTTTTTCGTGAATTCAATACATTTTGCCTCAACCCTGGTTTAAATTCAATTTAGGAAAATTGTTAAAAAAAAAAGTTTTTCATCGAATTGTATAGAGAAGATATTTAATTTGAAAAATACAACATGCAGACTAGAGTTAATTTGAAAAATTAATTAAAAGAGAAATGGAATGTGGTTCAGTTTGTTATAGGTTATATTATTTATTTAGGTACTATATCCTCTTCCTGTCCTTGTGAAGCTTTTGCTACATATTAAATATATTCTTGTCGTGTTATCGTGTGAAGGCAGGAACTAGGAAAATATCCTGTCATTTGGTGATAAGGGTCTCCATAATAAACACATGAATACGCAGTTACAGCACAGAGAGATAAGGCCGCTAAAGGATGGAAAGATTTATTAAGTAATCACGAGTATTCAAGATGTGTAAGTAAAGCTAAAAGTGTCCAGATCTCACCATTCAGAGGGACGGAAGATATATATATATGCGCGGCATCTACGCCTGTCTACGGGGTTTTTTTTTTGTTCTTGTCGGAGGGCGGAATATTGAGGGGTTGCTGTGAAACAAAAAGAGTTTTATCTCCTAGACATGCACAGTTACATTTAGTTTAGGATCCCTTTAAAAAAGGTTTTGATTTATTACTACAAAATGTAAGACAATTGGTAGGTATACTAAAAAACATAAAAAATACTGAATCAAAAGCACAATGAAGAGATCTTTTCTTACTTGATCGTTATTTAATGAGGCATTGGGATGGGAAGTCGATTTTCAAATGTATTCATTAGAATGCAGGTGGTAATAACAAAAAATATGGCTTAAAATAATAAGTAAGTATTACGAAGTTACAAAATAATGAAATGTTTCAAGAATTGAAACAACAAGTGCTCTTTCGTCATAATTTCGACATAATTTCGGTTGTTTGATTCTTGTGAAAGAGAGTTACCCATCAAGAAATAGAGATGACATCGTGATCTTATCCAAGGAGGGCCATTGTGAAATATCATGTGTAGAGTTGTATAATATTATCATAATATGTATATATAGGCCACCGTCTGGTAGTTTTTTATCCTTTATTCAAATAACAGAAAGTGTCTTAAATAAAATAACAAACAAAAATAATAAAAAGATTGTCTTATGTGGAGACTTTAATATTAACTTAAATGTTGAGTCAGCTATGAAGAATGGCCTGATGGACCTAATGAATAGTTACTCACTGACACGTTGCTTTTATACTGCAACAAGAGTTACAAACACAACAACTTCTTGCATAGATAATGTATTCACGGATCTGGTCTTAGAGGACTCTTGCTCTGTAAGCCTCTCAAGATCAGATCATGTTGGTCAGTTGATTAGAGTTTACACTGAAATTATTTCCAATCGTAATATTAAGCATCATTCTGTAAAAAAGAGAATAGTAGATAAAAACATAAAAATAAATTTGTTTAATCAACTGAAAGAAGATATGATATCTGTTAGGGATCAATTTAATGATGGAAATGCTAATGAAACATTTAGTAAGTTCTTCAATAGTATACTGCTATGTCTTGATAATTTTATGCCTGTCAAAAATATAAAAAGTAAACGTAGAGAATCTTTTGGTGATTGGGCGACAGTCGGTATAAGGAAATCTAGAGAAAGACTATTTTATCTTTACAGTGTACGTAATACAAACGATAAAAAATTTCAAAAATATATTAGTTTGTATAGTAATGTTTTTAAAAGGGTATGCACTCAAGCTAAAAGATTGTATTTTGAAGGAAAGATTTTAAAATCTAGAAATAATATTAAAACTTCTTGGGATATAATAAAAAATCAGACTGGACGATCATCTGATGACTCTGGTCAGAACTCACTCTCGCATCATAGCTATGAGAAAAATTTAGAAATATCAAATAAATTCAACTCATACTTTACAAACATCGCAGAATCGCTTACAAAGAATTTGACTTGTAGCACTGAAGCAGCTATGCAGCACTTGAGAACCTCGGTGGGTTTTGATAGTGTATTTACATTTAAAAGAGTCACCAGATGTGATATTTTAAACATAGTTAAAATGATAAAAAATAAAACATCGCAAGATTTGTGGTTCATGTCTCCACAGTTATTGAAATTGATGATTTATGAAATTGTTGACAACTTAACTATAATATTCAATTTATGTCTTGACAACGGCACCTTTCCAGACCTTCTTAAATTTGCGAAAGTTATTCCCATATTTAAAAAGGGTGATCCTAACGACTGTAATAATTTTAGACCAATATCTATTCTTCCTGTAATAAGTAAAATATTGGAGAAAATTGTCACTAAACAACTCACCGATTATCTTGTTTCTCATAATATATTACATATGCAACAGTTTGGATTTCAAAAAAACAAGGGCACGAAGGATGGTATAACATCTTTAGTAGAATCAGTATTGCTGTCATTTGAAGAGGGCAGAGATACTTATGGTGTTTTCTGCGATCTAACTAAAGCTTTCGATTGTGTTAGTCATGATGTACTTATACAAAAACTCCATCACTATGGTGTGAGAAATGTGGAAAAAAAATTTTTCACATCATACCTCACCAGTCGAAAGCAAACAACAGTGATTGGTGATGTTAGATCATCAATGAGCAATATTAAATATGGTGTTCCACAGGGCTCTATACTGGGCCCTCTGCTATTCTTGATCTATATAAATGATCTACCAAGTGCAGTGAACCCAGATGATAGAATAGTCATGTTTGCTGACGATACGTCTCTTCTAATTTCTGACACAGTCGAAGCGAAACAAACATCCAAAAATATTGAAATTACCCTTGATTGTGTTGAGAAGTGGTTTCGTGACAATAATTTAATATTAAATGTGACGAAAACAAATGCTCTTCACTTTTCTCTAAAACAGGGCAGTAAAGCCCAAAACTGTCCAGTGACGGATATCCTAACAGAAAAATCCGTTGCTCTAACTGAAAACTGCAAGTTCTTGGGTATCATAATTGATGAAAAACTACAATGGTCCCCTCATATAGAAAAATTGTGCAAAAAGCTCAGTGCAGCTGTTTATGCCATAAGAAAGGTCAAAGACATATGCGGACAACGGGCAGCGAGAAGTGTGTATTTTGCATACTTCCACAGCTTAATGGTGTATGGTCTTATGTTTTGGGGAAAAGCTGCTGACTCAAACAGGGTTTTTATTCTGCAAAAGAGAGCATTGAGAGCGGTCATGGGTATGAAACCCCGGGATACCTGCCGCGGCGTATTCAAAGCTCAGGGTATACTAACAATGCCAAGTGCTTTTATCTGGGAGTGTCTACTCTTTGCCAGGAAGAATGTACCCAATACCCCAATAAATGCCGAGTTTCACAATTACGAGACCCGTCATAACTCCGACATAAGACCTATAAAGCACAGACTTGCAAAGATGTCGAAAAGCTTTATTTGTATAAGCATTAGATTATTTAATAAATTACCTCTCGAAGTAAGAAACGAAAGTGAGGACAAGTTTTGTAGAAGAGTGAGGATGTATCTTGTTGATAATGAATTTTACTCTGTTGACGACATGTTAAATGAAGCTATATGCAACATTTAACATTGATATCTAATATATTTTTATTTTGGCAGCACATTGTATGTAGGTAAATGGCTTATTGTAAATTATTTTGTGATCCCTTTTTATATATACTTATATATACTTGACGAAATGCCATTCTGGACCCTTTACATCTAGAATGGCATTGAATATTAAATTATCATTATTTTATAATTGTCAATTCATCATTGTATTGTTATTTTGTCATTGTATTGTACCTACCATAACGAATCCAAGTGCCCCAGACGGGGCCTATGGAAAATATGAAAAATAAAAAAAAAAAATAAAAAAAAAAAAAATAAGATAAAATCATCTTACGTGTAAAAAACTCACATGTTAAATAGCATATTACTTAAGTAGAAACATGTTGATTTTGCAAGAGCTCTCGCATTACAAATAGTCTGAGCCCATAACTTTGAACCGAAACGTACGGTTCCTATTTTGGAATTTCTCACATTTGGGATAATAGGTAATTAATTAAGAAAGCGGATTATCAAAGACGTCTTCTTCGTTGGCCCATGGGTCAACATTATCAAACGACGTTGATTACTCGATTAAAAAAAAAACATCGTTCTTAAATAGAGCACGGAGATGTATTATTTATAAAAGCAATACAGTTCAGTTGGAAACAAATATTGGCAATAAATATCAAATAAAAATTGTGTAACTTTTCCACAAATTTTTATTTCCCGACTAGTTTCGTATGCTCACGTCCTAAATGGTCACGGGAGACTAAGAAACATTTTTGACTCTTAATCTCCCGTGACCATTTAGGACGTGAGCCTACGAAACTAGTCGGGAAATAAAAATTTGTGGAAAAGTTAAACAATGTTTTATTTGATATTTATTTTCAAATAAACTCCACCAAGAAATGCATGTTCATCAGTTAGTGAATTTTACAAATAATATTGGCATCCATTGCCCCATATGGATAGTTAAAAATTTTCTCTATTTTTCTCACCCCATAATCAGTATATTATCTAACCGTAGGTACAGTATTTTTCTACGAAAAAATAAAGGATGTTGCGGTAAAACGAGATCCCGATAAAAAAAATTTCCTGGGTCGCCTTATCTAAGAAAGCTTAGCACCACCATAGATGGTATCATACTAACCTCACGTTACCATATGAATTTGCTATACCCAATTTTAAGCTGATGATGCCTTTTACAAGAAAAAAAAACTGATGGAAGATGTATTTAGATCGAATGGTGCTTTATTTATACTTAGGATTTAATCTTGGACATGTTACAAAGATTGTCGAATAGATTTTCTCAAGGCCACTGTAACTATCATACTCCAAGGCGACATCGTCCGTACATCCAAAGACTTTATGTAGGCGACCTAGATAAATGCCAATGCAAGCTCAAAAAGAACAGGCGACAGAAGACCACCTGACCAGTCAAAGACCAGGTTCAAGACTTCTCTTAAGACTCATCTCTTTGGGAAATCATATCCAGACACAAAGCACTAACTCCATCCATTACAAAAGCGCCCTTGAGGTGGTGTTACACCACAAAACGGCGCTATAAAAATCATCTTATATTATTATTAAAGATCACCAACGTCTGTTGACATTTGAGAAATAGGATTCTTAGACGAATTTTGGAACCTAGGCCGGAAATTGCGGTTGGTAGCTGGAGGCTGAGAAGCCATGAAGACTGACAATAAATAAAGAGGCATACGGATAAAGTCACATGGGACTTGGACATGCTGGGTGTGAGAGATCAATGGAAGTCAGGAGTCTGGAAGTCATAGCGCAGGACAGGACCGCTTGGAAAAATATTGTTCAATTGGCCAAAAATCTACAGGATTTAAGGAGTTTTTCGGTCATCGGAAGTATGTAATAAGACGGTATTTAAAAATATTTTCATAGAAATAAAAATATTTTCTTAACAAAAATTAAGAAAACTTATATCAGTAAATAAAGGTTTGAAACACAGGTTTTTAACAAAGAGCCTGTTCCTGAACTCCTTATTTCAATTTTCCCAATATCGCGCAGTAGCTAATGATGGAAAGTAATTTTAGGATTAAATCAAGCGAGAAATTGGTCTTACAACTATGCGATAAGAAAATGGTAGGTTACTCTTATCGATGTCGTAACTTTCTCCTCGTTGTCTGGAGAGATAAAAGGTGTTCAAATTGAGGGGTTTGATAATACCAATAAGTATTAAAATTAAGTATTTCTACTTTACCAAATACAATTAAAACAAACATTAAATACAAGTAAAAGAAGTATGTATAAAAACATAATGTTTCACAATGTTTAGCAAGAAAACCATTCCTTAATTACCACATCCGCTACTAGCATTTTGATAAGACGGTATATTATTGCTTTGTGAGACAACTAGGTATGTAAATTACGGATCTAAGTATTACTATGAATTTTTGTCAAGCATATTTTTACATACCAAACTAAAGGGGTATCTAAATCACTCAACAATGAGTGGAAGACTAATAAAAAAAATTAAAAAAAAAAACTCAAGGGGTAGATACTTACGAGTAGTAGCAACTGTTATGACCCAATGTCAAATTCGTTACGGAAAAAAAATACACCAAGCCTCCACTTAAAAGCATAAAATGTTAACGACGATGTGATCGTTAGACCAGCATTAGACGTCCTACGTGCGTGCAGTGTACTAAAGGTCGTGGGTTTGTTTCCCCGTGCTGACCATTTTCACTTTCACAACACAGGTTTTGCTTTACTTCGAAAGTGTATTTGTGTTCCACTTTGTGTGAACCCAGATTCATTAAACAAAAGTACCTACTTACTCAAAGTTTTTCCCAACTGTCGCATTCAAACAGAAGCAAGTTTTTATGTTATTTTTGCTTTATATTTATAACTCATGGGGTAGTAAAGAAAGCCACTCAACTAAGTATCGAGTGTCTTTTTAATACCAAAAGAGTACCTACTTAAATCAAAAACAATAATTATCAGTTAGTAGTCCAAAAAATTACCACAGGTTTCTTGGAACATTTGTTTCTACATACCTACTCGACTTTCGCACTGTTTCGTGCGGAGGTCGTGGGTTCGATCCCAGGTGCCGACCATCTTCCTCTTTCCCGACACAAGCTTTAAGTAGTTCACTGTGAAAGAGTCAAAGAGTGTTATTGTTTTCATTTTTTGTAAACCCAGATTCATTTTTATGAAGTAAAAATAAAAAGTTTGTGGAAAATGAAATTTAATTTCTACATATTATAAGAATTTGTTTATGATTTACTTTCTATCTTTATGAATACTAATACTATATTATGATATCTTTAACACTCGCAAACGAGTGAAGGATTAAAAAAAATACTATGATAGTCTGAATTAGATTTTTATTAGGTATTAATTTTTTTTTTTTTAAATAATAATTAAAGTCGCAAAATTAAAAAAATGTTTTTGTACACTGTCAATAAAACGCCTTTTAATGTACATTGAAATTAATTTTACAAAACAAAACAAAAGGTTTATTTTTAAATAGGTACTTTTGTTAGTTCGAAATAAATTAAGAACTTCAAACAATTAAGTTTAAATTAGATTTCGAAAGCAATAATTGTGATTTATTTAATATTCAAGATGTTCTTACCTGAATGTTTGAAATAGATTGAATTTAACGAAAGAAAGCGGGTTAATTATTGAATCATGAATTTTATTTATCTTAAAATAAATCCAAAGTAAAATAAGTCTTCATTGTCAGTCAATAAATTTAAACACATACCTACATCTACAGAAATCAATACTCTTAGTCTTAATCCACATAGGCTCAATATATTTGGGCGTTCAGCTCGTTAATCAATATTAGAGGACAGGTAGGTACCTTCAAAGATTTCACCCCAAAATCTAAACTTTTGGATTTTATGTAGGTACTAAGATTTGTTTTTTTTTTCAGAACTAGATGGGCTCGCTTAAAGTGAAACAATAATATTAATACACTTTTACACTAAACAGAGGCTTTTGTCGTGGAGAGAAAGATTTTCGGCATCAGGGGACCGATCCCACGGAAAGAACGAAACTTGGCGACTAAATCGCTGGCCTACCAACCACTTCATAAGAATTTTTCATGATCATTATTTCATTCAAATATCAGATTAACTTATTTCATATCCAATGGATAATGCAATATTTTCAATAATTAATTAAACTTCGAAAAAGCTGAAGAAAATAGCCGTTGGTTTGAAGTGTTAAAAAACACAGAACGCGTTATGCAACACTCGGTTGGAAAAATCCTAATTTATTTCTTGTTTATGATTAAAAAAAATAACAACACTCTTCTATACATAGGTACTTAATACTTAATGTTTGAAGAATTCTCTACCAGTCAACTGGTCCCGTCCAATCTGAGACAGGATTCCAACCCCGAGTAGATATTTCAAGTGAAAAACATTGAAATTTCTGACTTGACCGGGAATCGAACCCGGGACCTCTTGTTCTGAAGTCAGAGCCTTTGCCACTAGGCTACCGAGGTCGGTAAAAATGTAAATAACCTAAATCTAGAAACCGTAATATTGATATTTGTTTGAAGATTGGTACAAGGTGTACATTTATTTTTCAATCAACGAATATGCTACATAACAAATACACAAGTTACATATAACACACGAAATAAAAAGTAAATTGACAAAAATTCAGAGATTTGATTCAAAATGAACAAGCTAAACGTTTGGCGAATATTGGAAGAAAAATAGATTGGATAATACAAACACATCGTTCCTACACGCAAAATTTGAGTCATGTTTAAATTTTAGAGAACCTACACAAAATAAATTCATTAAAAAAAAATGAACATACGTTTTTTTCTAATGCAACATTTACACATGACTTACATTTTGTATGTAAAAATGTTGTGTAAAAATACTTTGTACTGTATGTAGGTACTCATCATATACATTCCAAAGCCAATAACATCACTCGTTCGATTGTGGAATATGTTGGGATGAAAAAAAAATCATCAATCTTGTATTTAAATAAAATTTTGTTACAATTCAATTTTTCATTTTCAATTTCATTTTTTTATAATTTTCAATCGTTTACGGCTCAATGACTAGGCAACAAGAGTGAAAGACTATACGTTATTGAAAAAAAGTTTATATTGTCAAAAGCACTAAGATTTAACTTACCTTAAGTTGTATTAATTTTAAGAACCTTCTCTTGATGCTTTGAAAGAGTTTTTAAGTATGATGCAATAAAGATAGCTTAATAAAATTTACAAAGTACATACATTGATAAATTGGCAATTTTTGTAAAAAGTTGGAAGAAAAAAAGTTACGTGATGTTTTTATTTAATCGTCCTCAAAGTTTTAGTAAAATTTTAAATTGTACCCTATTTTGAGATTCAACATTTTTTGTTGGCAAGGTGGTATCATAATATAGACCCATTATTGTTTTTGTTTCTGCATGTACCTCAAAAATTGGGTATCTCTGAAACCATTTAGGTATATCCCGCAAGTCAGGGATTGACAAAAAAAGTACTAAAATAACTAAAACTATAAAAAATCGCTGAACATATTATATTGAGTTATTTGGATAGCCCTTAAGGCTGTGAGAGTCGCAAAAATGCTGATTTTAGTAATTTTTCAATCCATTTTCCGGCGTTATCTATTGTTGGATTTCGATGAAAAAAATATATAACATAAATAAGACTTTAATGAAGGCGGCCTCAGAGCCGTTTTTTGATATATAGTATAGTTTCTTGTAAAAAATAAAAATAGTAAATGTCGTTTTTCATCGTTTTTTTAATATTCCAACTGATATATACGTCGGAATGTTATAATTCTTTTTTTGTCTTAAAGAGCATTAAAAAATCTACAAGATTATAGAACGAAATGCTAATATTTATTTCCTGCTTAGCGTATAATCCCAAAAAACCTCTATTTCACAAAAACGCTCTATGTCGAAATATTCTATCGGCTTTAAGTGCATGCGATAATGACACTTAAAAGCACGGGAATTACACAGAACGCCCTGGTTTTCGCTGTGTCAATGTTCAGTCTGCCGAAATCTTTTCGGCTGAGATGACGCATGGTCTGCGCCAGTTTCAATTGACGTTTTGTATTTTAATATTTTGACGAAATTGCGTATATTACAGAGGACGGCAAACATTGGTTTTTTAATTTATATTCAGCAATTAATTCTATCATCGCTGTTTGGTGATTTTAAAGTTTTTATTGTTGAATTAGGTATAGCTTTACATTGCATACCTGTTATTAATTTTTTCTTCTAAATTATTATCATTTAGTATTACTACGAGTAGGTAGTATTATATGATTTGTTGTTGGAATTATTTATATTATATAACTAGTTTTCCCCACAGACGTCTTTTATTCCTTACTATGTATATGAACCTTTTTGTGCCTGGGCTTTGGTCAGGTGCCAGGACTCACACCCATATAGGAGAATAGGCAACACACACGCATCAAACAGTTTACATTTCGACTCGATACTAAACGCCGAGCGGCTTTCCATATTTTGGTCATGTTGTTAAAGGCGCCACTTGCCATACCGATATATGTACGAGAGCTCAGCCCTGAGGTCACCAGAGGTGGTAATGGTTGATCCCAGGTATTTTAATTTATCCTCCCGGGAGACTTGGTGACCGTAGATGGATCACGGAAAATAGGACTCCATTATTATATGTAGAGATTTTGTTAATAAAATACATGCGAAAAAACCTTACTCACATTATCTTCACATCCTTTTGATACAATGACATATAATCTTGACCGTCCAGTTTTAAAGGAGGAGTTTGACGGCAATGAATCTGCACACATGCAATATATACATAAGATATAACAATTCTTTTTGTAGGAATTTTGTAATTTCATTTTTTTAATATGCCATTGATCAAATTTAAAAAAAGTTTATTTTTCCCGTTCCCATTTTATAATCATATAATCTGAAATGGTGGCAATTAGAATGAATAGTATGCGAGTGTTAGAAAAAATTAATTAATGTTGAGAACTCATGTTTTAAAAATCTGGTAAAAGCAATGCATACCTGAATGTAACGTAAATTTAATAATGTCGCTTTAACCAAATACATGTTTATCATCATTATCAGTATTATCGTTATCATCACTATCATCCACCGTTGTTCAAAAATTACAAACACATTGCAGTCAAAAGAACATTGAGGTTTTGAATATTTCGACGCATTCCACTGGTTTCCGACCCCTAACTCTACACTTGCATACGTACAAATATTGTGAGAGTTAAGTAATGGAGAGAGTCCGCCCTAATTTTTATGCCCCGCCCGAAATTGACTTTGAAGTCAAAGCTGTAACGCTCTTAAGGTGTTCTATCTCTGGACTTTCGCTTAGTCGTATTTTCTAGGACAACCTGTATATAGAAAAACGAAGATACCTAGATGTCTGCAGAAAAAAACTCTTTCAGAAAAAAGTGGCGCAGATCAAAATAAGACGCTAAAAGGATAAAAAAATATAATTAACAACATAAACCGGAAAGTATAGGTTATGGCATAATATAAATAAATAATCTATATTATATCTCCCAGGATACAGGTTACGAAGTATACAGTTAGGAAACACCCCCTATCCAATATCAAAGCTTTGCAAGACTTAATGAAGGAATACAAATTATTTTTACCTCAACTTGAAAATATAAAAAAAAAATTAATATCCGCAGAATATGCCATGTCGTATATTAAAATCTGTCCACCGATCAAAAACACACGATGAAAATAATCGTGTCCCATTATCTACCTGGTACCAGATACATCTAAGTAGGTACTTTTATAATTGGAAATTTAATCAAGGTTCCGTTAAAAAAAAATTTCGTCTTTTTTTTTGGATAAGTTTAATTAATCTTTACAATGGATAAGCCCGTATGGCCGCAGGTTTCGTTTAGATTTTTTTTTACAAAAATGTAACCAAGCTGCGTGGGATTTATCAGAATTCTTGCTTAGTGTAGCGATAGGGAATATAATATTGTAAAGAAACATTAAAAAAAAAACCAGTAAAATACCTTTGTTAGCCCACCAACTTGGAATGGAATAATTCATATGCCAAGATACAAGACTTTGAAATGGTTGATAGACCAGTGGACGGCTTTCTTACGCACAGCGTATTGGAGGTTGTAGGTTCGAATCCCGGTGCCGACTATTTCCACTTTCACAACACAAGCTTTACTTTATGTGAAAGATGTCGAAAGTGTATTTGTGTTCACTTTGGGTGAGCCCAGATTCATTAAAAAAATATTTTCAATATTACAAATACGATAAGTTATGGAAGGAAGACTCTCTCACGCCGTGTTCCGTTCTTTCGAAGCAGAGCTGAGAGATTTGGTACAGGGTGAGTCCTGGTTGTCTCCCTATGCCCTTAAGTGGAGTCTGAAAGAGAATAATGTATGTATCTACAAAATCCTATATTGTATAATTTAAAAGTTCGTCCGTAACTCTGAATTAGCGTTAAAACACTCCCGAACACTTGTAATTTTTGTGGAGCCACCCTCGAGAACACACAGAACAGCCATGTGGGAATAAAAATTGCAAAGAAAAAGAAAGGATTTTTTGTCGGTAAGACCTAAAGTAATAACAAATATTCGCGGGAAATGTTTTATCGAATAAATTATTATGTGAAATTTCATGAGAAATTCCTATATAGATGTTAATGTTTCTAGTGGCAGAAATGTCAAGTGTGGTGAAGTAAAATTCTGATAGTTTAAGGGGGAACAGGGTTTATCAAACAATGGCCCTTTTATACGCCTGTCGTCAGATAGGTTTTGCAGTTAGTAAAATAACAAATTATCAAATAAATACCTAGTACATAATAGTGTGATCAAAAAAACTTCATCATAAAGCTCCAAACTCTCTATACAAAATTCAATTCGCGTTTTTTTCTGGGGTAGTGTGAGGATTCGTGGCACCCATCTTTCACTAGACTATTATTACGAGGTTCAAAAAGTTATGAACTATTGAGTGATATCCCGGGATAGTTTGGTAATCGTATTGATTTTTATTCGAGCATTGTCGAGTACAATATTCTCGATTTTTTTCACATTTCCTCTTCCGCGAATTATAAAACGGGACCACCTGATCGAGGGTCACCTTCAATGCTTTTTTTACCCTTTTAAATTTTATTTAAACACTTTTGAATAGAAGAAAACAAAGGGGCACATTTTTTAGAGTTTTCTCTAATTTTGTCAGGATTTTGATTACAGTGCGATGTTTGAATTTTTGTCAAAATTTTCCCATCAGACATATTCTAACACTCAAATACGCTCGAGAAAAAACCAATTATAGTTTGTTTGTTTTTTACACAATATTACAGTGATAACAGACAACAAATGGAAATGCTGTCCAAATAGGCCAAACCTGTACTAGGGCAAACATCTTGACAATTCACAAAAAATAATATTCAAAGGAACATACAAACACGAACCACAGCACAACCACCAACTCAATTACGTACAGTCCACAAACAAAGCATAACCCCACAGTCACAACACCCAAGATATTCTGCAAAACTTCCAACTGAATACATGACACCCAACCAGAGCAGGCACGTTTATATTATTTAGAGAAGCACAAGATTTGTTTAATCTCTACTGGCATTGTATTAAAAAGTTAAGGCACAGTGTATAAGAACTGTCGTTGGCCAAATACCTATTGTATTCTTAAAAGGAATATCATAATTTAAAGATAATCTTTGTCTCGTGACTCTACCCTGTTGCGACCTCCTACAATCCCGCTTAACCTTATAGAATTGTAGCAACACCCTCCTTATGTACAAATGTCTCACAGACAAAAATTTCAGTTGAGAGGTCGGAAAACGATGTGAGTTGAACGATGAAATTTTATAAATGTCATAAGAGAACCATTAACAATAGTATACTCATCACTAACAAAAAATGTGTCGTACCGAGAATCCATTGAACTCCCTCGTAAAATGTTACTTCGAACCTTTTCAAAGAAAATTTACGAATTGTGATGAATAGAAACAGAAGACATCTGGGTTCTCAGACATACCACCCCTCTTGACAAAGCGTAAAGAAAAACCTCATTAACATACATCTTGTTAAGGACATATCTATATTCCGTCCCAAGAATTATTAATATTCAAAGGCTAATTACTTAATAATAATAATATATATTCAAAAGCCAAAAAAGGCGTATAGCAAAAAAGGTTTTAATATCATAATATTTTGGATCAGTGAATATTGTCAAGCTCAGAGAAAAGCAATTTTATTTATGATAATGTTTTCATTATGTTAGTAACTAAACGAATTCATATAAAAAAGAGTGAAAGTAATATGGGTGCTTATAATTAAAGAGCAAATATATAATTGTGCAAAATATATATTTGTTGACGGTTGAACAGTATTAAACTACGAATCGTGTTAAAAAACCATCATCATACATTATTTTCCAATAGGCATCTTATTCTTCCCCCGACCGAAGATTGCGAGTTGCAATTCTGGTATCACTAGGGATAGGTAACTTTCGTATTTACAAAATAGATATTTACGAAATTCGCCGATATATTCTATTAATGAAATGTTTTAATTTTTAGTAAATTTCAGAGAAATATCGAAAATTATTATTTTTTAAAGGGAAACGATCAAGTAAGTCGTCAAAACTTGATAATTGAATCCGAAAAATCAACCAGTAGTAGTCGCGAAAAATCAACCAGTAGTACTTAATAATTAATTGTATTATTTGAACGTGTATATTTGATTACATATTGATATTTTACGAAAGTTTTCTACAATTGTTAACTTTTATTTTAGATATTGAAAATAATATACTTCATTATTAACATTTTATGTAAGATTTATGCAAATAAATGCAAAATTTAGTTTTGTATTTTTTTTTAAATGTGAATCTCTAATATTTAATTTGCGAAAATTACGTACCTCTAGGTATCACCCATGCGAAAGTGGTTATTTGAAACAAAACTTCACATGCCATCATTGTTAAATGACATTAAAATGCAGCTACCCTTGGAAAATAGGTTATTTTAGATTAGTAACGTGGATGTCTCTGCATTCGGGTGTACAGAAGGCAGACTCTACATTCGAATGTAATATTAATAGACTTCGCATTCGGGTGTTAACCTAAAGGTGCATTTATATCAAACAAACAAACACCCAGAGCTTGAAAATAGAATATATTTTCCTAATCGTTGATATGGTCACAAAGGAAATAATAACCAGAAAGAACTGTCATCGCCTACTTATAAGTTGTTGTTTCCATGGTGTCCAGTATCAACGATTAGGAAAATATACTCTATTTTCAAGCTCTGGGTCTTTGTTCTTCTTCTTACTCTTGATATAGATCCGAGGATCTGTTTTTTTTTCACAAAGAAGTTTCCTGGGACGCCGAACTCCCACTATCCTTCCATCTTTTTGGAGGTCTCCCGCGTTGGCGGCTGCCCGAAGGGATGTTGTTTGCCACCACATTATGAATTCTGGTATTGTCCATCCTGGCCACGTGGTCGCGCCAGAAGCGTCTCCGTGACCTGCCCCATCTCACAATGTCTTCTGTGTTGCAGGTCTCTCTGATGGTAGTGTTGCGAATTCTATCCCTTAATGTTTTCCCCAGAATAGCACGAAGAGTCTTCATTTCGGTCTTTGTTCGTTTGGTATAAATGCACCTTTATAGCTAGACTCTGCATTCGGGTGTAAAAGTGACGAACTACGTGTTTTCGCAATTAGGGAGTATGTAGATGAAATTTTTAAATACCAAAGATTTTTCATCCTTGTAAATGATAAGAGTAGTATTAATTGTCGTTATCAATAAAACCTCACTTTGTTTCAGTTTCAAATATTGCTCTCAAACTAACTAGCATAAATATTGCTCTCAAACTGTACAATATAGATCTTGAATAAAAAAACTTGTGAAATATTATAGCCATTCAAAGAATCCGTCATATTGTAGAAATACGATTTTTGGAATAAGCATACAAATAAAATGTAATGAATATTAATATTAGGTCCGCTCAAAGATGAAAGAAAGAATAATTAGAATGTTGCTTGCGTCATTGAATAATTATTATATTTATTTTGTTAATATAATAGATGATTATATGTATATAATATATTATTATATACAAAATATGTCCGCTACGTCTCCCAGCTTTAAGCAAGAAGTACGTAGACGAACGAAGAAGAAGTGGACTGTGAATGGGAACTCACCTTTATTCCTGGTTCCAGTAAGAACGTGATGAACACAACACTTTTACACTGTATGGAATCGCAATGCGGGTCAGAAATTTTCTATGGGTTTTTCCCTTTTTCGTTTTTTCGGACGCCTTCGAGCGCAATGGAGAGCTCTTGGTGCCTCCTTATGCCCCTAGGTGGGGTTTAGGCTCCCTGCATTGCGGGCTGGTTTGGGGGGGATCTGCGGCGGGCTTGATTTGTGTGGGGCCGGCTTTTTGGTTTGATTGCTTTGATCGAACTAGAGGGTTGGTTTCGTGCGGGTCGTATTTTCTTCGGATTGGTCTTTTTCGGGCTGGATTGCGGTGTGCGGGGGTCCCTAAAAGGTAGAATGTATGTGTGTATGTTGAAATGATGGGTCTCCGCTAGGTGCGCTGGCGCAAAGCCATACCCAAACACGACACACACATCAAACAATTATTAACATTTCGTCTCGATACTAAACGCCGACACTTTACATATTTTTTCATGCCGATACGTACCTATCGAAAATTCAGCTTTAAAGTCACATAAGAAGTAATGGTTGCTGCCAGGCACTTAAATGTATCCACCAATTATATAACACCGTAATAACTATTGGATCGATGCATTATATTACATAATGTTAGTATGCATTTTCAAAGTTTTCCCATGAGATGCCTCAACGAATGCATTAATCCAGATTTTTATGTTCATATCTGTGGGGTATTATCTATGCTGCAAATATTTACAAGACCACGAAGAGTTTACGAAAAAAATAAAAAGGCATAGGTGAAATTCATAATAGGTATCTCATCTATTTATTCAGATTGTGAATTTGTTCTTTTTATGAAACACGTAAGCCAGATTTAAAAAACAACCACATATTTCTATTAAAATAATAGGTAAGTAGGTACGTAGTGTAGATTAGTAGATATTTTGAATTAAACTAGGTAGGTAAATCCACAAAAAATTCGCTTTGATTCTATATTGCGATCTATTTTTATGCTTTTCCTTTCGATAAAATTTGTTAATTCAACTTCACAATCAGGGTTTGTGTGTTTTATAGTATAAAAATTCAGATGTGGATTTATTTCAGCAACTTTTGAAGGATTTTCTTACGTCTGAATAAAAACGTCCTTGAGACAAAGATTTGAAAGTGAAGAAAAAAACCACATTAATCAATTTTACGGCGAGCAATGCGAAAACAGATTTATTTCTAGGTGCTTAAAAAGGTTATTTTTAAAGTTAAAAAAACAAGTTGAAAATATCTACCTATTTATATTTATCAAAAATGTATACGAAGATATTGTATTTGATCGAAGTTTAGTTATTGTTCGTTTTTTTTTATGAACTGTATATTATATGGGATGTGAATTGAATACATGGGATGCAGTGGCACCAAAAGAGCTGATAATAACATATCAGATCAATTTCATAATATCTCGCACTTAATTCACACGTAAGATGCTGCAAGTTTTTTTCATATGTAAGGCCTCTTTTCATCCAAACGGAGCGACGTCACTCCAAAATATGACCGTGAGTGGGGAAAACCATATGGATGTTGTGGAGTGATAGGGTGTGTCGGATATTCAAGAAAGTCGAGTGGACGCGTCCAAGTCGTCACGTCAGCCATTGTTGATTATCGGTCTTAATACATGGTCCGAATTTCTCTCACTTTGTTATCATCTGTGAACTTAGTACAAGTGTTGCTGTTTTTAATTTAATAATAGCGAAATATTTTTATTGAGGTCGTGAAATTTCGTTAAAACTATTGAAAAAAATCACAAAATAAGTCTCACATTTGGCACAATGGATGACATCCATTTGAAGTGAACGTGAATGGGGGGCTTAAGAATGGCTTGATAATTTGAATCGGGATCACTGAGTACAAATATTATTAGAGAACTTTTTTGGGTGCGCAGAACGGAAAATCGGTTCGTTTATTCAACAGTCACGCGACGGAAGATAAATTATCAATAATAATTGTATAGTGGAAATAAAATTCGCACTAAGCGCCAAAAACTAAAAAAATGAGTTGAGTATGAGGAAATGTTCTATAAACCATTGTCAATAGCCTAAATATTGCACTAAGTCCATATCGATTATCTAAAGGCGTAAGAAAACAGATCCAAAAATCAGCATAGTACTATGTCTGTATGGGGGAAAAATCGGTTTTATTAGATTATCTCAAAATGAAGTTTTTGGCATTTAGTGCGTATTATTTATTTTCCTTTCACACACAAGCACAAGACAACACAACAAAAACCATCGGTACTTCCTTTAACTAATTGTATGAAAAACATAAAATTTCTCTGAGTGAACGCTAAAACATTAAAAAAATAAAAAATCGAATGTCACACACAGCTACCGACAAACGTCACAGTTTGTATGAGTTTAACAGCAGTCACGTGGTACATTATTTCTCTAGTAATATTCTTCTCAAAGATCGGGATATGATTTTCTCACTTTCCTTCTGCGGGTTAACGATTAGGAGCTAAATAATACGTAATCATGTTAGATTTAAGCTGTGACTTTCTCTCTCCCTGTTAATCAGGAAATCCTTAAAAGCGCATCTAGCCTACTTTTAAAAGGTTTAATATAATGAAAGAAAATCAAGGAATTTAAATTAAGCAAGTTTTTATATCAATTAATTATTTAGTTAGTGAAGCGTCAAATAAACTATGCACATTCTCCACTTCAAGTTTTTTTTTTTTCAATTTTCTATTCCTTTGAAATGTAACATTTTTTTCCTTGAAACCTTGACGTCAGTATAAAGCGGATATTTCCTTTGAATTAAGGCTATGTTTATTCATCTGTATAATCGTAAGAACTTTATTTAAGGAAATATGTATGTTAAGTGTTGAGTACCATCTCGTTTTCAAAATAATCCTACTGAGGGGATTCTCTACTGAAAACTTACTTGATGACGCATACAGTGTTTTTTTTTCTAATTTTCGAAAGAAATGATTTCAGCTTTCGTTGCGAATGACTAAATAACTAGTTATCGTGAAAGTGCAACTACAATTTTGCAATCCATTAAATACGAATTTTCTTGATATTGTTTTTCGCATACTTTCAATCGCTTTTTGATTAAATTCAGTCTTTTATTCATCTGCATACACTCAACACGAAAATAAAAATGCTTTTTCTGAGTTCATTGCTTTTTTGCATCACAAAAAAGAATATGTCAAGCATTGGAGGTACAAAACAAGGTTTTTCAAAGTTGTAAATCAAGCTTTTTATAGAATATGTAACAACTAATGACTCTAACAATTCATTACTGATGATCGATTTTAAATGGAACACACTACTAAGGGCTTACGACCGTCTTCTACTATTATTTCGAAGGCTCGCTTAGTGTGATCACTTTACGTCAACAACGTTCGCCATTAGGTGGTAATGTATGTCTCAGAAACTCCTAATCATCTGTAAACTACCCACCGATTTATTCTTCTTCTTCATTACAATGTGGCAGTTCACTCTCGAGAGAGTGATCTATGCACCGATTTATTGCAATATCTATCAATAATTTCAAAACATTACTCAAAACATCTAAAAAGACAACGTTCTTTTCCGAAAAAAATACTGACACACTAAGAGAGAATTTCAATATGGACAACACCAAAATTCAAAACATAGACAGGTGCCAATCCGAAAGAAATACAGAAGAAACTCGGTGTCCTAGAAACCTCATAAAATGAGAACAGAATTATGGGTCTTGTTCAAAAGTTTGACAAAAAAGAAAGAGAATGCGTTCTTCTGCCAATATATCAAAATAGATTATCGCTGATTTGCTAAAAGTTATACGGCCACACTCATCCAGCCTCAAATCAGATTTTCGTCTCGAATTTTGTACGCAAACAGACCAAGTTTACTCAGAACGAGATAATAATGTAGGTAATTAACGGCATTGTCGTCTGGAGTGTGCGATGAGCCTTTGAGAGCCTCGAGGAAATGAAGAAACGATGGTATCCGGGGAACATAATCTGATTTGGGTTAATGTGTACAGGCGACGAAAAGTCGGCCTAGGGGATAATTTCATTATTCGCGCACGTTATTCGATGAGTCCCATACTACACGCACACCACTTTAACTACCGTAATATCACAGATATAAATTTCATATTTTTCATAGCTGCGTTCATTCTGATTTATTGATATTTTGGAAGCATTCGCTATTCATTTCAAATAAAACATTGCGCTTGAATTTTTAAGCGAGTGAATTAAAATTTCACAGTTCGTTTGCTGGTATTTTGTCGATCTCTCGTAAGATTTTGCAAACTTACGGTTAGATTCACCATAAAATGCTCCATATTCCTTGGATAATTATTAAAAGAACAGGATCAAATAGAGTACTCCTGCCAAGTTTCGCAAGGTTCATATCCATGTAGGTAAGATATTTAAATAAAGATTACATTTAGCAGGAAATTAGAATTTTCCAGACTTTGAGTTGATTTGAACTTACGTAGTTAACATAAAGATTGAATTAAGCTTATGTTTTGACCAAATTAAATATCTGATAGAAACAACAAAAGAAAAACTATAATTAAAGGTATTTTAATGAAAGATCTTTGCAAATATCACTTAATTTTTTATTTTTTATTGCCAAAATATTTTCTACCGCAATGCGGTCATCTTCAGTGGCTGTCTGAGTGAATACTGACTGATGTAGTGGCGCTAGTGTGGTGATTTGAGGTTTGTCTATGTATGTGTTGGTGGCGCTAGTGTGGTGATTTGAGGTGTGTCTGTGTATGTGTTAGTCTGCGAGTTATTATTAATAAACAAAGTCAGTAGTGGGGATATGCTTGGAATTTGGTTATTGACAATCGTATTTTTGTGTCTATGTATTTCTAGTGCCTCGAGTGTGTTCATTTTTTGTGTTTTGTGATTTTGTATGTGAAGGAATTGTGTGTTGTTAATGTCAATGGTATGTCCCGTTTCCCTACAATGGTCTGCTATTTCCGAGTTTAATCCGAAGTTTTTCAAAGCTCTGTGGTGTTCGTTAAGTCTTGTTTCAAATTGTCTTCCAGTCTGTCCTATGTATCCTAAATTGCAGTTTTTACAGTTAATTTTGTATCTTCCCGATTTTTTGTTGATGTCTATTTTCTGTTTATAGTTGCACAGTCGTTTCCTCAACGAATTGTTTGTATAGAATGCAGGTCTAAAATGTTTATTTGTGTGTTTGGTTGTAATTTCGTCTGTTATATTGTCTATGTAGAGTATTCTCCTCCATTTCTCTTCTTCTTTGTAATTTATTTTGGGATATAAGTAGTCGTATATAAGTTTCGTCTGTCGTTTTCTGTTATGTAGTTGTAAAATGGTGTTCGTGTGGTATCCGTTATTGGTTGCAATGTTAATTATTGTGTTTAGTTCTGTATTATAGTTTTCTTTTTCCAGTGGGATAGAAAGTAGTCTATGGATCATTGAATGGAATCCGGCCATCTTGTGTTGGTGTGGGTGGTGTGAGCTCGAATGTATGATTGAGTCTGTGAAACTAGGCTTTCTGTATATTTTATATGTGAATTTGTTATCGGTGATGGATATGTTTATATCTAGATAGTTAAGTGAATGTTCGTTTTCTGTTTCCATTGTGAATTGTATGTGGTTGTCTATTGAGTTTAGAAAAGTTAAGAAGTGGTCGAGTTGTCTACGTGTACCTCCCCATGTGCAGAACACATCGTCAACGTATCTATGATAATTAGTCATGTATTTTAGTAAATTGTGGTCAGATTTAAAAAGTTTGTCTTCAAAATCGTCCATGTAGACGTCTGCAAGTAATGGTGATAGATTGCTGCCCATAGGTAGACCGTCTTTCTGTGTGTATAGTTTGTTATTGAATGTAAAGTAGTTCTGTCTTATGCATGTCGTGATAATTTCTAATGTCTGGTCTTTAACGGTACTGTCTGTGTCAAGTTTAGATAGTATTTGTTGTACTAGTTGTAATGTCGCATCTATAGGTATATTTGTGAAGAGGCTCTTTACATCGAAAGAGACAAGTATGCATTTTGTAGGTGGTGTTGTGTTTTGTAGTTTGTGTGTCAGTTCTGTTGAGTTTTTAATTGTGTATTTTGGTGTGAAATGAGTGATGTTGTGAAAGAAATTATTTACAAATTTACTTAGTTTGTATGTTGGTGCATCGATGCATGATGTAACTGGTCTTGCTGGATTATTTTCCTTGTGGAGTTTGATAAGTGCGTATAACTGTGGTGGCTTTGGGTTCATAATGATGAGGTTCCTTTTGTTGTATTGTGTAATAATATCCGATTTTTTGATAATGCTCCTAGTGTTATCCACAGAGCTTTGAAAAACTTCGGATTAAACTCGGAAATAGCAGACCATTGTAGGGAAACGGGACATACCATTGACATTAACAACACACAATTCCTTCACATACAAAATCACAAAACACAAAAAATGAACACACTCGAGGCACTAGAAATACATAGACACAAAAATACGATTGTCAATAACCAAATTCCAAGCATATCCCCACTACTGACTTTGTTTATTAATAATAACTCGCAGACTAACACATACACAGACACACCTCAAATCACCACACTAGCGCCACCAACACATACATAGACAAACCTCAAATCACCACACTAGCGCCACTACATCAGTCAGTATTCACTCAGACAGCCACTGAAGATGACCGCATTGCGGTAGAAAATATTTTGGCAATAAAAAATAAAAAATTAAGTGATATTTGCAAAGATCTTTCATTAAAATACCTTTAATATGGAGAAGTATCACAACGTTGTTGAAAAAACATTCATTGAATTAAAATCGGCTAGCACAGCCTATAAAATAAAACAGTTTCTTAAACTAAAAATTGCAGACAAACTGATTTCGCTCAAAATTTACTTTAACAAATCGTGTTTAAAATGTGAAGTGCATCCCAAGTATACTACAATAATGTGCAAAAATACATCACGTTCGGCTCAACAAGCGGTAAATAGTGCAAAAAGAAATTGGGTGTTTAGTGAAATTAAAAGTGCTTATTCTAAATTAAACGCAATAAGAACATACCTCGCTTTTTTACACAAATACCTATCACAAAATCTACACTATGTGGAATGGTATTTAATAGACGATAAAGTAAGAGACATTGCAAGCAGGAAAGGATTTATTAGCAAAACTAATTTGGATAAAAAACTAAACAGTCTGTTGGACCACAAATATGAACAGGTTCTGTCTAAAACAATATTCATAAACAAATATAAAGATATCACCTTTAATGAAAAAGTAAAATACATTATGAAAAACATGGTAAAGCTTAGAAACATGATGAAAAAACAAAACTCCTCGACCCAAATACAGCCGCAGCCTCGAAGTAAAAACAACAACAACTTCTATAAACGTGTAGTAAATCTTACAACAGAGACATTACAACCTGAACACCTTAGTCTTCTGGAAAAGGGATTAAAATATAACATCGAAACACCGCCAACCAGAAACAACCTAGAACAATTGGCAATAGATGTGGATTTAGCAATAAGCAAAGAAGATCCCGAAATCATGTATAAATGTACAAATTACTTCCGTAAACGCACCAACAAACATAATACAATAAAAACATCGGAAGAGGAAAAAACCGTCAGATCACTCAAAACATTCATTGAACAAAAGAATATCATCATTACACGGGCAGACAAAGGAAACTCGACAGTATTAATGGACGAAACACAATACAAAGCTAAAATTTATGACATCATATCAGACGAGACTAAATTCACAGAACTACGAAAGGACCCCACAAGTAAATACCAGGATAACACTAGGAGCATTATCAAAAAATCGGATATTATTACACAATACAACAAAAGGAACCTCATCATTATGAACCCAAAGCCACCACAGTTATACGCACTTATCAAACTCCACAAGGAAAATAATCCAGCAAGACCAGTTACATCATGCATCGATGCACCAACATACAAACTAAGTAAATTTGTAAATAATTTCTTTCACAACATCACTCATTTCACACCAAAATACACAATTAAAAACTCAACAGAACTGACACACAAACTACAAAACACAACACCACCTACAAAATGCATACTTGTCTCTTTCGATGTAAAGAGCCTCTTCACAAATATACCTATAGATGCGACATTACAACTAGTACAACAAATACTATCTAAACTTGACACAGACAGTACCGTTAAAGACCAGACATTAGAAATTATCACGACATGCATAAGACAGAACTACTTTACATTCAATAACAAACTATACACACAGAAAGACGGTCTACCTATGGGCAGCAATCTATCACCATTACTTGCAGACGTCTACATGGACGATTTTGAAGACAAACTTTTTAAATCTGACCACAATTTACTAAAATACATGACTAATTATCATAGATACGTTGACGATGTGTTCTGCACATGGGGAGGTACACGTAGACAACTCGACCACTTCTTAACTTTTCTAAACTCAATAGACAACCACATACAATTCACAATGGAAACAGAAAACGAACATTCACTTAACTATCTAGATATAAACATATCCATCACCGATAACAAATTCACATATAAAATATACAGAAAGCCTAGTTTCACAGACTCAATCATACATTCGAGCTCACACCACCCACACCAACACAAGATGGCCGGATTCCATTCAATGATCCATAGACTACTTTCTATCCCACTGGAAAAAGAAAACTATAATACAGAACTAAACACAATAATTAACATTGCAACCAATAACGGATACCACACGAACACCATTTTACAACTACATAACAGAAAACGACAGACGAAACTTATATACGACTACTTATATCCCAAAATAAATTACAAAGAAGAAGAGAAATGGAGGAGAATACTCTACATAGACAATATAACAGACGAAATTACAACCAAACACACAAATAAACATTTTAGACCTGCATTCTATACAAACAATTCGTTGAGGAAACGACTGTGCAACTATAAACAGAAAATAGACATCAACAAAAAATCGGGAATATACAAAATTAACTGTAAAAACTGCAATTTAGGATACATAGGACAGACTGGAAGACAATTTGAAACAAGACTTAACGAACACCACAGAGCTTTGAAAAACTTCGGATTAAACTCGGAAATAGCAGACCATTGTAGGGAAACGGGACATACCATTGACATTAACAACACACAATTCCTTCACATACAAAATCACAAAACACAAAAAATGAACACACTCGAGGCACTAGAAATACATAGACACAAAAATACGATTGTCAATAACCAAATTCCAAGCATATCCCCACTACTGACTTTGTTAATTAATAATAACTCGCAGACTAACACATACACAGACACACCTCAAATCACCACACTAGCGCCACCAACACATACATAGACAAACCTCAAATCACCACACTAGCGCCACTACATCAGTCAGTATTCACTCAGACAGCCACTGAAGATGACCGCATTGCGGTAGAAAATATTTTGGCAATAAAAAATAAAAAATTAAGTGATATTTGCAAAGATCTTTCATTAAAATACCTTTAATATGGAGAAGTATCACAACGTTGTTGAAAAAACATTCATTGAATGAAAAACTATAATTGTTTTATTATTTTTGGAAAAATATTACTAAATTAAAAAATTCAATTTACATAATTTGCATTCCCAAGCGCTAACGAACAACTGACAACTTATCAGATAATTTTTGTTAAAAAAGTAAGTACGAAGACGGTCCCTGAGTGCCCCGTCATGGCTGACGATTCGAAGAATATTAGGAAATTTGTGAAGGGCCTTGAAATTTCTCTGACCACAACTGATTGATTACCAAACCACAGAAGCAATATTCTCAGAAAAATAATTATCACTGTTGAAGTTAATTAAATCTGTAGCAGAGTTCTCACTGTAGAAATAAAAATACTGATTATCTGTTTTAGGTTTTCAATGTAGGTAACGTAGAGCTGTTATGCCTAACTAAGTTTCAAATTACGCCTCCTTTAAAAATATATATATTGTTTACATTCATAGTGAATTGACAGAAATGGTAACTGAACCTAAATTGCAGTATGCTGATGGCTTGCAAGTAGATGTAAAACTTGGCCGACTGTCCTGGCGATTCAAAGGTATGGCCTTCTGAATTCTGAATGAATTGTTATGCGAGTACATTGACGATGTTGTGCAGCGGTCGCCAAACTTTTGACCTCACGGACCAGTTAATTCATCCCGCGGACCACTTAAATATATTTATAAAAAAATTGTGATCAAAGAACACATAAAATGTACCTAGTATGTATTTTATGAGTAAGTATATTCCACATTTTTCTGAAATTTTCTCGCGGACCACTATTGCAAGATTAAAACTTTTCACATTCTATATACCTAAGTTTTATCAAGTAAAATATCTGTAATGAGAATGATATTTCTAAAAGGCGATGTGTTAGTTTTACATCAGTTGCCCACTTTGGATGTGACTGCGATATTGTGTCAACTTCCGATTTAGTGCTCTATCGTGAAAACATGTAAATGGACTATGTAAGTAAGTATGCTTTTCTTAAACATTCGAAGTATTTCTGTACAGACTGATGATTGCCTTATATATGTTTGTTTTTTATAAAGCAGTTGTCTCACTTATATGCTTCAATTCAATCCCTATTTCAATGTTGACTGTCTTTTCTTTTCATACTGAAAGTACTTGTCTATAAATCCTTATTTACACATTTTTGGTAAAGCAATACCGGGTTCAATATAGATACTAACGAGAAACTGTTTTTATGTTTATCAACCAAAGTCTAAATGTCATAATGACAATGGAATTGGATCGGAACAGCGACATAAATGCGGAATAAGGCCTCAGGCAGTGTGGTCGCATCTGTTTTTGGTTTCTTTTTCTCAAAATGTCGTGATTTCAACCAATCCAAGCAACATTGCTTCAAAAATCGATCGAAGTGAATACAATTATTGTTCTCAAAGAAAGATTTTACTCCATGTCAAAATTACCATCACGGCCGCCAAATTTCCTTTTTCTCAAACAAATTCATTTTGATCAAAAAATATAACCACTTTTAACGCAGTTTTATTAATTATAATAAGAAAATAAGAGCAAATTATTATTTTTACTTAAATTAATAATTTTTTTTTTAAGATTTATGTCTGAAAATAAAATAGACACGATTATATATACCTAATAATATGATCCACAGACTAACTTTATATACCTAATTCTCAATGTGATTTATTTTACTGTAATAAAAATGATCGCACTCAGCATACCAGCATAATATGCCTTTTCGCTGAAAGCGATGAATCCAGAATGCTCATGTCATCCGCATAACATAACCACTTTCTTACTCGTCCATTTTATTACATTGCATATATTCATAATAACGATATGAAATAGACATTCAACTAATATGCATATTTGCATAGTGAATGTGAAATGTATTATTTTGTTGCATTTGTTACGCTCGGTGGTACGATAAAAATGACAATAAATTGAATGTTTGTTAAAAAGTAAGTACAATTGCGATGAATAAACATTGTGGTTTCAGCGTGAAATGTGTGGATTAATTTATCATTTTAACTGATGGAATTTATAGATTCACGCAACAGTTTATTTTATTCTTTATTATCGATGATTCTCAATGTTTAAATATACCTACATATGTATATACCTACCTATCATGGAGATTTCTTAGTAAACGATTTGAAAAAAAAATATGTAGGTATTCAATATACTGAAGATTGTAATGCCGAAGTAATAGAATTGTATTGACGTGTCCTTTGCAAATCGTTTTCTCATATTAAAACCTCTGGACGTATTATGATAAGATTTGCTGATAGAGTAAACTAACTTGAAGAGTACACAACGTTCTAAGTTTGTCTAGATTCTTGTGTCCATTTTTCAGGACTAGATCTTAACGATATATCAACAACTGATGACTGAATAATATTGTTCGATTTTTAAATACTTAGTATGAACAAACCACTACGGGCTTACGACCGTCTTCTATACTGTTATTTCGAAGGCTGGCTTAGTGTGATCACTCTACGTCAACAACGTTCGCCATCAGGTGGTAATGTTCAAATTCCCGATTATTATGAGAAATTTCAACAATATGTGGAAAAACCCCATGCCCCGGGCAGGATTCGAACCTGCGTCTCTCGTCGTACCGTGCCGAGGCGGTAACCACTGGGCCAACTTCCCCGACGCCAATTCCTTCATAATACGTGTATATAACAAGTAGCTGATGTTAATGAGATATAGAGCCATCTGTTGGATTTTTTTAGAACAACTAGAGCAACCAACTTTTGATACATCTACTGATGTTATATAGTTGGTGCCAGGATATGACTATATCCATTTTTGTATATGTCTCATCTTTATTGCCTACTCATTGGCTTGATTGGTACACAACGTTCTAAGTTTATCTAGATTCTTGGGTCCATTTTTCAGGACTAGATCTTAACAATATATGAACAACTGTTGGTTGACCTACTAATACTAGTATGTACACAAGAATCTAGATAAACTAAGAACGTTGTGTTAATGAGAAGACATATTTAGTGATCTTGTCCAATTGAGTTTTACTGCTATATGTTTTGGCTTCAATTTCCTTATCCGTAAGTGTGTTTCTGTGAAGGACTGAGGCGTTTTTTGAACATTCCTTCAAAAGCACTTATGAACTTAATACGCAACCTACTTCAGTTTTTATAAAGGTAACATGAGTCTCATAATATGTTAAAAGTTTGAAAGTAGTAGGTTCTCAAAGAAAATGTCGTCTTGCAATCTGAGCGATGAGCCTTAAAATCAAATAAGACCAAACAAAATTTTGGTTACGACGCCGTCGCTGACAGCAGCCGCAGTCTTTAAATTTGGTTGCTCTCATGTTCTCAATAATTTCCAACTTTTATCTCTATATTTCATTAATAATTTTTAATATTGCATACATGGGATTTTTCGACATGTTGAACATGTTGAGAATTCTCATGATTAGGAGTTTCGGAGACTTAAACATTACCACCTAATGGCGAACGTTGTTAACGTAAAGTGATCACACTAAGCCAGCCTTCGAAATAACAGTAGAAGACGGTCGTAAGGGCCGTAGTGGTTTGTTCCATTGAAAATCGAACATCAGTAATGAATTGGTATAGGTTTTAGTTGTTACATATTCGACAGATTTATTTATTTAAAAAAAGGTTAAACTCTAACATTTTGTAAGTGAAAACAATTGGAGGCAGAGTACACTTTTATTACAGCTATGTAACTATCAACTTTATACCAGTTCCGTTTAGCGTTAAAAAGGTTTTCGTGTTCTCAGTTTGCAACAATAAAACATTGAATCCTTTTAACCACACATAGGTACCATCCATGGGGTATGTTTGCTGATAAATTATTATTTAGGTCAGCGCTATCTACGCGTGTACGGCCTATATAGCCGTTGTTGATCAAAATATAAAGCAATCAAACAGTAAAATTTCGAACGAGTTTTGCTGAAAACGAGGGTAAAATAAAATACAACACTTTCAATAACATTTTGATAAATAATGTGACTCCTCTGATTTATTTGAGGAATTGATGTATTGCTTAAGTTTTCTACGGAAGCGTTTCAACAATTTATTCTTTAGCACCAAAAACAAGGACCTTTTTCGACGATAAAACTTTAGAAATGCCGATGATGGGATAAAACAGCGCTCTGTTTGTCATAATTCGCTAATTTTCACAAATGATATTGACCTGTACATAAAAATGAATTATAACAGCATCTACATTGTGTACAATAATTAATTATTATAAAAATGCATTAATATGAAATTATTTTCGAATTCGAATACATACTCGTACTTGTACTTTTCAAGACATGACCTATCTTGTTACTCAATAAAGCAGGCGAATAATCAGTAGATTTGTCCTTTGTCTACCTTTTTTGTGAAATATAAATTACACGAGGGAAGATAATACACATTTTTTCTAAAAGTGTAAAGAGAAGGGGTGAAGAATTAGTCAATAGAAAACAATCTAAGATTCTGTTATGTAGGCGCCTTCCCATACAAGAAATATTGGTTTACAAAGCTGGGCGTGCTTCGTATCTGATAAATGTGGGACGAGGCATCTAGAAGATTTAGGATCGCTTTTGTACGTAACATTGGACAACATTTCAACAAACAACGATTTTATTTATTTTTAAAAGAGAAATAACACCGTAAGAGACATTCTATTCTATTCTATCATTATCGTTTAGAAAAGTGTTCTATTTTATTCCTCTGTGGTTGGATGTTAGAGATTGCTTCGGCAATAATCCTGCCATTGCTCACTATTTTTATACACTATTTTGTAGTATGTGCATAAAGAATGAAATAAAAAAAATATTTTATAGTTTGTTATGAAATAAAATTCCTCGCTGTAAGACAAGATGTAAGGACACAGTTTTTATACCGGTTACAACGTATTGGCCTAGAAATAGTGAGACTGACCAAACAGAGCATCAAAAATATAAGGGTTACCCAAAGTACCATGAAAAGAGACATGCTGGGTATCATACTGAAATATTGAGAAACGAAACAATACAACAGAAAACAAAATTAACAGATATTTCCCAATGTATTGCATCTCTCAAAATTTATGTGGGAAGGTCATATCACGACCAGAGGTCAAGAAGAAAAGTGGTTGAAGATGATGGAAACCTGGAAATTTAGAGTAACTACCTACCAGGAGCGCAGGGAGACCATCACTAATGGTGGAACGACTTCGTGAAGTACGCTGGTGTCAACTTGGTCCAAAGAGCCCAAATCAGATCGGCGTGGAAGGAGATGAAGGACACTTTTATCCGGGAGTAGACGGAAATAGGCTGATATAAAAAAGAAGTACTTCGAAGTAATAAGGAATGTATTAGGTAAATATTAATACGGGGACGAAGAGGGCTCAATTTAGAAAATGTAAAAAGAACACTGAACCTAAGTGAAGTTGTTTGAGCTCAATTTTAGAGATGAGAAGTGATGTGGCAAAAATGTAAGTCAATTTGATACCAAATCAGGGTGAGAGAGTTGTGTTATATTGCGCTAATGCTTATTCCATGAGATAAATACTGTCAACCCATTACTACTTTCCATGTGTGGACTTTTAATCAGCTGCTCCGGTGGAAGAACTTTTTGTATGGAGCTGCTCACACCTGTCAAATATCGTACGATTTTAACAGGTGTGAGCAGCTCGATTAAAAGTCGCACCCACACGATAGAGGGAACGGGCTGTGTATGTAAATAAAATTGAAAACATTCTGACTTTTATTTAGTTTAGTATTAGTTTCCGCAAATCCCACTCGGTTGAATCGAAAATTTCAAATGCATGTCTCTGAATCAATGCGGGCTTCACCTAATGATCAAAAAGCACGAAAGGCGACCCTTTCCTTTGAAAGTATCTTCTTTCAAGACTGTGCATATTTTATGACTCTAGTTCATACTCGTACTAATGCAGGCAGCGAGGGAAACGCAAATGGATTGACACTTAAGTGGTGATTGAATCGGTATTTTTGTTTTGTTTGTTCGTGTTGGCTTATTTGTCCGGTACAAATATTGCTATCGATTTTTTAGTATCTACCCGAATAGGATTTGATACTTTCAAAGTCGCTCCGTGCATGTTTTTTTTTTGTCCGTGCATGTCGACAAAATGCCTATTCCTTTACTCCAAAAAATATTTTAGCCGTGTATTTTTTAAATTGGGTGTGATTTTTGAAAAAAAATATACGTAGGTATACTTAGAGTTAAACATTATCATAAACAAAAAAAATACATAACTTATCGATAAAACATCTTTATACCTGGAAATTAACACTTTTTCTATACAAAGGTGTTATCGATAAAACATCTTTATACCTGGAAATTAACACTTTTTCTATACAAAGGTGTTAGGATAGCCAGCGGCACATATTGCCTGAGGCAATTTTTTCCAGTCAACCGGTCCCATCCAATCTGAGACAGGCCAACCCCGGGTAGAAATTCCTAGTGAAAAAACACATAGAAAAAAAAAGAAACTCTGACCCGACCAAGAATCGAACCCGGGACTTCCCGACCTGAAGTCCACGCCGTTATCACTAGGCTGTCGAGGTCATAATATATACCTAATACGAAAGAATTGTTTACAAAATGTTATTTTCGAACAAACATCACTTAGGTATGTAAGTAAAAGCATGTTCCTTAGGTGTTACGCCAAAGAATCTTCGTGACCTCACGATTTATTGGCAACATTATTGACAAATGTGTATTCAATACCTTGTTGTTTTATATTTCGCGTTTTTATTCTTTCTCCCTGTGTCAGATATATTTGAAACAAAATGTTAACATTTTATTACAATATCCAATACGTTTTTTTTAACAATTATCCTGACAATAAGAGCTGTATTTTATAAACCATATTTTACTCTCCCTGTGTTTCCGTTTCGAACTTTCATTGAGAATACTGTACATTTCGAAAAAGTTGATACAATTTTGTAAGCTGTTCCAAAGTATTGCCGAATCCTTTTAATCCTTGGAATTGGGTCACAATAGACGAATAAGTATAATATATAAATAGCTAAAACTGTATGTAGGAGCTTACTACTGTGAGGCGGAAGCAGCCAATTCACGCTTTAGTTAGCCGTCGGCAGTTTCAAACCTTTTTCGATCAACAATTATTTATAGTTTTTGATCCGTCTAACTATTAAAATATTGTTGAAGTGCGTGTAATTATAATTTATAACCGACCTCGGTTGCCTAGTGGCAAAGGATCCGACTTCAGATCAAGAGATCCCGGGTTCGATTCAGAAATCGGGTCTGAAATTTTCAATGTGCTTTTTCACTTGAAATTTCTAATCGGAGTCTCAGATTGGACGGGACCGGTTCACTGGTAGAAATGTTTCAAGCATTAAGTTCCGCCGGCTATACCAACACCTGTGTATACAACAACACAACAAACTCCCTTTTACACCCCAGTCAGGGGCATAGGGAGGCAACAAGAGCTCTCCATTGCGCTCGATCTTGCGCAATGTTTATGACCTCCTCCCACACCATGTCCATGTCCCTCAGCTCTGCTTCGAAGGAGCGGAACACAGTATGAGAGGGTCTTCCTCGTCTCCGGGACCCTGATGGTAGGAAGAACCCTGTGTGTAGAAGAGTGTAATTTATTTATACGAGTACATGTACATACAACTGAATAATTTAATAAAAAAAATAATTATGCACAGAATTGTGTATTGAAGAAAAGGTTCAAGAATTAACGTAATTAATACATAAACAACGAAACTAGTTGTTAAATTATCAAGTTGAAATTATCTAGAGGTTGACTATAGGGTAATTTAGCTTTTTGTTCTAATATTACGGGTGAGACAGCAGTTTATTAAAAACCCCAGCGATAGCTTAATACACTGCACTGAAGGTCCTACAAGAATTTGCCCGTCAAAATATTTTATTATGGACTAAGCTGTCGCTTCCCAATTTATTCGGAGCAAAATATAATACACTGCGAGCCTCGGACGGGAAACTGCGCGGGTGGAGAAAATTATTACCATATCCACAGGGGATGAAAACTTTAAAAGACTGCGTATATTTTTTTTCTTTGTGGCAACCCGGCTTAAAAGAGTGAGAATTAAATAGATATTAATGAGAATATTAACACTTTAATTAAATTTTTGTTGGTCGAAGACTTAAATGTGCAACGTGAGAAAATGGACGAAGAATAGGAACCGTAGTTGTTCCGGTTGGCGTGTGACCGAGAAGCCCTCGCAGAAGTGATTGCCAACACCGAGGAGACTATTCGGCACAAACAGAAGAAGAAGTTATTATTATTTTTATCGTTGTCATACGAACATGCATTCAAATCAGTAATGAATCGTTGTTACATTTTCGTTGAGATCTAGTCCTGAAAAAAGGTCACAAGAATCTAGACACAATTAGAACGTTGTGCACGAACAAAGCCAATAGGCAATAAAGATGAGACATTAACAAAAATGGATATAGTCATATCCTGGCGTCAAATACATGACAGCAGTCGCAGTCTTTAAATTTGGTTGCTCTCTTGTTCTAAATAATTTCTAACTTTTATCTCCATATATCATTAATCATTAAATTTCTACTTTTTGTATACACGGGATTTTTCGACATGTTGAACATGTCGAGAATTCTCATGATTAGGAGTTTCGGAGACTTAACATAACCACCTAATGGCGAACGTTGTTAACGTAAAGTGATTACACTAAGCCAGCCTTCGAAATAACAGTAGAAGACGGTCGTAAGCCCGTGGTGGTTTGTTCCATTTAGAAATCGAACATCTGTAATGGATTGTTAAAGTTATTAGTTGTTAGATTTTCGTCATAAAAACTCATGTTTCAGTGATGTGAACTATTAAAAGTTACAGATTTTTTTTGTCCATACCTAAAAATGATGTAAAATACAGGTCTGGTATTAATTAATGGTATAAGATAAACACAAGCGAAACAATATTTAAAGGGCCGGCTGTATATGTTCTGGATATATTTGAATAATTTCATCTAAGTTTAATGGCAGATGTGATATAAATAAGGTAGGTGGATATTCTCGTTCATGTAATGGGGTATCATAATAATTGTGTAAATATTTGTTTACCCACGACGTGAATTAATTAGCGTCTGTGTGATTTCAGACTAGGCGAAATTTCATTTTAACATCCCGAAGATGTTGTAGGTATCTATCTTCCTTTCGCTAAGTAAATCTGTTGGGGGTAGACCCTGTTGATGGTGGCGTGATTCGATTTGTATGCTTCAGTGTTCGGTAATAAGACTCTTGAAATATTAAAGGCAATCACCAGAAAGTCGTCGATGATCATAAAATTCGTGTCAATTTCTACTGTATTATTTTAAGCGCACACATATATTTATATATAATCCGAAATTCAGTATGGACCATGTGGTGTAGGTACTTATCTAACTTGAATTTGTTAAAATTCATGTAGGTATGTAGCTACCTACCTACATACCTAGAAGTTACTTTGATTACTTTGATTTTCATTATATTTGGCACCATTTCTCTGGCACATATTATCTAAGCGAGCAGTATTTTACCGACTGTTTAATTTCGAAAATGGTGTGCCTGAATCTTATCTTATATATAAAAATGGAGAGCTATTTCGCGTTGTCATCGGATGGCGCCTAAACGGCTGGACCGATTTCGCTAATTCTTTTTTTATCGTATAGGCTTTTATCAGGAGAGTGTCCTTTTAGAACAAAAAAATTAAGAAAAATGCATGGAAAATTAAAGAAAACTCTACGCAGACAACCTTATTAGTACTTTTAACCTTATAATTTTTATTCCAATTTTGAAATTTTGACAGAAATTGTCAATTGGTGCTATTGACAGAATGCGGATAGAATATACATGGTTTAAAACAGACGCATCGGTCGTAATCACATTGGTCAAATTATAATTAATTCATCACCATACAAATTTGAATTCAATATATGTATATAGTAAGGACTACTACAGGACAACGTCTGTCGGGAAAGCTAGTAATATATAAAAATAGAGAGCGATTTCCCGATGTCATCGCATCACGCTTAAACGGCTGGACCGATTTTGCGAATTCTTTTTTTTTCGTGTAGGCTTTTATCAGGAGAATGTCCTTTTATAAGAAAAAAAATTAAGAAAAATGGACGGAAAATTAAAGAAAACTCTACGTAGACCACCTTATTAGTACTTTTTACCTTATAATTTTTATTCCAATTTTGACAGAAATTGTCAATTGGTGTGATTGACAGAATGCGGATGGGATATAAATGGTTTAAAACAGATGCATCGTGGACGAAGCCATCTGTGGATTATTCTGCAAAACAGGTTGCGATCCATAAATGGCTAGAAGTCAGGCGCCATATTGGAAATCATAGACCAATTGATATTCAGCGCCAGGAATAGATGGCGCTATAACAACCATTGCCAGGTAGTAAAAATGTGTAATCTTGGGGAATATTCCGTGTATTATTATGTAAGATATAGTTTTAATGATATGTAAACACTGAACATGTATAAATACGAGCGAACCGCATGGATTCGCTCTCTTTTCTGCCAGATCATCGCCGAATAAACACCAGAAGCCTATCCTGCTTAGTTTCATTTCACATCCAACCGGAGAGACGACCATTTTTGGTGAACGAAACCAGGGAACCAGGAATCCAGAGAACGTGCAAGGCATCAGCGAACCAGGGGCTAAGCGCATCTAACAGGTCAGATCTTTTCCAAATTCCTTGCTTTTATTTTGTGCAGTATACGGGTGTGTAAATTCACTTGATAGAATAGATTTAAATTTTATAAAAGTGTTAAAGGCTAGGTTAATTTAGTTGAAATTTGGGTTTATCGGCGGTGGTCAGGGAAAGGAGCATAAGTTTTAGAAAAGCAGTGTCGTAATTTAAAAGAAAGTAATTTTAGAACCGCGTGTGAAATATTGTAAAGGTAGTGTTATCAAATTCCACTACACATAGTAAGATAATATTGAGTTAATATTGTAAAATATTCAGTGATATAGCAGCGCATCGTGTACAGATTAAAAATAATAATCACGCGAATCAGTTCAATTTAGAAAGTTGCATTGTATGTAAAATGGTGCAGTGTTCATTTGATTATTTAGAAACAGGTCGTAATAATATTTCGCAGGCAAGCACGTGTTCCCTACATATTACATATTGAAATTTACGTGAGCATGTACAATTTAAATTGTAAGTGTTGTAGTTAAATTGTATTTTTGTTGCATTGTCACCCACGTGTGTGACGATAATATCATATCAATTTTGATTAAGTTGCAATTAATTGTTAGGTGTAAAGCGAGCACGTGCCGACATTAGTGTCGATATATTTAATAGCGGAATATTTCAATTTATTATTGTAATTTCAATTGATTGGTGACTTTTACATTTGGCAAAAGTATGTCTTTAGACTTGAAAGGTTTAATACACGTGCACAAAGGTGCATAATTATAGAAAGTATATTTGATTCATTTAGACAATTACGACATTGCGCAAGCTCTCATTTAGCAATTAGAATATAATTTGGATAGACAATTGTGAAATTATGTAACGTGCACAAAGGTGCATAATTATAGAAAGTATATTTGATTCATTTAGACAATTACGACACTGCGCAAGCGCTCATGAGCAATTAGAGTATAATTTAGTGAAAATATGTAACGTGCACATAGGTGCATAAATAAAATAGTATGATTTATTTCGAAAAATTACATAATAGTATAACGTCACTTGAGTTAGAAACGAAATTAAAGTATAATTTAGTGAAAATATGTAACGTGCACATAGGTGCATAAATAAAATAGTATGATTTATTTAGAAAAATTACATAATAGTATAACGTCACTTGAGTTAGAAACGAAATTAAAGTATAATTTAGTGAAAATATGTAACGTGCACATAGGTGCATAAATAAAATAGTATGATTTATTTCGAAAAATTACATAATAGTATAACGTCACTTGAGTTAGAAACGAAATTAGAGTATAATTTAGTGAAAATACGTAACGTGCACATAGGTGCATAAATAAAATGATATTTGACTTATTTTAGGCAAGTCACATGTGCCGAGAATTGGCACATGGTTTTGTAGTAAATTCAAAGAAATTCAAGTTGAACAATTTAAAGAAATTGTTGTATAGTTTTGTTGAAAGAACGTGCATTTATTATTAAAATAATTAAATGTTTCAGTAAGATTATTGAACGTGCACAAAAGGTGCATAAACATTGAAGCTATTTGGCCAATAGTAAGCTATGTTCATAGGAGGGTATCAAGTCCCTCGGACATAGAAAAGTTAAGATCAGCGGCCAATAGTAGTAGGCTATGTTCATAGGGGGGTATCAAGTCCCTCGGACATAGAAAAGTTAAGATCAGCGGCCAATAGTAGTAAGCTATGTTCATAGGAGGGTATCAAGTCCCTCGGACATAGAAAAGTTAAGATCAGCGGCCAATAGTAGTAGGCTATGTTCATAGGGGGGTATCAAGTCCCTCGGACATAGAAAAGTTAAGATCAGCGGCCAATTAGTAGTAGGCTATGTTCATAGGGGGGTATCAAGTCCCTCGGACATAGAAAAGTTAAGATCAGGAAAGAGCAAAGGCTCTTAGAGATTTAAAAAGCATCTCGTTCCGTAGAAGAATTTGTTAATTTATAATTTTATTCATTGGGGTATCAGGTTTTGTAATACGAGGACACACACTTACTGTTGCAAATTGAAAGCAGTCCTCAACTCCAGTCCCATCATCCTGATGACTTAGAACCCCTAACACCAGCCCATTTCCTTGTCACTCAGACCTTGCAGATGCTGCCGAATCCTGTGGTAAGCAAATTGCCGACTTCACCACTTCATCATTACAAAAACTGATTACTGTTTTTTCTTTGTTTTGGGAGCGTTGGAAGACTTCGGAAGACTTCACTACTTCTGGAGGCTGCAGACCAGGGCCAAGTAGACCACCAAGCAGAAGCCAATTGAGGTCCAGCTCGTCGTGGTGAAGGAAGACAACCAACCCCTTCTCTTTGGAAGAAGACCAGAGTGGTGGAATTCCCTCCAGGGACGGCAATAAGAAGTGAATGAAAACAGCAGACAGGACCATCTCAAGATATCTCACTTCCATAGCACCGTACCAGTACACAAAAAACCAGGTGAAACTCAAGAGGAATACTAGCGAAAATCATCAACATCAGACCAGGATCGGGACTCTCTCCGGTTGGACGGAGGCAAGCAGGATGACAAGGCGAGACCAATTTTATCTTGTTTTTATTCATCTCATTGAGAAGACATGTTAAGAAGACTCCTTCAAGAGGACAATTTTATATATTTTATTCATCGTCAGTGAAGATACCATGGCTGATTGATTGCATAAGAATTAGCAAGTTAGTGAATGCATAAATTAAATAGTAATACAGCAGATTTTAATAGAAATTAAATAATTTTATTTAAAACAAATAATATAACACGCCAAGATTTTTAATAGAATTCAAAAATTCAATTACATCAAGATTTTAATAAGAAACCATAATATCATAAAACATCAAAATTTAATAGAACCATAATAATATACTTGAAGATTCACGTATCAAGTTTGTGTGACCATCAAGATTGATAAAGAGAAACATCCAGCGAAATCATACTTCAGAGTTCAGCTACAGTACTTGGACCAAGCCAGAACCACATAGCAGCAATATTTTTAAGTTCATTTGTAAAGATGTTGTGTGAAAACAAATCATGACATCTTAAGTGAAATTCTTCTATTTTTTTTGTATTTTTTGTGTTGGACTGAACAGTCAAATTTAATTTCCCACTTCCTCCTGACAATGGTTGGTTGAACAAAGTTATTTCCTTTATTATTTCAGTGAGGTTCGAATCCTCATCAAGAATGCATGGGGGGTAAATGCCCTTAAAGGCCAAGACGTGGCGGGGTTCGAATCTCTGGTGCGTCCGGGGGCTGAATGCCCCCGAGTATGGAGACGTGTCGGGGTGCGGATCTCTGCTACATTAAGTAAATTTTAGAGGCCAAGACGTGGCGGGGTTCGAATCTCTGGTGCGTCCGGGGGCTGAATGCCCCCGAGTATGGAGACGTGTCGGGGTTCGGATCTCTGCTACATTAAGTAAATTTTAGAGGCCAAGACGTGGCGGGGTTCGAATCTCTGGTGCGTCCGGGGGCTGAATGCCCCCGAGTATGGAGACGTGTCGGGGTTCGGATCTCTGCTACATTAAGTGAATTTAGAAAAATGTCACTTGGGTGGCAGTTATGGACGAAGCCATCTGTGGATTATTCTGCAAAACAGGTTGCGATCCATAAATGGCTAGAAGTCAGGCGCCATATTGGAAATCATAGACCAATTGATATTCAGCGCCAGGAATAGATGGCGCTATAACAACCATTGCCAGGTAGTAAAAATGTGTAATCTTGGGGAATATTCCGTGTATTATTATGTAAGATATAGTTTTAATGATATGTAAACACTGAACATGTATAAATACGAGCGAACCGCATGGATTCGCTCTCTTTTCTGCCAGATCATCGCCGAATAAACACCAGAAGCCATCCTGCTTTGTTTCATTTTCACATCCAATCGGAGAGAGACGACCACATCGTTCGGAATCACATTGGTCAAATGATAATTAATTTATCACCATACAAATTCGAATTCATTATTCATAGTTAGGAACACAGGACAACGTCTGTCGGGAAAGCTAGTTTTTCATATTTTTCGTGATAAAATAATAAACCAACGTTGAATATTTTATTTTTTTTCTAAGTTTCCAGCTTAGAAAAGATAAGGTACCAAGCTTACAGCAAAAACACTTTTCAGAACAGAAATAATGGATTAAATCAAAGAATCTCCAACATTGTCATTTAAAAACAAAGCTTGCGCCTAAATCTACGTTATTTTGATGGACAACCGTTTGACGAAGGTTTTGTTCTTTGAAGAAGGTAACTTAATACAATTTAATAATATCATAATTTTGTAAAATTGTGTAGCTACCACAATTCGCATATCATTCTAAAGTTTTGTTTGTTGTAGCAGAGGTTTGGAGTTTGTCGAGAAATAATGAAGAAATTGTTTACACAGTGTGTTTATAAAATAAACATTAATTTCGGTAGATACAAAATAAACATTCCGGTAATTACTGGAACCACACCACCTTACGACGACGATACGGTCGTGCTGGGTGCACACTTGGGGAACTGATTCCTCCCCCCAAAATACCCGTTACCTCATGAAAACAACCGCACCAAGGATATACCTAGTCTTCTGCAAACAGTTGCTTCTGATCTTATAAGGCGTAATAAAACTCTTCTCACCTTCCGTTGTGAACGTTGATTTTTCAAGAAATGATGACCATAGCCTGCTCATATTTGAAAAAAAAATACTGAGAAAGATCATGGAGCAGTTAACGACAATTGAAACTGAAGGATACCACAAACTACTGGTGGAAAATGTTCTACAGTTCATAAAAGTGCACAGATTGGAACGGTTGGCCAAACGACTGATACTTGAATACCAAAAAAAAGTCCCAAGGACGTTAAGCTTAGGTTGTCTGGAAAAGGCCTTGCAGTGTTTTTGTCCTCGATTCAATAGCTATACGTTTAAGGACAACATGATCCAGAGAGCTATAGACATCGAAACTCCAGCCAACAGATCAGGAAGTCCACTCACCATATGGTTTACGAGTACCTATCTTAAAGAACCTTACCTAAGGAAAGCGAAGCGGTACCAGAGCTAGCGCTTGACTGAGATATTGTTGAAGAAGAAATAAGATAACCGACCCCAAATAGTGTGATAAAAGCGAGTGCCGAAAAGAAAAACAAGATTTAATCGGAACATTTCTCTTTATGAGTAATACATCTAAACCTACTATAATTTAGGTTTCGGGGCACAAGAATCTCTATAAAATCAGAATACCTTCATCATTCAATAGGTAAAATGTGTTTGCATACTTATCGTTGTTCTTTTTTTATACATTTTTAACTTCAGTTGGGGCTAAGTTCGCAAAAAATCTAGCACATAAAGCATTTCGAAAGCATATTATCAGTACAGTAAGTTTTTTCCCCACGAGTCAACCGAAAAATTCGTCTTGGTACTGTGAGAGGAATGTTTATCAGGGAGGTATGAAGAGGCTGGGCTACGTATGTGATGCTATATAAGTCGCTGAAGGAGAGTGTTGAAGTGTATTGTTTTCACTGGAACAACTCAAAGACACACTTAACTCGGAACACATTTCCAGCAAACGCCGACTCAGCCTCCAGACCCGAGCCAGCTATATCTCTCTTAAGAGGCTCTATGAAGAGGATTTGCGCTGGTTCTCAAGGACCCCACATTGTATTTATTTTGCTACGGTCTATCTTCGTATTGTTATTTTCAACTAGCTACTACACTCGTGAAATTATTGCGCAGGAAATAAAAATAGAGATTGTAAATAGTAAAAATAAAATTCTATCTCTTTGTTTGTGAGTATTTCATGCATTCCTACAGAGAAAATAAAAGTTTAATAGCACAAAGGAGTAAATTGAAAGGATTCGGATCGAAAAAAAGATCTGCAAAAAAAAACGTTGTATTAACTCATGCGACTAAAGGCAATTCATTAGAACAATACGACGGCGAGGTTCTTCAACGCATAGTAATTTAGCGACCTGAAACACTTATCATCCTATTTAATCACTTATAGTAGTCCAAATAAAATTAAGTGGTTGGTAGACTAGCGGTTACAACGCCGGCTTTCGTACTGTTTGGTGCGGACGTCGTGGTTCGATCCCAGGTGCCGACCATCTTCCTCTTTCACGACACAAGCTTTAAGTAGCTTACTGTGAAAGAGTCTAGGCGTGTATTTGTGTTCACTTTGATTCATTAAAAAAAAAATACCTCTCCTCTTATGTATCATCTAGATTGAGACTTCTAATCATCTTTTTGGCAACTGTCATCACTCATCCTTGTATTCTCATATTATTGCATTCTTCTATTATATTGAAGTAATGTGTTGCACGTAATTTTTATCTCTGTAATGCTTATGGAGGGAGGAAACAATATGTGTATCGTAGTTTTATATGTATGTATGTATTTTTTTACTTTGCATTTTTACTGCTCTCTATGTTATGTTTTTTCTTTAAAAGGCAATTTGCCGTTGATAAATAAATAAAATAATAAAAAAAAACGTATTTTGAGAAACTGGCTCAGCTGACTATTTATCCGATCTCGTTATTATTTGTACATGATAAAAAGGTTGAATTATTGAAAAAATCTAGATTTTTAAAGCCATGAGCCCTGCATGGTGTTCAAATCTCTGATCTTTACCACAAAATCCAATGTTTCAGTTATTAGCTAACCAAAAATGAAAGACCACCCCACTTATTGCACCATAAGCAAGACAAATTTAGAATTTTGTGCAGTATAAGAAACAAAAAATCACAAATAAAAATAGTTTATTCTAATTTTGAAATTAAATTGGCGTTTTATAGAAACTGTAAGTTGTCAGAAACATATGCATGAGTCGGAATTACATTGGTTATTTATCATTATACAAATTCGATTCAATAATCATGGTTAGGATCATAGGACAACGTCTGTCGGGAAAGCTAGTAAATAATAAAAACCAAAGGGATAATCAAAATAAATGAGAACGATGAGTAATAGAATTTAACCCAAAATAAAAATATATATCCGATGAGCCACATTGTAGGTATATAAGGTATTTTAACATGGTAGAAGCCAAGAAAAAGTCGAACGAAGAGTGAACGTTTTTTTGGATTGAGAAGTAATGCGAGACTTAACTGAGTTTTCTAGTTTATGTATTCGGTCAGAAAAACTTCAGAATACCCAACTATATTATTCTGTATATAAAAGTACCACCAATATTTTCTCTTGGGACGCGTTACGGAAAGAACTTTGCAAATTCAATAATGGAGTTACTATTAGGTCAGAGGAAAAGAGACCATCAATAATAAAGAAATGGGTAAAATATACCTTTTTATAACTAATTAATTGAGTACCTTAAAGTTGGTCTCAAGATGAGTCTAGATTTGTATATCGAAAATTTGGGAATAATACGGTACCTAATTCAAGCTATAATAACTAAATACCTATGTGTTGTACAAAATAGTAGCATTGAGAGTTATAAGATACGAATTTTACGTATATACCAATCAGTTTTTTGTCTAACTTTAACTTCTTCCTCTCTTTAATAAAATCTATGAAAATATTGGCTCAGGATTTTATTAATATTGAAATTTTTCCCGGGGAAGCCCGGGGCTAGAATTTGGACTATATAGAACTTGTAAAATCGTTTAAGTCAAGAAAACCAAACAAAATATTATTTTATTTAACTCATATATTAAAACGGTCATCCGAGGATAGAATAATTATGTGCGTAATTGTTTTAAAGGTCCATTCTTGTAAATGAACCGTTCTTAAACTATTCTAATGTAATCATCCCTTAGTTCCTAAGTCCAGTGGTAAAAGGGTGAATGGCAGTCTAGAATAATGCAGATTTATAAATTAATATTTTAATTAATTCGACCCTAATATTATTATATAAGTTAAATTACGTGTAAGGTTTACCGATATGATCTAGTCGTATACAAAAACCCTTGTTTCAACATTATATGAAATACTAGCTAGTTACCCGTGGCTTCGCTCACGTGTTACTGTATTTGCTTTCTCTTCCTAAACAATGCAGAATTAATTATATTCGCATCAAAATTAATAATATTAAGAAACATCATCAACATTTCTTTTTTTAAATATATATTCTAAAATTTCCATTAAATTACTATATTTTTATTTATATTTGTCGTTATTAATCTGTATTTAAAAAATATGTGCTTCTTATACAAATAGAATCAGCCCGCGAACTTAAAAATTTCGCTAACTTGACTGACATTGTTCTATGAGAATCCCAAAAAATAACTCGAATAACTTTTATTCCATCAAATGACGTTATTTGAAATCAATTTTTATATTGCTGGATATGAATAAAAAAATATTCAGGTCTCGAAAAGCAATGAAATTAGTGATCTTTAAAACACTTATTTCTATCTGCTTTGGGCATTTTTCAAGCTACAGACGTTTTTTTTAACATTTCAATTTATATCTTTCACGTTGATTTGTTGTTGTTTGTCTGGTCGTAGGTTCGAAATTTAGTTCATAAATATCTTATCCTGAGCAAACACGACATAAAAAGAATAAACGATATCGGTCCAGCCGTTCAGGTCGAAATAAATAACGTTAAACGTGAAAACTGTTAACGTTCCGAAAGTTAACGTTTACCAAATTGAAAATGGTTTCCAAACAAAAAAAAATGCGTTTCGTCTTCAATATAATAGCAGCGTCGTAATACTTCCAAAGATTTTGAGGTAACGTTTAACGTTAATTTTGAATAACTGACAGAATTATTTTTTTGACTCGGAATTTGGAACAGCATTGTTTAACGCACGTTGAACAACAGTTTTTACGTTATCTCTATGGAAATAACAACAAATTGTTAACGTTGGAGCTGTCGTTAATATTTCGACTTGGCCTCCAGGCGTGATGCGATAACCACGTAAAGTAGGTCTCCATTTTTATAATAACGTAATATTCTCCCTTTTAAGCCCCCCCGCTCACCGCAAGCCAGCCCGGAGGAAACTAAACCGCAGCAAACCCGATCCGCACAAAGCCAAACCCTAGCCCGATTGCCAAAAAGCCAGCCGCACACAAATCAAGCCCGTGGCGGTTCCCCCCAAACCACCCCATAATACGGGTGGCCTTGGACCCACTCAGGAGAATAGGTTAGGCATAAAGAACTCTCCATTGCGCTCGAAGTCGTCCGAGGCTCATTGTGCCTTTTCTAACCGGTTGAGTAAGGAAGTGAGGTGGTCAACCTCAGTATTCTAATGGTATAAGTAATTGGCGTTCGACTATAAACGAATTTTCGACAATGTAGAGTAGGAAGAAAATTAACTGTCCACTGTTTATATTTTTTATTAGATGAAACGGATATCGGCAACTATCCGATATCCGGTCTGTCCGGCGGCGTAAATAATATCCTGCCGGATACCGAATAGTAAAAAGAGACATGTTTGGATAACTCATTGATTTGTTTATTAAAGTATCACTTTAGAAATACACCTTATAATCACAAAATAAATTCTACAACTTAGAAAATTGATTATCAAGCATAAGGTAAATTATGGAGAGTAATTCTATATAATATTTCGTTATATAGACTATTAGACTATATAGAGGAAAACAGCAGCTTTGCTGGTCTTCGTAAGTAAGGGAAGTTTAATAAAACAACGTTTCGTCATATATCATCCTGGCTGAAGATGCAGATAGTTTCCGCGATTTTTGGAACAATAACGTTCCGGCAACGGAGTCAGTCCAATTGGTATATACCGCCTACGTAAGCATATTTTATACGTTCCAGTGGACAGTTAATTTTTTCGCACTATACAGTGACGAAATGATATGGTCATTGACTTGCCAGTGTTTTCAAAACAATTATTTACGATCTATCCTAAAATGATGTGAGGATTTTGTAGATAATTTTAAAATTTAATATTTTGCACTTTTACTACATTTGATATAAAATAATTTACCTATTGACTTCATAATACTATTTACCTTTTTTCAACATAATATTATATCAACTTGCTATTCATGGTTTACGCAATAAATTCAAAGCAAGATTACTCACATACCTAGTTTTTTTTTTTTGCTAGTGTTTTTATGAAATGGCTTCAAATATTTTGACAGATCAAGACATAAAGAATTGCAATACAATCCAGATTCTTTTCGTGAACTTACCGTAAATTATTTTAGTAGAGATAATAAATTACTAAAATAGGTAGGTACATACATAATGATTTTAATGTCGATCGTAAAAAAAACAATTCAGAATCGCTGTACAGGATGCATGGTACGAAAAATATATTGAAGTAGGTAGGTACGTAAAGTGTTTGTCTGAATTCACGGAAAGTGTATTATTTATCTCTTATATAAAAATGGAACGCTAATTTGCGCGGTCATCGTATGGGTAAGAACACGTTGAAAGCCGATTACGATCCGCGCCGACCAGCTCAAAGATTGTTGTCTATGGTTTCCATGCATTTAAATGGGCATCTCGGGAAGCGGGTTCCTGCTTTTTCTGTGGGTTTCCCCATTCAAATGCATAGCAACATTCTTTGCGCCGGTTGGCGCTAGTCAGAATCGGCATTCTACGTGTTTCTTACCCTATGAGAACAGCTGAACTTATATCGCCCATTTTTTTGTCGTGTTTGCTTTTGTCTGAAGGGTCTTATGAAAGAAAAAAGTTGCACGGAATAAAAATAAAACTTCCATATTATTATTAGATTTTTTCTAATTTTGAAATTAAATCAGGCGTTTGACAGGAATCAGTTGTTTGATGAATGATACGATTCACGGAATGCTTATAGTAAATAATATAATGATATGTTTTATAACAGATGCAGCGGTTACAGTAGTTAAAAAGGTATTAATGAATGTATCATTATACTAATTCAAATTCAATAATATAAGGACCACGTCGTCGTCTGTGTTAAATAACTTTAAACTGAAATCAACTTAAAGTTATACATAAAATCTCGAACATATTATTTATATTCCAAGGCGGGACGAAGTTTGACGGGTCGGCTAGTTCAAAACTATATTATTATTATTATAGATTACGCAATAGTTTCGTCACGTGTATTGGAGAAAGTAGGTTGGGTTGGGTATACCTACCTACGTATATATTCATACACGCTGCACCGGACCAGCTCGTGGTGTATGTATGTTTATTGTATGAAACGATGTCGTCAATAAATTAAATTTTTACAAAAATTGTTAAGAAAAGTTTGAGATGTACTGCTATGATGTATGTATTTTTTATAGAAAAATAAATTATCTAGTTGTAGCGTTTCGGCGTTTTTCGATATTTTTATAAAATTCTGAAATATAGGCACTGAAACTCGTAAATTTGTCATAAAAAAAATATTTTTCTTTATAAAAAAAGTTTGAGAAATGCTGGAACTTCTTCATTAAATTATATTTTAGATATTGTATTTTTCTATATACATACACAATTTTAGAGTTCTAGATTTTATGGTTTTCGAGATATATGGAAAAATTAAATAAAAATTCAAAGGTTGATAACCCCTGACTGAAAAAAAAATTCAAAATTCTGAGTATACAAATTTTGTATGCTTAAAGTATTCAATAGTTTCTGAAATTTTAGGATCTGTGCATCAAGCAAATCAAAAGTTATAAAGAGGGGACGGATACACACACATACACGTTGGAAAAGTGCCCCTCACCCCCTACCCTCTAATTAATGATATCTTTTGAAAACGAAATAGTATAATTTGACTCTTTCTGAAGAAATCATTTTTTTGAAATTTCGATAAAACCAGTTTTAAACTTTTTAGGAGGCACTTAAAAATCATCCCTTTTTATATGTGCCCTTTTTCGTCCCTTTTAGTTAAATTTTGGAAAAATTGCCAAATACGCTAACACTCATTTCTATAGAAGAATTCATATGCCAAATCTCAAGTTCGTACCATGTCTAGTTTCCGAGATATTCGCATACTTTGAAAAACATTCAACCCTTATTTTCACCCCCTTAGGGGTGGAATTTCCAAAAATCCTTTCTTAGTGGAAGGTTTTGTATTGAGACCTACCTGATTTCCAAATTTCACTTCTCTACGATTAGCCGTTTGGGCTGTGCGTTGATGAGTCAGTCAGTCAATCAGTCAGTCAATCAGTCAGTCAGTCAATCAGTCAGTCAGTCAGGCACTTTCCTTTATTATTATAGATAAGACTATATTTTTAAAACCTTTTAAGTTTCCCCTAGCACAGGCCTAGCCTATTTGGGCAACACTGTTAATCCTTTTTTCAAAATGTTTTATAATAATTAAATTGAATAAATAAATAAATAAATTATAAGTACATAATATGTATATATATATTACATAAGCATTACACGTAATATATTATATTACATAAGCATTGCGCAAGATCGAGCGCAATGGAGAGCTCTTGTTGCCTCCCTATGCTCCTAAGTGGAGTTCAAAGGGAGTTTTAATTGATATTACATAAGACCATAGTAAGATAATTATATTATGTACACAATTGGTGCATATGTTCTTGTGTACCTATATACATGTTGTGAAATTGGAGGTTCATGTATCCTGTATGACATCTACCAGGTGGGTCAAGTATTGAAATTCAATCCCGATTTCAATGTCGACTGTCTTTTATTTTCATACTGAAAGTACTTGTCTATAAATCCTTATTTACACATTTTTGGTAAAGCAATACCGGATTCAATATAGATACCAACGAGAAACTGTTTTTATGTTTATCAACCAAAGTCTAAATGTCATAATGACAATGGAATTGGATCGGAACAGCGATGTAAATGCGGAATAAGGCATCAGGCAGTGTAGTGGCATCTGTTTTTGGTTTCTTTTTCTCAAAATGTCAAGTGATTTCAACCAATGCAAGCAACATTACTTCAAAAATCGATCGAACTGAATACAATTGTTCTCAAAGAAAGATTTAACTCCATGTCAAAATTACCATCATGGCCGCCAAATTTCCTTTTTCTCAAATAAATTCATTTTGATCAAGAAATATAACCACTATTAACGCAGTTTTATTTATAACTAGTTGCATGTATACATGAGATCCAACTGTCGATGGCCTGAGTCGGTATGTTCATTGTATGAAACGATGTCGTCAATAAATTAAATTTTTACAAAAATTGTTAACAAAAGTTTGAGATGTACTGATATATTGTACATATTTTTTATAGAAAATTAAATTATCTAGTTGATATGTTTCGGTGTTTTTCGATATTTTTTAAAAATTCTGAAATATAGGCATTGAAACTCGTAAATTTGTCATAAAAAAATATTTTTCTTTATAAAAAAAAGTTTGAGAAACCCTGGAACTTTTTCATTAATTGAATTTGAGATATTGTATTTTTCTATATACATACACATTTTTAGGATTCTAGCTTTCATAGTTTTCGAGATATATGCAATAATTAAGTAAAAATTCAAAGGTTGATTACCCCTGACTGAAAGAAAATTTAAAAATTCTGAGTATACAAGTTTTGTAGGCTTAAAGTATTTAATATTTTCTAATTTTAGGATCTGTGCATCAAGCGAATCAAGAGTTATAAGGGACACACACACACACACAGACACACTAAATGTTCTCCTCCGAATTGTGAGTAAATCCATATATGGAACATATATGCTGCGAAGCCTCTAAGTTGGTGTTTTTTGTCGTCAAAGTTTGAAAAACCGTTTAAAATCTAGACCTGGCCATACAAATCTCACGTATCTTGGCTTGATACTGCCGATCTGTCTCGAGGAATAATTTCTCTTCAACAAATCGACAGTTGGATAAGAAAATAAGAGCAAATTATTATTTTTACTTAAATTAATAAATTATTTTGTTTAGATTGTTTTTTTTTTTTTAAGATTGATGTCTAAAAAAAATCGACCCGATTATACAATATACCTAATATTATTTATTATTCTTAGGCAACCCATCCTGAAAGAATGATTTGTGTTATATGATCCACAGACTAACTTTATATAGGTACCTAATTCTCAATGTGATTTATTTTACTGTAATAAAAATGATCGCACTCAGCATACCAGCATAATATGCCTTTTCGCTGAAAGCGATGAATCCAGAATGCTCATGTCATCCGCATAACATAACCACTTTCTTACTCGTCCATTTTATTACATTGCATATATTCATAATAACGATGTGAAATAAACATTCAACTAATATGCATATTTGCATAGTGAATGTGAAATGTATTACTTTGTTGCATTTTTGTTACGCTCGGTGGTACGATAAAAATGACAATAAATTGAATGTTTGTTAAAAAGTAAGTACAATTGCGATGAATAAACATTGTGGTTTCAGCGTGAAATGTGTGGATTAATTTATCATTTTAACTGATGGAATTTATAGATTCACGCAACAGTTTATTTTATTCTTTATTATCGATGATTCTCAATGTTTAAATATACCTACATAATATGTATATACCTACCTATCATGGAGATTTCTTAGTAAACGATTTGAAAAAAAAATATGTAGGTATTCAATATACTGAAGATTGTAATGCCGAAGTAATAGAATTGTATTGACGTGTCCTTTGCAAATCGTTTTCTCATATAAAACCTCTGAACGTATTATGATAAGATTTGTTGATAAGAATAAACAAACTTGAAGAGTACACAACGTTCTAAGTTTGTCTATATTCTTGTGTCCATTTTTCAGGACTAGATCTTAACGATATATCAACAACTGATGACTGAATAATACTGTACGATTTTTAAATAGTATGAACAAACCACTACGGGCTTACGACCGTCTTCTTTACTGTTATTTCGAAGGCTGGCTTAGTGTGATCACTCTACGTCAACAACGTTCGCCATCAGGTGGTAATGTTCAAATTCCCGATTATTATGAGAAATTTCAACAATATGTGGAAAAACCCCATGCCCCGGGCAGGATTCGAACCTGCGTCTCTCGTCGTACCGTGCCGAGGCGGTAACCACTGGGCCAACTTCCCCGACGCCAATTCCTTCATAATACGTGTATATAACAAGTAGCTGATGTTAATGAGATATAGAGCCATCTGTTGGATTTTTTTAGAACAACTAGAGCAACCAACTTTTGATACATCTACTGATGTTATATAGTTGGTGCCAGGATATGACTATATCCATTTTTGTATATGTCTCATCTTTATTGCCTACTCATTGGCTTGATTGGTACACAACGTTCTAAGTTTATCTAGATTCTTGGGTCCATTTTTCAGGACTAGATCTTAACAATATATGAACAACTGTTGGTTGACCTACTAATACTAGTATGTACACAAGAATCTAGATAAACTAAGAACGTTGTGTTAATGAGAAGACATATTTAGTGATCTTGTCCAATAGAGTTTTACTGCTATATGTTTTGGCTTCAATTTCCTTATCCGTATAAGTGTGTTTCTGTGAAGGACTGAGGCGTTTTTTGAACATTCCTTCAAAAGCACTTATGAACTTAATACGCAACCTACTTCAGTTTTTATAAAGGTAACATGAGTCTCATAATATGTTAAAAGTTTGAAAGGAGTAGGTTCTCAAAGAAAATGTCGTCTTGCAATCTGAGCGATGAGCCTTAAAATCAAATAAGACCAAACAAAATTTTGGTTACGACACCGTCGCTGACAGCAGCCGCAGTCTTTAAATTTGGTTGCTCTCTTGTTCTCAATAATTTCCAACTTTTATCTCTATATTTCATTAATAATTTTTAATATTGCATACATGGGATTTTTCGACATGTTGAACATGTTGAGAATTCTCATGATTAGGAGTTTCGGAGACTTAAACATTACCACCTAATGGCGAACGTTGTTAACGTAAAGTGATCACACTAAGCCAGCCTTCGAAATAACAGTAGAAGACGGTCGTAAGGGCCGTAGTGGTTTGTTCCATTGAAAATCGAACATCAGTAATGAATTGGTATAGGTTTTAGTTGTTACATATTCGACAGATTTATTTATTTAAAAAAAGGTTAAACTCTAACATTTTGTAAGTGAAAACAATTGGAGGCAGAGTACACTTTTATTACAGCTATGTAACTATCAACTTTATACCAGTTCCGTTTAGCGTTAAAAAGGTTTTCGTGTTCTCAGTTTGCAACAATAAAACATTGAATCCTTTTAACCACACATAGGTACCATCCATGGGGTATGTTTGCTGATAAATTATTATTTAGGTCAGCGCTATCTACGCGTGTACGGCCTATATAGCCGTTGTTGATCAAAATATAAAGCAATCAAACAGTAAAATTTCGAACGAGTTTTGCTGAAAACGAGGGTAAAATAAAATACAACACTTTCAATAACATTTTGATAAATAATGTGACTCCTCTGATTTATTTGAGGAATTGATGTATTGCTTAAGTTTTCTACGGAAGCGTTTCAACAATTTATTCTTTAGCACCAAAAACAAGGACCTTTTTCGACGATAAAACTTTAGAAATGCCGATGATGGGATAAAACAGCGCTCTGTTTGTCATAATTCGCTAATTTTCACAAATGATATTGACCTGTACATAAAAATGAATTATAACAGCATCTACATTGTGTACAATAATTAATTATTATAAAAATGCATTAATATGAAATTATTTTCGAATTCGAATACATACTCGTACTTGTACTTTTCAAGACATGACCTATCTTGTTACTCAATAAAGCAGGCGAATAATCAGTAGATTTGTCCTTTGTCTACCTTTTTTGTGAAATATAAATTACACGAGGGAAGATAATACACATTTTTTCTAAAAGTGTAAAGAGAAGGGGTGAAGAATTAGTCAATAGAAAACAATCTAAGATTCTGTTATGTAGGCGCCTTCCCATACAAGAAATATTGGTTTACAAAGCTGGGCGTGCTTCGTATCTGATAAATGTGGGACGAGGCATCTAGAAGATTTAGGATCGCTTTTGTACGTAACATTGGACAACATTTCAACAAACAACGATTTTATTTATTTTTAAAAGAGAAATAACACCGTAAGAGACATTCTATTCTATTCTATCATTATCGTTTAGAAAAGTGTTCTATTTTATTCCTCTGTGGTTGGATGTTAGAGATTGCTTCGGCAATAATCCTGCCATTGCTCACTATTTTTATACACTATTTTGTAGTATGTGCATAAAGAATGAAATAAAAAAAATATTTTATAGTTTGTTATGAAATAAAATTCCTCGCTGTAAGACAAGATGTAAGGACACAGTTTTTATACCGGTTACAACGTATTGGCCTAGAAATAGTGAGACTGACCAAACAGAGCATCAAAAATATAAGGGTTACCCAAAGTACCATGAAAAGAGACATGCTGGGTATCATACTGAAATATTGAGAAACGAAACAATACAACAGAAAACAAAATTAACAGATATTTCCCAATGTATTGCATCTCTCAAAATTTATGTGGGAAGGTCATATCACGACCAGAGGTCAAGAAGAAAAGTGGTTGAAGATGATGGAAACCTGGAAATTTAGAGTAACTACCTACCAGGAGCGCAGGGAGACCATCACTAATGGTGGAACGACTTCGTGAAGTACGCTGGTGTCAACTTGGTCCAAAGAGCCCAAATCAGATCGGCGTGGAAGGAGATGAAGGACACTTTTATCCGGGAGTAGACGGAAATAGGCTGATATAAAAAAGAAGTACTTCGAAGTAATAAGGAATGTATTAGGTAAATATTAATACGGGGACGAAGAGGGCTCAATTTAGAAAATGTAAAAAGAACACTGAACCTAAGTGAAGTTGTTTGAGCTCAATTTTAGAGATGAGAAGTGATGTGGCAAAAATGTAAGTCAATTTGATACCAAATCAGGGTGAGAGAGTTGTGTTATATTGCGCTAATGCTTATTCCATGAGATAAATACTGTCAACCCATTACTACTTTCCATGTGTGGACTTTTAATCAGCTGCTCCGGTGGAAGAACTTTTTGTATGGAGCTGCTCACACCTGTCAAAAATCGTACGATTTTAACAGGTGTGAGCAGCTCGATTAAAAGTCGCACCCCACACGATAGAGGGAACGGGCTGTGTATGTAAATAAAATTGAAAACATTCTGACTTTTATTTAGTTTAGTATTAGTTTCCGCAAATCCCACTCGGTTGAATCGAAAATTTCAAATGCATGTCTCTGAATCAATGCGGGCTTCACCTAATGATCAAAAAGCACGAAAGGCGACCCTTTCCTTTGAAAGTATCTTCTTTCAAGACTGTGCATATTTTATGACTCTAGTTCATACTCGTACTAATGCAGGCAGCGAGGGAAACGCAAATGGATTGACACTTAAGTGGTGATTGAATCGGTATTTTTGTTTTGTTTGTTCGTGTTGGCTTATTTGTCCGGTACAAATATTGCTATCGATTTTTTAGTATCTACCCGAATAGGATTTGATACTTTCAAAGTCGCTCCGTGCATGTTTTTTTTTTGTCCGTGCATGTCGACAAAATGCCTATTCCTTTACTCCAAAAAATATTTTAGCCGTGTATTTTTTAAATTGGGTGTGATTTTTGAAAAAAAATATACGTAGGTATACTTAGAGTTAAACATTATCATAAACAAAAAAAATACATAACTTATCGATAAAACATCTTTATACCTGGAAATTAACACTTTTTCTATACAAAGGTGTTATCGATAAAACATCTTTATACCTGGAAATTAACACTTTTTCTATACAAAGGTGTTAGGATAGCCAGCGGCACATATTGCCTGAGGCAATTTTTTCCAGTCAACCGGTCCCATCCAATCTGAGACAGGCCAACCCCGGGTAGAAATTCCTAGTGAAAAAACACATAGAAAAAAAAAGAAACTCTGACCCGACCAAGAATCGAACCCGGGACTTCCCGACCTGAAGTCCACGCCGTTATCACTAGGCTGTCGAGGTCATAATATATACCTAATACGAAAGAATTGTTTACAAAATGTTATTTTCGAACAAACATCACTTAGGTATGTAAGTAAAAGCATGTTCCTTAGGTGTTACGCCAAAGAATCTTCGTGACCTCACGATTTATTGGCAACATTATTGACAAATGTGTATTCAATACCTTGTTGTTTTATATTTCGCGTTTTTATTCTTTCTCCCTGTGTCAGATATATTTGAAACAAAATGTTAACATTTTATTACAATATCCAATACGTTTTTTTTAACAATTATCCTGACAATAAGAGCTGTATTTTATAAACCATATTTTACTCTCCCTGTGTTTCCGTTTCGAACTTTCATTGAGAATACTGTACATTTCGAAAAAGTCGATACAATTTTGTAAGCTGTTCCAAAGTATTGCCGAATCCTTTTAATCCTTGGAATTGGGTCACAATAGACGAATAAGTATAATATATAAATAGCTAAAACTGTATGTAGGAGCTTACTACTGTGAGGCGGAAGCAGCCAATTCACGCTTTAGTTAGCCGTCGGCAGTTTCAAACCTTTTTCGATCAACAATTATTTATAGTTTTTGATCCGTCTAACTATTAAAATATTGTTGAAGTGCGTGTAATTATAATTTATAACCGACCTCGGTTGCCTAGTGGCAAAGGATCCGACTTCAGATCAAGAGATCCCGGGTTCGATTCAGAAATCGGGTCTGAAATTTTCAATGTGCTTTTTCACTTGAAATTTCTAATCGGAGTCTCAGATTGGACGGGACCGGTTCACTGGTAGAAATGTTTCAAGCATTAAGTTCCGCCGGCTATACCAACACCTGTGTATACAACAACACAACAAACTCCCTTTTACACCCCAGTCAGGGGCATAGGGAGGCAACAAGAGCTCTCCATTGCGCTCGATCTTGCGCAATGTTTATGACCTCCTCCCACACCATGTCCATGTCCCTCAGCTCTGCTTCGAAGGAGCGGAACACAGTATGAGAGGGTCTTCCTCGTCTCCGGGACCCTGATGGTAGGAAGAACCCTGTGTGTAGAAGAGTGTAATTTATTTATACGAGTACATGTACATACAACTGAATAATTTAATAAAAAAAATAATTATGCACAGAATTGTGTATTGAAGAAAAGGTTCAAGAATTAACGTAATTAATACATAAACAACGAAACTAGTTGTTAAATTATCAAGTTGAAATTATCTAGAGGTTGACTATAGGGTAATTTAGCTTTTTGTTCTAATATTACGGGTGAGACAGCAGTTTATTAAAAACCCCAGCGATAGCTTAATACACTGCACTGAAGGTCCTACAAGAATTTGCCCGTCAAAATATTTTATTATGGACTAAGCTGTCGCTTCCCAATTTATTCGGAGCAAAATATAATACACTGCGAGCCTCGGACGGGAAACTGCGCGGGTGGAGAAAATTATTACCATATCCACAGGGGATGAAAACTTTAAAAGACTGCGTATATTTTTTTTCTTTGTGGCAACCCGGCTTAAAAGAGTGAGAATTAAATAGATATTAATGAGAATATTAACACTTTAATTAAATTTTTGTTGGTCGAAGACTTAAATGTGCAACGTGAGAAAATGGACGAAGAATAGGAACCGTAGTTGTTCCGGTTGGCGTGTGACCGAGAAGCCCTCGCAGAAGTGATTGCCAACACCGAGGAGACTATTCGGCACAAACAGAAGAAGAAGTTATTATTATTTTTATCGTTGTCATACGAACATGCATTCAAATCAGTAATGAATCGTTGTTACATTTTCGTTGAGATCTAGTCCTGAAAAAAGGTCACAAGAATCTAGACACAATTAGAACGTTGTGCACGAACAAAGCCAATAGGCAATAAAGATGAGACATTAACAAAAATGGATATAGTCATATCCTGGCGTCAAATACATGACAGCAGTCGCAGTCTTTAAATTTGGTTGCTCTCTTGTTCTAAATAATTTCTAACTTTTATCTCCATATATCATTAATCATTAAATTTCTACTTTTTGTATACACGGGATTTTTCGACATGTTGAACATGTCGAGAATTCTCATGATTAGGAGTTTCGGAGACTTAACATAACCACCTAATGGCGAACGTTGTTAACGTAAAGTGATTACACTAAGCCAGCCTTCGAAATAACAGTAGAAGACGGTCGTAAGCCCGTGGTGGTTTGTTCCATTTAGAAATCGAACATCTGTAATGGATTGTTAAAGTTATTAGTTGTTAGATTTTCGTCATAAAAACTCATGTTTCAGTGATGTGAACTATTAAAAGTTACAGATTTTTTTTGTCCATACCTAAAAATGATGTAAAATACAGGTCTGGTATTAATTAATGGTATAAGATAAACACAAGCGAAACAATATTTAAAGGGCCGGCTGTATATGTTCTGGATATATTTGAATAATTTCATCTAAGTTTAATGGCAGATGTGATATAAATAAGGTAGGTGGATATTCTCGTTCATGTAATGGGGTATCATAATAATTGTGTAAATATTTGTTTACCCACGACGTGAATTAATTAGCGTCTGTGTGATTTCAGACTAGGCGAAATTTCATTTTAACATCCCGAAGATGTTGTAGGTATCTATCTTCCTTTCGCTAAGTAAATCTGTTGGGGGTAGACCCTGTTGATGGTGGCGTGATTCGATTTGTATGCTTCAGTGTTCGGTAATAAGACTCTTGAAATATTAAAGGCAATCACCAGAAAGTCGTCGATGATCATAAAATTCGTGTCAATTTCTACTGTATTATTTTAAGCGCACACATATATATATATATAATCCGAAATTCAGTATGGACCATGTGGTGTAGGTACTTATCTAACTTGAATTTGTTAAAATTCATGTAGGTATGTAGCTACCTACCTACATACCTAGAAGTTACTTTGATTACTTTGATTTTCATTATATTTGGCACCATTTCTCTGGCACATATTATCTAAGCGAGCAGTATTTTACCGACTGTTTAATTTCGAAAATGGTGTGCCTGAATCTTATCTTATATATAAAAATGGAGAGCTATTTCGCGTTGTCATCGGATGGCGCCTAAACGGCTGGACCGATTTCGCTAATTCTTTTTTTATCGTATAGGCTTTTATCAGGAGAGTGTCCTTTTAGAACAAAAAAATTAAGAAAAATGCATGGAAAATTAAAGAAAACTCTACGCAGACAACCTTATTAGTACTTTTAACCTTATAATTTTTATTCCAATTTTGAAATTTTGACAGAAATTGTCAATTGGTGCTATTGACAGAATGCGGATAGAATATACATGGTTTAAAACAGACGCATCGGTCGTAATCACATTGGTCAAATTATAATTAATTCATCACCATACAAATTTGAATTCAATATATGTATATAGTAAGGACTACTACAGGACAACGTCTGTCGGGAAAGCTAGTAATATATAAAAATAGAGAGCGATTTCCCGATGTCATCGCATCACGCTTAAACGGCTGGACCGATTTTGCGAATTCTTTTTTTTTCGTGTAGGCTTTTATCAGGAGAATGTCCTTTTATAAGAAAAAAAATTAAGAAAAATGGACGGAAAATTAAAGAAAACTCTACGTAGACCACCTTATTAGTACTTTTTACCTTATAATTTTTATTCCAATTTTGACAGAAATTGTCAATTGGTGTGATTGACAGAATGCGGATGGGATATAAATGGTTTAAAACAGATGCATCGTTCGGAATCACATTGGTCAAATGATAATTAATTTATCACCATACAAATTCGAATTCATTATTCATAGTTAGGAACAAAGGACAACGTCTGTCGGGAAAGCTAGTTTTTCATATTTTTCGTGATAAAATAATAAACCAACGTTGAATATTTTATTTTTTTTCTAAGTTTCCAGCTTAGAAAAGATAAGGTACCAAGCTTACAGCAAAAACACTTTTCAGAACAGAAATAATGGATTAAATCAAAGAATCTCCAACATTGTCATTTAAAAACAAAGCTTGCGCCTAAATCTACGTTATTTTGATGGACAACCGTTTGACGAAGGTTTTGTTCTTTGAAGAAGGTAACTTAATACAATTTAATAATATCATAATTTTGTAAAATTGTGTAGCTACCACAATTCGCATATCATTCTAAAGTTTTGTTTGTTGTAGCAGAGGTTTGGAGTTTGTCGAGAAATAATGAAGAAATTGTTTACACAGTGTGTTTATAAAATAAACATTAATTTCGGTAGATACAAAATAAACATTCCGGTAATTACTGGAACCACACCACCTTACGACGACGATACGGTCGTGCTGGGTGCACACTTGGGGAACTGATTCCTCCCCCCAAAATACCCGTTACCTCATGAAAACAACCGCACCAAGGATATACCTAGTCTTCTGCAAACAGTTGCTTCTGATCTTATAAGGCGTAATAAAACTCTTCTCACCTTCCGTTGTGAACGTTGATTTTTCAAGAAATGATGACCATAGCCTGCTCATATTTGAAAAAAAAATACTGAGAAAGATCATGGAGCAGTTAACGACAATTGAAACTGAAGGATACCACAAACTACTGGTGGAAAATGTTCTACAGTTCATAAAAGTGCACAGATTGGAACGGTTGGCCAAACGACTGATACTTGAATACCAAAAAAAAGTCCCAAGGACGTTAAGCTTAGGTTGTCTGGAAAAGGCCTTGCAGTGTTTTTGTCCTCGATTCAATAGCTATACGTTTAAGGACAACATGATCCAGAGAGCTATAGACATCGAAACTCCAGCCAACAGATCAGGAAGTCCACTCACCATATGGTTTACGAGTACCTATCTTAAAGAACCTTACCTAAGGAAAGCGAAGCGGTACCAGAGCTAGCGCTTGACTGAGATATTGTTGAAGAAGAAATAAGATAACCGACCCCAAATAGTGTGATAAAAGCGAGTGCCGAAAAGAAAAACAAGATTTAATCGGAACATTTCTCTTTATGAGTAATACATCTAAACCTACTATAATTTAGGTTTCGGGGCACAAGAATCTCTATAAAATCAGAATACCTTCATCATTCAATAGGTAAAATGTGTTTGCATACTTATCGTTGTTCTTTTTTTATACATTTTTAACTTCAGTTGGGGCTAAGTTCGCAAAAAATCTAGCACATAAAGCATTTCGAAAGCATATTATCAGTACAGTAAGTTTTTTCCCCACGAGTCAACCGAAAAATTCGTCTTGGTACTGTGAGAGGAATGTTTATCAGGGAGGTATGAAGAGGCTGGGCTACGTATGTGATGCTATATAAGTCGCTGAAGGAGAGTGTTGAAGTGTATTGTTTTCACTGGAACAACTCAAAGACACACTTAACTCGGAACACATTTCCAGCAAACGCCGACTCAGCCTCCAGACCCGAGCCAGCTATATCTCTCTTAAGAGGCTCTATGAAGAGGATTTGCGCTGGTTCTCAAGGACCCCACATTGTATTTATTTTGCTACGGTCTATCTTCGTATTGTTATTTTCAACTAGCTACTACACTCGTGAAATTATTGCGCAGGAAATAAAAATAGAGATTGTAAATAGTAAAAATAAAATTCTATCTCTTTGTTTGTGAGTATTTCATGCATTCCTACAGAGAAAATAAAAGTTTAATAGCACAAAGGAGTAAATTGAAAGGATTCGGATCGAAAAAAAGATCTGCAAAAAAAAACGTTGTATTAACTCATGCGACTAAAGGCAATTCATTAGAACAATACGACGGCGAGGTTCTTCAACGCATAGTAATTTAGCGACCTGAAACACTTATCATCCTATTTAATCACTTATAGTAGTCCAAATAAAATTAAGTGGTTGGTAGACTAGCGGTTACAACGCCGGCTTTCGTACTGTTTGGTGCGGACGTCGTGGTTCGATCCCAGGTGCCGACCATCTTCCTCTTTCACGACACAAGCTTTAAGTAGCTTACTGTGAAAGAGTCTAGGCGTGTATTTGTGTTCACTTTGATTCATTAAAAAAAAAATACCTCTCCTCTTATGTATCATCTAGATTGAGACTTCTAATCATCTTTTTGGCAACTGTCATCACTCATCCTTGTATTCTCATATTATTGCATTCTTCTATTATATTGAAGTAATGTGTTGCACGTAATTTTTATCTCTGTAATGCTTATGGAGGGAGGAAACAATATGTGTATCGTAGTTTTATATGTATGTATGTATTTTTTTACTTTGCATTTTTACTGCTCTCTATGTTATGTTTTTTCTTTAAAAGGCAATTTGCCGTTGATAAATAAATAAAATAATAAAAAAAAACGTATTTTGAGAAACTGGCTCAGCTGACTATTTATCCGATCTCGTTATTATTTGTACATGATAAAAAGGTTGAATTATTGAAAAAATCTAGATTTTTAAAGCCATGAGCCCTGCATGGTGTTCAAATCTCTGATCTTTACCACAAAATCCAATGTTTCAGTTATTAGCTAACCAAAAATGAAAGACCACCCCACTTATTGCACCATAAGCAAGACAAATTTAGAATTTTGTGCAGTATAAGAAACAAAAAATCACAAATAAAAATAGTTTATTCTAATTTTGAAATTAAATTGGCGTTTTATAGAAACTGTAAGTTGTCAGAAACATATGCATGAGTCGGAATTACATTGGTTATTTATCATTATACAAATTCGATTCAATAATCATGGTTAGGATCATAGGACAACGTCTGTCGGGAAAGCTAGTAAATAATAAAAACCAAAGGGATAATCAAAATAAATGAGAACGATGAGTAATAGAATTTAACCCAAAATAAAAATATATATCCGATGAGCCACATTGTAGGTATATAAGGTATTTTAACATGGTAGAAGCCAAGAAAAAGTCGAACGAAGAGTGAACGTTTTTTTGGATTGAGAAGTAATGCGAGACTTAACTGAGTTTTCTAGTTTATGTATTCGGTCAGAAAAACTTCAGAATACCCAACTATATTATTCTGTATATAAAAGTACCACCAATATTTTCTCTTGGGACGCGTTACGGAAAGAACTTTGCAAATTCAATAATGGAGTTACTATTAGGTCAGAGGAAAAGAGACCATCAATAATAAAGAAATGGGTAAAATATACCTTTTTATAACTAATTAATTGAGTACCTTAAAGTTGGTCTCAAGATGAGTCTAGATTTGTATATCGAAAATTTGGGAATAATACGGTACCTAATTCAAGCTATAATAACTAAATACCTATGTGTTGTACAAAATAGTAGCATTGAGAGTTATAAGATACGAATTTTACGTATATACCAATCAGTTTTTTGTCTAACTTTAACTTCTTCCTCTCTTTAATAAAATCTATGAAAATATTGGCTCAGGATTTTATTAATATTGAAATTTTTCCCGGGGAAGCCCGGGGCTAGAATTTGGACTATATAGAACTTGTAAAATCGTTTAAGTCAAGAAAACCAAACAAAATATTATTTTATTTAACTCATATATTAAAACGGTCATCCGAGGATAGAATAATTATGTGCGTAATTGTTTTAAAGGTCCATTCTTGTAAATGAACCGTTCTTAAACTATTCTAATGTAATCATCCCTTAGTTCCTAAGTCCAGTGGTAAAAGGGTGAATGGCAGTCTAGAATAATGCAGATTTATAAATTAATATTTTAATTAATTCGACCCTAATATTATTATATAAGTTAAATTACGTGTAAGGTTTACCGATATGATCTAGTCGTATACAAAAACCCTTGTTTCAACATTATATGAAATACTAGCTAGTTACCCGTGGCTTCGCTCACGTGTTACTGTATTTGCTTTCTCTTCCTAAACAATGCAGAATTAATTATATTCGCATCAAAATTAATAATATTAAGAAACATCATCAACATTTCTTTTTTTAAATATATATTCTAAAATTTCCATTAAATTACTATATTTTTATTTATATTTGTCGTTATTAATCTGTATTTAAAAAATATGTGCTTCTTATACAAATAGAATCAGCCCGCGAACTTAAAAATTTCGCTAACTTGACTGACATTGTTCTATGAGAATCCCAAAAAATAACTCGAATAACTTTTATTCCATCAAATGACGTTATTTGAAATCAATTTTTATATTGCTGGATATGAATAAAAAAATATTCAGGTCTCGAAAAGCAATGAAATTAGTGATCTTTAAAACACTTATTTCTATCTGCTTTGGGCATTTTTCAAGCTACAGACGTTTTTTTTAACATTTCAATTTATATCTTTCACGTTGATTTGTTGTTGTTTGTCTGGTCGTAGGTTCGAAATTTAGTTCATAAATATCTTATCCTGAGCAAACACGACATAAAAAGAATAAACGATATCGGTCCAGCCGTTCAGGTCGAAATAAATAACGTTAAACGTGAAAACTGTTAACGTTCCGAAAGTTAACGTTTACCAAATTGAAAATGGTTTCCAAACAAAAAAAAATGCGTTTCGTCTTCAATATAATAGCAGCGTCGTAATACTTCCAAAGATTTTGAGGTAACGTTTAACGTTAATTTTGAATAACTGACAGAATTATTTTTTTGACTCGGAATTTGGAACAGCATTGTTTAACGCACGTTGAACAACAGTTTTTACGTTATCTCTATGGAAATAACAACAAATTGTTAACGTTGGAGCTGTCGTTAATATTTCGACTTGGCCTCCAGGCGTGATGCGATAACCACGTAAAGTAGGTCTCCATTTTTATAATAACGTAATATTCTCCCTTTTAAGCCCCCCCGCTCACCGCAAGCCAGCCCGGAGGAAACTAAACCGCAGCAAACCCGATCCGCACAAAGCCAAACCCTAGCCCGATTGCCAAAAAGCCAGCCGCACACAAATCAAGCCCGTGGCGGTTCCCCCCAAACCACCCCATAATACGGGAGGCCTTGGACCCACTCAGAAGAATAGGTTAGGCATAAAGAACTCTCCATTGCGCTCGAAGTCGTCCGAGGCTCATTGTGCCTTTTCTAACCGGTTGAGTAAGGAAGTGAGGTGGTCAACCTCAGTATTCTAATGGTATAAGTAATTGGCGTTCGACTATAAACGAATTTTCGACAATGTAGAGTAGGAAGAAAATTAACTGTCCACTGTTTATATTTTTTATTAGATGAAACGGATATCGGCAACTATCCGATATCCGGTCTGTCCGGCGGCGTAAATAATATCCTGCCGGATACCGAATAGTAAAAAGAGACATGTTTGGATAACTCATTGATTTGTTTATTAAAGTATCACTTAAGAAATACACCTTATAATCACAAAATAAATTCTACAACTTAGAAAATTGATTATCAAGCATAAGGTAAATTATGGAGAGTAATTCTATATAATATTTCGTTATATAGACTATTAGACTATATAGAGGAAAACAGCAGCTTTGCTGGTCTTCGTAAGTAAGGGAAGTTTAATAAAACAACGTTTCGTCATATATCATCCTGGCTGAAGATGCAGATAGTTTCCGCGATTTTTGGAACAATAACGTTCCGGCAACGGAGTCAGTCCAATTGGTATATACCGCCTACGTAAGCATATTTTATACGTTCCAGTGGACAGTTAATTTTTTCGCACTATACAGTGACGAAATGATATGGTCATTGACTTGCCAGTGTTTTCAAAACAATTATTTACGATCTATCCTAAAATGATGTGAGGATTTTGTAGATAATTTTAAAATTTAATATTTTGCACTTTTACTACATTTGATATAAAATAATTTACCTATTGACTTCATAATACTATTTACCTTTTTTCAACATAATATTATATCAACTTGCTATTCATGGTTTACGCAATAAATTCAAAGCAAGATTACTCACATACCTAGTTTTTTTTTTTTGCTAGTGTTTTTATGAAATGGCTTCAAATATTTTGACAGATCAAGACATAAAGAATTGCAATACAATCCAGATTCTTTTCGTGAACTTACCGTAAATTATTTTAGTAGAGATAATAAATTACTAAAATAGGTAGGTACATACATAATGATTTTAATGTCGATCGTAAAAAAAACAATTCAGAATCGCTGTACAGGATGCATGGTACGAAAAATATATTGAAGTAGGTAGGTACGTAAAGTGTTTGTCTGAATTCACGGAAAGTGTATTATTTATCTCTTATATAAAAATGGAACGCTAATTTGCGCGGTCATCGTATGGGTAAGAACACGTTGAAAGCCGATTACGATCCGCGCCGACCAGCTCAAAGATTGTTGTCTATGGTTTCCATGCATTTAAATGGGCATCTCGGGAAGCGGGTTCCTGCTTTTTCTGTGGGTTTCCCCATTCAAATGCATAGCAACATTCTTTGCGCCGGTTGGCGCTAGTCAGAATCGGCATTCTACGTGTTTCTTACCCTATGAGAACAGCTGAACTTATATCGCCCATTTTTTTGTCGTGTTTGCTTTTGTCTGAAGGGTCTTATGAAAGAAAAAAGTTGCACGGAATAAAAATAAAACTTCCATATTATTATTAGATTTTTTCTAATTTTGAAATTAAATCAGGCGTTTGACAGGAATCAGTTGTTTGATGAATGATACGATTCACGGAATGCTTATAGTAAATAATATAATGATATGTTTTATAACAGATGCAGCGGTTACAGTAGTTAAAAAGGTATTAATGAATGTATCATTATACTAATTCAAATTCAATAATATAAGGACCACGTCGTCGTCTGTGTTAAATAACTTTAAACTGAAATCAACTTAAAGTTATACATAAAATCTCGAACATATTATTTATATTCCAAGGCGGGACGAAGTTTGACGGGTCGGCTAGTTCAAAACTATATTATTATTATTATAGATTACGCAATAGTTTCGTCACGTGTATTGGAGAAAGTAGGTTGGGTTGGGTATACCTACCTACGTATATATTCATACACGCTGCACCGGACCAGCTCGTGGTGTATGTATGTTTATTGTATGAAACGATGTCGTCAATAAATTAAATTTTTACAAAAATTGTTAAGAAAAGTTTGAGATGTACTGCTATGATGTATGTATTTTTTATAGAAAAATAAATTATCTAGTTGTAGCGTTTCGGCGTTTTTCGATATTTTTATAAAATTCTGAAATATAGGCACTGAAACTCGTAAATTTGTCATAAAAAAAATATTTTTCTTTATAAAAAAAGTTTGAGAAATGCTGGAACTTCTTCATTAAATTATATTTTAGATATTGTATTTTTCTATATACATACACAATTTTAGAGTTCTAGATTTTATGGTTTTCGAGATATATGGAAAAATTAAATAAAAATTCAAAGGTTGATAACCCCTGACTGAAAAAAAAATTCAAAATTCTGAGTATACAAATTTTGTATGCTTAAAGTATTCAATAGTTTCTGAAATTTTAGGATCTGTGCATCAAGCAAATCAAAAGTTATAAAGAGGGGACGGATACACACACATACACGTTGGAAAAGTGCCCCTCACCCCCTACCCTCTAATTAATGATATCTTTTGAAAACGAAATAGTATAATTTGACTCTTTCTGAAGAAATCATTTTTTTGAAATTTCGATAAAACCAGTTTTAAACTTTTTAGGAGGCACTTAAAAATCATCCCTTTTTATATGTGCCCTTTTTCGTCCCTTTTAGTTAAATTTTGGAAAAATTGCCAAATACGCTAACACTCATTTCTATAGAAGAATTCATATGCCAAATCTCAAGTTCGTACCATGTCTAGTTTCCGAGATATTCGCATACTTTGAAAAACATTCAACCCTTATTTTCACCCCCTTAGGGGTGGAATTTCCAAAAATCCTTTCTTAGTGGAAGGTTTTGTATTGAGACCTACCTGATTTCCAAATTTCACTTCTCTACGATTAGCCGTTTGGGCTGTGCGTTGATGAGTCAGTCAGTCAATCAGTCAGTCAGTCAATCAGTCAGTCAGTCAGGCACTTTCCTTTATTATTATAGATTAGTGGTGACCTTCTAATATGGGCTGAGCTTCCGAAACGTTATCAGCAAGTTGCTGGCGCCTTTAAAACAACATGACCTTTAACTATGATATAGGCATTTGGTGTTGACAGGAGATGAAAATTGTTTGATGCGTGTGTATTACCCATTCTTCTGAAGAGACATAATCTTGACACCAAAGCCCGAATCGAAAGATAACCCCATTTGGAACAAAAATCATCAGAAGAATGATAGAATAAGATGATACGATTAAAATAAAACGCTATAATCTGACGCTCCCAGAGCAACACTAACACTTCTATCTTAATAAAAAGCAGTTGAACATGGCTGAGACGTTTGCTGAGAATGCTGAACAACAATTGGTTGAGAAGAGCGCTGTTTTTCCTTCCATCACGGTCCCTACAAAGAGAAAGACCGTTCTCCTTTCCTTCGAAGCCTAGCAAAGTTATTTAACCCTCCGTAGCGCAATGTTACATATCTGCAACAAACAAATTAATTAAAAATTCTGCAGCGTCTTCTTGTTAAAGAGAGTTGAGATTTCTTTTTAAATACCTATTTCCCTAAGAGAGGTCTCAAAAGGAGTATTGAAAAATTTGGTTTCTTCATACAGTTTTTTTTTTTGTAACTTTCGGTTTTATATCTCATTCGGTTCGTTTCTTAATGAGTAAGAAAGACCACGGGAAAAGGATAAACTCTGTTAAAGAAGAGCTCAAATGAGAATATAAAAAAAATCTATGTAGAGGGACGCATCCCATTATAACAACCGCTAAAGTCGTCTTAGGGCCACTAATGAGTTATCAAAATAAACAGACCGTCAGTTATTAGAGTGAATATGAAAAAGTTTTGAGATGTTAAAGCTAAAAGTATAGGTACACAATTTACTTTTGAAGTAAGTACGAAAACTTACTAGACACGAAATATTTAAGCTGTCCAAGGGGTGAACACTGAACAAGTGAACACATACAACAAGACACACACCAGAGCACTTAGAAAGGTTCCTAAATAATTAGACGAGTGAAGGACTCTTCTTTTCAGCCAACATAAAACAGATTCACAAAGAGAAATAAAGCAAATAATAATTACAGATGAAAGAATATGGATGTTATCAGATGAATGTAAGTATAGAAAATATACAGAGTAATTTCAGTAAAATATTGTAAGATCTTTTAATTACGTAATTAATTACCTACATTTTTTTTAATATAAACTGGTTTTCATATTAACTATGAAGAGAGATGTAGCTTTTGTTTGCACAATGATTTTTTTGTCTAGATAAAACTCGAAGAGTTTGTGTTTTCCATTTCACATAACAACGCGTAACCACAATCAGTCATACAAGACCGTTTTTAATGAGACGCCTGAAACCACAACGCAAACCTCTAACAATATGCTCGTTTTTATTGTGCAATACAGAAACCATGCCTTCATTAGCGTTTAAAAGGCATTAGAAAAATAGATGACGATTTTAAAAGATTATTTAAATAGAAGAATAACGCACAGTAATAGAGCATTTTTAATTTTAGAGAACGTTTTTTTCGCTAAATTATTAAATATCTTGATGTATTTATCGATTTTTCTCTATCTATTATAGCATCACAATTTCCCCAAAGTTCAGTTACCTACGTAAAGGTTAACAGAATCACTGTTGTAATGAGTGTGGTTACATTTTCAAAGTCCGAACATATCCACTGGACAATCCACTATACATGTAGGTATTATGTTATTTCGATACCAACATTCGCACTCACTAACTTTACTATGACGATTTAAAAATCAATCGCTTTTTTTAATAATTTCTTAGACGAATCCTCGGGATGAGGTGGTTCGATTTTGAGTCAAATGAAATCGTCCGATCACGAACGTTGCTACCTCTTGTGACAACGGTAATCTTGAATCTCTGGCTCAGCCATATCCTATGCATGTCTCCTTGAAAGCCTATTTTAAAATACGGATGTAACAACAAGACATGGCAGACCAGGAATCACCATCAAGAGAACGTATGATGGAGACCTTCAGAATGTCTGCCTGGATTGGAATGACGCCCTGGATGTAATCCAGGACAAAGATGTTTGGCGAGGCTTTGTGGAGACCGCATGCTCCTCCGAGTGGGCGAACGTGGATTGATAAGTAAAGTAACCTGAAAAAATAAATAAGTAAAGACTCATTGGATAAAATTTGCTCATTTGTCATGTTACGTGCAATTGTTCTTATAATAATTAATGTGACTTACGCTTGAACAATATTTATTTAGCAAATACCTTAATGGATTATCATTGTTTTAACGCTTAATGTTAGTTCCTACCCGTGTAACGTTTTGTTTCGAAAATATTCAAATGGTTGTGTCGTCGGAAGCTTTCTTCCAGCGATGGTGAATTGTTTTTCTTTCAACATTGCTTCCACCCCATTTCAAACAGACACGTGTTAAAAGACTATTGTGCTCCCTCTTTCTCTCCGCGTTCACAAAACCCAAGAAAATAATACATACATAATTTCAGACTTGAAGAAGAGGAGTAATTCCTCCCAGCAAACAACTGGAAAAGGTGGAGTTTGACACCACGCCGTCAGAGAATTGATGGGATTTGAAATGTGTACGGCCGGATGTGTGTATAATCATTCAAATGTGTCACAAACAAAATGAGATTAATAAAAAACAGCCAATATATGAAACGTAACTTTTAGGTGAATGTATATGGGCAATGGTTGTACGCAATGTATTAAAAAAACTAGTAGCCCTCGTATAGGACGTGCCACGTCCAACATAATCGAGTCTAGTGCCGATAGCTCATTCGCTTTTAGTTTCACTAATAAAATAGTCCTTAGAGTACTGCAAGGAAGACTCTCAGAGGACATATTCCGATGGAGAAGGCAACGAAGAAGGTTCTGATATGCACATGAGAGAAGATAGGACTCATCCAGACAAAACCAATCATGGCGTTGCATGGCTGACCCCATGGCATAACTAAGAGTCGACCTCACAAAATAATATTTCCATTTTATAAACAATACGCGGTAAAGGATGGTGATTTTTAGATTCATTAATTGAGACATATTTTTATTCAGACAAAATAAAAGCAACAGTTTACAATAAATTATTTAATATTATCATAAACAATGTACAATTTGGCGCAGCTTGTAACATTACAAATATAAATTATTGTGGAACGGAAAATTTCCCATTATAACATTGTCACTGTCGATAAAATATTTGTCAACCTGATTCTCAGAAGCTATTTTTTGGTTGTCTATCTATTTCATAGCTGAGAGAGTTATCAACGTTACCTATCCTCTCGGGATTTGATGAACGACTCGGAATAAAATGAACAACGCGCCAGACATCTCAACCGAACTGAATCTCAAGAGATTAAAAATAAATTGTATAGTTTTTAAGTGTTATTCTTTCTCAAAGTATATTTCATACACGTATATGAAGGAACTGATATAAAGCTTTTTTTAGTAAGTTTCCAATGAGAGCAAATGTCGATGGTAGAGTTCCGAACTAAAAAAAAATAATTTAAAGAAATCATGTCATTGTTCTCATTTGAAATGAGTCTCACTATTTTTCCTTTTTATAGGCAGCATTTTAAGGTTTTAAGCCTGGTTTAAGCCGTAGTCATTGCAGGGGGGACACTAGCTGCCTGAACCCCCCCCCCCTGAAAGGTTCCAGGCGTCCGAGGCTTGATTCATTTGCCTTTTCTGACCCCATGGCCCCGACCAGATTTATCGATTGCCTGCCTCTTATAGGATGCTCGAAAAACCAGCAAAAAGAGCAGAGGTGCTATTCTATGCCGACAGCCCCACGGCAAAGTATCTGCATTCGAAACGAAGTGCCTCAGCAGAATTTTGGGTATTGATGGTACCACCGCATCACGAACGACGCTACACGTCGGCGCACCCAGCGCAGGCCCATCACTTCCACCATTACGGAGAGGAGATGGGCATGGCTGGGACATGTGTTGAGGATGCCGAATGACAGTTGGCCGAGGAGAGCGCTGTTTTTCCTCCCATCAGGGTCTCGAAGACGTGGAAGAGCCTCTCATACCGTGTTCCGTTCCTTCGCGACGCCAACGCCATCTATGAAAAATTCTATAACAAAAAAATTATTGTTTACCTGATAACCATTGACATTAAAAATATTTGTAGGTACCTATGCAAATTTTATGTGGAATTTTTTTCGAGCTTTCAGAGAAATAATTGTTTTTAAGATTCAAACATAAATTTAAACGTATTTTTTTATACATTGCAAATTTGAAATCATTATTCATAGTAAGGATTACAGGACAATATTACACGATCTCCAATACGCTGTACGTACGAAAACCGTCGACTGATAACACTGGTCTACCAACCACTTAATGAGTAGGTAAGTATGTTTTTAATGTTCAACATGTCGAACAAGAATAATTTATTTATTTATGTCATAGAGACACCAACAGAACACTGAACAACACAAACAAAATAAAAACATGAAACAAAAACATAGAATATCCAGCGCTCCAATAACAGGTATCTCCCGCATAGCTATTCTACCGATATACATTGATTTTGCTGTTATTAAGAAAAAAAGAAATGACAAACGATCATATAAAATAATCTCAAATCGACCAATGAAAAAATATAGGTACCTACATCAAACTATCGAGTAAAAGACTTTTTCTTAAATATTATAATGTTTTCTCATTGGTGGTAGATATAGTAATAAATTATTAATCAGCTACGTTGTTATCAACACTCATGTATGATAGAAAAAGGACAGAGGGGGCGACGTTGGAAGCAATCAAGCGAGCCATGTTAGAAAAATGAACAAACAAGCGGCTAATTTTTCCAGCAAGATCATACAACAGCCAGCTGAAGCGAGAAATAGCCATTCGTGTAATCTGAGACGAGAGAAAAATCGAAAAACATCACATTTCACGTTAAGGGACATTCTGACTTTTTGTCTTGTGAAAGAAGATTGATGGCAACATATTATTTTAAACTACTTTTCTATAGACGACGCGTTGAAAGGGCGCAAAACAATATAGGTACTCTTTCTCAATCTTTTGTTACTATAGGCAATTATATTTGAAGTTGGTTTTTCATTTAATTTTTAACTAGGTTCATCGTCACAGGTTGACTCTATCTTTGACAGTGTATTAACACAACTTTACATTTCTGGAAAAGCATATTATACCTACCTACCTAAGTGAAATGTGAATCCATTCATACATTCATCCTTCATGACCCTACTCAGAGACAACAAGGGCGCTACACAGTTCTCAATCTTGCTTTATCAGTTTCAATGACCCCTTCCCACATCATATCTTACCAAACCCCCAATCCTTTAGTAAAATAATTGATTTTTTTTTGTAACAATTGAGAAGACCAATGTATTGGGAAACAATCTCAACAGACAATGAGTCTATCAGATTTTGGAGAACAGAGCTGTGGGCTTACAACCACGTATGCCAGGTTTAAAACGATTTGTACTCCTAGGAAACATTCGCTGTTCTCTGTTGCCAGTTATTGTCATTTCGTTGAAACTTGTATATATACCTACAGTGAGTGGGGAAATATTTCAAATTTTAGCGATTTTCGAGGCTAGTGACATCTACCGGTGGATCGATACAATACTTTGACTTATTCTACATATAAGGCTTTTTACCCACTGGAGTACTATGTGAGTGCCATCTGTTATAATGTAGTGGAAACTATTTATCTGATAGACTCAGGAAAATCTGTTAGACTCATTGTCTGTTGAGTTTGTTTCCCAATACATTGGTTTGATTACCTATGTTACTAGGAAAAATCCAGTCTTCAATCCACGAGGATATACCTAAACAAGATATAATTGAGAAGACAATGGTACTTATACCTTTAAAGGCATAAAAAATGTATTATTAAAGAAATCCGTGGTAATATCTTTAGATGAGATGGAGAGACTGATGCCTAGTATCAGACAGAAAACGCAACGAGTGGATTAGAGACAGAACAAAGGTGATGGATGTGGTCCAAAAAGTTGCATCACTGAAATGGAGCTGGGCTGGACACGTGGTCAGAACAACGGACGACCGGTGGACCTAAAGAACCCTGGAGTGGAGACCGAGAACCGGAAGCAGAAACCCAGAGAGGCCACAAATGCGATGGTCCGACGATATAAGAAAGGTGACCGGACACCAGTGGCACAGGGTGGCTGCCGACAGGGAGAAATGGAAGTCGGGAAGTAAGGCCTATGTCCAGAACTGGAGTGAGGAGTGCTGATGATGGTAAAGAAGAAGACTTTGTTTATCGATATAATTACGTTGGAAAGTAAAATTGTAACGTACCTACTCGAGTGAATACAACTCCTCGTACAATTTAATAAAATATTACACTATAGGGTCACAATAAAATAAATACTTAATGAAGATTTACTAGACTCGCGTGTGTAAGAAATTATTGCCATTATGAAAACACCACCAGTATGACGGCGCGCCATATAATATTTATCATACCTTCACAAATAACTGATTTATTACCCATACTGAAACTTCATTCCGCAATATTCATATTGATATAATATAATAACACAACATATGACACCAATATACTGCGTCTATTTTCAAACAATTCCTATGGGTAGATTCAGCAGTGAAAGAGTATCTAACGTCGGATAAAAATTAAAACGACAAAAGCCCAGAAAAAAATGAAAAACACAGAACACGCCAATACGCCCGATTCTATTTCAATTTAAGTGTGCACTAACTAAAATAATTAACGTTCCAATTTTAGTTGGTGCACATTGGTATTCTATAAAAATTAAGAACGTTCCTAATTAGACTAATATTCAAAATAGTTAATGTGAACTTAATTCTTAAATTTTGGAACGTTCTTATTTTAGTTCGAACCAAAACCAGAATAGGGGGTATTATAGGATCCTTCCTTTTTATATGCCAGCTGTGTCAACCGGCCGTTGAACTCCCAATACACCATAAGTCGTATAACATAATAGACATAAACCTACTTCTATCGCATTATTACAAATCCCGGACATCCACGAGGGGAAAACGAAGGCAGTGGCTTGGCTTGCAGCGCTGGGCCCGAGATTATAGGTGCTTGTGACGATGCAGCTTGCATGGGCGGAGAAGATACCAACCCGAATGCCGCACGATATATTATAAAGTAATCATAAACACAGACACACGTTTTTTAAATGATAATATTACTTTTTAAGTATTGACCAGGTTTACTGGTTAATGATAATGTAATTAAAACAAAACCAGTAGACAAAAAAAAATGAATCCCTTGTTACTTTCTCCACGTCTTTGAACGTATTTAAAGGATATATTATTATGAAAAGAAAATTAATCTTTTTCCGAAACTAGTAACAAAATAAAAAACCGATTTTCGGACAGCATCCTGAACGACCAAGACGTGAATTCACAATAAAAAGATTAAGCAGATTATCAGATTGTAAACATCATGAAACGTTGTGAACACCATTAATTTGAAGAATGTCATGGATTTATTTACATTAAGCGTATAGTTATTCAAATTTATTTACATAGCCACCATATAAATATTTATTTTCTCACCCACATGAACATCAAATAGCCTATAGAAGATGTTCGGTATCGAAAAACCGGCTAGCTTGATAGTAAAATTGTGGAAAAAAACTAAAAATTTTAATAAATTTAAACATATGAAGGATAATGTTAAAACAATAAAAGCCTATACAAAAATATTGGGTATAAAGACGTAGGTATGTAGAATGAATACGAACATGACATAATCAAAGTCTATCTGAAACCATAAAAAGTGTTTTGAAAGAAATTAACCCGGAGATAAACCTACCCCCATGAAAAAATAATTATAATTTAAGTAAAATCCTTAAGCCGAAACCTCTACAAGGGTAGGTGTAATAAGAAGTCTCTACCGAGAAAAATAATTTTCAAGATGAGTTGGTACACAGAAAATAATTTTAATGTAGGTACCTATTTCGGTAGATTTTTTCAACATTATTATTTGAAAATTATTATAATTTAATTTTATGATGTGATATTCTTAGATTTAAAAGGCTTGTTGGAGGCCGTTTTCAACATGAATACGACACAATTTTCCACAGTTCACCCACAGCCATGAAGCTATGAAACAATATTTTCTTAAGAACGTCTCCATAATATTTTGCTACAAATATCATAGATTCATAGATTATAATTTAAATGTAACATCGTCAAAGACAAAAAAGTAAAGAAAGACTGTAGAAATGTTTTTTTTTTTTATGGCCCCATTCTCTTTGATTGTTATGAAGGGACACTTCATGTAAGTTGACTGTAATACCAATAATCAAAATATCTAACCCAAGAAACATAATAATATATTAAATATTTGAGACACGGTGTTTCATTCTACTAGTTAAAAATTAAAAGATATTTTGTCTCTATTTACAAGTGCAAATGTTTCAATTTAATTCATCTTCATAAATCCTGTTTATGTCCTTTGCTTTTTGGAATGTGATACCATATAAATAACACGTATCTTGTCTTATATATAAAAATGGAGAGCTATTTCCCGATGTCATCGCATCACGCCTAAGCGGCTGGACCGATTTCGCTCATTCTTTTTTTGTCGTGTAGGCTTTTATCAGGAAAATGTCCTTTTAGAAGAAAAAAATAAGAAAAATGCATGGAAAATTAGGAAATTAAAGAAAACTCTACGTAGACAATCTTATTAGTACTTTTTACCTTATAATTTTTATTCCAATTTTGACATAAATTGTTAATTGGTGCGATTGACAGAATGCGGATGGAATATACATGGTTTAAAACAGACCCAGTGGCGTTCCGTGGGTTATTGGCGCCCGGGGCGGGAACCACACCCTTTGGCGCCCCCCCTCTAAGTATATAAAAAAGGTCATTTCTAAAATTTGGTATCTGGAAACATGACATTTCCTAAAAAAAAAAAAAAGGTCATTTCTAAAATTTGGTATCTGGAAACGTGACATTTCCTAAAATCATTGACTATTTCGAAAACCGGACGTATAGTATAGCGCGAGTATATTTTGCCGCCCTGCTAATAGAGGCGCCCGGGGCGGTCCGCCCCTCCGCCCCCCCCCCCTCGTTACGCCACTGAACAGACCCATCGATCGGAATCACATTGGTCAAATCATAATTAGTTAATTCATCACCATACAAATTCGAATTTAATATTCATATTTAGGAACACAGGAAAAAGTCTGTCGGGAAAGCTAGTACTGTATATCTCTTCTTTACGGATTCTTACAGGCCGATCTCCTCCTTCTAAACTAAACTGAACGGAGCTTAAAGAAACGTTTTGTGTGTATCAATTAATTTCCGAGGATGGGTTTTTGAAATATAATCAGATTTTTAGAAGCCCGATTTCTATTTTAATTATTGATTTTATCGCTTTTTAAATGAGCGCCTCTATCGAAAACTTTGAAAAGTATCGCGGGTTCATTCCACCGGGAACGCCTCGCTTGACATACAAAAAAAGAATATATGGTGGAATTAAGTGAACTCATCAACAGGGTGAATTAATTAATAGCGTGTAAAAATAGGATCGTAGAATTATTGGTAATGTTTTCTTTTAAAAGTTGATAGGTAATATTATTGTCTGAGAGTTTTTGTACGTGAAAAAGATTGTATCAATGCATACAAGCATAACAGTACATAATATGATTACAACCAATATAGTATTTTGTAACGATAAATTATGTGAATATTTGACTAGTATATTCGCCAGTAATCTCAATTTGCAAATATTATTATTGCTTTGGAACGACAAAACCCCGTGTCAGTTTAAATCTCCAATATAAAGTCGGGTTAGTGCGCACACTTATAACTCGAGATCGGCTGAACAGATTCTTTCAATGTTTGATTTATTGGATTCTTCTTCGCTCCGGATAACAGAATAACTAATAAAAAGTTGAAAAAAAAATGGGTAAGAAATGATATAAAATATTTATTATTTAAGTTAGTATGGAAGGATCACCTGCGACGCGCCTACGCCATCGCGGGTAGTTCCCTCTCATTCTCGCATACGTGATTGTCGCCCTTACAGTAGTCCATCCCACTTACTCCACCGCAAAGTCAACATAATTATCGGGCACATTCGTGTCTGTATGTACTATACGTAGGTAGAATGTGTGCGCGAGCATATTATATTCTCACGTTGTTCCCGTCTGAGCTTTGAATACGAATGAAATATGGATGTTTTAGAAATATTTTAACATTATTATTTTATTAGTAACTTAATCGGATTAATTATGTATTTTTGTTTCTGGGGGCGCAGTGCACATATGAACGGGCCGCCTCTGCTTAGGACTACAGAACAACGTCTGTCGGGAAAGCTAGTTTTGTAATAAAAAATTAAGTATTGGCGCATAACGAACAGCTGTACCTAATAGATGCAATAAAAATACTTTTTTTTTTTAATTTTGATGGTGGTCGGGGTCGATTATCCATGAAAAGGTCCGATTTTATAAAGCAGGCAACGGGGACCTCACAACATGGGTCCATAATAATAACTGAAGACCGGGAGGGATGGAGGAAGTTGGTGAGAATACATGGCGGTCGCGATCTTCGGCATCGAGGGACCCACTAAAGAAAAGGAAAAAAGCATAGATGCTAAAAATATGCCTTTACGAGGTATCGACTGTGTCGGGACAGCTGGTATTTTTTGGAAATATTTTCAAATAGAATGGCCAGTTTTTTTAAAGAAAATTATTAAAAAATACATTATTTTTTTACGATTTGTTTGCCTATTAAAAAACACAGTGTAATATTTATTTATGGTTAAGAAGGGAGTATGGATTAACATGTCACAATTAATTACAGAAATGGGCATTTGGATTAAACAAAATAAGGAATATAATATAATATTATTAAATATTATCAGGGAAATGAACCATCCAAAATTTATTTTTATAAAATAATTCAACAATGTACATACCTACCTACTGTTATTTTATAATAATATTATTTTATTTTTTAAATGCAAGTGATGAAAAATAAACGTGAATAGTTTAAATTAAAACTACATACAAATAAAACTCTTTAAAAATAATAATCAAACAAATTGAAATGGATTTTCAAATAAAATAATGATCAAAGAAGTGCTTGGTAGCTCAGCGGTGTAGTCGTATAAAAAACCAAAGATTTAAACCATGATCCCTAACATCTTTCTATTTCATGGCAAAAGCTTTACTTAGAATGGTGAAAGTTTCTTTATGTAAATTTTTGTAGAGGTCAAATTCAGACAAAAACAAATTTTTTCACGAATCCATTGTAAAAAATTGTTTTTATGTAAAATAGTAACATTGAAAGGAAAAGAAATTACCATGATTACGTACACAAAAAGTGTATGAGATACCTACCTACTTCTTTTTTTTTCAAAATTAACTTCAGGTCTCAATAAGGCTTTTCTGTCTGATTAATTTTTTTTTTGCTGAGGAGAAATCCGTCATGGACACATCAAAGTTAATGCCGGATTTCCACCGGCTAAAACTCTCCTTGTGCAGGTCGGTGGCCACCTTCGGTCTACCCGGGACTAGAGATCGGCATTAATAATAATAATAAATCTTTATTTAATTAAGACATGTTACATTATAACGACAGCTGATAAAAATAATAGATAAATAAAAATAACACCTCTAACGTTATTAATATTCAACGATATTTATAAATAATAGTTGAATAAAAATAATAGCCTACCCCTTTTATGTATATTTTTTTTTAGGGAAAAGTTAAGTTTCCAGATAGCAAATGTTTAAAATAGCTTCCAGCTATTAATATTAACGTTATTTTCAATTAAAGAAACGGCTATAACGTTTTTGAATTTAAGCCGTTAGTCCCATCTCTACCCGGGACTACAAAATTTGTCTAATTAATCAATTATTAGTTTTTGATCCATCTCTTTCGTTTTGATTACGCCCTCGACAAAGCTCTCTATAGACGGCCACTCATTTGGCGATTTCAGTATTAAGTCAATCATTGTTTCTACGTTGAGGTCTTGTCCCATGAGTGCATTCAGTTCCACCCTTTCCTGTTCCCGTCCTGTGCATTCAAACAAGGAATGTCTGATGTTATCCGGAACAGTTCTTATATTCTTTTAATTTCGGAAGATTCTTATACTTTTATTCTTACACTACCTACTGTCAAGGTATCTTCCTAAACCGCGATTTCCGTTAATTTTACTTTTGATTATCACGCAAAGCAAGACGTATTGCGAAGAATTTGTCAAATTTTCTCTAGAAATAACGCTTTTATGAACGTTTTGAATTGAAACAACAAAGCTATTTCGAACAATTAAACAGATTTCCTTAACACCAGACAAGCCGAGCCATTCTGTTTTCTTTTATTGCTATTAAAATAAATTACGAAATTAATGGAAAATTTACGAATTCCTATTATTAGAATGAGGGTCGAGAGCTGCGTGAATGTGAAATTAAAGGAAGACAATTGGGTTATATCCGAAAAGGACCCATGAAACATCATTTGACGGAACAAGATGTGGGAGGGTCTTCTCGAGGTTAAAATAATTGATTAAACTAATAGTTGTTATTCTAAGGCGTCCTAAACGTTTATGCTAAGTCAAATTATAATTTTTGGCACCGGTAATTTCCTTCTGTAAAGGTAGAGGAATAAACCCAATATGATTTGACAACAATATTTTTTTTTAACCCTTCACGCCGTTTCCCGAAGGGGGTAGGCAGAGAGTACGGATTTCCATTCTTTCCTATCCAAACAAACCTCTTTCGCTTCTTCCAAACGCATAACATTCCGCATACATGCTCTTCTATTCCTTTTGCTCCTGACTTGGCCCTCCTCTAAGACTGAACCGATATGATCGGACCATGTCATTCGAGGTCGACCTCGTCTGCGTGCACCCGTTCTTTCAGATTTTTTAATCTTTTTTGTCATTCTCTCCTCGTTCATTCTCTCCACATGCCGAAACCACCTTAATTTATTAACTTTCATTCTAGTCACTACGCTAACATCCACTCCACATTCCTTTCTAATATTCTCATTCCTCACCTTATCAATCAGTATGTTTCCGCATATCCTACGCAGTGATCTCATTTCCACAGCATTCATTCCAACTTCCAGATTTTTCATCCATGTTCATGTTTCACTCCCATACATCATGGATGGTATCAGGATTGCATTGTAAATCAGCTGTTTGGATTTAAGAGATACGTTCTTATTTCTCATTAGAGATCTTAGTGCACCGCCAACCCGACAACAATATTAAGACAAAAAAAATTCGACAAACATTATTTTCATAATATGATTCTCTTATTCATTTTCGATTTTTTCTTTCATCACCCGGCATTACAGTGTTCACCCATTCGCCGTTTGATGTCAACAAATGTCAATTACGGCAAAAATGTTATACCGACTAGAGAAAACAAAGATTGATATTGATACATGTTTATTAAGAAAAACGATATTTAGCATAGCAACATACCAATATTTTTTTCTGAATAAGCTATAAGGAAAGGAGATATGTATGTTGTATATAAGTATTACAAAACGCTTTAACACAGGAAGTTTTTGACAATAACTAAATTTTTATTGAATGTTATTTTCCAACTGTCGATTTGTTGAAGAGAAATTATTTCTCGAGACAGATCGGCAGTATCAAGCCAACATACGAGAGATTTGTATGGCCAGGTCTAGATTTTAAACGGTTTTTCAAACTTTGACGACAAAAATCACCAACTTAGAGGCTTCGCAGCATATATTATGTTCCATAAATGGATTTACTCCGAATTCGGAGGAGAACATTTAGTGTGTCTGTGTGTGTACGTGTCTGAGTGTGAGAGAGGGAGGGCGTGTGTGTGTGAGGGTGTGTGTGTGAGTGTGTCCACTTATAACTTTTGATTCGCTTGATGCACAGATCCTAAAATTTCAGAAAATGTTGAATACTTTAATCTTACAAAACTTGTATACTCAGAATTTTGAAATTTTCTTTCAGTCAGAGGTAATCAACCTACAAAACTTGTAGTTAACGAAGGTATATATTATAAGTATGTATCTATATAAAAAGCTTTTATTCTATAATAAACTCATATTTGCCTTGCTTTTTATTGTAATACCTAGTACCTATGTATTTTTATCTTTGACAAATTTTTATTCTTCTTAACAAATACTGGGTATTAATTTTTATTGAATATAGGTAATATGTAACTGAACTGATTGTATATTTAAATTGACAAATTTTATTTTTTAACATGATATATCGGTTAAAGTTTTTTTTATTGTATGTAGCGAATGTGTGACTTGAATATGTGACATTTTAAACTTTTAATTTTTTGTGAAATGTTGTACCTAACTTATTTGTTAAAATAATCCTAACTTATAATATAATATAACTTGTAATTTTTTTTAAATTGGTTAAAGGCACGTCGTGCCGTAAATAAATAAATAAATAAAAATATACCAAATAATAATCCGGAGAATATTATGTACCTATCTTATCTCAGCACAAAGCCTTTTTATATTTTTCTAGAATTATAAGCATAAATAATAAGTGCGTAGCTTCATAAATGCCAAGATAACATTCCAAGACTATAAAAGATAAAATTCTTGGAAATAATATTCGGCGAAAATGTGAAATACGAAGACTTTCCAAAAAAGTAAAAAAAAATAACATAAAGCTGGTTGGTGCACTGCATTTAAAATTATCTACTTGTGAACCTTCAAAGTATATTTAAAATCTTTAAGCTTATACGAATAAAATAGCGAAGTCATGTTTCTAAACGTTGAAAAATAATATTTTTTACGAAAACGGAGAAAAAATTACTTAAAAATTACTCGTGTGCTTGTAACTTTACCTTCAACATGTGGGTGTAATACGTTAGTTGAATGTTGAATTGAGAAAATTTCTTTTAACACCTGACTGGATTTTACGATACATCTAACCAAGGGAGTAACTGGTGCTGGCGAAAAGCGTTCACCCCAGAGAAAAATATACATTTTGATTGCAAATATGTAAAATCAATATTATATTTTCAGGGTATCTTCCCACTACACCTTACCATACCATGACGGTACTGAGAACGTATTAGGCACAAAAAGCAACATGATACGTTCTTCTATGCCCACTGAAATGGATCGAAAGCGTTCTGTGCCCATATAAACTCGTACGATGCCCTTATACAACCCGTATGATTCTGTATGCAACCAGTATGTTGTCCATATGAAAAGTGTTCGCAGCCCGTGCAAACTGGTATGGTTCCCATAAACAACCCGTATCCAACCAGTGTGTTGTCCGTATAGAATCTGCAGGATGCCTAATCTACCAAATCCTGTAGAATTCCATTTGTATTTTCATAGTAAATTCACATATTCCGTATCTTACAGATTGTACCTTTAAGAAAATTTACTCGAAAATTCTAAAATTTTTCTTCCTCGATTTTACGCGTTTACAGCGGATATCATACGCGTTTTTATCACCTTTACTATTACAGCCATCATACGTACGCGTTTACACCCCGTTGTTTGGCGATGGAACGTTGTATAGTTACAATCTACGTTTGTAAGCACTAATTCTATAATTTGGTCACAAAGGAGACATTATGTACTATCTGGTTTCTCTCGATCCCTGACGGCATACAATTGGACATCATCGGAGTGGCCGTGGTTCGAATCCCCAGCGTGGAATGGGAGAAAATATTCGAATCAGTGTACTTAAATGGTGAACGTTGTATACGTAGGTGATCACAACTAAACCAGCCATCATGATTGATGAAGGTCGTAAGCCCTAATGGTACACATACTAACATTGAAATAGCACTCATACAAATGTGATGTTTGCAACAGATATTGAACGTGAATTCAAATTGTATAATTTTTCATCCTCAATTTAACGCGTTAACAATGCCTGTATAACGAACATCATACGCGTTTTTATCACCTTTACTAAAACAATCATCATACATACGCGTTTACACCCCGTTGTTTGGCGATGGAACGTTCTACATTCTATAGTAACCATTTACGTTTTTAATTTTTCTTGCTCAATTTAATGCGTTAACAATGTCTGTATAACTAACATCATACGCGTTTTTATCACCTTTACTATTTATAACAGTCATCATACATACGCGTTTACAACCCGTTGTTCGGCGATGGAGCGTTATAGTGGGAATAATGTCATACTTACCAATACTTTTTTTTTCTGACATGTTCCTTGCAAAACCATAGTATGGTATGGTGTAGTGGACATAGACCTTTATCACCTTCGTGTACTCGTGTATTGGGCTTATTTATCGAATAGTACCTACATTATTTTGAATACTCACAAGGGTCGTGTATAGCCCCAAGGATATTCCTCAAAGACCCAATAAAAAACTCGTAATATTTCTTACGTTTTAGGGTTACTATGTGGGAGTTCATACTATTATGATGCCGAAAAAAATAAAAAATTTAACATGTTATATTATTTATTTTACTACCTAAAATTTAAGCAAGTTAATAAATGTTTATTTTTTTATATTTAATGAAAATGTTTAGGTTTCAGCAGTAAAATTTCAGATTTGGAGAAGTTTTTTTTCTAACTTTTATAGGCCCAATTTGAGGGTTTCGGATTTGAAGCTAGAAATACACTATTTTATTGTAGTGTGTTGAAATTTTATTTAGAAAATATTAAATCTACAAGCGCGCGCGCTATAATACAACAAGAAAAAATAACAACTAATGACTCTTACAATTTTTTTTTTAATTTTAATTTTTTTTTTTATTTTGATAACAAAAAAACATATTACATAGATTATAAGATTTACAAAAATATATATCCATATGTAGGTATATATACACAAACGTACAAAATAAAAAAAAAATTGCAATCGTTTACTCTCTCAAAAGAACAAGTCTTGTGTCGAGAGAGTGAGCTCTATAGATTTATAACATAAAAAAATTGCTAATGTTCGATTTTTAAATGGAACAAACCACTACGGGCTTACGACCGTCTTCTACTGTAATTTCGAAGGCTGGCTTAGTGTGATCACTTTACGTTAACAACGTTCGCCATTAGGTGGTAATTTTTGTCTCCGAAACTCCTAATCATGAGAATTCTCAACATGTCCAACATGTCGAAAAATCTCATGTATGCAACAAGTATAATACAACAGTTTATTTCTACCACTAAGATCGATGTGCCACATGATAATATAAGGAAGAAATAAGTAAAGTTGAGGTTCCATAACTTATCAAACCATAAACTGAAAATTTTAAATGATACATTCCAGTGTGACATCCGCTCGAAGCTGTTCATAAAGATGTTTCCCTAAAAGCAAAATAATTTATAATGCAATCAATTTCCTTCAATAAAGTTATCGTCTTCCGCACGAAAGAATTAGGTAGGTACTTAATTACTTTCCCCAATAACGAGTATACAATAGAAAATTTAAGCAATAAAATGCTATCTATGTAGGTATGATAACAAATTTCAGGATTCAAATGGACACTCAAAAGAAGAACCATGAATCGATTCGGTGCTTTTGAGATGTGAATGAATCTGGGCTCACCAATAGTGAACATAAATATATTTTTAACACGAAGCAAAAGCTTGTGTCGTAAACCAGGAATGCTTGAAAGGAATGCTTGTGTCGTAAACCAGGTTGGCACCGGGAATCGGTCTCACGACATTCAGAGCAATAGTCGACGACTGAACCACTAGAACACCAACAACTTGAATGATGTTTCGCGTACAATGGAAAAATGTGGTCACAAAAACACTGCAAAAAGCTAGAGTAGACAGATATTTTCGACAGGAATTAAGGTTCGAAAACATACCTCTACGTTCGAAGAACTGTAAGTTGACAGCAGATATCCACGAACTTGACATTGTCAATCAACACGAGTGTTAAGAACTATTTCAAAACTTTCTCTAGGATGACTGACAACGTTGAGGCGACGTGTCAAGTTACAACACGAATAAGAACTCTAAAATTCATTCGTCGAAGGAAATCCATTAACCAATCTTCAAGCCCTTTCTAAATCCTTTTTAAAAAAAATTGACCGAGCAACAAGATTTAAGAGCATTTCTATTAGTACCTAGTAATTGTATTTTGTACGTAAATGTGTAGGCAGCTGTGAACAAATGCGAACATTTTGAGTTGTTAAAACCGTAGACGCTCTTATTTGTGAAGTGGATGTCATTATAATATTTCCACGGAAGTCGTTAGAGGTTGAGGTATTTTGTTTAACCTTTTCAAGACAATGGTTTTTCGAGCGTTAGTGGAAACCTTATATACCTAATGCATTTTCCATCCAACCCAATGATTATAATAATGACGTTTAGCTCCATTTGGTGAGATCGTCAAGATATAAGAACAATTTACACTCAGTTCGGTAAGAGAAAAATGGCAAAAAAGTGAGGAACTTTTCTAAATTCTCTAAAAAAGAGGTAAATTTCTGACACGTATTTGTTAAAATAAATCTGTTAAAGAGTAAAGCATACTCTAATTAAATTTATCGTACTACTAATTATATTTTGAAAAGGATTTTAAAATTATTGGCTGATATCAATTAAAGGGCTGTACTTACTTGCGCCGCGAACGTGCAACATTGCATCAATTTAATCGAAAGGTTAAGTGAATACGTGATTCGAAAAGCGAACGCGAGCGGACACATGCATCCTTTTGATAAAATTAATGTAACGATACAAGTTCACAAGTGAGTACCGAGTTTAACGTTAGGATTCTCAGAAGTTACAAGTATTTAGCGTTTGTCTCACCAAAATTTGACCGATTTTTGCTTTGTTAGTCAAAAGATATTTGTTTGTCAAAAGATAGGAGCTCAATCGCTCAGTGTAACCCAATGATCTGAATTATTTCAATTTTATTTCCAACGTTCTCTCATACAAAACCACACAAAATTTCAATCGTTCGTGGATTTGGATTAATTAAGAAAACGGATCTTATGAAATACAAAAACGTAGGCACATCTTGTTGATCTTGTCATATACTTTATACGATTTAGGATTTCGAAATAAATGAAAAACAGTAAAAATGATATTAAATAATTGATTCAAAAAGAAATATTTTGTTGTCTTTGAATTATAAATTTATTGATTTTCCAATGACGTAATTGTTGAAAGTGTCAGACATTAAATAAACAAGCCTTATTAATTATTTATTCCATAATCTTTTGACGGGGAAAATATAAGGAAAGGGGAATTCTCTTCAAACTTGTGGGTAGTTAATCGAAATAATTGAATATTTTTAATTATAGATGTTAATACAATAAATAAAATTATGGTTGTTATTGAGTAATATTTTTTAACTAGCTGTTAACTTTGTTTTACGCTACACTAAGGACAAAGGGAGGTAATAACAGCCCCCCATTACGTTCAACTTGGGGCGATAATAAGGACCTTCTCCACAACATGTCTATATCCGACAGATTTGCTTCGGAGACACTTAATTTTCTTCTACCATTACATTTCTAAAATAAAAATAATATCCGCTCAGGCAATTCATTTTTTGTTGGAAGAATGCTGAAAGATTTGGGCATGGTATAGGAGTAAGACATCGGATTTGAGTAGGATCGAACGCAGTGAAGACATTTCTCTCAATTTTTATGTTTAAAGTAAAAGGGGTTTTAATAGAAATATAGCTTCAAAAAGAAAGTGTTACGGTTTTGAAAGCAGAATAGCGTTCTCCGCGCTAAACTCTTTTTTTCTATCCGCAAAACAGCTTCGCTCCAGTATATAATAAAGTTGATGGGCCTGACGTATTGTTTCCTTGAAGCTTTTTTGTCCCTTGGTTTTATTTTAACTACTGCATTGATTTATGGGAACAGAAATTCTAAAATATCTTTGTTTTAACAAAATAAATACAGGATACATTTTAACAAATGATTGGTTTGCCGGGAATTTCGTTCCTGAGTTTTATTTGCATCCTGCATGTAATTTATTTAAACAGGGTGGTGTAATATTTAAGGCTAATTGGTCGACACACGTGGGTGAATAAATTAAAATTGTTGAAGGATAAAATACACACTCACTGGTGGAAAACCAGGGGTTCTGTTTATTTACGTCGATGGAAATTAGTCCGTGTTATTTAATAATGTGAGATTTTACTCAGAAAGATGTGTATCGATTGAACGATCGATGTAAAATCAATGGCCTTACCAAAGTAGTCGATTTATGCAACATGGCAATCTTGATTGAATGATTTATTTTTATTCCAAACCAGCTTTCCTGACAGACGTTGTCCTGCAAGTAGTCCCTACTATGAAAAAATACGTTAAAAATATGACGTTTGGATGTTAAAAAAATATTTCTGAAAACTAGAAATATTTTAATGTCAATGGTTGTCAGGTATAAACAATAAGTTTGTTGTTTGAGATTTTTTTATAGATGGCGGAAATTTTAAGCGTCGCAGGAAATTTGTTCCATACTAACTATAATATTATATATTATACTTTTTCTTAAGCATTTTTCACATTACTTTTTTTGTTATCCGGAGCGGAGAAGAATCCAATAACTCAAACATCGGAAGAATCTGTTCAGCCGATCTCGAGTTATAAGTGTTAGCACTAACCCGACTTTCTTTTATATTATAAGTTTGAAAGACAGTTGAGAATAAGCTACGGTTTTTGTATTTTTAATTCTACAATTCTATACTAAAATAGCCTGACTTCTGCGTATTTTGAAAATAGAAATCAATTCGTGGTTGTAAAATTAAATACCTATTGACAAAAATTAAAAATCTAAACAATTCAGAAAAAAATGAAGAATGAAATTTATCAATGAATTCTTCTATGTTAACCAACTTATCAAAGACACTATTGTATATAAACGTGAAAGCAATTGTAAAAGTGAGAACTTTTTATGTAAAAAAAACTGATAATAAAAAACACAACTTTGCAAAGTATCACTTTTATTTTTTATAAAAACCAAAATATTTTCAACCACAATGTGGCCATCTTCAGTGGTGATTTAAATTAAACTATAAAAATAAAAAATATAAATATAAAAAATAAAAGTGATACTTTGCAAAGTTGTGTTTTTTATTATCATTATGGAAAAGTACCACAAAGTTGATAAAAATACTTTAAATAAATTAAAAAAAACTGATAAAAATCGGAGAACATGTTGTAGCTGGGAAATGAAAATCACATCGTAACTTTCCTCAAAGCATCATAATAAATTGAGAATATTAGATGATCGTGTTTACCAACGAGATGGTATGTGCTTACTGTTTGGTACCATCCAAGTATTTAGTATCAAAGAGCAAACTGGACAAACACACGCTTTGTTCGTTAGAGATTATCCATCTGTTGTTTCTATGGAATGATGATAGCACACTTTTGTTATGGGATTGATATTCTGGAGATGTATGTTACAATATAATTAGACAGTTACTTCCGTTGTCCTTCAACGGTTTCTCTTAAAAATTAATAAGTTGAGATGATTTGAGCAAGATGAAAAAGTAAGGGGTACCTAAGATAGGCAATAAAAGTGAAAGAAAAGGATTAAAGATGTTCTCCACCTTAAATGCATGGTCCTCAAAGAAAACCAGGCCAGAAGTAAAAATATAGAAAGTGTATGTAAAGCGGTTGTTGCGTATGCTTCCTTTTGATTGGAAAATTTTCTTTTTTTTTTACCTTACAAAGAATATTAGCATATTTACTTCCTATTTTTGCAAAAAATAAGATTTTATGGTTGTTTGCATTTTGGTATAAAAGAATGCATACTTTTGTGGTCATATACATATCGTAGACACAGAAATAAATAAACATAAATAATGAGTGGAAGGCTAATAAAAAAAAAAAAAAAAAAAAAAGGCCGGTTACTCTGCAGTTCAAACACAACACCGATTCAATTTCAATCTTAATAACGGTGTCTTTATCACATTTCTTTTTGGTTTTTATGCATAAAAATAGTTCCACGTCAATTTCCACGTAGATCTATTTTAAATTTGGCATTGCTTTACGAAAAAAAATGGTAAAAATAAGGATTCATATAATAATTATTTATTGTAATTGATGGTCAACATTGAGATCAGGATTGAGTTTCACGAGTAATCCACCTGATAGTCGAATAATTATAAGTGGTAGATGATAAGTAAAGAATTCTTGCTAGAGTTGCCAGAAATCAAAACGAAATATCACATAAAGACGGAAGAATGAGTATAAATTAACATATTTATAGAAAAAACAAGTAGTCTTTAAATAATTCACACCCCTTCACATATTTCTTTACAACCGTAACAGCCATACTTCCAAACCTACTGCATAGTAATAATTATGTGTTTAAGGGGCTGTTTTATCACTCAGACATATTGAATTAAATTTTTGTTGAAAAAAAAAAACAAAAAACATGAACCATGTATTAATTTTAGAGACGACCAATTTGTTAATGAATAAGTTGTGTCCAGGGAGACATATTATTTGTGTACGTTCTGACGGAAGGTATAATAATTATTTCAGTACGTGGAGGTTCTAAATATATGAGGCCGGCTACGGGGTGAATAAAAAACAGGTCAGTCGAACTAACCTAATACGTAACCACTAAACATCAGCAGTGTACAGACTCTACAGGTGTGCACCTATACTATCAGAGTTAGTACTAAGGTTATTTATCTTTTAGTCAAGTGATAAACTATTTTCAATCAACCATTCAATTGGTTTAGTTGTTCTATTTTTTTGCTTTAGAGTTAAATGAAGATACAATCAGATATAAAGTTCTATCAATTATATTGCCAATGTTTACTAGGACATTTTTCATTGATTTATCTTTACTTAGCTGAAACCGTTTTATGTGTGATGAAAACTTTGATCTTTAGAACTATCTAGCGGATTTAAAAAAAACTCTTTGCGTTTGATATCCCTATCTAGGAAAAGGCTGTTGGTTATTTATGTCATGTTGCGATTTTTAGTGACATTATTTTGTAAACCCATTACAAAGAATACTGACGTTTATGGACAAAGACTGTGGAGAGTTTTACGTCTTGAATGTTGCCATGTCTTGATGAACCTATTCGGCTTATTTTGGTTTCGAAATAGGTATCTCAAAAGAACTTTGTTACAACAAAGGATCGAAGGAAAGGAAAAATTGTATGTAATTAATACAAGTTTACCGAGTCATCAAGTTTACTATATACCGAGAGTCATCAGCTTTATCAAGGTGTGTCATTTTGGGATTGATTGCTTGATGTTCTTATAAGAATGGACAAATAAGATAGTGAACCCTAACTTCGCAAGAAGATTAGAAATGCCCAAGTTGAATTGGATAAAGAGGAAAAAAACAGCAATACCTATTAATAAATAAAGCTCATTCTTTACTCGGATCAAATTAAGTAATATAGCAAAAAAATCTATCAAGATATTTGCTCTTAGGCAAATCCTGGAGAAAACCTGAGAATTTAATGTTAAAACATACCACCTCTTCATTGAATTCAGAGCCGCATATGACAGCATATCTAGGAGCCAGCTATACAATGCAATGCGAAAATTTAGCATCCCAGAAAAGCTGGTTAGAATGGTTGAAGTTTCGATGTCAAGAGTGGAGTGCCAGGTAAGACTGCAATCAGCCCTGTCAGATCCCTTCCTAACATACAACGGCCTGCGTCAGGATGACGCTCTTGCCTGTCTGCTATTCAATATAGCGCTCGAGAAGGCTGTTCGGGACTCGGGAATCGATACATCGATCACGATATTTCAGGGCCCTGTGCAGTTGCTGTCTTACGCAGATGACATAGATATTGTGACTAAAGACGAAGACACCCTGAAAGAGACGTTTAGACGCCTAGAGAGGGCGGCAAAGAGTCTAGGATTAACTGTAAACGAGGGAAAAACAAAGTACCTCATATCCGATCCCATCGCCTCCACGTCGCATATTGACTCCCTCTCTGTGGGAAGTTACACATTTGAGAGAGTGGACAGATTCACCTATCTGGGGTCACTGATAACAGATACTAATGAAATCAGCTTCGAAATCAGCCAAAGAATTGTCTCAGCCAATAGATGCTATTTTGGTCTTCAAAAGCTATTTAGATCTAAGCTGCTCTCGAGAAAGTCAAAGGAGCAACTGTATACAACCATGATCCAACCGGTACTCACATACTCCGCGGAAACCTGGCCGCTGAGTAAACGTGACGAGCAAAGGCTTGACATCTTTGAACGGAAAATACTGCGAAGAATCTACGGACCAGTCAGAGATGGAGAACACTGGCGCATTCGGTATAACCGCGAACTTTATGAAATATATGATGATGTCAACGTCGCAAAATTCATAAAGCTCAGCCGACTCCGCTGGCTGGGCCATGTTCAAAGATCAAGCGAACCGTCCGAACTCAAGGAAGTTTTCTTTTTTTCTGACCTTGTTGATTTTTAATATTTTGGATTCTTTTTTGACAAATTCATTGCATGATTTGCCTTGTGTGAGAGTGTATACTTTTTATGTGTAAAGTGTGCTTATCTAAAATGCATCTACATACCTATAGGTATAAGTATACATTTTCTTATTTATTTTGAATCTATATTATTTACGTTATTATTGTTAACTTTACTAATTAACTATTCTGTGTTTCTTTTTGTACGTTTTTTCTTTGATGTAAAATGTTTGACAATTTATTATATTATATTTATATTGATTAGTTTGTTCTCCTTATACCAGCCTAGAGCTGACTGGAGAATGTTTTGTTTGAATATACAACAACTAGTTGGATATTGAAATGTTAGAATTAAATATTTTTTATTGGTTATTCCGTTAGGATCAAAAGCACCCGGCTCATATTGAATAAGTATTATCTCGTAAAAAGAACGTAAGTAGGTATTTTATAAATTCAATAAAACATGAAATAAAATATATTTTTTTATGTGTAGGAACAAGATAACTGTCAATGAATATAAAACATGAAATAAAATATATATTTTTATGTGTAGGAACAAGATAACTGTCAATTAATATAAAACATGAAATAAAATATATATTTTTATGTGTAGGAACAAGATAACTGTCAATGAATATAAAACATGAAATAAAATATATATTTTTATGTGTAGGAACAAGATAACTGTCAATGAATATAAAACATGAAATAAAATATATATTTTTATGTGTAGGAACAAGATAACTGTCAATGAATATAAAACATGAAATAAAATATATATTTTTATGTGTAGGAACAAGATAACTGTCAATGAATATAAAACATGAAATAAAATATATATTTTTATGTGTAGGAACAAGATAACTGTCAATGAATATAAAACATGAAATAAAATATATATTTTTATGTGTAGGAACAAGATAACTGTCAATGAATATAAAACATGAAATAAAATATATATTTTTATGTGTAGGAACAAGATAACTGTCAATGAATATAAAACATGAAATAAAATATATATTTTTATGTGTAGGAACAAGATAACTGTCAATGAATATAAAACATGAAATAAAATATATATTTTTATGTGTAGGAACAAGATAACTGTCAATGAATATAAAACATGAAATAAAATATATATTTTTATGTGTAGGAACAAGATAACTGTCAATGAATATAAAACATGAAATAAAATATATATTTTTATGTGTAGGAACAAGATAACTGTCAATGAATATAAAACATGAAATAAAATATATATTTTTATGTGTAGGAACAAGATAACTGTCAATGAATATAAAACATGAAATAAAATATATATTTTTATGTGTAGGAACAAGATAACTGTCAATTAATATAAAACATGAAATAAAATATATATTTTTATGTGTAGGAACAAGATAACTGTCAATGAATATAAAACATGAAATAAAATATATATTTTTATGTGTAGGAACAAGATAACTGTCAATGAATATAAAACATGAAATAAAATATATATTTTTATGTGTAGGAACAAGATAACTGTCAATGAATATAAAACATGAAATAAAATATATATTTTTATGTGTAGGAACAAGATAACTGTCAATGAATATAAAACATGAAATAAAATATATATTTTTATGTGTAGGAACAAGATAACTGTCAATGAATATAAAACATGAAATAAAATATATATTTTTATGTGTAGGAACAAGATAACTGTCAATGAATATAAAAAAGTCATTCTTTGAATTTCGATTAAATAAACGACACGACGTTTTCTTTACACGGAGACAAAGCGGAAATTTTCGAGAAAAAAAATACTCGAAATCCGATTTAGTCTGACATGATTCAATCATTAGTCGTCTTTTGTTTCAGAAAAAATCTTTGTCGAATTTTTTTTTGTAACATTTAAAACGAATTCTCACCCTCAAGTTCTCGTGACAAAAAAACTGTTTGAGAAAAATTAAAAAGGATTACATAACAAAAAAGGTTGAATTAAAATCTCCTGAAATAATTATTTTGATAAAAAAAATATTTGGACTCTAAAGGATATAGAAGCATATATTATTACATAGATTATATCTTTTAAATAATAAATAAATAAAACTTTATTGTGAAATAATTAATCAAAAACAATAATTTTTATACAAACACTTTAAAGATTCAAAGGGCGGACTTATCCCGAAGGATCTCTTCCAGCCAACCCAAAAATGTCCTTACTTTTTGACATTTTTAGTAACTATTTTAAAACGTGTAAAAAAAATAGAAAATCGATGATTTATAAATAGTAGGACAATTCAATACAAGACTATATAGCTACTAGATGCCAGTTATAGAGACGAATTAGCATCATAGATCGATCAGTTTTAAATTAAATAATTACTTGGTAGATAAATAGGAATTGGACCCGACCCTTAAATGAACCACATAGGCTAGCAAAAGAAATATTGGACAGCCTCACAAAATATGGGTGGATTTTTATAGCTGTTAAAAATTTGTTAAATAAAAACAACACTTCAAAGGTTATTCATATTAAACGATATTTGTAAATATTAGTTGAACAAAAATAATAGTTACGTTATAATAGTTAATATTAAGCAATAATAATAGCCTACCCCCATTTCATTAATATGACAGTTAATATTTTTCAGATACCAAATCTTGAAAATGTCCTTTTTTTAGGAAAAAGTTAACTTTCGAGATACCTACCAAATTTTGGAAACGACCTTTTTTAGGAAAATGTTAACTTTCGAGATACCTACCAAATTTTGGAAACGACCTTTTTTAGGAAAATGTTAACTTTCGGTATAACAAATTTTGGAAACGACCCTTTTTAGGAAAAGCTAAAATTTCCAGATAACAAATATTCTATAATCTTCATTTAGGTTTGTAAAATAAAAAGAAGCTTTAAGCTTTTAATAACAACGTTATTTTCAATTAATGAAACTGCTATAACGTTTTTGATGTTAGCCATTATTCCCACCTCTACTTATGACAAAAATGGGGGACAGGGATAAATAGAGAAATTATTGCATGGGTCTAGTCTGAACGACTTGTGGTAATTTGAAAATTACTTTGAATAGGAACGATTCTGAAAAATGGGCCCAGAGATCAGAAGCCTTACATCCCGATTCCGATCCATTTACAATCATAATTACGATGTCATTATAACGTTTAGATTTTGGTTGCCAACTATAAAAATAATTTCACGTAAAAAATGGTATAAATAAGGACAGTGTACACTGAAATCGGTATTGAATTTATTTCAAGAGTCATCCCCCTGGTCGATAAATCTGCACTGTTGACTTCAGTTAGAGATTAAGATGGGAGTAAACGAAGCGAATGAAAAAGATTAATGACATTTCACACATTAGTCCAGAAAAAAGTCCCTAAGAGAAACAAAAGTAGATTTTATTCATCTGAAACATGTGTCTTTTTCTATATACCATGGCTTGCCATATTATTAGACTCAATACAAAAAAAATCATAAATTTTCTGTTATATTGACTTTTTTGGATATTTTTTCAATTTTTATGTTCTTATTTTGCATTAGGAACTTTAAGAAATAAAACCCAACGTGATATCCGATAAAAGAAAACTTTACTCAGAAAAACTTAGGATAGAAAAAAAATTAAATGGAACTTGATGCACAGATTCAATATTTGGTATGGTGCCCTTTTGCCGCAATCAAGGCTTGGATGCGTCGTGGCATGCTCAGAATACAATTTTTAACTGTATTTTGGAGCTCCTCGCTGTGATTCCATACATAAATGAGCCTATCAACAAGTGATTGCTTTGTTTTGACCACATTTTTTGCCATTTCTCTCTTCAAAAGCTCCCATACGTTCTCTATTGGATTCATTTCCGGAGAATTTCCAGGCAATCCAAAAAAACAATTTTATTGTCGTTCAAATATTTAGAAACAGACTTTGCCTTGTGGCGCGGGGCTCCATCGTGCATAAAAATGTACTCTTCACCATTGGGGAACCACTGGGAAAGTTGTGGTAGAAGCCTCTCTTGAAGAATTTCACGATATTGTTCTTGACGCGTCGTGCCTTTGACGATTTGCAATCGCCCAGTACCCTTGAAATTTATCACTGACCACACCATGACAGACGTTGTGTGTTTGACTGTTAGTACGATGCAATCTGGGTGATATTCTTCACCCACTCTCCTCCTTACAAAACTTGATCTATCTGTCATAACTTGAAAAACCGATTCATCCGAAAAGCAAACCTGGAAGAAACCAGAGAATAACAAGTAACAATTGAATCAAATCTCAAAATATGTCAGTAAATAGATGAAAAATAGTAGTAAAGTTTTTGTAATAACCCTTTTCCAGTCATCCTCGGTGAAGTTTTTATATTTTTTTGCACATTCTAAACGTTTTTTAAACATAGATGGTGTTAATTTAGGTTTTCTTGCTGGTCGCCGAGAAGTAAGGCCAAATTCTTTCAGGCGTCTCTGCACCGTGCGTTGAGAAATGTTAATGGCTTGCTCTTTTATTTGCTTGGTTAGCAGATTATCTGGGTGTTTCCTATTCTCTAACCATACGTCTCTAATTTTTCTGTCGGTTCTAGGAGTTGTTATTCTTTTCCCACAAGCTCCTTTACGGGCAGATTAATTGCAAAGGTACTCCCAAATCCAATGTTTGCTTTACTCTCTTAACCATGCTTTGGGAAACTTTAAGGATTTCTGCTATTTTATACTGAGACATGTCAGTATTATTCAACAACCCATTAATTTCTACCAATTTACGTAGAGATATATCAGAAATCCTGTATATTCCTTAAAAAATACGGAAAAAGTTAAGTCACGTGACAAAAAATAACAAATATTATAAAATCTCATTTACGATACGCAAAAATCTTTCAAACAAGACAAATAATATAAACATACCGTTTTACAGCAAGATAATCCTTTTTTACGCCTCAATTCTTACTTCAAAACAAAATATTTCAGTAAACAAATTTGTCAATAACAACACGAGAACCACTTGACCGCTTCTAAATATACCATAAATAATTGGAGAATGGGGATAAGAAGTGTTGTCATTAGTGAAAATTAGTTGACAAATATTACCAGAGTTAAAAAGTTAATATTTCACTACATTTGGCCAGTATACAGTCATATTTTCTAAATATTTGTGGTAGAATTCCAGTAAGTCTAATAATATGGCAAACCACTGTATATACGTATCGGTATGGCAAGTGGCGCCTTCAACAACATGACCAAGATATGGAAGGCGTCGGCGTTTAGTGTCGAGACGAAATGTAAACTGTTTGATGCGTGTGTGTGTTGCCCATTCTCCTGTATGGGTATGAGTCCTGGCACCTGACTCTGGCCCAGGCACAAAAAGTATCTGCATTCGAAACGAAGTGCCTCAGGAGAATTTTGGGTATAAGATGGTACCACCGCATCACGAACGACGCTATACGCCGGCGCACCCAGCGTGAGACCATCACCTCTACTATTATGTGGAGGAGATGGACTTGGCTGGGACATGTGTTAAGGATGCCGAATGACAGTTGGCCGAGGAGAGCGCTGTTCTTCCTCCCATCAGGGTCCCGGAGACGAGGAAGACCCTCTCATACTGTGTTCCGCTCCTTCGAGGCAGAGCTGAGGAATCTGGACATGGTGTGGGAGGAGGTCATAAACATTGCGCAAGATCGAGCGCAATGGAGAGCTCTTGTTGCCTCCCTTCGCCCCTAAGTGGGGCGTAAAGGGAGTTTGGATTGGATGTTTGGATTCGGGATTCACACCCAACGATACAGATTTTTGAATATCAGATACAAGGGATACGATCTTTTCGACCGTAACTAGGTACTTGGTGTAACCTCCCTATGCCCCTAAGTGGGGTCTAAAGGGAGTTTGGATTGGATGTTTGGATTCGGGATTCACACCCAACGATACAGATTTTTGAATATCAGATACAAGGGATACGATCTTTTCGACCGTAACTAGGTACTTGGTGTAACCTCCCTATGCCCCTAAGTGGGGTCTAAAGGGAGTTTGGATTGGATGTTTGGATTCGGGATTCACACCCAACGATACAGATTTTTGAATATCAGATACAAGGGATACGATCTTTTCGACCGTAACTAGGTACTTGGTGTAACCTCCCTATGCCCCTAAGTGGGGTCTAAAGGGAGTTTGGATTGGATGTTTGGATTCGGGATTCACACCCAACGATACAGATTTTTGAATATCAGATACAAGGGATACGATCTTTTCGACCGTAACTAGGTACTTGGTGTAACCTCCCTATGCCCCTAAGTGGGGTCTAAAGGGAGTTTGGATTTGGATTGGATATATAATATATATTTTTTTTTCCAAGTATAAAAGTACACAGTTTGCGGAATAGTGTTAATGAAGGTTATGAAAACTATTACGATACTGTTCCTCATTTCTACTCGCAGGCAATCAAAATCAACATCATAATATAACAAAAACAACTCCGAGAAATTGCTTATAATTTCCTTATTTTTCAAACACCATAAAGTCATTTATTTTTATCTTTTTAGATAAAAATGTGTATGAAACTTCTCCACGGCGTTTTTATTAGCGCCATTTCATAAAAGATTACGAACTTATTAATGTTATTATTTTTTTTTGACCCAAACGTTTTGTGAAATGGTACTCAATAAAGAATGTTGTTAGCATGCCGCCTTGTCGTTTTTCCGTTAATTTTGAGAACGCTTGTTTTTTATGTAAATTACTTCCAATACTTATATTGTTTTGAAATTTTAACAAGTTTATTACCTCGCAGATGATAAATTATAAGAAAATTTAAGTCGGAAATGAAACAGTTTTCAAGGTTACATTCGTACTTTTGTTTTTTTTTTATTAAAATAAACTTAAATAATTTAAATATTTTTTTATTATTTTTATTTATTAGCCGTTTGGGCTGTACGTTGATGAGTGAGTATGTCAGACATTAAATCAGTCAGTCAGTCTGGCACTTTCCTTTATATTATAAGATTAGAGACACCAACAGAACACTGAACACAAACGCAAACAAAACAAATTATGACACAAAAACGTAGAATCGTCAGTGCTCCAATAATAGTTATCACCCGCATAGCTTTTGTAATGAGATACTAGTTTAATACAAGAGGATAAATTTAACTTTTCTCAACATTTATATACTTCTTTCTATAACGCTACACTCCAAATCGAGCCTTGGCCATACCATCCAGATATTTCTGCGCAGTACGAAACAGAAAGACCTGTAAGCGTGAAGCTATTCGCCCATCATTGTGCAGCTACTGAAAGACTCAAAGCAAAAAAATAGTAAAAACATGACTTCAAATTTGCGTTATGGTGAATACTTGATAGAAAATGTAAATAACAAGTTGGGACACGCTGCTCAAGACTACTTAATAATATTCATCTACGATGATATGTCCTCAAGCATTAACTACTCCTAAGTTTCAGGGAAAATGTTAATACAACAATCGCGTTCCTTTCAAATAACTTATGAATATTGAACAAAAGCACAAGATACATTGTTTGTTACTAGCCGCTTAAATATTTAACTGGATGTTTACATTCGTTGTGCTCTAAGATATTACACCTACGACTTCAATCACATTTAGAAGATAACAATCTGGCGGTGTATAAACTATAAACAGAATACAAGAACAGAATTGAGGCTGCAATACAAATGGCAATATGAAACACGTTTGTTATGAAAGAAAATGCGTGGAAGATTTTGACGAATATTATTTGAATTGTTAGAAGAGATAAGATGTTTTTGTCGGTTTAGTTTTCAAACCTTCACAGATAAAAATATGTGGTTTGTTTATAAATATAACAATCATAAAACGATAACGCATGAAAGTACTTATATAAAAAACTGTTGTTTGATATAACGTCTTTTGCGTATTTACATTATACATTATCTAAAGATGTAATAGATTGACCACCTCACGTCCTTAAACCTCAACCGGTCAGAAAAGGCACAATGAGCCTCGGACGCCTTCGAGCGCAATGGAGAGCTCTTGATGCCTCGCTATGCTCCTGAGTGGGGCTTAGGCATCCCGCATTGTGGTTGGTTTGGGGGGATCCGCGGTGGGCTTGATTTGTGTGGGGCCGGCTTTTCAGTGTGATTGCTTTGATCGAGCTGGGGGGTCGGTTTCGTGCGGGTCGGGTTTGCCGTGGATTGGTATTCTCCGGGCTGGCTTGCGTTGTGCGGGGGCCATAAAGGGAGTATGTATGTATGTATGTAAAGATGTAATAGAAAGTCGGGTTAGTGCGAACACTTATAACTCGAGATCGTCTGAACAGATTCTTCCGACGTTTGATTTATTGGATTGTTCTCCGCTCGGGATAATAGAATAACGAACAAAAATTTGAAAAATGATAGGAAATAATAGGAAGTATAGGTAGTATGGAACGGATTTCCTGCGACGCCATAACATCAAAATTATTGTATACTGCACCTGACTGTAGTTCCTCTCATTCTCGCAAACGTAATTGCCGCTCTTACCTTACAGTAGCCCCTCCCACTTACTCTGATGTTTTGGAAATATTTTATTAGTTTATCTCAATCGAATTGATGATGTTTTTTTTGTTTTTGAGGGCGTAGTGCACATTATGCACATACATATATGCATCTGGTTAGGACTACAGGACAACGTCTGTCGGGAATGCTAGTGTTTAATATTTCCTTCAGGAACCTCCGATCCACAAGTATTTTAATTAAGGGACGATTGACTCCTCCGCTTCCTGTAGAGTAAAATAATGTAATTATACGATTATACTGCACTAAAAACCTATTAGATGACAGGCATAGAAACGTTACATTTATGTACTACAAATCAGTTATACCTTTCGACCCTTAAAGTGACGTAATTTTACTTAACCACGTTGGAGATTGCTGACAATATGACATTTCTTCCCGTAGAGACAGTTGTATTTAGGATCCCTGATCAAGAAGCACATATTTTGTAGATTTCCCGTGGACACATTTTTTATTAGTTATCAAAGTACCTAATTATCGACTTACAGACGAATAATGTGAGTATGGAAAATATTTCTCGTAGATAAATTGGTATTAGGATAGACTGTTTAAATGACAATACCGAGTTACGTACGAACTACACCAATTATAATATTTTAGCGTACTTGTAAATATGACAAGAATAACAATTTCTCTGAGCGATGAAATAACAAAAGAGGAGTCCAATAATAAAATCCCAATAAAAATGACACGCCCAACTTTGTGATTTCGTTCGACAGAGAGAAAAATAACAAAAGGATTTTTTTACCCGTAGAAATGTACAGCGTTTTGTATTATTGAAATATCCTTTGTAAGGCAACACCGCTATCTGGAGTTTGCCGTCACAAAACCGTATCACCTGATTGACCTTTCCGAAAGAAATGCCTCCATTCGAGCGAATGACTTTCTAAACACCTCGGCATGCGGAACTAACATATTACGGGTAGGGAAAAAATATAGGAGAAACTTAAGTAGGCGATAAATAAAACGAATGAGAATAGGAGAAAACCTATACCCGAGATAAGACTCGAGTAATTTAGACCTAATCTATGGTTCTTTTTCACTCGGGGTATTAGAACTTTTCGGTGACTTATAGATTTTTCTACGCTTAATGGTGTGTAGATTGCTCATTACATTAAGAAGGTTTCGGTAAGTTTAAAAGTACACGTGAACTTATGTACCTATTTTACTACGTTTCAAACAAAAAATATAGGAACATTTTTTTTACAGAAACTGCTTAAATATGATATGTCAAGAGTTGTCCGAAAAGTACCCTGAACCCTGTTTTAAACTAGCGTGTAGATAGTTGTTACATGCGATCCCGCAACACTGCATCTAACATTGATCTTCTCCTCCACACACCCGCTAGATCGAAACCCCTGCAATGCTCAGTGTCGGTTTGGCAGCCGTAAATAATGGAGCTCCCGATCTCAATGCCCGCCAGGTGCGCACCGTGATTCGTTTTTTTTTTAGTTTTTAATGCCATTAAGCGACTGAAAGTCATTCTCATTTGTCAGCTGTTCAAAAGCTTTTTCCAACAAAAAGGCTTAGTAGAAAAATCCGGATTATTTCGTCTGAAAAAAACCTACGCGATTCAAAGTTATAATTAAATATATTTTAGAACAAGGTAAAATTTCAAGGAACAATTTACCTCGACGAAGAAGAAAGTTTAAAAAACATAATTATCCGGTCCAGGCAATAAAGTTAGAACATGTTCCCTTATTAAGAAGATGATTAAAAAACTGTTTGAGAAAGTTAGAACAGCGTAATATAAGTATACCTACCTACTTATTTAATTTGTATAACGATAGATTTAATTTAATTTCAAATATGAAAGTCTATATTTTCCTAGCTTCTCTAAATCTTCCATACATCTTGTGTCGTGAAAATGGAGGATTGTCGGTTTCAGGACTCGAACCCACGACCACCTACCCACCTGTGCCTGGTTCGTAATTCAACGAATAAGCCAGTAGGCTCATTACTTAAGCAAAATATGTAATTATATTCCAAAATCCCTTTTTGACCCCACTTAGAGGAATAGGGAGGCAACAATAGGTCTCCACTGCGCTCAATCCCTTTCTGCTGGGCTCAATTTTGAGCAATGTCAATAGCCTTCCAGATTTTCTTTGCGACGAGGTTAAGCGGATATACGATCCTATTTCTAAAATTTTCCTGAGGCACTCATTTCAAACGCAGAGACTTTTTGTGTATGGGCTTTGGTCTGATGACAGGACTCACCCATACAGGAGAATAGGCAACACATACGCATCAAACAATTTACATTTCGTCTGGACACTAAACGCTGGCGCTTTTCACATCTTCGTCACGTTGTCAAGCCAGTTTGATAACCTGAAATATTTTATAAGCTACATATCGAAGACATGATCCAGAACAAGAGACCAAATGTTTTGCAATATCATTAGGTAAGAACCTAACACGTTCACTGCTAAATATACCAGCACCCAGGTTTGGAGCTAACGATGTCATCCCTTCAGCTAGTTGGAAATAACACCAAGTCCTAGGACTTGGGCACAGGAAGCGTTTTGTCTGTCACCAAATAATCAACCATTACAAATTGTTTGAGAAAGTCCAAATAATGTATTAAAGTCGATACAAACAGATATGATACGTTTCAAAAGAGGCTCCACGTATAGGTATAAACAAAATATCCATATCTTAAACATCTTAACGATCAAAAATCTTCAAACATTCGACGAGAAGACGGAACTTATTACAGACGCTATAAACTCAAACATATTTTAGAGAAAATTGTTAACTTTTAAGTATATTTGGGTATTTATAATCTCAAAGAAATATTTGGCGAAACAAAATGTTGTACAAACTTTGAATTCCTACTTATCTTGGAATACAAAATTAAGTCGACTTAAATTAATTATGTTCAAACTTTAAATAAGCCCAATGTTGCCCGAAGTTGAAAATTTGAAAAATACTGTGTTTCTTTTAATAATTATTTGAACTAAAGCACTCTTGACAGATCTTTCTGGACAGATATTGCAAGTATCGTATTGCTTTCAAGAGTTCCTCACGCAGTCATTTCTCTTCTAAGAAAATTGAAGAAATTCTTGAAATATACATGTGAGATTTAAGATATAGTGGGATGAGCGAATCAAAGAGATAATTATGATCAAGCGAGACTCCTGGTCTAACCTTATTCACTTAAAAGATGAAAAGAATCTGAGAATGCGCCTCAGACATAAAGTAAGAAGAGGAATGGTTAAACAAACAAAAGATATTACAAACTGAATTTCCATGATGCTGCCAAAATTTATCAGCTACAATAATTATTTTATCAAACCGTACATTTGTTTTTCGACGTAAATACTTTATTATTCTAACTAGTTTCCTAATCACAAACAGCTAATACGACTATGTGGCATGTACAAGAACACAAAGCGTTTGCCTATCAAACAAGTCAAGATAATAAAACAATTGGAAGACAGTAAAATGCCTTTTAAGTTGTTTGCATCTTCCAATAATGTATCGTCCTGCAGTTTATATACTCGTTCAGCCATGTTTCTGTTAAGGCCATAATATCATTATCTTCTTTTTTTTCAATATCTTTCTTTCAATTTTCTCATCCGGGACGTCTTATATTCACATAATTCACTCATTATAATATCACATGTGTAGTCTAAGTAAACCGAGTTAAGCAAACAAGAGAATCGTACAATTCTCTTTGTCACGATATTACATAAACGGTAAATATTTGCAGACGTGAAAGCTCCCGAAGCCAGAACTTTTAACTAACCTCACAGAAGCTACAGAGATGAGCAGCCATTACTCATTGAGTACGGGGTGTTAGGCACACATACGTTTCTGCTAACGAAGTAAATATTTACAACTAGAGGTCCTCCCCAGCTTCGCACGGGTAGATAGATACTTAAAAATAATTTAGTTTTCAGACAGACCCCTAACTTTTTCAAAATATTTTATAGCATAAATATGTTAATCTGGAATAATTGCATTGCAATGTATCGTGTCACGTCACTTTACCACCGTGACTACTTTGCGCGGTATTTCTACTAAACTTGACACGACTCCCCTCAGCCCTCCCCGGCTCCCATACGCACTCTGCATCGGATAAGTTGAGATGATAAGAGACTATGCTTTTTTTTCCAATACTCACATTTTTAAACTCGTGATAACTTTCGAATGGAATGTCCGAATTGAATAATTCAAAAAGTTATACAAACATATTGAAGCAGACTTGAATATGAACTAATTTATTTTAATAAGGATTAATACCAAGATACCAATAAAAAGCTTTTTCTAAAGGTGACATTTTATTGGGTTTTTTTTAAATAAAAAAACACTTATTGTGGCATAACTATAATAGTTAGACATATGCTGTCGCGATACTTTTTGTAAATAATGATGTCTTCTACAAAATTGTAGAACATTGTTTTATTCTATCATCATTAGTTTTCACAGCGTTCGCGATAAAAAGAATATTTTAGGTAAATTTTTTACACCTTGGGTTACATTATTGAAGTTTTCGTAGGTTACCCACTTTTTTTTGGAAATTAAATATAGCCTATGTTCACCGCCGATATTGTAGCTTCCCAAAAGTGAAAGAATTTTTCAAATCGGTTCAGTAGTTTTGGAGCCTATTCGAAGCAAACAAACAAACAAACAAACAAACAAACAAACAAACAAACAAACAAACAAACAAACAAAAAATCAAATCTTTCCTCTTTATATATTAGTATAGATATGTTTCACAACCTCCCTCTCTAATTTATGTGACAGCATGTACACTGTACACCCTTTTTTAACAAAGTTTTTCCTATATTATTCAAAACAAACAATGAGTTAATTTTCGCGAAAGCGTCGAGTTTATAACTTTCATAAATACGTTCAAATGCACTTATTTTTGAATTTATAAACTACCAATCGAATCATTTTTGTATTTCATAGATGAGACATTAACAAAAATTGATATATTCATATCCTGACGCCAAATAGGTACATGACAGCAGTCGCAGTCTTTAAATTTGGTTGCTCTCTTATTCTCAATAATTTCCAACTTTTATCTCTATATTTCATTGATTATTGAATATCTACTTGTTGTAAACATGAGATTTCTCGACATGTTCAATATGTCGAGAATTCTCATGATTAGGAGTTTCGGAGACTTAAACATTACCACCTAATGACGAACGTCGTTAACGTAAAGTGATCACACTAAGCCTTCGAAATAACAGTAGAAGACGGTCGTAAGCCCGTAGTGGTTTGTTCCATTTAAAAATCGAACATTAGTAATGAATTGTTAGAGTTATTAGTTGTTACATATTCGTTATTTTTTTCAGTTTATAGAGAAGGCTTAATATTTTTTACAACATGCTTAGAATCGCGGGACAAACTTAAGCACCATTGACAATCACCAAAAAAGGTATATGGAGCGTTTTCTTAATGAATCATTCGATTACAATAAATGTATTGTATCTATGACAAAAACGATAGATTTATAAGATTTTGATATATCCAAATCAAATGTGTATAAGCACAACAAAAGTCGGTTTATGAAAAAAAAAAAAAAAAAACATCGGTTTTTGGTGAATACCTATTCACATTTTTTCTTCTTGTTGAAATGCTACTCCTAGCGACCATTTTTATAAACTTCCCAAACTTTCCCAAACGGATCACTATCTCTAATTTTCATCCCAAGAGCTGAAACGCTCCATATCCTAACTTAATTTTCTTTCGAGATGGGTAACTGTAATGAAATAGGAATGTTTGCGGCATTACGTTGTATATTGAGAATACGTTTCATTTAAAAAAAAAATACTATCACGCATATGAATAAAACGTAAAATAAGATAAAAATATAATTTTACAATTTTCGTACAAATAAAACCGTAAAAATATTATTTTTATTCACGTTATACCTACCGTGAATATTGCAAAAATTTGAAAAACAAAAAACATTCCATTTTTGTCCGACAGATTAATATAAAAAAAACACAAAGCATGTTTCGCAAGAACACGTTCACCATTTGGCGACTTGAATATTTTTGAATTTTAGAAAGTGTTCTTTTTTCAAACGGGATTGTGATGTCATCTGAATACGTAATCTCTGGGAGTAGATCAATAAATATACCACGTTTAATGCTCTATTAAGGGAAAATGTTTCAAGAATTTATATAAAGGCATCATGTGTTCTATAAGTACCTACATATTATTATAGCAATGGCTAGTATAAATAAAATATTATAAAGCGAAAATATGTGGTAGAATGGTAGTTTTCTGGAACATCTCATTTTTTAGGGCAATCACATGAATATTTAAAATTTTACAGAGTTCCCATTAGTTGTTCGAGAATGAAGATTCACCAAAACATTGATCTTTTTTATAACACATGTGAAATATTTGAATTCATTGCGGATATGAATATTCATAGCTTGACTCGCATTATTCTCTATGGCGCCGAGACTATCAAATTGAGAGATCAAACAGTGAAAAGCTGCATCTGTATGTGGTGATGGGACATCATGGTGAACGGCAAGGCAAACCGTTCGTTCATACTTTGAAAAAATCGATCCAGAAGGCATAGATACCTACCCATTCTTTCAGCCATATGCGCTAGTGCAGTGTTCCGCAAAGTGTGTGCCGCGAAAAATTGAGACCCAAATGTTTTTAGAGGCTCATGGCTCAGATTTGACTTCTGTATTCAAAAGAAAAGAATGGGTGAAATGAAAATACACTTCGGGTTGGTTCGGCAGTTTCCGGCGACCATATTAGTTGTAATGGATTCAATGCCCACTGTTTCATTAGAAGCAACTAAACAGCTGCTTTAAACAAGTTTCCAGAGCACCGTAGTTCCTTTTATGCATTTTTGTTGGTCATGCATGTCGGTGGAAGAAACGAAAGAAGTTTGCTTGGATAGAAAAGAGTGGAGATCCGTTCTCTCTGCCTACCCCTTACGGGACACGGCGTGGTGAGTAAAAAAATGTTTGAAAAATCATTGTAAATAGGGGCGACGAAGTTCGTCACATGGTGACAATTAACTGCTATTTGTTTGAAAAGAATGTTGATGATTTCGCGAAGGTAATGATAGTTAATTTCAACTGCAAAACTTAGTCGCATAATTGAGATAAAAAGACGTTAGGCGATCTTATGATAATGGAAATTCCAGATCGACAATAGCTTTTGAGCACAGGAAACTCATCGATATTACAATTAATTATTATTCTGTACTTATAAGTTTATTGCGTATATGATCTGGTAATCAAAGATCATGTTTCGTTGAAAACGAGGACAAACTAACAGAGGTTCATAAATAATTCATGATATAAACACTAAAGGGTGGTGCTTTTCGACGATCCCTGCAGAATACATTAAGAAAATAGGAGCTCTGAGACAAGACCGCAGTCCCCTTTTGTTTAATTCTTTCAGATGACGCACTGTTAATTTTAAATGATGGATGCCGTGAAATCTCTTTATTATGTTAAAATGCAGCCCTGCTTCCTTTGGTCATTGCATCACACCTTAAGGGCTATACCGATTTCGCCACTTCTTTTTTTTGTTTGTGCAATTATTGACAGTTGAAGGCTCTTATGAAAGAATAAATTAAGAAAGTTGCGCGGAGTCATAGACTAATCTAGCGTTTCTTGGGTTTTAGCAAGACAGTCGCACGGCAAATCATTTTTATATAAATAAATCTAGTTTTCCCGACAGACCTTTTCCTGTTGTAGTTCTAATTACGAATATTGATTTCAAATTGTTAATGTATGCAAAAAACGTTTAAAGTATGTTTGAATGATAAAAAATTATTTCTGAAAGCTCGAAGAAAATTCCATCAAAAATCTACGAACCAATATTTTTAATGTCAATGGTTGGCAGGTAAACAATATTTTTTCATAGATGGCGTTGGCGTCGCAGGAAATCCGTTCCAAACTAACTTTAATATTATATTTTATATTACCTATTTAATAGTTGATCTCGAGTTATAAGTGTTCACACTGACCCGACATTCTTGTATATTATAGAATATAGATTAACAAGGTGTGTACATATACTTACCTCCTTTTCACCACGTCGGTATAAGGTCAAGATCAGATGGCATATTGAAAAAGCATACTTTTCTCTTTTAATCAACCAAGGCCTATTCTGTAATCTCTAAAATCTACACAAGAAATTAATGAAGTTGGAAGATTAGAACTATCAAGCATCGTTATGTTCTTCAAGCAAGCTAAGCAGAGGTGATAAGCACATCATCCCTCTTTAAAGATAATAAACATCTATAATATAATTGATGATAGTCGAACTACCAGAAAAAGATAAAATTATCATACAATGAGGACGAGTAGTATTGATTTCTAGTGAACATTCTCTGTGACGGGATTGCTTTAATTATGGAAATTATTACTAATGCACCATTACGGAAAATATGAATTTGAAATGCGTTGGTACTAAACAAAATGATTACCTTTAATTATCTAATCGCTGCAATCCAACCAATGAATTGACAAATATGAAATTTAATGCTCCGTGGGTTATTATGTCGAATTTCAAAAATAACATGTAATTATATCACGCGGAGTTCATAAGAGGCCACTTTTAAAAGTATTAATGCATTTTGTAATAAAATAGTTGTTTTTGTCCCATCATGACGTACGGGATCGAATACAAGGCTGATACCACTGCGACCAAAAATGTACTGAGTTTTAGAAAAGACTCTCAGAGATAGAGTAATAAATACGAAGGTAACGGACATATGCGAGGTCAAAAACATAATGATATGGCGATGGCAACGAAGAAGGTTCTGGTATGCACATTTCACAGCCAACCTTATGGAAGACTCCTAAGCAAACCACCAAAAACATGAAGAGATAGCAGTGCCCGTATAGACAAATTCAAACTGGCGTTCGACTACAAACGAAGATTTCGCCAATGTATATATAGTGCGAAAAAAATAACTGTCCACTGGAACATACAAACAATTATTTAAACCAAACAATGATACCTACTCATAAAAAAAAATATAAAAAGTGGATGGTTAATTTTCTTTCGAAGAATTCGTTTGTAGTCGATCGCCAATTTGAATTTGTCTAGGCCTACAGGTCATCGAACTCACAAGAGGCTAACCCACTTGTTGAATTACAGGTCACGGTTTAATTTTTCATAAAACCATTTAAATAGTTTTTGCTGCCATCACACATTTACAAAAACAGACACATTTATAATATTTGGTAAAGATTCAAAATATGTAAAGAGAAATTTGAGCTTGGTTCTGAAATTAGAAGTTCAGGGCTTGAAATTATGCTTGCACCATCATCGTCCGAGGGCAAAGTTGAACAGCTCTTTAGATGAAACGTCTGATCTGACAGATACCCGCACATTCCATAACCTTTGACCGGTTAGATTACGACACGTCCATCCCTTTTAACAAAAGTTTATTATTTATTATATTACACCTTTGTATAGAAAAATGTTATATTTATTTATTTACTAGCTGACCCGTCGAACTTCGTATCGAAATAAATAATATGGGTACTCTAGGTTTTATGCAACAGAGCTCAAATTCGTTTTTTAGTTATTTAACACGAATGACTATTTAGTGGCATTAGCAAAACCTGCATACCACGCAGCATTCATTGGGTCTGAGCTTATTTTTACATCAAAAACTTATAACCTATGTTAATATGAAGTGGGAAGAGGTCATCATTGCGCAAGATCGAGTGCAATGGAGAGCTCTTAAGCCTCACTTTGCTCCTTAGTGGAGTTCAAAGGGAGTTTTAATTTTGATTGATTTGATGTTAATATGTAAAAAAAAACAATTATTTAGGTGTGTCATTATATTCGATATTTTAATAGTTTTTTTGCTCAGTTAAAATAATATTGATTGATTAATCAAAGTACGATAAGGAACATCTCCGTACCGATTCAAAATACGCATTGAGGTGTCAATACTTTTTTTGCCCATCACGCTGATTCGCGAAGGGGGTAGGCAGAGAGTATGGACTTCCATTCTTTCCAATCCAAACTCATTCGCTTCCTCCAAACGCATAACATTCCGCATACATGCTCGTATATTCCTCTTGCTCCTGACTTGGCCCTCACGTAAGACGGCACCGATATGGTCGGTCTATGTCATTGAAGGTCGGCCTCGTCTGCGTGCACCAATTCTTTCAGATTTATATATCCTTTTAGTCATTCTCACATGCCCAAACCTTCACTACATCATTACTAACATCCACTCCACATTCCTTTCTAATATTATCATTCCTCACCTTATCAATAAGTCTCTTTCCGCATATCCTACGCAGTGATCTCATTTCCACAGAATTTATTCCAACTTCCAAATTTATCTTCCATGTCCAAGTTTCACTCCCATAAATAATTGATAGTATCAGGATTGCATTGTGCATCAACTGTCGATTTCAGAGATATCTTCTTAGAGGTCTTAATGCACCGCCAACCCTTCTCCCAGCCAATTTCCTTCTTTCAATCTCTTTTTCACACCTTGCATCTCTTCTAAATAAATTACCTAAATAGACATTAGCAAATAATATCCAGCTTTTTTTACATATAAACGATTCAGATTATATTTACGTTATATGAAGGTATGTACTCATCCTCTTTAAAAATCAGCCCATAAACGAAGAATTGATTTTCAAACAAACAAACAAACAAAAATATTCTACTGGTTCTTCAATATAATCATGTATTCCTTGTGTTAAAACTTATCAAAACTCCAATTAAAAATGAACTTCAATTAAGTATAACTCCTTAATAGCAATGTTATATTATACGATTCTGTTTGCTAGCGGTTTTAAAATGTCTGTAAATAAAGAAAGTTTTCAAAACTCCTTACACTTCATTACAATAATGTATTCCTTGTATTTAAACTTACCAAAACTCCTTATAAAAAATAACTGCAATGAATATTATATGACTTATACAATCAATCTATTTCATACGATATATTTTACATTCGCATTCTATCAGTTGAAACAACAATCAATCCACTGACAGTTCTTTCAAATGTCAATTAATAAAAATTCAAAAGTGGAACAAAATTATATTGTAAAAAGTACTAAAAAGATTACCTACTTTCTGTGTTTTCTTAAATTTCCTAATTTTCCATGAATTTTTCTTAATTTTTTTCTTCTAATACAACCTTCTTCTGATAAGAGCCTACACGCAACAAAAAAGAATTAGCGAAATCGGTCCATCCATTTAGGCCGATGCGATAACACCGGGAAAAAGCTCTCCATTTTTATAGTGTTCTTAAATTTTCTAATTTTCCATGGATTTTTCTTAATTTTTTTCTTCTAAATCAACCTTCTCCCGATAAAAGCCTACACGACAAAAAAGAATTAGCGAAATCGGTCTAGCCGTTTAGGTGTGATGCGATGATATCGGGAAATAAATCTCCATTTTTATAGTTTTCTTAAATTTTCTAATTTCACATGCATTTTTCTTAAATTTTTTGTTCTAAAAGTACACTCTCCTTATAAAAGCCTATACGACAAAAAAGAATTAGCAAAATCAGTCCAGCCGTTTAGGCGTGATGCGATGATATCGGGAAATAAATCTCCATTTTTATAGTTTTCTTAAATTTCCTAATTTCCTATGCATTTTTCTCAATTTTTTTGTTCTAAAAGGACACTCTCCTGATAAAAGCCTACACGACAAAAAAAGAATTAGCGAAATCGGTCCAGCCGTTTAGGCGCCATCCGATGACAACGCGAAATAGCTCTCCATTTTTATATATAAGATAAAAATCGGTGAAGCTCATAGACTTTTAAAGGCATGAATAAATATTAAGAGTCATCTACAAAGACGGGTCATACGTTTACTTTAATGTGTAGCAGCAACAATTTAGACTTAGGTATGTAGTACTTACTGGCTATTAATAACAATATTTAAATGCAGCGTGTAGCTGATGGCCATACTATAAATATGATGTTTGGCAGTTGTCACCTTACAAACTGTTGTAGCCACATATTTCATGAAAATCATGCCCGTTTAGCAGTAAGTGAAACATCAGGAATGCGTTGAGTAAGCATACGAAACTGATCGTAGGTACATTACGCACCAAAAATCAATATTAATTTAATCAATTTTAACAGTAGGTACCTACTTAGTTGAGAAAAAAAGTTAAAACAAATAAAAAAAAAATGAAATCGACTCAAACGTTAGAATGGTTGGCTAACTCAATATGATGTTATAAGAATGTAACGTCATGTTGATGCGAAACAGAACTATACCGAAAGAAATCGTGTCTTTAGGGAGGATTTGACCTGAAAACGTGTATTATACATTATCATTTTAATGTAATGAAAAAAAATCATACATCTATAATATAAGTCGATACTTGTGTTCGAGACGATAAGTTCAGAGGGTAAATAATTTACTAATATACAGTTATATAATACAATACATCGGAGTAACCAACGGAAAGTGATTGTGAAAAATGGCAACATTTTACCGTAGCACCATAAATAAACCAAGAAAGAAATATGCTTTCAAAGGTTCAACAGCGAATTTGCAGATGGACGGAAGAGATCATTCCGGTGGTGATCTCGCCATTGAATCTCCTATGATTCTAACTCATCCTTGAATAACCTTCAACAGTCTTAAGAGACCCAATTTTATTTTTATTCAAATCTATCCAGCCGTAAGAGAAGTATAGTTACAATACAACCAATGCGCAGAAAAGAAAGATATAGATAAAGGTGTGTATGGAGAATTAAATAAATAGGTACATACATTTCCTAGCTATAGGCATTCGTTTGGCAGGGCAAGGCAAGGATCATGAGTCTTGAAAACTTATTTCGTGCCCCTCAAGAAGACTGGGATATGTTTCCAAGGAGAATGGTCAAAAATTTGGTTTTACCGTGATAAGTAACAAAAGAAAAACTTTATATAACGATATGGATAGGCACTTTTATATGAATTAGGTAGTTAGTAAGTAAAGATAAGCGGATTAAAGCAAATCGTCGCGTAGAGGCTTCGCTAAATAAAGCGAAAAAGCCTCTGACTGTTATCAACTAGTCAGGCGCGTGCTAACTAGACAATTATACCGAATTAGAATAAAGGGGATCATTGTTTATATTGTGTAACTAGCAGCAAAAGCTGTTGGACAGACATAGAAACATCAGTCATTGATTTTACGTCACCACGTTGTGAGCTGCGTACAATTTTGACGTTTCTTCCCGTAACAAGAGCTGTTTGTAGGAACCTTTGATCAAGTTGTATCTCATGTTTGTATGCACTTATTATTGTCATAGCAACGAATGTCGACTAAAATATGAATAATATAAGTATGGAGAATTCTGGGTGTAAGATGGTACCACCGCATCACGAACGACGCTATACGCCGGCGCACCCAGCGTGAGCCCATCACCTCTACCATTGTGGGGAGGAGATGGACTTGGCTGGGACATGTGTTAAGGATGCCGAATGACAGTTGGCCGAGGAGAGCGCTGTTCTTCCTCCCATCAGGGTCCCGAAGACGAGGAAGACCCTCTCACACTGTGTTCCGCTCCTTCGAAGCAGAGCTGAGGGACATGGACATGGTGTGGGAGGAGGTCATAAACATTGCGCAAGATCGAGCGCAATGGAGAGCTCTTGTTGCCTCCCTATGCCCCTGAGTGGGGTGTAAAAGGGAGAATTGATTGATTGATAAGTATGGGGAATATTTACCGTAGTTGAATTTATTGGTATTATCATGTATGAAAAATATGAATGAAAAATATTTCGCGTGGGATTAGTTAAGTGTTTCATCGGAAATACCGGGATTAGGTTATATTTTTTATTTTATTTTTTTAAATGAATCTGTGCTCACTCAAAGTGAATACAAATACACTCCTTGACTCTTTCACAGTAAGCTACTTAAAGCTTGTGTCGTGAAAGAGGAAGATGGTCGGCACCTGCATGGGATCGAACTACGACGTCCGCACAAATACCGGGATTAGGTTATATTTTTTATTTTATTTTTTTAAATGAATCTGTGCTCACTCAAAGTGAACACAAATACACTCCTTGACTCTTTTACAGTAAGCTACTTAAAGCTTGTGTCGTGAAAGAGGAAGATGGTCGGCACCTGGGATCGAACCACGACGTGCGGACAAATACCGGGATTAGGTTATATTTTTTATTTTATTTTTTTAAATGAATCTGTGCTCACTCAAAGTGAACAGAAATACACTCCTTGACTCTTTTACAGTAAGCTACTTAAAGCTTGTGTCGTGAAAGAGGAAGATGGTCGGCACCTGAGATCGAACCACGACGTGCGGACAAATACCGGGATTAGGTTATATTTTTTATTTTATTTTTTTAAATGAATCTGTGCTCACTCAAAGTGAACACAAATACACTCCTTGACTCTTTTACAGTAAGCTACTTAAAGCTTGTGTCGTGAAAGAGGAAGATGGTCGGCACCTGCATGGGATCGAACCACGACGTCCGCACAAATACCGGGATTAGGTTATATTTTTTATTTTATTTTTTTAAATGAATCTGTGCTCACTCAAAGTGAATACAAATACACTCCTTGACTCTTTCACAGTAAGCTACTTAAAGCTTGTGTCGTGAAAGAGGAAGATGGTCGGCACCTGCATGGGATCTAACTACGACGTCCGCACAAATACCGGGATTAGGTTATATTTTTTATTTTATTTTTTTAAATGAATCTGTGCTCACTCAAAGTGAACACAAATACACTCCTTGACTCTTTTACAGTAAGCTACTTAAAGCTTGTGTCGTGAAAGAGGAAGATGGTCGGCACCTGGGATCGAACCACGACGTGCGGACAAATACCGGGATTAGGTTATATTTTTTATTTTATTTTTTTAAATGAATCTGTGCTCACTCAAAGTGAACACAAATACACTCCTTGACTCTTTTACAGTAAGCTACTTAAAGCTTGTGTCGTGAAAGAGGAAGATGGTCGGCACCTGGGATCGAACCACGACGTGCGGACAAATACCGGGATTAGGTTATATTTTTTATTTTATTTTTTTAAATGAATCTGTGCTCACTCAAAGTGAACACAAATACACTCCTTGACTCTTTTACAGTAAGCTACTTAAAGCTTGTGTCGTGAAAGAGGAAGATGGTCGGCACCTGGGATCGAACCACGACGTGCGGACAAATACCGGGATTAGGTTATATTTTTTATTTTATTTTTTTAAATGAATCTGTGCTCACTCAAAGTGAACACAAATACACTCCTTGACTCTTTTACAGTAAGCTACTTAAAGCTTGTGTCGTGAAAGAGGAAGATGGTCGGCACCTGGGATCGAACCACGACGTGCGGACAAATACCGGGATTAGGTTATATTTTTTATTTTATTTTTTTAAATGAATCTGTGCTCACTCAAAGTGAACACAAATACACTCCTTGACTCTTTTACAGTAAGCTACTTAAAGCTTGTGTCGTGAAAGAGGAAGATGGTCGGCACCTAGGATCGAACCACGACGTCCGCACGTGCCGGTGCCGACCATCTTCCTCTTTCACGACACAAGCTTTAATCTCATTTAAGCTCTTTTAAGTAGCTTACTGTAAAAGAGTCTGTGGTAACACTGCCCGTGACATGCCAACCGTTTTGGTTTGGCAACACACTTCCGGTTTCCGGTTGGTGATGGTAACATACTGATTGTTTTGTGTTTGTTATTTGTAAAGGTATTTTTTAATTAATAAAATAAATAACCAAATAAATAAATAATAATCGTATCATTACGACAAGTGGCGACGAGGATTACCGAACCAGTTATAAATAATTAAGAGTTTAATGGAATTTAGTGAGATAAAAGAAGCCATCGAAGGAGGTAAAACAACGTGGATATACTTGTTAACTAAAGCAGATTTACAAGCAGTTGCGGTTAAGTTGGGGATAAGCTTTGACAAGGACTGTACACTAGAAGAGCTGCGAAACATTGTAAAAAAAGAAGTAAGTAAAAATAAAAGTAAGGTTATGGCATTTGATCTGGATACTTTCGACGGGGGTAGTTGGGAGAATTATATAGGGAGATTGGAGTGTTATTTCTTGCTGAATGACATATCTGCCACCAAGAAAGTACCCTTACTTCTTACAAAAATATCAAGTAGAGTATACGGTATCTTAAGTGATTTAATTTCACCAAAGAAACCCAAGGAAATAACCTACGAAGAAATATGCAGTACACTTAAGAACCATTATCATCCAACTCATAATTTACATATAAGCAGAGCTCAATTCAGGAGCCGTAAGCAACAACCAAACGAGAGTATTGCGGATTATACTATGTCTCTAAAAAAATTATCTAAAAATTGTAGTTTCGATAAAACAGACGAAGAAATAAAAGAAAGATTATTGAATGGAGTAATGAATGAAACAATTCGTTTTGAACTATTAAAAGCAGGCGAGAAGAAATTAGAAGATTTAATTAAGTTCGCTGAAACTGTAGAAACGGCATACAATATATCATATAAAAAACCTACAGATGAATCGAATATATTTGCTTTGAAGAGTAAATCATCTTGGCGTGGAAGAAACCAAAAGACACCGATGACAGGGACGTGCTATTGCTGTGGGAAGCAGGGGCATCAAAGGAAGGAGTGTTCATTAAGAATGAAATTCTGCAGCGAGTGTGGCCAAAAAGGGCACATATTTAAAATGTGTAAAAAACGTGCAAATGTGAAAAATTGTGAAATTAGTGATAATAATGAAAATTATCAAGAAAGTGATGAATTAAAGGTTGAAAATCATGAAGGTGAAAATTTTTATAGTGTGATACACAAAGTATCAAATTTGAATAAGATTCCTCCAATGTATTTGAATTTAAATGTGAATGATGTCTTTATAAATTTTGAAATTGATACAGGATCTGATATAACAACCATATGTATGAGTGACAAGGAAAAATACTTTCCTCATCTATCAGTACTTCCATCTCGGATGAAACTAATTAGTTTTAATCAAACTACCTCGGAACCAATTGGGTTACTGAATGGGTTATCGGTTTCATATGGCAGTGTTATTCAAAAAGATTTAACATTGGTTGTTGTATCTGATGGGTTGCCTAGAGTTTTGGGTAAAGATTGGTTATATCACCTAAAGCTCTGGCCAATTAATTTTGAAAAAAATATATCGATGTGCATGACAGACTGTAGTATAGATGATTACTTGAAAAAAATTAAGGATGACTTTTCTAATTTGTTTTCTCCAGGGTGGGGCAGTTTCACTGGCAGTGCTATTACATTGAAATTGAAAGAGGGTTTTAAGGCGAAATTTCTTCCCGTGCGAAATGTACCTTTCGCTTTAAAATCTAAAGTCAATGATGAGATTGCCCGATTACTGGAGAATGGGCGTATTGAGCCCATTGAATACAGCGAATGGGGAACGCCTGTGGTTCCGGTGCTAAAGCGAGATGGCACTGTTAGACTATGTGGCGACTATAAGACCACGTTGAACCCTTATTTGGAAATAGATCATTTTCCGTTACCTACCATTAATAACATTTTAGCGACATTTAAGGGAAATTCGTTTTTCTGCGAACTAGACTTGCGAGAAGCATACCTTCAAGCACCTCTGGACAAGGAGTCGCAGATGCTCACCACTATCGTGACGGAAAAGGGGATTTTTAAATATTTATTTTTGCCTTACGGAGTTAGCACCGGACCAGGTTCGTTCCAAAGATTAATAATGCAAAAACTGTGTGGTATAGATGGCGTTGTTGTATACATTGATAATGTTTTTATTGTTGGTAACTCGTTACAAGAAACTTACATAAGATTAGTAAAAGTATTGAAGCGTTTGTCAGCGTGTCAGTTAAAATTAAAATTGAACAAATGTAGTTTTTTCAAAGAAGAATTGACAGTTTTTGGTTATAAGATTTCTAAAAATGGCATTAGTGTAAAAAAAGAAAATATTGATGTTTTAATGGGATTGCCTAAGCCGGATAATGTAAAAGCTTTGCGTTCTTTTCTGGGAAAAATAAATTATTACAACAGATTTTTAAAAAACATGGCTATAACACTGAAACCATTATATGACTGTTTGAAAAAAGATAAGTTTTCTTGGACAAGTGAGTGTGATGGTGCATTCGAGAAAGTGAAATTGTCTTTGTCGAATGCAGCAGCACTCGCGCATTACGATGAAAATTTACCTGTAGTATTAAGTTGTGATGCTTCAGATTGTGGAGTGGCCGCTATACTTTCGGTTAAACAAAATAATGGTGTTATAACGCCAGTTGCTTACGCAAGTAAGAAGCTGACTGATGTCCAAGTTAGATATCCAATCATTGAAAAGGAAGGGTTTGCCATTATTTTTGGGGTAACAAAATTTTATGATTACTTATTTGGAAAAAAATTTGAGCTGGAGACAGATAATGCTGCTCTGGTAAGAATTTTTGGCCCAAAGAAAGGTATACCAAAGATGGCTTGCAGAAGATTGCAACATTGGGCAATTTTTCTCTCAGCATTTAATTATACTATTAGACATATAAAAAGTAATAAAAATCCAGCAGATTATTGTTCACGGTATCCAGCAAATGACATAAATAATAAGATATTTGAACACCCATTAATTGAGAGCACAGATGATTGTATTTTGAATTTTGTATCACTGTCAAATTTTGAAAAGGTTAATTGGAAAAATATCAGAGACGAAACTTGTAAGGATGTAATATTGTGTACTGTAATTAAATATTGTGTCGATGGTTGGCCGAAAGGAGAAAGATTGAGCGATAAATTTGTTCCATACTTCAACCGTAGGGATGAGTTGTCAGTTGATCGGGGTTGTTTATTATGGGGCCTCCGGGTTGTAGTTCCAGATACACTACGCAATTTAGTATTGAATGATTTACATTTCAGTCATTTTGGTACGAATAGAATGAAACAGATGGCACGTTCATATTTTTGGTGGCCAGGCATCGACGCAGATATTACATGTATTACTACTGGGTGTATGATATGTTTACAAAACAGAAATGACCCAGAGAAGGTCCCCCTGACACCTTGGCCATCTGCCCAGGGGGCATGGGAAAGAATCCATGCAGATTTTCTGGGTCCATTTCACAATAGGATGTATCTTGTAATAGTGGATAGTTTTACAAAGTGGCCAGAGGTTTTTCATATGTCAAACATTACCTCATCAAAAACTATTGGAATATTTAGAACATTATTTAGTAAATTTGGACTGCCACTACACGTGGTAACAGATAATGGTCCTACATGGACCAGCATTGATTTTAAAAAATTTTGTGAGGAAAATGGTATTAGACTAACTTACACACCCCCTTATCACCCGGCCACAAATGGAGCTGCAGAACGTTTTGTTCAGACTTTTAAACAACATGTAAAAAAAATTATGGAAAATGGTCAGACAATTGATCTTGCAGTGGACTTATTTTTATTCGATTACCGATCCAGTGTAAATAGAATCACTGGAGTGAGTCCTGCAAAGTTGATGTTAGGAAGAGAGCTCCGAAACAGGTTCTGTCTATTAAGACCAGAACATTTAGCAATTAAACACTTAAAAAAAGGCCGAAAAAGAAAACTTAATCCCATGGCAGGGGAGAAAGTGTTAGTGAGGCAATATGGTAGGCTTAAAAAAAAGTGGGTGATGGGTGTAGTAAAAAAACACCTCTCACCTGTAACATTTTTGATTCATGTAAATGGGCAGTATGTGAAGAAGCATGCTAACCAGATTATTAAGTTAAGAACTAGGTTTTAAATATTTTGTACTTTTTTTTATTATGTTTAATTTTTTTTTTTGTGAAGGGAAGAGTGTGGTAACACTGCCCGTGACATGCCAACCGTTTTGGTTTGGCAACACACTTCCGGTTTCCGGTTGGTGATGGTAACATACTGATTGTTTTGTGTTTGTTATTTGTAAAGGTATTTTTTAATTAATAAAATAAATAACCAAATAAATAAATAATAATCGTATCATTACGACAGAGTCAAGGGGTGTATTTGTGTTCACTTTGAGTGAGCACAGATTCATTAAAAAAAATGTTAGACCTCCGTTATTTCTGTCTCTTTCGCACATTATACAAGCTGGAAGGCAGAACCATGCACTAAAGGCGGTGTAATTGCTGTCTCTTTAGCATCTCTCTTTCCTTTCTTGTAAGTATATGCTAAATAGAGAGAGCAATTCCGAAGGTTTTCACTAAGGATGAACAAATATTTAATAACTATAAAGAGTATACTCTTTCATGCTGAAAATCAACGCCCAAGGTTAAGAATATATAAGCTGCAAACCACATTCCAATAATAACATAATATATTACATACGTGGTCTTATATTAGAAAAATGAGGTTAAAACGAATAAGAAAAGGAGTTATTAAGGTCTTAAGACGCCTATGGCCATTGGACAAGAAAAAACCATGCCTACGTTTGACGTTCTTAAAGAGCTTGTCAAGGAAGGTTAACCATCATAAACAAGAATTAATTAATACCATATTCCCTCGTATTTATTGCCTCATTCTGTCGGAAATAAGTGTTTACTTTAAGTAGATGTATCTAATGATTGATTGTATCATTTTTGCGCTTATGTAAAGAAAGCAAAATTTTAGATGGGTCGGTCAAATTAGGGGTTAGCTCATATTTTTTTGTACAAGAAAAAGAATATCTCATACTCTATGATGCTTGGTTGTAGTTCAAAGTCACTAAAGATCACCCGATTCAATCCATTTTATCGCAAGAACCTTTTTTTAATTTTTTTTAATGTATTCACGAGAACCTTGATTACATATGTTATCATAATACGGCAACATTCAAAACGCGCATGTCTAGACACTCTGTATATAAACAAAAAAAATCCAATGGATATTTTCTCTGATACCGCAGAGTTCAAACATAAAATGCTTAAGTGTATAAAGATTATGACGTGTATAAAAGTATTTGCTGATGTGAAAATACAGAAAATGTTAGTTGGTATTCAGAAGAGAATATAAGGTATTTGCTCAGAAAGTCAATGGAGTCTCAGGTAAGCAGAGGAAGAAATTCTTAATTCATAACTCGTTTAAACGCTTTAAAATTCATGACGACAAGTATTCCAGAAAGTTTGTCCGTGACGTCTTTTACCACTTCCATCAGATCTTCAGGGAGCCGTAGATTTGATTGTGTTTGAAAGGAGGTCGCTTAGTCAAAATTTATTCCTTGTCTGTGTAAGGCTTTTATTTTAATGCGAATAAAACGCTATATTCATTGTTGAATTACATTATGAAGAATGATCAAAAGGAGCAAAGAAGAAGGGTTTAATTTAAATCGTATCAATTTAAAACCGAAAAACGAATGTTCGGAAGTAACGGAACAAAATAAATGTGTATGGAAGCGGGCAGGTAATATGGAAATTAATAATTAATGTGTATATGTATGTAAGTATTTTTATGTTTATAAGCTCAAAATAAGAGGACACATTGTCCTTGTTTAAAGTATGGATCCCACAGAGAGAGACGATCTGATTTTTATACCAATCAAGTTAGTCGAAACACTCTCTCAACACAAGCACTATGATTTATGAGAGAGATTTATTGTTTATATTTAATGATATGTTATGGCACGAATCACTCTTTGAGGGTGGAATGACTAATTAATAATAAATAAAATGATATGTTATTATATTTATATAATATTATGTAATTTTATTTTTTATATGTAAATAAATAAATAAAAAAAATATTATAATGAAATATGACTGAAGAATTGGCTAGACTCGAGGATTACAATAGGACACAAAAGAGTATGTAGGCAGCTAGAAGCACCGGGTAGGATGGGGAAAACTGCTTCAGGTCGCAAACTGGAAGACAGCATGGGAGGACAGAATATGCTATGGAGGAGGTCAATCCACGATTTGAGCTGTAGCGCTATTGAAGAAGAAGATTAAAATTATACACCTACTTCGAATTTCATTTGTAACAATCAATTCAATCAATTCTCCCTTTTACACCCCACTCAGGGGCATAGGGAGGCAACAAGAGCTCTCCATTGCGCTCGATCTTGCGCAATGTTTATGACCTCCTCCCACACCATGTCCATGTCCCTCAGCTCTCGTTTGTAACAATATAACATTATTTAGTATGCATTCAATATTTACCATTTTTAACCTCATTTCGTAACTTATCGAGAAAAAGTTAATAAAAATATGCCAAATAAAAGGAATATACCTATTATTATTTAAAATTTAATTAAAATTTGTGATCCTATCTTGAGGCGTTACGAATTGTACCTACATTAGATAGATAGACAGGCATCATAAAATGGGTTGTTTGCCGATGTAGTTGAGGTTGTAAGCTCCGGTATAGGGAGGGTTGCTTTTATTCCCAACGAAAGGATTTAATGAAATCTCGAAAGGGCGACACAAAAGATCCCTTCGAAATGTCCTTTAAATCAAATCGTTGACCTACAATAGAAAGAAGGTCCGTCGTGCGATTGACATAGCCCGGTAAATAAATAATAATATATTCCGAAAAAGGAACATACTGACAGGGCATCGAATATTATTTTGAAAGTGACTAGTGAAAATAGAATTAGGAATTTGTTTTCATCAAGTCAATTGTGTTGAAAAAGTTCGTCATATGCCTGCATGAAATCCTCGAGACAATTTGGAGAGTTAGTTAGTCCATAGCATAATGTCCATAGCATACTGTCCATAGCATAATGTCCATACTGTCCATAGCATACTATTCATAGCATAATGTCCATAATGTCCATACTGTCCATAACATAAAGTCCATTGTCCATACAGCCCATAACATTCAAAGACTCCAAAAATCAAGAATTGCGAGTATCATTGTATCATGTTTAAACTGAAATAACAGTGTGTGTAAAAAATTCAAGGCATTATTGGTTTTTGACCACAATGTAGAAGGTTCTGGAACGATTATACTACGTAATATTTGAGGTGGTTGGTAGACCAGTGGTATCAGTTGACGACTTTCGTACGCACAGCGTATTCGAGGTCGTGGGTTCGAATTTTGTATATTTTTTGTTCAACCGTATTTACCAAGCGAACTGGAAAATAATGCCTGATAGTGTAATGAAAATAGTTCAGATGTACCAGCATGATGTTCGTAATATATGGTAACCTATTTAGAGGTAAATGTGGTACGGAGAAAAACAAATAGAAACGATATGAACTCGGATGATAAACCAAAACCACTGTTTGTTTCCGCTACATCAAAACACATTTATACTTTAGTTTTAGAGTTACATATTTGTAATTGAATCTGTGTAGAGATAAAATAAGATCTATTAAATTATTGTTTCAGTTCCAACTGTCCGTTTACAATCATTTGCATTGAAGTAGTGAACTGTGAAAGGTGGTCAGATTTACTTACTTTCCCTTGTGGAAAGGCAAACTTCTTCACCAAAACTGAGAGATTCTGTTTACTACATTACCAAAATAATCTATTACCTTTAATATTTTTTATAAGTGATAAATATGTACGAGACAAGGATTAAAAAAAGTGATAAAATTAGTTTGAATAACTAATCATTTGGTCTTATGCCAGATACAACCTTGTCAGGTCCAGTAATTCATTGTTGCTTGAATCATCATCATTTCAGTCTCAAAACTCGTGGTGGGTTTTAGCTGTCTTTAAAACCCCTCTCCATCGTTATCTGTCATCAGCTCCCAATAATTATGCTGGCCGCCAGTCTGCGACAACATCATTCAACTATCGCAGCGTTGGTCTTCCAACACTTATTCCACCGATCGGGTAATTATGCAACATCCTTTTTTGGGAGCTTCAGATCCTTTATTTATGCGGTGAAAGTGACTCAGCCAGTGCAGTCTGTTAATCTTAATGAACCTGACTACGCTGATATTCTGGTAGAGATAATAAAGCTCAGTGTTGTATCTTCTACTCCACGTTTGACCACCATCATATATCGTTATTTTATGAAAAATTTTATTCTCTTCAATATGTAACGTTGTCGTACATTATGTAAGCTTAAGCGCACAAAGGAATCTTAAACAGCTAAGCTACAACATAAGATTTTAATTCGGCCAATTCTGTTAGCTTTCATGTGCGCTCTTTCATGCAATTGTCATGTCATGTAATTATGTAATTCGTATGTCCTAGCTCACCGACAATAATCGGTCGATGAATTTAAGCATCCGTGCGCGCCCAGACTTGACTCAAAAACAATATAAATAAACTTTGAAGGCGACATTAAAGCAAATTTTAGTTGTTTTTTTTTTTTAATATATAAGATCGACGTACAAGCAACAAAATTACACAATAATTATTAATTAATTTAACCTAAAATGAAATTATTCAGCAGTTAATTAATTTCTCACGCCCGAAAAGGTTTATGTGCGGATTATCTTGCACGGCTAAATTAGGTGAAAAGATTGGAAAGAAACTCACAGCCCGTGACTTTCCAAATAAGGACACCATAAAGTAGATATAAGCCGGGGAGTTGCTCGTCCCTGGAGAATCTGAAGACGCTTCGAACTTTCAAACAGGATATTTCGCTCGAAAGTTGATTATTTCAAAGTACTGCAGCGAAAAAAAAAATATAGATAGTTGCCCACTGAATGGAAAACTTCGAGCAAAACCGTAAGCGATTTTCGTCGCTCGTTTGTTATTTTATTTGTGAATGTTCAAGCCCTACGGAACAAAGTATCTAGGAGTTTACGCTTGCACAGAAGGACCACACAATCGCAACGATTCAACCATGAACTTTGCGATGAAAACCCAACTGTGATAATTTACGATATAGTGATTTACACATTTTTCGAAATGATAGTGTAATTTAGTGAATATTGGAGGGCTGTTTTTAGTGTTATGTTACCCTAAAATACACAGACTGATGTCGTGTGCTAACAACTATAAAATAAAATTATTATTGAATTCGTATTTTTATAATGATGAAGAAATTACATACTTAAGCAATATAAATCAGACCGATGCATCTGTTTTAAACTGTGGCACATTACGCCAATCGCATCAGCTAACAATCAAATGATATTTTATCAAAGGGCGGAGGTCGTGGGTTCGAGACCCGGTGCCGACCAAAAATTTGCTTAGAGGGAAAGATGTCAAAAGTGTATTTGCGTTTACATCGAGTGAGCACAGATTTATTTAAAAAAATAAAAATTTTAATATTGTCAAAAGGATTAAGAAGGTTACATAATACGTTAAGTTTTCTTCAATTTTCTGAGTTCCGCGCAAGTTACTTAATTTTTATCACAATACTTCAAAAAAAAAAGAATTATAGAAATTGTTCCAGCCGTCCACGCAAGATTCCGATGACCAAGAGAAATAGGGATCCAGTTTTACATAGTACAGATTAGTGTTCGTACTTCAAGAGGATTTTTTTTTTAAATTTAACAACTACTTACTGGCTTACGACCATCCTCTACTGCTATTTCGAAAGCTGGCTCGCTGAATATGATAACATTGCGTTAACAACGCCATTTAGGTGGTCAAATTTGTCGAACTCCTCGAAGAATACGAATATGTATAAAAAAACGTATACAACGGGAAATTGGCGTCAGTAAATTCTGTTTGAATTAAGCTCAGAAGAACAATTAAGGGCATCTGATAGTATCATACCTAACACCTCTGGCGTCGTGAATCGGAGATAAGTTCGGTAATTTATATAGATAACATGCCCCTGTTAGGATGTTAGAGCAAACATCATTACACCGGCGAATCCTCAAGGATAATATAAATTGAACAAGATGTTACCTCCAGTACCCGTAACAACCCGCGGCTTTATCCATCTACATAATAAATTTAAGGAGAGATCTTGTTATTATTATCGTGTAAACAGTATCAAAGCGAATGTGTAATGACGAGTTGCGGCAAATTATTCTTACATACCTATCTCACAATATGCTTCAACCTTTAACGGCCTGTTTAAATAAAGAACTCTTTAATTTAAACCACTTTAAAAAAATTGAGTCTCCTTTACGTTGACGCTTTTCATATAAAAAGCCCCACCTACTTTATTAGTAAAAGTATTTAAAGAAACATCGTATTGTTTAAAAACATCGGCGTTTAGTGTCGAGACGAAATGTAAACTGTTTGATGTGTGTGTGTTGCCCATTCTCCTGCATGGGTGTGAGTCCTGGCACCTGACTCTGGCCCAGGCACAAAAAGTATGCGCTTTTTACGATCGACTTAACATCGATTCGTGATCGTAATCAACTATTCATATACATACACATTTGTTACTAAACTCGGGTGGTAAAGGATTGAATTACACTAAAGTCGACTTTAAGTGGCATCCATGGGCTTTAAATGAAATTTTGTTTGTACGACACGCGTTTTATTTCAAAGGCAACATAAAGTCTTCTTTATTTTTTATGAAACCGGCCACGACCGTAAGACTCAAAACTTTTATATTGTTCAAAGTTTTTAAGAACATAAACTTGTTTGAAAATACACACACATACCCCATACAGGATACAGGTACCGCATCAGTATGTTGTGAATTTTGTGTAGGCTAGAAATTTACATACGAAACTAGAGCATAAGTTGCTGACCACCCTCCCAGGCAACGAGAGAGTGTTATAACAAAACATGCTAAGAATATAAGACTAACGCCCCCGGAGAAGAAAAGTGAACTTAATCAGGGAATTTGAATTAAGAGTTCTTTACAATAAATTCCAATACCAACAGTCCTAATCAACGTAAAAACAAGCGATGAAGTCTGTGGTGATGGGCAAGCCCTAGTTCAAAAATAGTTAAAGAAAATCTAATCACATTTTTGTCTGTTCAATTTCGTTAGCATTGAACGTGTGATGTTTTTGACGTGTGATAAAATGATTTCGCTCGTACAAAATGCTTAGTGAACAAAAGAATAAGGCGAAGATACCTAGAAGAAGGATCCACAAAAGGAAACCGGAAACAACTAACAATGAAATGTCAGCATCAAAATACTTCGCGTCTGGAATAAAATGTCCTGATTTGCAGTTCTTGTGATAAGATATAACATAATGATTTTATATTATGGGCTGATAGAACATAAAAATATTATGAGCAGACAGACGTATTGCTTTTTTAGCGTGTCTTTAAGGTTAAGGTTAGGATTTATTGATGGTTTCATAGTTAGTTCTCTTTCCAATTGTAAACCTTATATGACTAAACACTAAAAGAATCACATTATCAATGTGTGTTTTTAACACTCATCCTTTTTACTTTTAAGTTTGGGTATCCATAGAACGCGCAAAGTTTAGATTTTGTTTTAAACTATTCAGATATTTTGGATTGATCATAATAATAAGTAGGTAATCATTCAAAAATTTACCTTTGTTAATATTTATATTTTTGCTATTAATTAAAAGAAGATTATAATAATTATTTCTTCTTCTTCTTCTTCAGCTTATCGCCGTCCACTCCTGGACGAAAGCCTCCTCCATGTTCCTCCATGTCGATCTCTCCTGCGCAGTCTGCATCCATAGCACCCCAGCGTGTCGCTCCAGGTCATCCCTCCATCTCATCTGTGGTCTTCCTACACTTCTTCTCGTGTCTCTCGGTCTCCAATTCAGCAGTATCTTGGTCCATCTTTCGTCAGTAGCTCTAGCAACATGTCCTGCCCATTTCCATTTTAGAGTCATCACCCGGTGGATCACGTCTGTGACTGTAGTTTTATCCCTCACCGTTTCGTTCCTGACTCTATCTCTAAGGGACAGTCCTAGCATGGCTCTTTCCATCGCTCGTTGCGTGACTCTCAGTCTCTCTGCGCTATGCTTTGTCAGAGTGACAGTTTCAAGACCATATGTACTTACTGGCAGAACACAAGCTTCATATACCTTCCTCTTCAAGTTGATGGGTGTTTTTTTATTTTTTAATATATACCCTAGTTTCCCAAAGGAAACTAGGGTAAATAATTATTTATGGAGTGATAATGGGCACAAAATTGAATAGATTCAAAAACAGAAAACCAAAATACCTTTTTGTTTATTTTGTTGGAGCTATTTTTTTTTTAAACAAAATACTCTAAGAATAATATGAAGTATTGAAAAGAACAAATTCAAGACATTTACTAATAGAAAAATGTCTTCATTTGTGTTTTAGTTACTGTGTTCCGTTTTATCAAGATTATTTATTTATTTATCTTCTTATACTACGGCTTCTTTAGCCATTAACAAATTACATACAAAAACACAATAATAAACAGACACAATATGTAAGATAAAATAATTTTTCCTTTTTTATAAGTCACCAAAGAAATATTACGACAAGAATGTACTTGTATTCAACATTTCGCTAGAATAGAATCATTATATAAACTTCAAAAGTATTGAGAATCTTTAAAGCGCAAAGATTCAGCGAATCACCTTTCAATTGAAACGGAGAAATTCTCATAGATTTTTCTTCTCGAATTAAAATAAGACAATATGCACTGTTCAGAGTGATGTATACAATATACAAACTCACGCCTAGCTACCTACCTAGTTTTATTTATACACAGGCACTACGTATGCCTAGCTACCCCTGTGATGACGAGTGTACAGCGTTTCAGAAATTTGTGAAATATTTGCGATATATTATGATTATTGCAGGCCCGCATAATTACCTACACTGTATTATTTAGGAGCCTATAAATACGGCTGCTTGTAGGTATTGATTGAACTCTCTTCTTTTACATTACACTCTGGTAGAGGACACAGCTCCTTACCAAGCCACCAGCAGAAGTGCTTCAGTGCTCAACCTCAGTCAACATACCTACCTATAGATAGGTACAGTCCACTAACAAGGGGTTCTTCTAAGAGGGACATCACACCCTATCATCATCACCAGCAAACCATTGCAACACAATACATGCACCACATACCTATACATTTCTCGCAAGCTATAATTCAAATAATATGTTCGGCCACCTTTAAAATAATGATAAATTAGTAAAGAGCAGATAAATCAGTGATTGACCGTGATCATAGTGGTAAATACTAATAGAAATATTTGACAAGTCCATAAATTATGAAAAATAGGTTCCGACAAACACAAAATATCCCTGATAAATACACAAGCATTTAACAACTTTGCGTGCTACATAATTTATTTATTATTTTTTTTATTTATTCATTAATCGTTCTTTGGGCCCTTATTTTGTAGGCGCTTGGACTCATCGTACAAAAAATACAAATTCATATCAAATAATAAGTTATAAATAATTGGTATTCGATACGTATAGACGTTTTTCATACAAAATGTATCGCCTAATAGTCACTTTTTTCAAGTGACTACCCTACACTTGCTACAGAATAGGGGTCCTGGTCAGAAAAGGCACAATGAGCCTCGGATGCAAGGGTATTATTGTTCTGTGCTCGGATGCCTTCGAGCGCAATGGAGAGCTCTTGATGCCTCCCTATGCTCCTGAATGGGGCTTAGGCCTCCCGCATTGTGCGTTGGTTTGAGGGGGGGATCCGCGGGCGGATTTGATTTGTGTGGAGCCGGCTTTTCAGTTTGATTGCTCCGATCGAGCTGGGGGGTCGGTTTCGTGCGGGTCGGGTTTGCTTGGTTTTTTCGGATTAGTCTCCTCCGGGCTGGCTTGCGTAGAGTGGGGGACCTTAACGGGAGTATGTATGTATAATGAACATTGCCGTGGGGATGCCGGCTAAGAATAGCACCTCTGCTCTTTTGCTGGTTTTACAAGCATCCTGTAAGAGGCAGGAAATCGAAAAATCATATCGAGACCGTGAGATTGACCACCTCACGTCCTTAAACCCCAACGGGTCAGAAAAGGCACCATAGGCCTCGGACGCTTTCCAGCGCAATGGAGAGCTCTTGATGCCTCCCTATGCTCCTATATGTGGGGCTTAGGCCCCTCGCATTGTGGGTTGGTTTGGGGGGGGGGGGTCCGCGGCGGGCTTGATTTGTGTGGGGCCGGCTTTTTGGTTTGGTTGCTTCGATCGAACTAGAGGGTCGGTTTCGTGAGGGTCGGGTTCGCTTCGAATTTGTCTCCTCCAGGTTGGCTTGCGTTGTGCGGGGGGCCTTAAAGGGAGAATGATGATGATGATAATGAACATTGGGTACATTTATGCAGTCGTGGATGTAAAGCGTCCGTATCTGCAACTTCAAATATAACACTAAGTAGATACATAATTATTCTAGTAAAAAAGCAAGAAAATATATATATATTTTTTTTTTTATAAAATGAATCTGTGCTCACTCGAAGTGAACACAAATACACTTTTTGACATCTTTCACAGTAAGCAAATGCTTGTGTCGTGAAAGCGGAAAATGGTCGACACGGCCGGGATTCGAACCCACGACCTCCGCACGAAACAGTGCGAAAGCCGGCGTCGTAACCGCTGGTCTATCAACCACCTCCAATTATTAATTAACAATTTCGTCAATAGTATAAAATGATTTATCGACTAGATACGATTTCACTGTTCTCCGGAAGACTAATACATCGTCACATTTTATTGTGTCTGATGTAAGCTTGTTATACAAACTTACATTTAGACAGAGAAAACGGAGGTATCCCAGCTTAGAGATCCTGTGTTCTATAGGTCTTATTTATGTTTTATCCAAGTATTATAGCTATGAAAATCTTTGTTAAATGGTGTGCTATCCAAATGTTTCTGTGCATAGCATAAACATTCATAGATATAAACCGGTGCCATAGTCAGGATTCCATGCTCTCTGAATACAGTTCTACAAGATTTCCTGTATTTCACACACAGAAGAGCTCTAACTGCTTTCCGAAGAATGTAACAATTGAATATTTTGGAGGAATGTAGGTATATATTGTAAAAATTGTAAGAAAATAATATTTTGAAACAGATAGGTATGGTTTACTATATTAAAACGCTTTCAGGAAAGTGTCTCACTTACTACAAATAATAAAAAATTAAAAAATCTATAGGAATACTCTTAGAATGTAGGTGTATAGGTCCATGACAGCAAAATTCGTTATTACGTCCCTATTATTCCATTCGCATATTAAGTTAGTTCCCAGCGGATAGAGCATGCGGATCTTCAAGTTATTAACCGAGACAGACCGGAATAAATTACTCAAGCACCGGATATAAATTATAAAAAGCTGAGTAACATAGATTGGGTCGTGGGCCTGCCCTACTTTCTACCAACTGAATTCTATTTCTTTTTCGATTGACTCATTACTCAATTAGTTTTCTTACTTTCAGGACTATAAATAAAGTAACTTCGTTTGCATTATTTTTAACTGACTGTTATTATAATAAATCATTCTACTTTCCTTCTAACAAAATTAACAAACTTTACCCTGCATTCTTAGTGCAATTAATACATAACTTAAATTTAATAAAATAGATACCTATCACAGGAGACTAAGAAGTTTATAAGCCTCTGTAACTATGTCGGACCTGTGGCTACAAAACTAGTAATGATAACAAAAAAAATCTAGGAAAAATATATTTTAATTTGCAACTTTTTTTGCATATGTATGGATTTACCTGTTTCCCCCATAAGTGGGTATCATGTTGTTCTATAAATAAATCGTCTTTATAATGTATTAATTGTGTTTGAATAAATTAGTGCAATAAAGTGGAAAAAAAATAACTGCTTATCATATTTAAATCAAAACATGACTATAATGTTTTAGCTTCACGGTTTTAAAAATAAATTCAATCAAATAAAGTAATTCGAAAAAAAATTATTCAGGACTTATTCAAAAAAAAGGATAGCTTCGACAGAAACCTACCAAGTTTCCGGTAAACCAGTTTACTTGAAGGGCGACTTGGCATTAAGTTCCGATATCTTTTAAGGAGACCTTCAGGAATGAAGCGAAAATAGAATATCTTAAAAATTTTCAAAAAGTTCTGTGACACTATCTTAAAACTCAAACAATTCACAATAAATTTCAAATACCTACACACCAGCAAATTGAAATGGATTTTCCTAGTTTTTCCCGTATACAGTAGAAATTAATACATATTTGAACCTAATAGTAAATACTTACCTTAGTGAAGATAAGCTTACTGGGTAATATTTATGTAAATTTAAGATTATACTCGTAGGATTTCGTATCACGTACAAATATTTGAATACCACTAGATTAATCTCATATAAACTTCAGCATCCAATTATAACTCGTATAGAACTGTACGGCTTTGTAAAACAATAGAAATCTTAATTCATATTAAAAAAAAAACCCGTTACCTTTTCAACTCCTTTTAAAACAATAAATAATATTTTTTTTACTTGTTTTAAAAAAAAAACAAGACAAACAAAAACTTTTGTTTTACAAAATGAAAAGAAGTTCTCAATTATCCTGAACAATAATGAAATGAGTTTGTATGGCTCAATTGTTAAACTTTAAAACTGTTTTATTTTATACACATTTTAGTAAAATTCAATGCGGCACTACGATATTATTATTGTTATAAACAACATTCTATGACGGATAATTTCCATGGTCGACGACAACGCCTGAAAGCGCCGCACACAACTCAGTCGCGCGGCGGACGGAAATAAACTGAAATTCAAAATAGGTTTCCTAACCGAACCCTAGGAATGGAACCAATTTTATTTTGAAACCTTCTATGGTAGACGCGCGTATACAGACAACGATACATGCCACATATATAATCTAGTTGTCACCGTTAATGGGATTCTGTGTAGTCTCTACGAAGTAGTGTAACCTATTGTCAAACCGACACAATAACCTTGTTATTGCTAAAATTCAATACTTAACTATCTATGGTTTTGTTTGAAGTTATCTATTGTTTTCAAATCAATAATATTGTTCGAATGAATAGTCCCAATAATAAATATAATATATTGTTGCAAATATGTAGATAATTAACGTTAAATGAAATTTTCGCTAAGCCTCATCTATCATGTTTTAGGGTATTGATTGCCTGGATTAATCCTAATCCTAGACTCATAGACTAATTGTTAATGTGCGATTAAATTATATTTGAATAAATTAATTTATTTTGTATTTTTACGCATCTTTTGCTTTTTCCCTGATCCCAACGCTATCTGTTAAAAGTGATTGAGGTACTTTAGTGCTGTTTCGATGAAGAAAAATATATATTATTAATACTTTATGAATTTATTGATAGAATGATCTGACGCTGTATTAAAAAAAACAGATTGGGTTTTTTACATTAAGTTGATTTGAAATTATTTTTCGTACACATTTTCTTTAAAAAAAAAAAGTGTTTTTCATGCATGTCGTCGGACAGATATTTACGCTAGTAGGTATATTTTCATTGGATCCGTGAATCTTTTTGTTATGGTGAAGGAGAAAAAGAAATTCGACAAATGCGGCGGTAATATTTGCAAAAAAGTAGGTAGGCACCTACGAGAAATGTTTTCGATCAACGTCTGTCAAATAATAAAATTTTCATAGGGATTTGTTCGATACCTATTTAAAAATTTTGTCTGTCAAAAAGAAGTTTGTAAACGGTTTCAAGTTCATTGATTCAATTAAAATTTTAAATATTTTTATTTCTACTCCTATATATTTAGATGTTTTTTATTTATTTATTTATTTATTTTATACTTTATGCATATTAAAAATAGTGTACAAAAAATAGTGTATAGACAAGTGGCAATGGCGGGATTATAGCCGTACTTTTTTCTTTTTTTTTTAAGATAATTTTGCTTTTTATAATATGAGTCTTTTCATTCATTTCCTTTTAGGTTAGTAGTTACACAATTATGTTAAATCACCACATGCGATTTGACAACAAACAATAATTGTACTTAATTGAAATTGGGGTCTTTCGAAGCTTCCTAGTTATATTCTTTATTTATTGGAGACACCAACAGAAGAATGAACAAGACAAACAAAACAAAAATATGAAATCTCCAGTGCTCCAATAACAGGTATCTCCCGCATAGCTATTGTGCATAGTTAGTTGGGTATCTAAAATCGTGATATTAGTTGGGTGGGTACCTAAAATATGAGTTTTTATGAATTTATAACTATAAATTATTTCCCCTATTTAAATAGTAAACCAAAACCAATAAAGTAAAATAAACGTTTCCTTGCTAGGTATAGATAGATTCTTTCTCATTCACTAGAATTTTGTACCTACTATTCATCGTCTTTTCTATTAATTCTACTCAATTCCCCCTTTAAACTCAACTTAGGGCCACAAGGAGGCAAAAAGAGCTCTCTATTGCGCTCGATCTTGAGCAATGTTTCTAGCCATACTTCATAAATACAAAGGTAGGTATTACATAACTGACTATGAAAATAAACTGTTACCACTACATCACGAAAGACTCTATACGCCGTCGTAACCAGCACCGTCCCTGCTTCCATAATTGAGAGGAAATGATGGGCATGGCTGATGGGACATGGGTTTAAAATGCAGGATAACAATTGGACGACTAGAACGTCGATCTTCCTCCATTTCTCCTCAAAGCATTACTGAAATATTTCGACAAGGTGTAAGAGTGCCTGCAATAATCTCGAAGAACAAACTGAACTCTATTTTTAAAGAGTTCAATAAATAAATAAATTTCTTAAATAAGTTAATGTACCTACCTTTATTTAAATAATGAAATAAGTTTACTCGAATGTAGGTGTATAAACTTTTTATGGTATGTTGACATACGTAGTAAAATCGCATAATAGGTTTGTAGGTTATATAATACCACTGTTAGTGGAACAGAAAAAATCTCTCCAAAGTCCCAAGAAAGTTAAATGAAGTCATCTACACCTACCAATTTCAGAAACTTTCTAAATCCTCTTTTTTTCTTAAGCCTATATTTTTATACACGTCCTCTAGGAAATCAACTTCCACCCACACACACACACACACACCCTCACCCTCACACACACACACACACACACACACACACACACACACAACATAGGTACCTACATCTCAAAGTTCGAAAACATTTATCACTTCCATCAGACAATGCGGAATTGTAGATTTTTTTCTTCCATATTCTGTTTTATTTATGGCAACTTTTACGCGTAACTACGACCCCTGATATGAAATTGAAACTGTGCTCACTTAAAGTGAACACAAATATACTCTTAAACTGTCGCACAGAAAAACTACTTAAAGCTTTAAAGCTTGTATCCTGAAAGAGATAGTCGGCACCTGGGATCGAACCTGCGACCTCCATTACGAAACAGTACGAAAGCCGGCGTCTTAACCACTAAGCTACCAACCACTCTATATATAACATATAATCTATATCTATACTAATATATAAAGAGGAAAGATTTGATTGTTTGTTTATTTGCATTGAATAGGCTCCAAAACTACTGAACCGATTTGAAAAATTCTTTCACTTTTGGGAAGCTACACTATCCCCGGTGAACATAGGCTATATTAAATTTTCAAAAAAAAATTGGATCCTTACTAAAACTCCGATAATGTAACCAAAGGTGTAAAAAAAATACCTAAAATATTCTTTACATCGCGTGCGATGTGAAAACTTTTGATGATAGAATAAAATAATGTACCAACACTTTGTAGAAGACATCAATATTACTTACAAAAAATGTCGCGTCAGCATATGTCTAACTTTTATAGTTATGCCACAATAAGTTTTATTTCATTTATTTTAAAAATTTAATTGAAATGCCGCCTCTAGAAAAGGCTCTTCATTTGTATCTAGGTATCCTTGTCAAAATAAATTGGTTCATATTCGAGACTGCTTCAATACGTTTATAAAACTTTTTGAATTATTCAATTCGGACATTCCATTCGAAAGATACCACGAGTTTAAAAATGTAAATACCTATAAGAAAAAAAAGAGTGGTCGCCGCTCTCCGTGGCTCACTCTGCTCATCTAGCTAGGCAGCGATATAGGGCGTCACTGGGGTACGAGCCGTACGGGATGGGACCATTAGAATGCCACATTATTCCAGATTAAAAGGCTGTAGAATATTTTGAATAAAAATAAGGATCTTCATGTAAACTTTTTTTTTGAAATAGGTACCTATTTCCCGTGCGAAGCTGGGGCAGACCGCTAGTATAAAATATAAACATACGAGTATTAATTTGAGAAAGTACATTTATATACAAAAATCGACAGCACAACTGAGGTTAAAGCTTGTTATTCATGAAACCTTTTTACGGAGGTATTAAGTTTTTATGGCAAAAATGACTTGCAGGCTTGATGGATAAATTCCAGTCTACATCACATAGACAACATGAAGATATAATAGAAAAAAAAGTCTATAACAATAAACAGAAATCAACTGCAATTAAGACTGGGTGTGGATAGTGTATAATAGATACTAACTATCAAACTATCTAGCCACAGTGATCTAGAAAATTAAGTCAGGCATCAGTCAAACAAAGTTCAGCTATAGGGGGATGCCTAAAAATACAATGTATGGCAAAACAAATAAGTATGAATAAAAAGAGCAAAGTGTGTGACATGCCTATCATAACGTAGGTACGCAATAGAAACTCAGGCTGATACCTCCAGAACCATGACCATACTCATACAACCGAGATGAGATAAATCGCTGATAAACCATAAAAGACTAAGCCAGAAACAGCGCATCATTAGGCAAATATGCAACGTAGACGACGTTGTGAGACGGGGCAAAAGCAGACTAAGACTGGAAGGATCATGCACCTATAAGTAGAATGGGAGATGACTGTATAGCCAAGGTGGCAGGTGATGGTTTTCCACAATGCAGGAATATTAAGTCAGGCAGACCGCTCAAGAGATAGAAGGAGAGCTGACACTCGGATTCTGTGCAGGGGTTATCTGATCACATAATCTTTCGTTCAAATAGGTGGAGAGTGCTGCATTGATCCCCCAATAAAAGTACCTAGGTAGGTACATCATGAAACTCAGCATGATACCAATTAAAATATTAAGAACTAGCTGACCCGCCCGTCGAACTTCGACCTCACCCAGAATAAAAAATAATTTACTCCTGGTTTATGCAATGTTTGTTACATTTTAACCTTTTCTACTTGTAACTACCCTCCAAGGAGTGGTATTGAACTCACACTACGCTTAAACCTTCCCGGACATTAGTAGAACAGTGCCCTTATTCTCGTAGCGGTCTTAATACGCTCTTATCTTGATTGGCAATCATAAAATGGCGGATTGGTATTCACAAAACAAGATATCTAGTAGATATCTTGAAAATTCGTTATGTTTGAAATATCAGTATGAAAATGATCCAGTTCAAGATAGGATTAACATTAGATTCCGATAGTTTTGTGAATACGACTGCTTGCGATCGTGTCTTAATCTTATCGTTAAGTGATTTTTAAATACGATTGATTACGAGAATAGCCCTCTATAGATCACTAAATGCTATATGTGTAACAATAGGTTTAAAGTAATTTTTCTACTTTTCAGGATTTCTCAACGTCAAGTTTTTCATAATCTATGTTATTAAAATGGAAAGCCATTTTGCGTGGTCATCGCATCACGCCTGAACGGCTGGACCGATTTCGCTAATTCTTTTTTGTCGTGTTGGCTTTTATCACGAGAAGATTCTTATAAAAGAAAACATTAATAAAGTTGCATGGAAAATTAGAAAATTAAAGAAAACCCTAACTTTGAAATTTAATTGGCGTTTTACAGAAACCGTCAGTTGTTTGTTAGTTGGTGTAATTGAAAGAATGTGGACGGAAAATATGTGATTTAAAACTGATGCATTGGTCGAAGTAACATTGTAATATTCATAGTTAAGACCACAGGACAACATTTGTCGGGAAAGCTAGTTTTCAATAAATTTCAGAAATAATTTTAATTATGTAATTATATTTTTATTAATTAGGCATTCCACCCTCAAAGAGTGATTTGTGTATGTAATTATAGGTAACCATTAAAAAATCGAAAAGTAAAACCCTTCACGGTTCCAAAAATTATCTTTTACGCCTAAAGAGTAATACATTTTTTATATTTAAGATTTATTGTAGTCAAATATTTATCAGGCTTTCATTTTCTGTAAAAAAAACATACAAATGTCGAAAAACAACGTCATTTAAAGTATTTATTATTCCCAATAAACAAAAAAGTGACGTCAATGCGACGTAATAAAGTGACATCATAATAAATTGGGTATCCAGCCATTTTAATTCATCAACCGCATAGATACAAGATAAACTTTACTACAGTGAGATTATTTTTCGGTTGGAATAACGCGGGTCAAGTTTGAGCAGGTTAACCTATACCTGCTATATTCATGTCAGTGTTGTTACACAAAACTCATTCATATAGATTCAAATTTGGAATTCATATCCTGTATTCGTTATGTTGGCAGCACTGTTTTATTCTATGTAGTGATAAGGAAAGAAAAACTCACCCGTTGCAGATCCAACGCTGACAGCCGATACGCCAGGTTTCAGTGTTGTTGTCTTTTCGCCGCTAGGTTCGCTAGTGTCGGACGGAGAAGGCGCCGGAGATTTGTTCCTTGATTTGTACCTCGCAGGGCTCAGACTGCGCGGCAAATGTAGACTAATTTTCGGAGTGTTCTTCATGACTATAAACTAATCTGAAACAATTAAAATATGGAAATTCTTTAACTATTTTTATTTCTTAATTTTCGCTCTACAATATTAATGCTACATCCGCTCACATCAAACGACAGTAAAGTATTACAATAAAAGTCAATATTACTAAAGATGGAAATGAACGATACATAATGAATGAAAAAATGAAAATCTATTTTTAGATAACATTTGTTTACAATAGAAATCAATCAATTAAATAACACATACCTCCGTATAATGACTGTGTATACAGAGGGATTCGTTTTCTTATAGATATAAACAATTAAGAATTAATCCTACCGTTACTAAATAATTGGTTCCAAAATAGTATACTTTGGCCGAACCATTCGCAATGATAAATATATGCTCTCCTACAATCAATTGTAGAAGGAAAGGTAGAGGGCAGACGAAGTATCGCTTTGCAGAAGTCACATGGTCTCTCACAGGTGTTAAAATTGGTTCATAAATGAAAAATATTACTAATAAAATTTTAATCGTAGACATTTTCGAAGAATACACCTGAAAGTACGTGAATTAAAAATAATGGAATTCAAATCACCACTGGTCAAAGCAGTACAGAAAACTACTCTAGAATTTAATGTAGGACTTATGTGTGAATAAGTTAGAATTTTAATTCGAATTGAATAATTAGGATTAAGTACCTAGTTTGTTCATGGTTTCTTTATTATTGTCTATGTTTATATTTTATTAGTCTCCTATACAAATTTCTAGTACCTACCTACTATTCCAGTAGGTATTTCTAAAAAAAAACAAAAGTATTATCTCGGCACGGGCGTCTGCCTAGTGAGAGAATAAATCCCAAAATAAAAAAAAATAATAAATGTATATATGTGTATGCCAATTTAAATATGTGTATATATTTGTACCTATATCTACCTAGATTGTAAGTATTATAGTAGGTACTTATTGTAAAAATATTTGGTTTGGGAAATAAAATAAATAAATAAAATAAGTAAAAAGGTTTAATTTACTTTTATGATTTAGTGCCTAAATTAGCTGTAGGTATTACCTATATCTGCATAAAAATCACTCAATTTGTGAGTGGAATTATTGCAGTAAATTAAAAAAAAGTATCTACTTCAAATGTATATATTTTTTAAAATATCTACCTATTGTTTTTGAAATTTGATAACCGTGTCAAAACTATTTTCTTAAACGTAACAATTTCTTCTAAGCTAATGTGCCCAATGAATTTGTCAACCAGAAATAATCTAATGTTAGTTTTATTCAAAAACGTTTTGTGTAAAAAGTTTAAAGAAGATAAAGCTAAAATCTTGTGTTAAGTAAAAACAAATTGTTAAAAGTTTGGTGAAATATACTTTAGCAAAGTTGCACAACATAAAACATAGTTTGGCAAAGTTGCGCAACATAAAACATAGTTTGGCAAAGTTGCACAACATTAAATGGTATTTATTTACATCCCGTATAAAAGCTTACCACGTTTCTTTTAATATTACGTCATTTGTGTACACACAGCTAATACTTAAGCCACCATAGTGTTTTCCAGAAAAAAAACTAACGTACCTATTGTCTTATAACCATAGAATAAAAACACAAAACCACGTAAGTGTAAAAAATGCCGACACCATGAACTGGAAGACACCAAGGAAAAATGCACAACTGATCGTACGAACAAAACATTGAAGAGATTCTAACAGTCTGGTTTAGTGATATCGAAGCGTTATTTTACAACGCTTTGATAGAAATGAATATAGCTATAAAGCCGCTATACTGTTTTATGTTAGGTTCACTATATTGAGTTTTGCCATGTGGTGAGGTCGCGTTCAGACGTCGCTCACAGATAACGACGAAAAAATTGTTAATTTATTAGTTTGAGACATGAAAATTGACAAGATAACAGTGCCTTCATTAACAAAATAGTGTTAATATTAAAAAAGATAGTGCGATCTTTAAAAACTTACTGATAAGTTGTCTAGGCCAGTGTACAACGATTTGCGTATAATTTGTTTTTGTTCCGGAACGAGTTCTTAATTCAAATTTAAAAAAATGACGGACACTGTACATGTACCGCGTAAAGATACTGTCAGATACAAATTCAAAAAATGTATGGTGTGGTTTTTGCACTACATTCAAAGATTGATCATACTTGTTGGAAGGAAATTTTTCGAATTTATCTACAGAAATAAACACCAGTGCGTTCCTCCAGTGAAAAATCCACTAATACTGGAATCGGCGACGAGTTTGGCAGAGAAAATCAGAACAAAACAAGTAAATATTTTTCTATTTTCATAGATAATAATTTTGTCTATGTATTTTATACTTACTTCACTATTTTTTCATAATAATAATTAAGACAGCTATAATCAGATTTATACCCTTTACATTTTATTGAGTTAAATATTTAACATAATATGATTTATTCAGTCATGATTTTTTTTTAAAAAAACTTATTGACTCTTTCACAGTAAGCTACTTAAAGCTTGTCTCGTGAAAGAGGAAGATGGTCGGCACCTGGGATCGAACCCACGATCTCCGCACGAAACAGTGCGAAAGCCGGCGTCGTAACCGCTAGACTACCAACCACTTCTAAATTTGATTTGAATAATAATTGGTTTTACTATTTTAGTTATTATTAATCTTATGTTTCTCTTTCACCACGTAAACTTTGATGTCTGTGAAAGTTGATAATCAATAATCTTAATTTAAAATTAATCAATTCGTTATTATGGATACTAATAAAACGGATTATCACAAAATACACCATCATATAGGCACTTAATCAAATAACGATAAATATTACTGGTCTATTTCTAGAGAGAATGATAAAAAAAATATACGAATCTGAAATTTATTGAGCAAATAAAGGTGGGTCACGCCAGTTTATCTATTAACATGAGACTGTCAAGCTTTTTTATCGGACGAAAGTGCAACGATATATATTTTTGTTTCACAAGTACCTATACCCGAAAAGACAAAGACAACTTCAATAATTCTTACGCACTCATTGAACTTCAATTCAGCAACTGAAATGGATAAGTTAAGCTTATGGCTTAATTTATAATTAAATGTTTTGCAGCATATTAATCACTTAGCTATTGTGATAATTATGACGAGGTCATCTTATAAGACTCATTATTATGTTAATTGTGTGTTTTTTTTTTTTTTTTTTGATAACTTATAATGCCGTATCTAAGACGTGATAGGCAGAAGATTTGAGTTTTTCTGATGACCAATTCATTAACATATTGGTTTTATTTTTATGTATCTTCTGCTCCTCTTTCTTTGACCTGCTTCACAACAGAATCGAATGATGCAATATCACTCCTTATTCTTTTATCCTTTTTATCGTTTATACTCATTAAGTCTTAATGATCTAAAATCTATTATCACTGACGTAAAAGCGGTACAATACAGTTTCTTTATTCATACACGCAGCATTGCTATTTTCATAAATTCGATGATTCAATATACAATTTGACGAGACAGCACAATAGAAAAATGAAGGTATAGGCAGAAATAATAACAACCACAGAAAAAAAAAACAATTCAATCAATCAAAGCAAATCTACGCGATAATCACTAACACGACATCAAAAACTCAGCAAGATTATTTTGTATAGTAAGTAGTTATAAATTCTACCAAGGAATGTCACACGAATAAAAGTCTTTCTACTATAAAAATTCAGTATGTAATTGAATTTCCACATTTCTTTGTAAGTGAAAAGCCTTCTAGATCAAGGAACAAAAAACGTTAAACAAAAAATTGTGGAGTTGTAATTAATTAAAAGTAGTTTTCATGCTTTCAAAGTTTAAATGACATTTTGGAGTAGATAAATCGTCATAAATTGTACGAAATCAGTTGAAATTATCAAACTCGACTTGCACTATATGGAAAATAAAAGTAAATATACTGTTAAATATTGAATATTATTGAAATTGAAAATCTAATTAAAGGGATGCAATGCCTTTAAAAGATCAGAATAACGGCACGCTTTATAAAACTCTAGACTACAATCAAGCGAAAAATCAATATTGCACACATGTGTTTCTACTTGAAATCCCATACAGATCCAACTGATTCTACGTTCCAAACAATGTAAGCATTCATTCTTGCTATCATGCCACCGATCACTTACTACATTCAACCGAATGATTTTCCATAGAAACATATAATATCTCTTGGGCATCATAATAGCGTGTCTTCTTTCTCCATAGAATTATGATCTCATAATGCAATGTTCTGAATTCGAACTGCTTTCAAGGAATGCTTGTCTTAATAAATCCCTATTTAAATGAATCTAGATTCACATAAGAATCATTAAGGGTTGCGCTCTCTCTTACCCCTGGATGTTTCAGGAACCTTAGTTCTCATTTCATGCTGGTTCACTTAAGGTGGGAGAAAAAGCTACGATAAAATTCCAGCTGGTAAATTCAACTATTTCTTAATTTTTCCCGACCCGACATTATTGAACACCACAGCAAATCCCACATTCATATAGCTTTGGTGACTTCCTAGGCTAGATTCGAGTGTTTGCCTTCTGTAGTGGATTTTAGGGTTGGCCTTTGAAAAGCTACTTGGTGACTATTTCTTGTAACTATTTTCACTTTTTCATACAGACTTATATGATTTTATTATTGTTTTGAATCACGCCAATTCTCAATACATAAATGTCTATATAATTCATTTTCGCAAATTTCAATGATTGCAAAAAACGAACAAAAAATTTCTGTTCGTTGAAGCTTGAAATTTGTCTTCGTATAGGTAGAAACTTCATAAATAATTTGAGCGTTGCGGTCAATCAGTGAATGTACGAATAATAATTTCACTCCACTAATTGATTGGCTTCTCGGTGCACATGACAGAATACCTTGATCTTTTATTCATTTTTTACTGCTACTTTTTTTACACATAGGTTATCATATCATTAAGTTGGTAACGGAGTTGGGAGAGAAAAAATGGGCTGCAATTTGTTTTTCAATTCATAAAATTCATACGAGTAAGACGCCATTGGAGGTTTTTGTGATAAACTTCTTCAAGCAATTTGTTAAATCAGGTTTCAACTCTGGTTTCTACGATGATAAGGTCCGATTCTCATCCATCTTTTTGGAAGGTTTCCTGAAGAAGATGTCCTCCTAAGATTCCCTGCATCAAGACCTTCGAAATTCCGGTATTACCATCCTTTAGTTAGAACAACATTATTCTCTGTCTGTTCCATTTCTTGATATCGTCAACGTTGCGATTCGAAAATCTTCATCTAAATTGAAGGAATAATATTTCATACTTTGCCATAGTTTAAAAAGTAACTAAGTACTGCAAACGTATCTGACCTATGCGTTGAAGCAAATGATGATGAGCGATATTACATAACTGTAAGGCAGACAACCCCGTGTACACCACTTGAAGTAGGTTCATAATACATATTTCCCTAGTGGCATATTCATAATATTATTATGTTACACAATATGAGCACATTGACCATTATCTACTGTCTAACTGAAAATAAAAGCACTTTAAAATACCATGGGTTCCACAATGTTAACCCACCCCTCATACTACCCTAGAAGCCATGCATCCAACACGGCAGCAACATCACCCGTAATTACATAGATACATTCATAGGATTGAATAAATATACTATCAGTATTTAATAAGATTTTTCATACGACAGAAAATTTCCAAGAATTCCGACATCGCAGTAATAGTCCATCAATTTCAGCGAGAATACCTTCTATTGTTTTTATAAAAAAAAACTTGTCTCTGTCTCTAGTAGATATTTTTTACGTAAGATGCATTAAATTTGATCCGCAAAATACGTCTACTTGGTATATTAAAAGAAGAAGCAGCGATATTCTATATGGAAGATGGATGGGGTGAATATTTTATATTATGTCAACAAAGTTGTTTATATTTTGTAACAGCATTCTGCATATCTTGACCGGTAGCCGATAAATTCATCGCAAACAATTCATCGTCAGTACAATTCATGGCAGGTACAATTCATCGTGGGTACAATTTATCGCGAGTACTTTTGGAATGCAATTCGATTCCGGGTTCTGGGTTTTTGTATATAACTTTGTAATTATTCATAAACAATTTGACAATAATTGTAATCGCGATGAATTGTACCTGCGATATTGTACTGACGATGAATTTTCCTAGACCCATCTTGATCTTACTATTCCGCATTGAAAAAACTTTTTTTTTATTTTATGAGAGATTTATTTGAAATTAATTTAAGCAGAATCTAAGGATTTAGTTAATTCTACAATGATAAACATAAATTTCGTATTTACTCTTAAAATACCGGGATTAAGAACATTCTTAATATTCACACGTTTTACGATTTTTATGTACGAGTTTCATTGTACAAGTTCAACATTTTCCCTTTCTCATTGAATGAATTGAAAAACAGCAATCTAGAGCTCAATATGTTTTTATTTTTATCATAGTTAGATGTTGAACAAAACACAATACATTATAAATTCAACAAACACACTTCAAATGTATAAATATAGTTAATTACCGATTGTAACATAATTTACTGTTAAACGCCATGGATATAACTGAAAGCTTTACAAATTCTATGTAACTATTGGATGTTCACCAAAACTCCAAAAAATATTAAAGAAAAACAAAGTTCAATAGTTTGTACAAAGTACGAAAATGTTGATTAGTAGATAACAGAAATGTGTTCATTTTTATTATCGTAAAAGATTAAGATTACTTTTGCAAAGTCTTTGATACATAAAACAGATAATGTGTAATAGTATGTCAAATTATATAAACGAACTGCTGAAAATCACCTTGAAAGAGAAGCCACGAATCTAGATTGTACCGAATTATAGAGAAAAAAAATATCTGGACATTGGAACGTGATTGATTAATTTACTAATTAGTCATTATTTGATAATGAAAAGAACGTCTCAGTCAGCAGGTGTTAGAAATGCACTGATTAATCAAAGCATAGGTAATAATAATTATAATAGTGAAAAGAATACGTATTAAGTTCCAAATATGCCACCAGGGCTATCGCTCTTTAACATTGTCGATCTTCTTCTTCTTTTAGCCTTCATTTATCCACTGCTGAACATAGGCCTCTTCCATATTCTTCCATCTCTTCCTGTTTGCTGCTATTTGCAGCCAGTTTCCCCCCCCCCCCCCCCCCCCACAGCGGCTATGTCGTCGGACCATCTTTTTTGAGGTCTTCCGACGCCTCTCTTATTCTCCCAGGGTCTCCATCTCAAAATCTTTGGAGTCCATCTTGTGGGATCTTGTCTTGCAACATCTCCTGCCCATTGTCACTTTAGTCTTGCTATGCGATCCATGATGTCTGCCACTCTGGTTCTATTCCTAATTTCTTAATTTCTTATTCTATCTCTTAGGGTTATACCAAGCATGGATCTTTCCATGGATCGCTGCATGCATTTTAGTTTTTCGGCATTTCTTTTTTTGAGGGACATGGTTTCCAGTGCATATGTAGTCACTGGCAGGATACATGCTTCATACGTCTTTCTCTTTAGACAGATTGGGATGTCCTTATTCTCTATAATATGCTTAAGTTTGCCAAAAGCTGCCCAACTCATTCCTATTCTTCTTGCTAGTTCCGCTGTTTGGTTCTCTTTACCCAGTTTTATCTTATGCCCAAGATATATGTATTCATCCACTGTTTCGAGATTCTTATTATTGATAGTGATGATTCTTGTTTTCTGGACTTATGACTTTTGTTTTTGAAATATTCATATACAGACCAATTTTACGAGAAGCCTCATGCAATTCATTAATCATTTGACTTAATTCATCGATGTTCTCACTTATTATGATAATGTCGTCAGCAAATCTATGGTGACTCAAATATGCGCCATCTATTTTCACCCCCAGTTAAGGGCTAACGTGAATAGCTTTGGCGAAATTGTGTCCCCTTGCCGCACACCTTTTTGTATTTTTATTTTATCGTATTCGTTTTATTGTATTTTTATCTTTGTGTTTATACATTGTCGATATGTCGAAGAAAATTCAAAAACCTTCCGGACCAATTTTAGCTGTGTGTCGCCGGTCTTATTATATGCCCTTTTTCAGCAATAATTATATTATTTAACTACTATTAGGAGCTATCTTGGCTTTGATAAAATAATGCACCCGTCATCGGATAACTGTGGAAGTAGTCTTTTATATTCAATTATAATTTAGCAATAAAATTAGATGTAATGATTAAATATTTATGAAAATATTTAGATCCAAGACAAAATTATTATTTTGATGTTAGGTACAACGATCAATAATTTGATAGAGCGTGTGTGTCACATTTTTGCAACACCACGATTGCACATTCAGTTCCATCGTAGATACTTTCACAAGCTACTTAATTGCGATTTGATTAATTATAAAATCTTTCTATGGCGTGAAATCATTTATTTTATTACACGTTCAGAACAGTCATAATAGCAACATTAATTGTATTGATGAATAGTTTAAGCAGACATACGGTTGTTACTACACCTTGTATGAAAGTGCCGCCATTCAATTTCACGTTGCGGTAATTTGACGAAATGTCGGATTCGCATTACTTCCGGTAGATACTGTACCACTTCCTTTGTGAAAACAATAGCTGTTTGAAAAACGAACATTTTGTATTAATCCAAATAAAGCATTTTTCAGGAATAATAATATTGTACCTAGGTACTTACAGAAGATTATCGTTCTTGGACTGACTTCATTCTTAGACTTTTTAGTGTTTACTTATAGGTACTACCTTCTATACTATTTGTATAGCGTAACAAGCTGCTAACTAGTTTAGATATCTTACTCAGGTTCTAACTGAACTTAGTTTCAAATGTTACAATATTGAGTAGCGTAGCGACATCTTAACAGAGTTCGACAGTTTAAACATCCCCTCATCAATTTTCTATTCGCACCAATATGTTATTTGAATTTAAGTCTCTTTGTGATTTTGAAATTCCGAAGTTGAAACTCTGTAATAATTAATAGTTATCATCTAAGCCTTCCTACGAAGTTAATAATCTATGGGTAACTTTGTTGTGCTGTTCAAAACCATAACTACAAAAGGCACATCTGGACCAACTGTCAATTGAATATTTTATGCGCGTTGATTATTAACAAACTGTGAAACCAATAATTAACAAACATTTCTCCTTCAAGATAAGATCTTCCTCGACTTCGTAATAATTTTTAGAGGAGATCGATAAGCATTTGCGACGAACTGTAGAAACCAAAATTCCAAGGTCGGCGCAACTGTCTATCGACTGAATATAATCAAAAAGAAAGTTACAGGTGTTTTTTGTTTATTTGTAGGTCACTTCAGAAGAGGTATTGAAAGCGTATATGGAACGTATTAAAGAAGTGAATCCAATAACAAACTGCTTCGTAGACGAGAGATTCGACGATGCCTTGAAGGAGGCAAAGGAAGCAGACGCACTTATCGCAAGTGGAAAGATGACTGCGGAGCAGATTGCCAAAGAAAAACCCTACCTTGGTGTACCATTCACAACGAAGGATTGTATCGCAGTTAAAGGTAAATTCTAATTATATTTTCATACTAAAAAATCCTCATAAAAATAAATGAACAGCAAGATTATAATGAAAGAATTAATGCAAATGTATGAGCGACAGAAGATACGTTACCAATCACCTAGTACTTAATGCAGTCATCAGCAAATCATCTATCTACTTTGCAGTTGCATGCCGTTATTTGCAGACTGACTAACGGAAATGAGAATACGTAGGTACTCAGTTCACTGACTAGACGTGTAAAATGCATTATTAGGTACGGAGTTCTGATTTTATTACTGTCATCATCTATCACCAAGAAATAATTACATATTAATTTGCTTTTGATCTGTATCTTACCGCGTTTTTATTATCTCTCTAATATTTTACTGATCCGAAAACATCATAGCATAACCCATAAAATGGTATTAGTAACTGTCAGATTCAAACTATAACATGCAAATATGTAATCTCATTAAAAAATAGTAAACAAATAAATAAACAAACGTGTAATTAATGTTTCATCAGTCGGTTCGGTTAATTCTAACCCATGATGCCTTATAAATGAAAAAAAAGGAAAAGTTTTATCCAAGATCCAACCAGGAATAGAACAAAAATACGTATCATCTCATTGATAATTTGATTCATCAAATCGATAAGTTTTAGTAAACCTTTGTCGATTTAAACTGACAGTTGATCCTTGACAAAAGACAAGGATCAAATATCGATATAGAGTAAAAACAGATACCAAAAATTGAAACAAACAATTACCTACTTAGCTCTTTAAAAATGTCATTATCTTAGAATTTGGTTTATAATATTATAAAGATTGGTCGGTAATTTATTAATATATCTATCAATATGATTTAAAATACGATATATCAGATTTTATGCATTCATTTATCATTACAACAACTGCATAATATTGTCAACAAATTTAACCGACAGACATGTCTGGTGGTAAAGTAAGAATATCGCATGACATTGTTCTATTGAAAGATAACCCGTTGTCCTTCGCTGCGTTTCATGTTTCCGGGGCCATGACTGCCACTATTATTTTCTTTACACCGGTATTGTTTCAAAAATGTCAGTGCATGCTAATAATAATAATGCAGTTTCAATTTCTTGTTTATGGAAGCGTTTCGCTGGAAGACGGTTATAATAATTCACGCGAAAATAGTACACACTTACAGATAGAACCGTTCGTTTACCGATCAATTTAACCACCATACATTTTTACGAGATTTCTATTAGTGCCTACCTGTGTTCATTCTTGAAATTCTGGAAAGTCAGAAACAACAAGCTTAAACAGAGATTAGATAGTATGTGACCAGTTTCTATGGTTTTAGATTCCTAAGAGAGGTTTTCTGGAAAATTATTGTTTGTAGGCTGAAGAGTTCACTGACTATGGGAAAATTATTTAACCGTTGGCCGAATTTCTCTCACATAAAGTAGGTTTTGCAGTTATTTGCAATGTAAAAGACCTTTAACCCGAGCCAATGGAGGTTGTACGCCCTACTGTCCGAGATTTGACATAAGTCTGTTGAGATTGTTTCCAATACTATGGTAGATATTTTTTTTTATTTATTTATGGCAATGCATCCCTGCAGGAATGATTTGTGCCTTTAACATAACAAATTAATATTGCAGTTAAATAACTAATGGTTCGTTTTGAAAAAAAATACCTATATCTTATTCAAAGACAGAAGATCATAACACAATAATAATAATATGGAGGTGCTGCCTGCGAAATAATAAGTATTTATTTTAAAAATTAAAAAAAAAAAATAATGAAATTCCCACTAATGAAAAACAAATATTTGATGATAATTATTCATTTCGTAATAAATTCAAGGTCATTTTTAATACTAAGTAAAATTGATGTAGATACTATTTTTTACGTGGAGCGAACATAAGTACATACTGAAGATTTTTTATTTTAAGTATAATTGCATTACCTAGATCTAAAATAATGCGGGTTATGGCAAGAAACATTATAAATAAAAAAGTGAATAACTCAATAAGTTCAGTCATTCGACGATAGAAAAGAGCGGAGGTCCGTTCTCTCTACCTACCCCTTACGAGACCTTTTGGGTAAAAAAAAATTCCGCAAATTTTTTCTAACATCTGTTACTGCAAGATTGTTTTTCCAGCATCAAGCACCATGGAAAATAGTTATAAGCTGTGTTCTTTGGATGAGTTATAGCTAAAATATTATGGAGTTTCTTGCAATATAGGTATTGGTACACATTTTTGCTAGTTCTTCGAAGCTTTGCCCTCAATATTGGAAAATATGAAGTGGTCCGGTCATCGACTGTTGTACCGAGTACCTACCTACATACCGACCAACTACTTCACGACTTAAGCTTTGCTTGCAAAATGTTGAATAAGGGATTGCACAAATTTCGAAATTAACTCCACATCGTGTGAAATGTTGTGTATCAACATCGAACATCTACTTGTTCGTCTTCTTCTCAAACTGTTTCCATCCACTCCTGGACAAAGGCCTCCCTCCACCTTCTCTTACACGCCACTTGTACCAACTCTCTGGATCCAGTCGAGACCAAAGTAATTCAATAGGTCTTCCTACGCTCCCAGCAGCCGTTCCAGGTCTCTAGGTTTCGATCCTTTTCTTCTTGATATTCAGCATTATGACCTGTCCACTGTGCCCTTGGGAAATATCTGTGACTTTTATGTCTATCGTCTCGTTTCGTTTCCCACTTTGACTCTCCATCAGGTAACCCAGCATGCTCTATCCATGGATCTTTGGCAAACCCTTATTTTCGATTTGACCAGTGTCACCGATTCTAGGGCGTAAATTGAACCGGTACTATGCACAATGCACATCTCAAATACTTCACTAGTTTATTCAAACTTGCAATCAAAATATTATGGTCGATCCGTATAAAAGACGTGTTCATGCGTAAACGTAATCTTATTTTGACCTTGGCATTGAATATTGACATTGTCGTTGGTTGTAGGTACATATATTTCGTATGTTACTTAACTTTATGCATGTACGGTACGGTCAGTACCTACCTATACTGCTATTAATAGCAGCTATCCGGTTACTCAAACATGAGATGTTTATTTGAGGATAATATACACATTCAAAAACTAATAAAAATGTGCAAAAATAACAATATTGTATGTATACAGGTACCTATTAGAAAGATTAATATGGTGAATTATTTGTGAGCGTACATACAAAGTTCAAACAATTTTGGTCCATTCTTCTTTTAGGTATAAGCAGGATTGATTTTGTTTGTTTGTTCTTTGCCTAAAATATCTATACTTTTACCCCTTTACGGCCTATTTAGAATAACAACTTCTCTCTATGATGAAGATGATCAGTTGTCAATTTCTTTACTTTACACGTTTTAAGGTTTACATATTCTTCTTCTTTTCTTAAGCTTGCTAACTTCCAGCTTCATCTGCCTCCTATGATGTGAATTCCCAACAATTTTCTCGCTTTTTTCCCCCTATTTTCGTCTGTTTATTTTGTGGAACGCTATCACTATTTTTAAATTATGTAGGTAGGTATGACTATTTCACCCAATTCGAATTCACTTTGATTTTTTCTCCATATTTAGAAAACCTTGTATCATGCATTAGTAAAATTGACAGCTACGGGCTTTCGGTTCCCGTAACCATATTTCTATACCTAACCATTTTCCATGTGAGTAGGTACTTTGGTAATATTTTAACTGTATGTGAAATGTCAATTTTACAATAACATTATAATTGCGCATATAATCGATAATTTGATAAGATCACCTACTTACTTATTTTGTTTATACAACATTTATAATAGCGTGTTGCATGCAGCAGCCGTTGATTCCTATTCTCATACAACTTAAAAATAAAATCTTAAAATAGGTACTTTAACGCAAATAAATTCAAATACATATTGGCGAAAAATCAATAATGGTATAACTAAAAACATAGTGCTGATTCAAAAAAATATAGCTGAAAATTTTCTTTAGTCTATGGATGCAGTTTTGCAGGTACCTATCTATGCTAGACACGTTAATTGCAAATTTAAAAAAAGGAACAAAAACTTTTCGCCCACAAAAAATGTGATTTAATTTTAGAGGTAGGTACCTACCTACATTTTTTTCTTATTATGCACGTGCTGCCATGGATTGTGTTCTATGGTTATGAGCGTTTCCCTTGAAAAATATGAAATAAGTAATTACCTATTAAATCTGTGAGCTATTTTTTGCTTACCTACACGCAGTGGGAAGGTGAGATTATTATATGTATTGTATTCCAATCGATATTTTTATGTATTTTATTCGCTTATCAGTTTTTACCAACGAGCAGGTACACAAAGATAAAAACATGACCATAGATTAGAGCAGATAAAAAAATATGTTTTATTTTTGGTAGTAGGTACCTACCCTGCTAATGAAAAACCTGGGGTTTACTTTATTTTTTTGTCAAAGGATATCAAGATAGATTGTAAGGAACACCATTGTACCTATGCAAAATATAATTTAAATATTTTTATCTTTTTTCCAGGTTTATCCTATAGTTCTGGAATTTACCTCAGGAAGGACATTAAAGCAGACGAAGATTCAGAAGTGGTCCAATACACCAGAGAATCTGGAGCGATACCTATTGGCCTGACCAATGTCTCAGAGTTGTGCATGTGGTAAGACAAACTTATGAATATTTTTGATATTTTATGTAGAAAACGTTACTACCTCGTAGATAACTAACTCTCTTGGGAGTGGTGGACTGCCACATTTAGAAAAAGATCTATACAAACAATTTTTTTTCTTTATAGATGCTAACAAAGGTTAAAATTTAACAATTTTGTGTTAAATTTTAACAGACCTTAGAAATCCAAGAGGTCTAAATGTTGGCTCATTAAACGGAAGCTCTGTTTTGAGCCTGTTTCAGTTCACAGCATTTTATAACTGAATAGACTATATTATAATAAAGTATTATTTAGAAACTACTATCTTTTGTATGAGTTTCATAAAATTCCCTTATGAAACAGGAAGTAGTTTCACAGCAGTTTTGAGTATGTACATAATGAGTGCCAAACAAAAATAAGGAACAGAATTATTCTATTTGCTTACTTCAATCTTTAATCAGTGGTTGTAAAATTGTTTCATAAATGTCTAACATTGAACGAGGCTCCTTGATTGGAAGAATCTGCTTCTGTCTATAAGTGCTAACTACTGTCCATAAAAATATCTCTTAAAATACTTATTTTTTTCCATAAAATCTCTGCTATGTGGTCTACTTTTTTAAACCCTGCACTTGTTTTCAAGTGATTTGGCTATGTGGGTTTATAGTATGTAAAATCCTACATTTTCAAAAAAATATAGGTATATTTAAATTAAAAACTTTAACTCTCTTGATTATGAGTCATTGTTTTCCACTTCTTATTTTACCTTTCGGTGTCTAATGATAGGCTTCCATAGTCTACGAACTCGATGGTCTTGGTAAAGACAGTTCAGTCTATGATTCAGGATGCCTGTTGTCACAATGGGTTGCACTGTTGTGATCATCGGTTTCCTTGGACACATTGAATCTCAGGATTCGTCTATGGAATTTGTTTTTATTCACAGCCATATAGATGTCATTTTGCTTTTATATTCTAAGAAGTTGGTCGATCTCCACTTATTCATCATAATGTTGAAATCAGATCCTGCTAGGCTAGGGGGATTCTCATATATTATATCCACTTTTCTGGCAGGGGGGTTTTATGACTCGAGAATTAAAAATTTTCAACGTTCTCGATGTTGCCCAGGTTCAATTTTTCATGGTTTCCACAATCTGGATAATGATTTACAAAGCAATATAATATGATAATAGAGCTTTGTTTTAAATTGTGAAATTGAAAGTAGGAAAGCAATTAAAGCCTCTCATTGAACTCGAACTTGCACACTGTCATAACTCGTTAAATAAAATAGGACTAGTTTTCACATTTCTATACAAAAGTGCTAGTATAGATGGTGTAAGTAAATGTCTTAGCTGGATACTACCACACAATCTAGCCCAATCTTATAAAGGATGCCAACGCAATGTATCGCTTTAAGAAATCTGACCTTATTGGGATTTGAAAATTATCAAATTAATGTAAAATTAGGAGTCCGTTGTGTATGTGGCTAGTTTTAGACCACAGATCTGGTATTTACGTTGCTTTAAACAAAAAATATTCAAATTGTAAAAAATTTGCAGGTGGGAAAGTCATAACCATGTCCACGGCAGAACAAACAATCCATATGATGCCAGCCGTATTGTCGGAGGATCGTCTGGAGGAGAAGGTTGCATCCAGGCAGCTGTTGGCAGTGCTTTTGGAATCGGTACGACTGAATAAATAAATTATAAGACCTTTGTTTTCTTATGGAAAATTAACATGAGCTTAGTGTTTGTCATTTTTTAAATTTCCTTAATGACAAGTTAACTGTTTACATAGTGGTGTTAGCAGATGGTATTAGCTACCCGACATTCCCTCAAAATGCATCATTTCAATTGACAATTGATCAAATCATATCAGGTCCCAAGCCCATTTAAACACTACATTAAAGAATCTGTATTAAATCTTTCAATTTTTTGAGATTGTATGCACTAATAAATAAATTGATTTAACAGCCAGCGTTAAATGGCTTAGGTTATGCAATATATACTCTTATATCAGTTCCTAGAGATGTATGAATATAGAGAAATAGTTATTCATTCCCACAAAAAAAATCAGTCAACATTCAGAACATATTTTGTAACATGCAACTGTTTCCATAAATTCAGCTTAACGAACATTCACTATGTGAATATACCATCAGAACATATTCTATAATTTAAGAAATTAACATTCGTGATTCTGTTTCCAGGTTCAGATATTGGTGGATCCATCAGAATGCCAGCAATTTTCAATGGAGTGTTTGGACACAAACCTTCCAGAAACATTGTCTCTATCGAAGGCCAATACCCACCTACATGCTCAGACTATCAAGCATCTTTCCTAGGTAAACACCTATTTCATTGATCACATATGATCATTTACTTATCAAGAATCGGATCGTAATACATATACTTTGTTTTCAGGCGTTGGACCTATGACAAGATATGCAGTAGATTTAAAACCTTTACTGAAAATTATGGCCCACAAAAATGCTTCAAAACTGAATTTAGATCAAGAAGTTGATGTGAAGAAAGTTAGAGTTTTCTACCAAAGGAATTGCTTGAATTCCCCGTTGGTATGTGACATAGAGCCTGCCATCCAAGCTGCAATGATAAGCGCCGTTGGTCATATGAGGAGAATCTGTGATAGCAAACCTACTGAACTAAAATTGGAAAAACTTGCCAAATCCAGCACTATATGGTTTGCCAACATGAAAGTCAAAGAAGATGTATCATTCGGTCAAAGAATCACTGGCAAAGATGATAACATCACAATATTCAAAGAAATATTTAAGTCTATGTTTGGGCTGTCCAAGAATACCTTCATAGCATTAGTGTCTGCTTTAGTTGATCAAGGAGGTCCTGAGCCAGGCACTCCGGAATACCAGTATCTCTTCAAACTAAGACAAGAGTTGGAAGACGAAATAGCGGCATACTTAAAAGATGACGGAGTGCTCTTTTATCCCACACACCCAACAGCTGCTCCGTACCACAACGAACCTATTCTGAGGTCATTCAATTTCAGTTACACAGCTATTATCAATGTTCTCGGATTCCCATCTACACACGTTCCCATGGGCTTGAATGATGAAGGTTTACCAGTGGGCATACAAGTGATTGCTAATATAAACCAAGACAGACTCTGTCTCGCTGTAGCAGAAGAGTTAGAGAAGGCTTTTGGGGGATGGGTTGAACCGTCTTGCAATAAGAAAGAAAATTAATAAGAACTGCACACAATTATGAGAATTGGATCCAATTCCGAAACATCATTTATTAACAAAATAATTTATTTCCTTTGTATAATAATAATATTATTATGTAAAATGCAGACTTGTTAATTTTTATTAAGTATTAAAATAAATATATTATATTTTGTAGAGTAAAAAAGAGAGTAATTTGTTTTTAAGTTATTCCACTATTTGGATGTTAAAATACTGAAGAAGCTAATAAAAAGAGACCGGATGCAAGATATTATTGATAGGCTATTATTTCTGGATATTGCTTTGGGTGCTTGTGAATTTTAGCTGAAGAGCTTGGTATATATTGTAGGAAGTTATTAAATACTTGCAAGTTAACAAACATTGATAAACTGTTTGGCAGGCTAGCCAGGAGTTTTCTGGAAGAGATCCATCGGAAATAATCCGTTACTTGAATCTTTCCATGTTATTTACAATATGTTTTTTTTCTTTATAAGCACCCAGTTTTCTAGGCTTACAGCTAAATAAAACAATCGAGGTGATTGAGAAAATGTGTCAAGTTAATTTCAACGCTAAAACAATTCTAGGTAATTCCCATGGTTTTTTTTCCAATATTTTGGCACTTATTGGTGAGTTTATTGCATATTTCAACAATTTTCCGTTGAATATAATCCGATCTCTATAGATTAAGATTGAACACAACATTTACATAAAATAAAATGTGCAGTAACATAACGTCAAGCATTGTGCCGTTTTACAACTAAAATATATCATAACAAACAAGAACAACATGACATAAAAATTCAATAAAAACAGTGTTGAGATCTTTAAATAATATTAATTTGGATATTTTGATGAAAAAAAAAAAATTCAAATCGGGAGATCATAACTAATGTATGAATAACATCATCAATTTAGAATTTAGATTGGAAGTTTTTTGGGTATTCCTAGTCCCCAAACAATAGGGGACCAACCCAAATAGTATTACAACTATTTTACAATACTTTGTTAAATTTAATTATATCTAAGATAATAAATTAAACATTAAAATTAGAGAGTTAAGCCGTGAACAAAAATATTGAAATATTTTAAGTAGGAGAAATAAAAGAGTTGGTTAAAATTAGTCAATGATTGTTGGCAAGTGTTTCGATGATGTCTAAGAGCTCGCTTCTTTTGGTTGTCACTGAAATATTCCTAATGATGTCACATCCAGCAACTTGGTTATATTTGATAACGTGTTGAGCAATCATATCCACATTACACAAAACATGAATCCCACAATCATAACTGTTACTCTGACTCAATGTTTCCATCTCAGTAAAGTTACAATCACCTAAAAACAAACCATTCCAATTCAAACAACAATCAATACCACACAAAGCAAGTTTATTTCATTTGTTTAAAAATATTGAATTGAAAGAGTAAACATTAAACATGAGAGACAGTTTCCAATGAAATCAAAAGATATAAGAATAAAGCAGTAGGTATAATATCAAGAAAAAAAACTCTAACCGTCAGTTCTTCCAATGAAGTATACAAGAAGTCGAGTCGCTAACATTTGGGCATGCTCTTTGTTGTTGGAAGACATTGAATCAAAGTGGAAAAACCTCTGCTCAGGTCTTGAATATACTAGCAAACTCCAATGGGATCCACCTGCTGAATCTGGGGACTCGTTGTCATTCAAAGCGAAGAATATAAATTGCTTACTTATGACATCCAATGGTTCCAAAAACATACCAATTTCATCTACATGAACCATTTTTAAACACTGGGTGACTTCTGGTGATATGAATAACAATTCCTTGTTGTTTGAAAAAAATTCCTTTTCGAGGAACTCGAAATAAAACGAGATAATATTGTCATTCAACCAATAAGGTCCAGATATCAAATCTATATCGGATCTGTGTAGGAGAGTTTCATTGTAATTCAATACAATCGTGTCTTCTACACTTGATGATGACATTTTGCGTTCGTTATGGTATGGCTTCTAAACAATAATTCCTAATGCTGCTACTCTTTACATATATTTTGCGTGCGCGTATCTACGACAAAAACATAAGAAAAACCAAAATATAAATACTAAGCAACATAACCTACACAACGACAACAAAGTACATCACTTACCTCGAAATTCCTACGTAATAATTGCACTTGTAAATAATTACACTGGTTTAACAATAAGGATATAACACGACACTACACGCTAAGAAATAAATAACTTTTAAGTAATTTAATTATTGAATGACTATTCGAAATCATTTTCATAACATCAGAAAATGAACATCGGGCCTTCATTCATAGCAGGCTACGAAACACACAGCAGTGACATCTGCTGGATATTGCGAGTAATTTTGTGTAGGTATCAGCAGGTTAGTATGTACCTATATACCTTCTATATACGAAGCGGAAGAGATGGAAAAATAATAGATCAACCGTTCGTCGGTAGATGTAATAGCAATAGGGTATTATTGTTCTGTGGTCGGTAGATGCTTCAGCGTTGTTTCCCTACGCTTGTTTTTATGGATTACCCCATCAAGGGCGGATCCAGCTTTGGCGCCAGGGGGGGGGGTCACATAGCAAAAAAGGCGTTTCCTAAAAAAAGGTATCTGAAAACTACGCTTTTCCTAAAAAGAAAAAAAAGGTAATTTCCTAAATTTGATATCTGGAATCTTAGCTTTTGACCCAAGGGGGGTCATGACCTACAAGAAATTATAATTATGATAGAAAAGTAGGTATTTTATTAATAAATGTTAGTACTGTACTTAAAAATGTAAGGCCTAGCCCAGGGGGGGTCATGACCCCCCTGGATCCGCCCTTGAACCTCATAGATTGGATTACCTACCTCTGTTTTTCAAGTTTTCAGATGTAGTAGGTATATGTTTTTCCATAGATGATGATAATAATAATAAGGAAGTGCCTCTAGAGCCGTAGCCGGATCCCGTACCCGCGTCCGTAGATTTGTGTGTTGCCATATTATTACAGTTCATACTATGGTAACACTCAAATGACAGTTAATGTTAAAGCGTGAATTGGCGCGAATTTCGTATTAGTACCAAAGGACAGTTTGAATTTTCGTGCGAATCTCATTGGGGATACATGGGATACTATTAGTATCCGGAAATAATAATTAAACATCTATATTATTCAAAATTTGAATTTTTATTTGCATGTCTACATAAAGCTTAGTCTTTTTTTACTAATTTTTAATTTTATTTCTTTGTGACTTTTTTTAATATTTTTTTTAGTGATATTTTTTTGAATACGTGAAATGAATTTGTGTTTTAAGCCGAAAGCCGTTTATATTTATTATGTAAAATAAAAAAAAATATCAAAAATATGGTGGATTACCTAATTCTAGGAATCCCAAATTTATGTCTCAATACTTGGCAATTTTGCATGGTTGATAGTGAAGTGTTAATATTAATCAATTATTCAAAAATGAAAGTTGGTGATACAAAGATTTCCCAAATGTTTTGGCTGATAAATATAATAGACGCAAGGAGTATTGAAAATCAAATAAAGTGGCATCATACAGAAAAAGATGCTAAGGAGTCTTTAAAATACTATTATGCAACATTAAGTTGTATAAGAGGTGGCAAGAAATACCACTCAAAAAGTGAAAACTCCACAAGAAATATTTTGTCACAGATTGTCCCACTTCCATCCACCTTCATAGTAAAAATGTGGACAATTCTTTACTGTGACAACTGTAATAACCATGCATCCTTGCAAGCTTATTTTAATGCATTGTGGCAGCAGCTACTTAAATTGCCTCCACGTATTGAATAAGAAGCTCAAGAGCAATTGAGATTCATCCTAATCTTCATCGGTCCCTCAATTCTGAGGATCATGACCATCAGCCCGCGAACTCAATATATAATTACCAAATATTTTTTTACGTTTTAACTTCTAAAATGTTATATTGTGGCAACCATACTTCTAAAAAATAAAAACATCTACATTAATAAGTATTCTATTGTTACTATTGCTGATAGTTGTAATTTTGTTACACAATTACATTATTGTTCAACAATATTAATAATCGAATCCGTGCTCAGCGACAATTTAATATCATCTGTCAATGTCAATCGTCGGCTAAACAAGTGTCAATTTTTAGTTGTCTATGATTAAAATATTGTCTATGGAGATCTACGGACGCCGTACCAAATTTTTGATGTTTCCGTCTACGGCTCTAGAGGCACTTCCTAATAATAATATCGAGTTTTGCGGTACATAACCAGCGAAATAAAATAAAATATCCAGTCACCGAAGGCAACAAAATAAATACTCTATGCAACAAGCCTATTCTCAAACCAACTCAAACATCTGTAACCATAGAGTATAATAATACTACTTAAAATCTGTAACTGCATAAATCTTTAAAATAATGTAAGAACTGTATGGTAGCGAAAAAGTGATTATTGCTCATGTGAACACATTTTCAAAATTTTACATTCTATAATACCAGCTATAAATGAAGTAAATACATAAAAAATGAAAAAAAAAATAGTAGGTATTAAAATAATAACATTAAAATATGGCCGCCACTATTTCCACTGCCATAGAAAAAAGAATTTTTATTTTTTTTATTTTATGGTGTTGCAATATGAAAAAAATAATAGAAATGAAATTGTCGTTTTATTTTTCAAATATTGCAACTTAAAAAGCAGAATACACAAGAATTTAGAGGAAAAATAATTAATAATACCCAAAAAATATGATCATACGTTCAAATTCTAGACTATAACACATTTTATATTTCCTTTTTCTATGCCAATGACTTTTAAATTGACATCGACGCCACCTGGTGGAGAACTGAGACTTTGGAATAATGATTGTCATTTACAGAAGTTAACTATTACACGAGCGTCTCCAGACTGGACCGCGGCCACCAATAGGATTCCATCATTATTACGCATGCGCACAGCATAGTGTTTGCCCACCACTGTGTTCGTACTCATCAAGGTATTTTATATCCGTAAGGTATTTTATATCCATATTAATTCTTTTTTTTTTTAATCTATGGCGGTGGAAATAGCAGCTGCGTTAAAATATTTCTAAAACATCCATATTCGTATTCAAAGCTGAGGCGCGAACAAATGAGAATATATGCGCGCGCACACACCCTACTCGCATATGAATTACCGAAACTCGTGTGCACATTTCAATATGCACGAGATTATTGTTGATTTTGTATGAAAATTTCTCAAACAGCGTGAACGGTGGAGGGAGTGAGACGGGCTATCCATAGACCGAAAATCCGTGTGTGGGAATGAGAAGGAATACACGTCCCGTCGGCACTGCACGACCGATGTCCTTGAAAAGCTTACAATAATTAATATCGCCCCACGTTTCACTTTGATTGAACGTGCGTATAAGAAATATGCGCAACGGTTTTTTTACTAGGAAAATTTTGAGATAAGTGCATGCAATATTGGATTATAATACCTATTCATATTATTGACAGAAGTACAATCTATGTTGATTGTTGAACCGCGTATTGTGAGTGTTATCCAAGGAAATAATCGGACCAATAAAGGGATCGTGTACTTAATCTAACAATTTATTTTTTTCTCGTTTATTGTTGCAATGTGTTAAAAAATACGGTTACCGTGGATTTTTTAATAATAATCCGTATATATGTACACCATAAGGCTAGTTGTTAGTTATAGGTACAATATTGGTGACGATAGTTTCGGCCGAGGGTGCTTGGTAGTAGTCCATTTTAATGTATGAAGATGATATTTATTATTTATTTATTTACATTTTACACTCATCTACATAATATTTTAGTCCGTTTATATTTTTGAAGGCGCATCAATCGTAGAAAACAGACGTTAAGGTTAGATATTATTATGCCCAGAGCCGTACAAAATGCTGTAGAAGGTTCTTAAATACAATTTGCTGCATTAACTTTAATATATTTAGAGCTATTTAAAAAACTCATTTTTTTTAGGAACTTCATACAAATTTCTCAAAAAAGACAGTAAGCCATCATTTGGAAACAAAATTACTCATGTAAAAGTTGAATGGAATCTTGGTACTACGGTATGAAAATGTAATAAAATAATTGTAGATTGATTTGTTATACATATAAATGTTATTCAAATCTAATTATTCTCAATAAATAAAGATTTAATGAAAAAAAAATGCAAAATAGTTCCTCCATTTTGAAGTTTGACAGCTGCATTTATCACACATAGCACAAATCACCCTCTATGGGTGGAATGCCTAATTAATTATCACACATTAGAGGGTGTAGGGAATGTAGCTAAGATTCAAACCGTAGAGCTCTCTGTATGAAAACTTGCAAATTATGTCGGTAGGTTCGTATAATATTATGAGGTCGGTAAAACAAAAATTGTAAAAGTGATATTTTTCTTTTTCTGTGCTTATGTCAGTTATAGAGGTCTGTTAAGCAATGGGAAGCTAGACTAGAACCTGTTTAATTACCTACCGTTCAAGCCTGACAATCGGAATCAAAAACGTAAAGCATGACGGGTATAAGCTAGTTGATAATATTATAATGGGGAAAAAATATTTTAATGTGTAGGTACTTAATTATAAGATATTAATAATTAATACGAACAATACAAAATTTCTGTATTTTTCAAAGAAAAATAATATATACCTAATAATGTTTTATTCCTGGAAAGTATCACAAAACTGATTAAAGTGAACCAGACAACCGATTCCGATCACTATTGATTCGGGTAGTTCGGGTCGCTATGCAAAATAATTTGTTACCCATCATTATGGTTTATGGATGTGTGGTGTGTGTGTGTGTGTGTCACTGTGTGTGTGTGTGTGTGTCGCCATGGCCGCCATTTTGCATCCAGCCTAATGTCAGATGACGTCATCCTTTAATGGTCTATAGAGAGTAATAATTATAATACAGTAATACGAATCACAGTTTAAAGTGTTACAGTAATACGATTATGGCTTACTTTTGTAGGGTTAAACTTTAGCACGACGGGACGCTAAATGGAGGCTAAGGCAATAAAAATAGGGTTATTTTTTCATGCCACACTATAATACAGTTTGGTAGTAGAATAATAATATTATAGACAGGGTAGACAGATAGGTTAATTCATTTAAACCAAAAACTCTCATAGATTTAGAGTAAAACGGGTTAAAGACATGTCCACAAGGAAATAATATTATGTGCCTTAACTCCAGTAAAAAAATATAATAATATGACAGTCAAGCTGTTATAATTATTGATGTACTGAATTATTAAGAAATAATAGTTTAGGTGGAAAGAAAATAAAAGACTTACAGCCCATACAGCACCGAAAGATTATAGAAACATTACATAAACCTTACATCGAAACATTGTAACATTGCATGGAAGTTGTGAAACATTGCTGCAATGTTACTGCAAGCTTGCAGCAACATTGAAATGTCCTCCTTTAGAAATATTACAGTGGTATGTTGCAGAAACGTTGTGGTGATATGTTACAGAAACGTTTCGGTGATATGTTACAGAAATGTCTCGGTGATATGTTACAGAGACGTTTCGGTGATATGTTACAGAAATGTCTCGGTGATATGTTACAGAGACGTTTCGGTGATATGTTACAGAAATGTCTCGGTGATATGTTGCAGAGACGTTTCGGTGATATGTTACAGAAATGTCTCGGTGATATGTTACAGAGGCGTTTCGGTGAAATGTATTTGTTTATACAGCATAACTTCCGCAAGTTATCACTCTCACCCATATTGGCAGGATTACTTAAAATAAACAACGCCTACTAGTGAGATTTTTGTGATAAGCTTGTCCTAATTTGACGGACATGGGTCACGTTGGACAAGCTTATCCCAAAAATCTCGCTAGATGGCGTTGCTAATTTTGCGTAGCCCTGCCAATTTGAGTGAGAGTGATAAACTTGCAAATATTCGGGTTGGCCCTCAGGTGGGCCATGAGGGTGTTGGAAGTTTCAATATAAAATAAAAAAAGAACTACAAAACATACATTTTTATTATCTAAGAATAAAAAAACATTACAATTTATTAGGCTTAAAAATAGTTACAGAAATCAAGAATAGATTAGCAATGACAATATCTAATTGTTTGAATTCACTAAAATTGAAATTTTTAAAATTTAATAATAAAAAATTTTAATTTACAAGATCACGAGACCACTTTAGTTTCTAAGTCACCTGTGACCATGCAGGACCTGTGCCTGCGAAACTAGTCAGGTTATTAAACTTGTGGAATAACAAATAAATTGTTTTATATAAATCACCGTTTTTAAATAATTAAATAATAATAAGAAAGCACATTCAAATCGTTAATTTTTTTAAAAATAGTTGTTAAAAATCTGCGAAGATCTTGTTTGTTTCTTCTTTAATGCCACGTCATCATGGCACCCCGATGTCGGCTATCACCTTGGCATAGCATGTGGCTCATGAGACTGATTAGTCGATAATCACTATATTTTTTTGGATGATTTTTCTTTGGCAATGTGATGAAAACTGACTCAAGCCAGTCATTGGGAATGATCCCAGTGCCATAAATTAAGTTTAATAGAGATAAAATGTAGTCAATGATTGGTTCATAATGCACTATTCATTTTTATTTGAAACTGTTTTGTCTCTCTGACCTCAGGGTGGCTTGTACAAGCCATTTTGATATCGAGTCAATCATTTCGACATCAGTTGCTTGTCGAAATACTGTACGAACAGCTTCTGTAATGCAAAAATATGAGATACTTTAGTACTGGTAATATAGAAAAAGTTGTATTCAGCTCTTGAAAAGGACCAGTGAGATCTGGTCAAAAGCTCGAGCATCGACTCAAAAACTACGTGGAACGGTGATCGGATGTGGAGCTGCATTTGATGGTTCTGTCTTCTATTGTTAGTCGGTGGCCTATTGGGTTTTCAAACTATGGTCAGGTGTTAAAATGCGCGGGCTGGTGGCTGGTTTTCTTCTCGAAAGGTTTTTACGAAGGTAATTCTGATTGTTCGGAGAGGGTGCTCTGTGGGGCGATAGCTAGTGTCTGTGTGCAGATGTGGGTCTTTGTCAGTTAGGTAGTTGATGCTGAAACAATAAAAAACTGGGCAGAATTATGTTCATAACTACGTTTCATTCTTGAAGATATCCAATAAAGGTGTTCTATGGATATTTAGTTGTTCATTAATTAGGTTATGTTTATTGGGGAATTTGTTTATTTCCTGTTCGAGAAGATCTAGTCTTAGCCCCTTCTGTTGTAGGTGAAGGGGTTTTAGAGCATATTTAAAATTATAATTGTAAAAAAAGTATAAAAGACATGGTTTCTCGTATAATGTAAACTCTAGTATTAAAGTTGAACTTTTCTCCAGTCTAGATTTCAAATAATGTATAACAATATTTCAAAATAATACGTACGTATGATTACACTTGCAAGTTTTAAATCTTGAAATTTGCGTTTAGCTTTTTTACCAGCCCAGCTGAATTGTTGAGCTAAATTATTTGTTATCACTTTTTTTAGAACAAGGCGTATCATTACATGCGGGTTACTTCCACCGACCAATTTACATATATTTAGCTAAAAAAAAAATATATATATATAATACAAGCTTTGTATTAAAGATATAAATTATGAGCACAAAAATATACAAATTATTGATATGTACTCAGATAAAACTAAAGTAAAATTTGACAAGTTACATTATTATGAGAAGGCTGAACATCTAAGTTATAACATAATTATATAATGATGAAAAATATCTTTTTATTTAACATTTATTACATTAACAATTCTTTGCAAATTTATTTCTGCATCAATGTAAAAAAAAAAAAATTTGCTATTACATGTTTTAGGTACACTATCACCTGCACTATTCATAGTCTAATTGGTTTTACACTGTATAAGAAAATCAAATCTATCTGGGTACACTAATAATAGTACAAAAAGTAGCAGAAATTAAATATTATACCACTTGGTTCTTAAAACCTTCTTCGTCCAACTGCATTTCAAATAATTGTAAATCCTCTAGTGTCAATATTGGTAATTGAATATTAAAATCTTCTGTATTATTTATTGGCTGTGATATTTTTTCTTCAAGCATATTAATTTTATTTTCCATTATGTCTAGTTTATATAACACTTTATTTATTTTATATAAAACTTGTTTCTGAAACTCTGTAAAAAGATTTCATTGATGAATATAATTTGTGATTGTAGTGTTTTGGTACTTTGTACTATTTATATATTTTATTTTATATTTACCTATAAGTTTTAAAATATTGTACATAAAATGTATTTGTCTACATTGTTTTTACAAAAACAAAAAAAAAATCCTGATCAATTGTAAACTAGTGAAAACACGTAGAACGCAGATTCCGACCTGCGCCGACCGGTGCAAAGAATGTAAGTATGTATTTGAATGGGGATACGCACAGCAAAAGCAGGAACCCGCTTTGCTTTTTGGCATGCCCATTAAAATGCATTGAAACCATAGACAAAATTCTTTGTGCCTTTTGGCTCTGGTCGGAATCGAAGTTCTATGTGTTTTCACCCTATGGTCTAATAATAGAATAGAAACATAAAAAAGGTAAAATTAACAGATTCAATTAAGGTTAATAAGACATATACCGCAAGAAACATTATTTCCCTCATTAATTGCTTTTTCGGCAGAATATCTGGAACAGCTCGGAACACTTTGTTTGTGAACATCTACATACAAAAGAAAAAAAGATATGTTAGTACAGATTATTTACAAATAGTAAACAGAAAGGCTGGTTTTAGACTCAGGCTGACTGTCGGCGCAGACGCCAAAATTTATGATCCATCCACGCTGATAGCTACACGTTATTCGAAAGAGCTTCTTACAAATTCAAGCCGTCAACACCAATGATCAGCGAGAGTCTAAAACTAGCCTAAATACAGTTTAAAAATTCTTACTATTGTTATTTATATTATTTAAATTATGTGATGTCTCAATATTTTCCATTGGTGCACTTATTATAAAATCTTGTAATTGTTGACAATGGTTTTTCTTTTGACTCTGTCTATTATCTTTATATTCTTCGTCTGAAGAGGATGAAATTCTGTTTTTTCCCTTATTGATAATCACTTTTTCAGCAGCTTTTCTCAAACAGCTCGGAACACTTGGTTTGTGTATGCCTATATACAGAAGAAAAAAAGTATTGATATGTTAGAATAGATCATTAAATTTACATATAGTAAACAGTACAGTTTATAAATTCTTACTATTGTTATTTATATTATTTGAATTATGTGATGTCTGAATATTTTCCATTGGTGCATTTAATATAAAATCCTGCAATTGTGGACAAGGTAATCGATTTTTCTTCTGGCTTTGTCTATTTTTTTCATTCTCTTCATCTGAAGAGGATGATAAGTGTCTTCTGGCGTTCATGCGTCTTTGCTGTTTTTTTCTTTCAGTCAATTTATTTGGTGATGTTTCATCCTCTATATTCGACGTGTCTTGAGCAGTGACTAATTTTTTTAGTCCATTTTCATAAGTATCTTTATTAAAAACAAAAAATATAATATATAAGATGCACACATACACACATATACAAATAATAATAAAAAATATTATTTATTTACCTGCTACACCAAAAAATCTGACCACAGGTAATTCGTCCCAATCCGAGTCATTATTAGGAATTTCTTTTCTGATTATTGCAGAATTAATCTGGAGTTTCGTTTTGTAATGACTGGGCCAAATACATGATTTCTTATCTGCATTATACCATTTTGATGGTATTAATTGCAGCCCATCAATGAACTCCAAAATGACATATCCACAATTATTCATTCTTCTAGTGTCATAAAAAACATTGCATTTGTGTATATAAAGAATTTCGATAAAAAATGGTTTGACAAAGACACTATGCCTTCCTGGGTCCCAAAATATACAACATCATAATGCCAGATATAATTGAATCAATTTCACCCGGTGGGATCAATCTGAACAAACTTGTAACATGGTGGATGTTGGAGAGGGGACGAGGGGAATGTGAGAGAGCGCTGACTAGAGATGGGCATTATAACGACAGCTGATAAAAATAATAGCTAAATAAAAATAACGTAACTAACGTTATTAATATTTAACGATATTTATAAATAATAGTTGAATAAAAATAATAGTCAGGGAAATAATAGCCTACCCCTATTATGGATATGTCAGTTAATATTATGAAACTGAGAAAAGGACGACCTTTTTTTTTTTAGGGAAAAAGTTAAGTTTCCAGATACAAAATTTTGGAAACGACCTTTTTTTTTTAGGAAAAGGTATGTTTCAAGATACCAAATGTTTAAAATAGCTTTCAGCTTTTAATATTAACGTTATTTTCGAATAACGAAATGGCTATAACGTTTTTGAATTTAAGCCGTTAGTCCCATCTCTAGCGCTGACTCACAGCCTGCGCTGATTGTTTGTGATTGCTTGTAAGGTAGAGTGCAGTAGACTCTATTAGTGGAATCTTATCTTATTAGTCTTGTTATTTAGTAAAGACATTATTATTTTTACTTTTATTTATTACTATTATTTTTTTTTCTTCACTGTAGGTATTATGCTTTTTTGTAAGATGATTGGTTGGTTATATGATTTGATTTGAAGTAGTATTGCCCCAGAACAGACTTTGTCTAGTGGGGCAGTAAATTCCAATAATTATATATGTAAACTGTTTGTTGTGTAATTGATAATGGAAAATAAAATAAATAAAAAAATAAAAAATGAAAGTGTACTACTTATATTGGCTAATAAAGATTTATTATTATTATTTATATTTATCAAAGTACATGCTTTAAGGGAAATATTGCAAATGTGTTTGAACCATTGTCATACATAATTCTCCACGCTTTATACAATAAATCTGTGATTGGCCAGGAATATATATTATTGCTTCTCAAAGTCATCACTTTAATACCTAATTTACTTGATTCGCATGGTTTAGTAAACAAATCTTTTATGAATGTAAACTTTTTACCAATAAAAAATATATCATTATTTTTATCGGTGATTATATTCAAAACCAGAATACACAAACCGTTTTTTAAAATACAACAATTATTAGCAAAACTCTTACAATTTATATAAAATTTGTCATTAGATATTTGTAGACATTGTGATTTAACATCAATATGATCGCATGTTGGTCCATTATTATGCAAACTATTACATACATATATATTTTTATTACTACAACCAAATGACAATGACAATACATTTTCACTTTCTTTGTATCTCTTTATTAACTGTTGTAGAGGTTTTTCATTTTTCCTCAATTGTTTTTTAATATTTGTCATAAAGTTTTCGAATCGAAAAGCACTAAAATTATCAACTGGGCCAAATGTTTTAACATCAGAACATAAATGTAATAAGTTATGGACATTGTGTGATACATATTCTTTACCGTATAATATCTCAAAAGAAATGACAAAATTGTGAAGTAACGCTTCAGCAAAATTTAACATATATCCTTGGCATAAGTTTGGACATGTTATAATTGTCATAGCTGCATGAAGTATTAAAAAATGTTCATACAAATCTTTGTTTAATGTATGTCGTAACACTACAGGGCCTGTATATAAAAGAAAACATCTAAATTCTACAGCTTTCCAATGCTTAATATCACCAATAGATCTTGGTTTCCTAACAAATTCTTTTGGAGTTGAACTTCTAATTAAAATCAACAATTGTGAAATTTTATTTACTGCTTTCCTGTTTAAACGGACACAAAGCGGACCTTCGACCCAAAGAAGAATCAATTTTTTTACAACGCCTAAACATACTAAATGCATGTAATCTAATGGTGTACCAGTTATAGGTAAGAATCGAGGAATATTGTTTAAAATACTGAAACTAATTTGAAAATCTTTATAAGTCTGCATTGCAAACAATTCATCTGTTCTTAAAGGATATAACTTTTCGCTTGGAAAGCAGATTCTCCTGTTTATATATTCTCCTCTGATAGTACATTTTGTACAACTATTAAATCCAGTATGACCTTTTGTACACAATATGAAAGATTTTGCTGGTGCATCGCATATTAAACCAAACAAACTGATTTTTATAATTTTGTTATTATGAGAATAGCCTTCGTTTATGAAATGAGTTAAATCATTTACTAAAGGTTGTATAAAAATGTTAGAATCTTCAGGTTTCTTGTATCCAAAAAATGCACCAACCAGGTATACATCATTATGCGTAACATTTGAACATAAAATAGGCCATAAAGTTGCGTTTGAAGATTTAGCTAAAGGAAGGCCATCAATATTGATTAGTAAACGAATATGCTCATCATCATGTTTTAATAACATAGTCTTAATTATGTTAGTTAAACCCCAATAAAAATATTCACCTCCACATATTTTTAAAATTTCTGTTTGTCGTGGAGTTCTTAATAATGCACGTGCATCTTTACAGAAATTATAGGATGTATGCTCCAGTAAAATCTTTAATAATGCATTACATGCGTTGTGGCAAATGTTATATTTTATACTCCATTCAGCTATTGCATTTCTAAAAGTTTCTCCATTATTTTTACCGTTATTTAAATTATTATCTACATTCGAAATCTGTAATATATTGTCATTATGTTCTTGAATATTATTTACATGAACATAATGATTATTATATTGATTATTATGGGAAACTGTAGAGTATAAATTATTTTCTTCACAATTCTTATTGAGACATGGATCATTTCGATCTTCAAAATTTGCGCTAAGACCTGGATTTATTTCTACAGAAGTATAAACAGAATTTGGAACTATTTCTTGCATGGAAGAACCTGCAATATCTATCGCAGTTTCATTTGAAACAATTCGCCTAGCATGACGTTTGGAAATGTTACTATGCATAGTTTTAAGAAAATATATTTATATTACACAAATGAAAGTAACGCTGAAATTTTTTTTTAATTATACTAATGTGTGCATGGTAACAAATAATACGGTGATTATCAGATTTTCGAGAAATGTTTACATTACTGACCTAACCTATACGTATGACAGAGTTTGTTTAGTATTAATTACACAGAAAAGTTAAGAGCCGATGTTTGTGTGAAATAATGTTGCTTTACTATTGCAGTGATAAATAGTGCCGCAATCGGTGAATAATACTCATGCACATACAAATTTCTTCAACAATCTGCCATCAAAATCATTTCGGTCATGTCATAAGTATAGGTTATACAACAACGTGGAAATGCACTTTTATCAAAATTTTGACGCATATTTCGCTACCTAAAACTACGTCGGCTAAATCCGATTATCACTACAATTAATTATGATGAGAAAAAGTATATTGACCCAAAAATGTTGTAAAATATCACTGAATATCACCATGAGCACGCGCGCCAAAACAAGTGAAAATGACAATAATTGACCATCGCCATTGTGTTGCCAACGGTTAAACAAACTTCCTACCCGATTTGACTTCCAAAACCACGTAAAAAATAGTCTGCTCTAAAAAATTAATGCTATAGTCTTTATATTAATTATTTATATTAACACTTATTTAAAATATAAAAACCACTAAACACAATTTTTCTTCGCTAAACCGGGACTGGAAGTCCAAACCGCCAGATTTAGTGAAAAATCCATTAAGGTGGCAATACTGTGGTTAGCGCGATAAAATCCACTGCGGGGTTTATCCCCCTCACCCACCGACCGATTTGTATGTATACGCGAAACGTATATGCAATGTTACAGGAACATCTTAGTGAAATATTACAATTGATATGTCTCTTAAATGTTCCTGCAATGTTACATTGAAACATGAAATATTGTAACGTTTCCGAAATGTTTCTGGAAGCTTTGGTGCTGTATGGGAGCATACATTTTAAAATGAAACATCGAATATGGACGAAATATTATTCAATAAGTAATATAAAATTTCAATAATAGCATTAGATTTAAATTCATTAAATTAGTAACATTTTCATTCTTGAAGTTACCTTGTCTAAGTAAAATGGTTAAAAAATAACATAATTTCATTAAATTTTATTAAAAATAAATGGTGACTTCATTGATTTGATTTGATGTTCGTTTAAAAGTGAGCGATGAAAGCATCACGTGGCGGCGAACAGACGAACTAGGTACCACGTGCGCGCGCATTTATATAATTTTTTTGCTGCTGCTGACAGAAGTGACTTGAAGTGACTGTTCGAGTCGAGAATTCGAATCAGTGTTCCGTGATTCTTGGGTGGTGAGTAAATTATATTTATCCGTTGTTTTAGTAATAGTTATTTAAATTACAATTTGCTCGTATTACCTAATAAATGTCACGTTTTAAGAACCTTTTCTTTCAATTCGATTTTTAAAGTAATTATAAATTGCAGTTAAATGACATCAGTTTCTCAGAAATTTGATGACGAATGTCGTTTTTCGGACAATAAGGTTGTCCGTGTGTTAAAATAACGTGCAATTATTATTAACTAGACACATTTAAGTCAAATATATATTTTCAAATAAGTAAATTACCATTTTTGAATTACGTAACCCTTGACCGTGATCCCTTGACACAATTCTGTCCTGGATGAAATAGTTCGCGGACCGTGAGCGTAGTTAAAACACACTTATGTAAGATGATTTTCTCGACTAAAATGTATATTTTTATCGTTTTAAAATAAGAAAAACACACCATCCTTTCATTATGTACGTATAAAATCGGTCTGATGCAATGTCATTCCATGTTTTACAATGCCATTAGGTACAAATTGTGATAATGAAATTGAAGGTTGTGGGAATCATTGCGAGAATATTTATTGTTTCGCGTATCTTTTCGATTCATCTTTTGGTATTTGCAAATAATAGAGTCCAAATCTAAACAAATGTCAAGTTTTTAAATAAATAAAAAAAATGTGTACCCCCTTAATTTCCTTCGCATTAATAGAAAAAAACTAAAAATCTTTTTATTCTTGCTTGTCTTCATTTCAAAAAAATGTTTTTGTTTTTTACAGTAAATAATTAAGAAATAACAAAATGGGCGTACCAGAAGGTAATGTTGAGAATGGCAAGAAAATTTTCGTCCAGCGCTGCGCTCAGTGCCATACAGTAAGTGTCTGGTTCATAATTTTCATATAAGCATAGTCGCATAATTTTTGTTACCATTCATTAATTTCTTAACAGCATTTTTAATAAAAATAAAGAAAACAGAACTACTTACCTATTCTGTTTTACATTGCTATTTGACCATGAACCATTTATTGGAGATGGATCCCATCATAAAAGCAAAAAAAAAAGTTTTTTTTGCTTTTTCTTACCTTGTGCTTTTTGGATAAATTTATAGTACCTACTCGCTTTTGGTTCAAATTTAGTAGGTATATATGGTTAAAACATTATATGTAAAAAATGTTCGTAATTGAAATTTTGATCATGATCATTATTATTACATAAATAATAACAAAAAAAAACAGAACTGTTGTTTTCAGAATGAGAACTCATGTATAGTCAGTATTTTCATTACTGCTTCATTTATCCGCGAAATGACATGGTCTGTCCCATTTAAATCATTAGAAGTAGCAATTGGTTAGACACTCGATCGAGTTTCAACTTTTGTAGGATAATTAATGTATTTTTTTATATATTATCATTTCATTACTTAAACCCCAAATTTAGTGCAGTTCGAATCTTTAACAGAAATAGGATAGTCAAAAAGCATTGCTTTATATTTGGGCCAATATGGTATGTTGCAAAATCTATTGTCGATTTGCACAGTATATTTTGTTTTTCACAAAAATGCTATTGTTCATCCCAATTCATTTTGAACATCCCTTAGAATTGAAGGAAAAAAAACACATTTATAATATTTTCTTTTTAATTTTTAGATTGAAGCTGGCGGTAAACACAAGGTTGGCCCAAATCTCCATGGGCTGGTAGGCCGTAAAACTGGTCAGGCGCCGGGTTTCAACTACACAGATGCCAACAAGGCTAAGGGTAAATATTATACTTACTTCATTCAAGCGTGACACTTTTATCAGTTGGACTGTAATTTATTTATTTGTACAAAGTACACTACATGATTATTACATAAGCGCAATTAGGATGTCATTAAGTCTGTTGACTCAATGTTGAATTATCTATATTTTTATCTCTGCACATTTTCGTAATTGTTCATTTTATCTGTAAATCGTTTTAGTTAATACATTATCTGACAATATTGTATTTGATTTAAAGGTATCGTTTGGAACGAGGATACACTGTTTGTATACCTTGAGAACCCAAAGAAATATATCCCAGGAACAAAAATGATCTTCGCCGGTATCAAGAAAGCCAACGAGAGGGGAGACCTCATTGCTTACATCAAGGAGGCATGCAAGTGAAAAAACAAACATTAGGCACCCAAATTGTTATCTACTGATATTGTATTTCCATTTTGAACCGTATTCATTCGATAATTTTTTGAATTATTTATCATTTGATGAAAAATTTACATATTTATTATCTCGTTACCTCTGTTAATAGATAACTTAAGTAGACCCCTACTTAATTACCAGAATCACTGCAGTGAATTTCTGCTTTTTCGAGTATCAAAAAGTAAAAATGACAGTATTGAATAATAATATAGAAAGAATTACGAAATAATTTATTGGTAGAGTGAATGTTTGAAATTCAAAGAAGCTCAAATTCACTGCGTTTTTATTTTTGTAGTGAAATTATTTTTATTTGTAGTATTAAATTGTAATTTATTTAGATAAGATCTACAAATTATTGTTTAATTAAATAATTATATTATACACTACGTATCAGATATTATGTAATAAATTGTATCACGATTTTACGATACACGCAATTTGATTTATCGGTCGCACTTAATACATGACTTATATAATAATATTTTGATGTAGAATTGGTTGGTGTCTATTTGCGCAATTGTATTATAGATCAAAATTACAGGAGACGGCATAAAAATTTTGTGTTCTTGTTAAAAATATTGGACCGTTTTTAACAAAAAATAAATGTATTGGAAAGGTATTTCTTTTGTTTTGATTTCTGAAAATATAACCCTATGGCCATTCTCCCACGAGGATACTCACAAGCGACTTGAGTATCCTACGCGTCGCTTGCATACATATTTGATCGGTTTCGCACACGACAAAACGCGTCTACGACGCGTTTGATACCAGTTGTATGCGACTGGTCATGCTGGTCGCAAGAGACTGCAACGCGACTGCGACGCTACTTTAATCGTAATAAAATGGCGTCAGATCAAGCGGAAAACATTAAATTTGTTCAGTAGGTTGAAAATTATCCATGTTTATATAATTATGGACTGCCGGATTATGTAAGGAATATACGTACGAGATAAGGCGTGGGCTGAGATAGGAAAGAAATTAAACTCGCACACGCACTCTCTCATTGTTGTATTTTTTTTATGAATATGTGTATCTAATAACTGCATCAAATTAGAAAAATACTTTTTTGACATTAAATAAAAATGAAGAAACTAACTATCATCATTCTCATGTAGTTATGTATGGGTGCACCCAAAATCTACTTTTTTTTCGATTATTCCTTTTATAAATTAAGAGAAGAACATTATCTTCATCGCTAAAATCACTGGACATTTTATGAACGAGCGTGTATTCTCAAGAGTTACGACAAATAAATGATGAATGTAGTCATAGTTTGGGTAGTGTCGTGTGCGGAACCTAGCTTGATAGAGTAGCATACGCGTCGACGACCAATGGATTGCGTCTCAGTCGCGTAGCCCATGAGTATCCTCGTGGGAGAATGGCCTATCTCTAGCTTTTGAAAATTAAAGATGTAGTTTAATTTCAGTAAATTTTATTATAAAATTATGCTTTTTTCTTGAAATCCATTTTAACATTTATATTAACTGACGCAAGTTGAGATACAAAATATTTATAAATATAAGGTATTTCAATTTCTGCTATTTTGCTTTGCTTCACGCATAGGCGACAGGCGTCTCTCAGCTCAGATTTTGTCCCCTGTCGATGGACGATCGTCATTGGAGCCAGCAATGTGCCACAGTTTGTGCAAACCAAACACTGAAACAAGAATTCGTTATTAATATTTCAGTATCTCAAGAAAAACACTTAAAAGATAAATTATATGTGTGTGTACATTTTCGTTTATTTGTGTTAGTCTATTGTTGTTTGTTGATATTGCTTGTCCTACATTTATTGAATAGTTTATAGGTATTCTCATTGGCATACTTGGCACAAGTTGTACAATTGCACTATAGAAAGATATGTAACTGAATGAATGTATATCAGTACATACTGTATTGGCTAACCAGAAGTGAAAAAGAATCTCTCACATTGGCAGTGTTGCTTTCTGGTGGTTTGTTCAAAAAGTTAAACATAGAGGCCAAATTCTATATAACAAGACATTCATCCTGGCAAAAAGAACCATCAATTTGTCCCTGAATGTACTGAATCATATTTCATATTGTATGTTAGTCTGTTTTGTATAATTAAATATTTTAGTGTTATGGATTTTTAGTCTGAACAGGACATTGAAGCTGTAAAGAAAAGTATGTAACATCAGAGGAATGACTGTATGTGAAGTTTGTTGAAATATTCTATAGACAATTTCACATAAAGATTGTATTATCTTCTCACCAAAGTTACAATATTGTTTTTATTTGTGCAATACACTCTTTGACTCGGTAAGATACTTAAAGCCTTCAAAATTTTCATCATACCTGGATACATAAAAATATTTTTGCAGCAAACATTGTAAGTAGGTACTTTTTTTTCAAATTTACCGGCAATCGCATCCCACAAGGAATGATTTGTGCCTGAAAGTAGGTACTTATACCTTAGTGAATTGTAACAAGCTGATAAGATTCAAAATGGCGACTGAAATGTAACTAAAGTAAAGTACCCCAGGATACTTTGCCAGTAGTTTGTGAGTGCTTGGCCTTAATAATACACATTCTTTCTCATCGGCTTTCAATGAAATACATTGTCAGTCCATATAGCGATGTAGTTAATCCAATAAAATATGTTTTTTTCATGTTTGAAACTCACCCTGGTTTTATCGGAACAATGGAATAGTCTGTCTTGTAACATAAATGAAGCGCCGTGAGATATAAGACTGTCTCGTTCCATCTCACCAAATCTTACACCACCGCCTCTTCTCCTTCCCTTGAGTGGCTGTCTTGTTAGTGCATCTATCGGGCCAGTAGATCTCACCTATAAAAATGCAAAGCTTATAATATAGGTTTTTGACATACATATTTAACTCTAGCAGATATTTTCTTTTACCTGCCATTTGTCCGAAACCATATGCCTGAGCCTTTGATAGTGGACGATTCCGAAGAATATCTCTACGTTCATTTCTCTACCGTCGACTCCGCTGTACATTCTTTCAGTGCCGTAGTAATTATAACCACCTGCTGTGAGCAGACGGCCAAAGTAATCTATAGCTGTATCTTTTTCGTTAAATTTGAAAGGAGTTGCATCGTGTACCTGAAATAAAAAAAATATTATTAAAGAGAATGTATTTTAATTAAAACAAACTTTGCTCTTTTCACTTAATTTTTATTTTTATAACGCCAAAATATTTTCCTACCGCAAAGCGGTCATCTTCAGTGGCTGTCGTATCCAGTATTCACTCAGACAGCAAGTGATATTAGCAAAGTTTGTTTTCATTAAAATACATTCTAAAATGGAGAAATATCACAAAGTTCTGGAGAAAATATTTATTGAATTCTTAAAAGATATTTTAATATCTAAAGACCATGGAAAACAATATAAGCATCTGTTTTACAAGTGCTGCCGCATGGAATGGAGGGTTCGACTCTCAAAGGCTCAACAATGACTAAAAATAGGCCTCGGAATTCTGGCTGTATAGAAGAATACTTCATAAAGAAATCACACGCCTAATGACATCTTGGAAGTCATAAACAAGGTGAGACATAGAGAACTGTTGATCATTGTCAAAGAAAGGCATAACTTGGGCCACAATTTTCGCAGTGAAAAATTTTCACTTCTAGAACAATTATTGATATTGTGGAAGGAAAAATTAGAGGGTGTGGAGTGTAACCGTGGTCTTGTGTGGTTCAGCGAACCATGCTGTAGATCTCATGTAACTTGCCCAGGATCAAAGAGTATTCACAGACGGTTGATAGGAGTGGTAATACCATAAGATGACGAAGATTTTCAGGAAAAATAATCGTTTCAAACAAAAACTATTAAATTGTCTTACCAAGCCGTGAAGGGCAGCAGATTTCCCTGCCATAGTTTCGATCATCATAGCTATTGTCATACGGGACGGAAAACCGTGAGGATTGAAGACAATATCGGGTATCATACCAGATTCTGTAAAAGGTAAATCTTCAGCAGGCCACTTCTGGGAGCAAATACCTTTTTGGCCTGCTCTTGATGCAAATTTGTCACCAACTGAAGGGTTCCTCTAAAATAACAAATTCTTTTGATAAAATAAGAAGTCATCAAAATATTTTTTGAAAATTTGTTTACTCACAGGTATCCTAATTGTAATACAACATTTCTTCGGAACATTAGGTGAAAAATCTCCGCATATTCGTACATTGTCCACAAAACATTCTTCTTTTCCATGGAGTTTTACAGTTTTAAAAATATTATTTGTTTTATTATAGTAGCTGAAAATAAATAATGTTGAATGATTTTACATTTGATTTTCAAACTATACTGAATAGAAATTGATATAGTGTAATTATGTTACCAGTAAAATGGTTGTCCAGGTAGAATTCTAGAACTGACGTACGGTAAACCATCATCATCCAAAAAGTTTTTGAGGTGTTCGTTTTTGGGATCCCTACAGAAATATGAATCTGGTGAATCTAACTCTACAAATTCGGATTTATAAATTGATCCATGAGCAAAGCCTCTCTCGTATGCTGCTTTATTTATAATCATAGCATCTTCCATGTCATAACCCTAGAAAAAAAAACATATATCTACTTAATTTTTCTAAACATTACCTTAGGTCACCAACTTTTGTAAAGCATATTGATGCTCCAGTGATCACCAGCTTCATCAAAAATTTCAAAATTTTATGTCATATCAATTGTTTATCTAAACAGGATTTGTTTTGTTTTATAATTGGTTATTTGTTTATATGAAAAGATAAATACAAAGTAACAGTTACCGTATAGGAAATTACAGCAACTATCGCATTGGTGCCCATGGCATAATTATCCAGACCAATATGATCGTAGTGAACAGGCCTAAAAAGCGGAGAGCCTGGTGTTTGCAATCTGTACAATTTTGTTTCAGCCTGTAAACTCCAGTTGTGGCACGGTGTTCCCATTGTTTGTTTACCCATCTGACATTGGTACATGTTTCTGAAACACCAAAACAAATTTTAATACATACATTAAATACATTTGCTTTTTGAGATTTTTTTTTATATAAAGTAGATACCTATATAAAATTATAACAACAAGAAGTCTTGCCAGTAAATCAGTTTTTTTTTAATTAAAAGTGAACATAAATACATTCTTTCAGAGTAAGCTACCAAAAAGCTTTATTCTCATAATTAATTTACTGACAGTTAAAACGATGGGATGAATATTTTTATTTAAATATATTTTTATCCTTTAATAACTAAAAATATAAGTAAATATAATCAACAATATACCTCGGAGATTGATTGCAATCTGGCATTGGAATGAGCTGAGCCAAATTGCTTAAGAAAGATGTTTTTGAGAGTTCCAGATGTGTGGTGATTCCTAAAAACATTCCAAAGAACAGTCTTAGAATAGTAATATTGTTTTTGAAGCATTTTTTATAAGTTTTATAACTCAGAATATATGTTATGTGTATAATTACCCTGGTACACTTCCTTTCCCGTAACGGCGATGTCCATATAAACCTGTTCAAAGGTTCCAATCAATTCAATTTTATCCAGCACCAAATTAATTACGGGCCTCATCATTCTAGCGGCACCAGTGAACAAATACATCCCAGGATATTGAGCTGAAACCTAAGATCAGAATATTTATAAGGCATACCAAAATTGCAAAATTCTTAAATAAAGAACCTTAAATTTATTCCTGAATATTGTTCATACAAAATGTATTAATACATAAAGTTTGTTATGTTGATTCAAAATCTGACCATTTTTTAGATCAGTGTTCTGCAAACTTTTTGTGTTCAAGGTACACCTACCAAATCATAAAAAATCAGAGGTACACCAATGATTTTTTTTTATATATCCCCCCCCCCCCCCCCATGTAACACGCAGTAAATGTTTTGTTTTTATGCCCCCCTCCCCCCACATCCCTTTTTCTTTCCCTAAACACTTTGTATACCTACCTGAAACAGAATTTATTTTCTAATTTGAGCTAGATACTGACAATTCATTTAAATACCTACTGTCTTTCCCGCCCCGGTAATAGTAGTAATAGTTGTGGCAAATAGTGATAGCATTGCAACAGCACGCTTTGAATGCAGAGATACTTAAGATTATGGCCAGCTCTACTGTATTTTTTTAATATTAATAGCTGATCAGTGTCCAAGAGAAATAGTATCCGAGAATGCATTTCGTACCCAGTCCATAGGTTGCAGGTCACACATAGTAAAATAACAGTTCTTTCTGCTAATAGCTCCAAGTGTTTCACTATCAATGCTGGCACTGTTTTCTTAATCGGCAGACATGACGTTTGGAATAATTTCATAAGGTACATCATTGACAGCGTACCTGATGATATACATACACAAACTTAACGCGAAAGCTTTGTCCAGGAGACGTTAAAATATTAGAATTCTTGCCTTGCATTTTTCTGTTGAGCTCATTTAAATGAGCGAATGTGTCTGGCAGATAAACAAGTTTTACCTTTTCTTTTGAACACAGAAGACAAATCTGAATGACGAGCCTCTAAAATATTTGGGTATCAATTTTTCGCAGCACACCGTTTGCGGAACACTGTTTTAGATAATATATCACAAGAAATAACAATTTACTATAAAATTTTCTCTTATACAAAATGTATTTTCTCGACACTTGATATTGTGTGCAAACAATTAGTAAAAAATCAACGAAAACGTGATTTTCTTTTTGGCAAAGTACTTCTTTTATAGAGACACTTTAATTGTTTAAAAACGAAAAACTTAGCATTATTATTTATTTTCTCATCAAATTATTTCTTTTTGAAAGCCAGAAAAGTAATGATATAGTTTTTGGTATGTAACTTTAAAATTAAAGTACATAGTGTGGTACCTAAAATATCTTATTCTATAAATTATTAAAAATCACTTTGGGTGAAATATCCCTTTTTTTGAAATGATGCTCATCACTAAAGTTAAGATTTTTTTGTAAGTATAGATAAAATCAAGTTATTTAAAAATATTGGCATCTTACTTTTTTCTTTGGTATTAAAACAATCTCTGTGGTGTTTGGTATGTCTTCTCCTATTATTTTGTATTGCCTAAGTTTGTCTCTGGTTTTAGGTGCTACATGTTCCGGGATGTGTCCAATCAATCTTCCATCTAATATTACCGGATAGTGGAAGCTACTAAAGTCTGTAGAGTCCAAAGTGGAAGAATAGGGGATCATTCCTAAAAAAAAAACATTGGAAAATTAAATTCTGCTATGTTGAAAAAATGCTCTTTTTTTGGAAATTGGTTAATTTCCGTTTTAATTAATTTGCAAAATGAGTTCAGTACGAAAGATAAATATTGTTGATGGTATAATTTAAATTTAGAATTAATACCTAAGACAACTAAAATAGGGGCAATGTTTTTGACTTTTGACAGTTCTGGAGCCGGGGTGATCTTACAATTCATTGTAAGATGGTTGAGGAGACCGCAAGGAGCACCATCGGGCGTATGAACAGGACAAATAAAGCCCCAAGCGTCCGGCAGGAGCTGTCTTCCTTCCGTTGTTCTCATTTCAAGGAAGAATGATCCTCGATGAACAGCCCTAAAAAATAAAATATTTCGATAATGAGTAAGGAATCTTTTAATATAATGAAAACAATAATTGCAAGTAAATAGTATTTACCTGAAATGTGACATGTATCTCATTCGATTGATATTTTCAGGAACAATTGTCAAGCCTTTTTCTTGCATCAGTCCCAAGCCAGACGAAGTTCTTATATTGCCAGTAGCTAGAAATGATTCTACTCCAGCTTCTAAATTTCCACTATGTTTGAAAATCAGCGCTGCTGTTTTCTAAAAAAATAAATTACTCGGTAAAACTTTTTGGTTTTAGTAGACTACTCTAGGTAGATTGGGGTAACGCTTTTCAACCGTCAAAGGAAAGAGAAGAATGGAGAGATTGTATGGCGATTCCTCCTCAAGAAGTAAAAGAGCTAACATCATCGCTATAAAATTTGAACATCATCATTAAAACAGCTCAACTCACAACGATCCTTTTAATTTAACGCTAGTAATCAAGTTTATTTTAAAAATGGCAGAAATATTTAATAAGTTAAAAAAAGTGAACAGTAAACAACAGTATTTTAGAAACCACCCAAGAAAATATTGAGAGTGAATACTGCAGTAAAAAATCCACCTAGAAACGCAGCGCTCAACAACAGTGCCTTTGTCAAACCAACAAGTCTACTTCAAAATATATATTAACATAACATGAGTGCATGAAGAATTCTTTCTCAAAGTACGAGTTTTTACACATTTTTGGGAGATAACTTGTAAACAAAGAACAAGGATCGTTTAGTTGGAAATGAAAATGTCAAAGACATCTACGAATGGTTTACTAACCTCGTCACACTGAAAAGAAGTATTGGAAGCTTTCTTAATGAAGAGATATTTAACTGAGACTAGGTAGGATAGTAGGCGCTCCTTTAAAAACTGCAACATGACGTGTCCACCAAGAAGCACTTCTTGCATCATTACCGAATCGGATCCTTCCACCTGAAACATATAGGAATTGATATTGAGATTTTGACATGAAATTTAGCTCCCAATTTTAAATTTAAGTGTAGAAACGTTGCGATACAGCCATTTATAGCTCTTGTTTATATTTTAATGTAGAAACATTGTATAGCTAAATGGAAAATTTCATTATAAGGCAAATATCGTACCTTGCATCTGTCTTGAACCAAATCAAACAGCTTTCTTGTCATAAAACACAAGATGTTGAATTTGTCTTCCGCATCATCCAGATGTATCAGTACACATTTCTTCAGTACGAAATCGGCCACTTCTGTGTTTGTTGCCCAGGGAGGTAAAATGCCAAGTTTTGATTTGAACATCTTTCCCAAATATTCCTTGCACTGTTGACTTGTATGAAGACCGTCAGTGTGCAATTCCCTCAACATTTTCTGTACACAACTAAAATATTGAAGAGAATTAAAGAGTGAAACAAAATATAGAAGTGGAAGAGCACACTACTTGTGTTAGACGTTTCAACTGTTTGTTCTATTGAACATAATCTATTCTTAGTTTTCTCCATATCTTGCGATCAAATTTATATTCAATTTCAGAAATTTTGAGCTTTAAAACTTCTATCAATGACGCTAAACTAAATGAAAGTAGTTAGATAAGAGCCAGTGAGAGGATACAGGCAATCCATGATTTCAAACCTTTTTTTTTAAGTTTTGAATTAATTATGTCTCTATGGCTTCTATCGTATTTGATATTTTATTACTTTGGTTTTAGTTAATTTATTTATACAAACCTTGAATAGTATAAATCGTCATTCATATTTCTTAGAAGTTGTTTATAAATAAATAAATCAGTATAATCTCCCATGCATTTCATTATCAAAACCAGTGGGGCATAGTATAAATTTTTATTGTAGGAAAACATTATTCTAACTGTTCCGTTAGTAACAAAATGAAGAGTGTTATTCTGAAATCATAAAAAAAAATTAAATTAGTCAAAATAGTATATCAAAGACAGGGAAAAATAAATAAATTAAAACTTTTTTTACATAAAGATGTCAGTAAGGCTCGCAGAACTTATAGCTTGAGTTCAACCGAGACAGGCCAACCTAGAGTTCTTAAAATAGAGAACCATTCCTCACAAATATTTCAATTCGATTATCTCTTATTTTGTAAATAAATGAGTCACCCAAAGTGAACACAAATAAAATTACGATATCTTTCACACATGTAAAAGCATGCAAATAAAAGAAATTTGAAAAATAAACATTTTGCAAAAATTTTTAGACACCTAATTGAATGTACAATATTTCTTTGACGTAAGTTCAAGCACAAATATTTTTAGCATATGAGACCAAGGACATCAGAATGACGTGGATCGAACACATTGAGTCCGTTCTAAAGAGAGGCCAAGTAGAAGTTAGAGAAATAGGAGAGAAGAAGTTAGAGAAATGAGAAATAGTATGTCGGTGGAAAAAGAGAAAGAAGTATGCTTGGATAGAAAAGAGTAGAGGTCTGTTCTCTCTGCCTAACCCTTACTATACACGGCGTGATGGGTAAAAAAAAATTTCAAACTTACAGTTGCTGTTTGATCCACTGACACACATCTCATCACAATTCCCAGATCTGAGAAAAGGGTTCCTCGTGACTTCCAAGTTGGTCTTTTGATTGCTATGGGGTAGTTCCTCCTCATCATCAACAACATTCTCAGCAGCCTCTCGTGTCCTTTGATCACAAAATAGCCCCCCCATTCATCCTCGTGTTCTTTAGCGGCCACCAGTCCTCGAGGGTCTTTATCATTGAGGTTACATATAATCGACTGCACATTACAAATTTATATAAGTAAGTACAAATCACAATTTTATATAAGTACAAATTTAAAGACGACTTCTTGATATTAAAACAAAAATACTACTATGAGTATTTCGAATCAACTTTTGGTATAATTATGACATTTATGGGACTTTTTGTTATATTTTTGAATTTCTGTTATATTTAAATGAGAAGTTGTAGATTTAAAAACTTTTTTTAAATCTTCTTAGGTATACTTACCTACACATACTTTATATACGTGAAACATTTATATACGTGAAACATTTAGAATGTAGTATAAATGCAGTAGAGATGAAATCTCTACGAAGAATATGTGGAAAAACTTTATGGGATATGGAAAGGAATGAAAATATTAGGAAAGAATGTGGTATGGAAGTAAGTGTTGTGACAAAGATGAAAGTTAATAAGTTGAGATGGTTTGGGCATGTGGAAAGAATGGATGCAAACAGAATGACAAAGAAAATTCATAAGGCTGAAAGGAATGGTGTAAGAAAGCGTGGGCGACCGAGAATGACGTGGATCGAACACATCGATTCCGTCCTCAAGGAAGGCCAGGTAAGAAGTAAGAGAAATAGGAGAAGCTGTATGAGAAATGGTATGTCGGTGGAAGAAGCGAAAGAAGTATGCTTGGATAGAAAAGAATGGAGGTCCGTTCTCTCTGCCTACCCCTTACGGGACACGGCGTGATGGGTAAAAAAAAAAAAAAAAAAAAAAAAAAAAAAAAAAAAAAAAATTATGAGAGATAATATAGAATTTTTTAAATAAATAATGAAAAGTAAGTAATTTTGACAAGATTTGTGTTAAAATGTATTTCAATAAATAAATAACAAGAATTAATAACAAGATTGGTCAATATTTGACGCATTCCATTTCCCGGAAAAACATTGAATATTACATACTGTGTAGACGCAGAACCCTTCCTTTTCCCAGTTCCTAACTCTGTCCCTTGTGTGATCTACATATTTATTTCCAACATTATTAATTGTCTATGATAAAATTGTTATCAGTGTTTTTGAAAATGGAACTTTTGTTATTTTATTGTTGTCATATTGTTGTTGTTGAACTGTCTGGCTTGTGATACGTGTTGATGAACAAAGTTGTGTTTTTTGTGAGAAACTATTAATGAAAGCAGAAGAAACATTGCAGAACCGGCCGGTCTGAAGACATCCGTTAATCAGGTAGGTCACACTTATATCCCTCTTCTTGTCAAACCCAACTCCTATTCTGAGGGTCTACCTGCGTTTACATACTGTTATAATATGAATATTCAAAATTTTTCCATGAGATGCGTCATTTCGTTATACTGAGACAGACTTTTATACAATGAAACGTTTTAACACAATTGTCTGAAGTATTTTTAGAGACAAATTTAAGGTTTGCTAAACTGAGAATTTCAGTTTATTTTTTAAACCATTATTCATCATTAAGGTCTCTGCCCACTACAACATATTGCGGAACGTATCAGGCATAAAAAAAAATCTTTGTATTGAAAAGTATGACACTATGCTCACTAGACCGTTCCGTCACCTATCAATATGCCGCATTCTATAGTATGGTCTTTAGTCATTATTATTCTATAGTCCTGAATTTTTGTTTCTTTTTTTATTATCATTTTTATTTTGTTTGTTTGAACATTGTATTGAAAATGTGAGAAATATATATATTTTCTATTCTATAGTAGACGGTATCATGCTGCTTTTCGTGTCTGACATGGTCATGGTAAGGTACGGGGTAGTGGGCAGAGACCTTTATAACTTATGATGTGGTTGAGAGTTACCTTTAGCATCACTGGAACATCTCCCATATCTTTCTCAATGAAAGGCATTTGGTTGCCATCAACTGACCACCCGATTTTAGAAATAAATTTTCCTTTATACGTGGATCCTCTTTGCTTACATTCTGAAGGGTACACTATCGAATCTCTGATGCCAATTGCTGTGATGGGAGCTGAAGGATTACTGAAAGACACATCTTCAATCCATACAGAGATCTTTTTTGAATCTGGCAATTCAAATTCTACTTTTGGTATATCTTTCACTGCCAGATCTAATCCTTCTTCTATCATATAGTTAAATGATGTGATGTGAGGTTCGCCTAAACGCTGTAATAACTAAAAACACAAAAAAAAGTTTGTTGGTAAATATCATTAGCTTATTGAGATTCAAAAAACCAAGATCTGTCTTTAGTTGAAATGTTTTCTGCACAAATAGTAAGATAATAAGTTAAAAATGATTGATTTTAAGACCTCAGTTTTCGAAAGAAGTTGCATTTCATTTTAAACCGTATCATTAGAGGTAAACATAACCTATAAAATTTATAACCTCCGTATTGAATAAATGCGAAAAGGAGGCAGAAAATAAAGTTGACACTGCACGCACGCCTAGATTGAATAATACACATTTTATAAATTATTACCCTAATTCTTCAATCTTATCAAGCAAAAAACATAAATGTTATGAATAAAAATACTTCAAAATAAATACATTTAAACAATGAAGTTATTAGTAAAAACAGAAACTTTATGTACCTCATTTGCTTTCTTTGGAGGTACTCCAAATTTTGGATTGGTGAGTTCATTTTGTGAAGGAGTGTCTTTTAGTTTTTCTATCATTTTCACGGAAAATTTATCACGCACGTGAAAAAGACATTTGAAAACAATCACATTTGATCACATTGACATATTTGACATTAAGTTATTCATAGACTAAAATATTTCGCCATAGACAAAATAACACGATACTTTTTTTTATTTTAAGGCTGTGAGAGTCGCAAAAATGGTGATTTTACTAATTTTTCAATCCATTTTCCGGCGTTATATACTGTCGGATTTCGATGAAAAAAATATATAACATAAATTAGACTTTAATGAAGGCGGCCTCGGAGCCGTTTTTTGATATATAGTATAGTTTCTTGTAAAAAATAAAATTAGTAAATGTCGTTTTTCATCGTTTTTTTAATATTCCAACTGATATATATGTCGGAATGAAATGATTCTTTTTTTGTCTTAAAGAGCATTAAAAAATCTACAAGATTATAGAACGAAATGCTAATATTTATTTCCTGCTTAGCGTTTAATCCCAAAAAACCTCTATTTCACAAAAACGCTCTATATGGAAATATTCTATCGGCTTTAAGGTGCATGCGATAATGACACTTAAAAGCACGGGAATTACAAACAACGCGCTGGTTTTCGCTGTGTCAATGTTCAGTCTCCCAAAATCTTTTGGGATGAATAATTGACGTGTGATCTGCGCCACTTCAATTGACGTTTTGTATTTTATATATTTTGACGAAATTGCGTATATTACAGAGGACGGCAAACATTGGTTTTTTAATTTATTATTTATATTCACCAATTAATTCTAAAATCGCTGTTAGGTGATTTTAAAGTTTTTATTGTTGAATTAGGTATAGGTAATATTATGTTTACATTGCATACCTGTTATAATTTTTTCTTCTAAATTATTATCATTTATTATTACTACGAGTAGGTAGTATTATATGTTTTTGTTGTTGGAATTATTTATATTATATAACTAGTTTTCCCGACAGACGTTGTCCTGTAGTCCTTACTATATGAACATTGGTTTCAAATTTGTAATTTATACAAACAAATATTTGAATATTAAAAAAATATTTCTGAAAACTTGAAAGAAATTCTATTAAAAATCTACGTACCAATGTTTTTACACTGTATGGTTGTATGGTAAATAAAAATTGTGTTGTTTTGGATTTTTTTACAGATGGCGTTGTTTGTCAGTAAATCCGTTCCATACCTACTAATTTTAATATTTTATTTTCTATCCCATTTATGTTTTATTAGTTATTCTGTTATCCGGAGCGGAGAAAAATCTAATAAACCAAGCATAATAAAGATCTGTTCAGCCAACCTCGAGTTATAAGCGTTCACAATAACCGGACTTCCTTTTATATAATAAAATAATGTAAACAATGTTTGGCGCAAAGGGTTTAACTGATGCTAAACAGTGCCATTTTTAACAATAAAAAATATATATGTTCACAATCATTTACATTGTATAATTGTATATTCAAACTTTTTTAATAAATTCTTTTTCTTCTGAATTATCATCATTTAGTTTCACTAGGTTGTACATATTAAGTTTTTACTGTAGAAATTATCTAAAACATGTACCTACCTACATTTCATCATTTGCAATATCAACATAATAATACCTTGTTTTCTTCTTCTTATTAATTTTTATCGTTTACTATTACGATTAGGTATTTCCCGTATGTTCTAGTGGTTTGTAGATTATTAAACACTTATTACTTTAGTATGTATTCGTTATACAGGGTTGTACGTTTCTATTGGATAAAATTAAACTCCTTTCCAATCCTTTTTTTGTAATATGATAACATGTCAAACTTAAAGACGACCAAAAGAACCTTTTAAACAATGTTATTCCGACCAATGCATCTGTTTTAAGCCGTATATTATAAAAATAACTAAGAAGGTTCCGTTCTTCAAGTTCTCTTAAACTTTCTGATGTTCATCGCAACTTTCTTATTTTTTCCTCTCCTTTCTTCTGCTAAAATCTAGAAATCCAGCTGTTCGCGCATGATGCCATGACCACGGAAAATCAATCAATTCTCCCATTTGCACCCCACTCAGGGGCATAGCGAGGCACCAAAAGCTCTCCATTGTGCTCGATCTTGCGCCATGTTTATGACCTCCTCCCACATCATGTCTAAATCCTTGGAGGAGCGGAACATAGTGTGAGGGTCTTCCTCGTCTTCGGAACCCTGATGGGAGGAAAAATAGCGTTCTCCTCGGCCAACTGTCATTCGGCATCCTTAATACATGTCCCAGCCAAGTCCATCTCCTCCCTACAATGGTAGAGGTGATGGGCTCACACTGGGTGCGCCAGCGTATAGCGTCGTTCGTGATGCGGTAGTACATCTTACGACCAGAACTGTCCTGTGGCACTTCATTTCAAAAGATATGATACTTGTGCCTGGGCTTTGATCAGGTGCCAGGACTCACACCCATATAGGAGAATAGGCAACACACACGCATCAAACAGTTTACATTTCGACTCGACACTAAACGCCGAACCGCTTTCCATATTTTGGTCATGTTGTTAAAGGCGCCACTTGCCATACCGATATATTTTATGTACGAGAGCTCAGCCCCGAGGTCACCAGGGGTGGTAATGGTTGATCCCAGGTATTTCAATTTATCCTCCCGGGAGACCTGGTGACCGTAGATGGATCACGGAAAATAGGACTCCATTATTATATGTAGAGATTTTGTTAATAAAATACATTCGAAAAAACCTTACACACATTATCTTCACATCCTTTTGATACAATGACATATAATCTTGACCGTCCAGTTTTAAAGGAGGAGTTCGACGGCAATAAATCTGCACACATGCAATATATACATAAGATACATAAGGACATTTCTTTTTGTAGAAATTTTGTAATTACATTTTTTTTAATATGCCATTAATCAAATATTAAAAAAGTTTATTTTTCCCGTTCCCATTTTATAATCATATAATCTGAAATGGTGGCAATTAGAATGAATAATATGTGAGTGTTAGAAAAAATTAATTAATGTTGAAAACTCATGTTTTAAAAAATCTGGTAAAAGCAATGTATACCCGTATGTAACGTAAATTTAATAATGTCGCTTTAACCAAATACATGTTTATCATCATTATCGGTATTATCGTTATCATCAATATCATCCACCGTTGTTCAAAAATTCCAAACACATTGCAGTCAAAAGAACATTGAGGTTTTGAATATTGCGACGCATTCCACTGGTTTCCGACCCCTAACTCGACACTTGCATACGTACAAATATTGTGAGAGTTGAGTAAGGGAGAGAGTACGCCCCAATTTTTATGCCCCGCCCGAAATTGACTTTGAAGTCAAAGCTGTAACGCTCTTAAACGTAATATCAACACCAACACCGCCTTTATAAGAACAACACCACCTATATAAGAACAACACCACCTATATAAGAAGGCCTTAGTGCAGCGTCACATCGGGAGGCCCACCGTTAGCTTGTCTATATCTGTATGTACTTACCTGTACACAAGGGCGGATCCAGCCTTGGCACCAGGGGGGGGTCACAAAGTAAAAAAAAGGTCATTTTCAAAATTTGGTATCTGGAAACTACGCTTTTCCTAAAAAAAAAAAAGGTCATTTCCTAAATTTGTTATATGGTACTTTTGCTCCAGGGGGGGTCATGGCCCACATGAAATTATAATTATGCTAGCAAAATAAAGATTTTATTAATAAATATCACTGCCCTACTTGAGATTACATAGCCTAGGGGGGGGTCATGACCCCCCTAACCCCCCCCCTGGATCCGCCGTTGCCTGTACACTATGATATCTGTCTATACGCCGGCGGCCGTGACGCGAGAGGTCAAAAATGGCCGCCAGCACTAAGGCCTTCTTATATAGGTGGTGTTGTTTAAGAAGGCCTTAGTGCTACGTCACATCGTGCGGCCCAACGTTCGCTTGCCTATATCTGTATGTACATACCTGTACGCTATGATATCTGTATACACGCCGGCGGCCTGGTGACGCGAGAAGAAAAATGGCCGCCAGCGCTAAGGCCTTCTTATATAGGTGGTGTTGTATAAGAAGGCCTTAGCGCTACGTCACATCGTGAGGCCCAGCATTCACTTGCCTATATCTCTATGTACTTACCTGTACGCTATAATATCTGTCTACACGCCGGCGGCCTGGTGACGCGAGAGGAAAAATGGCCGCCAGCGCTAAGGCCTTCTTATATAGGTTTTTTTTGTTATTTTAGACCTCCACCCGGACTCGAATGATTTGGTGTTGGTATTATAGTCAATATTCGTTGTTAGCCGTCTCTCCACTTTTGAATATAGGCATCTTTTAAAATCTTCCACCTTTTTCTATCTTGCGCCGTTCTTGACCAATAATTCCCCCCCCACGATTGGAATCACATCGTCAACTACTCATTTTTACTTAAACATACCTATACCTAGTACTTTGAAACATCTTGATTTTCGCCAGATTTGTGAACAGGAATGAGCTAGGTTTCTTAGTTTCCAGTAGGTATTCGGGATTCCATTAACACAGAGAAGGGCGAAATGTGCGATCTGGAGTACGTGGACGACCTAGCGTTGTTCAGTTCGACAGTGGAGGAATTACAGCGCAGTGTTTCAAGATTCTGCAATGAAACAGCACACCTTGGCCTTCGAGTCAATGCCAGTAAGACGGAGCTCATGGCAAATAATGCCTGCCCCGATAAACAACTACAAACCGATAACCATCGATGGTCACCAGGTCTCCCGGGTGGATAAATTGAAGTACCTGGGAGCAACCATTACCACCTCTGGTGACCTCGGGGCTGAGCTCCCGATAGTATCGGTGTGGCAAGAGGCGCCTTTAACAACATGACCAAGATTTGGAACGTCGGCGTTTAGTGTCGAGATGGAATGTTAACTGTTTGATGCGTGTGTGTTGCCCATTCTCCTATATGGGTGTGAGTCCTGGCACCTGACCAAAGCCCAGGCACAAAAAGTCTCAGCTTTCGAAATGAAGTGCCTCAGGAGAATTTTGCGTGTAAGATGGTACCGCCGCAATACGAACGACGCTTAGCCGTCGCACCCATCACTTCTACCATCATGGGGAGGTGTTGGACTTGGCTGGGACATGTGTTAAGGATGCCGAATGACAGTTGGATGAGGAGAGGGCTGTTCTTCCTCCCATCAGGGTCCCGAAGATGAGGAAGACCCTCCCATACCTACTGTGTTCCGTTTCCTCGATGCAGAGGTGAAGAATTTGGACATGGTGTGTGAGGAGGTCATAAACATTGCGCAAAATCGAGCGCAATGGAGAGCTCTTGTTGCCTCCCTACGCCCTTAAGTGGGGCGTAAAGGGAGTTTGGATTGGATATATTTGGATTCGGGATTCACACCCAACGATACAGCTTTTTTGAATATCAGATACAAGGGATACGATCTTTTCCACCGTAACTAGGTACTTGGTGTAACCTACATAATATTTTGGAACATTCTAATGATGCAAAATACCTATTTAGTATTTTCCACATTTTATATGACGTTAGCCGGTTTATCGAAGACCGAACTATTCCTTCTTCAGGCTAACGGTTGATGTCTGAAGACGTTCAGTCTTAGATGGTTGACGTAATAAAAATTGTGGGAAAAGTACAATATACAATAACACTACTACAATATTATGTAAGTAAAAGTGAAAAAGTCTTCGTCCTTTTATTTTGTAAAAAAAATATTTTAGGTAGATAATACCTATGCACCTATCAATTCCCTATTTCTGGAGATATGACAAAAATATAAGTAGGTACGCATTAAAAACTGTTTGTGCACTGTATTAAAGGCAGATTTAGTTTATTTTACAAATAACAAACAAAAAATGTCAATTCAATTAACTACATAACCACTCATATTTGGATATTAAACCCGCATTTTAAGAGTTTTCACATACTCGGGAATGGCAGGAAACTATTTTATGAAATAGTTCTGCCAAATAAAAAAATAAATAAAAAAAGACAGATTAGGCACGTGTTCTTTTCAGTATCACTCTCTCCAGATTTAGAGTATACCTACTATATTATTATATGCCTATAGTTGTTATTGGATATGAAATATATCATTAGGTACCCAAGCAGCATAAGAGGTTCCATAAAGGTTTTGAATGCGTTAGTGAAGGCTTCAGAGCCTCTCGGCACCCTGCGGTCTGGTATAGTGTGCGACTTGGATAAATAAAATTTATTTCCTCAGCATTTCGACTTGTCCACGATTCATTATTTTATATTGACGAATCATTAGTTCTGACAATTCGTGTGGGTAAACACGTTCCATCATATCACATCCTACAACGATTCATCATTCCCCATTATTATTGTTCTCTTATGATTTTATTATTTGCTCTCCACTCTTGGGCGGGTGCCAGAGCGACAAATAACGATGAAACCACAATACGCACCCCTTACTCTAATATCCTCTACAAGTAGTACCCCGAGCAAATATGTGCACTTCCATTCAATTGTATCATGTTGAATGTCAATTTAATGATCGAGGCATCCTTTTGAAAGTCCTTCAAGCGTACCCTTATTCACATCATTACGGAAACATGGTTGATTTATTGCGAAAAAATACTAATAAGTGACAGTTTCACAACATTTTGAGTTAATACTAAATATACAATAATTATGTTGAACTAGATGATGATGGCTAAAAAAATAATGATCCTTTATTGTGACGCGTCTGTTAATAGGTAGAAACACATTGTATGAAACAAACTTTTAATTGTTTTTATTTACATTTTTCTCGCAATTGTTTCAGATAGTCTCACGTTTAAAAACCTCCCTGAACTTTCACGAATATTTCGAAACCGAAATTGGCCAAATCGGTTGAGTCGTTCTTGAATGCCAGCCCTGGGTAGAAATTATTGCAAGGGTAAAAAACCTGAAGCCTCTTAGCAGAAGTTATCTAGGCTACCGAGGTAAATCTAAATCAGAGGTTTCTCTCGAAGACCACGTAACACGTTTTTCAGTTTTTGGTAGGTAGACTTCAAACGAATCACATTTAAAGATTTGAATTTCTCACATTTTAGCATTATAGCGTGAACATGAACAAGTTAAAAGTTAGGTAGGTACATGTTTAAATTCATAGGTAGGTAATTTTATTCCCATTCAAATTTCATGGACCCCTATTTTTATTGGATGTCATAGACCCCTTGCAGACGCATGTAGACTCCTGGGGGTCGGTAAATACCACAGTAAGTACCTACCTACAAACCGGTCGGGTAAGATATTGCTATGCGTTTTTTCACTTGAAACTCGGGGTTGGATTCATGTCAAAGCGAAAACGAATTGGACGACAGAATCGAGGAGATGAAGGTGTTGGGTTTTCCCATTAAATCATTTCATTTTTCTTGCCATACACTAGTCGCACAGGTACAAAACAACTTTGAAAAATATTAGCATCCGAGTCAGGTTCATCATTTAGTTTTTGCTTATTGTGCTTGCTGTGACCCGTCACAACCCCATTTACTTATCAACTTCAAAGTGTTCCGATCATGCTCTCCTATTGTTGTTAAAACGTCTTTTAAAAATTCCAATAATCTCTTAATGGTAATGTCAACTAATGATTGGGTTGGGTTTCGGCGCAGTTACTCGTTACCATGCAAGTTTCTGGAGGCGGATAGCACTCTTTTTTGCCTCTTGAATCAACCTGTAACACGGAAAGAACTTTCGGTTTGTATTTCTTATTATTTCATACTGCCCTCGTGTCAAGTCAGCATCTATAAACATTTTCAATGTTTCCATGGGTGTTAGGCGAGAAGTTTTCTTACATTTGGAACTATCATAAGCTTTTTTGTATTTCGGCATTAATTTGTCATTTTTAACAAGTCTTAGCCATATATAAAGGCCTACGGTATGAAATTTGAAGGTGTTGGTAGACCAGTGGTATCAGTCGACGACTTTCGCAAGCACAGCGTATTGATGGTCGTGGGAGCGAATCCTGGTGCCGAACCATTTCCACTTTCACGACACAAACCTTTGGTTAGTGCAAAAGTGTATTTGTGTTCAGTTAAGTGAGCCCAGATTCATTTTAATATACCAGCATCCGACAAAACAATTCAAATAGATATTGTCAACATTTGATTGATTTTGCGCAAAAACGTAAAGTAATGTGAAATAGTGTGACTAAATCAAATCAACCTCGTATAGGAACTAAGGGTAAATGTTATTTCAGTCGGCTGGTAATGATTCGAGTTATTTTAACGGAAGCTAGAGAGCTTCCACCTTGGGACCCGTTTAAAGTGAATGCATTTTGAATAGCCTATTATGGGCGGAGAGTAGGTTATTGACGCTTCACAACATCTGTGTACCTCCCACGGGGTTGCCTATGTCACACAAGGGTAGCTAGGTACTTGTAAGATTTATGCAAATTAAATTCGTCTCTCTACCACCAGTTGTTTACCGGACTGTGCTTTATATTTTGTGATTTGAATAAAAATTGTACAACCTAGAAGAATATTGGAATCGTTATTTTTAGTCTACGGATCTACACTGATTTTGATCATATAACACACTAGTCTCTTGTTGCCTTTTTAATATGCATATTTTTAATGGTTTGATGTTTCTAAGAAACTATCAAATCGAGGTTGACACTACCAAAGATTCTTGGAAAAGTATTTCACACGAATATTTCTTTGTAGGTTCTGAGAAAAGTCTACATGCAGATGAGGTTAGGAACCAGGAACATCGACGATGGAATCGTATAAAAAATATCGACAGGTCATGAATGAAAAATATTTTAAATTCACCTGGTACTTTTTTTACACGAGTGTACTCGTACTTTTTACAAGTAAATATACCTAAAAAATAAACCACGACAAATTTTGGGAATCACGTGGTTTTTTGTTACCTCAGTCATGCTCATTCGCATATTTAGTTGGGTTGGTCATGTCCTCCGTATGTCCCTCGAAAGCGTAGGACAAGCCAGCCTTTTTTACAACCCAGTCGGTCTGACCTGGGAGGCAGCGGAGCGACTGGCATAGGACAGAGGTGCATGGAGGGACTTAGTGGTGACTATATTATGCTCCACCTTGGGAGCGAATGTGGATAGGAAAATTTAACTTGTATTATTTTGTCCTGACTAGTTTCTAAGGCACACGCCTTAAGTAGGAATTCAGTATACACACGGACAGAGAAAACTTATATAATATTATAAAGAAGGTACCATTTGAATGAATTAATTAGAAAATTTTGGTCCATTTACAAACAAAAATGGATTCATATTTAAATATTTTATAAGTAGGTACCAAGAATGGGTCGGAGCGTGCGCTGCTTAAAATTATCATTGGTTAGTAAATCGTGATGCGGTTAAATAGGTTTTCACTGAATTAAGTTAGCGATTGTATAATTTTCTTCTTTTGAATATTTACATAAAAATACCATCTTTAGTTTTGTTAACTCAATTATGTTTATTAAGCCATTTACTAATCTAACCTTCATGTGTTAATGTTGGGTCCACCCAACGTCAACTGTCACTCTCTAAAGTATCTTTCCCTGTCTTGGGCAGCTGATGTAAAAAGCGCTTTGACCGTTGTAATTCCAGCCCGATTTTTGATATTACGGAGCCAGGAAATATGTCTTCGGCTCACGCCTATTTGTCTTTGTCAATGGAACCATAATAATTTTCAAACTTATAATTTAAATAAGCTATGGTCAAATTTTGAGCACTGGTCGACCACTAGTTCTATTAAATATGAGAAAAATCTATTATAATGTCAGGGAGGTATAAAATCCTTATTTAGGTTTTATATTTCACTTGATCAAGTACATGGTATCGAAAATATCAACTCAGCGATTTTAAGCATAGATGCAATAAACCACACCAGTCAACGGGTTATAGGAAAATATCATCGCGATCAATGCAGTGACATTTTCTCAAATCAAGCCAACGAGTTTTCTCTCTCACTGGATTCAATTTACGTAAGCGTTTTAAAAGTTTCAACAGCTGAGCAAATTAAGAGCCATTAGAGGTGGTATTTTGTGTAATTATAATAATTACTTTATTCTTAATTGATAAGTCCAAATTAATGGGAGAAGTCTCTTAACACATTTTCAACCCTCCACTGGACAAAAATAGCTTTAATGAATGCTACAAACCTACAAATTACGTTTGGCTAGAAGCTTCATATTTTTCCACAGTTTTTTAAAGACACAAATTCAGTCATCATATTTTAATCAATGTTTTTTCAAGTCAGCCCTGGAAAATATCTTAAATATCTTTAGAAAGGTTGATTTTTGATATCGAGTGTTTGAAGTTTAAATTCAGGTCTGGTGTCAAGATATGCGTCTTTTTTCTTTCCATATACTTTTATTTTTCCATATAATGGAGTATCTAAAACGTCGAATATGGAAGCATAGCTTTACCATTTATTTAAACCACTATTTCAGCTATCCACATATTTCTACGTTGAGGTATCTGGTACCTATATTTTGCACCTGTTCCAAGACAACTTTACCCACAGATATGTGTAAGTAAGTTGTGATGTCTGTTGGTTGTGCTCCTTTGTCGAACACGAGCTTTGCTCTATCGACAGAGTTATTGTATTTAAATATTATGTACCTATTGTGTCATGTGAATTTTATATACTTTGTAAATCTTTAATTTTAATTAAATAAAAAAAAATAAAAAATCGGTGACAGTGAAAATCCCAACCCTTTAGTCCTTGTCACCGATGTTGCCATTATATTTTGAAAGACGACTCCCAGGCAGACCATCAAAGAGACACCTGAGTGACCCGATGTCACATTCTCGTAAACAGTCTAGGTGGAATAACAGCACCTATTTATTTATTTATCATACCTATGGCTTTTTTACAACACATCTTAAAATCTAGACATAAAACAGAAATAATAGCACAGATTGTTAAAGGTTAAGTTCAATATTTAAAATGTGTCAGTCAACAAAAGGAAATTCCTGAAATTCCCCGCGTATGATCTGAGGTCGCATTCGGTTACGATATGTTGCATAGTTTGTTTTTCCGCTCCGCAGTCGCAACCAAGGGAATCCAGCCATCCACACTTGTGAAGAAAATCGGCACATCTGCCATACTACCCTCTTCGGATCCTGTTTTATGTGGACCAGAGTTTACGTGGCTGGTCGAATCCAGGCGGTTTCGTTGTTATGTAGGGCAGGCAGTGATTTACCGGGTCCGAAGCTTCTTCCCACCTGGCTTTCCATGTGTCTATGGTGTTGAAGTTAGAGTCACATAGAATTTTGGCTGTTCTCAATGGAGGGTTTCTTGATCTAAGTCTATTGCTGGTTAAGAGGAATTCAACATCTGCACCTATTATAGAGGTTCAATAAATTTAGTCAACCTCTTTGTAGCATAGAAAATATTCAACTGAATAAAAAAAATGCAGTAGAGATGAAATCTCTACGAAGAATGTGTGGAAAAACTTTACAGGATATGGAAAGGAATGAAAATATTAGGAAAGCATGTGGTATGGAAGAAGATGTTATGACAAAGATGAAAATCAATAAGATGAGATGGTTTGGGCAAGTGGAAAGATTGGATGCAAACAGAATGACAAAGATAATTCATAAGGCTGAAAGGAAATGTGTAAGAAAGCGTGGCCGACCGAGAATGACGTGGATCGAACACATCAATTCCGTCCTCAAGGAAGGCCAGGTAAGAAGTAAGAGAAATAGGAGAGGATGTATGAGAAATATTACGGCTGTGGAAGAAGCGAAAGAAGTATGCTTGTATAGAAAAAAGTGGAGGCCTGTTCTCTCTGCCTACCCCTTACAAACAGATAAATTGAATACAGATAAAAGTATAAAAGACAAAATAATATCGAACATCCCAAAAGCAAAGCCTGTAAGTGGGGTTATACATTAAGACATCGAACTCAAAGCGAATAAAAGCATAAAAACGTATACATGATAAATTTACCTTGAAAGGCTATTTTAAGAGAAATAATCTTCATATCATATAGAAGTGGTAGCAATATCATTCATTCTATTGAAATCTTTTAAATCGCACAATGATCGAAAAGGGTCTACTAACTGAATGGATAATAATTAATATTTAGGTCGAAAAAAATCTTTAAGAAGAAGAGTCAGGAATGAAGATATCATGCACGTGTTTTTAAAAATCTTTTATCATTAAAATATATTATGAAAAGTCTGATAGACCTGACAAAATGCAAAGCTTGCGGACAAATGGTGGAAATCCCAAGCGATTCTTTATCAGGAAATCAAATTTCAATAATTTATATTTGAACAAAAAATTATACTACGTAATTATGTAACTTTAGTTAATCGTTTTTTTAAAAATGTTAAGATACCTCTGAGCTTGGGGTCCTGTTGTCTAAACCTATCCAGTGAGTTCATATTGATTATTATTAGTTATGTATTTTGTGTATAACATACCTTAGAGTTTATCGATTTGTTCAGTGAAATTATTGTAAAAGTCTGGAAAAAAAGTATTTTAAAATAATACAAAGTTGATTCAACTTTGAAATAAATAATAAATCCAAGGGTTTTCTCAAAGAGATCAATGCACTTTATGAAACTTTTCGTTATTATTATTTTAAAAATAGAAATTTAACGTTGGTAGGTACCTATAGGTACTACAAATGGTTCGATTTTTTTGTCATGATTAAAGACCTTTTCAGAAATTTGTATTTATTACATCGAAAGTATTGCTTATATTGTGTCTTTCTAATTATTGTCTCTTACTATTTGTATTAACTGTCACTGGACTTAGCCTTGTTTAATTTATTTTGCTATCAATCCTCTCGTGTCGATTGTTGGACACAGGAGACACGAGACTTCCACAACTTACTATTTTGCGCCAGCCGCATCCATCCGCCCCCGGCAACCCGGAACTTTATTGATCATCTGGTGTCAGTTACTTCGGCCACTCATGACCAGCTCAACTCCACTTTTGATTTTCACTTAGCAGGCATAGATTATCGGATGATGCTTATAAAGCCTTATTTATGTATTTATTTATTTTGACATGATATTTTCTTTCAAACTAATAGTCTGATTTTTTTTAATATTTAAGAAAGGATCGAACTATTATTTAACAAGATATTTTTGAAAAAAAATTCCTACATTAAAAGTACATTAAATTTGATTTTCTAAATTAATGTTACATCGCTTTTATTGTTATGGGTTTCCGAAGTAACATTAGCCTATGGTTATCAGATGATTACTTACGACTAATCAAATAAAGCCTTATTTTATCATAATATTTTCTTTAGAACCGAACGTCAGAATTTTGAATGAATTGTTTTTTAATTTAGTAGCAAATTCATGTTACAAAAGTAATTTTAAATTACGTACATAATGATTTTAATGTCTGATTGCAGTCTCCGATTAAAGCTCAGATTAATCGACTGGGAAAAGGGGATTTTAAAAAAAAAACAAGGCAGAAATAATAATATAACACGAAGAATATTATATTAAACGTTTATTTGTAGACTCGAGTGTTGTCAAAAAAACACAGGACAAATAAAATAAAAACTGTATCTTAGTAATTTGAGTTTAATGTCGCATTTTCCTTGAGGCCATATTAAAGATACCATTAATGAAATCACGTAGGTAGGTATTCGTATGTACTCTCTTTATAAGCAAGCACTTTGTTTATTTTGAGTCTTTGGTCTAAATACCAAGTCTAGTACCAAGAAACCTATTTCAATTTGTTTGAACCCCAGTGACCCTTTCTTTGTATCCGCAGGGTTAAATTGTCACATTTGTTTTGTTTATTTCAATACCAGTTCGATCTTCAATTATTATTTTCTATACCTATGCAATATTAGGTATGTATATGTAAAGAAAATTATAATTTTCATTGATTTGGAACATATTCAAAATTTTACAAACAAATGACAAATATGACATCGGCTGTCATATTCGTACAATTGTTGTTTATCAATAGTTATTTTATTTCAATTTATTAAATTCATTACTTTTAATGTCGTTTCTTTTCAGGTTCAGGTCATATATATATATATATATATATGACATTTTACCTTTTTTCGGTTCTCCGCGTAGTTTTGAGTCGGTGCTCGAGCTTTCGACCAGATCTCACTGGTCCTTTTCAAGAGCTGAATACAACTGACGCTGCTCCTCCTTCATGGCGCGCAGTTGAGACCGGGTCGTCATTCTTGGAATCTCAAGTGGTTGCGAGACGTGCGGGGGTGCGGCCGTTCTTGCACGTGTGACATTAGGATTCGTGGCCGGGACGGGTCATGAATGCAAGGGACGATGCCGTGCGTCTACCCAATGCCTGGAAACCAGTACTGCACTCCTACAACACCAACATGTGTTCCCGACCCGTCCCGGCCACGAATCCTAATGTCACACGTGCAAGAACGGCCGCACCCCCGCACGTCTCGCAACCACTTGAGATTCCAAGAATGACGACCCGGTCTCAACTGCGCGCCATGAAGGAGGAGCAGCGTCAGTTGTATTCAGCTCTTGAAAAGGACCAGTGAGATCTGGTCGAAAGCTCGAGCACCGACTCAAAACTACGCGGAGAACCGAAAAAAGGTAAAATGTCATATAATACTACCCGCGAAAACCTAAAACAAAACATATATATATATATATATATATATATATATATATATATATATTTAGGTATGTAAATAGTGAACTAAAGTATCAATTAATACTCTCTTCAAGACCCCCACTTAGGGGCATAGGGAGTCAAGAAGAGCTCTCTGCCGTGCTCGATCCTTCACAGATGCAATGACTTCCTCCCACACCAAATCCCTCAGCTATAGGTACTTCGAAAGGAAGAAACAAGGTTTGTGAGGGTCTTTCTCGTCTTCGGGATCCCGATGGATGAACAGCGTCTTCTTCGGCCAACTGTCATTCGACATCCTTAACACATATCCCAGTTACGTCCACCTCCTATCCATATTGGATATAAAAGTAGGTTGGCGCTTAGTGCACCGCCGGCCGTATAGTGTCATTTTGAGGAATCTAATTAGTATGTATTAATACGTGAAGGAAAAACTTTGTGACCATTTTTAAGAAAAATACGCGGAAGGAGGAGTATGAAATTTCGCACACTTATAGTTTAGGTATATAGAGAAGGAGTGGCGAATGCTAATATTTTTTTTAATAATTCATAAAAATAGAAAAAAACATTACAAACACTACTGTAATGTTATGTATTTTATACTCACATGCACTTCGATGTATTTGACAGACGCATATATTTGGTGCAGGCTATTGGCGATCCCGAATATTTGATTATAAAAGTCAATGCTCTTCACTCTTCCATCATACTCGGAGTCATTTACTGCCCTCCATTGTCCAACTATTTTACTAAACTCGAGAATATATTCGAGAACATTGCTATCAGTTTTGACAAGGTCATAATAATGGGCGATTTCAATACCTGCCTTATGAGGGCTGATCCACGGGCGGAGACCTTGTTCCGAATTACTAATTCTATTAATTTTCATATTCTTCCTCTTGGGCCCACCCATGTACTTCAAAATTCCAAATCACAAATAGATCATATCATAGTCTCTTGTACTAATTTGGTAAAGGCCCATGGACAGGTCTCTGGGGGTGGATTTTCTCATCATGACCTTCTTTTCCTAGAATACAAAATAAGAGTTGAAAAGCCAAAGCCAAAGTTCGTAATTTCGCGTAGTCTTTATCGTGTTGATCGTGAGGCTCTCGTTTCTGAGGCAGAAAATCTACAGTGGCAAAATATATATAGCGCCGACTCCGTGGACCGTAAAGTTGAAATTCTAAACAATCACCTACAATATCTTTATGACAAATATGCACCACCGAGAAGGATCAAAGTGAAAAATCCGAAGGCTTATTGGTTCACGGACGACCTAAAAAAATTGCAAGCCCAAAGGGACAGAGCCCGCGTTAAACACAAACACAATCCCACCGCCGAAAACTGGGACCGTTACAAGTCTTTACGCAAAAATTGCACCAAGCAGTGCAGACTTGCTAAAATCTCCTATACTAAAGACCTTTTTAAGAATTGCACTCAATCCCAAGCATGGAAGTGCCTGAATTCGCTGGGAATACCATCCGTTGGAGAAACGTATAAAGCCACTACTATTAATCCAGATTCTCTCAATACACATTTTGTGACTCCGCCAGTTTTATTGAACACAGGAGCTAAATCTGACACACTTCTGAGACTGAATTCACTACCTCGCAGTTCATCAGAGCCATTCTCATTCACTTCTGTTTCGGAGGAGGAGGTCAGACGCTGTCTAAATGTGATCAAATCCAAGGCAGTGGGCGATGATGGGGTTTGCATCGCATTTGTAACATTATTTATGAGCACTCTTATTCCAATTCTCACGCACATTATAAACTATTCATTTTCGTGTAAAACTTATCCCGGTCAATGGAAGAGAGCACACGTTATTGCTTTACCTAAAAATAAGTCACCGACGGTCTCCTCGGATTTTCGACCCATATCGATACTCCCGTATTTCTCCAAAATTCTCGAGAAGCTTGCCCATTCACAACTGAAAGTGTTCTTAAATAACAATAACTCCCTCAATAACTACCAATCTGGTTTTCGTGAAGGGCATAGCACTACAACAGCGTTAGTTAAAATTACCGACGATATAAGAGAGGCCATGGAAGGACGAATGCTGACTCATCTAACACTTCTTGATTTTAGCAATGCATTTAACTCAGTAGACTTCGACCTACTTCTGGCATCTCTCAAAAACCTCAATCTTTCAGGCGACGCTGTTTTGTGGTTCCACTCTTTTCTCCATGGACGAATGCAAGCTGTGAGGTCTGAAGGTGGTTCTATCTCTGGCTGGGCGGAGTTAACAGCGGGTGTCCCTCAAGGAAGTATTCTCTCTCCTCTACTATTTTCAATCTTCATCAACCCCATATGCAGACTGATTCCATTTAAATATCACCTATATGCAGATGATATACAAATTTACACACATTTCAAAGTAGAGGACTTATCAAATACAATCAATAAGATTTCCGAATGCCTCCAAAATATCGCCTCGTGGGCTAAAGACCATGGTCTTATTCTCAACCCTAAAAAATCTCAAAGCATGCTTTTGGGTAGTCCTTATAACATAAATAGAATCAACCAAGACCCTATACCCCAAACTTTTCTTGGCACTGACGCAATCCCATATTCTAAGACTGCTAGAAATCTCGGGTTGATTTTTGATCAGACTCTCTCATGGAGATCGCATATTAATCACGTTCGACGAAAATTTTTTGCAGCAATGCATCTCCTAAAGAGGCAACAGAGATTTCTCCCTGTAAGCATTAAAACTTTACTGGTACAGTCTCTTCTTTTACCCACAATTGATTATGCGGATGTTGCCTACATTGATCTCAACGAAGACCTGGTCAACGTCCTAGAGAGGCTTCAAAATTTCGCAATTCGCTTTATCTTCGACCTTAGAAAGTTTGATCACATTTCTAATTACCGAAATAGTCTTGGGTGGCTTACAATACGTAAAAGACGTGAGCTCCACACAATATCTCTTGTTCACAAAGCTCTTTATTCACAGTCTTCTCCATATTACTTAAAAGACAAATTCCAATACCTAGCAATTCATGGTCTTCCATTACGATCTAACAACGAGCGTCTTCTTGCCATACCTCCACACAGAACTTCATTCTATGACTATTCTTTCTCTGTCCACGGTGCTCGTTGTTGGAATAATCTCCCGTCCTCGGCTAGATTGGCCAATAATATAAATTGTTTTAAAAAAATGGTCAAGATACATTTGTTGTCTTCTGGTGCATCGTAGACTCTATTTCCCCTATCCTACCCCTTTTTCCCACTCCACCCTATACTATCCCATTTGGTGTACTATATCTAAATAAAATTTTGTATAATTTTTTTTTTTATTTTTGTTTTTTGTTAGTGTTAGTTGATTATATGTATTGTGTGTATGTATTTGTGTATATGTATGTATCTATATTTTTATTTTTTTCATATGTGGTTGGATGTTAGAGATTGCTACGGCTATAATCCCGCCATTGCTACTTGTCTATACACTATTTTTTGTACACTATTTTTAATATGCATAAAGTATAAAATAAATAAATAAATAAATAAATATTTGTTGTTTATCTATGGTCAAATTGAGAATAGATTAATATTGTTTGTCTTTAATAATAATATAAAACGCTTTGTGGGTACCTACATATCAACATTTCAAATTTGATGTATCCATGTCAATGTTTTTGAATGAAAATTTTGAAATAGCGCTCGCTCAGTCTTTGACAATGGAACCTTAATAATGTTCAAACTTATAATTTAAATATGTTATGGTTGATTTTCGAGCACTGGTCGACCACTTGTATAGTTTAAAACGCGTAAAACTTTTTGGGCCGGAGCTTTGTTCATGCGCCAGCACTCATACGTTGGTAAAAATAATATGAAGGTACGTAGCGAATGAAAAAAATAATTTTGGACGCAAGTTGTTGCACTATCATGATATTATTTATTGATACAATCTAGTGTGGTTAATAAAAGCGCTCGAACTATAAAATCTTTGAACATAATATTATGCTTTGTATTATTTGCTAGAATAACGTTGAAAAAATCTTTTGTTTTGAAAATCTCTAGATATGTTTGTACCTACCTCGACAAAATATAATTTTTCACGCTTTTATCGGTAAAAACGCATATTTTTTTACGAACAATAAAAATCTTATTTAAAACTAATGTTTCTATATAGAAGTTTGGGATACCGTTAAAAAAATGTATATAATATAGAAAAGGTAATCATATTCTTACCCAACACGGTTGAAAAGCAAATGAATTGCTTTAGAGAAAAGTTGTCATAAATGCGAAATTATTATTTGATTGTTTATGTCGGTGTAAATTCGTCCAAATCACCTTCTAAATGTTTCTTTAACGCCGCGTTTCAAACATGACATAGTAAAACGACTTTTCAAATTACTGTGTTTATTCCTTTTTATGGATTCAATCATTTCTGTGGGTGCCTGCCAGTGTAAGCTGCAAGATTGTATTAGCTGAAATTTTCAATACGAAAACTCTGTCTTTTAACTTTATTCTTAGCGAAATATTTTAAACTTTTCACATTCCGAATTTAAAAAGGTTCTTGTGTTTTTGCTGGCCTGGATATAAACTATGGTCCATTAATCTCTACCAAAAAATGGAGCTCTATTTCCCTTACTCATAGCATGGCGCGTGAACGGCTTGACCAATTAATTATACTAATTCTTTTTTGTTGTGATTATTATTTTCAAGAGAATATTCTTTTGAAAGAAAGCAAAGAAAAAAGCGCGTAACATTAGAAAATTTAAACAAACTTAACATAGCTTTTGCATGACAATATATAGGTACCTACATCAGGGCCCCCACATGCCCGGTGCTACCGATGCTACGGCAACGGGGCCCGTGGGCCAAGGGGGCCCGCAAGGACGGAGGAATAAATTAAAAAGTAGAACATTTTTAATAAATCATAGAATGAAACAAAAAAAAAATCACTAGGACTAGATTTATGTGTATCAATGCTTATAATTTAGAACATTATGAATATTATGATTAATTCTGAGGCGGTACGAAGTGTGTGCATGGTCAGTTCGTTAATAAATAAATGTACCTAACCATTGTTCGTAATGTATGATTAGGTATTAATCCATGGTTTATAATGTAACCACCAATTTCCTACGACAGTTATTATTTTATATGTGTGAATAATCAAGCAAACAAAAATATTTAAGATTTTATTTATACAATTATGTTTTTACCAGTATTTAAAATAAATTTACGGTGTGTTTTAAATGTGTGTTTGATTTGATGAAAAATAATTGTAATAAAAGTTGAAAAATGTATATTGTATAAAAGGGTCGAAAATTCTTTCTTTGGTAGTGAGAGGGGGGACCATCATGACTTAGCAACGGGGCCCAGGAAATAATGTGGGGGGCCTGACCTACATACATATTATTATACGTTCCTATATTTTTGAAATTAAATTGACATTTGACATTTTTGTCCAAAAATAATGATAATTGTGCGATTGTCAGAATATTCAATGTAAAAATGGTTTAAAACAGATGCATCGGTCCGAATAATTATATTGGATGAATAGGTTATGAATGTCTCATTATACGAATTTGAATTCCATTATCATAGTGAATACCTACTTACTGACAGTACTTTGTTTATGACGTTTTCATAAAGAAAAATAGTTCTTTATGAAAACATCATAAAGAAAGTCGTTTAAAAATTGGTATCTATGTACCTACTTAGTAAAACTACTGTCTCTATAATAGTGGACACAGGTGGACATATGAAAACACAATTTACAGTATAACCATTTTTTACAACAACTGTTACTGTTCTATAAAACCATCTTTTTGATATAATTGCTCAATTTTCAATGGTACACACGAATAAGAACAACTACAGGCTTACGACCTTATATTATAAGTAGGTACCTACCGTTTCTAAAGCCGACGAATTGTGATCACTACTAATTTGCCTAAAAATTATCTACACGATTGCCGCAAGATTCAAAATTACTTCCTAGCCTTCTCATGTTGAGATGCAGGTCTCCTTGCGAACTTTCTGAGGGGTATTTTTGATATATCTAAAGCCAAATCAACATCGTCTGCGACTTCAGTATATTTCCATATTATTAAAATGTTGATGCGCCATAACCCAAGTTTTATTTTATCAAAAAGTACAGATTTATTTTTCTATTTCGCTTCGGCATTGCAAAAAATAATATATACCTATACGGAAATAATGAAATTTGAAAGTAATTTGCAATAAAATGCGCTTACTCAAAGCTCATATTGCTTGGCGTCCAACCAAGCGGGGTCTTACTTACGTGATTCTTGTGCTTTGAAGGTTTGCTTTCGATGCATTGGTACGTGACGAAGCATGCTGTATATGCGCACCGTATATGACTTAAGCAACTATTTCTTTAGACAAAAAACAACGCCTTCGTAATTCGTATCCTTTTTTAACTGTACGGTACCTCACCTCATTAGAAACAAAAATAATAAGTATACCTATTAGCTACTTACCTTATGATACTTTGCATTTTTAACATAGGTATTAATGCGATGTACCTACCTACTATGGAGATCGCTCGATATTTTTTTGATTGCTTAGTATGGGTAGGTATATGTTTATATTATATTTTTTTCTTGTTGCCTATAATTTATAAAAAACTTATGTGTATTTTTATTTTCTCTTTGGCAAGTACACGCTTTTATACAAATGTGCTTTTATTAAGGTGGTTTTTGTACTATTCGTTTTTTTTTATTTTATATATTTTTTCTTGTAATATGTGCCCATATAAACATTTTAATATATTTTTTGGTCGTCGTTGTAAATAAATTGTATGTACATCTGTATTTTTCGTGTAGCTTCATATTGTAAAAGGCCGCTTCGGCCATGGTGTTATGCAACTTAGCGTTCCAGCAAGTAGCTCATTGTGATCCAACTGTCCCTTCGAATCTCATGAAAAAGCAATGAGATATTATTATAAATCTCATTGTGAAAAAGTAACATGTTTATTTAAGCTTTAAAACCATTACAACTTTTATATTTTTATGAAAAAAAAACCTGTCGCAGTTAAAAATGCGTTTAAAGCAGGTGGTAATCAAATGGGTAGGTTTTAACGATGCCCTCGCTTAACCTGAAGCGGTATTCCTCTTAAAAATTTTGTCAAAAAAAGTCAATAAATTTTCGCAGGCCGGCGGTTTTTTGTTGCTTCTTTTCAACGATCTTCAGGGGTGATACTATTATTTCAGGTTTCTTACAATGTAACCAATTTGTTCGAGTGTTTACAAAAAAAAGAAAAAAAATTATAAAATGATAACCCAAACAAATATCATCCATCTTTTATACTACTTTTTTCACATAGAAATCCTTGAGATAAAGTCAATAATTTTTTCTCCCTAATAACTCCCATACCTAAGAAACGTCCTTCAAAAAATATTATTTTTAAGGTTATCACTGTTTTAAAAAGTTTCCCATCGCAACACAAACAATTCTCTAAAATAAGTTCCTTTTTATTTAACACGTAGACCGGCGTGTTTGCAAAGAATTGATTAATGTTTCAACTATATCAGCCCTCATGTTCAAAAACTATTTCGCTTTTAAACTTTGTTTCTTCCATACTGTATTAGTTTATCTATTATGTAGAAATATCTAAATGTTTCTAGCCAGAGCGAGAATATTTAATACTATGTTCAAAAGTTCATAATATTGGCTTGGAAAAAGAAAAATAAAACATGATCTACGGAATCGTAGAGAAGAAAATGGGAATATCTTTATGGGGGTTGATTCACATCTCGATATTGGCCTTTTTAAAGACCTTTTTATAATTGTATGACACCGAGGAGTAACTTACCTGGATGGCTAAGGTTGACCTAAGAGCAGACGTGAAAGGATATCTTTGACAATCAGCTTGGCAAAAGTCCGTGACCTTGTTGCAAATTCCCTTCAAGTTCAGTTAAGAAGTTTCCAGATAAACCTACATACCTAGGTTCCAAGAGGTCATCGTTCAATGTAGCTAAGAATAAATACGGGTAGGTACCTAACGAAAAAGTTGTGGAATCTTCTTCCATAAAAACTTTTTTTTACCCATCACGCCGTTTCCCGAAGGGGGTAAGCAGAGAGTAAGGACTTCCATTATTTCCTATTCAGCCAAACCTCTTTCGCTTCAGTCAACAACAAAATGTACATTTGATACATTTTGATACATTTTCTCTATTTCTTTTACTCCTGCCTCAGTCCTCCTTTAAGGTTCCCAGCACACTGAAAATTAGTTTGGTGGAGATTAATCCGCAGCAAAACTTGATTTGTAAGAAGATGATCATCAAGTCTAATCGCTCCCATACATCTTCATACAAATCAATAATTGTGGATTAATTACCTCTAAACTAATTTGCAGTGTGCTAGGAGCCTAAGACGGCATAGATATTAACGGTCAATTCTTTCAGATTTAAAGATCCTTTTTGAGACTTTTTCTTAGTTCATTCATTCTAAATGTCCAAACCACCTGAATTAATTCACTCCATTCTAGTCATCAAGCTAATTCATTGCACATTTCTATAAATGTGACAGCATAAATCAATTTTCCTTTTGAATTACTATTCAAAGCTCAACCAGCTTAATATTATGATTCTAAATAAGTATTTCCAGCAATTTGTCTCTTCAGAGATGAATGATGTAGTTTCAACCTTTTAAAAACTCCATAATATGGAGATGTCAAAAGCCATTAAATAATATATTATGTACCTTCCTACTCTAATTTGAAATGATTATTCTGATTTAGATTTCATTCACGTATGTCAAATTGTAATATGAGAAATTCCATATTCGGATTAAGAGTTAGACCCATGTGCTAGCCTTCATATCACTAGATACTAGCTCTAAAACCCGACCTTTTTTTATCGTCTTTTTTTACAGTTTTTTTGTAGTTTTCATTTACAAAATTCCAATCCAAATCCAATCCAAACTCCCTTTAGACCCCACTTAGGGGCATAGGGAGGCAACAAGAGCTCTCCATTGCGCTCGATCCTGCGCAACGTTAATGACCTCCTCCCACACCATGTCCAGATTCCTCAGCTCTGCCTCGAAGGAGCGGAACACAGTACAAAATTACCATACAAATAACTTTTAAATTTAAACCTGTGTTATTTTGCCAATTAGGTATGTATATTGATATTGAAACACGGTTTATTATCTTTCCGTTTTCCATTTCAATTATCCTATATAATAATATACATATGTGAATGAATGTATCGGTAGTTATTATTATATATGGAACATCAAGAAAAGAAAAAAATTCTTCTACATTAAGTTTGAAATACTCTTAAATATGACAAAAAATAAAAGTAGGATGAACTATTGACGTTTACTATTCTACAGATATTGTAACAATTAAATTTTAATTCCGTTTGTTTTGAACTTATTGTATGGATGGATCAAACCAGAGTCACTGCTGAAACATGAATATTGTAGAAGAAAGTATAGAGAGATGGTGAAAAACCATCCAAATTACGTTTGTGACTGTTGATTAAGAGAACCGGAGTTCACAATCCATGATAATGACAATCTATGAAAATGGTGAAAATTTTTTTGGCAGTTTCATTGTTTGATATAATTCAAAATTTCCTTGCTTGAAGGCTTGCTTGAACAATAGAACGATAAAACAAAATGACATCATTCTCAATAAACGCTTTCTCTCTTCCCTATAGTAATCATACATATTTATGGTTAAAAAAATCCATCATTTTTCATAATCAATGCTGTAGAAGCGGTGCCAAATTAAATGTCAATTTATTAACAATTTTGACAATATAATTCTTTCCGTACATATTTTTTTCATAACGATATAACAGTACCTAGTTATTTGAAGGTGTTTTAGTCATTAAAAACTCTTTATTTTCCATTTTTATGATTTCTATCTTTCAACATAGACGACAATAGTAAATTGTTTTCAATTCGATATTATGAAAATCACGACGAAGCAGTAAGTTATGTGTTTCAGACATACCTACGTACAAGCGAACATTTTGATATAAGCATTGGTTATATAATATTATAAAACATACTCACTCTTGTAATAAATTCTCCATTTGGAACTTCATTGAATAGTTTAAGCAGAAATGTTAGCAGACGAAAAGCTTCAAATGATAATAATATGACATCAAGTGATATTCTCTCAATATGAGCTGCAAATCAGCTTGTGATCTCAACGTGTTTAATATTTTCACAACTAGGGGCTACCCGTCATAATGTGACGGGCTTCGTCGCCAGTTTTTACGACTTACTACGTTATTACGTAACGTCTTTATATTACACCCTCTCACAATATAACATGGTGTCAGAAGCGGTGTCGGATAAAAGTAAAAAAAAATATTAAAAAGTGCTTAAAATAGTGTCGTCAATGAAAAAATTATAAAATTCTAACATTAAAGTGTCGTCATTTAAAAATAATAGTCTGTCGTCTGAAAATAATTAGTCAAGATGGTAAAAACAAAATCATCAAGTCAATAAAGTGAACTCGTCAAGTAAGCACGTACCCGTCTTTTCATTACACCCTCTCACTATATAACATGTAAAGGGGTAGGTACCTACCTAAAGTTTTGTCTATTAGGTAAGTATAATATATAATAAACATTTAATAGTACTGAAATATTTTCATTTTCTGCAAACATCTATAAATTAATGTGTTGAGAATTTATAGTAGAGAACTCAATATTACAATAATTTATTGCATTAGTTCACTTTTCTACCACTGTAGTATTTGTCGTGGGTATCCGCCCATTTCAAACAACAGAGTTCACACACCACTACATAGATAGCGCCAGATGTACCTATTTGTATTGTGGCTCGCGATGTTATTCGATCATTCAGACACTCAACATGTTTTCCGGGCTAATCCTACAAGAAATATTTTTATTATGATAAGCTCCTACTTATGTACCTTCATTAACCAGCCCAAAGGGATTGTATTGCTAATATAAAAAAGTATACTTTCCTATTTAGTACCAACAGCAATAATATTAGTAAAGTATTTTTTTTTATCTAATGTGGTTTTAAATAATATATGCATGTATCATAATTACATATTTTGTGTATGCATAACAGGTAATAACCTAGGGGCAACTGAAATGTTAATCTTGTATAGGTAGAAAAATATAAACATTACATTAGCCCTAGTATAAGTTTTCGATGATCGAAAATCGAAACGATCATCGAAAGAGTTACGAATTTTTTTTATACAAAAATGAACTATTTGTACGCTAATAAGCGCTTATTAACGTGCAATTAGCTTCGATGAAACTCGTACTAGCCCCACAGGTATCATAATTCCATACTCCGCGTATGCAACATACCTTAAGGCAACTGTTTCAAACCTGTTTCTCAGATAAACAAAGAAAGATCTTCTCTTATAATTAATTGGCATACATTTCCATTATTTGTACTGTATGATGAAATAATATAAGACTTAAGATATTCTGCAAAACTTTTATACTATAACTACAAATAATATGCATCAAAGAGAAAAATTTACTCAAACAAAATGCAAGAATTTCATTTTGCTTAAAAGAAAAAAAAAATGTACAAAAGTAGAGGTAAGGTATGTACAACCCGGACGAACTTCCCCTAAAGAGGAAGTAAGTATGTATAAAGAAAATACCAAAGTCTCTCCACTTTTTTTTAAGTTGGGGATTAGCAGAAGTGATCTCTCGGTCTTTGGTTACATTAATATGAGCTTTGAAAGTTTTCCCAACAGCGATATTTGAATTTCTTCCTACTCATTCTTTTTTCGAGATGATTTTTTTTTGAGGTTCAAAGTTTCGTATGTTAACAACTAAGTTAATAATAAACTGAACTTTAGACATTTTCATAATGGATTATTTAAAGTCAACTTTGTATTTTAAAAGTTCATTTCACAATCGACTTTTTTCACTTTTCGTTACGTAGGTACCTTACTAGATTTTATAGATCAATAATTTTTGCATGCATCTATTATAACTTACCTTTAGGCATCTTTCTATTGCTTTCCAAACCTCTTCCATTTTCCCTTCTTAATTCATTTTCTTCCTTCCTACAATTGGAATAAGATTCTTCTGTGGTATCCGTATATCGATGCTTTTTATATCTCAAATTCGCAATAGGGTATTTGACACTATGAAAAATAAGCTACAGATTATGGTCATCCTGTTTGAAAATGGCCCAAGAAAGCTTATTTCTTTTATTTTACAACTTAAATAGGCTTATTTTTTTATAAAAACACGTAATAAAAATCCAAATATTTCTATGGAACTAGTCACCGATGAAAACGCCTTGTGATTAGTTGTGTTCCCTGTGACGATGCTGTGACGTCACACCACAGTAAATGACAGTCATCAACACGTTAGCAAACTCATACCAATACTATGGTGTGACGTAAAATGCACCACGTGATCAGCGCCATTATACTAGACCGCGTTTTACGCGCGTTTTTTGATATTTAAACTTTAAACATGATTTTCATATAAAATATGGCATATCTTCAGAAAATATAAAGAGCATGTGCTTATAATGTATCGTAGAATAATTTAAAACGGTTTCTGGAAATTAGTCAAATAGGTACCCTATTATTTAAGGGTTTGATTGTCCGACTGTATTTTTTATCATCAAAAATCAAAACAAAACAAGGCGGATGTCGTAACAAGTTTTTCTTAAAGCTCTTATGAGAAATTAAAATATGTGTTTCATATATTAATTTGGGTTATGACAATTATGATGAAAGTAGTGAGGTAATGAGGAGACTACTCCAAATATCTGTGTTAGTTTGGATGAAAATACAATTTGTCTACATAACTTTTATTTTTTTTATGCCTGTTGGAGCAAGTGGACTGTACGGAGAGGGTGAAAAACCAGGAAATTATGGATATATTTATTTATAACTAACAAATATCATAATTCATTCAGCATAACAGGTTTCCACCATTTTCGCTGAATAATGGGAAGTAATACAAAACATATAAACAGACAACGAAACATTGGTAAAAATAATATGCAAAAGAAACAATATGACATTATAAAAAAGTTACTAAAAGTAGTTTAAAGTACACTATTATTATATCTATGATACAAATAATAATTATTATCGGTGTGCGATAGACATAACAACATGCACCGGTGTCGGTACTTACTGTATGCGAGCGCACAGGAATGCACAAAAAAGTGTATAATAAGGCGAGGAAGACTCTCTCATACTGTGTTCCGCTTCTTCGAAGCAGAGCTGAGGAATCTGGACATGGTGTGGGAGGAGGTCATAAACTTTGCGCAAGATCGAGCGCAATGGAGAGTTCTTGTTGCCTCCCTATTCTCCTGAGTGGGGTCAGACAGGGAATAGGTATTGATTGATTGAATGCTGTACTCACCGCCTTTTTTTTCTTGAATACACTTTGAAGGAAGCACACGAAGTCACGCACACTATGGCCGGCCACTGTAATTACATTATTTGTACGGGAAAAAGCTAGGTCTGTATAGGAATTTCTTAACAATGCCCTTCGTCCGATAATAATTACTATTGTTAAACATTATCCCCATTCAGCAATTTACTTCAGAACGAAGGTATTTTGAAGGTTTTGAACACATTAACAATTGTAATGTTGTGTTGTGGATAGTTATCTTACATTTCTGGATGGATTTCAACATTTTTTTGATATTTGTGATTTGTAGCAATTTAAATTTCAATTACCCAAAATGAAAGAAAGTGAACATCAAAAATGGTTTCATGTGGCACATACGGTAGATACTTTTTTAGTAAGAAAATGTGCAAGGTACAAGACTAGGTATTTTCAAACAGTTTTCTTGTTAGTAATTAACTATATATTAAGTCATTATGAGCTATTATTAAAATACTTTGTTAAAAATTAGCAACCCTATCACGAGGGATGAAATATATTACGTTTAATTACTTATAGCCGTGTTTATAATAATTGCTTTTAAGGTATCTATTAGTGTTCTAATTAACCTTACAAACGCTAACTCATTTTCATAATAAATAAGCGGTTAAGTAATATTATACATTCCACGTTCGTTTTATTTTCATTTATTATTTTTTATTAGAGGGCTACTACGCTTGTAAAATGTATAATTACCTTAAAACAATAATGATAAATATACTTCAAAATGTTAATGAGGTTAAAAGGATGCAGTTCAAGCTTTCTTAAGAAATTACAATTCTCCGCTTTCTGTTGGCAAAGTAAATGCACATCGCAATATTGTTTGTTAAGGTTTGTTTAATGTAGCAAATTTGGTTTAAGACAAAGATAGTATGTAATGAAGAGGTAGAAATGCTGAGCGTATGAGGAGTCAGTTACTGTACCCGACTAATGGTTATAGTTTTGTACTTGTAAAATGCATGCATGTTCTCTTGATTTGGCATTTTAATGTTATACCTATTTTAATGTTATACCTATTTTAATGTTATACCTATTTTAATGTTATACCTTCTTCTCCCTAGCTTGCTCCCAACTTAGCGTCTAAGTAGACTGTTGGGGTCAGCCCTCCTCGTTCTTAGGCTATAAGTCCGTCTCTCCTGCACCACCTCTTCCAATCCCAATCTTCGCATCCGGTCACGCCTCTGCACCACCCAGGAATTCTTTGGTCGTCCTCTGTTTGTCACACGTGGAACACTCATGTTGATGGCCTGATTAACAATATGTTCCTGCGGTCTCCGTTCTACGTGTCCATACCATCGCAACTGTCTTTCCTCAAGTTTGCTATTTATATCCGTCACTCCTAGGCTTCCACGAATGTGTGAGCTTTTTATCTTGTCTCTCAATGACACTCCTGTCGACCACCTCAGCATGCGCATTTCTGCCGTTTCTAGCTGTCTGTTATAGCTGTTGTACATAGTCCAGCATTCGGAGCCATACAGGAGTGCTGGTCTGACAATTGTCTGATAAACTTTTCCTTTTAATTTGACTGGCATTTTTGAATCGCATAGAACTCCTGACACCGATCTGAATTTCATCCATCCGACACTAATTCTGTGTTTTACATCCGCAGCACAGCTTCCATCATTTTGAATTACTGATCCAAGATATTTAAATGAGTCGCTATTTGGTAGTGTTACTCCATCCATCTGTATTATGGGTAAGTTTGACGTGGTCAAATTTTGTTTCTCAAACGGTAGATAGAGGTATTCCGTTTTCTTCCTACTAATTCTCAGTCCGTTGTCTTCCAGTGCTTTCCTCCACCTCTCCAATCCTTCTTGCAGATCTTCGTGTTTGTCACTAATCAATACAATATCGTCCGCAAATAGTAGGATTTTTAGGAGGCTGTTCATTTCCTGTTTGGTTAAATAGTCCATGACTAAGATGAACAGTAGCGGGCTGAGGACGGATCCTTGGTGTACCCCCACTTTTATAGGAAATTCTAGGGAAGTCCCTGATGTGCACCTCACTTGAGTTTTGACATTGTTGTACATATCCTGAATAGTGTGTACGTATATTTCTGGTACATTATGGGCTCTAAGTGCTGCCCATATCAGGCTTCTTGGGACCCTGTCGAACGCCTTTTCAAGATCTATGAAGACCATGTGAAGGTCTTTTTGGGCGTCTCTGTGTTTTTCGACCAGGGTCCTAACAGTTTGGATGGCATCAACTTTTTGTTAATTAACTTAATTTTTGTTAATTTTGTAAATTAACAAATTTTAATGTTATACCTATTTTAATGTTATACCTATTTTAATGTTATACCTATTTTAATGTTATACCTATTTTAATGTTATACCTATTTTAATGTTATACCTATTTTAATGTTATACCTATTTTAATGTTATACCTATTTTAATGTTATACCTATTTTAATGTTATACCTATTTTAATGTTATAGGTACCTATTTTAATGTTATACCTATTTTAATGTTATACCTATTTTAATGTTATACCTATTTTAATGTTATACCTATTTGAGAAAAAAGAGTGAATTTACAATAGATCAACTTTCCAGACAGACGTTGCACTGAATTCAAATTTGTATAATGAAAAATTGATTATCTAATTTATTTAACCAATATGATTTCTACCGATGCATCTGTTTTAAACTATTTTAACCGGTCAGATTCTGACAATTGCCCCTATCAAACAACTGTGAAACGCCAATTAAAATAAAAAAAGAGGAATGTTTGATTTGTCAAAAAAAAAAACTTTAGGCTATCTGTTAAGCTTTTTTAAATTTTCTTATGTTCCGCGCAGTACGCGCAATTAATTGATATTTTTTTAATTATAAGGTTGTGTGATCTTCTTCTTTCACCGGCTTTCGTACTGTTTCGTTCGGAGGACGTGGGTTCGAACCCAGACAAGGGCGGATTCAGCTTTGGCGCTACGGGGGGGGGAGGGGTTTGTCACATAGTAAAAAAAGATCATTTCCAAAATTTTGTATCAAGAAACTACACTATTCCTAAAAAAATCTCTAGACTCGTGGTCATGTCACAATCATAATAGAAAAGTAGTTATTTTATTAATAAATTTAAGTACTGTACTTAAAAATAGACAAAAATATAGGGCCTAGACCCAGCCAGGGTGAGGTCATGACCCCCGTGACCCCCCCTTGATCCCAGATGACGACCATCTACCTATTTCACGACACAGGCTTTATGTTACTTACTGTGAAAGAGCCAAAGGTGTATTTGTGTTCATTTTGAGTGAGCACAGTGGGGCTAGTACGAGTTTTATCGAAAGCAAATTGCTCGCAAATAAGCGCTTATTAGCGTGCAAATTGTGTTCTTAATTCAAACGATCGAATCGTTCGATCATTTTTGTATGGAAATTTTTCGATGATCGTTTCGATATTCGATCATCGAAAACTTATACTAGGGCTACTGATTCATTTTTCAAATAACATCTCTGCTCTTTTTGCTGGTTTTTCAGAATTCTGTAAGAGGCAGTAAATCGAAAAATCAGATCGGTGCCGTGAGGTTGATCCATCCCACGTCCTTAAATCCTAAAAGGCGCAAGAAAAATAAGGCGTCTTAGACGCTTGGACCCATTCAAGGGGGGGGGGGAGGGGGGTTTAGGCAGCTGATGTCTCTCCTGTGATGGCGCAAGATCGAGCGCACTGGAGAGCTCTTGTTGTCTCCCTATACTCCTAAGTGGGGTTTAGAGGAAAAATATACAAAAACACACTCACGCAATCATGACAAATAAAAACGCATAATGAATGAATCTTTCTCATGGGTCAACTTCTGTTTCTCAACTTGTCAACAACACTCAAGTGAAGATACAAAAAAAACTATGCATGGAACACGTAGTATAGGGACTTACATAATAGTCGAAAACGTAGGTACATTCGCTCAAATTTTTTAATATTTTTCTGTCCATGGCGTTCGTTGAGACGTAATTTCTATTTGAATGACTTTATTTTAAATGGCCTTGGGCTACGTTATTAGTAACTTATAGCAAACTTTTAATTCTGGCTTTTACAGAATATTGATTCAATAAGATTATGTTAGGTATCTCATTTCTTCAAAATTCAGGAAACGAAGAACAGGCCGAGGCTCAATATTGCACATAGTAAAACAAGAAAATTTCCGTTTATTTAAGAAAAATCGTTTCATTCAATCACAATTAATAATGATAGTCCATAATAATATAATAATGGCTAAAGAATTATCGAAGTTTAGAAAACTTTATTTTCGAATATATCGGGTGAGTCGAACGAATAATGCATAGTGTAGCGAGATATCGAAAATTTGAAAGATTTATGAGGAAAGTTCTGCGTCGGGAGCGAAAGAAAGTGTTGTATGAAGTTGATGATATTCAGTAATAGAATGTGAGGAGAATTTCGTGTTCAACTTTCGTAACTTCTGGAATATTGTAGCTAGGCCAGCAGGGAAAGATAATCTAAAATAGACTGATTTTTTTGTGTGATGATTGATGTTGGCATTAAAATTATGATTTTTGCCAACATATTATTTCACACGACATTGTAAGGTCAACATTTCGCGTTTCTTATGTGGTGTCAGATTGTGTGAAATGATTTGGTCTCTCTGATTATCTGGTTCTTTAGTAGAAGCGTTTCATTCATTTTATAAAAGGACGGTAAATTTTTTCTCTCAGTTAAAATCTATTTATTGCGCGGACGGTGGAGTAAGAAATTTCTCACACTTATCTATAATATAAAAGAAAGTCGGGTTAGTGCGAACTCGAGATCGGCTGAACATATTTTTATTGTGTTTAGTTTATTAGATTCTTCTCTGCTCCAGATAACAGAATAACTATGAAATATAATATAAAAGTTAGTATAGAACGGGTTTCCTAACAACAACAGGGCCACCTGTGAAAAATTTGAAAAAACAACACAATTTTTATTTACCTGACAACCATCGAGTGTCAAAACATTGCGCATTGGTACGCAGATGATTGATAAAATTTCTTTCAAGCTTCAGAAATATTACTCATAGTAGGTATATAGAATATAATATGTACATGAGTCTTGTGATCGGATTTCAAAAAAAAAAATAGATTTCGCTGAAATTAATTTTCTCGACGTTAATGAGGGTAAAGATTCCAAAAATGCAAAAAAAAAATTTTCGCGTACCCGTACGCTAAAAATGTGTGCGCACCCATAACTCGTAGAAATTCTTATCAGATTTGATTGAAATTTGGTAGAACGGTTAGCCCCTCGATGTAGATGAGTCAGTAAAATGTTGAGATCTGTACCTTCAGGGGAACCCTCTTAAAGTATCCAAAGAAAATTTCACTTGTTCTAGAAAAAGGGCTAAAAAAAAAAATTTCTTCGATATTCATAAAACTTGGTATACGGGTTGGTCTTATGCTCCTACATAAGCACGTAAAATTTGAGGTCCCTATCTTCAGTGGGTCCCCCTTAAAGTACCGATTAATATTGAATATGTAGTTCTACAGCAGATAATAAAAAGCTCCAATAGTCGATATCATTTTAAAGTTTCTATAATAATTCCAAGGATAAATTCATTTTAATCGTAAAATTATGAATTTTTATGCAAAGACATGTTTTACACGAAAAGGCTGTTATAATAAAATATACGTCTAAATCTGTATAATATAAGTGGAATAATATTGTTATTTTTAAGTTATAAAATATGTAATTTTTGTAACTTCATAATCTAAATAAATATACTATGACTTCTGGGCTACCCTGGGTTAGCAGCTTTTTTTTAAAATTATACTGTCATTGGCTAAGGCGTGCTGTTTCGTCGCAGAGTCTTGAAACACTGCGCTGTAATTCCTTCACTGTGGTACTGAACAATGCTAAATCGTCCGCGTACTCCAGATCGCACAGTTCGCCCATTAGACCATCTCTCTGTGTTATCGGTGTACACCTCTCGCTCCTTGCGTGGACTTTCTCAACAGGAAGTCCATGAAAATAATTATGAATATAAAAGAAGCTAGTACGCAGCCCTGTCCGACTCCCGTGGTGATCCTAAAAGTAGGACCACAAGACTATCATAATAAAATGATATTCATTATTAAACCGATTTTTTTCAGGACTTCCCGTGTGTATTAAAATGAATGATTTTACAACTAATGATGGATCATTAAATATAACTGTGTGAATATAAATAACAGTTTGAAACTTCCCTATACATGCGCAGTGCCTCACACTAACATCATATTATCAGTGCTACGTTGCATGATAACCGAAGCGCCCATGAAAACCTTCTAAAGTCGGGGAAAAGCCTCCACCGGTCTAATTCAAACTGAACTTCGTCGCGGAACGACGCGTCCGGGATGTTTGTACACATTGTGAATTGCTCAATCATTTTCACACTCTATGATTGACGGTTTAATTCTTTCGGTTTAAATTGTATGTAAAAAATTATCTAAGCGGTTTAAGTTTAATAATATTTCACACTTTCCTTTGATTAATTCATATTATACAAAAAGAGTTAACGTAGTAAAAAAATACATCATAGTTTTGTAAAAGTTTTTTTTAACACATAAAAGTTACTTTCGTAATTCGATTGTGTTATAAATATTGTTTAGGTTCTTTATAATAATAATTTCATTACTTATGGAATAAAATTTACTTTATATTTTAACTTCTTCGAAGTGCTTTTGAAAGAAAAAAAGTTCAAGATTTCTTTTTTAATATGGCTCGCTTGCGTTTGAAGAACTTCGCCTACTGTTAAAGGTTTGTCAAACTTTTTTATTTGATAAAATTTATTTTTATAGGATTAGTAGTATGCTTTGAATTGACTTGAGATAAATTAATTTACGCGGTAATTAATTTAGATAGTCTGTTTATGCGATAATTTGAAAAAAAAAAATTATCTGCTTAAAAACTTGATCTAAAATTTTTATATATACCAATAATATAATTTATCTTGAAAAATGAATCTACCTTTTATCTTTATTCAAGTGTAACAATAATTCATTTATTTTTTTAATGATGCAACAACATTATTTTTTTATACCTTATAGATTTTCAAAAAACAAAGGGGATCAAAATATTATGAGTTAGTAGCTATTAGCTCTATTGCTAAAAAAAAAGTTGAATGTCCAATCGCTAGAAGGTGTTAAGTAAAATTATACTTTTTTTTTTGTTACAGGTAGGTAAGTAAATATATTTGTAGGCTGTGGATAAATTGCCATCGGCAATTATTTTCTCGCCATTTGCGATACATATTTTATTTTTGTTTTTTGTAAAATGTTTATTTATAATAATTTAAAACGGAATTATTTATCAAATTTGATTTTCGATGATTATAAAAATATTGTGATTAAACGACGCAATAATTATTATCAAATTAATTATTTACTTAAGACAACTTTATAAAAAAAATTGTCAGTAGGTAATCAGCGGTAGTTTTTAATGAAATTAATTAAAGTTAATGATTCAATGAAATTCAATTTCACATGAAGACAAAAATCATTAATATAGTATCGATCGTTTTAAAAATGATTACGTGCCGCTTTTAATTCAAAATGGTGGAAAGGAAGCAATTGGGCGTTTCAATCCTTTAAACGGGAAACTTTTCAAAAAAAAAAAAAAAAGTTTCAGGTCCACATCGATGTATTAAGTATCGTCTGCTGCTGGTTTGAAATATATAGATTTTCTTAATCTTTGTTGACTCAATAAATATAAATATCACGTTAAGTTAAGTGAAAGAGGAAGTCGACAAAAGGTTTCGAAACCAGGATTCAAGCAGGCTTCCAAAAGTTTATGTTATAAAGGCGGTTTTAGCTTTATGTTAGATTTTTTTTAGTTAAGTGGTAAATAATGTAGAAATTAAAGTTTTTTTCTTTCGTTAGCGCCTTATGTTTTAACATCCGTCTTCTTTGTCTTCGATACCTTACAATATCTTCGACTTTTCAGATTATTTAGTAAAATCTACGTATTTAGATATCCAAATGGGTTTTTTTCGAAAATGTGGGTTTAGTTGCTAAATTTAATTTTTTCTTCTACCTATCATGCCATGTCCCGTAAGGGGTAGGCAGAGGGAACCGACCTCCGCTCTTTTCTATCCAAGCATACTTCTTTCGGTTCTTCCACAGACATGGTACCATTACCCGGTGATTAGAATTAGTAGTACCTAATGAGTTTTTTTTAAACGTTATAGAAGTACTATTTCATAACGCCATTTTTAAAGGCTTAAAAAGTAAAAAGCTTATTTTGGTATTGCAGTGTAGCCAATCCTTATTTTAACAATTAGAAGAAATAGCTTACTTTTTGTTTAAAGGTCGTTCCAAAAGTTTGGTATCCGGAAAGGTGAATGATATTTTTAGTTTCATTAGTTAAACGAATATCGTTTTATATTTTTTATAACGTTCGATAGATTATTTTTGTTAATCTAATGTTTTATCAGTATTCTTCATAACGATAACCTCAATTTATTAGATTTTTTATTTAACTCGTAAGTACTTTATGTTCGGATACATTGAAATAAGGAAAGTTAAATTAAGTACTTAGATGTTGAGATATTAACTAAGATGTTGGTGATGAGTCGATGTCGAAAGAAAGGCAAGAAGAGCACTTCAGCCGACTGCTTTAGGGAGAAGAAACTGAGAGCGCCTGTGACTATTTTGGGGAGATTTCTTACACGGACCAATGTCTTATGATGTTTCATAAAAAGGAATAAGGAATATAAAAAAAACGTTGATACTTTGAAAGGACTGAATGCCTCCCAAATTTCTCTGCTTGCTCTACTAGAGAGTTTTTCTGATCATATTATTATGTTCTAATAAAAATTCATCATTTTGATACGATTCGACTTAAAAGAGGATTGAACAATGGTGTTTAAATATGCAGAGATTTTATTTTTGCGCAATTTAAACTTTGTAACCCCTGATAAATTTTTTAATCTCGATAATACGTATTTCTAGTTTTATTAAATAAATCGAAAAAAAAGTGGAATTGTTTCGCGGAGAACAAAAAAAATGTATTCCCTCGACGTTTCATTATTCGGCAAAATGAACAAAAATGAATTATAAACGTTTAAAAAATGGAAGACACGAAAAAAAGATCATAAATAATAAACCATTTGTAATTGGCTATTTTGTTTGCACTCGATGTACGTATAATATCATTTCTACTGTAGAGGAGAAAAAAATATGGCCCTAAGTTGAAAATAAAGTGTAGTTAATTACCTACTGAAAACTGTAATAAAAGGAAAACATTGCTACCCTTTAGCACCACATTTAAACAAATAATATTTCACAGCAGGAAAAACGAAGGTATTTTTTTTCATCTCGCTATTTTAGGTCATGAAACATGTTTTATAGAACGAATAATTTAAAAAAAAAAAAAAAATAAAATTAAAATATTCTTTATTGCGCACAAAATATTAACAAATATAATATATTATTGTGGAAAGGGCGGGCTTATTGCCGAACGGCAATTTCTTCCAACCAACCCTAGGTGAAGAAAAACAGTTGTTATATATTATTTTAAACAAACTAATGGACTTTATCCATTAAAAACTATACAATATAAAAAAAATATATAATACACAGATATATATAAAAAAATACATAATATACATAAATATGCAAGAGTATAGTAATAGTAATATATAAACTAGATATAAGATAAGAGGGAGTTCGGGAGGGGAGTAAGGGTAGGGGGGGGGAGGGGTAATCAGGGATTGTTAAGGTAGTGTTGCTTCAATCTACATTTGAAGGTGGAAATTGAAGGTGAGAGTCTGATGGTTAATGGGAAGCCATTTTGTTGTTAATTAATTAGGTTTATACCTAATATTCCATTTTTATATTCATTTTAATTGAAATAAGTCATTATTCGACATTTCTTCTTCAGGAAAAGTATTATGAAAACATAAATAGGAATAATTGCTATTAATAATTACTTGTACCTAATGATTTTCAGTAAATTTTTAGAACTCCTTTCTCCCCCAGTGATCCGTGGTGAGGTTTAAGACGTTGCCTTCCTTAAAAAAAACACCATTATTATTTTTTAGAACAAAGCTTGTTGAAATAAATACATGTCTCAAAACTTTCTAAGATATTTCGTGATTTTATTCTTAGTCTGTAACTAGGTAACCCTAACTACAACTTTTGATACCTACTTCGAGAGACATATATGGCTGTATGACTGGCCTACCTTAATGAATTAATCGACACGATTGATCCAAGTCATTCTCTGTCGTCAACACTTTATATTGTTTTATATTCTTTATTTTTCTTTTCTTTTTTTGCATGTTATAAGTTGTTTTTTGTGATATAACTTTTAAAAAATTCGGCGGTATTTATAAAAATAAAATACTCATTATTGCATCTTGCCCAAATCACCTCAACTTTCCTCTTTATTATAAGACACAATACCTCGTTTTTTTTTTTTTACTAAAATGATTCTTGGACAAATTCTTGGACAAAGGGAACACAAATACGCTTTCGCCATCTTTCACATAAAGCAAAGCTTGTGTTGTGAAAATGGAAATGATCATCAACCACAACCTTCAGTTCGCTGTACGTACGAAGTCGTTGATTGATACTAGGCACTAGTCTACTAACCACCTCAACTACATATATCAATATTTCAAACTAGCTTTCCCGACAGACTTTGTCCTGTGTTACTAACTATGAATATTGAATTCGAATTTATATGGTGATGAATCAATTGTCATTTGACCAATGTGATTCCGAACGATGCGTCTCTTTTAAACCAATTGACAATTTCTGTCAAAATTTCAAAATTGGAATAAAAATTTCAAGGTAAAAAGTACTAATAAGGTTGTCTACGTAGAGTTTTCTTTAATTTTCTAATTTTCCATGCATTGTTCTTAATTTTTTTCTTCTAAAAGGACATATTCCTGACAAAAGCCTACACGATGAAAAAAAAATTAGCGAAATCGTCCCAGCCGTTTAGGCGTGATGCGATGACATCGGGAAATAGCTCTCCATTTTTATATATAAGATAATATTGTTATTGATAATGAAATCGTGTCTAAAAATCGTTGATTTCATTTAACAAGAACCTACTCGACTGACCTCGGTAGCCTAGTTGTACTAGCATGGACTTCAGATCCGAGGTCCCGGGTTCGATTCCCGGTCGGGTCAGAGTTTTTCTAAGTGTTTTCGAAGTGTTTTTTCACTTGAAATCTCTACCCGGGGTTGGCCTGTCTCAGATTGGACGAGACCGGTTGACTGGAAAAAGGATAAGGGTAAGTTCTAGGATAAGTTCCGCCGGCTATACTGACACCTTTGTAAAGAAAAGTGTTATATTATAATATTATATTACTCAAATAACATATCCTAGAACTTCCATACAGTTAAGATGCTGGAACTCTGAAGATTGTTTTGTTTGCATTCCTGGACTCGTAAGTAAAAAGTAAAAAGAAACAGAGATTCAATATTTTCACATCAAACAATATTCCATATTATAAAGTGCAGATGCAGTCTTTTCCTTTAAACACGGATTATATCTTTTACCATTATTCTCAAAGTTTGCTTGCCTGCAGTCAGATGCGCGGCACGAGGTTCTACTTGATAAAGCTATAGACCAACGCCTCGGTAATCTGCCTTGATATTTTTCTCCGGATATTTACCCCATGAGCTACGTGACCAAAGTATGATTTGAGAACATATTTCAGAGATAATCGAAATAAAAGTAGCCTTATTCTTGGAATTTTGAGATCTTCCTTCTCCTATTATTGATATTTCAATGTGTATAAATCTGTTTTGTGATTACTCAACACTCAGTCCTACGCAGGAAAGTGACTCTCTGCTCGAGTTGCATTTCTTTAAATGTTTTTGTGACAATTTATTGTGCCTGCGGGAGCGCGGTTCTAGACAATTTGAATTATGCGAACGACTACAAACGAATTTATCGACAATGTAGAGTAGGAAGAAAATTAACTGTCCACTTTTTATATTTTTAATTAACCTAAGTGTCTTTGTTTGATTTATATAATTGTTTATAGGTATGTTCCAGTGGACAGTTAATTTTTTTAACGCATTCAACATTCACGAAATATTCGTTTGTAATCGAACGCCAATTTCAAATTATCTTCTTATATTTTTTAAACTATACCAATGGTCGACCAGTGCTCGAAAATCGACCATAAAATATTATTTAAATTATAAGTTTGAATATATTATAAAGTTCCATTGTCAAAAGACTGAGCGATAACTATTTGAAAATTTTCTTTGAAAAACAATCACATGGACACGTCAGATTTGAAATGTTGGTATTTATACAGTTTTTTCTATTATTATTAAAGAGAAACAACATGAATCTATTCTCAATTTGACCACAGGTAAACAAAAAAATATATGGACCGGAGTGTGTATGAGTATCAAATACATAACATGACAGTGGTGTTTGTACTGTATTTTTATTGATTTAATCTATTCTTAAGCATAATATATAAAAAAAAATCACCATTCATTCTCTGTATTTATTTATTTATTTCATTTTCCACCATTCACACTTGAGGACGTCAAAATTTTCACAATTTTACATGTATACATTAAGAATATATAGAGATGGAGACAAATCAGATCAACACAAGGTCAAGTTATCACACTATATAAGTATAAACTATAAGGTTTGAGATGGTTGGTAGTCCAGTGGTATCAATCGCCGGCTTTCATGCGCACAGCGTATTGGAGGTCGTAGGTTCGAATCCCGGCCGTGCCGACCATTTCCGCTTTCACTCCACAACCCTTTGGTTAGTGTGAAAGATGTCAAAAGTGTATTTGTGTTCACTTCGAGTGAGCACAGATTTATTTTTATAGAAAAAAAGTGGGCGAAATTTCATACTCTTCCGTCCGCGCAGTTTTCGTAAAAATAGTCACTAAGTTTTTCCTTCACGTATTATTATAGATTATGATAACCTTATTATAAATATGTAAACGAAACTGTTGGGTCTTATATAGTTTTGCAGTAGACATTTTAAAGCTACAAATTAGTAGGTATGATTAATGTAATATTTCAACTGTGTAGGTACCTACTTTGCAAATGTTCAATAAGAGGAAAATTAAAAAAAAAGAAGATTACATAATTACCAACTGCGTGTGGTGACCACATTACCTACATATTTTATGAATGCGTGTGACCAAGTGTGAAGTAGGTATCTTTCACAGTAATTTTTTTCCAATCGACTGGTCACAAAATATACGTGTGTTATAAAAAATCCTTCACAAATTAAAAATGACTAGACCAAAATATCTCTAAAGAAAAAATAACAACTAATGACTCTAACAATTCATTACTAATGTTCGATTTTTAAATGGAACAAACCACTACGGGCTTACGACCGTCTTCTACTGTTATTTCGAAGGCTGGCTTAGTGTGATCACTTTACGTTAACAACGTTCGCCATTAGGTGGTAATGTTTGTCTTCGAAACTAAAAATATCTCTGTTGGAATATTCCCTATCTCGTTTTGTGTATCAAATAATTTTGACATCGACTGATATATTTTTTTTAAAAGTATTTCTATATTTTTTTGTCATTTTTTTGTTGATAAGACTTTTTAATAATAGATGGAATGAGAACAAAGAGGTTTTTTTCATATAAGATTCTGTCTCGGCTTTTTGTTTCTGATAAGAGTCGATATTTAAATAAACCGACAAAGAAAATGCAAAACCAATGAAAATTCGAAGTAAATCTACCTATTATTGTGTTTTTTTTTAATGGACGAGAATTTCGTTCACCGTTTTTAATTTGAAAGGGCAAACTCAGCAGATGTTTATTTTTCCTTGGAGTCCACTAACTAGTTGGAGTAGGTATATAAAGATTACAGATTACCAATGCAATGATTTCCTAGAAAAGCGGACTCGCAATTTAACGGCCATTCTATATTTTTCAAACTAATATCCCAAAAGTTTTTGAATTTAATATTTCGTGCATTATTTTATTTCAGTAGACGTTTTGTTTACTGCGGTATCTAAGCTACGCTTAATAACATTACACTGTCTCTTTCGCCCTTCATTATTTTACTGCCGACAGTGAAAGATATAAAGAAAGTTGTGTATGTACTTAACTCAAAGAATACTGGGTGCGTAATGCTACGACGAAATATATTTTTGGCTGTCTTTGCGACCTTTTTCTCTGATATATTATCAATATCACATGACGTGGAGATATCAGATATCTGTTAATTAAAAGGGAGAAAAAGCCTTGTGTACATAACATTATTATCTATCATAAATTATGTCTCTATCAGTCCAAATTCTTTGATACATCATAATATCGGTGTTGACTTATAATTAACCAACCGACTAGTTTCTCTTTTTCATATATGGTGTTGAATGAAAGTACCTACTCTTCTAAGTATTTCTTCTCATCTTTCGGCAAGTTCCTAATCAATCATGGTTGAGGCCTTCATAACCTAGCGGTTTAATCGGCGACTTTCACACTGATCATCTTCATCTTCCATAACCCGAGCTTTGCTTACTATGACAATCAGAGGAGGCATATGTTAAAAATGGACTAAACATGAAGGCTAAAGAAGAAAATATATGACCCAAAAATCATTTCAAAATATTGTAAACTCGATATTAATTGTAACTGAATGGTTATTGAAATGAATTTACGATAATTTCGAATATCGAACGGGTATTTTCTGCTCTCATCAGCAATCTGCTCATCTATCGGTCCATTCAGATTAGCATCGAAGATCACTCAGAAACAACAGTGTCTTGAGTAATTTTAGCTTAAAACAGTGAATTTTTATGAGAGAGGAAAAATTACCATATAAAGTATATTCGCTTCTGTACAATGTGGGTGGAAGTACTCGGTTTCTAGAAAGATACTTGACATTATTTGTTAAAGGATTGAGTGGAGATTTTATTTGATGCGATAGAAAATCAATGAAGGTTTTAATGGAAATATATGTATAAAAAATGTTATTCATAACAGTAAATTTGTGTTTCTTTTGTATAAAAATGAATTGATATTGGTTTATTGTTTGGTATAACAAAATAGGTACCTAATCTAAAAAATATGAAACCTATCGTTATTTTTTCTACAAATTTAAATAATAATGTTGCACTTAAACGATGAATAATCTTATATATAAAAATGGGGAGTCATCGCATCACGCCTAAACGGCTGGGCCGATTTCGCTAATTCTTTTTTCGTCGTGTAGGCGTTTGTCAGGAATATGTCCTTTTACAAGAAAAAAATTAAGAACAATGCATGGAAAATTAGAAAATTAAAGAAAACTCTACGTAGACAACCTTATTAGTACTTTTTACCTTGAAATTTTTATTCCAATTTTGAAATTTTGTCAGAAATTGTCAATTGGTGCGATTGACAGAATGCGGATGGAATATACATGGTTTAAAGCAGACGCATCGTTCGGAATCACATTGGTCAAATGATAAATTATTCATCACCATACAAATTCGAATTCAATATTCATATTTAGGAACACAGGACAACGTCTGTCGGAAAAGCTAGTAATTAAATAAATAATAATTATGAAGTTGTTTAATGAGCTCGAGCGCTTTCTTCAATATTGCCTTGAAATGATTCACACTTTTTAAACCTAGTTTTATTATATGTCAATTTTTAAGCACTTCCCTCGTTTTGGAGTGATTCGACTACCTATAAAAAAAACAATAGTAAAGATTTAATTAAGTATCTTAAGAAAAATATAGGTAGGTAATTAAAAAAAATAAAATAAATTAATTGCCATATTTATACTGTTGGGAGGAGGTCATAAACATTGCGCAAGATCGAGCGCAATGGAGAGCTCTTGTTGCCTCCCTATGCCCCTAAGTGGGGCGTGAAGGGAGTTTGGATTGGATTGGATTTATACTGTTGAATCAACAAGTACTTAGGTACGTACGGAGCAAATGGGGACAACAAAAGCTCTCCACTGCGCTCGATCTTGCGCAGTTGTGATGACCTTCTTACAAATCATGTCTAAATCCCGCATATAGGTATATCTGCTTTCAAGGAACGGAACACGGTATGAGAGGGTCTTTTTCGATCGATCAATTGTCATTCGGTACCCTAAACACTCTAATGAATAAATAATTAAAAAATATATAAATACCTATGTATATTATATTAACAACTATAAAAAGAATATATAATAGTTATTATTTTTATCAATTAGTAATTTTTATCAATCAACTACTATATTGTGTCAAAAGTGTCGAAAAATATAATCACTTGAATTCAGATTTTCTCAAAATAGGTATGATTGAAAAATAGCAAAATTTGTCTGACGTCCCCAAGTGCCTGGATTGGGTCTATGGCGGAACATAAAATAAATAAAGTAGTAAATAAATAAAACGTGATAAAAATTCAGAATATTGATGAAACGTACACTAAATTTGTTAACATTGACAAATAATATTTGTTCTCATTCAATTTTGCTTCCAACATCATAATATATTATTTCATATTATCTACCCATGATTATGTACATAATAACAAGGAAAAAATATTAAAATATTCCAATCCATGAAAAAAAAAATGCCATTTCACCAACCGCAACAAAAAAAATGACAATCATGTAGATTTTCAGTTAATCTGACGATCAAATATTTAATACTTTAGCTGATAATCCCCGCCTTTTGACAAAAAATCCTCCACGACTCCCATAATATTTTCACAATTTCGAGTATTTGCCTTAACCCCTACTCACCGAATACAATATCAGATACACACGGAGAGAAGACGCCTTCGGCATTGAATAAAAACACATTTTTACGATAGAAAATGAGAAATTTGTCAAGTTTCTTCTCCGAATAAAGAGGAAATGGTTCCGTGAATCTCTGTGACTACGAATACGAGTATATTCTGAGATAACCGCTCTCAATCGGCCGTACTTTCTGTACTATCATCATCCTTTCCACCTCACAAAAAAAATCTATAACAGTTTTCATAATTTAAAACAAATAATTTTACAATTGTTATGGTTTTTGACTACACAATTTTAATAAAGGTTAATTATTGTAGCTAGGTATGTTTATTTGTAAGAAGGAATTCATGTTAACAAAATGATCACTTCATCCATAATATAAATGAAAGTAGGGTTAGTGCGAACACTTATAACTCGAGATCGGCTAAACAGATTCTTTCGATGTTTGGTTTATTGAATTCTTCTCCGCTCCGGATAACAGAATAAATAACTAATAAAAATTTGAAAAATAGATAAGATATAATATCTAATATAATATTAAAGTTAGTATGGAATGGATGACCTACGACGCCATCTATGAAAAAATCTAACAACAAAATGATTGTCTACTGCACCTGCACCGTTTCGGGCGTTTCATAAAATTGTGCGCATTTTATTATATTCTCGCGTTCTTCCTGCCTGAGCTTTGAATACGAATGAAATATGGACGTTTTAGAAATACATAGGTATTTTAATGTTATTGTTTTATTCGTTGATTTTTGTTTCTGGAGGCGCTGTGCATATTATGAACGGGGCGCCTTTGGTTAGGAGCACAGGGTCCACAGGACAACGTTTGTCGGGAAAGCTAGTTCCTTATAGTTATTACAATTAGGGGCAAAGGGAGGCAACAGAAGAGCTCTCTTTTCCGCTGGATCTTGCGCATTTTAATTTTTATCACTTAGCTCTCCTTCGAAATGAGCGGCGTTTTCGTTGTCTTCGGGACTCTGATGGGAGAAAGAAAAGCTCTTTTATCAAAACTTTTAGAATGTTTGTGTAACACTTTTAATTTCGTTAAACGTAATCTGAATACCTATGTGATCTTTTGTAAATAATATGGAATATCTGTTTTAAACCATAATATATTTTCCATCCGTGTCTATCGCACCAACTATCAAATAACTGACAGTTTCTGTCAATCGTCAATTTTAATTTCTAAATAAGAATTAAATTACATTTAAAAAAAAAACCCCAAGTAGGTTACCTCCATTAAGTTTTCTTAAATTTTCTAATGTTGTGTGCAACTTTGATATTTTTTCATTCATTAGAACCTTCTCCTGACAATAGCAAACACAATAAGAATAAGCGAAGTTATTCCAGTCTTTCACGCCCAATGCGATGCCCTCAGAAAATAGGGCTCCATTTTTATATACTTACAGAGATTATTACTGATTTTGGTTAGGCACGATGAACTTTTACTAGCAGCACAACATCTTTAAGTGACAATTCACAAAGTTTTAATCCCAAAATCTTTCGAACAAAATCGAAATTGTTTGTTCTTATCGGGTTATTTACAAGTAGTTCCAAGTTTTGGGTGTTTTCGATAGGAATAATTAATTATACGGAACCTTTGTGTTAATAACAACGTTACCTTTATTCCGAACGGCTGTAATCAACTCATAATAATTGTGGAAAGGGTCGTTAAGTAGCTGAAATCATAGCTTTGAGTTTTGAAAGTTTTACTTACCAAGTTGTTATTATGTTAGCGTATTGGATATGTACATAATTATAAGTAGGTACCTTTAGGTTTTGATCTTTTGTGTAAAAGTAACACCTAGGGGTTTTCTTATATTATTATAACTGAGAGCCACCTATTCAGTATCAAAAAAGAGGTATTCCAGTATCAAAAAAAGGGAACTAATACAGGAAATTTGAATAAAGAGTTCATTGTACTGTAGATATACAACAAATTCTCACCATATTCGTATACACAGTTTATATACCTACAGCCATCATTATTTACGTCTCGAATTGAAAATTAAAAGACACATAGAATGTTTTTATCCAAATTAACTTGATTGAGTGAATTACCCATTTACACATAACTAGAGGTCGACCAGTACCTGATCGAAATTCGACCATAACTAATTTAGATTATAAGTTTGAACATTATTAAGGTTCCATTGTCAAAGACTGAGCGAGCGCTTTTTAACAGTTTTTTAAAAAAAAAAAAAACAATGACATGGATGCGTTAAATTTCAAATATTGATAAGTGTTTTCTATTAATATTGAAAACAAACAATATTTATCTATTTTCAATTTGACCACATATAAACAAAATAATATTATACGCGTCTGTTGCAGCGAAAAATACATGTAAGTGTGTCAGTATCAAATACATAACATTGCAGTAGTGTTTGTAATGTTTTTTTATTGATTTAATCTTTTTCATAGATAGGTCATTTAAAAAAAATATTATCATTCGCCACTCCTTCTCTATATAAAATATAAGTGTGCGAAATTCCATGCTCCTCCGTCTGCGTAATTTTCGTAAAAATGGTCACAAAGTTTTTGCTTCACGTATTATATATACATATAATTATTGTTAAATCATTTTTTTTTCTTTTGGCATTTCATTAAATCATTGTGCAACAGTGAAAAGGAGCGACGCATTCAAATAGTGGCGAGTAATGCTTGTCTACGTACTAAAGTTGAAGCGAAACTAGAGAACTTTTCTTAGTGATGTGGTTCCTGAGATTCCTTCTCACAAACTAAGAACCAAGCAATGTGACCAACTGACAACATCATAAGATTTGATTGAATATCACAATAATTTCATAATATACCTACTTGTACCTATCTTTTGTAAGTTACGAAACAGGCAAATTAAGCTTCGAACAAAACTTTCCTAAAATAAATCTAAAAGCAGTAAGTTAAACAAAGCCGATGGAATACGGTCAGATCTTTTTTTCTTGTTTATGTCAAATCCATTTTTTTTTATAATCAAGAAAAAAAAAGCAAAACGTTTGTATAAGAGTCTTTATAAAATTCATAATATTATGTTGTCATAGTCAATTTTGTCACAATCCATAAAAAATGTCTCCTGTGCTATTATAAAGAGTTGATGTCATATTTCTTAGCTTTTCTTTTGTCTCTCGGTTTCTATCGTTGACAGTTTGTTACGACAATACTGTCAGAAGATATTCAAAATAATATCAGCTAGCTTTTTTGTCTATTGTTGTAATCTCTACCTACCTAAATGTGACATTGAATATTCTACCTTTTATTACGAACCATATATTTTGTTTTGATATAAACATGAAAAAATTAATGGACAACTAAATGAAAGATATCCATCATATTTTTATAATAGGTATAAAGGATTATCCATATGGAAAAATGACGGATTCAGACAATTCATACAGTTAAATGTGATGTAGGTATGCATGAAATAGGTATTGTCCAAAAATATAGTGTATATTGTCCATACAATTGCCGTCACAGCACCCGGACAATAATCGGAAATTACAAGTGTGAACGGGCAGTTTGTCGGTATTTTCGTTAAAAAAATCTTACTCAGTGGTCGGCAAACTTGAAACACCAGCTTGAGGTAAGTTAACACTCACCCAGTCACTGAGGATGACCACTTCGCGGTTGATAATATTTTAGCAAAAAATAAAAAAAAAATAAAATTAAGTGATATTCAAATTCATTCAGATATGAAATCTCAACGAATAATATGTGGAAAAAATTTGTGAGATTTGGAAAGGAATGAAAATATTAGGAATGGAAGTAAGTGTTGTGAAAAAGAGTAAAGTTAATAAGTTGAGATGGCTTGGGCATGTAAAAAGAATGGATGCAAACAGAATGACAAAGAGTATTCATGAGGCTGAAAGGAAAGGTGTAAAAAGCGTGGCCAACCTAGAATTACGTGGATCGAATACATTGATTCCATTTTCTAGCAAGGCCAGGTCAGAAGCAAGGAAAATAGGAGAGATGATATGTCAGTGCAAGATGCGAAAGAAGTGTGCTTGGATAGAAAAGAGTGCAGGTCCGTTGTCTTTACCTTCCCGGCCCGTACGGGTAGTACGGGACACGGCGTGATGGGTAAAATAATCATTAAAGAATGTTAATTTATTCATATTATCACTGCCGTTTACCCTTTCACAGTAGGTACTTGCGCGTTCCAGTACTTTGTACCTGGTATAACTTCATAATTGATTATCGTAGTGTCGTGTAAATTTCGAGACATTGATGGATTGGCAAAAAGCGTCAATTTGTCAGGTTGTGTAAAGTTCCTAATTATACATAACTTCCTGAAGGATTCTCCCCTTTTACTTGTTAACACTTTGCACCTTGTTAACTTAAAATGACAACAATGTCAATTATGGTCAAAGGAAAGCCGTGTAATTACTTATTAACCAGTTTTGTAAATTTATCTGGGTTGGTTTCCTGACTTTGTTCGAATCATAATATTTTCCTCAAAAATTAAAATTATTGATTGGTTCATCTTATGTAACGAACGAGAGTGTTTTGCGGTTAAGTAACCATTCTTTTGGACTGACAAACCTGTTGGTCATTTTGATGACCGAAAATGTTTTCATCCCAAGCGCGAAAACGATGTCTTCAAAAGTTCAAAATTTTTAAAATTTAGTATTATTTCCAAACTACAGCATAAAAGTTAACTATAAATATGTCATTTCGCTTTGTTGGAATAGTATACATTCTTATAAGAATGTACACTATAGTGTAAGGCATAAAATATGTTCGTAAAATATCCCAAACAAAGGATAAACAGTGTTGATCAATGTACTGACATTTGTATTCTTTTGTTTTTCTTGAAAGTTAAGTTCGAATTTCAAAATTACACGTAACATAAAAGTTAGTTTAGTACCGTGAACCTATGTTCTATTGGGAATTGAATTGAATTCTCGACGAGCTTATTCGACACTTTTCCGTGTAAAATATGTATAAAGAGGGAAATGCCACAAAATAAATATCTGCTAATGCTAGGAATTATAGGTCCAACATTCTCTAGCATTTTGTTCCATAATATACTAATGTAAGGTTCGTGCTGAATAGTAATTACCCCTGAAATATTCATTCAATTCTTTCTAACTGCTTTAAGCGTTCTGAAAATAAAGTCTTTCGTAAACTCTGTTATTAATAGGCTTTTTTTTATTATTGATGGCTTATTTATATCTATGTGTCTTGTACGATAAAAATGTATACAAAACTGTTTGTGTGGATAAGCGACTGAGTTTCCCTACTTATAAGGTAATTAAACTGTTCTCTAGGAACTAATCCTAAGTGATAATGAATGCGTAAATACATCGGATGCGTAAATATTTCAAGCTTAGTATTGCATAAACAATAATCAGTACCTAAAATATATTACAAGTTTCTGAATCTTTTTCAAAATAGGATCTTCTTCAGTCGGTCCCTCGATGTCGAGAATAGAGACCACCACTATGCATCCGCACAAACTCCCTCCGACCCTGGTCCTCAGTCAACGTCATAAATCTATGGAGTGTGGTCCCTGTAGCCCGCCTGATGACATCCCCTTCCTCTTCTGTCCACGATCATTCTCACCATGATCCTCTTCTCCAGGGAGTCTGGCCCTCTATGTATAATATGCCCGAAAAAGTGAAGGATGCGCTGCTGAAATTCAGGGGGACAAGACGCCAAATTCGCTGCGTATAGATTGTTTGGGCCTATTTTCAGAACAGTAAACATGTAGCAGACTTCTCCACTCTCCAGCTCAAATGCATCAATATCCCGACCTTCCCAAGGGTATGTAGGAGTAATGAAAGACTAAATACTTATGATTTGACTACCCTCATTTCAGGAGCCTTTGAAATGTCGCGAATATATCCATATTTTCTCTAGGCTATTTTTGACATCTGGATGAACCTTACTACTTTTTGGTCACACGCGCTGCATTTAAGGAGAGCTTGGGGTTCAAGATAGCTTTTAAGATAAAGTTTTCGAATACTTGGTTTTTTCGGTGATATTTCTCGTAATGAAAAGAAAAACCTCAAAGACTAGCGACTTTTAGAAGAAAGAAAGAAATTGGCTGGAACGCCGAATTATAAACAGGACTTGCAGAAGAGATGCTGAACGATTTGTGGAAGAGAGACTATGAACCTGAGAATAAGATGAAGATTTGGGATGCCATTAGATCCCTTCTTTGCGCTCCTATTTGGACTGATATAAATCAAATACTGCTGAAAAATAACCTTGTATGTACGACAAAATAAAATAACCAAGCACAAAATTTTGCCAAGGATCATCATTATATATTTTTTATTCAGTATGAATAAAGTTGGTGTAAATTAGATCTCTTAGCTGTCAGTTTATATTATAAAGGCAATCAATCTTTGTCGTATTTTTATTAAACAGGATTATGACGATAAAAATAAACCATTTAAAATGAGATTTTTTGAAAAATTTCAAATTAAAATGTAAATGAGGTAATTATATTTCAGCCGAGATGCTGTTAGGAATACTTAAATAAATCAGATTAATTTGCGAATTAAAAGTTTGTTTATAAACGGACTAAAATTTTTACGCACGACTATAATACGTCGGATGGTCATTCTTACCGAGGATGTTTATCACGAAATGTTGTATCTTGTTGCAGACTCTCGAAAAGCGTACTGTAATAAAGGATGATTCAACTCGAAAAGCGTACTGTAATAAAGGATGATTCAACTCGAAAAGCGTACTGTAATAAAGGATGATTCAACTCGAAAAGTGTGCAACAGGGTATTTTTGAAAACGTGCGTTTTTTTTCAAGGTGTAAATGGACGGTATTTTGTGAAGATCAGTGTTATATATATAGTCGTATGGTTAAAAGGCGCAAGTCAAAATTATAAAAACAATTTAAAATCCCTCAGCCAATTCTTGGCGTCGGTCGTCAGCAAATTCAAATCCTCCATCGAGCCAGGAAACATAAGTTAGTATTGGACAAACATGCACAATATGCTGTATCGTCTGTGTGTCTCTCCCACACTCACATCGGGGACTGTCGATGTAACCCCATCTGTGGAGTTCGGCCGCACTTCTTCCACAGTCCGTTCTTATACGGTTAAGCACCGTCCATGATCTTCTATCCAGCTCAAAGCCAGCAACCCTATTCGATGGATCCGACACAAGGTACCTACTTGTTTTTGGTGTCCATGCCATCCCACTCCGTTGCCCAAGCCCGATTCACTGTTAAACCACCGTTCTCCAAATCTTTCGCTCGAGTCCAAAAAGGCTTTCTGGATCTGAGTCTGGTGTCAGGAACTTCTCTCAAGGCTGTATTAAGCAGAGATGTATTAGTCTTTGCCCTTTCCCACTCTCTCAACGTAGATGCGTTTCTCCGAAGGTGAGGGGGGGGGGCTATGTTGGAGAGCACGGGCAACCATTGGCACTGAGTGGGTTTCAGGGTGCCTGATATGATCCTCATGGTGGAGTTGAGCTGGACGTCAACCTTTCTGGTGTGAGCACTCCCGCTCCACACGGATGCACAATATTCGCCATGAAAGTTCACTCACTAAAAAAAGTCATTCCGAAAATTAAGTATCCGAAAAGGTGAAAGTTCACTAAAAAAAGGTCATTCCGAAAAATCGGTATCCAGAAAAGTGAATTCTAAAACCCGGGCATTTTAAGATGTGCCAGTTGTCTGATAAAAATAACAGTACAATCTGCCGGCTCTATTTTTTATTCAAATTTAATTAAGATTCTTTTCCTTCCTCAGCCCTCTGCTACTTTGCTAGACATGCCTCTTTGATTTTTTTTCCATTTCTTCATGCTCCTTGCCAATTGTAGAACAACTTTTATAAGAACGGCAGCCCATCTTTAAGTTTCTCCCAAGGTTTATCCATTTCAGAACTCTTTGAGTCCATCTTTCTTGTCTTGCTGACCAGCCCATGGCGTCTGTTAATTTTGTGCGGCATCTAATTTCTTCTAGTATTGTCATTCTATGTATTGTTGAGTAACTCTCAGCTTTTCAACATTTTCTAAACCATATGTCATCACGAGCAGTATGAATATAACAAAATTTATTTTTAGAATGGTTGGGAACTTCTTATTTTCAAACATTTATAGTCATAGCATAGGTTGAAATCTTTAATTTATTTCAATTTGATTAGCAATAAAGTTATATTGAAAATGAATGCAGTGAAAATGATATGGATGAAATTAAGAAACTTTCAGTATATTTTTAAGTATGTTGAAAACTTGTTTATCCTTTGTTCTGCTTCATAAGTTCCACATACTTCAAACTTGATCTAAATACTTTGATTTCAAACGAGAGAAGTCTCAACACAACATCTAAATTAATAAAATAGTTTTAAAAGATTTCTTTCGCCGAAGTTCACGAAGTATTTTAATTATGTAAAACAATATTTATATTAAAAGTTTATAAATAGCTCAAACAAAGTTCGCATGCTATAAAAATACCCTACAAATTATTTTACTTTCTCAGAATAATAATAATATGACTTGTGTATTATTGCGAACATTAATCAACACGATGAGGTAATTGCATTTTTCATTTTATTGAGGTAAAAAAATGTTCTATTTCTGTTTGGTGTAATCATTCATTATGATTCAAACACGTGTGTAGGGGAGACCTAGGAGAGCTGTGACAATTTTTACTCTTTTTAACATATATCAGTCAAAAATAGTCCTATCTCTACGAAACTTTTACCGTAAAATATTTACTTATTCGACTACATAAAGCTACCGTAAAAAAATATTTAGCACCCAAGTTCAAAGAATAAATCGACAATAACAAAGGAGACTCTAGGTGTCACAACTCTCCTAGCAACGAGGTGAGTGTTGTGACATAGGACGAGCAGGGGCGTGCCTAGGGTTATCTGGGCACGCATGCAAATTATTTTCAAGTCTGTAAAAGAATAGTAGGTACCTACACCTATTTGAAGGAACTAAGATTGGACGGGACCGGTAAATGGAAAAAATTGCCTCAGGCCATAAGTTCCGCCGGCTATACTGACACCTTTGTATAGAAAATGTTACACTATCACGATTAAAAAACACAGATTTCAATTATAATTTACTTATACCTACCCGAGTTCCAAACGCCGACCTTTCTTTAAAAATGATTTTATGAATCTTTAATAGAAATTTGATCTTTTTGAATACCTTAACTATATTTTTTTTCTCTATCGCAATTATTGATAACTCTGACATACGAACAATATGTGTTTGCGTGTTTCTCATATAAGTATGAATTCGTTTTAATGCTCAAAACGCACGTTCTGCTGAAGCGCTTGTTGCTGGTATGGTAACGCTTAATATTTTAGTTGATGAAATCTTACAGTTGGAAAACATTAAATGATTTTAAATTAAAGTTCTGGAGATGTATACAGAGATATCAATTGATTTTAAAGTTTTTAACACTCATGTTTTATGGTTAAAAAAAGAACTTCAGGTAATTAAAAAAAAGCGGGTAATATCACCCTAAAATGAAAAAATAAACAATATGGTTAAGAAATCAGTAGAGTAAATAAATAAAGAATGGCCTGTTTTAAATGATGTCCAATGTCAGCGATCTCCTGATGCACAATTTTCACCAAAGATTCACAGAAAACTATAATTATATCAAAAAGGAAGTATTGAAACAAACACAGTCTATGAAACCACAAAGCAGTTTAAGTATATCATGCACAATATTACGCAATTTTAATTTCTTATTATTTTTAACAAGACCACAAAAAATATGTCAACAAAGATTTAATTAGCTAACCTCAAAAAGAAAACATTGCATCAGCTGTAACATCGATACGGTCAAAATATTACGTCCAATAATAATTTTATTATAAAGCACCTGCGTGAAATTAGCCCTAAGTGAGAAATCAACCAATGAATCATTCCAATTAATCTTGTAAAGCCCGGCCTCTATGGACTTCCAATTTTTTCATATAAAAATGAATTATTGAGGCATAACCATAGGGAGTTGTGTATGATTTCTCGCGGAAATGTTGAGACTTTTGTGTTGGAAAGAGTACGCAACATAAAGCCCGGTAAAAGCCAAATAGGTGCGAGTAAGACACTGTTGCGGTACCTATGCAATTCATTGTAGTCGCTTTTTGCATACGTACGGCCGCGGCGTACCTATGTAGATTGTAGATACTTACCTCTTTATGTAGGTACTTTAGTACGAAATACAGGCGGCGCGAAATTTGAATTTTGTGTGGGTTAATAATTATCGTTTCTAATCAGTTTTTTGTGTTAATAGAAAATAAATCGTATGTCATTATCATTGATTTCGCTACGCATGCCAGGCTTTTGGGCTTATATGGTGGTACCGCCCCTGAGGACGAGGTAAGTTGTGACAAATATGTTTTTGAGGTTTTTTAAGGTGGATAATTTAATTAATAATGCTGTTGGTCAATAAAGTATCTTTATTATAAAAAAACATAAATATTTCAGAAATATAACTGCCTTAATATGCCTTTGGAATGTAATCACAACCTATAAAATCAATGTATACATGTGATCGATGCTGGGTCTGACTATGTTTTTTATATTATGTATCACCTGTTTAGTTGCCCAGTCATTGTATACTTTAAATAAAATAAAATAAAAATAAAAAAAGTCATTCATAAGTTTAATCAGTCAACATTCTAAATGCTAATGTTATAGTAAGGCATATGTCATCAAAAACTTGATTGAGATCAAAATAAAATCTAAAATTAAGTTCTGCTTAAAATCTAATCAGACATACAGTTATGGCACGTATATTGGAGCTCTCCTCCAGTGCAAGCTTCATGTGACCATCCATTGCATTCCATGCACCGGACCCAAGTCTCTTTGGATTTACTGTTGGAAAACGATTCAAGGCAACACAAGCAAAAACAATCATCTTCTTCGTCGTCATCCTTATCGTCAGCATCATTATTAACCTTCTTTACTTTTTTGACCTTTTGTGTTTGTTTTCCTTTCCCCTTCGTAGTTTTTTCTTGTCCTCGTCCAAAACAGGTATTTTTACTTTCCGTACGTTTCTACTAGCTTCAATAGCAGCAATTTCATCCTTTACAGGTGTGTCTGTTAGCACAGCAGATTTTATTTTGCGTCTATTGTTTTGCTTGCCCTTTCTAGGGGGAGCTTTTGGCATAGGTCTGAACACTTCTGGTGAGAACACAACGGAGGTTGTGGCGAGCGGACTACGGGTGTTGGATGAAGAGGCTATAGGTTCCATTCTACACTGTGATTCTTCATCAATTGCCCTCTCATTGACAACGTCGTTGTTCAAAATAGACGCATTGGATGGAGATATCGTGTAACAATCGTCTTTATCAGTTCTGTGATCGTCATGATCATGAGACCTTGAAGTAGTGGCTTCCAAATGGTCTGTGATTAATGTATCCTCGTTCTGAGGCATATCACTTATTATGTTCGGAGTAGAAGTTCTTGCAACTAAAATTTCTGCAGCTTCAGCAACATCTACAGGTGGCTCTGTCGCATTATTTAAAACACGCTCAGTTACCTGACTGGGAAGGAAATCATCTTCTCCAAAAATATCAGTATCGACAGGCCATGTTCCAGTTGCTGTAAAGCCAGCTCTGATATTTTTCGCAGTTATAGCCACATCAAATGCAGTTTTAGTTATGGATGGGACGTCGTAGATGGACATGATTTTTCCAGCATGTGACCGCATCCAATTATCACTGGCGGTATTAATAGCTTTCTTGAGGGGGCCGAACACTGTTCGGTCCATTGGCTGTAACTTATGTGTACAGTGTGGAGGAAATGTGAGTAAAATTATCCCATTATCTCTACAAAACTCAATACTTTTTAAAGCCATGTGCGACGAATGGTTATCCAAGAGTAATAATGCTCTGTGATCTTTTGATGGTCTTATATGAGTCTTAAAATGCTCAAGAAAAATGTAGAAGTCATCTTCTTGCATCCATCCAGACCCATTAGCAGTTCCTACTGATCCAGGAGGGCTATCTCGAATGAAATGTTCTTAATATAAACATAGGTGGTATATAATTACCTATTGCGTTCCCAGCCAAAGCCAGCGTCACTAAGGTTCCCCTTTCCGCGGATGTCATGGCACTGACCTGCTTTTCTCCTCGTCGTGCGATCACCCTGTCTGGTCTTTGGACTGTTGTTATGCCCGTTTCATCCATATTCCAAATATCTTTGGCATCAAGGGAATATTTGCTTATGACAGCTGTATAATTGTCAAAAAAATGCTCACGTTGGTTTTATTGAAGCTTGTGGCGCGAGCTATACTAGTAGGTTGAGGTAACCTTAATGACAAGATAGGGTGGCGCTTCATAAACAGTTGGAGCCATACTTCTCCTGCCATTTCAGGCTCAGCCCACGATGCAGGGAAATTTTTATTATGATGCTTTGCTAATTTGTAGGCCAATTGTCTTACCTCCTTCGTTTTAAGTCCATAATTGGTGGCGGCACAAGTCAAAATGTATTGACATAAGATATTTTCTTCCTCAGCCGAAAATACCGTTGGGCTGGAATAGCCGACAGAAGGAGGTTGATCAACTAAGTTAGCGTCGTAATCTTTCTTTTTTTTATATATCGAGACAAAGACATATAGTTAAGATTATACGATGATGCAGCACTTCTGAGACTCTGCCCCCTTAGCGTTACTTCTTCATAAGCCAGTTCATAAATTTCCTTACTAGCCATGCCCCTGTCTGTCTTCCTCACATATTTATTAGGCATTCTGAAAGAAGAATACATAATCTTTTATGCGAGCAAAACGAAACGAAAACATTTAGCGTTAAAAAAATAATCGAGGAGAGTTGTGACAGCCTGTCACAACTCTCCTCGATTCAAAAACTCGTGATTATTTATAATTAACGCTTCATAACCTCAAAACGTATGGCGAAAAAACGAAAACAATATCATATAATGAAAACTGAATAGTAACAGTGTATTATAGCTAGTGTGATTACTTCAGTAACTTAATACTTATTAATTTACAGGCTATTGAAATATTAATCAAAAACTTACTTTTAGAGATTTTTTTTGGGTAGAAGCTGTACACGCATAACCACTTGCCGTAAAGCGCCGCTATGAACTGTTTAATATGGCGCGTCAAAAAAGCAACAAATGTGCGTTGTTGCCAGCTCGCTGTCGGCCATAGACTTCGAAAAATTGACTATGTCACAACTCTCCTCTGTCACAACCCTCCTAGGTCTCCCCTATAATAAATTTTACGCGTACAAATTTCGTTGAATCTAGTTCAACGTTTTTTTTTATTGTATTTCAATACTTCATTTATTATTTTCGGGTGTTTGGCCTGTTGATATTGTTATATACTGAAAAACTGTAAATTTATACAATAGTTCATCACAGTACAGACTCAAAGCTAAACATTTCATTTGCTAAGACTGAATGACTACGGAACAACGCCGATGTATTTATTGGTGTATTAAATGCAGGTTTAGTTTAGTCCCTTCAGCGATTGATGATATTGTTTCGATACTTCTTAATACTCATATTTTTGTACCTTTTGGAAATGTAGATTTTCAATATGTACCTTCAAAGCCACAACATTAAAAACTGGTGTTACCCCAACCATCTGATTACCATGGTTTTGGAAGATAACACATAGATTCTGAATGATACGGGAAAGTAATAACCAAGAAATAGAATGTCGCTATGAAGAATATTATTTGATGTGTACCTATGTGCTGCTCACTCTTGGGTATTTTTGAAAGTGTCTCAGATGAGTTTTGGGTATAAGATGGACACATCATGAACCATGTCATAAGCCAGCGCATCGAGTGCAGGCCCATCACTTATTCCATTAAGGAGAGGGGGTGGATATGGCTGGAACATGTGTTGAGGAAGCCGAATAACAGTGTCCCGATGACGAGGAAGACATTTTTCTCCGTGTTCTGTTCTTTCGAAGCAGATCTGAGCGATTTGAACATGGCGAGGGTCATTGCAGCTGCGCAAGATCTAGCGCAGTGGATCTCTTGTGGCCTCTTTATTCTCCTAAGTGGGGTAACAGGAGTATTGATAGATTGATTTAATAATTGCAAGTGGAGAGAAGACTGGGATTTGGCCGAAGGTAGATGTGTAGTAGCTGCAAAATATTCTATTGTAAAGTATTCTACTTTGTAAAGTATTCTACTTTACCATCTTAAGCTTCTTAAATGTCATCTATTGTTACAGGATGTTAGGCAACGATTTTCTTTGTTAAGAATGTCACTTTCAAAGGTACCTAATAAAATAGTACAGATAAAATGTAGTGTATTATTAATTTTCAGCAAGCTGTTGCCTTGTTTAAGCGGCAGGGACCTGTTTATATTTCTCAGTTGTGGAAAACAATAAAACATATGAGCCGGAGACGTAACAAAATGTCACAAGGCGAAATAATAAGGTTGTACCAAACCGCTGTTGGTCTCCAGACGATAATAATACAGAGGTCTAACCTCCGTGGAAGATTATTATTTCATTCTTTCCAACACTAATATGCTGTTGTTTAATAATATGTTAGAGAAATAAAAGACGTACGGGGAAAGTTTAACGACGATGATTTCTCGTGAATGTACCAAATACCTTTGCCAATTTTTCAATATCTTTTTTAAGCAATCACTTCGTGTCCCGTAAGTGGTAGAGAATGGACAACCCATATCTCATTCAACCTTTCATATTTCTCTTAATCTAACCTGCCTTCTTTGAGGATGGAATTAATGTGATCGCTCCACGTGGCATTCTCGGTCGAACACGCCTTCTTACACATTTGTTTTCAGCCTTATAATTTCTTTTTGCATTTCCCTTGTTCTGTTAGCATCCATTATTTCCACATGCCCAAACCATCTCATCTTATTCTACATTTCATCTTTTTAACATCACTAAAATCCATAGCATATTCCTTTCCATGTCCCACATTATTATATTATAGTACCTACATTATGTACTTAGGTAGGTACTTTTAAATATTTGATGCAAACATTATACAATTTTTTTTTTTAAATGGATCTGTGCTCACTCAAAGTGAACACAAAATACACCCTTTGACTCTTTCACAGTAAGCTACTTAAAGCTTGTGTCGTGAAAGATGAAGATGGTCGGCACCTGGGATCGAACCCACGACCTCCGATACGAAACAGCACGAAAGCCGGCGTCGTGACCGCTAGACTACCAACCACTTCTTTAACAAAATGTACAAATTTAACCAAATTATTATTAACTTTTTAATTAAATTACCAAAGTTCTTTCAAATTTTGAATTAGGTCAAACCATCAAACGATGGTGTTATATTTGTATGGAGAAAAATCATTCAGTACCTACGTACCTAACGACGTATTCAGATAAAACAACGCTTACATAATATTATCCAAATTGAAAATTAATAAAATAAAATGGGCAGTTTTTTGGGATTTCGAAATTGAAAAAGGATTCGTTGATTAACAACTCTTTGCGGCATAATTTTTTATTTTAAATTTCATTAAAATCCTCATTGACCATCAGTTTATTGGTTCGTAGAATTGATAAAAATAATTTTCAAAGGCCTACATTATCCCGTATCCTTGAACATAAATGTTTATTAAGGAAAAAAATACTTTCAAAGTGCTGCTCTTTTGTTTTTCTATTACGCCATGGTCGCGGCATTACCACAGAATGGCCGATCCAATTTCGCTAATTCCTTTTTTTTGTTGTCTTTGTTATTGTCATTGCTGAAAAATTGGAAAATTTATGAAAATCGTTATTGAATTAATCGTTCGATGTTCATAGTACTCGCAGTTGGAAAAGCCTTTCGTCGTTGAAGAGGCTGGAGCAATAATCAAAATGTTTGAAAATACTGGTCAAAAAACATCTGATGTCTTCAAATGTACCGTAATCCTGATATTCTTTGTCCCTATCCCATCCTTAAATCTCCTCCCATCCCTCATAAGTGTGCTGCTTTTGAATTTTGAAATTTGAAAGGCGCCCACTTCTGTATCGCTGAATTCGCATGTGAGTCATTAAAGCACTTGGTTGATTGAATTCTTTATTGCAAACTTAGAAAATAACTAAAACTTTTTATTGCAAATTTGGCATTCGAGTGGCTTTTAGCATTAATTTGATTGATTAAACTTTTTATTACAATTAATGCATTTATTTGGCTTTTCTCAACTATGAATTCGCATATGAGTCTTTAAATAACTCGAGTATGTAAAATTGTTTTTCTCCAAATCCAGACGTTTAAAAAAGTGCTCAACCACATATAGTAGAACAAAATTTCTCTTATGTTGCGAGTGGCGCCATCTTGTGGCAAACTCAGGAACTAAAAGCGTTAATGACACCAGTCAGTGAGTAAGGCAGTGACAAGGACAATAATAATATTATTCAATTGTATTACTCAATCACATTGTAGTTCATAAGTTTTGCTGTAAATATGAAAAATAAAATAAAAATGTTAAGCCCTTATTAACTTTTTTCTCCAAATCCAGACGTTTAAAAAAGTGCTCAACCACATATAGTAGAACAAAATTTCTCTTATGTTGCGAGTGGCGCCATCTTGTGGCAAACTCAGGAACTAAAAGCGTTAATGACACCAGTCAGTGAGTAAGGCAGTGACAAGGACAATAATAATATTATTCAATTGTATTACTCAATCACATTGTAGTTCATAAGTTTTGCTGTAAATATGAAAAATAAAATAAAAATGTTACGCCCATATTAACTTTTTTATAAAAATGGATACCTATTCAACAATAATAGTTAGGTTCTTAGTCCACAAAGCTCTTACAAAATAGGAATCCTTCATTGATTCACAGTACCTACATAATTCCTTTTGATTATATTATTATCTTCACACTCCATTGTATTTCTGAAAATGCACTAGTGCGATGATAGTGCTGAAGAGTTAATTGCAAGTTTCATTTTAGAGAATATTCTTCGAAGTGAAATGTAAACGTTTCTGACTCCATGAAGGCGGAATCCGCAAGTTTTGAATTCTTTTGAAACTATGTGCTATTCGAATTAACGCCCTCGAATAACTTGGAGTTGACAGTTACGGAGTATAATAATATTAATTCCGTTTCGTAATATTCCTCTGACAGTTGTATTCTTGATCTAGTTTTTTTCAAATAAGAATTTTCAAATAACCAAAATGAACCAGTTTTTGAACACAGTTCATTCAGTCAACTTACATTGCCTAATCCAGCTATTGCGGTCGGATTATTGGTCGTGCATACAATCAATTCGCCCGAGAGTTGTTCTTTATTTGATTTACTTGAAAAGGTTATTTTTTACCAAATAGGCACCTATATAAGTATGTTGTGTTACTCTACTTTTTTTTAATCTTAAGTTGGATAAATTTGATAACTCTAAGTACCTGGGAGCAACCATTACGACCACTTGCGACCTTGGGGCTGAGCTCCCGATACGTATCGGTATGGCAAGTGGCACATGATAAAAATATGGAGACGAAATGTAGACTGTTTGATGCGTTTGTGTTGCCCATTCTCCTGTATGGGTGTAGTCCTGGAACCTAACCAAAGCCCAGACACAAAAAGTCTCCACTTTCGAAACGAAGTACCGCAGGGAAATTTTGGGTAAAAGATGGTACCACTGCACGCAGCGTAGGCCCACTACGGGAGGAGAGCGCTGTTCTTCCTCCCATCAGGGTACGGAAGACGAGGAAGGCCTTTTAGTATCGTGTTCCACTCCTTCGAAGCAGAGTTGAGGGATCTTGACATGGTGTAAGAGAGGGTCATACACATTGCGCAAGATCGAGCGCAATGGAGAGCTCTTGTTGCCCTATGCCCCTAAGTAGAGCGTTAAAGGAGTTTGGATTGGATTGGATCACTTAATTGGCGGGTTAATTGCCATGCTCAATTTCTTCCAACCGATTGTTTTATTTAATTTATTTTTATTTTATTTCTCTTATTATGTCTGGGGCACTTGGATTGGTTATGGTAGGTACAATACAATGACAAAATAATAATACAAAGATGAATTGACAATTATAAAATGATGATAATTTAATATTCAATGCCATTCTAGATGTAAAGGGTCCAGAATGACATTTCGTCAAGTACATAAAAAGGAATCACAAAATAATTTACAATAAGCCATTTACCTACATACAATGTGCTGCCAAAAAAAATATATTAGATATCCATGTTAAATTTTTTATTTTTTATTTATTTATTTTATATATTTTATAAAGTTATAAAATTAATTTTTATTCTATAACTTAATTTTACTTTTTACAATAATCAAATATTTAATTTAACATAAATATCATCTGAATTTCATAATACTAACTTATAACTAATTTACTTACTTCTTATATCTAATTCTAGGTATATAATTACTATCTAATACAACTTATTTACACTTCAAAGATTTAAACATTAATGACGAAGTCTTACAAAGTTACAAGTATTACAAAGTTTGAAGAATTTAAAAATTAGCTTTTACATATATCACACAAAGCCTACGAAAAGAGGATAGTGTTCGAGCTTCCTTCAGGTTCACAGGAAGATCGTTATAGAGTTTGATTCCTTTACAGAATAAACTATTCGACGTTCCCGTCAACCTTACTTTTGGTACTCTGATATCTCCTCCCCTTCTCGTAGGGTATCTGTGATACTCGTGATTATACGCTAGATTCTGTCCCAGGTTCCTTGGAAGAATACCCTTTACAATTTTATATATAAAAATTAATGTATTAAGATATATTTTTTGTTTAGCTGTCATAAAGTTTAATTTTTCTAGCATAAATTTGATCCTTACATACCTATTATAACCTAAAATTCCGCGCATCGATCTATTCAAAATTACTTGTAATCTATTTAAATGAGCTTCATTATTTAAAAACAGCAATGTAGAACAATAATTTATATGAGGCAATATGATAGTGTTTACAACAAGTTTTCTGGTACTTAAATCTAATTTTTTTCTTATTCTCAGGAAGAAACTAGTTTTTTTACTAATTTTTTTTATAACATGTTCAACATTTGACTTAAAATCCAATTTATTGTCTATAATAACACCTAGGTACTTCATTTCATTAACGAATTCAATTTCTTTTCCATGTATACTTAGTGCCACTACCGTGTCCTCTGCATATTTACCTATTATCATCGCTTTTGTCTTACATGTATTTAATTTAAGTTTATTTTGATTAAACCACTCAGCCACGATATTAAGCTCACGTTGGATTGTACGTAAACCGTCACTAACGTTATCATCGCTTATCACATAAATCAAAGTATCATCTGCGAATAGTTTGATTCCACACATTTGTAAACACTTTACTATATCATTCATATATATTATAAAAAGTAATGGTCCCAGTACTGAGCCTTGTGGAACTCCTAATGAAACTTCTAGTTCATCAGACATTGTATTTCCCACCTTAGTTTTTTGTGTTCTTGCACTCAGATATTGTGTGAACCATTTTTCTTCATTTTCTTTAATTCCGTATTTGCGTAATTTTGTTATTAAAAGAGATCGATCTATTGTCTCGAATGCTCTTTTTAAGTCTAGGAACACAGCAATTATTACTTTCTTCTTATCAATTTTTGTTTTCCAGATGTCAATAATACTATTTAGAGCTGTTTCACACGAAAAATTATTCCTAAATCCTGATTGTTCTGTCGTTAATATTTTATTTTTTCCACATAATCGCATAACTGGTCTCTTACAATACATTCAAGGATTTGCTCATATTTTGGCAAGCAGTTTATTGGTCGAAATTCATCAAACCTTTTGGCATCTGTGATTTTTGGTATCGGGACGATTGTAGACGTTTTCCAAGTGTTGGGAAATAGTCCATGTCTCAGGGAGTTATTGATTAGACTAACTAAAAATTCACCGGTTATTTCTAACGAATCGTTTATGATTTTAACAGTAATACCATCGTGTGATGGTTTGTTTCTAATTTTATTGATTATTTTCTTCAGGTATTCCAAGTTGATTAATTTGAATTTAAAGACAGTCGTGTGTTGTTCAATGCTTAGGCTCATGTTTTGATTAATAATTATGCTATTGTGAATATCTTCCACACTAGATAAGAAATTTTGATTGAATTTCCGAGCAATATTCAGCTCATTCTCTTCAACACTGTTGGGAAATTCAACTGTTCTTATGTTGGCTTTTTCATTTGTTTGAATTACATTTTTTATTGCACTCCACATTTTTCTCGGGTCATCTTTATTTGTTTCTATTGATTTCATTATATATTTTCTCTTTTCAGTTTTTAATTGTTGCATTTAATTGCTTCATTTAAGAATTCATTGTCAACAAGATACATCTTCACTCTTCTACAAAACTTGTCCTCACTTTCGTTTCTTACTTTGAGAAGTAATTTATTAAATAATCTAATGCTGATACAAAAATAAAGCTTTTCGACAACTTTGCAAGTCTGTGTTTTTAGATGACGTATACCTACCCATTGATCCCATAGATGAGGTAGCTATGTGCCTTATGTTAAATTTTCTGAATATTGGGCATATTATTATCTATTATCTGAGAAACCGAGATATGATTTAGAAATGTTTCCTTTGTTTGGAGAGCTATTGTTGCCTCCCTATGCCCCAAAGTAGGGGGAAGAAGGGCCTATGTATGTGTGTTGCTTTACTTTTTGCCTGTACATACACACTAGGTATTATTATCTCTCATTAATTGCAATAGGAAGTTTGTTTGAAATTTGCAAAATGCTTTATAATTGATTTTGAGACGTGGGATATTTGTTTACATAGAGCTAATTCACTACTGATGATGTCAAATAGCCACAGAAAACGACAAAGTTTCTTCATTGAAGCAATATTATAAAATCGAGAATTCTCTTTATTTGTAGTACACACACTACTCGTGTTATATTTGTTAATAGCAAGGGTAATATTATGTTACATCCGAAATATTTTAATTCCTTATGCGGTGTTCAGACGGGGCGATATAAGGCCAGACGATATCGCTTGCATAAAAAAAAATATCGTTCGGTCGCCCATTGATCGTCTGATGTGTTCACACGAGTCCACCGACATACATTCAATCTGTCAGGTGCGCTGATTGTTTTAAAAATGGCGGACGTTGAGGTAGAAGTCGCGGAGTAATTGGAGTTAGTTGAAAATATTGTTTTAGACGATATAAAAAGACTCCTAATTGAGGAAAAATAAAAAAAAACGCAGATATTGGGTGCGGAATTGGATTCTAAGGAGAAATAAATTTAGAGCAGTGCTAGCTGTCAACTGTCAAGAAACAGAACATACGGACGCCGCGCATATCTGCGCATGCGTGAATCGTTCCACCAGATACAAAAGTTGAAAGGCGTTCAACTTGAGACGATATCGCTTTCAATCATTTTTATCGTTTCAGATTTATCGCCAATCTGTTCACACGGTTCAATTAGCTGGCGATATTTTGGTGTCCTGGCGATATTCGCCCCGTCTGAACACCGCATTAGGGGCAATCTCGTACGTTAATCTTTTGAATAAAAATATCGCATGCAAAAAATATAAGGAGGAGGTATGTAGGTCTGTGTAAAGTATGATTTTTTTTCGAAATTTTTGAAATAATGATCCTTAACTATATCTACAGGAATTATTAATTATATTAAAATAAAACGGTTTTAAATGAAAAAAGAAATAGGATCGAATAGTTGCATAAATGTTTTTTCGCTTCGGCTTCTCGTGGCGGACGGTCGTCTCTCTGGCTCTGAGTGTGTTTACGTTTATTATTATTATTTCTTGTGCAGGTGTTCAGTAGTGACGTCATTTATTTACATTGAAACATCGCTGGGAAAAAACAGATATTTATAAAACCATTTATTATTTTTTCACTTTAATAATAATATTACTGTTTTTTTTTTCTTTTTCACTTATTAGTGTTAAGTAGGTTTAAGTACCCATTTATTTTTTTCTCTTTTTCATTCTAAAATTAGATTTTTTTTGTTGTTATTTTTTTTTTTTTTTCAATACTAATGTAGCATCATGGGAGATCCTCCTAATAAAGACCCCGATAAAATCAGATTAGACGATGTAAACTCTAGCACCAAGAGAAGAAGAACGGATGATTCTTCTCTGATGTCCGATTCTGGGACAATCATGGATACTCAATTTCCTTCATCAGTACCTTCTCCGAGTACCGAGGCCCAACCTAACCCCGAAGGAAAGGCTCCGGCCAGGTACCCTCAATCTTCTCATGCTCCATTTTTGGTCATAGTAGAAAATAAAAACCCTGACAAACATCTTCACCCAATGGTATTTGGAGGTCTAGTGGCTAAGAATGGCGTTAAAGGCATCGTAAGTGGTGGCGTGCGTTCAGACGGTAGAAATAAAATAGCTGTGACTTTTTCATCTGCAAATTCAGCGAACTCATTCATTTCTAATGATATTTTATCTACATACAATTTGAATGCATTCATTCCAAGCTATAAATTGTATAAACATGGAATCATTCGCGGAATTCCAACAGAGCTTAAAGACGAAGAAATCTTTGAGAATATTGAGGTTCCCTCTTCTTGTGGAAAGCTCAATAAACTTCGAAGGCTAAACAGAAGGATTACAGCTCCAGATGGGACTACTATATGGAAACCATCTACCACTATTTTGTTATCATTTGAGGGCCAATCCCTGCCTGAGCATATATATTTGTTCTATAACTCCATCAAAGTGGAGTTGTACGCTCGTCCATGTTATATTTGTCATCGTTGCCTTAGATTTGGACATACTAAAAAGAACTGTACCTCTTCCCCTAAATGCTTCCGTTGTGGTGAAAATCACCTTGGTGAATCTTGCCCAGATAAAGAACTCCCTCCAAAGTGTTCCCATTGCAAGGGAGAACACTTGACGACAGATGTTTCTTGCCCTGAATTCATCAGGCAAAAGAAAATAAAATACATTATGGCATCTGAAAATATTTCTTTTGTTGAAGCCGTCAAACAAACTCCCCCTTCAAAAAATTTTTACAGTGAGGTGGTTTCGTCCTCACAAAAACAGTATGGTTCATCTACAAAAAATAAACCTACCACCCCTGTTACACGTCCTGTGGTAAAACCAAATCTAGATAAAAGAGCCACAGAGGCCCTTCTTTCATATTCCAATGGGCAATCCACAAATCTCCAAAATGGCTGCGCTCTTAAAAATATAGAAACCGTTCCTTCCACGCTTTCATACAATTCAGAAAAAAACCAACTATTTAAAATGCTTTCCCAGATTCTCTCACTAGTTATTTCTAGTCCTAAAGATGATGTTATTCCTTTGATTCTCCCTATGCTTACAAAAGTATTTGAAAAGATGTCTGACAGTGAGAATGATGTGTTGTACAACCTTAGTACAACGCATTAATCGATCGTTTTATACATTTATATTTCAATAAAATAATAATCATGGCAAATTTACAAGATAACAATAAAAACAAAAGAGATCATTTAAATTTATTACAGTGGAACAGCAGAAGTGCCGTATCAAATAGACACGAAATAATTCAACTCCTCCATGACTTGGACATTGATATCGCATTGATCCAAGAGACATGGCTCCTTCCTCATTTCAATTTTAATGTACCAGGTTATGTATGCTCGCGTTCAGATAGACTATATGGAAGAGGTGGCGGAGCTGCCATATTAGTTGATCATAGAATACCTCACTCTGTAATTAATTTACCACAAAACCCGTACTTGGAAATAGTGGCGATCCTTGTCGATGGGATCGCATATGTATCAGTTTATATTCCTCCCAACACCGGCTTCGACGTCGGATTCTTTGACGCTGTTGTCGCACTTCTTCCTTCATCTTTCGTTATCTTAGGAGACCTGAACTGTCACTCCAACGTTTGGGGAAGCTCTATCTCAGATAGAGCAGGGAATTCTGTCCTTTCGTTTTTAGATTCTCATAACTTATGTATTGTCAACGATGGTTCTCCAACTAGAATGACCCCTCCAGGCCAGAACAAAAGCGCAGTAGATTTATCTATTTGTACCAATAACTTAATGGCTTCCCTCCACTGGTCGATTATGGATGACCCTCGATCCAGTGACCATTATCCGATTGTGATTCAATTTCATACTAAACCTATCAAAAATTCTCCTCACGGAAGACAATTATACAATTTGAACAAAGCAGATTGGAATGCCTTCTCTAGACATCTAGATAATAACGTTCCATCATTAATTTCAAAAGGAAACGAATGTTCAAATGTGGATGAAGAAAATACTGTATTATTAGAGTTTATTTACTCAGCTGCGGATGAAAGCATTCCTAAAAAGGCATGTAATAATCGCCCTAGAAGAAATGCCCCTTGGTGGGACGAAGAATGTTCTGAACTCATCAGAGATCGAAAGGAGGCTATGCGCAAAGTTCGGAAAAATTTTAGTTTGGATGCCTTCTTAACGGCTAAGTCTATCCAGGCTAAAGTCAAAAGAAGATTAAGACAAAAAAAGAGACAGGGATGGCAGAAATTCTGCTCTTCGCTGTCTCCCCATTCTCATTCGTCATACGTGTGGAGCATGATCAAGAGATTTAAGGGTTCTTTCTCTCCTTCCTTCCCTAAGGAAGGAGTAGAGACCTGGTTACCTGAATTTGTGAATCTCTTGGCTCCCCCATATGCGCCACGTATTGATCAAATTTCTCCTCCTTGTTTAAATTACTCCAGCTCAGAAACATTCTCTTTTCTTATTTCACCCTTCGTAATGGGGGAACTAATATGCTGTCTGCAGCGTGTAAAAGACTCTGCTCCAGGTTTAGATTTGATCCCATATACATTTTTCCAAAAGGCCCCACCATCTTTCCTAGAATATTTTTTGTCTTTTGTAAATAAAATTCTCATATCTTCTTCTGTTCCTGAAAGTTGGAAAAAACAACTTATCATTCCAATACCTAAACCAAAAAAAGACCCTTCTTTAGGTTCCTCGTACAGACCTATCGCCCTCTCATCCTGTATTTTGAAAATTCTGGAACACCTCCTAAAAAATAGAATTGATTGGTTAATTGAACATAAGTCAATCCTTCCCAAATCCCAATACGGTTTTCGTAAATCCCTTTCTTGTATTGATAATCTTAGCTTACTTATCTCCGACGTACATATAGCTCTTTCCAAAAAAGAGTTTACAATCGCAGTATTCCTCGATATCGATTCCGCATATGATAATGTTTGTCTTTCCACTCTTTATAAAAAAATGATAAATCTTTCCTTTCCGGAACCCTTTGCCAAATTAATTTTCAACATATTTTCTGAAAGAACCATCGTCGTCAATCATGGTGAGAAAAATGTGAGTAGAAGCGTGTGGAAGGGACTTCCTCAGGGATCCGTTTTGAGCCCAACTTTATTTAACCTGTACTGTTCTGATCTGGAATCTCTTATTCCACCTAACTGCTCTATTGTCCAATATGCTGATGACATCGCAATATATACGTCAAACAAAAATCTCTCCCTTGCTGAGGAGTGCATATCTTCTGCTATTGATAAGATCAACAAATGGATGTTTGATAATTCCTTGAGACTTTCGGCCCATAAATCACAATCAATAATATTCTCTAGAAAACATAACAACCCTTCAATCGTACTAAAATCTGAAGGTCTTCCAATTCCTCAAGTGGAGGAAGTTAAATTTTTAGGCCTTTTCATAAACAGGAAGCTATCATGGCATTCCCAAATTAATCATATATCTCAAAAATGTGAAATAGGTATCAATATGTTGAGAGCTCTGTGCAACATATCCTGGGGATCACACCCTTCCACATTAAAGCTACTTTATAATGCCTTAATCCGAAGTCATTTGGATTACGCGAGTTTCCTATTTGACCCTCTCCCAAAAACTTTGGAGTCTAAATTGGACAGGATTCAGACAAAGTCCCTGAGGTTGATTCTAGGAGCTATGCAATCTACTCCAAATAACGCCCTTCAGGTCGAATGTGCTGATATGCCATTGAGAATTCGACGTCGGTATTTGTCGGATTGTTATTACTCGAAAAAGATAATGTACGAAGGACATCCTTTAACCAGCAGAATTGCTGTACTCAATAACATCGTAAGAAATGATAGATTTTGGTTGAAACGACAACCACCTAATCTGTGTGAAAGTTTTTCGAGCATCAACTTCCATGTAAAAAAATACCCATTTCCCTCCCCTATATACAACCTCCCATTCGAAGCTTTAATCTTTAGACCTGATACCGTTCCACACATGGGTTTAGACAAATCTTGTTTGATGTCTGCCCAACAAATAAACAGTGAATTTCAGTTTCAAATTGAGTCTAAATGGCCAAAGCATATTCAAGTTTACACTGATGGCTCCAAAACTACTTCCGAGGAATGCGTGGGTGCAGCAGTCCTTATCCCCTCTCTCGATATAAAAGTTCTAATCAAGTTACCTCCAGAAGCATCGATTTTCACGGCGGAGTGTGTTGCGTTGCTGAAGGCTCTTGACATCGTCAGTGATCTTAAATTCGATAAAACGGTTATATTCACAGATTCCCTCTCATTGGTCCAATCTCTCTCTTTCTCAGACCCATTTCGTATGGATAATGAGATATTATTACAAATTAAGAAGGAACTATTTGATCAAATGAATAACCACCAGGAGACAGTCATCACGTGGATCCCTTCACACAAGGGTATACAATATAATGAACAAGTTGATTCTCTAGCGAGATCAGCATCTATTTCTGGGACCATTCTTGGGAGATTTGTTCTTCCTACAAGTGACCGGAGGCGCATTATGGAGGAGGCAGCCTTTAAAAGATGGGAAATCTTCTGGGATAGAGAGAGCCTTACCAAGGGATCTCTTTACAAAGCTATCAAAAATAATATCTCCAAAAAACCCTGGTATCATGGTTTGAAGTTGACCCGACCTCAAATCGTTAACATTTGCCGAATGCGTTTTGGTCACCATAGACTGAACAGTCATTTGTTCAAAATTAATCTAGTCGACAGTCCATATTGCGAGTGCGAGCTGGATCTGGAGAACTTGGACCATGTGTTCTTTGACTGTCCTTTAAGAGACAGATACGAATTGTACAATAGAATGAATATTCAACTCCCTATCAATATGACCCATCTCTTGTCCACTCCTTCGAAGAGCATATACAAACATATTTTGATGTACATAGAGAAAAATATGATTTTATTATAGATAGCTATTTTTTTGTTTAGTAATTTTTTTTTTTTTTTTTTTTTTTTTTTTTCTTTCCATGTCTATTTTCCGTCTATGAGTAAGTCTTACTTTGCTGCCAGTTGGCACAAATCGTCCTTTACGTGACGTAATGCCATATTTATATAATAATAATAATAATAGTTGCATAAATATTTTGTATCTACATTATTATTTATTTTCAGTAAAATAAACACCACTTACCATAACAGCTTTCGCCTTTGCGATGATACATGTTTAGTTTTCATTTTTTTATTTAAAAAAAAATGAATATGGGCTCACTCAAAGTGACCACAAAAACACAATTATGAGAGAATTAAAAATTGTTCCCATAGGTACAAGACATGATACAGCGGGAACAGAGGCGACGCCATCCGATAAAAAACGGATCGATACGGGATCACGACATTTTTAAAATAGGCACGTTGATTTACCCTCCCCCCTCTCTTCCACCCAGGTCTATGGTCTATTGTGTTCAGGTAGGTATTTCCGAAGTATTTTAGAAGTTCTCAGTCTGCCTCAAATACCTTCCCAAAATTGTCTAATAGCTCTCCTACTGAAGTGGGAACGAGGTGACTGGTGTTAGTGCTGGTAACACTTACTGTACAGTGTACACCAAGTTCTCATCTGATACGTCAAAATGTGATTTTGAATTTCATTATTTATATGAATGGTCAACTCTCCTTTATGGATGTGAAACTTCAACACTCACTCAAGGTGAACACCATGAACCGGTTAGAGGCATTCGAGATGTGGCTAGAAGAATGCTTCGAATACCGTGGACTGACATGATTATTGATTAGTAACACAGAAGTCTTAGAGAGAGCCAACACCAGGAGAGAATAATTGTTGTCGCATATTAAAGTGAAGAAGGTGTCATATTTGTGCCATGTATTGCGAGGGGAAGAGTACCGCCTTCTTCACCTCATATTGGAGGGCAAGATTGAGGGAAGACGGGGAGTGGACAGGAATATCAAGGGTCGATGAACTCTTCAGAGCAGCGCAGGGCCGAGTGGCTTTTGCGGAGGTGGTCGCCAACGTCGGGGGGACCTGACAGGGCACCCAAAGAAGAAGAAGAAGATTTATATTACTAAGTATGATTCCAAAGTACAAATCACTTATGATTCCAATTAAATAGTTTTACTTTTCTTCTTTTATTGGCGATGGAGTGAATAACTATTTTCAAAAACTGAAAAAAAAAAAACAGAAACTTATCCTATAATACTTTTTTGTCACGTCGGAGAACAATATTCATTTAAAATAAATTATACGGCTGCCCAAACTGCTATCCTATCGATCGAAAGTGATAAATGTATTTGAATATTGTGTTTGATTTTACTTAAAATTATTATCTACTGATACTGATACGAAAATAATTATCTATACTAATATATAAAGAGGAAAGATTTGATTTTTTGTTTGTTTGTTTGTTTGTTTGTTTGTTTGTTTGTTTGTTTGTTTGTTTGCTTCGAATAGGCTCCAAAACTACTGAACCGATTTGAAAAATTCTTTCACTTTTGGGAAGCTACAATATCGGCGGTGAACATAGGCTATATTTAATTTCCAAAAAAAAGTGGGTAACCTACGAAAACTTCAATAATGTAACCCAAGGTGTAAAAAATTTACCTAAAATATTCTTTTTATCGCGAACGCTGTGAAAACTAATGATGATAGAATAAAACAATGTAGTACAATTTTGTAGAAGACATCATTATTTACAAAAAGTATCGCGACAGCATATGTCTAACTATTATAGTTATGCCACAATAAGTGTTTTTTTATTTAAAAAAACCCAATAAAATGTCACCTCTAGAAAAGGCTCTTTATTGGTATCTTGGTATTACTCCTTATTAAAATAAATTAGTTCATATTCAAGTCTGCTTCAATATGTTTGTATAACTTTTTGAATTATTCAATTCGGACATTCCATTCGAAAGTTATCACGAGTTTAAAAATGTGAGTATTGGAAAAAAAAGCATAGTCTCTTATCATCTCAACTTATCCGATGCAGAGTGCGTACGGGAGCCGGGGAGGGCTGAGGGGAGTCGTGTCAAGTTTAGTAGAAATACCGCGCAAAGTTTTAGTCACGGTGGTAAAGTGACGTGACACGATACATTGCAATGCAATTATTCCAGATTAACATAAATGCTATAAAATATTTTGTAAAAGTTAGGGATCTGTATGAAAACTAAATTATTTTTAAGTATCTATCTACCCGTGCGAAGCTGGGGCGGACCTCTAGTATCTAGATAAATGTATACGGTTTTCATTACTTTTAAAATTTCTCATTTTCCGTTATACGAGTATTTTCAGATCATAAGACATCTTCTCACTCTATAATATATCACAAAATTAGATAAAGCTAATTATCATCTTAAAATACCTAAGTACCTGCAATATACATATTATAAAAAGCGTTTTATTCGGATTAAAAAAAAATATTTTGGTGATTAATTATTGTTTTATTTGGTTACCTAGTATGAATTAAAAAATAGGCACAATCAGAAATCACTAGATAATAATTAGTACCTACTCATTCTGCTAAGGGCAAACTATGGTGAATTAATACCTACTAAATATTCGGCATAGTAGTGCTAAATGCATGTGGTTAGAGGTGTCAACTAAAGAAAATAAGTCTTTCATTGTAAGCGAGGTGCTGAAAGTCATTGCTTATTAACGAAAATACCCGAATCGGACCGACTCACATCAGCAACGAATTCTTGGTAAATAACGCTTTTCGTTTAAAAAAAATACCGATAACAATCTGTAATCTCAGGATTGGTTGTCAATGTTGACATACTTCAGATATCCTGCTTGAAGCAATTCGTGGCTGGTGACTTTGGTGCTTAGTTTACGATACTCGGGTAACGGTATAAAAAATTGCGTCCCTATAATAATATAGCAACACAACTAAACAAACACAAGGGAGATGTTTATGAATTGGTCACTTCTTGTGAATACAATATATAACCGAGGTGTTTTATTTTTATGTAATTGTCTGTCATTTCTTTGGTTGTTCTCGCATTCTTTTTTATTTTAATATACTTTATCTAAGTACCTACGCAAAATATCTACAAATCAATGAAAATTACACGTCTTTCATCCAGAATAATCCAAGAATCTGTTGTTGGGGAAAACATTTTGTAAAAAGGGCTTCTTATTCTAACACAAAATAATAACATCACTATACAGGGTGACTGATGGTAATTCGATACATTCCTTGAAAGGGGTTATACTAGAGCAAATTTGCAACAATTTTGTTCCCATCAACCCGGGGTCGAATGCCAGTGGTTTTCGAGTTATTTAGAAATAGAACGTTTTTAAATCACAAGTTAGTTTTTTTTAATTTAGATTTTTCTATGGGAATGAATCCAAAAAAGTATCATATATTTGGCGAACAAACCACAGAAAAAACTTCCCCAATTAATAAGCTTTCCGAAAAGGTATAAATATTTTCCATTTAACTACAATTTTGGAAAATAATCCTTTCATAGCACGATCAAACGGTGCTATGAAAGCTTAGGCGTTTTCATACAGACGGCTATACTTCAACAATAATAAAATTCAAATCTGCGCTTCCTTATGATTACTCTTTCATCATTAGTATGGCGACGTTGAACTGATTCCGCGCCTTCTGATCGTCGTCGACACCCTGTATAGAATATAGGTATATAAATTGTTCCTCTCCCAAATAAGCCGACAAAGTTGTTGTTTTGGCATTTCAGAAAGAAAAGGCTGATTCAGGATTAATTTCATTATTTACTCTCCTAATAATATTATCCTTTCGCAGGTACCCGCCTCCTAGGTTATCTCGTTTCTAAAGCATTTAATTGAGTTTGAGAATGGTGTAATTCGATAATCTTTGAATGTTTCCGGCGAGTATGTTTGTAAGACATTAGAAATCTAATATTGTACACGCTATTACTAATTGAAAGTTTGGGGAACATTCCACCGTATTGGTCATTGCGGATCAGACGCCGTTTTGTTGGTGTGAGGTGTATTGGGAAAAGTTCCGTGTATCGGTTTCCTATTATCGCCACTGAACTTTCTAATATCTTATCACGGGACGGATCTATAGAAGTGTGACATACCTATTTTGGGATCATTTAACCTACTCTACTACTATTACATTTAAAGTTATACTTGGCCTTTTAGACAGTTAAAGTAGATTTTTTAACACTTTTTAGAAACACGAAAAATATTTGAAGACGCACATAAAAGTGTTTTTAAGTAGGTATTTTTAAATAGATGATTAGAAAGTCAATAGATGAGTTAAACTTACCATGCGATTTGTTTTTATCTTCAGCCTTTGTCCTTTGTCTACGGAAGAAAGGGCTCTATACATTTCCAATATTTTTATCTCCATTTCCTTAAAATGTTGGTATAGTATGATCCGTTGGAGATATTTGGGATATTGTTTCGTATAGAAGAATGCTTTGCATTGCGTAGATGTAGGTATTTGTTTAGTGTCTTATCCAGCCTATAATTATGTCTAGATTCTTGTGACCTTTTCAGGACTAGATCTTAAAGAAAAAATAACAACTAACGACTCTAACAATTCATTACTAATGTTCGATTTTTAAATGAAACAAACCACTACGGGCTTACGACCGTCTTCTACTGTTATTTCGAAGGCTGGCTTAGTGTTATGGCGTCAGATTGGCTTGATCTGATCCATATCTTTGAGATGTAGATGAGATATAAGTAACTTTTCTCAAGGCTGAATGATAGCAAGGAAAATGTGATCTTAATAAGAAAACAAGAAAACTCTCTTATGAGTTCAGCAGAGGGTTGAGAATATCTTTAGTACTCACCAGCTTTCACTTTCTCTTTATGAGTAAATCTGAACAGTTAAGAGGAATTCAACTCACTACCGAAATGAAACCAAATTTTTAACTTTTAAATTACACAAACACTATATTAATAAACTTAAACAAAATTATCACAGGAAATATTTTTACTTAAAACTAATTACAATATTGTGCACTGTTGGTTCTGAAGGGAAAGAGTGAATTTTTGGCAGAGAAAATATCTATATATACTGGCTTTATTCTTACAAATATATTTGTACAAAAAGGTGAAGTATGTTCCCTCTGGTGCGAAATAATCTAAGCTCGGTACTCTTGCTAAAAGGTGATGAATCTTCCTTGTTGATAAGTAGTAGTTGTCTCCGGCGCATTCCGCTAGATGGCTCTTTACCTTTTCTGAAGATGGCGCTTCACATATATGATATAAAATATATAAATAAAAATGTTGCTGAGTTTCACTGCCACAGTGTGATCATTTTACGTAAACAACGTTCGCCATTAGGTGGTAATGTTTGTCTCCGAAACTCCTAATCATGAGAATTCTCAACATGTTCAATATGTCAAAAAATCTCATGTATGCAACAAGTAGAAATTTAATAATAAAATGAAAAATAGAGATAAAAGTTCGAAATTATTGAGAACAAGAGAGCAACCAAATTTAAAGACTGCGACTGCTGTCATGTATTTGGCGCCAGGATATGACTATATCAATTTTTGTTAATGTCTCATATTTATTGCCTATTGGCTTTGTTGGTGCACAACGTTCTAATTATGTCTAGATTCTTGTGACATTTTCAGGACTAGATCTTAAAGAAAAAATAACAACTAATGACTCTAACAATTCATTACTAATGTTCGATTTTTATATGGAACAAACCACTACGGGCTTACGACCGTCTTCTACTGTTATTTCGAAGGCTGGCTTAGTGTGATCACTTTACGTTAACAACGTTCGCCATTAGGTGGTAATGTTTGTCTCCGAAACTCCTAATCAATAGAATTCTCAACATGTTCAACATGTCAAAAAATCTCAATATACTTATTATAAATATTCAAATTTTTTGTCGCGAGCAACTTTGTAGAACATTTTAAAATAAACAAAAATAAATTAAAATCAACAAAAACTTTGTCAGTTCTACGTGAGTATATACTCACGTAGAACTGACAAAGTTTTTGTTGATTTTAATTTATTTTTGTATACTTATTATAGTTTAAATTAATTATGGTCGAATTTCGACCAATGAACTGGACCACTAGTTCACATTAATGGGCATGAACAGCATTTGCGAATTGACCTGTAGCGCCCAACAGTCACAGCTCTGCCTCTTTGACTTTGGATTCCTGTGATTTTTGTGGTGAAGTTGTTCGACTGTTATATTTAATATACTATTTAATTTAAGAACTTTTATGAAAGCGAAAATATTTTATTATTTCCCGTTAAAATATTTAGCAGGTATGTGAAACGTTGTATGGATCGAAGGGGTTCACTGAATAGGACTAGCGCGTAAAGGATTGAAAGGCAGTGATGTACAAGCATATTACACAGCCTTTTATTGTGTCCTATTGGTTCACACTCGTATGACTTCATCGCAAATATTAAATGGGAACTCATATAAATCGTTTAAAAGGATGAATTGTTTATTTATGCGTTGTAAAAGTTGCATTAAAAGCTTCTTCTCCTCTAATTCTTCTTTATATAGACTTGTGTAGCTGGTACGTGCTTCATCCTCTTAAGATTTCTATCCATCTTGGTTTTGGAACTCTGCTGGGGATGGTCTTCCTTCAGAGTTGCTTTGGAGCTGTATCGTCTCAAAGTCTATGAATGTGTGTGTCCCAGTGTTGTCTTTGTAGTTCTACAGGTGGTTGTTATCTTATTTTGAAAAGAATCTTAATAACAAATTAACGAAGATGAGTTTTTGATGTGCTTGATAGTAAGAGTCTTTGCAAACGGAATGTATATAGGCAACGATTTGACGATGTCTTTTGCATAACACGTAGCAATTGAAGCTAAGAATAATATTTTTCTAATCTTGTTATAGGTTTTTTAATCGAGGTTATACAATTATTCAGGTCACTGATGCATTACAAAGACTAATTTATTTCCCACGTCGACCCTTTATTTCAAATCTGGCACCAGCGACCTGAAAGATCATACTGAACTGTAACGGCCAATCATCGGCCTCCGTTACTCGGACTGTGGGTGGATTTCAATAATAATAATTATCAATCTGATTGATATCCGAAACAGTAGGTACGCTGGTGCTGGTACGTATCACAACATATAGTAGGTATACCTTTGGTAAACTGTTCAAACTTAATATTCATTACCTTAACTGGAATTTTCTTCATTTCTTTGATTTTTCAAAGACTGACAGGTGTGATTACTTTTCCTTAAGTAAAGTTTTATTGATATTGCAAAATTTCAACCCTGACATATCATGAAATTGTATTTTTCACAATATTGCATTTTTATATTGACAATGCTACTACAAGCAAATAATAGGAACGTTTTATTTCTAAGATCAATGTCATCAACAATACTCCGAAGAAAATTCTCCAGAGGCGATTTAAATGTAACATAATACTAACGTCGATTTATTGTAAATGCGTTTCTTGTAAACATAATAACGATACCATAAAGTGTGTTTTAACAAAAGCGAACAATTTAGTTTCAGATCGAAAAATATAAATTCAATTTCAAAGATGTTTTGTACATCTTCCGGCATCTTACAATACCATTCTTGTTTGCGTCCTTTAACATAATAATATTTTTTCCACCCTTTACTGTATTTTGTTTGGCCATAATAATTGACAGTTCTACACTAACAATATTATATTACTACTTCTAGTAATAATATAATATTGTTACATTGAGTACAAACAGGTTTCTTTCCATGGAATTTTGTTCCAAAATTTGGCACGTTTACGGTTGTTTATGTTGATGATGTTTTTCTTATCAACAAAAATAATCTAAATTTACATGAACAAAGAAAAAAACATTCTAAAAAATCCTGCTAGTTTTTTTTAAACAGTATTCTCATTTAACCTTTATTGGTTCCTATATACAGCAAATTCTGATATTGTTTCTTCTATACCTTATAAGCTGAATTATTTCTTTAAGATTTAAGAAACACGGTACATTTTTTAGATTGTTGTTTCTGAATGTGCAAAGCTACAAGGAATTATAAGTTATCATTATTTCTTTAGATCATAATGCGACTCCGCCAATCTTCATGAATGCATCAATAAGTTATGGAGCGGAAATAACATAATATTACCTAATTGATAAAAACTTCATGTGCTCACTTATTAACACAATCAATCAATCAAAAGCTACTCATTTTCACCCTTAATAAGGCGCATGGGGTTAAGTCGGTTCCATATTGAAAAAAAAAACTGATATTCAAAATAGGTAACTGAATCAATTTCATTTGATTTTTTTATAAAGCAAAAGGTGGTTCGCGACGAACATTGGTTTCGCTACCGCGCGTGTTCAGATGTGAATAGGACATTATATGCAAAATTTCTGTTTACTGAATGAATTTTCTAAGCTTGCCATAAAATTCTAAATTAACACGATACAAAAAGAAGGAGTTTAACTGGGATATATTTCAGTCCAACTAACCCTCAATAAATACAGTCCATGCTCTCTGTTACTTGAGTTTATTCTTGTATTTATTCCGTCGAAATATTTTTTGTTAGAGATGTTTCTTGTTTCAAACGTGTCGATGTTTTATATTTTTTCACCATAGTACGGACACTTTTGTTTTTTTTTTCCATTTATTATGTTCGGCTCTACCATTATTTTTATTTTTCGTGTAAGCAGTAAAACAAAGTGCGTATATCACAGCTGGAACAAGTAGCAATGTGACAGTAAAAAGTTTCAGAAAGAAAATAATATGTTGTATGTTGAAACAAAGAAAAAACTTGTACTTTTTGCTACAAAATAATATTATTATTCATTGTTATATAATTAAGTAGGTACTGCTTTAAATTATTGTTGGCAAAAGAAACATCCAGATAAGGGCCGATATTATAAATATTCGTTTTTTAAATTTCAAGAATATTTTACAGAATAAAATTACCACCCGCCTATAATAGTATCTACAGTAACTTTATAATACATCACCGTATGCGTTAAATCCGATAGTTTTGATTTTTTGCAGACTTGTTTATGATGTTGGAATGATGAATAATCCAAGTTTGTGACGTCGAGCGCCGAACGCAACTTTGTCAAAAATCGAAAAAATCGTTATTTTTTTCAAATTTGGGCGATTATTACCCTGAAGGACTGTTTTTCTTTGTCTTGTCAAAAATCGAAAAAATCGTTATTTTTTTCAAATTTGGGCGATTATTACCCTGAAGGACTGTTTTTCTTTGTCTTGTCAAAAATCGAAAAAATCGTTATTTTTTTCAAATTTGGGCGATTATTACCCTGAAGGACTGTTTTTTGAAAAAACCTTCTAAGGATGTTTTTAAAGTTGACTAAATTTACTACATTATGATACTAGAATTGTCTCTGTAAACCCAATAGTTTCCGAGATTAATTAATTAAACAATAATGACATGGATACTTAAAATTTGAAATGTTCTAAGTTTTTACTATGGTTATTTTATACAAAAACTATTAATCTATTCTCAATTTGACCACAGATAAACAAAAAGTCTGAGTCTATAAAAACATAAATAAAATTGAAGTGTGTGTGAGTATGACATACATAACATTACAGTAGTGTATGCAATGTATTTTTATTGATTTAATCATTTCTTGTGCATAATTATAAAAATAGCGTTCGCCACTCCTTCTCTATTTAAACTATGAGTTTGAGAAATTTCATACTCTTCCGTCCGCGCAATTTTCGTAAAAATAGTCACAAAGTTTTTCCTTATATTCCTATTAAGGTGTATATAGATTTGAAATGCATCGGACATTTGCCAACACCCAGAAGATAATAAAAACCTAGGAGAGCATGCGCTTGAATTATCAGAAAACTTTAATATCGATATAAATCTAAAAAATATAACACTTTTATATACAAAGGTGTCAGTATAGCCGGCAGAACTTATTGCCTGAGACAGGCCAACCCCGGGTAGAAATTTCAAGCGAAAAATCTCTGAACCGACCGGGAATCGAACCCGGGACCTCGGATCTAAAGTCCACTCTAGAACAACTAGGCTACCGACGTCGGTCTATTTAAAGGAATTAATTCACTTCAATTGCTTCTACCAAATCGTGAAAATATTCTGACTATATAGAAATGGCTTATAATTTCAAGATTTTAGTAAACTCTGACCAAGAATTCAATTCAATTGTGTGTGAAAATAATATTAAAAGTGCATTTCACCGAGCTGAATAAGATTTAAGTTGGATTTATCTCTATCGGTCTTTTGGGAACATTTTAACTTAGTTTGCAAGTGTTTTCCTGAAGCAAGAATGTTATTTTGCTAAAGCAGATAGGTATATTGAAATCATTTGGCGTCGTTTCAAGGTGGACTTTTCAATAAGATATAATGTCAATATTTACATTTAAATAGTTTGGAAAAGTGAATTACATTTTGTCACACTCAACGGGTTATTTATTTTATTTGTGTAGGTTTTATTTATGGTTGTCTGAAACATAAAACGATGTAACAGATATTTTGAGTGGTAGGGCAGTGTCGTTTCGGCGACGGCCGAAGGGTCTTAAGTGTTACGAAGATTAGCGAGGTAACCCGAAGCGCTCTGCTATGCGAGGGCATTTGTAAAAATCACAGCGGGGGATACAGGCCGTGACGGTGCATTTTTGCATCGCGCGAGATGAATAGAAATATAGATTTTTATTTTATTTAACTAAGTTTAATTTTGTGTGGTGTAAATTATAATGTGCTAAATTCAACCCGCAGTATAAAGAGAAAAGCGGGTCCTAGTCTTGGGGAGAAAATGTCCTAGTCTGGGGGGAGACAAACTCCTAGTCTTGGGGAGAAAATGTCCTAGTCTTGGGGAGAAAATGTCCTAGTCTGGGGGGAGACAAACTCCTAGTCTTGGGGAGAAAATGTCTTAGTATATGGAGAAGATATCGTAGTATTGGGGGAGAAAAGAAACTCCTAGTCATGGGCAAATAACCCGAAGTTTTAATAATTGAAATCAATCGTTTGGACTAAGGGTTGGGTGGAACGTATTGGGCAGTGCATAAAACAGTTTAACCCTTATCGCGGGTAAAACTTATATTCACATTTGTCGATGCGGGCTCCTAATTTTTATTTTGGAACGATGTGGATTGGAGACGAGAACCAAGCAAGGTAGCTGCTCAACAGTATTTTTGGGGAGATAATCTATAAATTGGAGGGTTGCGGATGCCAAATATTTGAGGGAATGCCTGGTAGTTGAGAGGATCGGAGGAGTGATTGTAGTCAGCCAGGATTTACTTTAGAAGAAGTCTACGGACCTGAGTTAAGTATATAACCGCAATTTCCTTCCATAAGCATGCAAACAGTACACGAATTTATTTCAATTTCTTTCTTTCAAATTCTTTTTACTGAAGTCATATAAGAGTGTAGTATTTTACTTGTGCTATTTATTGTTGACTGGTATAACCAGGGTAAAATATAAATTTACATAGATTAATGATTGAGAAGGTGGATAATTCGAACGTTAAGTTTTGTTATATGTAGAATTGTAATTTTCTTGTTTGACCTTGGGTCATAATTTGTTTTTACATTTTTTTTGATAAACTGCGATGACAATGCAAATTTTGGGTTTTGAGTTCCACCTATAGTGAATTGTATGTTAAACTAATTATAGGTTTGATTAAACGAATTATTATTTGAAAAATTCCATATTAGAATGGAATTAAGTTGAAAGCAATAATCAATGAAAAATATGTTTTGAATAAACTGTGAAATTCCTTTGTATCTATAAACAAATTCTTTTATTAGAGCCTATGACCATTTCCAGAGTCTGCTTGAGCCAAAACTATTTTAATCCACCCTTGAGATTGTGCAAAGTTAATCCAGAGGGATAACGAGTCTGTTTCAGAGAGCCTCTAGCCGGGCAGAAGGGGAAAAGACCCAGGTGTTCTTTCTTTCAGCCAATCCTCAGGAAAACACAATAGACGAAGCAGTCTACGTGATTTTCCTAAGTCTGCTGGACCTCCTTAAAAAGGGCTCCGCGACAGATTGGCGCCCAACCTGGTTGGCTGTCAGAAGGGCGCAGAATTGACATCCAAACTAATTGGCTGTCAAATAGGCACAATTTTCGATAGTAAAAAAGTAGAAATTTTTATGTTTCATTAATCTGGCTCAAGCTCTGGAGGGAATGGTAATTGGTACTATATTTGTCAAGTTATATTGTTCTCACTGTGTGCCCCGCTTTGATTTTTAGCATTTGTCCATTTAGTTAAGTTAGGTAGGTATAATTTTAGTTTGTCGGGTTTGCCGATGAGAATGTTTTGCATTGTTTTTTTTTTGGTATAAATTATGTTCAGAAAATTTTAATTTACTCAGGGGGTAGATAATTTTTCTGCTAAAATTTTATAAACTTGTAACATGTTGTGCCCGAGCGTAGTGAGGTAGGTTCAAATCCTGACCGCTCTTGTAATTATTGTACATGCCAATTCTTTGGGGGATTGATAATCGATGATTTAATTTATTGTTTGTAAAATTATTAAAGTTTAGAAATTTAAAAAAAAAACAAAGTAAATTCAAAGAAGGCGATATTCGCTATTAAATTTTTTTCTTAATTTGCTGTTTATAGTTGGCAAGTGGGAAAATTAAATATTTTTTTTACATTAAACTAATGGTGTAAAATTTTTTTCTTGCAGAATTAAATTTGTTTGGAACGATTTTTGGATAATCGAATGATTATTGTTTAACTGGATTGAACTGAGATTGAGGACCATTTCACACTGACGAGGAAGCTATATTGATACTGAACAAAATGTTAAAATTATTTTATTACTGTTTTATGGATAACGCGGGTAAATATATATAATATTTATTGTGTTCAGGAGAATGCTGGTAAAGTATTGAATTGATAGTTTCTTACTGAAGATGTATGTGTCGTAATTGATCAAGCAATTTGTTAAGCAAAATAATTTGTATGGATAGGTAGGTTTTGAATGTTGTGATACAGAGTCATGTATTAGAGAGAGACTGTTAATGTTTTAAGTTGAGTCAGTGGTGGGAATATTTTTTTATTAGGCATTTATTAGGTTCAGTTTTTTTTTTTTTTTTTTTTTACGTTTTCATGATGGAGGAAGATGACACTTGCAAATTAAAAGTCCCTGCGGAGGACATAGACCGTCATTCTACAGTGTCGGATGATGGGGTGCCATATCAGGACGCTTTGGGCATTGCGGCCGATGTAATTTCGGTAAAATCTTATAATAGAAAGAAACCTACGAAGAGGGAACCTTTAGCTAGGGTTAAAGATGTGGATCCGCGCAAATGGGGTATATGTTATTCTGGTGCGACTGACCCGAGGGAGTTCTTATCAAGAGTGGTAGAACTCGCCGATGTGTATGGAGTTTCTTTAAACTCAATCATTAGATATATGCCAATTCTTTTAACCGGTTTCGCGCTGACATGGTTAAGGGCATCAGACTTAGAACCAGATTGGGAAAGATTTAAGTTAAAGTTTTTGAAACAATTTGAAGGGGCTAGTAGACAAAGAGTAATAAAGTTAGAAATTTTGTCAGCTAAACAGGACAGTAGCGTTTCGGCCAATGAATTCATTTTGGATTTAGTCGAGAAAAATAGATTATTTGATTCTCCGTTAAATAGCGAGGAGCTCTTGGATAGTATAATACACGGTTTGTCAGAAAAATATGCAACATTACTGGCTACAACTATTGTCAGGAGTACGGATGAACTGATGCACATTTGCTCTAAATACGATGAGCTTACTGTCAACCGTTCGAAAATCCCGCAGCAGGGACAAGTTGAGGGTAGATCCTCGGGAGGCATAAGAAGTCAGCAACGCGATTCGTTCGAAGGTTCACGGTACGGTAATCCAAATAAATTTGCTTCCAAGGTCAGGGATCAGGAGGAGTCTTTTGGTGGTTACCAACACAAGGAAGCTAACGTACCTCGTAACGGAGTCATTAAGAACAAGACATCGCACAATTCCAGGGTATGTTATTTCTGTCAAAAGCCGGGGCACTTACAGGCAGACTGTTACAAAAGACGTAATCAGCAAGCGCGCTCAAGTGAAAATAAGGAGTACCGGGAAAAAAAGATTTAGGTAGAAATTTCCGGGGAAGATTAGCATTGAGTCAGTTAATAATTAGGTATAAAGAGGATGGAATTAGTTAGTAAGTTTACGTTGAGAAATATTCTTAAAGATTGGTTAGTAGGTAGGTAATGTTATGAAGCGTATAGCGTTAGGGAAAGTAATGCAGTTAGTATAGTTTTGTTTGAGTATACTCGTTAAATACAAATTATGTCGTGTTTTTAGACGATTTACTTGTTAAGGGAGACGGGTACACAGGGGTGTAGGCGTAATAATTAGGAAAAACAAAATTTAGAAATTTATGTAACATAAGTAGTAAGACGTTCGTAGGAAGTATTATTTTATTATAAACATACGTAAGTTATTAACTGGTTAAAATAATTGTACTCGATAATAGTATGTCCGCATTAGCGTACATCGATCAGTTCTGAATAGGAAAACTATACGACTAGGTAGGAGCGTTATGGAATGAAGCGAAGGGTTTAGGCCAGGGAAGGCAATTGTCGACGCACAACCCGGTATAACAAAACCCTAGTCCAAGGTACATAGGTACTAGTATTGTAGGTATAAAGAGTTGGCAATCTTCTGTGGGTGTACCGACGGTACGTTTCTTGTTTTACATACCCGAATCTATGAATGTAAGGAATTAATGAGTAGAATATTGTGAGTTATGAGAAAGTCCGGACTTATGAATGTAGGAATTGATAGAAGTGAAAGTTTAAGTGTGAAATGTGATGAAGAATGATGGTTGATGTATGTGTAGCGTGTGTTAAAAGTTAGGAAGTTTACTGAGGCAGGCCGTGGGTGCATCGGGAGGAGGAATATAATGTTAATGTTATGTGGATAAAAGTGTGATGAAATAGAGGCCTAAGTGGGCACCTATATCCGCGGAGCTTCGTCAGTGAGGGATGGTACCCGTCCGGGTCATCTAAATATCAATTATTATAAGTCAATTGTACAAAATATGGTACCTGTAGTAGGTGCTTTCATAAGAGTGTAAATTATAATAAATATGCATGTCGTCGTCAGAGATCAAGGGAAGATTGTCGGGAATTATGCAGAATAACTGTTCTTTCCCTTCTAGTGAAATGTTTTTACACGAGTTTTGGTTTCACAAATCCCGTACTTCTACCTAAGGGATAAATATAAATTAAATTAAACTCGTGTTGGCGCCCATAACTTTGTAAATATTGTAAATTATGATGATGAAATGTTTAGATTTTAAGGTCGGAGATTTAAGGTGTATTGTATTAGCGACTTGAGCTGGTTGGCAAAATTCTTCCTATGATTTCTGATGACTAGAGTAATATAAGATAGTTTAAGTTTGAAATGTATTGATCATTATTAAAATAATTAAGTATACTGTACTTGATGTAACGTTGGGGTGGGGTTCGTGGAATTGTTTGCATGCGGGAGAGGTCGTGGAGTCGAAATTTTCCGAACATTAGGCCGGAAAATCTCTCGGTGGTCGAGGGGTATTTGTAACAGATATTTTGAGTGGTAGGGCAGTGTCGTTTCGGCGACGGCCGAAGGGTCTTAAGTGTTACGAAGATTAGCGAGGTAACCCGAAGCGCTCTGCTATGCGAGGGCATTTGTAAAAATCACAGCGGGGGATACAGGCCGTGACGGTGCATTTTTGCATCGCGCGAGATGAATAGAAATATAGATTTTTATTTTATTTAACTAAGTTTAATTTTGTGTGGTGTAAATTATAATGTGCTAAATTCAACCCGCAGTATAAAGAGAAAAGCGGGTCCTAGTCTTGGGGAGAAAATGTCCTAGTCTGGGGGGAGACAAACTCCTAGTCTTGGGGAGAAAATGTCCTAGTCTTGGGGAGAAAATGTCCTAGTCTGGGGGGAGACAAACTCCTAGTCTTGGGGAGAAAATGTCTTAGTATATGGAGAAGATATCGTAGTATTGGGGGAGAAAAGAAACTCCTAGTCATGGGCAAATAACCCGGAGTTTTAATAATTGAAATCAATCGTTTGGACTAAGGGTTGGGTGGAACGTATTGGGCAGTGCATAAAACAGTTTAACCCTTATCGCGGGTAAAACTTATATTCACATTTGTCGATGCGGGCTCCTAATTTTTATTTTGGAACGATGTGGATTGGAGACGAGAACCAAGCAAGGTAGCTGCTCAACAGTATTTTTGGGGAGATAATCTATAAATTGGAGGGTTGCGGATGCCAAATATTTGAGGGAATGCCTGGTAGTTGAGAGGATCGGAGGAGTGATTGTAGTCAGCCAGGATTTACTTTAGAAGAAGTCTACGGACCTGAGTTAAGTATATAACCGCAATTTCCTTCCATAAGCATGCAAACAGTACACGAATTTATTTCAATTTCTTTCTTTCAAATTCTTTTTACTGAAGTCATATAAGAGTGTAGTATTTTACTTGTGCTATTTATTGTTGACTGGTATAACCAGGGTAAAATATAAATTTACATAGATTAATGATTGAGAAGGTGGATAATTCGAACGTTAAGTTTTGTTATATGTAGAATTGTAATTTTCTTGTTTGACCTTGGGTCATAATTTGTTTTTACATTTTTTTTGATAAACTGCGATGACAATGCAAATTTTGGGTTTTGAGTTCCACCTATAGTGAATTGTATGTTAAACTAATTATAGGTTTGATTAAACGAATTATTATTTGAAAAATTCCATATTAGAATGGAATTAAGTTGAAAGCAATAATCAATGAAAAATATGTTTTGAATAAACTGTGAAATTCCTTTGTATCTATAAACAAATTCTTTTATTAGAGCCTATGACCATTTCCAGAGTCTGCTTGAGCCAAAACTATTTTAATCCACCCTTGAGATTGTGCAAAGTTAATCCAGAGGGATAACGAGTCTGTTTCAGAGAGCCTCTAGCCGGGCAGAAGGGGAAAAGACCCCAGGTGTTCTTTCTTTCAGCCAATCCTCAGGAAAACACAATAGACGAAGCAGTCTAAGTGACTTTCCTAAGTCTGCTGGACCTCCTTAAAAAGGGCTCCGCGACAACGAATTGATTATATATTAAATTAAAATTTTAATAGGTAATAATTATAAATAAAACTTTGTTTATTTCACTTATATTATTTATTGGCAGAGGCCTTTCGGTCACACGACCATTAAACTAGTTTAAGTATTTGCGGCACTGAACATGGTCTTGTGACCGAAAGGCCTCTGCCAATAAATAATATATATATAAGTGAAATAAACAAAGTTTTATTTAAAATAATTACCTGTTCAAAAATGGGATTTCACAAAGTTTTCGCCAGCAACATCAATAATTTAAAATTTTAATGTTTAAATAAACTTTGAAAAATTCATGGTAAATTGTTGGTTTTGAAAATGGTCAGTATTGTAAATTATGTACAGTTTAAAGATAATATCGTTCATTTTCATAGTAAGAATTTTCCATGCAAGAACCTTTTGTTTTGTTTTAAAGACACTTTATTACTATGTACAACCTTGAAAGAGTTGAAGAACGGAAATTCTGTTACCGAGAATGTTTGAGTTTATTAATGTGTGTATGTTGGTAGTAATTGAATTGGTTGGTAGACTAATTATTTTGGTATCAATTGACGGCTTTCGTACGTACAGGTGCCGACCGTTTCCACTTTCACAACACAAGCTTTGCTTTCCGTGAAAGATGACGAAAGTGTCTTTGTGTTCACCATGGGTGATCCCAGTTTAATTTTTTTTTTATAAAAAACTAGCTTTCCCGACAGACGTTGTCAGTCCTTACTATGAATATTCATTTCGAATTTGTTGTTTATATAAAAATACGATTAAAATATGTTAGAACGTTAAAAAAATATTTCTGAAAGCTCGAGAGAAATTCTATCAAAAATCTTCGTACCAATGTTTTGAGACTCAATGATTGTCAAGGAAATAAAAATTGTGGTGTTAAGGAATTTTTCACAGATAGCGTTGTTGTCAGTTGATCCGTTCCATACTAACTTTAATATTATATTTTATGAATATTTCCTATTCCTTTTTCAATGTTTTATTAGTTATTTTGTTATCCGGATCGAAGAAGAATCCAATAAACCAAGCATCATAAAGATCTGTTCAGTCAATCTCGAGAATCTAGTGTTCGCACTAACCCAACTTTCTTTTATATAATAGATATTAAGTCAAGTAAGTTTTTATTAGCAGGACATTATCAAAAGCCTTTGTAAGGTCAGGGTTGATCTATCACGCGATACAGAGTAGGTGGACGCAGAACGCGGCTAGGTGAACAGTTTACGACTCTATACGGTATAGAACGACCAAGGCTACTGAGGTCTTCTAGTCTGCATAGTTCGCACACATTTGTTTCGAAATAAGACTTTTACTAGCGGCTTAACCTGTCGAATGGCATAGGAAAAGGGTTATTAATTGTTTGATTGTTATATAAATCATTTACATAAATATAAATCGTCCCTATGTGTAAGGGTCCCAACATTACTTTATCACGTTGGGGCATTGTGGACAGTTTGACATTTCTTCCCGTAGCAACAGTTCTGTTGTATGTAGGAACCATTAAAAAGTATCACACGTTATTTCGTCGATTTATTTATTTATTTCCCGCGGATGTATTATTCAAACTCATGTCAACGAATATCGACTTACAGACGAATAATATAAGTAGGTACCTACCTTTGAAATATATTTCCCACTATATAGGATTAGCCGAAATATTTAATTGCATGATTAAAAAAAAGTATTGAATCTGTTCCCACTCAAAATGATAACAAATATACTATCACACCAACAAAAGTCTTTTGTCATGAAAGAGGAAGATGGTTGACACCGTGGCAATCCTTCAGTTTGAAAGTCTGCGACTGAAGCGCATTGATTATAATATACCATTTCCTTAGATTCCTCCTGCGACATCTATGGTAGTTAAAAGATAAAGAGTTTTAATAAAATAGTGGTGCCCTAAATCATCCCCATCTATAAAAACACATAAATCATTATTGAACCGGATGTACGGGGGGTGGAATCTCGAAAAAAAAATGTAACCGTGATAAGGGATTGTAGATATTTTCTTCTTAGGTACCTGAGGACAAAACACAATGCTGAGGGCGTTTTGTTAAAATGATAAATGTTCAACCTCATTTAGTTCCACCCAGGTACTCGCTCTGTACTGAATAATCGGAGTTTATTTATTATAATAAGTTGCTTGTGAGCAAAAACACACTACATGGTAAGATTGAAATAGATGAAACCATATTTTGTCCTTGTAAAAGGTTCAGTGCAAGAAAGAAAAAAAAAACACAATTAAAAAATATATTTTTTAGATAGGTAAATGAAAATATTATTATAAAAGCCTTCCAACAAAATTATTCCACTGAACTAGAAATGGATTTATCCTTTACATAATATATTATGTGACATCAATTATTCTGTTTGTAGTGAATATGTTGAGGTTTGGGCGTGTGATCATCAACAAAGAGAATTTATAAGGCTGAAAGGAAAGGTCGACCGAGAATGACGTGGATCGAAAATCGGACACATCGATTCCATCCTCGAGGAAGGCCAGGCCAGAAGCAAGAGAAAAAGGAAGGGTTGTATGAAAATATGTCGGAGGAAGAAGCGAAAGAAGTGTGCATGGATTGAAAAGAGTTTCCAGGTATTTTTTTCCTACGAGTTACAGTGTAGTCACAGTTATTAAATGCATTAAAGAATCAAAAGTCAAGTTCATTATCAGGAATGTAATATAAAACAGTTATGATTGTAACGTTTCAGAAATGAAGTTATGAGTGTCTTCTACTTGTGCTTCGTCTACTTGGCTGGCTTAGTATGATAACCTTACGTTAGCAAGGCTCGCCATAAGCTAGACATTTTCAAACACACGAACGTGAAAAGGATTACTGGACTCACATTCAAATAAAAAATAATATTACCTCTAGAGCAAATTCCTGTCATAGGAACGCATCCCTTTTCAGATTTTGGGATCATTTATTATATTTAAGTTTTTCATAAATGAAATTCTTAGTAAGGTATTATTAAATTATAAATTAATATTCGTATGTATGTGCTATAAAGTAAATCGAGTCCATACTGTTATATTTCAAATTCAATCAATCAATCAATTCTCCCTTTTACACCCCACTCAGGGGCATAGGGAGGCAACAACAGCTCTCCATTTCGCTCAATCTTGCGCAATGTTAATGACCTCCTCCCACACCATGTCCATATCCCTCAGCTCTGCTTCGAAGGAGCGGAACACAGTGTGAGAGGGTCTTCGTCGTCTTCGGGACCCTGATGGGAGGAAGAACAGCGCTCTCCTCTGCCAACTGTTGTTTCGGCATCCTTAACACATGTCCCAGCCAAGTCCATCTCCTCCCCACAATGGTAGAGGTGATGGGCTCACGCTGGGTGCGCCGGCGTATAGCGTCGTTCGTGATGCGGTGGTACCATCTTACGCCCAGAATTCTCCTTAGGCACTTCATTTCAAATGATGAGACTTTTTGTGCCTGGGCCTTGGTCAGGTGCCAGGACTCACACCCATAAAGGAGAATGGGCAACACACACGCATCAAACAGTTTACATTTCGTCTCGACACTAAACGCCGACGCCTTCCATATCTTGGTCATGTTGTTGAAGGCGCCACTTGCCATACCGATACGTATCGGGAGCTCAGCCCCGAGGTCACCAGTGGTGGTAATGGTTGCTCCCAGGTACTTAAATTTATCCACCCGGGAGACCTGGTGACCATCGATGGTTATCGGTAGCTGTTTATCGGGGCAGGCATTATTCGCCATGAGCTCCGTCTTACTGGCTTAGGGTAAGAACACGTAGAAAGCCGATTCCGACCCGCGTCGACCAGCGCAAAGAATGTTACAATGCATTTGAATGGGGATGCGCAAAGCAAAAGCTGGAACCCGCTTTCCGGCATCCCCATTTAAATGCATTGAAACCATAGACAACAGTCTATGAGCCTGTCGGCGCGGGTCGGAATCGGCTTTCTACGTGTTCTTACCCATTGACTCGAAGGCCGAGGTGTGCTGTTTCGTCGCAGAGTCTTGAAACACTGCGCTGTAATTACTCCACTGTCGTACTGAACAACGTTTCTGTTTATGTTTCAAATTAGTTACTTAAATTTTATTATTGTTCGTACACAATAACGATTTAAGATATATGAAGTGTGTATTCGTAAGATGAGGTATAAATATTATCTTAAATTATTTCCTGACTTGACGCAGGGACATGAAGGTTAATTGAAAATAAACAAAACTCTTAAGATGAGAAGTTATTGTTGTAAGATGTTCTCAAAAGCGGGACGGCTTTTAAAGTAAGCGAGGCACCGGAAATGTTAATATTTATCGCGGGATATCTTATTTTTTTATAAAGGTTTATGTAAGTATAAAAAATGTTTCTGGTAAAATCGTTCGGAGAATAAATCTTTCCGAGGTTTTTTTGCGATGACAAGTCCATTCACACGAGAGAAGTAAAAGAGAATTCTCCACGGTCCAGAAGACATCACATTTACCTACAAAGAAACTATCTACTATATAGACTAAATCAGTTTATTTTATTTGTACACACGTACAACATATTTCATATAACGTTTCCAAGCCTAAAATACGATTCGGCTTACATTTTTTTCGCTTGAGGTAATGACCTTCTTTAGGTTTCAGTGTTTCTATTATGTAAGTCGGTATATACCTTCAACTGACGTTAGTTTTTATCCTTATAAAATGTTTCAGGATCGTAACATTTATTTGTTGTTTTTATGAACATATTATTTTATTTTCTAGATACCTTAGCTTTGGAAAATCAAAACATGTGTTTTTCATTTTAATATTCAACTTACTTATGTCAATACAATAGAAATAGTAATTTTTTCAGTTGTCATTGCATTAAGCGTGAGCAAGACAATTTTCTTGATTTTTTTGTTGTTTTGCTATTGTCAGGAGAAAGTTGTTATGAAATAAAAAAATAAGAAAGTTGCGCGTAACATTAGAAAGTTTAAAGAAGTACTTATGATAATATAAATTTTTCAATTTCTGAATTTAAATTGGCGTTTGACATGACTATCAATAATTGTTTTAGTTGCATGGTATAATCGTCAGAATGTTCCGGAAACACATAGTTTAAAACAGATGATCGGTTGGAATAATATTGCCTCATATAAGACTTGTTGACTAGAATAAATTGCCTCATATAAGACTTCTTGACTAGAATAAATTGCCTCAGGAAATAATTTGCATTTAAAAGCACCTTTGTAAAGTATAGAGTTGACTTACGAGGTTGCAATGAATCCGAAAAATCTACGCTGTAAAATATTATTATAAGAGTAAATCTAAATAAAGGAGTCAGCTCGCCACAGCATAACGAATGTTAGAAAAAGACAAGTAGGTACCTATACCTACCTAATAATAATAAAATTCTTCAAACAAATTTTTTGTATTAATAGTGTTTTTGGCACAAAACATCCTAATGGATGAATTGCCGAAAAGATTATAAAAAAAAAAAAATAATTTGTAACTTTATAATACTTAGTCATTATACCGATTTATTTTGGAAACAAACTTTGCAGTATTACTTTAAGAATACTGCATAGTAATACTGCAAATATTGTTTCCTTTATAAATCGGTATGATAATAAATATTATTTCTCGATAAGTTGCTGTACTTCATAATTCATTTTAAACCATTTAGTTTGGGTGCTGATTTTTCTTTGGTTTTTAATCTATCTGTAATTATTAATACTAATCTATGATTTATTTTTGTCTATTTAATCCAGATGGAAGTTTGACCTATAACTTCACCATCGCAATAGATAATATGTAAAAAAAATATATAAACTCAATACCTTTTATGTTTTTCGTAGCTCGCCACCAGTTTTCTTTTTTATTCTTTCCAAGAATCCATGGATAAATTGTTTGGTAGTTATGATGTACTGAAACATTAACCTTTGGATGTGAAATGTCAATGATGTGATTCCACTGTGTAGGCTCAAACGTCCCTTTACGGCTTTGATCGTCAAACATATTTTAACAGTTTCGATCATGAGATTATCCCCTGTCAAAGATTTAATGGTAATTTTGATAAATAGCTCAGTAAATATTCCGGACGCGTTCGCCTCCCGTCGACGAAATGTCCCTACGACAAATCAAAATTATTGGGAATGAATAATTTCAATATTAATTTCCAGGTGGGTGCGTGAGAATATTTGGTACTTGGTCATGGCAGATGGTAACAATTTGACTTTTGTTTCAAAATCCTTATTTTCCAAAAAAGCAAAGGCATAACCTTGGATTAAGCAGTTCCAATTTAAAATTAATATTTTGTTAGTAATTATGCAATAACGAAAAATCACCAATGCTCTGTTCTGCCATCTAGTTACAGCTAGATCTATCACCCATTTTTTGCTTCTAAGGTCTATCGCTCTTCTAAATTTCTGTAATTTAAGAAAGTTTAGGTTTTGTTGAGTTGTATAATTTTGTTTTTATATGTTCAATGTTCCAATATTTAAGGATTGTGCACTATTTCTAAAATGTTACCATTTATTTTAATCGATAGATAGACAATTTATTTTAAATGGCGAATTTTTACAAATTTGAATCATAACGGGCTTAGGACTATTTTCTTATTAGAAAAGGATTAGTGCAGTATTTTTACGATGATAATTTTTATGCTAAAATTTTTATACCAATGAATCTGAAAAGAAGGGTATATGAACAATGCATCCTCCCCGTAATCACCTATGGCCTGGAAACCATTACGCTCACTGCCAATACTGTACATAAATTAAAATGCACACAAAGGTCCATGGAAAGACAGATGTTAGGCGTGAGTCTAAAAGACAAAATAAGAAAAAATAAATAAATAATAATAATAAAAAAAAAAAAAAAAAAAAAAAAAAAATAAGAAACGAAGAAATAAGACGCAGAACTAAAGTCATGGACATCATGGACCTTGTTGCTAAACAGAAATGGCAGTGGGCGGGACATGTCGCCAGACAGGGAACGGAGCGATGGGCCATGGGATGAGACCATGGGATAAAAGAAGAGGAGTGGGCCGACCCCAAAAAAGATGGGCCGATGATATTATCCCAGTCGCGGGCAGAGGGTGGATAAGAAAAGCCCAGGATAGAGGAGAGTGGAAAGGAATGGAAGAGGCCTATATCCAGCAGTGGAGAGATGGCTGAGGAAGAAGAAGAAGAGAATTTTTATGCTAGGACAGGAAAAGGAAATTTGAATAATTACACCCAAAATTTTGGCCAATAATTGCTGGGCATGTTCTGCGCAGAGATTGATTTAATCTCAAGTTCCTATCCACACCTACTCGACATTTGTATCTCCTGGAAACCATGCAATATATTATACGCCGGGTAATCAACCCCAGTGGATAGTGTAGAACCATGGGCCAACGTGGAAGGATGTCCTCGCCAACCCGCTTGGCAAGCGTGGTGTTGTATTGCCAACTACCCCTCGCATATATTATCAAGCTCAATTCAGAAATATCTGGATATAATATCCATGGGAGGCCGTTCTCCAGCAGTCGATGGTTAAGGCTTGAAAAGAAGAAAGAAGAATACCAAAAATAAACACTATACATAATACATAGTTTTATACCCTATCTCTCTCATAATTTGTATGACTATTATCTCAATGGTCTTTATCGTTGCTGGGGTGAATTGAAAAGTAAGTCCATTTTGTTGAGGATTTATTAAAAAACCCCACAAAACTTTTTCAAAAAAATCTATGTCTGAATTTTATTTCAAACATGTTTTCCTTTAGTCGACTTAAGTCCTTTGGTAAACTAAAAGCACTAGGTACTGGTGTTTGCTAAGTTTCCGTTAGTATCACACATGAAAGATGTAAAACTTATTCTGTGTTGAGTCAATGGTTGTACAGAATCGCCTTCGAGCAGTTTGTGATACCTACATAAAAATTGTGCGATGGACAAGCAAGTTATCTTCTCTGCTCGCTGAATTGTAAAATATTTAGAGCTGGAAATATTACTGGAAGATCTGGAACATGACCCGGTCATGGAGATGTACACACTGGCACGTAGGATGATATACGGAAGTGTACAACACGTCTCTGCATAGAACTGATCTGATCAATGCAAGAAGAGCGATATTCTTCACGATTCACGGATTTATTCATTTGTTGCATACTTTGAATATTAAAATTGAATACTTTCAGAGCTAGTTTTTATATTGAATTTGATCTTCGTATCACGAAAAGTTCACAGTGGCTACCGCAGAAAATCATGGATGCGAGTTAGCAATGGTAGCAAAAGGAAACACGCTGCCCTACCGATATATTTTTTGGCCAAAAGACAACTTCATAGTGTTTTTCTTCATTCCAGTGATTAATCTTTCTCAATCTTTTCTACGATTCTGGTGAAAAAAAAATTAGCTGCCTAATATTGTGCTGTATTTAAGTTTGGATTGGATAGATTACACAAATTAAAAGGTTGTATTTTTATTAGTTGCATGGTTCCTTTTTGTTTTCGAGGAAACCTTAAATAGTATTCGGCGCAACTGTGAGGTAATAAACTTTTCCCCTAAATAATGTACGAGTCATATCAATTGTAAACTTTCATTTTTGTTTGGTCAATAAATAAATTATTTTTAATAGAGAAGATTAAACCTTGACAAGATTTTTTTTACCCATCACGCCGTTTCGGTGGGGGTAGGCAAAGAGTACGGACTTCATTCAACAGTATAATGCATACCTTGTATCCTGTTCCTTGGCGACACCGATATGATCACTGATCAGTCCACGTCATTCTAAGTCGACCCTTCTTTGATCATATTTGTCACTTTTTCTTTATTCATTCTCTCAACATGCCCGAATTTATTCACTTGCATTAGCTAACATTCACTACTCATTTGTTTCTAATATTATCATTCCTCATCTTATAAATCAGTCTTTAGGAACAAGTTGTTAAAAAGGAACATTTTCGTTGTGAAGTAAATATACAAATAATAATATCGTTGTATGATAAATGAGTAGGGAGATTAATACTCTTAAGTGCTGTCTGATATATTATTTTAAAAGCTATTCAAATGATATTAGTTGCGACACAAATTTACCACAGCGTATAAAATAAAATGGATGTGTGCGACCTCAAACCTCTCCGGAGCTCGAGTTTATTTATATCGAGTTAAATTAGTTTTGTATTAAAAGGGCTGCATTTACGTGATAATTATGTGAAGTTAGTTAAATGAAGTTTTCAAGGGAGAAATTATTTGATTCTCAAAGAGAAAGAACATAAATGTAAACCTAATTTTAACTATCCTACTTATTCTGACTTTACGTTCGTAAAACGAAAAGCCAAAATACATTATTGTTAAGGTTGCTTTCTTTAAAATATTATTTCATGTTATCAATGATGTTTACATAGGATAAGACGTACATTTTATGAACAATGTATAGTACTGTTAGGCAATTTGCTTGGTTCAAAATACAAAATATAGATCAGCGTGATCGCTTTAAGTCAGCCTTCGAAAAGGCAGCGAAATATGGTAACTAGCCCATTGCCCGTTGATCACGGAAGCTAGCATTTACTTCCGATGACCTTACAAATTCTCCAGAGATTTGGCTTCCTGAATTTTTCACCAAGATAACTGTCCTGCGAAACGGAATCCTTTTGATCTCCCACACCCAGCGACGTTGTCCATGAGCAGACGTCTTGAATTTCCTGGCGGTTTTCTGCCAATGAGCTTACTGTGTACCTACAATATTCTTTGAGGACCTCTACACTTCGGACCTGGCGAGGTGGCAATATTCTTGATCTGATGTCATTGGAGATCAACAGTCCAAACTAACAATTTTTTTTTTAATTTAAAACAATACCTATAGACCCCTTTAAGCCAGACATAAGTGCTTTTCTCCTCTTGCTTCTTCCTTGCCTCTAGCCCCTTCCATCTTTCTTATTCCCATCTCTCACCCTTACCCTTCATCCCCTTACCTCCAGCCGAGGCTGCACATATTTTTACATAGGTTTTTTTTCTTTTGTTCGTCTTACTTCTAATACCTACTCGCTGTTAATATCTATGTACATACTTAACTGGTGTTAATGTTGTCTATACAATAAATTGGTGTTATTATTTTTTTGTATACCTACCATCATTTTTGTATATCCGTTCATTAAAAAAAAAAAACTTATACCACAATTAAGTATTGATCAGTTAAAAAGAAAAAGCAAACTATGTAATTACCTATTTAAAATAATGTAAAAAGTTGTAGAATATACGCAACAAAAAATACAACTTTCATCACTTTAATTGAAGGTTAAAAATGATGAGTCTATTGTGGGTAGATGGCAGATGACCTGGCTTAAGAACATCATTCAATTAGCAGGTGAAAAATGTCTTCAATGCGAACTTTCCGAGACAGAGAGGCCTCCACCATAAGTTTATTTAAATATAGTCAAATTGTCAAAAAGCAACTCAATAATCAATTGAATACTGTTATTGGAGTATTCTGTTGGGGAATATTTCTCCATATTTGATTTTCCCTCTTACAATATTTAGCGGCAGGCAACGGTTTATGGGGGAGATATTATAAGCAGACACAGTATGAATCATCACTAATGATTTTCCATCGTACAAGGCGGGTTCTTTTATCACATCGCAGTCCAACCTAATAGTTCGAACAACATAAATTATTCCCACATTACGTGGCAGTAAATAGCTAGACTATTTTAGGAATTGACCTATCGTAAATCATTTTTTTGATATACTTTTCTTGGTAAATTTTTTATTGTGTGTCTTTGCTTCCAACATGTAGTTGTGTTTTTTGTTAAATAGAAAACGAATAAATATGATTAATACTTTGAATTTTGGCATTGAATAATAAATCGTCTCCCTAAAAAATTGAAATCAGAAAAGCGAGTGTGAAAAAGCAAGCCTTCCAGTTTTCAGACTTTGTACATTTTTTGATACGTAGTTAGCTCGTTTTTTTGGTAATTCTGATCGAAACAAATCATGTTGTAGAATTATAACTATCTTCCAGATAAACTGTATTTTCAGTCAATTTTGTTTTGTATGGAGTGATTGAAAATATTATTTAACAGAAAAGTTAAAAAAAAGTTTGTACTAATATAAAATTTGTTATATTTGAGGAAATTTTGCCGTGATAAAATTTGTACTTTTAAATACAAAATATTCATAAAAATCGTTTCATACCTATCAAGGAATTTTCCGTAGAAATATTTTGAAGTGCCTAAGTCCCTACTCACATATTGCTTATAACTTATTCGATAGTTTTTGGGTCGAAAATTTTACGAAGAGTAGGTACATATTTAAAATCCCTCTTATTTTAAAGAGCGATATAATTTATCCACGCTCACAGTTTTTAAGGATCCTGTGGTTCTAGCCCGAATGACAATAATTGTGGTTCACAAAGTGCTTTTGCGCTTACTCATCATCTCTAATATAAATTAAAGTCGGTTTAGTGCGAACACTTATAACTCGAGATCGGCTCAACAGATTCTTCTGATGTTTGATTTATTGGATTCTTCTCCGCTCCGGATAACAGAATAACTAATAAAAAATTGAAAAAAATGGATAAGAAATGATGTAAATTACAATATTTAAGTTAGTATGGAGTGGTAACCTGCAACGCGCCCACGCCATCGCGGGTAGTTCCCTCTCATTCTCGCATACGTGATTGTAGTACAGTAGCCCATCTCACTTACTCCACCGCAAAATTTTCATACAAAGTCAACAATATTATCGGGCACATTCGTATATTAGCACTTACTTCATAGGCGAGGTAGGGTGTGTGCGCGAGCGCATTATTGTCACGTTGTTTCCGCCAGAGCTTTGAATACGAATGAAATATGGATATTTCAGAAATGTTTTAATGTTATTATTTTATTAGCTTAACTCAATCGAATTAATTAATTATTTTATGGGGGCACAGTGCACATTATGTACATATTGTACATATTAACGGAACCGGCCAATTCGGGCTAGAACCACAGGACAACGTCTGTCGGGAAAACTAGTAGTTAATAAAAAAAATTCATTTACTGACTAAATATTTTACAAGGTTGATTTGGAGGACAGCCTATCTAAGAAAACCAAAGTTTACGTATACTGCGTATTTACCAAATAAATTTCAATACTGAGAAACGGAAGAGTTTCATATTTTGAGTACATCGAAATATCCGAATCCAGTTATAAACATTAGTTTTCATCTATATCAGATTACCCCTTGAATATTTCCTTGTGTCGTGGAGAACATGGGAGGCTAACACGATCTCTGGAATTTATTGAGATTCTGATGATAATAATAACAACGGATATGTTGACGCTGTTGTGTATTGCTTGAACATCCTGCTTTGGAGATATCTCACAGCGTAAGGAAACTTTTACAACACCACATCATAGCTAAATTATAAAACATGATGAACCAATGACGAACACAATATTATGACTTATACGTGATTAGAATATTGTATTCTAGGCTCTAGCTTTTAAATGTCTTCAGAAGCAATTATTATTATTATTATCGTATGGCATCAGCCACCCAGAGGTGGCTTCGTCAGAAGACAAGAGATAAAAGAAAAGAAAAGGTTTCACTGCTGCATCCAGGAAACACACTAAAGAGGAACATCCAAGTTATTAATCGGGTATTTTCCCACGTCTATGAGTCCTTATAAGGACTGTTTTGTTCGCTATTAGTTTGCATTTCTCTTTCACTTTCTTGTTCCTCTGATAATCTTGGCGTGAGATGCTTGTTGCACAGTTCGCCTGCCGGAAGTGTGTGTACTTCAGCCGTCTGGAAAGACGTTGCCCGGGATGCACTTGAGAAGCAATTGAGAAGAAGGAAAAAGTCAAATTTGACGTTTTAATTTTTTAATGAAAAAATATCAGACCTAAGGAAAAAGAAGAAATAAAGTATCTACATCCAATTACCTACATGAAAAGATTCGAGCTGAAATCAAGTGAATCTGAGCAGAAAATAGACAATGATCTGTAACTAGCTTTCCCACCAGACGTTTTCCTGCGAACCTAACAATGAATTTGTATAATGATAAATTAAATACCTTTTAATCGATGTAATTAACACCTACGCATCTGTTTGAAATAATATGATGTTTTCCATCTACAATCTGTCAATCGTACCATCTATCAAACTACTGTCAGTTTTCAAGCAAATGAGTGGAGACTTAAAAAAAATAAAACTTCAAAATTAGAATTAAACTATATTATTGTAAAAAGCATTAGCAAGGTTACTAACTATAAGTTTTCTTAATTTTTTTCTAATGTTTCGCGCAACTTTATTATTTTTTTCATTCAAAAGATACTTTACCTGACAATAGAAAACACAACGAAAAAGAAATAATAAGCGATATTAGTTCACGCGTGATGCGATGATCACGGAAAAAAGAGCTCCATTTTTATATACCTATTATACAGATGGATCGAAGAGTGTCTGCAGATTTACCCATTAACGCATTTTTGTCCAATATCACTATGCAAACGTAAAAAAGAGCGACGAAGACACAACATGGTGACGATTTATCTAATTAAAAAAACTTATAACATATATATTGCAACTAAAACAAGTCCTTATCCACAAGCGATGTCCATATCTCGACAGATGACAGTATCACAAAATAGTTTCCTATAATATAACAGAGCTATTTACTCTGAGGTATGTATATGATGTGATATCGTTTTGTATTCGTCTACATGGGATGGGCTGCCAAACAAGGTCCCGCTGTATGTATCTAAGTGATTTATTTCTGGAACAAAGTGCACGGTCGACATTTTTTCGATAACTTGAATTGTGTTGTTCATTTATTGCTGCATTTGACGAGTATCAATACCTTAAACTGACACTCTGTAAAAACTGTAAAACTATCAGTTCACGAATATCTAACTGACACTCAGACGGTCGGTAAGTGTTATCACTAAAATATAACCGAAATTCTACTATCGGGCCTTTATGCAGGCCTGGCTTTGGCCTATTCTGCAGTTGCATTGATGTCTGACAGTATTTCCATCAAAATGTAATGTGATTGGTTGCCCGATCGTATTAGTCGACGGATATTTATTTGGCAGTTAGGCATCGAATTCCGCTGGCTTTACTCATATCTTTTCACCTAATTGTTTACCTATTTAAAGTAAAATGATGAAAAAATCATTCATAGTATGTACGTTCTCTAATATCCTAGTTAACTATTGATGCTTTTAAATAATGTGTTTTTTACATACGGGTTCAACTCAAACTTTACATTAAAAGAAGAAATCCACGTTCAATACCGTATAGAATATTGTTACATGTTTAGGAGAACGAGAAAAGTTTTACGTAGAACTTTGGTTTGAAAGTATAGGTAGCTAAGTAAGTAGCCATGATTTCTTCCAATTCACTTTACTTGCGATAATCTTGATTTTATTTATTTTGAATTTGCAAAGTTTTGGAGTTTTAAATCTACTAAAAGTTATGAAAGTGTATGTATGGATTAGTAGGTACTGAAGTTTGAAAATAGCTTTAATGCGGTAAAACTTTACGAAAAAAAATATTGTTGTTGGTTTTTTCCTATCCATATCGCAATTTTTAATCTATTCAATCGAGAGTAAGAGAGAAAACTTACTCTTGAGTGGTTACAAAATGAAGTGTGTGACTTTCAATATCTGGGTCTGATCGTCATCCTAGACAAAACCAAGTACCGGGTGTCAGACCTCATATGCCTTGAAACGCTCCTCAGCCCACTGTAGATTGAAAAACACTTATTTCAAGAAAAGTCCAGGTTCTCTCATAAAAAAAAAAAGAAAAAAGCCCGTGAAAAGATCAGCAAACTGCTAGCGGCCACTGCTAACTTATGTTGATTTAGACTAAAAAAACTCCTCAAATCCAAATAAATATTAAGAAGGTCAAAGAGCAATTATGTATCATCATGATCCTGCCGATCTATTCCATATTTGCCGAGGAGGAAAAGCTGAATGTGTTTGAACGTAAGATGTTTTGAAGAATCTTCCATATTTGATTTCACTTTATGAGGCGAACAGTAGTTTGAGTCATCAATATTAACAAAATTGGTAAAACTCTATCTATCTTTGATTAGGATATGCGGAATAAAATGTATCAGTTAACTTTTATACTTGGCGTCCGTCATCTGGAAGCGTTAATTCCGAGTCTCTTACTAGTTTGACTTCTGTAACGAGTTTTTTTAGTAAAATTTAATGGTTCTACGCTTAAGAGTTTTTTTGTGTATATTTAGAATACTCGTACACTAGAAAAGAACTGTTTCTAGGTATCTACGTTTGTATAAATAATAGTCAATTAAAAAAGCAAAGCTTCAATATTTCCAATGTAGAATGCTCTTGATACGAATGCAGTTTGAGCGTTGAATGATTTAAGCTAAGCTGCACCACTCGTGAAGAATCTAATTAAAACAGGCCGTTTGGACGTTTTGAATTGAGTAAAGTTTGCATTCTTGGAGAGCCGACTTTTGAAGGGGAACTCTTGAACTTTTACCACCCGAACTTATTCATTCACCGTGAAAGTGTCACGGTCAATATTCCGGGCCAGCTGAACAATTATTAATTTATGATTGTCTTTGTGTAGAAGACAGCTGCCAAGATTTATTGAAGTCGAATATTATTAATCTTTCTTGGTACAGGAACACTCCCATCAGTTCATAAAGTACCAGATTTGTCTTTATAAGCGTTAGACATTTTTTACCTTGTGTTTCTAACAACTCTTTTTGTTAATCTTAACCATTTCTACATCCAGAGTCAACTTATTACTGCGCTAGGGGGTTTCTCCTTGTACAAAACACATTTAGGGAGATTAAACTTTGGTAGTTGGGTAGTTCGTTAATATTTATTTTCACGTAATATTTCCTTATTAGTTTGTAACTAAAAAAAAAAACCGTAAACAGAAAAGCGTTTTAATGAAATGCGCAAATAGTATTTCGATTGACAAAGTTTGTAAAATTTGCATAACGTTTATAAATAAATACAGGTGCATGATATTCTTACAACAATTCCACTACTTCTTGTCATTTTTGTGATGTTTTACGAAATTCATCACCACCATGTGCAGGCCCCTAAGGTAAATATTCACACTTGCCACAGTGACAATATTTTTTTAAATATGAAACTATGCTTACTCAAATTACAAATACACTCATTGACTCTTTCACAGTAAGCTACTTAAAGTTGTTGTCTTGAAAGAGGAAATTGGTCGTCACCTGGGATCGAACCCACGACCTCCGCACGAAATTGTAAGAAAGCCGGTGTCATAATAATCATGAACTGTGTGAGTGTGGTTGTTGGTGTGTGTGTGGTGATGACATGCGTCTGTGTGGTGTGGTAGTTTGTTTCGACTTACGAATGGTTGCCTTGTGTGGCGGTCTCCTGCGGTATGACCTATAGGTACTACAGTACATAGACATAATGGGGAATACTAATGTATATTTAATGTTTTTTTTTTGTAAGTGCATAATATTATGTATGTATTTTATTAGTAAATGTTTTTATCTTTGTTGTAAAAGCGACAATGTCGCGTTGATCTATAATAAATAAATAAATTACCCCCAGGCTACCATTCACTTCAATTAAATGTTAATTAATATTTCCATGAGAGTTTTCATGGTGGTCTTATGTTTGTTAAAGGCCATTCTTTTGATGTATGTGCATTTTTTTAAACTTCCAGTAACCTTCCTGAAATTCATAACATCTTGCCCGAAGCTGTTCGTAATTTCTTTTTTTTTTCTGTTCTTTTAAAATAAAATTATTTTCCTTCATTCATACTTTTCTATTCAAGTAGCTGAATAAAACTAAAAAGAAAATAAGCCCAGTGTAATAAAACGTTAAAGAAAGTCCGATATTTACTCTAGAAATTTGCTACATAAAACCCACGTCACTAGCTCGCAATCTAATAAATATTTTAATAATAATGTGGGTTCAATTTATAAAATGTGTAATTTTAAATTGTCTCTCTACATACGAAAATCCTTGAGAAATAGTTTGTTAAAGGAATTTTTTGTGAGATATCTCTAATATAAATTAAAGTCGGGTTAGTGCAAACACTTATAACTCGAGATCGGCTGAACAGATTCTTTCAATGTTTGATTTATTGGATTCTTCTCCGCTCCGGATAACATAATAACTAATAAAAAGTTGAAGAAATGGGTAAGAAATGATATAAAATACAATATTTCAGTTAGTATGGAAATGATTACCTGCGACGCGCCAACGCCATCGCTGGTAGATCCTTCTTATTCTCGCATACGTGATTGCCGCTCTTACAGTAGCCCATCCTACTTACTCCACCGCAAAGTCAACAAAATTATCGGGCACATTCGTGTCGGTACCTACTTCAAAGGTGAGGTAGAATGTGTGCGCGCGCTTATTATATTCTCACGTTGTTCCCGCCTGAGCTTTGAATACGAATGAAATATGGATGTTTTAGAAATTAATATTCTAACATCTTAATCGGATTAATCATGTATTTTTGTTTCTGGGGGCGCAGTGCACATATGGATGGGCCGCCTCTGGTTAGGACTACAGGACAACGTCTGTCGGGAAAGCTAGTTGAATATAAATTAGAGTGAATAAAAAAAAGAAATCAAATTACAGTTCTAGACTTTTGAGTCGGAAAAAAATGCGTATAAAAACATAAAAATGTTGGTGAGTTGGGTATTTCTGAATGTAAAAGCCTACTTTATAATATAAACCGTTCGCTAGAGTGGGTATTGAACAGCGAAGTCGGTCTAGATTTATGTATGTCGTTGGAGCAAAGATGAATATCAATGATTGTACTCTTCTGTGTGATGGAGATAAAATTGAAATTGATTTTCATGTTTGGAAAAAAATATCTATTGTATTCGAATTAGGATGAATATAGTTTTTTCGCGGAGAATTTAAATTGTCCATTCATTCATTTTATATATTTTTGGGTGTTTGATTTGAAATAAAGTTTATGAGAACTGGTATACATAATAATAATAAAAAAATGGTAGGTAAATGAAATTGAAATAATGTTTAAAGTGCAGAAAGTTATTTCATTTCTCCGTTTGAAGCTACTGGCGAGATGTGAACGTTTTATAGTAAAAACTTGTGTTATATGTATAGGCAGCACAAAGTGTCAAAATTATCCGTTAAAGGTTTGATAGATAAAATATCCTAATTAAAATACTTTGCTTATTAAACCATTGCCTGTTTCGAATTTATTGCGTCGTTCATGGTCGACATGGGGACTCAGAAACTGTAACCATATGGGACGTGTTCTTACGAAACTTGTCAAAATAATAAAACTCACTGAAAAACGAATATACATACTTAAGTAAGTAGGTAGGTATATCATTTTTTCCGAATAATTGTACCTAGAATGATGTACCTATGTTATTTTTTTTAAAGATAAAATTGAATATCAATATCAAAATATAATATCGTCTCGTTTTCATGCATAAATTATTCTAGTGTTCCATCTGTAATAGGTAGGTACCTCATGTAAAATTGTAGCGAACCCATTAGTATAATAAAAAAGTTTTCTCAGAATATCAAGTAGACCTTCTCAAAGCCTTTGATATGAGAAAATTGGGATGTACAATATACCTACATGTATACTTGTGTAACTACATGCAGTGGCGTACCGTGGGTTTTTGGCGCCCGGGGCGGAATTAAAATTTGGCGCCCCTCCAAATAATTTGGCGCCATATTTATTTTAATTTACATAAGTACTTATAGCACACCAATTAAGTACAAATATTCAATTTTGGGACGGAGCCAACTTCTGTCAGATTTTTCTACCTGCGGATTCACCACAAATGTTTTTTTAAGACCTTAACCCGAAATTAAATGTTATTTTTGGTCGAAATATAAATTCTGATTTTATCAATCTGGTCGTGTATAACAAAGCTCAAGCAGATTTTGCCGCCCTTTCTAAAGAGGCGCCCGGGGCGGTCCGCCCCTCCGCCCCCTCCCCTGTCGGTACGCCACTGACTACATGTTTAAGTACAAATAAATAGCGGTATTACCTTTACAAAATTATTTACTGACAGTGGATAGGTATATAATAATATGCTAAATTCAACGATATCGAAAACTCTGTCACATTGAAATTATTTCTAAAATAAATTTTATTAAAACAGGTCATTAGATATGTAACACTTTCAAAAACGTGTTTTTGTTTTAATGCGTGAAGATTTAACTATGTATCAAAAGTTTTAGTAAGTTAGTTATAAATTCGCAATTTTTATCATAAACTACTAGCTTTCCTGACAGACGGTGTCCTTTGATCTAACTATGAATATTGAAAAAGAATGATAAAAATGACTTTTAACCAATGTCATTCCGACCGATGCATCTGTATTTAACCACATATTTTCCATCCGAATTCTATTAATCGCACCAACTATTAAACAACTGACAGTTTCTGTTAAACGACAATTTGATTTTACTTTATTCTCTTTTCGCATTTTAATTTATAAAAATGCGTTTTAATGTTAACATATTAGAAAAAGATCCCAAAAAGTAGATCAAAATTGATTGACTCGACTAAACTGCCGACTAATCTACTCAACTAAATTAAAGGAATAAAATACTCAAGTAGTCTTTGCGGTAGAACGAGAGACATTCTTAATTGTTGTCAGAGTATAAACGAAAGGTTTTTCAAGGTATTGATGCATAGTTTTTTTTTTTTGTAAAAAAGTTGAGTGATAATGTCTAAAAAGTGTAATTATTCTGCGTACCATATTTGTTACATTACGCAGTGCTTGCCAAAAATTCAATAGCTTTAAAAGTTTTCATCTAATTAATAACTACTTTACTTTATTACTTAAATTTTACTAATGGATATCAACTAGAAGTGAAAAGTAAAACTTTTTCCCGAGGAAGCTTTGAAAAATGAATAAAAACAATTGACCGCTTTCAAAAATGTTTTTTTGCGTGTTAAAACAAATTGAAAAAAAAAAAAACAAAAACTTTTTTTCCTGAAAGTGGAAGTGTTTTCTTGAGCTTTCTGAGGTTTTTTTCTGTCGTTAGGTGTTATTGTTTGATGGAGAGCAGAGTAAAATGCGCACGTGAATAATTTGTTTAGTGCCTATCCATAGAAAATCAAAAAGTTTTGAAGAGTTTGCGCAATTTAAACTATAGGGTTTATAGAATTTTTATTTGACTTAACAATCTCAAATTCTTGAAAGGAGTTATCCTTTTGTTACTATGGAACGAGTTCAGTTAACAGGAAGAAAAACAAACAAGAATAATATGATACGCCAAGGTACTCTTATTAAAAAAAGGATATTAGCCTGGTCATATTTTAACCAAGTTCACGAAGATGAGAAATGCTCTTCCATACTACTTTGTTCCGTTTTTCTAGGCAGATCTATAAGATTTGGACAACATGATCCGCATTTGACGATTTGCTCATTCATTTCTGAAACCAGGTACTTACCAACGAACTATAACCGTAATCTGTTTGATATAGTTACCCAATGATTTTTTTAGAAAAGCGGACATCCAATTGAATGGCCGTTTAAAAAAAAAGAAAAATCTAATTTTCAGTATTACTAAGGGTCTGTACACATCTGAACACGCGCGGCAACGTAACCAATGCAGCGTATCAAATTTCCATAGTACGCTGTGGTTCGCGGTGGCTACGAACCGCGTACTATGGAATTTTGATACGTTGCAGATGTGTACCTACAGGCCATTATATTAAAAAAAAAATGAATTTAACCTTTTGACATACCTAGTTCATAGGTATATTTTATTTCAGTTGGCGTCTTGTAGAAGATGGTATTCAAGTTACGCTTAATGACATTGAACGTCAAGCTAACACTGTCTTTTTCTCGCTTCCATCATTTTACTGCAAGTAGTGAAAGAGATCCTTAAACATTTTTTTGTACTTGTCTCAAAAATACTGCGTTTGCAGTGCAACGGCCGCTTTTCATTTCTAGAAAAAAAAACAAAGCATAACGAGGTTACTGTTTGAACGAGCATTTACCAGATAGGTACAACGGACCGCTCAACGAACGCATTCACAGAGTGAGATGGTAGAGTTATTGTAACTAGTGGTCGACCAGTGCTCGAGATTCGACCATAACTTATTTAAATTATAAGTTTGAACACTGTTATTAAGGTTCCATTGTTAAAAAATGAGCGAGCGCTATTTCAAAAGTTTCTTTCAAAAACAATGACATGGATACGTAAAATTTGAAATGACAATATGTACAAAGTTTTTTCTATCAAAGACAAACAATATTAATCTATTCTCAATTTATATCCCGCCATTTCCATCTCCACCTTACATTTGAATAATATACCGCCTTCAAAAGTTTTCTGCGCCCATTATGAGGCGCTTTTCATTTTAAATTTGTTTCTATGAAGTCGATGTTCTTAAGTAGTATGTGGAAGTGTGTTTAAGTATCAAATACATAACATTACCGTAGTGTTGGTAATGATTTTTTAATTGATTAAATATTTTTTTATGAATAATTAAAAAAAAAATATTAGCATTCGCCACTCCGTCTCTATATAAACTATAAGTGTGCGAAATTTCATACTCCTCCGTCCGCGCTATTTTCGTTAAAATGGTCACAAAGTTTTTCATTCACGTATTAATATATTGTAATTTTTTAATATCAAGCACATTAAGAATTATTAAGAGTTATCGACATTTTAGAATATCAAGCACATTTAATGATCTCACTATTTCATTGAAATGTTACTGTTTTGATTATTAAAAATATGAACCTCACTATTTTGCACGAAATATCGTCATCAAAATTTGCAAAAGCCTACTTAGTTTATGTCGACTTGGTGTGAGCAGCATGCAATTTGTGAACCACGCGAAGATAGAATGAGTTTGTAATAACTAAGCTCGCATACAACCCAAGGTAATCTTGTAGTAAGTCCTTGACTGATTTCTACTCTCATTTTTTGGTAATAGTAAATAACAATGGTTGCAGTGCAACACCTAGCTGGTGGGGACACGGCTTAAGAAGGAAACTCATAGCGAAGAATATCTCCATCAAAATATTCAAGACTACTTAAGAAAAAAAAACTCTACAATTATTAAGAATAATTTATTGAAAAAACAACGACACTTTGACTTGCCTTATCTTAAAAACATACTTCACATCAAAGGAATACGCAGAGCAAAGTAATAAGCAGACGGTCCTTGACGTTGTAAGAAAATATTTTTTTAAAGATTGAAATACAATCATAGTAAAATAAAAAAATACGCACAAAATAAGTTTTCATAAAAAAGGTTAAATAAATTTGTATCATTTCGTTATCCAAGAGCCTTTGTGATTTTTTTTTAAACAATGCTCTAACAAACCTTCAATTACTTGTCCTAATAGGCGAGGGTCGAGTTGGTGGGCTCTGATATAAAATATGAAACCTTTTTTGTTACACTTAACCCCATGCAAGGGTACCTAATTAATGTGGACAAAAATAATGTAAACTTTTGTCATATTTTATAAATAATTAATTACTTTTTTGTAAGCCTCGACATAAAAATACACACTGGTTAGCAAAATACTCTGATATTGGGTAATAATGCTTCATAACATGGACTTGTATAATAATTTATAAAAAGAAAATAAATTTAAGTATTCGGACGAATTGGGTAAATTTAAGCTTAATATAAAGAAAGCTATTCGATAGAAGTTGTTCGTTTGATTGTTGGCTCTATTGTTTTATATTTTGATCCACTATTCTTGGGTGTGTTGATTTTTTGGGTGTGTGTTGATGAATTCGTTTTTCTTTGTTATTGACTTGAGTGTATGTATCTTGAATTTGACTGTTTTTTGCTTTTTGCCGTCTCTGATGATTTTGTGATTGCTATTGTCATTGCAATTGCTATTTTTTGTTTGCACGTGTCCTTTGTGATGCTTATTGTTTGTTGTATGTTGGTATGTTTTTATTTTCTTGAAGTAACTTACTCATTGAATAAATAAACACAGCCCTATAATCCCCCAAAGCACGAGCTCTGCTCAATTTTGGGGGTAAAAAATATATAAAAAAAAAATGTATAAATTTATTATTGTGAATGTATTTTTTTTAATGTTTTTTATTTCCTTAATAAAACTATTTGAATTTGAATTTGTTTAGTGAGTTAAAAGTTTTATCAAATTTTCTTCTAAGGAATGTATCACTGAATGAAGACTTTGTTAAGTAAAGAAACATCAAAGTAATTCTTGTGTATTGTACTTTTGAAGGCACATCTGCACAAACAAACCTTATTTTGAATTTGTTGATTTGTTATACACAAACCCATTTCATTCAGAATACTAAATAAAGAATAATCAATCAATCCAATCTCTCTTTACACCCATCTCAGGGGCATAGGGAGCCAATAAGAAGGTCTCCATTGCGCACGACCTCGCGCAATGTTTATGATCTCCTCCCATACTATGTCCAAATTCCAAATCCTTCAGTTCTGCTTCCATGGAGCAGAATACGGTATGAGAGGGTCTTCTTCGTCTTCGGGACTCTGATGGGAGGACGAACAGAACTGTCATTCGGCATCCTTAACCTATTGTCCCAGCCAAGTCCATCACCTCTCCATTATGGTAGGAGTGAGGGTCTTTGCTAGGTGCGCCGGCGTATATCGTCGTCCATGATACGGTGGTACCATCTTATACCCAACATTCTCCTGAGGCACTTCGTTTCGAACGCGGAGACTTTTTGTTCATGGGCTTTAGTCAAGTGTCAGGACTCACACCCATACAGGAAAATGGACAACACCCACGCATTAAACAGTTTACATTTCGTCCGAACACTCAACACCGACGCTTTCCATATTTTGGTCATGTTGTTATTATAGGTGCCACTTGCCATACCGATACGCATTGGGAGCTCGGCCCCGAGGTCGCCAGTGGTGGTGATGGTTGCTCCCAGGTATTTAAATTTATCCACCCGGGAGACCTGGTGACCATCGACGGTTATCGGTAGCTGTTTATCGGGGCAGGCATTATTTGCCATAAGCTCCGTCTCCCTGGCATTGACTCGGAGTCATGAAAAACATATAATGAAGAATATTAAGGCCCTGTCCTAACTGAAAAGTAATCGCGCGACCATGCGATGAGCGATCATAGAATGTTTTCAATTCGAACGATCAGTCCGCGTTTGAATAATATAATAATGAAACTCAACGCGAACGCGCGTACGCTTTCCAAGGACACACTGTGAATTTAAACATACACAGTTGCACTTTCAATATTAAAACAAAAGCAACTGTGTTTAGCTTAAATTTATAATATGTAAACACACACCTTATATATTTAAATACTTGTTTAAAAAAGCTTTTCAAGAAATTATTATGGTGGGAGATTATCAAAGAAGTATTTACTACATTTAAATCACCGAATCAAATTCAAGAAATTTATCATTTAACTACATATACCTAATATAATAATAATATTTCAGTTAAAAAAGTGTTTTAAGTTAAGTTGAATAGTAGTTGAACTCATTTAATGTTCAATACTGATTGTTTTGTTAGATTTATCTGAAAAAGTAAACACAGCAATAATAACTGTTGTTGAAAAGAGTAGGTTCAGCAGTTCGATCAAAAAACATTCCTGGAATGAAAAGTTTCTACATTAGGGACTCCCAAGCAGGGCCGCAACTTTTGATTCTGTTGTTTTGTGAATATTTTATTTTAATTTATATAGGTAATATTTTTTTTTGTTTTTTTTTCCATCTATTGGGTGGTAGTCGTGAAAGTCTACCGGATTGGGAAATACTATCTCTAGCCAACTCTGTAGCTCTTGGACACGACATGCTCGTTTCAGAATATTTTTCTATGTATTCTCCATTTGGCTGACAGGCAAATACGCGAACAGATGGCCAAAACATAAATTTTTGATGCATGTCTGTTATTTTTAAGTTAATGATCACATGGAAATTTGGTGACATTATCAAAATGAATGAATCTACACGTTACAATTTAACATTTGATCACACGCAGGGCGTTGAATTTTTACACACAAAATTGTACATTTTTTTTTAAATATCTTGTTGAATTTTTGAAAAATCTTTACTGAATTTATTGATATCCTTCACAAGAATTAATCGAAACATATCATGAAAATATACTGAGATTTTCAGGCATTTTTTTTTCCAATATTTATGACAAATTTTTATCCCTACAATGAGGCCCATGTTATACATATAGCACCGTGTCATTATGGTACACAACACGCCAGCAGTCTGGTGATTTGTTACACAGATAGTTTGTAATATTATTGAAATTACTGTCAGTTTTAGACGTGTAAACTAAAACGTTAGATCTCATTTTGATGTAGACATTTTTAAGCTATAAATTGATATAAAACACTTGAATGCTGTGAAACGAAAATATTGAATCTAAGCTATAATAAAAATGTCGAGGATTCACAGACACTGCGTGTTAATCTAAAAAATATCTTTTTGAAGGTTATATTTTTGCTTTCCTTCGGACGGCACTGCTCCGAAGAAACAAGAAAATAAATACAAATAATTCTTTTTCGGTTCAATCAATCACATTAAATAGCCATATTGGATCTCGTCCTTGTAAATAAAATCCTCGCTGTTGTTAGGGAACTCCCTACGAAAGTACCTACTATCGCTCAGTCTGTTTGCTTTCTAAAACGATTTCTTTGTATAAACATGACGTTGTATTCGACGGATTGCCTTTCACAAGCGACAGCTGGGAAGTTTGTTCAGAGCAACCTCTCGACGTTCTGCATTGTAAGAGACTTTAAATATTCACCTTGTATTCACGAACGACATTTTTCACTTAAGGCAAATCCAATTTAAAAAATAAATATTTCGATCCCTACGTAAGTTATGGTATCCCACAGAATTGCGTTTTTCATGTTTTAACGGAAACATGCGTCATTTTATGTATTTTATCACAAACTTCCCAAAACAGCAAGTTGATATCGATACTAGAAATATGTTTTTTGATACACGTCAATTATGGTATCATCACTTTTGACCAAATAGTCCCACGTATAGCATTGTATTGTCTCTGGACACAATACACGCTGTCTGCCTACCTGTGCACCCCTATCGTAACTTCAATTTACGATATTTTACGACGTTCGACTTAACAAAAGATGGATCACCTATTATTTTGTTTTTGTTTTTTAAGAAATTAGTTGCTGTGTGTACGCGCACATTTCAATAAGACTTTTGTTCACTTTAAGCGTATTTTTTATGAGTTGGCCAATAAAATGAATAAAAATAGCAAATTTGAAATAAAGTTTATGCCGCCGTTTGGAATATAATATTATCTAACTCACAGAAAATATGTTTGTTCGTAACTTGGGTTATCTGTTCATTATTCATGTGTTACACTGATCTATTTCCCAATTAATACGAATTATTAAATATATTGGTTGAGTAATTTCAATTATGCAACGACGTAAATAATTGTATGAAGAACTTAAAATATTTTACATGGCTTAGGGATTAAAACAAAATATGGTAAGTGTAATTTAAAATAATTTACGTCGGAAAGCGGAATTGAAAACGATATGGTATGATATCTTACCATAATTTACATCGGAGTATTAGGACATTTTTTGTTGTATGTCATTCTTACCACATTATACGCGATTAGGTATTTTAAACATAAGATATTTTACACTTCAAAACTTTTAAGTATTCGCATAAATTAAGGTTTTTTATACTCTCTTAGAATCTCCTTTGCCTTTTGTAACCGAATCAAGTGAAATAAATGGTCTGATGGACGATCTCCTTGAGAGCAAGGATGACAAAAGCTCAAAGAAGAGTAGGTACATGCAACATCCATAATTTTGTTTATTTTTAAATATTTTCCTAGATATTTTTTTTGTATCGTAAGTTCTATAACATTCACTCTATAGTTGTAATTTACATTTCCGGAAGAAATGTGTGGTTTGTAAATCTACACGTTGAAGAAAGTATCGGCAGACTGCACCTGTTTATTTAAAAAAAAAAAACACTATATCGAATATCATATTGAAATATGATTTCTCTGAAATACACTGATTTCGAACAAATCAACTGCAGTTACCGAGAGTAACTGGTGTTTTAAGTGGAAAAAATGTGTAGGTAATTTTTTTATTCCTTCCTCCTGAATACGACAGATGCCTCTGTAAGGGGACACACAAAATATTAAATAGGTATTATGTTCTGTTCATGCCGAATCACTCGAAAACGAGTGCAGAGCTAAAAAATGTTTTGTTCTTACAGTTCGTAATAGGTAACTAAGTAAACTCTTTTATTGCCCATCACGCCGTTTCCCGAAATTGGTAAGTAGGTACGGACTTCTATTCTTTCCTATCCAAACGAACCTCTTTCGCTTCTTCCAAACACATAACATTCCGCATACAACTGTTTTATTGTATACAAAGTATTGTATAAAGACATTAAATAGGTAGGTAAAAAGATATTAAAATTTACGAAGTTTAAAATAAGGAATATATTCCTAAAATCTCGTTGAATAAAATGCTTAATACTTGATTTTCCGAAAAATATTTATTATTAACCTAAAATCAGCGTGTTCGATCGCATTATAGTCTTTGGATTCAGTCGAGTCGTAGGTACTATTGCAAAAAACATTCTAGTTAAACAATAAAAAAAAATTACATCCCAAAAGGAAGATCAGCGTGAACAATGACACACGTGATATTGGTTTATAAAATTTAAAGAATTTAACTTGAAATCGAGTATCCTTTTATAATGTTCCATTAAGTACCACAGAGGTGGTACCATTGTTGGTCAAGTGGTTGGTACCTGGCATTGTTTAAAAGTGACTTTTGTTGAATGTTTAGTTTCCAAAAATATACAATGCTATTATATTATTAATACCAGTAGTCTAAAGAGTCATGCCGATAAGGTGTAAAGGCAATAAAAATAATCCTTGTATTGTTTTTAAATATTTTTGTCGGCATGCACACAATTGTTATTATTGCTTTCTACTTTTACAACTCTTATTCAAAACATTCATTGTTAACCCTAGATTTACAAAAAAAATATCGCTTCACAATTGTGTAGATTATCTAAAAAGTCTTATTATCTTTAAGAACATTGTTAAGAGTGTTGGTACTTTCGGTATTTTCAAAAGGATTTTATCCTTTTGTATACGAGCACACGCTAGGGGCTGACCTCGACAGCCTAGTGGTATAGACGTAAACTTTAGATAACGAGGTTCCGGGTTCGATTCCCGGTGGGGTCAGAGTTTTTATAAGTGTTTATTCACTTGAAGTGTCTACCCGTGGCTGGCCTGTATAAGATTGGACGGGACGGCTTGACTAAAAAAAAAATACTGAGGCAATAAGTTCCTCCGGCTATACCTACTGAGATCCTTGTATAGAAAAGTGTTAATTAATTTATTTTTTATTTAAACGCATAGGTAGGTAAGCGTGACATTCCTAAGATTTACTACAAAAATGCATTCGGTAGGATAAAGTTTTTATTCATCCAATCCAAACTCCCTTAAGACCTCACTTAGGGGCATAGGTAGGTAACAAGAGCTCTCCATTGCGCTCGATCTTGCGCAACGTTAATGACCTCCTCCCACACCATGTCCAGATTCCTCAGCACTGCTTCGAAGGAGCCGAACACAGTATTAGAGGGATGGTAGGAAGAACAGCCCCCCATCAGGGTCCCGGGTTTATTCATAGTCAGGGGTTTTTATTCATAGTCCTATAAAATAAACTTAGGTACTTTTAAGGGAACAAATTCATTTGGAATTATCGCAACATATCTACTATATAAATGAAAGTGGGGTTAGTGCGAACACTTATAACTCGAGATTGGCTCAACAGATTCTTCTGATGTTTGATTTATTGGATTCTTCTCCACTCCGGATAACAGAATAACTAATAAAAAGTTAAAAAAATGGTTAAGAAGTGTTGTAAAATACAACATTTAAGTTTGTATGGAAAGGTTACCTGGGACGCGCCGACGACATCGCGGGTAGTTCCCTCTCATTCTCGCATACGCTCTTACAGTAGCCCATCCCACTTACTCCTCCGATTCGAACGTTATCATAAAAAGTCAACAATATTATCGGCAGTGTTGCCAACTTGGCGACTTTGTCGCCAGATCTAGCGACTTTTGGACAAGGAAAACGACTTCTCATTTTCATTTAGCGACAAAATATTCTAGCGCCTTTTAGGTCCATGGTGCTTTTCGGTTTCGGTTGTAGTATTTTGATAGAAGCCAAAGTGAGTTTTGATAGAAGTAGAAAAACGCGGAAACGAAAAAACATAAACTAAAAATGAATATAATATGCTTTTATAAGTGATCCAATGCCACAACCTTCTTCTTCTGCTTCCAATGTAATCCAGACTTCTAGAAAAATGGATTTATAATGTCATATTAATTTTAATGTATTTCTAATTTTTAAGTAGTAGGTAATTATATCTTTTTATTTTTTTATTTTTAACAGGATCACTATTTCTTACTATCATACAAAAATATCGCCTTAATATTTTCTTTGCTCCCCCCGATCAATTTTGGCGACGTCTGGCGACATATTATGGATGTTTCAGAAATATTTTAATGTTATTATTTTATAAGCTTAACTCAATCGAATTAATTTTGTATTGCTTTACGGGGGCGCAGTGCACATATTAACGGGCCACTTCGGCTGGACCGATTTTCATGGTTTTTGATTTGTTGTATTCGTCTCCGTCCCGAATAGGCTACTAACTATTAAAAAAATAAAAAAATGATAAGGAATAAAAATATTAAGAAAATAAAATACCCATACATTTTGTATGGAACGGTTATTCCTTTCTGTGATAAATTTCTTGACAGCGCAATTTTATTTACGTAGGTAAGCAACCATTAAGTTTTGAAACAAACATAGGTACCTATATCAAGATAGGTACCTACACAATATTCGATAATTGCGTATTAAAACAATATGATATGATCAAGAAAATATTTTTTTAAAAACTTTATCACTTCAGTATGGCAATAATTATTTGCCTAATTTCACTGATTAAATTTTAGGTGAGGAAACTAACAAGAGGTTAGCTCGAGAGGTATACACGAATATCTATAGTTTGATAATTCTTAAAAATGCGGACAACCATTTGCTACGATGATCGTCAATTGACGTATCGCATGAAAGAACGTTATAATAATATATGCATACTAAAAGTATCGAAAAAAGAGCCTACAAAGATTTTTAGAGATTTCTTTGCGGTCCATTTAAAATTCCACGAAATCTTATATATAAAAATGAAGAGCTATTTCGCGTGGTCATCGGATGGCGCCTTAACGGCTGGACCGATTCCGCTAATTCTTTTTTGTCGTGTAGGCTTTTATCAGGAGAGTGTCCTTTTAGAAGAAAAAAAATAAGAAAAATACATGGAAAATTAGATAATTTAAGAAAACTATAAAAATGGAGAGCTATTTCCCGATGTCAACGCATCGCGCCTAAACGGCTATACCGATTTCACTAATTATTTTTTGTCGTGTAGGCTTTTATCAGAAAAAGATTGATTTAGAAGAAAAAAATAAGAAAAGTGCATGGACAATTAGAAAATTAAAGAAAACTATAACAATGGAGAGCTATTTCCCGATGTCATCGCATCACGCCTAAACGGCTGGATCGATTTCGCTAATTCTTTTTTTGTTGTGTAGGCTTTTATCCGGAGAAGGTTGAAATAGAAAAAAAAGTGCATGGAAAATTAGAAAATTATTGAAAACACAGAAAGTAGGTAACCTTTTTAGTACTTTTTGCAAAATAATTTGGTCTACTTTTGAATTTTAATTAATTAACATTTGAAAGAACTGTCAGTGGATTGATTATTGTTGCGATTGATAGAAGGCGAATGTAAAATATATCGTATGAAAAAGATTGATTGGATAGGCCATATTATATTCATTGCAGTTAATTTTTATAAGAGGTTTCGGTAAGTTTTAATACAAGAAATACCTACATTATTGTAATGAAGCGTAAGGAGTTTCGAAAATTTTCTTTATTTACAGAGATTTTTAAAACCGCCAGCAAACAAAATCATTTACATAACATTGCTATTAAGGAGTTATACTTAATTGAAGTTCATTTTATAAGGAGTTTAGGTGAATACATTATTAGGTATAATGAAGAACAAGTAGAATATTTTTTTGTTTGTTTACAGAGATTTATAAAACCACCATTAGAGTGAATTGTTTACATGATTGACAACGAATACTGATTATAAACTTAATTGAAAAAAAAAAACAAACTAAAACATGTTCAAAAGAAGGAAATTGGCTGGGAGAAGGGTTGGCGGTGCACTAAGACCTCTAAGAAGGTCTCTCTTTAAACCACAGTTGATGCACAATGCAATCCTGATTGAAACTATCCCTGATTTATGGGAGTGAAACTTGGACATGGACGAACAATTTGGAAGTTGGAATAAATGCTGTGGAAATGAGATCACTGCGTAGGATATGCGGAAATGATTGATAAGATAAAGAATGATAATATTAGAAAGGAATGTGGAGTGGATGTTAGCGTAGTGACTAGAATGAAAGTGAATAAAGAAAGGAGGTTCGGGCATGTAAAGAAAATGAACGAAGAGAGAATGACGAAAGGGATATATGAATCTGAAAGAATGGGTGCACGCAGACGAGGCTGACCTCGAATGACATAGACCTACCATATCGTTGCCGTCTTACAGGAGGGCCAAGTCAGAAGCAAAAGAAATTTATGAGCATGTATGCGGAATGTTATGCGTTTGGAGGAAGCGAATGAGTTTGGATTGGAAAGAATGGAAGTCCATACACTCTGCCTACCCCCTTCGGGAATCAGCGTGATGGGTAAAAAAACACCTCAATGCGTATTTTGAATCGGTACGGGGATATTCCTTATCGTAATTTGATCAATCAATCAATATTATTTTAACTGAGCAAAATAACTATTAAAATATCGAATATAATGACAAACCTAAATCTTTTTTTACATATTAACATCAAATCAATCAAAATTAAAACTCCCTTTGAACTGCATTCAGGAGCAAGATGAAGCAATAAGAACTCTCCATTGCACTCGATCTTGCGCAATGATGACTTCCTCCCACACCATATTAACATAGGTTAAAAGTTTTTGATGAAAAAATAAACTCAGACCCAATGAATGCAGCGTGGTATGCAGGTTTTGCTAATGCCAGTAAATAATCATTCCTATTAAATAACTAAAAAAACGAATTTGAGCTCTGTTGCATAAAACCATAAAACCCATATTATTTATTTCGATACAAAGTTCGACGGGTCAGCTAGTTTCCAAATAGATACGATATTTTTTTCACAATAATTACAGAGCAATCTAATAAAAGTATAAGATACGACAAGAAATTTTTCAAAAATTTCGTAGTACAATATGGTAAGTATGACATACGATATTCGAATATGATTTGGTTACAACGTACAGTATGCTATGTGTAAGATACCATATTTTTGTGCAAATAGAAACCGTAGTATAAAATCGTAAGATCATTTCTACCAAAAGTATTAATAATTATGAAAAACTGACAATACAAAATTAAAATATCGGTATTTATTTAGCGCTGTTCAAAAATTCAATTCTCTAATGTTAATTTCTAGATAAATGTATCACTTCAAACCTTTGAATGGCCGTCCTGTAAAGTTGTCATTTTCAACTTACGATACTTTACGTACATAGGACCCATCGATTTTTGTATTTCTCTTTTAATATTTCTCATAAGAGTAAGAATTTGACGGCATATCTACTTACCTACTTCTTGATACAGGACGGATAAAATTATTGTCCAAAATGAGTATTTTAGATATGCAGTTTTTATGCGATATAGGAACTTAAGTACATAATAATATGTTTGCACCTACAAAACATTCTTTTAAATAAAATAAAGAATTCGATATTTAACAATCTTTCCTCAAATTTTTGTTCAAAACTTCGATAATTCTTTGAAAACTGTTCACTGCTTACAGTTTTAAAATTTCGAAAAGGAATGTAATAATAGACGTTTATGTATGTACTTTAACCGAAGCCACAAGATACAATTTGGCAAGGAATATCTAGAAGCAGAAATAGAAAGGAGACGTGGGCGGCATTTGCCAATATCTCACACATTCTGAACTCTAGAAATCCAAATAATTAAAGATTCACACCGTATTGGCAGATGCCTCGTATACGCTTTTTAACGGTCATAATTTATTTTTCCTTGTTTAGGTATTGTATGATTAACCAAGTATTTTAATAACAAAAATGTTATTGATTTATGAATACTTACTTACTTTCCGTATCCGGACATCATCAGATGCGTGATCCCCAATTACCTATACTCGGCCACCTGTAGTATACCACTGTTAATCTCTGTCACTGTGTCTTTGTGCGAATGAATAGGAACGTTGATATTATTTATGTGCATGCAATGAAATTTATAGAATTACCTTTGGCTCTCATTTGACTCTCTTTGATGTATCGTGAATGGTTTTCTATTCTAGGAGGCATTGTAAATAGTCTACCCAATATCTATGTCCATTTTGATGAAAGCGCCATCTTAATCAAGTGTTTTTGTTTATTGATTCGGGTTCATTAGTTGTTACCCATGCAGCTAAATCAGTGATAATTATGTCAAAATTTTCGCTGGCCTAGCCATACTCATTTCATGTCAGTTATTTTTGAAGAAAGGCTTTTTCTATAGTCACCATTAAATGATTTCTAAAGATTCTATCAAATTTTGATTAGCGTAAATGTTGAAGAATGGTTGAAATTCCCAGAGACCTTTTGAAGACTGTCATTGTCTCTTTCGACTCCTGACCTACATAAATCTCTACTTAATCGTCTTTTGCTAGCTTCATGTCTCTCCCGATCACTGATGTGGAACACAAGTATATATTTCTCAGGCAATAGGCATCTCTATACAAGGAGTATCATCCATATCCATAATCTCTACAAAGGTGCCAGGTGCATCCTTTATATTCAGAGCTAGGGAAAGTGATCGCGTCTACAGACTCCAGCATGCGGGGGTAAGGTAATAAGTAAGTGTGGGGTTGCCTGGTATCAGAAAACCTCCGTTCGCCGGGGACAAATGACAACTTGGATCGGAGGTTTGTGGGCAGAAAGGTTAACTGCTTCCGGAATGAGACGAATAGGATAGACCTAAATTTAAATTCTCAATAGTTTTCAATGCAAAAATTTCATTTCAATCAAAACTTGTATATTGCAATCTACATTATTATTGTCATAAACATTTAACCTTTTATGGCTTATAAGCAAAGAAATAATGTGTGTGTTTTTCATTTCCTGTTGTCGCATACCTACACTTTCGTGCTCAGCGTAAGGATATTAGAAAAGCCGTCAACTTTAATTCAATGTCGCAGTATTGCAAGATTGAGAAAAATATTGTACTAATAATATACCTCTACGTTTGTGCAACAAAAGGGGTGATTACTGCTTACGTTGAGAGAATTTTGTACTCGGTGATGAATAAGCTGATATTTAGTATACTGGAAAATTATGTATGACGCGGAAGAAATTGATTTGCAAGGAATCGCAGTTGTACCGGACGGCAGTATGTTACAGACAATATGTGATTTGTGTTGGACTATTGAAAATATGACCGATTTGTGAGCATTGCCTGCGACATTGATTTATACCTATTAAGGGTGGGTGCACGGGGTCTTCTAACTTATGACGACCGCGGAGTGTGTATGTCAGTCCGCTGAGACTGACGCATTTTCACTACCGCGGCCGCCGAGTATTATGATTTACTCGTGATTGCGACCTCGTGCCCCCAACCCGATGATTGATTATTATGCATAGGTTAAGTGTTCTTAATTGTGTATATGTTATTTTATGATTCGGTCGTGCATCCCGTCTCGGACAGCCAATAAAGGACTGATATGTCCCTGAAGAGCCGAGGCGGGGGCCGACATATTGTATATAGAATCCCTGTGTAATGTTTACTGCTTGTTTATGTACCTGGGGCTATTATAAGTGCTTGCCAGCAGCTTACGCTGGTACAGCACAGCATGCTGCGTCGGTGGCTCGGCTATGAGGGGCCGAGTAACACGGCACATGCCAGTGAAAGGTGCATGAGTGCGCCGAATGAAGGCACATCAGTGCTGAGCCACTGGTGCGGCCAGGCATGTAGTGTCGGTGGCTTGGTCGTGTCGCGGCCAGGCATCACGGCTCATGCCAGTACCGTGAGGTACACTGATGAACGCAGGTTGCTGATTGCGCAACCTAGCGTAGGGCGACTGTGGCCGGTCGGCAGGATTGAAACTGCGGCCGTGTATCACGGCTCATGAGTGGGAATATTTGGGGGGCCTGCTAGATGCAACGACATCAGCAGCCCCAGCATAGAGCTCAGCGCGCTGACTGATGTCTGGCGGCGCGGCCTATGCACAGGGGAATGTATATGGGGCATAACTTGTTTGTTTGAACGAGTGCTTTCTAGACACCGAGATGTCTGGCGAGGCTCGGCATGAGGTGTAGGCCTGCCAGCCGCGGAATCCTATTTCAGGCGGCTGGACAGTGCAGCACAAATGCATAAATTGTAATATTAACTTGTAGGTTAATTTGATTAGCACACCTCGGTGTAAAATCGCGAGGCGATCTCGTTGATACCAAATACACCGAGGTGGGCCTTTGTTTTGATAGGATAATTCGCATTTAGGCGAAATTATCAATAATTGTTCTCCCCCGCCGCGCAGCACTGCGATGCATGACGTGGTGGGAGCGCCTGCGTGCGCATACGGTGTCCGCGCCGTTCGCTACGGCCTTCGCGCTGGGAGCGACGGCGCGGATTTGAATATAAGCACGTACATTTCCCAATAAAGTCAGAATATCTTCGTATACACTTGGTGTTTTATTCTCTCTCTGCTCTCCCGCTCTACTCGGACTTGGACCTTGGCTTGGACTCTGCACTGGACTGGACTCGGACTTCTCTTTGGACACGGATTGGACTCTCATCTCTGGCTGGCTCTTTGGACCGTGGCACGACCCATGCAATTGGACCCTGACTACGGCTTCTGAACACACCGCTGGACCGAGGCATCTCTCGAACGCGCGTCAGGCCCGAAGCAAGTACGGCCTGCGTGACTACTAGGAGATCGCTTCGTCGAGGGCGCCGGGCGAAGAAGAGGACGATCGCGGAGCGGCCGGGCGAGGAAGAGGAGAGAGGCGTGAGATCCCGTTGCCAAGCATCCACCCTACACTTGACCGTTCCACCTTCGGTCCTTGTGCCGTACGCTGTGCGGTACAGCAGTAACGTGTGTGTTAGTTGTTGTTGTCTTTAAACAGCACATGATGCAAAGAACATTATCAATAATTGTATTTTCAAAGGTTACTTATTTACGTCAACTATATATATTCGCCATTATGAGAGAAGCTTGTAGATACATTTTGAGTGCCGCTATTCACCGTGACATATTTGTCACAAAAACTATGATATATACCCACGTCTCACGTAGATAAGATAATTGTCGAATGAAGTGTATTTCATGGAAATAAATTGTAAGAGAAACAGCTGTTTGTAACAGCGATCCGATTTTAAGCGATGGATATACCTAAGTTAACATTTTAGAATTGAATTAATTAATAATTAAACTCTTAATATCTTAAGTCCGGCTGGGGCAATTTGATAATTTGTGGCCTGTATTATTATAAATGATTGAAAAAATTAAAAACACAGCGTTGTCTTAAAACAAAGAATCACGACTATTATGATTTCGAGAAGTTGATATAACTTTAATGTTACTTATTTATTAAATCCAGTAGTAAAAAGCCAATTAAAATCACTTCAAACATTTTATCATTCCACCAGTAGATGGAATATTTCCCAACTCAATACCCCCTATTCGGATTTTAGAACGTTCTTATTAAGAACGTTCCAAATGATTTAGAATTAAGTTCACTCGAACTAAAATTCGGAATTATGCCGTGTTCTAAAATCTAAAATTAGTTCACCATAAATATTTTTTTGGTTTATAATTGTCTATGGATCGAACATGCGCCTTATTGTTTGATGTTGACAAGCGGACAGCCAATGGGAGAAGACAAATTCAAACGAGTTCCAAGTAACATGGTCGCCGGAAACTGCCGAACCAACCCGAAGTGTAACGAAGACGACTGTATGATTGCATTGGTGTTCAATGATAATAATTTTTGATGCTATTATTTGTATTAATTATAATAAATTCGGGGGAAATGCTTAATATTTTTAATAAAAATAAACTTGTTTTATAATTATTTGGTTAAAAAAAAACGTTTATCATAAAAATATCATCAGATATCTTTTTAGACGCATACAATTAGGTGTGAACTAAGATTAGGAACGTTTTGACAGATAAACGCACTAAAATTGACTTAAATACGAATACCAAAATGAACTAATTTCAAACTGAAGTCTAATTAGGAACAAATTGGAATGTTCTAAAATTTCTCGAATACCAATCCGGCTAACTAAAATTGGAACGTTCTTATTTTAGCTTAGTGCGCACTTAATTTGAATTGGAATAGGGGGTAGTGTATACAAGTCTCAAAGAAATGATAACTGACAGCAGAGAACAGTTAATACTTCCTAGGAATAGAAAGCGCTTTTAACCTGGCTCAGGTGCATGGTTGTCATCCTACATCCATGCTGTCCGAGATCTAATAGAATCATTTCTGTTGAGTAAGATTCCTAATACATTGGTTTGATTACCTATGTATGTTAGTAAGAAAATTCCAGTCGCAAGGATATGAACAAGGTAAAAAATTTTAGGTTAAAAACAATATTATGTAAAAAAATAATATTATCTTCTTTTTGTTGTACCATGTGAGGATCTCCCACAGAGAGCAGTCTTTTCTTTACCTTTCGTTGCCCAAAAAAGTTGTATTTCTTCCAGCCATACTGCGTCTTTGTTTCTTCCGTTAAGTACCCATCAGAAGTATGAACATCACGCATAATTTAACCGACAGAAATATTGGGTCAAATCAACAAGGCTGCTTCAATATCAGGATGTCTTAGAAACTCCGTATGGAAGAACCCTGATATGCGAATCAATAGCAAGATAAAGATTTATAAAACTTGCGTTAGACCCATCATGACATACGGGATCGAGTCCAGGGCCGATACCACTATGACTAAAATGCGCTGAGAGTTTCGGAAATGAAAACTCTCAGGAGTATTGCCGGGAAAGACCCTCAGAGATAGTCAGAAATACGAGGGTACGGGAAATATGCGAGGTCGACCACATAGTAAGATCCTGGGGAAGGCAACGAAGAAGATTCTGGTATGCACATGTGAGGAGAATGGACTCAACTATACTCCCTCACATGGTAATGCATGCCCAACCCCACGGAAGACGCCTCCCGGGCACATCACCAAAAAGGTGGAAGGATAGCTGGGAATCGACCTCGCAAGAGGCCAACCCCACCTCTTGAATTACAGGCCACAAAGCCTAAAATAAGAAGAAGCATAATTTAAATCAAAGCAAAAACGTGATGAAGAGCAACTAGATGTGTTCGAAAGGAAGATCTTAAGTAAAATCTATGGATAGAAGATGGCGAATCCGTTTCAGAAATAATGATGAAGTGTACCGATTATAAAATGAAATTAACAACGTTACTCATCAAAATATTCCGTCTCTTCTGAATGGGGCACATGGCGAGAATGGACGAACACTCTACATTGAAAAAAACTCTGCACTGATATTCCATCTGGAAGAAGGAGTGCGTGAGTTCAGATCTGCAATCTCTGGGGATAATGAACTGTGTCGCAAGGCATATTCTGACAGGGTGGAATAGCGACGTCTACTCGAGGAGACAAAGCGCCACAATGATGGGTTGTAGCGCCATAAATAGGTAGATGTTGGTACATCTTAATAATTATGTGACTTATAAAATACGTATTTCTTCATTTTCATTTATAGTGTTTTCTTAAAGCATATTTTCATACATACGGAGTATATAATAATTTTATTAGGCCGTATATTTTGATGCCTTTGAAAGGGTAAAAACTCTCTTCAGATGTGTTGTGAATTATGTTTATAAATCTTGAACCTTCTTTCATCTGTCATCGGGTTCTTTTTTTAGGCGTATTCTCTCATTTTCTGTGTTTCTTCGCAAAAACGTCAGAGATCTTATTATATTATTATACGTGGAGAAATTCCGTTTCAGAAAAAACCTATCCGGATCATATGCTCTTGGAAGAGTTCCAGATTATTTGTCTGTAAGACAATGCATGAATAAAATAATAAAAACAATTTGAAAGACCCCGTAGACAGAAAAAAAAACTTGAGATGGTTTTTATACCTATTTGGATGAATAATATTAAACTTCGTTCATAAAAATGAGTGTTAGGTTTCTTAAAAACGATTTACCGTAACATTAAATGGATAAGTAACGTTTTTTTTTTTATTTTTGCCATTGTTTTCTTTTTGGAAATATTTTAAATATTTCCAAATTTAAAGTTTTTCAGAAATCTATTCTAAAAATACAAAAAATTCAACATAAATATCCTGTGAAAATCAATTAATTGTATTGTTTTATTGCAATCAAAAAGTTCTTACCAGTTGGCGTTTTGAGAAACAAACCAGTGGGGCTAGTGCGAGTTTCATTGAAAGCTTATTGCACGCTATAAAAAGAGCTTATAAACGTACAAATAGTGTTCTTAAATCAAACGATCGAATCGTTCGATCATTTTTGCATGGAAAATTTTCGAAACTCTTTCGATGATCGTATCGATATTCGATCATCCAAAACTTATACTAGGGGTACTGGTGTCGAGTTACTATAATTACGAAAGCTGGTATCAAAAGCTGATGTCAAAGGCTCATAGTTTACAGTAGGTGCACACAAAGCCTTTGAAATAAAATAGCTTAGAAATTATGGCATAGCATCACAAAGAAGTTATTTCGAATAAAGTGGCAAAAATAATATGACGGGAATGTGGTAATATTGTTATTATTATGGTAATATAAAAATCGTTACTTTATATTTTAAAGGCTTTTAAATTTTCTATCATTTTTTGTCAGTGGGTCTTGGTATTTCGAAATGAAAAGTATGGGAGACGACCAATATTCAGGAATAGATCCAGACAGACCAACGAGGAAGGGAGACGGAATTTTGCGCAAAAAGTGAAACCCGCTTTTGTAACTGTTTCTTTAACACCTGTACTTAATTACTTGTCACTCGCTACTCGTAAATCCTTTCTAAACGTGTTAACTACTTGTCACATCACACCTGCTACTTAAAACAAACTGGAAACGGCCTACGGACATCTTCATTCTTCTTCGATGCATTGCCCTATTTTTATTTTTTTTTATATTTCTATTGCAAGAAAGTTATAACGACGTGCATTTTATGACGTCATATATAAAAAATCTTTATATACCTACGCATAAATTCCAATATACCTACTATTAGATCGGAAATAACGAAACACCTTTTGTGAAAGAAAATAACAATCTATTATTTTTTATTCTCCATTGTGTGAAAATTATTCAGAAAAAATATTATCATAATGTTGTGATATGTAGGTACCTATACGTATTAGATACCCACATAATAATATTGTGACAAAAACGATAGGCGACGAGAATCCTACAACATAAAAAATAATAAAAACTCATTAGCATTTATTTTACAAGGAATGACAAGGCAGTAATAAAAGTTTCGAAAGTGTGTTTCGATTTTTTGCAATCTTGATGAACTCGCTAAATAATTCCATTAGATCCCGATCATAGGTTATAATTCAAACAATTTTAGAATCTATTAATACGTGAAGCAAAAGCTTTGTGACCATTTTACCGAAAATCGCGCGGACCGGGGAACACTTATCTTACTCTATAAAAATCTAGCCGTTTTCTTTGTTACCTAACTCCTCCTTTATTACTGGACGGATTTCGATGAAAAAAATTGGAGATGTCGAGGGTTACCCAAGGATGGTTTAGATGAAAACAGGGGCTTTCTAGATACTATATTTCTGTTTTAATTAATGTTTTTAGTTTTTACGTTTTTTGCTCCCATTTGAACTTTTATATGTCAAAAAAAGATCGAGTAAAACAACTACGTTCGTAAAAAGGGTGATTTTATTTCTAAAGAGCGTACATAAGACCTAAGAATCGTTTGTGTTTTTTTTTAAACGTCATAAAATTGTCGTTCGTTTTCTAAGCAGGTAGGTATTATGTTAAGGTTTTTTCTTTATATTGAGAGAAAGATTTAGGTAGGTATGTACAAGAAACGGGCATCGCGTAAAGAACGGTCGGTTATTTAGATAAGTAATACATCGATGCGCGTTGCATTGGAACTATACATCAATGTTATCCGATGCATCTGATAGAAACATCGATGTTTTCTCAAAATCGATTGTTTACAGGAGAGGGGGGGGGGGCTCTTATTTTCATATATATAAAAATGGAGAGCTATTTCCGGATGTCATGGCATCACGCCTAAACGGCTGGACCGATTTTGCTAATTCTTTTTTTGTCGTGTAGGCTTTTATCAGGAGAATGTCCTTTTAGAAGAAAAAATGCATGGAAAATTAGAAAATTAAAGAAAACTCTACGTAGACGACTTTATTAGTACTTTTTTATCTTATAATTTTTATTCCAATTTTGAAATTTTGACAGTTGTCAATTGGTGCGATTGACAGAATGCGGATGGAATATACATGTTTTAAAACAGACGCATCTTTCGGAATCACATTGGTCAAATAATAATTAATTCATCACTATACGAATTCGAATTCAATATTCATATTTAGGAACACAGGACAACGTCTGTCGGGAAAGCTAGTCTCTAATATAAATTAAAGTCGGGTTAGTGCGAACACTTATAACTCGAGATTGGCTCAACAGATTCTTCCGATGTGTGATGTATTGGATTCTTCTCCACTCCTAATAACAGAAAGTCGAAAAATGGATAAGAAATAATATAAAATATGATATTAAAGTTTGAATGGAACGAATATGATGCGACGCCATATTTGAAATAATCTTACCACAAAATTATTGTCTTCTCCACCTGCACCCTCTCATTCTCGCATACGTAGGTAATTGTCCATTCTTAGAGTAGCCCATTTCACTTACTCCACCGTTTCTGGAGTTTTAGAAATTTTTCATACAAAGTCAACCAAATTGCGCGCATATAGTTATATTCTCGCGTTAATCCCGTCTGAGCTTTGAAAACGAATGAAATATGGACGTTTTTTAGTTAGTTAATTTTTGTTTCTGGAGGCGCAGTGTACAATGAACGGGCCGCCTCTGGTTAGGACCAAAGGGTCCACAGGACAACGTCTGTAGGGAAAGCTAGTAATTTATATAGAGAAGGAGTGGCGAATGTTAATATATGTAATATAATCTTAAAATAATGTATTAAAATACATTAAATCATTTAAAAAAAATACAAACACGTAACTGTAATGTTATGTATTTGATACTCACACAAACACTTCGATGTATTTGATATGGACACAGACGCATAATATATCATTTTGTTTATCTGTAGTCAAATTGAGAATAGATTGATACTTATTGTTTGTCTTTAATAATAATAGAAAAAAACTTATCAAAATTTCAAATTTGACGTACCTATCCATCTCATTGTTTTTGAATGAAAACTCCGAAATAGCGCTCGCTCATCAGTCTTAAACAATGGAATTTTAATAGTGTTCAAACTTAGATATACCTAATCTAAATTAGTTGTGGTCGAATTTCGAGCACTGCTCGACCACTAGTTTTAATAAGGCTTAAGTTCTCTTTCTTCTCATTTCGAATGGACTTTTCTTTTTATTTTATTGTTCGCTTGTTGTCAGGTGTTTTTTTTTATAAGAATTTAAAAATTCAAAGATGAAATTCAATCCGACATAACACACATATAGTGATGAATTGTATGTACATATATACTAGCTTTCCCGACAGACGCTGTCCTGTGGCTCTAACCCGAGGCGATTAAAATATTTCCAGAACATCCATATTTTATTCGCATTCAACAACGCGAGAATATATGCGCTCGCAGACATTCTACCTCGCATGTGAAGTGCTGATGCTGCGTATGCACATATAATGAAAGTGCTCTATAATTTTGTTGACTTTGTATGAAAATTGGAGTAAGTGGGATGGACTACTGTAAGAGCGGCAATAACGTTTGCGAGAATGAGAGGGAACTACCATAATGTGCACTAAACAATAATTTTGTTGCAAAACGTTCTAATTATGTCTAGATTCTTGTGATCATTTTTCAGGACTTGATCTTAACAAATATGTAACAACTTATGACTAACAATTCATTTGTTGTTACATATTCGTTAAAATCCAGTCCTGAAAATGGTCACAAGAATCTAGACATAATTAGAACGTTGTGCACCAACAAATCCAATAGGCAATAAAGATGAGTCATTAACAAAAATTGATATATTCGTATCCTGGCGCCAAATACATGACATCAGTCCCATTCTTTAAATTTGGTTTCTCTCTTGTTCTCAATAATTTCCAACTTTTATCTCTATATTTCATTAATTATTGAATATCTGCTTGTTGTATACATTGGATTTTTTGACGTATTGAACATGTCGAGAATTCTCATAATTAGGAGTTTCGGAGACTTAAACATTACCACCAAATGGCGAACGTTGTTAAGGTTAAGTGATCACACTAAGTCAGCCTTCGAAATAACAGTAGACGAAGGTCGTTAGCCCGTGGTAGTTTGTTCCATTTAAAAATCGAACATCAGTAGTGTTGTTAGAGTCATTAGTTGTTACATCTTCGTTAATAATTTTGTTGTTATGACGACGCAAAAAATCCGTAACACACTAACTTTAATATCATATTTTATATTATTTCTTATCCATTTTCAACTTTTTATTAGTTATTCTGTTTTCCGGAGCGGAGAAAATCCAATAAATCAAACATCGAAAGAAACTGTTCAGCAGATCTCGAGTTATAAGTGTTCGCACTAAGCCGTCTTCCATTCATATTATAAGATTATAATCCTGTTTATTTGCAATAGCTACCTCTGAATAGGTCACATTTTGGAATATAATATATAGGTTTGGTAATATTATGGTACGTATAACAAATTTATTTGAAAATAAAAAAAATAACAAACTTTATGTGGCATTTTTTTAAGGTAGGTAAGAGTAATTATTGTGGAAAGGGAAAGAAGAAGGAACGGGAACAAAACTCAGATCACAAATATCAACTTCATCTTTTTCTGATTATCACGCCGACATAATAAATTTCGATGAATAAAACATAGAGAAATACGATATAATAAAATGTTACATTCTCACATACCGCATGCGAGTGGTGGGCTCTGTACAGAAAGGGATTTTCTTCTAATCATCTATGTATGTGTAATCTAATAAGAAAAATATTGTACCAAGTACACAATAGACAATAATATAGAAAGTGAGATATCGTATGGTGTTTGTAGGTACCAAAATAAAGAAGATACATTACTGTAATGACGAGAATAATTGAAAGAATAATACGAAGTGAAATTCATAGAAGAAAAACTGGAATGTTAATAAAAGATAATTTTCATTATTTACTTGAAAGTCTCCTCCCGAAATATAGTAGGTATACTAGCTTTCCCGACAGACGTTGTCCTGTACATATTTCTTTCTATGAATATTGATTTCAAATTTGTAGTTTTCACAAAAATACGTTTAAAATATTTTCGAATGTTAAAAAAATATTTCTGAAAGCTCTATTAAAGTTCCATCTAAAATCAGCGTACCAATATTTTTTATGTCAATGGTTGTCAGGTAAAAAAATAATTTTGTTGTTAAAGAATTTTTCATAGATTGCGTTGGCGTCACAGGAAATCCGTTCCAACCATACAAACTTTGATATCATATTTTATATTATTTTTATGCATTTTTTTAAAAGTTATTCTGTTATCCGGAGAGAATCCAATAAACCAAAAATGATAGAAATCTGTTCAGCCGATCTTGAGTTATAAGTGTTCGCACTGGTTTGATTGATTTATCTAACTGGGTTATGTGCTGAGGAAATCCACAGAGGACCATTACCAGTCTTCACCTACAATCTACATACCACACAAAGGGGTAAAATTAAAGAGGAAAGTTTTTGAAAGGTGTGATTGACTGAGAGTAACGTGGATTAAGATAATAATTAAAAAAGTGTATTTGGATAGAAAAGAGAGGAGGTACTTTAATCCTGCCTCCCCATATGAACCACCGCATGATGGGCAAAATGGTCTTTTTAGAACCCTAACTTAACCAACTTAGTAAAATTATGGATAGAAACTAAAATAATTATTCCTGGATGAGATAAACCGCCCTTTGAAGAAGGAAAAAATGCAGCGTTAAATGATCTGATCAGAGAGAAAGGACCTTTATTTTTCTATTTTCCATCCAGACCTAGGAACCTATCTATTATAATACATCATCATGTACCTACATATTCAGTGAAATGATTATAAAGTTCTTTTATAGAAACTTCCTCAGTTGGTTTATATAACTCAAACTATGATTTCTCATCCAGTTATCGTCAACCATTTAACAGTGTGCCGTTTCGGTACTCCGCATTCCATTCTGTTTCAATATTTTTCAAAGCCAAACATTAATAATAATTATTGAATGTGATCATTTTTTTTTTCAAAACATTTCTCATATTTAAAAAACTAGATAAAATGAAAACAAAAATTAGGAAGTATAATATTTCATTCGTTTTGAAACAATATTTAAAGTCGGTGATAAACGAACATAAAATGAAAGAAAACGAAATTTCAAATGTGTGGTAAAACGCGTCATTAAAAGGTTGCACCAAATTCTCCTATTGCTTTACCCTTCTATTTTTCTGCAGAAACCCTGAAGTGCCTTGTTGCGTTCAAGAATATATCTCCGAAAATATCGGTCTAGGCGTATCCTCCGTGAGACCACCCATCAGTGGAGCTAGTACGAGTTTAATCGAAAGCTAATTGGACGCTTATAAGTTCTTATTAGCGTGCAAATAGTGTTCTAAAATCAAACAATCGAATCGTTCGACCATTTTTGAATGGAAATTTTTCGAAACTCTTTCGATGATCGAATATCGAAACTTATACTAGTGGTACAGTTCATCTCTCGCGTTACTCATTAAGGGGCATTCTCAAAAAATACGCGACAAATCAAGTTAGTAAAGTTCTCTCATAAAATTTCTATGATCCGTTTCCAATTATTGTGATGTCAGGAAATCAGACACACGAAATTTTTATCTCATCTATCTCAATCTCTTGGCAAACTTCACGAATTGTACTTAACGGTTCGTTCAAAAGCAGGACGACTAAATCTGACTGTAGAGTTAAGGATCTGTAATTCTATATAAAATGCATGTTTCTCTAGAAGATATAACATGATCATTCATAACCAAACCATCCACTAAAATAGCCGTAACTTGAGGAAGGTTATAATATTGTGGACCTGATTTCGATGAACTGCAAGGCGATAATGTTGTTGCGAATTGAAGAATCAGAGAAAGCCAACGACCAGCACAAATAATTAATTTAGTTTTGTTGTTGAATCGAATCGGTTGACTATCTCTCTTCTATTTATGTCACATCCTGCTCTATCTGAGTTTGAAATTGACTTTTTGACTTTACGACTCGTTCTAATGACAGAGTTGACACTTTTCCAGCCGTTAGAAATGCGTGGGATATGATTGGATTATAAAGCTATTAATGTTTGGATCATGACCGTAGTTGGTGTTATTTTTAATGTAGTTTTTCCTTTCACAAACATTGAACTTTACAACGGAACTTTGTGTATCAGATATAAGGTCAAAGTTTTCAGTTGATGTAATAAATTCGTGAAAGTGTGAAATGATTTTAAATTTTAAAACGAACTATTGGTATAAGCCCAGGGTGGAAATCCTGTCAGTTAGGTTTTTCCAAGGGTTTTTCACAATATTTAGTACGTAGGCATATCTTGTCTCAGATTGCTTGGAACCGGATGAAATCCCTCCACCTTTGTAAACTTATTATTTATTTATTTAATCAATTATGTACCTAACTAATTTTAGTTTAGATATTATATCATATCCTTTCTCGCCCTTTGTCATTTATAAATTCTCATCCACTGCCAAAAAATACCTGATTTGCTTCATTATCCTCGTCTTTCCCTCATTGCTGAGGATCGTATCCATCACCAATCCTCAACTTTCCTACAAGCCATCCCCAAAGCTCCCAGTCAAGTGTAAGACCTCTAAGAGTATCTCCCTGTTGCCTCTTTCACCTAGTCGCTCCATATCATCGGAGACTGATCTCGGGCTCTGAAGACCGCTTCAAACTTTCATCTCTGCGTCGCTCCACACGCCGATTTGAATTGCTTCAAAGGAATGGAACATAGTATGAAAGTCTGTCATAGAATTTCTAATATAAATTAAAGTCGGGTAAGTGCGAACACTTATAACTCGAGATCGGCTCAACAGATTCTTCCGATGTGTGATTTATTGGATTCTTCTCCGCTCCGGATAACAGAATAACTAATAAAAAGTTGAAAAATGGACAAGAAATAATTTAAAAAAATATAATAATAAGTTAGTGTGAACGAATTTCATGCGATGCCATCTTTGAAAATATCATCCCTTTCTTTCTCGGATACGTAATTTGCCACTCTTATAGCAGCCCATTTCACTTACTCCACCGTCTCGGGCGTTTTAGAAATTTTTCATACAAAGTCAACCAAATTGCGCGCATGTTTGTTGATTTTTTAATGTGATATTGTACATATTTTTTTTGATTTGTTAGTGGCATGAGATCATCCGATTGTGGATGGAATTCCAATGATAATATAAAAATAAATAAATTATATTCTCGCGTTGATCCCGTCTGAACTTTGAATACGAATGCAATATGGACGTTTAAGAATAATTAATATTTTAGTGTTATTATTTAATTTAATAAAACTAATTAGTTTATTTTTGTTTCTGGAGACGCAGTGCATAGTGAACGCGCCGCCTGTAGTTAGCCCCAAAGAGTCCACAGGACAACGTCTGTCGGGAAAGCTAGTATTAAATAAAAAGTAGGTACCTTATCATTTTTTGCGGACAAACCTCATAGTTTTCCTCGACATTTCGATTTTGCATCTTCATCATCTATCTTAATACGTTACAACGCGTTTTTATATTTAAACATTTCAACACTTGAAAATTCTCGAAACAGCGACAACGCATTTATGACTGACATCTTTGTATAGAGAAAAGTGTTAATTAATTAATTAATTTTTTTATGAATTATTATGTTAAGATTAGGTCCTGAGGACAAAGTGCCATTTCTGGCCGTTGCAACAGTTGAATCTAGGACCCGGTTATATTTCCCGTGGACACCGATGATTGTTAATTAACATCAACGAATATCAACTGACATGCGAACAATATCTATAATATAAAAGAACGTCGGGACAGTGCGAACACTTATATAATTCGAGATCGGCTGAACAGATTCTTCCGATGTTTGCTTTATTGGATTTTTCTCCACTCCGGATAACAGAATAACAATTAATTAGTGGAAAATGCATAAAAAATAATATAATATAAGTTAGTAGGTATAGAACACATTTCCTGCGGCGCTAACGCCATCTATGAAAAAATCCATAACAAGAAAATAAGTATTGTTTACCTGACAACCATTGACATTAAAAATATTGGTACTCAGTTTTTTTATGCATTTTTTTCGAGCTTTCAGAAATAAAACGTATTTTCGTATAAATGACAAATTTAAAATCAATATAATATATGGTAAGTAGTAAGTACTACAGGATAACGTATGTCGAGCAAGCTAGTATAATAATGTTAAATAAATTTTATTCATTGAAAAGAGTGTACAATGGTAGATGAACATTCATGTCTCCCTCCACTAGGTCTCCACTCTTATTTCCTCAATTATTTCAACATCATTTCAGTTAGAGTTCAATAATTATTATCAATAAAATCAATTGGAAAAAAAACCATTAAGCATCTAAAAATAAATTCTATACATTTTGTGAATTGCTTCTCCATCATTGTCTTAAGTAAATCAATATACATATTCTGTTAGCGCATAGTCACAACTATAATCAGTCATTTAAACATGTCAAATCTTTAGCAGTAAAATAAAATAAGAATAAAAATCGAAAATACAGTAGGTATAAATGAAATATAAATAACATCCACACACATTCACACACGCATGCACACATAAATATACACGGTGTTAAGTTGGTAGTGGATAATCCGAAGCAGGGAGGTAGAAGACCTCAATACCTATCGATTTGACCCCCTTGTATGTTCAGCGATATTGGGTGGTTCAAAAGTTATTAACGTTTTTGTGAAATTTGAATAAAAACCGGATTTCTGACTAAACTACGTAACTGTGGCTAAACTATTTAGATAACGATCATGATTTTTTTTCTGGAAATAGTCTGATAGTGACCCTTACGCAAGGTATTATTGCTATGAGTCAGCACCCGATAGCTTTTGTTCAAAAAATTTTTTTTCAATAATTTTTTTCCAAGCACAAATTTTATAAAATCTTTCAAAGGCTCTAGACAAAAAAAAAATCACGGAACATTTTTTTTTAGAAACTATCTTAAAAACTTCTACTATTCATGGAGAATTATTCCTGCAAATTTCATTTGGCTGGTATAATGAGATCATGCTAAATTATTCTATTATCTTATTCTAAAGTACTACAATTTTAATTATAGGTTTAAGAGTGTATAACAATATTTTTTATCTTTGTTTCAATAAATAATTTATTTAATTTAAATATCACATCAAATTATGCATTTAGGTACCTCAAATAATTTTCAAACTGGCTTTTATAACCCATATAACAAAGCTGTGTGTTAATGAAAAAATGTTGAATATTGATACTTGCACAAGTTATGAGAGCGTTTTAGCATGATCCCATTATACCAGCCAAATGAAATTTGCAGGAATAATTTTCCATGAATAGTAGAAGTTTTTAAGATAGTTTGTAGAAAAAAATTTTCCGTGATTTTTTTTGTCTAGAGCCTTTGAAAGATTTTATAAAATTTGTGCTTGGAAAAAAAATCTTGAAAAAAATTTTTTTGAACAAAAGCTATCGGGTGCTGACTCATAGCAATAATACCTTGCGTAAGGGTCACTATCAGACTATTTCCAGAAAAAAAATCATGATCGTTATCTAAATAGTTTAGCCACAGTTACGTAGTTTAGTCAGAAATCCGGTTTTTATTCAAATTTCAAAAAAACGTTAATAACTTTTGAACCACCCAATATCGCTGAAAATACATGGGGGTCAAATCAAAAGGTATTGAGGTCTTCTACCTCCCTGCTTCGGATTATCCACTACCAACTTAACACCGTGTATATTAGATTACAGTACATTAAAGTTCGTCAAGAGCACTGTAAGTAATAAAAATATTTTCCGTAGTTGTATTAGGTTTTTACAAATGAATTTATGCACGAAACATGTTTCGCATAGGGTTAGAGTTTTTCAAAGAATCGGAAGAACTAAACCAATTATATAAAGATTTTATATCAAAATAATACAGTACCCCTATTCTAAGTTTCCGTGACATTAACGCTGGCGTGAATTTTCAACATTTTGTATGGAAACGTGTATGTATAGCGCCCCACAGAATACTTCGGGAAGCTCCGCAGCCCCTATTTAATTCCCGTGAGTTTCTCATTTCCATTAGTGAGGAAAACTCGGAATAGGGGTACAGTTGCTATGTAGGTGGTTCTCCCACTTGTAAGGGGGTAATAGTTCTATTTAAAGCAAGGTCTCTCCCTATTTCAAGAGGAGACATTACATGACGTGAGAGTGTGTATTGGATCGCTCTTTGCTCCCATTATCTTCGGGAAAATTAATTTATTTGTTTGTTGTATGTAATAAAACTCGATTATCCCTGCTCCTGAGATTCCTGCCTTCCTTCATTTAATTCCTTTACAGCGGTGTGTAGTTGTAATCACACCGCCAAACCACCGGCGCACTATGGACTATTTACCCTAAAAGATCGGTCAAAATTATTTATGCTTGTTAACGCTATTTTCAATAAAATTATTTATACTAAATTACGCTTTTAATAACTAAATGGAGGATTTTTTATTTATACGTATTGTTGGCACTTCGTTCAATGAAAGGAGTTACTGTGTAATCAATGAAACTGAGAGCCCTTACAATTTTTCTACTGTTTCATTACTTTTTTTAGTAATTTGTTGGTTGTTGTCTTTTTCGTAATATTCGCAAGACAGGCATGGGCAAGTGGGTAGATTTATCATATTATGTATTGAAATATTGAAATTAAATAAATGTATCTTATAATTATATAAAAGATACTCTGTTTAGTGCGTTAAAACTCGAGATCGGCTGAACAGATTTTTAAGATTCTTGGTTTATGGGATTCTTCTCCGCTCCGGATAACAGGATACTTATTAAAATTTCGAATATGTAATATTAAAGTTAGTATGGAACGGAATTACTTACATCAACGCAATCTGTGATAAATTCCATAACGAAACCATTTTTATTTACTAGACAACCGTTGAGTTTCAAAACATTGGTACGCAGATTTTTGATAGAATTTCTTTTGAGCTTTCGGAAATAATTTATTAACATTAAAACATATTTTAAACATGTTGTTGTATAAACTAAAAATTTGAAAACAATATTCATAGTATGGACTACAAGACAACGTCTGTCGGGAAATATGCGTACAATAATACGTGTCAATTGTATTTCTCCCGAAAAGTAAGAAAACGAAATCACTAATATCTCAAAAATGTCAACTTATGTCAAATTAAATTATCCTCATAAAAACTGTTAAAAATTAAATGTTTTCAATAACCATTAGTTGTTTATCTTTCGCTTTTGTATTCAAAATACGTTTTTTTATGTCTGAACTTAGTCACAACATTAAGACATTACACAACATTTGCTACATGAACGCGTTGTTTAAAAAACACGCATTTCAGAATGTTATTAGGATTTCGACTGGCAGTGCAACAAAATTCATGACCAGAGGGGTGACCATCTGCTATTAGATGCACAAATCATTTATCTTTCAGATAAGTGCTTTGGAAACAGCTTTTTAACAAACTTGGCGATTTGGAATTATCCCGGTCTCAGGTGGCAAATGCTCCACAGTGCGGCGTGTCTAATACAGAAGGGCTTCAGTCTTCCACCTCCCGAAATGGGAATTTATTTTCACAACAACAATCTGTGGTTCAACAATATAATAAGTCTTTCAGTGAATGGGATGTTCAGGATGTTATTGTGGGATATTCAGAATATTATGTTCTCCAAAGAAGCAAGCGCCGTATTGTTTTGGGAGAGGCAGCCTGCTCGTATTGCCGAGGGAATCCGCTCGAAAAGCTTTTTATAATCCTTTTTGAATTAATAATAAGAACCCCATACATAATGCTCCCTATTTAATTTTGCATGTGCTTACTTAATATTATAATCATAGCAATGTTAACGTTATAAATATAATAACCAGATGGAATGCTTTTTCAAATGATTGAGAAGCTATCAACTCAATTAAAATGCATTTTTTTGTTTTGTTTTTTCAATTTTAGTAAATTATGACTAATGAAATCAGTAACATAGCTTGAAGATACATGCTCGTTTCGAATGTAAGGTTTAATTTGTTACTATTTAATTAAGTAAGTACTAGGTACACAATAATTTGGTCCTAGTTTGTAGTAGAGGTGAGCGTTATAACGGTAGCTGATAAAATAACCTCTCTAACGTTATTCATATTAAACGATATTCGTCTAACGTAGCTGTTGAAATATCTGTGGTGGCACGGTAAAAGGCATTAAGTCGCGTTTTTCAGCATTTTGAGTTATATGCGCTACATCATACATTATCACAAACAGAACAAAGTTCAAAAACATAAGTTTAAAAAAATCCACTTATAAAGGATTTAAAAGCATTTTTTCATTCCGGCATAACTCCATATTAATTTTATTTGGCAAGGTAAAACGACGCGCGTCGAATTTTGTATACCACGAAGTAAAACGGTGTTGTCTATGATATAGCTGCCGTGAGAAGCCGTTCTTTTAAAAGTGGACCTTTTTAAAATGCGTTTAAATAATGTATTTTGTGAACTTTGAGGCAGGTATCTTCCTTATCTGTCGACCAATCTGTTTACAACTTTCGTTGTTTTTATTGTTAAGCTATAGACAATAGATCGGTAATACTATCTGCATATTATTATTTTTTTTAATATTTTTTCATTGCTATTTTAATACTATTATTAATATAATTTAAAGAAAGTCGTGCTAGTGCGAACTATTATATCAACAACTGATGACTGATTATACAGTTCGATTTTAAAATAGTATGAACAAACCACTACGGGCTTACGACCATCTTCTAATGTTGTTTCGAAGGTTGGATTAGTGTGATCACTTTACGTTAACAACGTTCGCCATTAGGTTGTAATGTTCAAATTTCCGAATATTCATCTGGTTTGCAAACCGTGTATAACTTCCTCAGCTCTGTTTTGAAGGATCGGTACATTGTGAGAGAGGGTTATCTTAACAAAGGTAATAATACCTGGTTAACTAATTTCATTTTATTATTGAAAGAATATTCTTCATTTATTACTTAACAATATTACATTCTGAGCAAAAAAAATATACCTACTGATGTTCTGGGAATGCTATGCTAGAAAATAATAATAGGTAAGCTAAAAAATCTACATAATATTTTAGTCCGTTTATTTATATTTTTGTACGAGCATCAATCATAGAAAACAAACGTAAAGGTCAGATATTAATATGCGAAAAGCCGCGCAAAATTCCAGAGAGCGTTCTTAAATATATTTAACTACATAAGCTTTGATATATTTAAAGCTATTTAAAAAACTCTTATTTTTTTAGGATCTTCATACTACGTTTTCAAAAAAGACAGATGCCATCTTTTGGAAACAAAATTACTCATGTAAACGTTGAATGGAATCTTGGTATTACGGTATGAAAATGTAATAAAATAATTGGAGATTGATTTGTTATACATATAAATGTTATTCAAATCTTATTATTCTCAATAAACAAAGATTTAATGAAAAAATTTGCAAAATAATCCTCCATTTTGAAATCTGACACATTTTAGCAAATTTATGGCCACAGTTTTTTTTCAAACTGTCGTAGACAATGTAATAGATAAGTAATTATGTAGGTACCTGAGAAAATTATATTCTAATGTAGATAAGTATTAAACAATTTAGCAACAATTGTTGAATCATTTTATATTCCTGAAATATAAATAATGTTAAAATCATTGTTGAAAAAGATAAATCTTAAAATCATCGTTGAAATTGGTATGAACATTCCATAGACAAACTGGCCGGTAACAGTGATAAATTAGATCATAAGGTACAGTGAACTTGACAGAATTGTTGAGAGAAAGAAATAAAATTGTTGACAATAATTGAGAATCTTTAAATTAATGTCTTCGGGATTTTAATCAGTTTAATAAAACATTTGTTTTATCCACATAATATTTGTATTCCAATTAATCACACTCAACAACGGTATTATATTGTATCTAAATTAGTATGTAAATAAACTCAAAACCACTTTAGCATAATTACCTTCAATTCGTTAAAAAAAATATTCATAGGGTGTCGTATACTTAATCATCGTGTTAAAAGAAGTATTCTTCAAAGACAGCGGCCAGTAAGAGGTTTGATTGGAAGCCTTTCTTGACGACCTTCCAAGGTTTGTAACAAATCATTCATCCTAGAAAAAATACAACATTATTATGATACGACATATAATATCATTCCATCTTCCACATAATTTACATTATGTAATATCATGTAGGTACATTAATTAAAGTTATAGTAGGTATATAATACATCTATAAGTAGCCAAAATCAACACTCTTTTTATAACAGAGATTTTTTTGAAGTATTTAAATGAATAAGATCACAATGAAATCAATAAGAAAATCAATCAGAAAACAGACGTTAAGGTCAGATATTAATATGCGAAAAGCCGCGCAAAATTCCGTAGAGCGTTCTTAAATACTCTTTGATATATTAACTTTAATATATTTAGCGCTATTTAAAAAACTTTATTTTTTTAAGATCTTCATACAAATTTTTCAAAAAAGACAGTAAGCCATCTTTTGGAAACAAAATTACTCATGTAAACGTAGAATGGAATCTTGGTATTACTGTATGAAAATGTAATAAAATAATTGGAGATTGATTTGTTATACATATAAATGTTATTCAAATCTTATTATTCTCAATAAATAAAGATTTAATGAAAGATTTTGGAAAAATATTTCCTCCATTTTGAATATTGACACATTTTAAAAAATTTATGGCCACAGTTTTTTTTCAAACTGTCGTAGCCAGATAGATGAGTAATTATGTGGGTACCAGATAAAATCATATTAAATATTAAAGAAAATGTATTAAATATTAAAGAAAATATAATAAAGCTAAGGTAATAAAATATATTAATGAAGATTTAATTTGAAATTTGTATGAACATCCATAATAGCAAGAATTGGATGGTAAAACAGTTTGCGTAGTGTGTACTTACCCACATCTAAATCTCAAAATATTACCAGAATATGAATTCACGAAACTGTATCGAGCTCAAAATTCTTATGTAGATAAATGCAAACTTATATTCTCTTACCTTTTACTTATTTTATTTAATGTTACATTCATCACAAAACAAGGTGGGTAATATTTTTGGCAGCGTTTCTTGACATATCCAAAATCCTTGCAAGGTTCTGACCTAGAAAAAAACATAATTCATTTAATATATGAAAGCAAAATAAAGTGATTACATGGTTGCAAATATATAAGACAAGATTAGAAAATTTTGCATTTTTCAGGGATTTGTTTTAAAAATACACATTGTGAGAATTTGATTAGAATCAATATTAAGGATTTAGAAAGTATATCAAACTTTTAAGAACTTCATATTATATTAAAGTGTAGTATTTATACCTTTTAAAGATCTTCATAAAATCCATTTAGACTGCATAATGAACCATATTTGATATATGCTCTGCATAAAACCTTCATTTGGAATCTTTCATTATTTGTTTAAAAGTGTAGCTTTTATACCTTTTTAAGATCTTCATTAAATCCATTTAGACTGCATAATGTATCAGGTATTATTATTTCAGATAGACTGCAACTCCATGCCTAGAAAACAATATTACAAAACATCAAAATCTGTCAAAGTTTAGTTACAGGAGAGACAGCAATTTCAAAGTATCATATTTTATATACCCATATTTTTACAATTCACAACTAAAAACTTCATGATAGGTAAAAATCTTAATAATTAAATATAGCTTAGGTACCTACTTACAAAAATATTTCAATATATTAAAAAACTTACAAAATTTTTGAAAATAGAATTCCTGTTGTTTTTGTTTGGCTGTCAGAATAACAATAATTGACAGTAAGTTACCATAGACGAACTTTTTAATATGTAATTTTTTGTCTTAGCTTCATAATATGAAAACAAAATAAGAATGATTTTTTTAATAATTCTTCTTCACATTTAAAGTGGTTTTTTGTGTGTTAAATTTTTTTTAATAAGTCGAAATATTTTAAGAGACCATTATATAAGTAAATCAAAAATATACATCATAAAATAATTTAATAGTACCTAACTGTGTTGAATTATATTATTATCTTTGGTTATCCATGGATGGTTGATACTTCACTATACCAATACGTCATATTTTGTTGTCAAACAAAAGGTTCGGATCGATATCGTCGATTATGAAAAATATAATTACCTTATTTTCAATTGAGTTTAATGAAAATAAAACAGGTAAGTCATCAATTGATTAAAATATCTGTAAGCCTATGCCGTAACTTAAAACATTTATGAGTTGCTAAAACAATTGCAGAATAGTAAAGTTATGTTATAAGGCGGGAATTAGTGTCTTACCGAAATCACAAAATTAATTTATTTTGTTGATATTTTTTTCAGGTTCCTGAGGCAAACGTGTTTTCAACGAGACTAATTGCTTTCATCCCACCTTTTTGACATAGCAGTACATACTTCTAAGGATCAAATTGATTGATAAAAGTGCATTTCTAACAAAGAAACTCATTGGTTTAATTTTTGCAAGACAATATGGTAAGCTACCTATGTAAGAATTTCATTAATTATGTTTCTTGGATTTCTTTATGTGTATTTTAAATCAGAAACTTTATATTGCAGATCCATGTTAGAGAACTCATTCAAATTTCCCATTTAGTTGAGAAGGGAAACAATTATATTGAAAAAATATTCAATGGCTGCTTATGGGATGTAAAGAAGATTGACCATAATCAATAACAGTGTCTTGCGGATGCCAGCGATTTTATCAATTTTACCACATATCACTATAAATAAGTTCTCAACCCGTTAGAAGCATATCAGCTTCATATAGAGCCTAAATGTATCTTAAACCATATTATTAACCACTATTACCGCAAAGGATTACTCTGTAATGGTGAGCAATGCTTAATTTTGACAGAAAATAAATAAATAAATATAAAAACGATAATGCTTCTGGCTCGACACAACACAAGCTGACACAATAGTGTGTTTCTAGCACATAGATTTTCATATATTCTTCGTAGTAAAAAGTGAAGCCGATTTGGCCGGCAATTTTGACAGTACATTTATAAAGAAACTTAAAAATGATCTAATTTCACTTATTTCAACGTAAAAATATGTTTTATTGTAAAAAACACGAGAAAACTACTGAATAAATATACGCTGTACCACATTCTTTTGGGAACCAAACTGTCAAAAGTTGCAATATTTAGGCTTCACTTTTGAACGCGAGTCGGGATTCTAGGTTATTGTATGGATTTCTGTGTTCTAGCATCAGATTTAAACTTTAAATTTTTTATTTCGGTTATGGAATAAAAATGATATAATACTTTTGGGTTAAGAAGTGAATAACTAATAGTTTTTTTTATAACGGTGGGTCGGAATATCTTTTCTGGTTTCCATTTGTTTAAGAGAATATTTTTTTACTCTGCTAGATCTAACAAAAAACTTTGAGATTATACATATTATGTTTCAATTGTTGATTTATGAATTAAATAATGATTGGACAAAAAATAAACAAAAATTCTTTCATTCATTTATTCATACCCATAAATAATACTACTATTTAAATGGTTCTACGTTGAACAACTTGACATTTTTCAGAAGGCAATAACTTACATTTGAATTTGTTTCCTATGTACATTTTGGTTCAATTTTTTTATAATTTTAATAGATAATGGCATTTATCAATAAGGATAAGAAGAAATACCTAGATTTGATATTGATATACCTGCATTGATCCATTGAAAATTTCCTTATATGTAACTTCATATATTTTTTTAAATTATATTGTATTGGTGTAGTTTTGTTTTGATTCCAATGCCTTTCTCAAAATGACACTAAATAGTTTTGCCTAATTGCCACATGATTTTTCACCTATAAATAACATAATAATAATACAACGTCTATTGACGTCAAGTGAGTATCTCAGTAGGTTTCGAATCCTACTATGGGCTAAGTTGAACCACCAAAATAGAGAGTATTGTTAAACTATGAAGGTGAGTTTATTTGCATAATCAAGTTGATTTTTATCCGCTCTGTAATAATCTACTAGATGTTGTTACTTGCAACTTGACGTTATAACACACCAACCATTGATGTCAAGTTAGATGCAGAACTCTTCAACAATTTGCGGCGATTATTTTGAGTTTGATATATCCAGATATGGAAATGAAATAAGTACCTGTAGTCAATATTTCATATACAGGATATTTTATTATTTCAATTATGCACCTACTTGAATAGTTTTTTTTAAATATAAGGAATCTATAGATATAGCTGGAGAGAAAGAGTGGTAAACATTGCTGCCAACTATTCCTAGGATTATGACCAGAGAAAAGACGTTGCGTTACAGTTTTTACTTTTGTCGTTGCAAAGCATAAGGGCAGCATTGTTATTATTATGTTTATGGCATCCCATCCCTAGAGGGACGATTTGTGCCAGACGCAGCATTGTATTATGAGCTTATAGTTCACTACAAGTATTTCAAGCATTCTATTAAATGTCAATTGTGGGGTAGGTGTAGACTGTAGAGAATATATCACCACACTACGAATTTGACTCACATGTCTCTCACAGTTATTCTATTTTTCATAGATACAAGCCGGTTTTATGAGTAACTCACCAATTAAAATTGTGATTCATGACAAACGTTACGTAGATTATCTCTATATAATAATTTAGAAATGTTTTTTTATTTGCCTTTGACAATACTTTAACCGTATATGTGAACATCACGCTCAAAATACAAATGCTAAGATAGATATTAATATGCCCAGAGCAGTATAAAATGCTGGAGAAGGTTCTTAAATACAATTTGCTGCATTAACTTTAATATATTTAGAGCTATTTAAAAAAACTGTACTTTTTAGGATCTTCATACAAATTTCTCAAAAAGACTTTTGGAAACAAAATTACTCATGTAAACGTTGAATGGGATCTTGGTATTACGGTATGAAAATGTAATAAAATAATTGTAGATTGATTTGTTATACATATAAATGTTATTAAAAGCTTATTATTCTCAATAAATAAAGATTTAATGAAAAAAATTGCAGTTTGACAGATACAAATCACCCTCTATGGGTGGGTTGCCCAATTAATATCAAAGCAGGCAATGTATGTAGCTAAGATTCAAACCACAGAGCTATCTCTCTCTGTATGAAAACTTGCAAATTATGTCGGTAGGTTCGTATAATATTTTTTTTATTATTATAGACCTCCAAAAAAAATAAAATATTATACGAACCTACCGACATAATCAGTATATTTATATTATCTGTGGACATAATTTGCAAGTTTTCATAGAGAGAGCTCTGTGGTTTGAATAGGTTCGTATAATATTATGAGGTCGGTAAAACAAAAATTGTAAAAGTGTCATTCTTCTTTTTCTGTGCTTATGTCAGTTAAAGTGGTATGTTAAGCAATGGGATGCTAGACTAGAATCTGTTTAATTACCTACCGATCAAGCCTGACAATCGGAATCAAAAACGTAAAGCAAGACGGGTATAAGCTAGTAACTAATATTTATGAAGAATAAAATGTAAGTGTTGAAAAATAATAAATTAGCATGTGATAGAGAGTAACTGGGTATATTTCCTTGTAAAATTTGACCTAAGTACAATTTTTTTCAACCTATGAGCCAAAATTGTCAAGGTAAAAAGACACACATTATAAATAAAGCATATAAACAAAGAAATATTGAAGAAATAAATATGAGTTATCGTATAGTGAACCCTTTTTAACGAAGTAAATGCATCAAAGTTGATCTATTTTATTTGTATTAAATAATATTTGACAAAAATGAAACCTCTTAAAATACTGACAAATAAATCCGCCATACTGAGAAATTTCATCCCACTGACTTAATGCCTTTTACCATGCCACCACAGATATTAGCCTAACAAAAATAATAGGTAAATCAAACAATATTAGTTTACACCTTTAAGATATTCGTCTAACGTATGTAGCTGTTAAAATATTAGTTGAATAAAAATATCAAATTTTACTCGAATTGTCCGGGTCGTGACTCTACATTCCGGAATGACCTTTTTTAAATCTACATTTTTACACAATACAAAATAAATAGACTAGTCAATAGATTAATTAAAATAACGTTATTTAAAATTAATGAAAGTGCTATAGCGTTTGCTAATTTATTTAGCCGTTATTTCCACCTATAGTTTGTAGAAATTTATGTGAAAGTTGAAATCTCTCAAACATGTCACTTTTAAGGCAAAGATTGAAGTCGTTTACACGGAGAAAGTAGTGTCATATACTTTACTCACAAATTAGTATTTTATAACAACATTTTTTCTATATTTTGTTGTAGGACTCACTAAAAAGAGTTTCGTAAAACTTCTTTTTTAAGGAAAGAATAATTACGGTTTCGCTGTTTTTTTTTTAATTTTATTTATTGGTTTTCATTTTTGGCTACCAGCCATTATCATACCAAACATTAAACTGTTTTATGTTTGGTACAATGACAGCTGGCATAGCTGAAACCGGTACAGTACAAAATAAACATTTTGTGATAACAGTTACATAAATATTATATTTTTATTGCTGAATATTTTTCAAAACAAAGAAATAATAATATTTTACTTTTTTTTCAGGTGTCCATGTAAGTAGCTGCTTTATTTACTAATTTTGGGAAACAGAACTGGGTAAGTTTACCATAATAAACAACTCAGCGGTCAATCTATCGTCCTTTAGCACTCGCACTTATGGAGGCAACAAGAGCTTCCACTGGGCATATTATCTAATATTATTTATTCTATAAAGCATTTAACCCAATCTTCGCTACTGCCCCAGCATATGGGACACTATAAGCCGTGGCGCGTACGCGGCCGTCCCACCAAGTGGGGCGGCTCGTATTACACGGCGATACTGTAGGTACTAAGGACCTCACGGCTGTGATATTTCGTAAGTGTGTTCCCAAAATGGTACTGCCAATGACATCTGTCGATATTTTTCAATATTTCTGTTAGTTCCTTAGAAATTTTCAATATTCAAATCTGGGTCGATCTCATAAAGCTTCGATGAAATTTCAAATAGTGGCGGGTCCTACTGAGTACATGCGCGTTCAACAGCTAATTGCGTCATCGAACAGTTTGATACAAACCCGTGCGCCAACTCGCTGTTTTTCTCTAAATTCGCGATATTCGGGAAGTTTGGTTTATTCAAAAATTATTTATTTTATAATATTTTTTTTTTACTATATAACATAATATATTTTGATCATAACTCATAGTTTAAGTGCTAAAGTACGCCAATTAGTGAATTATTTAGTGTTTTTAGTGGTGTCATTGTTTTTTATACTGTTTTTTTTTTTTTAATTTTGTTATTCTCTAAAATGGCTCGTAATCTGAATGAAAGTGAGATTAATGAAATGGTTTCCGTATTAGATTCGGATTATGAAATATCAGAAGACGAATCAGATCCATGTGACGTAATGGAAAATGTTGATGATAACGAAGAAATAAATTTGGAACCTACACCTGCTGAAGAGGTGTTCATTAATTTGAATAATTGGTCTTCAGGACCACACATTCCGGTTGTTCACCAGTTCGAAAATTTTTCTTCTGGCATTTCATCCAACACTTTAAACGAAAATTGTAAACCTGTCGATTTTTTTATTCATTTTCTAAATGATGAAATAGTGTCACAAATTGTAGATGAAACCAATAAATATCACGACTTTTTCAAGTCTTCAAAAAGTTTTGGACCAAAGTCACGTATTCATGCATGGAAAAATACTAATAATTCAGAGTTTTACGTTTTCATTGCAGTGACAATGTTAATGACGAGATCTCGTCATTTGAAAGTTGAAGAATATTGGAGTACAGACATTTTTCTTTCGACTCCAATATTTGGAATGTTGATGTCAAGAGACAGATACGAACTTTTATTGCAAATGTTACATTTTAGTGACTCTGTAGTTTCTAGTAATGATAAGTTGGTTAAAATTAGGTTAATTTATGAACATACACGTAAAATTTTTAAAGACACATTAATTCCTCACGAAAATTTGTGTATTGATGAGAGCATCATAGTTTTTAAGGGTCGGCTGATGATAAAGCAATATATACCATCTAAAAGACACAGATTTGGTATAAAATTATTTGTTTTAGTGGATGTGCTAACAGGGTATATATTAGACTTTATTATTTATTGCGGTGAAGGGACAGACGTCAGGGATGACCAAAATCTCGGAATGTCTGGCGCAGTCGTAACGACGTTACTCCAGGACTATATAGGCAAGGGTCACAACTTATGGTGCGATAATTGGTACACTAGTCCTCAACTGTTTAAATTTCTACACGAAAATAAAACAAATGCTTGTGGAACAGTTAGGAAAACTAGAAAAACCATGCCAGTTTTTAACAAATTAAAGAAAGGAGAAACTGAAGCCAAAAGTTGTGGCCCTCTGTTGGCTTTAAAGTGGTGTGACAAGAGAGATGTACACATGCTCACCACTATCCACGATAACACCATGCAAGAAACAGGTAAAATCAATTATAAAACTAAAGAAAACATTATTAAGCCTGCTTGCATTGTGGACTATAATAAAAATATGGGAGCTGTGGACAAAACCGACATGATGCTCAGTTCTTTGTCATGCATGAGAAAAATGCTCAAGTGGTATAAGAAAGTTTTTTTCCACATGATAGATTTTTATTTATTAAATGCTCATGCATTATATACACACGTGACAAACAAAAAACAACCACTTGCAGACTTCCAGTTAATTGTAATTAAGCAAATAATCGAAATCCATGGCTCGATTACAAAATCCTCCCAGCCAACTACATCCTCAGACACGTCAACAATATCACGAATTATTTCTAAGCCAAGTGCCGACCACATGCCAGAAAAAATTCCATCTACTCCATCAATTAAAAATCCTAGAAGAAGATGTAGAGTTTGCAGTTTGAAATGTAAGAAAAAAATCAATACGCGATATTATTGTAAAAAATGTAATGTTTCGTTATGTCTGCAACCCTGTTTTAGAGTGTATCATACCTCAAAGAACATCACTTAAAAGTTTGTTTATTAAAAATAGTTATAATTGATTTGTTTAAGAGTTTGTTTATTTAAAATAAGTAATAATAGTGCCTGTTAACATGAGACCATAGAATAATATACATACTATACAAAAGTGCTTAGTGCAGTGATGATTGACACGGGTTTTGTGATCAGCGCACAGCTCTGCCGACAGCGGTGACACACGACACTCACTATACATACGTACGTAGATATGTATGTGGCAGTATGGCGGCACTAACTTGAAGTAAGGATTTCATAATGTTTCTTTTATTTGATAGATTTATGACAAATGGATGAGATTTGAGATTTGTTTATACAGTCAAATTGATCTCTGATATTTCTAGATTATTATGATACATAAACCATATCTTTCCACGTACAAATAAGGTCATATTTTATCGATTAATCACTACATGTCTTTTTATCCAAATTGCGTCGCGCAATATATACCTGCAGTACAATCAGCTCCGCGAACATTGGGTTAAGCTTCAATTATTATCATAGTCATCAAAATTGAAAGTTTTACAAGTATTACTTCTTCTTTTTTTTATGTGCCAATTCACTTTCGAGAGAGTAATCTACGCCAAAATCCAAACCCTTCTACGTAACAACTTTTAGATTATAAAACAATCAAACAAAAAAAAAATATATATAATATTAAACCTATTTAAATTATCACTCAATAGAGGTGGATACCACATAGTTGTTGATGATTTGACGAATGTTATATTTTGTATCGGGTGGTTAATCAAACAAAAATTAGTAACATTCCCTATCAGACAAACATGCGATACAATGGAGAATCGTCGGATTCCAGTACACTTCTCTAAGTATATTTATTACTTACTTAATTCAGAAGATATTTGGCCAAAATCAATTTATTGAAAAAGACAATTTCTTTGTATAGTAGGTATAACGTAAATACCAATTATTATTTGCTAGTATCAATATTCCAGCAAAGTCAACTGTGATAAATTAGAATCCATTATTTTTTTGTTTGTCAACATTAAGAAATAACGAGTCTGCAATATGACGTGCCGAAATGAATGTAGTCGAAGATGTAAAATGGACAATGGCCTCTTCCACTCTCGTCCATTTGACAGGCCCATGTATTGGATGATGAATCGCTCCAACTTTTCTGTCCGCCGCTGATTAATGTCCATTAGTTTTTCGATCAAAAGGGGACAAAGAAATATTGATACGATGCTATTACGACGCATGTTTTACATCTTAAATCAACACCCATTATTCGATTAATGACCCTTTTTGGAATCGCGGATTCTGAATTAATTTAGGGTGATACCAAAATTAATTTATCAATCAGTCACGAATAATCTGAGGAAAGAACCATCCTTGCTCCGGGTACAAATTTCAAATAAAAAAGATGAATCAAATCCGGTAACATATTAATATTATCATATGCACATATTTGACGTTAAGAATAGGAGGAAATAATATTGGTTTTGCATAATTCCAACGAGGTGGGCTGCGACAGGGAGGATAGGAAAAGTTTCATTCTCAACTACGCCGGTACTATAGATGATGCATGACCCACGGCACTGTAGAAAAGATTAAAGAAGAAGTAGAATACTTTACAAATCCCTAAAAGGAGATTGCAGAACATAAGAAAACAGCAAACCCTTTCATTCATTTTGCCAAGTAGGATACAACTAGCGATAACATTAACATTTTAGTGTCCAGTCGAAATGTTGGTAAAATTTTTGATGCTTGTATATTAGGTACTTACTCATCTTTCTTACTTTTGTTTATTCTCTTTACATAATCGTCATCTTTTTCTTAGCAATTTTGTAAACGGTAATCTAACTTCTATATTACCACCTCATCAACCTGTTGAGAAAATATCTACTCTTCACCCCTTCTGATGTCAGTGTCGCTCCGGAAGCCTTGGCCACTGAAATGTACTGCTTACTTGGGGACCAAAGGATAACTACCTACTAGGCGTGAGGTCCTGAAAATAAATCCAGATTATGTCAAAAGCTTCTGAGTTTGAGTGGCAAACAAACGGATTTGACGCAAAAATCTAGGTTTGTAACGATCCTCTCACTTTGCAGGATCAACAATGAGAGCGCCCATTTCATACGGCTTTTGAGACATGAGTGAAGTTGTGAGTGAGAGAGCATCAGTAGCCCACAATAATACTGGGTTGCTGGAATCATTTCGCGCTTTCCATAGTGGTTCCAATGAAGTTGTTATTTTTAGTACACAATCTAGGTTTAACCAAGATTTTGATACTAACATTTTCAAAAGGAACATAAAAGCGGCTTTCATCATTTTGTGTTTTTCAATAGGTTTAAATTGAATTAGTGCTTGTATTATTTCTAAAGAAACTCATACAGACCCAGTTGAGTAATTGACGAAGTAAAATAATAATTATATTCTAATTCTCATTTATAACTCAGCCCAAAAATATTTCTTTTGAGGAATTATGGTAAAATTTAATTTGATAAATTGAAATATTTCGATAACTCTTCCCTTTTGATGTGGTGTGTATTAATGAAGATAATAAAATATACCCACCTAAAATCCAATATTAAAACCCAAAATTTTTTGGTTTCATCTGGTATGTATAGGGAAATAAAGGGAACAAATCAATTAGGTACGCTTTGTGGCCTGTAATTAAAGACGTAAGATTAGCCTCTTGGTCGATTCCCAGCTGTCCTTTCACCGTTTAGATAGTCAGCTTGGAACGATTCTTCCATGGAGTTTGTCATTCAATGCCATGTAAGGAAGCCTGGATGTCCATTGTCCATCCTCCCCACACGTGCATACCAAAGACTTCTTCATTGCCTCTTCCATCCCTTTGACTTAAAACTCGCATTTCACTTACCTTTGTGTTTTTGACTCTATCATTGAAGGTTTTCCCAGCTTTGCTCCCGAGATCTTTCATTTCAGTAACTAAATATTGTTTAAGCTTATTTATTTTTCTATGGAAAACTCCGCATGACTGATCTTTCAAATAAATAATTATTAATCCATAGATAATTTATCTTCTAACTATTTGGTGGAACATATTTTGGAGTTTTGGAAAAATAAGTAAGTAGGTACCTAATAACAAAATATTTGGTTTAATCCACAATTTTATTATCAAGCTAACTGGTTTTCGAAGACCGAATTTCTTTTACTTCAGGCTATTTGATGTTTACATTAAATAGTCTAATCTATAGTTATTTAAAAAAAAATCACTCATGTTTTCACATTTATATTTTTCTTCCTATTTTCCTTCAAATACCTTCGTTTTATCAATGCATTTATTTGGACCGTTCTTGACACAGTTCTCAAACACACTTGACCCAAGTTCTGCTTTTCAAATATTGAATTCAAATGCCAATCGAGAAACTCCTAGACGAAATAGTGATTCCGACATCGTAATAATAATACACATCAAATGTTGCCCAGTAGGTTAGCTATGTATTGATGTCCTTTGGGATAGGAAGAGTGTTACTAGATATAGTAGGTATATCAGATTATACAAATATACCCAGCTACATATGACGAAAATAATGAGGTTTGGGTATACAAAAAAGTGCGTATTACAAGTAAAAATATATTACATATATTTATTTATTTATTTATTTAATCTGTTAAATATCAGTGCAATAGACTTAACAGCTTCAAAAAGCCTTTGCGTCTATTACACTTACAAGAAAATATATAAAAAAAAAAAACAATAAACAAAGAAGAATAACTAAAAATACAAGTTATTTTCATATTAAAGTAAATCATTTCCATTTTTACACCAAATACTCGATTCGTCTGCAGAATAGCTCATACGTAATATTGAAAATATCCACATCATTAGACAGCTGATTCAACAAGAGCATCGCTCGGTTGATTGGTGAATTTTTTATAACGTTAGTACGTCCTCTATGCACATAAAATAAAACATGGGAGCGAGATCTCATGTAATCGTCAGGGACGTAGAGGCTCAGCTCAACTAGTACTTGCGGGTTATTAATTATTCCATTTATAAGTTTAAAGAAGTGCCTACAAAGGTATTCTCTTCGTCATCTTTCCAACGTAGTAATGTTTAAGCACCCAAATATAAATAATGATGGGTACATATATGGATAATAACCATACATCATTCTATACAAATGTCTGGCATACCGTTTCTGGACCTTCTCAATACTAAGCACATATGTTGTTTCCTGGGGATCCCATATAATAGAACCAGTTTCTAGTATGGATCTAACCATAGTTTCAAACAACAATCTAAATGTTTCACTATTTTGAAAGAATCTGCAATTTCTAATGACAAAACCTAATGTTTTATTTGCCTTATTTATAATATATATAATATGTTCCTTGAAATTCAAACTGGTACTCAATATCACACCCGGCATAGGCACGGTCGTAGCAATAGCTCTCACATGGAGGGGGTCTGTCAACCTCCCCCCATGTCCCTCCTCTGAAATGCCTTAGCCAACAACCTACCAATCTGCTATATTTCATATTCGTTTAAATATTTATTTATTTATTTATTTATCGTATGGTCATATAAGTACATCACATATTTACAGGTAGAAATAATTTATATAATAATTATAGGTATTATCGATATTAAAATATATTATGAACGTCAGTTGGCTTGGAGTATCTTGCATCAATATTAAAAAAAAACACGTTGAATAAAAAGATTTTCAACGTTAAAAATTATTTTCCTCAGAGTGTTTACGATTTTTTCTTATGTTGGATGCTTAGAAGGGGGGGGGGGGTCGGTACCCCCAACCCCCCTCCTCGTACGTGGGTATAGGTCTATGTATGAGTTTAATTGATATACTTCGTATGTAGCTGGTTCATTATCTAACTATTGATTAATCAAGAGTGTTTTCTCAGATAAATCCGTCTTTTTCTGCCTGAGACTCTTCACTATTTTCAGATAGGTTTTATCCTTCATGGATTTAAGAGATTTTCTGATTAGTTGATTTTCATATCACTCATTTAGGGTGATGTTGTAGGTACAAAAGAATAAAGTAGGTACAAAATATGGCAACACGTTTAACTATTAAATACAATATATTCCACCGAATATCTAGTTTGTGCAAAATTTTAAAATGGTCAGTATTGATTTTTAAGTTTTTGAACGGTTGCCAAGTTAATTAAAATTGAAGATAAGTTACGAGTTTACCAAATTAATTCAACATTAAGTATATAACTGCAAAGTCTTTAATTAATTTATTTTTTCATAAAAACGCTTTTTAAGGAACCATAATAACCATCGTGACGTTGGGCAAAATGGGTTTACCTATTGTGACATCATACATTTCACTTATGGTGCAATGCCTCTAATTATTGTGCCACGTCTCCAAAGTGCCTCTTCCCGACTCCTGCAGTCCGCAAGATGTCCCCTTAATCGTCTTGTGATGTCCCCGAAAGATTGGTCCCAACAGGTGAGAACTAAGTAAGCAATCAAGCATTATACATGCTTATAAATTCGATGAGTTTTCAACTACCTGCACTTGGAAAAATTTAACTGACGCGGATGACCTTTCAAGTGAAATAGTGAATGTGCTAAAAGTCGTTTTATTTCCCAATTCTTTATCGGTTCCGCTATAAAACTTTTAAGAATGGTCTTTACCAAGGTGTCGCTTAAATTGATCGAAAATCGGGTCATTTTAGAGCAATTATGATTGTTTTGGTGGAACTGTCAGTTAAAATATTTTTTTTAGCGGAATAATTATTATGGAATCGGGCTTCTTAACTATGATTATGAACTTTTACTATGTGAATAGAAAAGTATTTCAATGATAGCTCCATTTTCTTTCTAATGGTTGTGTATTTTGTGGGTACATTTTTGTGTAGTCATTCATAGCGACGACAGGTCCAGACTTCATTACAAATTCTAATCGGATCTGTTCAGAGTTGATTAAGTATTATAATATTTTCCATCATGCCGTGCAAGTACCAAAATGAATGATAGATATTATTAATATCATTATTAAATTACTGAAAAATCAATCGTTCGTGAAATTTTAAATAATATTAAAATACCAAATAATCTCTTATATATAAATCATATTTATCTATCTCAAATTTAGAACATTATTTGATGGGGTGAGTATTTTGGAGTATTGTAAATGAAATTAGATTAAAAATAAACTATACCAAATAAACTACCTAAACTATCTTCGATGTTTTGGGAGACAGTCCATTTCAAAATAAAAATGAAATTCTCATGATTAGGAGTTTCGGAGACTAAACGTTGTTAACGTAAAGTGATCACACTAAGCCAGCCTTCGAAATAACAGTAGAAGACGGTCGTAAGCCCGTAGTGGTTTTTTCCATTTAAAAATCGAACATTGGTAATGAATTGTTAGAGTCATTAGTTGTTAGTTTTTCTTTAAGATCTAGTCCTGAAAAAAGGTCACAAGAATCTAGACATAATTAGAACGTTGTTCACCAACAAAGCCAATAGGCAATAAATATGAGACATTAACATAAATGGATATAGTCATATCCTGGCGCCAAATACATGACAGCAGTCGCAGTCTTTAAATTTGGTTGCTCTCTTGTTCTCAATAATTTCCAACTTTTATCTCTATTTTTCATTTATTATTAAATTTCTACTTCTTACATACATGAGATGTTGAGAATTCTCATGATTAGGAGTTTCGGAGAATAACATTAGGAACCACCTAATGGCGAACGTTGTTAACGTAAAGTGATCACACTAAGCCAGGCTTCGAAATAACAGTAGAAGACGGTCGTAAGCCCGTAGTGGTTTTTTCCATTTAAAAATCGAACATTAGTAATGAATTGTTAGAGTCATTAGTTGTTAGTTTTTCTTTAAAAATGAAAGAGTCTTGTATAGTTCTGTCACAAAATTTATAATACAAACATAAACCGGTTAACGGAGACTACCGTCTCCATTATTAAATAAATGATTTTTATTATTTTAGTACAGATGGAGTGTTGATCTTCAAGCTAATCGCATAATCCGTTATCATTTTCCCAAGGAAATATGTTTATTTTCCGTAAATACATACTTTTGCGAGAGAAATACTTTATATAACAATACATACTTTTGCGAGAGAAATACTTAATAAAACAATACATACTTTTGCGAGAGAAATACTTTATATAACAATACATACTTTTACGAGAGAAATACTTAAAATAAACTACATACTTTTCAAAATCAAAATATTATAATGCTTACTTACGCAAGATGGGTATATCAATATAAACCTGTACTTAGAATTTATTCAATTAAGTTACGGTAGTTTGAAAGTTTGTTTTAATAATAACTAGCTTTCCCGACAGGCGTTGTCCTGTAGTCCTAACCAGAGGCGGCCCGTTCATATGTGCACTGCGCCTCCAGAAACAAAAATACATAATTAATCCGATTAAGTTACTAATAAAATAATAATATTAAAATATTTCTAAACCATCCATATTTGATTCGTATTCAAAGCTCAGGCGGGAACAACGTGAGAATATAATATGCGCGCGCACACATTCTACCTCACCTATGAAGTAGGTACCTACCGATACGAATGTGACAGGTAATTTTGTTGTCTTTGCGGTGAAGTAAGTGGGATGGGCTACTGTAAGAGCGGCAATCACGTATGCGAGAATGAGAGCGAACTACCCGCGAACTATGCGCGTCACAGGCACAGGTGATCCGTTCCATACTAACTTAAATATTGTATTTTATGTCACTTATTACCCATTTTTTTTTCAACTTTTTATTAGTTATTCTGTTATCCGGATCGGCGAAGAATCCAATAAATCAAACATTGAAAGAATCTGTTCAGTCGATCTCGAGTTATAAGTGTTCGAAATAAACCGACTTTAATTTATATTAGAGATTAGTTAAAATCTTTTATCAAAGAGTGTTGAAACAAAATTATATCATACAATTAATTAATTGAAATTAATACTTTACAACACGAGGAAATATCAGGAATCGATTATCTTCATTGACTTTCTGGTTTAAGTAAACACTTCACTTTATTATTTTAAAATAACAGCCACGAGATTACACAAAATAATGAAAATTAGTACCTATTGATTTGTTCTAGAATAATGGTGAAGAAATTTGGTAGATACTCAGTGATCATTTTGAAGACAGAGAAATGAGAGAGAAACTCAAGGACATCATTCTGTAACTGTACAAGCTTTGCTATTATTATTTTATGAAAATAACTGTATACTTATTCATAGTATATAAAATCATTAAAAATATATTTACCTAATGAACAATTAGGATAATATAAACAACCTGGGAGCAACCATTACCACCACTGGTGATATTGGGGCTGAGCCTCCGATACGTATCGGTATGGCAAGTGGCGCTTTTAAAAACATGAGCAAAATATGGAAAGCGTCGGCGTTTAGTGTCGAGACTAAATGTAAACTGTCTGATGCGTGTGTGTTGCCCATTCTCCTGTATGGGTGTGAGTCCTGGCACCTGACCAAAGCCCAGGCACAAAAAGTCTCAGCTTTCGAAATGAAGTGCCTCAGGAGGATTTTGGATGTAAGATGATACCACAGCATCACGAACGACGTTATACGCCGGCGCACCCAGCGTGAGCCCATCACTTATACCATATTTTGGGGAGGAGATGGACTTGGCTGGGACATGCGTTAAGGATGCCGAATGACAGTTGGCCGAGGAGAGTGCTGTTCTTCCTCCCATCAGGGTCCCGAAGACGAGGAAGACCCTCTCATACTATGTTCCGCTCCTTTGAAGCAGAGCTGAGGAATCTGGACATGGTGTGGTAGGAAGTCATAAACACTGCGCAAGATCGAGCGCAATGGAGAACTCTGGTTGCCTCCCTATGCCCCTGAACATGTATTCTTGGTGGAATTATTAAAATAAAATAAATTTATTTGTTGTAACTGTTACAGTTGTATTTAGTTAGTTATAATACAGTTGTATTCAGCTCTTGAAAAGGACCAGTGAGATCTTGTCGAAAGCTCGAGCATCGACTGAAAAACTACGCGGAGAACCGAAAATAGGTAAAAATGTCATATAATACTCGCGAAAACCTAAAACAAAACATATATAATATTGTTATTGTCAAGTCTCCTCTATATTAGTTTGTTTAACGTTCAACCAAACTCTCTGTAAAATAACTGTGTTGAACTCTTAATTCAGCTTATCTTAAGCCGGTACTTTTATTAATAGCAAACGTGTGAATGGATCGTTTCATTGACTTAAGAAATGCTTAATGCTTGTTAAGAAAGACGGATCGCTAACTTTTTAGGAAAGCAAATGTTCAGATTAACAAAGTTTTAAGTTCTCTCAAAATTAATACGTTTCATATGTCAAGCGGGCTTAAACGCGACACGTCCTCTTCAGAGTGATGTTTCTATTTGTCTCAAACAACTTCTACTCTCTTCAAAACTGTTTGGGGCTTTCAGTGAGATTTGATAGTTGATTAATAAAAGTTGACTACATGGTTCATTCTATAATAAAGGTACAATGTGTGTTGATATTTCAATTTTTTTTGATGTAATGTATTTTGTCTCTGCATGGGTAGATAGGTAATAAATAAATTTTGAATATTTTACCCTAGTTTTGACTTTAACAACTCCATAGCTTACCTACCGTATAAAAATAAATTTTACCAATCCTAATTATTGTTCGCCGACTTAATAATGGAGATAAGGTTGGCAGGAAAAATTTTCCTTACGATGAGTTGGTTTTTTAAGTAATAGAAGTAAGAAGAAAAAGGAATCACGTCAAGATGCAATTATTTGATGTCTACGTAGACTCAGGTAGGTGCTTCTCCGCAATTCTTCTTCATTGATCTCCCCTGGAAACCATGCATTATTACAATACTTATGAAGTCGGAATACCAACATCGGTGGATAGTTTAAACCCATGGGGCAAAGTTGATGGACATATTCGCCAACCCGCTTGGCAAGCGTGGCGTTGTTATACCAAATTCCTTCTCGAATTAATCATTTCCAGTTCAACAATGTCTGGAATATGCGAAGGTTCCGAATAAAGAAATATCCCATATTATTGGATCTCTTTTAAACTTGTCGTACATGTGGCTTAGTTATCTGACCAAATAAGTATATCAAATCTATGATACTTATTGAATAAAGTAAACATTATTAAAATTGAAAAGTTGAGTTTGGCACCTCTCACGAAAGTTAGAATCTTTCATCAAAGGTTCACAATTGATTTTTTTTAACGTCTTTGATAAGAAGCAAATGAGGAAATTGGGGTAGAATGTATTTATGTGTGGCTATTGCAATTGATAAGATTGATATGCCCACATACTAGCTATGGCGAGAAGGCATGTATGTATGTATTATCTCCTCCCTCCACCTTTTTTACATACAGGTATAAAGAAACAAGGGTTAAGAAATATTGTGTGTAATATTTCAAAACGTAAAATATTTTTCAGTCAATTCTCTCACAGTACAAAAGTAATTTACTTTTACCCTCAAACATACAGACAATATGAGAGTTTTATTTTTTTTAAAGAATTGCTAACGAGACAAGTAATAAATGTACGGCTTACCAAGGAAAATATGAAGCGTGTTTTTACTACAGGTAAGTGAGTATGACCCTACACAATACGTTTAAGTGGTAGAGTTTTCAGAAACATTGTTTTTCGTGAATTTTGTTACAAATTGCACACGTACACCTTGTTTTACAGAGTAAGAAATTTTTGTTTATTTTTTGTTCGAGGTAGGTAGAGTTTCAATATAAATTTTGTGAAAATGCAACTGTGTTTATTTAATTCATACTATGGGAGTGTGTTTTTTATGTCAGACATAATATGGAAAATGTCACCTGAGAGAAACATTTTTGCAACAAAAAATCATGATCTCCAAAATACAAAACTTAGGGGCATAGGAAGGCAACAAGAGCTCTCCATTTCGCTCGATTTTGCGCAATGTTCATGATCTCCTCCCACACCATGTATTATTTTTTTCAACTATCACTCCGTGTCCCATAAGGGGTAGGTAGAGAGAACGGACCTCCACTCTTTGCTATCCAAGCATACTTCATTCGCTTCCTCCACCGACATAAAATTTCTCATCTACCCTCTCCTATTCCTCTTAATTCTTACCTGGCCTTCCTTGAGGACGGAATCGATGTGTTCGATCCACATCATTCTCGATCAGCCACACTTTCTTAGACTTTTCCTTTCAGCCAACCTTGTAAATTTTCCGCGTCATTCTGTTTTCCTCAATTCTTTCCACATGCCCAAACCATCTCATCTTATTTACATTCATCTTTGTCACAACACTTACTTCCATACAACATTCCCTCCTATTATTTTCATTCCTTTCCATATCCCATAAAGTTTTTCCACATATTCTTCGTAGAGATTCATCTCTACCGCATTTATACTACATTCTTCTTTTTTCGTCCATGTCCACGTTTCACACCTATACATCGTTGATGGTAACAGGACTGCGTTATGTTTGAAAGTTTGTTTTTACAAACTATTTTATAATATTAATGAAATAATTAAAATTGAAATTATTATTAATTGAAATCGATTGAAATAAAATAACTTTATAAATGTCGCTTATTTTTAATAAAATTTGTTATCTACCTAGGTACCTATTTGAAAATAAAAATAAAAAAAATAATTTCGAATTTGAAACATCGAATAATTCTAGAAAAATATTACAAGTAGAATTAAAAAAAAAAACAAGCAAAGTTTTTAATTAACGAATCTCGAGCACTTTTGTTCCCAAGCCGTTTTGTTTCGCAACAAAAAGAAGCGAATTATTGCTGCAGGGATAAACAAACTTTTAAAGTATGAGAGAAGGTGTGGTCAGTAGTAGGTGTCTTCCGCTAGCTTCTGATACGCACATGACCCCTTTACTACCCCTGGACACCTTCAGTCAAGTATTATTATTGTTGTTACAAAAAAAATGAGTCATGTGTTAATATCAGTAGGTTCAAATAATATCAGACATACGTGAAGTAAAAAAGTGGATATTTTCACAAAATTTCATTCTGAACAATTTGGTGTAGGTATTCATATGATTTGGTTAATTCGCAGTGGAAAACCGATCCAAAAAATTTCAGTAATATTTTAAAAAGATGTAACAGTTTTTATCATATGAGTATAACATCATATGAGTACTAACAACACTTGAGGGAGCAACTCATCGTTTGTTCCTATGTGGTTGGTATGGGAATCATAATATTGTCACACGATTACGTCCAATAACGTAAGATGACAGAGTAGGTACTCATTAAAAAGCGGTAGGTACTATGACGCATCTAAAGAAAGTTTTCATAACATCATTCAAAATGCAATTTTTAACATCGATAAAATAATGACTGGTATTCTCAAATTCACGTTTCAACTCAACGCAAGAAGCTCTTGCTTAGAACTTAATCGGTTGCCAGTAGTTACGCAACTAATGTATTGGATAAAACATTTTCAGAATACAGAAATGTCAAAAGTCTCGAAAAAAATTTGATACGACACAACTCAATTGTCTGTTTTTCATTTCAGAATAATAGTCATTATTTCAATAATGTAACTACAATACAATACAATACAATACAATTCTCCCTTTTACACCCCACTCAGGGGCATAGGGAGGCAACAAGAGCTCTCCATTGCGCTCGGCGTGATGTAACTAGGTACTTAAAATTTTGGATTTTTGAGTCGTTTTTATACAGATATTCTTTCTGTTCTATATATATAAAACAAATTTGGTCGGATGTCCATTAATTCTATTTAGTATGCACTTTAATTATTAACAAATGACTCTTTTTTATGAGCAACAACGATGAGTTTGTTATGATCAAATTTCAAGCGTTTCGTAAATTCCATTAAAAAATATTTATGAGGTTCACAGATTAATTTTGGTACAAGTCGTGGGTTGAATAAAATGCTGCCCACTTCTACCCTTGGTTTTATTTTTATCTCGGAGTTTTAATAATAGCTTAACTCATATGAATTGCCCATACAATTTGTTGTAAATAAACTCCCAAGTATCATTTTATTTATATAACAAAGACTTGAAAAAATAAAATTAATTTATTAAAACTACGATTGCTGGTTATATTTATTTGGAGGCTTCTATTTCGTTGTCTTCCATTAAACTCACTTGTTGAGAGTTAGTAAATGTTTATACATTTTTAATTAACAAATCCTTTATGTGCCATATGGTTTTCATAACTTTTTTGTCTGCGGTGCTTCATATTGGCATGACCTTCTGTAAAAATCGCTTTTATTCTTCTATTTTATCAGCTGTTTTCCTCAGTTTTATTGAAATTAGTAAATGATTTGCATTCCCAATTCCATATAATGTTTTAAAATCATCGGAATTACAGCGCAGTGTTTCAAGACAAGTGGAAAGCGTTGGGGTTTAATGTCGAGACTATAGATGTAACCTGTTTGATGCGTGTGTGTTGCCCATTCTCCTATATGGGTGTAATTGCTGACACCACTTTTGGGTTTATACCCATCTTATGATGACACCATCGCATCACGAACAACGCACCCAGCGGAGGCCCATCACTTCTACCATTATAGAGAGGAGATGGACTTGGCTGGGATGTATCAAGGATAGCGATTGACAGTTGTTGGCTTTTATTCCTCCCATTACGGTTCCGAAGGCAAGAAAGATCCCATACCATGTTCCGCTCCTTGAGGATATGGTGTGGGAGGAGGTCATAAACGATCAAGCGCCATGGAGAGCTCTTGCTGACCCTTATGTGGAGTGTAAACGGAGATTTGATTGATTGATTACTCCAATCCAATCTCTTGTTACACCCAAAGAACATACCAGTAGCCCTAGTACAAGTTTTCGATGATCGAATATCGAAACGATCATCGAAAATTTTCCATATAAAAATAATTGAACGATTCGATCGTTTGGTTTTAGAATACTATTTGCACGCTTATAAGCGCTTATTAGCGTGCAACAAGCTTTCGATAAAACTCGTACTAGCCCCACTGATCAAGATTGAAATTCTTTAAAAGACGTTGAGCATTGACGATGTACTTAGGTATTTAAACTCGGGACTTGACCTTAACATTCTCACTTACAAACTCGTTTAATGAAGATAATATAAAAAGCAAATTAAAAATTGTGTAAAGAACTGAACTATACCGTTCGAATACCGTTCATTAATCTTCACTCGTTGAAGATAATAATAATATTGATGAATTTCTCTTCAAAAATGCCCTTATAATCAAGCAAAATCATAATCCCACATCAATCAAGATGGATTAAAAGACTAATAAGGAAGAGTTTGGGATTGGCAATTTCATACTGAAAATGATTATTCATCAAGCGACTCCTAAGATATTATTCATTTCATTATTCTTAATTTAGGACTAACGTGACTCAAAAGCTAGGGTTTGCTCCCTACGAGGTCAGCTCCCAGCTTTCTTTCCACCTCTGAAGAAGTAGGTTGGTATAATTGGGAGCCAAATTTCATGAAGAGAACGAGCAATGCCTCACGGGGAAGTGAAAACGAATCCACTTGGAACTTTCTTTCTTGCCTTCTCCATCTTTAACATGTTAACGAACTATAATAATGATTTGTGTTTTTTTTTTTGTAATTTTTGAAACTCGCTGCGTTTTTTGTTATCGACTTAATCGAGACTTATTTTTCGTTATTTAATTTGCAGCTATGATATAATATCTAAACTAAGAATAAATTTGATGATTACCAAAATGTAATAAGTCCCAGATCGATCAAAATGTATCAACGTAAGCTTTCAAATCAATCAACCAAAACTCCCTTTACACCCCACTCAGGGCCATACGGAGGCAACAAGAGCTCATTACGCTCGATCTTGCATAATGTTTTTGACCTCCTCCCATACCATGTCTAAATTTCTTAACTTTATGAATCAAAAATATTTTAAATTTAGCTGTTTTCCTATTTATAGATAACTCCAAGTTAGACATAAGAACAACATGGTTAAATACTCCAATTATTCTTTTTCGTCTTCTTATGCTAGTGAAGAGTTTGTTGTTAGTTAGTTAGTCCAAATAATTCTTCTACTCAATTTCAGCCCATAATCAAATATTCCACAACTGCCTGATTTCAGCTTTACTAAACTTAATCTTAGCTTGTTTTGTCATTATCTTGTTATTTCTATATGATGTATTTGCATAATTTAGGGAGATACATATTTGGACGCCCAAACACGCACAAACGAGATAGTTTAATAATATAAATACTCAGACATATTTTGTCATAAAAACTTGCCTTGAAATATGGTTTGCTCGATTTTGAAGTAGCTTATTACAGGTACACCCCAATTTCGGTAATGCAAAACAATAATATAAAGTTATATTGGGATATACCAATACAAACTGACCGAACGTTTAACGCAAATCTTCCGGACATTGTATTGGTTGATCGTAGGAACGGAATAACGTATCTCGTTGATATCACTATACCGTATGACAAAAAAATTGAAAAAAAAAAGCCTAGCAAGACTGCACTTGCTCACTAAATCAAGGATATGTGGTATACCTACACCAACCACCCACATTATACCTATAGTTATATCGACGAATGGAGTTATTCCTAAGCCTCTTAAAGAGAATCTAGGAAAAATAAGCATCTGTAGTGGTCTCAGATATGACATTCAAAAGGCAGTCCTGTTGTCCTCATGTAGGATGTTAAGAAAGTCCTCTGTAGTTCGAAGGTCTCTCATGATTACATTACATCGTGATGTACATATAATGAGACATTTATTTAATTTTATTTATTTAATTTTTGCTACATTTATAAAAAATATGATGAAAAAAAAATACAAAAATATTCCCAACTAGGCAAGCCTGTCTTAGGGAAAAATATATATTACATATTACATTACCCATATTATTATTATTACTTCATATGATATATTGTCATTTAATGAAGAAATGTTTTGAAATTATAATAATAATGTACCTAACACTTTTCTATACAAAGGTGTCAGTTTAGCCGGCGAAACTTATTGCCTGAGGCAATTTCTTCCAGTCAACCGGTCCCGTCCAATCTGAGACAGGCCAAGCCCGGGTAGAAATTTCAAGTGAAAAAACACTTAGAAAAACTCTGACCCGACCGGGAATCGAACCCGGGACCTCGGATCTAACGTCCACGCCAGTACAATTACGCTACCGAGGTCGGTTAGTATAGAACAAGATAAAGGTAGTTCTATGTAGAAAGACCGCCTACGCTGGCAAAATTACTTACCTAGGGAAAGTTTGAAGTAAAATGAGGAAAAGAAGTAGCTTTTTTCTTAAATGTAATTTCAACTGTTTTATTTTTTAATAAGCAAAATATTTTTAAACTGGGTAGGCAGAGAGATTGTATCTAAAAGGTTTAAGGCGTTTTCATTGTCTTGTTTGAAGAAGTTTAAAAGTAAAAATAAAAAAAACTTTTCTGTATTGTGTCGTTTTGTAATGTACCGCTAAAAACTTGTCTCTATTCGAAAATTTTTGCGAGAAAATACATTGCAACATGATAATATAATTATTATATTATATTCTTTCCGCAAGTTTTCCGTGCTAATAGCACGGAAAACTTTAATAAAGTTTTGAGTTTGCTTGATGTTATATTATTATTTTATACAAAAGTAGACAACGCCTTTGATTATTTGAAACTTTATCAATTGAAATAACATAATATATTATCTTGCTTAGTATTCAACATCAGCAGCCTACTTAATGTAAGGCGCCTAACTCATTATTAAAAGGTTCCCGGATCGATTACGGTTCGTTCAGACAATTCTCTTAGAATTGGACTAGACAGGTTGACATGTATGTAGAAGAAAATATCATATATTAATAGAATATATTTTCTCAGCTTTACTTTCATAATATAGGAAATATATTGTATATTAGTGTAAATACTTGTAGGTACTATTAATATGCATTTATTAGTATAGTAGCTTTCCCGACAGACGTTGTCCTGTGGTTCTAACCCGAGGCGGCCCGTTCATTTGTACATAAAGTGCACCGCGCCCCCATAAAAAATACATAATTATTAATTCGATTGAGTTAACTAATCTTCTTCTTCTTTTAGTGCCACTCCTATCGGAGGTTGGCGACCATCTGTGAATAAGTCTCACGGTCCTGGGCAAGTCTCACCAATTCTGCAGCCTCTGGCACACCAAACCACTGTCGTAGATTTTTAAGCCAAGAGGCTCTTTTACGGCCCATACCTCGCCTGCCCTCTATCTTCCCTTCCACAATCAGTTGAAGGAGAGCATATTTGTCGTTGCGAAAGATATGGCCAAAGTATGCGGCTTTTCGTCTTTTAGTTAACTAATAAAAATATTTCCAAAACATCCATATTTCATTCGTATTCAAAACTCAGGCGAGAACAACGCGAGAATATAATCAAAATATTCGCGCACATACATTCTACCTCTATGTGCCCGATGTTGGGCTACTGAGCCTTGTAACAAAATTAATTGTTCAAACATGAACCGGTTTTCGGAGACTACCGTCTCCATTATCAAATGTTTAAGACTGATGATTCTATATAATGCAAAACATAAGTTAGTTTACAATACAAACAAGGACTAAAAAAAGCTGCTGAAGCCCAGAACTCATAGTATATTATAACAGCCTTTTTTGTAAAACATATCTTTGCATAAAAATTCATAATTTTACGATTAAAATGAATTTATCCTTGGAATTATTATAGAAACTTTAAAATGATATCGACTATTGGAGCTTTTTATTATCTGCTTTAGAACTACATAATATTCAATATTAATCACTACTTTAAGGGGGACCCACTAAAGTTACGGACCTTAAATTTTACGTGCTTGTGTAGGAGCATAAGACCAACCCGCACACCAAATTTTATGAAAATCTAAGATTTTTTTTTTCTTTTTTAGCCCTTTTTCTAGAACAAGTGAAATCTTTTATGGATACTTTAAGAGGGTTCCCCTGAAGGTACAGATCTCAACATTTTACTGACTCGTCTACATCGAGGGGCTAACCGTTCTACCAAATTTCAATCAAATCGGATAAGAATTACTATGAGTTGTTATGGGTGCGCACACATTTTTGACGTACGCGTACGGGTACGCGGAAATTAAAAAAAAATATATTTTTTTTTGCATTTTTGGAATCTACACCCTCGAAAACGTCGAGAAAATTAATTTCAGCGAAATCTATTTTTTTTTTGAAATCCGATCACAAGACTCATGTATATTCCATATACTATGAGTAATTATACATAACGAAATAGAGTGGGAGTAAAAAGTTATACAAGTTTGAACATTCTTGATGTTCCATTGTCAAAGACTAAATGAGCGCTATTTCACAATCAATTTTCTATCCAAAACAATGACATGGATATTGGATACGTCAAATAAACAAAACCACAGATAAACAAAAGCACGAGTCTGTGTAAATGTCAAATATCTACATCGGAGTATACATATGTATCAAATACATAACACATCACTAGGTATAAACTTTCACAATGGCAAAAAGAAAAAAGAAAAATTACTTTAAATAAAAGTTTATCATTTTATTCTAAATATTAGGTAGATGTTTTGAAGGGTAGAAAATACGAGAGTTGGTATTAAATCATAAAGCGATCAAATAACGAAATTCATAATGATTGTTATACGAGTTGAACCTGTTCTGAGGAATAATTTCAGTCATAAATTTAAAGCTTGTCACATCAACTTTTCATCAGTCACTTTATCACATGGCTCCTCCGAATACCTACTGTAATTTATTTTAGAAAAAGGCACCTCGATAAAGCTATCATAATATAATTAAGCGTTTTTTTTTGTGTGCGATGGAGTAAACTACGAATATTACCGCTCAAGTTTTTTTTATCAGGTGCGTGTCAAAACATTTTATTAGAGGTCAAAATAATCTGATACGATATTCCATTCAATTTTGATTTTTTTTCGTTTTTATAACATTGTGCCGAACCTAACTACCAGTTTTCAAACAGGTATATTATTCTAATGATGGCTGTAGGTAACCTCAAGTTCTTGTCTATGCAAAATCGAAAACAGTGGGACTAGTAAGAGTTTAATGGAAAGCTAATTATTAGCGTTCTTACATCAAACGATCGAATCGTTCGATCATTTTGAATTGATTTTTTTACCTCCATGGGGTAAATGTGTGTATCTTCCCATTTTTAACAACAGAACACGAACAAACTTCACGGGAATAAATTTTAGATAGTGGTCTTCACGAAACACTTACTAAAATTTATTTATTCTATTTTAAATTTCAATAATTAATAATATTTTGAAAGAACAGCGCAAGCAACAGGCTTGCTTATCAGATATAATATAAAATATTTTTAGAATATTCAGTTGAAGGAAGGAATTTTAGAGTTGGGGATCAACATCACGAGAGAAATAAATATTTTTGAAGATCAGGTTTGCATGACTAAAATCGAAGAAAATAAAATTAATTTCTTTATAGTGCGATGTCCAAAAGGAAAACCTTTTAAAAGAGATATTTTTGGCTTAATATTCTACATAGAGTACAAAATACAATTTTTTCTCTCTATTAGGTGTTTGGTGGGAAAGTACGTAGGTACTCAATTTACGTCTAATTAATATTAACGGTTAAGTTGATCCATATACAACGACCCAGGAGCTAGAGGGATGAAAAATTGTTATTATCTTTTGATACCTTCATTCACTTTTCAACATCGTTATTAATTACTTTTTTAACCTGATGCGACTCTTTTTATTATTTTTCTCCCACAGGATTTTTTAAATTTAATTTAAAGCTGCTAGTTTTAATCTCATTTTTTTAGAGGTTAAATAATTAAACTTATTGGTAAAATAGTCTTTTTTCATATATTTTTAGAGGATTATAAACTTTAGCGGAATTCTTACGGAATCTAATCGGGGTGTCGGTATGTATATTGTCACTAGCTTTCCCGACAGACATTGTCCTGTAATCCTTAATATGAATATTCGAATTTGTAATTTATACAAAAATACGTTTAAAATAATATCTTTGAATGTTAAAAAAAATATTTCTGAAACTCTGAAAGCATGAAAGAAATTCTTTCAATGAATATGTAACAACTGATGACTCTAACAATTCATTAATGATGTTCGATTTTTAAATGGAACAAACCACTACGGGCTTTCGACCGTCTTCTACTGTTATTCTGAAGGCTGGTCTAGTGTGATCACTTAACGTTAACAACGTTCGCCATTAGGCGGTCTCCGAAACTCCTAATCATGAGAATTCTCGACATGTTCAACATGTCGAAAAATCTCATGTATACAACAAGTAGAAATTTAATAATTAATGAAATATAGAGATAAAAATTGGAAATTATTGAGAACAAGAGAGTTACCAAATTTAAAGACAGCGACTGCTGTCATGTATTCTATCAACAACTGCGTACCAATATTTTGAAACTCAATGGTTGTCAAGTATATAAAAATTGTGTTGTTATGGAATTTTTCACAGATTTGGAATTTTTCATATCATATTTTATATTATTTGCTATCCATTTTTCGAATTTTTAATAATTATTATTTTGTTATCCAGAGCGGAGAAGAATCCTATAAATAAAAAAAAAAACTACTCAGCCGATCTCTAGTTATAAGTGTTCTCACTAACCCGACTTTGTTTTATATTATAGATTTAATTAAGGCTTTGTTTCCTATTAACAAGGTGTTTTAGCCTGTTATGCCACATTGAGAGTAACGCCTTGATTATTCGTATGTGATTATTTCTAGCGATTAAACTCCTAACAGCGTTTAATTTAAGTCAAATCGCATTAAATTTCCCATATGGATTTAGTTCTAATAAGATTATATTTCTGTGAGTGCCTTTAGACCTGCGCCAGAATAATTTATCCTCAAACTATTTAGACGTTATAATATAATAATCGGTAAGTGAACACATTATCGGCAAACCTACCCCGGTGTTACCTCAACAGAAACCAAATTTAGCTCAAAGCCAACCACACGTTACAGTAATACTTAATTGATTAACAGTCTATAAATTCGTTTCAAATCTGACAATATGCCTTACCTTCACTATATTATGGTATTTTAACAAGACGATGGTGTGATATTTTACATGGATCGCCATAATATGGGTATGATTGCATTTGAATAATAACCTCATACCCTTCATTCGTTCATGAGCCCTCTTGTCTCTCAGACTTCCACAGCTCCTTATTCGTCCCATATTATAATGAAGTGGTGGATGGCCTGGTGGTCACGACGCCGGCTTTTGCACTGTAACATACGGAGGTCGCGGATTCAATCCCAGGTGCCGACCATCTTCCTCTACCACGACATAAGCTATTATTAGCTTACTGTGAAAGATTGAAACACTGTATTTTTGTTCACTTTGAGTTAAATAAAATATATATAATTACATAATTTAAAAAAAAAACCTAAATATTAATTTAAAAAGAGGTAATTTGGTGTTATGTAATGCATTTTTGTAGTGGATATAAGTTGTTTACTGAAAATTGAGTGGAGTTGACTGTTTTTGTTCCAACAAACTCATCGATTTTAAAAGTAATCAAATGTTTAATTGAGTTGATGAACTCATCATGGAAATAAATGATGAGATAGTAAAACAGCCTTTTCTCTTGTAACAAATCGTTTTGCTTTTGTAATGAGAGAATACTTGTAAAAGAAATTGAAAGTTAAATTATAACCTGATTGTATGGAAAAAGATAAAGGTGTTAGAACTGGACGTATTATTCTTATATCTTTACCAGTATCCATATAATCTTCCTTACAATTTCACAGACTAACTATTTTGCTTGAAAACTTTTTCAGTCAAGAAAATTTGCCATCTAAATTAAACTTGTATAGAAAAGAAAAAGTAGTTTTCTTCTAACATAATTGAAGTGTGTTTGTTTCAATGTTGGTAGTCCTGGGGTTGAGCTCCCGAGACGTATCGGTATTTCAAGACCTTAAACAGAAGCTTCGGTATAGGGAACGCTGGTGCATCCTGCTCAGTGTCATCACTTTCTATCATTGTGCAGTGGAGATGGACATGTATTGTGATATTGATATACATTTTTGGCCGAAGTGTGCAGTCTCTTTCCTCTCGTCAGCATCCCGCCGAAAACAAGGAAGACCCGTTTCTTAAAAACAGAAATTTTATTTACGAAAAAGTTAAGAATTAGTTAAGTCAAATATTTGAGAGAGTCCATTGCACGTGATCACATGTTTTTTGCCCTTTTACTTTATCGATTTTACTACTTAATCATTCCGCGAGTCCATAACATAAGGAACTGAAATTTCTGTCTTATTGTAGAATGAACTTTAATCAAATCATAGTTTAACTAGTTTAGGGTGTTTTTTTAGTATATTTTTTTTTTGGAACGACTTTTAATTTTTTTCTCGATCCATAACTCTAAAATTTAATATTTATAGAAACATAAGAACCGGAAAAATGCGATAATAATTGAAATTTGTCTCATTTACCTACCAAAATATTATTTCTTTTAAGCGTTATGATAACCCATAAGTAAAAGAATAAGTTAAGTTCGAACTAAACTCTTTTGTGTTCTTTAACTTTAAACCCATGCCAAACGGAGGGATTTGGACATGGTAAAGGAGAAGATAATTGAAACAGCGTAAGATTGTTTCCTCCCTATGCTCCTTAGTGCTGTCACAACGGGAGAAATATATCTTTGTCGGTTTTTACTCATAAAAATATTTTTTTTAGACAACAATAGTCAATCTTGGTTCAAAAATTCCGTTTCAAACCTTTCTTTCATACAAAAATTCCATATTAAATTATCGGTAGAACTTATATATTGGCGGAGTGGAAAATTAGTAGTTACGTACGTACGTACTTAATAATATTTCTCTTCCAAACTGATAATACATATATAAATTATGTGTGATAAAGTTTAAGAGGTCAAAAGTATTCCCATAAATTTATAAGGTATTAAAGTATATACAGCTAAATAGAGCGGGGCATTTTATCTTTTAAGTAGGGAGTACCTGTCTTAGGGAAGTAACTGACCTTTGTTAACCATATACTTAAGATGGTACCTACCTAAATGGTAAATGAATAAATATATCGGATGAAATTTGGCTAGTGCTAAAACCAAATTCAACTCAGAACAGAATTCATTACAACCGAGTATAGTTGTTCGGAAAATAGATGCGAGATAAAATTAATTCTAAGTTGTTTGTCGTGTTCTGGCTGTAGACCTCGAAGTTGTTATATTAATAAGTTCAGCTATCTCTTCATCTTTTTGGTGGCTTGTTTCTGGGCTATGGTAGTACGTCACATAATGCGCTGAGGAATTTTCCTTCTAAAATGTGCAAATTCGAAGATTATTCCATTATTTTCCTTTTTTGCAATTTTCATCTACTTAGGTTGTTGTAACTTTATGTTGGATTTTTTTCAGATTTTTGCTGTTTAAATTATAAATCTGTATATCTTCGGGTAATTTTATTTCGACTTTCTCTTGTTTTTTTTTTTTTTTTTTTTTTTTTGCATTAAAAGTCACGGTTATTATTATAACAGGAAATCGTCGTAATATTATCAAGGGTAGTTTTTTTTTTGTTTAATGTAATAAATTTCACATATACTCGAACTATAAACAACTAGTGACCAGAGCTGTTCCGAGTACAGGAAAAAAATACTCGAGTACTGAGTACAAGTACTGCACACAAATATACTCGGAGTACAAGTACAAGTACTCAGATCGAAGTACTCGAGTACAAAATACCGAGTACAAGTACCGAGTACATCAGTGATTAATTAAACGCAAATCTTTTATAAACCTCTAACAACTTTGCGCATGTTTCAAAACATAATGTAGTCGCGAGCAATTGAATCGATCATTACAACAAACTGCATGAAATAAAAATTTTACAAAAAAAGTGTATAACTATAATATTATTACATTAAAAAAATGGGTAAAATAACGCCTCCACGTGGTGCACCCCCGGGCAACGTTATAACGGCAAAATTCTATCAATAAGGAAGAGAGAAAGCAGATAAGCCAAAGAGGATTGAATTAAAAACAAGAAAATAGAACATGGTATGGTAAATGATACAAATCGCAAAAACAGCTCTCCTCTGGGCAATAAAACAAGAGACCTTGGAAAAAATCAATAAGGAAGAGAGAAAGCAGATAAACCAAAGAGGATTGAATTAAAAACAAGAAAATAGAATATGGTATGGTAAATGATACAAATCGCAAAAACAGCTCTCCTCTCGGCAATAAGACAAGAGACCTTGGAAAAAATAGAAGATAGAAGAAATAAGTATGTAGTTCTAAAGACCGAATATCTGACAAAACTGACAAAAGAGCTATGTATTGATGTTATACTGCTACAGGAAACCCACACAGCAAACTTAAACCAACTCACCACCAGAGGTACCTACGGTTCCCGGTTTCAACCTAGCTGGCGCTGTCCACGGCGTGGCCACCAACGTACGCGACGGCCTGATTTGGATTTGGAAAACACTGTTTTAAATCAGGTAATGTGTTCTTGGTCACCAGTCACCATCAATATAGGACACAAAAGTCGTCAACGTTTACAAAACTGATAGATTCCAGTGGCTACCCACAGTCATTACTTCAGCCCTCCCACATCCATCTGTCATAATGCGAGACTTTAATAATGGGAGCAATCACACCAACTGGGGATTTAGAACCACAGACAATAATGGTGAGGACCTCACGGAATATATGGAGACTGAGAATCTTCACCTCGTTTATGATGCCAAAGACAGAGGCACCTTTTATCAGCTAGATGGAACGGCTACACCCAGGAATTGTGCTTGTCCTCGAAGGTCTCGCAATGGAACTTCCAAAATAACAAATGGGACATCTTCGCCGCCCATTTCGATGAGACATTGATGTCTCTCGTACCACTGCCTACTAACTACCATAAATTTATAACATCAGTTTCAGAGGCCGCCAAACAGTCTATACCATGAGGATATCGTAAAACATACATCCCGGATGGAAGGAACACTGCAAGAATCTCTACAACAGTTAATCCGTAAGGCATGATCCCTACTCCGTAAAATGTGGCAAATTAAACCACCGGACCGCACAGCAAAGATTTCAGCGAACCTTGTTGCAAACAAAATAGTAGACAACGGCAGAGCGCCCGGAGACAAAACATTCCAACCTAAGGTTAAGGAACAGCTCCACACAGCACAAAGGACTGTCCAATCCGATCTACCCTGGTTGCTCCGTTCACTGAAACAGAGGTGACTTCAGCCGTTTAAACGTTAAAACAGCCGGAAAGGCTACTGGGTCTGATGGCATGTTGCCTGGCTTATGCGGTGTTCACACGAGGCCAGACGATTTCGCTTACATAAAAAAAATATCGCTCGGTCGCCCATTGATCGTCTGATGTGTTCACACGAGCCCACCGGCATACATTCAATCTGTCAGGTGCGCTGATAGTTTTAAAAATGGCGGACGTCGAGGTAGAAGTCACGCAGTAATTGGGGTTAGTTGAAAATATTGTTTTAGACGATATAAGGAGACTCCTAATTGAGGAAAAATAAAAACAACGCGAGAAATAAATTTAGAGCAGTGCTGTCAACTGTCAAGAAACAGAACATACGGACGCCGCGCATATCTGCGCATGCGTACATCGTTCCACCAGATACAAAAGTTGAAGAGCGTTCAACTTGAGGCGATATCGCTTTCAACCATTTTTATCGCTTCAGATTTATCGACAATCTGTTCACACGGTTCAATTGGCTGGCGATATTTTAGTGTCCTGGCGATATTCGCCTCGTCTGATCACCGCATTACGGGCCTTATTTATTATTATTATTTTTTATTTGGTTCAACGGCCAACCGGCCTTTTACAATTTATATTTTAATATAGAGTTGTAGTGCACATTAGTACAAGGATAAATAAAAAAAACTCACAATTAACATAATAATAATATAACACTTTTCTATACAAAGGTGTCAGTATTGCCGGCGGAACTTATTACTTGAGGTAATTTTTTTCAGTCAACCGGTACCGTCCAATTTGAGACAGGCCAACCCCAGGTAGAATTTTCAAGTGAAAAAAACACGAAAACTCTGACGTCCACGCCAGTACAACTAGGCTACCGAAGACAATTATTAAAATAATAATGACTATAATATAATAAGAATACACTGCGAATATCCTTGCCGCGGGCCACCAGCCGAAATAATTTAAAACATCTAAAGTGCTGGTCTTGTAAAAGCCTGAAAAATTTCCGCAAGACCGTCTGCTACAAGTTGCTTGAACATCTCATTCTCAACGTCTTCTTTTTGTTGTGTCTAAATACTACACATTATGGGATTTAGCAGTATCGAAGTTCTGAATTTTTTATTTTATTTTTTTTATAAATGTATATTTTTACTATTCTATTCTATTCAACAGATTAGAGCCCATCATAAATCACAATTTTTTCATATAAATAATATACCTACTTCAGTTTATACGTAAAGGAGCAATAGCAGAGCAGGATTTCAGACTATACTCTATAACTATAAGACTATAAGACTTATTTAGTTTTTGAAATAACCAATTCAATCATAATACACGGGTTTTAAAAACAACAATTTCGTCACCAACACTCTCGAATTAAAAACGAGAACCATACATTCACACTTTACCACTACTAATAACCACGACACCTAACAAGTCTCTACTTGCAATATAAATACAAATTACGTATCATAGTAGGTTTAACTTATTCCAATATATCCAAAGATGTACTCGAGAACTTGAAATGTACTCGAGTACCTTTAATGTACTCGAGTACCTTTGATGTACTCGAGTACTTTGAATGTACTCGAGTACAATCAAAAGTACTCGAGTACATTCAAAGTACTCGAGTACATTTTAGGCTCAAAAACGTACCGAATACAAGTACAAGTACAGGTTTTAGAAATGTACTCGTGGACTGAGTACTGAGTACACCAAAAGTACTCAGAGTACAATCTACGAGTACTTGTACTCGAGTACCGCCCAGCTCTGCTAGTGACCAATCTCATTTAAACACTATAGACTGTAGATTTTCTGTCGATAATAATTTGATGATAAAAGTTGAATTTTTTTTTTTCAAAATTTTCATGTAATTTTGCTATCAGGATAGTCTTTTGATGAGGCTGAGATCACGTTTTTGAAACATTACGTTATTGTATTAAACCGTGAGCGTCGCTTACGGCATAAACTATGTGTTTACAATTGGAGCTTAACAAACATAGCACGGGGGTCGGTACGCGACGTTATCTGGTTAATTTTTTTGCTTCATGGACATCATCAATGGATTATGAGTGTCTGCTATTTTGGAATCCAAATGTCGTACGATGCAGAGAGATTTCCCATTTTTGAGGGTTCTTCCCGCACTGGTAAAATCCAATGAATTGAAGGTGATTTTCGCCAACTTAGTTTTCCTCATTTCATTTGAATGATCTGAAATATTTTCTTATGTGGAAATATTCAAATATATTACGCTGAGATTCGCAAAAGGACGAGTTCTTGACATCACATTTTAGGTGTGACATCTTTGGGTAGGAAGCGATGGTTAATATTTAATTCTACGTAGCAAAATGCTGATGGGGAAGGATTTGGACGTTTAACAAAAGGCAATGTACCTCTATCTCCAGGGTTTCAAGACTGAATCACCCCTTTGATCCTAGGACAACTGGAGCTGAGTATTTAATGCTATGTTAATTCTAATAAAGTTAAACATGGAAATAGCCCATAGGAGAGATTACGAATGGTTTAATAGTTTATTTTTCATGATTGCATCTTTTAAATTATTTAATTTTTCATTAACAATAATTATCAATATACTTAGTAGATTTACCTACATTACCTACGTGTATGTATGCATGTATATATATGTATATAATGTGTTTTTTTATTTATTTTTTATAGTTTTTAACTGTTATTTTACATCATTATATTCATTTAAAACTATTTCTTATGGTTAAAATTATTTTGATTTTACATTTTTATGTTTATTTTATATATAGGTACTACATTTACATTGCATTTTTGTATATACATGAATATTTGCTAAATGATTTGATTTTTATCTTTAATGTTTACCTTTGAAATTCTAATAATTCATTGTGTTATATATGTATTTTGTGTGTTTTTTATTTATTTATTTATTTTATTTATTTATTTTTTATAGTTCTTATACTGTTATTTTACATCATTATGTTTATTGAAAACTTTTTTTTTTTTTTTTTATTGTTACAATTATTATCGATTTTACATTTTTATTTTTTCATATACCTACTACATTTCATTGAATTTGTATATAAATATTTACTTTATGATTTAATTTTTATCTTTAATGTTTAACTTGAAATTCTATTAATTCATTGGGTTGTAGGTGTTTTATTTAACCGTTTTTTTTTTTCCATTTTGACTTTTATTGTGTTTTTTTTTGTTATCATTATTAATATTTTCACATTGTTTGCTGGATTCCATTGATTAATTGTAATTTTTATTAAGTATATTGTATTATTCTTAGGTATAGGTATTTTATTTTATTGATCAATAACCTCCTCTCCAAGACAGGCATTGCCTAGTGGAGGGAGTCACTAAATTGTGTATTATTTTTAATGTATTATTTTTCATTGAATAAAAATTATTATTATTATTATTATATCAAATCATTTATTCATTAAATCACAATATATCATATGAAGTATACATCATTGTAAAAAAAAATTAATAAAAATAAATTAAAATTAAATACAATGCTATATACTAAATATAAAAATATCGGTATTATCTCTCATGATACATCACGATGTAATGTAATCATGAGAGATCCTCGAACTACAGAGAAAGGAACCTTCTTAACATCCTACATGAGGACAACAGAACTGCCTTTTGGATGGCATATCTGAGACCACAACAGATGCCAAGTTTCCCTAGATTGTCTTTAAGAGACTTAGGAATAACTCCATTCGTCGATATCACTATAGGTATTATGTACGTGGTTGGTGTATGCCACATATCCTTGATTTCGTGAGCAAGATCAAGATATTTAATTATCTTATCTTGCTCGGCTTTTTTCAAATTTTCGTCATACGGAATAGTGATATCCACGAGATACGTTATCCCGTTCCTACGATCAACCAATACAATGTCCGGACGATTTGCGTTAATCGTTCGGTCAGTTTGTATTGGTATATCCCAATACAACTTTGTATTACTGTTTTGCATTACCGAAATTGGGGTGTACCTATAATAAGGTACTTCAAGATCGAGCAAACCATATTTCAAGGCAAGTTTTTGATGAACTATTTTAGCCACATCGTTATGTCTGTGCAGATACTCAGAACCACACAGGAGAGAACACCCAGACAAAATATGTCTGAGTGTTTCTCCTGTTTGGCCACATGCACGACATTTATCAATTATATCAGGTGCTTTAATAATATATTTTTTTATAATTATTAGTGACGATGACCTGGTCTTGTATTGCACAGACAAAACCTTCTGTTTCGCTAAATAGTTCACCAAACCTCAACCATCCAGTCGAATCTTCAAGACTTACATGTGATGAATTTAAAGTTTCGAAGAATCGACCGTGGAGAGACTTACCTTTCCATATATCAACCCGATCTTGTACCCCAATTATCGGTGGTGAAACAGGATTTGATAAATTTAAGGGCGTGTACTTCAAATCACACGCAATGAGGTCTTCATAACCCAATTTATTCCTTGATGAGATAAAGTAAGATTGGAGAAGGTTTATCTCTTTGTTATTCATGTTTTTGATGTTTAACATGCCTCTACCACCAATCTTCCTTGGTAAATATAATCTCATCAAGGAACATCTTGGATGATGCATCCTATATTGTGTGAGCAAACCACGTACCCTTAAATCCATCTTGTCTAGTTCCGTTTGGTTCCACTTAATGATTCCAAAAGAATACAAAATTTTCGGTACAACCCATGAATTAATGGCCATAATTTTATTTCTCCCGGAGAGAAAACTTTTCAAAACTTTTTTTAATCGTTTAATAAATTCATTTTTAATGTTATTTTTAATAATTTTGTGGTCAAAAACTAGATTTTGTTGAAAGCCAAGATATTTGTAATTTTGATTATCTAAAAGAGGAATGTTTGTAACAGATGAAGAACTATTTTGATGATTGTTTCGGATTATTCCTTTTTGAACATTAATTTTTGCACATTTTTCTAAGCCAAATTCCATTTTTATATCATCACTAAATTTTTATTATTATTATTATTATTATTAATTATTGGATTAATACTGTACTGACGCTTCGCTAGACAAAGACTGCTAAAACAAAGACAAAGTCGACTGGAAAAAAGATTTTATTACATTATCCTGGGCATTTAGCCAAATATTGCATTGCGACTACGAATGCGATTGCGAAATGTTTCTTTTTCATATGGAGTTCTTTTGGTCACGTCACTCCTTCGCATAAAACTCCATAAAAACATATCGTAATCACAATTCTGCATTTGGCTACGTACCTTGGTAAACTACCATTATACGAATTTATACACTGCATACCAGATTTTCTCTAAGAGGTGAGTAATCATTATCAAAAGTTCATATACCTATTTATATTTTTGTATAGAATGAGGACGAGAATCACTATGTCGTTGTCAGGTCAAAATCTGGTAGGTAATTAGGTAAAGAAATTCATTAAATGTCTTATGTTCAGCGAAAAGTTTTTGTTTGCAGAATGTAATGAGGGAGAACTTAAAGTGGCTGAATTTTTTTTTTCACTATCCTCAACTAGCAGCAAAACTCGTCGGACAAGCATAGAAAAGGGTACTTAATTTTGTTTGATTTGAATTGAAAATTACGAAATAACTACAAATCAGTTATTTCACACTTTTATTATTTATTACTTACCCCTCTGTCACTGTGCCCTGTGTCCCTTTAAAAAATTACTTCACCAGTTAGCGCCAGCGGGCAACTTGTCATTTTTTCCTGTATCAACAGTTGTATGCATGAATATCTGATCAAATCTATAATATAAAATAATGTCGGATTAGTGCGAACCCTTATAACTCGAGATTGGCTGAACATATTCTTCCGATGTTTGATTTATTGGATTCATCTCCGCTCCGGATAACAGAATAACTATTAAAAGTTGAAAAATGCATAAGAAATAATATAAAATATGATATTAAAGTTAGCACGGAACGCCATCTATGAAAAATTCTATAACAACAAAATTATTGTTTACCTGACAATCATTGACATTAAAAATATACGCAGATTTTTGATGGAATTATTTTCGAGCTTTCAGAAATAATAAATTTATTATCCATCAAAAAGGCTTTAAAGGTATTTTTGTATAAAATACAAATTCCAAATTAATATTCATAGTAAGGACTACAGGACAACGTCTGTCAGGAAAGCTAGTATTACATATTTCTTTGATAAAATAATATTACTCGCGGTCTATTATGTTATTATTGTCATAATAAAGAATATCGACTTACAGACGATATTATAAATATACGCATGAATAAGCAATATTTTCCGTTGTTGCATTATTATTTCGTGTGGGATAAGAGTGTTTCACCAAAAATATCGAAGTTACGTACGAACTTAAAAATCATTAGATAGGATTCGCGGTGCAGTGACTTCTTGTTTGACTATTGTTTTGCTGAGTGTTCATCCATTTCTCACTTTGAGAGCAAAGTACTTAGTATTGCGAATCAATGAAGCAGCGTAAGTCTGCTTCTTGATTAATTTACTTTACGCTCGGTAACATCGCAGGAGTAACGCCTTAGTCGAGTCTTAGTGTAATTATTTACCCAAGATATACGGTGATAAGTTTGGTTGTTACGTAGAGACAAAAGACAAAACCATTCCGTTTGACAAGTTCGGTAAAATATTTCAGCTGGTTGTTAAACTGAAAACGTATTACATACGACATGTGTGGTTCTTTATATCTAATCTTTATTCGTTTCGTTATTCGGATGCAGGATGACGTTCGATGGGTCATAAGTTTGAAATCAAAACAATTCCTTTATAATTGCTTTACTTTTTAAAAAATCCAAGAGATGGCGGTGTACGAGGAAATTGAAACCTCTGTTACCGTATTGCATATATTGTTGAAAGAATAGACCCCCATTAAAACCCAATTTTACTGAATTATTATGGTAAGATATTCACTTACTTTTTCTATTTTAAAAGACAAAACACGTTCAAGATAACCTACAATGAAAGCACGCCAGCTGTCAACGTTGGACATGCGTTGGATCAGATACAAAATATACTTACTTGTCAAATGTTGCTCTTTGTCCCAGGGCCCCCACATGCCCGGTGCTACCGATGCTACAGCAACGGGGCCCGTGGATCAAGGGGGCCCACAAGGCGAGAGAGAAACTTTAATTTTGGGAATGACTTTTTTTTTTAAGGTGAAATTTCAACTTTCCGGATAGTAAATTTTGAGAATGACCTTTTTTTTAGGTGAAATTTCAACTTTCCGGATAGCAAATTTTGAGAATGACCTTTTTTTTTGAACTTGTATATTTTTGGAAAAAACCTGGCAACCCTGGAGGGGGGGGGGCATCATGACTTTTAGCAACGGGTCCCAGGAAATAATGTAGGGGGCCTGCTTTGTCCACGATTCACCAGAGCCCCTATTTGACCAGCATGGTCCAGCTTTGCCCATAGTGTAGCCGTAGCTTAAATACTCAAGGTTTTACGAACAAATTTCAGGTAAAAAAAAATCTTTAATTTCTTCAATTGCATTGACTATTCTATTCTATCCCCCTTGAAACCCCAAATGGGGCATAGGGAGGCAACCAGAGTTGTCAAGCACCGTAAAATATGTAGATTGGTCTCCTTTAAATACTCGCCCTCTTTTAAACTCACTGAAAAATACTAAAACATTTATAAATTAGGTTAGAAATTCACTAACTTTGAATAAGGTAAATATAAAAGTGATTACCTATACCACAACAAGACTTTAGATAACATTATCTTAAGTCTTCCTTTGTCCTAATTTAATATAGATACCTAATTCTTTAATTATTGTTGTGAAAATATACATTTCGTTACAGGCAAGGAGATGTATTAAGATACCTTTAATGATCTGTGTGTCTAGAAATTATCGTTTTTCTTTCCTGAGTGGGGCCCAACTTCAAAATAAAAATAATTTATTACTAAAGTCTCCGCCACAAATAAAGTGAGTAGACCGGAAGTTGTAAATTAGTTAGTCACCGTCCTAGTTGGTCACTTAACCTCAATTGTATAACGACCAGGCTATTAGCAGTGTCGACCTCTTCTACATAGGAATCATTTACATAGTCTATGAGGAAACTATGAAAGTTCAGGCATGCTTTATAGCCTATCTTAAAGTTATTGTCTTCGAATTAAACGGTTCAGATTTTAATAGACGTGAATTTGGATTCAAGTAAAGTTTTTCAACTTTATTGTATATATTAGCAAGGTGTACCTAATAATTTCATTTAACTAGTAACTTAAGATTAAATCGTTGATAAGAAAAGGTAGGTAAAGTTTTTTTTATATTATGGATATTCAAAAATGTATTACATTATAAAACTGGTATCAATGTATTTAGATATTCAATAAATATAGTACAATAACATTACTTTACATTGGAATATTATCCCAGTGTTCCAACAATGGACGTGGGGTGGAAGGATGTCATAAGAATTGCGCAAGATCGAGCTCAATGGAGAGCTCTTGTTGGATCCCTATGCCCCTGATTAGGGTTCAAAGGGAGATTGTGTTGTGTTCCAAAAGTGGAACAACAAGGAAAATGTTCGTGAAATATCTACTTATATGAATCTGTAGATATTTTATTCTTTTATTACGTAATCATTAAGGATTGCGCTCTCCCATATCCCAGGATGTTTCAGGAACCTAAGTTCTCATTTAATAAGCAAAAGAAAAAAAGTAGACAAAAAGTGCAAGGTTTCAGAATAAAGTCGGAAGGACTTCATCTGACGCGCCAAGAAAAAAAAAAGATTATTTTATAGGTTTAATGAAAGAATGAGACTTCAGCAGAACGTACCTAACATTATTTGAAAGTAAATTACAAAACTAAAAGATGTAGTTACGTCTTGCGATGAGCAATCTATTTATAATATAAAATCTCCTATTAAGAATTCTTTGTAACTCAGAAAAGCCTAAATCCTATTTATCCAAGATTTAAAGCACAAATAGAAGTAAAGGAGTCGCTCATTCAAAAAAAAAAAAGAATAAAAATTATTAACGTACCTATACCTTTCCAATAATGGAACGCTGGGAATATATAGGTTAAATTATTTGAAACTACCACCCTTACAAAACGGTCAATTCATAAACTCCCATAGTAATACAACGAGCGACGGTGAGAAGGATGTTAAACATTAGACTGAGAGACAGGAAGCGAAATGAATTGATTAGAGAAAGGACAAAAGTTACCGATGTGGCAAATAAAAGAGCCTCACTTAAATGGAACTTGGCCAGACATAAAGTGAGAAAAACGGAAGACACGTGGAACAAGAAAACCCTGAATAAATCATAAAAACCCACGTAGGCCACAGCTAAGGTTGTTTGACGATTTTAGGAGAGTGGCCGGAAATCACTGGCGCTGAATGGTGACAGAGTATAATATCATGAAAGTCGGGAAGAGAAGCCTATGTCACATTATGGACGAGTAAAGGCTGATGATGGTGACGATGACATTTAAATTATTATCATTGAACTACTTTTTCCTTAAAACTCCACGCGGGTATAAATAAAGACTTTTGCAGGAAGGATATTAAAAAAATATATTGAACTCGTATCTCGTATTTCCATTGAATATAAAAGATTAGATTCGAATGCGAAAACGATGGCAAATAAAAGAGACTTGGATTTCGTTTATTCATTATTAAAAAAAAAAAAAATGAAACTTCATTCGTTTATAGTTTAAAAATAATACCCCTTTTATCTTTTTATTCGTCCATTATTGGCATACGAAGTAAAAATAATTTAAATTGATATTCCTCATCGATATCAGTCACAGACTTTCTTTGTAGTTCTGTCCACTTCAATAGGAGAAAATAATCAAACGGATGAAGGTTTTTTTTTTACAAAAAAAAAGGACGGGAAATAGCGGTAAAGAATTTATGCGATATAACAGAACTACTTACCTACAATAACAATTTAGACTCCTCGGAACTTAGGACTATCAATCTAAGATACGGAGTATAGAAACGTAGTACAGTATCATCTTTGAAGGAAACATTATTATTGTTATGAAGGTATTCCCTTCTCTTCCGTTGTTTAAGTTGTTTTGATTATGTGAAATATTACCGACGGCATAGAACTTTTACTAAAGTCAGCTTTTAACCAAAATAGCACTGAGTTACTTTTACAGGGAAGGTTGAAGTAAAGTCAAAAAGGGGCCGCAATAATTTGATAATTTTGCCAATAGATATGTGGCTGAAATTTCAAAACTGCGTGCAAATTACGCATACATACGTTTATTATTAAATTAGTGTGCAATAATGTACTTCGTAAGTAATTTATTTTAACTGTCGTTTTTAGTAGCTAATATTTTTATAGGTACACAAGATTTTAAAGAAAAGCAACCTTTCATTGAGTATTTCAGAGACTAATTTGTTAACGTTGGCAAACTTGACGGGGCAGAATATATAAATGACAAAATGTGAAAAGATTGATACTAATTAATTATACTGTGAAATTAAACCAGAAAAAACAAGAGACTTTTTGGTAGTGTGTAAATTTAAATTCGCATTAGGTATCTACTTGTTTGATTATTTATTTTATCAACGTCAATATAAAAATTGGGTTGGTATCAAAATAATATTTTCGTTTTAAGTATTTGTGTTCGTCCTTATCCCACATACTTAGATATGTCACATTATGGACGAGTAAAAGTTAAGACCACAGCGGACGAGTGGTTACAACCGCCGCCCTTCATGTGTTGTTCCCTCTGTGAAGAAATAAAAAAAAACTGCTTCAGATAGGGCGAAGTGGAGAGAAAGATTGAGGAAAATAATTACTGTCAACCAATCCTAGGATTGTGACCAGAGAAGAAAGAAGATCCGTACCTAATCTATGCCGTAAGTCAAAATGAGTTATTATACACATCAAGTATTATAGATTTTCGTTTTGCTACTGATTTTGATAACGGGTACCACCCTAAATGTACTGAGAGTCACTCTAATGGTCTATTTCCCAAGAATACGGTGCTGATACAAATAGCGGTGAATGTGTTAGTTTAGAATATTGTCAATATTATTACCGTTGTAACAAAAAAGATTGTCGTAATTTTGAATGACTGTCGTCTTGACAGACGACGGACCGTTTCCTAGGAACCCATATGAGGATAAGGGAAATATTATGGAAAAGGGAAGTTTCTTGTTTCTTGTGTTATGAGAATGGACTCAGCCAGACTCCTCTGCATTGCATTGCACAGCGGACTGCATGAAAGACGACACTCAGGCGGTAGACCATCAAGAATGGATAAACAGCTGGGATTTGACCTCGCAAGAGGCAAACCCCACCTCATCACGAAGTTTTTGGAATAAGATCAAAGGAAGAAATGTTACGTATCAAATATAAGAGTCGGATGAAATTATTTTATTTAAATATTGTAATTTATCAAGTGTACAGCGTACATTGCTTGCAAACACCCTCCTTGTTTTATAATATCGTGTTGTGTTATGAAGGCTCTTAGGAAATTAATTAACACAATGTATGACGCTCGTAGGACGTGTGTGTTTAATTTATAACAGACCGCAAGTCTAGAAATAAGAACAACGCGAAATTGTGTTCCTCCTACCTGGTAAGCCTAGGGTTGGGTGACTGACTATATTACTTTATGTCTCCAATAAAGCACTGGCAAGCGTCTTTAGAAATACTTTTGGTAACTCTCACTCAATATGTTTATCCAATTTGAAGATTTGTTTGATTTTGTCCTTTTAGAAATTAATAGAATTTAAAACTGTTCGGTTGCTCTTCCAATTCTGGGTCAATCTGCTAGTCAAAGTACCACACCAGGGGCCCTAGAAAATTTGAATTTTGCCAACGAATTTTTCGAAAATGTGGAGTAGGAAGAAAATTCACTGTCTACGTTTTATATACCTAAGTGTCATTGTTTGGTTTAAGTAATTGTTCCAGTTAAAAGTTCATTTTTTCGCACTCAAAATTGACGAAAAATTCGTTTGTAGTTGTTCGCAAAATTCAAATTATCTACGAGGGCAGGTCACCCCATCATTGATGATCACTTCTTGATCGAAATCTTGTTTACCATGCGTTATACAGAACAACTCAACTAGGATCAAAAGTGCTCACATTCGTGGAAGCCTAGGAGTGACAGACATCAATAGTAAACTAGAGGAAAGGCAGTTGAGATGGTATGGACACATAGAACGACGACCACAGGAGCATATCTTACAACAGGCAATAAACCTGAATGTTCCACGTTCTGTGACTAGAGGGAGGCCAAAGAATTCCTGGGTGACGCAAAGGCGCGAGCAGATGCAAAGATGTGGGATGGGGGAAGTAGTGCAGCAGAGGAGAGTCTACAGCCTGAGGACGAGGAGAGCTGACCCTAGCAGTCTTCATAGACGTTAAGCTGGGAGCAAGCCAGGGAGAGTGTGAGAGAGAGAGAGAGAGAGTATTATTTGATACAATATCTCAAATCTATATATAAATACGTGAAGCAAAAACTTTTTATCCCTTTTAACGAAAATTGCGCGGACAGAGGAGTGTGAAATTTCGCACATTTATAGTTTATATATAGTGGCGAATGCTATTATTTTTTTAAGATTATGCATAAAAATATATTAAATCAATTAAAATGCTTATTTGATACTCACACACCGTATTTGATACTCACACACACTTCGATGTATTTGACATTGACACAGACGTATATTATATTCTTTTGTTTATCTGTGGTTAAATTGAGAATAGAGTAATATTGTTTGTCATAATAATTAATAATAGAAAAAACTTTGTTCATACCTATCAAAATTTCGAATTTGACGTATCCATGTCTTTTTTTTAAAGAAAATTGTGAAACAGTGGTCACTTTGTCTTTGGAAACTTTATGATGTTCAAACTTATAATTAAAATTTTAGTTATGGTCGAATTTCGAGCACTGGTCGAATACTAGTAGGTACCTACCTAATAATAAAAGCGCCGAAGATACAGTATGGTCAGTATGTACATAATATTTATTTATTTACTCATACACAATATTACAGTGATAACAGATAACAAATGCAAATGCTGCCCAAATAAGCCAAGCCTGTACTAGGGCAAACATCCTAACAGTTCATAAAAAATAATATTCAAAGTAACATACAAACACGAACCACCAACTCAACTACGTACAGTCCACAAACAAAATATGACACCGCAGTAAACCAGACGCCCACTGAAACTCAATAAATAGAGTGCATAAGTTTTTTTATCGATTAGGTTTTGCAATATTAGGTAGTAATTCATTAAATTCTCCATATAAACCCCACATAGGAGCTCATAAGGAGGCAACAAGAGCTCTCCATTGCGCTTGACCTTGCACCATCACAACACATTGTTTCTAATACGGCTGTTAAATTGTCTATCCGCTTTTCTATGAAACCATTGCTTTATTGAGGTGTGTCAGTTGGAAGGCTTTTCATTATATTATTCGGAGTAATCATATTACCGACGGGAATATTATTCATCGGATGCATATTATTATTATATTTGCATAATTTAGAATTCACGAACACCCCCAATATGCAGGTAATTAGTTTCCACTGTTACTAGTCTGATGACAAAGTTAAATTGGATTTCGCCGGATTTCATCCGCTAACACTCTAGATTTCAAGTTTCACGCCACTGTTATAATTTGAATAGAGAGTTTAAAACTCGGATCATTTTGTTTAACTGAGATAATATCAAATTTTACGATTTCAACAAGTAAGTATGAGAGTCTTTTTCTTATAGTTAATAAAAATAATGAAATAATAAAACCAACATAGTAGAGGCTTTCTGTCATACTTATGACGTATTGACACTTTTTGAACTAATGTTATAAACTTGTTTTATTATTAACTAGCTTTCCCAACAAACCTTGTCCTGTTTTAACTAATCTATTATATAAAAATAGTGTGAACACTTATAACTCGAGATCGGCTGAACAGATTTTTGTGATACTTGGTTAATTGGATTCTTCTCCGTTCAGGATAAAATAATAATTATTAAAAGTTAGAAAAAAAGGAAAGCATATAATTAAAATATGATATCAAATTAAGTATGGAACCGATTTACTGTTACTATATTTCTAAATTGTTATAAACCCGCACATCCAGGTTTTGAGGTGTTTGACTGTACCCGTGCGAACACCGTGCCTATTGTTTGGTATTGTCACCTATCCCGATGTTAGTAGGGAACGGGCGGTAATTATCATTTAATTTAGTTTCTTATTATTATTTCGCATTGAACGATGAAATGGTACATGGTATCGGGTGCACTCTACCGCTTGCATACAAGTGCGGGTGCCTATGTTAATGTAAACTCATTGTAAGATCTGTATAATCTATATTTTAATCGTTTATATTCTTTTATTTACTTTGTAAACACAGCTGATCTTGTATTTATTTATGTCTCACCTTTTTTAGTATAATATGTAAAGTTTGTTTTTTGTATGTAAATGTTACCTACTCTTAAACTGTAAAAGGCGATAGCCGTTAATTGAATAAATAAATAATAATTAGACGTTGTTCTTCGAATTCTTGATGATTTTTGAATTTTGATTATTAGTATAATCTGATATATTATAATCTTAGAAGGTTACCTTATTTTAGTTTTCTTAAAATTTCTAGTGTTCCTCGCTACTTTCTTATTTTTTCTTTCATAACAATAAAAATAGCAAACACAACAAAAAATAATAAGCGAAATCAGTCCAGCTGTTCAGACGTGATGCGATGACCACCCAAAAGCCAAAATAGATCTATATTTTTTTTTAATACTTATAGATGATAAGTGTATGACTTATTTTCTATGCCTGTTATCTGACAAGTTTTGCTGATGCTAGTTTGTTATAGGTTGGTATTGGATAAACCATACTACAGTGCCATCTGTCGAGGAACTCGCCAGGCATAACGCCTTTCAGGATTCAGCGCGATGAGTGAAGGTTGCATCGAATTAAGGGTAGTTCGATGCAGACCGTAGCCCACTGGGGGCGCTAGTATCGACGCTGCGCGGGTCCTGAAAGAGGGGCTTGGTTACGGGAGAGGGGAGCGGGGTAATGCACATAGATCAATTATATTTTGAATGTATAGAATCACTTGCCCGTAAGAATCGGACGAATAAACACGTCATAGAAGATTGCGTCTTTTTCTACCTGCACACCCTGACACAGCCATGGCCGCTTACCCCGAAGACAAACGGGGAAGCGCGTCCAGGTATAATAAAATAGAAATAATTATTTTGAACTCAGAATGAATAGTATTAAATGTACCTACCTACCCTTTGTGAATGTTCAAAATTTTGTTTCATAATTTATTGAAACATGATTATTTTATCATGATTCAATGTGTAAGTTATGTATAATCGGGGCAATTATTCATTTCAAATTATTCCAGCTGTTTGGAATGCATCGATAATGTGAGTATAATAATATCAATAGGGGTAGGTACCTACCTAATATAAATTTTGTTAATCAAAATTCCCAGCACACAAATAGCTGGTTTGTTTTTATTGGAATAAACATAATAATAATAATATATCATTTTGTCTGGGTGTCCTCTCCTGTGTGGTTACTGATTATCTGCACAGACATAACGATGTGGCTAAAATAGTTCATCAAAAATTTGCCTTGAAATATGGTTTGCTCGATTTTGAAGTAGGTACAGGTACACCCCAATTTCGGTACCTACCTAATGCAAAAGAATAATATAAAGTTATATTGGGATATACCAATACAAACTGACCGATCGATTAACGCAAATCATCCGGACATTGTATTGGTTGATCGTAGGAACGGGATAACGTATCTCTTGGATATCACTACACCGTATGACGAAAATTTTGAAAAAGCCTAGAAAGATAAAAAAATTTAATATCTCGATCTTGCTCACGAAATCAAGGATATGTGTCATCACCAACCACCCACATAATACGTAGGTACCTATAGTGATATCGACGAATGGAGTTATTCCTAAGTCTCTTAAAGAGAATCTAGGTAAACTTGGCATCTATATTGGTCTCAGATATACCACTCAAAAGGCAGTTGTCGTCATGTAGGATGTTTAGAAAGTTCCTTTCTCTGTAGTTCGAAGGTCTCTCATGATTACATTACATCTTGATGTATCATGAGAGATAATACCGATATTTTTATATTTAGTATATAGCATTGTATTTTTTTTTTTATTAATTTTTATACAATGATGTACCTATGCTTTATATGATAAATTGTGATTTAATGAATAAATGTTTTGAAATAATAATATACAATAAGTAGACCTTGTGTTGAGTTAATTTGAACATGTTAAAATAATGAGTGCATAATATAGAATTATACAGCATACCTATCTATAATATGTCTGAAATGAAATGTGTGTGAATACACAACAGATACGTGGATTCTGTGCTCAAGAGTGCCAGATTAGAAAAAAGTACGAGTGACTATGAGATAGGTATTTAATGGAAAAAGCGGGAAAAGTGAGTCTAGATAGAAATTAATGAAGGTGCGTTCTCCCTTTATACCCTTTTAGAAAAAACGGTGAAGTTGGTAAAAAATAAATAACACATCCCTACTCATGGTTAATGACAAATGTACCTTGTTGGAATTTCAGAATGCTCATTTCTATAAGATTTTTTCAAAGTGAAAAAGATAAAAATTGATGTCATGTAGGTATCTGGTTGGCAAAAATGAATCGGGGCTCACCTAAAGTGAACACAAAAACAATTTCGACTACTTTTACATAAAGCAAAGCTTGTTTTGTGAAAAAAAAAACTAGCCATATATTATTGCATAATGAAGGATTTTTGGGGAATGTGAATTTTAAGAAAATTTGGAAAAAACTTTGTGTGTGATATCGACGGATTTCTAGAGACTTTCGTGTAAATAGCTACAAAAACAAAATTAACCAGACATTCTTAATTAAATTGAACAAGAAAGAAAACCGACAATGCGATTAAATACAATAATGAAAGATTTTCCAGCTATTAATGAAAAAATATTTTTGAATAATATTAAAAAACCTACCAAAATATTACCAGGAAAAAAACACACAATTTCTATGCATAACGATGTTTTATTTCCCTCTGATTTGAAATAAAAGAGCTGTAAGACTGAGCCAACCAACTGCGTAATTGAAATTTGAGAATAAAATTAGGTAGACCTAGGGTAGGTACTCGGCAATGAAATGGAATAGCTTTTGGAACACAAAATGTTTTTTTTTTCACACTGACACAATGTAGACGAGAATCACAATATCTGAAAAAATCATAAAAGAAAATATTAGTGTTTAACTATTTATTCGCTTGTGTTTTTGTTACGACTTCATAGCCAAAATTGTGTGAGGGATAAAAATATAAGAAAAATAACAATAATAGAAAATGTCAAACTTGTTTTATTTGAAAAAAAAAAAGGATTTTATACATCCAAGCTTACAATGTTACATAATATTATGTATCTGAGATATACGTTGTCACGGCAATAAAGCATTTATAGGTAGATATAAGCATAGAGAATTTGGGATATACCACTGGATGGTACCACTGCATCACGAACGACGCTATATGATGGCGCACCCGACGAGGTCCCAATCACCTCTACCATTGTGGAGAGGAGATGGCTGGGACATGTGTTAAGGCTGCCGAACGCCAGTTGGCAGAGGAGATCGCCGTCCTTCCTCCCATCAGGGTCCCAAAGACGAGGTAGACCCTCTCACATTGTGTTCCGCCCCTTCGAAACAGAGCTGAGGGATTTGGACATGGTGTGGGAGAAGGTCATAAACATTGCGCAAGATCGAGCGCAAAGGAGAGCTCTTGTTGCCTCCCTGTGCTCCTGAGTGGGGTGTAAAAGGGAGAATGTTTTGTTATGTTATGTTTTTATAAAGGATCGAAAGGTGACTAAATCAATAGATATTACTTAACGTGTGTGCATAATTTTACATAGGTGTCAGCATACCCTGCAGAAAATTATGCCTTAAGCATTATTTACTAGTCAACCATTCCCATCCAAACTGAGATAGTATTCCAACCAGGAGTACTGTGTAGAAGGTACAAACGATGTAAAATACATCCAATCATCACCATTCTATCCCTCCAGAATTCTCGGCAATTAATAACTATCTCTTTTTAAGGTACCTACCTACTCAGTACTCATTTCCTTGCAGTTGGATTTTTCTATTTTGGCTGGATGTGCCCTAACCATCGATGCCGCTTTGTTTTCATTCATTTAACAATGCACAAAATCTATGCGGGAGATACCTGTTACTGGACCACTGGCGATTCTATGTTTTGTTTCATGATTTTTTTGTTTGTGTTGTTCGGTGTTCTGTTGGTGACCCTTATATGTAAATAAATTACGTTGAGTTTGTCGTATGAGTTCCAGTTTCTCAAAATTTCTAAGGGGTCGAGGTTGCACTTTCGTCCAATGAAAATGTTTGTCAGTATGATTTCAATGATGGCCGTGTCATAAGCGGGTTTCACCCACCTTTTATTGCCCAAAAAAAATCAAATCAAAAACAATAAATAAACAACAAAATTGGAAAGTGTTTTTAATTAAAGAGATTATGAATTTTTACTGGTAAATTTTGTCGTCATCATTTTAAATTCTTCCTAATATATTACAGGAAAGTATAAAGCAGGTATATCGGCAAAGTTTTTCGCTGAGTAAAGATAATTTACCCGTGAATAATATAAAATGAGACGAGCGCATATGACGAAAATAATGACATGCCGTATAATTTCTATGCGGGGCTTACAAGTTATAGTATCTACAGGTGAACACATTGTGTTTTAATATTAAATGAAACCGTGTAAGTACTTAGAATCAAGTGTTAAAACAGGCAGGGTGTCAAGGTAAGCTCAGGGATTTTCACAAATTCTAAGCGGAATTACTTATTCATCTTGAAGTCTCGCAAAACAGTTTATGGCAATCGGGATCTTTAAACCAATTCTATAGAAGAATAATGGATTTTTTTATACTCAAATTCATTTCAGCCCTGAATATGTCGTATCTTCTGGTTGAATTTGGCCACAAAACTATGTTTTTTATCCTATACTTAAAGGTTCAACTTATAAATTAAACGGTATCTAAAAATCTAATTACAATTATTACCCTTTGAATCTATCTGCAATATAATGAACAAGTTGCAAAACATATTATCTTTCTGCAATAGAGCTACATACTGCCAAATTCGGGCTCTTTCAGCATGGCCTGTTTCCATAATTGGTTAATTGAAGTTCTACTGCTGCACCCTTCTTAGCATCATCTTCTCACCTATCATCTTCTCACCTATCTCAATCATCTCTCCCCTGGATTTTGCAACAAAAAGAATATTCATTGGGACCCGAAAATGAAATCCTCTGTTCTTCTTCAGGTCCTCTCATCTCCATTTTAACAGTCTTCTTTTTTGAATTTTGCGCGTAGGATCCATTTTAAATTTGGAGCATCACCTATAGGTCCTCAGGTTTGATGGATTTTTTCCTCTTAAAATGCCTATCGTTTCAGCTGCAACTTTGATTTACGATGATGCGATGCTATCAATGTTCGTAACATGGAAATAATAGTTTAAAATACCTACGCTGAAAATTGCGGTAAATTGATGAAATCCAATTAATTTCAATTACAGAAGCTACATATTTGTGAGTAAAATTTAAATGTAATCATATTATATTAAATATACTACTAAATACTAAATCCATTTTAATCCACATCAGTTATTTTTAATCTCATCATCTGACTTTTGTTATGAAAATGATTATGAAGCGTGTGAGAAAATGAGGTGAAAAGTTCGTTGTTGGTATTCGCGATTCATTTTGTCAGACGATGTGTTTTATTTTATTATTTTTTTAATGAAAATGAAAAATAATTGCAAAGTGCAAAGCTAATGACAATGTGAGCGATGAAACTCAATACGTACTCTCCAATTTCATTTTTTCCAATCTCCAAGTCAGTTTTTGATAATTCAATTTGGATTGTCAAGTTTGGTACTTATTGCTTTTCTTCTTGTACTGTACATCCGGGATTTACAGCAAACAGTTTCAGATGGATTCAAAAGACCTTTGCAGAACCACGACTTTTATTACTACGGGCTTTATTCTCGGAAAGAACAAAATGCTACCACCACAGCACCCAGTTTCTGTCATGAAATTCTGTGATACTAGTTTTCACAACATTATTACATAATTCTGTGATACCAGTATTCACAACATTATTACATAATTCTGTGATACCAGTATTCACCGTTTGTATATATGTTTCGCTTTCGTATATCTTTTCGCGGAAAGCGACTGATGGATAAGTTGAGAAATTATAATATAATATTAGAAAGAAATGTGGAGTGGATGTTAGCGTAGTGACTAGAATGAAAGTGAATAAATTAAGGTGGTTTGGGCATGTAGAGAGAATGGACGAGGAGAGAATGACTAAAAAGATCTATAAATCTGAAAGAATGGGTGCACGCAGACGAGGCCGACCTCGAATGACATGGTCCGACCATATCGGTTCAGTCTTAGAGGAGGGCCAAGTCAGGAGCAAAAGCAATAGAAGAGCTTGTATGCGGAATGTTATGCGCTTGGAAAAAGCGAAAGAGGTTTGTTTGGATAGGAAAGAACGGAAATCCGTACTCTCTGCCTACCCCCTTCGGAAAACAACGTGATGGGTAAAAAAAAATATTTGTTTAATAAAATAAAAATAAATAAATAGTTGGTTGGATCGCAAGCGACAGCGAAATGGGCATTGAGTAGACATCCGATAGTGTTGCGACGAATGCAACCGGTTATCCGATGTTTCATTCGAATGTTGCTAGTTAGTAATAAGGGCGTGTACAAAAAGTTGGATTCTACGAAACACTATCGGGACGCACACAACTCAATAGGGTCGGATGTTCAGAATAGCCCCCATTATTAAGTTATATCAAAGGAATGCTAAGGCGCATGTTTCGAAAAGTCGAAATTTGACTTACGATGAGAATTTATACGATCAATTTATTTTTCTCATTGTTAAAATACCTAATATGATTTCATAAATGTAGATTTTTTTCCGTAAAAAGTGTGTGCACCGAGGCAACTCGTAATACAATAATCATATTTCTAGCGTACATTGATTGTAACGTTTGCTCTGAGATTCTTTCTACCGAAATTTTTTTAGTGGTGCGAATACAAAGACGGCTGAAGGCTTCTAGAATATGGTTTATTTGCGTGCACCCGGATGAGAGATGGAACTGTGGGTAACAACCGGAAAAACACGAAGAAAAGGGAAGTTCGTTATTGTGGATTAAAAAAAGGGAAAAGAGAGGAATTCTTTACACAAAGCTTAAATCTTGGAAAGTCTATTTTAAGACTTCTTTTTTGTAGCCCTTATTACCGAATAATATTTTTTTTTAATGAACCGCACTCAAAGTGAACATATTATATACACTTGACAATCTTGACATCTTTCACACTAACCAGCAGGGTTATTCTCGTAGCGCTTGAATTGCAATCTAGTTGAAAAGAGATCTTAAAGGGCGGCTCGGATAAGGATCGGACCAATCAGAGAGAAAGGGGGAGTGTCTACAATACGATGTAGCCAATCGTGGAACGATCATGGCACTCCCCCTTTCTCTCTGATTGGTCCGATCCTTATCCGAGTCGCCCTTTAAGATATCTTTACAACTAGATTGCAGTTCAAGCGCTACGAGAATAACCCTGCAGGATTCCAACCCACGACCTTTCAATACGCTGTTCGTACGGAAACCGTCAATTGATACCACTTGATTACCAACCACTTCCATTGCGACTTGTTGTTGTTTTTAAAATTATATATTTACCCACAGACGTTGTCCTGTGGTCTTAACTATGAATATTGAATTTTAATTTGTAAAATGATAAATTCGACCGATGCATTTGTTTTAGCCATATGTACCTACTGTAATAAACATTAAGGAGGTTACCTACTTTGCGTTTTCTTTAATTTTCTAATATTCCACGCAACTTTCTTGATTTTTTCTTTCATAAGAACCTTCTCCTGATAAAAGCCAACACGACAAAAAAAGAATTAGCGAAATCCGTCCGGCTGTTTATTTAGGCGTGATGCGATGACAACGGAAAATAGCTCTCAATTTTTATAATATAGATAGAAGATTCAGAAGAGGATTTCCTATAAGGTAGGTGCCTATGTACTTACGAAAGCATGGCTGATACATCAGGTACTTACAATTTGGAAGCCGGTCCTACCTAGAGGTTAATTATTCACAACTCTTGTAGCGACGAATTATGACGAATTTCAGCTCCAACGAAATTTATCACTTTACGCAGCTTTAAATAGCTATTTTTTTTTTACCCATCACACCGTAGGATTCCGAAAAGGGAAGGCAGAGTACGAAATTCCATTCATTACAAACCAAATTTTGTTTCATTCAAGAGCATAAAGTCTCGCATACATTGTCTCCTATTCTTTTTTTTCTCCTGATTAAGCCCTCCTTTAAGACGGCACCGATTTGATAGGCCCGTATATCAATCGAGGTGGGACACGTCTTCGTTCACATTTTTTTCGGATTTATAAATCCTTTTTGTCGTTATTTCTCTCAACCACTGAACCACTTTAATTTATACACATTTTTTATTCCACATTCATTTCTAATATCATAATTCCTTAACTTAATATCAGTTAACCGAATGAGCAATTTGTTTGATTCTGATGTCTTTTATATAAAACAGTGAACTCCAGTCAAAACACTGCATAAATTGTAATTATAATTATACGAACCGCCCTATATTCCCGGAGAGCAGCTCATGCAGTTAACAGATGTTTAATATTTCATAGAGATAATCGCAGAGCTGGGTCTGTATACTGTCATCATAAATCATACCGCTTGTTGTATGGTCTGGTCTATTAAGTATCGAGATTGCTGGGACGTTTCATAGATAGATATGCACGTCCTTTCAAGAATTCCATTATTTTGCATTACTCGAACCGTACAATTCATTCGGTAGAAAGGCTTAAAACAAATTTTAGCCATTCAAAAACATATATTTTTTGTGTATCCTATCAGGTATATAATATTGAAATAAAGTGTAAAATTTTCTTTTCACGGTTCTTTGATTGTATTAAACTACTACCGATATTGATTTAAATTTGTTGCACATACTTTTTCATGATTTTTTTTGTAGTTGTCGATCATTATATTTATCATTTCTATCTTTTCATCGTATCCGCTAATCTCTATACATAAAAGTGGAGCCATGTTTTCTTTGATCACTGTATCTGCGTGAATTCCTTTTTTCGTTATGATTGGTATTGTCAGGAGAACGTTATTATTAAAGAAAAAATAAGGAGAGTTGCGTGGAACATTGGAACATTTAAAAAAAAGGATAAGGAAGTTGTGGTGCATTTTACAATTTAATTTTGAAATTAAATTAGGATTTGACAGAGATTTCCAGTTGTTTGATAAATGGTGCGATTGACAGAATACGGATGTAAAATATATGCTTTAAAACGGTTTTTTCACTACGTCTCCTAGCTTGAAGCGGGGAGTACGCAGATCACCGGATAGGAAATATGGACTGTAGGGGAAAGGAATGACTTCCTCACTGAAGTGCTGGTTGATAGCATTGATAGGCAAAAGGTGAGCTTTTTGTTGCACCCAGTACGTATAGAATGGTTTAAAAAACGACGTAGGCAGTATTCTAAAATCCAATTCGACATACGTTAGCAGTACTTGCCTACGTTGTTTCTATTCGATCACAGTTGCATCGGTGGTAATTAATTTGGTCAAAAGTTACTAATTATACTTAATTCATCATTATACAAATTCGAATTCAATATTCATAGTTGGGACTACAGGACAACCCTAACGGGAAAATTAGTACCTATGATATAAGGATGAGAGCATAAGACTGGAGCTTTATAATATGTACCTAACTGTAGATAATAATAATATGACAGTGTTTGTATGTGACAAATTGTTTCGTAATAATTATTAAAAGAAAAAGCGATGCCTGGCTCGACCTGGTTCACGGTCTTTTGGTTTTGGCACTGCTCCAAATAAATCCATTAAAATATATTATTTTTACTGTCGTCGTTCGAAAATATTTTTGTTTACATCTGGAACATCCATCAAATAATACCAAGACCACAACCCACTTTTCAAAAGCAAGTATTTTCATTCTGAATAATACAAATTTGACAAAAATATGACCTATTGTAGGTTCGTCATATTGGTCTCGTCAAGGTATTTATTTAGTGTGTTTTTCTTTACATATTATCTATTTTTTGGACTATTATCAAAGGTATCTTTCTTATTTTTTATTTTGTATCTGTACCATCCGTAAGTATTAGTTTATACGAATTATTGGTGTTATTTTTTATACTTGGATGTTGATAGCTGGATCTAGTTTTTAATGCAACCTTTAATAGTAATGCGTGAGCGCCGAGCGAGTGATGCTGAAATAATCAAATCAATACCTACAAGTTATACAAAGTTATAAGTTTACTGTACCTATGTTTTTATATGTGTAACTATTGTTTGAGCTATAGTCGTGATTTTGCAATATAACTTCAATCAATCAATCAATACTTCCTTTTACACCCCACTCAGGAGCATAGGGAGGCAACAAGAGCTCTCCATTGCGCTCGATCTTGCGCAATGTTTATTACCTCCTTCCACACCATGACCAAATTCCTCAGCTCTGCTTCGATAGCTTCATACTATAAAAAATAAATAAATTAAACAATTACATGTTGTTTTTACTTTTTTTTCACAACTTGAATATGTTCAATCTTCGTTACTAATTGTAAAATTAATTATTGACTTTATAATATTTCATTATAAAGGAAAATATAAAGTGAAAAATAACATATCGAAATCCATCAACAATACCTATACAGTATAAGAGCGCGTATATATAAGAATTATTGAGCGAAGCCACAATCTTTAGAAAGAGAAAATTAATATCTAATAATATAAATAATGAAAGTCAGGTTAGTGCGAACACTTATAACTCGAGATCGTCTGAACATATTCTTCCTATGTTTGATTTATTGGATTCTTCTCCGCTCCGGATAACAGAATAACTGTTAAAAAATGAAAAATTCTTAGGAAAAATATAAAATATAATATTAAAGTTAGTATGTAACGGATTGTGTTGAGGATGCCGAATGACAGTTGGCCGAGGAGAGCGCTGTTTTTACTCCCATCAGGGTCTCGAAGACGTGGAAGACCCTCTCATACCATGTTCCGTTCCTTCGAGGCAGAGCTGAGGTAAATGGACTTGGTGTGTGAGGAGGTCATAAGTATTGCGCAAGATCGAACGCAATGGAGAGCTCCTGTTGCCTCCCTATGCTCCTAAATGGAGTTCAAAGGGAGATTTGATTTGATGTAACGGATTCCTGCGACGACAACGCCATCTATGAATTAATATTCCATAACACAAAATTATTATTTACCTGACAACCATTGACATTAAAAATATTGGTAAGTAGATTTTGGTTGGAATTTGTTTTCGAGGTTTTAGAAATACATTTTTAACATTCACGTATTTTTGTATAGATAAATTACAAATTTGAAATCAAAATTCATAGTTTTGACAAACCGGAGAACGTCTGTCGGAAAAGCTAGTTTTGAATAAAATAGAGAAAGATTTTAATAGAATCTATAATAAACTCAATATTACGATCCCATTGTACAGAAATCTACAATCTTGGGGAACGTGCCATAAAATAAAAGTGATAAAAATAATCAGTGATCACATGGAGCAAGTTGAAAATATTTTGGATCCTCAGTTACAACCCTTATACCTAATATCATTCGAGGTAAGAAACGATAACATTATTGCTGCTCATAATATCTAACAATAGAATCAATTAACTTTACAGTGTACTCATACCTAATTGATGTTTCCCAAATCAATACAGTAAATTATGTAAAATTAATTTTAATAACAATCACGATATTTCGAATTATGGGGGTGCGATGTAATCGTCTTCAAGGTACTTACACGAAAGCTATTAGAGATGTCGCGATATTGAGTAGGTACTAACAAAACTTAATTGTTAACATTAATAATTATGTCTACATAATAATTCAGTAATGTATGTATATTTATTTGTTTCTTTTTTTTTTTGTATATTGGAGCATCACGCTAAAACCGTAAGTTCTGCGTTGGATTTTAATCGTCGTGGATCCTTGCAGGTATATTTTTGGTAATCATAGATACAAATTTTTACAATTTCTCAAAATATATTTAATGTAATTAATAAATTTCTATAATTATTAGTAAAACTCCGTAAACACAGATGCCCGTGTTTTGAAAACAAAATTACTCATGTAAATGTTGCATGGAACCAAAGTTTGACTGAATAAAAACGTATTTAAATGATTCAAGATTGATCGATTTGAAAAAAAAATAAATGTAATTCAAACCATATAAAACACATTTTATAAACATTGAAATGAAAGTACATTTTCGGATTACGTTTCGATTGACATTCGAGGTCGGGAAAACAGCTGCCATTATTTCACATAACGATTGTACCATTCCGCACATAGAGGGTGTAGGGACTGTAGTTAAGACTCAAACGATAGTGAGAGTAAAACTTGCATATTATGTCGGTAGGTTCGTATAATATTATGAGGTCGGCAAAACAAAAATTGCAGTGTCATTCTTCTTTTTCTGTGCTTATGTCAGTTATAGAGGTCTAAGTATTTTTTTTACCCTTCGATTGAACAGTGAAATGGAACCAAGTGTGAGATGTAACATATTATGAATATTATGATACATGCAGTTTTTTTCCATGTGAGTGGCAGAATATAATCTTTCTTCTTTCTTTTTTATAAACATTAAAAGTATCATTCTTCTCTCTTTTTAGAAATTGTGAAAGTGTCATTCTTCTTTTTTTGTGATTATGTCAGTTATAGAGGTCTGTTAGGCAATGAGAAGCTAGACTAGAACATGTTTAATTACCTACCGATCAAGCCTGACAATTGGAATCAAAAACGAAAAGCAAGACGCGTATTATTAGCTAGTCCTAAATATTTCGTAACAATACATAATTGATACTTTGATTGCTTATCATCCAGATCAGATCATAATAAATCAATTTCAGGTGAATCTTAACAGCCGACGTGGGATACATTTTCGGTATAATATTATTATTACAAGTAGTAAGATCAAACTAAAGGCTTAATTTAGATCTAGTTTGGTTATTTCAAGAAGCTGCCTTTTAGCGAAATTCTTGGACTACAGGGTGGCAATGATTCCGACTCTCTTATTTGCCTGGGAGAGCTGGGTTACCTATCTTCAACAAACCAAGACCCCAGAAATGCTCCGGCAGCGACGATTTCGCCAAATTCTCAAGATACGATGGCACTACAGGTTTTCAAACGCTAAGGTACCGTAGTGCTTGTCTAAAATCGGATTCTAAGCTATCTCCACCAAGTGACACAGAAAACTACCATAGTTTGTTCTTCTTTATATTTTGTTGCACCTGAAGTCTGTACTTATGCACTGATGGGTTCCTAGGGAGCGGTCCGTCGCCTGACAAGACGGCAGTCTTTCAAAAGTATGACAATGTTCTAAACTGACACATTCACCGCTGTTAAATAGCAGTACCGTATTCTTAGGAAAACAGACCATTACGAGCAATTGGCGAAACCAAAGCAATGTTACCGTTCTGTCCCATAATATTTGTAAAGAATGTGGATTTTTCGTACCTTGTCTTTGAACAACCTTGGTCAGCTTATGTGCATGTAGTGTCAAAACGGTATTAATAATGTTAATGTTGCAGGAAATACAAAAATTCGTGTATACATATATTTTTGTACTAACTTAAGAATTCATTGTAAACTGGTGATAAATTTTATAAATGGTCGCATCCGTCAGTGTCGACAGAACAATGGAAACAAAACATCAAATGCTCGGTTGTCTGATATCTGCGCTCCACAGGTCAACGCGGCTCTCCTGAAAAAGGACAATTATTATTATTGTGTGAAATCCTTTTATCTATACTGAAATATAAATTAGGAATTATTATTAAAATCCCTTCAAAATTCATCCATTATGTGGCGGGATAATTTGTACTAGTCTGGAATAAGAGATAACAATTTCATCATCGTCATTATTCCAACAAAATGATTGATAATTAAATTAAATGAATAATATATACGTACGATATTTTAAACTAGCTTTCCTGACAGAAGTTGTACAAAAGTTTGAATGTTTGTAAAATTATTTCAGAAAGCTTGAAAGAAATTCAATCAATAATCTGCGTGCCAATGTTTTGAAACTCTATAGAGTTGATAGGTAAATAAAAATAATTGTGTTGTTATGGAATTTTCATAGATGGCTTTGGTGTCGCTAGAAATCCGTTCCATACTTAATTTAATTTTATATTATTTCTTTTCCAATTTTTTGTTAGTTATTCTGTTATCCGGCGCGGAGAAGAATTCAATAAACCAAGTCTCATAAAAAACTGTTCAACCGATCTGTAGTTATATGTACTGTTCGTACAAACCCGACTTTCTGTTATAGTATAGATAATATACCTACAAGAATAAGTATATAGACATTCGTAAAATTTAATTAATAGTAATTTATTGGAAGTTCAAGCTTGAGAATTGATTTTTCGAATGGTTCAAAAGGTGAAACGTGAGGAGTATTGCGGACCGATAGTGAACTAAACAGTAAAGGAATAAAAAGGTCAAAATTTTTACTTTAAGTTTGTAAACTTTGTAGGTGAATATCACGAAAAAAAAACAGAAAAATGTAAAATTGACAATAATAATTTGTAAAATAGTCTATGAAACCTATTAAACATACAAAAATGTCTACTTTAACGACCTTTTTAATAGCTATACAGACTAAAACCCAAAAAATTTCAAAGTATTTCAAAATTTTTTAATTGAATGTATCGACAAATTTAAATTTTTTTTAGATAGATTTTTTGGCTTTCAAATTTAAATTACAAAATTTTAAAACAAAACAAATGAAAGACAGTGTATGATTTTATCAAATTCAAAAAATTAAAGTCCATCTACAAACAAGAAAAACTTTAAAAATATTGCATTTTAATCGATCATTTTTTGATTTGATTAGTTTGATCAAGTGTTGAGATAACACTTTGCATATTATAAAAATTCTTATTCAATATTCATATTATGTAAAGATAGGACAAAGTCTGCGGTTCAGATAGTGTTATTTATAAAAATCATTATAGGAATTTAATCTATTTTTGTCTGAAAACATTGTTGTAAGTGTATATAATCTCTATTATAAAGGAAAGTCTGGTAAGTGCGAACACTTATAACTCGAGATCGCCTGAAAAGATTCATTCAATGTTTGATTTATTGGATTCCTCTTCGCTCCAGATAACAGAATAACTAATAAAAAGTTGAAAAATGGTAAGAAATGATATGAAATATAATATTTAAGTTAGTATGGAACGGATCACCTGCGATGCGCCAACGCCCTCTCATTCTCGCATACGTGATTACCGCTCTTACAGTAGCCCATCCCACTTACTCCACCGCATCGTTTCGAGCGTTTTAGAAAATTTTCATACAAATCATCAAAAATATCGGGCACATTCATTTCGGTACTGCATAGGTGAGGTTCAATGTGTGCGCGCGCATATATTCTCACGTTGTTCCCACCTGATCTTTGAATACGAATGAAATATGCATGTTTTAGAAATATTTTAAAATTATTATTTTATTAGTAACTTAATCAGATTAATAATTATGTACCTATTTTTATTTCTGGGGGCGCAGTGCACATAATATGAACGGGCCGCCTCTGGTTAGGACTACAGGACAACGTCTGTCGGGAAAGCTAGTATTTATAATGTAAAAAATGTAAATGTCTTTGTGTTTCTGTTGTTCCACCATCGAAAGAACGTAGATTTCGAAAGAATAATTATGCTGAATACATGATTTCGCGATTGCTTTGCGATATTTTCACAAACAGAGATTATGAAACATTATATAAAAATGTTCCAATGTTTTTTTATTATTTATCTCGAAAAGAGCTTTAAGTATGTGATATTTTTTTGGTATGATTTATGTTCGACACATCAAAGCCCGAGCTTTAAAAGTAAAAGAATTTTTTCCATAAGTTGTCAATAAGAACGTACACGGTGGGATTACGTGATAAATATTTCGTTGATTTCCATCAAACAGACTGAAAGTACATAGATGAAAAATAAAAACATTTTTTTTTCCATAGTAAATACTTCGATTATGGGAATTATCCATATAAAAAGCGCCTTGTGTAACGACAGTTTTTTATTACGTATAAGGATTTTGAAAATTCATAATATACATAAGCCCCTACGTACCAGCATTTTATGGGTATATTGATTACATGTATTTTTGTAAGTGTAGATATTATATTTTTACAATAATTTAAATAAAACATTTGATTTGTTATTCCACAATTTTTGGAATTGTGGTGTAACAAACAAACCAAAAATTGTGGAATAACAAATCAATTGTTTTATTTAAATTATTGTATTTAAATAATTCCACCAAGAATTCACGTTCAATTCGTTAATTTTATTATATTTTAATTTATTTGGATAAAATAAGAACTACGTATGTGTCTTAAAAATATAAAAATTATAACCTTGGTTAGTATTTTATGTGCCATCTTAAAACCAAAACAATTGGCTATATTTTTTTGCGCACCAAACTGTATGGGTGTTATGTGATCTGATTTAAGGTTTTCACTATTCACCTACAAATATTTATTTAAAAGTTTAATTCAACGCAAACATAGGCCTTTTATAATGAAATATTACTGTATTGTTGATGTTGAATATCGGTGGTGTATGTAATAATGATTTTAAAAACATTAATAATAGAACTCCACCATACATGAAACACCATATGATAAAAATGTGACATCCACAACACAATGGATTTGAAAATACCTCCCGGCGCAATTTGTAATCAAAATTATTGTTTAACAGCGACAGCAGGGTGGTTATTGATTTCGAATTAGTTTTATTAAATTACTATGTTCGAAATAATCTGATGGTTAAAGTTATTGTGTGAAATTGTCACAATTATACGAAGGTCTGAGTGTCAACATAATGAGCTATAGTGTTATTTGACATGTTATTTACTGGGAGTGACAACAAGGCAATCGAGTTTGTCCTTCAACAGTCCTATAGCTGTTATATAAGACAATTTATGTTAGGAATTTGAGCAGGTTGAAACTTGTATAATACTTCTGCTATAATTCCTTAACATAGAACCTGGGGTTCACAACAAATTCCTTAACACAGAACGCATAAAGATGATTTGCCCCGTTCTCCCCCGGCAAGTTTCTGTGTAAAGCTTTTATAGGAGAAATATTATACTTGTTTTCAGACTGTCTCAAACATCTACCTAAAATTGTGTAATAGCCCTCCCACTACAACTTTTTACAAACTTTTGCCGTAATAAAAGTCGTTGCATCTCATGAGAAGGCAGTAAAAAAGTAAATACATAATATTCTCTGGACTAGGTACTTGATATCTAAATCAGGGGTTCCCAAACTGTGTGCCGCGGCGCCCTGGAGCGCCGTAGAAAGTGAAGAAGGGCGCCGTGAGTCGATCCTCTATCATTATCCAAAGCCACCGATCACTATTCGAAACCAAAAATATAGCAACAATTAATTATTAATTGTAATATTTTGAGATGGAATTCGTACTTTTACCAAATATTTTACTGAACCAGGTTTTTCGTTAAAACTAGCGTAGGTACTTCTGCTATATATTTGTTAACTGAATAATTTGAATCTTTCATTACATGGCAACGACACGCACATTCTGAAACTATCGGAGAGAATTGCGGCGTTTAGAAAAAAACTGCAGTTTGAATAAAAATCTGAATCAAGGCAGTGCTCAGGATTGCTTCCCGCAATTTGTATAAATATGGATTAAGTACCTATTTATTCCAAATAGTTTACTAAAGTCAGAAATTATCAATGTGTTTTTTTACTTGAAATTTCTACTCGGGGTTGGAATCCTGTCTCAGATTGGATGCGACCGGTTGACTGTTAGAGAATGCTTCAAGCATTAAGTACCGCCGGCTAAACTGAGTACTGACACCTTTGAGCGTTATTTTTTTTAGTTTCAAGTAGGGCGCCTTGACAAAATACTAAAATTGCAAGTGCGCCGTGGGCTGAAAAAGATTGGGAATCCCTGATCTAAATGATAAATACAGGATTGAGTAAGGTAGAAAAAATATTCGACAAGATGGAGTCACTTTTTTGGAATGATAATTTGAATTTTAAACTATGTACGGTAGATAAAATAAAGATAAAATGGCACTTCTGGTAAACGTTCTTTCTTATACACCTCCAAAACGTGGATACTTAAGGTCAAACGATGATTGATACAGGCCATTGATGGATGCATAAACAAATTACATATGCATACAAACTCGAAAGTTTTAAGTTGTAGACCGTTAGCTACTCGCATGACTATCTAGGCACATAAGATCTCATATTATCTCGGTCCTGTGTTTTGTGGTTCACTCCAATCCTTACCTTGATGATAGAGACTGGACCTAAAAGGAAGCTTAGAGGAGCTATTTTTGGAAGCGCAAGACAGAGAAGCTTTTCGCTGAAGGATATGGCACATAAACTACATTATTTCAGTAGTTTTTGACTTTTTCGTATAAGAATAATTCCAAATTATCTATACGGGAGCAGGATATTCCGGTATTTGAATTTAAATATCTGGTTTGAACTCTTGATAGTTCCGGTCGAGGGTTCTTGGTAGTAGTTCATTTTCACTGATAATAACGAGCTACCTTATTTTCAAAGCTAGTTCTATGTTCTTTAAAATTAATTATTATCTTTCCTTAGCTTATATAATTAGTCACATTTAAATTGTATAGTTGTCATTTTTCATAGTATTCATAAGTTTACCCTGTCTTTAATGCTGTTTTTTTGTATCATATACTTGACTAATTTGTAAGAATATTTCATATTCATTTATAATATACTTTAGTCTTTATCCATCTGAAGAAGGGAGCAGTCGCTCCCGAAAACATGTTTATGGTAATTAAATAATTCGTAGTAGCACAAAGTGAAGACTCGTTATTTATTTTTACATCAGTTACCAACCTCTAATTCTGGTGATCATAGCTTTGATAATATGAATATTTTTGTAAAAAATCAGCATACCTACACGTTGAACGATCATAAAATCTCAAGTAGGGCTAAGGGTTCGATAGGAATATTAGTAATCGATTGTAAATGGGTTTCTTCGCCCTTCAATATTAACACAATTTACATAATATTTAAGTTGTTTTCAGAAGATTATTATGTAACATTAGGCGTGTTATTACAGCCCTCGGAGTGACGCATGAATATTATTAACCAGCCATATTTTAAACGTAACTAATATAATTTTATTTCAAAATTTTATTGATTGGAAATTTATTGCAATAAACGTACAGTAAGTATTTGTTTCGTCGATAAAACGACGGGACGGCTTAACTAATAATAACAACGGCATTCGTTGACGTTATTGGATTTTGTGTATTTTCAATTTACCCCAAATTCATCCATTCATGTACACAATCCGTGTCAATTTGTAAGTAAAGTAAGTTAAGTTAAGCTAATACAAAGTTAAGTAATATAAAGAAGAGTTAAAAAAATGTATTCTAGGCAAAATATTATATCCTGAATCTTAAAATATTATTTATTAAAAGAGGATTTACGATAAATAAAATACTCAAACACCGAAGTAATGCTTCAAGAGTAAAATTTATTCATAACATGGTAATCGAACGTTCTCGTACAAGCCATAGAAATAAATCACGAAGAGTGTTTGGAAAGTAAGGTTTCTAAGAAATGGGGCTTTAACGCACGCAGATCTTTAGAAAATACTCATCTTTCCTGGATCCCACACCCCATAAAGATACTCTCTAGCATGCTCTTGGCCTGTGTTGCAGGTATGGAAGCAATCATGATGGATATCCCAAGCAAATTAAGTTTTTTCCAGATGGACCAAAAAAACCTTGGAGAGATCAAGAACATGTCATGGAAACCCGGGCAGGCCGCAGCTGGATATTAGGAGCGCCCGGCAATTAACAGCACAGAATGGCAAAAGACAGAGAATCATGGAAGTCTGGAAGGAAGGCATATTATGTCCAATACTGGACGAGTGAGGGCTACTTATTATGATTCTATGAATGGTTTTTCTGATTCAAATTTACAAGAGTTCATGGTTCAAAGTGCATTGAAAATCAATTTAGGAAGGTCCAGTTAGCAGTGTTGCCAACGGATCTTGGCCTAATGTTGCCGATTTTCATTCAAAAAGTAGCCTAAAGTCGCCCAACTGAAAATTTGGTATCCGGAAACATGAAATTGTGCTAAAAAAAAGGTCATTCCGAAAAATTTTGGTATCCGGAGAGGTGAAAGTTCACCAAAAAAAGGTCATTTAGTATCCAGAAAGGTGAAAATTCGCTTAAAGGGAAGTAGCCCAAATGGCGACCAGTCGCCATTTAGATTTTTTCGTCGCCAATTCTCGTTCCGAGTAGCCCAAATGGCGATAAATCGCCCACGTTGGCAACACTGCCAGTTAGTTGTGTAGTTGAAATTCCACAAAATATTATGCTTGCGAAAAATAGTCGAATGACCTGTACACATCTGAACACGAGCGGTAACGAAACCAATGTCAAAATTCCATAGTAGGCGATTCGTGACGAACCACAGCGTACTATGGAAATTTGACATTGGTTATGTTACCGCGTGTGTTCAGATGTGTACAGACCCTTATAATATTATATGAGTGCCACAAAAAAGAAGTTACATCTTTCTATAAATATATTTTATTTTATAGCAAAGATAAAATAAAAACAACATTTTGTGAAAAAAAACGAAATGAATAATTTCACATTTATTTTTCAATGACGAGAGTATAAATTAAAGCCTCTGCCGATATCCAGGAACACTTCGTTATAGAGTAAAACTTCTCTTATCGAATAAACTTGGGCTCTTCTCGTATATCAAACCAAGGACCAGAGTTATTCATGTTTGTCCGGGAATATTTTTTATACGATTTTTTTACACCCTTCCCTTCACACTGCGAAACAAAATTAAACTAGAAATGTTAATCCAACTTTTTAAAATTAAAATTGGACCCGTTCCACCGTCATGCTTCGCAACTTTGCAATTTTTTCAAATTAAATCATCGTTTTTGTTCTAGATGACAAACAGTTTTGTTTCACCATAGACACTATATTCATTAAAAAAACATTACAACTTTGCGAATCAATTGAAAAGACCCTTTTTAAATTTGTTTCAAATTTTCGTTATAAAATAATTGTTGTTTCAACACGCACCACCCTAGATACCACTGTACAATTAATTGAAAAGAGTTTTCAAATTATATAGACGCTGTGCCGCCAAGCGAATATTTTATTTTCATGGAGCAAGATAGTTTCGCGCTAGGCCATTTTCGCATAATGCAATGTTGCAATGGTGGAACGGGGCCCTGGGAACTCACAGTACCTACCTACAAATTAATAAGCTTTGAGGATTATCAGTAGAATAGTACAAGTAGGTATTTGTATTCTCGTTGAAGTTTTTTTTTTATTTCAAACTAGCAGACCCATCGAACTTCGTCCCGATCAATAAAATATTGCTGGGTAACATAACACAGCCAACTACTCATTGTGAAAAAATCAAAAGTTATGTGGTTATAATAATATTATGAATCAGTTATTTCAAAAGCACCAAAACTCACCCATTTCTATATTAGATATCTATGTATATTGAAATTTCATCATCTTACTTATAAAAAGTCATAAATAGTCATATTATAGGTAATACAGACTTTTTATAAGTCAGATGATACTAAATTAATTGCACAACTAAAACACCAGAAAAAGGTTCATTAATTGGTTTAAATTGCTTAAATTATGTGTGAACGTTAAAAAAAAGTATTTCTGAAGCATGAAAGAAAATTTATCAATAAAATCTGCGTACCAATGCCCATTGTTTTGAAACTCGAAAAATCGTAGATAACATAAAAAATTCGTACGTATCAATATTATTTTTTTTAATTTCAATTGTTTACCTGGCAACTATAATTATTTTGTTTTTCTATAATTTTCTATAGATGGCGGAAATACTTCGAAAATAAAACTTTCCATACTAACTTAAATAATATATATTGTATCTTTATCCTTCTGGTCCATTTTTTTTTCAAATTTTTATTAGTTATTCCTTTATTCGGAGCGGAGAAGAATCCAATAAATCAATCGTTGGAAGAATCTGAGAGTTATAAGTGTTCGCACTAACCCTACTTTCATTTATATAGTAGAATCTCTTTAGAAATTTTTCTGAAAGTCCAAGCATCTGACCAAGGCTCAGGCACAAAAAAGTGTCTACATTTGAAGTGCCTCAGGAGAATCTTGGCTATGAGATGGTACCACCACATCACTAACTACGCTATACGACAGCGCACCTTGCGCATTTCTATCATTTCTATCCTTATGGAAAGGAGATGGACATGCCTGGGGCATGTATTAAGGATGCTGAATGACAGTTGACCGAGGAGAGGGCTTTTCTTACTACCATCAGGTTTTCGAAGACGAGGAAGACCCTCTCATATCATGTTTCGTTCCTTCGAGGCAGAGCTGAGGGATATGGACAAGGTGTGGGAGGAAGTCATAAACATTGCTAGATCGAGCGATATGTTGCCTCCCTATGCCTCTAAGTGGGGTGTAAAGGGAGATTTGATTTGATCGTAATGCAAGCTGTATTCAGTAAAGTAAAAAAGAATATGTAACAACTAATGACTCTAACAATTCATTACTGATGTTCGACTTTTAAATGGAACACACCACTACGGGCTTACGACCGTCTTCTACTGTTATTTCGAAGACTGGCTTGGTGTGATCACTAATGTTCACCATTAGGTGGTAATGTTTGTCTCCGAAACTCCTAATCACGAGTATTCTCAACATGTTCAACATGACGCAAAATCTCATGTATGCAACAAGAAGTGGAATCTCATGATGTAGTAGAAATTTAATAATAAACGGAATATAGAGATAAAAGTTGGAAATTATTGAGAACAAGAGAGCAACCAAATTTAAAGACTGTGACTGCTGTCATGTAAAGTAAAAAAATCGTATTTTGGTCCGTGTTGTTCAAGTTGCTTGATCATAATATTATGGATTTGGCATTCACATTTTTGTAGGCACACACACTCCAGTAGTTGAATTACGATTTCAGAAAAGGTATTTCTGTATCCGCATACCGATATCGGATATATTATTACGTACGGATGTACGGTGTAAGGGAGAAATGATACAGGAAACAGAATTCTCCTTTTTTTATTTATCCGAAACTAAAGTATACCTTTGGGAGATATTCGCTGAACTAAATTTAACGTTATTGGTCTTGCTTTTTTCCTTGTAATATCAACATTATTTGGTAGCTACTTCGGTTGACCTGTTTATTACGAAATATTTTCTACTCATATCTAGGGGAAAATATTTTGTTCAACTCGTGCGTTAGTCAAATTCCAGAATAGTTAATATTTTTTAACGTTACTTTCTTAGGTATGCAAAAAAAAACTTTCTTAATTTCTTATATACAAATTGAGACCTAAGGTAAACGGTAGGACCAATTCGGTTATTTTTTTGTTGTTGTGTTTGATTTTGTCAGGAAAAGGTTTCTGTGACAGATAAAATTGAGAAAGTTGCAAAACAGCCTTAAAGTACTTTAAAACAGCCTTAATTGACTCAAATCGTTAACAATATTAAAGAATCACTCTTTTGAAATCTTACCTAAATGTTATAAATAAAACATCGACGAAAGTCGAATATATCTGATAGTTAAATATTAAAGATAGTTAAATATTTCAACAATTTATTTATAAAAATAAATCGGAGTTCAGCATTTTTTTCTTATATTTATTCTCAAACAAAGGGAAAGTACCATTTTTTTATTTTTTTCTTTTAAAAGTTCTATACTGTCGAATGAGAATGCGGTTAAGCTCCATTGAAGTTTAGAAATAATCTGAGATTGCTGTTCACTCGGCAAGCAGACAAAATAAATGCCTCGGAGTTTTTTTATATCACTCAATTGTTCGAAAAATGCTCATCTATATAATATTTGTCTTGAACACTGACTCACTGACTGACTGACTGACTGACTGACTGCCTGACTGACTGCCTGACTGACTGACTGACTGATGTCATTAACGCCGCTAGATGGCGCGCCACTCGCAACTAAAGACAAAATAATATTGTTCTTCTAATACAATATGGCTGACAGCAGTGACAACTGACAGTAACATAATGATATTATTTTTATTATGCCTGGTGGCTGAGCACTTTTTTTAAAGGTCTTGACGTAGAGAAAACAATTTTTGGGTTATTAAAAAACTCACATGCGAAGTCAGCCATAAGAAAACAAAAGTGTACCAAATTAGGAAACTTTTACGCACAGCGGGACTTCATAGTGAAGAAAAGCCTTTCTAATGTCATGAGTGCAATAAAAAGTTTGCGGTTTCAAGTAATTTAAAGAATGACATGCGAACTCATAGTGGAGAAAAGCCATACGAATGCAATAATTGCAATAAAAAGTTCAATCAATCAAATAATTTAAACAACCAATGACATGCTAAAAGCTATTTGAATGGTAAGTTTGCAATAAAAAGTTTAATTTCATTTTTAAGTTTGCATAAATAGTTCAATCAACCGTGTGCTGTAAAGTTTCACTTGCGTCGGCCAAAAAATTGACAAATCAGGAAACTTTTACGCACAGCGGGACTTCATAGTGAAAAAAAGCCTTTCTAATGTCATGAGTGCAATAAAAAGTTTGCGGTTTCAAGTAATTTAAAGAATGACATGCGAACTCATAGTGGAGAAAAGCCATACGAATGCAATAATTGCAATAAAAAGTTCAATCAATCAAATAATTTAAAGAACCAATGACATGCTAAAAGCTATTTGAATGGTAAGTTTGCAATAAAAAGTTTAATTTCATTTTTAAGTTTGCATAAATAGTTCAATCAACCGTGTGCTGTAAAGCTTCACTTGCGTCGGCCAAAAAATTGACAAATCAGGAAACTTTTACGCACAGCGGGACTTCATAGTGAAGAAAAGCCTTTCTAATGTCATGAGTGCAATAAAAAGTTTGCGGTTTCAAGTAATTTAAAGAATGACATGCGAACTCATAGTGGAGAAAAGCCATACGAATGCAATAATTGCAATAAAAAGTTCAATCAATCAAATAATTTAAACAACCAATGACATGCTAAAAGCTATTTGAATGGTAAGTTTGCAATAAAAAGTTTAATTTCATTTTTAAGTTTGCATAAATAGTTCAATCAACCGTGTGCTGTAAAGTTTCACTTGCGTCGGCCAAAAAAATGACAAATCAGGAAACTTTTACGCACAGCCGGACTTCGCTTTACTAATGCAATGTGTGCAATAAAAAGTTTGTGAACTCATAGCGGAGAAAAGCCATACGAACGCAACCATTGCGATAAAAAGTTTAATCAATCAAATGATAAAATCATGATAAAAGCCATTTAAATGCATATTTTGTTAGAAAAAGTTCAAAATTTGTTTAAAGTCTGACATATGAATTCGGCCAAAAGAAAGCATAGTTTGTATGAAAAAGTTTACCAAATCAGATCTTTAAATCACAGACACGATTTCATTGCCAAGAAAACTCTTACTAATGCAATGTGTGTAATAAAAAGTTTTTTTTTTGAATTTTTATAAATAGTTATAGTATCATGTATAGTTATAATCTATCGTCGAGTGCTTTACAGTCACACAAATGTTTCCATGAAAAAGTTTACCAAATCACGAATCTTTAATCCACACACACGAGATCATAGCGGAGAAAAACCATACGAATGCCATGTTTTCAATAAAAAGTTTACACACCTAGAGTAATTTTTTTAGAGATTTTCATGTGAATTTGTAGCGTTGAAAAGCCATTCATATGCAACGTTTGTTATAAAAAGTACAAGTTTTTTTTAAATTTTCATTGAGTTCTATTATCAAGTGGTTTAAAGTCTGACATATGAATTCGGCCATAAGAAAGCAAACTTTGCATGAAAATTTTACTAAATCATAAATAATTTATCCCATAGACACGATATCATAGCAGAGAAAAAGCCTTACTAATGCAATGTTTGAAATAAAAATTTTGCACACTAGCGAAGAAAAGCCATACGAATGCAACCATTGCGATAAAAAGTTTAATTAATCAAATGATAAATCATGATAAAAGCCATTTAAATGCATATTTTGTTAGAAAAGGTTCAAAATTTGTTATAAAAAAAATATCAAGTGCTTTAAATAAAGTCTGACATATGAATTCGGCCAAAAGAAAGCATAGTTTGTATGAAAAAGTTTACCAAATCAGATCTTTAAGTCACAGACGCGATTTCATTGCCAAGAAAACCCTTGCTAATGCAATGTGTGTAATAAAAAGTTTTTTTTGCATTTTTATAAATAGTTATATTATCATGAATAGTTATAATCACACAAATGAATTCGGCCATAAGAAAACAAAGTTTCCATGAAAAAGTTTACCAGATCACGAATCTTTAATCCACACACACGAGATCATAGCGGAGAAAAACCATACGAATGCCATGTTTTCAATAAAAAGTTTACACACCTAGAGTAATTTTTTAAAGATTTTCATGTGAATTCATAACGTTGAAAAGCCATACATATGTAAAGTTTGTTATAAAAAGTTCACGTTGTTTTTTTTTAGTTTTCATGAAGAATTCAATTAATCAAGTGTTTTATCTATAAGAATTCGGCAATACGAATGCAAAGTTTACATGAAAAAGTTTAATCAATCAAATCGGTAAATACCCACATGCCAAAAGCTATTTGAATGTACAGTTTGTAATTAAAAGTTTAAGTTGTAGGTATTTGAGTAATAAGTGTTCGCGCTAACCCGACTTTCATTTATATTAGAGATTATTATTGTTGATATTATTGTAGCGGTAATTTCGTCCAACATTTATTATTTTAATTGAAATTCTTGATAGAGATGGGCATTATAACGATAGCTGATAAAAATATTAGATAAATAAAAATAACGCCTATAACGTTATTAATATATAACGATATTTATAAATAATAGCCTACCCATATTATTAATATATAGGCAATACTAGAGGTCCGCCCCAGCTTCGCACGGGTAGATAGATACTTAAAAATAATGTAGTTTTCATACAGATCCCTAACTTTTTCAAAATATTTTATAGCTATAAATTTAATTAAATTTATAGCGTCAACAACACGTGGTAATTATGCTGTTAAAATGTAGCTTATATGACACGTTCGTAGATTTACCATAGCAGCGCCATCTATTGATTACTTTCTCAACCCAGTCGAAAGTTATCGACATCTGTTAGAATCATTTGGAGTTAACAGATAATTGTGACTGTCAAATAATAACAGACAAATAATTAGCAATAAATTAAAATTGCGACTATAATTTGAGATTTAAACTATCCTATCTCTCAAGTTGGATCGAACTGCACATGGTGTGCGAATTTTATTATAATCGGTTAAGTGGTTTAGGAGTCCATTGAGGACAAACATTGTGACACGAGATTTATATATATTAAGATTAGGTGAATGTAAATAATATTGATTGAAATTGTGAAAACGACAGGTTAGGAAAAAATATAGATTCCAGATACCAAATGTTCATTTAGGTTTGTAAAATAAAATAGCTTTAAGCTTTTAATATTAACGTTATTTTCAATTAACGAAATTGCTATAACGTTTTTGAATTTAAGCCGTTAGTCCCATCTCTAATTATTAACATTGGTTAGGACAAAGTGGCAGGCCTTAGGACAGGTTGATACCTAGTTAGGCTGCCTTATATATTGTGTAATATTGTTGTGTTGTATTATATTATGCTACTGTATTATTGTTGTCGTATCAATAAAGGAATTTGAAAAAAGTCAGTTCCACTTTAACCCTTAAACAATATTTATGTCATCTGAAAATGGTTTAAGTTGTAGGTATTTGAGTTTTCATAAAGAGTTGAATCAACCAAGTATTTTGAAGTCTCACATGTGAATGCTCACAGCTATGCTATGAGAAAGTAAAGTTTGCATAAAAAAGGCCATAGGTGGGCGCCACGGGCGCCTTTAAAAAACTAGTATTTCGAATAATTATTCCCATTGTCAAAGCTACATGCCTTTTCTATTTACTTACAAAGTTCGAGATTAGACCGATTGTTTGAAATCATTCATAAAAGAAATTTTAAATCGTTCGAATAGAAAGGTTTTTTTTTACATAATTTATTTGAAAGTAGGTTGTTTTTTTGACAAATCCTCGAATAAAGAAGATAATTAATATCATGCTGTGTCAAGATTCTAATTTAAGTTTTTTTTTAGCTTAAATTTTACTTCCGTTTTTATCGCAAAACATTCAGTATGTGTTTTTATTTAGGTATATTATTTTCATAAAATTAAGATTAACATTTTTCTTCGTTGTGGAAAGAAATTCATATGAAATGAAATGAATTTGTTCCAAAGTAATAATTTTACATTCATAGTTAATAATAATACTATCTAGTGTTTTAAAACTTTCTTTCCTGTGTGGCTAGTACGAGTTATATCGATTGCTATTTGCACGCTTATATGCGATTTTTAGCGTGCAATATGAAGTGTTCTAACGTTCAATGTTCAACCATTCGATCAATTTGTATGGAAATTCCTTTCGATGATCGTCTCGATATTCGATCATCGAAACCTTATACAAGGGATACAGATCATTTTATCATACTTTCAGTTCAAAGAAAAATAACGGGGAATGCTACTATTTTTTTAAAGTATGCTATTAATACACATAAAATCAATAAGAAAACATTGCAAACAATATTTATTTATTTATAAGTGAGTACACGGCAACACTTTAACAGAATTTAACAAAAAAATCCAAGATAATATATTAATATACAATATCGATTGAATGTCGAATACAAAAATAAAAACAACATAAGCAACAGAAAACATCAAAGTTGAAATCAGCAAACCATAAAAGAATTAAGCAAAAGTACAAAATAATTAGAAAAACGAAAAATATACATATACTGTAATAATATGCTGTGTATTTGATACTCACATACATTTGACATTGACACAGACGCATACATTCTTTTGCTTATCTGTGGTCAAATTGAGAATAGATTAATAAAGTTTATCTTTAATAAAAAAAATGTATATAATGTATATAACCGGAAAAAATGTACCTACTTATCAACATTTCAAATTTGACATATCCAATATCCATGTTATTTTTTTTTGAAAGAAAATAATTGTGAAAATACCGCTCGCTTAGTTTATGACAATGGAACCCTAATAATGTTCAAACTTATACATAATTTAAATTAGTTACGGTCGAATTTCAAGCCCTGGTTGACCATTAGTAATGAAACACAAAAGATTATTAAAGTAGGTAGGTTCGTGACAATTATTAATTAACTACGTTTCTTCTATTCAAAATTCACTTGATAATTAATTTTGTTAAACGATATAATTTAAATTAATACATTTAAAACTAAACAAAAGTATGAAATATCTACAAGCTTTATCAGTTCCTACATATTATGATATTCAACCTGGATGTCCATGATAATTACCTGAAAAAAAAACGTGTATGAACAAAAACCTCATTATATCTAAACGGCATGGTTCTCCTGCATGTTTATCTAGGTGTACCTACTGCATTCTTGATAAATTGGCTCTTTGTGAAATTCTCCCATTTCCTGTTATGTTAAAACAAGCAAAGAGCTTTTTTATACCATCCTCTACGTTCGACCATCTGAAAGAACTCTTTTCAGTGGAAACAAAAGCGCAGACGTTTTGAAAATTTCAATATGATATAATTATTTATGAAATAGATATTTTAAATTTATTTTTCTCCATACTTCATTAATTACTAGCTTTCCCGACAGACGTTGTTCTGAAGCCTAACCAGAGGCGGCCCGTTCATATGTGCACTGCGCCCCCAGAAACAAAAATACATAATTAATCCGTCGCAGCTGCTCATTTCCATACTAACTTAAATATTGTATTTTATATCATTTATTTTCCATTTATTCAACTTTTTATTAGTTATTCTGTTATCCGGAGCGGAGGAAAATCCAATAAACCAAACATCGGAAGAATCTGTTTAGCCGATCTCGAGTAATAAGTGTTCGCGCTAACCCGACTTTCATTTATATTAGAGATTATTATTGTTGATATTATTGTAGCGGTAATTTCGTCCAACATTTATTATTTTAATTGAAATTCTTGATAGAGATGGGCATTATAACGATAGCTGATAAAAATATTAGATAAATAAAAATAACGCCTATAACGTTATTAATATATAACGATATTTATAAATAATAGCCTACCCATATTATTAATATATAGGCAATACTAGAGGTCCGCCCCAGCTTCGCACGGGTAGATAGATACTTAAAAATAATGTAGTTTTCATACAGATCCCTAACTTTTTCAAAATATTTTATAGCTATAAATTTAATTAAATTTATAGCGTCAACAACACGTGGTAATTATGCTGTTAAAATGTAGCTTATATGACACGTTCGTAGATTTACCATAGCAGCGCCATCTATTGATTACTTTCTCAACCCAGTCGAAAGTTATCGACATCTGTTAGAATCATTTGGAGTTAACAGATAATTGTGACTGTCAAATAATAACAGACAAATAATTAGCAATAAATTAAAATTGCGACTATAATTTGAGATTTAAACTATCCTATCTCTCAAGTTGGATCGAACTGCACATGGTGTGCGAATTTTATTATAATCGGTTAAGTGGTTTAGGAGTCCATTGAGGACAAACATTGTGACACGAGATTTATATATATTAAGATTAGGTGAATGTAAATAATATTGATTGAAATTGTGAAAACGACAGGTTAGGAAAAAATATAGATTCCAGATACCAAATGTTCATTTAGGTTTGTAAAATAAAATAGCTTTAAGCTTTTAATATTAACGTTATTTTCAATTAACGAAATTGCTATAACGTTTTTGAATTTAAGCCGTTAGTCCCATCTCTAATTATTAACATTGGTTAGGACAAAGTGGCAGGCCTTAGGACAGGTTGATACCTAGTTAGGCTGCCTTATATATTGTGTAATATTGTTGTGTTGTATTATATTATGCTACTGTATTATTGTTGTCGTATCAATAAAGGAATTTGAAAAAAGTCAGTTCCACTTTAACCCTTAAACAATATTTATGTCATCTGAAAATGTATTTTGTCATCTAAAACTTGCTGGCCGAATCCCTCGAATACAAGACGTGTTGTTGATACATTTAAAAAACTTGTGTTGTTGATCGTTCAAGCCAGAATCAAGAATTTATTTCCTACATTATTGGTCAAAAATTTTCAAAAAGGGAGCATATTGAATAAGCAAAACAAAAGCGACTTTTTTTATTTCGCATTAGCAAAAAACACACACACAGAGGGAAAATGAGAAACAACATTCATACATACCGTAAATAAGTACTGAGAAATTTAAAAGAAATGTTTGAAAATGTTTATTAATAATTGTGATGTAAAAACAAATTGCTATAAAATCTTTTGATCTTTGATTTCTCAAATCAATTGAAAGATCAAAAAAGCAGAATATGTATATATTATATTGTGTATAGAGGTATCTTATATACACGTGGGCGTCAATGCAAAACATGATTTTTTCGTCAATTAGATACATATTTTTTCCATGTCATTTCATTCAAACGTATTTCTACTTATTAGTATCGACTGAGAATCTAATTATAAGAGAACCTTCTTCTTTCTTTTTTAAATAAAACCTTTGAAGTTTTTTAGCGATGTTTGAGACATGTTTTTTTTCTGAAACGATTTTTATTGTTTGATATAAATATCATGTTACACATAATGAGACGTTTAATTTGTTTTTTTAGCCATTTGTTTTAAAAATATATATATTAAACTACCTACGGAATTTTTATTTATTTAGTTTTTCGATTTATTTTATCCAGAAATAGGGAAAAATGATCACTATTTCTCTAGAGATACGTGGTTTCTTTTATTTTAAAGTGTACATCTGTCGAAAAATTGTATGTCAAGCATGAACTATCAATTATTAAGATCTGACCGTCCGGTTTATAAAAAAAATCGTTAATCGTTAGTTTAGGTACATTTAATTCACTGATCAGTTTTTACTTTATTGTAAAAAAATATTTGATCCGCGTTTGTTATGTCATTGTATGAAGATGACATTTCACACGAAATTTTGTAAACAAACAAAATAGTAGCCCGGCAACGCGACTGCTTACAGCCGAGATGCGCTATGTCAGATTTGAATGATTTCGAGTAGGTGCAGAATAGGTGCCAGACCTTTTTTTTATTTTTCATTTTATACTATCAAAATGTTGTTAAGTCCATATAAAATCACACGAAACCTTTATGTTTTGGCTAAACTGAACTAATTTATGTTAATTTTAATATTTGTACCTACTTTAAAAGTAGTTACTCTTCGAATATTATTTTCTTCATAATTTTAGTTGGTACATCATGGTTATAAGACCTCGATGATTACGGGAATGCAATATTTTGCTTATTTATTTAAAATTTCTATTATCAAAATGATAAACCAAAACAAAATGGACCAAAATATGAAGGGAGCACCTAATTGGACGGGAAAAAAACTTTAAAACGGTATATTTATTACAGAAAGCGTTGTTGTACACTCGAAACCATTGTCAGTTGACATAAAATCCAACATGGCGGGCTAAAATCTACAGAGATCAGCTCGCAATCAATCGATATGGGTTAAACTACCTCGACGACGGCTTTATCTTATTTTCAACTGATCAGAGTTTTTTAATAAAGCTGTTGTTCTCTTGTTCTCAATAATTTCCAACTTTTATCTCTATTTTTCATTTTATTATTAAATTTCTACTTGTTGCATACATGAGATTTTTCGACACGTTGAACATGTTGAGAATTCTCATGATGAGGAGTTGCGGAGACAAACATTACCACCTAATGGCGAACGTTGTTAACGTAAAGTGATCACACTAAGCCAGCCTTCGAAATAACAGTAGAAGACGGTCGTAAGCCCGTAGTGGTTTGTTCCATTTAAAAATCGAACATTAGTAATGAATTTTTAGAGTCATTATTTGTTATTTTTTTCTTTAATAAAGCAGTGATTGTTTTCAATTTTTTGGTGGAATCTGCATATTGTGTTGAGCGAAGTGGGCGAATAAAACGCGACCAACATGAAAACAAATTTGGTACTAAACAATTGGAAAGAATTTTTTCTCGAAACGAAATAACCTATTTTATACTCGGAAAGAATTTCATTAGAGATGAGACGTAGAAACAGGAAGCTAGAATATTTCAAAATGAGGAAGAGGGATACTTCTCTCAGTTTGTTTTATTATAAAACAATTTATTCTGCCCCGATTCAAACACGTAAAGTAAACTGAAACTAGATTCTTATTCAGAGGTAAATCTTCAATTTTAAATTTCCTGACTTAAAATATTTAAGTTTGTGTCATTTTAAAGTTATTATTATCCATGCGGATTAAAGAAGACATCTTAATAAAGTTTGAATTTGGAATATGAAATGTTAAGTATTATGATCAATATTAAGGTGCCTCCACATTTAAACTGAGTTTAGGATTGTATTATACTTCCTAAAAATCTGTTTTTCATCCTGGTCAGCTGTGAACGTCATAAGTCATGACCACAAGTCCTCCACGACCATTTTCTTTTTACATTTCCAGGATTGGCCTTCAGATTGCCTCAGAAACAGTTTCACCTACTGCCTGACTAACCTGACTTAACCCATCTATCGTGCCAGCCCCCCCCCCCTTGTCTTTTGTCTGCTATGACGTCTCACCATGATAGTATTTTCCTGTTACTTGTATGCTACCTATCGATATGGTCGAATTTCTGTCTTTCAAACCGATTAGTTTGCTTTTTCGTCCATGCCAAAATTAATTTCGAAGGCATACGTTCGCTGCCTGTCTCTCTATTAATCGTCCGGGTTGGGACCGTAAATCAAAACATTGGAAAGACTGGCTAGTCAGGTGCGTACATAAACGTGCTGATGATGATGACCTTATGAAAAAAATCTTAAAAACTAAATCCTATCGCCTTCAAGGACAAAGTGGATAGCAAGAAACTATTTATTTATGGAGTTGTACATGTGTTCTGAAAGAGGAAAATGTTCGGCACCGCGGTTCGAACCCACGACCTTCGGATTGAAAGTCGCCGACTGTAACCGCTGGGCTACCAACCACTTTAAATTGATTGAATTGATTTCTTTATGATTTCTCTAACTCTATTAACTTCTCATTTTCTGTCTTTGCCACTGTCAAAGATGAGATATGCTCGATACTTTTGATAACATTTGGTATGTCTGAAATGTTTGCCGCTTGATTTTCAATTAGGCACTCTGGCATTCCGTCTGGGTTGTTCCATAGACTCCGTGGTTATCGATTACCGACTATGAAGTTTGTTCGCATTTCCTACTCAAGAATTCCGTCTTCTTATTTCAATACCTCAATTCAACTAAACTTCTTAATTAGAATTTGTGTTAAACCTTTGATACACATACTTGACCAAAAAAACTGATTAATCAATGAAAAACAATAATTAATATAGATTCACTGAACTTCGTGATTCTTGGCCGTCATCCAAATCATGACTTACTCCAGAAGATTTTTACATGCCACGCTGTCATCCGCCATTCTCCGCCAATCTTCCACCATCAAAGGTCTTAGGTTTGTCTCCGTTTCGTCCAGCCATCTCAGTCTGAACCTTTTAATGCTTCTCCTTCTAGTGGGCTTTCCACAGAAAATCTTTAATATTCCAGAAAAATTGAGTGAAAAAATACAAAATAATTATTAATTATCTCACTCGACTGATAATCAACCTCGAAACCTCTTATTTAAATGTGAGTGTGCGTTGTGTGAGTGGTGTTGATTGAAGGTGTTTCCTTTTGTTTTGTTTCCTTTTTCTGTTGTTTTCTAAGGATAGGTTATAAGTTTGACTTGTATCTTTCAAATGTGTAGGATTGCCTTATAAATGATCTTGTCTTCGTATTTTGGATTGTATTCATACCAAAACTGTTTTTATAGGATTACCCTAGAACAGTGCCCTTATTCTCGTAGCAGTCTTAATACGCTCTTATCTTGATTGACAATCATAAAATGGCGGATTGGTGTTCACAAAACAAGATATCTAGTAGATATCTTAAAAATTCGTTATGTTTGAAATATCAGTATGAAAATGATCCAGTTCAAGATAGGATTTAAGATTAGATTCCGATAGTTTTGTGAATACGACTGCTTGCGATCGTGTCTTAATCTTATCGTTAAGTGATTTTTAAAAGCGATTGATTACGAGAATAGCCCTACAGCTCTCACCTAGTTGGGTAATCAGATATGCTGTATAAAAAATTATTGTATTTTTTTTAATGAATAATAAATAATAAAAAATAAAAAAAAAAAAAAAATAAAAAAAAAACTGGCATCTTAGATAACTAGACTACCAAAGTCTTTCTTCATACTATACATCATAATCTTCTTCGTTTGTGATACCTATGGAGTAAACTGTTGTGAAAACTGTGAAGGAACTTTACCAAAATTGACTAAAGTATAAAGAATAATATACCTAATATTGCAGTAAAAATATATCACGCGTTTCGGTAGTTTGAAAAGACGATTGAATTACGGAAGGTTTTATTTGCTGTTGTCATTGTCAAATGTGTTGTCATAAGAACTGTTTACATCACGTAATGTGAAGTGTTCTCTCAGAGTTCACACGATTACATATCACGGATTCCCTTTCAAAAGAAATAAACCTACATAATATGCCTATCGCAGACGTATTCTTAGAAAGCTCCTCGTTACCCGACCCTTTTGAAAGAAGACTTATGTCTCCAAGACATGCGTAAGATCTTTATCGTTTAGTTATTTCCTTTCGTGAAGTCAGAAAGGTGTTACCTATGACATAATAATATGTGTTAATAAAGTGTTTTAAATGACACCTTCTATTTTTAAGAATATAAGGAGCATGCTGATGTTGTAATTTTAATAATAGCGGAGATTTTCGTACTTGATTGATATACTCGATTTCCTTTCAAAGGAATGCGTTCTCAACCGAAACATTTTTCCATAATGAAGCATTTTCTATATCTATTACTAGCTTTCCCGACAGACATTATCCTATTAATTAGGACTTTCTCTAGTCCATTGAAAATAAATGACTGTTATTTATTTATTTATTGTCTACGCAACCAGCGGTTGCTTTTACAAACAATTTTGACATTAAAAAAATAAATTAATAGGTGATGCCAAGATGCAAACACCAAAAGAAAATAAACTAAACACAAACAAGAGACACAAAACAAACAGTTACAAATACATAAACATATGGAAATTAAATGAATACAGTATTGTAACATGGGGCCAAAGAAAACATCACAACTTCATAGAAAACACAAAGGGCCTAGCTGCTCTGATCTTTTAACATTTTTTTGAAATGGTACAAACTTGTAGCAAATATATCTATTTCGCCGAGGTCGTTGCCCCCCCTAAGAATCCTCTGCATGGGCGCAAAGAAGGAATAGTTGGTGGTATGATTCGCAAGTCTGAACGTCTGCACATTGCGGGTATCCCTAGTGGGCACCCGAAGCTCCACCATTGATAAGAGTCGAGACGAGTCAATTTGGCCGCCGATCAGTTTATGCAAATAATTAAATCGGCGTTTTTACGCCTCTCAGATAACAACATGAGACCATATTCCTCGCGAAGTTGATTATAATCAATGTCAACAATTGGTATACCCAGTTTGAAATTGATAAATCTAAGCAATTTATTTTGGACTACCTCAATGCGTCTGTTGTGAACCTGGTAATACGGGGACCACAGAACCGCATTGTACTCCAGTTGTGGTCTGACAAGGCAATTATATAAGTGAACAAAAGTAGAGACCTTGGTGAAACTATGGCACAAGCGCAAAACAAATCCTAACGTGCGGAGCGCTCCTTCCACCATTGCGTTAATATGCGGGACAAACGTTAGACCAGTATCAAGCTGTACTCAGAGATCCCGGATTTGAGAAACCGACTCCAACTCAGTACCATCCATCATAATATATGGAAAAATGATCGGTGTTTTTATTTTGAAAAAACGAACCACCTGGCATTTCGCCACATTCAAACTCAACTCATTATTCGAACACCATTTCAGTAGAGAATCAACATTTCTCTGCAGCACACAGCAGTCATCAGCACTCTTTATGACTCTATAAAATTTAAGGTCATCTGCGAACATCATAACCTCTACCCCATCAAATTCCGTCAAAAGGTCATTAATAAAAATATTAAATAGTATGGGGCCAAGGTGTGAGCCCTGTGGTACACCACTCGACGCAACAAATGAGGATGAGATGACACTCGACAAACATACCCTGAGTATTATGTATGTGAATTATACATTTTATTTTACTCCTTTGCTAATTATGTATTTTATTTTAATTTAATTATAATTTAGTTTTTGTCTATTTTATTTTTTATTTCCTGATTGATTATTTGATTATTTGTATAATTTAGTATTTCTTACCCCTGTTTACCTTCATTCTTTGCTATTTACTCTATATTTTTCTGATTACTCTGTGCTGGGCGGATGCATTTATAATTACTATATTATCATTGATATTCTACTTTGTCCGTTCTTTAACCTTAACTTATACCTAATTAATAATTAACTTTTACATCTCTTGATATTGTTTTGACTTACATTAATTGTTTCAAGATATTAATTGTTTTGAAACTGCCGCCACAACTCAACTATATGATATTGTGTATGATTATTTGTTTTTTTTCAAGATGTATCTATTTGAAAATCGATAGCACTCCTCTATTGCCCAGTGGGGATGCTTAATTGAATTTTTACATATTTTTGTATAATAACCGAAATTGTACCCATTTTGATGTCGATGTTTCTTTCTTTGATGAATAAACTATTATTATTAAAATATCTTCTTTCTACTGAGAAGACAGTAAGATTCATATTTATCTCGTAATATTTTTTATTTGACTTAAGGGCATAATATCATTTTCCCTTTGTGGTTTATATAATAATGTAAGTATAATATAAATTGGGATGTGTGTAATAATATAGTAGGTTGTGTTATACTTTTGATTTGAGTAAGTTGAAAAAGTTTGTGAGTGCGAGCACAGCTTAACACAGGCTATGCCTAGTGAAAGTGTCCGTGGTGACACTTGCATTCATTTGATTTTTCCCATATTTTCATGGTGATTATTTTTGATATATTTCAGTGAATAAAATTATGATTATCAAATCATGTCGAGCGGAATTGCTTGCAATTATACATAAATAATTATTATTAATCGTACGGGTGATGAATACTGGTGTATGTGCATAAATAATTATACTTCTTCTTCAAGTGCCCTGTCGGGTCTCCCCAACGTTGGCGATCACTTCGGCGAATCTTTCTCTATCCTGCGCCTTCTGGAACAGCTCCTCCACACTTCGGATGCCGGTCCAGTCTCTGATGTTGCACAGCCATGATGTCTGTCTCCGGCCAGGTCCTCGGCGTCCCTCAATTTTGCCCTTCAATATCAGGTGCAGGAGATGGTATTTTTCCCCTCGCAGTACATGACCCAAGTATGAGATCTTGCGAACCTTGATAGTTAACAGCAACTCTCTGTCCACTCCAGCTCGCCTTAGGACTCCGGCATTTGTTATCATGTCTGTCCAGGGTATTCTGAACATCCTGCGATGGATCCACATTTCGAATGCCTCCAGTCTGTTCATGGCATTGAGCTTTAACGTCCATGTTTCGCACCCGTACAACAGAACAGACCACACATAACACTTGACTATTCTTTGTCGGAGTTTCAGGTTTATATTATGATTGCAGAATAGGGTTCTCATTTTGTTAAATGCAGCTCTTGCTGCCTCTATTCTACACCTAATTTCCACCTCCGGATCAAGGCTCTGTGTAAGCATACTGCCGAGGTACCTGAACTTTTCTACTCTCTCGACATTTCGTCCCCCCAATTGTATCACTGTGCCAGCATAATCCTGTCGCCCGAACGTCATCCACTTAGTTTTGCTGACATTGATTGTAAGGCCCAATTCCTAATACTAATAAAACTATAATAGTACCTAATTCGCATATGTAGAAATGACTTTATATAAAAATGATATTTGAGTTTATATTATCTTCTTATAATAGATAAGATATTTTAAATAATTTTGCTAACGAACGATTTTTTCTATTAGGTATAAAAAAACGTGAATTTCACTTGTTGATTTTAGAGAGTTAAGATTATTTTCAGACGAAATTTTCATTTTAAAAAATAATTTAATATATTTGTCATATATTTTGCGCAAAAATAAAGTTTTTTTTATTTCATTTTTAGTTCAGTCAGCATCAAGTGCCTACGTGCATGGCGAACCGAATTACAAGTGGGCTTAAATAAATAGACGCTTTACTTCATTTTTTCAAAGTAAAAATAAAAATTAATTAAAACAAACACAGTTGTACTTTCACGATATTTTATTGAGGCTCGAGCGCTTTCGTCTATCTCATGTAGACATTATCAAGAGACTAAAGATACATAAAAATAAATATATTAAAACCAAAATTAATTTATTCTTATTCATCAAAACCACAGAATTCAATACAAAATGTAGAATCCCACACTATAAAACTTACATTTGACAATTTGGATGGCAAAAAAGTGGTTATGTTTCTTCGTAAAGTTTACTATTAAGATGGTCTCTAAAGCTTTTTTAGTCATTTTAACTAAAATATAATAGAAAAATCGAATTTTTTACATTTACAAACGAATCTTTATAGAAAACATTCATTTTTGCCAACCAATATGTCAATACTTTATCAATATAGTTAAAATAATTACTGATGTAAAAATAAAGGATTTGGGCCGGCCAGCGAGTACTAAGGATGGGTTATGGATCAAGAAAACCCTAGAGTGGAGGTCAGAAACAAGTCATAGAAACCCAGGTAGGCCACATCTGTGGAGGTCTGCCGATATTTATCTAGTACTTAAGTGGCCGGAAATCAATGGCACAGAATAGCAAGAAACAGAAAATAGTGGAACGAGCGAGGGCTGTTAGTCTGTTAGTTTACTGAAGAAATGACAGTTACAACGTATAAAGGGTTCGAGTCCCGGTGCTGACCATTTCCACAAGCTTTTTATGTAAAAGATGTCGAAAGTGTATTTGTGTTCACTTTAGGTGAGCCCAGATTCATTTTTTTTTTGAAGAAAAAAAAAGTGTATTCAAATCAGAGCTGAACGAGAATATAGGATATAAGAAAGAAAGTATTACTTTTCAAGATGAAGATATGCCCACCTATGTTAGTTTGTGGTCACCAATGGAGAATTGTTCCATGGACTTTTATTATACCTACATACCTATACAAGTTCGAGTATAAGTAGATATGAATAACATAATTATTAATTGCACATGCAAATGTCCAGCGAAGCACGTGGATCCTACACAATAGACCCTTTCTACACTACAGATTAATTATGATTTCACATTATGTCACAGATACCAACCCCAGAATCTACCCACTCCTGAATACAAAGACATTAGCCTGCTGTTGCGACATAGTGTCAGAGGTTGAGGTTTGTAAACTAAATTATTTAGTAAAAGGATTCCTCTTAGTGGTTTGTAAATTCAAATATTTAAATTCCTACTAAAATACTTTGTAAATTATCATTTTCAGTACCTAACAAAATATTTTCTGGTTTAGATATAAAATATTGTGTAGACTAAAGTATGAAGACCGTTTTAGAATATTTACAACTGTCAACAATGATCGCATTTTTTGATTAAATACCTATTATTAAAAAAAAATGTTGAGAGATGCATATGACTAGGACATGAGTTAAGAATGGCACATGGTAGTTGACTTAGTAGACAAATTTTCTTCCTTCTATCATGGCTCCAAAACTTTTTATAGGTAGGTACTGTGTGGTCTGTTCATTTTTAGCAAAGCTTTGGGATTAGGACAAGGTTTGGGTGGTGGTTATTGACATCGAGCTAAAATTTTAATGGCATATTAAAAAATAATTGATTGGTTTACTGATAAGTACTTGCTTCTGTACCACTAGTATAAGTTTTCGAAAATATCAAAACGATGATCGAAAGAGTTTCGAAAATTTTGCATACAAAAATGATCGAATGATTCGATCGTTTGATTTTCGAACACTATTTGCACGCTAATTAGCGCTTATTAGACTTCGATTAAACTCGTACTAGCCCCTCTGAACTCTGATTCTTATATTTTTAGAATATTGATTGGGTTCAAAACAAGCACACAGCCCGATAACAGAACGGGAAACTATGTAAATTTTTAAACATATATGTAGATAATTCCTTTTTATAAGCTACATAGTTTAAGGAGAAAGATTTTGATAACTTTCTTTGAATTATATTTTGTCAGCACCTACGTTTATTTTAAACGATAGGTAAAATATGAATAACATGAACGATTAAAATTCTTCATCTAAAGAAAGATTATTATCAAAGTTGTTTTAAGTTTCGATAATTTTACGATTATAAAGATAAATCAATTTAACGAGATTTTTATTGTAAGAACTATAAAGAATAAAGAGTCTTCTGTTTAAATTTATAACGTTCCATCATAAAAATATACGAGTGCGATCGATAATTGCTTTTGGTGCTGTGTTTATGGTTCCGGCGGAAACAGCGATCTTTTAAATTAACAGCCTAACTTTATGGTTTTCGAGAAGAATAATTATTATTATACTTCATCGTTGTTATGAAAAAAGGCTTTCATATAATATTATATAAAAATATTATTTTTTTATTAGCATTGACAAAAAATAAACAAATTATTAGAAAAAACAAACCGATCGCTTTCTTGATAGATTTTCCATTGGTAAATAGGTAGGTATATATTATTCGTCTAACGTAGAAAGATCGCAATTTTATTACACATTGTAGTGGGGTGGAAATCTTTCTGAAGGCTCAATTCAATAATAAAAATATCAGATATCGCTGATAGGATTACAACAACAAAAATAGTAACAAATACTTTCGGTGTCAAAGTTCAGCTTCTTTTATTTTTACTCAGGATATTTGATATTACACAGGATTATAAAGGTTGGTTGCAAGAAATTGCCCTAGGCAATAAGCCCGCAAATTTTGGTTAGTTATTATGATTATACCCAATAAAGTGTTATAATTATTATTATTATCATTGATCGCACAGATACCTATAATCATATTATTCTAAATCTTATACTAGGTATTTCTTTTTTACTACTGGTTCCCAGTGGTCGAAATTCAACTTTAAATAATTTAAATTATAAAATTGAACATTAATCTTTTTATGTGAGACTAGCTTTCCCAACTGACGTTGTCCTGTAGAGTGTAGACTATGAATTATGATTTCGAATTTGTAACTTATACAAAAAAAGAATAGGTAGGTATTTAAATTATGTTTGAATGTTAAAAAAATATTTCTGAAAACTTGTAAGAATTTTAATCAAAAATCTGCAAGCCAATAATATTTGTCAATGATTATCAGGTATCTAAATAAAAAATGTGTTTTTGAAGAATTTTTCACATTCTGCATTGTGGTATCGAAATTCGTTCCATACTAAATTTAATATTATAATATTTTATATTATTTGCTCTCCATTTTGAAGAGAAGAATCCAATAAACCCAACATCATAACAATCTGTTCAGCCGATCTCGAGTTATAAGAGTTTGCACTATCCCTACTTTCTTTTATTATAGACTACCCTTCTCCCTCAGACGTTGTCCTGTAGTAGTCCTTACTATGAATATTGCTTTTGAATTTATAATTTATACAAAAATACTTGTGTTTGAATGTTAAAAAATAATTCCTTAAAGCTCTAAAAAAATCTATCGAAAATCTGGGTAGCAATATTTTTAATGTCTAGGGTTGTCAGGTAAGAAATAATTTTGTTCTCATAGATTTTTTTCATAGATTAGCGTTGGCGTCGCAGGAAATTTCCATACTGACTTTAATATTATATTTTATCTTATTATTTATGCATTTTTCAACTTTTTAATAATTATTATGTTATCCGGAGCGAAGAAGAATCCAATAAATCAAACATCAGAAGAATCTGTTCAGCCGATCTCGAGTTGTAAGTGTTCGCACTAGCCCAACTTTATTTTATATTAAGTATAATATATATTAGAGAGCAAAGATCGTTCTTGTTAATTACCTAATAATATTTAGAAATTACATTTTGTTAATAATTATTATACATAGGTATTTTGAGTGTGTACACCTACTTTACCTGAATCACGAGATACAAAAAAACAATAAAAAAAAAACAACTTTTCTTGACCAGGCTTGTATGTAAATAATTTGTATGAAAACGAAATAAATTTTTGGGTAATGGTTATCAGCATTCGTGTTCTCTTGTCAAAATTGAGCCTTTCAAATTAAATGGGCAATATAAATTCAACAGAGAAACAAAATATCAAACATAAAAATAATATTGGTTTTTCAAACAAAGGACGAATGAAAAAACATTTTTCCAATATTTTTGATATCATGCAAGGTAACAGTTGGTAGATACGTAGATGTTTCATATAGAGCAAGGCTTTATTACCGATGATTCCAAAATATCAATTATTATTAAGTACTTAGGTGATTATGTGATTCACCTGTATGGGTGTGAGTAATGGCACCTGACCAAAGCCCAGGCACAAAAAGTCTCAGGTTTCGAAATGAGTGTATTTTGAGTGTAAGATGGTACCACCGCATCACGAACGACGCTATACGTCGGTGCACCCAGCGTAAGCCCATCACTTCTACCATTATGTGGAGGAGATGGAATTGGCTGGGACGTGTTAAGGATGCCGAATGACAGTTGGCAGAGGAGAACGCTGTTTCTCCCATCAGGGTCCCGAAAACGAGGAAGACCCTGTCATACTGTGTTCCACTCCTTCGAAGCAGAACTGAGGAATCTGGACATGGTGTGGGAGGAGGTCATAAACATTGCGCAAGATCGAGCTCAATGGAGAGCTCTTGTTGCCTCCCTATGCCCCCAAGTGGGGCGTAAAGGGAGTTTGATTTGATTATATTATGATACAATGACACTTTACTATGTGTGGGACTCAATATCTAACCAAAGACAAGGTATATACCGACCTCGGTAGCCTAGTTGTACTAGCGTGGATTTCAGATAACGAGGTCCCGTGTTCGATTCCCTGTCGGGTCAGAGTAAGTGTTTTTTCACTTGAAATTTCTACCCGGGGTTAGCCTGTCTCAGATTGGACATACCGGTTGACTGGAAAAAATTGCCTCAGGCAATAAGTTCCGCCGGCTACACTTACAGCTTTGTATAAAGAGTGTTATATTATTATAGGAAATTTAAACTTTTGCGATTTCATTCTTTTTTATTTTTTCACCTATTTCTCCGGGTCCCTTAAAGGGTAGGCAGAGAGAATGGACCTTCACTATTTTCCCTAAAGCACATACCATTTCTCATACATGCTTTCCTATCTATTTACTTCTGATCTGACCTCACTTGGGGACAAATCAATGGGTTCGACATGCCTCAATCTTGGTGTACCAAGCGTACTAACACTTTTTCTTTCAGCCTTATTTATTCTTTTTTTAACTAACTCTATTTGCATTGATTCTTTTCACATGCCCAAACCATCTCACTTTCTACTTCCATACCATAAAACCTCCTAATTAGTATTCATATTTCTTTCAGAGAATTTTCCGCCCAATTTTTAAATGAATTATTTTACGAAGAGCAAATTTGGCTGCATTTTCAAGAATTTTGACATTTGTAGAATGGACACAGTTATCTTATCCTATATTTTTTAGATTGTTTTTTTTGACATGCAGCAATGTACCTACTTCATTCAGATCGGTAATAATAAACTGCAAAACCCAAGATTTTAGAAGTCACTTCATTTTAGAGGAACTTAAACAGAAAAGCCCTGCTATTTTCATGTACAAACACTACAATAACTTAAGTGTTATCGAACCCGGACTTTTCTATAAGCCGCCTACCAAAGTAAGAGGCTTGTAAAAACCAACAGTAGAATACGATTCGTAAATTAGAAAGTTCTGTTTGTGTGTGTATACGTATATACAATTTTTCCATGGGGCAAGTAGTTTTAAGCTAGATACATGGCAGTGTCAACTTTATTGTGTTTGCTCATTTCAGACACTGTAAAACAATACCATTAATTACATTATTCTTGTGTCTCAAAGCGCAAAAGAAAATTTTTGCATATCTTTTTATTGTTATTTTATTTATAAATATATACACTTTTCTATGTCTCCCAATTTCCTTATTTTTGAAGACTGAATTATCTTTGTTGTATTATTATAGATATACTCAGAAAAATGAATTAATGATTTCCAGGGTGATGAAAATTTTACTTCCAGTTGTTAATGGATAGGAGATTTCGGAATTAACGGAAGAAAAAGTTTGTATTTTGTAGAAAAAGTTTATTAGGTTATGCTTTTTTATGTTGATATTGAGGAATGCTTTGATATCAAGTGTATGTTATATTTGACCACAAAGGAACAGAGAAAACTTAATTTTCTAGATTTCCCCATTCTTGGAATAGTCGGTATCTTGAATAAAAACGATTTATTTCATGCCAAATCTTATAATCTTTTTTATTTGTAAAACACATCTGCTGTATAAATTAACACTTTGATGATCAATCAATCAATCAATCAATTCTCCATTTTACACCCCACTCAGGAGCATAGGGCAACAAAGAGCTCTCCATTGCGCTCGATCTTGCGCAATATTTATGACCTCCTCCCACACAATGTCCAAATCCCTCAGCTCTGCTTCGAAGGAGCGGAACACAGTAAGAGAGGGTCTTCCTCGTCTTCGATGATACTAACGTTTCAAATTACAGATTCTAAAGTTGGTTCTTTATATTATTTGATGATTAATTGAATTATCCGAATTGCTTTAATCCACAATTCTTCCGTTTTTCAACGCTGTTCAATTTTTTTAAGCTGATTTGTCCTCCATTTTTTATCCGGAGTTCCAGATAAAGTGGTACTCTGGTTCTTTTCTATCCATCACCTTGCCCGAAAACACCTACATACTCATTACCTCGCTTTCCTTTCATATTCTTTTCCTTCAGATGAAATCGATTCAGTCGATTTGAGATTTTAATGCTCAACCATCACTCTTTCGTTAATGTGATTTTCTCTTCCTCTCTGGTCACGAACCTAGCATTGATTGGCAGCAATTTTCCCCTCCTTCTCTCCATTCCGCCTTACCTGGAACAGTTAATTTTATGTCCTTCATAGGAGGAACAGCACATTTATGTACATGTTTTGTAGATAGGTAGGTACTCTTGACGTGGTCTTTCCCGAGAGTTTTCCCCAAACCCCTTCATTTGTTATGAGATACCTCCAGGATATACGTAGAAGTCTTCTACAGGACCACATCTCAAAAACTTCCAGTATCCTTTTATCTTATACCAAGTCTTATAGCCGTACGCCAAGATACTCCATATTATGTATTTCTTAATTAGGAGCGGTCTAGGTTTCATTTCGATATTTTTGGACTGAATAATTTATTGTTCACGGTGGCCCTAAGAGGGCCATATCTATTAGGGCCACCGCGCACTGAGAAAGCGACTATTACGGCCGGTTTCAAAAAAAGCGACTAAAGAATCGTTTAGCTAAAGGAACCTTTAAATTTTAAAGTCTCCTTAACGTAGACGCGTTTCATAAAAATAAATAATGAAAGTTGATAGCAGTTGATAGTGTTACCATGGAAATCTATGGAAAACATAGGTTGTTTACTAATATTTTCGCGGAATTTCTGTGAATTTGTCAATTTCGTTTCTCTATAAAGCATCAATGTGTCGTTATTGTTGTTAATTTATTATTATGGTTTATGACATGGTGAATGAAATCAGTAAACAATAATATTCTTCCCGTTTTGCCATGTTTTCCACCCTAATTTGGTCACCGTATAGGTACAAATATTCATCATTATTTTTATGACAGATAAAGCGCCACGATATTTTTTATGAACCCCGGTGTTAAAATATTGAACTACACTAAAGTCGACTTTAGTGCCAATAACGAGACTTTACCATAAAGTCGGCTTTAAATGTCATTTTGTTGTTATGAAACGCGTTATTTCTTAAAGGAAACTTAAAGTATCCTTTTTTTTTTTAAACCGGCTGTCAGTTGTTTTGAAGAACTCCTGCCTGGTGGATGCGGCTGTCGACTTCGCTCTCAGGCTGACAGTCCACTGTTATTTTACTTTTGAGGTAGACAAACTCCCTGGCGTTTTTAATTGGAACTTATTTTTAAGAAAATCTTTGATTTATATTCAATTCGTCACTCTGTGTCCGAGTGCAGGTTGAGAGCGTATGGGGGAGGCTACACTGATTTCTTTTTGTTGAATGAATTGGCAATTGAATAAATTTAAACCTAGACTAGAACATCTGTTAACAGAGCTTGCTCGTGCTAATTTTATCATTAACTAGCTTTCCCGACAGATTTTGTCCTGTAGTATTCTTTACTATGAATATTTATTTCAAATTTGTAATTAATACAAAAATACGTTTAAAATCTTATGTTGGAATGTTAACAAATTATTTTTGTAAGCTTAAAAGAAATTCTATCGATAATATGCGTGCCAGTGTTAAAACGCTCTGGTTAAATAAATAAATAAAAATTGTGTTGTTGTGAAATTTATGGCGTTGGCGTCGCTAGAAATTCGTTCCATACTAACTTTAATATTTTATTTTATATCTATTATTTCTTTTCCATTTTTTTTTTCAACTTTTTGTTATATATTCTGTTAACCGGAGCGGAGAAGAATCCAATAAATCAAACATCGGAAGAATCTGAACAGCCGATCTTGAGATATTAGTGTTTGCACTAACCCGAATTTCTTTAATGTTATATGGATAGTGATTGTAATTTTTAATTCTAAGATGTGATGACCATACGATAAATAGATAAAATAATAAATTCGTCATACCTACTTTTGCTAAAGTTCCTAAAGATATTGGATACAACAAAAAGAAATTAGCTACCAATTAACCTCCTAAGGCCCAGGCTTATGAAATGAAAGTAATAACAAAAACCCAGAGTATGTACCTAATTTAAATAGTACTAAATAAACAAATGCGTTCAGCCCAGACAAACAACCCATATTTTTTTAGATTTGTAGTTAAGCAAGCATTTTATTAATTCGTAAGGGAAGAAAAAAATCCAAAATGTTTTTACCTATAAAAATGACTTTGGGTCTATATGCTCTAAGTTCGTCATATCATTTTACCTTAGGAAAGGATTTAGGGTTTCAAAATAACATTCAAAATCATTCTTATTTGGATCAAATTTGTTATAGTAAAAAGGAAAACACGGCAGGGGAACAGGTTTCATGTTGAAAATTTGACGCATTTTTTCATTGCAGCCTTCCTTCCTACACTTATGTTTTACACAAAATCCATTTCAGGCATATCATTGTGTGCTCCATGGGTTCTCGTAATTTTTTGAGGGCAAGGGAACAATGGTAAGTCGTCCTATTTTCGAATATAAATGTTTCCTGATTCTATCGATACTTGTTCCGTGATATCTGCATTCAACGCGTTTTCTTCGACTAGCGTTCCACCAAATTCCGTTTTGAAGAATCTAAGCAACATCTGTGTCTAAAATGATCAGTATTTCTTCTACGTTTAGTACTGTAACCAAAAATGTTTATTTATTATAATCATAGCTCAAACCCATAGTTCTACTTATAGTACCGAATAAAAAACTTCCTTTAAGAGGATAGACCAGAGGTCCTTTTTAAAGCACTTGTTAATTTGAGGCTAAAAATTGCAGCCACTACTGCAGAAAACTATAAATTAATAACATATAATTCACAATATTCCTAAAATATCATTACTTTTGTAAAAATAACGCATGATTTTAAAGATAAAGACAGATTACTCACATGACACGCACCTCGACTCCATGATCGCTGACTTTCAACTGACAGATGACGTTCACATTTATAATTTTTTTTTATTAAAGTGGGATAGGCGGACTCTCCATATTGCGAGTGTGGTATGGATGAAGAGTCCGCGGAACACGCTCTTTTTGCATGTCCGATAACGGAAGCCGATTGCCAGGAGTACTTCTCGTTCGAGGACGTTGAGTGCCCAATTAATGTTCAATATCATCAATTAATAAGACTATAATTGGTAATATATAAGAATTTTGTTATTTTGTAAGGATTATTATATTGAATTTTAAGGTCTTTAAAGGCTGTATTAAAAATTAAATAAAGGTCAAAAAAAAAAAGTATTGCCGGCATATAAGAAGTATAATCCACCATCGAATTTAAGTTTTAGGAAAGAAATTTAAATTTGCTAGAACCAATAATATAACTGGTACTTTAAAAAGTACCATCGGGCGTTTATTTCAGGCAGCAAAATTTTATATTGGGTCTGAATGACTATGTTGATTTAGTACTTTTTATAGTACCCGGAGCCTTAAGGGGTTAAAAAATATATATATCCAACAATGAAAATAATGGAAGGACTACTGTATGTATCTAACTTATTATTGTAAATGTCATTCTGCCGTATATGTATACGATACATAAATAAAGTCTACAAATAAACAAAAAAAAACAATAAAACAACATAATGAAATACTTACGTACTACAGAACAAACACTCTATACCTACATAATATGTATTATATCTACTTTAATACGTTTTGAAAAATGTGAAGACTCAGAGAAAAAATTGCGTCACGCCCGTATTCTACCTAGGTACCTGCTTATTATTATTTTTTCTTTTGGGATGACTTCTTTTGTACTATGTTTCTTTTTCCATTGGAAAATATTTTTGTATAGGGCGTAACACTGTCCCAACAAAGTAGGATAATTAGAAAACTGGGACATTTGATTGATCTCACAAGCAACCACATGCTGCTTGTGCTCCCCTTTTTCTATTATTTATGACTTGAAACATTACTTGAATTTATTAAGGTTAATACTTCTCCTCTAAAGATATGATGTGCTTACTATAATGTGAGCATACAGTAATATTCAAGTGTATAACCGAACACCCTCAGTGTACCTTAAAAAAAGCAAAATTCAAAATTGGTGATGATAACGTCATTTACAAATCAGTCTTACTTATTTATTTATTGATTCAATGCAACATTGTTAAGTTTACAAAACATATTAGGTATATAAAAATTTAAACATTGACAATATAGCAAAAATGTACAAGATTGAATGTGTCAGAAGAAATTGAAACAAATAACAACACAGCAAGTAATGAAATGACTCTATAAAACCATAATACAAAATAAACAGGTCAAAATATAAGTTTAAAATTTAAGTTAGTAATAATATATTTTAATAATCATTATTGCACTGTTTGTAAAACAAAATAAATCATTAAAATCAACTATTAACACTGGCTAAAATGAAATACTTTAAACTCATTTCTGCAAGTAAACCTCCGAACTGGCAGATAAACTTGTCGGACGAAAAGGAAAACTTTTCCATGCCCTTCGTCCTATAGGTTTATCTGCCAGTTACCCTTTGGCTTTGAAATATTTGATTGCCATATAAATCAGTATGTCGTCCCATAAAGAGTTCTAATGTTACTTTACCACGTTAGGGACTGCGGATCTGCATTGGCATTTCTTCTCGTAGCAATAACAGTTGTAGAAACCACTGATAACCTATCACATATTATTTTGACGATACCTGATATTGAAAAATCAATAATAATACTTCCCTTAGTTGGGTTGGGTTTTTTCATATCGACGGTTAAAAGGTAATAGGGGATAAGCGACACTTTGGTCAAAAATGAGTTATGAATGCCATCTTACTTAAAATTTTCCGCTCTTTCGAATGCGCTCACTCCCACGGCTCTACGATGAATTTTTTGTCACTTATGCCCCGGGAAAAAAATGCATTTTCGTAGTGTCATTTTGGTGTAACCGACCGATTTTTAGGTCTTTACCCTTAGGGCGCTTGTACCTGTGTAAAAATGGCATTATTTTTGGTTTATAGTCGGTAATGTCTGTTTACTTCTCCTTGGCATAGATACTCCGGGCACTTATGACTCTTTACCATTTCCACCTGTTTTGAAAGCTGAAACTTATGCGTCTTTACCTTTGTCGGCAAAAACATGATGCGTCGGTTATACCTTACTACCACCAACAAATTTACTCTATAGTTGTCCCTTATACCCAATTACTTATTCTTATTTGATGTTAAACTGTCGTTTATATCTTACTTTCGTTTACAAGTTTACAATAGAGCTGTCGCTTATACCCAATTACTAAAATCAAAATTGATATTGATATGTCGCTTAAATCGTACTACCATTTACAATTTTAATACAAACCTGTCGCTTACGCCGTATTACTTTATATTGATAATTTATTGATTGGTGCTTACAGCAATTTTTATCACATTTTTGTACTCAATTAGATATTTATCGAGGCGCTTATTTCATAGAACCACACTACTCACCGCGTACTATGGAATTTACAGGCCATTATATCCTCGATATGTTTCAATTGCTTAGCTTCTATGATAAGTTAAATCGTTTTAAAGACTGCTTAGTAATAATATAAGACCTAGTTCCTTTACCCCGAAGTAAAAGTTCTAATAACCTTCCTACCACACTTTGTGACTGATTATAATTTTTTTATTTACTTACTTAAAAAAAAAATCGCCATAGAAGCTAAATAAGTACATGGTGAATGAATGAATGGTCACCGCGCATGAAACAGTATAGTGCTTAGGTGCAAGTAAAAATATTTTGAAAGTCTTTAATTACAGGAGTAGTTGCCTTGAAGGCTGTTGTTTTTTTATCCAAAGATTCTAATTGCTTAGTTACTTTAGTACCACATAGCGCATATTTTACTAAATTTGAAAAAATCTCTATTTTTGTATGAAGGTACCTATTATTTACAATATTTAAAATAATGAAACCTGCTTTATACAAAGGTGCATTGTGTTATTTCAATAAGTTCCTGCTTTAGTTTATTTAACAACTACATATATATTTTTTCTAATATAAATTGATAAAACGTATTTTTGTATCCAATAAATTACATCAACAACTAACCTTAGACAGAGCATAAAAACTCTTATGTAGGTTAGTAGGTAATCCAGTAATTTAGACATAATCATCATCATCTTCAGCGTTACAATCCGTGGTGGGTCTAAGCTGCATCCAAAAAGCTTCTCCATCCCGATCTGTCACTGGCTGCCACCCTCCAGTTTTGCTGCCCCAGAACCCGACAGTCCGCGACAACGTCATCCAGTCATCTTAGTTTTAGTCTTCCGACGCTTCTTCTACCGTTTGGGTTATTAAACAACACCCTTTTTCTGGAGCTCCATATCCTCCATACGGTGCAAATGACCCAGCCAGCGCAGTCTGATAATCTTAATTCTTTATTCTCTCTTATCAACCCGTAGGTCCCTTGCGGGACTCTTGGGATCATCACATGTTACAAATCATACAAAATCAGTATAGCAAAGAAAAATAGATATACAAAATACATAAGAATTTAAATTACAAGGAAAACAAACAATATACATAAATCAGCACAATTCGGATAATACAATTTCAATAGGAAAGCACAGTAAAAAATAAATATAATACCGTAATTATTGTTTAATGCTAATAGCTTTCCTTACCAATGTATCATGTGAATCCAAAAGCTCACACACCTGAAGAGTACCTGTTCTCTTCACAGTTGGTTTTTTGATATTAAAGATGAATCTTTTTACGTATGCCATGACTCGTAAAAGACGTTGATAAGATGAATATCTATTGAAAATCATTAAAGGTTCCATTACGATGGTATTTGTTACTGTGACATTCTTTTTTCTTTCTGGTATGTCGTGCATATCAGGCAAACTGGATTGAGGCCACTCAGAGACATCTTGAGATAACCAGCGAGGAGCATTCCACCATAAGTCGGACTCCAACAGTTGCTTGGCAGTACAACCACGTGACGCTATGTCAGCTGGATTCGATTTTGATGGAATATGTTTCCATTCATAATTATGTCCCAATGTCTGTATCTCCTGTACTCTGTTGCAAACAAAAACATTCCATTTGTATGGATCTCCACGTATCCAATGTAAAGTGACTGTAGAGTCTGTAAATGCTATAACTTCCACCTCAGTCATGTGCAATGATTCCTTAACCCTTTGCAATAATTTAGTGAGAAGAACAGCACCACAAAGTTCTAGCCTTGGAATTGTTAATTTTTTGATAGGAGATATCCTTGTTTTTGAGCATATTAAACTTATAAAGTGCTCACCTGAGCTGTTGGTTGAACGTAGATATACTGTCGCACTGTAGGCACTTTCTGAAGCATCAGCAAATCCAATCAGTATGTTCCTTACTGAATCCTTTAGCCGAACCTTTCTTGGAATCTTATATTTGTTCACTCCAAGCAGATCTTGCTGAAAACATTGCCAATTTTTAATTATATAATTAGGAGGAGCTTCATCCCAAGCCAATTTATCCTTCCAAAGTTGTTGCATTATCAATTTTGCCTTCAAAATTATTGGAGACAGTAAGCCTAATGGATCATATACTTTACATATATGTGACAAAATATTTCTTTTTGTGCAGACATCAGAATTTGAAATTTCATTTACCCGGTATGTAAATGAATCGGATTTTGAATTCCAATACAAGCCTAAAACTTTACAACTTTGGTCCTCATCCAACAACAATGATTTTTCTATATTACCCTCTTCCAGGGGTACACAATTTTTATCAACATTAATGTTTGACTGCCATTTCCTCAATGTCAGTCCAGCTGTACTAAATATATAATTTAAATGTTCCCTTAACTCAATAAAGGAATCCAAATGATCTGTTCCTGTTAATAAATCATCCACAAACATGTCTTGCTCTATGGTCTTTGCTGCTAAAGGATATTTTTCATAAAAATGTTTACTTAACTCAATGATACATCTGGTTGCTAAGTATGGAGACGAACGCATTCCGTAGCTTACTGTTTGTAGCTTATAGTGCTCGATCGGTGAGTCTGGCGAATCTCTCCACACTATGCGTTGGTAATCTTGTTCACCTTCGTCCATGAGAATCTGTCTGTACATTTTCTCCAAGTCAGCTGTGTAGACGAATTGATGAACCCTGAAATTTACAATAATACTAAATATGTCTCTTTGAACTACAGGTCCAGTCAACTGAAAATCATTAATTGATCGACCATTGCTCATTTTGGCTGAGCCATCAAACACCACACGTATACGATCCTGCTTGAATACTGCGTGATGTGGTATATAACAAACTTCTGAATCTGTTTCTTCACATAAAACCATATGTCCTAATTCCTTATACTCTTGCATAAACTGTTTATACATAGTATGCAAATTAGAATCTTTAGAAAATCTTTTCTCCATATAATATAACCTTTGCTTGGCTATATCCAATGTTTTACCAATAGAGGGCCTTTCCCTCCACGGAAACTTAACTATAAATCTACCAGAACTACTCCTTGTAGTCGTGGCCCTAAAATGAATTTCACATGGGTCATCCTTGTGATCAACATGTGATACTACCTCTTCGGTAGCCCAAAATTTTTCTAAGTCTGACTGTAACTTATTACTATCATACACATTAATATGACAATTTAAGACCTGACCTGAATGATCCTGTTGAGGTTGCTGCAACCTTCCACCCAAGATCCATCCCAGCAGCGTCTTCTGCAACAATGGTTTATCCGGTCCAAGTGACATCTGCTCGTTTCGAATTATTTCCCAGTAAATTCCCGCTCCCAGTAACATTTCCACTGGTGATGACTGGTCGAAATGTGGATCAGCTAGTTCCAATCCTTGAGGTATCGGTAATAATGTGCGGTCTATTGAGAATTGTGGTAAATTCTGTGTGATTTGTTTTAAAACCAAACAAGTTATTTTTTGCTTGTAACATGCATTATTGAGTGAAACAATTGTCAAATCTGTCGCTTCATTTACCTGTACCAATTTATTACTTACACCAGATACTGGAGCATTTACACTAAATCGAGAGAATTTGTATTTTTTACATACCTGATCCAGCACAAAATTTGTCTGGCTCCCGTTGTCAATAATGGCTCGTATCCGTTTTACAGAACCATCCTTATCCAATACTCCCACCATGGCCGTAGATAGAAGTATTTGTGTTTGCGAACTTAAAGAAGCATGTGATGAAATTACCTGTGATTTCTGCTTTATAATTTCACCTGCCTCCTCCTTATTTGTATCCTTGTGGATTAAAGTGTGATGTTGACCCTTACAGTGTTGGCACACCACCCTATTTGTGCAATTTTTCATAAAATGCCTGCCCCTTAAACAATTCCCACAAAGACCTAACCTTTTAACTGTGTTCCATCTCTCTGAAACATTCTGCTCTATGAATTTCCTACAATTCACCAATGTATGATTTAATTTATCACACAATACACACCTATCCACCTTGTTTGTGTTTAAATATGTTTGTGAGACCCCATGATTAGTATTTTTGTTACCTATACTACGCCTTGTTGCTATCTCTAAAATACGAGACCTTTGATCCAAAAACGAAAGCAATTCATCCAGAGTTGGTACTTCTGCCTTGACAGGGGTTGATTCCCACATACTTCTAGTATGTGAGTCTAACTTAGAACATATAAGGTACGTAACCAATAAATCACAACTGGAAAAATCATAACCTAAACTTTTTAGAGCTCTCAGATGTAGCTGAGCCTCATCCGTTAGTTTTCTCAATTTAACATGGTTTTCAAATTTAACTACAGGTAAATTAAAAAGGGAATGAACATGTTGGTCTATTATTATTCTCTTATTGTGATATCTTTTTTCTAACATGTCCCACGCAACTGTAAAATTCTTATCGCTCACTTCAAGTGAGGAAATTAATTTTAATGCTTCGCCCTTTAAAGAATTAATTAAATAGTGAAATTTTTGAATATTATTTAATTGTGTATTCTTAATAATTAATGATGAAAAGCTATCCCTAAACTGAAGCCACTCCGCGATCTCTCCGCCAAAACTTGGCACGGAGATCGCGGCCAGCCTCAATTCAGAGGCAATCTTAGGGCATTCATTTAATATTAGTTCTTTAGCTGATGCCAATGATTTAAAATACTCATTTTCTATTGTTTCTCTATCTTGACACTCTTTTTCATCAATTATTTCTAAAAGTTCCTGTATTTCGTTGTAATTTTCGAAAACCGATTGAATGTTTTCTAATCTGGCTTGTACTTCAAATTTATTAACATTTTCAGTTTTTATAAAATTGAAAAATCTAGTTAATTTCCCCTTAATAGTGCCTCGTTTTTGAATTAATTGTTTTAAATTCTCAGCCATTGCAACAATACTACGCAACAATGCGCCCGTGCTCAATTCTACCCACCGCGTGAATTTAGAAAGAAATAATTATCACTGAATTTAAAAAATAATTTAAAATTACACTGCACTGGTACAAATAGAAAATGAATTAGGATAATTTTGAAAAAAGGAAGAATGTCTCTCACCTGAATAATAGTCCCTGGTTATCGGCACCAAAAAATGAATAAATAAAATAAAAAGGGTGTAAAAGGCCCTTCTAGCATCACGTCAGAACAAGAAGAGAAGCAATATTCTGGCTATGTAGATCAGTGGACAGGAAACACGTCAAGATGATACAAAGCAGTCAACAACACTTACAGGGACATGACAACTATAACGCCGTCACCCACACTTACAGCCATAGTACGATCAGAAAAAAATTGTAAAAGAGAATCGATGCTAAACTAATTATTTATTTGAACCTGACTACGCTGATATCCTTGTAGAGATCATAGAGTGTTGTACCTTTGCACTAAGTTTGACCATGATATATAGGGCAATGCATTCTGCATAGGATTTTCCTTTCAAGCGCGTTCAGCCTGTTTTCGTCATGCTTAGACAGTGTCCAGGTCTCTGAGGCATATGTGATGACTGGTATAATTAGTGTCTTATTTAGAGTGGCTTTAGCCTTCTTGGATATAAGGCGTGAATTTAACTACTGTCCAGTGAGACCGAAATAGCTACGGTTAGCTGAAAAAAATCTTCTCCCAATTTCCACACTCATATCATTATCAATTTAGACATAATAGGCCTATGGTACCTACCGACTAAACCACAAGGGCAGGTCATGTAATTTCCATTACATACTGCCTACATCCTACTCTAAATTTTAAGTTTTTGTCTGAAAAGTACCTTTGTGAACTCTGGAGTCTAGCTAGCGTAGATAATAAAGATACCGCATACCTACCTAACAAAGAATAGTGTGAAAAGAAACCTTTATTTACGTATCTATGTACATATTATTATGTATGGACTTATCAGAGCTATACAAATAATTATAATAATATATGAATATGTTACAACTAATAAATAACAATTCATTTCTGATTTTCGATTTTTATATGGAACAAAACATTACGGACTTACGACCGTCTTGTACTGTTATTTTGAAGGCTGACTTAGTGTGATCACTTTACGTTAACAACATTCGCCATTAGGTGGTAATGATCAAGTCTCCGAAACTCCTAATCATGAGAATGTCGAAAAATCCCATGTATACAACAAGTAGATATTTAATGAAATATAGAGATAAAAGTTTTATTTAATTATAACAAATAATTATTTGATTAAATTATCAGAAGAATTGTGGGTGTAAGATGGTACCACCGCATCAGCTACCACCGCACCGCACCGCATCAACCCAGCGTGAGCTCATCACTACAACCATTATGGAGAGGAGATGGACTTGGCTGGGACATGTGTTAAGGATGCCGAATAATAGTAAGCCAATGAGAGCGCTGTTTTTCCTCCCATCAGGATCCCGAAGACGAGAAAGGCCTATTCATATCGTGATGATCCGCTATATCTGAGGTCATAAACATTGCGCAAGATCGAGCGTATTGGAGATCTCTTGTTGCCTCCATGTGCCTTTAAGTGGGGCGTAAAAGGAGTTTGGAATAGATTGGATTAGATTATTCAGACGCTTAGACGTTGCGTGTCCGGTGTACCGCAGGGTTCTCACCTGGGCCCAATTCTTTTCATCATGAAGGTACATTAATGATATTATCCAGCAATGCTATAGACCTTCTGATTTTCTTAACACAAAGGTCTGCCAAAGGACAAGTCATTTTAAGGACGCGAAATCTTTTCAGGTCGACCTCTTTCAATACTGTGCTAGAAACCAACTGTTCCTCAAAGTTGATGAATGAAACGCGATATCCTTCACAAGACGAAAGGAGCCCCTCCATAGGACTATAAAATTAATGAAATTTCCTTGAGGAGATGTCTCGTTATCAGGGATCTCGAGGCACTGCAAACATGACACTAAGAACTCACATTGATATGACCACGAACAAGGCATTTTAACAACTGGGATTTGTTATGAGAGTATCTAAGCCATTAAAGTCAATAGAAAAACTAAAAATACTTTACATATGTGTGAAGTTATCTCGACTCTGCTACTGTGGTTTGGAGTTCCCAATACATCACGTATATTGGAGAAAGTACAGAATAAATATTTATTATATTTAAGGTTTTAGATGCTTCTTATAAAATAATGACCTTAGAGAACAGGCGCACGTTGCCTTCTTTCTTATATAAAATAACCCATTATATAATCGACAGTAACATCTAAGATATTTTTTTTTCAACTGCCCAATCAGATTGACCAGGACGACACTTACTTTTAAACAACCGAGGTGCAGCACTTATTACCTGCAAATTTTTTTCATTCATCTTTCATCGGATAATTCTAACGCATTTTTTGTATAGACTTACATGTATCCCTTTCTATGTTTAATATAATAATTGGATCCCTGATAGGTTCTGGGTCTCATCGTGCATAGGCGGGGGCCCTCCGATCTATTTTCGTCTTCCCTTTTCCTCTTTCCTTATCTTCCCCAATCCCCATACTGGTGTCCATGTTGTATACATTATGATGAGGGTACTGGACCCCTATTCTGTAGCAAGTGTAGGGTAGCCACTTGAAAAAAAGTGAATATTAGGCGATACATTTTGTATGAAAAACGTCTATATGCGATTCTCGCATTCGATACGTATAGACGTTTTTCATACAAAATGTATCGCCTAATTGCTACAGAATAGGGGTACTGATGCCGGGTGTCTGGAACCCGTCATGGCAAGAGTCGAGGTATGCGCCCTGGTGGGTTTTCGGGCTCGGCGACATGCCCGTCTAGCTTTTAAGTGTTTTTCTTTTTCTTTGTGTAGGTAGTGTATATCAAGTAAAAAAAATAATGTTGGCATAATTTGCTGGTTTTATGTCTATTTGTTATTATGTATTAAAAAACTGTGTGTTTGCAAAGATTTTAAAATTAAAATGAAACTAAAAAAATCAGATTACCTTCTTATAAAGTAATCCGTTTATGATTTTGTATGACTCTTTAAATTCAGGCAGTAATCAATGGGTAAGTCTTATTTTAAAGAAAAAACATGGTGGTTGTGATTTTATAATTTTAAAGATGTGGCGTTCAATCCACATTACCAATTTGTCCAGATAATACAGTGCGTTGGATGTTCCCATTTTCCATTTGATATAAAAATCTTGATGTGCGGATGTACCTCTTTACCCTTTGGTCAATCCACTTACAGTGTCGCTAATCTCTAACTACCTCTCGATTTTTTTTATAAGCATTGTTTCTTATGCTCCATTACCAATTGGCCCAATGATGTTAATCGTCACTTATCCTTCTTTACCCGTTTAAGCTTTTCTACAGTCATGTCGCTTATGACCTATTACCTTTTGGTATGAGGATGTCGAAGTGTGTAGCTAAGTCTTCTTTACCCTTAGTTATTTTCTGTGATGAGGTAACTTATGCCGAATTACCTCTAAAGAAAAATAAGATCAATTGATCTAAGCGACATAAAACCACAAAAAGCAACTTTGAATCAAAGTGATGAAATTAAAAATAATTACATTTATTTTTTTTCATTCGATAACTGTTTCAATTTTCAAAATATGACAATAAATAAAAAAGTTATGTGCATTTTTATGAAATTTCAAACTTTAAACTGCTCTCCTGAACAATTAGGTTTTTGTCGCTTATCCCCTATTACCTTTTGACCGTCGATATGTATAAAAAATATTATGTCGCGATTAAAAAGTTAAAAAGTAAACCGACCTCGGTAGCCTAGTGGCAAAGGCGCCAACCTCAGATCAAGAGGTTGCGGGTTCGATTCCCGGTCGGGTCAGATATGTTTTTTTTTTGCTTGAAATTTCTACTTGGGGTTGGAACCTGTCTCAGAGATCGAACGGGACCGGTCGACTGGAAAATAATACTCCAAGCATTATGTTCCGCCGGCTATACCTACTGACGCCTATGTATAGAAGAGTGTTGTTTATTAATTAGGACGTTTCAACAAAAAATATGGAATAATCGACTAACTTAACCAATACGAAAGATTTTTGAATTATTTAATTGTACCTACATGAATTTGATAGGCTATGATGTTCTACACGCCCTGTTTCACAGAACTCTCAGATTTCTTTAAGCAATTTGCAATAATGTTTATAAGCTTATCTCATGACACTAAATCAATCGGTTTTCTGCCTCTTAAAGGTCACTCAATGAAAAACTTTTTAAGGTCGAAGTGTTATAACGGTCATTAACTACTATCCGTATGTCATATAACGTCATTGGCCTATGATTAGCGCTGCGGGCTTCGTGAAGTTACTTTGATGGACAGCTTTTATGTCGTGAATTCAAAGTTCTAAGATATTAAGGGAAAGAGAAATACGACGAGACTTGTATGGCAGTGAGGGATTTTGGGTTTAATGATGCAGAATCAGACTATCGGACAAACTCTGAAATGAGCGTCTCTAGAACGCAACTTACACGCTTACTGTCTTCATAAAAGTTCAGTCTGGAAAAGTTCATTCAAAGATAAGTTTTAGTTGTAAGCCAGGGCAGTGCTACAGGGTCACGTGTGAGAGAATTGATCATAACTGTCAACATAACATTTGAATTATTCTATAGGCCTATTTAAACAATGCGACCGAAATATAAACATAATAGAGTTAAACAATAAGTTCAGGACTCAGGAGAAACCCAGGTTGAGCACAGTTTAGGTGGTCTGACAATATAAGGAGAGTGGCCGGTATTAGAGGCACAGAATGGCTTTCCACGAATCGTGGAAGTCGGGAAGGGAGGAATGTGCCCAAAACTTGACGAATAAAGGCTGATAATGATAATATAGAGCAAATATTTGCGTGATTAAATAGGAATATGGTCAGTAATGGAGTTCGAATCCTTGACCAAAAGGCATTAAACCATGTAACACAACAACTTACCACTTCAACATTTTTTATAAGATCCTTTTTTGCAGGTTCTTATTAGATCGGTGATGAAAATTCTAAAACAAATCACTTTTCTTTAGACATCGTTTCGAGATTTAAAAAACAAATCAATTTTATAAAATTCGAGAGGCCATTCGAAAAATAAACACAGGTTTTTATTTCATCAGTCTGTCATCTATATAATCTGATAATGATGACATTCAATCGTTCTGGAAAAACATGCTATTTTTAACATCACTTTTGATTTCTAAGAACCTAGTTGAAAACAATGTCTGGAATATAAAAATAAGATTCACGGCCTAAATCCATTTGGTTTAATTTGTTTACCAGAAAATTAAAAGAATCCCAGAGAAGAATTCCTAAGTATATGAAGGGGTTTGTTGATTGCATTTCAAATCAACAAAGTATCCTCAAGGTCCGGAAATTTCCTTTCTCGGTTCGCTTCACGAATAATAATATTAGACGTATCTTCTAGTATATGGATGTCTAAAATAAAATAGAAAGTGGGAGAATGTATCTCATTATTCCAGTCAAGTGAAGTGTTTGACTAGAGTTTTACCAAGGGATTTGAAACATTCCTTGACTTTTACTACTATTTGTTCTTTCCTAGAAACTGTTTACCTTCCATTCATCTATCGCGTCCTAGGCTATGTTCGCATGCCCCTGACAAAACTGTCACAACTTTTTTTTTTTTTTTTTAATAATCTTTAAGTTAAATCGTAATGCTACATTTACACGCTTGCCATGGCGTGGAAAGCCACCACAAACTCCAAGCCTTCACAAAAGCTTGGACGCCATTTAAACGTTGGCGTGTGCGTCGGTATTTTAATACATTTGCCATAAATTCCTTTGATCTGTGTCGAAAAACCCACACTTGTCCAGATCGGGACAAGCGTTGGCAAGCCCACACAAGCCAAGGCAAACACTCCGTTTACACGTTGGTGTTTGTGGTGGTTTGTCAAGCAGTGGCAAGCGTGTAAATGCAGCATAAAATATTAGGTACATATGATAAAAATGTCAAATTTTGACAAACTTGTTTGTACAGAAATTTGACAATCATTTTTTTATACAAAAAAAAAAAAATGATAAAACCAAAAAGATTAAAAAAAGATTAAAATAGATCTCACGTTTTATAAGAATAATATTTTTTATGCTAAGATAATATAGAGAAAATTACATTTGTTCAAAATTTGGATTTTTTTTTAATGAATCTGTGCTCACTCAAAGTGAACACAAATACACTCATTGACTCTTTCACAGTAAGCTATTTAAAGCTTGTGTCGTGAAAGAGGAAGATGATCGGCACCTGGATTCGAACCCACGACCTCCGCACGAAACAGTGCGAAAGCCGGCGTCGTAACCGCTAGACCACCAACCACTTCATAATATGATATTATGTTCTAAGGTTCATTGTACCAATCCCCCTTCGCTTAACCATTGATGTGCAGAACTGTCAAAAATCTATAATATAAAAAAGGTCGGGTTAGTGCGAACAATTATAACTCGAGATCGGCTGAACAGATTTTATGATGCTTGGTTTGTTGGATTCTTCTCCGCTCCTAATAACAGAATTATTATTAAAAGTTCCAAAAATAGATAGCAAATAATATAAAATTTAATATTAAATTAGTATGGAACGGATATACTTACAACAACGCCATTTGCGAAAAATTCCATAACAACACAATTTTAATTTACCTACTTGACAACCATTGAGTTTCAAAACATTGGTATGCAGATTTTTGATAGAATTTCTTTGTGCTTTCAGAAATAATTTTTTTATATTCAAACATTTTAGATGCTTTTTTGTACAAATTATAAATATGCATAGTAAGGACTACATGACAACGTTTGTCGGGAAGCTAGTCTAATATTATAAAATCACAAAGAAGTTATTATATAACCCTAAGGCAGAGGCCTAGGTTAAACAAAAGACACGAGAGGGCTGAAGAAGTGCCTTCCAGCTCATATACATAAATATATCTACCATATTTTATATAGTATAAATGGCGAGCTGGAGAGTGGAGAGCTCTTGATGGTTGGTTTGGGGGGGGGGGGGGGGGATCCGCGGCGGGCTTGATTTGTGTGGGGCCGGCTTTTCGGTTTGATTGCTTTGATCGAGCTTGGGTTGGTTTCGTGTCGTCTCCTCTGGGCTGGTTTTGGTTGAGTGGGGGGGCCTTAACGGGAGTATGTATGTATAAATGGCATTGCGTTTTATAAATCGATTTTATGATTTACACAGAAACAAAGGGGACTCGTGGCATTGTTGAATGTGAGCTGGGAGATTGATGTAATGTTTCTTTCCGCGTGGAGTTTCCCAGATTTTTTGTATTTGATATGTGAAGCGTATCAAATACCTTCTTAGGTAAATTTTATACGATCGGAGATTCTTTTTGTGTTTTGTTGAATGTAGGTAAATACTTACATAATACTTAAGAAATTGAAACAGTTTTATTATGTTTCTCAACATTATTGATGAATACTAGTACCTACCATTTTCATTGATTTGTTTTTACCAATCCCTTTAATAAATGAGCAAGCTTTTCCATCAGCCATCTAGATGTTCCATCTTCTTCCACTATAGTATACATAGTAATGTTGCTGTTGCATGGACTCCTGATTTTGATCTTAATAATGTTCAACTCTAGACTGTCCTTTACAAAAGCGCCGCCGCCGTAGAGTTTTTTTTTTATCACAGAGAGTTCTTCAAAATATTCGTTGAAAAGTACTCTATCGACGACAAAGCGCAGGTTTTTGGCTTCCGCATTGTGGTTTGGTTTGGGGGAATCCGCGGCGGGCTTGATTTGTGTGTGGCCGGCGTTTTGGTTTGATTGCTGCGATCGAGCTAGGAGGTCGGTTTCATGCGTGTCGAGAATGAATGAAAAGCTTAGTGGTTATCTATATTTTATTATGTGTTCTTTTTGACGAAAAGACGCAATTTATCACTTGGTTAGTAAAAGTTAATAATCTATCAATCTAATGAATGTATGAATAGATCATGCCAAATCGTTAGATTTAAGAATGAAATTTAATCATACAGAAATTTTCATAGTCTTTAGATAAATAATACCCTAGAATCATCATTGGACAAATGAAAGCCATAAAATTTACGCTAGCCAGCTGATCTTCCGCGTTGCTTTATTTCCAATACCTACTCATAATACGTGCATCCTCTTTTTTATATTAGGTACTGTTACAGCAGAGATTTATTCAGCAGTTGTCTGGTTGGGTCTTGCTTGATAAATGGTAATTGGTGGATTTCTGGTTTCTTTCCCATTGTTACATATTGTTTATTATCTGTGAACAGACTTTTTAGAATCTTACCACAATAATTCGGTAAAATTTGGTTATGAAGGATGTCTTTTCTTTCAACAACATATAGAATATCGTAACGTGTATCACATGTGATTTATTAACTAATTCACCGCCATCTCTTGGATTTCTTTTTAAAGTTACACATCTATCATTCATTCTCCCTTAAGGGCCCCCCGCACACCGCAAGTCGGAGGAGACCAATCCGCAGCAAACACGACCCGCACGAAACCGACCCCCTAGCTCGATCGAAGGAATCAAACCAAAAAGCCGGCCACACACAAATCAAGCCCGCCGCGGATCCCCCCAAACCAACCCGCAATACGGAAGGCCTAAGCCCCACTCAGGAGCATAGGGAGGCATCAAGAGCTCTCCATTGCGCTCGAAGGCGTCCGAGGTTCTTTGTGCCTTTTCTGACCGGTTGAGGTTTAAGGACGTGAGGTGGTCAACCTCACGGTCCCGATCTGATTTTTGGTTTTTCGATTTCCTGCCTAACAGGATGCTCGAAAAACCAGCAAAAAGAGAGGTGCTATTCTTAGCCGGCAACCCCACGGCAAGACACATCTATATAGGAATTTATCGTTTTTATTACAAACTTATAACCCGTCGAATTTTATCCCGCATCCGAATCAACAATAATCATTATATACATAATTACCTAAATAAATTATTAGGCAAATTTATATCAGTTTTTATTTCATAAACTGTATTTAATTCATGCAATAAGTCCAAATTATTTTTTATTCTGAATTAGGTATGTCGAAGTTCGACGGGCTGGTCAGCGAGTATTATATAAGAATTAGAATTTTCGAGTCCGGATCGTCGACCAAGAATCAACTTTTTCTTGGTCTCTCCGGTGTTGGAAGGATTGGCCGACATGATGTCGTTTCCAGGGACGCCCGATCGCTCTATTACAATAGTTCAATCTACGTGTTATAGTCTTATAATAAAAATGGAGAGCTATTTCCCGATGTCATCACATCACGCCTAAACGGCTGGACCGATTTCACTAATTCTTTTTTTGTCGTGTAGGCTTTTATCAGGAGAATGTTCTTTAAGAAGAAAAAAAATAAGATTAGAAAATTAAAGAAAACCTTATTAGTAATTTTTATCTTATAATTTTAATTCCAATTTTGAAATTTTAACAGAAATCGTCAATTGGTGCGATTGATAGAATGCTGATGGAATATACTTACATAGTTTAAACGAGACACATCGTTCGGAATCACATTGGTCAAATAATGATAATTAATTCATCACCATACAAAGTCGAATTCAATATTCATAGTTAGGAACACAGGACAACGTATGTCGGGAAAGCTAGTATTATATAAAGATACCTCAGTCAGACTTTTACTTCAAAGATATTAAGCTACAAAGTATAAAAATGAGTTATTAATAATTTTCTATGAAAGCAGAATTATTCATTAAGGTAAAAAAGTTAAATCACTATTTACAAATCTCAAATTTTCATTCCCAAAATAAATCACCTTCAGGAAAAAGGTTTCTCTGTACGTATTGCATGTAAGTATCTACCCGTATCTGGAGCCACGAAACTATTTGACATTTATGTTTTACAGTATTATCCCTGTACTGAATTATAATAAGGTTTCCATGTCAAAAAAACCTGTTTGGAAAATATTCCCCGTTCTTATAGAAAGAAATGAGTCACGTTTTCGTTATATATTTTAACATACTGCCTATTTATTTTATATAGATACGAAAATAATATATTTTTGTTACTTAAATTCATTTTACCAGAGTTTGAACTAGAAGAATTTTTGTATTGACACATATATAAATAGACACTAGAGAAGCCTTCCTGGCCCTTGATGAGAGCGCCAAAAGAATGGGCCTGAGAATCAACGAGGATAAAACCAAGCTTATGATCTCTTCTCCAACAATAAAATTGTCGCTGAACAGGTAACATCCCACTTAGTAAAAAATAGAATACTGCACCAACAGCAATTTGGCTTCCAAAAGGGCAAAGGGACCAGGGATGGTATAGCATCCCTGGTTGAAACCGTTTTAATGTCCTGGGAGGAAAGGCATGATACTTACGGTGTGTTTTGCGACTTATCGAAGGCATTCGATTGTGTGCACCACCATATCCTATTAAATAAGTTAGAACATTACGGAATACAGAAAACTGAACTAGACTTTTTTAGATCCTATTTGTTCAGTAGGCAACAAGTCACAGACATAGACGGTTACAGGTCTTCGCTGAATACAATAAAATACGGTGTTCCCCAAGGATCCATTCTGGGTCCTTTGCTTTTTTTAGTATACATAAATGATTTGCCTTGTACAATTGATGGTGAAGGCAGTGTTGTCATGTTTGCTGATGACACTTCACTCCTTATCAAGGATCATATTAATAGTCAGAATACCAAACGGGAAGTTCTATCGGTTTTGGATCGTATTAATGCCTGGTTCGGCGACAATAACCTAGTTCTAAATATGACGAAAACCAATGCGATTCACTTCTCTCTCAGACAGAAAACTCGCGATGATCTGGTTGAGTGTGCGCTTGCGGAAAGGTCTGTTGATGTGGTTAAGCACTGTAGGTTTCTCGGGGTGACCATTGATGAGAATCTGCAGTGGTCTCCACACATTAATGTGTTGTGCAATAGACTGAGTACAGCAGTCTATGCAATCAAAAAGATAAGAGATATTTGTGGACTTGAAGGTGCTAAATCCGTATATTTTGCATACTTCCACAGTATCATGACATATGGTATCATGTTCTGGGGCCGTGCGACAGATTGGTCCAGAGTATTCATTCTCCAAAAGCGAGCAATTAGGATGATCCTGAATATGCGAGCCAGAGAATCATGCCGCAACGCATTTCGGGAGCTGGGCATACTAACTATGCCCGGTGCATATATTTGGGAGTGCCTGTTGTATGCTAGAAGGAATCTGCCAAACACTCCCAGAAACACTGACATTCACGGGTACAGTACCAGGAATAGAAATAAAATCAGGGCGATCGAGCACCGACTATCAAGGGTATCTAAGGGATTTATTTGCACTAGTGTTCGATTATATAATAAGCTCCCTCCTGGTGTGAAGCTCTTGGATGAGGGGGGGTTTGAGAGAGGGGTGAAGGCGTATCTGGTTGACAAATCATTTTATTCTATTGACGATATGCTTAATGAAACAGAATGCATCATTCAGCATTGATAAGATTTATTTATTATTTTATTTCTCCAACTTTGTTTGTATTAATGGATTGTCATGTCATTGTGTTGATACAATCGGCTCCATTTTTTTTTGTAATCATTGCTTCTGTCTTTTTTTATACATACTGACGATGCTCTAATTTCAGACCCTTTACATCTGAATTAGAGCAAATCTTGAATTTTTGAACTTTTGTGCCTTATGTAAGGATTGTATGTTTTTTGTTTTTATTATTGTAACTATGCACTCCATGACGTGCCCAAGTGCCCTTAATGGGTCTATGGCGCAAGCAAAAAAAAAAAAAAAAAAAACAGCAACCCCAGACCACGTAGCACACACGTTCAACGCCGCTAACTATAATTTTGAAATAGTCAACTCCTTTGTATACCTCGGGTCTCTTGTCAACACACATAACAACACTACTGAGGAAATCCAAAAACGCATAATGGCTGCCAGTCGATGTTACTATGGACTGATCAAACAACTCCAGTCAAGGAACCTCAGTAGAAATACTAAAACAGTGCTGTACAAAACACTCATAAGACCAGTGCTGACATACGCCTCTGAAACCTGGGTGCTCACTAAAATGAATGAGCAACAGCTTGCGGTCTTTGAGAGGAGGATTCTCCGAAAAATCTACGGGCCAATAAATGAGGGAGGAGTATGGCGTCGGCGATACAACCAAGAACTGTATGATCTCTACAAGGATCCCGATGTCATACAAGTAATCAAAATAGCAAGATTACGCTGGGCTGGGCACATAATACGAATGAACGAAGAAGCCCAGACCAGACGATTAACCCTCACACATCCCGAAGGTCGTAGAAGAGCAGGAAGACCCAAGCTACGGTGGATGGACGGTGTTAACACGGATGCAGGTGTCATTGGACTGAGGAGCTGGAGGACGGCGGCACTCAGAAGGACGGAGTGGAAAAAATCTCTTGACTCAGCCAGGGTCCACCCAGGACTGTCGTGCTGATGATGATGACATATATAAATATCAAAGAAAGCAAAGCGTAGGAAGACGGACAGCATCGTGGAATGAACAAACGACCGATCAAATGTCAGCAACTGTACCGCTAGGTTTCTAACCAATCGTTATGTGGTACAGTCGCAATCTGATCATATTTAGATACAAAGAATGATTTCAGGGCATTGGAAAAAAGCATGATTTGCGCGTTCGCATTACATAAGAAGACAAAAATTTTAACTCAAAAGCTCTAACAAAAAACTAAATTAGATTCAATTTAAGCTCCTACATACCATCATTGAGGGTATGACTAAAGGGACAAACTCCCGAGGACGACCATGTCAAGGATACCTATAAGATGTGTATTCAGACATGTGCTGTTCCTCCTATGATGAACTCAAAAGATCTGCTACAGATAGAGCGGAATAGAAATTAGAAGGCATGTATGAATATTATGTTTTAATGTAAGAAACTATAGACTTAGTAGCAGGCTTTTAAAATTATTATCACAACTCTAAAATTGCCAAAGATTTAATATTCAAAAGAGGTTTATGTTGATTTATGAAAATTTCGTCAAAAAGGAAGGAACATGAAATTGTAAATTATTGTAGTGAAGAATTATAACTTACTTAAGTAACTAGAACTTTCAACTCTATCTTAAAAAGCTCTTTTCGTGTTACGTAAATGAAACAACGTAGTTAATTTACAACCCAACTTGTTTAGTTTATGAAACCAGCAAGCCAATAAATTAAAGGCGAAAATTAATGTATCTTAACAATCCAATCGTTACAATGACAATAGGTATGTGAGTAGATAAAGCCGCTCGAAGAAGAATTTTAAGATACGGAAAAATACATTTTTAATTTATCATTCGTGTTTCTCTTTTGATAGATAAACTGGGGCATTCAGAGCAAAAGAGCAAGATATTTTTTTGCGAAACCATTCAGAAGGATGAGTATTATTTACTATCGCCAGTATGTAATGTATTTTTCAGGCAGTTAGTTAGTTACCGATGTTGTTTAAAGGAGCCAACCAAAAACAGGTTTTCTAATGAAAACCGAGATTGAAATATCCACAATAAAACCTCACAAAAGGTGGTTTGATGAATAGGTACGCGTCACATACTTTCTTACTAACCTACTAGGTAAATCCACGTTTGCTCCAAATGAATGACACGAAATTTCTCCAAGCCTCTGGTTTTCTTGTATCAGTTGCACAAATAAGTCATAGTCTATATAATTATTCATCATAGCATCTGACAAAGCTGTAGTGAAACCCCGCTTAATTTTTTTACTTTGGCCTGCCTCGTCTTCTTGTCCAACTTGAATTGCAGAAAAGGCGCATATTCAAAACTCTCCATTTCTCTCCGGGAAACATGCGGAGAACATGACCAAGCTTGCTCAATCTGCTATTCTGAATAACTAAAATGATTTGGCAAGCAAATTATGTAAGTTAAGGAGCAGAGATAATCAACAACAACACAAAAACAGGCTAAGATATTATCTTAGCCTCAATTCCAGCTGAGAACATCGTTGATTCGGTACCTACTTTCCAGATTGAAATCGTTTTTTTTTTCATCCTATTTCCCTTTGCTGTTTTTTTTTCACCGCTCTGAGAGTCATAAAGTAAATCATTTTAATGTTTCTCCTCAAAAGAGTGTAATAAAAAAATATATAAAAAAATGAAATGTACCAAAATATGTTTGACATTTGAGAAAACACTTTCAACTACGACACCTCGTCAGCGCGAGATTTTATTGTTTTTTTTACGTTTCTTATTCCTCAATGTATTTATGTCCTTTCTTTACATATTTGTAGAACGCTTACTGAAATTCATCGCTTTATTATTGTGTTTGTTATTCAGATTTATTTTGTGGAACCTTTACCTCCATCTTATTCAGAATCTTTCCTGTGCCTACATTACACAGCCTTGTTAAGAACTATCTAGAATCTAACTAAAAACATGACCTCACTAAACGTTGAAAAAAAAATGATAACTTGTACCTACTTACCAATACTTAGAAATTTAAGAAAAACAATGAAAGGCAATGATATGAATCAATCGAATTCTGAAAAAATGCAATGCATTAGTGCAATATGAATTTTGTGAATATTGAAATATTCAATGAAAGAAAAAAAAATCCACGCAGTAATATGTTACACTTTTAATACCTACTGTTTTTTTTTTATTTTGATGAAACAAAAAAAAAGAACAATGAAAAAATTAACCTTATTGTGTATTTTTATATTGTTTGTATTACGGTTCTATGTGTCATTTTATTTTGGTTTTAACAACTTAATATCTTATCAAAATTAGTTTTTGTTAAAAATTCATACCCAATCAAAGAAATTGGCAAAATAAATTAATGTTTATAAAGTTGATACATTAACGTGATTACACCAAACAAATTTTATTCGATATTGTTCACCATAGGTAGGTTCTATCAATATTGCCAACTACTTTTTCCATACCTAGTACATAATGTACCATATTATAGTACAGGACCACTTTGTAACAACTTTCTTTTAATTACCCGACATTTTGTTTGCAAAAGGATTCCAGATGGGTGCTTTATAGGAACCAACACCACCTATATAAGAAGGCCTTAGTGCTGCGTCACATCGTGAGGCCCAACATTCACTCACCTATATCTGTGTGTACTTACCTGTGCACTATGATATCTGTCGACACGCCGGCAGCCGTGACGCGCCAAAAATGGCCGCCTGCACTAAGGCCTTCTTATATAGGTGGTGTTGATAGGAACTAATTTATATTAAAAACTAGCATTCCCGACAGACGTTGTCCTGTAGTCCTAACCAGAGGCGGCCCGTTCATATGTGCACTGCGCCCCCAGAAACAAAAATACATAATTAGTGCTATTGAGTTATAACATAAAAATATTTCTAAAATATCCATATTTCATTCGTATTCAAAGCTCAGGCGGAAACAACGTGAGAATATAATATGCGCGCGCACACATTCCACCTCGCCTAAAGAACCGGTACGAATGTGCCCGGTAATTTTCTAAAACGCTCGAAACGGTGCAGTGGAGTAAGTGGGTTGGGCTACTGTAAGAGCGGCAATCAGGTATGCGAGAATGAGAGGGAAACTACCTGCGATGGCGTTGGCGCGTCGCAGGTATCCGTTCCATACTAACTTCAATATTAAATTTTATATCATTTTAACCATTTTTTTTCAACTTTTTTATTAGTTATTACTTTATCCGGAGCGGAGAAGAATCCAATAAATCAAACATCGAAAAAATCTGTTTAGCCAATGTCGAGTTATAAGTGTTCGCACTAACCCGACTTTAATTTATATTAGAGATGTATGAAGGCAACTTTTATTATGTAGTCAATAATGAAACATTATTTGGTTCGATTAAATTCAATTAACAAGCCACAAAAAGTGTAAAGTTTCAGTGAAAGAAGTGTCAACTTTTGAGACTTGTAATACTTGTATAAACACGAGTCCAAATTAATAAGGAAGTAAAAACCACTCATGTAGAATATATTTTTAGTTTTAACATTTCTATTCAACTAGATAGCATTATTACATTATTAGTTTAGAAAAAGTTCTCAATATTTCCTACAGCCTTTTTGCAGATTTTCTATAATACATTGTGCTGATTGTGCAGATACATAACTTCCGCAGACAATAGGCATGGTCACATGTGAAAAGGAGTTTCTTTGTCACCTGTGACCATGCAGGAATTGCTGGTGCCTGCGAAATAGGTCAGGCTTATTAAAAATTTGTGGAACAACAAATTTATTGTTTCTTTTAAAGTAGGTACTTAAAAATAAATCAACTCTTTCCTATCTAATGAAAACGAAACGGTGCCACGAAACTTATAATATATTTTAGTACATAATATATTTTAGAGGCTGCTTTTTCAGTGCATATTTTAATAATTATTCTAAAACTACCTTTGTTCAGATTTCATATATTTTTAATTCAATGAATTTTTATAATAAGTTAATGAAAATCACATTTTTTACCCAGAGCTTCCAGATTTCATTAATACATAATATATCAAATAATTAGCCATATATTTATTACTTTTATTTTGATGTACCTACCTACATATTTGAATCTTTTAACATAATATTACGAATCACTATTTGCTAAAAGATTCATCATCATACCTTGCGGAAATCTATAACTGTTATTATTGCCGTTGAAAAAGTATCATCTACGACTTTCAAGAGAAGAAATTGGCAATTTTGTTTGGAATGAAGATTCAAAAAACAATAAAATGTTTGATAACACTGATCCCAGCGTATGAAGGAATATATTATAGTAATGTGGGATGTAAGTGGTATCGCAAAACACCAGTCAAAATACCGTCCGAGTCACAGACAGGTCTCGAGTCGAGCGCTCGAGCGGGAATGTCAAATAACCACATACTGAACGTGATACTTATATCGGGCTGCTTTTTACGGCTTATTTGGAATATCCGTATTCAATTACACGGGGCGCTGCTACGTGCTTGAATTATTAATAAAATGGCTAAATAATTTTTCTCCCGCGAAGAACGTGGTGCTGCCGAGAAATTATTTCGCCTGTAGGTTCCGGAATCGGTTGATTCGCGTCTCTCAAAGTTGCGTTATTAGCTTAAAGTGGGAATTATCGATTACCCATTCGCTAATATTAAATTTAGCCTTTTTATGCGGTATTTTATCTTTCAATACATACCGTATACTTAAACATTTCCAGTATCGTACGTGGATTCGAAGCAGCTGCCTGAGAAAGTTATCAAAACGGTACATACCTGTATAAGTCAGAAGAACACATCTGACGTCAGACTAATAACTTTTTTTGTCCTCTTGCCCCTTCCATGTACCTTATTTCTATCACCCTTGGCCTTCCTCACTTACTTCACAACCAGCTGTATATACTGTTGTCTAAGTTTTATCTGTTATTTATCTTATTTGTTACCTTTACTCACTGGTAATGTTTTCCACATGGCCTTATTTTGTGATCCGCTGGATACGATATCCTTCAAAACTCATCCCATCAACTTTTTTCTGCACAAGCGGACAGGTTATGTAAGCAATTAGGTGCTTCATGATATTAATCATCGCACTTTTCTTTGAATAACAAAATCAAAAGTCACTGGTCTGTTTTTTTTTTCGCTATTTTTGGTCATATCATACGAAGAGGACCTGAATCCATGGAGTTGGAATAATTGAGGACAGTAGTCAAACGGGATGATTCTCCATAAAATAGTCCAACCTTAATAAGCGGGCAAAAAAGACTGGATCCATAGTAGGTAGTTACTTCCTAAACATTAAAAAAAAGTCAGCCAAATAGGTCAAAAATAAAATAAAACACAGAAATTCGTGTAAATTATGTAGATAGACTGTGATTATTTTTGGAAACTGCTTCCGACGTAGCTTCAGTACCTAGGTAGATACCTATTTGTTCCAAAAAGCATCACGCCCGCTATTATAATGAGGGTAAATATGTACCTACCTCCTTAAATATCTCATTATTTTATAATCCAACGCGCTGTGAAAGTCATACTATGGTAAATTAGCTTTTGATACGTTGTTATAATAACAATTTAAATAGCGTTTATCCTGCACTTAGGGCGCTGAAATTCAAATGTTTGAAAAGGAACCGGTCATCATACGTCGATATATTACTTAATATCGACGCGATAACTATGAATGAATAAATACTTTTTTTGGCCATTGGAACTTCAGCTGTTTCCCATCACCGGACAGATTAAAAGATGACCGCTGTCCCATATTGCGCCGAATCCATATCACCTACAGAGGGGATATTCCTATAAACTCGATGATAGCATAATAATACTATAGTGACTTTGATGAAGAGTAGGTACTTAAATGAACCTACAGTGGTCACCAAATATTACGAACAAAAGCTTCGGAATATGGTATGATGATGATGATGAGAAATTCAAAATGACGACATACATAAATGTGAAAGGTTTGAAGTTGAGACAGGATCAATTGACCGTAAAAACTGGTTTCTTTTGTGAAAAAAGAATGGAAATGAAACCTACGGTGTCTATCAAATAGACCTCCAAGAATCACATCATTTGGCTGAAATTTTAACAGATAGGTATCACATTATTTATCAACCCAAAAAATAATAGTGTATTTTTAAAGCGTCGCTTTTTCAAGTCTCTAACCTTCGTGCTACGGCTAACTAACCAAGATTTATTTTGTATTTAGACCTCATTTTTATTGTAAATAACGGTTTAAATATATTTCAGCTGTTCGTTTCTTTGTGCTGTTCCCGACAATAAATCTCTTTTTCCTATCCCATCGCCCTCTTTCACTCACATCCACATCATTACGTCTATCCGTGGAAAGGTAGCCATGTGATATTAATATATCAAAAAAGGTAATAAAATACCTTTTGTGTTGATTCTACTTTAGATCTTAACCATGTATTGTAAGATATTCTTGGAAAATTACCAATAAGAGGCATTATGAATCTACCTCCTAAAGTATCATTATGTTCATGAAGTAAACCATTGTTAAAATGGGTCGGTTAAAATCTATCTACTTACTTTAAAAATATGTCAAGTGCAAAAAATCTTATGTCGGTAAAGCAAAATACCATTAAGTTTTTGGATAATATAAAGTGTAGACTCATTTTCCTAACCTTTCCCTTCAGGGATACGACATTATGAGAAATAATAATATGTATGTAGGTAAACCGTTTTACCGATACCATGAGTTATGTACCTACCGTACATACATTTTGTCCTTAGTTTGTGAGGAGCACTAGGCTGTTTTATAATAATTTGTCAGGTGATGTGGTATCCCAGTTGGTGTCTCCCATCATAGCTACCAGCCTATTTTTTAGTCTGTTCCTTCTGACCACATCATAATAAATGGATTGGATTCTGGTGTCCCTCACTCAGTGTCTCAAATTTTTTTTTGGCTATTGTTCTTATTTTGGAAGCTCTCAACATCTGTTTATCCTATCTACGCCTGGCATACATTCGAAACCGAAGATCATAATCATTATCTAATCTTCAACCATATCTTTATGTTTGAATATGGTTAACTTTATAGTCCCCACAAAATTTCCAACACTCGATATACATAACATTACAAAAAATACCCATTTGTTATAGAAATGACCGTAATTAAAATGTTTTTTATATTTCCATTTCTAACAATATAATGCGGCTGTCTGTTGATTTTGACACTGTTCTCGTCACACGTCACATAGAAATATCTACGCTAGAAATTTTAGGGAATTTCACTGTCTCCAAATAGTTTTTGTCCAGTCATCTGTTAAGCTAATTTTCTCGTGTCCTCCATCCTACACGAGTCTTTACTAACAGATGGATGATACATAAGAGATATTTTTTGTTTATTTCCAACTGAATAACATGACGTATCTTTCTCAGGAAAACATTGGCTATGTTTAAAAATATCAAACAAAATACTAACGCTTTTTGTTTTGTTAATTAAAAAAAAAGTATACGAAACATACCGACAACGGTGTACTTAAAACGAATTAATTTTGAATCAAAAAACATATATGAATAAAGTATGTCTCAAAACGAACCTCTATAATATAAAAGAAAGTCGAGTTAGTGCGAACAATTATTATAAATTATAATGACTCGAGATCGGCTGAACAGATTTTTATGATGCATGGTTTATTGGATTTTCTCCGCTCCGGATAACAGAATACCTAATTCTTAAAAATTCGATAATGGATACATAGCAAATAATATTAAATTGAGTATGGAACCGATTTACTACCTACTGACAACAACGCCACCTGAGAAAAATTCCATAACAGCACAATCTTTATTTAAGTACTTGACAACCATTGAGTTGGTAAAACGTTGGTATGCGGATTTTTAATAGAATTTCTTTCAAGAAATATTTTTTAACATTCAAACATATTTGCATAACGTCTGTCGGGAAGGCTAGTTTTTACTTTTTGGAGCGATTTTATAAACGAGTTACCGTAAGTTTACCGATAGTAGTTGACTATATTATTATTAGAGTAGACTGGTGACCGTCCAATTTCATCCGCCAGTAAAAAAAAATATTCTTAAGATATTCTTAATGGCTATGACAGCACGCTCCAATATGGAGTGCTTTTCTGTAGTCACACGAATTATCGCTCGAAACAAAATAACAAGAATAAGAAACAGGATAATTATTTTTATAGAGCTGTTTAGTGACAGCAAAGGTCACCTCAAGGACCTCAATAACACAATCATTCTTTGACACTTCACTGGCCATTTCAAAACTTAGGAATAATAATAATTATTATTCTACAATATGTAAATTGAATAGTCACATCAACTATTTTACTGTCTATCGTTTTTTTTTCAATTTTACTAATTATCTACATATTATACGTATGTAGTTAAATAACCCCTTTCCCATGTATCTATATAGATAAAAAAGAATGTCGGGTTAGTTCGAACATTTATAACTCGAGATTGGCTGAGCAGATTCTTCCGATGATTGATTTATTGGATTCCTTTCCGCTCCAGATAAAATAATAACTTTTGAAAAGTTGAAAAATGGATAAGAAATAATAAAAAATATACATTTAAGTTAGTATGGAACGAATTTCATGCGACACCAACGCCATCTATGAAAAAATCTATAATAACAAACATATTCTTTACTGCACCAACCAATACGATTTTTCATACAAAATCGGTACATATTCTCGGGCACTTTCAAATGTGCACACGCAGCAGCGGCACTAACTCAGTTGAATTGATTAATTACCTATGTATTTATTTTTTGTTTCTGGGGGCGCAGTGCACATTGTGTACATATGAACCGACCGCCTGTGGTTAGGACCACAGGACAACGTTTGTCGGGAAAGCTAGTATGTAATATTCGAAGAGTATATTGTAAGCTGTTGATTATTTAATCAATTTAATTTATTTAGGTACCTACCTTGTACTAAGTAGGTTTTCATAATTCAATTACGATCGAAAATTGCTATTGGTAGGTACATAGATGTAAGCAATTCATTAATTAAGTATTTAGAACGATGATGAGCAGACTCAACTAAAATAATTAAACGAAAAACACCTAAAAACAGCTTAGTTCATTATCAATATCATTTATTCTGTTAAGTACTTCTTTTCAGAATTTTTCATAGATTATGCAGGTATAGATTATCTAGTTTGGGTTCTTAAATCATTTTCGTTTCTTAATCCATATGGAATCCAAGTTTATGGAAAAAAAAAACAAGACTTTTCATCGAACATAGATCGATGCATAATAAACGCACTAGGACTTCTTGTCCTTCTATTCATCACCAGATTATTAAAAGAGATGCCACTTTCAGTACTTAGTACAATAGGTGCAGTTATGGTTTGAATTCAAAAGTGTTAAGTGTAGAATTGCGTCTTAATGTCAAAATGTATTCCAATAATTATTTTCGTTATGATATATTGGTTTAAATTTGTCTAAGCCTTTTTTATAATAAGAATAAAATTATTACATAATTTCAAGATTTTCCACCCCATAAATAATGGGTAATAGTGGCCATTCAAATGTCGTCTTAGAAATGAATGTATACAATTATTCCTACGCGCCATTTATAACATTTTAGAATAAATCAAAGTTCAAACATTCGTTCGCCTTTACGAATTAATTAATCAAGGAAACACAATCTTTTGTTCGATATTCAACGCCAAATTCCAAGCTTTTACTTGAAATGCTCATGTTTGGAGCCAGGAATATACAGAGAGATTCAAGACAGAATTTCGAGCCTCTTATAATATTACTTCCATGTATAAAAAAGGGAAGTTTTTGCAATATAATTTTCTTTGTCTACCATTTGTGTAACGACTACACTTTCCACTATAAATTTCCTTAAACTTTGATTCATAGAAATCGTCTTTAAATAAGACTGCAAGTTATTGTAAGAAGTTAATGTTAAGATACTTTGTTAAATATCCTTTTTTCTTAGATTCTATAAAATTAAATTGTTAGGTAGCAGAATAATCACTAATATTAATATTTTGGTATCATGATTAAAACATTCTGAAGGCAATACCAGATATGAAGAGGGTATTTAATTCAATCAATGTCCATTGCCCGTAGTACGGACGTTAGGTAAATAAAAAGGACTAGCAATTATTATGTATTCGTAGACTAGTCCAGGACAAACATATCCTACCGCGGGTATTCACCTCCGATAGTTGGACCACGTTTTCTTACGTTATCTGTCCCCTGATACTCCACAACGACACCCCGCCACTCCGATCTGTCGGTCACAACGCTGTCCCATTCCGACTGCCTACCGACACTCTTCAGCGCAGTGTGTATGTTTTCCTTATATGTCTTACGCTGTCCACCGTGTACTTATTCTCTTCCCGTTAGTTAACTCTCCATGTATGTAGGATGTTTTTCGGGAGTCTATTAATCTTCATTCGGACCACGTGTCCAGACCAACGCAAGAGGGCGCGTGACACTCCGCTTCCGTAACTAGATGATCATCTTTAGTCGAACGACGGTGCCGGTCCCAAGCCCGGTAAAGAAGGAGGGAATTACCTTAACCCACCCACCTGGTTTCCTTTCCTCTTTTCCCGCCTTGCCTTATTGGGGTCCAGTTTTTGTGGAGGCTTTGAAACTGATCAGCGTTTGCGGGACTGGATACTTCAATCACCCGATTTCTTACTAACCTCACTGGCTAGTTCCTCTGTGGATGGTCCCTGTCGTCTCATCCAGTATGTGCCATAGGGTCAACTGCCATGGAATCATGGTCTACACTGAACCGTAAGCGTGATCGGTTAGTAACACTAACGCAGCAAACACAAAACAGGATGGATCGATCTGATATTCAAATTTCAACTCCGGAGGTAAAATGCCCCTCCAATCGTATCTCCGGGGAGGGGTGCCTGTCGAGCGACTCATCTTGGTCAGAAGAGATATATAGGGAGAACTTAAAAGTGGATATAGCACTGAACCTTGGGGTAGTCCATTCTGGATGATTTTTATGTTACTAAAAATAGGTACCATCCTGGTAAACCTTGATTCTCCTATTTGAGAGTATCTTTATTCCATTGACGAAATGCTAAATATCAGAATTAATATAAAATAAGAATCAAAAAATTGATAAAAGTTCATTAATTTTATTTAAGAAAAAACATGTTCAAACAGTATCTATTTTGTTTCAGATAACTCCATGATGGAAAAGGACTTCCCTTCGGATTGGTTGACAAATTTTACAAGCAGTCTAGTAAACGATACGTTTCCTCTTGCAAAGGATATAGCCAAGTATGATTCTGAAGAGCTGGAAGTTGATGAAGATGACTACACGCCCTACCCCGAGAGACCGGAAACCTACATCGTGCCGGTCCTCTTCGCATTCATCTTCGTCGTTGGCGTCCTTGGCAATGGAACGCTGGTGATTATCTTCTTAAGACACAGAGGAATGAGAAATGTCCCAAACACGTGAGTATCATCTTTCACCTAATTTTTATATATAAATTTCTTTTGTCCGTGTTTATTTGACTGAACGAAACGGCTGTACCTACTAATTTTTGAAGGTTACAAGAATATGTAACAACTCGTGTTGTAGTTGTTACATATTCTTCGACATGCTGAACATGTTGAAAATTCTCACGATTAGTTGTTATCTTCTATTTTATTTACTCCGTTGCTTTGAAGTATATTGTTTGCTTATAATTATTGTTTTTACTATTTTATTTATTTCTTTGCTTTTATATATATTGACTGCTACTCATTGCTGTTTTTGCTATTTCATTAATTCCGTTGCTTTCAAGTAAATTGATTGCTAATAATAAAATTGTTGTTTATATTATTATATTTGTTCCGTTGCTCTTAAGTTTACTGACTGCAAACCTATACTGTTTTAACTATTTTATTTATTTCGTTGCTTTTGTCTATATTGACTGCTACTCATTGCTGTTTTTTCTATTTCATTTATTCCGTTGCTTTTAAGTGATTAGATTGCTGATAATTATTGTTTTTACTATTTTAGCTGTTCCGTTGCTCTTAAGTTTACTGACTGCAAACCATTACTGTTTTACTATTTTATTTATTTCGTTGCTTTTATCTATATTGACTGCTATTCATCGCTGTTTTTGCCATTTCATTCATTTATTCCGTTGCTTTTAAGTGAATTGATTGCTGATAATTATTGTTTTTACTATTTTAGTTGTTCCGTTGCTCTTAAATTTACTGACTGCTAACCATTATTGTTTTACTATTTTATTTATTTCGTTGCTTTTATCTATATTGACTGCAATTCATTGCTGTTTTTGCCATTTCATTCATTTATTCCGTTGCTTTTAAGTGAATTGATTGCTGATAATAATTAATGTTTTTACTATTTTAGTTGTTCCGTTGCTCTTAAGTTTACTGACTGCTAATTATTACTGTTTTACTATTTTATTTATTCCGTTGCTCTTAAGTATACTGACTGCTGACCATTACTGTTTTTACTATTTTATTTACTCTGTTGCTTTCATGTTAATTCATTGCTAATAATTGGTGGTTTTACATTTTTATTTATTCCGTTGCTCTTAAGTATATTGACTGCTAATCATTATTTTTTACCATTTTATTTATTCCATTGCTTTTAAGTTTGTTGATTGCGAATCATTGTTGTTTTTAATATTGTTTTCATCATTGTATCTATAAATGGTTATTTTAACGATGTTCCTATTTTTTTTTCTTTTCTTTTGCTATATTACAATGGCGTTGTTTTGCTTTTTTATTGTGATTTGATTTTGTTATTATTTTTTTTTATTTTATTCATCACGTTGTATATGTATATTTGACTGTTTTTACCGTTTCTAATATTTTTATAAATTATTATTGTCATTGGAATTGTTCTTTTTGCTTATTGTTTGCTGTTATTTGTATGTTGGTGTATATGATTTATCTTGTTTAAAGGCACATTTGTGCCGTGAACTTATTAAATAAATAAATAAATAAATTAGGAGTTTGACTTAAATATTACCACCTAATGGTTACCGTTGTTAACGTAAAGTGATCACACTAAGCCAGCATTCGAAATAACAGTAGAAGACGGTCGTAAGCCCGTAGTGGTTTGTTCCATTTAAAAATCAAACGTAAGTAATGAATTGTTAGAGTAATTAGTATTTACCTACATATTATTTAACAATAATATAATATTTTTATCTTACGGATAAAGTTTAGTCTGTCGTTGTCGTCATAAAACCGTTCCTAATGAATTATAATAAATGAAATTGTTGTTTATCATTTCAAGAAATTCAAAACAAAATTATAAGCGAAAAACACTTATTATTTGCGTCGCTGCAAACAAACGCTTTGACTGACTCCATCTCTTCCGATATTAATAACGGAAGCTTGTTGGCGTTAACAGAACTTTGAAATGTGATATTGCGCGGATTCCTTTTGATGAAATTTATAAAAATCACTCCGCCTTCTGTAATGATATTTGATATTCCGATGTCGTCATTTATCACTTTTGATTTAAGGTAGGTATTTTTAATTTTTGCTTAATCTTGACGTTCCTATTGACTACTGGTCCGCTATGTATTCGAGAATGCGTTTCAAGCTTTAAAGTATATGGCTAATATAATCAATTAAAATCTGTGAAAAATATTAGCGTAGTAGGTACTCTAAATTCGCCGTTCCAATCGACATTTTTTATATTAGTACCTAGTCCAAAACACTGTCGACTAACGATATGACATCATATCCGAAAACCACACATACACATATCTATGTACCTAGTGGTGAGTTATTATGACCACCTAAATGGCGAAGTTATTACGTAAAGTGGCCAGCTATCGAAACAGCAGTAGAATACGATTGTATGCTCGTAGAGTCTCAAACATGCACAAAATTTACCTCAAAATCAATCACTAATGAAAACATCAAATTAATGTTAAGATCTACATAGCCATGAAATAGGACATAATACTCCAAAATTATTTGGAAAGTTTTGCTATTTCTGTTGTTTGAAACGGGCGGATACACAAACAATAGGTCCTCCCGTGACAGGAAAGTGAACTTATACAGGAAATTTGAATTCAAAGTTCTTTATGCGCATTAAATTCTCGCTACATTTGTGTCGACAAAAACTTTAGCTACCTACCTATCTTCAATCACCATTCACGCCTCGAGTTGAAAATCGAAAGGCGCACAGCGAGCGTGTATTTATTGAAATTAGCTTATGGTTTAATATCCATGGAAATACACCTGGATGTTCCAGGATTCTTAATCAATTCATCTACCTTAATGATTAACAAAAAATAAATAAATAAAGGAAACTGATGGAATATATTGTGAAAGGTCTGAGAAAAATTGTTTCATCAGGCGTGACAGGGAAAAGAAAGATTCATTCAAAATAAATTTTTAAATAAAAGAAAAATTAAATCTAAAGTCTTAAACATAATAAATATGATAATGGATATGGTAGTCTCCGAAAACCGGCCAATGTTTGAATTATACAAGTACAAGACTATTTCATTATTTTTATTACTAGTTGCATGTACCTACCTAAACATGAGATCCAACTGTTGATGGCCTGAGTCGGTATGTTTATTGTATGAAACGATGTCGTCAATAAATTAAATTCTTACAAAAATTGTTAAGAAAAGTTTGAGATGTACTGCTATAATGTATATATTTTTATAGAAAATTAATTTTTCTAGTTGATGTGTTTCGGCGTTTTTCGATATTTTTTATGAAATTCTGTCATTGAAACTCGAAAATTTGTCATAAAACAATATTTTTCTCTATAAAAAAGTTTGAGAAACCCTGGAACTTTTTCATTTAATGTGATTTGAGATATTGTATTTTTCTATATACATACCTACACATTTTTAGGATTCTAGCTTTTATAGTTTTCGAGATATATGAAAAAATTAAGTAAAAATTCAAAGCGCTTGTTAACTTTCGCAAACTCGTATCTAATTTTTATCGATTTTTTAATTTTGATCCAAACCAATAGTATTGTCTATTCCTCGCAATAAACAAAAACACGTATATCAAAATTCGTATTCGTTTAATTTTTAATCGAACTTAAAAATTCTCGTATCTCAATCCCCGCCATTCCTAAGTGCCACAACCTCGCATCTCAACATATCGACGCCCCAATACTATACGGAGACAAGTCGAAAAAGTCCATTTTGAGTAAAACGCATTTGAAGATTTTGAACAAAGTATTTCTTTGATATCTTTAAAGAAAATAAATAAATTTTGTATATTTTCTTGCCATGTTGCGAGAAATATTGTTATTTTTATAAAAAACATAAATTTAGTTTATTAAAATGTTTTATAAATATCTAAATATTTAAAAATACAAAGGTATTTCGACTTAATTTTAACGAAAATCTGTCACCCGGAAATTTTTCTAATTCTATACGGAGACATTTGATTTGTCTCTATATAAAATTGAACTTTTTGTGAATTACTAGTGATTATTAGTACGAATTCTGTGTTCATAACAGTGGGTTGGATTTTTTTAACGGTCGAAAATTTAATTTAAGAAGTTTTATATTGCGGAGAAAGGTTAATAATCTTAAAATGGATACGAGAATTCGCAAAATTAAGATGATGGTGGAAAGTATTAAGAGCTCAAGAGTCCCAGAATCGCAGATTAGTGAGTTTTAAGCAATTCTTTGAAAAAATATAACCTAAAAATTGTTGACATAATATAACAAACAACAACAACACTCTTTTACACCCCCCACTCAAGGGCATAGGGAGGCAACAAGAGCTCTCCATTGCGCTCGATCCTGCGCAATGTTTATGACCTCCTCCCACACGATGTCCCTCAGCTCTGCTTCGAAGGAGCGGAACACAGTGTGAGAGGGTCTTCCTCGTCTTCGGGACCCTGATGGGAGGAAGAACAGCGCTATCCTCGGCCAACTGTCATTCGGCATCCTTAACACATGTCCCAGCCAAGTATATCTCCTCCCCACAAGTGTAGAGGTGATGGGCTCAAGCTGGGTGCGCCGGCGTATAGCATCGTTTGTGATGCGGTGGTACCATCTTACGCGCAGAATTCTCCTTAGGAACCTTTCAAAGGCTGAGACTTTTTGTGCCTGGGATTTGGTCAGGTGCCAGGACTCACACGTCTGGTCACGGTCTGATGCATGTGTGTTGCCAAGATAATGGGGAACACACACGCACAAACAGTTTACATTTCGTCTCGACACTAAACGCCGACGCTTTCCAAATCTTGGTCATGTTTTTAAAGACGCCACTTGCCATTCCGATACGTATCGGGAGCTCAGCCCCGAGCTCACCAGAGGTGGTAATGGTTGCTCCCAGGTATTTAAATTTATCCACCCGGGAGACCTGGTGACCGTCGATGGTTATCGGTAGCTGTTTATCGGGGCAAGCATTATTCGTCATGAGCTCCATCATACTGGCGTTGACTCGAAGACCAAGGCGTGCTGTTTCGTCGCAGAGTCTTGAAACACTGCGCTGTAATTCCTCCAATGTCGTACTGAACAACGCTAGGTCATCCGCGTACTCCAGATCGCACAGTTCGCCCATTAGACCATCTCTCTGTGTTATCGGTATACCTCTTGCTCCTTGCATGGACTTTCTCAAGAGGAAGTCCATAACAATAATAAATATAAATGGAGCCAGTACGCAGCCCTGTCTGACTCCCGTGGTGATCCTGAAAGCTTCAGTAGGACAACCTGGCGTTTTGACGCTACACTCGGAGTCTTCATACAGGGATTGCACCATTTTAACTATCTTCGGAGGTATACCGTACAGAGCTATGGTCTATGTGGGCTGTCGAAAGCCTTTTCAAAATCTATGAAGCAACAAGCGACTGGAGAGTTAAACTCTTCACACCGCTGAAAGATGCACCTGGCACAGAAAATTGGGTCCGTGCAGGACTTGCCAGGTACAAAACCGCATTGTTGCTATCTCAGGACAGTCATGACAGGTCCCCGAATGCGATGTAGTAATATCTAAGATAATACCTTACCGGGAACACTCAGTAGAGTGATTCCACGGTAGTTTCCGCATTCAAGGGGGTCCCCCTTTTTAAATATTGCGACGATGTATCCATTCCGCCAATCTTTTGGACACCTCTCCACTTCACACGCCATTTTAAATATATCTAGAAGTGGTTGGTACTCCCTCCATCTCCCTTTAATTAGTTCGGGGGCAGTGACAGTGGCTCCACGAGAGTTTCGTATTGATTTCACAGGTTTTTTTTACCTCTTCTCCCGACCTCTCGAGTGATTTCGAAGAGTGTCCTTGAGTCATTTCCGAGTGCAGCAGACTGTGCTCGCCGTATCTGAGAATCTAGATGTCTTCTTTTATCTGTTCGTACAGAGTGTCTTAGCCTTCTGGTGATCTTCGATAAGACTTCAGGACCCATCGGACATCCATATTGGCCTCTTTTTATTCTTATAGCCGACAGAAGAACGTGCGGATTCCATAACCGCGTCGCGAAACCTAGTCCAGGCTGACTCAATTGGAGCAGCTTTGGGTGGATCCTGGAAGGGGGCAAACCTTGTGCGTATCTCAGCCTCGCACGTATGACGACACTGAGCACTCTCTAACCTGCGTATGTCCAGTGGGCGAGGAGCAGACGATCTTAGCTGGAAATTGTGAAATTTGAATCAGAACGAGCCCACAAGGAGTTCGTGATCCGTGTCCATGTCTGCTCCCTGGTAGGTGCGGACATCCCGCAGGTCAGTTTGGTTGCTAGTCCTTACCAGGAGATGGTCTATCTGGCTTTTCGTTCTTCTGTCGGGCGAGGTCCAGGTGTATTTATGGATATAGTGCATTGTTCACCGCAAAGGATTACTCTGTAATGGTGAACAATGCTTAATTTTTGACAGAAAATAAATAAATAAATAAATAAATAAATAAATATCCTTGTGGGGAAGAGAGTTCCCCCTATTAAGAGTCCATGGAGCATGGCGAAACCAATGAGACGGCTTCCGTTATCGTTCATCACTCCTAAGCAATGCTTTCCCATGACGCCTGGTCCATTCTGGGGATCGTTGTCAACCTTGGCATTAAAGTCCCCCAGAACTATTAGGCGATGGCGCCTCGGAACATGGGACACAACTACATCCAGACTGCCATAGAAACAGTCCTTAGCAGCCGCGTCCCCATCCTCAGTGGGAGCATAGCATGGAAGGACCGTCAGTGTTTCGCCACTCATCTTAAAGGACGCACTCATCAGGCGGTCAGAAACAGGTTCCCAACTAAGAAGGCGAGAGAAGGCAATTTACTTAAAAGTAGAGCAACGCCACGCATCCGTGCAGTCCGGTGGCCAGAGTGAAGCATGACATGATTGCCAGCATCACTCTGCCCCGAGCCTGGGATGCGTGCCTCACTCAGTCTCAGGATATCTAGTCCATAATCTCCCGCCAACTTGGCAACAACAAGCTCCCCGCCCGCCCTCAGAGTGCGGACATTCAGAGTCCCGATTTTTAAGCTCTTGTTCCTAAATCAAGCTGTGGTCAACAAAGGCCCACCTGATGGGGTCAAGGCGTCCGAGGCTTAATTCTGTTGCCTTTTCTGACCGATTGTTCTAAGGACGTGAGGTGGTCAACCCCACGGTCTCGATCTGATTTTTCGATTTCCTGCCTCTTACAGGATGCTCGAAAAACCAGCAAAAAGAGAAAGGTGCTATTCTTAGCCGATAACCCCACGGCAAATTGATGATGATGACATTAAACATTCGATAAATTTTATTTACTTATAGTATCCAATACAATTTTCTCCGATAATCAATATCTTGTGCTAATTTTCAAATACCAATATGTATAAGTTTTTCATGTACCTAAAAAAATAAATATCCAAAAATATCTTAATCTTGCAGAGGAGTCAACCAGTCATTAATATTCACTGTAATCTGGAACCTTAATATTCACTGTAATAGGTGGATCTACGTTTTTTTTAACAGAAAATTGGGGATTGTAAAACATGAAATAATGAAGAATATAATCAATATTACTTTTGATTTATCAACTAAACCTATACAAGAGACCTTAATATGTTGTTTAATATCATAGATATAAATTACTAGATACGGCGTTTCATATTAAAAAAGTTGTAATTATGGATAGAAACTACTATATAGTAAGTGTCAAAAATTGCAATCTAAGAGTTTATGAATTTAGAAATATATCAAGTACTGTTTTGTCAAGTCTTTTATTAAGTTTAAAATTAAGATTCATGATTTTATTATTGATAGAATGGTTATTTTCAAGAATACTTTTGAGTTGTCTCTCTATAGAACTAGATCTTTTCAGTTGTTGGCGGTTCTATAGGCGGACATCTAAGATGTCTGCCTATAGAACTAGAATGAAAGTTAATCATTGACAGTTCTTAAGTGAGACATTTGAGTTGTCTTCTTATTGAACTGAATGTTCAATTTTTTTTAAATAATTCTATGAAAAGACATCTTTTATAAAAAAATATTTAGGACAAATTTGACTTATCTCTCTAAAGAAATAGAAGCAGACCATCATTTGTAATCGATTTGTATCAAAAACTCAAATTTGATAATTTTTGACTTGTCTCCATATAGAATTGGGACGACGATATGAGAATGCGTCAATGTGAAAATTTCACTTTGGCGCATTTTCGTAACGCAATCTCGTATCTCCATCTGTCAAATATTCGCGCCAAACAGTTAGCTTTATTTTTTTACAGGATGGGCTAAAAACATCATAACTTAATATACACAAATTAAATTCGTTTTCTGGAAATGCAGATTAAAAGTCATGTTGAGGGTGCATTTGAGTCATTCAATCATTTTCTTTGTCTCACTTCCAAGACCTGTTTAAGACCTTGATAATTTAGATACGAGAATGCAGCCCTGAAAATAATATTTTTGTTCCTCAGATATGAGATTGTGGCATACTCTCTATACATGTGTATTATAGTTGAATGGTAATCTGGTTAGTGTTTATTGGATAATTAAAAGTTCTTGGAATAAAATACATAGGTATAATTTATTGGTAAATAATTATAAAATTTCAAGAAGGTGTACACCTTGATCTGTCTCGAGAAATAATTTCTCTTCAACAAATCGACAGTTGGATTAAAGAAAAATTTGTTAAAAATATTTAACCTAAATTGAGAATTATCGAAAAGTGTATTATTATTTATCATACAAATTTGTAAGTAATTTGTAAATTTACACTCCGGTTACAGCAGTCAGTCATGTACGAGTAGTTATTAAGCAGTAGCCCTAGTATACATTTTCGATGATCGAATATCGAAACGATCATCGAAAGAGTTCCGAAAAATTTTCATACTAAATTGATCGAATGATTCGATCGTTTGATTTTAAAATACTAATTGCATGCTAATAAGCGCTTATTTGCGTGCAATTAGCTTTCGATGAAACTCATACTAGCCCCACAAGTTGGGAAAAAGTCTCAAATTATAGTAAGATATTATGTACAGGTATATTGTAAGGCTTATCGACTGCACTGTCTCCCATTAGTCTATTTTTCAGCAAACACGCTAAATGATCTGTGGTAATTATTCAGGAGTACTTCAGCAAACCAAATTAATCATCAATTCTAGTGTAGCATCACAACCAAAATTAAAGGTTCTTTTAACTTGTTCTTTCAATCTTTAAACTTATTTTAGCCGTGAGGACTAGCTTATATGAATAGGCTCAAAGGATGGCAAAATATTAGGTAGGTATATATTGTTACATCGCCCCAGTGACTGTCAGTCATCTAATCTAATCTGGATCTAATCAATTTTTATTCCAGTTCATTCAGTATGGGAAATTTCCAAATAAATACAAACGACTTTAATTTTAGTTTTGAGAGAAAATAAACAAACATTACGAAATTGAATTTATTTTGAATTGGAATAAATCAAACTAAATTCCAAGAAGGCATATTATTATTATTTACAGACATGCCGTCTCGATTTACAGACAACATTGTAATTGAATACTTATTATTTGTAGGTATTGTTTTTCTTTTCAACATCTGTGATTTATCAAACAATAAAATGTTTACGTTATTTTAATGCGAAATATTCAAGCCGATCATCGCCGCCTCCATAGCTCAGTGGTTAGAGCACTGGTCTTGTAAACCAGGGGTCGAGAGTTCAATTCTCTCTGGGGGCAGTTTTTTTTTTTTATAGTTAATTCTAAAACCGTAACTATAAAATATTTCAACCTGTAAGTAGTAGCATTCTTCTTTTTTCTGTCGATTTGTAGACCTTTAGAGTTTCCCATGTGATTCTGATGAAAATGAGTAGGTTGGTACCTATTTAAGTACCTGTACCACAATTTCGAATGCATTTTCAAATTATGAGAATCGAGTAGGTACCTAAGCATCTGCCTTTTCCAACCAATTTTCAATTAAATTACGTTATTATAATATTATGTAATATGTCAATCACCAATACTCCCTGTCTGATATCGTTTAGGGGCATAGGAAGAGACCTCCACGGTACTCGATCTTGCTTGGCTTAAATGACCTCCTCCCACACCATGTCTAATAATTTAATCTTTTGGTAGCTTAGTAGGTATGCTCCGACCTAAAATGGTCGATTGTGCTACGTCTACTTGCTCACGGTTTTTCCCACTAAGAACTACTTCATCAGTCCCAGGCGGGGACTTCTCGCAAAAGCATGCTACTGTAACTGTTAGAGGAAGTGCAAACCTTGTTTCTATATTATGGTTACTAATATGTGAGTGACAGGTCCCAAGAAGTCGTCAGTTGATAGTTTGCTGAGCTTGGCAGCATTGCATATTAATTAATCTATTTTCGAACGAAGGTGCATGTAATTTTTTTAATCTTTTTAATAATTTTGTTGTTAGTTTATTTCAAAGATGGCGTCGCATCATATTCGTTCCATACAAACTTTAATATCGTATTTTAAATTATTTCTTATCCATTTTTCAACTTTTTATTAGTTATTCTGTTATCCGGAGTGGCGAAGAATCCAATAAATCACACATCGGAAGAATCTGTTGAACCAATCTCGAGTTTTAAGTGTTCGCACTAACCCGACAGTAATTATATTAGAGATTCCAAATTACATCCACTCCATGTATAAAGCTTTTTTTCATTTTTCAATCAAATCATCTTTTCTCATTTTATTATTATCTATGTATATATTTTTCTGTTGGTTCTTCTGCTTTCGACAATGAAGATTTCTTTGTTGTTGATAAATTAGCATATAGGTAGGTATTTTTTTTCATAAACCTACATACCTAATTTGTTTTAAGTATTTGTTTAAAAGTAAATGCTTTTCCAAATATGTTGCACTTCCTCTATATAAAACAATATCAATGGGAACAGTCTATAAAAATGCTGAACTTTGATCAATTTAAATACCTACTATTGTTTATCAGCTGCTGTACATTTTTGTTTCACGCTCAATTATTATTGATAACACCGTTTATGTAGATAAAGAAAGAGCAGTGAACGCTTTGAAACTACAACATACTTGTAAGTATATTATTGGCGTTAGTCTGCAGTTGGTGACGAGTCAATATTTATTTTGTGTGTGTATTTTTTTGCGTAACTATAGAAGTAATAATATAATCTCTACAAAAGCAATGTAACGATTCATTTGTTAAATATATAAATCTTCATATATCTATGTATATAAATAGGTATTTTCTCCTTTACCACTTACCTACCACTGCATATGCCTTCCAGACTGTCTGCATCCATTTCCTTTTCGGATAGAAATTCGGTTTTAGAGGGAATGCCATTAAATTAATTACGTTCTATGACAGAATAGCAGGTCAAAATATATCCATACTCAGGCAAACTAGTACACTACTTTATCAACCACACAAAAAACAAAAATGGTCACGAAATTTTGACAAAAAGCGGTGTCCAAGGAATATGTACTTCCTTTAAGGTAATAATTATTCTATCTGCCGTAGCTTCTGGGTTCGTCACAAGTTCAAATTTTCAACCATATTTTATTTTATTTTTATTTATTTCAAGTAAAATTCATCACTCACCATAACAGATTTCTCCTTTGCGATGAGTGATATGTTCTCTTCTTGTTTTGCCACATGACTTTTTCCATTCCTATTTGAGTTATGCACTACAGTTCATGATGTCTGCTTCTTTTAAGTAAGGCAACTCATATTATAATCACGTTTATTTTCTTTGACTTTTTCTTTGTAGATAATTTGTATACATTATGATATTATGTAAAGTAAAAATATCTAGCGGTATGAAAGTATAAAACTTGAAACTGAGCAGGCAAATCTTAGTCAGCGCCAGCAATAAATCTTTGTTTTAGTTTAAATCTTCGTGACAAAGCGCTAGGAATAATGTATTTTGGAATAAGTAGCCGATATCTTTTTATTTTATTCTAGTCATTGTTGAATAGAAGAGGTTGCAAAATCCCACCAAAGTATTAAACTACTTCATTCTAATTCATAATAAGTAGGTTTACATCTATAGTACCTATGTTTAGACTTGCCAATCATAACACTAGCTATGCTTTCGACATGCCGAGGATTCTTGGAGGGGGACGGGGGGATAAGATCTCGTCAAAATAGATAGGTATATTTGCTACAAGTTTTTATAGAAAAATGTTAAAGTATAGCACCCGCTAGACACCCTGTAAGTAAGTAATTTTGTTCATTTCTGTAAATCGATGTCCTATTGAAAATCTTAGTTAAAATTACTTGGGTTAATTTGTATTTGTATATTTTCGTCCTTAGGCCTCAGGGCAGACACTTGGACACGTCAAGATTTACAATATTTTATAACAAATTCAATAAGGCACAACACTGCACAACCAGAAACAATAGAACACATCAACAATACCTACAATAATATAGTGCAGAAAAAGAATATTCAAAGTTCTATGCAAACAGAGTGTAAAGGGCTCTGTTTGCATTTCGTCTTGCTCATGATTACAATGTGCCACTCAACATTTCGTCAACTGTATAAAATTCTTTAGCCACAAGATACTGTTTCACCCCTCTCCTAAACAAGTGTCTCAGAGAGTCATTTTTGTGAATGTTTTGTGAATCTCTTGTGAATATCATCGCGAAATTGACGAAAGCACTCGAGGTCATAGAAATTATCGTGGAAGTGCAACTACGTCTGTTAGTATCTATAATAATATTATTATTACTGTCGAAGATATGAAGAACATACCTATGTACATAGGTAGCTGTAAGAAGTATTGATTTTTAATTTCAATATATGAATATTCAGTAAACATTATATTTTTTATAATGACGCGGCAATCTGAAAAAAAAAACAAAGTCGATGCCTCGATAATTGGATACTTGCGGAAAGTTTTCATAAACAAATTTGAATTTCTAAATAGGCTTAACTTCTAAAGTCTGTTCGACGTCTTACCAGGGAGTTTTTTAATGTCATTTTTTATAATAGCATATGAAAGAGAGTTCTTATTGTCTCCCGCATTGCCTCTATCTATAAGAGGAGTCACAAAGGGAGTATGTATGTGGGTTGTTATAATAAAACTAGAATTTATAAATCAAATACAATATTTGATTTAGTATGTCTTAAGCTCGGTATTATCATTGAAACACTTGTCTTACGCGAAATATTTTTCACGTTATGACAAAAACAAAAATAATTATTTAAAACCTCCTAAGGCCCAGGGTTCTGTAAAAAGTATTAAATCAACATGGTCATTCAAACTCGAAAAAAGAATAAGTAATAAAAGTTGAAAATGGATAAGAAATTATATGAAATATAATTAATGTTAGTATGGGTATTCCTCCAATCAGGGTCCCGAAGACGAGGAAGACCCTCTCACACTGTGTTCCACTCCTTCGATGCAGAGCTGAGGGATTTGGACATGGTGTGGGAGGAGGTCATAAACATTGCGCAACATCGAGCGCAATGGAGAGCTCTTGTTGCCTCCCTATGCCCTTGAGTGGGGTGTTGTTGATGTTATGGAACGGATTTCCTGCGACGCCATAATAACAAAATTTTTGTTTACTGCGTATTAATTATGATAGTTCCCTCTCATTCTCGCAAATGTAATTGCCGCTTTTACAGTAGGCCATCTCACTTACTCCAATTTTCATACAAAGTCAACATCGGGCACTTTCATAAAAGGTATGTGCACACTGCACAGTCTAGAGTGGAACAAAAATTTTTTTAGTCGAATTTTGATTTGGAATAGTTGTATTATGTTGCCTATTGGCATCAATAATCTACATAAAAAATATAAAAATTCTCATTCATAGGTAAGAGCCCCCGCTTTGACTTCGAATATTTACAAAAACGGCAATTTTGGGGCTGTTTTCGCGGTCTACGAAATATTACAGAATTTACTTAAATAGGTTTATTTTATTCAAAAACTAATTCAAACATGGTTGACTAGCTGTTGCTATCACTATTTCATCAATTTAATAGTCTTTGACGCTGTGAGAGAGGAGCAAAGTGCAAGACAAAACGGGGGCGGCAAGGGCTGATTTATACATTTGAAATTTTAGTTTCATTAAGTGCAGTGGATGATTATTGTCTTAAAGTGAAAGGTCGCAGGTCAATTATTGTTTCCACGAGTGTGTAGGAATAGGTGATGTATGTTTTAAAGTGTATTAACATGACTTCTACGAGGCCAAAGTTAAAATGGCCGATAATTGATTTCATAGAACTTTTGTGCAGAGTTAATAGAATAAATCCTACCTACGTATGAAAATGTGATGTAATTCTGTGAATGGGTTTGACAAATGTTATAATAAAAATAAAAATCTGTGTAGAAACTTAAGGAAGTTGCAGATTAGAAGATTACGTGCTCTAAACAAAGAAATCATTCATAATTCAAATACACGAACTGAAGAAATTTCTTTTACTAAAAACTCGCTAAAAAGTGGATCTGCCTTCTTGTTCGTCGACCGCAGATGGTTTTAACACATATGAATTCCTCGTTGGAAGAAAATAAAAGACGGCCAAAACTATTTTTGAAGGATTGCAAAAGCCTAGAGATGTTGTACCAGAGGAACATATTTCGATCATAAAGAAGTCAAGTTCTGTGTAGATTGGGTTCGTTATTTTGGAAAATAAACTATCTCGACCATTGAAATGGATAATTTTTCACATACACATCAAAGAGTTGCCATTGAAGTGATTGTTTAGCTATGCCGTTGGTCCATTTTGATAAGATTGAAGATCTATCTCCACGAATATCAACAGATCTCAACGCACACCAAAAACATTTACAAGCAATTACTACTGCTCTCATAAATGGATCCAGCACTCCTGATTCATTAAACAGAAACACAGTTAAGCTATCTCGTACCCGCTGGTTGCCATTTAAAAATATTTGTACCTCTTTTGGCAATTTTTCATCTCTAAAATAAGTACATCTTACAAAATCATTATACGTTTACATGCAGATATGTCAAAAAGCTTTCTACTTCTTCTGCACTAAAGTGCCATGAAACCAAGTATCGGACATTTTAAATTTTATCTCGTAGAAGTCATATTAATACACTTAAAAAAATACATCACCTATTCCTACACACTCGTGGAAATAATTATTGACATGCAACCTTTCACTTTAAGACAATAATCATCCACTGCACTTGATGAAACTAAAATTTCAAATTTATAAACCGGCCCTTGCCGCCCCCGTTTTCTCTTGCACTTTGCTCATCTTTCACATCGCCAAAGACTATTAAATTGATGAAATAGTGAAAGCAACAGCTAATCAACCATGTTTGAATTCGTTTTTTAATAAAATAAACCTATTCAAGTAAATTCTGTAATATTTCGTAGACCGCGAAAACAGCCCCAAAATTGCCGTTTTTGTAAATATTCGAAGTCAAAGCGGGGGCTCTTACCGTTCTATGAGAATTTTTATATTTTTTATTTAGATTATTGATGCCAATAGGCAACATAATACAACTATTCCAAATCGAAATTTGACAAAAAAAAATTTTCATACAAAAGTGTTCCACTCGACTGCACACACAGCATCAGCTTCGCCGAGTCAGAATTTCTGTGCACACATTCCCGCCTCAGCTTTGAATACGAATGAAATATGGATGTTTTGGAAATATTTTAATGTTGTTATTTTATTAGCTTAACTCAATCGAATAAATTAGGTATGTATTTTTTTACGGAGGCGCAATGCATATTATGTACATATTATGAACGGGCCGCCTCAGATTACAACCACAGGACAACGTCTGTCGGGAAAGCTAGTAATGAATAAAATGATGTCAAATCGTCCGCAGTTCCAAGCTTGGTTAAGTAAAATAAGAACCATAGGGACAATAATTTAACTAATTTATAAGACAACAAGCAACAAGCAAGTCTTGCTTTACGTTTTAATTCCGATTGTTAGGCTTGATCGGTAGGTAATTAAACAGGTTCTAGTCTAGCTTCCCATTGCTTGACAGACCTCTATAACTGACATAAGCACAGAAAAAGAAGAACACTTTTACAATTTTTGTTTTACCGACCTCATAATATTATACGATTCCTCATCGGGACGGAATGCCATATTTATGTAATAATAATAATATTATACGAATCTACCGACATAATTTGCAAGTTTTCATAGAGAGAGAGAGAGAGCTCTGTGGTTTGAATCTTAGCTACATTCCCTAATGTGTGATAATTAATTAGGCATTCCACCCATAGAGGGTGATTTGTGCTATCTGTCAAACTTCAAAATGGAAGAATCATTTTGCAAATTTTTTCATTAAATCTTTATTTATTGAGAATAATAAGATTTGAATAACATTTATATGTATAACAAATCAATCTACAATAATTATTTTATTACATTTTCATACCGTAATACCAAGATTCCATTCAACGTTTACATGAGTAATTTTGTTTCCAAAAGATGGCTTACTGTCTTTTTGAGAAATTTATATGAAGATCCTAAAAAATAGAGTTTTTTAAATAGCTCTAAATATATTAAAGTTAATGCAGCAAATCGTATTTAAGAACCTTCTCAAGCAAATTGCACCGCTCTGCGCAGATTCATATCTGACGTAGCATTTGTATTTTGAGCGTGATATTCACATATACGATAGAAAGCAGACAAACATTTCTGAATTATTATGTAGATTATTAAACAATAAATTACATTTTTCTATGCCAACAGGTTTGCTATAGTTGGTAAATGATAAGCAACGAAAGGGCATCAGAACTTGATAAAATATTCCATCCAAAGCTCACATACTCCAAAACCGTGTGTTCGTACCTACATCGCATTTGGACATGTGGAAAGAACAGAATAACAAAGAGAATAACTTATTAGGCTGAAGAAACGTGATCGACCGAAAATGACGTGGATCTAAGGCCATCCTCAACGAAGGCCAGTTCAAAAGCAAGAGAAATAGGATAGGTTGTATGAGATATGGTATGTCGGTGGAAGAAGTGTGCTTGGATGGAAAATAGTAGAGGTCCGTTCTCTCGACACAGCGTGACTGATGGGTGACAATATTAATAAAACATTCAAGTTTAGACAGGACAACGTCTGTCGGGTCAGCTAGTGCTAGATAAACCGTGAACAGTAGTAGGTAGCTGATATTCTCGCAAGATATAACAAACATTGAAGCACTAGAGTAATAATTATATTTTTCAATGATCGTTATTTTAATATTGGTGCAGAAATCTCATGAGTTCTGTGATGGATAAATGAAGAGGGCCCATATGCCATAACGGTTGAATAACTTGGTTAATTGTCTACTGCGATATTATTAAATACACTCGTAGATTCTCCAACTGTCAGTCAAACATCACGATGGTTTTCAAACTATTATGTAAATTTAATATGAATATATTGGAAAAAAGTTCTGTATTTTTAACAACGAGGTATTTACTAAAAATTAGGACCCTTTATTTTCCTTTACATGCTATTTTTACAGAACTATTTTTTTCTTCTACTTTTTTGAATTTCTTAATTATGTTATTTTTATGTATGAACATGTGCGCTTTTTGAGATTTTTTTTTCAGATCAAACTTCACTTTGTGTTAACGCAATTACAGAAAAGAACACTCACCATCAGCCTTCGCTCGTCCAGTATTGGATAAAGACCTCCCTTCTCTACTTCCACGATTCTCTATTTTTTGCTTTTCTATGCCGTTGATTGCCGGCCAATCTCCTAATATCGTCAGACCACCTCAGCTTTGTGGCCTACCTGGGTTTCTATGACCGGGTCTTGGTCTCCACTCAAAGGTTTTCTTGGTCCATCAATCATCTGTTGTTCTTACTATATGGCTGGCCTGGTTTTACTTTAGTGACCCTATTTTGTCATTCACATCGGTAACTTTGGTTATTTTCTAATCCGTTCATTACGCTTCCTGTCTCTCAGACTAATGTTTGACATCTTTCTCTCCATCGCTCTTTGTATCACTTGAAGTTTTTGTATTGACCGTTTAGTAAAGTTGGTAGTTATTATTATTATGTCAATACTGGTAAAAAAAATATTTTCAAAATTAGAATTTAACGTGTATAGACAGGAGGTGTGCTTCTAGTTCAAATCTAAATAAAGATTAGACGACGGATGGTTTAGCAAAGCAATTTCCTTAGCGCAGCCCCGATAAACCAATTATTCTGCGTGCCTTAAGTGACATCATTATGTTGGAGAGTGTATCAGATAGGTCCCCTTACCCTTAAACCGTGCTCGAGTGGCTGGACAGCAGTTTATTGTATCTTCACTTTCTGTCATCACCATTTTTCAAAATCATTGTACCGAAAGAGGATTTATTTCATACACAGTTGAAGAGGATATTAATGTCTAACATTGTGACCAGATTTTGTGAGAAAGATCCACATGATCTTTTAAAATGGGCCAGAAAGCATAAGGGCCGGTTTGAAAAACGACAGACAAGCTCTCCTTTTGTTAAAAGTATTTTTTTTTAATTGTTATTTACTATTACCTACGGTTCCAAATGGTGACAACGAGTACGCCGCACTATAAGGTTAACTCTTAAACATTGTTTCACATCGTTTTTTTTGGTTACAATAACAATAAGGTATCCACATTCCACATTTGCCAATAAATGGTAGACAACGAGTTTTTCATTGCGTCATGTTCTTTTTGAAGTGTATTAAGGCCCAAGGGCCAAGGTCTCCCTATCTCTAGCTGCATGAATCAGTTATCCGGTAGTTTGGATTTCAGGCCACGCGCTTATGTTGTGGAGCCATGACAACTGTCTTCTACCCTCACCACGTCTTCCCTTGATCTTGCCCTCGATAATCAGCTGCAGAAGCGAGTACTTATCGCCTCTGAGAACGTGTCCAAGGTATGAGATATTGCGGAGCTTAATATTTTAACAATTGTCTATCAATATTTATCCAGGTACCTATAATATAAAATAAAGTCGGGTTAGTGCGTACACTTAACTCGAGATCAGCTGAACAGATTCTTCCGATGTTTGATATATTGGATTCTTCTCCAGTAGTAAGTATGGAACATATTTCCTGCGACGCCAACGCCATCAATGAAAAATTTTATAACACAAAATTATTGTTTAGATACCTGACAACCATTGACATTAAAAAATATTGGTAGGTACCTACGCACATTTTGATGGATTTTTTTTTTTCAAGTTTTCAGAAATATTTTTGAATATCCAAAGTAAGAACTGCAGGACAATGTCTGTCGGGAATGCTAGTAGGTATAATATACAAAAGTTTATATTTTGTTCATCGTTCTACCATCATTTTTCACCGTATTTACCTTGAGCGTCCACGTTTCAGCTCCGTAAAAAACCACCGACCACAAACATTATTTGCCTTAGCTTTAGTTAAAATTATCGTTGCAAAATAATGTTTTCACGTTGTTAAAATGTTTTACACGCTTTAAGAAGATTTGCATAGTGTGTATAAAGCTTAATAAAACTCAAAGATGACATCTTTTTTTTTAGTTTACCGTAGGTATTCTGAACAAAATGACTATCTTACAACATGGCATAAAATACAAACATTGTGGAACGTTAAAATAATTTAACAAACGAGATTTCTTTTCGTACATAATAATATCTTATACATTGCACGAGATCCGATTTAGAATTGCGAAATTACAGCTGTGTAGTTCTATAAAAACAATCCCTATGCATAATTGGGAAGTTATCCGTAGCTCCATATTTTTGATGAAACACACTCAACCCACGCAAAACATTTCGTGCATACATTTTTTTTTCAAAAATACGTATAAAAACTACTTTGAGAAAATTTCTTCATACATTATACATACCTTATTATTTGCCTGTAAGTCGATAGTGTCTATGGCGCTTTGCGCTAACGTAATTATACCTTCCCGTACTTAACAAAGATTTTGAACATTACATTACACACATACCGACTAGGGATTGCAATCCCGCACCATTTTCATCCCGCGGGATACCGCACGGTTAAACAAAATTTAAAAAAAAAGTCTATGGTAATAAGCGAATATTTATTAAAAATTGCAAAAATGGAATAATTTTAAAACAGCTCACTGTACATAATAAGAATAATTATTTTAAAACTTGACTTATCGTTTACTTATTTAATAATAAAAAGTCCAAAAACAATAGCAACATGAATAAATTTTGTACTAAGTTCTTTGATAAACATTTGATAGTGAGTTCTTTGAAATAAATTGTATATACAAAGGTGTCAGTATTATAGCTGGTAGAGTAGGTATATTGCCTGAGGCAATTTTTTTAGTCAACTGGTTCCATCCAATCTGAAACAGGCCAATCCTGTTTTTTTTTTCACGTGAAAAACGATTTAAAACACAAAAAGATTTTAAAGATTTGATAGAACAAACTCTGGTTAGAAGTCACCGCATATAACACTAATTTTTGTCACCTAGTTAATTAACTAAAATATTAATTCTAATCTTTATTTAAGGTAATTATAACCAGATCAGTCTTCTTTATCATATAATCTACAATGCTAATGGTCTTTTTTCTTACTAATTATTAATCAATCAAGTATAAAGTATCAAATTTTAAATAACAAATAAAAAGTCACTTCTCCTTCTGAAAATATGATCTTAAAAAACAAATAGCATCATCGGTGTTATTTCCCAACCTACTTCCTATGGAACGTATATGTAGCCAACGACCAAAAAGGCACTTTCTGACTCCACACTTGATTCGATAGTAAATAAATTGTTTTCTACATTAACATCGTCTGCAACTACAAGTTGTACATTTTGAGAGCCTTCTTTATGACTCGATGTTAAATGTTTTTCATTTCTTTTAATGAATTATTTAGGTACGAAATTTAATGCTTGCGGATCCGCACTTGCGCTGTTGCGGGATCCCGCAGTCCCTAAAATTACGCGGATCCCGCGGAATTGCGGATGCCGCATTGCGGGATTGCAATCCCTAATACCGACATATTATTATATAGGTGCATTTAAGCTGAATAAACCCAATTTTTTTTATAAAAAATTAGGGTTACAAGAGAAAATGGAGCAGCTCAATAAAATAATATTATCAAAAAAATTGAAATTTTGAATAATCAGAACGTACAAAATAAATATATTCTACAAGTACCAAATATGTGAAGGTGAATCGACGATTGTTTAATTAACAAAGTATTTTTCGTAAATACCTACCTATCTCATAAAAGTCAATTTTGAAGACTTGCCATACTAAAATAATTTTGTTAAAATTAAAGATTTTATAGTTTTGTACAGAAGTGGTGAAATTACAAGTTTCTTTAGAGGTTTGTAAAATTAACTTAAAAAGATACAGCCGGATGTCGTTTAAAATTACTTCCGGAGTTTCTAAGCTAAATTTCTTGCGTTCGCTCTTTGCTGCGAGGCGCATGCTGGAAAACTTCATTCTTTCCGTTTGAAGAATCACGTCTGAGTGGGTAGTCGAACACATTTACTTACTCTACGTACCTACTATAATATACCAACATTTTCTAAAATTCTGCCGGGTCTCTTAGTGGGTTTAAAACTCCTACATTATAACCAGCGAGGATATCCGTAACTGGGTACATACTTTCGTTGAAACAGTTAATAATTCTCATCCGAAATATTCTATCATGAAATATAATAGGTGTATATCATAATATTATTTGTTTATTTAATATTTAACAAAAGTTGCATTTACATTAATTCAAAGTACAATTTATAAGACATTTCAGATCAAAGGTTCCTACATACAACTGTAGCTAGGGAAAGAAATATCAAATTTTACGCAATTCCCAACGTGGTAAATTAATATTTGGACCTTATAAGGGTTTAAAACTAATTTATAAGACAATCAATCGATTAATTACCCTTTCTATACCTGTCTTCCGACAAGATTTGCTGCTGGTTATTATTAGGTTTTGTTAGCTGTTATGAAACACGCCTTTTTACATTCCGTGAAAAATTCTCTCAATTTGTCAATGACTTCTACACGGACAGTACTTTGGCAGATATGATTTTTACAGTTTGTTGATGTTTGCAACAACTATATTACATGTTACACAAAATATATCAATTATGTAAAAAATATATACTTATATGTTAATATTGTAGCGTTTATAATATATTTAGGTACCTACTTACGTAAATCTGTTAAAAATGTATCAATATGGTCATACTAATAAACGTTGTCCCATGTTTCTGCATTATCGTCTCGGACACCTTGACAAACATTGTTCTTTGAAGTGATAAGTGTCGCTGGTTCTATGACGTTGATATCACTGTGGTGTAGCTACTCTATATTGACTATATCAAGAGCTCTACAGATTTCTTAGTAATCCATAATATTACTTCATCAGCTGACATTACGTAACATTTCTTAGTTTCTTTCATAAAAGAGTTCTTCTGAATAATATCTCCCTTTTCTTCCTCTTCATTCCAAATTGCACACACCCTTTCTGTTGTTGTCTCTCTAACCAACTCTCTCCAAGCGTCTCTGTCTTCAGCTCAATCTGATCAGTTCAACGGGCAGGGAATCGTCTTATTGGCCACCCCATACCCTTCCGATAACAGTAAACTTTTGTTGATTATCAGTCTCTCCGTGCTGTTTGGTCAAGGTTTCGAAAAGCAGACTGGTAAAATATGGTAAACAGTCATGTCTTTAAATCCCAGGTGGTCGAGATTAGATTTATTACTTCGCTTTGCTGTCCACGGTATTTTTAGCATGCTCCCTCATCACCGCATCTCAAAAGTGTTTATTATCTTCCTCCTCTCCGTAGAATGTAGGTAATGTCCACGAATCTGCAGCATATTTAAGAAAATAAAAAAATGTGCGGCATATAAAAATATATGGTCTAATTTATAGGTTTTTATCTCAGGATATATTGAGTTTGTAGTAATTGCGTCCGGAGCTGAAACCATTATGAAGCTCGCCTGAAAAAAAAAACCTTTGTTTGATATAATTCATTTTGTTTTATTGCTTTTACAAACCGCTAACTGACCTGTCTAGCGGTATAAAGTTTTAGATACTTGGTTTTAATACAAAACACGCATATCTTTGGTCGTTTGCAGTATGTTAGTTAGTTTTTGTATGGGGAGTAACAAATAGATAACCCGTGTAATATATTTTGCTGTTTCGATCCGTAAATAATACAATTTACTCCTTTTGTGATCCCACTTTAGGGATTTATGTAAGGAAGCAAAAAATCTTATACCGCGCTTGAACTTGCATGGTTTTATTTATTTTCTCCTATACCATGTTCAAATCCCTCAGCTCTGCTTCGAAGGAACGGAACATGATGTTAGAGGATTCCTTAATTTTCAAGACCACGGTGGAAAGAAGAACAGCGCTCTCCTCAGCCCACTGTCATTCGGCATCCTAAATCTCCTCTGTATAATATGGTAGAAGTGATGGACCTGCGCTGCCAGTGGAACTATCTTATCCAAAAAAAATAATTCTAAGGCATTTTTTTACGAAAAATTCACCAATTTTTTTTTTAAATAAGTTGTATTCTATTGTACTTTAACTGCTTGATTTAAAAACTACGATCAGTGGAAAAAATAGCTCAGCGATAGAAAATATTACGATCAAGCTGTCATCGAGATAGTTTAACGCAAATCACTTGATTGTGAGCTGATCTCTGTATATTTTGACCCGCCATGTTGGATTTTAGGCAACTGACAGCTGTTTCAAGTATACAAGAACACTTTCTGTAATAAATACACTGTATTTGCGTTTTTTTTCCCTTCCAATTATGTGCACCCTTCATATGTAGATCCATTGTATTTTGGTTTATCATATCAATCATAGAAAATTTAAACAAATAAAGCAAACATATGCATTCCCGTTATCATTCGAGGGCTTACAACCATGATGCACCAACTAAATTTAAAAGAAATATAATGACGTTTTGAAGAAAATACTCAAATAATACTTTTTAAGTAGGTACATAGGTACACATATTAAAATTGAAGTGATCAAACGTGAATTGGTTCATTTTGGCTGAAACATAAAGATTTCGTATGATTTAATAACGACTTAACTATATTTTGATATAAAATAAATAATAAAAAAATAAGGTACCTATTCTGCATTAATAACTCGTTCAAATCTGCAGCCCGATTCACGGAAAAGTTTAAGTCTAAGTTTAGTTCGACTTAACTACTAATTCGACTAGTTCGACTTTCAAACTTTTCCGTGAATAGGGCTGCTGGTAATAATAATTGTAGGCGGCGACTATCTACAGTCTATGTACCTATTCACGGAGGGTTTGAATCGAACTTCGTTCGAACTTCGAACTAAACTTAGACTTAAACTTTTCCGTGAATCGGGCTGCTGACTTGGCGAATATTGGTATAGTTACCATTCGCGTTGCGCAGCTACTATTTGTTTGTTTACAAAATTTTGTATGAAATGTCATCTTCATACATAACAAACGCGGATTAAATATTGTTTTGTAATTGAAGTAAAAACTGATCAGTGAGTTATACGTAATCTTACGATTAACGATTTTTTTATAAGTAAGACGGTAAGAGTTTTGCTACATATTCTATTGGTATATTTTAAATAATACCTAATATAGTTGTTGGTACGAACTGCTGATGAGAAAAGTGTGCTTAAAGACTCCCGAGTTAAGTAAGTGACCATATTGTTTCGAATAGCGCCGAATCGAGAGGCCTATGCGGATGTATCTGATATCTTCGTCTGAAAACCTGGACATTGTTTTCCACCTTGCTTAAATCGGAAATCGGGGAGGTCTATTAATTTGTTCCTCTGTGCCTACCCGTTTATAGATCCGGTGTACCTACTGTATAAAATAATGTTTATTTAAATCTGTTTGTACTTACATAGGTCGATCGTTAAAAAAATATTCAATTTACATAATTATGTGGATTAAAAAAATTATTGACTTTATAAAAAAAAATGCCCCCAGAGAGAATTGAACTCTCGACCCCTGGTTTACAAGACCAGTGCTCTAACCACTGAGCTATGGAGGCACGTGTACAAATTCCAGTTTATTTCTATGAAGTATCTGCACTAAAACGGCAATAAGGTTTTTCATTTTATTTCGTGGTGGGTAAAGTATTAAGTGTATTATTTTTATTATGATTATTATTTCGCAACTGTGAAAAATTTTTACGAGACGCTCATAAAAATTTTAATGCCCCTCCCATAAAGTATTTACAAAATAATAATATGAGAAAAGATACAATGTTAGAACGAGAACCAAGGTAGAATCATTCATCTTGCATAATATATTGCAACAATCATGGTCCTAAAACAATAATCATTGATATTTTTATGAAGGTTGAAATCTTATTGATTTTTCCTAATTACATTATTTTAATGATACCTATAATTATTAAAAAAACAGTGATCGATATCTTTTAAAAGGTGTTTTTTTTTTACAAATTTGAAGCCCTGCCAGCTTACAACCGTGTTCTACTACTGTTTTTAAGGCTGGCAAAGCGTGATCACTTGACGTTAGCAATATTCGCCATTTAGGTGGTCAAAAACATTCACCATACTATAAAATGTGACATTAATATAGGTTTATGTTTGACTCAACCATAACGTTGGGTTTAGAATTAAAATTCAAATCGAAAACATACAATAAGGTAAGCACTATTTTTGGACATTCCAATGATATACCGATCTCGGTAACCTAGTGGCAAAGACTCCGACTTCAGATCAAAAGGTCCCGGGTTCGATTCCCGGTCGGGTCAGAAATTTTCAATGTGTTTTTTTTTTCAATACTTGAAATATCTACTCGGGGTTGGAATACTGTCTCAGATTGGACGGGACCGGTTGACTGGTAGAGAATGCTTCAAGTATTAAGTTCCGCCGGCTATACTGACTCCTATGTATAGAGTGTTATTTATTTATTTATAATAAACATGATGTCGATTCTGTAATAGCTCCGCTCAAGCTTCTAAAATCTGTAGAAAAAAAAGTGCGTCACGCCAAAAATTACTGTCGTAACACCAACTTTCCTTTCAAGAATCATACAAAATTACAGCTACCTATAGGAAGGTCCCGCTAAAATTATTAAGGATACGGAAAATACTGTTATTATGAACAAATTAATAAAATACGCATACCTAATTAATATTATTCCAGACATTTGGATAGCCCTACTACAGGTGTTCTATCTCCTGACTTCCGGTCAGTCGCTCTTTCTGGGACAACCTATTGCATGATCGTAAGACCGTAGTGGTTTGTTCCATTTAAAAATCGAACATCCGTAATGAATTGTTAGAGTCATTAGTTGTTATAGATTTGATATTACAGAATTGACCTCTTGGATAAATATGTAGGTATAATAGGTTCTATGAAGATCGATGAAACTATGACATAGGTAACTATAATGTTTGATTGAACTATGGTTTGACACCCAAACTAAGATAACAATAAGGAATAATAATTTTGTATTCAATTAAAATAATAATAATAAAAATGAGCGAGTCCCGCATTATTATAATTATTATTATTAAAGCCAGGAGAACACCTGAGAAAATAAAAATTCACTTTAAATAAAATAATGTTTCTTTTTTATTCTAAATTTCAAAGCCTGAGAATAAATTGATTCAATTTGTTAAAAAAAAAGAGAAAAATGCGTGTAGATGTGTAAGATAAATGTTATCTGGCGTTTTAAAAAAGATAACTAAAGCACTCAAGTTTACGTAAAATGATTAAAAAAATATTAGGTATATACCTACACTACGGACTCTAAACGTATTTTTTTTTTATTTTCCGTTGTTTCAAACTGAGACTGAAGCTCTCAGTAATTTAAATACAAATCTTCTAATTAAATTAAATCTTCACATAGTAATTAGTAACTTAAACAATCTCTTATCAAACTTCTCGAATTATGCAAATTAATTGATTAACATTAGCGTTCGAAGGACAACGGGGAATGAGACCGTGTATTTCGAGGTAGCGGATTCGACATGGCTTGCGATTTCCTGATTTTTTTTTAAACATTAAAATCAACATACCGTTATTCGGGTAACTGTACCTACCCGTATTCTAAATTTTATCGGAAAGTAGTCACGGAAGTAAAGTGAGTATTACACGATACATTTTGTATGGAAAATGTATATAGCACCGCCATAAGGATATTTCTAGAAAGAAAAGCGATTCTCGTATTCGATACGTATACTCGTTTTCCATACAAAATGTATCGTGTCACTCACTTTACTTCCGTGACTAGCTTCTTTCGTTGCTCAGTTAAATTGGCGCTGGTTTATTAATTAAGAAGTCTCGGGTTCGATTCCGTTTGATATTGTTTCCTTTGTATTACACAGGTACATAACAATACCAAGCTCTACGAACTCTATCAAGACATCAACGTCGTCGAGTTCATTAGGATTAAAAAACTGCGCTGTATATGGGTTACTTACACCGTCTGGAGCCCTACAAACAGGTGTTTTCTATAAGGATCTAATCGATACACGAAACTAGCATCGTCGCAGACTGTGATGGAAAGTGTCAATCAGTGAAAGATCAGAATGAAGAAGATGGTGGAAGTGGCAGCAGAGACCCGCTGAACAACGCTATGCGCCGGCTTCAATTCCACCATTTGGAGGACAAGAATGGGGTATTTTTTAAGGATGCCGAGTGACAATTTGGCGAGGAAAGCGCTGTTCTTCCTCCCATCAGTATCTCAAAGACAAGGAAGACTCTCTCATACCGTGTTCCATTCCTCAAGGCAGGGCTGAGGGTTCTGGATATGGTGATGGAGGAGGTCATCGAAGCTGCGTGAGATTGAGGGCAGTGGAGAGTTGTTGTTGCCTTCCTATTCTCCTCAGTGGGGTCAAAAAGGTTGTACAGATAGATTTTGATACCTTGCTACATTATTTCCCTGGCTCGGGTAATTCTTTGTCTAGGGGTGTACCGGACGGCGTCATTAAATCGGATCAGCGAAGTAAAAACCAAATAATATTGAAATAAGATTGATTTGTATAAATTCGATTGTAAATAACATTGATTGAATTGTATAGATAATATTGCATAAAATGATTGATTTATTGATAATATGGATATGATTATGACTCGATCATGTAAGCTAAGCGCCTCGGCCACAGAAATAAAGGGTTCTTAGTTCCCACCGAACGGACCGAGGCGCGAGGCCCGCGAAATAATTATGTAATAGATAATAAAAATGCATTGGCATATTGAGGCAGCCCTGGCTGCGGGAGCTCCTGACAACCCTATCTCCCCGTGTCCAACAATAGAATGACGGCGGCTGCGCGCTGCGCGCGCCTAAAAACCCCTTAAACGTGGTATCCCCTCCCCTACTGTTTGAGGGAGGGCCAAGAGGCCTGCGAACCAGGACACGCGGAGGTAGGGTGCAGCCTCCCAATAATGGTCTACTCCGATGTAAAATCATGTGGCGATCACAATGATACCAAATACATCGGGGTAGGCCAATTAATTAAGATTTTAATCGACCTTTCGCGGATTGATCGGAAAATACCGAAAACCGATATATCAAGGTTAGCGCGATCTGGTGAGCATGTCCCGATTGGAAATCGCGCGGCGATTCCAACGAGACCAAACACATCGGGATATGCCCCAGATCCGCGGAGATAATCCGCGAAAGGTCGATAATTAGAATAATTGAATTTCGGCCGCGACGGCCGCTGGTCCGTCGCACGTCCAGGCCGATTCGGGGCGAGGCTCTGAGCCCGTTCCCGGCGTCCTCTCCGTTCGCCACGGACGGGGGACACTGGGTTTTCCCCAGATACCGTTATGTCGTGAATATAAGCAGACATTTTTGTATGAAATATATCATTCTTCGTTTACTCTTGGCTTTGACTACACCTACCTACCTGCTCTCTCTCTGGACTACTCAACTGGCTGACTTCTACCTTGGACTTCTCTCTGGACTGTTTGGACCCTTCTCTGGCTGGCACATTGGACCGTGGACTCGACCCTTGCAATAGGACCTGGACTCTGGCTGATACCACTGGACCGAGACTTCTCTCGAACGCGCGCTAAGACCCGAATTGAGTACGGTCTTACGTGTCTATTAGGAGATTTCTCGTCGAGGGCGCAGGGCGCAGAAGAAGACGTCGGATCTCACGAACGCATCGCAGGCCCGAACTAAGTACGGCTTGCGTTGTTACTAGGAGTTCCTCCATCCAAGGACGCGGCCGGGCGAACAGAGAGAGCTCTCGAACGCATTGCGGACCCGAAGCTAGTAGGGTCTTGCGTGTTATTAGGAGATCGATCTGAGGCGGGAAGCATTTCTCGAACATACGGGGCCTGAACTGAGTAGGGCCCGCAGTATTATTAGAGAGTTCCCGTCTTCTGCGCAAGCGACGAGCGACATAGTGCATTCCCCTGGTAGCTGGCTAATTCTTTAGAGCCTGCACCTGCAGTCCCTTGTACCGCGCGCGAGTCGTGTGGTACAAATTGGTCCTTCAGAGCCGGGATCAGCTGCTACCAGGATGCCTATGTCGTTGCGTTCCGATGCCGGCGCCGGGAGAAGTGCGGAGCAGGACGCCGAGAGCCACCACGACTCTGACGCTTCTTCGACGGCATCAACCACGAGAACGAGAACGGATGACACTGTCCAGCAGATGCTGCGGCAGATGAACGAGCTGCGGAAGGCGCTGGCTGCCAGTCAAGCCGAGCTAGCAGCCTTCCGCTCCACCGATCGCGGCCAGGCACCGGCGAGTGCCCCCGCAAGCACCGAACCAGCGCCCGCGAGCGCTGCAGAAGTGAATCGCGTAACAGCACCCGCGAGTGCTGCCGTGAACAGTGATGGCGTAAGGGTGCCCGCGAGCGCCCCCGCCAATAGTGCAGTGCATCATGAACTTGGTCGGGCCCCCCTGCCGGGGAGCTCGGCTGTACTGAACAATGACGCGTACCGCGTCACGGCGCCCGCGAGTGATCCATCGTGGCCGTCTGACCACCGAACGGGTGAGTGCCATCCAAGATTGGATGGAGGCTGGGGGACGTCGCCCCCAGTACGAGGATGTCCCGCGCCTCACATACGGCGACAGGGACCGCGAGTGGCGAGATAACGTCCTGGCCCGCCAGACGGGAGTCAAGGACTTGCCTCCCTTTGACGGGAATGCCGCTGACTGGCAAGGCTTCAAATTAATATTTGAAGAAACGACGAAAACGTTCGGGTGGACGGACGCGGAGAACCGCGCCCGTCTCAACCACGCGCTGCGTGGAGAAGCCCGACGCGTCGTGGGCCCGACCTTGTACTGGTCGGGCTCTGGGGCCGCCGCCCGTGTAATGGCGGCCCTTGACGAGCACTACGGCGGTACGAACAACGCCGAGGCCGTCGTGAAGGACTTGTTGTCCAAATTCAAGCCGCGGTCCACGGACACAGTGTGTCTGGACGAGGTCCACGAGTTTTGTTTGCTCGTGGACAACGCAGTGTCTACATTAGCGCCAGTAAAGAACGGTGCCTTGCTGACGGACCAGAGGCTGCTGGGGCAGTTCCTCGCCAAGATGCCGTCGTGGGAATCTGTGGACTGGGCGAAGACCCATCGAAACAGCCGCGGTGATCGCTCCTTGTTGGAGCTTAGTGAATTTTACCACGGCTGGAGAGAGATGTTGAAAAACGCGGGCTTTGTGCGGGAGCTGAAGCTCCCGAAAACACGAGCCCGCCCAGTGCTGGCCGCCTATGCCGAGTCCGGTGAGGGCGTCGATGAGGGGGGGCAACAGCCTCTCCGCCCTGCAATACCGACGACCCGCGCCGAGACTAAGCGACCAGTGACAGTGAAGTGTAATTTGTGCGGGTTACCGAATCACAGAACCCCGAAGTGCCGCGAGTACTTAGCTAAGAACACAAGTGATCGGTGGAACATGGTGAGACTGAAGAAATTGTGCTTCGCCTGTTTAGGCACAGATCATAACAGTACAAAGTGTAAATCGAAGTGCGCAGTGGAAGGGTGCATTAAGTCACACCACCCGACCCTGCACGTGAGTGCCGAAGCGGTTGTTACAAATACCTGGAGGGCCGAACTACCGGTCCTCCTGAAAGTGCTGCCTGTAAAGGTGATGGGGCCCCGCGGGGAGCGCGATATCTACGCGCTCCTGGACGAGGGGTCCACAGTGACGCTGCTGGAAAAAGCTGTGGCCCGAGAAATCGGAGCCAAGGGTAATGGCGGCCCTTGACGAGCACTACGGCGGTACGAACAACGCCGAGGCCGTCGTGAAGGACTTGTTGTCCAAATTCAAGCCGCGGTCCACGGACACAGTGTGTCTGGACGAGGTCCACGAGTTTTGTTTGCTCGTGGACAACGCAGTGTCTACATTAGCGCCAGTAAAGAACGGTGCCTTGCTGACGGACCAGAGGCTGCTGGGGCAGTTCCTCGCCAAGATGCCGTCGTGGGAATGTGTGGACTGGGCGAAGACCCATCGAAACAGCCGCGGTGATCGCTCCTTGTTGGAGCTTAGTGAATTTTACCACGGCTGGAGAGAGATGTTGAAAAACGCGGGCTTTGTGCGGGAGCTGAAGCTCCCGAAAACACGAGCCCGCCCAGTGCTGGCCGCCTATGCCGAGTCCGGTGAGGGCGTCGATGAGGGGGGGCAACAGCCTCTCCGCCCTGCAATACCGACGACCCGCGCCGAGACTAAGCGACCAGTGACAGTGAAGTGTAATTTGTGCGGGTTACCGAATCACAGAACCCCGAAGTGCCGCGAGTACTTAGCTAAGAACACAAGTGATCGGTGGAACATGGTGAGACTGAAGAAATTGTGCTTCGCCTGTTTAGGCACAGATCATAACAGTACAAAGTGTAAATCGAAGTGCGCAGTGGAAGGGTGCATTAAGTCACACCACCCGACCCTGCACGTGAGTGCCGAAGCGGTTGTTACAAATACCTGGAGGGCCGAACTACCGGTCCTCCTGAAAGTGCTGCCTGTAAAGGTGATGGGGCCCCGCGGGGAGCGCGATATCTACGCGCTCCTGGACGAGGGGTCCACAGTGACGCTGCTGGAAAAAGCTGTGGCCCGAGAAATCGGAGCCAAGGGCCGCAGCTCCCCGCTCAGACTCAGCGGGGTGCAGTCGATGACAACACCAGAGGCGGGCTCCATGCGCATCAAGGCAAGGGTGCGCGGCGACGGCGCTACATACACCGTGCACGCTAACACAGTGCACGGGCTGGGCCTCCCAGCACAGATCGTCGCCGCGACCCGAGAAGAATTGAGGAGCCCGGGGAACCCGGTGGTTCCCCTGATGCTGATAGGGCAGGACAATGCCCACCTGATCGTCTCCCGCGAGCTACGGGAGACCGCTGGCGACCCCACCATCCTGTCCAGGACGGCGCTGGGATGGACAGCACACGGCGGGGCCTGTGAAGCGCCCGGCCTAGCCGTGGCCTTGTGTGTGCGTCGGGACGCCGATCTCGACGCACTAGTGAGGGGCCACTTCGCGGTGGACTCGCTGGGGGTAACAGCGGCCCACCGCACCACGGCCGCCGAAGAGCGGGCCGTCAGATTGATGAGGACGACGTCCCGGCGCACCGAAGATGGGCGCTGGGAGACAGGACTCCTCTGGGAGAGGGACGACAGCTGGCTTCCCGAGAACCGGGAGGCCGCCATGAAGAGGCTGACGTCCCTCGAAAAGAAGTTGAGGGGCGACCCGCAGCTGGCCGCCGCCTACAAGGCGAAGATGCAAGACTACTTCGCCAAGGGCTACGCTAGGCCCATCAGAGAAGGCGAGTACGAGAGGGCGGCGGGACGCAGATGGTTCCTGCCACACTTCGCCGTGACCAGCAAGCCCGGCAAGATCCGAGTCGTATTCGACGCCGCAGCAGAGTGCCGAGGAGCCTCGCTGAACAAGAGGCTCCTGACAGGTCCCGATCTACTCTCCTCCCTGGTCGGCAATATTCTGAGATTCAGGGAGGGGAAAATCGGGATCGCAGCAGACATCGAGGAGATGTTCCTGCGCATCAGAATGAAAGAAGAGGACCAGATGGCGCAGCTATTCCTGTGGAGGGACAATCCAGAAGAGCCTCCACGGACGTGTGTGTTCACAAGTGTCTTGTTTGGAGCGAGGTGCTCCCCTGCCAGCGCGCAGTACATTCGGAACGAGGTGGCGGAGAGTCAACGGGGGGAGCACCCCGCAGCAGCCGACGTCATCCAAAGCCGCTTCTACATGGACGACTACTTAGACGCGGCGCACTCGAGTCAAGAGGCGTCGCGTCGGGTAATAGAGGTACGGCAAGCATTAGCCGCCGGGGGGTTCCGCCTTGTAAATTGGGCCTCGAACCACCCGGCCGTGCTTCAGGCCGTACCTAGAGAGGAGAGGGCGAAGTCCCTCATAGATATAGGCGGTCCCGACCAAGCCCAGGAACGGATCCTGGGCGTGAAATGGGACCCCACCGACGATATGCTAGTATGTGAGTGGAGCCAGCCAAGAAACACGGCCTGGCCCACCAAGAGAAGCCTGCTGGCGTCAGTAATGCGGGTCTTCGACCCGCTGGGCTTCATAGCCTGTCTAACAATCAGAGCAAAGATCCTCCTCCAGGATGTATGGAGGAGCAAGGTGGACTGGGACGAGCAGGTCACCGAAGAACACGCGGCGCGTTGGCAAGACTGGCTGACCGCCGTAGAGGCAGCCCGGACCAGAATTCCCCGGTGCTGCCGACTCCACCCAAAAGCCGAGGTCACCCTCCACCTGTTTGCCGACGCGTCAGAAAAGGCGTGTTGCACGGTGGCCTACCTCGCCGAGAAGCCCACAGAAGGTGGGCCGGTGCGGGTCTCCTTCTTGGGAGCGAAGACAAAAGTCGCTCCCTTGAGGCCCGTGTCGGTACCGAGGATGGAGCTGCAAGCCGCCTTGATGGCGGCTAGGTTCGCGGTGTCCATCCGCCAAGAGCTGAGTCTGGCCGTGCAGAAGACATGGTACTGGTCAGACTCCACAACCGTCCTGCAGTGGATCAGGACGGACCCCCGGACCCACACGGCCTTTGTGGCCAACCGTCTGGGGGAGATTGACGAGCTGACCTGCCTCCGGGACTGGAGGTGGGTGCCCACAAAGGAGAATCCTGCAGACGTGGGCACCCGAGATGGAGAGCTGCCGGACACCAGCCAAGAGAGCCTGTGGTTCCGGGGGCCAGAGTTCATCAGAGGGGAGCAGAGTTCCTGGCCGGCAGACAAGGCGGCGGCACCTGAAGAGGATGCGGCCAAGCAGTTCGTCGGGAGGACCCGGAGATCCCCCCCAGCCATCCTGGACGCGGCCAAGTTCTCCAGCTGGACGCGACTCATCCGAACTACTGCGTGGGTGCTGAGGTTCTGCAGCAGGTGCCGCGGCCAAGCCGGCCAGGGGCCATTGACGACCCAGGAGCTGAGGGAGGCGGAGTTCCGGTGGATGCGGGGCGAGCAAGGGCGAGCGTTCGCCCAAGAAATTGCGGCGCTTGCCCGTTCGAAGGAGATAGACCCGGCCAGCAGACTAGCCGGGTTGACTCCCTTCCTCGACGAGAACGGCCTCCTCAGAATGGGGAGCCGCGTGCAGGCCCTCGATCTAGATGAGGGCCTGAAGACGCCCGTCATCCTGGATGGTGACGGGCCCTTCACCAGACTGCTGATCCGCCACCGTCACGAGAGCGCCGGACATGTGAGCAGCGAGAAGACGGTGGCGGAAGTGAGGAGAGACCTGGCCGTCCTCAGACTACGAACGGCGGCCAGGAAGATAGTGGCAGAATGCCTACAGTGCCGCCAGAAAAAGGCGGCACCCAACCAACCACTAATGGGGCCACTGCCAGAAGGGCGGCTGGCCTACCGTCAGCGGCCGTTCACCCACTGTGGGGTGGACTTCTTCGGGCCGATGACGGTAGTGATAGGGCGTCGACATGAAAAAAGATACGGCGCCCTATTCACATGCATGACAACGAGGGCTGTGCACCTAGAACTGGTGCACAGCCTAGAGGCGGACGCCATGATCATGGCGCTCCGCCGGATGTCGGCCAGGCGAGGGAGTCCAAGCATAATGTACTCCGACAACGGTACCAATTTCCACGGTGCCTACAAAGAAATAAAGGGCGCCGTGGAAGAAGTCCTGGCCGACGAAAGATGGAAGAACAAACTGGCGGGGGATCGCATTGAATGGCGATTCATTCCCCCGTCATCCCCCCACATGGGGGGAGCATGGGAGCGCCTTGTGCGCTCCGTGAAAGAGGCTCTCCGGCTGACATTGGGGAGCCAAGCACTGAAGCAAGAAACCTTGCTGACTGCCCTAGCTGAGGCAGAACACACCCTGAACAGCCGACCGCTCACTCACGTGTCGGCTGACCCAGAAGAAGAAGAGCCGCTGACGCCGAACCACTTCCTCATCGGTTCGCCCAGCGGCAGGCCATGCTTGGCCTTCTACGGTCCCGAAGAGGACGAGGTCTGTCTCCGCAAACAATGGAGACTGGCCCAACAGCTAGCGGACAAATTCTGGCGCCGCTGGCTGAGGGAGTACGTGCCGACGATGCAGGAGCGCAGCCGCTGGCGTACCACAGCCACCCCCCTCCAGACCGGTGACATGGTTTGGATTATGGACCCCACGCAACCCAGAAACGTGTGGCCAAAGGGGGTGATCACAAAAGTCAACACCGCTGCTGATGGACAGGTGCGGTCGGCCGAGATCCGGACCACCACAGGGACCTACACCAGACCGGCCTGCAAGCTGATCAGCATCCCCCTGGGAGATACGCCGCCGGAAGCTGAAGGTGGTGAAGCGAAGCTCTCACGGGGGGAGTGTACCGGACGGCGTCATTAAATCGGATCAGCGAAGTAAAAACCAAATAATATTGAAATAAGATTGATTTGTATAAATTCGATTGTAAATAACATTGATTGAATTGTATAGATAATATTGCATAAAATGATTGATTTATTGATAATATGGATATGATTATGACTCGATCATGTAAGCTAAGCGCCTCGGCCACAGAAATAAAGGGTTCTTAGTTCCCACCGAACGGACCGAGGCGCGAGGCCCGCGAAATAATTATGTAATAGATAATAAAAATGCATTGGCATATTGAGGCAGCCCTGGCTGCGGGAGCTCCTGACAACCCTATCTCCCCGTGTCCAACAATAGAATGACGGCGGCTGCGCGCTGCGCGCGCCTAAAAACCCCTTAAACGTGGTATCCCCTCCCCTACTGTTTGAGGGAGGGCCAAGAGGCCTGCGAACCAGGACACGCGGAGGTAGGGTGCAGCCTCCCAATAATGGTCTACTCCGATGTAAAATCATGTGGCGATCACAATGATACCAAATACATCGGGGTAGGCCAATTAATTAAGATTTTAATCGACCTTTCGCGGATTGATCGGAAAATACCGAAAACCGATATATCAAGGTTAGCGCGATCTGGTGAGCATGTCCCGATTGGAAATCGCGCGGCGATTCCAACGAGACCAAACACATCGGGATATGCCCCAGATCCGCGGAGATAATCCGCGAAAGGTCGATAATTAGAATAATTGAATTTCGGCCGCGACGGCCGCTGGTCCGTCGCACGTCCAGGCCGATTCGGGGCGAGGCTCTGAGCCCGTTCCCGGCGTCCTCTCCGTTCGCCACGGACGGGGGACACTGGGTTTTCCCCAGATACCGTTATGTCGTGAATATAAGCAGACATTTTTGTATGAAATATATCATTCTTCGTTTACTCTTGGCTTTGACTACACCTACCTACCTGCTCTCTCTCTGGACTACTCAACTGGCTGACTTCTACCTTGGACTTCTCTCTGGACTGTTTGGACCCTTCTCTGGCTGGCACATTGGACCGTGGACTCGACCCTTGCAATAGGACCTGGACTCTGGCTGATACCACTGGACCGAGACTTCTCTCGAACGCGCGCTAAGACCCGAATTGAGTACGGTCTTACGTGTCTATTAGGAGATTTCTCGTCGAGGGCGCAGGGCGCAGAAGAAGACGTCGGATCTCACGAACGCATCGCAGGCCCGAACTAAGTACGGCTTGCGTTGTTACTAGGAGTTCCTCCATCCAAGGACGCGGCCGGGCGAACAGAGAGAGCTCTCGAACGCATTGCGGACCCGAAGCTAGTAGGGTCTTGCGTGTTATTAGGAGATCGATCTGAGGCGGGAAGCATTTCTCGAACATACGGGGCCTGAACTGAGTAGGGCCCGCAGTATTATTAGAGAGTTCCCGTCTTCTGCGCAAGCGACGAGCGACATAGTGCATTCCCCTGGTAGCTGGCTAATTCTTTAGAGCCTGCACCTGCAGTCCCTTGTACCGCGCGCGAGTCGTGTGGTACAAGGGGTAGATGGGCATAATCCTTGTGTCGGAGAAAATGACTAAGAATGCAGTTTATGGTAAAAATATAAAATTTATTTAAAACTTACATAATATAATAATTAAGGCTAGTGCCCAAAACTTATTACTAAACTTGAAATTAAAAACACATTAAAATTAATATTAGAATTATCCGAATCATTTATTTTCACAATCCGCGCGGTAACAGTCTATATTATTAATGTCCATTAAAATCACATATAAGTCTTTGCGCAACACTAATTTAATAAATAACAATAGTCCTAAAGTCGAAATCCACGCACACGCACGTGGAGGAGGATAAATCCTCCTCTCTCCTCCACCAAAATGGTTTGGTCGTCACCCCATTATATAGTCGTTTTACACTTCGTTCTACAATTCCACTTCCTCGCAACGCACGCCAAAACGATCTGTCCGACCTGCGCGTCACCGCTGCCCTGGGCCAAACTTCTCACCCCGCGCATCCCTGTGACCTCCACCCCTATTGATCTTGATGGTGGCAGGTAGATATGCAATACTGGGGCTGCCGATGTTTTAGCAAACGAAAAATATCGTTACAACCTACATAACTATTTCTAGAGTGTCTTCTTCATTTTTGAATTGAAGCATGACGATTGACGAGGTCCGATAAGTGCATCTCTCTATGATTATCATTCTGCCTATTCTTTAAGACAGATTTCTAGATGTGATCTCTCCAAAAACGCCTTGTTTGTTAGCTTCACAACACAAATTTGCATTTTGGTTTAAACATTAACTTGTTTCAAAATCAACACATCTGATCACACAATCAAGAATGATGATAAAAATTAAGAGATACTAAGCTATTTCAGTTCACATTTCAGGATAGTTAGCTTTATTTCCGTGTTATCAAAGCCTTGATAAAAAAAAATAGGTTCCGCTTTGAGTATCACTATGTTACGCTGAATGACCACATAAAGGCACTAGTCTAGTTGAGCAGGTGTCAATAATTTATGGAGGGACCTCACATAAAGGGAAGCCTTTGAACCTTCAATAAACATTGTAATTCGCTCACATAACGACCTCACCGGACTACATACCTACTCGGAACGAACCCACATAGGTAAACGGAACATAATTAAGATTGAAAAAAAAAAGAGATCCCATTTATAATCTTCAATGTAAATGTTTTAACTCTATTTTTTTATGGTTTATAAGAATCGATTTTGTATTTGTATCATTTTTTTTTGTTTTTCATTTTCTTATTTTTATCATGGAAGATTTTTATCTTGTTGACGAGTCATTTCAATGACCTGTCGGGTTTCGGTCATTTTTGTTGGGCTGTTTTCGTGTATACGTTTATATTAAAATCCCTTTAATGTATTTTTGTTGTTGTATATAACTATGTATTAAAAAAAAAAGATCTATCTAAATTCTCATACAAATGAAGCGGTTGCTGGGTATAGTCTAGCAGTTCATTCGTACAGCGTTCTGAGAGTCGTGCGTTTGTATCCCATTTCAAATTTCACCACACAACAAGCCTTTGTTTAGTGTGAAAGATGTTTAAAGTGTAATTTATTTATTATATTACTTATATAAGGCAGAACGCCTTAAACAATAATAAGTAACAGAATATTATTCAACAGCTGAAAGATAGTAAAAAATATGCTAAACGAAACAAATACCCAAAAGAGAATTGGTGTTCACTTAGAGTAAGCCCAGATTCATAAAAAAACTCGGCGAAAACTTCAATTAATGTTCTCCAACATACCTACCATTATTAAAATCGTGTGTTTTTTTTTCATACCTTCATCGGTGCCATCCGTTTTTTTTGACGCAATTTTGCAATTTTTTATAAAATATACCTACCTATATAATTTTTATACAGTTTCTAAAATATATTATATCTAGTTATTTGTGACGACCTTGTTTTATAAAACCTAATATTAAATATCGGATCCTTCTAGTCGGTACCAAAACAACGAAAATAAGCTACATAAATTCGTAAAACTGAGTACATTATTGAGAGAAAGAAATGCTTGCTTGGGAGAAGGATATTGTAAAAAAATAAAGAGAAATTCAGATTGAGTCTATCTCCAAGGGTTTCCTGTAAATTTATATGTTTTTTAATTCCAGCAATGTGTTTTTTTTTTTCAAGTGTCTTGTTTGGCTTTAATTGTTGTGAATAATCAAATCGCCGATAAAAAAACACCAGTGTAAAATGAGGCTCTTTAATTTACTCAAAAAGGGTAAAAAATATTGTCTTCAAAACTTGTTCACCAAACTACTGACTGAAGACATTTTAGAATAGCTGCTGTTAAGGACAGTTTTTACGAGCCAAATCTACATAATATTTTAGTCCGTTTATTTATATATATATATTTTTGTAAGAGCATCAATCATAGAAAACAAACGTAAAGGTCAGATATTAATATGCCAAAAGCCGCGCAAAATTCCAGAGAGCGTTCTTAAATATATTTAACTACATAAGCTTTGATATATTTAAAGCTATTTAAAAAACTCTTATTTTTTTAGGATCTTCATACTACGTTTTCAAAAAAGACAGATGCCATCTTTTGGAAATAAAATTACTCATGTAAACGTTGAACGGAATCTTGGTATTACTGTATGAAAATCCAATAAAATAATTGGAGATTGATTTGTTATACATATAAATGTTATTCAAATCTTATTATTCTCAATAAATAAAGATTTAATGCAAAATTTTGTAAAAATCATTCCTCCATTTTGAAGTTTGACATATTTTAGAAAATTTATGGCCATAGTTTTTTACAAAGCGTCGTAGCCACTGATAATAGATAAGTATTTATGTAGGTGCCTGATAAAATCATATTCTAATGTAGATAGGTATTAAATAATTTAAAAATAATTGTTGAATCATTTTATATTCCTGGAATATAAATAACGTTTAAATCTTATATTCATCGTTGAAAAAGATTAAATTTAAAATCATCGTTGAAATTGGTATGAACATTCCATAAACAAACTGGTCGGTAAAACAGTAGCCGATAGATTAGATCATAACGTACAGTGAACTTGACAGAATTGTTGAGAGAAAGAAATAAAATTGACAATAATTGAGAATCTTTAAATGGCTTCAGGATTTTAATCAGTTTAATAAAACGTTTGTTTTATCCACATAATAATTTAGAAATATAATATTTGTATTGAAATTAATCACACTCAACAGCGGTATTACATTGTATCTAAATTAGTATGTAAATAAACTCAAAACCACATTAGCTTATTTATTTTATCCTGCATATTATAAAAGTACTGTTAAAAATTTGGACTCATGGTCGTATTGTTGGCGTGAAAATTAATTAAAAAAAATATTCATAGGGTGTCACATACTTAACTTTAAACCAATTGTGTTAAAAGAAGTATTCTTCAAAGACAGCGGCCAATAAGAGGTTTGATTGGAAGCCTTACTTGACGACCCGCAAAGGTTTGTGACAAATCATTCATCCTAGAATAAATACAATATTATTATGATACGACATAAACCTAATGTCATTTCATCTTCCACATAATTTACGTTATGTAATATCATGTACATTAATTAAAGTTATTGTAGGTATATAATACATCTATAACTAGCCAAAATCAACACTCTTTTTATTACAGGTATTTTTTTAAAGTATTTAAATGAATAATATCACAATGAAATCAATATTAACAATTAAGAAATCAAACTAAGGCATACCTAGAACATAAAACTTTTAAAACAAAGTTAATTAAAAACATACAGTCATGGGTTGGGTACATTAGATTTCAAGGTAAATGACACTTAAGAGAAATCATATTTTTATCTACATAATTCACAACAAAATATTTTATGTGCAGTTTGATTAATTTAATATTATAATGTAGGTACCTACTTAGAAAAAAATAAACAGCAGCAATAATATTCCTATATTATAATTTATTCAAACTTCGAACAACAGTTAATTATGTTTTGTTTACATCGTCTATGTGTCAAAATTAATGACAGCTGTGAACCATAGGCTATGATTAAAATGAAATATTTTTGTGAAAGATAATGATTTTTTTTAATGTGTATTTTGTGTAAATAATGTATTCTTTAAATTAATAAAAATACTTACCTCAAATTACTTACGATACACACCATATACACACCTACGTATTTTTTTACAAAACTTTTGTATTAGTTCGAAAACGACTGCAGCACTAAAAAAGAAATATTTTGTTGCGTTGTCTATGAATTTTTTGACACTTCTAATTTTGTTGTCAACTAGAAATTGAAGAACTATTCGAACTATTCTTTTTCTAATGAAAATAATAAAATGTAACCAACTTTCTATTGTCTGGTTATTTTTTAATTATAAATAACGAACATGAATATTAATGAACAATCCACTGGTAAGCATAGTTATTTGTTTCAAAACAATATAATATTAATAATTATATGGCAGTTATAATGTCATTGACTAATTTTTTGTGTAACTATATTTTTACAGGCTCTGGTGGCATTTTCAACAATAAGGACTAATTGGTGAATTTCCAAAACGTAAAAACCTTTATCAAAGTTACCAATTCAACGAGGACAGAATCAAGTCATACTGAAAAATATTAAATGTTTGCCAATTGCCAATTTTGGAATGTAAAAATACAACTATTATGTCATAATCAGTAATAATGAACTGGCTGTCATCCTCTAAAACTTTGCATGGTATAGATAAGTTATGCTGCGACAATACCTACAAGACGATAAACCATTTGTTTGTTTGATAAATAATTAACAATTATTATTTATGACACTAACTATGTCAAGTTTGAAACACAATATTTTGGTTTAGCAAGTCTGAAGCTTTGTGTGCTGACTCTATATGAAATACATTTTTATACAGGTTTTTATTTATTCTTTACTGTAAATTTGTATACATATACGCATAAAAACTTAACATAACAAAGACATCACAGAATCAACACACTAACCCCGTTTTTCATTTGTATAGGAGATATTTTTTCTATTTTTTATCTGTTAGATCTTACAATGACATATTGTCATATGACTGAAATGAAATAAACTAAATTGTTTTATTCATAACTAGAAATATACTAAATGAAATAACATTATGTTTTTCTTTTTCATCAAACATAATAATATATTCTCCCAAACACCACTAAATTTAAAAATGATGCCTCCAGCAAAAAGAAATTATGAGAATTCAGGGAGTTTTGTAAGTATTTTTACATAAGATATTTATGTTATTGTTAAAATAAGTATCAAATAATGTGGCATTTTAACACAACTTACTTTATTATTATTAAAAAGCTATTCTGTAAATTTAGGAAGCAAGAAGATAACATGATTGTCTTATTAGCAAGTCAATTTCATATAAAATTCTTTATAAATTTAATATGTCCCACAAAGTGCTATTTCTTCCTTATGAACTATTTCCCATTGTTGCATATAACTTAACAATGTCTATCGGTGTCAAAAGAAGTATCTTCATGTAGGAGATATCCCTATGAGGGGTTGAATCCTGCAATTGGCATGAAACTTTTCACCATAATTACTCATTTTAAGGTCCAGGATAGCAGATTTATTAGATCTAATGGCGAATTTTGTTAACGTAAAGTGATCACTCTAAGCCAGCATTCGAAATAACGGTAGAAAACGTTCGTCGAAGTGGTTTAAACCATTTTTAAATGGAACATCAGTAATGAATTGTTAGAGTCATTAGTTGTTACATATTAGTCTAAATTTGTGGATGAAATGCCAAAAAAGAAAAAAAAAATATTGGTCTAAATAGAGGATTTCAATCATGGCTCGACGTATATGAATATCTTCGTGTGGTTCTCCTAACTAAAGTTGGTGACCATCACTGCAAACTCTTCATGATTTTGAGCCAGCCTTTTCTCAGAAGACTCTCTTCTGCTCAAACCACTTTTTTCCTTGAATTTTAAGTTGGAAGAGGGATTACTTTTCATCACGGAGTAATGAGTATGTAGCCAAAGTATGGGGGATTATGTCTCTTGACAGTGGTAAGGAGCTCTCTTTTTACTTTTGTATCATTCCCAGGACTCACAGACACCCTATCAACACATGATATGCTCAGCATTCTTCTATATAACCACATCTAGAGAAAATAATCAGTTTAAGTAGAGCTAGATTCTGGTTTAAAACTTGACGTGGACCTTAAATTTGTTATTCAACAGTTGTGTGCATTAAGTTTCAATATTAAGATGTCGACTTTTGATCTTGAGGACAAGGGTTCTATTTCTGAAGGAATCAAAGTTTTTATAGATGCTTTCTTACGTAATACAATACATTGTTTCAGGGACTACACTGATTATATATTACTACTGTAGTATTTATAGGACAAGACAAGTTTCCTTATATTAAATTATACATAAATTCCATAGTAAGAAGCTTAACTTGAACAATCTTAAGAAAATTTATGTCTACTTTTAGTCAATATTTTTAATGAAGATAGATATTTTAATTGTTTCAGCAATTTTTATTATTTAGATTAATTAAGTACCTATAATTGATCAAATTTTTGAAATATAATCTACATACCTAATAATTCAGTAGGTAATGTTTATTTATTTATTTTTTGTATATTGGAGCATAAAACTGTAGGTTCTGCATTGGATTTTAATGTCGTGGATCCTTGCAGGTATATTTTATGGTAGCTCATGCCTACTTTTAGTCAATATTTTTAATGAAGATAGATATTTTAATTGTTTCAGCAATTTTTATTATTTAGATTACTTAAGTACCTATAATTGATCAAATTTTTGAAATATAATCTACATAATAATTCAGTAATGTTTTTATTTATAATAGTATTTTTTTTTATATTTTGGAGCATAAAAGCGTAGGTTCTGCGTTGGATTTTGATCATCGTGGATCCTTGCAGGTATATTTATGGTAATCATAGATACAAATTTTTACAATTTTCAAATATATTTAATGTAATAAAGATTCAAGATTGATTTGAAATAAAAATAAATGTAATTCAAACTTTTCTCTTTTTTATAAACATTAAATGTGTTGAAATTCTTCTCTCTTTTTATGGATTGTGAAAGTGTCATTCTTCTTTTTCTGTGCTTATGTCAGTTATAGAGGTCTGTTAAGCAATGAGAAGCTAGACTAGAACCTGTTTAATTACTTACCGATCAAGCCTGACAATCTGAATTAAAAACGTAAAGCAAGACGGGTATTAGCTAGTATGACAATAAATCTTTTCTTATGTTAAAGACTTATAAATATTCTAAAAGCAAGTTGTAAGTGAAGATATCTTTTTAAATATTTTTTTCGCTTGTTAAGAGATTTTTAAGTGAATTAATGAAAAAAAATCTTTAATATTTTGTATGGGTTTCGCTGGTTTTTGGAGCATCCTGTAATAGGCAGGAAATCGAAAAATCAGATCGGGACCGCGAGTATGACCACCTCACGTCCTTAAACCTCAACCGGTAAGGAAAGGCTCCATAAGCCTCAGATGCCTTCGAGCGCAATGGAGAGTTCTTGGTGCCTTCCTATGCTCCTGAGTAGGGCTTAGGACCCCTGCATTTTGGGTTGGTTTGGGGGGGATTCACGGCGGACTTGATTTGTGTGGGGCCGGCTTATTGGTTTGAGTGTTTTGATCGAGTTAAGGGGTCGGCTTCGTGCGGGTCGGGTTTGCTGCGGATTGGTGTTCTCCGGGCTAGCTTACGGTATGCGCAGGTCCTTAAAGGGAGAATGAATAAATTTAATGGTGAAAAAAAAAATTAATTAATCTCAACATAATAATTCAGAAAAATTGGTTTAAATTAGGCTTGTGTAGTACATGTACTAAGTACTATTAGGAACTAGTTCACAGTACTGAACTAGAACGAACTATTCCCTCTCTTATTCGTTCTTTAGTACTATTAGTACATTTTATTCCCATTCCCTTAATCGGACGGAATGACAGAAATGATGTGTGACGTTCGGCGCCACTCGGTTTTCGTCGGAACTGGAGACGAGTGCGAGTGAGATAGCTGACGTGATGATTGTATGGAGAATATAGTGCCTTCTCTTTTGCTTCTTATTAGTACTATTAGTTCCTTTAGCTCTTTTAGTACAGTAGTACAGTACTATGAGTACTATCCGTGAGGAATAAGGTATATTCTTTTAGTTCAATGGATTCATGCTTTGGATGTTGCTCTCTACTACGAAAGTTATTTTTTTCGTTCTCTACGAAAAATTCACATTGTCTAGGGCCCGTGTAATGAAGTTGGTTGAAACATAATATGTACCTAGAATAATTTCGATAGCAAAATCAATTTAATTGATTGAAATGAAAAGTCTTTTGAGCTATCTAAATAATAAATTTTCTGAATTCTCTCTCTGTTAATTATTATCAAGTATTGATTTTCATAATCACAAAATATTAATTTATTAAATGTGCATTTCATATTTATGTACCCTGCATAGTGTACAGGTCGTAATCCTATATATTCTTATTAGTACATGTACTACATTCATGACGGAATCATTTGGTACGGAAATATTCAGTGTACTAATAGTACTAGATGAACGAACTAGTACAGTAGGACCAATGTACTAGATCAGATCGCTCCCAAAATTGTCCGAGCAAGAACAAGCCTAGTTTAAATTGGTCAATTCTTTCGATGTATCTATACAATAGGCAAACATACATCACATGTTATGTACTTCCTACTACACCGCCATCTATTGAATTTTTTAAAAAGTAAAGCAATTATAGAGGAATTGTTTTGATTTCAAGCTTATGTCCCATCGAACGTCATCCTTCACCCGAATCAACGATAACTATAACATAATTCAATTAAATTAGCTAAAATCTACATAATAATTCAGAAATGTTTTTTTATTTGCCTTTGACAATACTTTCCGTTATGTCGGAGCATCACGCTCAAAATACAAATGCTACGTCAGATATGAATCTGCGCAGAGCGGTGAAATTTGCTCGAGAACGTTCTAAGATACAATTGGCAACGTTAACTTTAATATATTAAGCGCTATTTAAAAAACTTTATTTTTTTAGGATCTTCATACAAATTTTTCAAAAAAGACAGTAAGCCATCGTTTGGAAACAAAATTACTCATGTAAACGTTGAATGGAATCTTGGTATTACGGTATGAAAATGTAATAAAATAATTGGAGATGGATTCGTTATACATATAAATGTTATTCAAATCTTATTATTCTCAATAAATAAAGATTTAATGCAAAATTTTGGAAATATAATTCCTCCATTTTGTAATTTGACACATTTAAAAAAATTTATGGCCGCAGTTTGTGTAAATCTGTCGTGGCCATTAGATGAGTAAGTACCTGATAAAATCATATTAAATGTTGGTAAATAATAAAGATACATGAAATTAAATTCATAATACATTTAAATATATTAATCGTAAAAATGATTTTTGAAAATTGAAATGAGTATAAAAATTCTTTAGTAGATTTGGTTGATAAAACAGAACTCTGAAAGAAAGCGAACCTGACAGGAACTAACGTCGTTCCTGTTTATCAAAATCATAATGAATTTGTCAGGTATTTGTGCATGTTTATTATAGTAAAAAATATATTTGTTTTATCCACATCATAATAATTAAGAAATACTGTATAATATTCATATCTGAATTAATCACATAAAACAGATTGTTGTGGATAGAAACATCGAATATCACTTTATTCGAAGATCACTTTATTTGCTATTATAATAACAAAATTATCTAAATTCTTAATTAATAGGTATGAAGATAAATTAAAAACAATGTTAAATATATATTAATATTTTATTGCGTTAATATAACAATCTTCATGTATGTTTCATAATACGACAAGAAGCATTATATTTAAAAATTATGGTATGGGATTATTGCTGTAGTAGTTTCTTCCGTCAGCAACATATTCTCTTTACACATCTCAAACATGATCCTGTAGAATAAAGAATCCTTGAAAGACCAAAACTGCAATCGTTGGATGTAGTATGTGAAGATTGACAGGTTTTGACGCAAAAAAACCCAAAGGTATCTCAGTCACAGCACAATTTGATGACAGGTAAAAGTAACCAAGGTTTGTGACACTGAAAATGAATAAATTAATCATCAGTCAATAAATATTTGCGTTTATTTTTCTTTACTAACCCCCTTTGCACTAATGGTTGAATTTAAAATCAAATCTTTTAGTTTAGCATACATCATATTGCTTATATATTTTGAAAAAGAGTATGAAAGTCTTAGCTCATTTGTTTTCAATTTGGTTACCATTTAAGTGATTCATGCATTCTTAAACTAAAAAATAATAAAATCCTAGCGATGGAAAGAATGTTACAGAAAATGTCAATATTTTTTTATGTTTCTGAGCCAATACTTAAAAATTACAAAGAAGGGATTATAATCTTAATAAACAATATTTGGTACCTACCGAAAAATCTATTAGAGCAGCAAACTCATATTTATGTATTTATATTTTCAAAATTGGAAGCATTATACCACTCTCTTATGTTTTTTGACATATCAATATTTATCAACAATGAGTGACAAGTGACATTGACTATGAATTCTATTGATCTATGTATAAGTAAATCTATGATTTGGTAGCGCACTATTACCTAATTAAAATATAGCAGCGTATTTTTCACAAATCATTCTTCCAGGATGGGTTTTCTAAGAATAATAAAATAATAATATTGCTTAACCAATTTATATATTATATTTTGTGTGTAAATGTCATCTACTTCATATTATATTTTTATGAAGGTTTGTTTTAAAGACACTATCAAAAGAAAATATGTATAGCGGAATAAAATGTCGTCTATAATTAATTAGTAATTTTGCTACGTCATAATTAATTATTAAATAAAAAAAGGTTTTAATTATTTATATGAATAAAAAACATATTTTCAATATAATCAATTTTATAATGAATTATTTCTGAACTGTATGCACTATCTCCATCTATGGTACTGCACGAGCTGTCAAATTTTTTACGCGTTTAATTGTGAGAGTAAGAGTGGTTTGTCGAAAATAGACATCAAAACTGATTCATTCCTTGGAAAAATATTTAAGTCAGTAGAGTTTGATGGATGGACTGAGATTTAAATTGATTAATATTGGATTTCAGGTATGTAACCTATAGTTTCAAAAAACATATAATTTATAACCTAAAAATAATTATCATACAGATACAAACATCACCTTCACTTACTTCTTAAGTTTCACATTTTCAACCTGTGGAACATTATTCCAAATTCCTTCCAATGTTTTATTGTAAATTATAAAAAGAAATAGACATTAAATGCAGCAAATTTAAAACATTTGTCAACACACATTATTTTTTTGTTGCAGATAAGTATCTGAGCCAGTCATTTCATTGCAACAAATCACAGAGACCGCAGAGCAATATCTGATAATATTTTGACTAAGGGATGAATTATGAATATAAATTTGCTTGAACACAAATCAATTCTAAGTAAGTATTGAATCTTCTCAATAATAACTTATCAATATCAACGTTTGTTTATGTTCTTTTTATTAAACTCATGTTATATCCATTACTTTGTTTATTTTAAAAAGTGTAATCTCTTATTTGTTTTAAAATTATGCATAAGATAATTTTGAGATACCTGTCTAACCTTAGAAAGTCCCATACTAATATTGGTTTTATTATTATAGATAAAGACTACGCTGGGCCAGACATGAGCAGATAATGCCATCATTGCGAGCACCAAAGAGAATTATGGGTGGACATCCGGCCGAATTGGAAGACCTAGGCTGCAATGAGAGAATGAGGTCAGGAGGGATGCCGAGCAACTTTTTGACCCACGAAATCAGGACAGATGTAGAGACAAGGTTGACTCTGCATCCAGTATTGGAAGCCAAGGCTGAATTAGGCTGTAGCGCCATCGGAAGAAGAAATATTTATAGATATTATGTTAAAATAACCAACACCAGGCCGATTAAAACGTCATTTACTTGAACTTTTCACAATTTTTAATATTATTCTTATGAATATGAAGATAACCTATGTATATTTAATTTGCAGATTATGTGTATTAAGTAAATACTAAAAAGAGCATTCATAGATTTGTTAAAAGAACCTAGCAACATCATTAACTTACAAGTGATTGCATTGGAGGACAATTATTGTTAACTAAATTCCAAACTATTAATTTTTTTTTAATTTAGATATATTATTATTTTAATTTCAGAATTATTATTATTGTAAACCTGTTTTTTTTTTTTTTGTTGAAATTTAGTTGAAGTTTCTATAATCAGACCTCTTTTCCTGTAACATCGAAAAAATTCATATTATTACAGACTGATATATTCAACATTACACCGTTATTTATGGTCAATTTTAAAATGCCATTTTTTTTTAACATTTGACCAGTACTAACTGGATTATGACTTTCTTCTCTTGCTATTTCGAATGGCTTTGTGTGATGACTTCACGTTAACAACGTTCCTTATTTAGGTGGTCAAATTGAAATCCTTGAGTAATCGACAAATTCAACAATCTGCCAAGATGCTAGCCACCGGGCCAACGGCCCGTTGTATTTATGCCTTCCATAATTCGTCTATGGAGCTGAGATTCCTAGGATTATATCTTATAATGAATGCAATGCCAAAATGTCTACAGAATTTTAAAATGTGTCAAAATTTTCTAGATATTTTCTCACAACAATAACATTTACATGTTTTGTATATCTCTTATTAATTGTCAACTCTTGGTATGACTTATATTAAGCACCTATGAGAGTTCTAATTCTCTAGAAGTACCTAAATATTTATACTCAAAATTATCATTTATTAAAAAGTTTTACCCTGTTAAATGAAGTTTATCAACTGCAAAATACCTTAGTTATTTATTATAAAAGTGTGTTTCTTTACCAATTATTGTATTGATTGTTTTATTAATGTAAGTAAAATTAATTTTTGAAATCCAAACTCCCTTTACGCCCCACTTAGGGGCATAGTGATTTAATAAATTGCTGGTATAATTGCCATAGCAACGTGAAATTTTTATTATTACCCTATTCCTGTGTTATATTTTTAATAAGCAATCTACACTGATTTTTCTATTCACACGAAGGCTGGATGTGAGGTGCAGGTTCGAATCCTTGGCCACAAAATTCTTTACTATGCTCAAAATAATTAACACCCACTTCTGGTAAGAAATTTCTGGTTCCAATTCCCAGATGAGTCAGAATATTTATAGGAATTTTTTATGCAATATTTTCTTGCTGGCTATACTGACAATTTTTCATACAAAAGATTTTCAGGTACAAAATCACTGGCTCGGGTAGAGGTCTTAACACTTAAAATAATTATGTACCTACCTGTTAAATTTGATATTAAGAATTAATAAAGCTTTGTAGGTACATAATTATATTTTTGCAGAAGAACAACTAAAGCATTTACAGAAATCAAGTGTTCTATCTAAATGTACTTGAAGGGGAAGGTATAGAAAATAGATAAAAATGCTATGTTTATGACTCACCTTTGCTGCCTCCACAGCAATTCTACAAATTTCTCATACTATCTAATTATATCTACCTATTTACCAATTCAAATTCTCAGACATACAGGTAATACAAACTCGATCAGTCAATCAATTCTCCATTTTTTGACCCCTCTTAGGGACATACTTTATAGGTACCATATTTTATTAATCCATAAATCAGGTTCTGTAATTCACATTTTTCTCAACAAACTTTATCAACAATTTTATGGACGGGTAAAAAGGCTAGTTAATAATAATTCAGACATGTTTTTTTATTTGCTTTTTACCGTATGTCATAGCATCACGCCTAAACGGCTGAACCGATTTCACTAATTCTTTTTTTGTCGTGTTGGCTTTTATCAGTAGAAGGTTCTTATGAGAGAAAAAATTAAGAAAGTTACGTGGAAAATCTACATAATAATTCAGAAATGTTTTTTATTTGCTTTTTACCGTATGTCATCGCATCACGCCTAAACGGCTGAACCGATTTCACTAATTCTTTTTTTGTCGTGTTGGCTTTTATCAGGAGAAGGTTCTTATGAAAGGAAAAAATTAAGAAAGTTGCGTGGTAAATTGGGAAATTAAATAAAACTCGCATTAGCTCATCCTTCTCTATCTGCTTTTTACCGTATGTCATAGCATCACGCTTAAATTACAAATGCTACATCAGATATGAATCTGCACAGAGCCGTGCAAAATGCCGGAGAAGGTTCTTTAATACAATTTGCTGCATTAACTTTAATATATTTAGAGCTATTTAAAAATCTCTCTTTTTTAGGATCTTCATACAAAATTTTAATAAACATTAAAAGTGTCATTCTTCGCTCTTTTTATGAATTGTGAAAGTTTCATTCTTCTTTTTCTGTGCTTATGTCAGTTATAGAGGTCTGCAAAGCAATGGGAAGCTAGACTAGAACCAGTTTAATTACCTACCGATCAAGCCTGACATTCGGAATCAAAAACGTAAAGCAAGACGGGTATAAGCTAGTATATAATATTAATATATATATATTAATATAATATATTAATATTAATTTAATTCTCCTCTTTATGGTGAATCCAAGAAAACACAGTTGTACTTTCACGATAAAATTTGATTTCAATAATCTGATGTCAGTATGATGTAAAATATTGAGTGTCACGTAGGTATTAACTTGTTTGTCTTACAACGGACAGTTTTTGTTACACACAATGTTGAGGATTTTTTAAGGTTATCGCGGACGACGAATCCAAATCCTTGTTTAAGACAGATTACTAATACTCAAGGATAATATTATTTACGGAACAAATATATTCACTACGCATATTAAAAGTGTCATATTCGCTTTAATTTATAATATCTATTTCGTTTGTAATGATAGTATTCTCAACTGACTTTAACCCATATAGACCTTCCGTACCGTATATGGTACAGTGGATATGAAAAAATCTAATATTTTAACCGTTCCATACAATTGCTATATTTTTAATCAACATAAGAAGAGGGAGTATCAAATCATATGCTTATTTTTAAAAATATATCACCATACATTGATTTTGTACAGTGCATAAGACTACCGTACCATATATGGTTCGGGTGTTTTACGGAAAACCTTCCCTCAGGTTTTTTTTTTACTATTTTTTCGGTAACTCTTAAGCCCTTTGCTACACACTTTTAAATAAATTTTCATGAATTTCCGAAAAATATAGTTCCAGTTCTATCTGAGTTAACCAAATTACTGCAAAAAATTGCAATTTTGAAGTGGTTGGTAACCCAGCGTTTACGACGTCGGCTTTCGCACTGTGTCGTTCGGAGGTCGTGGCTTCGATACCAGGGGCTGATCATCTTCCTCTTTCACGACACAAGCTTTAAATCGTTTACTGTGAAAGAGTCAATGAGTGTATTTGTGTTCATTTCGAGTAAGCACAGATTCATTTAAAAAAAAATGTCTGTTATTTAAGGTCGATTCACACACAACAGTTAGTCGCTTTCCTCTGCTTCCCTTGACTGTCGAACGGCCTTGCGATTTGCCTGAAAAATTGGACAAAATAAATGTCGTCCGATAGAGATAAAAACAAAAGCGACCCCGATTGTTGATAAACGAAACTATACAAAACACCGATTGCGCCCATCTACATACGTGTATCTATATAATAATTTAGAAATGTTTTTTTATTTGCCTTTTGTCGTTGCTTGACCGTATATGTGAACATCACGCCTAAACGGCTGAACCGATTTCACTAATTCTTTTTTTGTCGTTTTGGCTTTTATCAGTAGAAGGTTCTTATGAAAGAAAAAATTAAGAAAGTTGCGTGGTAAATCTACATAATAATTCAGAAATGTTTTTTTATTAGCTTTTTACCTAATGTCATCGCATCACGCCTAAACGACTGAACCGATTTCACTAATTCTTTTTTTGTCGTATTGGCTTTTATCAGTAGAAGGTTCTTATGAAATAAAAAATTAAGAAAGTTGCGTGGTAAATTGGGAAATTAAATAAAACTCGCATTAGCCCCTCCTTCTCTATCTACATAATAATTCAGAAATGATTTTTTATTTTGCTTTTTACCGTATGTCATAGCATCACGCTCAAAATACAAAATATGCTACGTCAGATATGAATCTGCACAGAGCCGTGCAAAATGCCGGAGAAGGTTCTTTAATACAATTAGCTGCATTAACTTTAATATATTTAGAGCTAATTAAAAAACCCTATTTTTAGGATCTTCATACAAAATTTTAATAAACATTAAAAGTGTCATTCTTCTTTTTCTGTGCTTATGTCAGTTATAGAGGTCTGTTAAGCAATGGGAAGCTAGACTAGAACCTGTTTAATTACCTACCGATCAAGCCTGACAATCGGAATCAAAAACGTAAAGCAAGACGGGTATAAGCTAGTTATAAATATAGACGTAGTTATATCATACCTATATATGCTTAGGTAGATGTGTTATAAGTAACACTTTAGTTCTAAATTAGATCAACTTCAATGCGGAGACAGTGGCACTAGTGGCAGTGGTGTGCGCTCTGCGGTAGTTGTATCGCTAACGGGACAGCAGAGAGAGAAAGTCACCGCGCAGTCGGTATGACTCGGAGCAGTTTGAAAAATAGCCTATTCTAGGCAAAACATGTACACAGCATGTTCTTTATAATATATGTATGGTAAAGTTCCCCAAAAACCATTCATCATAACTAGGTACCTACTTATAGAAAAATACATAATATAGCCTAACGATAGTAGGTGTAGGTAGGTACCTTTGCCTATATATTTTATCTCATAAAAAAGATTTAATGTTTGAGGAGTGTGGCGTTATCGTAAGAAAGTAGTTATATACTTGGCCAATAACTTCAAGAATAATGCCTAGGTATATTATCGAGGTGCCCTTTTTACACGAGATATTTTATAGGTGTCTGAAGTCCAATACGCACGCTACTGAATACAGACATTCGATATCATATTGTGTTTACCTACTTACTTATCTATAGATAGCCGGTAATAATAGCAGCTGTTTCAAGTATGTATGTAAGTAGAGGTACCTGTTTGATATTATTATTTACTTTTACCGACACTGTACTGATAGTTGTATTACAGTGTTTAAATACGAGTTCTTTCCCGCTAGCACATGTGGTTTCCGTGGTGTAGTGGTTATCACATCCGCCTAACACGCGGAAGGCCCCCGGTTCGATCCCGGGCGGAAACATATTATTTTTTTTTCAATTCAATTTGACATTTTTCCTTGTCAATTTTTGCATATAAATTGGTAATATTGAGTTTTGGAATATGTTTTTTATAAAGGTAGGTAGGTACATAAATGGTTATAACATAACACTTTTTATTATTTATTCTAACCTTTTCGAACATTGATGAATTAATTTTATAAATAGTATTTAAATATATTATCTCTAATAATAAACATATAAAAATATGTATGTATGTAAATAAACAGAAAACAAACTAATTTTTTTTCATACTTATTGATGTAGGTAAGTACCTACTCACGTAAAGCTTGCAAACTACATATATCGATAATTCTGTAAAAAGCATGTATTGAATATGGGTAACTACATGAATTAATTAAAATTAATTCACGAGCGCGTTATAAAGCAGTGACCTGATGGGGTAATTTATGGGTAGGTAATTTTCAAAATTTATTTATCTGTTGGACATTACTTACATGTTAATTTAATTTTCAAATAAGCACGATACATTTTAACAAACCGATTTACTTAAGTATATTAGTAACCATTGATTATAGCTCCCATGCATGTGCAAAAATTGCAGGTCTTCAAATAAACAAAAATAAAACTTCGTCAATGCACATAGTAAAAAATCCAAAATTCAACCATCCGAAGCACGAGTACGAGCTTAGGTGTCTTTTCACTAACTTATTAATTTTATATTTTTGAAAAATTCCAAGCCTTAGGCATGTTATGTTATTAATAACTTTGGTAGGAAATTCACTAAATGCTACATTATACATTATGTTTAAGTAAATAACATAATATCGTGTGTATAATATTATATACCTCAGTCGGGTAGGGAATCTATATTATGAAAATGGAGACCTATTTTGCGTGATCATCGCATCACGCCTAAACGGCTGGATAGATTTCGCTAATTCTTTTTTTAGCGTATTAGCTTTTGTCAGGAGAAGGTTCTTATGAAAGAAAAAAAAATTGACAAAGTTGCGTGGATAATTAGGAAATCATAGAAAACTCTAAGTAGGTAAACCTTCTTTGTACTTTTAACAATATAATTTTTATTCCAAATTTGAAAAATTTAAGTAAAATTAGCAGTTGTTTGATAGTTGGTGCGATGGACAGAATGTCAATGGAAAATTTGTGGTTTTAAACAGATGCATCAATCTAAATTACATTGGTTAAAAGGTAATTTATGTATCTAAGTTATGTTTTATTGGTAGATTAATTATCATTATACAAATTCGAATTCAATATGCATAGTTAGGAACACAGAACAACGCCTGTCGGTATAGCTAGTACAAAATAAATTTACACACATCTCGGCAAGAATGTAAATATTATATTCCTGAAGAGCCGCACGCATTTTGTAATTATTAGCAGCGGAAATTGAGCTTTTATTGGATCATGTGAAGGCATTTGATATACCTACCAACTTCCTACATGCTTAGGATACGTTTCAATTATTTTTTGAAAATTGCCTTCGGTTACACGTGTTTGTTTCCGTATTCATTCGAGTGTTTAGATAAGCGTACATACAATTTAAACAGAATTATTTATCTTTTGTTTCATTCCATGAAAATTTATGTGGATACCAGGGGACGAAGTCAATAAGTGCAATACAATTGCCGTGTGCAATTAAAAAGGTTTTAAAACGCGGATGCACACAGAACTGAATAATGCTGTAAAAAGACCAATTTCTGGAATTAAGTTTTCTATTTAAATGAAAAAAAAAAAAAACATTCGCCCAACGTGGGGCTCGAACCCACGACCCTGAGATTAAGAGTCTCATGCTCTACCGACTGAGCTAGCCGGGCTGATGGTCACTTTGGGATATTTGCGATGAAAATCGTTACTATTATTATTATTTGCTAATGCGTGCAGTGTGTCAACATGGGTCATTAAAATAAAATGGACTTTCTCATCGCTTTAAAATTAATATTTATGTTATTTCATTTTATTTTATTTATTGATACCACGCAACAATGTTGCTTTTACAAAACATATTATTAGGTGTATTAAATTTTAACATTGAAATTTTACCGAGAATAATAAAATATGTACTATATTGAATGTGTAACATATGACACACAATACTAACGAATTATGGAGCTGAGAAGATTCCTGTGGTTAGAAGTAAGTCTATATCGGCATGGACACAAAATAGCGGGAATGTCAGGTGTTTACTAACATAAAAACCAATTATAAGTAATTGCCTTATACAATCTCTAATATAAATTAAAGTCGGGTTAGTGCGAACACTTATAACTCGAGATTGGCTGAATAGATACTTTCAATGTTTGATTTAATGGATTCTTCTCCGCTCCGAATAACAGAATAACTAATAAAAAGTTGGACAGAAATTATATAAAATATAATATTAAAGTTAGTATGGAACGGATCACCTGTGACAGTGTTGAAAAAAAAAAACCGGACAGGACTGGGGGTGGAGGTTTGGTATCTTGAAACATAACTTTTCCTAAAAAAGAAAGGTCATTTCTAAAATTTGGTATCTGGAAACATGGCTTTTTCCTAAAAAAAAAAAAAGGTCATTTCTAAAATTTGGTATCTGGAAACATGGCTTTTTCCTAAAAAAAAAAAAAAAAAAGGTCATTCCTAAAATTTGGTATCTGGACAGGTGACTTTTTTCCTAAAAAAAAAAGTCATTTCCAAATTTTTTTTCTGGAATCGCTAATTTCTACAAAAAAAAGGGTCATTTTCTCAGTTTCATAACCGGACATTGTTCTGTCCGGTTTGCCGAGATTTTCTTGACCGGACAACCATAACAATAACCGGACATCTGGCAACCCTACCTGTGACGCGCCAACGCCATCGCGGGTATAGTTCCATTTCATTCTTGCAAACGTAATAGCCGTTCTTACAGTAGCCCATCCCACTTACTCCAATTTTTATACAAAGTCAACATCGGTCACATATAGGTAGAATGTCTGCGCGCATATTACCTACTTATATTCTCGCGTTGTTCGCCTGAGTTTTGAATAAGAATGAAATATATTTTGGAAATACTTTAATGTTAACATTTTATTAGCTTAACTCAATCGAATTAATTATGTAGTTTTTTATGGGGGGCGCAATGCACATTATGTACATATGAATGGGCCGCTTCGGGCTAGAACCACAGGACAACGTCTGTCAGGAAAGTTAGTTATTATTAAAGGCGTATGGTAATAGTATGAAATAGTTCCAAAGCTATAAGTATCTACCAAAATAGACAAACGGTAAACGCAGCGCAGGCAGGACTCTCAGGGAAAGTTAAGATAAGGACTCTATATGGAGGGACAAGTGTGGACTTAGGGTATCCTGGAATTTTGAAAAAAGAACATCTCATTTCAATGTAAATATGAAGGAAGATAACACTTTTTATATAATGGTACTTATCATTGACAAAAAATGACACCAATATTGCAAATTTATAAATGCGTAGATCATACGACGGGGATCAAGTGGAAATAGGGATGACTGAATATAGGAAATAGAACTAGGAATGGCTTCTGCGAAACCATCAGTAGGGTCACAGTGAGCTATGTACTTACATCTTGGAAGTTATACGATAGAGAAAGAGAGTCACTGATATTGTGAAACTTATCGTATCTCTCAAATGACAGTAAGCGGTTCACATGACCAGCAGCCCGATTCACGGAAAAGTTTAAGTCTAAGTTTAGTTCGAAGTTCGAACGAAGTTCGATTCAAACCCTACGTAAATAGGTACATAGACTATAGATAGTCGCCGCCTACAATAATTATTATTACCAGCAGCCCTATTCACAAAAGTTTGAATCAAACTTCGTTCGAACTTCGAACTAAACTTAGACTTAAACTTTTCCGTGAATCGGGCTGCTGACACGAGAATATTGTAAAGTCAAAGTGGTCGGTAGCCCAGTGGTATGAGTCGACGGCTTTCGTATACCGCCGTAGTGAATTCGAGTCCGGTGTCGACCATTTACTCATTGGAAACATCGCAAAAGTGTATTTGGGTTCTCTTTGAGTGAAACCAAATTTAGTGAAAAAAATCTAACCAATCAAAAATAATAATATTTTATTTGTTTTTAGTCTACATACACATACATACATACTCCCTTTAAGGCCCCTCGCACAACGTAAGCCAGCCCGGAGGAGACAAATTCGCAGCAAACCCGATCCACACGAAACCAACCCTCCAGCCCGATCGAAGTAATCAAACCGAAAAGCCGGCCCAACACAAACCAAGTCCGCCACGGATCCCCACAGACCAACCCACAATGCGAGAGGCCTAAACCCCACTCAGGAGCATAGGGAGGCAACAAGAGCTCTCCATTGCGCTCGAAGGCGTCCGAGGCTCATTGTGCCTTTTCTGACCACTTTTCTGACGTGAGGTGTTCAACCTCACGGTCCTGATCTGATTTTTCGATTTCCTGCCTCTTACAGGATGCTCGAAGAACCAACAAAAAGAGCAGAGGTGCTATTCTTAGCCGGCAACCTTACGGGACTTTTAGTCTACAGCTAAGGTAAATGGCCATTGAGGTACAATAAGTGTGTTTGTTATTTCCTAGTATTTTATGTGAAAAACTGTTAAACTGAAATATATTTTGGCACTTTAAGTAAATAGGAAAAGAATTATATAGCAGATTACTTACTGTTTTGTTAAAAAAATAGCGTTTTATAAGCTATAAACTTATTATGAAGATATCTATTATTATGAATATTTTACAAGTCTTAAGCTTTCAAAGAATCGGATTGTTGCGGGTGTAGTATAATTACTTAGTTATTAAACTAGATAATTCCGTGATTAGCGAGAGTATTAATTTCGAAGGTGTTTCGTGTTGAGGAATATTCAATCAAAATTTACGAGGATTTGAAAGTTTTGGCGTTGATTTATATTCCATATTATAACAACTAAGAACTAACCTAGTTATAATAATAATTTATTTTACCTTATAGGAATCATTATTATTATAACCTTATAGTTACACGCTTTCAATATATTTTTCCTCTAAACCTAATTACTAGGATCTTTTTGTGGAGAAATTACCTATTTGTCATGACATTGGATTTGAAAATCTGCATTTATTTTGTTTATTTTTTAGGCTTTTTTAGACGAACTTGGATGGAAGGTGGAAGTCTTTAAACTTAATTTTTAAGAAATGTATTGAAGGTTTTGATAATATAACAAATTGTTCACGCTGTATATATTTTGTAACTTAATATTTCTTTTAATGACCCTGAAATTTTAAACCTGATTAGCCCATAGTAGGTAATAAAAATTTAAAAAAATTGGCTCATTTATTCGAGATATTTTTGATAGTTTTGAGAGCCTTCTCTTAACCGGTAGAATCGAAGGCACCAGAGCTCGGGGTCGGGGTCCGATGGCGATGAGATGGAGCGACCAGTTGGGCTAGTACCTACGAGTTTAATTGAAAGCTAATTACACCCTAATAAGCGCTTATTAGCGTGCAAATAATGTTCGAAAATCAAACGATCGTTACATCATTTTTGTATGGAAATTTTTCGAAACTCTTTCGATGTTCGAAACGATCATCGAAAACTTATACTAGTGGTACAGATCAATGAGGCAATAGGGGGGACACTGTGGGAAGCCCTACAAATGGCGTTGGACGGCTGGTTGAGATGGTGGGGAGTGATGATGGTCATGATACTCAGCAATGAGGGAGCGGACAATGATGATGATGAGAGTCCTCTGTTGGTATTTTTGAGAACAACTAGAGCAATCAACTTTTTAGATAGCTATATTACTGTCATACAGTTGGCGCCAGGATATTACTAGGTATATCCATTTTTGTTGATGTCTCATTTCTTATTGCCTTGATTGGTAGGTAGCTACCTACAAAACGTTTTAAGTTTAAAAAATTATCATAATTAACGGAGCTTTGAACAATACCACCAAATGGCCAACGTTGTACCGTTAAGTGATCACACTAAACCAGCCTTCGAAATAACAGTAGAAGACGGTCGTAAGCCCGTAGTGGTTAATTGTTCATAGCATTTAAAAATCGAACAGTGTTAGTCGTCATCAGTTGTAGATATATATATTCGCAAAAATCTAGTCCTTCAAAATGGACACAATAATCTATAGACAATATTTTTATTACGGTTCGGACCATTTCATTGGTATAATCATTTCCTTTCTCTCCTGTACCACTAGTATAAGTTTTCGATGATCGAATATCGAAACGATCATCGAAAGAGTTTCGAAAAATTTCCATACAAAAATGATCGAATGATTCTATCGTTTGATTTTCGAACACTATTTGCACGCTAATAAGTGCTTATAAGCGTGCAATTAGCTTTCGATGAAACCCGTACTAGCCCCACTGGCCTTATTTTTAAGTCACTATTAACTATTCAGTTTTAAAACAATTAAAAAGCCATGCAGGATTTTAATTAGAGTGTTTTTTTATGGCTTTAAATCTAACTAGCCATTTTTGTCTTTTCAGATACATATTCTCTTTGGCTCTCGCAGATCTGCTTGTGATCGTGACAAGTGTTCCATTTGCCTCCATCATATACACTCTGGAGTCATGGCCATGGGGTGGCGCCATCTGCAGGTTATCGGAGTGTGCAAAGGATATATCCATTGGAGTCTCTGTCTTTACTTTGACAGCTCTGTCAGCAGAAAGGTATTGCGCTATCGTCAATCCGTTGAGAAAATTGCAGGTGAGTTCTTTCAGCTGTTGTAATTTTATTTCATGGTTATCTAGCATAAATTGTCTAAGGCAGTAATACATTCAATTTAGTTTAGGTACTAATTTTATATAATTTAGTGTTTTTTTATCATATTTTATTTTATTGAATTTGGGCTCACTGAAAGTTAACTCAAATATACTTTTTACATCATTCAAAACAAAACTTGCATTATGAAACTGTAAATTGTCGTCACCGGTATTCGAGCCCACGACCTTCGCATCGTAATATTTATATACAATGTTATTTATGAAAGTGCAAACAAACACAATAATTTGTTTCATCTGAAAACGGAGTGAAAATAATTCTATTAATCATTTTAAAATAGGTAATACATAACGTTTTCTTATAGTTAAATACTCTTTATCCTACCTGAAAACAGAGATACGACAATAGGTAATTATTGATGTAAACACTTTATTGATTTTATTCACTAAATAATCAATCAATTCTCCCTTTTATACCCCACTCAGGGGCATAGGGAGGCAACAAGAGCACTCCATTGCGCTCGATCTTGCGCAATGTTTATGACCTCCTCCCACACCATGTCCATGTCCCTCAGCTCTGCTTCGAAAGAGCGGAACACAGTGTGAGAGGGTTTTTCTCGTCTTCGGAAACCTGATGGGAGAAAGAACAGCGCTCTCCTCGGCCAACTGTCATTCGGCATCCTTAACACATGTCCCAGCCAAGTCCATATCCTCCACATAATGGTAGAGATGATGGGCTCACGCTGGGTGCGCCGGTGTATAGCGTCGTTCGTGATGCGGTGGTACCATCTTACGCCCAGAATTCTCCTTAGGCACTTCATTTCAAAGGCTGAGACTTTTTGTGCCTGGGCCTTGGTCAGGTGCCAGGACTCACACCCATACAAGAGAATGGGCAACACACACGCATCAAACAGTTTACATTTCGTCTCGATACAAAACGCCAACGCTTTCCAAATCTTGGTCATGTTGTTAAAGGCACCACTTGCCATACCGATACGTATCGGGAGCTCAGCCCCGATGTCACCAGAGATGGTAATGGTTGCTCCCAGGTATTTAAATTTATCCACCCGAGAGACCTGGTGACCGTCGATGGTTATCCGTAGCTGTTTATCGGGGCAGGCATTACTCGCCATGAGCTCCGTCTTACTGACATTGACTCGAAGGCCAAGGCGTGCTGTTTCGTCGCAGAGTCTTGAAACACTGCGCTGTAATTCCTCCACTGTCGTACTGAACAACGCTAGGTCACTAAATAATATAAGTAATAACTCATTTTATCAATCAAATCCAAACTTGTTTTACTCGGTCACCATTGCTGCCAATTTTCATGAATATCTGTCGAAAAATAAGAATAAACTAAAAACTAAGAAATGTCCGTTGGTAGGTACATGGTACTTTCTTACATATATATTATAAGCAGTATGAAAAAAATCTCAGAGTATAGATTGAAGTAATAAAATCGAACTCCCGCATTATTATGAGTTAGTAAAACTGACAATAAAGTTTCCACGAGAAGCGGAATATTTTGTGTGTCAAGTTTACTCATAGCGCATAGTTAAATAACAATATTCTGGAGTTTATTAGGTGTGCGGTAACGATTTCATACATCAGTACGAGTATTATATTGACCGGTTTCGTAAGTTTACCGTTTAGTTGGTATGCTTTAATGTTCGCAGTATAAAGTACGTAGGTACACAACCACAAACCAACCGTACGTAGACTAATAATGCCGCATTACTGAATGCGTCGCTTACCAAAGAAGTTTCCTCCATAGAAGAACGCAGTATGTCCATGTATTACAGTTGTATGAAAAATAATGTCCCGAGAATAACGTAGTTTCTGACTCTTTAGCTATTTTTCTAAATTATCATGGTTAAATAATTATTAGTCAACATATAAGCCAAATTTGAAGACAATCTGTTAATAGCTGGTAAAGATATTTGAAAAAAAATCACACCAAAAACTTTAAACTGATGCTCTCCTGTAAAGTTGCTAAAATCCAGATACGTCGTTATTCTAGAGATATGAGGAATTAGTATCTATTGGTATAAAAATGCCAAACACTATAATCAATTAAAGATTTATGAGAGTGAAAACAATTGGCGACAATATTTTTGAAGGAACGTAGGTAAGTATATACAATTAATACCTACTCTAAAAACATGGCTAAAAACAATGAAATATTTAACGCCTCCTTTGAGTCTGCGACTTCCGATATTCAGAAGTTGAGAAATAAATCACCAATGGACATAACATCATAATTTATCCATCTTTCAAAATATTGATGAGCAAAAAGCCGATGTGTAAATAATTTATAAATTAGAAGGTTTCTACTGAGATAATCGACTTATTGGGATTATGTCAAGAAAACAGCATTTTGTTTTGTCTTTACCTTTAAGTGGGGTTACAATGGGCAGCCGGTGAAGCATAAGCTTAAGATGGTGATCGGTGGAATACGGTCGAAACGTCGCCGGGTGACCAACGGCTCATTTCAAAGCCAATTTCAGTACACAAAGTACCTACTCAAAACGTTTCGCTTACATTTTGCTAAATTTCTCTCCGTGACCATCTCCCCACTGAATTAACATAATATTAGATATATAGGAATAAGCCTAAGCGAAACGTTTTTGGTACTCCGTGTACTGACGTTGGCTCTAAAGAGATCCTTTTTGCGGCCGCCGTTTCGTCCGGATTCTATCGATCATCATCTAGAGCTGATGGGCACTGAGCTATCGCTGAAGCAGTGCCATCCAAATAAAAAGAAACAAAGTTTACAGAAAATCTATCTCTCATAATAATATTTTGTATGTATCTCGGACTATTAAAACTGATAATCTTCATAAGCCTGGTTTACAGGCAGCCATAGCCCTCAACTACTTACCTAGTAAAAAGGAGAAAACAAAAAAGAAAAAGGATAAATGCAATCTAAAACAAAATAAGTGTGTAATGTTGGTATATAATCCTCTGAAAATCACTAACCATTTATGTAACAATAATAACAATTGATAATCTGTAATCACGAACCGCGCATGCATTACAACATATTATTTTGATTTTAATTTGTTAAATTAACAACCAAGATTGCTGCTGTATTAATGTTGAGATTTAAATAAACACACGCCTTAACGTTTGGCGTTAATACACAAGTAGTGTGTGTTTAGGAACGAAATAATATAACGTAAGTACCTGGTTGTAATATCCGAATTTAGCGGTAATAGACGTCTGTTATTACACGGAAAGCCATGTTCGTCTGTTTCTATAAATTTATTATGATATTATGATGCCGTTATAGGGGATGGTAACAACCCGAATTTGTATCGTCAAAATGTAGCAAAGAGACAAGAATAATTATTTCGGTGATAATTGTTATATTATGTAAGTATGTCATAATGTAAGTAGAGTATTCAAGATTTCCGATGAATTCACGGACAAAGAAATCTACAAAAAAATCGTAATCATAAATGGTTTCGTGGGGTATTTTAAACCCAAACGTACCTAAATAGTTTGTTACCTTGAGGTAAAAAATGGAAAGGTATGATAATGAATTATAATGTTAGTAATTTTTGTTTGCAGAACTTTAATCTATTTCTATCCCTAACATAACATGTATACCTATATGTTATTGTCAATATTGTGTCGACGAGACCTCTCGAAAGTGGTTTGTCAAAATAAAAAAAGCAAATTTTAGGCACCTACCCATAATTTTCTTGTCGAATAAATTAATATCATGCTTTTACCCAATATAATTTTTTTAAGCTTTTCGTTTTTCTATTTATTTTTATACTTTTACTTAATTCTTGTATGGTTTGTTGATTTCAGCTTTGGTGTTTTCTTTTGCTTGTTGTTTTTATTTTTGTATTCGATATTTAATCGATATTGTATATTAATAGGTATATTATTGTCTTAGTATTTATTAAATTTTGTTAAAGGCAAAATATTTCCGTGTACTCACTAATAAATAAATAATTATACTTTGTGAAGCAATAAATATTTTTATCCTCAACCTAATTAATTAATTAATATTGAATATAAAAAAAACTATTTGTTTATTTATATTTATTTATTTTAATTTAGTTTATTTTAAGGTTAAAAAATGACATAAACTGTAAACCAAAAACACTGTGCTTAATAGAACTGTAAACCAAAAGAAAACATCTCATCAACACATTTCGCTTTCACAAAAATGTTCTCAAAACAATGGGAGGTTTTCTGGGTAGCTTCCAACAATACACACCAGGTGGCAGCGCTTCTAATTAGGTCTATTGTCAACTTATGACAGCAGCTGTCAAACATACCATCTAGCATTGACTGATGAATATGATGCTAATTATCTCCTCTCTTTTTTGTTTTCTCAATTAAACAATTTAACGTTTTAATTATTGATGATTGCAAAAGTGGCTTTTTCTACGAAATAAACCATAGTGTGTCCTTTTACACTTTACACAAACAAAAGCATTAGGTATGAATTTGTCTTCAAGGGTGGTTTTGCAGTATGTAGTTCTTTGAGAATACGTCTCAGTTCAGCAGCCCGATTCACGGAAAAGTTTAAGTCTAAGTTTAGTTCGAAGTTCGAACGAAGTTCGATTCAAACTTTTCCGTGAATAGGGCTGCTGGTAATAATAATTGTAGGCGGCGACTATCTACAGTCTATGTACCTATTCACGGAAAAGTTTGAATCGAACTTCGTTCGAACTTCGACCTAAACTTAGACTTAAACTTTTCCGTGAATCGGGCTGCTGTATCTTGTTGTTATCTGTTACGGTATTTTTTCATTTGTATTTAGGTAGGTGTATAATAAATAAAATAAGATAAACAATTATTTTATTTGTAATAGTATGTAAAAATAAATGTACAATGATTATTCTAAACATATGGTTGAGGTTATAAACGTCTAAGTTGACCAGTGTTGCCAACGCCGTTTTTCAAACGCTAAGTAGCCCAACTGAAAATTTGGTATGCGGTCATTCCGAAAATTTTAGTATCCGAAGAGAGGCGGGAGTTCACTAAAAAAGGTCATTTAGTATCCGGAAAGGTGAAAATTCGCTAAAAGGGAAGTAGCCCAAGTTGCTACCTGTCGCTTTTTAAATTTTTTTCGTCGCCGATTCTCGTTCCAAATAGGCCAAATGACATTAAATTACCCCCTTTGGTAACACTGAATTTGACAATAGACCGGATTAGCTAGGGCGCCTCTAGCGGCACAAAATGAAAAAAAAACATCCCATTCCACTTTCACAACACAAAATATTTCTACTTTCACGGCACACGAATATGTGAAAAGTACCTAAGTATATTTTAGTTCACTTTGACATAAGCACAGATTCATTTGAATAAAAAAATATAGAAAAGTACCTACATCATGGAAAAAAACAGATCCCTACTTTGATAATAAAGCTCATTGAGAATCCATAGAATGAAGCCTAAGTAAAAAAGGTCTTAAACCCCTAACAGGCTTCTTAACGGGTCACTGCAGACTTAGGGAACACCTAAGGGAGCTGGGACTCGAAGATGATGGAACCTGTAGATTCTGTGAAGAAGGGGTGGAAACGCTTCACCACCTACTTACAGACTGCGATGCAGTAGTTTATGCGAGAGCAAGAAGTTTTGGTAAACACAGCTAGCCGGGCTTGTGTAAACACTCGCTAAATATACAAACAAATGACGATACCTACCTAATAGAAATTATTTTTGACAAATTTTCTTGTGTTTAGTGATTCCGTGTACACGTGCAGTTTATTTCAGTCGTTCACGATAGGCATTTTGTTCGAAGCGTGACTCTTTTATTGTTGGTTCATGACAAATTGTAATTTTATACGCGTTTTATAGTATTTTTTTATGGAGCGCAGAATCACGACAAAAACTATGTAGGCATTCGTTAAAATAAATACAGGAGTTTTGTTAATAACGAATTTTGTGGTAGGATAAAGCAATAATTAATGCGAGGGAGGTACCTACTGACAAATAAAAACTTTATTCATGCCTCCAAAATAAATATGTATAGTTAAGTAGCAACGCAACAAAAATACTTAATGAAGTATCGTTAAAAAACTATAATATATTTTAAATTTTCTCATAAAGTTTTTGTTTTACAAAATAACTTTTACATGCGTATTTGCCTTTGATTTTCTCTAAAGGAAAACCTGCGAAATCAAAATTTAAAGGATCTGCGAAGTCGAGGATGTTGTAAGATGAAGAAGGTAGGTAGCGAAGACGGTTTTAGAATGAGCTTGTGTCAAGAATGGAGGACAAAAGAGAAGCAAAAATTGCCGGACAAGATACCAGACAGAAGGAAGCAGATCTTCAGAACGTTAGTTGGCAGACAGCTTCGGAAAAGGATAACCCAGCAGGAACAACAAAGAGGAATGAAATCCTTGAAATACAATTTGATATTTCATTACTAAAAAATTAATTACTTCAAATAAATTTTCTATTGTACCTTTTTGGAATACGGGAAGCCTCATTGTATAAATCCCAATTTAAAATTGCCAAAGCGTCATTAATAATTAATTGTCATCAAATAACAGCGTCTGAATGATGGCTATAAATCACACCAATTTCACTATTGCTCATGTTCAAATATTATTAAATAAATAAGTAATGATTTTAGTAATTTATCACGTGCTCCGCTTCAGGTAATCATTAAAACTCCGAAAACAGTAATTAATATTTAGATTTATTTCGACAATGGAGTATATTTGTACCTACCGTTCTGAAATATATTATTTCACGATTTCTTCTATATTCTTTGACCAGTTTTTATACATATACTTATGTAAATGATTTCAGTCTTCAAGAAATCTCTAATATAAATGAAAGTCGGGTTAGTGCGAAACTTATAACTCGAGATTGACACAACAGATTCTTCTAATGTTTGATTTATTGGATTCTTCTCCGCTTCGGATAACAGAATAACCAATAAAATGTTGAAAAAAAAAATGGATAAGAAATAATGTAAAATACAATATTTAAGTTAGTATGGAACGGTTACCTGCGACACGCCCACGTCATCGCGGGTAGTTCATTCTCGTATACGTGATTGTAGTACAGTGGACCATCCCACTTACTCCACCACACCGCTTCGAGCGTTTTAGAAAATTTTCATTATAAGTCGACAACATTATCGGGCACATTTGTATTAGTACCTACTTCATAGGCGAGGTAGGGTGTGTGCACGAGCGCATTATTTTTACGTTGTTCCCGCCAGAGCTTTGAATACGAATGAAATATGGATGTATCATAAATATTTTAATGTTATTATTTTATTAGCTGAACACAATCGAATTAAACGCAGGATGGTGACAGTCGTCCGGAGGAGCAAAGGAAAACGCAGGTCAAAAAAAAAATCGAATTAATTTTGTATTGCTTTATGGGGGCGAAGTGCACATTATGTACATATCAACTGGCTAGAACCATAGGACAACGTCTGTCGGGAAAGCTAGTAGGGTATAAAAAAGGCAACCGTGATCTATATAATTACGTGAAGCAAAAACCATTTACCCCTTTTTTCGAGGATTGCGCCGACGGAGGAGTATGAAATTTTGCACACTTATAGTTTGTTTATATAAGGAAGGAGTGGCGAATGTTGATATTTTTTTAATCTCTAATATAAATGAAAGTCGGGTTAGTGCGAACACTTATAACTCGAGTTCGGCTGAACAGATTCTTCCGAGGTTTGATTTTTTTGGATCTTTCTCCACTCCGGATAACAGAATAACTAATAAAAAGTTGAATGAATGGCTAAAAATGATAAAATATAATATTAAAGTTAGTAGGTATGGAACGGCTTTTCTGTTGGGGACATTACCGCCATCTGTTGGGGAAATAGGTAGATGTCTGGTAAATTGATATTTTGGTAGAAAGATTCTATATAGATCAATGTTTTTGAACGAACATTACCTATTGATGGTACTTTTTCAAGCTTTTTTACGATTTGTTAACATCTAGCTGTAATATAAAAGAAAATAGGGTTAGTGTAAACACTTATAACTCGAGATCGGTTGAACAGATTTTTATCGTGTTTGTAGTAGTCATGTATGTTAGCTATCTTATGTTACCCAGCAATATTTTATTGACTTTAAGGCGGGACGAAGTTCGATGGGTCAGCTAGTTATGCATAAAAAATATATTGAACCAATAAAAAAACATTACAAAATATTCTAGTAATGTTATAAATATTAATGTACATTTCGATTTACTTGACATTGACACAGACGCATATTATATTATTTTGTTTATCTGTGGTCAAATCCAGAATAGATTAAAATTATTCGTCTTTAATAATAATAGAAAAAACTTTGTACATATTATTATTATTATCATCATGATATCAACATTTCAAATTTGACGTACCCATCATCCATGTCATTGTTTTTGAAAGAAAATTTTGAAATAGCGCCCGCTCAATAATGTTCAAACCTATAATATAAATGAGTAAATGGTCGAATTTCAAGCAGCACTGATACTTAAATAAACAAAGCTGCACATTTCATATTTTTTTAAGTGTGCCTATAAGAAAATCTGTATCGAATCTGCTATTGCTTTCTGAGACTTGTCTTTTATGACTTATTATTGATCATATTGTATCATCCTTAGGTTCATTTGGACATTTGGAATCCTTATTTTAACATCATTTATCCAATAAAAACAATAGAAAAGAAGACGAAACCAAGAAAAAGTACAGACAGAAAATAAAGATGGAAAATAATACTAGAATAGAATAATAGAATAGACAACAGAACATCATACAAGAGCAATGCTGGTCGCAGTGTAAAGAGCTCCGACCAGCATTTTGTCAGGTAGTCTATATACAAAAAATATCACAATTTAGGAAATGTAACCTTTATGATGAATTATCAATGTAATCAAACGCTGGGCAGGATGTATAAGTTTCTGGCTAGCGTTCGTTCTTTTCTTAGGACGTGGCTCAACTAGGAGGTATGTCATTAGGTATTTGCATTTTTACGTGTTTTTACTACCCTTTTATTTCACTTATCTTGTTCTCACATGAATTTTATTTAAGTTTTAAGAAATAGCGAACTGTTTATGCGATTTTTGAAGATGAATGAAAATATGGTTATTGCAACATTGAAGAGATGAATGAGGGTGGAATATTGATTCAATTTGAAAATATTAACATAAAAGAAAATATAATGGTCATAAAAACTAAAGTCAGTCGTTTTTATGCCGTTTATTGGAGTCCAGATAAGACAATTTGCATACCTACGAACCATTATTTCCACACCAAACTGTTCAAGACACCTGACAAAGGTAGGCGAAAATGAATGTGAGAATCGAAAGAGATTTAAAAAGGAAACCTGGGGAAATGTCCCATTATATTTTGTTTGTGACAAGGACATTTTGCTGTCCGTAATTCATACGATTTTATAATGAAGGGGGGCTCTGACAGACCAAAACCCCAATCTAAAGCGCCCCATTCAAGATCACTCCATACCTACAAATGAGGCGATGTCACAAAAAAATTACGGCGATTGGGGAAAACCAAACAGATGATTTAAAGTGGTAACGTGAGTCGGATATCCATTAGTCCAAAATTCAATGGCGTCAAGCCATTCGTCCATCGCACCAAATGGATCATCAATAATATTATTGGTAAATTCGAGTGGACGTGGTCCAAGAAGTCACGTCGGCTGAATGTCAGTTTTAAAAACGTGGTGCAATTTCGTCTCATTATGTCATCATACATCCAGCAGGGTGCACTTTTGTTGCTATTTTAATTTAATGATAATCATGATTAAATTTCGTTATATTGAAATCGAAAGATCAGATCGGGACCGTGAGTTTGACCACCTTATGTCCTTAAATCTCAACTGGTCAGAAAAGGCACCATAAGCCTCCGACGCTTCGAGCGCAATGGAGAGCTCTTGATGCCTCCCTATGCCCCTAAGTGGGGTTTAGCCCCCCCCCCCCGCATCGCGGGTTGGTTTGGGGGGGGATTGGCGGCGGACTTGATTTGTGTGGGGCCGACTTTTTGGTTTGATTGCTTCGATCAGACTACAGGGTCGGTTTCGTGCGGATCGGGTTTGGTTCGGATTTGTCTCGTCCTGGCTAGCTTGCGGCATGCGGGGGGGAGAATGTATGTATGCTTTTAAAAAAACTCAAGTTTTACACCTGTCATAATAGATGACATTGATTTGGAGTGATCGTGAATTGGGTCTTAAAGATGAGTTATATTTTTACGCTTTGGGTAGATTGACAGTAAAATACGAACAAAATCGTAACAATCATAATATATGTCAAATTATATTTTTTGCTACTAGCTTCTTAAGTTTCTAAGTTTATTTGTAATTCAATACCTTTTATTATCATCCTTAAATTCACAGTAAGTTGTGAAATAAAGATGATTCTTGGAGGGTATCTGGGGTCGGGAATGGCAGTATTGGAGGGAGCTTGAAAGATATGCGCAAGAAAGCATGTTTAAAGAATCCCAATACCATCGTTAAGTTATTATATCCATGCTGTGACAAGTGAAGTCAGAAGTAAAATAATTTCCACCATTTTTGAGGTTGAGTAAGAACCTTTCATACCACGAGAGGAAAGAATTTAAGTAAAGTATTTCTGTATTGTTGTTATAATATACTCGTATAATTATGGTTGTATAAATAATTTTATAAAATTGGATATTTCTAGAGGGAATAATAATATACTTATCTACATACTTCCTTTAGCATAATATGTAGATAGATACGCATAATAATATGTCTAATAAGGCATAACTTTGGTTTGAGTTAATTACAAAGTATGAGAATGTGTGTAGGTAATTTGATTATATTTTGCAGAGGTTATTTTATTATCTGGTATCTATTAATAAAAACATCGGAATTCGCCGCTTCTGGGCCATTTTGAAAAGGGTTTAATTTAAAATGATATCGTATAAGCACTCGTACGTATACTAATGGAGGAATAATACTATTCTTTCGCATATTTAATGCGTTTCCAGGGATTTTTTATTATTGTTTTTAATTTAATTTGACCCAAAAGGAAGGGGGTAGCGTGTGCTCTTAGTTAAATAAAGGTTGAAATTAAAACAATCGGACACAATCAATGACATGTTTGCAACAAAATATTGGAAGTATGTTATAATGTTTTTAACTATGCAGCCACTGCTATTTTTTCATATTCCTTTTTCAATAAACAGTCGTAGCGCTTTTTGCAGCTACTTAAGATCTATAGGGACATAAGAACGAGAAGAATAAATATGCACCTCATTTATTTCGCTGTCATCTTAGTTTATATGTCAATGCATCGTAATGTTTGACAGTCATGTACTGATTGAATCAGTTTTAGAAAAGATTCATTCCATTTCATAAACTTTTTTTGGTATTCGACACTGGGAGGCAAGGGTAGCATGTCACAAAAAATAATGTATTCTTTAGTGGTTGTAAATGGATGCGATGACACCATAAAAGATACATAGAATAAAAAATACTGTTGGGAAAAATGGGTCCAACCGTTAGAAAGAAATGAGAAATCTAGTTAAAACTCAATAATAGAGGAAGAATCTGCATATTTAGAATACCTACTTACTTCAGCTTATTTAGAAAACCGTGTCTTCTAAATTATGATTAAGCAATATCTGTGTGATGCTTATGCATCGAGGACCTATGGCCATTGACTCGAAGTTTTTTTTTATAAAAATCCCATCCGTTTTAATCATTGATTCAAATGTATGTCAATTTTATCCTATTACCTAATTGAAACGATTTAGGAATCATATTTGTGCATGATTAAAGGGTTATTTTATGTGAAACTTAATATATAAGTATTTTATTTAAAATTCAAATAAACCATGAGATGTTGTTAGTTTGGGATACCTGCATGCAGCCTATACACTATGCAGTGAATAAATACTCTTAGGAGTAAAGTGGGTGTGGTGCCTCATGTATGAGACGCGGGCGCATCGCGCTTGTGCTGAATAAGTTTCCTGGTCGTATATTTGTGATTCTGCGAGCGCTGTTCTTCCTCCCATCAGGGTCCCGAATACGAGGAAGATTCTCTCACACTGTGTTCCGCTCCTTCGAAGCAGAGCTGAGGGATACGGACATGGTGTGGGAGGAGGTCATAAACATTGCGCAAGATCGAGCGCAATGTATAGAGCTCTTGTTGCCTCCCTATGCCCCTGAGTGGGGTGTAAAAGGGTGTGTTGTTGTTGTTTTATTTGCGATTACGTTACCGAAGATGCAGGTAATTTGGAATACCCTTTTTACCCTATTCCAAATTACTTTTAATAAGTTAATATACATTTTTCTGTATTTTTGTTTTCGAAAGTAAAGATTAAACCGACATAAGTTTTATTTTCTATTTGTTAAAAAGTATTTGGTATTCCAAATATGCAGCTCACGTCCTCTACGCCAGGAAATTACGTTAGATAAGATAAAAATTCTAACATTCAAAATTATAGTGAAACTGAGAAGTACTTAGTGTTAGAAATACATAGGCTGTTTAATGTAATTTGTTGGATTTATACTCGATTGAACGGATGCTTGATACTAGTACAGGGGAGTATTTTAATTATTTTCTAAAATTATTATCTCTAAAATGGCACTTATATAGCTGGAGGTGGAAACGAAACATAATTTTATTAACAAGTAATTTCACCTGAAAATTATTACTTCTAGCTAAACCCACCAGGGAGAAACTCTCAGTTGTATTACAAAAGTTCACCGCGTGAAGTATGAAAGTATAATATAACTAGCGGTCTGTCCCAGCTTCGCACGGGTACATAGGCATTTAAAAAAGAGTAATTCAGTTTTCTTATGATCTTTAAAAATCCCTAATTTTATCAAAATATTTTATAGGCTATGTTAATCTGGAATAATGTAGCATTCTAATGGTCCCCTCCCGTCACCCCAGTGACGCCTATATCTCTGCCGCATTTCAATTACATTTTTAAAATAAAAGAACACTTATTGTGGCGTAACTATAATAGTTAGACATATGCTGTCGCAACACTTTTTGTAAATAATTATGTCTTCTACAAAGTCGTACTACATTATTTTATTATATCATCATTAGTTTTCACAGCGCACGCGATAACAAGAATATTTTGGGTATATTTTTTTACACTTTGGGTTACATTATTGAAGTTTAGTAAGGATCCCAAATATTTTTGAAAATTCAATAAAGCCTATGTTCACCGGGGATAGTGTAACTTTTCAAAAGTGAAAGAATTTTTCAAATGGGTTCAGTAGCTTCGTAGCCCATTCAATAAACAAACAAACAATCAAATCTTTCCTCTTTATATATTAGTATAGATAATACAAGCTGAACCGCCGAACTTTGACCGGCAAAGAACGAATAACAAAATAACACTCTTCCATACTCTTCTTTGCCCTCGCCTTTGTCCCATTATTTGGAGTCGGCTCTCTTTTTCCTGTTGCGCCAAGATTGTCGAATGCCATCTCCTCTGGCTCCACTTCGCATTCTGTGAGGTCGCTATTGATGCTCGACAACCATGTGGCGGGTGGTCTGCCTGTTCTCCTGGCTGGAGTTTTAATGTCCATGGCTCTCTGGATCATGTTGTCCTGTGGTCGTCTCATAACATGCCCATACTATCTTAGCCTGTTTTTCGTTATCTTTTCGGTTATGGGTGCGACCTTGAAACTTCCTCGGACATGGACATTTCTAGCTCTATCGAGTCTAGTTACTCCTCCAGCACATCTGAGCATCTTCATATCTGCAGTGTGCACACACTCTTCCATACATTATTATTTATAGAAGAGGAGTTAGTTAAGCCGGGTAAACTTTTATGCTCTAGCATTAAATCAGTATTATCCAATCTGAGACATAACTCCAACCCGAGTAGAAATTCAAGTGAAAAAAACACATAGAAAATTTCTGACCTGAATAGGATTCACACCAGGGACTTCTTCATCTAAAGTCGGCGCTTATAAATGCCACTAGGTCATCAAGCCTGGAAATATTAAATTTCATTTTTAATTATTTAAACATATTATTTCTTGTAAGATAGGTACCTATTTGTATTTACATAGTAAAAGTTCATTATTATGAATTTAGAGTGTTTTACTTTCAGGATTTTATTATTGAATCGAGCATTTTGGTCTTACTCAAATAGACACTATCAAGAGAGTAAAACCAATATTTTATTTTTATTTTTTATTTTATTCGATCAACGGCAATAGCCTTTTACATGTTAAAAAAAATAACAATCATAATATTCTTCACTCCAACAACACAGCAATATATATAAGTAATATATAATATGGCGGTTAGACAGTATGGAATTTATACCACACAAACTAATTTTCTATCTGATGACAACGAGTGTATAGAACCATCCAGGATAAAGAGCCATCTAACGGAATACGCCGAATACATCTCGTATTTTATCAACCACGTAGATTCATCACCGTCTGTACCAAGTTAACTAACTTAGAATATTTCACACCAGAGGGAGAACACATCACCTTTTTGGAAAAATTATCTTGCGCGAATAACCCACCTATAAAAGCTTTTTCAATATACAATTTTATTACTCTTTCCTTCAGAACCTACCAGTGCATAACATTGTAATTAGTTTTAAGTTAAAATATATTTTTCTGTGATACTTTATTTGAATTCACTAATATAGTGCTTGTGTTTTTTATAATATAAAATCGAGTTTCATTTCGGTAGTTAGTCGAATTCCTCCTTAACTGTTTAATCTAGTTCATAAAGAAATAGTGAAAGTTGGTGAGTACTCCAGATATTCTTAATCTTGCCAAAACTCATAAGAGAGTTTCTCATCTTCTGATAAAGACCATTTTTCCCAATATCATTTGACCTTGAGAAAAGAAATCAGTACTCCTTCCTCATCTCAATCTCATCTCATCTTATGGATCAGATCCAACCAATCTGAACGCCATAATAATATCAACAAATAATAAATATTGTACAATCACAAACGCAAATAAAAATGTCAACATTGAATTGTATTAAAAAAATATAATCGGCCATAACGGTAATATTGTACCATGTCTTCATGTTTGTTTTAAGTTTTAGTTTTAGAGTAAGACGAAACCATTCGAGATTCAATATTAAAATCGTCAAAGTGCAACTGGGTTTTAATTAATTCATAAGTTAACTTACTATATCACCAAAATGGAATAATCACACATTGGAACAGCAAAATACACCTCCTTTAAATATGAAATGGTGTGAGTAGGAGGGAACACTTTATATATAGGGGAGAAGGAGGCAGATTTGAACGGGGGGTATATATATATATTTTTTTACCTATATATATATATTTTTTTTTCTTTTATTAAATTTTATTTCCAAAAAATAAAACAAATAAATATGAATTAGGTTCATGAGAATGAGAATAAAATTATTGGAATTTATCACCCCACTAGGCAAGAGCCCGTGCTGAGGTGATATTTGATGGCAAAAAATAAACAAAATGGGAAAAATGGATAGGTGCATCTAAATAATATTAACACAATACTCATTTTCATACCGATAAATGAAAAATCGGTCGAGCTTTTCTGAAACACGAAATTTTTATATAATACATAGATTAAAATTTTAAATTTTGACGGAGAACCGTTTATAAAACTTGATTTTTTCTTTGAGATTAATATAAAAGGTGTTGATTTGAAAGCGTATATATTATCTTAATGTCAAATTTTATAACTGACTTTGAAAGACTCGAGGGATTTTAAAAATTCCTTCATTCGTTTTTCTGCTCCGTGAAAAAGTTTTTCGAGGATTATAAAATTTACATCTCTTGTTATTAACGTCAATCTTTTTAACTCTCAAATGATTTGAAATAAAGCTGTTCGTTTTTTTTTTATGAAACTTTAAAACGGCAACGTGTTTTAAAGCCTTCACTTTTATAATGGTGCTCGAAATCATTTTTGTATATGCATAACTATAGTTTCAGTGTATTTTGAAGATCAAGTTTTACATAATGTTAAAAAATATGCACGCTTTAAGGATATCCTAGAAAGAATAAAATAAAAAAAAAAATAAATACTAAATATGAGGTCTAGAAGGGGAATATCAATCAATAAACTGACAGCTAGACAATTAAACAATAACAAAACATGTCATGGTTTCTTATTCCTAGGACCTTATCAATGACAATTAGAAAGAAAAAGAATAATCATCCATTTATCGTGCAAGCATTCTTAAATAGCGATACTTCAATGATTATTATATGTGGCTGTACGTAGGAGTAACTATATATATTATACAATAAAAAGCGCTTCTATTGATTATACGCAATGGCCACCTATCAATGATCTTCTCATACTCTTTGTCCAAATCACTCAGTTCTGCCTTAATGGAACAGAATACAGTATGAAAGAGTTTTCGTTTTCTAGACCAAGAGCCATTCACCAGCGTTAGCAAATTGCGATATAAAAATAGACGCAAACTCCAATAAATTAAACATTTTTTTAACCTAAACCGGCTAAGAATAGCACCTCTGCTCTTTTTTTCGTTTTTCGAGCATCCTGTAAGAGGCGAAAAATCAGATCGGGAACGTGAGGTTGACCACCTCACGTCCATAAACCTCAACCGGTCAGAAAAGACACAATGAGCCTCGGACGCCTTCGAGCGCAATGGGGACTAGGCCTCCCGCATTGTGGGTTGGTTTGGGGGGGATCCGCGGCGGGCTTTATTTGTGTGTGGCTGGCTTTTTGGTCCGATTGCTTCAATAGTGCTAGGGGTCGGCTTTGTGTGGATCGAGTTTGCTGCGGATTGGTCTTGCCCGCGCCGGGCTGGCTTGCGGTGTGCGGCGGGCCTTAAAAGGGAGAATGTTATGTTAATGTTAACCTTAATAAAGTATTCAGAAATAAGGTTCAATAATTATCAAACCTCTATCATTATTTATTTTACAATTCTCTATTATTTTCAATATAATATAGGTACTACAAAGGTTTGTTTTTTTTTGGAACGTTTCAATTATTTTGTGTGAGTTGGTTTGGTTCAAAAGAGTCCCAAATTCTTATTTGGTTTTATGGTAGAGTGGATTGGTCATTGTTATAAATCTCCCTCGAACTGTGAATGCAAAGTATTACTATAAGAAGAATCTCAAATTGTATTAGGATCTTTACAGTTTATCGCTGTCATAGTGCGTTGAAGTTCGACCTAAAAAATAATATTGTAAACGCTGATACTTCTTAAAAATAATAATGTACAATTATTTTTACTACCTATGTAATACAATCAGTTGGGTTTTATCTATTACGAGACCATCAGCACTCCTCAGTCCAGTTTTGGAAATAGGCCCCTCTTCCCGACTTCCATTGCTCCCTGTCGGCAGCCATCCAGTGCCACTGGTGTCCGGTCACTTTCTTTATATGGTCGGACCATCGCATTTGTGGTCTCCCTGGGTTTATGCTACCCTTTCTTGGTCTCCTCTCCAGGGTTCTTTTGATCATCCGTTGTTCTGACCACGTGTCCAGCCCATCTCTATTCCAGTGACTTTGTTTTTTCGAACCATATCTGTCATCTTTGTCCTGTTCCTAATCCATTCCACCAAATACCCTTTTTAAGTGATTTGCAATTGGATTGGACTTCATAATGTAGGACATTTTCCCAAAAGCTTTTAGTTGTTTGGTAGTTGGTGCGATTGTCTGAATATGACCTGTAAACATAAGTGGTTAAATAAAAGGGAATTTATTTGTGGTTCGAAGGGGTTGTTAGTCCGGTGGTATTTAAATCGCCGGCTTTCATGCGCATAGCGTATTGGAGGTCGTAGGTTCGAATCCCGGCCGTGCCGACCATTTCCGCTTTCACGACACAACCCTTTGTGAGTTAGTGTGAAAGATGTCAATTCGAATTCAATATTCACAACAAGAAAACCTATGTCGGGAAGAGAAAACTAGTACATATGAAATCATTGTTATGTTGTAAATTTTATTTTTCAAAACCATCCAAATTGGGCATTGTAATAAACCACTGATATCACAATTCGTACTAGGCTTGCGATTCGCACTTATGTAGGTACCTACCTATATCACATAAAACAAAATATTATTTCCTTAGGAACAAAATCCCTTTTCCGCTTTATTGCATACAATATTTTCCTTACGAATGGTGGCTATCTACTAATAAATCTACAAATTTTACGCATCTAGTTTCCATTACAGTCAAGTAACATTGTATGAATTATTATTTTTTCGTTCTCTAATAGCAGCGGTTGTTTATTGAAATATCCGTAGAATAATTTACCTACATATTGGGCGATATGATACCAATGCTTGTTTATTCCTTAGCAGTGGCGGTCTAAGTTTATAGTTTTTATTTGTTGAAACTTCACACCTGTTGGAAGACAAACGTATTTAGAAAAAGGTCACTTACTAAACTATTTGATTGTTACGGATATAAATGAGTTATTTTTTGAAAAGCTTTAGGATACATGAAAGTTTTTTCCAAATATCGAAATGATTACAGATTTTTGTCTTTGTATTCCATGTTTCCGATGTTTTTTATTTCACCAATGTGTATACGTGAATTAAGGTATTTCTCGGGTTAGTCGCTGAATAAATTATTATCAAATGGTTAAAAGGTTTAGTCAGGATAGAATTAATTGCTTCGAAGAGTTTGGTGTTGTTTATGGGATGAAGTAACAGTTGAATAGAATTGTTTTAACCCAGCATATAAATAATTGATATATTTATTCGTACGTCTTTTGCATGTCTACGTTTTGTGTGGAAATGATAATAATATAAATTCGAGTACGATAAAACACACGCACAACCAATCTTACATGAATATCTTATCCTACAGAGCTCATGCAAATTATACTGGGCCATACTATGAGTGAGTGTCCCACAACCATATCTCGCCTACGACACGAGTAAGAATTATGCCAAAGCATTAAAGGATACGGCTAAAAATATGGTTAGATATGAAATTCAATATACTGTAGGTATTTAAAATTTATACATATTGAAAACTTTAAGGTATACAACGGTGAGATATTAATGCCTACTTCTCGATCTCTTTGTGTGAGCAACAATGTCTTATTGGGAATGTACCTAAATACGTTTGGGTGGAATTTTTTTTTGCAAAACTTAAAAATCTTCTAGTAAAATGACGATCGCTCACAATTTTTTATTAATATCGAAACATAAAATGTGTCTGTATAAAGATGTGTGATAAGATAGTTTTGTTAACAATTTGAGAATTCGGGTTTAATATTGATTAATTTGACTACTTCATACTTGTGATCCATTATTTCGTAGCACATCGGTTACTCGCCACTTCTTCAAGACACACACGCAAATAATAAAACATTTTCAATCATTCTTTGAATCTTATCATGCTCATGGTTGATAAACTAAATCCTATGAAATGGATGACTGATATTTTGGCGATTTCAAAAGAACTATAAATCAAATCTTTTTCATCCAAAACCCACATTTTAATAATAATAATAAAAAAAAAACAATTCCATTTTATTATTTTTATTATTTCTCAATGTTTCATAATATTTTTATCTTATTTGCTGTCCTTCAACATTTAGAGTTGGTTGTATCGATTTTCCTCACCTCATGCCAGAAACGTAAAACTATGGCACTTCTTTGAAACAGATGTCTTGAGAGGCAATAAAAATATAATATCTTCGTTTTGAAGTTTATTGGTATAAGTAGGTATATTGCTCACATTAAGTATTGATTTACCATTTTTGTTATTTTATCATCAATAAAATTTCATTTATTATTGAACATTTCGTTGTGTTTTTGTATTTTCTAGAACATATTCTGTTTCGATTTTCCAACAGTAATCGTTATTGTATGATTATCATCATCATATGGTGTCATGTCACCCCCCCCCCCCCCTCTTCTATCTTTCTTCAGCTGCCTTGAACAAATCACTCTGGTCCACTCTGAATGTTTCGGGGCCAGGAGTTTATTGAAAAAAAAACTCATTCCTTATAAAATTCCACATACCATCTTCGTGAAACTACTCAACAAAAAAAAAAACTAAAGTTACCTATTAATAAATCCATAAATTTTCATTAACCTTTAGTATAACTTACCTTGATTTTAGGGTAGTTTGATTATTTTTACGTGGGAAAACGGTTTCAATTTTTAAAAAAACCTTAATAAGAACGAAATGTCTCAGTTCTCAACGGTTTTCATTATTTTCAGACCCGCTCCATGACTGTGCTATGCGCTTCTTTGATTTGGGTGTTGGCTGTCCTCTGCGCTCTTCCAGCTGCCATCGTCTCTGATGCGGTCCAGGTCGTCTTGAGGAAGAATCACACCATCATCTACTGCTCTCCGTTTCTCGAAGGAGAATTCAAAGAAACCTATACCAAGTAAGTGTTCGGTTCACATCTTATTCAGTTGATTTTATATTGTATATTTCTGGATTGTATTGAATCAAAATTTTATCGGAACAGCTTCCTAGCTTTTGGTTTCTTACCGAGAATACGGTCTTTAGTTGTCTCCAGTCGGCTTCGGTCGAGCAATCTACACTTGTAACATCAGCATACCATTACGGATGTCGGGTTTCGAATGCCTTATATAGAGGCGGATTATATTTTTTAATTTTCAATGAGGCCTTCAACCTGAAATAGAGCGATTTTGGTTTGTTGATTATTCTACATCAAGATAGAGTATGGTTGAACTGCACTTTCCAATTTCTACGGCATTTGAGTTGGTTTTATTGTGCCCTTGACAACTCTATTATCTTTTAGTTAGTTAAATTGAGTTTTTATTAGGTTGGTATGTGAGCTATAGAACCAGACCGGAACGAAACCCTTAAATCTGACACAGTTGCTTATGGCATTGTCGAATTTAACACATTTTGAGATACATGTATTAAGGGTTAAGACCACAAACTATTTTTGTTTGAAAAAACATTTAATGAAAATCAAACAATTGTAAAAAGACTAACAATAAGAAAATTACTTAGGAGAAGATGAATGATAGAAAACCCCATTAAATTAATATGTACGTAACGATTTGTATTTTTTTTCATCAACAAACGCCTGCAAAAGACTTATCGCTGTGTAATTAATAATCTTTAAGGGGTTTGGTCTTACCCCATTCGGGAATATAAATTTACTATAAAAACACACACCCTTTAACTTTATTACTTCTGTTCGAATAAACACACCCCGTGGATTTTTATACAAAAGTTTTAATCCAGTTTATGCCCCACAATAGTATCCCGAGTGATTGATGAAGGCTTTTTATTGTTCCGAGATCCTTGTTTTGATCTGATGATGGATCAGTAGAACTCCACACTTATGCCCGAGCAAGAAGTAAAGGTTCCTACTTAATTTCAAAAATACGTTCACTTCATTTCTTGACTAGCTGATCCAGAAAAGTTTGTTCTGCTATACGAATTATTTCATAAGCTAGAATAAGCGCGTATTCAAAATGTGGCAACATTATAAATACGCGCATGTCTTGAAACTCTATGGCCATAACATCAGTAGGTATCAAATATATGCCGATGCGCGACGTGTTGTTTTTCTTCATAATGAATTTTACAAATAATATCTCTAATAGTCTTAATGTTATTTTTTACAGCCTAAATAATATAAATAAATTATTAACACTTCTCTATACAAAGGTGACAGTATATCTGGCGTAACTTATTGCATGAAGCAAATTTCAAGTGCAAATCACTTAGAAAAACTCTGACCCAACGGGGTATCGAACCCGGGACCTCTTGATCTGAAGTAGGATTACAAAATGCAAAAATATTTTTTTTAATATTATAGTTTATAAGATGATAGCGTTAAAACGATTTCAGCTTTACATATATGTTAGTATAGGATTATTTATCTGAATAAAATTGCACAACTTTACTGTTTCTTCTAAGCAACCATGTCTTATATTTTTAATTAACCCATCAGCCGCGTCTTTATAACAACACATTATATATAGTCGTATGGTTAAAAGGCGCAAGTCAAAATTATAAAAACAATTTAAAATCCCTCAGCCAATTCTTGGCGTCCCCATCCTCAGTGGGAGCATAGCATAGGAGGACCGTCAGTGTTTCGCCTGTCATCTTGAAGAACGCACTCATCAGGCGGTCAGAAACAGGTTCCCAACCAAGAAGGCGAGAGAAGGCATATTTACTTAAAAGTAGAGCGACGCCACGCATCCGTGCAGTTCGGTGACCAGAGTGCAGCATGACATAGTTGCCAGCGTCACTCTGTCCCGTCCCTGGGATGCGTGCCTCGCTCAGCCTCAGGATATCCGGTCCATAATCTCCCGCCAACTTGGTAAAAACAAGCTTCTCGCCCGCCCTCAAAATGCGGACATTCAGGGTCCCGATTTTCAAGCTCTTGTTAGTGCGAGTCGTGGTCAACACAGGGGGACACTGGATGCCTGGACCCCCCACCTGGTGGGGCCCAGGCCTCCGAGGCTTGATTTTGTTGCCTTTTCTGACCGCTTAAGTTTAAGGGTGTGACGTGGTCAACCCCACGACCCCGATCAAATTTTTCGATTACCTGCCTCTTACAGGATGCTCGAAAAACCAGCAAAAAGAACAGAGGTGCTATTCTAAGCCGACAGCCCCACGGCCACGGTAGATAGGTACTTGAACCAAAAAATGCAATGAGAAAAAATGGAAAACGGAACCAAAACTCAATTTGAGAAAAAAATCGCCTATTGAACTCATTTACTTATATTGTATACTTACATAAAAGAATTACATAAAAGATTTTTTTTTTTTGTAAATTAAAGGATTTTTGTGTGTAAAATGTTTTTGATCAAAGGTACATCAATAGAATACCAACTCTATCTCAAGAATTCTCAGAATTTTAACAAGAGCATGCCATGGGACTGTTAACTCAAAATGTTGTATCTACTTACCCGTTTTCACAAAATTTAAAAAAGTCAATATTCAATATCTCACTACTTAGCCTCACTATTAAAACGAAAAAGCATTGAGGAAAATGGTTGGGTGTTGTGAGTGCTAATTAAAAATGTAGATTCTACAACATTGAATGATCAGAATTGTTTGAACTATTAACATTGTTCAAACAACTCTCATCATTCAATAATTTTTTTAATATGGTCCGATCGAAGCTTTCATTTATGACTTTGAATTATTTTTATTCTATTTTTTAACTTATCAATTTGGATTAGAGAAAGGACCAAAGTAACCGATGCAACGCAAAAAAAAACGCCACTAAAGTGGAACTGTACCGGCCATATAGTAAGAACAACAGATGATAGATGAAGCAAAAAACCCTTGAGTGGAGAGTGTGGAGACCAAGAACTGATCATAAAAACCCAGGTAGGCCAGAGCTGAGGTGGTCAGACGATATTAGGAAAGTGGCCGACAGTCGATGGCATAGAAAGCAAGACACAGAATCGTGGAAGTCGGGAAAGTAGGCCTATGTCCAATTCTGGACGAGTGAGATGGCTGATGATTTCTTTTTATAATATTTTGATCACTTTTAGCTTATGAATGAAAAACATAGAATCGTTATCAAAGTACGTTGGATTAAAAAGGTTTTATTAAAATACTAAGAAAAACTTTCAACATAATTTAATAATGTGCCTTATTTAGAAAATAAATATTTACCAACACGAAAAGATTGTTGAAAAGTTGTTTTGTTAATAGTAATTAATTGAATGGAATAAAACAGATACCTATTAGTCCTAAACAAGAACAATAAACTCAATTGTTTATTTTCTACTCGTTGTTAAGTGAACATGTAGTTCTCTATATTGCTAATTTCCTTTCTTTGTTACAATAAATAATTATTATTAAGCTACCAACTAGGTGCTTTTTTGATAATACTTATCCTAATATCAAGCAATTATCATTTTCAAAACAGTTAAATAATATATGTATGAAGATCTTGATGGTACCTGGGAGCAACCATTACCACCTCTGGTGACCTCGGGGCTGAGCTCCCGATACGTATCGGTATGACGAGTGGCGTCTTTAACAACATGACCAAGATTTGGAAAGCGTCGGCGTTTAGTGTCGATACGAAATGTAAACTGTTTGATGCGTGTGTGTTGCCCATTCTCTTGTATGGGTGTGAGTCCTGGCACCTGACCAAGGCCCAGGCACAAAAAGTCTCAGCCTTTGAGATGAAGTGCCTAAGGAGAATTCTGGGCGTAAGATGGTACCACCGCATCACGAATGACGCTATACGCCGGCGCACCCAGCGTGAGCCCATCACCTCCACCATTGTGGGGAGGAGATGGACTTGGCTGGGACATGTGTTAAGGATGCCGAATGACAGTTGGCCGAGGAGAGCGCTGTTCTTCCTCCCATCAGGGTCCCGAAGACGAGGAAGACCCTCTCACACTGTGTTCCGCTCCTTCGAAGCAGAGCTGAGGGACATGGACATGGTGTGGGAGGAGGTCATAAACATTGCGCAAGATCGAGCGCAATGGAGAGCTCTTGTTGCCTCCCTATGCCCCTAAGTGGGGTCTTAAGGGAGTTTGGATTGGATGAAGATCTTGAACAAAATAAATACAGTTCATTTATAACTATCTGATGAAATCTTAAATGCTAGATGAAGTGCTTTGATGAGCACACACAGATTCATTATTTATAGAAACATTCATTATTTACCTGGTGCTGTTGTCGAATTCCATCATGGGTCTTTTTGAAATGACAAATATGTAGGAAAATCCCATGCCCCCGGCAGACCTCAAACACGCACCATAGCCGTCCCAAACACAGTTAGTATAAAGTAGCCCTAGTGCCCTATTATAAGTTTTCGATGATCGAATATCGAAACGATCATCGAAATAGTAAAGTTTAGTAAAATGATCGAATGATTCGACTGTTTGATTTTAGAACACTAATTGCACGCTAATAAACGCTTATTTGCGTGCAATTAGCTTTCGATAAAACTCGTACTAGCCCCACTAACATTATGAATTATTTCTTTAAACCGACTCTTTTTCTCCTGGAACTAGCCACAGTGCATGTTGTCGACAGCAGCAAGCGGACGTTATAATTAGATGACAATACGACATGTCGTACTGCGACCTACATTAAGGGTTGCGCCCTCTCATGATAATTCTGGATGTTTACTGTGATTTCTCCGAGTTAACCTCTTTTGTGAAATAATATTGAGGAGATTGACAGTAATATTTTTTTCCGATTTTTTAATCTATATATTCGTAAAAACGTGGCAACCGTCAGACATTTTATTTTGTCGTATTTTTAGTAGTTGATTTTCTCTCAACCCAAAATATCAAAATAATGTTTTTATAGGGTGTTTGTTTTAAGCACACTTAAGTTGATATAAAACATAAGTGTTAGTGCTTCCAGATGGGTTGTTTATGTTGAAATAAATACACATTTAGTATTCATCTCGTGCGGCCATTTTTCTAAACAGCATGCACGTCCTCTGTTCACTGGAGTTCACACTCTCAGATTTATAGCGTGATAAACTCATAAAAAATAAGCCTCTGTATATAATATTTACATTTTTGGAAGATGTCTAAAGTATATTTGTAATCATTTTGAATGGCAATTCAATAGATCGTGCAACCAAATGGAATCAACATTGAAAATATTCGATCGATTTTACTACCTCGGCATCGTCATATAAATATCACTTGACTTAGACTCAGAAGTAAAATGCAGAATAGAAATTGCACATGCTGCAATTTAATTATATTATACCCTTATTTTAGTATGATAATTTAAATTTTCAAGCTGCGATTGTGTCTCATCAAATGTTATAATATGCTCAACTCTCCTCCTGTGAAACATGGACTTTCAAAGCCAACCCCATGCCCATGATCCGGTTAGAAGTCTTCGAGGTTATACAAAAATATGCTTCAAAAACCGTGGATAAACATGATACACGACAAAGTTACATAGAAGTCATAGAGATACTCAAAACCAGGAGAAAATTGCTGTCCCATATCAAACTTTTGGAAACAAAAATTCCTGTTATTTAATATAAATATCGCACACGCTTGAAAATATACATCACAATGTGATTATAAATCTAATGAACCCGGAAGAATGTGACAGGAAATGGCGCTGGAAAAATCGTGACACATCGTCGTTTTCCATGGGGATTTTTACAACTGGAATGTTGGGATGCTTCTATGAATTCCCCTCGTCCGTCAAAAAATATAATATTCAAATGAATATCACAATGTGGAGAATTTTTGCTTACCCGACATACTTAATTCAAATTTGTCATGCTATTTTTTTATTTATGAGTTTTATAAAGTTATATAAAAATCTGTTTATATATCTTATAACAATTATTATGTACCTACATACAGTTCACTTATAACTATGTTTACATAATATACTTAAATCTTCATCACTCACTCGGTCCTCTCTCACTACCTACATTCATTCATACATCAAAAACTAGACCCAACTTTCATTTAATTCAAAAATTTAACACCTCCAATGAAAAGTCGGCAAAGTGGGTGCACATTTCATATTATGAGGCGGCAAGGCGTTTAACAGCCAGAATACTCGGTAATACAAGCTGCTCTCCGTACTCGCGCGCCTTGGCACCTTAACCCCGTTAGCACACCTCCGCTGCGGATTAGCCGAAGCGACGACGGTCACATCTGTCAGTTTCTGCGCGCCATGTTGAGAGTGAGACAGCATGCTCAATCCCGTACTGTTTTCTATACATTCATCTCTCTCTTGCGCTGTTTCGCCATAGATTACTTCAAATTGTATTCACATCTCCGCCTGATATTTCGCGGATCCGTGTGTTTCGCATTCCGCCCGCTTTTGAAGTTGTCAAAATCGACAGAATTTTGGAGCGAAATTGAAGCGAACGTCATGTTTTCCATAGAAACCACAGATGGAAACGTTAATTGCGTTTTGTTATGGGATGGTTTGCAGAAGTTGGATGTGCATATTTTCTAAATTGTAAGTAAAAACGTTGTTGATGTTGTAATATTTAAAAATATATATGAAATGTGAAATAATATTGTGGTTTTAATTATTTATATTTCCCAACAAAACATAACCATAGAATACTTACTTATGTGTATTTTTCTCTTTCGCTACTCGTTTACCCGCTAGTGTACTAACACTACCTGCGATTTCGCTTTCTGCAGTTTCGTGTTCCGTGATTCGCGGCGGAGGTGTGCTAACAGCCTTAACCTAAATAAATCTCGACTTCTCGTAGAATCGTCATGCACTTCAAAACTAAACTTAACATTATACAAAAATACGTTAAAAGTATTATATTTGAATGTTAAAAATAATATTTCTGAAAGCTTGAAAGAAATTCTATTAATAATCTGCGTGCCAGTGTTTTGAAACTTATTTTATATTTTAAGATAATAATACCTATATTAAAATCACAATACGAATGCACAACCACCACAATGTATAATAAACTCCCAACTAAGGACGATAAAGGTTATATGTATAGTGGAAATAAAATATGCACTAAGCGCCTTAAACTAAAAAAATGAGTTGAGTATGAGGAAATGTTCTATAAACCATTGCCAATAGCCTCAATATTGCACTTAGTCAATGTCGATGATCTAAAGGAGTAAAAAACAGATCCAAAAATCAGCATATTATGCTGTCTTTATGGGGAAAAATCAGTTTTATTAGATTATCTTAAAATGAAGTTTTTGGCGTTTATTGCGTATTTTATTTCCACGAGAGTCTGTGCTGAGGCAATACTATTTAATGTAAAAAACGATTGGACTTTGCGTATAAATTGGACTCAGAGGTCATAAAGCATGTGAAAGTTATAAAGGATTTGGGACTGATACTGGATTCTGAGCTTACATTTAGGAATCACTATGAGAGCATCACAGAAAGATCTTACAGATTGTTGGGGTTCATATTTAGGGTCACTAAGCCATTCAAGAATTCAGAAAGTATAATCGCTTTGTATTATTCCTTGATTCGTAGCATACTGGAGTATTTATCTTTCATATGGTCGCCCTATTACGCCTGTCACATTGAAACCATAGAACGTGTTCAAAGGGTCTTCACAAGACTCCTCTCTTACAGAATAGGTCGAGGTGGATATATGACTTACCAGGAGCGCCTGTCTTTCTTCGGTATCGATAGGTTGTCTGATAGGCGAGATGTTGCTGAACTAGTATACCTCCATAAGCTCATTCGTGGAGATCTCGATTCGGCGGACATGCAACTGCTGAGATTCCATGCCAATAATAGATTAAGGTGCACCGACTGTATTTAGACTAAAAATACACAACACCAACATAGGCTATTTCCGTCCCATTGACAGGATGATGAGATCCTATAACAACATGGCAAGGGCTTTGCCTGATCTGGACATATTTTCTAGCACGACTGGAGTGTTCAGCAGCCCGATTCACGGAAAAGTTTAAGTGTAAGTTTAGTTCGAAGTTCGAACGAAGTTCGATTCAAACCCTCCGTGAATAGGTACATAGACTGTAGATAGTCGCCGCCTACAATAATTATTATTACCAGCAGCCCTATTCACAAAAGTTTGAATCGAACTTCGTTCGAACTTAGACTTAAACTTTTCCGTGAATCGGGCTGCAGGTCGGCAATTCGGGCTGGCATTGCTTCGCGGTCTGTCCCTGGCGGTATTACGTAGTCGCATGTAGCATGATAATAATAATATGTGCATAATTTTTTAATTTTAATTCAGATAAATATATATTTTTTGTAAATATCTACACTTTTTTGATATGCATAGTCTTTTTTATTCAGTTTCCATTTCGAGATATTGTCTACAACACGCATTCACTCGACTTTTGTAATGGGAAGGTACCTACCCGCCCGCGTACAGCGGCTCGTGGTGATTCCGCTCATTGTAGCAATAATAATATTTTTTACAATGTTATGATGGTTCTTGGTGCAGCGGTGCCTGCCTACTATAATTATATTTATTACTAGCTTATACCCTTCTTGTTTTACATTTTTATTCCGAATGTCAGGCTTGATCGGTAGGTAATTAAACAGGCTCTAGTCTAGCTTCCCATTGCTTTGCAGACCTCTATAACTGACATAAGCACAGAATAAGAAGAATGAAACTTTCACAATTCATAAAAAGAGAGAAGAATGACACTTTTAATGTTTATTAAAATTTTGTATGAATTTCTAAAAAATAGAGTTTTCTTAAATAGCTCTAAATATAGTAAAGTTAATGCAGCAAATTGTATTAAAGAACCTTCTCCGGCATTTTGCACGGCTCTGTGCAGATTCATATCTGACGTAGCATTTGTATTTTGAGCGTGATGCTATGACATACGGTAAAAAGCAAATAAAAAAACATTTCTGAATTATTATGTAGATAGAGAAGGAGGGGCTAATGCGAGTTTTATTTAATTTCCCAATTTACCACGCAACTTTCTTAATTTTTTCTTTCATAAGAACCTTCTACTGATAAAAGCCAACACGACAAAAAAAGAATTAGTGAAATCGGTTCAGCCGTTTAGGCGTGATGCGATGACATACGGTAAAAAGCAAATAAAAAAACATTTCTGAATTATTATGTAGATTTACCACGCAAATTTCTTAATTTTTTCTTTCATAAGAACCTTCTACTGATAAAAGCCAACACGACAAAAAAAGAATTAGTGAAATCGGTTCAGCCGTTTAGGCGTGATGCTCCCATATACGGTAAAAGGCAAATAAAAAAAACATTTCTGAATTATTATGTAGATAAAATGCAATTTACGATGTAAAAACTTTATTAATTTTAGCTAATAAGTTATTGAATTATGTTAAGTTATCGTTGATTCGGGTGAAGGATGACGTTCGATGGGACATAAGCTTGAAATCAAAACATTTCCTCTTTAATTGCTTTACTTTTAAAAAATTCCAATAGATGGCGGTGTAGTAGGAAGTACATAACATGTGATGTATGTTTGCGTATTGTATAGATACGTCGAAAGAATTGACCCATTTAAACCAATTTTTCAGAATTATTATGTTAAGAAATATTCGATCGATTTTACTACCTCGGCATCGTCATATAAATATCACTTGACTTAGACTCAGAAGTAAAATGCAGAATAGAAATTGCACATGCTGCAATTTAATTATATTATACCCTTATTTTAGTATGATAATTTAAATTTTCAAGCTGCGATTGTGTCTCATCAAATGTTATAATATGCTCAACTCTCCTCCTGTGAAACATGGACTTTCAAAGCCAACCCCATGCCCATGATCCGGTTAGAAGTCTTCGAGGTTATACAAAAATATGCTTCAAAAACCGTGGATAAACATGATACACGACAAAGTTACATAGAAGTCATAGAGATACTCAAAACCAGGAGAAAATTGCTGTCCCATATCAAACTTTTGGAAACAAAAATTCCTGTTATTTAATATAAATATCGCACACGCTTGAAAATATACATCACAATGTGATTATAAATCTAATGAACCCGGAAGAATGTGACAGGAAATGGCGCTGGAAAAATCGTGACACATCGTCGTTTTCCATGGGGATTTTTACAACTGGAATGTTGGGATGCTTCTATGAATTCCCCTCGTCCGTCAAAAAATATAATATTCAAATGAATATCACAATGTGGAGAATTTTTGCTTACCCGACATACTTAATTCAAATTTGTCATGCTATTTTTTTATTTATGAGTTTTATAAAGTTATATAAAAATCTGTTTATATATCTTATAACAATTATTATGTACCTACATACAGTTCACTTATAACTATGTTTACATAATATACTTAAATCTTCATCACTCACTCGGTCCTCTCTCACTACCTACATTCATTCATACATCAAAAACTAGACCCAACTTTCATTTAATTCAAAAATTTAACACCTCCAATGAAAAGTCGGCAAAGTGGGTGCACATTTCATATTATGAGGCGGCAAGGCGTTTAACAGCCAGAATACTCGGTAATACAAGCTGCTCTCCGTACTCGCGCGCCTTGGCACCTTAACCCCGTTAGCACACCTCCGCTGCGGATTAGCCGAAGCGACGACGGTCACATCTGTCAGTTTCTGCGCGCCATGTTGAGAGTGAGACAGCATGCTCAATCCCGTACTGTTTTCTATACATTCATCTCTCTCTTGCGCTGTTTCGCCATAGATTACTTCAAATTGTATTCACATCTCCGCCTGATATTTCGCGGATCCGTGTGTTTCGCATTCCGCCCGCTTTTGAAGTTGTCAAAATCGACAGAATTTTGGAGCGAAATTGAAGCGAACGTCATGTTTTCCATAGAAACCACAGATGGAAACGTTAATTGCGTTTTGTTATGGGATGGTTTGCAGAAGTTGGATGTGCATATTTTCTAAATTGTAAGTAAAAACGTTGTTGATGTTGTAATATTTAAAAATATATATGAAATGTGAAATAATATTGTGGTTTTAATTATTTATATTTCCCAACAAAACATAACCATAGAATACTTACTTATGTGTATTTTTCTCTTTCGCTACTCGTTTACCCGCTAGTGTACTAACACTACCTGCGATTTCGCTTTCTGCAGTTTCGTGTTCCGTGATTCGCGGCGGAGGTGTGCTAACAGCCTTAACCTAAATAAATCTCGACTTCTCGTAGAATCGTCATGCACTTCAAAACTAAACTTAACATTATACAAAAATACGTTAAAAGTATTATATTTGAATGTTAAAAATAATATTTCTGAAAGCTTGAAAGAAATTCTATTAATAATCTGCGTGCCAGTGTTTTGAAACTTATTTTATATTTTAAGATAATAATACCTATATTAAAATCACAATACGAATGCACAACCACCACAATGTATAATAAACTCCCAACTAAGGACGATAAAGGTTATATGTATAGTGGAAATAAAATATGCACTAAGCGCCTTAAACTAAAAAAATGAGTTGAGTATGAGGAAATGTTCTATAAACCATTGCCAATAGCCTCAATATTGCACTTAGTCAATGTCGATGATCTAAAGGAGTAAAAAACAGATCCAAAAATCAGCATATTATGCTGTCTTTATGGGGAAAAATCAGTTTTATTAGATTATCTTAAAATGAAGTTTTTGGCGTTTATTGCGTATTTTATTTCCACGAGAGTCTGTGCTGAGGCAATACTATTTAATGTAAAAAACGATTGGACTTTGCGTATAAATTGGACTCAGAGGTCATAAAGCATGTGAAAGTTATAAAGGATTTGGGACTGATACTGGATTCTGAGCTTACATTTAGGAATCACTATGAGAGCATCACAGAAAGATCTTACAGATTGTTGGGGTTCATATTTAGGGTCACTAAGCCATTCAAGAATTCAGAAAGTATAATCGCTTTGTATTATTCCTTGATTCGTAGCATACTGGAGTATTTATCTTTCATATGGTCGCCCTATTACGCCTGTCACATTGAAACCATAGAACGTGTTCAAAGGGTCTTCACAAGACTCCTCTCTTACAGAATAGGTCGAGGTGGATATATGACTTACCAGGAGCGCCTGTCTTTCTTCGGTATCGATAGGTTGTCTGATAGGCGAGATGTTGCTGAACTAGTATACCTCCATAAGCTCATTCGTGGAGATCTCGATTCGGCGGACATGCAACTGCTGAGATTCCATGCCAATAATAGATTAAGGTGCACCGACTGTATTTAGACTAAAAATACACAACACCAACATAGGCTATTTCCGTCCCATTGACAGGATGATGAGATCCTATAACAACATGGCAAGGGCTTTGCCTGATCTGGACATATTTTCTAGCACGACTGGAGTGTTCAGCAGCCCGATTCACGGAAAAGTTTAAGTGTAAGTTTAGTTCGAAGTTCGAACGAAGTTCGATTCAAACCCTCCGTGAATAGGTACATAGACTGTAGATAGTCGCCGCCTACAATAATTATTATTACCAGCAGCCCTATTCACAAAAGTTTGAATCGAACTTCGTTCGAACTTAGACTTAAACTTTTCCGTGAATCGGGCTGCAGGTCGGCAATTCGGGCTGGCATTGCTTCGCGGTCTGTCCCTGGCGGTATTACGTAGTCGCATGTAGCATGATAATAATAATATGTGCATAATTTTTTAATTTTAATTCAGATAAATATATATTTTTTGTAAATATCTACACTTTTTTGATATGCATAGTCTTTTTTATTCAGTTTCCATTTCGAGATATTGTCTACAACACGCATTCACTCGACTTTTGTAATGGGAAGGTACCTACCCGCCCGCGTACAGCGGCTCGTGGTGATTCCGCTCATTGTAGCAATAATAATATTTTTTACAATGTTATGATGGTTCTTGGTGCAGCGGTGCCTGCCTACTATAATTATATTTATTACTAGCTTATACCCTTCTTGTTTTACATTTTTATTCCGAATGTCAGGCTTGATCGGTAGGTAATTAAACAGGCTCTAGTCTAGCTTCCCATTGCTTTGCAGACCTCTATAACCGACATAAGCACAGAATAAGAAGAATGAAACTTTCACAATTCATAAAAAGAGAGAAGAATGACACTTTTAATGTTTATTAAAATTTTGTATGAATTTCTAAAAAATAGAGTTTTCTTAAATAGCTCTAAATATAGTAAAGTTAATGCAGCAAATTGTATTAAAGAACCTTCTCCGGCATTTTGCACGGCTCTGTGCAGATTCATATCTGACGTAGCATTTGTATTTTGAGCGTGATGCTATGACATACGGTAAAAAGCAAATAAAAAAACATTTCTGAATTATTATGTAGATAGAGAAGGAGGGGCTAATGCGAGTTTTATTTAATTTCCCAATTTACCACGCAACTTTCTTAATTTTTTCTTTCATAAGAACCTTCTACTGATAAAAGCCAACACGACAAAAAAAGAATTAGTGAAATCGGTTCAGCCGTTTAGGCGTGATGCGATGACATACGGTAAAAAGCAAATAAAAAAACATTTCTGAATTATTATGTAGATTTACCACGCAAATTTCTTAATTTTTTCTTTCATAAGAACCTTCTACTGATAAAAGCCAACACGACAAAAAAAGAATTAGTGAAATCGGTTCAGCCGTTTAGGCGTGATGCTCCCATATACGGTAAAAGGCAAATAAAAAAAACATTTCTGAATTATTATGTAGATAAAATGCAATTTACGATGTAAAAACTTTATTAATTTTAGCTAATAAGTTATTGAATTATGTTAAGTTATCGTTGATTCGGGTGAAGGATGACGTTCGATGGGACATAAGCTTGAAATCAAAACATTTCCTCTTTAATTGCTTTACTTTTAAAAAATTCCAATAGATGGCGGTGTAGTAGGAAGTACATAACATGTGATGTATGTTTGCGTATTGTATAGATACGTCGAAAGAATTGACCCATTTAAACCAATTTTTCAGAATTATTATGTTAAGATTTTTATTTAATTGTGTTCCCGGATTCGCGCGCACTTCACATTGATGCACCTATGTAGTCCACTCAATATAACATTCTTTTCTTTTCGTGTTTAGGTAGGTACTTCTGTTTTTTTTTTGTTCGAATTGTCTTACATAACATAACCTTCAAATCTTTTATGTATTTTTTTTTCTTTTCATTGTGTGATCCCGAGTATTTAATTTATAAGTCTTGTGAATTTAATTTATATTTATTGTAATGTGTTGAACTTTGGTTAATTACTTGAATTTATTTTGAATGATTATTGAATTTATTTTAGCCCATTGAATTTATTCTAATTTATTGAATTTGTTTTTATTTGTTTAGTGTAGGTGTGTATTGGATTTTATTTGAGTTTGATTTTGTATGAATTTTACCTTTTTAAATCTTTATTTTTATTTCTACATTGTGTGATCTCATGTGATTAGTGTGTGATTATTATTTTGCTTTCTACTGTCTGTATTGTTATTATTATTATTTTTAATTGTAATCTGGGTTGGCTGGAAGAGATCCTGCCGGATAAGTCCGCCCTTTGACTCTCGTGAATGGATTGTATTGGGACTGCATTTTGGAACAATAAAGCATTATTTATTTATTTATAACAATAATTGTCCTTATATAGTATATAAGCTTACTTAAATAATATGTACAAATGACTTGATAGATATATTCGGAGGATTATATTAATTATGTTACAGACGCCTGTTATTGGAGCATTGGGAGGTGTATGTATGTGCAGCAAACCCGACCCGCACGAAACCGACCCCTAGTATTATGATCGTAGCAATCAAACCAAAAAGCCGGCCCCAAACAAATCAAGACCGCCGCGGATCCACCCCAAACCAACCCGCAATGCAGGGGACCTAAACCCTACTCAGGAGCATAGGGAGGCATCAAGAGCTCTCCATTGCGCTCGAAGGCGTTCGAGGCTCTTGTGCCTTTTCTGACCAGTTGAGGTATAAGGACGTGGGGTGGTCAACCTCACGGGCCCAATCTGATTTTTCGATTTCCTGCCTCTTACAGGATGCTCGAAAAATCAGCAAAAAAGCAGAGGTGCTATTCTTAGGCGGCAACCCCACGGCGGTTTTTGATACAGATAATAAAAATTACATCTTTAATATAAAAGAAAGTCGCGTTTGTGCGAATACTTATAACTCGAGATCGGCTGAACAGATTCTTCCGACGTTTGATTTATTGGATCCTTCCACGCTCAGGATAACATAATAACGTATAAAAAGTTGAAAAAAAAATGGATAAGAAATAATATAATATTAAAGTTAGTATGGAACGGATTTCTTGCGACGCCAACGCCATCTATGAAAAATCCATAACAGCAGAATTTTTGTTTACCTGACAACCGAGTTTCAAAATATTGATTCGCAGATTATTGATGGAGTTTCTTTCATGCTTTCAGAGATAATTGTTTAATATTCAAACATATTATCTGAAGCTTATTTTAGTATGTATAAACCATTGAATGAATTCTTTTCTGGTGTTTTTGTTGTTTCAATTATTTTTATTAGAAGGCATCTATAAAAAAAGTGTGTAGGTATAATCTGACTTATGAAAAATCGATAAAAAATATATATAATCTAAAAGTTTTGGAGCTTTTTAAATTACTGATTCATAATATTATAACTACAGCACTTTTGATTTTTACACGTTGAGTAGTCATGTATGTCAGCTATGTTATATTACCCAGCAATATTGTAATGAATTTAAAGCGGGGCGAATCTCGACGGGTCAGCTAGTAAACAACACAATAAAAGCACCCCTATCTGGAAGTATTTTGTGTCGACTCTTTCATACTTGTCGATCCTTCTGAAGGAATTAATATTAACGTCAAATAATAGTTTGCAAAGACATAACATGGCATTCAAATTAACATCCCAAAACTAAATTTATCAGAGAAATCTGAGTTATTGAAGTACTAGCTTATACCCGCCTTGCTTTACGTTTTTGATTCCGAATGTCAGGCTTGATCGGTAGGTAAATAAACAGGTTCTAGTCTAGCTTCCCATTGCTTTGCAGACCTCTATAACTGACATAAGCACAGAAAAAGAAGAATGAAACTTTCACAATTCATAAAAAGAGCGAAGAACCTTCTACTGATAAAAGCCAACACGACAAAAAAAGAATAATTAGTGAAATCGGTTCAGCCGTTTAGGCGTGATGCGATGACATACGGTAAAAAGCAAATAAAAAAACATTTCTGAATTATTATGTAGATTACGTATATCAGTATATTTCTTGAACGGACCTATGGTTGTATCGATTACCGAAGTAGATTGTGAAGAATACCCACAAACAAATCATTAATTTCTGGATGCCACGTGAATGGAAGAAGTTCACGTTGTAACCACGTGAGGAAATTCACGTGGTCCACGTATAATTATTACATATGTATTGTGGTGAGGCCGACCTTCTGAGTTATAACAAATATTTTCAGACACAGGCCCATTAGGCTTTTACACAACAAATAAGTTTATATTACTTTGATGAAAAGATATGTTATTATTATTTATGTTATTTATTTATTTATTCGAAATCACATTACAATCATATCTGCTTACACACGTTATACTAATTAACATTACAAATAAATAAATAACAAGGAAAATGCTACCTCACTAGGTGTAAACCTTTATCGAGGATAGCTAATATAATACAATGCATAACAGAAAAAAACAAACGAAACAACAATCAAAATATAAAAAGAAGCACCACAACATCCAAATTTCATACAAACAGCTGTTTAAATTTTATAGTTAGAAGGGATAAAGCAATAGAGATCATAGCTGAGCGGAATGGATAATCAAAGCGGTAACACATTATAATCAAAGTGAAATAATTATTTGTCAACCATGCACAGAAAGGGAAGACGAAGAATTACAAAACTAAAAAATAACAATTAATAGTAATAAGTTAGTCACTAACAATAACAAATTAATCAGCAGGGATCAATACAAATACTACATCAATCAATAATAATTGATTAATAATAAAGCAATCAATAATAATAATAACAACAATAATACAATAACTAAATCAGAAATATAATATATCAAGTCAAATCATAAAAAAATAAAAATATTCAAGAATATCAAATACTTAGATTGAATCCATAAGAAAAGAAATATTATTATTAATTTGTTTATGGCAAGAAAAGAAATATTCAAGATGTAAAACGACTATGTATAATAAAAAAAAAAATAATACCTTATTGGTTTTTTAAATTGTCGATCACTTTTTTTGTTGTTTTTTCTTGTTTTGCTGCTTAAAATCTTTGAGAATAGAATAGAATAATATTTTTTGTATCAAATAACCAAAGAAAAAAACTTTAAATTTATTCATTTTTATTTATATATTCATACAGAATATTACAGTGATAACAGATAACAAATGGAAATGCTGCCCAAATAGGCCAAGCCCATACTAGGGCAAACATCTTATCATCTATAAATACATCAACATTTAAAATTTGACGTATCAATGTTATTATTTTTGAAAGAAAATTGTGAAATTGCGATCGCTCAGCCTTTGACGAAGGAATCTTAATAATTTTCAAACTTTTAATCTAAATTAGTTATGGTCGAATTTCGATCACTGACGACCACTTGTTATTATAACGGAATTGAATATAATAAAATATAATAAAGGTAACCTGGTATAAAAAATTGCAAACTCCTACGTAGTTAATAACAAAACAAATTGCATTTAAAGAGAAGCAAATAGATGTACCTGCCTATTTCAATAATTAGCGTCGAAAGTGTCATTTTTATAAAGAACGTCATCTCTATTGCAGCCTGATATTTAAACATTTTTAGCTTTACTCTAATACGAAAAAATGGAGGTAATGTAGCGAAAATATACTTCAAAGAAAATTCCTGTTTTATCACGAAAATTGCATTTTATTGTTTGTAATGTTCTTGTTTTTATGATTCTTATGTAAGGAAAAATAATAAAGTTGATTGATAGTTATACTATCGGTACAAACCTTAAAAAAACATTACAAGATATTTTTTTTAATTCATTAAAAATCCCAGAAGGAATAACGGATTATCAATATAAGATCCTGAATGTAAGAAAATATAATTTAGAGCACTTTATGACGTCGGCTTTCCTAATCCTTTTTCTCCAAGTGCATACAATCACTTTCAAAACCAGATGTGATTCTACATCGATTTATATAAGATATCTACCTGTTGATGCGCGACAAGCAGGTGACGGGTGATCTCATATCATCTTAAGGGTGCGTTCACACCATAGGTTCGATCTCGGTCCCGTCTCGCTCCGTTCTCGGTCCCGTCTCGCTCCGTTTTCGGTCTGGTCTAGCTCCGTTCTCGGTCTGATCACAGTTCGTTCTCGGTCTGTTCTCGCTCCGAGCGCGCTTTGGTAACATTTTAACTCAGTTCACGATTCAGTCTTCAACCGTCAATCAACGAAGTCGGGTGTGTTTGGTATTTAATTGCTTGTACAATATAAATTTTTCGCATCCGAAAATGTCCATGAACTTTTCGATTGTAGAATTTTTTTTTTTTTTTTGTAAAGAAGGTCAAAGGACCATATGCCCTTTGAGTCACCGCGACCAATAAGATCTATTGTGACATCCTTCAATGAATTCGTGGAGCGCTGCCTCTTATTGTGCCACGTCTCCAGAGGCCTCTTGCAGAGTGACAGTGCCTCTTCCCGGCTCCTGCCCTCCGCAAAAGGTCTCCTTAATCTTCTTTTTGAAAGATAGGTCCCAACAGGATTCCCATCTCTCGGTTGCAACAAATTATTTTGATCATGTGAACTTATGTCCACTTTGACCACTGATGTGGAAGTACCTATTATATCCATCACACCAGGTCGGCTCTACAAAGGTGCCATGTACATCCTCCATAGCCAGAACTAGGGAAATAAAAGTCCGCCCCTACAGATCCCTGCATGTAGGGGTAAGGCAAAAAGTCACCCTGAGGTTGCCTGGTATCAGGGAGCCTCCGTTAGTTACTAACCTACCCGTTAGTCACGCATCCCTCGGCACGGGTCGAATGACACCTTGGATTGGGGATTTTTGGGCAGAAAGGTTTACTCCTTCCGGAATGATAGGACTAGGTGAATATGGATGGGAGGGCTCATAGAAGGCAGGAGGAAAGGAATCAGGTGTAGGAAATGCCCTGCATGTTGGACAGCCATGCAAGGCACCCCGTACTCTCTTCGGCTTGTTGACCCTAGCATCCACAGGGACCGAATGTAACCGCCGTTTCAGCCTGGGCCAACTTAACAGGGTTCTCCACTTGTAGGTGAGAGTCGAGTTGAAATGCAGTGGCTGAGAGGCATTAAATGCTCTTTTATTGCGCGTAACATTTCCTTGGACCACGATTGAAGAATTTGGTGTTATGTGTTTAATTCTTGACGAAGAAGAAAATTTTAAGAAGGCTAAATTAAGTAAGCCCGTAGTGGTTCAAATATGAAAAAAAAAATACCTCTTGAATTTGAACACTAATTTTTGATTCAATGATTTGCATCAAATGTTGGTTCTATAATACATATAAAAACATAATAATTTATTAAATTTGCACATTTCGCAACTGTAATAATAGAGTTCTAACACAAAAATATTATACAAGGATGATTTCTAAGTAAAAACGAATAGGCAGCCCTATTTCTCTTGGTCATCGCATCAGACGTGAATGGTTGAACCAATTTCAGTTGTTCTTTTTTGTTGTTTATGCTATTGTCAGTTTTTTTTTAAGAAAAATAAATAAATAGTTGCACGGAACGTTATGACATTTAAAATAAAACAAACAGGTAGCCTTCTTACTATTTAACTTTTCTCTTGTTTAATTTTAATTGCGTTTGAGAAATGATTATAATAAATGTTGATTGTTAATGGGATTTTCAGAATGTGAACTGTAAACATCGCTTAAAGCAGACGCATCTGTCGAATTTATATTGATTGAATAATTAATTTTTCGTTATAAAAATCCAATGCAATATTCATATCAAAGACAGGACAACGTGTGTTGGAAAAGCTAGTCGTGAATAAATGTGAAAGTATGGTATTTTAAAAATATTTCTACTTCTATACAGGGTTGCCAGGTTTTTTTTTCAAAAATATACCGAACCAAAAAAAAGGTCGTTTTCAAAATTTGCTATCCGGAAAGTATACTTTTCCTCTAAAAAAAAGGTCATTTCCAAAATTTCCTACCCCGTAACTTTGAGACATTTTCTCTAAAATAAAAAAAAAGGTTATTTGCTGTCCAGGTAGTTATGAATTCACTAGGAAAAATGAACACTCCATAGTTCGGTATTTTTTTCATACACGAGGAGCAAAAATACCGAACACCTGGCAACCCTGCTTCTATATGAAGCAGTTCAAATAAAAGCTAGGTAGGTATTTTCTATTTTTAGGAGGGCTTATGTAAAAGTATCTAAAAGTTACATACAAACATACGGACGTGACACAGCAAAGCGGGCCAACATTATTGGATTAAGTTATCTTTGTGTTACTATTTATCATCTCGTTACTATATAACTAAGCACCAAAATTCTTTACTCTCTTTGTTTCCTTCTTAAACTTCAACATAAACTCACAATTTGTCACGGAAATTTGTTTCAAAATGATCGAATAGTTAGTGTGTGTCCTAATTATTGGAAAGTGTTCACGCGCATTTTTTTCAGTTTACATTTGAATCCGGGGTTCGATCAAAATATAAAAAATATGCACCCATGATTTTTGACCCCCCCCCCCCCTCCCCGAACTTACGTCATTATTGGACTGGTTCTTATATTGTCGATTACATATTTATTTTTATGGATCGCCTACATAATGCTTTGTAACATCACGAACGCAGTATTCATTGAGAGAAAGCATTCTGTTCAACTGTTTCACTGCTGATGGCAGAAAAACAATGAAATCAAAAGGGATATTGTAAGCCGTAGGTACATGTAGTATGTAATGTCATTGCGCGTAATCCAATGGGCTACTTGGGACCGCGCGGTGCGTCGTCTGACAAGGCGGCCGTCATCGAAAAGTACGACAATGATTTTTGTAACTATGGTATCCACGTAAACAATGTTCTGCACTGACACATTCACCGTTATTTATATCAGTATGAAAATAGACCATCTGTTTTTTTTTAAATATTTCTATGTATTCTATTACGTCCGTTCGATTGCTGGTCCGCTTTTCCAGAAAAGTATTGCACACGTAGGTAGGTACATACACCATGACGTCTAAATACTGTAAAAAAACAACTATAAAATTACTTAAAAATATTATTTTTTTGGCTTTTGGTTTCTTAAAAAAATCTTGAACTTTTTCACTCAGAAAACAAAGAAATGTACCTACATAATATTATTATGTACCTAGGCATTTGCAAGGTTTGTTAAATAAATTTGTTCTTTATTGTAAAGATCCTGAGAGATGGGTAAATTTAGATCTACAATTTCGTATAAGTATGATTTGCGGTAGACCAAGCACACGGAAGTAACAACAAAATGTAATTATTCCAGTTTCAATATGTTATACAAGGCAGCTTCATTGGAATGAAAACTTTGTACTTAAAACTCGTTGTTTCTTTTAGTATTCTAAAAATTGATGCGGTTTTTCCCTAAATCTGTTTGTTAATTCCGTATTTTTTTTTTTTTATAAATCTCGTATAATATTATATTATCAAAATTTCATAAAAAACAGTACCTATTCACGACATTTAATTTAACTTCCATCGTTACCAATATTTTTTTCGTAATATTTGTGAATCAAAATGATAGGTAGGTACTTAAGGGGCCAAACTCCATCATACAGATTAGTATGAAGATATTTCTAATCATTTCTTTGTTTATTAAAATATATAATTAGGTACTTATTGGGACATACGAGTTTCTTATTGAAATAATTATTAGGTACAACTGTAGTTACTGGCGGCAATAAATGCATCATTGAATAAATTAAAAATTGATAACTTTTATTGTTTTAAGTATCAACCCCTAAATGTTTCACACACCCACTCTGCCCACTCTACCGCTCTCCTCTATGCGCCACCCGTTTTGACACATGGTGGGTGGCGAGCCTCACCGATGACACCGATGCTTGGATAGAAAAGATTGGAGGTCCGTTCTCGCTGTCTACCCCTTAAGAGATATGTACGGCGTGATGGATAAAAAAAAACTAGTTCCGCAGTCATTAGTTTTTTAACGTACCTATTTAATACAAAGAACCATACTCGAGACATTTTTACGACAGTTTTTTACGTTGTTACCATGGGAACACCTACTCACTTATTGTCAGGCCCTAGACAATAACTATGTAGATTACCGATAACAATACGGTGTTATATTATGTAAGTATACTTGGACAAAAAATAATAAGTATCCACTTGACTGGGATAGAAATATCTTAGAAAATTTTGCATTAGTTAGCAGATATCTAAAAATATGCCTGAGCATTTTATTTATTTTATGGTCTACGCAACCAATGGTTTCTTTTACAAACAAAGTAAAAAAATACAATACCTAATAGGTGATGCCAAGATGCAAACACTATAAAAGAAAAGAAATGTGACAGTGAGAAATAGGTAAATGAATTCCTATCCTTGATTTATTTTTTTAAATTGTACCAACTTGTAGTGAGTAGGAAGGTAAATATATTTTACTAACGTGAAACAACATAATGAGCCGAATTAAAATTAATAAACGCTATAAAAACCTTTAGAATTGGAGTTGTTTTTGAAAAATATTTTATTTTATAACGATCTCTTGTTGAAAATAAAAAAAAAAACGCCACGTAGACTTCTCTTCAAGAACATCAAAGGACACTTTTAATGAGCAGTCTTATTAAATTTGTGTTGTGAAATTTAACAACGAGAAAGATTTTTCTGCGGTTTTTATATAAAGAACGCCTAATTTTTGATATTTTTTATCTTTGTGTTACTTAATTCTCTCTTAATAAAACTCAAGAGACTAAAAGCCCTTTATTTAATTTGAATATCAACATTAATTATCAACATTTCAATAAGTAATTTTATTAAAAGTACAATATTACAGACAGACGTTGTCCTGTGGTTCTAATCCGAGGCGGCCCGTTCATATTATGTAGGTACATAATGTGCACTGCGCCCCCATTAACAAAAATGCTTAGGTAATTTACTCGATTGAGTTAAGCTAATAAAATATTAACATTTAAATATTTTCAAAACATCTATATTTCATTCGCATTCAAAACTCAGGCGGGAACAACGCGAGAATATAATATTCGCGCGCAGATATTCTACCTCTATATGTGCACGATGTTGTATGAAAATTGGAGTAAGTGGGATGGGCTACTGTAAGAGCGGCAATCACGTATGCGAGAATGAGAGGGAACTACCATCATGGCGTTGGCGCGTCGCAGAATGTCCGTTCCATACTAACTCTAATATTATATTTTATACTATCCATTATCAATTTTTTTATTAGTTGATCTGTTATCCGGAGCGGAGAAGAATTTGTTAATAGCGAACGTTGTTAACGTAAAGTGATCACACTAAGCCATCCTTCGAAATAACAGTAGAAGACGGTCGTAAGCCCGTAGTGGTTTGTTCCATTTAAAAATCGAACATCAGTAATGAATTGTTGGAGTCATTAGTTGTTATTTTTTCTCCAATAAATCAAACATTAGAAGAATCCATTCTGCCGAAGTGTTCGCACTAACCCGACTTTCATCTGTATTGGAGAATATAAAATAATAAACTCAGCCTCGGCACAGGTTTTACCTAGTGAGGTGAAAAGTCGCTCTGGAATTATTCCAAACAGAGGGATTTTAGAGTCCCCTAATGATTCAAAGGGACCACATTGAGAACAATTAAGCGAGAACATTTTTCGACATAATTTACCCATGCCGATGGAGTGGCCATGAGGCTCCAAAAGCTGACCCCTAAGGTCCCCAGCTTAAAGCCGATGGACTTTCGGCTTTGGAAGTTCTTATTAAAAGCTATTTTATAAAAATAAATACCTGATATTATTGAACAATAACGGGAAATATTGGTTTCAGGCTAAACAAAGGAACCATCTGTTTATTCTAAAGTACTACAATTTTAATTATAGTTTTATGAGTGTATAACAATATTTTTTTATCTTTATTTCAATAAATAAATTCTTTCATTTAAATATCACATCAAATTATGCATTTAGTTACCACAAATAATTTAAAAACTTGCTTTTACCACCCATATAATATGTAACAAGGCTGTGTTTTAATAAAAACATGTTGAATATTGATACTTGCAAAAGTTATGAGAGCGTTTTAGCATGATTCCCTTGTACCAGCTAAATGAAATTTGCATAGATGATTCTCCATGAACAGTAAAAGTTTTTAAAATAGTTTGTAGAAAGAAATGTTCCGTGGAATTTTTTGTCTAGAGCCTTTGAAAGATTTTAGAAAATTTTTGCTTGGAAAAAATTTCTAGAAATTTTTTTTTTTGGAACAAAAGCTATCGGGTGCTGACTCATAGCAATAATAAATTGCATAAGGGTCACTATCGGACTATTTCCAGAAAAAAAATCATGATCGTAATCTAAATAATTTAGCCACAGTTACGTAGTTTAGTCATAAATCCGGTTTTTATTCAAATTTCACAAAAATGTAAATAACTTTTGAACCACCCAATATCGCTGAACACACATTGGGGTCAAATCGATAGGTATTGAGGTCCTCTACCTCCCTGCTTCGGTTTATCCACTACCAACTTAACACCGTGTATAATTAACTATCGTGCATTCTGTCATTATCGTTCATGCATGATACCCACATAACTAACTATAATACACAATATAGCTATTCGGTAGGTAGGTACCTATTATTGGAGCACTAGAGTTTTTCTGTTTTTTTTTCATGTTTTTTTTTCATTGTGTTGTTCATTGTTCTGTTGGTGTCTTTAATATAACTAGTGGTCAGCCAGTGCTCAAAATTCGACCATAACTAATTTAGATTACAAGTTTGAACATTATTAAGATTCCTTTGTCAAAGACTGAGCGAGCGGTATTTCACAATTTTCTTTCAAATTTAATGACATGGATGTACGTCAAATTTGAAATGTTGGTTGATATGTTCAAAGTTTTTTCTATGGTTATTTAATACAAAATATATTAATCTATTTTCAATTTGAACACATGCATATAAACAAAAGATCTGTGTCAAATAATGTCAAAAACATCGAAGTATGCGTGAGTATGAAATACATAACATTACAATAGTGTGCGTAGTGTTTTTTTTAATGATTTAATCAATTTTTATGAATAATTATAAAAAAATTATTAGCATTTGCCACCCGTTCTTTATATAAACTATAAGTGTGTGAAATTTTATACTCCTCCGTCCGCGTAATTTTCGTAAATATGGTCACAAAGTTTTTCCTTCACGTATTAATATTAATAGATGTATAAAAGAGAAGATCATGTTTCGGAAAGTAACAAATTGTAACCCGATACAAAAAAATCTACATCAGTTAAGCGTTACCCATCATCCTTTCAATCCCCATCCCCATTTTTTGTTCCGAAACAATTACCCCAAGGATCTTAATGAAAAGGGTGGCATAAGTAATGGTCACTAACACTTAATTGCCATCAAATCTCACTATATAAAATTGGTGCTGGTAAATAGCCTCTTCAGGATATTTATGGAGGGAAGAAAAAAAAACTGGTCTGAAAGGGGAACATTTTGGTACAATTCGCAGAAAATATTAACGAGTACCTAATTGATTTCTACGAAAATAATAATTTAGCTAGAATGCCGGATCCTTATAATTTCGCAGATTGTTTTCGATTCTCATGTCAGAGTCATGCGAGAAATTTCATAAGAAAAGAAGTTAAAAATAAGACAGTTTTGAGTGATTTTGGTAGGGGAGAGTATCCATGAAACGGACGTCCCATGAAACGGACAAAACGTTTGAACTCGGTTAGTGTCGGATCTAGCGCATTGTTATTGTATCCTTGACGATCACGCAGTGAATGCTCTCACTCCACAGGAGCGTGTAAGTCGGGCGATAGTATTTGAGTAGAGTGCACGCATTTATTTTTTTACCACTATTAAAGTATTTTTTTCTTCCATTTTTCTAAATCTGTTAATGGTAAGATTTTGATTTAAATTATACATGTTTTATATATTCTAAAAACTCGCTCATTTAAGTTAATATATATATTTTTTTTTATAAAATGAATCTGTGCTCACTCAAAGTGAACACAAATACACTCCTTGACTCTTTCACAGTAAGCTACTGAAAGCTTGTGTCGTGAAAGAGGAAGATGGTCGGCACCTGGGATCCAACCACGACGTCCGCAGTACGAAAGCCGGCGTTGTAACCGCTGGGTCATCAACCACTTCAAACAGTTGAATCAATAACCTTCAAAATCTGCAAAAATATAAACATATGTTTAAGATTTTACAAAATCCCATGAATCGGACAGCAAAACGGACCATGAATTGGACATTAGGCTGGGCCGTTCTAGTATGGAAGTTTTAAAAGTGCTTCTAATCTTATTGTAATAGTGATAATTTGTTGCCTTGTGATGTATTATATCTATCTACAAAATTTCATGACAAAAAAATAAGGTCTTCTGTCTCCGAAGCGACCTTGATGTTTTGTATGGGACGAAAATATCCCATTATACCATAGATAATTCAAGTACATACTTCTATTTATTTAATTACACAAAAATAATAAATAAAACTTTTAAATTGTTTACATCAATTATGTTTCAATACCTACATAACATTTATGTATTTGAAATCATTAAATCTTCACCAAAAACAAAGAAACAAGACCGATAGAAAGGCATATTGGCAAATATTATTAATGTGTCAAAAATGGACATCATTGTTAATTTCAAAGAAAATACCTACTTAATTTGTTTTAAACCAGGTAGATATACGAGTATATTCTATTATAGGGTTAACATGAAGAATAAAACCAAAAACAGATTATTTTTATCGGAAGCAATAATTATTATCTATGTACCTATATGAAATAAAATTTGACATAAATTATAATATTAATTGAATCCCATTAATGAAAAAACATATAAAATTGATATTGTGTCATTAATAATTCACAAGAAAACATGGCCGCTATCACGCTACTTTATGTTCCCTTGGGGAGAGCCGACCGACCCAATTTGGTAATAACGTTGAGAACACATTACTTTTCGTGGAAAATTATAAATTCACTCTTTGTTCTAGTGGACTAAAAGCTGTGTTATTTAGTATTTTGCAAAAACAATGAAATTATTAAACGCTGCATGATATCGCCGGAGACCAATTAATAAAACACGCGGAATCATGCTGGGATATAACATCCAACATAGGTTGCTGAATAAAGGTGGCTGCCTGTTTGCAAATAAAAATGCAAATTTATGGTGGATTTAAGCGTTTCCCCAGAATAAAAGCAATAGATGAAATAATTTTATTTCGAAATGCATATTATTATTCATGAAGAATGCGGTATGCATTTAGCATCACACTTAACAAGTACGTATTTTTGTAGCTCCTTGAGTTATCTATATAGACATAACGGTTTCAAAAGGATATGAACTTAATGTTTCAACTAAGCAGAAAGCAGGCAATAAATAATAGAGCCAACTTAAAATGGATATAGTTTATATCCTAGCGCATCTATCGTCAAAAATGCGAAAGTTAAAGAATGACATAACAGGAAGGTGCATTGACGCTTGAATCGAAATGATTTCAAAATCCCCAAAAATTAAGCCGATTAATTTTCGCGTAGGCTCCTAGAGAATAAAATTTATCGAAGTTGTAAGTATCATCTATCAATCATTATACAGTAACTAACAGAGAGAAAACGTACGGGTTCAATTCCTGCCGACGTCATGGTGTTTTTTAATATGTTGAACATTTATATAAAAAAACCCTGGAAGTTTCTAAGATATAAATTTGACCGCATTAACAACGAACTTTGTTAATGTTAGGTAATCACACTTCCACAGCCTTCGTAATAGAAGACGGTCGTAAACCGTTACTGCATTATTAAAAAAAACTCTGATCAGTGGAAAATTAGAGTTCAGCGGTAGAAAATTTGCGATCAAGCCGTCGTCGAGGTAGTTTAACCTATATCGATTGATTGCGAGCTGATCTCTGTAGATTTTAGCCCGCCATGTTGGATTTTATTTCAACTGACAATGGTTTCGGGTGTACAAAAACGCTTTCTGTAATAAATATACTGATAATTATTATGTTTTGGCGATATTAAATAAAGACCTCATGCTTGTAGTAGGAACAAAATACATGATAAACAAAATGATCCATGTCCCGGTATCTCAAGAAGATTAAATCTATGCTTGCGTATAAACTGTATGGAGCTTGTAATGGGTATATAATACTTTATCTTTTATCCTCATTCTGATGTTTACATTCTGTATTGTAATATTGCTGATAGGTTTTGAAATCGAGAACCACAATAATAATTGCTCCTTGTCAGCGTGACTTGAAGGTTGGATGGTGGAACAAAACGGAAGATAAGCGAACACAATGCCTCCGAACGAGCACCACGTGAATGTCAATTTTATTTAGGGCTTTTTCACACCTATCTATTCGATTCGGTTCATTTTCGGTCGTGGGCGGCAAATGTAAAACGCCGCTTTTTTATCTATTCGGACCTATTTGACACAGTGGCGCAGTTACATATTTTTACCATCATCGAATGGTACCGCATACCTATACAAATATAAAAAAAGTTTTTTCTGTGCCACTTACCTAGTGTGGCAGTAAAGTGCAATTTTAGAAAAGTACTCCTTACCTTATCGTTCTCCGGGCAGGGGAATTCCAACTCGACCGTCGCCCCGCCTCTTATCGCCTTTCTTTACACCTCTCCAACATGTTCTTCCTCTAGAATAAAAATGCCTAATTCATAACACAGCGCAAAAAAGTATTCGCAAACAGTCGAAATAAGCAATCATGGAGATGAATTTGATTGATACATGAATATGATTGTAAACATATGAGTCTCCGTTCATTTGGTATATTTTAGGCCGCAACCAACAAAAGTAGGTACTTACTCGGATTTAATAGAAACAGCACCATCGATTTACATTTTTTGTCTTCAGCGACCGAAAATTAACTAAACCGAATACCGGACTGCATATGTGTGAAATTTGCCTTCTAAGAGATTAATTTGATCGATATGCTTTCACACTTCGATGTCATGCGGTTCCAGTCTGTTCGATTCAACCGAATTAGTCCGCATGTGAGAAATAAGCCGAAGAGGAGATGAGTTTGGGTTTGATTGATGATAACGCACTTTATATGCGACGTTAATTAAAACGAATTTCCTTCGCACTTCCTGACAGGTATTTTATCATGTTTAAAGTTTGGAATTTGATTTGACGAAATTTTAATTTTTCGCTACTGTGTTTCGCTACTTTTTACCGTGGTGTACATCCTACCATAAATTTTATTAGCATATTTTCGATAGGCCACTAGCTAACTGTATATACAATACATACCTTTTAGATATCATAAAAAAAATCTAATGATGTGGATTGTCTGACTATATAGTTGAGTAGGGATAAGAGGAAACAGGAAAATGTGGGTAATTTTATTTTAATTAAAGTTTTCATATCCTTAGGATGCTGGCCTCAGTAATTGAAAAAGAGCCTATGCTTAAGCCACAAGACAAATTGCAAGACTTTCTAAAGATCACGATTATGCTTTTAAGCGAAAACATCCGAAGTATTTGAAAAACATACCTACCTACCTATATTTTTGATGTGGCTCCATCGTCGAATGCTCAGAATTCCCTGAACAGATATGGTAACCAATACCGAATTCCTGAGGGGAACCACGGTTGACAGAGAGCTGTTATCAATTATCAAAGTCCGGAAAATATCATATCTGGGCTATGTACTGCGAGGAGAAAAACACCATCTTCTTCACCTTATACTGAAGGGAAAAATAGACGGACGCCGAGGGCCTGGCAGGAGACAGATGTCCCGGCTGCGCAATATAAGGGAGAGGACCGGCATCCGAACTGTAGAGGAGCTGTTCCGAGCAGCGCAGGATAGGAACAAGTTCGCCGAAGTGATCGCCAACGTTGGGGGGACCCGACAGGGCACGTAAAGAAGAAGAAACTCAATATATGAGTTAACGAAAATGCAATTGAGAAAAAAAAATCGATAAAGATGACAGGATAAAATAAAGGAAATGAAACGACACTTCAATTGTTTCTGAATGTGCCTGCGAAAGTAAGTCGGTAACATCTAGAATGTAAGTATGTAAGCATCCCTTTTCTCGCTAAATCATCAGTTCGCGTGCCATAAAACTTTGGAGTGGAAACAAAAGACGATGCTCGTTTTGAAAACAATAATTAAAACAATGGATGACTGGATAGCTTCATCATGGAACTAACTTTTCCCTCATAACGATTAAGTATGTACTAGATATAACCGCACCATTATTTTCTATAATGTTTTGTTTGTAATCTGGCAACATTTACCGTGTTTTTCTCATTCAAAGATCTCATTTGCTTGAAAAATGCTGTTTATCCTAAATTTATATGTTTTACCATAACATAAAATCCCCTGCAACATTGCATGCAACGTTACTTTGGTTACGTTACCGCGCGAGTTCAGGTGTGTACATACGCTTAAATTATTCCTACAAATGAGAATACAATCAATCTACTTAAATATTTTTTAATCTTACTTTATTCGTCTGTAAGTTGCTGGTTTCTGTGACAATACTATCAGAGGTGTATACGTGTGATATAATATTGTCCATATGAACGGCAGGTACCTAATTGTTTTGCAATTCAATTGAAAAATAACTAACTGTATTACCATTGAATTAAAGAACGAATTCCTCCATCAATATATTTATGGTAAAAAAAAATGTAGGTAGGTATGTTAAAAAAACAGTTATTAGGTATGTGTACATGTACATTAATATACCTATGATGAGCTTTTAACCGACATCTTAATTCAAATCGTTTTTTCAACCACAATAAAAGTGGATTTGATTGTTGGTTATAATGCAAAAAGAATTTCTTTTAAATAATACTTTGTGAGTTAATTTCGCAAGGGTAGATTTTACACCAAATAAGGACCACCCATTGTTTAGGAAGATTGATAATATTAAGTAGAAAGAGACAGAAGGTGATTTTCTCAAAACAGTCTATTCTCTTTCCCTCTCTCGATTCACGTTTTCATTTCATTAAAATAACAATATAAAGCCTACTCACCCAAGCAGCATACGAGGTTCTATAGAGGTTTAAAACAGTTTGTAAATGATACAGATCCACTTGATAACCTTTTCTAGTCTCGCACACAGAATATTGTTACACATTTTCATTAAAAGGAATCTAACAATACGACTCTTATCAGAGATATGATTAAAGTTTAAACAATAATATTGTATTTTGCCTAACAAGATACATACAATATTATTGCGTTCAATAATGAGTATTCTTCCCTTCACTACGTTGCAGCTTGGGTTATTCAGAAAACAAACATAATATGCAATTTATTTCAATTATCTATATTGTAAACCTTTAATGGCTCAAAAAAATGATTGAGCTTCAATAGCTTGTGACCATTTTTCAGGACTAGATCATAAAGAATATGAAACAACTAATGACTCTAACAATTCATTAGGTACTTATGTTCGACTTTTTAATGCAACTTAAGTACCTACCTAATGAATAATTAGTCTTTAGTTGTAACATATTATTCTTTAAGATCTAGTCCTGAAAATGGTCACAAGAATCTAAACATAATTAGAACGTTGTGCACCAACAAAGCCAGTAGGCAATAAAGATGAGACATTAACAATAATGGATATAGTTATATTCTGGCACCAAATACATGACAGCAGTCGCAGTCTTTAAATTTGGTTGCTCTTTTGTTCGCAATAATTTCCAGCATTTATCTCTATATTTCATTGATTATTAAATATCTACGTGTTGCATATATGAGATTTTTCGACATGTTGAGAATTCTCATCACCAGGAGTTTTGGAGTCCTAAAAATAGTCTGTTTTCCTACCGATACGGCGCTAAGAGTACTATAAACAGCGGTGAGTAGGTATATCAGTTTAGTTAGAACATTGTCAGTATTGTTACCGTAGTAACAAAGAATAATGTCATTTATTTTGAAAGACTGTCGTCTTGTCAGATGATGTACCACTCCCTAGGAATCCACTGCATAACGCTTTTTTTACGAATGTGGTACTGACATTTAGCGGTCAAAACACATTTGAATAAAGTCATTAGAACGCTGTTTAAGTTGTTTACCTAAACAACAAAAAACATTGTCGCGACGGACCGCGCCCTAGGAACACATTGAACATACACATACATACTCCCGTTAAGGTCCCCCACTTTACGCAAGCCAGCCCGGAGGAGACTAATCCGCAGCAAACCCGAACCGTACGAAACCGACCTCCCAACTCGATCAATCAATCAAACCGAAAAGCCGGCCCCACACAAATCAAGCCCGCCGCGGATCTCCCCAAACCAACCCAAAATGCGGGAGACCTAAGCCCCACTCAGGAGCATAGGGAGGCATCAAGAGCTCTCCATTGCGCTCGAAGGCGTCCGAGGCTCTTGTGCCTTTTCTGACCAGTTGAGCTTTAAGGACGTGAGGTGGTCAACCTCACGGTCCCGATCTGATTTTTCGATTTCCTGCCTCTTCAGGATGCTCGAAAAAAACAGCAAAAAGAGCAGAGGTGCTATTCTTAGCCGGCAACCCCACGGCAATTGCCCCACACATTGCACAACTAACGATTAATAATTAATACCGTCAAAATCTTATTCCTCATTAAGACAAACTACCCAAATCAACTTGAAATTCATTTTATTAAACAACAAATCAAATCAAATCAATCAAAACTCCATTTGAACTCCACTCAGGAGCATAGGGAGGCAACAAAAGCTCTCCACTGCGCTCGATTTATGACCTCCTCCTACACCATGTCCAACTCCCTCAGCTCTGCCTCGAAGGAATGAAACACAGTATGAGAGGGTCTTCCACGTCTTCAAGACCCTGATGGGAGGAAAAACTGCGCTCTCCTCGGCCAACTGACATTCGCCCCCCTCGACACATGTCACAGCCATACCCATCTCCACTCCGTAATGGAGGAGGTGATGGGCCTGCGCAGGGTGCGCGATGTTCGTGATGCGGTGGTACCATCTTATACCCAAAATTCTCCTGAGGCACTTCGTTTCGAATGCAGATACTTTTTGTGCCTGGGCTTTAGTCATGTGCCAGGACTCATCATACCCATACATGAGAATGGGCAACTAATGATCAATAAGTATATTGCTTATATAATTTTTTTTTATTTTTTCAAGCGGTATTTGTATTTTTAAGCTAAATAAAATATTGAGTTTTAAGCGAGTGTAATATTTTTTATTTTGTATTTTTCTTTTAGTGATGATGTTTTTAAAAATCCATTTGCTTTTTTTACACAATTGAATAAAAAAAAAAACATTCCTAACAGAATTTTATTGTATTCGCCGAAAAACTCTTTGCAAGACGAGTACGTGTTTAAAAAACCAAAATAAACTTGAAACTTTGTGTCTTACTTTAACATAATTTTGTTTTCTTTTTCATGGCTAGATTGTTCAACCATCCTTTAAAGTAATCATTGTAATGATGTTGTAGTACGTGGAAAGAGCTTTTTTTAAGTTTTTGTACAACACTCGTAAAAAAATACCTTTCTTGATTGTTTAAGTAGATTGAAGATAAAGGAACCTTTTGTTATTTTTTTGTTCGAAAAGTTTTTGCTTATGAAAGATACCTTAAATTTTTTTGATAAGTAGGTACCTACTAAGATCTGAGCTTAATGTTGATTACTGAAATAAACATATTGTCAGATATATATTTTTTTAATTTAACATCTTTTCATTTTTAAATATTATATAAATTAAAAAAAATACATTAAAACACGTTTTCTTTGCTTTTCCCCTGAGAGATAGGTTTGACCTGTATACTATCGAGTTTTTGAATGCGTGGAGTACTCACTGATTGTGGAGTATTATTTGCTGTGTTTGGGCTCTATTGAAGTAGGGACCTATATCGATTATTGTATGAATTCATACGACACAATCTCATCGCTTTTTAAGTAGGTATGTAGCTTATTGTTGTTTATTATTATTGTTTTTTTTCGTTTGTTGATTTTTTAATGTGATATTGTACCTACATATCTTTTTTCAAATCGTTAGTGGCATGAGATTATCCGGTTGTGGATGGAATGCCAATGAAAATAAATAATTAAATACTTACATTATAAAAATTGAATCTAAATTTTTATCTAGTGTTTTATTTAAAAAATGTATTTATGAGGAAACGGTTGAAAATAATACCAATTTCAAACTTAATTTTATTGAAGAATACTTAAATTTTCGAATGTTACTTCTGTACAGCACTGTACACATCTGCGCCGCGAGCGGTAACGTAACGCATGCAAAGAACCAAATTTCCATAGTACGCACGTGCGTGCGCGCAACAATCGTACGTATTATGGAAATGTGGATCGTTGCATGTGTTACCGCTCGCAGCGCAGATGTGCACATTACATTATAATACGCAAATTAATACAAACAAGACGATATTATGTGACCTTGGGGCTTTAAATACTATAATACGAAACATTATTTATTTTCTTATTTTTGGTAGGTTATGTCTTTTATTCCTGAAATATTAAGTAGGTAGGTACTATGAAGATCATGTAATTTTAGAAATTTACAAAAACTAAATCGGTTCGCAAAAACTTGAAAAATTTGAAAATTATGTACCTACCTAATTGTTTTGTTTATGACGCCATCTTGGAATTAAAAAATCAGTCACAGTATTAGACACAGTCTACTACCATTACCGGTCATAGGGTAAGAACACGTAGAAAGCCGATTCCGTTTCTACAAAGATCTATATAAAATGCTCTTATCTAGCCGTGGCTCTATGTTCGTTTGGTGTAAACCCACCCTAACACAATTATTAATCTATTTTACCGCTGGTTTTAATAAAATGTCAACCTTGTTTAACATAATATTGTACCTGTGATAACGGGTATACGTCATATTTATTTAAGGTGTTGATTTAATTAAATAATATAGCGAACCACACTCAAAGGGTTCACTTCTGCTGTATTTTCTCGGTCCTGGGGCTGAGCCAGCTACGTATTTAGCACGTAGACACCTTTTCAAATAATAAATTTCAAAATAAGCATCCGTTTTTGCAGGTAATTATGAGAGCGGGTTGTTCATACGATGCCTGAAACGTTTTTGACGATCACTAGCACATATTATTTTTGAGAAATTAATTTATATCCCATTTCGATGACGAGATTCAAATTTCGGATTCATTAATCAAAATGAAATTCAAAGTTTTAACACTTTTACTGAAAAGAAGAATAAACAAGTTTTTTTGTGTTTTAACAAAATAAATTAAAGTTGGGGCGTCCTAGGACGTCGTATTTTCAACGAAATAATGCGACTTGTGTATAGCTAATTTCTTTGATTGTCCTTTTAAATTTTAACTTCTTGCTTTCAATTTCTTATTTTTTTCACATAATACAAAGCATTGTATCTTTTGAAAGTTTAACTATTTTTGAAGCTGTATTGTTTTATGGCGTGCTGTGAAATCTCATTATTGATAACTACATGGCTATTTACTGTATTTGTATTGTTATGTAGGTAGGTAGGTATGTGTACAAATTTGCTATTATGCTTGCTTACTATTATTCTAAGGATAATTTGAATGATATATGTATTGTATTTAATTTAATTTAGTATTTAATATGATATTGTGTTTAAAGGCGAAAGCCGTATATTATATTATGTCAATACATTGATAAAAATACGTCTAATCCATTAGCAAGTTTTGTAGGAAATTCTTCAAAGGCGATGTCAGGTCCGATGGCAAGAAACTGTTTACTTTTACGTCAGTATCGTTAAAATAGTATAAATATTTTGTCAAATTATAAATTGGACAAATTGTTAAAAAAGTGACCGCGCAAAATGTCTACCAACCTTCTCGACTGCCTCTTTTGAATTATGGTTCTGAACCACACGTACGCGTATCACATCAGCCATTACTAACTTATAAAGATTTTTCATGAAATAAAGTTCTCTGTCATCAAGTCAACTCTGCTGATGTATTTGCAGAAATTCAACAAGGTTCGCTCCTTCAAACGCCTTTTAGGCCATTGAATCTGCTTGTTTTTGTCTTTTATAGTTATTATTATAAATTTATTATTATTTATTTATTCATTTATAATAGAAGCGATCTTTAGGGTGATCTGGTCAGCTAGACAAGATTATTTTTATCCAATTCGCAACAATTTTAAGGAGTTCATTCAAAATTTCATATTATTGTTATTTGATATTGAATAATTATAGAATAAAATATTGTATCAGAGAAAATCAATTCAATATAAAAAAAATGTTAATTGCCAAGTCTTGGTATTAATTAATAGTAGTTGTTGCATATTCGTTAAGATCTAGTCCTGAAAAAATAGTCACAAGAATCAAGACATAAATAGAATGTGGTGATATTATGTATATTCATATCCTGGTGCCAAATACATGACAGCAGTCGCAGTCTTTAAATTTGGTTGCTCTCTTGTTCTCAATAATCTATATATTTCATTGATTATTAAATATCTACTTGTTACAAACATACATTGAACATGTCGAGAATTCTCATGATTAGAAGTTTCGGAGACTTAAATATTACCACCTAATGGCGAACGTTGTTAACGTAAAGTGATCACACTAAGCCAGCCTTCGAAATAACAGTAGAAGACTGTCGTAAGCCCGTAGTGGTTTGTTCCATTTAAAAATCTAACATCATTAATGAATCGTTGGGGTCGTTAGTTGTTACATATTCATTAATTTTTTTACCTGAGATCCTGAAAATGTTTTATTGTAACCACCATTTCGTTAGACCTTGCTGATTTTTATTATAGGTACCTAATTGAATAATTTTTTTTCCAATTTTTTGATTTAGCAATTGGACAAAACTTACAATCGTTATGGTTTAGAGAATCAAAAAATGTCTCACAAATGTGATAAAATATTAAATCATATATTTTGTGTTGTTTCGTATAATTTTCTCACATTCTACAAATAGCGGGTATATTGTAGTATCAAAATAAATTATTATTTTGTCACGTCAACTATGTACTACCCTAAATATTGTTGAATAAAATATAAACGGTTGTGTTAAAGGAAAGGTTTAAAGAATTTCCTACTTATTATTTACAAAATGATAATGGGCCATAAAAGTGAAACTATACCTTCACAGACTAACAACAAGCTAACAACATAATAATAATGTCTTATAATATAGCTGAGTTGAAATTTACAACGTTAACCTTTGCTATTCCTAATAATAAAAATAATTATTATTTAGGTAATCCATTATTTACCTTAACACATAGTTGACTCTCGGTTTTTGTAATTACCAACATTTTTGGTCACACAGTGCCCACAATTCGATTTGTAAGAAAAATAAAGGATTTGTATTCTATGTTTATGTTCTTAGATGTAAATAAAACAACATTAGTCATTATTTTTTGAAATGAGATTTTTAAGTCCACTTTAGTTTTTGGCCCGATTTTCATTTTTGCCACTTTTAATATTTTGGGGTGAAAAAATTATCAAGCTATTCTTTCAACAACATATACATAGAATATCGTAACGTGTATCACATGTGATTTACTTCCTACTACACCGCCATCTATTAGATTTTTTTTAAGTTACGCATGTATAGAGGAATTCATTATTTTTATTACAAACTTATGACCCGTCGAACTTCATCCCGCATCCGAATCAACAATAAGTAATTATTACATACATAATGAAATAAATTATATGTGTAATAATTCAAAATTAAATTTAATTCGTGAAAAATTGCCTCAGGCAATAAGTTCCGCCGGCTATACTGACACCTTTGTATAGAAAAGTGTTATATTATTAATAATTCAAAATTATTTTTTTATTCTGGATTAGGTCGAAGTTCGACGGACAGTTCAGCTAGTATATAATATTATCATAACACCTTAAATAAATAATCGAAAAGACCGAAAAAACATCATAGTTGATTATTAATGTTTCTAAAAAAAAAACAATTTGAAAACGACGGAAGCTTTTCGAAATGTCACATTCACACATCATAATAATTGAGAGCTGGGAAACCCAAAGTTTACATTGAGAATGTCATTTTTTGGTAAAAAAAAGTACAAATTGCCTTTGGAATGTGTGGAATACAATGTTCCTTTGATATTTCTTTGGACATGAGAGGCAAAAATATCACGTGTAATTTTCTACCAATTTCACAAAAGTGGCGGTATGTTGGAAAGTAGTTAAATTGTGCAATTGTGGATTCCGATCAAAATATTCATGTGAGACGGCACTTAAGAGCTCTCCTTTGCCCTCGATCTTGCGCAATGCTTATGCCCTCCTCCTACACCGTGTCCATATCCCTTAGCTCTGCTTCGTGAGTCTTATACAGTATCAGAGGGTCTTTCTCTACTTTTGAACCCTGATGGGTGGAAAAATAACGCTGTACTCAATCAACTTTCATTCGGCCTCCTTAACACATTAAAAATTATTGAAAAAATATATAGGGAATTCAAACCACAACGTTTATTCTGCGCCATCCTGTATAAAATACTTCAAAATTTATTTTATTTTGCTTTTTAATCAATTGTTTACTGTTTTTCTTCTTTTTTCTGAATCTTATACATTGTTTTCTACCATTTGAGCATTAAACTCCATCAGGAATCATAGAAAAGCCTCAAGAGCTCTCCATTACGCTCGATCTCGACTTCCTCATATACCTAACATTTTTCAAAACTCTCTTTATTCTTTTTTCGTTTACTCATTTCTCATTTATATTTATTTAAATTAAACAAGCAGATTGAATAAAACAAAATTATTCGCATGATTCTCAAATATTTTTATTTTAATGGTTTGATATCACGTCATAGTCGAAATAATATGTCTATTACTGGAACTTTGCCTATTAAAAGAAGTCTAATGTATCGTTTGTATGTTGCTTAAAACATACGTAGGTATACTTACCTACTTACTATTTTGTTTACAACAAATATCTAATGACATCAGAAAGTAGGCACTACTGTTTCTAAACTAACAAAAAACTAACTTTAGTTCAGCAAAAAAATCTGCATATTTTCTATGTATTCTTGAAATTCCTTCCACGAATGGAACAGTTTTATGTTATGCGTTTTGGAATATGTAGGTACCTATACGGGCATATCACCTTCAACTAGACCGAAAAAAAAAACAAAATTAAAAAATGTGACTAGAGATCGCGTCATCATAAAAATGACGCTATCTCTATATAGCCTCTCTGTCACTCCACGTTTGTCGTCGACTGATTTGCGATTATTTATACTTACCAAAATTTACATTAAAAGTTAACGTCTATAATGATTATTACTACAATACAATATGTTTTCACAACACTTGATCAAACAAAAGGTTTAAACCACAAACAAAAATACTAATATTGATGAAATTGCGAGTGTTTTTTTTTCCGAAAAGTTATACCTTTTAATAAAAACATACAAAATTTTAATAAAATTAACGAATTGAACGTGCATTCTTGGTGGAATTATTTAAATAAAATAATTTAAATAAAACAATTGATTTGTTATTCCACAATATTTATTTACCTGACTAGTTTCGCAGTTTCTAAGTCACCTGTGACCATGCAGGACCTGTTCCTGCGAAACTAGTCAGGTAAATAAATATTGTGGAATAACAAATCAATTGTTTTATTTAAATTATTTTAGACAAAATTTTACCTACTATGTTTTCGTTTGATATTGTAACTTTTATTTATTTAATTTTCTTCAAAACGCATATATACTTTGTAACTATCAACTGATATCAATTTCTCGAAAAGGGCAAACAAAACAGAAAAATAAACTATACCTAAGAAGTATTCAATTTCAAAAATGTAAAGTGTCCCCTATAAAATTGGTGAACTACTTTTTAAATTTTTGTCTTATAGTCACATTTCATTTTTGATAAGTGTCAAGATAATACATTGTAAAATGTTTAAAAATAAAAATACATAGCTAACGTTGGGTTAGCCGAATCAATCGAAAATGAGTGCAGAACTAAAAAAAATAATAACATTGGGTTAATCTGGAAGGACTCATTAAGCTGATAAGATTGTCTCATCTTGTAGGACCTTGTTTGTATCAAGGTGACCTACGATTCGATGAATGTGACATTAATTTGAGATATTTTATTATGCAAATTTCATCTTGAAAATTCTGAGGATCAAATCATTATCCCTGCATAATTTTCTTCGAGTTTTTATAATAATATTTTATCTTACAAAAATATGTCATTTCAAAACTTTTTTCGAGTGACAAGAACAAAATATGATGTAGATACGAAAAAATATAAATTCTGGAATCTTATATTTATTTTTCTTCTAAATATGGTATCTTACAATTAGACCTCCAGAGACCCTCAAAGCCATTGCATCGCATCAATCGTCGTGTGTGCAAGTTCTGCACTCTGCAGTCCCTTTTTGAATGCATAATATTGCGATTAGCTGATGGTGTTTGATTCATTCGCATGCTGGTGAGTCAATCCATCCCCATTTATGTTGTTTGGTTGACTCAACACCATATCTTTCTGGGTTTAATCGAGGAAGGCAGTTGTCAGGTCAGCTACTTGGTTCTAGTTTCATAGAACGAAATAAAACAAAATTTGTTATTGTCCTTCACACTTTTATTTTTTTTATTTGGTTCTCCAACAGGTATAATTTTACAAAATATATATATTTTTTTACAATGAATCACTATAAAATTCAATTATAGAAGAATACTAAAAGCATAAAGATCTTACATTTTTAACAAAGTATATAAGCAATCATCAATATCTTTAACAAAACAAAAACAAGTAATAAAAGGATGGGTAAATTGGTTGGTAGGTTTTAGGTTTTCTCTATGTGTTTGTTGCAGAAAAACGGGTTAACAAAATAAACACGTGTCTGAAGAAATTATTAGTTTTTTCTTACATTGTTTACAATCTCGAATCACGTGTAGTACTTACCTAAACTCTTTTTGTGTTTTGTTATTTTCCAAACCAAAAGCCTGTGAGGTGACCACTGTTAGTTGCTCAAAGGCGCTTTATTATTATTATACTTTAACATTTAACTGTTATAAATTTTATTATAAAACAATACTCTTATTAAATTTGATCAAGATAATACAAGTATGTTGATTGCGCTTAAGCTGGATTTGCGGAAGTGAGATTACAGAAATAATTGGGAAATTACGAATCCTACCTCACTTTGTGAATATTTCTTCTCTCCTCATCTCCTCCCTTGGCGTGATTGGCAATGATTATTGCGACACTGGCAATGATTAGGTATATTACGTTCCGAAGATTAACAATTGCGAAGATTGGCGAATATGTGATTTTAATTGTGCGTTGACGCGGCGAGTTTGAGACAAGAGGTGAAGTAGGAAAACAAAAGGTGGTTGCTACCAGTGGTATCAATCGTCGATTTTCGTGCGTATATCCTATTGAAGGTCGTAGGTTCGAATCCCGGAGGTGCCGACCATTTCCGCTTTCGCGACATAGCCTATTGGTTAGTGTGAAAGATGTCAAAAGTGTAGGTAATTGTGTTCACTTCGAGTGAGCACAGATTCATTTATTATAAAAAAGCGGTTGTTAGGAATATAATTTGAAAAGAGTGTTGCGGAAAAACGGCGCAAAATGTACTAGCAAACAAAAGTGGTGATAGACTGGCTATTTAGCCAGATATGCTGACAAAATTTGGACGGAAAATGTTGTCGAGTGGCGTCCAAGAACTAACTGGTCAGGAAAGATGATCTAATTATATCGGAAAGAATTCTGGTGGTGGATGCATGTGATATGCGCAGTAGAGTTTGATGCAGAGATATTAGAGGGAGATGGAAATAAAGTAATTCGTAGTAGCACAAACTGAAGACTCCTTATTTATTTTTACATAAGTGAAAATGAACTACTACCAAGCACCCTCGGCCGAAACTATCAACAGGAGACATAATTTTGATAAATAGACACGAAAGGGCTGAACAGAGAAAGACAAGCCCACAGCTAAAACAAATCACAGATTCTTATCATGTGACGCAGCAAATTTCAAATGAAGCAATCCTTGAGCGATATAGAAACAATAATTATTATATAAATTTTTGCCTTTTAAACTATTTTTTTCATTTTACTGATTTGACAATCCAATAGGAGATATAAGTATTTAAAAATTTTAATTGCTGTTTTTATGTACCTTTACTTACATATTTATTTGAAAGAAAAAAATGTATTAACTTACATGAAATGTGACATACATTATAAGACCGTACGATAAAAATAATAATAATAAAAGAAGTTACAAAAAAAAAAAAAAAAAACATGTCTTCAAATGACGGTGGGCATAAAATTCTCAATTTGATTGAATATTTACCACAATATGTATTGATAAAAACTTAATTCTTAAAAATGAAGCAGGGCTTGTGAATTAAAGTGAATCTATCAACCGCTAAATAAGCCTTCCAGGGTCCCGACATTTTGTGAAAATTCGAATTATTGTAAGACAAAAATGTTTACAACCGTCCCATTACCGAGGCATTCTAATCCAATGTTTTTGTTCTCTAAACATGCTTCATTTAATTCTTCAACACATGTTGCTTCTAAAGCCCCCAACTTATCTTGTTGTGAAAAAGTTTATTCACGATTCGACAAGGGGTAGGGCTAGCACTTAGTTCCAGAGAATATTAGAGCAAAGGACACGTTGTTATAACTAATATCACCCTCTTGAGAGTTGTTTGTTCCTGTCCGCCTGCTTTGGGACTTGCCCGCCCGTGTTCAACTTATAATTTATAGATCGTGTCGCTGTATTATATCCTTAGCAAAATATATCACGATAAAAATCCGGGATTACTATATATACTTTGTATTACGTCTATACTTCTTAGAAATATAAAAAAAAACTCTACAACAAACATATAACGACTCTAGAATTATTGCAGGGTTTTCGTTACTCCGTTGCGAATGCTCTTTAAGATAGAAAAACAATTTGAGTAGATTCAATATAGAAGAAGAAGAAGTAGATTCAATATAATTTCATGAAAGTACAACTGTATTTCCAACAAGAACTCTAAGATTAATGTATGTAAGTATACGTGGGATTTTTGGTCATTTTGTACAATATGTTGAGAATTCCAATGATTAAGAGTTTGTGAAAATTTTAACATTACTACCTAATGACGAACGTTATTACGGTAAGACTGAGCCAGCATTCGAAATAACAGTAGAGACGGTCGTAAGTCCGTAGTGGTTTGTTCCATTTAAAAATCGAAGATTAATAATGAATTATTAGACGCATTCGTTGTTATGTATTATAAGATTATTGTTTTTCTAAATATTTTTCATACATTATTCCTTTCTACTACTAATACTGTGAGGAAGTCCTGTCTTCTCTCAGATCATTTTTTTGGGTCACCAGCTATCCTTTCACCTCTTGGGTGGTCTGCCTGTTGGTACAGAATCAGCTTGCATATTTTTATTAGTCTTATTCGATGATAGTTTAGTAACTAGTTATCGTCAGATTTTTATTTTCTAAACCAATTTTTAGGTACCTACAGGAAGTATTGCAAGATGAATTTCAATCAAACCTAGTTGCATTTCCACATTATTAATTTTAGTGCAGTTTTATTTTAATTTATTTAGGTACCTACTATGTTTTATTTTACCTATTTATTTATTCATTATTTAGTGTATATTGAAAGTATAATAAACAACACACAAAATTTGACATAAAAAAGACATCACAGAATCAACATACAGATTGCGAGCTTCCCACACCGAAGTTACGGGCTCTAAGGGTCTGTTCAAATTTACACGCGCGGTAACGTTACCAATGTCTTGTTGCATGCAATTTTTCAGATGTGTACATCAGGCCATAACAACTAACCCAGATATAAAGAAAAAAAAAACATAAAAAGAAGAACAAAGCAATACAATACAATAAAAAAACATTACAATAAAACAAAAATTACAATAAAAAAAAACAGAAAAAAACTACTTATTTTCTTACTTACAGCACAACTTATTATCAACAACTATGTAGGTACAACAGATAATTTTATAATGAAACAAAATGAATCTGATATGAATAAATAGTATCAACTTATATATTGTACCTATAATACAAAATTACTGACAATATGTTGTGCTCTGACCGGATCTCTACCATCCAACCAATTTTTTAAAGATACCTGTACCCTTATGTTTTCAAAAGAAAGTGCTCGAACTCATATAAAATAACGGGAATGTTTCATTATTATTCATTTATTTTGACAGAAATTAATTTTGTTCGCAGGGTCAATGTCATCGCCAAAGCTCTGATTTACTTCTTTCTTCCACTGTCGGTGATCGCCTGCTTCTATATCCTCATGGCTAGAAGACTTCAAGCCAGTGCTCGCGAACTACCGGGAGCCATGCAGAGTGCTCAGTCCATATCCCAAGTCAGAGCTAGAAGGCATGTGGCAAGAATGGTTCTAGCGTTCGTCTTGGGTAAGTACATTTACGTTGCTTGTAATTGATAACATTGTATTGAGTACAATAGTTTTTTTCATACACAGGCTTCTCAAATTATTGTGATGTCAATAATTCCAATTGTGTGAGTATAAAGTTTGAACTAGAAATCGCAAATTCGTGACAGTCTTATAATATCATCTTCATATATAATAATTTAAAAGTATGTTCCACCAAGAATTAACGGTCGAAAAACTGAACTTTATCAATTAGAATTAGCCCACATAAATTGTTTGTTAATGTTGTGTCGTTATCTTGATTATTGTTGATGTTAATTCTATTATCCAACTGTCGATTTGTTGAAGAGAAATTATTTCTCGAGACAGATCGGCAGTATCAATCAAGCCAAGATACGTGAGATTTGTATGGCCAGGTCTACATTTTAAACGGGTTTTCAAACTTTGACGACAAAAAACACCAACTTAGAGGCTTCGCAGCACATTTTTTTATTTTTTTTTTTTATTAATTAAAAAAATATATACAAGTACAAAACATATAGGTACATTAACAAATATATCAAATGAAAAAGTCAATTTTATATGCCCCATTTGAAGTTAGAAACTTGTGTATGGGGAATATGTTCCATAAGTATATGGATTTACCCAGGATTCGGAGGAGAACATTTAATGTGTCTGTGTGTCTGCTGTGTGTGTGTGTGTCCCCTTATAACTTTTGATTCGCTTGATGCACAGATCCTAAAATTTTAGAAAATATTGAATACTCTAAGCCTACAAAACTTGTATACTCAGTATTTTGAAATTTTCTTTCAACCTTTGAATTTTTACTTAATTTTTTTCATATATCTCGAAAACTATAAAAGCTAGAATCCTAAAAATGTGTATCTATATAGATAAATACGAGTACAATATCTCAAATCAAATTTTCTTAACAATTTTTGTAAGAATTTAATTTATTGACGTCATCGTTTCATACAATAAACATACCGACTCTGGCCATCGACAGTTGGATCTCATGTTTTCATGCAACTAGTTGCTAAATGGATTACCTAATAATGTTTGTGTTAAAACATATTCATAAAAATGGCTAACGCCGTAAATTTTCTATTTCTTGGGCTCTCTGGAACCAGTTGACCTTCCACCGCAGTGATGTACTCCCAACGCTCCTGGTAGTGGGTCTCCACAGTCTCCAGGTTTTGACCCTCTGTGATCATTTCTCTTCCTGGTCTCTTACCCTAAGACCTGCCCACCCACATTAAGTTTTCTCCCATATCGCTTCTCACTCAGGGTGATACCCACCATGGCTCTGTACATAGATTTTGGGTAACATTTTAACTTTTCTTTACTCAGTTTGGGCAGTGTCGCTGTTTTTAGGTCATTTTTTGCAACTGTACTATGCACATCTAATATATACCCCGAGCTTAAGGTGCATGGGGTTTTTGCGGTTTGAGTATGAGACTTATTAAATGAGTCTGGGAAAATTTTTCCCGAATGAGGCCCAACTGAATCCCATTCGACTTATAACTTCGGTGGTTTGTATTTCTCTACCATTATTACGTTGTATCCTAAAAAATATTCTAAGATATTTTCTATTTCAGGTTTCCATCAATGATTCTTATTTGGGTTAGAAAGTGTTGTTGTTTCGACTAAACTGTGGTTTTAATCCGGTGTAGAATATGGATTGTCATAAATTTTTTGCTAAAGAAATGTAATTTTTGTGACTTTAGGTACACATTGATGGTATTAACCAAGAATTAAAACAAAATAATAAAATCAATGATAAAGAGTGTCTGTATAATATATTATATTGTAGTGTTTGAAATGATACAATCACGTTTATGGTCGATAAACTTGTATCTCCAAAATACTATCTAAATAGGAACATTCTATTTATTGAAGCCTTACGAAAAGGATAGGATGTTTCCTCTTGAAAAAAAAAATGAAACGTGATGGTAACACGTATATAAAGACTTAAGAGGTTTTATTTCAGAGAAAACAAATAGATCAAGGATAAAATTCTTTGAACAAATGAAAATATATTTTAGCAAAAAACAAGGTACTTAGTCTTTATTTTAATTCATAGTAAGTACTCAAAGGTTTTCTTTCTACTGTAATGTATTTATGAGGTATGTAAGTATGTATCTACCTACCCACTTAGTTTTCATTATGTTTTTATTTTGAATGCGTGTAGGTACATAAATATAATTATTTTTTCTTGAAAAGATTTAACAGTGGGGTGGTTGGCAGCCCAGTGGTATCAGTTGACGGTTTTCGTACGAACAGCGTACTGAAGGCCGTTGGTTCGAATCCCGGTGTCGACCACTTCCATTTTCACGATGTCGAAAGTGTTTCGTTGTGTTCTCTTTGGGTAAGCCCAGATTCACTAAACCAAAAAAAAATATCCCAAATAGGTAGTAGGTAGTACCTCTTTCTGCTTTATTTTGTTTAATATCATTTTAAGCAAAATCGTGATAAGACGACAGGAAAATCAAACATTTTTTTTTTATTTTGTAATCATCACGTAAATTAAGGTTAAAATGAGAAGCAGACATCCCAAATAAAAGAAGCAGAGGCAAAACGTTTTTGCGGGGAATGATCCATAGAGATTCACAATCATCTACTGTTCGGGTTGCGGAGGACATGTAGTATGGTGGCGTTTTGAACTTACCTATGGGACTATAGATCACGAACCTCAGCAATAAGCAAACGATTGAAGAAGAAAAAAACATGAAATTTCTGTGTTTATAGAGGAATCATACAGTTTTTATGATTGCTATTACTACATAGTCGTCAAAAAGTTTAATATGAGCTGTACATTTATACAAGTACTTATACTTACCTAGATTTTAACATTATACCTATTGTTTGAAGTTAGTTAATTGTGTAGACTTTAATAATTATAACTTGATATACCTACGTAGTTGTGCTAAGATGATCTTACAATGTAAGATTCCTGTTGCTTCGTCCCAAAGGACGCAAAACTACTCCCTAATTATATTATGATGGAATCGTTACATAAAATGATAATACTAATTAGCTGCTCCGTTACAATCAACCTCGTATCACATGCAACACTAAACTAACCTACTTACAGGTGTATAGTTAAAGATTCTGTAACCCTATAACCTTTCCAGCAGCTTGCGCTGCTTCGGTTTGATAGCCGAGGTAGGGGAGACCGGGGATGGTTGACTATCAAACACTCGTCCGACAAAATAGTTTGAGCCAACCACCGTCAGTGTAAAACGGGGCATCGTGCAAACACGTCGTTTGAGAGTAGGAACGAAATTTTGAAAAAAAAAAAAACAGCGCACTTGAATTATTATTAGTTTTGTCTTGATGTTTTTAGTAATAATGCCTATTTGTTCGTAGTTATTGATAGTCAAGGCATCCATAACGAATGTTTGTTTCATGTTCCTTATTTTATGTATTATTCTGTTTGATTTTGACGTAGTTTTAAGGCTATGGTGTTGTGAGTAAATTTGAATATTGGAGGGAATTCGAATCTAAACTATGAGAAATTCTATTGGTCGGCCATCTTTGTTTCTCGGCCAATTAGAACTATTTTATTTTATTTTTGAATTTGATTGCTATAAAAATTTCACTACATGTGCTCTGTTAAAATCACGTTGAGATTAATAAAAATCAGAATTAAAAACAGTTTAAGCTTTTATTTTACTAAAATATATGGCACGTGGTTAAAAATGAAAAGGTGGTTCGGGGCTTGTAAAACAATTTATGACGGGGCTGGTTGACCAACTGGCCACTCTACACTATGTAGTTGTTAGATATTGTGATTTAATGTTACTAAAATAAATTTATAAGAAGGTAAATTTTATAAGAAGTTGTTTTATTTGGTTTTAAATGCATAATAAAAAAGTACTTGTGTACCTGGTTTATTTATAGGTACCTACTCAAATTATATAATGTTTTTTTCTTATTTGATTTTTTTTGTATTTATTCAAAGTGGCGGAGAATCGCCTATTGGTAGAATCGGTAAAATGAGTAATGAGCCAGTTTTTTGTGTCTTTTAACCTATTTTCTCGTAAATTCTACCCTTACAACTTCATAGGTAAACTTACTTCAGGCATTTTTTTTTGTACAAAAAACTGGTCTGTAGGTATCATGAAAGAATGAATAACGTGATTATTGCCATTTTTTTCCAAAGCTCTATTAAAATCTATTAATTGAACCCATTTTTAAATTGATTTACTCTAAAAAAATAAAAATAGAAACATTTAAGCTGAAACTTGTTCAAATATCCCCGGTCTCCCCTAAGGGCTGAGATTAAAATGTAGTTTTACTCTTTCCATTGGAGTACCACCTGAAACAAATTAATCCCGCCATCCATCAACGATGCGTCCAATCGCGTGTAAAACTCAAACATTCAATCAGCACATTCCTCCAGGGGTATTTGCTCCGAAGTATTTAATCATGAAGGGGGTTGGAACACTCGTAGGTTTTCTACGAATATTCCAGAAAATTCAAATCAATATAAAAATTGTTTTTGTTCTTTGAACGGGTGGGGATATCGTTCCTCAAGAGTTTCTTGCACATAAGTAGGAGTTGACTCTTGAACTGGTTGGGATATCGATCTTATACATATAATTTCTAATTTCTTGCACATAAGTAATACATTTGCTGTCCGCAATACATTATTTTCTACATTGATAGGTTAGAACGAGTCCAGAACAAATTGCTGAGACATCTTAATTACAGATGTAGGGTCAGTTTCGATAATATCTTGCAGTCTGCACACTACCAGAAAATTATGACATTGGAGAACAGACGGACTGTTACTGACACTTACTATTGTGTTTCTTATTTAAACTGGTTTACGGGTTGGTTGACTCAAGAGATCTTCTCGGGGATATGTTTTCGATGTCCTGCGATATCCTTACGATCTCAGGCCATATTTGGGATGCCAAGATGTGGAACTAATTACGCACAGTATAGACCTAAATACCTCTTCTCTTGCGGTTTTCAGGCAAAACGTAAGAAGACACCTGACGTCAGAGCAATAATTCTTTTATCTTCTTGCTTCTTCCTTCTCCCTTATTCCTATCCCTCACCCTTATCCTTCTTCCCATTATCCCCAGCTGAGCCTGCAAATATTGTACATAAGTATTTTTTTTTCTTTTTTTTTCTGTTGTTTGTCTTACTTCTAACCTACTCGCTGTTAATGTCTACGTATATACTTTACTGGTGTTTTTGTTGTCCATACTATTTGTGTAATTGTTTGTAATATTAACACTGTTTGTATATTTGTTTAATAAAATGAAAAATATAAATAAGTAGATATTGTTCAATGATTCATTACACATACATACATCATAACGCAAAAGTAAAGTTAAATAGCGTTTTCTAAAACAGTTTCTCAATAAAATTCTCGCTATGCAGTGCCACCTGCGCGGATTTGATCCGGACAGACAGGGATTCACGACATACGTCCAGGTGTAAGCATACTTTTATACATATTCCTAGACAGCGTAGTAGCCGTGGAAAGTGTGTCGATTTGCGCGGAACTTTTTCGTTAGCTGGTTGGCAAGACATTGGTTTCTGCCATACGTTTTCTGTATGTGATCAGAGATGCATATTTTAAAATTTTCGATAACTACTGACATACCTATATTATTTTGGTTTAAAGTACTTCTTGATCTGGATTAATCTGGATCAAGGGTGTATCCAGGGGGGTCAGGGAGGTCATGACCCCCCCCCCCTTCTGGGCTAGGTCCAGGTCTTATATCTTTAATTACAGTACTTACATTTGATAATAAAATACCTACTTTTCTATTATAATTATATTTTTTTAGGAGGAAAAGTGTTGATTCAAGATTCCAAATTTAGGAAATGCCCGTTTTTGGGAAAAGTTTAGTTTCTAGATACCAAATTTAGGAAATGACCTTTTTTAGGAAAAGTTTAGTTTCTAGATACCAAATTTAGGAAATGACCTTTTTTACTATGTGTAAGTACTGTAATTTTTTCGTTGAATAAATGCGAAAAATACTCAGCATACTCCGCATTTCCCATACAAATCGTAATCTTCTTGCCTACCAACAGAACTGTGCGAAAGAGACAATTCAAGACTGCCTCACTTCGCCGCTATGAAAAGATATCAAGGTACTGTCTAGGTATATGTATAAAAGTCTATGGGTGTAACCTAAAATTTCTGTGTCATTTGCATCAAATCGTTATGAATTATTTTTAATTATCACAAAGTGACATTCGTTTTAAAAATAAAACACCAACAAAATCAAGTTCTAGATTTGATTAAACTAAATCAACAACGATTTCTTTCTGGATTTCCTTATTTATTTATTTATTCATTGTACGGCTAAAGAGCCTTTTTTTATAATAATATATAATAACTAGTTTATTAAAGGCGCCCGTGGCGCCCACCTATGGCCTTTTTTATGCAAACTTTACTCTCTCATAACATAGCTGTGAGCATTCACATGTGAGACTTCAAAATACTTGGTTGATTCAACTCTTTATGAAAACTCAAATACCTACAACTTAAACTTTTAATTACAAACTGTACATTCAAATAGCTTTTGGCATGTGGGTATTTACCGATTTGATTGATTAAACTTTTTCATATAAACTTTGCATTCGTATTGCCAAATTCTTATATGAGCCTTTAAAACACTTGATTAATTGAATTCTTCATGAAAACTCAAAAAACAACGTGAACTTTTTATAACAAACGTTGCATATGAATGGCTTTTCAACGCTACAAATTCACATGAAAATCTTTAAAAAATTACTCTAGGTGTGTAAACTTTTTATTTAAAACATGGCATTCGTATGGTTTTTCTCCGTTATGATCTCGTGTGTGTGGATTAAAGATTCGTGATTTGGTAAACTTTTTCATGGAAACTTTGTTTTCTTATGGCCGAATTCATTTGTGTGACTGTAAAGCACTTGATATTTTTTTTTATAACAAATTTTGATCCTTTTCTAACAAAATATGCATTTAAATGGCTTTTATCATGATTTATCATTTGATTGATTCAACTTTTTATCGCAATGGTTGCATTCGTATAGGTTTTCTGCGCTAATGCAATATTTTTATTTCAAACATTGCATTAGTAAGGCTTTTTCTCTGCTATGATATCGTGTCTATGGGATAAATTTATGATTTAGTAAAATTTTCATGCAAAGTTTGCTTTCTTATGGGCGAATTCATATGTCAGACTTTAAACCACTTGATAATAGAACTCAATGAAAATTTAAAAAAAACTTGTACTTTTTATAACAAACGTTGCATATGAATGGCTTTTCAACGCTACAAATTCACATGAAAATCTTTAAAAAAATTACTCTAGGTGTGAAAACTTTTTATTGAAAACATGGCATTCGTATGGTTTTTCTCCGGTATGATCTCGTGTGTGTGGATTAAAGATTCGCGATTTGGTAAACTTTTTCATGGAAACTTTGTTTTCTTATGGCCGAATTCATTTGTGTGACTGTAAAGCACTCGATGATAGATTCTAACTATTCATGATACTATAACTATTTATAAAAATGCAAAAAAAATAATTTATTACACACATTGTATTTTAAGAGTTTTCTTGGCAATGAAATCGCGTCTGTGATTTAAAGATCTGATTTGGTAAACTTTTTCATACAAACTATGCTTTCTTTTGGCCGAATTCATATGTCAGACTTTAAACAAATTTTGAACTTTTTCTAACAAAATATGCATTTAAATGGCTTTTATCATTTGATTGATTAAACTTTTTATCGCAATGGTTGCATTCGTATGGCTTTTCTCCGCTATGAGTTCACAAACTTTTTATTGCACACATTGCATTAGTAAAGCGAAGTCCGGCTGTGCGTAAAAGTTTCCTGATTTGTCAATTTTTTGGCCGAATTCGCAAGTAATACTTTACAGCACACGGTTGATTGAACTATTTATGCAAACTTAAAAATGAAATTAAACTTTTTATTGCAAACTTACCATTCAAATAGCTTTTAGCATGTCATTGGTTGTTTAAATTATTTGATTGCTTGAACTTTTTATTGCAATTATTGCATTCGTATGGCTTTTCTCCGCTATGAGTTCGCATGTCATTCTTAAATTACTTGAAACCGCAAACTTTTTATTGCACTCATGGCATTAATAAGGCTTTTCATCACTATGAAGTCCCGCTGTGCGTAAAAGTTTCCTAATTTGGTACACTTTGCTTTCTTCGCATGTGAGTTTTTTAATTACCCAAAAAATTGTTTTTCTCTACGTCAAGACCTTTAAAAAAAGTGCTCAGCCACCAGGAATAATAAAATTAATATCATTATGTTACTGTCAGTTGTCACTGCTGTCAGCCATATTGTATTAGAAGAACAATATTATTATTTGTCTTTAGTTGCGAGTGGCGCGCCATCTAGCGGCGTTAATGACATCAGTCAGTCAGGCAGTCAGTCAGTGTTCAAGGCAAATATTATATAGATCATAAATATACAATCATACAAACATTATCAATAACATATACCTATTTACAATTAAAAACAAAAAAAATATTACACTTTACACTTTTCACAAGCTATACCGCTTTATCAAATAATATAAATCAAATATGCGGCAATTTATTTACATAATAATGTTTGATGACATTAAGAACATCGCAATGCAAAACAAGAAAACAGTACGTGCTTAGGAAAATAAATTTGAGACTTTAAAACCCAATAAAACCACACATACATATAAAATATTTCTTTTATAGGATAAAATCCACACGAAGTAAACATTCAAAGAGAGGTCAATTTCATAAAAACAAATAAAAACAATTACGCAGAGGTAGGTATACATATGTCAAACATTTTGACAAGCCGATCTAGGCTGTTACATCCATCATAACCATAAATGAGTGTTCCTAATGCAAAAATATAAAGCAGTGAATACATGCATAATGGTAACAATAATCAATTCCCACTAAATTCAGTCGCTCAGTCAGTATGCATGTGTACCTAATAAGTAGGTTTAAACATTGCACCAAATATCTACAAATCTATATAATAATTGAGAAATGTTTGTATATTTGCTTTTTACCGTATGTCATTGAATCACGCCTAAACGGCTGAACCGATTTCACTAATTCTTTTTTTGTCGTGTTGGGTTTTATCAGTAGAAGGTTCTTATGAAAGAAAAAATTAAGAAAGTTGCGTGGTAAATTGGGAAATTAAATAAAACTCGCATTAGCCGGATTAGCCCCTCCTTCTCTATCTACATAATAATTCAGAAATGTTTTTTTATTTTCTTTTTACCGTATGTCATAGCACCACGCTCAAAATACAAATGTTACGTCAGATATGAATCTGCACTGAGCCGTGCAAAATGCCGGAAAAGTTTCTTTAATACAATTTGCTGCATTAACTTTATCTACTATATTTAGAGCTATTTAAAAAAACTCTATTTTATAGGATCTTCATACAAAATTTTAATAAACATTAAAAGTGTCATTCTTCGCTCTTTTTATGAATTGTGAAAGTTTCATTCTTCTTTTTCTGTGTTTATGTCAGTTATAGAGGTCTGCAAAGCAATGGGAAGCTAGACTAGAACCTGTTTAATTACCTACCGATCAAGCCTGACATTCGGAATAAAAAACGTAAAGCAAGACGGGTATAAGCTAGTTAATAATATAGCGGTAGTAAGTGCCCATGTACCCGCACACCCGTGCAATGACAACAGTATGAATGCGCACAGGCAGACACACCGACACACCCGGCCCCATAGTAGAGGTACAGTTATTGTTATGGACTCTGATTAATCTTGACAATATAATCTAATATCCGTCCCTGCGCTTGGCAGCAGCTTCAGCATTTAACTCAAACTTAATGGAACACATTATGTATTTCACAAGCAGATATGCGGTTCGGATAAAATATTACGCATCTATATTTTCTATTAATATTAGATTAAAGTAAAATAGAAATGTTTGGTTAGTTTGATAGGAGAGACAAATAAGATGCTGATAGGTATTTTATTTGTAGTTTGTGAGAAGAGTGGACTTGTCCTCACTAGGACATAATCAAACTTTAGCGTACAACACACTTCATGGAAGAAAAATCTTAGGTAGACCCAGTGGCTGATTATCCTTTAGGCGGACTAGGCGGCCGCCTAAGGGCGCCAGTGTGGAAGGGGCGCCGCGCAACCCGTGCTTGTTGCGTGTGAAGCAAATAGCATAATATTGAAATTGGAGCTATTAGAAACGGCTTTTATGACCGAGTTTTGGGGGTTTCATTTTGGCTCACATCAACACGACCAACAAAAACGTATAACGATATTGCCATTTTATACAGTTATCCACATGTATGACAGCCTGATGCATATAATTTCAGAAGAAAGGGAAAAGTTTGAGAAATATTAGAGCAAGGCGTTGGTAAAGGTATACGAACTCTCGTTAGTAATGGAATACTAAAAGGACACAAAAAGAAAGCGAAAGAGGAAATTCACACCAGATGATTCAACAGAAGATATTTAAAGTGTCGGTATTTTTGGTCATAATAGACAACCTTGTAGTGGAACTTCAAAAAAGACGTGATGCGTACAAAAAATATTACGACAAATTTTCGTTTTTGAGTTATTTAACGAATTTGTCCATCTAAGAAGTAAAAAAAAGAAAAATTCTTGATAAATGGGGACTTGGAACAATGCTTTGTACAAGAATGTATTCATAAAATTAACCAACTCATGAACATGCATTTCTTGATGGATATATTTGAAAATAATGTTCAAATAAAACAATGTTTAACTTATCCACAAATTTTTATTTTCCCGACTAGTTTCGTAGGTACACGTCCTACATGGTCACGGGAGACTAAGAAACAGTTTCTTGTACCTACGAAACTAGTCGGGAAAATAAAAATTTGTGGATAAGTTAAACATTGTTTTATTTGAACATTATTAAGAATGTATTCATCTGCGATCATATTTGATTACCAGAAGTCAAGAAAAAGAACAACCGCGTATAACCAACACAATTTTGATAGAAATAATTTATCCAAACATTGACATCGCTGTTGATAGTTTCGGCCGAGGGTGCTTGGTAGTAGTTCATTTTCACTTATGTAAAAATAAATAAGGAGTCTTCAGTTTGTGCTACTACGAATTACTTTTTTTTTTTTTTTTTAAAAATGAATCTGTGCTCACTCAAAGTGAACACAAATACACTCCTTGACTCTTTCACAGTAAGCTACTTAAAGCTTGTGTCGTGAAAGAGGAAGATGGTCGGCACCTGGGATCGAACCACGACGTCGTCCGCACGAAACAGTACGAAAGTACGGCGTTGTGACCGCTGGGCCACCAACCACTTCATTTCCATAAACATGTTTTCAACCATTTCCATAAACATGTTTTCGGGAGCGACTACTCCCTTCCTCAGATGGACAAAAATCTTGTTTTAAATTTATATCATAAATGTCATCTATTGAAGATTCACTTATATCATCTATGATGATCATTATCATTAAATTTAAGAAATTCAAAAAAAAAGTCATATTTTACAGTTATTGGACACTTAAAATTCAGTTATTGTTTATTGTTTACAGAGTATTGTATTATTATTCTCAATATACTTCTTCATCTCCCTCTCTCTCTCTTCCTGTCTTCTTTCAAAGCCTATCCTGATATACTGCATCTCCACCTCCCTATCTTTGATATTAATTCTTATATAGTGTCTTATTCATCTCTTTATAGCGGTTTAATACTTTTTTCTGCTTTGATAACAGCTCTATTTTTCTTTTAAGTAAAATCACTTCTCTCTTTTTTATTCTGAGATGCCTATTACTCTCCTCTAGTTCCTTCATCACCTTCTCCCTCTCAATTCCCACTTTCTCCAGTCTATTCGTCAGTTCTGTTTTTGCCTCCGGAATGTCATCTTGCACGATTTGCTCCTGTGAGGTGTCAAACATTGTAATATACAGGTTTCTATTTTGACTTCGAGTTGCTATGGGAGGCATGTCTGGAGTATAATTAACGCTAAGTTGTAAATGAAACTAATATTAATCCAATTTAAGAAACGTATCACTCTCTGGTCGTCAATTTCAATGCTGTGGTAAACACGAAACCCACACTATATTGTCAGAAGGTGGGTAGTACGGTGAAATTTTCAAAATTAGTATGAGAAAATTGTTATATTCGTAAATATTTTAACACCCATGTAAGATAAAGTATAACACTCACGAACTTTTTTGTGTAGTTTTTCAGTGGCTTTCATATGCACTATGAGTGAAGACTATATTATTTTTCACAGAGCGGCACTTCATAAAAAAGTCATATTTATCATTTTAACTCGGTATATTTATCCTAAACTTAAGTAAAAAAGAAAATAAAAAACAAGGTCCTGTTTGTTTTTTCTTTCTGAGTGTGAAAATCCACATAAAAATCACTTTGGAAAATTTTTGAAATTTTTTTTTCGGAAAATTTTATTTTCCTGTGTAACTATAACCAATAGACTATCACTCCCACGAGGGTTTTCATGCGGGTTATTGTCCTCTATCCGAGTATCCAAAAAACAGAATGTTCACTAATACAGGAAAAGCAGCGTTTTCCTTTTTTCACACGTTTACTGTTTTTTAATAATAATTCCCAAACCCCAATTAATAAGAAAACAAATTATGTCACTATGTAGATCTTAAAATTTGGAATCGAATGATATATTATGTAAACTCAGATTTCCGTCACTTTTACCTTGAAAAAATATTATTCTTTTACAGAGCACAAAATGTCAAACTGTCTATAAACAACACTTACAGTTACTGGACACAGTGCCAGTAACTGTTTAGAATTCAAGAAGAGATGTATAATTTTAAAGTTGTGATTTTATAAAGATATTGCAAAAGTAATCATAGCATTTTTTTTCATCAAAACACGCTTATTGGTCGGCTGTCCAGTAATTGAAATGAAGTAATAAATAGATCCAGTTATTAGACACACTACTAACACACTTAATTAAGCAGTAGGTAAATGATATCAAATGAAATTTTATCATTTCTGGCAACCTTATTTATATTCTAAATGCAATTAAATACTTAAAAATAAGTTATTTTTACGTATACTTACATTAATTTAACAAAAATTGATATCCTTATTGATTTTTTTAAGAAAAATACAGTATTGAACCAACACTTTCCGACTTGACAAAAAAATATCTATTACTGGTCAAATTTTAAATGAGCCGATAAAATAAGTAGCGATTTTTCTAAAGGAAAGTTCCACGAAGACATCTACGGAAGAACTTATTAACAATAAGTAGCGGTATGCTTATTTTTTAGAACTTTGATACTAAACGTCCCATAACTGTCTGCGTCCAATAACTGTCTAGTTTACCCTATGTGCTCACTCAAAGTGAACACGAATAGACTTTCTGACGTTTTGACAGGAGGATACTTAACTCTTTTGTCGTGAAATAGGAAGATAGCCAGCACCTCGGGAAGAACCCACGAACTCCAGTACAAAACAATACGAAAGCAGACATCGTTACCATTAGGCTACCAACCACTTCGATGGAACAATTTTTTTCTTCCATGAGGCCTGTTGGAGTGTTCTATAGATGGATCAATATTCAATCTAATTTCGATTAATCACTTTTCTATAAGATTACAGGTTCGCTATAGTATAACTTGTTTAATTATCTTACTTCAAGAAACATTTCCTTAAAAACATAGATGCATTATTGTTACTAAAAAAATCAAGTAACTACAGATTTTTTTTAATACTCATAGATAAACGTATAATACGCGATGACCCAACCCCACGTAAATGGGACAAAGGCTTGGTAGAAGAAGAAGACCATGACATCTTAAATATAAAAATAATGAAGAGCTATTTTCCCAACACCACCTATATAAGAAGGCCTTAGTGCTGGCGGCCATTTTTGGCCTCTCGCGTCACGGCCGCCGGCGTGTAGACAGATATCATAGTGTACAGGTAAGTACATACAGATATAGACAAGCGAACAGTGGGCCTCCCGATGTGACGCTGCACTAAGGCCTTCTTATATAGGCGGTGCTGTATTTTCCGTAGTCATCGCATCACACCTAAGTAAACGGCGGGACCGATTTCGCTAATTCTTTTTTCATCGTGTTGGCTTTTATCAGGAGAAGGTTCTTATGAAAGAAAAAAAATAAGAAAGTTGCGTGGAATTTACCTTTTTACTACTTTTCACAATTATTTTTCCAATTTTTGAATTTTTTACAGGAACTATCAGTTGTTAGATAGTTGGTGCGATCAACATGGTTTAAAACAGACGCATCGGTTGGAATCACATTGGTCAAATGATAATAAATTCATCACCATACAAATTCGAATTCAGACAGTATTGTCGTCTTTGTTGTGATGACACATATTTTTGATCAGCTCTAAGTTTTTATTTTTTTATTCTGTTAAACTGTTGCGAAAATAGTGAATCTATATATCATTCTACTGGAAATTTTGTGCTACACGAAGTGAATCAGTTAGTTTTTCAAAATCTTGTCTCAGGTGAAAACTATTGTGAAAATTGTGAAAACTCAACTCAATGCCAGTGTCTCTAAGATTTTTTATGAACATTGTCTTATATCACTGAAAAGCCTGAAGGATTTACTACAAAAAACTTTGCATCACCTAAGAGTTATTTTAACATCTATTGCGATATAAACATAAATAGCATTTTCCCTATACAAATACCACCATTTAAGCAATCCTACCTACCTTGCATTTACAACCAACCAGTTCTGTTCATACTAAAGAAAAAAAAACTGAAGAATGTCTCCAAGAAAAACCAGAAGCCGTACAAACAGAGAAAAAAATCTCTACATAAGTATGTTTGACAGTTCCCAGGACTGGAGTGGAGATGTTCCTGAGAGTAATGTGGACGTTAATTGTGTGTTGAGAAATAAAATAGTCGAGGTAGAAAATGAGAGAGACAAAGTGAGAGAGGAAATTGTAAAGAGTAAAAAGGATCTGGTCATTAAATGCAGAGAAGTTCAGAGCCTAAAAAGAAGAATATTTAATTTGGAGAAGCAAAATATGGAGTTGACTGCTATTGAAAACAAAAAGATTGATTTAGAATCAGAACTAATTAACAAGAACTCTAAGATAGACGCTATGATCGCTGAATTTAAGGCTACAACAGACAAACAAGAAGCTGTCATATTAGATTTGAAAAATAATGAAAAGAAAATCATTGAACAGCTGGAAAGTGCTAAAGAAACATGCCTCATACTAAGACATTCATATGACAACATTTATGAAAACCTCATAACCAAATATACCTCCTCTAGAGACAGTGATGAGATGAGGGGAAGAGACAGATCTTATAAACCATATAACCCCAATAATAATGTAAAATCTAAACAGAACAATCTGCGAACAAACATATTTATTGTTGGTGACGAATGTTCTAAAGGACTAAGGTCCCGTCTAAGCCGTGGTATTGAGTCCAACATCCAATGTACGATGTACCCTGGAGCAAGGATTAAACATTTACTTGCGAGTATAAACATTGCCATAGATAAAGCAAGAAACGGTGATACTGTAATACTGGCGATTGGAAGCCCAGACAACGTTCAAAATGCACAGGAATATAAATCTTATATCAAAAAGATTATAGAAAAAGCAGAAACTCAAAAAGTAACTCTATTTATCACAACATTATGTTACAGCAGAAGCAGGGACTGTGATACTAATATGCGGATTTACAATTTGAATATGTATCTATATAACGCTGCAAGATGGTGTGAACACTGTCATGTTATTGATATTGGAAGACAAAGTAAAGTAAATATTGCTGAACTTATCCTTTATAATATGAAATTTACTAAACAAACAAAGAAGAACCTAATCCCTATAAGTAGTCAAGCAATACCTACAGACTCGAAGACATTGCCCTGTCCTGATGACACTAACGAAGAAAGCCGGAGATTGAATAAAAATATTTTTATCAAACCTTGACAAGACAAGTGATGCCATCATCGTCGCTCACCAGAATGCCCAGGGGCTGCGGAATAAGCTACATGAATTGTGCACGTCAGCTGAAATAAAAAGTGTTGATGTCCTCTGCCTCACGGAAAGTTGGTTGGAACAAGGAGAAATTTGTAATTATAATGTATCTAGTCATAATATCATTAGTAGCTTCAGTAGAGTAAATACAACCAGAGGAGGATCTCTCATTTATGTTAAAAATACCCTTAAAGTAAAAAACCGGTTAGATATTGTCAAATTGTCCCAAGAAAAAATATGTGAAGTAAGTTGTGTAGAAATTGGTAGCCTTATTGTTTTGTCAGTATACAGATCTCCTTCTGGAAATTTTGACATATTTATCAGTTCCTTAGAGAAGATTTTGCATATAATTTCTCATAAAAACAATAAAAAACTAATCATATGTGGAGACTTTAATGTAAACTTAAATGAAACGTGTAAAGAAAGTTGTAAACTCTTAGATTTAATGCAATGTTATTTATTGACGCGTAGCATATTCAACGCTACAAGAATCACAAAAACATCATCCACTTGTATTGACAATATATTTACTGACCTTGAATTTGACTATACTGAGACTGTGAACTTTGTAAAATCAGATCATTGTGGACAATTAATTGTTGTGAAGAGAGACCATAAAAACTCTCAAAAGGTAAATACAGATAAATTCATATTTAAAAGGTTCTACAATGAACAAAATATTAACGATTTTATGGAATCTATGAGAATGTACAAATATAGTTTGGATAATGTAAACGCGAATGTAGCATTCACAACTTTTTTCTCAAACTTTATGACGGGCTTAAATAGTTATGTACCAGTCAAAAAAATTAAATGTAAAAATAACAAAACATCCAATTGTTGGATAACTCCTGGTGTTGCAATATCAAGAAGGAGACTCTTTGATTTGTATAAGCTGAGGGAGAATGATAATTCTCAAGCGATGAAGCTCCTTATTTCTAGATATAGTAAGATATTTAAAAGAGTGTGTGCTGAGGCAAAGAGATTATATCTCAGTAAAAAGATAAAATCGTCCAAAAATGTCATAAAAACTACATGGAACATAATAAAGCAGGAAACTGGCAAAGACATTGAATTCAGTAGTGACAAATCTTTTTGCGACAGTACTGCTCAGGCTGCTAGTTATTTTAATGACTATTTTGTAAATGTATCAAAGTATCTCACTGGCGGTTTAAACGCTTCGGTGGAGAGGGCAAAAGGTTACTTGGAAAATATGAACACTTGCAAGGATGTCTTCTCATTCAGTTTAGTATCAGGTAGAGATATTATTAATGCCTGTAAGCAGATCAAAGCAAAAGACTCGGTAGACCTATGGGGTATCTCAACAAGACTATTAAAATGTATCATAGATGGGCTTGCTTCTGATATTGCAGATATAGCTAACTTATGTCTAAAACAGGGAATTTTTCCAAATCTATTAAAACTAGCTAGGGTCATACCCATACACAAAAATGGTGATAAAAAAGATCCAGGTAACTTTAGGCCAATCTCGATACTTCCTGTACTTAGTAAACTGCTTGAGAGGATTGTTGCCAACCAGGTTCTCCACTATTTTGAACGGAACAACCTGTTCCATCCACAACAGTTTGGCTTCCAAAGGAGCAAAAGCACAACTGATGGAATAGCCTGTTTAACTCACAGTATATTGGAATCTTTTGATGAAAAGCATGACACTTATGGTATTTTTTGTGACTTATCGAAAGCTTTTGATTGCGTTGACCATGGAATCCTTCTCAGTAAGTTAGAATATTATGGAATCACAAATATTGAATAAAAAATTTTTGAGTCATATCTTAATGAAAGAAAACAACTAACAGAATTGGACAATGTAAAGTCTTCCTTTAGTAGTATTAATTATGGTGTCCCTCAGGGATCTATTCTTGGTCCATTGTTGTTCTTAATCTATATTAATGACTTGCCACTTTCCTTAATCCGAGATGAAAAGATTGTTATGTTTGCTGATGATACATCATTATTAATAAGGGACACTAAAGATAAAACAGATACAAAAATGAAAACAGTTGATGCATTGAACAGAGTGGAGGGCTGGTTTTGTGATAACAATCTTGTCTTGAATACGACGAAGACTAGTGCGATTCGCTTTTCTCTGAAACGATCAATCCAGGATGATCCGGTAACTGCCGTTATAAGTGAAAAAAGTATCTTAATTAAGGATGAATGCAAATTTCTGGGTGTCACTGTCGACAAAACATTGCAATGGAGCTCACACATACAAAATGTCGCTCCAAAACTTTGCTCAGCAATCTACGCAATTAAAAAAATAAGAGAGACCTGTGGGATAGAAGCTGCAAGATTAGTTTATTTCTCATATTTTCATAGCGTGATGTCATATGGTATAATTTTTTGGGGAAATGCTTCAGAATCACATAGAATATTTGTTTTACAAAAGAGAGCAGTTAGAGCTTTTCTATGTATGAAATACAGGGAATCTTGTAGAACTGTATTCAGAGAGCAAGGAATCCTGACTATCGCATCGCTCTATATCTATGAATGTTTATGCTATGCACAGAAACATTTGGATAGCACACCACTTAACAAAGATTTTCATAGCTATAATACTAGAATAAAACATAAGATTAGACCTATAGAACACAGGCTCTCTAAGCTGGATCGTAGTTTTCTATGCCTTAGTGTAAGATTGTATAACAAGCTCCCAGACACAATAAAATGTGACGATGTGTTGGTCTTTCGGAGAACTGTGAAATCGTATCTGGTCGATAAATCTTTTTATACTATTGACGAAATGCTAAATGAATAAAGTATATATTTTTCATGCTTTTAAATTGAATAATTACGTATCAACTTATTTTTATATTTGACGTTGCAGATCCGGACTCTTTACACCGGCGACTGCATAATGTACCCAATGTTCACAATGACTTTGTTTTGAATCTTTCTTTTCACTATTTATTGCTGTTGTTTTATGTAATCTGTGTATTTTGTATGATGAGTCCAAGCGCCTGCAAAGTAAGGGCCCAAGGACGATAAATAAATAAATAAAAAATAAATAAAAATATTCATAGTTAGATCACAGGTCGGGAAAGCTAGTATCTTATAATTACTCGCTTTCATTTCCATAGCTGGAAAGTTCTACAATTCTCTCTATTTCATGATGGCAATTAAAAAAAAATAACGGAAGGCAAACATTCAGTATTTTAAATAGGTAAGTAGTTACTCAATCGTAGACTCGAGTTGGCTGTCAAAATTTTCGTTATCGTTAAAAAAAAACATTCCTTTTATTAGAACAGCTGTCGACAAAACGATATTCAAAATAGGTGATCTAAAACTATGGCGTAACTGTGTCTAAATTTTTTTATTAGCTTTCAAAATATCGTAATAGCCCTTCTGTTACACACGAGGATAACATGTATTTGGTTACTTTGGATGAATGGATGAAACAATAATAATCTAATGAAAGTAAGCCCTGATTAACTTCCACATCAAAGGGATGCTGTAATGGGTACAAGATTGTTCGTAATAATCTCTTCACTATTGTATTGAAAAATCTCTATTGTTGTTCGTGTGTAGTAGAGTATGTAATTAATTAATTGGTTTCACAGGAAGATACGAACGTTTGTAGAATGTAACGAACTCACGTTTCTTAATTGATAATACAATTAGAGTTATTTTAGTAGTAATAATAAGGGTACGTAATATGAAACAATGATTGTAGATTCCTTAATAAACATGGTAATAATAATTCATTGTAGTTATCATTTGAAATTTACCTTCCTTCAGATACAGAAATATTCATTAACTATTTTAAACCAAAATAGGCGTCAGGCCCTGTCCTAGCTGGTCGCATGATCGCATGAACAGGGCGTCCCCGTTCATGCGATTATCGCAATCGTACGATCGTGCCATCATGCGACCAGCTAGGACAGTGTATTATTTTCAAACGAATTAAGTTTTTCTACAACTCGAAATAAACATTGAGAATTTTTCTTCATCCTTAAGTGCCACTCCTATCGGATGTTGGCGACCATCTGTAAAAATAAGTCTCATAGTCATGGGCAAATGTCATCAACTTTGCATCCTCTGACACACCAAACCACTGTCTTACGCCACGATGCTCTTTTACGTCCTCGCCTACCTATCTTTGCATCTATCTTTCCTTCCGCATTCAATTGAAGGAGAGCATATTAATCCTTGCGGAAGATATGGCTAAAGTATGCGGCTTTTTGTCTTTTGACAGTGGTAGCTCTCTCTCTCTCTCTCTCTCTTTATTCATCACTCTCAAGACCTCCTCATTGGTTACGCGATCCCTCCAAGAAATGCGGAGCATTCTTCGGTAGAGCCAGAGTTCAAATGCTTCAATGCTATGAAACTTGATGTCATGAAAGAGGACATTTGACATTTTTAATATATTATATTATTATGATTGTCAACAGAACTCGAACCTAATGTTCAAATAAAACAATGTTTAACTTATCCACAAATTTTTATTTTCCCGACTAGTTTCGTAGGTACACGTCCTACATGGTCACGGGAGACTAAGAAACTTAAGTTTCTTAGTCTCCCGTGACCATGTAGGACGTGTACCTACGAAACTAGTCGGGAAAATAAAAATTTGTGGATAAGTTAAACATTGTTTTATTTGAACATTATTTTCAAATATATCCATCAAGAAATGCATGTTCACGAGTTGGTTAATTTTAGAACTCGAACCCACAACCGTTTTTAATACAATACGAAACACTAAAGATATGGCAATCGAATCTAATGGTTTCGAATCACCACGAGATTGGCGAGCTAAATCAAATCACAACAAGAATAATATGTACCTATCCTAACAATATGTGCTATAAAAATTTTAAACAAAAGAAAAACAGAGACCAAGTTTGTTTGATTAATTCAGAGCCACTTCATAAAATTGAGCCAATAAACCGCGACGAACCCACATCATGCTATAAAATGTTGACCTAAGATAAAAAAAAATACCTATGAGTTGTTACACTTTTTCTATGGTTGGTTTCGAGGTTCCCGTATAAGCCTTTTTATTGAAGAATCAAGAGAATTTATTTGTCGTAAACGCTGTAAACTATGTGAATTTGAGGCTTATCTTGTTTTATATCAGGAGGTCAAGAAAAAAAAAGTGAGATGTAGAATAGGTACACACGTACAGATCTACGTGATTATTAACTAGCTTTCCCGACAGACGTTGTCCTGTGGTTCTAGCCCGAAGTGGCCCGTTAATATGTACATGATGTGCACTGATGAGAAGAATCCAATAAATCAAACATCAGAAGAATCTGTTGAGCCAATCTCGAGTTATAAGTGTTCGCACTAACCCGACTTTAATTTATATAGTAGATTCAAAGAAGACTCTTTCCTGTTTTGAAGAAAGAGTTTTGCATTACAACAAGATTATTTTAATTTAAAGGTGCATTTACACCAAATCTAGAAACAGAGCTTGCTTTCTTCTATGGCTGATATTGGATACATGGATATAAAAACAAGCAACAACTAAAAAGTGGGCGATGACGGTTCTTTCTCGTTGTTATTTTCTTGGTGAAAAAAAACTATTTTTTCCAACTCTGGCTCTATGTGCGCTTGGTTTGAATACACCCTTACAAGTCAAATTCTATGACTTTGAAAATAGACAAAGGCATTCTGATATAGGCTTCTTGTTATAGAATATTGATTTAAAAATCTCTTTTGTTTATGAATAAGTATTATTGTATAATTAAACATTATTTTATTGCGGAGTTAGTTACGTTAATAAACAAGGTATTTTGTTATTAAGATTATTATTCAAGGATTACCTTTACAATTTTATTCCGGAATCATCCGAGACTTCGGTATAGGTATTACACATACCTACTATAAATATTTTTCAACATACGCGGTGTTTTCATTAAAATATTTCAATAGTATGTAAATGTGTGATAACTTTGAACAGAGATTATCAAAATACACCTGCTTTACAGTTGAAAATTTAGATAGTTGTTAATCTCTTAAAGTAAGTAAGTTTTAAGAGAGATTAGGTGCTGCCACAACAAATTAATATATTTTTATATGAGATAAAGCGTCCCGACGTTCCCGACGATGGCGACGCTGTATCCTAATCCTACGGTTCAAGGTTTCAGTTCTCCGGGATAAGCCTTTATTACGGTAACCGGGTTCAACAAACCCAAATCAACCTGCAAAATTATATATATTTTTTCATCTCCCTCTTTTTGTATCCCTTTCATGATTGTTGCTTACATTAGCATGCTCCATTTTGTAACTACACTAAGAATGAATTCGGGTAAAATGATGCACTATTAGAGAAGAGTGTGTCATGATAATGACTATCAAGGGCGTCGCCAGCCCGAGGCCTAGGGGGGAGGGGGGGCAATTGAACCCAGTCATAGGCTATTTTCCGTATATCCAATATTATGGAGGATGAGATATTTATGAATTTTAAGTATAGTCAAGAGTATGAAGATTTTTTTAGAATTTAACGGCAAATCACGGTCTTAGAACTTTGGTTGCTCTGCAGTTGCCTACATTTTTCAATCTCTAGGGGGGGGGGAGCTCCCCCCCTGCCCCCCCCCCCCTTGGCGACGCCCTTGATGACTATTATTCTGAAATAAAAAAACAGACTATTGAGTTGCGTCGTATCCAATTTTAATTGAGACTTTGACATTTCTGTATTCTGAAAATATTTTATCCAATACATTTGTTGCGTATTGCGTAACTAATGTATTTGATAAAACATTAAAAGAATACAAAAATGTCAAAAGTCTCGATAAAAATTGGAGACGACGCAACTCAATCGTCTGTTTTTCATTTCAGAATAGCCGTCAATATCACGTGTGATTGTGTTTGAATATTATTAATGTTCCATTGTCAAAGACTGAGCGACCGCTATTTCACAATTTTCTTTACAAAAACATGACATGCATATGGGATACCTACGTGATATTAGAAATGTTGATATTTACAAAGTTTTTTTTTATTATTAAGTATTAGAGACAAACAATAATTAATATTTATCTATTCTCAGTATGACCACAGATAAACAAAGGAATATATGCACCTGTGTCAATGTCAAATACATCAGAGTGTGTGTGAGTATGAAATAAGTACACAACTTTACAGTCGCGTGCGTAATGTTTTTTTTTTTTATATCTAGTTCAATTTGGGTTTGATTATCTACAATGAGATTGAATATCCCGCCATTTCCCGCTTCACCTTCCATTCGAATCCACCATCTTCAAAAGGCTTTCTGCGCCCATTATGAGGCGCATGTCATATTTTATTGAATGTTTTATGAATTTTTCCACTTTTTATTAGTTAGATATTATGTTATCCGGAGCGAAGAAGAATCCAATAAATCACACATCGGAAGAATTTGTTCAATCGATCTCGTTTGTTCACACTAACCCGACTTTAATTTATATTAGAGATAGCACGGTGGCATTGCGAAGAGCATCTTTTCATCGATGTTTTAATCATCTGTTCACAGATCTAAATTTCAGTAAAGTTACTATCTTTATTTTTGAAAGTGAACCGTGATGTGATAAATTAATTCTCATTAGTGAATTGTTGTTGAGGAGCTGGTGGATTATATGAAAGGGTGTGATGGTGGTGGTGGAAGGGAAAGGGTTCTCTCCGGAGATTACTTTGCTAATTCATTTCACAATGATGAATAATAAATCCCCTTCAATTAATTTGATCTTTAAATAATTTTAATAAGAACGTTGTGCACCAACAAAGCCAATAGGCAATAAAGATGAGACAATAACAAAAATGGATAGGTATACTTAGTCAAATACATGACAGCAGTCGCAGTCTTTAAGTTTGGTTGTTCTCTTGTTCTCAATAATTTCCAACTTTTCTCTCTATATTTCATTAATTATTAAATATCTACTTGTTGCATACCTGCATGTTGAGAATTCTCATGATTAGGAGTTTCGGAGACTTGAACCGTAGTGGTTTGTTCCATTTAAAAATCGAACATCAGTAATGAATTATTAGAGTCATTAGTTGTTAGGTAGGTACATAATATATTTTAATTTATGTAGGATGTTCCTTCATTCACACAACGTCTTTTCAAGACTTTTATCAGATTTTTTTTCCTTATTTGAAAATGTTTCTTTTGTCATTTTTTTAATACCTACTAGTAATGAAATTTATTTATTTATTTATTTTATTCTTTATGCATATTAAAAATAGTGTATAGACAAGTGGCAATGGCGGGATTATAGCCGTAGCAATCTCTAACATCCTTATGATATAACTCAATTTTCATAAAGCATTTGCAGCTGATTTTGATTGTATTTTTCAATTTTTAATTTTAACACAGAGTGTAGGTACCCTGGTGAAAAGATAATGACAAAATGAGACGAAGTTGGACTACGCTTATAACACTGACAGTCAAGTGACTCGAAGATTTGGACCACTTCTCCGCGAGTTTACACATTGACGATCCGTTTGGACTGATTGATATCCGACTTACCCTCTCACTCCAAATCAACCATTTGGTTTTCCCCTCTCACGGGAATTTTTTAGATTCGCTCTATTTGGTCGGATGAAGACGTGATCGTGAATGGAGGGCTACTCAAACGAGCAAAATCTCTATAGGTACCTACTTTCTATAGAATATACAAACGTTAAAATTCATTATTTAAAATTTAAATTTCGAATAAAGAATTTGAATATTATGTAATCATCTATTGTTCAGTTAATTTAAAAAAAAATAACATATCTACAAACGCTTTGAGTTAAATTTACTATGTATGTAAAAAATGATTTGAAATTAGGTTTGTACTTTTAATTTCTGTTGTTATAAACTTCGTAATCCTCATCGCAAGAGGAAAAAAATTATGAAAAGAAAATTTTAATTTCTCAAAAAGTATCTAGGGTTAATGAATCTCTTTGTTGTAGAATTTTTACTTTCCTTATCTAATTATTTTAATGAACTTTCATCTGAATGCTTAATTTATGTTTTTTACGTACAAAAATGAGGTACAAGGATAACCTTTCTAATATAGAAACATCCCGGATAGCCTCTATTCAGAATTTCTTGCTGAAAAATAATTTGATATAAAGGTATTAGGTATACCTTTTTACAATTTTAAGGCACTTTGGCTTTTTTTATTTTCAGTATTAAGTTCTTCACGCTCGCTGCCATTTTAATTGATTTGATTCGGGCATCGACCGGTGTGAATAATTCTATTCTGCTGGTCCTTTTTTCAGCATTTATCATGCTATACGTAAGTCATATCATAGAGCTAATCCGCCTCCAAATCGTCTAAAACCCCGATATCCGTACTACTGCTACACAGATTGCTCGATGGAAGACACATGGAGACAAGTATGGACCGAATCGTCAGTCATTACTGACGGTTCCTTAACCCGAAGCTGATCCGACAAAAGAACTGCCTGGCTAAATACAACCCAGAAAGATCTGGTGTAGAGTCACACGAATAAGATGTGATGTAGACTGCACCGATTTGAACCTATATAAATGGGGACGGTTGGACTCACCAGCATTCGAATGTGGGATGAGACAAAAAAAATCTAACATCTGATAAACGAGTGCTCCATATTATGCGTACAAAGAGGGACTGCAGGACTTCCATAGGCTTCGGTCTCTAGAGGTTAAATTGTGAGCGACTGTAAGAAAGAGATGTTTTATCATAGGACATTAGCTAAACAGAATTAGTTTTTATATATTTTTTTTTATTTATAACAAGACACTTAATATGAACTAATGATCGGTTCTTTTGTTTCAGTGTTTGTGGCTTGCTTTCTGCCCTACCACGTGTTCATGCTGTGGTTCCATCTGCACCCAACGGCTCAGGAGGACTACGATGAGTGGTGGCATGCCCTCAGAATTGTAGCTTTTTGTTTCTGGTATGATAATTCACATTCTCCATTTTTTTGTTAGAAGGCCTAGAATTAAATAATCAGTTTATGAAGCCAAAGCACATATTTAGCACACTATAACAATTAATTTATATCAATAAAAAAATTCAACTAGTTGTATAAGGTTCTTGCGGGACTTCTATACTAGCAGAGAAATTCTAATTTCTAACAATACGATTTGAAAACAAATAATTAAAAAAAAAAAAAAACCAACAGTTTTTTTCCGTGAGTGCTAACTGCTTATAAATATTTATTTACTCTCCTTTTTTTACGAATACCATTAAACGTTTAATAGTTCTGCGTATAAATATATAAGGAAAAAAAGATCAAAAGTAGATAGGTAAATACATACATAAATTCTCACTTTAAGGCCCTCCGCACACCGCAAGCCAGCTCGGAGGAGACCAAATCCGAGCAGACCGGGCCCGCACGAACCCAACCGCACGAAGAACGAAAGTAGATCTACACAAAAATGTCATTCTGTCAGTTAAAATATTAGGTATCTGGATTTAACCTTTAGTTAGAATTCAGATAGGTACCTAATATTTTAATGAAATATTTTCTTATATTCAGACTATTCAAGTCAAAATATTCATGAATTTGATATTTGTTGTGATTTGAATGAAACTCTGAACGGCTTTGTTTGAAACTTAACGCTATTTAATTTTTTTTTTTCAAAAATAATAATCATAATAATGATATAGTGGAAATAAAATACGCACTAAACGCCAAAAACTTAATTTTGAGATAATCTAATAAAACTGATTTTTTCCCCATACAGACATAGTAAGTACTATGATGATTTTTGGATCTGTTTTTTACGCCTTTAGATCATCGACTTATTGCAATATTTAGGCTATTGACAATGGTTTTTAAAACATTTTCTCATAGTCAACTCATTTTTTTCATTTTTGGCGTTTAGTGCGTATTTTATTTCCACTATACAATATTTACTTTACTAAGGTATAAACAGCGCAGGTACCTACTTGATTACTTCTTACTTAGAAAACTAACTTAGGTATCTAATATAATATTCATCTGAAGTAACCAAATTGTTTCCCTGAAAAGGGAAAATAATTAAGTAGTAATTATTGGTCATTTATACTTAAGTTATTTTCGATTCTTGAATAATACATACATTCTTCCTTTAAAGGGCTTAAGCCCTTGAATAATAGAGTGTAAAATTTTCATTTTAAATAAAATATCCGTTTCAAAACCGAATCTTTGACGCTTATTTTCGTCTTAATCATACTCTAAAGAGTATTTCAAACTTTCTGATTTTTGTCCAGGTCTTTAATCTAAGCTGCAATTTAAGCATTTTTTGCCATTCTGCGGACTGGGTTCATGGGGACATGATCAACTTATTTTATCTATTTATATACATAAATATGGCACTGTTTAACATGATAATAAAATTTTTGCGCCAAAAAAGGTTTACAACACAGAAAAATTAAGTAAACAAAAAACAATATACAACGTAACAATAAAATATACACCCAACCTAACAATCAAGAAGAATATGGATACACTAGCTTTCCCTACACACATTGTCCTGTATTTACCTTTTAAATTATTTTACCAATAGCAGTATAAAGCTTTGGCAAACTGATAATGTAACCTTTTATAATGTTTTGATTGTTTCAGTTTTTTAAACTCTTGCGTCAATCCAATTACCCTTTACTGCGTGAGTGGGGTTTTTCGACAACACTTCAACCGCTATCTATGCTGTCAGAAACCGGCCGGTGGCAGAGCATCTCGTCGTTCCAGATCCCAGGCTTTGGAGACCAGCTTCAACTCAACCTACAGGAGGCACACTCAGGATATGCACGTAGGAGGTAGCTACAGATCTCAAAGAGTCATCACTTCAGACGCATTCAAGAGTGAGTCCATAACCAGTATGGATGAGCGATGGGTGTAAACATAATAGTCCATTATCCAAGTACGGTTTTTTTGACAAAATTTTGTGGCTTGATGAAACAGCTTTTTCAATCTATTTCTTCAATTTTGCCTTCTCCGAATTCTGCGTCTTACAATTTAGCTTCTAGTCTAATTCATCACTCTCTATTCTGTGGTTATGTCTATATACAAGATTGACGACGTACTAAGTTTTAAGTACATACTTTTTCTCTTCAGTCGCCTACGCGTCAAAAATCTCAGCTTAACTTTCGCTTGTTCAATTTCGTATTTTTAATATCGCTAATTTATATAACATTTTATAAATAAGTCATTGATTGTATTAACTTTTCATTTCAACATAATATTAGGTAGTTAGGTACTTATCAATAAATTGCTTTTTCAATAATTTGTTTACATTATTAATGAAAATGATAGCAATGAGTAAATAACTTACTTAAATCCCAAAATTAACATTGCAGACATTTTTAGTGTTGATTTAACTACTAACTCAAGCTTTTTTTTGTAGTTATACCTTTCTACCAAAGTTTCTTGTTTTTGATTTAATAAATAAAAAAAATTAGGTGCCTATAATATAAGAAGAAAAAGAAGAAAAAAGACAATTTTGTTCTTGCGTTTTGGTTTGATTGAAATCAGCTATTTACTTGAACGTTCATTTTCATTATTTGATCAAATCATTACCTTCTCATTGTTGAAACTTCAAAGTTGAGCCCTTTTACTTTTCGGCTAACATTGTAATCTGATTGGAGATGTTTTTTGAATTGAGTCAATATCTAATGATGTCTACGTTTGTTGAAATATAATCTGGAAACTTGAACTACCTACCTACTGCGTATTTACTTTAAACAAATATTTAAGAAACAAACAAAATGTCGATGATTTCGAAGGATTGTTTATAGAAAATAAATTTACTTACGCATTGAAGAAACTTTACAAACTTGTACCAAATTACGGGGTAGACAAGGGACCTAACGTCGCATTGAATTTGTCGTAAGAAATAACTGCATCTAGCCATAAATGCTACTCTGTGGCTAATTTTGAAGTGGCAGTGAAATAGAACAATTTGAAAAAGGAAAAAAGTTAGAATTTGTAGGACACTGCGGGAATACTGAAATAAGAAATAAAAAAAAATAACAACTAATTCGAAAAACTCGACTTCAAACTTCAACTTACTCGAAAAATTCATTACTAATGTTCCATTTTTAAATGGAACAAACCACTACGGGCTTACGACCGTCTTCTACTGTTATTTCCAAGGCTGGCTTAGTGTGATCACTTTACGTTAACAACGTTCGCCATTAGGTGGTAATGTTTGTCTCCGAAACTCCTAATCATGAGAATTCTCAACATGTTGAAAAATCTCATGTATTATTTTTATGACATACCTACAATCTTAAAAAAATATTAAGTTAAATATATTTTTAATTTATTTATACATGCTTCAAAATATGATAAATTTAACATTTTTTTTTTGAAACTTTGAGCTCAATTCGGAGACTATATAGATATCCTTCAAATTGAAAAATATTTTGCATGTCTATTTTAAACAGCATTTAGCACTAAAATATAACTATTACGCTAGCAATATTGGAAGAAACGCAAATCGACCCGCCCTAGAACAACAATAGAGAAGAGAATTCTCATGATTAGGAGTTTCGGAGACAAACATTACCACCTAATGATGAACGTTGTTAACGTAAAGTAATCACACTAAGCCAGCCTTCGAAATAACAGTAGAAGATTATCGTAAGCCCTTAGTGGTTTGTTCCATTTAAGAATCGAACATTAGTAATGAATTTTCAGAGTCATTAGTTGTTATTTTTTCTTTAAGATCTAGTCCTGAAAAGGTCATAAGAATCTAGACATAATTAGAACGTTGTGAAATAATAAATGTCTATCCAGCTATCGTTAACTCTTTGGTGGTCTGCCGGGACCTGGGAGGCGTCTTCCATACGGTAGGCCGTTCAATACCCTGTTCATGAGAAGGATTCTTGATGTGTCCATTCTCCTCACATTTGCATACCTAAATTTATTCTCGATTTCGCATATTCCTTCTCTTACCCACATGTTTTTTTTCTCCATCTCTGAGGTTCATAATATCGACTATGCTCCATAGATGATCATTTCTGAAACTGTCAAAGCATTTTGATAAACGGGACTCATTTACATAGAAGAGAAAAACTGTATTTTTTAAAGAAATTACAAATTCGTATTGTTTTAATATTAAATGCCATATTTTCCAATTACAGATTCCATGATGGTGACATCCTTTGACGGTTCAGGAAACAAGCAAGGCAACAGCACCTCCTACCTTCTAAAGAACATGGATAACAGCATTAAATCTGAGCTGGCAAACAATCAGGATGGATGCTACCTATCTCCTGGAAATGCCGTTAATAAAAATAGTATTAGGAGATAGCTTTAAGAACATTCAGGCAAATAATTACCTATTTATGTTTTGGGCAGAAAAATTCTTATCAGTAAATAAAAAGCTATCTGACCTATATTTTGTTGATTGCCTTATTATATTGTCTTTTAATTGGATAGACTTCTCGTATAAATGACAATATCCTTAATATTATTCAATAATAATTGTTTTTTTTTTACTTCTATGGAAGATTTTTCAATCCTTTTATTTTATATGTTGAACAAAAAAGATTTGACATGGATACCTCATTTGAAAATTTGTTTGTTTTGAAATGAATTATTTTTAAAAATCTATGTACCTACCTAATTTTAAATTCTACATTGGGTTTCATTCAATTCTCTATTTCTTTCATACCTACTTTATGTATGTACCTATTCTATTTCTAAATGCTTACGCTGTAACCTTGAAAATAATCACGGATAAAGTGTACGATATTTTTTCTAATAAATTGGAGTAGGTATTTGATCTAATAGGTACCTACTATCCATACCTTTTTCAAAATAATAAAAAACACCATGACGTCGAAGTTGGTAACAGTTTTTTTAGAAAACATCCTTTTCAAAAGTCTCAAGATACCTAATAAATAATGATATACCTACTCGTATCCGCAACGAGAGCGCACTTGCCTATCGTAATCATAATTTTGAAGTAATACTATAGGTACTATCTGCAATGATTTTTTTTGACACAGACACTATATTCTTTTTCTACCCGTTGAAGTTCTCCACTTAAACAAAAAATGTGACCTAGGTATAATATTATGATTTTTTTTCTGAATTACCTATAGTAATAGTTCTAGTTTCCATTCAAATCAATGGATTCACAATACTTTGATTGTATGAAAAATATGATAAAAATAATTGACTAGGTATTAAATTTCATGGAACCTAGCATTAGTTAACTTGTCGTTAGAAAATTACCCTTAATGGGTATAATGGCACTATTTTTTTACGTTCTGAATACTACACAAATTAAATTAATTTATTGAATTCAGAATAATTATTTTACAGAACTCAAAATATACTCGTTTATTATACCTATGTGTTATTTTTTACTTACTTGCTTTATATAAAAATCTCTCGTTGAATTGTTTATTCTTTTGTACGAATATTTGTATTTGTAAAATTAAGGAATTTTTCTTGGTTTTCGCAAAACTACCTGCTTGTAATGTAACAGAATCGACAAAAAATCATATTTAGAAAGATATAGTATTACTGACTAGATAAAAAAATATTGCTTTTTGTATCTAATGGTATATATTTGCAATCAAATTTCCACATATTTTCAGTACTTACTTAACGAGTCCGATCACACATCCACTAAACCACTCCACTCCAATACTCAACAGCATTGTCATTCATTACTCATGATAAGGTCTTGCATAATTATCACCACCTCACAGGCATATCTCGACAAGTGAGGAGGTGTTCGTCACTTTGAGTCTCACCGCAGCTACAGGAGACGTCCTCTTCCACACTAAAACCCCACCTGTGCATGTTTGTCTTGCATCTAGTGACACCCACTCGTAATCTGTTAGTCTCTTCCAAGTTGGGTAAGGTATAGTTGGTGTCCCGGTCCTAAGCTTTCCGACAGTTCTAGCTGGATTCAATTATATTGTGTGTGCCAGAGATTTTTCCTCGCCCTATACGGTGGTATTTTTAGGAGAGATGTTGTTCTCAGGAAGCTTTTCTTGAATTTAAGTCTTGATGTCGGTGGGGTGTTGTCAAACAGAGGGTGTTTTGGTTACGTCTCCTGATTTTGTCTCTCATAATCCGCTCCTGATGTTCAGAGGGGCAATGCCTATGATTGGGTAAATTTCACTCACTCGAGTAGGCTGCAAGCTGCAAGCATCCAGAGACTGTTCGGCCCGTCTCGTTGATAACTATATTATCTACCTGTTTAGGATGCGGTGAAGAGAACCACACTAGGGCCGCATATTTATTTTTTAGTTATTAAATGTGAAAATTTTGACTCGGCGTACATTCCAAAATACAGATCTTTGATCCAGGATTCCACATATTTATCTAAATCATTTATGAGTTATTTACTAAGTTTGCATGTACTCAATTGAAAATTAATAATTAAGCCGACGATGTACGACTTACCTTTGTAATTGTGTATTCAGTATGACTATAATGGATTTCCATTAAATTATAAGTTACTTGAGTATTAATATGTCATGCGTATAAATTTACCATAAATATGTATTAGTAATAATTATTGTAAATAAACAATTATAATGTTAATAATATTATTGTAATAAGTTAGTCAATATATCATATAAATCTATGTTAATTTAATGAGAATTTTTAGCTTAAAACTAAGAAAGCAATTTAAACTACATACAGAACACTTTACATTATAATATGCTTTTATAAGAACTTCGGATGATGAAAAAAGTGTTTGAAGACAAACAATTTTATAAACCAAAACGGTTTCGGATTTTCCGTTTATTGGGGTATCTACAACGACATATTATGTGGCTGAGATGGTTGTAAAATGTAATGAACACAAGCTCTGAGGGGCATTGCCATTTTTTGAGGGATCTAGTTAGATGACTTAGATTGTTGGACGATTTACTTTACGTTAACAGTGGGGACATTGTCGTTTATTGGGGGATGTATGTATGTAAATGACTGAGATTGTGGAAAGATTTAATGAACGTTAATAATGAGGGGCTTTGCTTTATAAGGATCTAAGATTGTTGAACGATTTTATTGACGCAAACAGTGAGGCTATGCCGTATATTGAATATAGGTTACTGGAATGTTGAACGATTTAATCAACGTTAATAGTGAGAGGTTTTGCCGCTTAAACATGTAAATAAATGACTGGATTGGTTGAACGATTTAATGAACGTAAGCAGTGAGGGGATTTGCTCTTTAAGGATTTAGTAAGATGACTTGAAAGATTTAATGAACGTTAATAGTGAGAGGTTTTGCCGTTTAAACATGTAAATAAATGACTGGATTGGTTGAACGATTTAATGAACGTAAGCAGTGAGGGGATTTGCTCTTTAAGGATTTAGTAAGATGACTTGAAAGATTTAATGAACGTTAATAGTGAGAGGTTTTGCCGCTTAAACATGTAAATAAATGACTGGATTGGTTGAACGATTTAATGAACGTAAGCAGTGAGGGGATTTGCTCTTTAAGGATTTAGTAAGATGACTTGAAAGATTTAATGAACGTTAATAGTGAGAGGTTTTGCCGTTTAAACATGTAAATGACTGGATTGGTTGAACGATTTAATGAACGTAAGCAGTGAGGAGATAATTTGCTCTTTAAGGATGTAGTAAGATGACTTGAAAGATATAATGAACGTTAATAGTGAGAGGTTTTGCCGCTTAAACATGTAAATAAATGACTGGATTGGTTGAACGATTTAATGAACGTAAGCAGTGAGGGGATTTGCTCTTTAAGGATTTAGTAAGATGACTTGAAAGATTTAATGAACGTTAATAGTGAGGGTTTAGCCTTTTGAACATGTAAATGACTGGAGTGGTTGAACGATTTAATGAAAGTAAGCATTGAGGGGCTTTGCCTTTTATTGAGGTATATGGATGGGTGACAGGTTTTTGTAAAATATTATCGTTTGAAGCGACAAAATAAATATAAAGGTCGGGAGTGAGGGCCTATAAAATGCTGCAGTGATTGCAGTGATATTGCTGACGAATTCACAAGATCTATACATAAGAACATGATGCTGACGTTTATAAAAAGGTATGCAGTGATTTTTTTTAAACTCCAGCTTTACAACCATACAGCAAACGTAAATTTTATAATTATTTTAAAATACAATACAATATAGCTGTAGGTACATATTATTAAAAATATTTATAATCTTAGATATTTATGTAAAGTTTAAATAAACTATTTTGAAAATAAAAATATTTATATTACTATGGGGAAAATAAGATGCTTGATTTTCTTTGTAAATAGATATGATCTTGTACAGAAAAACATATCTTCGCATATTAAAATAATAGGTATTTATGAAAAAATTGGGAAAAAGTAAATGCTTTCAAGCTTAAACGTAAAATTAATATAGATTAAAACATAAATGTCAAAGTATAAAAATAAGTATAAAAAAGTACCTTTAAGAATCTCATACTATCTGTGATAGAGTAAGTTAAATGTTAAAATATAATTATTGTTTAAAATAAAATGCAAAAGTTTATGTTCTTATTCAAAATAATTGATATGAGTGTCTGTAATAAATGTTTAATAAATTATTTAAATGTTTTTTGTTGACAAATAAATGGAACGTGATATATGTTATATTGTTGTTTTAATTATAAAAAACCAATCCATTTTTTTAAATTAACAGCCACATTAAAAGGTTTTGATGTTTTTTTTTACTTCATTGAAGTTTTGCGTAAGTTTTTCTTCTAAAGGCATTGAAGCACTCGACAAAAATAAGATTATTTGAGGCAAGTTTACGTTATTGTTCAACTCAAAAACTCCCTACCTATTCCAAAATCCAAGTTGAAAAAACTGTAGTATTCAGTTTCCGCACAGATGTTATCTAGATAAGAGATCTACGAATTGGATGAAAAAATGAGAATCACTCGGCATTTATCTGTTTATCGAACACAACAACTGAAATGAATATTTGTATACTTAACTCCTTTACCTTTTTATTGGAAAAGCCAATCGTTTAAGATCTTTTTTTCTATAGCGGTCTTTTGGTCTATTCTATCGATCTTGTAAGTCTTTTTTTTAACTAAAAATTCTATCCAAAATTTTCCCCGTTTTTATTTTCGGATAGATCATTTTTTGTGTATTTCATTTGAAATTGCTATCAGACAAATCTTGTCTCAGATTGAATGCAATTTGTTGACTAGAAAAAATACCTCAAACAAAAACTTCCAACTGAATACTTAGATATGCTAGTGTCGAGATGAGCTTATATAATATGTACTTACCCATTTCGAGAAGACAACAACTTATCTAAAACATTATTATCTATAAGTATAAAAATCGAGTGAAAATATTATGTACCTACCATCAAAAATGCAATTATTACTATAGATAATGTTCTATTTCGCTTAGAAAATAAGCCCGGCTAGGAATCTCTTTTTAGAGAAATGACGTTCGAAGAAGTAGGTATGAAACTATAGTATGTTTTAATATGTACCTAAGTATGAAACTATAGAATTTATAAATATAAATTCTATAGTTTCATACTTCTTTGTTATTTAACAAGCTGAGCCGTCAAACATCTTCGTTCAACATCTTCGTATTCTTCGTAAGATCATGGGAAATGAAATTTCGCTAATCAAACAAACAAATAAAATTTTCGATGACAAACGGCATAACTTCACAACATATTAATCAAACTTTACTCACCTCTTTTTATTCACTTTGTGCGTCTATTTATCTAAAATGGTCTATTATTCATATTCAATGAAATTTGACATATTTTATTTAATGACTCTAAGTTTGTTTGAATAATGTTTGTTTGAATATAAAAAAAATATTTATCAAAGTTTGAATTATATTCTATCAATAATCTTCATACCGGTGCGCGGTGTTGTGAAACTCAATGGTTGTCAGGTAAATAAAAAGTGTTGTTATGGAATTTTCACAGATGTTGTTGTTGTGAGAAGTCCGTTCCATACTAACTTTAATATTATATTTTTTTTTATCCATTTTTCAACTTTATATTAATTATTTTGCTATCCGGAGCGAAGAAGAATCCAATAAATCAAACATCGGAAGAATCAGTTCAGCCGATCTCGAGTTATAAGTGTTTGCACTAACCCGACTCTCTTTTATATCATAGATAATTACAAATACCTAACGAATTCAAAAATTCTTTTCTTTAGTGTTATTTTGTTTACTAAGAAATCTGTTAAAAGCTTGAGATTGTTTAAGTAAACTTAAAATTAAATTGCAAAGAATCGGTAATCATCGGGCATTGAAAATAATATTTCCCTATAGATATGTCCTTGTATCGATTCTCATTAAAGAGATTATAAAAGAGAAAAGGGTTTTTTTAATAACATAATAGAAAAGCAGCGAATATTCGTGGAAAAAGTTTTTTTTCCGTTACAGTTTTTTTGATAATAATTGGATAACAGCTTTCCGACAGTTTGGTCTTTAACCCATATCTTCCCAGTGTTCCATTATTGGAACGGTATAGTTAATATTTTTTTTTTTTTTGGAAAAGCGCAACTCGCTTATTTTTTTCTGCTTAAAATCGTCGATTAATAGGCTTTAGTTAGAGATATTGTTGCATGATATTCGCGTCTGCTTTTTTCTGTTATGAAGAAGCATTCTTTATATTTATTTTGTGGAAAAACATTGCTCGTTTTAAAATATCCGTATACTTTTTGTTTGTTATAATTAACATTCAAATAATATGTTACCAGTGCGATTGCTGTCTCTTTTGACATTATAAAAAATACAAGAAATAAAGATGATTATAAGTAGGTATTTTCATGTCCTTTTTCCTAACCGTTCCATTTTTGGAACACTGGGATAATATGCCAATGTAAAATTTTTGTACTATTTTCAAGCAATAATTTTTTTTATTGTTGGCAATTTATTTTTTTGGGTCGTAGTTTAATAGTGTACTAAGTAAATAGTTTAACATCTTGAAACGAAAAAAGTATTTTATGTAAAGAATATATGCGAACACAGCTGGTAGAACTGAACCTTACACAGTAAGAAAACGTTGTCTCTATGGTTACTTAGAGGGTGAATGTTGTTGATTTTCAAAAAGGATCTGCAAAATCATCTTAACCATCGGATTCCACCTAAGATCTGCTACCTACGCACAAAAACAGAAAAAAATTAATTCATTGTACTTGATGAGTGATAATACCACCAGGATGTGGTGATAAATTTTTTCATCAAAAACGCTATGAATTACGTTAAAGCAGGTGTTATATCTCCAAAACAGGAGAAAATCCTGCATCAGAAAGCTATTGAAGTGCTTTGCTTTACAGTCAATAGCAATGTAACCTGCTAGCCTGATAAATAAGGACACAGGTTGATTAAGCTGCCGCAGAAGCAGTCTGCTTGAAAGATGTCATAATATGGAAAAACAAGGATATGAGGACAGAGAGAAAGGTTCGTGAAGAAAGACAAATGGCATTTATCCAGAGCAGACACTGTCAAAACAAAAAGCATGCTAAGAACATCTAAAATGAAAACACTCCATGGTTAATCTCTGCGTGATCGAATTAGAAACACAGTAATTTGAGAGATCTAATAAGTCGAACAATGTGGTCCGGTGGCTACGTCATAATTTGCTATAATATATTTTATTGACACCAACATGTATTGAGAAATTAACCCATTAGTGCATAAAGTTGTGTGTCGCATTTAATTTAATATTTTTTTCATTAATTTGCTATAAATGTGGATTAAAATAAAAATCAAAAATGATTTTTTGAAAAAAAATTTTTTTTATATATTTTTTGGATCGTCCGATATATCGGACGCCATGCATACAAGACACTTTACTGGGCCATACTTATGTTTACTATCTATATTACATACATTATTTTGATGAATAAAATGCAAACTTTGGGATAGAAATTTAATTTTCATTAGTCTGGTGTAATCAAATTATTGACCAATGAATATTTATTTATGGATTTTGAAAATAATTAGTGAGTATATTGTCAAAATTGTAGACTATGATGGAACAAAATATTTTGGATGAGACCCTATCTATTACCCTAAAGTTGATTTTTCTTCGCATTTGAAAGAACATCATCTCTTCAAGCAAATTTTATGAATCTAGAAATCCGTAGCTTTAAATCTGTAGACATCAAGTGAACCAAGAGTACTTTGTCCTCAAGAAGTGCGATAATAAGGGGGGCCAGCTTTTGAAAGGTTGGGCACTACACGTAGGTCTTCTTACACCATAATTCACTCTTCTCGGTTTCTCGCTGTGTTTTTTTAAAAGACCAGCTGGATATTAGTGCCTTGTTTTTAAATTGACTTAATGGATTTCCTTTTTTTTTCTTTACCAACAAATTTTCATCCACTGCTGGATATTCGCCTCTCTCCTAATATAATCAGTATAAGAGGCAGTTGGACAGTCACTGCTTGTGACTGGACTGGTTGACTAGAAAAAATTGACAACTTTCTATCTAAAAGTGTGTAATTTATTTATTGACTATCATGGAGATTTAGCACCATAAAAGTTAGATGGCTTAACCCAGTTTATGGACCTACAACCCCAACGATTTATAGTTCGTATCTTGTTTGAAGCTAAATACAGCTCAATTTATTCAAATATGCTTCATGTTCATCAGGAAGTGTGTTAGGAATTATCAGGCAGTCCATTAACGGGCCTTCGTAATCATTGTCAGCATTATTATTTAAAAAATATGTTAGATATCTAATGCACCATCCACCCGTAAATTGATAATGTATGAACAACTTTTAGGTAACTGAAGTGGTCACTGTGCATGGCGTCCGATATATCGGACACACAAATATTTTTGGAAAAATCAAATTTATTTACAAAAACTTATTCAAAATAATTATACCATTCGAATGAGTGATTTTTATGATTTACATTGACAAAAAATAATATTTCAATATTACTGTTGATAAATAGAAAAATAAGCAGGAAGGCTACCCTGTCCCTTGCAAACAAGATTGGCGATCTAAAATTTTGGAAATTCGACAACCGTGAACAAACCAATGTGTAACCATTAAAAAAACTAGGTTTTTAAGTTAGTAAAAATATTTCTGCATAACGTTCAATCAGAAAAAATACAAATTATTGCATAAAATTTTGAGAAAAATTGAAAATAATGGCGTCCGATATATCGGACGCCATGTTGTAATGGGTTTTAAACAAAAGCAAGAATATTATATCTAGCCCTGCATGAGGGTACCAAATTGGCTGCGCCGATCAAAAATACTCGTCAAGCGATGGTAAGAAACCTGGAATAACGCAAGTCAAGATGATAACCCTGATAAAACACACTCTCGTGTCTACAAAAAAGAAGAAGAAGAAGATTTTTTGATTTATTACTTTATACAAGGTTTATAATTTATAAATTGTAGATTAAAATTTTGAAAAAGCTTTTTAAAGTACTTTACTATGTATGCTCTATATCGTTTTAGATTTCCCATATAAAAACCCAAATGTTACATGTATGTATCTTCCCAGTGTTCCAATATTGGAACGGTTCTATAACTAAAAATCGAAAAATCCAAATTTTTTTTAACACTTATTTATCAATACATAGACCGTAAATAGTCCCTGGTATGATTTTCATGAAAATCTAACGGCTATTTCTATGTCTGGGAAGATATGGGTTAAATGCGTTGAAATCTTTTAGGGTGAAATCGGAAAAAATAATCTTTTTTATTATTATTTTGTAATCAAATTTGGCGAAAAAAAAAGTTTATTCTTTCCGAGAATTTGTTCCCGACAAATTGAGTTGAAAAACTTTCGAATTATTTAACTTATGTAGGTATTAAAAAAAACTCGCCCCAAAAATACGTTGATTAGAGAGAATTGATTTCAGTTTTAATATTTTGATAATAATTGGCTGTTAATACTGGGAGGTACTCAAAGTATTTATTTACCACAAGCAGGTGGAAGCATAGTGTTTTTTAGCAAAGTTTTAAGTAACCAACCTAAGGTTTCTACTTTGGCAAGTAAGTAACCATGCATTCTTCACCGTAACATACAACAGTGTGTGCTAGCTATGCGAGCAAAAATGACTTATAAAAAAGGGAAAGTTAGGAAGCTGTACAAAGGGAGCTGCAATACTTTTTTTTACACTAATTTATGTCATAGTTTTGAAAGATCCAAAACAAGAGTTTATGGACACGAATTAAGAACTCACGAGGGGTTAAAACAGAGAGAATAAAATGAAAAGAATCTAGGCTGAAAATGTCGTGCTTATCTTTAACTTAGTTTTCAGGAATTATTTTACAAGATAATGGAAGTTTTCGGATTGGTGGAGACGATATTATAGTCTCCAAAAAGCGGTTCAATCAGACAATAAATACACCCTTTTAAACCCCACTCAGGAGCATGGGGAGACAACAAGAGCTCTCCATTGCGCTCGATCTTGCGCAATGTTTGTGACCACCCACACCATGTCCAAACATCTCAGCTCTGCTTCAAAGGAGCGGAACACAGTGTGAGAGGTATGGAAATAGGTAGGTATATTGTAAGATTTTTTTCATATTTTCAATTTGTTATATGTTGCCTCCCTGTTTAAAGATACAATTGGTAGTAGTAGGTAGGTCTAGCTGAAATGACATTTGACGCCCATAATAATTATTGATGACATGGTTGCATCTATGTGAATTCCCATACTGATCACACCTTGACGGGTAAAATCAGAATCAAATTTGTCTCATGATAAAATCAGTAACCCTAGTAGAAGTTTTCGATAATCGAATATCGAAACAATCATCGAAAGAGTTTCGAATAATTTTCATACTAAAATTATCGAATCATTCGATCGTTTGATTTATGAACACTATTTGCACGCTAATAAGCGCTTAACGTGCAATTAGCTTTCGATAAAACTCGTACTAGCCCCACCGATATTATTTGCAGCGGATTCTCACTATAACAAAACATTTTGATACAAATTATACAATTTTTCATTTAAATCCGTTGATTTTTTAAGAAACAGAACTGATACATTGATTCCAAATATTTTCTTCACACTATTCAAAAATGATTATGTGCTGCTGTGCACTATCTCCAAGGATTTAAGCAATCTGATTGGCCAAAATGGACATATTACATTGCAGTATATCAATTAAAGTTTTGTGGTGGTATAGTAGGTACCTACTCATATAAGTATACATATTTTAATGTAAAAATTAGGGTAAGAGCTAAAAACTGTTTGTTTTTTAGTAGACATAGTACAAAAAATATGTGTTGTTGAAACTGCATTGTCAATTTGAAAAAAACTTAAAATTGGACATAGGACAAATCAATCTTCTGCAAGCGATATCACTTAGTCATATTTCGAATGTCAGAACAGAATACTCGTTTCACGATTCCATCACAGCTCAAAATTAATATTATTCGCTTTCGTGGAGAATTGCCTTGTTTTCTATTTGTGTAATATTTTGCATACGGATGATAGATGAAAGCCTTCACAAAAGAGATTGTGACAAAATAACACGACACACAGAGCCAAGGAGAGGGACTCTTTGGAGATATCGCTCAGAGATGAAGAAAATATTGAGTTGTTTGGAAAGGTCACTAACATAATATTATGTGCCTAGTCTAAAAATAGAGAATGGTCGTGGATTGAGCATATTTCAAAATTACAAAAAATGACAGATTGACCAAAATGATAAGATATACATGGTTGGGAAAGAGATAGAGGGGCAGGCAAATAAATTAAAATGGTGTGACGGCGTTAGATTCGCCTGGTGTAAGGCATAAACAAAATTAAGTAGAAATGGCGTCAACTCGGAGAGGTACAGAATTTAGAAACAGAAGATGACTCATTATTTAATCTTATCTCTTAAGGTAGGTACATAAAACATTTCTAGATGAACCCAATTTGGATGAAATTTGTTATTGAAATTAAGCTAGGTCAATGAAAAGATTTAACACTTAAGAAATAGCTACTTACTTCCATATACAAATATAACTACTAGTATTATTTGAAATTCAAAATAATTCCTTGTGATTATGACGAAGAGTACGGAATAATAATATATGAGTGAAAATACCTCCAGTCTGTCTGTTCTCTTCAAAGCTCCCGACACCGTCAAACCACTATGAATGAACCGTTGTTATTTACACAGAGCGAGAGATTCTCAAAGACATAGTATTGTCCACATAGTATTGTCCACAGGCCATTAGTTTTATCAGTTAATATATCGGAATGATTGTCGGATTTAGCAATAGCATTATTGTTAATGTCCTTATTGTTATAGAGAGAATTATTCTCTCCATTATGGTTACTATAATTTTAGACCCTTCTAGCCTGTCATTAAATAATATTGACATCCGAATGGTTTACTTCTTACAAATTAATAATAATTATTATTATCTTTGAAACTATTCAGAATAGTCGTTAGAATTGCATCAGAAACTAGCCGTGAAAGATTAACCTAAAATTATCGGTTATTTGTATTGATCTGATTCTCTATAAAAGCGGTGACTTATTGTTACAGCGGCCGCAATATAACGGGGCATAATGTCACATTGAAAGTTCTATAATATATATCTACCTCACCAAATGGCGTGGTTTCCTTGAAATCGGTAATAATAATTGTCACCGTAATGGTATACCTATATACTGTTTATGCACTGGGTTACTAGGGAGCGGTGCATCGTCTGACAAGACGGCTCTTTGACAATGTTTTTTAAAAGATCCTACATTGTTGACGACATCGTAAGATGGAGAAGACAGAGAAGAAGGTTCTGGAGGGACGATCTCGAAAGGATGGAAGACAACAGATTTGCCAAGGTCGTGATGCAGGGGATCGCAGATGGACGCCGCAGCTACCAGGACGCCCTCCAAAAAGATGGAGAGAAAGCTGCACTTCATCATTAATCACGGTAGCCCGATTGCAGCGCATTTTTAACAGATCGTAGATCTAAAAAGAAGAGGAAGAAGAAGATAACGACCGCTGCTAAAACAGGGATCGCTTTACAAGGAATCACAGCCTTACTCCATTCTTCTTCATCTTTACGCTTGTGGGTGTATCAGAGCCTCTTCCTGCTTCATGAGCCAGGAAGAGGCACGGATACTGCGAGAGACCTCTGAATGCGAGGCCTAAGAAGAAGCAGTACCCCTAGTATAAGTTTGGGTTGGCTGGCAGAGATCTTCTAAGATAAGTCCGCCCTTTGAAACGTACAAATATAATATCCTTATATTGTTATACAGACAGCAATAAAGCTTTTATTTATTTATTTATAAGTTTTCGATATTCGATCATTACGACTACATATTATTTCGACTTTTAAAAAATTTACATACAATAATGATCGAAAGATTCGATTGTTTGTTGTTACAACACAATTTGCACACCAACAAGCGCTTATTAGCAGGCAAATAACTTTCGATAAAACTTGTACTAGCCCCACAAGGTACAAGAACAGTTGAAAGGATGCCACAATCTAATTTGGTCGCTGTGTTTCTTTGACATTCTTTGGATACAAACATACATCAATAGTTTGAATCTACGTACTTATTTGTTATGTACATAGGTAAGAATCTGTATACATAGGAAATGGTAGATATAGGTATACTATATCCATAGCCTGCAAGTATTTAGCAGCAGTGCTTAGTTTCTATTTGAAGTTATGACGCCACTCCTCGTTGTACATAACTGTAAAATTATTACCAGCTACTACTATCTTGTAAACAAAAGGTTTATGTGTTCGGATGTCGGGCCGGTGTGAGACATTAAAAACTGAAATAAATTACAATGTTACCTGCTTCGTCTAGGCACGTGCTCCCTCTTACAAAGTAACGCGAGCCAGCAAGAAAAGAAGGAGCGCTTTGTACCGGAATAATTATTATTGCTGAGTATCAAAACGCTTGCTGGTTTTATGCTTGCCATCTTAGAGTAGGTACCTACCAAGAAAGCTGCAAAGACAGGTGAGAACAAATTAAACATTTTGATGCTCCTTCATCCTGTAAAAGATTGTGAAATTGCTCAATTTGTTTTCTTTGAAATTTCATATTTTGCACACTTAGAATAATAAAACCAACAGATTTCTTTTCTATTTTTCTTCCATTACAGTTGGCAACAGCACCACAACCAAAGAAATCATTCATAATGTCATCATCTTCTGCTTTCTTCATTATTTAGGGTCTGTACACATCTGAATACGTGCGGTAACGTAATCAATGTACCGTTGCAACGTGTCAAAATTCCACAGTACCTATACCTACGCAGTTCTTGACGAACCACAGCGTACTATGGTAATTTGCATGCAACGTTTTATTGGTTACATTACCGCGCGGGTTCAGATGTGTACAGGCCATGCATACAATTGTAGTTTGTAAATAAGAAATTAATTATTAAGTAATATATTTGAACCAAGTTAATATAAAAATAACATTGAAGACCGGGGGGGATGTATTATATAACAAGGAATGACCCTTCTTCTTCATCAGCCTATTTCCGTCCATTGCTGAACATAGGCCTCCCCCCTCTCTCCTTCCAATCATCCCATTCCTGTGCCACCCTCATCTCTAGTCATTGAGAATAGTCAGAAATTAATAGATGGAAGAAATGAAAATTATCTAAGCAGGTACCTAAAGATACATTTCTGAAAATCGCAAATATAAATAACGACATTTAAGAAGACTCTTACATAAAACTAAATGTAGGTAGGTACCTAGCTGAAGAAAAGCTAGAGTCCATAGTTGAGAATAAAATTGAATCAAATTAACCGTAGGTAAAGTTGGTTGTATCGAATGATCCACAAACAAGAAAACAATCACCCCATGTACCTACTGTTTTAGCCTTCTGTGCCATTTTGTGTGACTGTGTAAGAATAATGCCTTGATCACACGTATCGAGTAAACGGACGAGACTGTACATATAATGTTACTCGGCCGAGACAGTGATATTGGCGAGTAGCTTTTCACACGCGTTTTGAGAATAGGATAGTAAGTATACAGTTATCTTTATGCTACAATGCGGTTTTGACGATTTATCATAAAAAGATTATAAGAAAATATATGTACATACAAAGACAATGGAATTATAATATTATGCTGCATCCCGTTTTTGTTTAATTTTGTACTGAAAGGCACGCGCGGTAATTGACAACAACCATGTGACCGAGTGGTGAGACAGTTAGTGTTCAGACCTGTCGAGTGAGCAAGCGATGCAGGGGTACGGGAGAGGTTCAGGAGGTTGAGTATACGTACTCGGCTTAGTAAGTAGAACGGGAGGCGATCAACTGTCTCGCCGTAACCGAGTACTCGGCCGAGAGCACTGTCTCGCAAGTTTACACGGTACGTGTGATCAAGGCAAAAGGAATACACTTACGAACGAGTGCCACGCTAAAATATTGCCTAAAAGAAAACAAGACTTGAAGAACCTAAGATAAAAAGTTTCCTTAGACTAAACCCGTATAATAAATTCCTTTCTAATAAGTAGATAGGCTTTCACGGCCATCTTCAAAGTCATCTGGGCAGTAGTAGGGCCGTGGTCGGTTGTGGTGTCTTCACAATATTTCGCCCATCGCTGAGTGACCTCCTCGGTGTCTGCGCGACGAATTTCCTCCTCGTTGTCATTCGTCGGAATTCGTCGCGCAGACACCAAGGAGGTCACTTGGCAGCCTACAAACCGCAACCACCGCTCCTGAAGAAGCTCACCACAGCGATGGGCGAAATATTGAGAAGACACCACAACCGACCAAGGCCCTACTAGATACAGCCCGGATGACTTTGATAAAAAAATCCTTCTTTTCAGATGGTAAGATAATAATTATAATTTTGTATTGTGAATTGTTCGTGAATTAATAACGAGTCTCTGTATGAGGCTCGAATCACGTTTTAGGTGAAGAATAAAGTTGTGCACATTCGTAATGGAAAGCGTCGGCTTCATATTAATCGGGTCATTGTTATGCAAACTGCACGCGAGTCCGATTCAAACAAACTTTGCTTTAGAGCTTAGCCGGAAAAAAGTTTCACAATAAATAATAATGTGGTCCCATTGACGTTTTATGTTTTATGTCGCAGTTAAAACATTTTATAGAAATCGATGCGGGATATGAAAAAAAGTTTAGCTTTTAAAAATTTCTTTGTATATAATAGTTACCTATCTTCTAATATTTATATATTAATACGTGAAGGAAAACTTTGTGACTATTTTTACGGAAAATGCGCGGAAGGAGGAGTATGAAATTTCGCAAACTTATATTTTATACAGAGGAGGCGGGGTGGGGAATGCTAATATTTTCTTAAAATTAAGCATAAAAATAGATTAAATCAATTAAAAAAAAACATTACAAACACTTTTGTAATGTATTGTATTTCATACTCATACACACTTCCACAGACTACTTATAAAGAAGCTCAACTTCGTAGAAAAAAAATAAAATGTAAGGCGCCTAATAATGGGCGCAGAAAGCTTTTTGAAGGCGGTATATTTACGCGGCTGAAAAACGCGGAATATTCAAATCCATTGCATCAAATTAAGGATAGATTATATTGTTTTTTTTTAATAATAATAGATAAAAAATTAAACATAATATCAACATTTAAAATTTGACGTAGGTATCCATGTTTTGGAAAGAAAATTGTAAAACAGCACTCAGTCTAATTTTAAAACTTATGATCTAAATTAGTTATGGTCGAATTTCGAGCACTGGTTGACCACTAGTTTATATAGGTAGGTAAGTCTCCAATCCCCTCCTTTCATTTCTTATATAGAGCGTGTCCCCTCTCCTTCTTTTTCGTCCTTAAAAGGGCCATTTGGATTTTAGGGCCTTTTTATCGATTCTAAAATATAAAATGTAATTATAGTTTAGAAAAAAAAATCATCTGATCATCTTTCTTCACTTTACAACAGATCTCTCTGCATTAAACTAATAAAGAATATAACTTCTACCTACAGTGCATATTATAAACACGTATTATGAAGGTGTTAGCGTCTCTGCTTAAAACAACTAGGGATGAGAGTTCGATCTCTGAAGACTAGACGATAATAATTTGAAGTTTCGGGATTTCGACACTTTGACCACCTAAATGGTAAACATATTGAAGATAAAGTGATCACTCTAATTCAGTCTTTGAAATAACAGTGGAATACGGTCATTTGTGGTACAAATTAAAAAAAAAAAACTATCTTTCCCGACAGACGTTGTCCTGTGGTCCCTACTATGAATATTGATTTCAAAATTATTGTATTTAATACAAAAATACGTTTAAAATATGTTTGAATCTTTATAAAATATTTCTGATGGCTCGAAAAAAATTCCATCAATAATCTGCACACCAATGTTTGTAATGTCGATGGTTGTCAGGTCTTCAATAATTTTGTTGTTACAGAATTTTTCATAGATGGCGTTGGCGTCGCAGGAAATCCGCTCCATACGTACTTTAATATTACATTTTATATTATTTCTTATGTGTTTTTCAACTTTTTAATGGTTATTCTGTTATCCGGAGCGGAGAAGAATCCAATAGATCAAACATCGAAAAAATCTGTTCATAAGTGTTCGCACTAACCCGACTTTCTTTTATATTATAGATTAACTTTTAACTTTTTTTTTGTAAGTAGGTAGGTATATTTTTTGTCATCTATGTTTATTTACTATTTGACATTTCCCTAAGCAAATACGCATAGGCAGTTAGACAAAGATATTAAAAGGCAATATTTCATTGCTTTCATTATCCTTATAAGCTTACTACATTTCATCATCGTCGATCCAAGGCGTGCATATTTTGGAAATTCCGTATTATTAGGGAAAAGGATTTGCCATCATTATGACATCAACAGAATTATAGAGAAGCAACCTTGATCTCATTTTAATATCTACCTCTGATCAATTAATTACAAAAAACCGGTTTAATAGGTAACTTTGATCGATCAATTACAAAAAGCCGGTTTATTGACATTGTAATACTACCTACTTCATAATATAAAACATAAGCGGAGAGAATTATGACGTATTAATATAACAAAGTACGTCATGAGTAATTCAATTCATAGAAACTTATAAGAGCAATGACTTTTTTATTGATTCTAACGATTAGGTAAGCATTTCATGAATGAAGTATTGATAAAAAATATTACACAATTTATATATCTAATATTTCATATCAAAATTACAACTGATGGGTTTTTTAATAATTATTAACGTCTAATTCTGAAAATAACTCGCGAAATCTATTTCTAAGATTATCGATAAAGAATTCATTTCATTTAGAAATATTAGTCAGTTCTTTATTAGCGATATATCTATGTTTTTAGAAAATTATTTCAATTATTACTTTACATAAGGTTTATAGGTAGGTAGTATGAATATCACAATTTGACGTACCTACTTCATCGCCCATTTTTTTTTAATTCATTTATCGGAGAAACCAACATAACAATGAACAACACGAACAAAAAAAAATCAAGAAACATAAATATAGAATCTCCAGTGGCCCAATAGCAGGTATCTCCCGAATGGCTGCTGTGGGTAAATAGGTGGGTACAATCAATCATTTTTCAAAATGGTGCATCACATAAATGGTATTATATGCAGAATTATGATAGGTAGGTACCTACTGCACCTTTTATCTGATAAAAACATACAAAATAAAAAAAATATGGACAATGATATTTCTTATAGAATGGGTTCTAGCATAGCTACTTACCACAGTTATTATTGTGGTATAAAAAATATTGTTGGATAGAAAGACTTATCAATTTCTCCGTGAAAAGTATCCCTCTGAATAATTATTATTGTGTCCTTTGTTTCATTTAAATAAGTACTGACTGACTTCATAATATATAAGTAATAGAGGCTATAAAAGAGTATTGAAGCTTATTTAAAAGAAGAATAATTATTATTGCGATAAGAAATATTATTAGAAATTATTGCATTGAAAAATCAATATATTATCACAAACAGGTACCTACCACGCCATGCACATTATGATGACTACGAGAATAATAAACCAAGTAGGTAATTAAGTACCGGAGAGCAATAATCTATCTATATAAATTAATACGTGAAGGAAAATCTTTGTGGACATTTCACGGAAATTGCACGGTCGGAGGAGTACGAAATTTCGCACACTTTTAGTTTAAATAGAGAAGGAGTGGCGAATGCTAATATATTTTTAAGATTATGCATAAAAAAAAGATAAAATCATTAAAAAAACATTACATACACTACTGTAATATTATGTATCTGATACTCCCACACACTCAGACTACTTATAAAGATCATCAACTTCATAGATACAAATGTAAAATGAAAAGCGCCTCATAACGGGCGCAGAAAGCTTTTTGAAAGGCGGTATATCCGGTGGATCGAGAAATGGCGGGATATTTAAACTCAAAAATAATAGAAAAAAATTTCCTCGTAGGTACCTATCAACATTTCAAATTTGACGTATCCGTGTCATTGTTTTAGAATGTAAATTTTGAAATAGCACTCGCTCAGTCTTTGACAATGGAACCTCAATGATGTTCAAACTTACTATTCAAATTACATAATTATGGTCGAATTTCGAGCATTGGTCGACCACTAGTTCTTTAAATTATGTAATTGAAAGGATAATAAATTAATATCTTAAGACATTTAAAATTCTTAGAAGTCAAACCACATACTTAAAGGATATAAAACGGTTGATTAGATGTTTTATATTAGGTACCTTCTATCTATAAGATACTACAATTGTCATCACTTAAGTAAGTATGCACTGAAGCTATTATAGAGATGCAAAAAACCTTCATTTGAAAGACTTTTTTCCATACCATGTTTATATTCATCTGCATTTATGATTGCTTTACGAATATTTATGGAATATAGAGTTGACGCATCTAGAGCAGATTGTAATATTAGTTAAACGTTTTCCATATGATGCGTCAGTTCTTTTTATTATAAAGTTTGCACGGATCAAATAAAAAAAGCGACGTTTTTCTTCTCTTTTTTATAGATCTGTTACTTCTCAGCTCACTCGGTTTCCGTCAATGTGGCTCAACTGTATTTCCATCTTTTTGGGTCCTGGTGACGTTTTGTTGGCTGCTGTGGAAAAAGTCATGATTATAGATAAGTAAAGAACCAATTGAACATATCCAAAGTTTAAAAATATTCAGTTATGGAAATATCGAGCCACAGTTAACCCAACAATCCCTTCAGTAACACTAGTATAAGTTTTCGATGATCGAATATCGAAACGATCATCGAAGGAGTTTCGAAAAATGTCCATACAAAAATGATCGAATGATTCGATCGTTTGATTTTCGAACACTATTTGCACGCTAATAAGCGCTTGTTAGCGTGCACTTAGCTTTCGATGAAACTCGTACTAGCCCCACTGGTATCGGGATGTCTGAAATACGTTGTCTGCAAAACATAATTTGGCATCAAAAGTACCTATAGTGAAAAAAAATGGAAAATTCTATTTGTGAAAAATTGATTTAAAAAATAATATACGAAGGGGTATATAAATATATGGATTCTAACTTTATATTGAAAGTGGTTAAATATTTAAAAAATGTATTTTTTATAGATGGATTATTTTGTTTACACATCTAAGGCCTGTTTCACAAGTTATATAAATAAATAAAAAATTTCAACTTTATTGGATTAATTATTGTATTCAGTACCTACTAAGTAGAAATCTATGTTTAAAGAAAAATTTGTTTTGTAAAAAAAGGTATATATTTTTACCTAGGTATATTTAAAGGCTTTCAAAAGCCAACTGTAAATGTTGTTACCTTAAGTTGAATAAGTGACATGAATATAATAATTTTAAGTTCATATTATGAAATAAAAAATATATATTTACTTACTTTTTTTATAAAAGGAGTAGCTTTCCCGAGAGACGTTGTCCTGTGTTTCTAGCCCGAAGTGGCCCGTTAATATGTACATGATGTGCACTGTGCCCCCGTTAAACAATACAACATTAATTCGATTGAGATAAGCAAATAAAATAATAACATTAAACTATTTCTGAAACATCCCTATTTCATTCGTATTCAAAGCTCTGGCGGGAACAACTTGAGAAAAATGCGTTCGCGCACACACCCTACCTCGCCTATTACCAACACGAATATGCCCGATAATATTGTTGACTTTGTATGAAAAATTTCTAAAACTATCGAAACGGTGCGGTGGAGTAAGTGGGATGGGCTACTGTAAGAGCATATGCGAGAATGAGAGGAAACTACCCGCGATGTCGTTGGCGCTTCCCAGGTAACCTTTCCATACAAACTAAAATATTGTATTTTACATCATTTCTTATCCATTTTTTTAACTTTTTATTAGTTATTCTGTTATACGGAGCGGAGAAGAATCCAATAAATCAAACATCAGTAGAATTTGTTGAGCCATTATCGAGTTATAAGTGTTCGCACAACCTGACTTTAATTTATATACTTAGTAGATATACCTACATAAATAAAATGTTCCAACTTTATTATAGTGGATTGAGTAAAATATATTATAGAGAATATTTTTATGGTGTGAATTGTTTTGTAAAAAAAAAGTATGTTTTTACTCATCTACAAGGCTTATAAAATGCCTACCTACTGAAAAATTTATTAGTTAATAAGAATAACTAGTTGAATAAATTATACAAATAAACTATTTTTTTGAGTAAGTAAGTTGCAGTAAAAAATTGTTAAGTACAAATGTTTATTCTAAAGTAAAAAATGCAGGTTTATACTAACCAATCTATATGGATTAAATTTCTACTTAAAATAAAATTTGGTAATAAAATAGTAACATATTATTAAGTTACTTAAAGGAAATAATTTCAACCTTGTTGGTACTACATTGTAAAATATTTAAAAATCTTATTTTCATGAAAACATTTGTAGAAAATGTACATATTTACCCATTGACAACTCCTTTATTTTATTTGATGGCTGCCAATAGCCCACTTAACAATCTGTTGATTGATAAGAATAGTAAGTTAAGTACATAAAAATAAAAAAAAATCAACGCTATTTAATGCTTTGTAAAGCATATTTAGAAAATTTATAACATAATACTAACTAGGTATATAAAAAACTTGTCTAATCAAAGTAAAACTTGGATTATTTATTTAAAATTACATAATTAATAATTGTGCTAACAATGTTAATTTCGTATGAGCACATAAGTAAGGGCTGTCTGTTTTGTTTTCAAGCATTCATCATCAGGTTCATAAAATAAAATACAGTCCACTTATGAAAGAAACTGATGACGACTTGAGAAGAGGGCTGACGTATGCTCTTGTTCTTTGTCTTCTGCTTCGGGAGTATGTTGGCACAAGGGATACAGCGCCGTAGAGTCGCATGACTCTTTGTCGCATCCATTATCTACGAAGTGCCAATCTATGCAATTTTGTATTTCCGTTTCCCTTCTTCAGCCATATTGTAATGGAATAATACGTGTGTTATAACCGCTCCTCGCATTTTTATTTAATTCAAAATAAATTACCCCAATCCTCAGCTCAACACTTAAGTACTAACATTCATATTTATTTGTTTGCGTTGTCAAGGAAAGTGGACGCTCGATCATGCGATGGCAGTTAGAACACATAATTTTTCATCTTGCAATCAAAAATTTGTTTATGCGTAATGCGATCATCGCAATCGCACGATCGTGCGATCAGCTAGGACAGAGCCTAAGTTTCAAGGTAAGTTCAAACTTTTCATCATTGAAGTATTTCATGTTCGCTATGAAAAATCATTCAGTGTTAGAGTATTGATAAAAAAAAATGTGTTAATAAGAAATTATTTTGCTAAAAAGATAAAGTATTATCGAGTCTTCATTGCAACGTCGGAACTTATCGAGTCCACGCTGCTAACTGCATACACGTCATATTATAACGAAATTTTTATCAGAATATTCTCACATCTACCTACAATACTGTAATCGCTAAAGGCCTCGTCATTTTGTAAAAATGCTTACGTCTGTGAAAATAAATTTGCCTCAATGAAACATGCGGGTGCTTAACATACATAAAATTGTTCTGAAAAATATCACAAATAGGACTATATACTTATAATATGACAGTGGCGTAGCGTCCTGAGAATATTTCTTTGCAATCGATGAGAATAAAAATTAATGATACAATAATACTTTAACCGACCCTCACTCTGGTCACCTTACACGTACCTACTACACAAAAATATACTACATTGATACAAAAATACACTTTGTGCTTACAGAAAGACGCTTGTCGTCATCAGAGTTAGTCAATAAGAAATTAAGCTTATAATTCTCTTAGAATATAATATGAAAAAAGAATGTGTTTAAATCCTTGATATTTCCGCTAAAATAACACTTGTAAGCAAATTTTGCGGCCATTAGGTATCACTTAGTTGAAATCAATGATAAAAATTATTTACATCGAACACAGTCTTATAGAATATCGCTCGGGCTATGCGATTTTGGTTGAAATAACTTGATTTGGAGCAGCAATTTGGGTTGAAATAACTTGACTTGAAGCTATCTTCACACGATCACTACCAGAAAAATTTAAAACTTTTTTTGGAAGCTTGATGATTTTAGTAGACTTGTAACGAAATCGTCCATCGACATGTCGTGTGTCAGCAAAACATACCAAATAAAATACATCGGTAGGTTACAATTGAATATGATAAAAAGAAGATTATACATAATAATTTATGTTAGATGTTTTTTTTTATAAAAAAAAACACCCTGCGCCACTGCTGCAATCTCAAACAGGTAGCCAATTGATTTTTTTTTTGCAATCGAGTGTACGTACCAACGTACCTACTTATGAAAATGCTCTGATAAAAAAATGGAATTAATATGACGTTTGCATCTTCTAGGTCTGCTAAACGGCCAGGATATTCTGGTTCAATAAAAACTAATCTTTAACCACATACCTGGAACTTTATAATATCTACTAACGATATCCGGAATCACACGGAGTAATTTGTTGACATACATATATGTATAGCTAATAAGGGAAATCTTTCTTCTATGTAATCCAGGAGTATGTAACGTCTTCCTGGGTTGGTAAGGTACTAGTTGGTCAACTTACCAAGGCCCTGTCCTAACTGAAAAGTGATCACGCGACCATGCGATGAGCGATCATACAATGTTCTCAATTTGCATTTTCCGTCCGCGTTTGAATATAATAATGAAACTCGACGCACGGACGCGCGATCGCTTTCCAGTACACACGGTAAAAAAATATCATCAAGGAAGGAAGATTCCCACATTTTTTGGAGAATCGAGCCTTTTCGATACAGAAAAATACTCACTATCTCGCCGAAAAACGTCTTAAAGGTTAATATAACATACCTAATGCTTTTAACATAACAAAATTCGAACTAATTTTAATTATGATTTTTATCATTATTCTTATTATATCGATACCATTATTAGACAATATATTGAGCGAGTTTCATTTCACAATTTTCTTTCAAAAACAATGACACATGATACGTCAAATTTGAAATGTTGATATGAACCAAATATGAACAAAGTTTTTTTCTTTTATTATGAAAGACAAACAATATTAATCTATTCTTAATTTAACCACAGATAAACAACAGAATATATACGTCTGTGTCAATGTCAAATACATGTCATTGTATGTGTGTGGAGGTGTCAAATATATAACATTACACGAGTTTTTGTAATGTTATTTATTTTTTCATTGATTTTATGTACATATTGTTTATGCGTAATTTAATGTGGCAGGCTTTTTGGTCTGATTCCTTCGATCGAGCTTGGGGGTTGGTTTCGTGCGGGTCAGGTTTGCTGCGGATTGGTCTTCTCCGGGCTGGCTTGCGGTGTGCGGGGAACCTTAAAGGGAGAATGCAATGCAATTAAAAAAAAAAAAATACTCGTATTAGCATTCGCCACTCGTTCTCTGTATAAACTAAAAGTGTTCGAAATTTCATACTCCTCCATACGCGCAATTTTCGTAAAAAGGTGTAAAAAGTTTTTGCTTCACGTATTAATATAGATATATACTTAAATTAAATATTGCTCTTTGGAGGGGCTTGGTTTGGTTTTTATTCACTTTTGAGTAGAGTTTTTTTTATTCTACTGTTGTTTTGAGGGGCCTTGATTCGTTCTTATTAATTTTTGGGAAAAACATTTTTTTACTAGGAACTCTTAGGAGAGTTCTTTCACTTACATAGTAAAAAGTCATTTCTGAACAGATTTTAAAATTCCCCGGCTTGTAATACTCGTGAATTTAATCGGTTTACGAAACAGCAATGAGACATCCAAGTTACGCAACGTCGTTAAAAATTATTCATCGTTTTAGCCTCTTATTAGAGTTATTTTGTCAATAATTTAACGTATTACAACAATTAAATATTGGAGTAGATTATGACTAAATGTGATATCTATGGAAGTAAACCTTCTAAATATGAGCATATTGATAATTCTAACTGTTCGTAGCTTTATAGTCAAAGGTCATTTAAAGCTTTATTCGTGTAAAATTTTCGGCAAAAACAAACCAAATACATTGGTGTTTTTTTGCTGGCAAACGTTAGTTCAGAAACGTATTTGTTGAATTTAATATATCATACTTTTAATGAAAACTACTTATGTACATATAGTCAATATTTTGATGATTTTTTGCCTAATTGAAGACGATACGCCGAACAAAAATTATGTTTATAACTCATTTTTGACCGAAACTCGATTTGGTGACTTTTTGCTGGAGATAGACGAGCAATGGTATCAATATCAAGTAATAAAAGTAAAGTATCAAGTCAGTATAAATGATTCTCACTTTGTTATCTTTTATAAAAAATAGTACCTAAAAGATGTCCGGTATTTGTTAACTATTTGAGACCACTTAAGTGACGGTCGAGTAATTGACGGTTCACAAGCTCATCAAAGGGTGGTTTTACTCGCGTATTAATTTAAAGCACACCTTATTTGTATCAATATTTTGCCCAACATTTTTTTTTATTTAGAGCATATTGGTGTTTTATAAAAAGTGACAAAAAAAACATTGATCGGTCTAATGTAGGTAGGTAGGTACTCATTAGAACGTTGTGGTTATCGTGTCGATCATCATTTATTTTTTCAGCGTATTAGCACATCAGCTGGGTATCCGCTAATAAAGTAGTAGACTGCTCTTAATTTAATAGAATCAGTCAATCAATCAACTTAATACTCACTAGGAATATTATAAAAACTTTCAAAACATTTAGTTTTGAATGCCGCTGCAATAAAATAAACTTCCAAGACAATGAGGCGATTCGTAGTTAAGTCAAGTCGGTTCGTAGTTACAGAGGACTATTTATTTTTATTATGTCACGAAAATTTTATTATGTCACGAAAATTTTATTATGTCACGAAAATTAAATTTTATAGTTCACTTAATAAACCTACCTGTTGGGTCATGGGTCGTTACGCGAATGAGTCATGTAGGTAATAAGAGGACGGTAAAACCAAAAATGATGGCGTAGAATTTCCAGTTAATCGTAACATTTTAAGGTTGTTGAGTGACTTTGAGACATACACAAGAAAAGGTTTCCCTTTTGAACCTGTATGTCTTAAAAAACAATGGATACTTTCATTTAACGCGTAAATATAAAGGAAGTAGAGGTAAAGTCATGTAACATTGCAATTTTTTCATGTGAACTGCCACAAAAAGGGGTGATGTGTTAAAGTTAAATAGACCTATATATTTAACAGAGATGATAAAACATAATTTCTGGGCGGTGAAATAATCTTGTGTTTAAGCTCACCCAATATGATTTGTGTTTATCATTATTTTGTCTCAAAACTCAGATGCATTTAGATACCACTTAAGTAGATTATCCTTAAGTAGAACATGTATGTGAACAGATTTGAATAACCTCGGGAGAACATCAGGATTATCAAAATGCTAGAATCAAGGGAGAAAAAGATTATCAAGCAAACATTTATAAAAAAAATATGGCCTGATTCTAAGGCCCTGTTCTAATTGAAAAGTGATCGCGCATCCGAGGGTCGAGCGATCATATTATAGGTACTTTTCTCAATTTGAAGGATCCGTCCGCGTTTGAGTAGGTATGTTATTATTACTTTGAGTGAGCACAGATTCATTTAAAAAATGTAACATTCTTAGTAAAATATTATATTTTTTACGAATTGTTTTGAAGATATAAGGGTCAAACGATAAATTTAAAATAGGTACCTTTATTCAGAATATTTTTTTTTAAATTAGACCATGCATATCCTCATTTTCAAAAAATACTCTCAACCAAGTACCTATTAGCCTTAACGAAAACATCGATTACCAATTAATCCGCATACACACATCATACAACAACAACACTGCACCAACTCACATGTCGAAATGTTTACGCACGAGCCCTGTTACACTGCGCTTGGGTTGCATTGTTCGAGGAAACGAACATCGGGATTTCCCATTTGGATCGTCAAGAGTATGATTAATCACAAATACACAACTCAACCACAACATTATGATAGGTATGTACACTTCTTCGGAGCCGTTGAGACACTAATCTGTATATTAATATGAAACAAAACTTGTTTACTATCAGTCGAGTAGAATTTGCCGTAGTGTTTCGACGTGTGTTAAAATTTTGTAGTGGTTATCTCAAGTCAGTGTTCGCTTCAAGAGTAAGGACGTGTGTTTTTGTTTTCATCACAATTTTGTAAACAAAAGCAACAGGTAGATAACCTTATTATCAGTTAGTTTTGTTTTGTCGAGTTCTATAGCGAACGGAATCACAAGAATTCTTTAGTCCAAACGCTGGTTGATAAAATAATTTTATGATAATTTTTAACCGTTCCAAAGATACGTATTGTATGAATTTGCTTAGTTATTGCGTTCCATTTTTTAAACGTTAATGCGTCTGGATGCACATCTATTTAAAATTGGTCTCGTTGAATCTCCCTACTGCGAATGCGGTTGGGACGAGGAGACTCCAGACCATGTCATCCTGGGTTGCCCAATAAGAGACGCAATTGATATTTATTTCTTGCTAGAGAACGTAGAGTACCCAATAAGTATTGTCTATCTCCTTGGACTGAACTCTCATCAGGTCAACGAACTTATATTCCAAAGTGTCCAGATGAACATGATCCTAATATAGTCATATTATATTCTAGTGTTTGTTAAGTTTAATTTTGTTTCATTGTCCGTTTTTTTTTCTTTTCTTATGAATGTATGATTTTCGTGATTTAATAGGGCCATAACATCCAGTTGGATGAGCCGCAAAAAAACGAGATTTGACTCACACCTTGCTCTCTATTTTGCCCTTCAAAGCTAAATAATGAATACGTCTTTTAAATAAGAAAGTCATGCATTTTTTCCTCAATTTGATTTAGCATTCTTTATAATAATATTAATACACAATGTCGATATTTTTGTGTAGGTATGTTTAGATTTTTTTTTCAAAATAGAATATCATTTTGACCTCATATCAACCATAGGCTCTCTTCAAGTCTTTATTGAAAACTGTACACCAACGCTAACGTTAAGAACCTTTCATGCTCCCCACAGGAGCACATTCAAAGCCTCTTCCTAGTTTATTCAGCTGTTCCTTACAAAACAGGAAAATAATAGTACCTACCTACAACATATTCATTTGTATTCTAATTGATATCTTTTAAGATATTTTCTATACACTAAAGTGAAAAAATAAAGGATAATTTAACAGATTCTGCTGGCAATAGAGCAGATCCATAGTCATAAGAAAGATCAAAACAATGAGTAGGTACCTACGTTATCTCGGAAATGGTATTGCGCCTTGGATGAATCTATGGTTATGGATGGATTCATTGGTAAAACTTTTGAAGCCGCGGGGTAGGGGGGAAAAATGAATTACGACGCCATCTTAATGGAACTTACGGGAACATATTCTGTATTTTGACGACCATGTTGCTGGATCTCTTTTTTAGTGTTTTGTTGTTAACTACGTTTACGAGTAGACATATTATTACTCTTTTATAGTTTAATTACAATTTTTTTTTTCATATTAAATTGTGATGATTTTATGTTTAAATGTTGGTTTTATTTGCTGAACTTTATTTCCAATCTTTCCTTAAACTGAAGAGATTACCAATTTAATTAAATACACAAAATATTTCAATCTACTCGAAGTTCTGATATATATTTTCTATTATTCCATACAAATTGTTCAAATATGGTTCAACTAAGATGGCCGCCAATATTTCCTCACACCCCCTCTAGTGGCATCACTTGCTCTCATACAAATCTCAGCTGTCAATCTCTTCATATATAATAATTCCTCCAAGTATTGCGCATCAATAATTTATGTTTGACAGGCTTTCTTTTGTTCGATTATCGTAATAATTTTTATCCCTTCTAGAAACGAATAGCTGAAAACAGAGAGAAAACACTCTAATTATTTTTTTACTACTGCAATAAGCGTATTAAAATAATACGATCGCACCAAAGAATGGGTTAGTAATAATTATTATACCCTCTGTCATATTTGGAACTCAAAAAAACTTTGTAATGAAGTATTTACCTATAGGATATTTGAAATGAAATTTTCGCAGCAATGTGTTATGAAACATTTCGCCATTTAAACAGTCTAGACTAGTCTAGATAATAATTGAACCATTCTGTTATAAGCGTGGTTAGAAATTAGAGGTTTTAATTTTCACAAGATCACATAAATTTTATTAAATGGATAAAGTTAAGAAGATTTTCTGTTATGACTATTTATAACCAATTTTACATATTATCTAGTTATCAAATTAATTCGGTCAAGTACTTAACCATTTAGAATTTTCAATCAAATTGCAGTAAAAGGTACCTATGTTATTTTCAAATTAAAAAGTATGTCCTCTAAGTCTTCGGTGAGTTATTTAGTAAGTAATTTAAGTGTAATTATATGAAAAAAAGGTTATACCTAACTTATATTGCATTCGTACAAGTAGGTAAATCTAAATCATCGTGATTGTCAAACATTTTACAAACAAAACAACGGAAATACACGTTTAAAAATTTATCTCGAAGTTACACTTCAAGGTTGAGTTAACCACAGCCAAACCACAAATTTAGTTAACTATATCCGCTGATATTTAATTTAATTTAAAAATAAATCTGCAATAAAATTGAAATCCTCGACTAGCATTAACTCATAATCTTATTAAAGATAAAAAAATAGTTATTTCTCTTATTATAATATTAAATTTGGCACAGGCTTTTCGGTCATACGATTATCTTTAGTTTCATAAATACTTTTTTATTTTTTTTTTATTTTATACTCATAAATACTTCTTGCACTAAGTAATAATGGCACTGAAGATGACCGTCGAGACGATCTAGCCTTTTCCAATAAAAACATTATAGGTGAAATTTTAACATAAATGAAATATAAATCAAAAGCTATTTTTGTACTTTTCCATGATTTATTCCACTGACATGCTTCATACGTACGCTCCTATGACATTTTTGTATTTTATTATTCAAATTACCTATTTTCCACAAAGAAGAAAAGTGCATGTTTAACAATTTATTATAGAAATCAACATTGTTTTATTTCATATAGGTAGGTAAACATAATAAAACTTACCAACGCTAATATGGTATTTCCCAAACGTCGTCGTTTTGACCAATCAAATGCAAAACTGCATTGATCGTAACAGAAATGGTTTTGAGATATACTTAATTAAGCATTATTTGTTACAAATTTATGTTCAATTCTTGCCGAAATATATGTAAAAGGCAACCGTCGTATGTTATAATAAATTGTCCATTTGTTCAACAAAATATTTCAAAAGTTTATTGCGAACACATAATATAACTCGAGATGTGTGATTTATTGGATTCTTCTCCACTTCGGATAACAGAGAATAACTAATAAAAAGTTGAAAAATGGATATGTGATGGATATGGACACATAATATGAACGGACCGCTTCTGGTTAGGACCAAAGGGTCCACAGGACAACGTCTGTCGGGAAATCTAGTTGCAAATAAATGTAAATAAGTACACACTCAGAAGCAAAATGAATAAGGAAAAAGTCTCATTCACGTTCGTCCTCGTATTTTTCATTCTCATCTTGGCATGTGCCTTTAAGGGTAGATCTGAGAAAACGGATGCAATTCTTTTTACATCTCCTGGTTTTGTCCTGACCTTCCTTGAGGTGAGAATTGATGAATTTGATCATGTTGTATGAATTCAAATAATTAAAAGAAATAAAATACTGTTGCAGAATGTTTGTCAGAGTACTTAAATAACAATCACTCAATCTCAATTCCGGTTTTACAGAAATCATGTACACTGGGAATCTTTATGAACATTACCCGTTACTTTCCAAACCAGTTCATTGCAAAACTTGAAATTCATCAGAATAAACGTGTTTTTATTTACACCCCGGTTTGTTTTCTTTGCCATCCGCTGCAAATTTGTCATGACACGTGTAGGCACAAGTTGGTGTGTAATACCCACATTTTTGTTTAGTCCATTGACAAAAGTTCATTATTAATTTGCATATTATTATTTGGTATGATTTATCGTAGACTTATAGTCTGTTAATTTAAGGAGTAGCCTCTTGGGATAAAATCTATGAGTTATAACTCCGTTTCCGCCATTTCGCAGGGCTTTTAGGAATAAAAACATCAATGTTTCATAGTTTTTTTATTCTGTAGAAATGATAGTAATCATATTCCTAATCAATAAGTAGGTATCTATAATATGACAAATAACATTGATTTTAATTATTTCTGTCATTTTGTTCAATGCGCAGTTAAAAATAGCCGAAATTTCAACATGAGGTCATGGGGGACAATATCACTACTAGAAATAGAAGGTTACTTACACGATTACATAGAAATAACACCACTTAACTATTTTTGTCATCGTCACTAAGACTTATCAGTCATAATTAAGTGCTGCCATCAACGGTTCATGACCTTGCTTTGTTTTCACCTTTGATGAAATGTTTAAAATTTATATTTTTGTTACAGACTCTACAATGAAGTTCATTCTGTCGATTTTTCTCATCACTTTGAGTATCGCTGCAGCCCAGCGACCTTTTTATGCAGGGAGTAAGCCAATCGGTTACCCAGAGTTGGCTGATAGGTTTCAGCCGATAGAACCAGAAACGACAACTGCAGGTTTAGGAAATAGGTTTGGAGAAGATAACCAGACGGTCAGCACCACAACAATTAGACTACCAGTGGACGCTTTAGGAGATAAAGATTTAGTTGACAGAATAAGCAAGTGGCCTGTTGAAAAGCAACCATACTGGTACATCAATTGGAAAATTATCGAAGCACAGAGGCAACAAAGACCTGTTGTGCAAGAGCTACCTGCTGGGTCCCAACAGATCAATGGTCAACCGCAAGGCTCCCAACAAAACTTTGTTCAACCACAAGTCTCCGAACAAAGATTTGGTCAACCACAGGGATCACGAAGCTTCGACCTACCGCAAGGCTCTCAAAATTTTGGCCAACCACAAGGATCATTTGGACCTAATCAAAACTTTGGTCAACCTCAAGGATCGTTTGGACCGCAACAAAACTTTGGCCAACCATTAGACCAAAGATACAGATACAACCAACAATGGCAGAATGAAAGACGTGGTAATAATAATAATTGGCAAAACTGGCGTCAGGATAGACCATTGGATAATAATCGTCAATAGACTTAAGTTCATTTACAATATTTTTTTTTGTCATTAACAACCTAAGAGCTGTGTTAATTTATAATCTTTATTAACTTTATGTAGTAATTAAATAAGTTTATACATAAATCATTTAAGCGTTTCTTATACCAGTCTTTGTTAACAAGAATATTATTATCTTGTTAGTTATTCAATAACTGGAACTATTAAACACCATACTTAGAACAATAAGTTTGTCCATAAGACATGGGTCATTATCAATGTTTATTCAAGCGAGGTAACTAGCTTCGTCATTTTGGGATTTCCATTAAAATGCCACCATGGTGTTAATGGTTGTTCTTCCATCAAATTAGGTATTATTGAATGAAATACCCAATCTGTCGCAGCAAATAAAATAATTAACTCTCTCAACACAAAAATGTTCATGTTTCGAAATCAACTTTGTTTTTTTTCTTCTTTAATATATTGCTTAGTTCATTCGATAACCTCTTTCGAAATTGACCTCTGCCTTGATACGCGATAGGGATGTTATAAATTAATAATGTTGTCGCATTATGTTGAGACGTTTGTGTTCCTAATGATCACATCATTTCTCGTTGACCGTGGCGTTCCGCATTGGGTTATATTTTGATGAGTATTAAAACATAGTACTAGGTTCCGATGTAACAGTAATATTTTCGCTACCTTTGTTCATTTCAAAGACACTGTACAATCTTTGAAAGTCATTTTTTCGACTCCTCCGGAGATTGGTGGATGGTGGTTATAAATTTGGGAGCTAACTGTATAGCAGTCTCCCATTCTTTGTCTGTGTATGTAAAAAGTGCTTCCTCAGGACATTTCATAATGTTTTTACTGGACATCATAGCAGCATTGGGGTTGTTCATCAAAGAATAATTACTACCTATTTCAACATTATTCTTTTTCGATAAGTTAAAGGAGAATTCGTTTAGGGGAGGAGGAAAAGCATTGGTTATTGCCTTTGAGTATGTTGCTATGCTGTCCTTGGTTATAGATGAGTTATGAACTGTAATAGACTCCATTGTTCCAAAATCAGCACTGGTTGAATGCACGTGAACTTTACCTTTATTCATGGGCAAGTTGTATCTGCCTGGATTCATTTACACACTGCTCACATCTGGGCCGTCATTGAAACCATCGACATTATTCACTACATTGGCAGTGACATAAGTACCTGGATTTGGTGGAATCACATTTGAACCGCAGTGGTTACGAGTACCTTATGGATTTATATCTACACTATTCAACTTAGTAGTCATGTTTTTTAGTCAAACTTTTTGAAGTAAAGGCGAGTTCAAGTGTCAAACGAAGAAAGAATCTGTCTTTTTTTCGCATCTTTGATTGGGATCTTGAAAGAAAACCTTTTTGTGTTATCAGATTTTTCATTATAGCTACGATTTTACTTAGTGTGTTTTCCAACTTATATTATTGTATCTATTATCTAATTTTTTTTTTAATGAACCTTGCTCACTCAAAGTGAACACAAATACACTCGTTGACTCTTTCAAAGTAAGCTACTTACTAAAAGTTTGTGTCTTGAAAGAGGAAGGTGGTCGGCACCTGGGATCGAACCCACGACCTCCAATACGAAACAGAACGAATGCCGGCGTCGTAGCCGCTAGACCACCAACCATTTTTTATCACACAGTTCAATAAATAATTTCGGTCTGAATAAATAATCAAGGAATGGGGTACTAACGCTAAAGCAATAGGCGTTTTGAAATCGGATTTTCGTATGGTTGCAGTGACAGCGACCTTCTAGGAGGAAGCAGGCCTAGTAGTTAGCATAGAAATGAGTAACATTAAAACTGCAAAAATAACATCAGCGAGTGTCTCATTCGTACCTATTATGACTGACAAAATTCATCAACTTTGACCAAAGAAATCACATATAGGTACGTTACATACAACATTATGTAACGTACATATGCTTTTTTCATCTGGTAAGACATAGAAGTAGGCCTTTGACCAGAGGAACTGACGAGATAACATAGTTTGCAGGCCACGCTTGGACGAGGAGAGCAATGGAAAGAGACAGACTGGAAAAAGGAAGGTGTTCTCTCATCCAACTATTTACCCCTCCATATCTTGGGTAGTTTGCCTGCCTGCTGCAATTTTTAACAACCTTTCAGAACATGCAGTTTCTACGAACTATCCATCCACAGAAATGAATTTTAATTCTACTCACAGCATATCACCGACATCACAGGTTCTCTTAATATTTGAGTTTTTGACTCTGCTTGGACTCTTGTTCCTGCAGTATTCACAATTTGCAGCTTATGCATGCAGATATCTCAAAATGAATCCTACACGTATAAACCATTTGTGTATTAACGTATGTAACAACTAATGACTCTAACAATTCATCACTGATATTCGATTTTTAAATGGAATAAACCACCACGGGCTAACGAACGTCTTCTACGGTTATTTCGAAGGCTGGCTTAGTATGATCACTTTACGTTAACAACGTTCGCCATTAGGTGGAAATGTTTAAGTTTCCGATACTCCTAATCATGAGAATTCTCGACATGTTCAACATGTCGAAAAATCCCATGTATATAACAAGTAGATATTGAATAATTAATGAAATATACCTAGAGAAAAAAGTTGGAAATTATTAAGAACAAGAGAGCAACCAAATTTAAAGACTGCGACTGCTGTCATGTATTTGGCGCCAGGATATGAATATATCCATTTTTCTTTTATTTGTTTGTTTTATTGCCTATACTAGCTTTCCCGACAGACGTTGTCCTGTGGACCCTGTGGTCCTAACCAAAGGCGGTCCGTTCATAATATGTGCATAATGTGCACCGCGCCTCCAGAAACAAAAATAAACTAATAAAACAATAACATTTAAATATGTATTTCTAAAACGTCCATATTTATTCAAAGCTCAGGCAGGAAGAACGCGATATTTTGTTGACTTTGTATGAACACTATCTAAAACGCCCGAAACGGTGCAGGTGCAGTAGACAATAATTTTGTTGGTAGATTTTTTCATAGATGAACATCCATTCCATAGTAACATTAAAGTCATATTTTGTTTAATGTTTTATGCATTTTTTAACATTTTATTAGTTATTCGGAGTGGAAGAAAATTCAATAAATCAAACATATAGTGTTCGCACTAGCCCGACTTTCATTTATATTATAGATTGTGTATTCTTATGCAGTGTCAACAAATACCCCAACTGAAGTGGATCTTGTCCATTGAAATGGAATATCACCAAGAATTTTTTGCCCAAAACATCGAAGAGACATAAACCCCCACCTCCCTCCACAAAATGTAATTAATGTGAAAATATTGCAAAGTGATTATCGCTCCATGAAAAGTTACTATTATTAGATAATAGGCAGGCAGTATTAATACTGCGGTACGCCTATAAATACACGTCCGTTTCAAGGTGTCTGTCCAGCCTTGTTGTATTTTTAAATTTATTTAATCTCCTTTGCACTTAGCCCGGGAATAAGTAAGTAGATTAAATATAAGCTCATCTGATTGTTTTTTTTTTAACTCGGATAATACTAATATTATAATCTGTCTTATAAAATTTCGATAATTTTAATTGAATGAATTTTTACAATTAAAACCTTAACTTAAATATTGCCTCACTAGGCTTGTGCCTGTGTCGAGGCAAGATTTTGCATATATGTTAGATTTAATATGCACTACGTCAGCACGCTGAACAACTCGAACTGTGATCTCTCTCTTCCATTAGTCCACAACCATTTATCCAAGCATCTCTTAAAACACTATCACACTCTCTCAGTCACTCACACCACATGGCAATCTATAAATTAACTTTAGAGCCAGATACTCCGGTGACCTCTGCCCCAGAGCAGTTTTGATCCTTGGCAGTCTCCTCACTCCATGCCCCTCCGTTTGAGACACCAAGGCATCAGACATAAAATAGCGGACTAGAATTCGCTGCATATAGAGTTGTCGAGGATCAAGAACTTTAAATTTCTTAAAAAGTGGGTCAGAAGGACTCAGGTATTTAATTACAATAATAATTGTACTCAGGTATTTAATTACAATAATTGTACAACGTATGCGCAAAATAAAAAGTATCATTACATAAAAAGTTAAATGATACTTAAATTATTGTAAAGTTTAAAGAAAAATGCAACTTGCCTGCTGGACCACCTTTTTAAATTGGTTTTATTAGAAATCACTTTCTGTTGAAATTCACTATATTATTTTAAAGGAAGGATTGAGATATCGGAGGTTCACATCTTCAAAGAAACGATATCCTTGAGACTATGTACATTTAGTTTGAAGAGGAGTATTTTCTTCCTATCGTTCTCCTATAAGCAATCCTTTCAGAAGAATCGTCTTTGATCCCATCCTGGGACATGTTAAAATGAATCAAAGCCTCAGGTGATATTAGAATTCGAAAATATTAGGTACTTCTCAAATAATGGGCCTGCGATCCTTGAGAACTAATAGATATTGTTATTCGTTCAGCCGTTTGATTGTTCTAAGAATAATCTACTATTCTAAAGTTCCTCTTCTAGGTATTTACTATTTCTTAATATAGTTTGTTGTATGTTAGTAATGTTTTTACGGATGTTATACATATGTATTTGAAATTATTAATTACAAGCTGACCCATCGGGCTTCGTCCCACCTTGAAGTCAATAAAATACTGCTGGGTAATAACATATCTAACATACCTACATAATTACTCATCGTAAAAAAAGCAAAAGTCATGTAGTTATAATATTATCAGATATTTCAAAAGCACCTAAACTCATACATTTTATATACGTTAATACCTAATAAAAAATAAAAAAATCAATATAAATAACTAATGTTATTTATATTGATTTTTTATAAATCAGATAATACAGATAGATAGTACAGTAAATCAGATAATACAGTAACGGAGAAGCTATTGAACAAACATCAAAAGCTTTCTGTGTTTTCATAGACTTGGAGAAAGCGTATGATAGAGTCGACCGAAAGAAATTGTGGGAAGTTTTGTCATTTTATGGAGTGGATAGACAACTGATACGCGCGGTTGCTTCCCTTTACTCTGATAGTTCTGCTTGTGTCAAGGTGAATACTCATCTGTCACGAAAGTTCCGTCTTACGAGAGGGGTGAAGCAAGGATGCGTGATGTCACCTTGGCTGTTCAATCTATTTTTTGATTATTGCGTGCGTGATATAAAAAATAGTACAGTGGGTGTAGATCTGAATGGGATGAATGTATACGCTGTGATGTATGCAGACGACCTAGTATTGATGGCTGAAAGCGAACGTGATTTGCAAGAACTTGTGACGCGTGTGTATCAAAATTGTGAAATGAATGGTCTTAAGATGAATGTCAATAAGACAAAGGTGCTTGTTTTTGAAAGAGAAGATGTAAGAACGCAATGTTGTGTGACTGTGAATGATGAGAACTTGGAACAAGTTGCCGAGTATGTTTATTTCAGAGATGGAAGGTGTGAAAAGGAGATTGATAGAAGGAAACTGGCTGGTAGAAGGGTTGGCGGTGCACTAAGACCTCTAATGAAAAATAAGAACGTATCTCTTAAATCCAAACAGCTGATACACAATGCAATCCTGATACCATCCATGATGTATGGGAGTGAAACATGGACATGGACGAAAAATCTAGAAGTTGGAATAAATGCTGTGGAAATGAGATCACTGCGTAGGATATGCGGAAAGAGACTGATTGATAAGGTGAGGATTGAGAATATTAGAAAGGAATGTGGAGTTGATGTTAGCGTAGTGACTAGAATGATTGTTAATAAATTGGTGGTTTGGGCATGTAGAGAGAATAAACGAGGAGATATTGACAAAAAGTATATATAAATCTGAAAGAATGGGTGCACGCAGACGAAGCCGACCTCGAATGACATGGTCCGATCATATCGGTTCAGTCTTAGAGGAGGGCCAAGTCAGGAGCAAAAGGAATAGAAGAGCATGTATGCGGAATGTTATGCGTTTGGAAGAAGCGAAAGAGGTGTGTATGGATAGGAAGGAATGGAAGTCCGTACTATCTGCCTACCCCCTTCGGGAAACGGCGTGATGGGTAAAAAAAAAGTCCGTTCCATACTTACTTTAATATTATATTTCATACTATTTTTCGAATTTTTAATAACAATTATTCTGTTATCCGGAGCGGAGAAGAATCTAAACACGATAAAAATCTGTTCAGAGTTATATGTAGGTGTTCGCACTTACCCGACTTTCTTTTATAATAAAAGATAATAATATTATTACCTATAACGACAACTGAACGACAACGGTCGACAACTGAAATTCAGCGAGTTTTGAATATGACAAACAGCCAACACTGTTCAAGTGTACACTTACTTACCGATTTATTTTGAAACAACTCCGGCTGCGTCTTCAGTTCTCTGGCACGCCTTGGGCGAGAAAAGCTTTTGAGCGCCGGGGTTGTTGCTATTTTAAAAATATTTAAGGCCACCTTACACTGAGCAATGGGTAATTCCTTAACGATACCTCGTCCCGCTCTCATCCTACCGTTCAAATGTCGCTGAATCCCAACCCCAGTTGTCGACCTTTAAATACAAGCACCTCATGAATTTTTAATATATTATTTTATAGATTTTTACGTATGTTTAATAATACCTACGAGTGGTCGACCAGTGCTCGAAATTCGACCATAATAATTCTCATTCTCAATTTGGGTCATACCTATGTACAATGAGTTAGAACTGCGGCACTTTTCATTTTACATTTGTTTTTATGAAGTTGATGTGGTTTTTATGAAGTTGATATGAGGCACTTTTCATTTTACATTTGTTTTTATGAAGTTGATGTGGAAGTGTCTGTGTGTGTGAGGGTGAGTGTGTGTGTGTATCAAATACATAACTTTGCAGTAGTGTTTGAAATGTTTTTTTATTTATTTAATCTATTTTTATGTTGTGCACCAACAAATCCAATAGGCAATAAAGATGAGACATTAACAAAAATGGATATATTCATATCCTGGCGCCAAATACATGTCAGCAGTCGCAGTCTTTAAATTTGGTTGCTCTCTTGTTCTCAATAATTTCCAACTTTTATCTCTATATTTCATTAATTGTTACCTACCTATTAAATATCTACTTGTTGTATACATGAGATTTTTCGACATGTTGAACATGTCGAGAATTCTCATGATTAGGAGTTTCGGAGACATTAGCTACCACCTAATAGCGAACGTTGTTAACGTAAAGTGATCACACTAAGCCAGCCTTCGAAATAACAGTAGGAGACGGTCGTAAGCTCGTAGTGATTTGTTCCATTTAAAAATCGAACATCAGTAACGAATTGTTAGTCATTAGATAGTTGTTACATATTCTATTTTTATGCATAATTTTAAAGAATTATATGCATTCGCCACTCTATATATCTATACTAATAAAGAGGAAAGATTTGATTTTTTGTTTGTTTGTTTGTTTGTTTGTTTGTTTGTTTGTTTGTTTGTTTGTTTGTTTGCATCGAATAGGCTCCAAAACTACTGAACCGATTTGAAAAATTCTTTCACTTTTGGGAAGCTACAATATCGGCGGTGAACATAGGCTATATTTAATTTCCAAAAAAAATTGGGTAACCTACGAAAACTTCAATAATGTAACCCAAGGTGTAAAAAATTTACCTAAAGTATTCTTTTTATCGCGAACGCTGTGAAAACTAATGATGATAGAATAAAACAATGTACTACAATTTTGTAGAAGACATCATTATTTACAAAAAGTATCGCGACAGCATATGTCTAACTATTATAGTTATGCCACAATAAGTGTTTTTTTATTTAAAAAAAATCAATAAAATGTCACCTCTATAAAATGGTTTTTATTGGTATCTCGGTATTACTCCTTATTAAAATAAATTAGTTCATATTCAAGTCTGCTTCAATATGTTTGTATAACTTTTTGAATTATTCAATTCGGACATTCCATTCGAAAGTTATCACGAGTTTAAAAATGTGAGTATTGGAAAAAAAGCATAGTCTCTTATCATCTCAACTTATCCGATGCAGAGTGCGTACGGGAGCGGGGAGGGGTCATGTCAAGTTTAGTAGAAATACCGCGCAAAGTAGTCACGCTGGTAAAGTGACGTGACACGATACATTGCAATGCAATTATTCCAGACTAGCTTATACCCGTCTTGCTTTACGTTTTTGATTCCGATTGTCAGGCTTGATCGGTAGGTAATTAAACAGATTCTAGTCTAGCATCCCATTGCTTAACATACCACTTTAACTGGCATAAGCACAGAAAAAGAAGAATGACACTTTTACAATTTTTGTTTTACCGACCTCATAATATTATACGAACCTATTCAAACCACAGAGCTCTCTCTATGAAAACTTGCAAATTATGTCCACAGATAATATAAATATACTGATTATGTCGGTAGGTTCGTATAATATTTTTTTTTTTTGGAGGTCTATTATAATAATAAAAAAAATATTATACGAACCTACCGACATAATTTGCAAGTTTTTTGCAAGTTTTCATAGAGAGAGCTCTGTGGTTTGAATCTTAGCTACATACATTGCCTGCTTTGATATTAATTGGCCAACCCACCCATAGACGGTGATTTGTATCTGTCAAACTTCAAAATCATTTTGCAAATGTTTTCATTAAATCTTTATTTATTGAGAATAATAAGCTTTTAATAACATTTATATGTATAACAAATCAATCTACAATTATTTTATTACATTTTCATACCGTAATACCAAGATCCCATTCAACATTTACATGAGTAATTTTGTTTCCAAAAGTCTTTTTGAGAAATTTGTATGAAGATCCTAAAAAATACAGTTTTTTTAAATAGCTCTAAATATATTAAAGTTAATGCAGCAAATTGTATTTAAGAACCTTCTCCAGCATTTTATACTGCTCTGGGCATATTAATATCTATCTTAGCATTTGTATTTTGAGCGTGATGTTCACATATACGGTTAAAGTATTGTCAAAGGCAAATAAAAAAACAAACATTTCTAAAATATTATGTAGATTAACATATGCTATAAAATATTTTGAAAAAGTTAGGGATCTGTATGAAAACTAAATTATTTTTAAGTATCTATCTACCCGTGCGAAGCTGGGGCGGACCTCTAGTTCACTATAAGTGTGCAAAATTTCATACTCTTCCGTCCGCGCAATTTTTGTAAAAATAGTCACATAATTTTTCCTTCACGTATTAATATAATATATGAGTCGCCAAGTTTCGAAATCCTCTATAACACATTTTGATCAAATACGAGTTATTGATGTCGTTGGATTCGGAATTAAAAACTCTATAATCCTAGAATATTTTTTCTTTCAAAACACTCTTGGTTGATTTAAAAAAAATAAAATAAAATGAGCATGAGAAACGATCCACGCTATATCCCTTCATATGCCTTTCGATATCCGCTATAACACAACCGACCAATAGGAGGCGAGAATTTCACAAATTTCAAAATGGTTTCCAGTACAAATTTATTGTTGTCCAAGTTAGTAGTTCTCTGACAATTTAGCTTATTAATTATTTAATAATGTGTGATCAACTTGAGAATGTTAAAAAATGCGAAAAAAACATAGTAAGGAAAAAGATAAGACAACCAGAAAAATGGAATGTTAATATACAACGCCAAAAACGGTAAGTAAACATTGACGAATTTTGAGGAAATTTCGTATTTATTCCTGTTTTTTTACAGTGGCGTAGGTACCCATGTAAAAAAATGGGAAACAATTTCTTTAACGTGGTACGATAAAATTATATATAAAATTTATAAATTGTTGATCATGATTTTTTTTCCGTGAGGGAAATAATTTCAATAATCAAATTTAAATAAAAAACTTTGTACCTACATACCTAAGTCTTCCGCAATTTTATTAAACCTGACATGTTTCGAAGGAGCACGCCCTTCATGGTCACAGGTTATTTGAATCTCTCACGTTTGACAAATTGGAAAGATTTAGAAATTTCATGATTTTACAAAGACTTGGAGGAAGATATCAGTTCAGATACCATTTCACTGAAAATAATGGAATTATTGATGACGGTTCCCCGATTTGTGAACAAAGAGACCCTGAGGTTTATTTTTTAATTTAAAGAAACAAACTTATCTTGTTAGTGTTCGCTATTTAAAACTATTATTCAAGCTTATACATGCTTAGATTTTTACTCTTTCCCGCTAATTAAAATGTACCTGCCTAAATCACTCAATAATGAGTGGACTAATAAAAAAAAATGTACCTACCTAATAAATTGCAAATATCTACGGTTTCTTTTGTAGGTATAACGTGTAAATAATAATGTCAGAACTTTTCCGAAAGAATCCAAAAGAAATCCGAAAGAATCCAAAAATACCCACGAATTCACTAAGCTTGTTTAATTTTAGTTTTGATATCTTTTCTGATAACGTAAAAAATACTTTACTAAAACATCATTGTTGTATTTAAAATTTTGCTTATATACCTATTTTATTTCCAATTTATATAAGGTTTTTTTTCTTGAACCTACATAAAAATAAATGTCTAGGGCCTAGGCTATTGTAATGAAAATTTTTAATAAAAATCTTTTTCGTCATAAATACCTACCTTCCTACCAGCATTTTATTTTGTTCACGCCACTGGAAAAAATGCACGTGACCATTCATAGTTGATCCTTTCAAAATCAGCTATATCACCATGTGTGAGTTTCAAAACACGCCATAACCTGATATGAGTATCAAAAACCGACATATCAATTTTTATTTTTACAAAATAAGCAGTTTGTTTTTATTTTAAAGCAATTATTTTTTTGAGCTGCATTGCTGTAACAGATTTGCAAACCCCAGACATATTAAACTTCAGGAAAGCAAGTTTAGTATTGAAAAAAAAGTTTTTATCGTTTTTCTCAAAATCACGAAAAAGTGTTATAGAGGATTTCGAAACTCGACGACACATATATGCTGACTAGTTCTGCAGGCACTAAAGATTTCCACAATGATATTTCAACGTTGTCTGTAGCGAAGGTAGGTAGGTTAATCTTGTAGCAAACATATCTACTAACTTATTTTTATTTAGTTCTATAATTCGGATTTGTTTTCTTATACTATTTATACTTAAAGATCATTCTAACAAAAATATAATTAAGTAAGTATGATAATTTGACAAGCTACGACACAACTATGTTGGACCTATTACACCCATGAAGCTAAAATCTTTACAATGATAATAACTATTAATTGTTATGTTGAATTCTGTTCCGGATTGTGTCCAGCTCCTTTGAAGCAGAGCTGATGGATTTGGACATGTTGTGCATGGGAGGAGGTCACGTACACTGCGCAAGATCGAGAGGACAATGAAGAGCTCTTTTTGCCTCCCTTTGTTTCTAAGTGGGGTTTAAATGGAGAATGTCTGTATTCATCTATGGATTCTTAAATGTCTGATTGGACCAAGACTCGCTTGTTGTTATCTTTATTGTTAAAATCGTTCCGTTTTGTTGTTTCATTATTTTTACAGTGTTCTAAAGGATGATAGAGAATCCAATCCAAATCCAAACTCCCTTTAGACCCCACTTAGGGGCATAGGGAGGCAACAAGAGCTCTCCATTGCGCTCGATCTTGCGCAACGTTAATGACCTCCTCTCACACCATGTCCATATTCCTCAGCTCTGCCTCGAAGGAGCGGAACACAGTATGAGAGGGTCTTCCTCGTCTCCGGGACCCTGATGGGAGGAAGAACAGCGCTCTCCTCGGCCAACTGTCATTCGGCATCCTTAACACATGTCCCAGCCAAGTCCATCTCCTCCACATTATAGTAGAGGTGATGGGCTCACGCTGGGTGCTCCGGCGTATAGCGTCGTTCGTGATGCGGTGGTACCATCTTATACCCAAAATTCTCCTGAGGCACTTCGTTTCGAATGCAGATACTTTTTGTGCCTGGGCCAGAGTCAGGTGCCAGGACTCACACCCATACAGGAGAATGGGCAACACACACGCATCAAACAGTTTACATTTCGTCTCGACACTAAACGCCGACGCCTTCCATATCTTGGTCATGTTGTTGAAGGCGCCACGTGCCATACCGATACGTATCGGGAGCTCAGCCCCGAGGTCACCAGTGGTGGTAATGGTTGCTCCCAGGTACTTAAATTTATCCACTCGGGAGAGCTGGTGACCATCGATGGTTATCGGTAGCTGTTTATCGGGGCAGGCATTATTCGCCATGAGCTCCGTCTTACTGGCATTGACTCGAAGGCCGAGGCGTGCTGTTTCATCGCAGAGTCTTGAAACACTGCGCTGTAATTCCTTCACTGTCGTACTGAACAACGCTAGGTCGTCCGCGTACTCCAGATCGCACAGTTCGCCCATTAGACCATCTCTCTGTGTTATCGGTATACCTCTTGCTCCTTGCATGGACTTTCTCAACAGGAAGTCCATGACAATTATGAATATAAAAGGAGCTAGTACGCAGCCCTGTCTGACTCCCGTGGTGATAAATATATTGGTGATAGAGAAACCGTGGTGATAGAGAAACCATTTCAATTAATTTGACATAATATTCTAATAGTTTCTTCATAAAGAAATAGAAACCTAAGTAAGTAAAATGATATTCTTGGAAAACAAAGCTGTTAGAAGAAGTAGTAATGTAGGTAGCTGCTGGTGAAGACTATTTAGAAACATTTCGAAAAGACAGAGGGCGTAACGAAATGTCAAACGCAGTTATTTGAGCCTGTCACCAAACTGTTAGGTGCCTACTCACCAACTTACTTGTAGGTATTTATTTTATCTATGTATCTAAGTACATAGATATGTAGATAAACAAAGTTTTACTAGCGTAGGTACGCAAACTTTAAATTCCCGTTGTATTTTTTTTATGAGCAAGTTAATACTCCTGTTGAGTCAACCGCATGTCGTTTTAGCCTCAACTACCACACGGAAGGCTACAAAAGACGCGATGGACTCTTTCAAAATGACAAATAGATTATGATATGTACCTATATAGGTACGGGAAGGTATGTAGGTACGAGGCCGATCCACAGAGAACCGGCATCGACTGGGATGAAGCAGTGAGGATTTCACGGGACAGGACAATAATATGGTGAACATTTTTTTTGGAGTCCAAATGCAGGGAGCGGACAATGACGTGGGAGAAGATGAAACTGATTTTTAAGTAGGTACCTACCTAAACGAAAATTTTTGAGAACGAGTAGGTACATACGTACATACCTACTAGTTAGGTAGGTACCACTACCAATAGCAACCCCAAAAACGTGAAACGATTTTTTTTTTATATAATAGTTTAATAAGCGACTAAGCGAATTCTTATTCTTGCAAAACTTCGCTTCAAGAACTTTCGTAATATTGTAATAATAATGTTAAAATAATGAATTTGTTGTTACTGCCATCTATGGAGAAATAGAAAAAAACGGGCCCTTGATTATCTAAAGGAGAGCGCCATTAAAACAACATTATTCATTTGCTGGAAATGCAGAAAAACTTTCCAAGAATTTCTATAGATGCTATCATTCTTTTAACAAATAAAAATACTCAGATAGAGAAAAGTTGTGGGTATTGTAAAAAAATTCTCTCCATCTTTCAGTAAAAAACTGAAGAATCATAATAATTATAAAGATCGATTTAAGCTAATGAAATAACTATTTACGATGGCACAATTTTTATTAGGTATTTTTTTATATAAAATAATGCCATCTATTGAAAAACAGCAAAAACATTTTACATTATTTATGATGCCCGCCATCGTACGATAAATATATTAAGTAATATTATTAAGAAGTTCGCGTATTTCATCGAAAGGTTTTCAAGTTTTTCTATAAACTTACTTGGTGAAATTCTTTTTTTATCCATCACGCCGTGTCCTGTAAGAGGTAGACAGAAAGAACGGACCTCCACTTTTTTATCCAAGTATAAATCCGAATCGATGTGTTCGATTCACGTCATTCTCGATCAGCCACGCTTTTTTACACCATTCATTTCAGCCTTATAAATTATTCTCTTTGTCATTCTGTTTGAATACGTTCTTTGCACATGCCCAAACCATCTCAACTTACTGACTTTCATGTTTGTCACAACATTAGGTATAATAACTTCCGTACCATTATTTGCTTATACCTACCACTTTCAGGTTGCCTTGATTTGACATGTTTCGCGATATTACATATCTACTGGTACCTTCAGTAAGGGAACTTCGTCTCCTCCCCTTTTCAGCCATCTTTATTCCACTGATGGATTTAAATAAGCCTTTAGAGCCATTGGAGGACCATTACTTTGTAGGTACCTTTTGAGCATATCTACGTCATTGGTATATTATCATCATATTATCCAGGAATAAAAGACTTTGTTTTATTTTTACCTAATATTTATTTTCAAGACATTTCCGAGAAACGGAAGATACGAGAGCCGCAAGAATCACCAGAGACAACATATCACAAGGAAGCAAAGTCCAGGATAGTTAGCAGTCAGCTTCCCAGAAGGACAAAATAGCAGAAACAACAGACCAGCAGGCCTAATGAATAAGGAAGAAGAAAAGAAGACATTTCTGAACTTTTTAAATACAGCCCAGCTCTACTCTATACTCTACGTACTCGTTTCATCACTTTTGCAGTCTGATTTTCTTTAAAATCGGTTTAGAAAACTTTTTAGAAGATTATGTAGTATCCAATCTAATCCAAACTCCCTTTACGGCCCACTTAGGGGTATACATGGAGGCAACAAGAGCTATATCCATTGCGCTCGATCTTGCGCAATGCTTATGACCTCCTCCCACACCATGTCCAAATCTTTCAGCTCTACTTTGAAAGAGTGGAATATTGTATGAGAGGGTCTTCCTCGTTTTCGGGACCCTGATGGGAGGAAGAACAGCGCTCTCCTCGGCCAACTGTCATTCGGCGTGATGGGCCTGTCATGGGGTTGTACCATCTTATTCCCAAAATTCTCCTGAGGCACTTCGTTTCGAAAGCGGAGACTTTTTGTGCCTGGGCTTAGGACGCACACCCATACAGAAATCGGCAAACACGCATCAAACAGTTTTTCTCGACACTAACTAAACGCTGACGCTTTCCATATTTTGTTTATGTCTTGTTTGTTCCTGTTTAGGTCTGACATACCTGTTTCAAAGTAGGTATTTCTACTGTCTTTACTATAACTTGCCTAAATTCACTAGGAAAAAGAAAATTTTTATCTATCTACTTACGTAAGGAAATTTTTTATCTACTTACATAAGGAAATTTTTTATCTACTTACGTAAGTACCTACCACATTCTCATCTACTTACATACATAAGAACCTACCTACCTTAGTAGGGTAATAATCATAAAATGAGCGGTTGAAATTTTTTCGAATATTAATTAAGTAATTTCTGTTTTCCTCCAAGGTCTCACATTTCAAATCACGAATAATGCTATGATAGTTTATTATTTTAGTAGAATAAGAAGGGATATTGTTTGGTGGTAGAAACTGACCGGTGGAATGAAATAGCTGTACATTACACTCTCCATATTATTAAGTATTATAAGTACAATCGCGTGTTTGCTGAACTAAATATCCATTGTCATGGGGTACCTCCTCCAAGGTCACTTATAACATTTATTATCATAATATTACTTAATTACAATCAGCACAAGAACTAATAATTAGAGATGGGCATTATAACGATAGGTAGCTGATAAAAATATTAGATAAATAAAAATAACACCTCTAACGTTATTCATATTAAACGATATTAATTTGTAAATATTAGTTGAACAAAAATAATAGTCACTCTGATATAGAGCAATAATAACGTAAACTCATTTACATGATAGTTAATATAAGTTGAATTGTTAGATAATAGGTATCTATTATATTGTAATATGACAACACAATAATTAGTTTTTAGTCTATGATTAAACTTTGAATAATTTGAATATTTAGAACGATTGGTTTTGTAATAAAAAGAGTGTGTTGTAAAAAAATGTGTAGCTGAGCTTTTAAAAATAAATCTATAATAATAAAGGAAAGTGCCTGACTGACTGACTGACTGATTGACTGACTGATTGACTGACTGATTGACTGACTGACTCATCAACGCACAGCCCAAACGGCTAATCGTAGAGAAGTGAAATTTGGAAATCAGGTAGGTCTCAATTCAAAACCTTCCACTAAGAAAGGATTTTTGGAAATTCCACCCCTAAGGGGGTGAAAAATAGGGTTGAATGTTTTTCAAAGTATGCGAATATCTCGGAAACTAGACATGGTACGAACTTGAGATTTGGCATATGAATTCTTCTATAGAAATGAGTGTTAGCGTATTCGGCAATTTTTCCAAAATTTAACTAAAAGGGACGAAAAAGGGCACATATAAAAAGGGATGATTTTTAAGTGCCTCCTAAAAAGTTTAAACTGGTTTTATCGAAATTTCAAAAAAATGATTTCTTTAGAAAGAGTCAAATTATACTATTTCGTTTTCAAAAGATATCATTAATTAGAGGGGAGGGGGTGAGGGGCACTTTTCCAACGTGTACGTGTGTGTATCCGTCCCCTCTTTATAACTTTTGATTTGCTTGATGCACAGATCCTAAAATTTCAGAAAATATTGAATACTTTAAGCATACAAAATTTGTATACTCAGAATTTTGAATTTTTTTTTCAGTCAGGGGTTATCAACCTTTGAATTTTTATTTAATTTTTCCATATATCTCGAAAACCATAAAATCTAGAACCCTAAAATTGTGTATGTATATAGAAAAATACAATATCTAAAATATAATTTAATGAAGAAGTTCCAGGATATCTCAAACTTTTTTTATAAAGAAAAATATTTTTTTTATGACAAATTTACGAGTTTCAGTGCCTATATTTCAGAATTTTATAAAAATATCGAAAAACGCCGAAACAGACCAACTAGATAATTTCATTTTCTATAAAAAATACATACATCATAGCAGTACATCTCAAACTTTTCTTAACAATTTTTGTAAAAATTTAATTTATTGACGACATCGTTTCATACAATAAACATACCGACTCAGGCCATCGACAGTTGGATCTCATTCGGCGAGCCGGGCCGGTGTGGTGCCGCGGTGTATGGCTAAGAACACGTAGAAAGCCGATACCGACCCGCGCCGACCAGCGCAAAGAATGTTACTATGCATTTGAATGGGGATACCCACAGAAAAGCAGGAACCCGCTTTCCGGCATGCTCATTTAAATTCATTGAAACCATAGGCAACAATCTATGAGCCGGTCGGCGCGTATCGGAATCCGCTTTCTACGTGTTCCTACCCAATGAATATATACGTAGGTAGGTACCTACCCAGCCCAACCTACTTTCTCCAATACACGTGTCAAAACTATTGCGTAATCTATAATATTAATATAGTTTTGAACTAGGCGACCCGTCAAACTTCGTCCCGTCTTGGAATATAAATAATATGTTCGAGATTTTATGTATAAATTTAAGTTGATTTCAGTTTAAAGTTATTTAACACAGACGACGACGTGGTCCTTATATTATTGAATATGAATTAGTATAATGATACATTCATTAATACCTTTTTAACTAGGTACTGTAACCGATGCATCTGTTATAAAACATTTTCTATCAGCATTCCGTGAATCGTATCATTTGATATAATAATAGCAAGTTGCAGTGGCGTTCCGTGGGTTATTGGCGCCCGGGGCGGGAACCACACCCTTTGGCGCCCCCACATAACTTTTCCTAAAAAAAAAGGTCATTTCTAAAATTTGGTATCTGGAGACATGACATTTCCTAAAAAAAAAATAAAGGTCATTTCTATAATTTGGTATCTGGAAACATTACATTTTCTAAAAAAAAAAATTTGGTACATGCCTATTTCAAAAACCGGACTTATAGTATAGCGCGAGCATATTTTGCCGCCCTGCTAATAGAGGCGCCCGGGGCGGTCCGCCCCTCCGCCCCCCCCCCCCTCGGTACGCCGCTGGCAAGTTGACATAATAATATGTTGAAAAAAGGTAAATAGTATTATGAAGTCAATAGGTAAATTATTTTATATCAAATGTAGTCAATGTGCAAAATATTAAATTTTAAAATTATCTACAAAACCTCACATCATTTTAGGACAGATCGTAAATAATTGTTTTGAAAACACTGGCAAGTCAATGACCACATCATTTCGTCACTGTATAGTGCGAAAAAATTAACTGTCCACTGGAACGTATAAAAAATAGAGACGAAAGGGATAGCAGTTAGCCGGATATTATGACCTCCTCACACACCATTTCCAGATCCCTCAGCTCTGCTTCGAAGGAGCAGAACACGAGGAAGACCCTCTCGGTATGAGAAGATCTTCTTTGTCTTCGGAACCCTTGCGGTAGGAAGAAAAGCACTCCCCTTAAAATATCGGTGTTTTTATTTTCAAAAATTTATAAAATTCGCAGAATGCTAAAGAAGTCCTTACTAGAGCCCGGCCAGTGCGTAAATTACCATGGGTACAACGCATGAATTACGCTTACGTAGGCGGTATAATATACCAATTGGACTGACTCCGTTGCCGGAACGTTATTGTTCCAAAAATCGCGGAAACTATCTGCATCTTCAGCCAGGATGATATATGACGAAACGTTGTTTTATTAAACTTCCCTTACTTACGAAGACCAGCAAAGCTGCTGTTTTCCTCTATATAGTCTAATAGTCTATATAACGAAATATTATATAGAATTACTCTCCATAATTTACCTTATGCTTGATAATCAATTTTCTAAGTTGTAGAATTTATTTTGTGATTATAAGGTGTATTTCTTAAGTGATACTTTAATAAACAAATCAATGAGTTATCCAAACATGCCTCTTTTTACTATCCGGTATCCGGCAGGATATTATTTATGCCGCCGGATAGACCTAAGTTTCATCTAATAAAAAATATAAACAGTGGACAGTTAATTTTCTTCCTACTCTACATTGTCGAAAATTCGTTTATAGTCGAACGCCAATTACTTATACCATTAGAATACTGAAGTTGACCACCTCACTTCCTTAAACTTCAACCGGTTAGAAAAGGCACAATGAGCCTCGGACGACTTCGAGCGCAATGGAGAGTTCTTTATGCCTAACCTATTCTCCTGAGTGGGTCCAAGGCCTCCCGTATTATGGGGTGGTTTGGGGGGAACCGCCACGGGCTTGATCTGTGTGCGGCTGGCTTTTTGGCAATCGGGCTAGGGTTTGGCTTTGTGCGGATCGGGTTTGCTGCAGTTTAGTTTCCTCCGGGCTGGTTTGCGGTGAGCGGGGGGGCTTAAAAGGGAGAATCTTACGTTATTATAAAAATGGAGACCTACTTTACGTGGTCATCGCATCACGCCTGGAGGCCAAGTCGAAATATTAACGACAGCTCCAACGTTAACAATTTGTTGTTATTTCCATAGAGATAACGTAAAAACTGTTGTTCAACGTGCGTTAAACAATGTTGTTCCAAATTCTGAGTCAAAAAAATAATTCTGTCAGTTATTCAAAATTAACGTTAAACGTTACCTCAAAATATTTGGAAGTATTACGACGCTGCTATTATATTGAAGACGAAACGCATTTTTTTTTTGTTTGGAAACCATTTTCAATTTGGTAAACGTTAACGTTCGGAACGTTAACAGTTTTCACGTTTAACGTTATTTATTTCTACCTGAACGGCTGGACCGATATCGTTTATTCTTTTTATGTCGTGTTTGCTCAGGATAAGATATTTATGAACTAAATTTCGAACCTACGACCAGACAATCAACAACAAATCAACGTGAAAGATATAAATTGAAATGTTAAAAAACGTCTGTAGCTTGAAAAATGCCCAAAGCAGATAGAAATAAGTGTTTTAAAGATCACTAATTTCATTGCTTTTCGAGACCTGAATATTTTTCTATTCATATCCAGCAATATAAAAATTGATTTCAAATAACGTCATTTGATGGAATAAAAGTTGTTCGAGTTATTTTTTGGGATTCTCATAGAACAATGTCAGTCAAGTTAGCGAAATTTTTAAGTTCGCGGGCTGATTCTATTTGTATAAGAAGCACATATTTTTTAAATACAGATTAATAACGACAAATATAAATAAAAATATAGTAATTTAATCGAAATTTTAGAATATATATTTAAAAAAAGAAATGTTGATGATGTTACTTATTATTATTAATTTTGATGCGAATATAATTAATTCTGCATTGTTTAGGAAGAGAAAGCAAATACAGTAACACGTGAGCGAAGCCACGGGTAACTAGCTAGTATAAAATAAAGTAAACTGGATATTATTTTACCACCAACAAAAAACTACAAAGATCAATTAATTTTAACATGGTAGCAGAGATTCGTGGTTAGTTCATTCGTTGGCGGTAAATATAAAAAAAAAGTAAAAAAAGACTTGTGTGGCGCATGTGACAGTGCGTGTAAAAATATTAAAAATTAAAACTATAATTATTGTGATAATAATTGTTAAAAGTAAAATGAATAACAAGGAAGAAAATGAGGTGGAGATTTTACGAGATGAGAATTCCTTTGAATTATGGAAATTTCAAATAGACATCTGTCTAAAAGCAAATAAACTGTATGATATGGTGAGTACAGTATATAAAGAAGGCGAATTAGATTTTCATAAAGATGCGAAAGCACAAAGTTTAATAATTAAAACGACGGATAAGAAAAATCAGATATATATAATATCATGCACCACAGCATACGATATGTATCAGAAACTGGTAACAACTTTCAGCAAAGAAAATGAAAACTTAAAAAATAATATGTTACAAAGATTTTTCAACTTCAAAATAAATAGTTCAATGTCACTTAATGAAAATATAATTAACCTAGAAAATATTAGATTCAAATTGAATAAAATGAAAATGAATTTCGACGATGACATGGTCATATCAAAGATTTTAAGCATACTTCCAGTACAATATAATCATTTCGTATCAGCCTGGGAATCAACATCTAAAGTGGAAAGAACTCTTTCAAATTTAATTAATCGTATAAATGCAGAAGTACAACGAGTAAAATTGACAGTCGATGAAAAAGAAGTGGCATTTTTTAACAAATCAAAGAGAATGATAACATGTTATAAATGTAGAAAAAGTGGACATAAAGCAATAGAATGTAAAAATAAAAGTGACCAGAAACGCTGTTTTAAATGTAATGGGGAAGGACACTTTGCGAAAAATTGTAACAAGGCATGTAATATATGTAAGAAGACCAATCACTTAGAAAAAGACTGTTATTTTAGAGAGAGGAAAAACAACATGAATAAGAAAGAAACATTTTTGGCATCATCGGAACAAATTTATTTTAGATAGTGGAGCCTCTTGCCACATGGTTAATAATGAGGAATTATTAACATCTTTAGAAGAAATAAAAACAGAGATATTGTGTGCCAATAGAGATAAATTATATTCTGAAAAAAGGGGGAAAATAAATGGAAGATCATGTGATTTTGAAAATGTATTATTAGTCCCAAAATTGTCAAGAAATTTGTTATCTGTTGGAACTATAACAGACAGAGGGGGTAAAGTGGTGTTTAAAAATAATAAAGTTGAAATACTGAAGAACGGTAAAAAGATATTAGAAGGCAATAAAAATGAATCTGGATTGTTTGAAATTGACATGATCAGAATGAATGAAAATGCATTTCATACTACTGAAGACTCTTTAGAATGGCATCGTAAGATGGGGCACATTGGCATGGATAACTTAAAAAAGTTGACAACTTTGAGCAAAGGAATAAAACTAAACGTAAATACATTAACAAATGAGATTTGTGAAATATGTGCTAAGGCTAAAATGATTAGACAGCCATTCAAATCCGAAAGAAAGAGGGCAAAAAGAATATTAGAAATAGTACACACAGATGTTTGTGGCCCATTGAGTCCTGAAACATATGATGGAAACAATTATTTTATTACATTCTTGGACGATTATAGTCACTTCTGTATGGTCTTTCTGTTTAAATACAAATCTGAAGTGCCAGAACTGGTAAAACAATACATAAGACAGGTCGAGAATATACATAGCAGCAAGGTAGCTATAATCAGATGTGATAATGGCAGAGAATACATAAATTCAAATTTAACAAACTGGTTCAAGATGAAAGGGATTGTACAAGAAGCATCGGTACCATATACACCACAACTAAACGGTAAAGCAGAACGGCTTAATCGCACATTGATGGAAAAAGCTCGTCCAATGATCTTTGATTCAGGTGTAAGTAAAACTATGTGGGGTGAGTCTGTTCAGACAGCGGCTTATCTGCTAAATCGACAGCCAACTACAACAGTGGATAAGACTCCTTATGAAATCTGGACCGGAGAAGTTCCTGATTTAAGCAATATCCAAATATTTGGTTCCAGAGCACATGCGAAGGTTCTACAATATCAAAAGAAATTAGATGAAAGGTGTAAAGAATACTTATTTGTTGGCTACAGTAGACATGGATATAAGCTATATGATAAAACAAACAGAAAAATTGTGATATCAAGAGATGTTATATTTAAAAATCCTGGAACGGAAAGAATTAAGATAAATACTGAAAATAAGGTTGTAATACCAAATGATTTAGAAAACATAAATAATGAGGAGTGTGTGACTGAAGAACAAATAGAAATCCTAGCTGAGTCAAATGAAAATGAAGAAGAAGAAACTCGAGAGACAGAGACATACATAAGACCAAGAAGAAACATAAAACCGCCTGCAAGATATGAAGAGTTTGTAATGCTAACCTACCAAGAAGCAATCACCGGAACAGATAGTGAAAAATGGAAAGAAGCAATAGATGAAGAGTTGAAATTATTGTATGAAACTGATACTTGGGTGGAAGTAGAAAATAAAAACATAAACAACATACTAGATACAAAGTGGGTATTTAAGATTAAGAATAATGAAAATGAGAAATCTGTGCAGTTTAAAGCAAGATTAGTAGCAAAGGGCTTTCAACAAAAAACAGATTATGACCTATCAGAAATTTATGCACCAGTAGCAAAATTGTCAACATTTAGAATCCTATTAGCAGTCGCAAATGAATATAGAATGATTGTTCAACAAATGGATGTTAAAAGTGCATTTCTTAACGGAGACATTCACGAAGAAGTATATTTACATAAACCAGAAGGAATGAAGAGAGATGGTAAAATATTAAAACTTAAAAAAACTTTATATGGGCTGAAAAGTTCACCTAAAAATTGGAATAACAAATTAAATGATGTTTTGTCAAAAGAAAAATTTATTAGATCTCAAAATGATTACTGCTTATATACAATTAATAACGATGAAAGATTATATATTTTAGTATATGTTGACGATATTTTAATAATTGGATCAGATATAAATAAAGTTGAAAGTATAAAATATATGTTGTCAAGTAACTTTAAAATGAAAGATATGGGTGATGTTTCATGTTATCTTGGAATTAACATAAGTCAAAATCTGAATGAAAATATTATTGAAATAGACCAGAAAAGATATTTGGAACAGATGTTGGAAAAATATGGTATGGATCAATGTAAACCGATTGGTACACCTATGGACCCTAAAACTAAATTGGAATTTTTTTTTTTTTATGTTTTGGAAAAATTAACTATTTTTTAAACTGTTTTTTATTTATATATTTATTTCTTTGGTAACCAAAGAAATAAATATATAAATAAAAAACAGTTTAAAAAATAGTTAATTTTTCCAAAACATAAAAATGTTAGGAAACTGTTTTATAGTAAGCCCAAAAAATATAGAAAAAATACTAAATTGGAATATTTTGAAAAACCAGAAAATATTGATTTGAGTCTTGAAACCAAGTGCCGTCAATTGATTGGATCATTAATGTATGCAGCCGTAGGGAGCAGACCAGACTTATGTGCTCCAGTCAATATTCTAAGCAGATTTCAGAGTAAACCAAGTAAAGAACTCTGGAATGCTTTGAAAAGAATACTCAGATACATAAAAGGTACGCTGGAATTAAAATTAGTGTATGAAAAATATAAGAATGGACCCAAACTGGTGGGATATGTTGATGCAGATTGGGGGCGGGATACAGAAGATAGGAAATCGACTTCTGGATACATATTTAAGATTTTTCAATGTGCAGTATCCTGGTGTTCAAGAAAGCAGACATGTACAGCTTTATCATCAACAGAAGCTGAGTACATCGCATTAAGTCAAGCTATTTGTGAAGGTCTTTGGATAAAAAAAATATTATTAGACTTACAACTTATGCAAGAAAATGAACAGATAGTTATCATGGAGGACAACCAGTCAACAATATGTGTAGCAAAAGGAACGGAACAGAAGAGATTAAAACATATAGACATAAAGTTTCATTTCATAAAAGATCATATTGAAAAAAAGGAAATTGACATAAAATACATTAATACGGAGTTGCAGGAAGCTGATATATTAACCAAACCAGTTGGAAAGAATATCCTGAATAGATTGTTGCCAAAAATTGGAATGATTTGATTATTAGTAATATGTTGTGTTATATATTATTATAGTGTGTTATAATTTGAGTAATAAAAAAATTATTGTGTTGAGAGGGGGTGTTAGATAATAGGTATCTATTATATTGTAATATGACAACACAATAATTAGTTTTTAGTCTATGATTAAACTTTGAATAATTTGAACTTTTTTTTTTAGGAAAATCTTCAGTTAGGTTTGTAAGATAAAAAAAGCTTTCATCCTTTAATAATATCTAACGTTATTTACGATTAATGAAACTGCTATAATTTTAACCGTTATTCCCACCTCTACTAATAATACAATCATCATAGTACCCTTCTTTATGTTATCCGAAAAAGATCATACCTATACATCATGTTACCTAGTTGCGTACTAGTTGAGTATTACTTATATCATCCAACGCTCCTGCGACCTTCTGCAAATCATATTCCTTATTTTTTATTGTTCACTGTAGGTGTATGAGTAGCGTATTATTAATAACTAGCTTTCCCGACAGACGTTGTCCTGTGTTCCTAACTATGAATATCGAAATTATCATTTGACCAATGTGATTCCGAACGATGCATCTGTTTTAAACCATGTATATTCCATCCGCATTCTGTCGATCGCACCAATTGACAATTTCTGTCAAAATTTCAAAATTGGAATAAAAATTATAAGGTAAAAAGTACTAATAAGGTTGTCTACGTAGAGTTTTCTTTAATTTTCTAATTTTCCATGCATTTTTTCTTTTATAAAGGACAATCTCCTGATAAAAGCCTACACGACAAAAAGAGAATTAGCGAAATTGGTGCAGCCGTTTAGGCGTGATGCGATGACATCGGGAAATCGCTCTCCATTTTTATATATGTATGACTAGCTGACCCGTCGAACTTCGTATCGAAATAAATAATATGGGTTTTATGGTTTTATGCAACAGAGCTCAAATTCGTATTTTAGTTATTTAACATGAATGACTATTTACTGGCATTAGCAAAACCTGCATACCACGCTGCATTCATCGGGTCTGAGTTTATTTTTACATCAAAAACATATAACCTAGTATGTTAATATGATGTGGGAAGAGGTCATCATTGCGCAAGATCGAGTGCAATGGAGAGCTCTTATTGCCTCACTTTGCTCCTGAGTGGAGTTCAAAGGGAGTTTTAATTTTGATTGATTTGATGTCAATATGTAAAAAAAAAGAATTTAGGTATGTCATTATATTCGATATTTCAATAATTATTTTGCTCAATTAAAATAATATTGATTGATTAATCAAAGTACGATAAGGATCTTCTCCGTACCGATTCAAAATACTCATTGAGGTGTAAATACTTATTTTACTGATCATGCTGATTCCCGAAGAGGGTAGGCAGAGAGTATGGACTACCATTCTCTCCAATCCAAACTCATTCGCTTCCTCCAAACGCATATCATTCCGCATATATGCTCTTCTATTCCTTTTGCTCCTGACTTGGCCCTCATGTAAGACGGCACTGATATGGTTGGACGATGTCATTCGAGGTCGGCCTCGTCTGCGTGCACCTATTCTTTCAGATTTATATATCCTTTTAGTCATTCTCTCTTCGTTCATTTTCTTTACATGCCTAAACCTTCTTTCTTTATTCACTTTCATTCTAGTCACTACACTAACATTCACTCCACATTCCTTTCTAATATTATCATTCCTCACCTTATCAATAAGTCTCTTTCCGCATATCCTACGCAGTGATCTCATTTCCACAGCATTTATTCCAACTTCCAAATTTTTCGTCCATGTCCAAGTTTCACTCCCATTACTCCCATAAATCATGGATAGTATCAGGATTGCATTGTACATCAACTGTCGATTCCAGAGATATCTTCTTAGAGGTCTAAGTGCACCGCCAGCCCTTCTCCCAGCCAATTTCCTTCTTTCAATCTCTTTTTCACACCTTGCATCTCTTCTAAATAAATTACCTAAATAGACATACTTCCAAGTTCTCGACATTCACTTTCACACAACATTGCGTTCTTAAATCTTCTCTTTCAAAACAATGGAAATAAATAAAAAGCACATTTAATGCGTGATGCGATGACATCGGGAAATAGCTCACCATTGTAATAGTTTTCTTAAATTTCCTAATATTCCATGAATTTTTCTTAATTTTTTTCTTCTAAATCAACCTTCTCCCGATAAGAGCCTACACGCAAAAAAAAATAATTAGCGAAATCGTTCCAGCCGTTTAGGCGCAATGCGATGACATCGGGAAATAGCTATCCATTTTTATAGTGATCTTAAATTTTCTAATTTTCCATGCATTTTTCTTAATTTTTTTCTTTCAAATCAACCTTCTCCCGATAAAAGCCTACACGACAAAAAAAGAATTAGCGAAATCGGTCCAACCGTTTAGGCGTGATGCGATGACATCGGGAAATAAATCTCCATTTTTATAGTTTTCTCAAATTTTCTAATTTCCCATGCATTTTTCTTAAATTTTTGGTCTAAAAGGACACTCTCCTGATAAAAGTCTACACGACAAAAAAAGAATTAGCGATATCGGTCCAGCCGTTTAGGCGCCATCCGATGACAACGCGAAATAGCTCTCCATTTTTATATATAAGACAAGATTAAGCATAACCTAAAATTGATGTCTCTACATGTCGGCGAACGCCGTATTTAATTTATTATGTCACTCCACCAAATAATATTGTTGATTATAAAGTTGTTCATGTTTTTCACTGATTTAGATGAATTCTTCAACAGTTTTGTGCACAGATTAGTGTTTTTTATTTTATTTTTAAAGCATAGTAAGTAAGATATGGTAAGAATGCCACAGGCGGTCGACGATGACATTTCTAACTGTCTTATTAATAATCAAACGCTTAATTCATACTTAAGTTTAACTTAATTAATCGTGACTTAACTCGTTAATCTTTTGCTACCCTTTCTCTTATCATCCGTCCTATTAATAACACAAGATTAAAATTTAAGTAAAGCTTAAGTCAGAAATTTTATCAATAAAAGATGCTTAGCCAGTGATGCATCTTAATCTAGACAAAAAGTTAAGCAATACCTTGAGCGACTGCAGTGGGTAGTTTAAAGTCTACTAGGGAGTGTGGATAACTCATTCGCATTGTGCTGCTATCACCAATTTTTTTATTTAGAATCATAAATCATAATCATGCCAATTGACATACTACACTAGATATATTTATATTATCTTTGATTTGACATATCGGGATTGGTTATTTGTTTTCAAAAAGCTAGGATTATGATTTTAAAATAATTATTTTTCCAATATACTTACCTATTTAAAATTTTAAAATGAAAAAATGATTATTTTAATTAAATCTGTAGTGCAGTAAACATTGTCTATAAAAATGAAAGAGTCTTGTACACTGTACTGTCACAATGACATATCAAAAATTTCTGATAGAAGATTCCCGGAAGAAAGGAAAAGAGTTACAGAGAATATTTGTTTAGTAGTGAGGGAAATTGTGAAAAATAAATTGAATTACTGTCTTATTATTAATCACACGCATAATTAATACTTAAGTTTGACTTAATTAATCGTGACTTAACTCGTTAATCTTTTGCTAACCTTTCTCTTATCAATAATGTCCGATTAGACAAGACTTAGCTGAAAAACAACTTAATTTGCAACAATGGCGGAAATTTGTATAGTGAAATCTGGGTAGGTATGTCAAAAGAGTAGAATGATCCATTTTAAAATAAAAATTAAAAGAGTCTTGCATAGTTCTATCAGAGATTTTTTATATGTGATAGAACTGTACAAGACTCTTACTCATACGTAGCTTTTTGAAAACAAAAAACCAATTCACGATATGTCAAATCGCGAAACCGGGACAATGCGCATGCGTTATCCACACTTCGCTTAAGGTATTGCTTAACTTTTTGTCTAGATTAAGATGCATCACTGGCTAAGCATCTTTTATTGATAAAATTTCTGACTTAAGCCTTACTTAAATTTTAATCTTGTGTTATTAATAAGACGGTAAATGTTTTCATGTCTTGTCAGTGTTGCCATAATTAAAGCACAATAAATGTTGCCATTACGTGAAATTATGATGTTTTTTTATGCTAATTTTTATGAAATCTTTGTGTATTTTGATTGTAAATTAATTTCTTACATCGAACTTTAAAATATTGTCTAAAGTATCATGTCTAGCTATAATAAGTGTGATATTTTGTATCTTGAAATTGTTAAAAGTCTTATCATGACCGTGGATTTAATAAATAAATTAACATATACTTTTTGCTCATCACACTATATACCACTATACTTTATTTTATCACTATATTTTATTTACCTATCTATATTTTGTTCGTATAAATCTATGCATATCTTTTACTTTCTTAACCAAGTCAAATTTCCAGCTTTTTGTCTGGAACGCTTTTGTTTTTGTACTTTCGAGGCTGGATGTTGTCCTTCTGACCCATCATCATCACCCAGTTGTAGTCCACTCCTCGACCAGGACTTCTTCAACACTCCACCAACGATCTCTTCTCGCGATGTGACTCGTTAATTTTAGTATATATAGATAGTCTAAATAAGACAGTCTTAATTAGGTACCTTGGAACTACTTAGGAATAGCATAACATCTAAACATTCTCCGAGAGAAAAATTTTAGATGAGGTTATCTGTAGAAAATAAATATGTAAGTAAGTATGTAATCTGTTTAGCTAGCTAACAAACATGATAAAAGTTTTTTTTTTCAATTCTCTAAGCGATTCATTTTAAGTAAGTGCCTAGTCTATAAATTACGCCACACCTTGCAGTTCCAAAAGAAGTAAGCAACGGTTTCGGAAGAATTTCCAATCCGCGGTCCGCGAACCTGCAGCCCGATTCACGGAAAAGTTTAAGTCTAAGTTTAGTTCGAAGTTCGAACGAAGTTCGATTCAAACCCTCCGTGAATAGGTACATAGACTGTAGATAGTCGCCGCCTACAATAATTATTATTACCAGCAGCCCTATTCACAAAAGTTTGAATCGAACTTCGTTCGAACTTCGAACTAAACTTAGACTTAAACTTTTCCGTGAATCGGGCTGCTGATCGCATTTTTTGTAAAAATATTTTTTTAGTAAGGTTTGTGTATTTACGTAGTGAAAGTTCGTGAGAGGTAGGTATATGGATGATCTACATAGTGCGTTAAAGAGTGTTAGCAGGCAGTCAGACTGGGAACAAACAGCGACCAACAGGCCTGAGTGGAGGAAGATCGTTGCCGCAAATCAGGGAACCGAGATGCAGAGAAGGAGAGGTCCAGACGGGCAGCGGAATACCCGTGCTCGGAATATGGCAGAATCTGTCTTTCGACAATAGGTCTCTAAATTCACACAAGATGGCATAGAAGACAGACCTAGTCCTTTTTGTGCTCCTTATTATGCTCGACTCACGGAAATGCCCATTAGATTAGTTTAGTTATATTTCATTATTATTATATATTATAATATTATAAGTAAAAATCTGATATAAGTAAAAATCTGAATATATATTATAAGTAAAAATCTGAACATTTATCACAATAAACAATTTAATTATTAAATTGTTTATTGTGATAAATGTTCAGATTTTTACTATATATTTTAAATATTAAAATAATAGGTATGTTACGACGGGGATTCAAAGTATTCTAGATATGGATTTGAAAGAAAGGCAGAAAAAGTAGAAATAATTTAAAGTATTGTATTTAGTTTTATTCAGCTTCAATGCGCTACTTAGAAAGCGAATTTACCTTTTCAACAGCCAACGGCGGATCCAGGGGGGGGGGTCACGGGGGACATGACCCCCTGGCTATGTAATCTGAAGTAGGGCAGTGATATTTATTAATAAAATCGTTATTTTGCTAGCATAATTATAATTTCCGTGGGCCATGACCCCCCCCTGGAACAAATTTAGGAAATGACTTTTTTTTTTTTTTAGGAAAAGTGTAGTTTCCAGATACCAAATTTTGAAAATGACCTTTTTTTTTTTATTTTGAGGAAAAGTGTAGTTTCCAGATACCAAATTTTGAAAATGACCTTTTTTTTTTTTTTTTTAGGAAAAGTGTAATTTCCAGATACCAAATTTTTTACTTTGTGACCCCCCCTTGGTGCCAAGGCTGGATCCGCCCTTGTCAACAGCCTCTAATAATCATTTTTATCCTTCTCCGAAAATAATCAATTATTTTCAATTCATCAAGTATAGTTTTAACTGCCCTGAGCTAATCCATAGGCTCCCTTACGAGGTCAAGTGCGCCTTCCTTGATGAGATCGTAATACCTCTATCACGATGATGGCTGGTATTAAGGTAATACACATTATGTTAATGTATGAGTGCTCTAATAGCCCTGTGAAGAGCTCTAACGAAATTACTTTGCCTCTTTATCAATATTGATTTAAACAATATATATATAGAGGGATGATGCTACTCAAAAATATATCGAAACATAATGGGGTTGATTTGGGTTACCTGCCAAGCATTATTTGTAGTTATTGTTAAAATATTCAATACACGTCTCAAAATTTCTATGAAATTAATAGGCCTAGAAAAAGACGTTTGAAATAAGAATCGGAGGTGGTTGGCCCAGTGGCAAACTTTGTGTATTGCATGCATGGCTACAAATGCGATTCTAATCCTGTGGGGGCATGTTATTTTTCGAAATGTCTATTCAGCATGTCGAAGATCCTATGATTGTAATTTTGAGAATTCGAATTTCAACAGAACTATTGATGGTGGAAGTTGTCAGCAACTGAGACAGTAGATTGACTGTGGTCAAACAAACAAGAATGACAATAAAATATCGAACAAAACAAATACATAATGTAGCAAACTTTTAATTCTTTCTATACTAATAATGTAACTAACACGTTGTTGACGAAAGACTTGTAAATTCTTCAAATAAAATTTGGAGCTTAATGTATGAAAACCTTGATTAATTTAATGAATACATTAATCCGTAATTTTGTCGTACAATCACCCATGATAGAAATTAAACAAGTGTAGGAACCTATACATAATTTATATTAAGTATAGTTTTTCACCCGAATACGGCAATTTAAAAATACATTTCACTGCATAATTTTGTTGCTTGTTGATTCACATTTTATTTCAGATGAAAACGAGAAAAAAACTTTTATTTTTGTTAGTTGTGCTATGAATTTGAATCAATTATGACTTCCAGAAATAAAAAAATGTACTTAGGTACCTTGACGTGAAATTATTCCGTAATAAAATTATTTAAAATGTAAAAAAAAAAACTTAACGAGTAATACTTAAATATTTAGTAATTTTTTTTTTTTTTAACTAACTTGTGAAAATGCGCGCGTCACTGTAGATTGCCTAGGTAACGTCGGGGTACCTCTAACGTCGGGGCGCTTTATATTTCGACGTCTTGACTCACGCCAGATGAGCCATTGTTTAGTTTACTTTCAAAGCTCTGGTAATACGGCAGAACCCCTAAACACGGAGGGTCGACTTCATTCTGACAGTCACGCGAGACAAAATATTATTTTACCCAACCAAAATAAAAATTGAAATATTTCGGTTTAAAAAATCAGAATGCATATCGTAAAATCATTAATAAGTGTTTTCAATATTCTTTTATTGACGTTTCCACTCATTCTCTCGGCCAGAGAACCTCCTATAGTAAATATAAATGGGCAAGGCTCTGTGATGGGGACTCATAAGACCATGTTCAGAACCCATAGGATCGTGGCATACCTCGGGATCCCGTACGCCCAGCCTCCGATCGACAAACGAAGATTCATGCCTCCGGAGATTCAGGAGTTGCCGATTTGGGAAGGAGTGAGGAATGCAACGCAGCCAGCTCCTTCGTGTATGCAGGACGTCTCAGGAAGAAGGCAGCTGAGGTTGCAAGACGAGCTGTTTATGAAGCTTCTGGAGTCGCAGAATGATGACCAGTCAGAAAGGCAATACGATGAGGACTGTCTTTATCTCAACGTCTACGTCCCAGATGGTAAGCCCATTTCTTGTATGTATACTTTATCGTGTGACAAACAATTTTTTCTTATGAGATTTCCGTAATAACATTGTTTTAAATAAAATACCTACATTGATAAAAAGTTAGGTTTGTTACATACATTCCAAGTGATCAAGATGGGCATTTCGGCGTCTGAATCTCACTTAAATGTCAATTGAAAATTCAAAAGTTATTGATGTAGTTTCAACTCCAAGTTGTATATAAAGTTTGTAGTATACCTAGTTTGCAATTATTAACTTATTTAGACTTTTTTATAGTTACTTAGATTTAGTAGGTTCTTACCTAATTCTTACCAAGTTAAAGTCTTGTTGATTGTTGTGTTATTCAGATTCTTAATTCTTCTACTTCCACCAAAAGTTATCATTGAGGTAATGATACCCGGACTTATGTTCACGCAAAAAAATGTTCTCTTGACCAATAATTTATATTCAATTTGTATGAAAGGTCATGTCATTTCAAAAACTTTAATTCATAATAAAATAAAAAAGCTTGTATAATTATTAATGATAAAAAGGTGTGACTTGAGTTTCGTTGATATTATTCAGCAATAGTACCTACCTATCGCCTGGATCTCTAAGGATCTATCTGAATATTAAAATGAGAAATTTCAAAAACATGCGACGACGTTTTTGGACATCAAAGTATTTACTATGAAATTAAAAAAGTTAAGATTTTTGATATTTTAAGTAGAAGGTGCCTGGTGGGAGTCTGTTCAGTAATTTCATATGTGGGAGAAAAACGGGTTATATGTGGGAGAACAACAAACAAGATTTTTTTCATTACTCATTATTAACAAAATAAGATGTTTTTTTTTTGTAATTAATCCAAAGGTCGAGGTTAATAGCTTAAAAACGAATCTTACTATGAATTCATTCGAATAAGTAATTTTTGAAAAATGTGGAGAAAGAATTTTGAAAGCGTTTTCCATTATATTGAGAAAATGTATGTAAATGAATCACACGCATGCTTACATACCTACATACTGTCCTCTAGAAATTATAGGTCAGTTATACAAAAGAAAACGTACAAAGCTACCTAAAAATGGTAGAAGCTACCTAAAAAATGGTAGAAGCTAAAAGATGAACTGAACAAAACTGAGATTCTTTTTGCCATGCCTAGCCTTAAAAAGTCACTACGTGATCACGACATCATCACAGTTATAAAGGTCATAATCCTTGCCATGCTGATTTTCTGGGAATGGGTTAACCAGAGGGGACTCCCGTTGCTTTCTCTAGATGATTTCCTTTCCTTAGGTGGTTAGTCCAGGTTTTAAGGCGCTAGAAAATTGAAATTTGCCTTTCGTCCACATCTGTTTCTCCACATTGCCCGGCGGGGTATGCCACGGGGATTCCAAAGACTCATACTCACCAGGAATGTTTGTGGTGTTATGCAAGTTGGCGTTTCACAGCATTTTACAGACCCGCTTTTTTCCAGCAAGCTTCAGCTCACTGTGACATCTACTGGTCCTTTGAACCTCAAGTTTTTCTAATTAGTATTCAAAATTCTGCTACAAAGTACCTATTATTTGCATACCTATTTTTATTTCTGGATTTGAATAATACAAATTTCTTAGGTATTACAAAATAAAATGGAATGAGTAATATAAACATAGGTATACGTATATAATTTGAAGGTAGGTCCCCCTTTCGTTATAGAACAGGGTTATGACACACTTTTTGCTCATTTTCTAGAGCGTGAAGTAGCATTTCACATGCGTCCACCTTTCCGCCTAAATGTCATGATATTTCACAGCTTAGTTTTATTAACAATAAAACAATCGTAGTCTCATCCCCTAGACGCCCTTTCACAATAATAATTATCCGATATTTTTGGACGCAACCCTTTTGTATTTTTATCCATTATCATTACCTAAGAGTTTTCATGGCGTTAAAATCACAGTTCATTAAAGGTTTTTATAGCCTTGGGAGTATCAAGATAGAGAGGTTTTAGAAATCATCGTTTGAGTATGTATAGAAAAGAGGACAAAGTATTAATTTTTATACAGACATTACGTTTTGGAAAGGCACAGGAGCAAAACTTCATTGCTATTTCTCATTTGTAAGAAAAAAAACTCTGAACAGCATTTGTATTTCTTTTTATTTTAAGGGCTTCATATAAAAAAGCTCCAAAAAGATCAATAAACTCAAAAGTGTATTGCTTTAACTTTGAAAGAGCTCAGATTAAAAAAAAACTTAGATGTACTTAGGTGTGTCATTTCATAAATTTAAATGAACTATTCAACATTGGATCTATAATTTTAAGCTTAGTAATCAATCAATTAATGTACTCGCTTTGTGACCCCACTTAGAGGCACAGAAGGCAACAAAAGCTCTCGACTGCTCTTGATCTTCCGCAAAAAAGATTCGAAAATTTCTAGCTCTGAAGAGAAATGAACCTGAAATCAGAAAAAATATGAAGTGAATATTTTAAACTTTCTTCTTCTAGATCTTGCGATCTGTTTTGTTCATTCAATCCTTCCGCGGACACCGACTGCCAGCTGTCTTGCCACTTCTTGGCGGTCTGCCTGGCAATCTTCTACCTTGTGGGATACCGTCAGCCGCCACCTTGGCTATGCGGTCGTTTCCCATTCTACCGACATGATCCCTCCAGTGTCTTTGCCTGCTTCTTCCCCATCTCACGAAGTCGTCTACATTGCATATATCCCTAATAGTGCTGTTTCTGACTGTCTCTTAGGGTTTTACCCGCGATGGAGCAAAGAGTCCTCATCTCAGTTGTGCGGAGAATAGATTTGGTTCTGGAGGTGTCAGTCCTAGTCTCAATTGCGTATGTCATGACAGGCCTGACACATGTCTTGTAGATACGCACTTTACTCTCTTTTCTCATATATTTATTTTCCCACACAGTGTCTTCCAGACATCCCGCTATAGCTGCTGCTTTGTTCGCCTGATGTCTATAGCTTCGTATTCTAGATCATTATGGATAGAGAGTTCAATGCCTAGGTATCGGAATTACGTCACCTGCTCTATCACCACCCCATCCACATCCAGCCTACACTGCAGTTGATTTAAACTTTAAAAGAAGAAATGTCATTATTTTTTTTTGTTTTTTGTCTCTTTACTTTTCTATTACTTGTCTCTTTTTTACTTATAATCTTATGCTTCTTGGTTGGATGGTAGAGATTGTTTTTCAACGATTATCCCACCAAAGCACAACACTCCGTCAATAATTTTTATATTATACATATAAGTTGTTATTTATTATTTATTTATCGTATGGTCTTACAATGTAGGTATGTCACATTTTTTCATGTAAGTAAGAATACATAAAAACAGCAGTTAAAATATTAAACAGTTATATCTCCTATTGGATTGTCAAATCGGTAAAATGAAAGTAAATAATTAAAAAATAATAATAAATAAAGAAAGAAAATAAGTAAATAAGTTGTTATTATTATTCATTATACACTTCAGATGTCTCGTTTTATATTATTTTATTGTATTAATCTGTAGTAATGTTAATTGGTAGGTAAGTATGAAAAATAAAATAATTTAAAATAAAAATAAATTGAACACTATCAATTATTTATTTGTATACTTATATAGGTATAAACAAAGCTCTTCTGATTAGTATATTGTTATTATTTGCTTTAACAACAAACTCATTAATTATTATTAGTAGGTACTTATCTAAAACGGATAATTAAAAATTTAGATAACGTTCGAAATGTTTACCTACCTATTAATTTTGTAAAAGAAAAAGTACCTACACCGCAAAGAAAATGTTAGCAGTATAATTTAGTGCATAAGGAAATTTGCAATATAAAGTCAGTAAATAATACTGTATAGGTTCATGCATAATACACAAGTCTAGTCATAATACTCGGGCCAGGGTAAATAGTGCGCCGGCTATATAATATGTAGACAGGGTTAGGATGTTTACCAAGTCACGATATAAATTACCCTGAACAAAGTGTTACAACAGAAGGGTATCATTTTTAAAATAAGACTCTATAAAATATATTTTTGCCTACAAAAGATCTTAAACACCCTGTTCTAAATAGAATCTCATTCCAAATTTGAATAATCAAAAATTTGACAATTTATATTGGTTTCTTTTCGTAAAACCTTTCATATTTAACCAAATACAGATCTTTTTGATGAAAAGTTTACCTGCCTATATCATACATTTTTATCGTGGCTTTTAAGAGAAAATCTGATCATATTCTTGCCCCAAAACAAAACTTTAGTTTCTGTTATGATCTCCTCATAAACCATGGCTAAAGCTTTGCTTTCATAAAATTAACGAACTCAACGTGCATTCTTGGTGGATATATTTAAATAATTATTTAAATGAAACAATTTATTTGTTTATCCACAATTTTATTAACCCTGACTAGTTTATAAATTGTTTCATTTAAATAATTACTTTGCTTTCAAGCAAATGCAAACAGTAAGAGACCCTCTTTCTTGGAACTCTGATGGGTGGTATAATTATTATTTTTCGTCAGCTGTGGTTTGGCATGATGCATACTTAGGTACTATGCTCCACTCACGTTTGTCAATGTAACTTCTTAAAAAAATGCAATAGTCTGAAACAATTTCAACATACCGAGTTTATCATGGGAATTTTTAAAGAGTAGAGTTTATTTTTTTAAGTTTGTCTATGTCTACAGAGTCGAGGGTTGATTTTTTGTGTGCTGGGTAAGAAGCTCGCAATGGTGAACGTAACATTTCCTATAAAAAAAGTTAGTAAGATATATTTCACAACCCTTTTTCAAAGTTTTCTTACTGTGCACGCGGCCTCTGCAGGTGCCAGAACCCCACTGATAGGTACTCATTACAGAGTTAATAGAATTGCACAAGTTAAGCAGTATGTATGCTAATTCTTAATAACTCCTCATAATAATTATTACTTGAACACACGAGCATACGTTCTACATTGTCCATCACATACACGATTTCTTTTACAAAGTAAATGCAATTTGGGAATTATGTCGTCTTAATTCTACATAATAATATATTACTATATTACTACATATATTACTACTTAAATCTACATATATTTCTAATGTTCTCAAACTTTTTTAGTTAAGTTCAAAGTATCTAAGTTTGAAGTCTTCTGTGGAGCACAATCAGCATGAAAGAGTTTTTCTGCTAGAAAACTAGTCTAAAACACAATCATGTTTCCATGAAGGATATACGGATATGAAACGTGGACGTGTACAAAAGGAATGTGGTATACAAATGCAGTTTAGTGATGAGAGCTCTAGAAGGATATGTGCAGAGTTTGTGGGATATGGAAAGGAAGGCGAACATTAGAAAGGTATGTGGTAAGGAAGTGAGTATGTTGTTACAAATGTTACCAGTTGTTGGTGTGGTTGACATGTTAGGGCATGTTGAAATAATGAATGCAAGCAGTATTTATAAAGCTGAAAAGAAAGGTATGAGAAGGTGTGGTCAACAGAAATCGATGTAGATCGAACTCATCGATTCCATCCTCAAGGAAGGTAAGGACTGAAGCAAAAGAAATAGGAGATGTTGAATGAGAAATGTTATGTGAGTGGAAGAAGCCAAAGAAATGTGTTTGGACAGAGAAGAGTGCAGATCCGTTCTCTCTGTCTACCTCTTAAGGGACATGGCATGCTTGAAAAAGAGTTTCAAGCAAATCTTTCAATACCTACGTCTATCCCTTACATTTTTGTTTATAATATATGTACCTTTGTTGTTTTAACATAATGCTACTATGTAATAGATTTGGCAGCGCATTCTTCATCTCTTTGGCGGTCGTCTTGGTGCCTTCCAGGCTATGCTAGGGCATTGCCGATGGGTCCATCCTTTGAACGTAATATTTCCAAATATGCATTTTTGTCTGCTTTGTCTCAATTTTTTGGCAACTTTTGCAATTTCAAAAATAGCAAAATAACTATTTGAACCTTTGAGAAAAAATAATACTAGAGAAATAATGTGCTACTAGCGCATGGTCCCAATAGGTACCACGTGACTGCTGTTAAACTCATACAAATTGTGACGTTTGTCGATAGCTGTGTGTGACATTACGATTTTTTGTTTTTAATATTTTAGCGTTCACTCAGATGAATTTAATGTTTAAATCATAATAATTAATTAAGGGAAGTACCTATGGGTTTTGTTGTGTTGTCTTGTGCTTGTGAATGAAAGTAGGTAAAATTAATTATTATTGACTGTTGAATAAAGGAACCAATTTTCGGTTCTGCGCATCTAAAAAAGTTATCTAATAATATTTTTGTACTCAGTTATTTTAACAACGATTTCTTTCCACAAACAACACCTCTCTTCTGCTCAAAAACATTCACAAGAAAGATAAAGGCGTTATTCAATTGTTTGTTTACATTTCATAATAATATGATACACGTGCAAAACACGTGTACAATTTTTTCACAGTTACTTGAAAAACCAGTAATTTCGTTTCTGTGAAATATTTACACGAAAATTTATTCAATAGTATCCATTATTTTTTACTGTTATTGTAAACAAAGCAAAGCGTATAAAATTACTTCGTATAAGAAAATATCTAACAATATTGAAACGTACCTACCTACCTATTATGTAGCTTTACGTATTATTTTTATTCCAATAATCAGCTGGGTACCTATACCTATCATGGGTTTTTGAAAGTTGCCGTGTATGGAGTATAAGTTATATTCCAGGGTTTACACACTGGGGTATAAAAAATATTCGTAAGTATTCGGTTTTAATATTTCAAGTAAATAAAATAATATCTACAACATAATAATATGTAGTTTTAATACTCAACGAAGTATGTTATGTTAGTAGGGGAGGGAAAATAATATAGGCCAATCTGTACTACAAATGGTATAGGTACATACCTGGCATACATCTTACAGCCCGTACCCACTTGTCGTTTGTCGGGTCCGATTTCTTATCCGGTGCTCTGGTGGCTGAAATTTTGTTTGGAGCTGTTCTGCGGGCTAATAATGGGATGATTTAACATGCAGAATAATTATTATTGATATACTGAAATTTTGTTTTATTATTTAAAATAATGCAGAAGTCAAATTTCAAAATGCCTGGTAGGGTTGGATATTTTTTTTTTTTTTTTTTTTTTTTTTGATAAATGAATCTGTGCTCACTCAAAGTGAACACAAATACACTCCTTGACTCTTTCACAGTAAGCTACTCAAAGCTTGTGTCGTGAAAGAGGAAGATGGTCGGCACCTGGGATCGAACCACGACGTCCGCACCAAACAGTACGAAAGCCGACGTTGTAACTGCCAGTCTACCAACCACTTCGAAATGGTTCAAATTCTAGTGGAAACGAAATTTCATGATATTTACCTTTATGTAGATATACTACATTTTGAATTAAACTATTTTGTAGAAGTGATGAACCCGCACTGGTAGTACTTGTGTAGGTATTAGTAGCTTTAAGTAATTGAATTTGTATTTATTTTATTAAAATACATCCACGTACATGGGGTCAAATAAGTTTATTTCCGCAATAGTAGGTATCTAAATTTGATAAACATGACTTGAGTATTGTAATCTGGATAACAATATCGTCCACAAGTCAAATGAAAATAGCACCTTTACTAATGAGACGTAACCCACACAAACGTCTGAGGTAGAGTTTACAAAGAGACCTTAATTTATTTATAATGTCCTAAGAACCTATTCAAAAAGTTCTCTGCGCGCTCATTAGCCTAAAATGCAGCCGAAATTCCTTTTCCGTGAACATATTGTACGTAGAAGGTGGTTAGAATTATAGTGGTTATAGGTAGGAACTATTTTTCTTCATTCACTCGTCTTTAAAAGTGGAACAATGTTAATGTTCCGCTCCATTCCGAACAGCAGTGAGAGAGAAAATATGTTGAAATTCTACGATGAATTATAATATTCAGTGTTGTTTCAATGCCGTCAATACCGTATATTATGTAGGTACCTAAGTCTATTCCTGAAAAAATAATTCTATGTTAAACAGAATTCGGCAAACTAGGTATTACAACTAGGTAAGTATATTCATGAAAAAATAATTCTATGTTTAACAGAATTCGGCCAACTAGGTATTACAACTAGGTAAGTCTATATTCCTGAAAAAATAATTCTATTTTAAACAGAATTCGGCCAACTAGATATTATTTGTTATCTTGAAAGAATTTATTTGTATAATTGAACTTGATCTTTAGCCGAAGTCAGCAAGCCAAATGAATTTGAGGTTTGGAGAAGATAAATCTCCCTAATTTTTCAAGCGGTAAATGTGGTTTATTTCTAAAAAACAACATAGCAAGTCTTACGTACAAATTCTAATGGCCTGTTCATATCTGAACACGCGCGGTAACGGAACCAACGTCACGTTGCATGCAACGTATCAAAAATCCATAGTATGCGGTTAGCGGTGGTTCGTCGATGTGTACAACAGACCCTAAAACAGTGTGATTTTCAGTTCTGGAATTCAAAATAATTCTTCTTAAAGATTTTTTGAAAATTTTAATTTGATTAAATCCATCATATTTGCTACGTTTCTAAGTGTAGGTATTACGTTAATTTCATCTCGACTTGAGATGGAATTTAAAAAAAAATATCACAAATTGACGAAGAAAAGCTAATGAAAAAAGTGTACAAACTTTTTAGAACATAGTTTTATTCATATTGCAATACACTTTGATTAATCATTTAGTTTTTTCCACTAATAAGACATTTCCACCGAGAATTACGGTCGAAAAACGACCTTTTTAAAGTTTATGTGAGTTAAATTTTCTTCGAATTGCAATAAAACAATTTTTCTGAAGCGTTACATACCTATATTATATTATTTAAGATAGTTCATCAATAATGTGGTCTTAGTTTAATATTTCACCTTTAGAGGAATAGATTTCACGTGATTTGACAAACAGAAAACACACCTGTTTGATGAAAGAAACCGTTACATATACAAGCAAAGAGGCGTAGACTCAGTGATTATGCATATCGCTTTGAAACTAGTTCTAATACTAGAGGGTAGTTGCTACCCTCACACGACTGACAGAACGCAGCCAACACACGCTGTTCCAACGAGGGAGACCTGATGCCATTTGGCTCTGCGTCTGCAAGGATCGCGTGACGGCCAGCATTAAAATATTCTTATTTTTCCTACAATCCAAATTATCGATCTTGTGCCATTCATTCCGCTGGCATTGCTTTACTACAGAACCCCTTGTGAGGTTCGATTCTTACCCTTATCCCTTTCCTCCTTTTTTAACTGTGAACTTACTCATACAAGATTGAGTGTTGCTACTATATGTTACATTCCAGTTATCATGAGTAACTTTCCAGTTAAAACAGTCCACTTATGTTTCCACGTAGCAAATTAATTTGGCAATGAATTTTACTTTTTTTTGACGCAACTTTTAGGTGGTTTAAATAATAATAAATTCTTAGTTGAAATGAACAAATAAATTTTCATTAAATTTAGTTGATCATTTGAGTGTACTGGTTTGTCCAACAACCGTCCATTCCAGTACCTAATCTCAACTATAAATTGACAAAGTAGAGTCCACTAGCCATATTGTCAAAGAATGTCGTTTGACGAGGCTCCGTGGTAAACTTCAAAATATTTATACCTGATGCATTTCATCTGTCACGAGAGTGTGATATCACCTTGGCTGTTCAATCTATTTTTTGATTTTTGCGTGCGTGATATAAAATATAGTACCTACCTACAGTGGGTGTAGATCTGAATGGGATGAATGAATGCGCTCTGATGTATGCAGACGACCTAGTATTGATGGCTGAAAGCGAACATGATCGCAAGAAATTGTGACGCGTGTGTATCGAAATTGTGAAATGAATGGTCTTAAGATGAAGGTTAATAAGACAAGGGTGCTTGTTTTTGAAAGAGAAGATGTAAGAACGCAATGTTGTGTGACTGTGAATGATGAGAACTTGGAACAAGTGGATTAGTATGTTTATTTAGGTAGTCTATTTAGCAGAGATGGAAGGTGTGAAAAGGAGATTGAAAGAAGGAAACTGGCTGGTAGAAGGGTTGGCGGTGCACTAAGACCTCTAATGAGAAATAAGAACGTCTCTTAAATCCAAACAGCTGATGCACAATGCAATCCTGATATCATCCATGATGTATGGGAGTGAAACATGGACATGGACGAAAAATCTGGAAGTTGGAATAAATGCTGTGGAAATGAGATCACTGCGTAGGATATGCGTAAAGAGACTGATTGATATGGTGAGGAATGAGAAAATTAGAAAGGAATGTGGAGTGGATGTTAGCGTAGTGACTAGAATGAAAGTTAATAAATTAAGGTGGTTTTGGCATGTAAAGAGAATGAACGAGGAGAGAATGACAAAAAGGATAATATAAATCTGGAAGAATGGGTGCACGCAGACGAGGCCGACCTCGAATGACATGGTCCAATCATATCGGTTCAGTCTCAGAAGAGGGCCAAGTCAGGAGCAAAAGGAATAGAAGAGCATGTATGCGGAATGTTATGCGTTTTGGAAGAAGCGAAAGAGGTGTGTTTGGATAGGACAGAATGGAAATCCGTACATTCTGCCTACCCCCTTCGGGAAACGGCGTGATGGGTAAAAAAAAAATTCAGTATCTACTCGAGCTCCCTCGAGCTAAATCTCTGACCCTCCAATGACCTACCATCTGTTAAGCAGTTCCTAATGTAATTTGGTTGATTATTGTTCTCACCAATTCTCAACAGACGTCTCACCATTTAATTCAGCAAAGGTTGAGTTGCTGGCGTCCTTGCGCGGGACATCTAGGAATGCGCGTTCGAGTCCTGACGGAGACATTGGATTTTTCGACATGTTGAAGTCGCGGACATAGTAAATTTAGGGATTTGAATTTTCCTAATCACATAAACGACTGTACTTATTTATTTTTATGAATGATAATTTTCGGTTAATAAAGTTTTTTTTCAAATTACATACCTACCTAAAGTTCAACACACATTCTCAAAATCGTCAATTATCGAAGCGTTGCTGGCTGAACCGAAGCTTCTTGAAGCATTCAAAAACAATGAAAAACTATTTCGTGATAGAGTGCTGATGTATACGGCAAACACAACATAACGGGTTATTAATGTTTATATATGAAAGATTACATACAAGACTACTTAATTGTTATATTGTCATGGAATGCACACAAAATAACGCCAGTGAATCTTGATAGGTAGAATCCAAATTCATGGTTTTGAAATAGAAGTGCAATTTTACATAACATTTGACAGTGATTTTGTTTGAGTATTCAAAAATTTGATACGGCTATTGCAACATAAAACGGCAGGTCGATAGACTTCTGCATACGAAATAATCGCCAGGAAAGTAATAAAAGTGTCATATATTTTCTGTCAAGGCCTTAAAAATCTCTATCTTGAATATTTCGGAAGTAAATTTTCAAGCTGATGACCTATATTTTCCCAATGAAGCCAAGCCTTTAAATTGTAGTATGAATTTCTTACGACCACTAAAATAGAACCTTTCTTGTCAATCTTCATTTAAAAGCTTTCGGTATTGTTTCACAATGGAAGGAAGTCACAAATTTCCCGTTGGTGATACCGTAGTGACGGATATTAAACAGACAATGACAGGGGTCGTATTACAAGAAGGTTTCAGATGTTCGTTAAAAAAAAGCGTGCATATTATTATTATTTTTTATTTGAAATACTAAAATTTAACGAATTGAACGTGCAATCTTGGAAACATTAAGATGCGAAAAATAAATAAACTTAGATAGCTATAACCTTTTAAATCGTGTATTGACCGTTTTTCTAATCAACTTGATAAGTCAAGTTTCAGCTGTAGCCAATATTCATTCCAAATTTTCATAAACTTTTGATCGATATAATATCTTGCATTGTTTCGAGGGTCGCCTAAATGGATAGTATTTTTGTTATCTTCTTGTAGCTTTCATATAACCAAATTTATTCCAGATATATTTTATAAAAAAAATGGGTAATAAACCAAAGTGAACACAAACACACTTCTAACGTTCTAACACATTGCTCAGGAGGCAAAGCTTGTGCTGTGAAATAAATTGCATAAAACATAGTTTATGTGTGTATTATAATTATAGTTTTCTCTTTTCCAACTTTTTGACATTTAGCACGATGATTTAATAAAAACTGGTTTTGTTGGTATGTTGGTCTTTTTGTGAATCAGTCAAAAAAATAATAATTTCGGTCATTTTCCCTCACACCCCATAGATATACCTAATATTAGTATAACTAGCTATTTTTGTCACTAATATAAGGTATGACATAAGAAAAATAAAACGTTTGGGTGTGGTCAATTACCAGGCCTTAGCAATAAAACTGGTTGATGGACAGAATGGTCAGTCCTTTTTTCCTCGAATCATTAACAATTTGTTTTATTTTGTATTTGCGTGTCAAGAGTGACTTTGGCCTAAAAGCGGTGGTGCGTCCGCTTATCACCAACTATCTTTCTGGCCAAACCTTGCGCTGGACTGGAATGGAATTAGGGTTAGCCCTTTATTTATGGTACGTTTAGAATTGGGTCAACTCAATGTCCCCGAATAATGGTTCTAAAAAAAGAATATGATATTAAGACTTATATTCAAGCAATTTGGCACACCTTTTTATAGGTAGGTAAATTGAAATTTCTGAAATATACATTTTTAGAGAGTTGAGAATTTGTTTAAAATAATTTGATGTATGTTTATTTATTAATAATATCTATACTAATATAATAATATAAAACAGAAACCGTTTTATTTTTTAATGCTAAGATCTCAGAAATTAAACAATGGATAAAAAAACATAGGCTTTAGGCTTTTTTAATGACGTTACCACTCTAAAAGACAATGATAATTGTATATTCATTACGAAAAATAACCACACGACGCGGAACGCCATATTCGTCATTTACATGCATTTATTACCATAGAGTGTCCATACACGAACGTCTTGAATGATGCCATGTGTTGCTATATTTTTATTCACGCTCACATGAATAAAAAAAATAAAAACAATATGGCTGAACAACGATTGCAGGATCAGCTAGTATTTGATAAGGGTGTATTGTTTGTTCATCGCCGATTGCATATTGCTGAAGCAGGGATTTTTACAGCTGTTTCCCTGTAAGGTTTCTTTTCTCACTTTATCTATAATACCACATCCCTAACGGGGAATGCAAAATGACTAAAATAAAACCTTTCTTCGCTGGTAACAGAATCTTGAATTATGACTATCTTTATTGTTTTTGCTCAATCACGCTTCTTACGAGTTTCTTTAAAATAACTATTAAATTCAAAACCAAAATGAATTTAATAGTTTCACACCACATTTGTGAAAGTAGATCGGAGTGAATGTGGCTGTAATCCTACATAAATCAATCAATCAAATCAAATCAAATCTCCCTTTGAACTCCACTTAGGAGCATAGGGAGGCAACAAGAGCTCTCCATTGCGCTCGATCTTGCGCAATGCTTATGACCTCCTCCCACACCAAGTCCATTTCCCTCAGCTCTGCCTCGAAGGAACGGAACACGGTATGAGAGGGTCTTCCACGTCTTCGAGACCCTGATGGGAGGAAAAACAGCGCTCTCCTCGGCCAACTGTCATTCGGCATCCTCAACACATGTCCCAGCCAAGTCCATCTCCTCCCCACAATGGTAGAGGTGATGGGCTCACGCTGGGTGCGCCGGCGTATAGCGTCGTTCGTGATGCGATGGTACCATCTTACACCCAGAATTCTCCTTAGGCACTTCATTTCAAAAACTGAGACTTTTTGTGCCTGGGCTTTGGTCAGGTGCCAGGACTCACACCCATAGAGGAGAATGGGCAACACACACGCATCAAACAGTTTGCATTTCGTCTCGACACTAAACGCCGACGCTTTCCAAATCCTACATAAATCCAATCCAATCCAAACTCCCTTTAGACCCCACTTAGGGGCATAGGGAGGCAACAAGAGCTCTCCATTGCGCTCGATCCTGCGCAACGTTAATGACCTCCTCCCACACCATGACCAGATTCCTCAGCTCTGCCTCGAAGGAGCGGAGCACAGTATGAGAGGGTCTTCCTCGTCTCCGGGACCCTGATGGGAGGAAAAACAGCGCTCTCCTCGGCCAACTGTCATTCGGCATCCTTAACACATGTCCCAGCCAAGTCCATCTCCTCCACATAATAGTAGAGGTGATGGGCTCACGCTGGGTGTGCCGGCGTATAGCGTCGTTCGTGATGCGGTGGTACCATCTTATACCCAAAATTCTCCTGAGGCACTTCGTTTCGAATGCAGATACTTTTTGTGCCTGGGCCAGAGTCAGGTACCAGGACTCACACCCATACAGGAGAATGGGCAACACACACGCATCAAACAGTTTACATTTCGTCTCGACACTAAACGCCGACGCCTTCCATATCTTGGTCATGTTGTTGAAGGCGCCACTTGCCATACTGATACGTATCGGGAGCTCAGCCCCGAGGTCACCAGTGGTGGTAATGGTTGCTCCCAGGTACTTAAATTATCCACCCGGGAGACCTGGTGACCATCGATGGTTATCGGTAGCTGTTTATCGGGGCAGGCATTATTTGCCATGAGCTCCGTTTTACTGGCATTGACTCGAAGGCCGAGGCGTGCTGTTTCGTCGCAGAGTCTTGAAACACTGCGCTGTAATTCCTCCACTGTCGTACTGAACAACGCTAGGTCGTCCGCGTACTCCAGATCGCACAGTTCGCCCATTAGACCATCTCTCTGTGTTATCGGTATACCTCTTGCTCCTTGCATGGACTTTCTCAACAGGAAGTCCATGACAATTATGAATATAAAAGGAGCCAGTACGCAGCCCTGTCTGACTCCCGTGGTGATCCTAAAAGCTTCAGTAGGACCACCTGGCGTTTTCACGCTACACTCGGAGTCTTCGTACAGGGACTGCACCATTTTAACTATCTTCGGAGGTATACCGTACAGAGCTAAAATTTTCCATATTGATGGTCTATGTGGGCTGTCGAAGGCCTTTTCAAAATCTATAAAGCAACAAGCGACTAGAGAGTTAAACTCCTTGCACTGCTGAAAGATGCACCTGGCACAGAAAATTGTATATCTTTTCCTACATAAATAGTCTTCAAAATTTAGTTTCTTTATTTTTTTCATTTGTAACTATTCTATAAGTTTCCTATATTAATTTCTAGTAGGTACTGGATCCAGTATTTCTAAAAAAAAAGGTATAGGCATCTGCCTAGAATAGAGAATCAAGTCAAGACGTCGGCGTCGGCGTCGTCGCTCAACCTACCCACGTGGTCCTCTCAGAACCTTCTATAGGATCTACTCCAGTGCGCTATAATTTGAATATTTCCTACGTTTCAGATTCGATCTCACAGTATTTTTGCTATAGGTACACGCGCCACTCTTTTCCGATCATATCTACAATGCTGACCAAAAATTTACAATAATTTGTACAGCGCCGTTTAGTGCAGTGGACTGTAAAAGGGCACTGTAGGTACATATACAATAAGTCTTATTAATTTATAATTAACAAATGGGTACCTAAGTAAATATTAATTTTCTTACTGATGTTCCTACTGTATGTATATCTTTTCCTAGCAATAAGATCAATGTAGCTACCTAATTAAGATTCTTGGGTTACAAGTAAATTCTTCGAAACACAATTCTTCGAAAACTCAATTCTTCTAATCACAATTCTTTGAATTATGTACAATTGTTCTAAAGCGAATTATTCGAATGAATATTTCTACGAATACATTTTCTTTTTTAATAATAATTAGAAATAGGTATTACCGTTCTTAAAGATTCTGATTAAATAATACACAAACCACATATTACTTATTTGAATAAAAATTAGGAAATATTGAGTATAACTAAAATAAAATTAATCATTTAACTGAAATAAGCGTACCTCTTTGACGTAAATAGTCTTCGTATTTCCACTATGTTATTGTTATCACTCCTGCGTGGCGTTGACAGCGATCGAAGCGCCATCATCTGTCACATTCTGCATTAATTGTACTACTTTATAGGGATACCAGCATAATAATATTTTTCGAAGAATTGTGCATTAGGAGAATTGTGATTTCGTATAATTGCCATTAGGTGAATTGTGTTTCTAAGAATTTTCATGGAATCATTTTCTTGTTAGCTGTTTCCCATCCACCAATAGGTTCATATAATATATTATAAAATATCCACATATAGCAACACAGCAAAAAAAATAATTCCATAAAGGATACATATAATTGCGTGTATGTCACTGTATGTCCTTTCCTATGAAAGGACGAAGATTGAACGCCCGTCCACCGCAATTTGAATGTAGGAATGTTCGGCTTTCAAATAAAAGTATTCATATATTATTATTAAAATGGTATTTCTTCACTTTTTCACTAGATTAACGAGAACAAAATAATAATAGTATGTATCTAGGGACTTACATGGAGGCCTAGAAATATAATCTAGATGTTAGTAATTCCATTTTTAACAATAAAAAAATATTCTCAGAATTATTATACTATACTATTCTCAGAAATTTTGACCGTGTTGCATGTTATAATAATTATCATCTGTTTGACTGATACAAAATTTAATAATCAAAGAGATTCGTGCTTAATAACAATACAATCGTGATAAAAAGAAGTGTAAAGCTTTCTATTTACCTTTTTTCAACCAAGCAAACCTTATAATAGGTATACCTATTTTATCGAATAAGTGCTTGATGCCGTGATATTTTCTAAAACAATATAACACATACATAGGTGTCAACATTATTTTTATTAAACAACTATTTTTCCCGACAGACGTTGTCCTGTAGTCCTTACTATGAATATTGATTCCAAATTTGTAATTTATACAAAAATACGTTTAAAATATGTTTGAATGTTAAAAAAAATATTTCTGAAAGCTCTGCAATGAAAAATTACATAAAAAATCTGCGTACCAATATGGTTAATGTCAATGGTTGTCAGGTAAACAATAATTTTGTTGTTATATAATTTTTCATAGATGGTGTTGGCGTCGCAGAAAATCCGTTCAATACTAACTTTAATATTATATTTTACAGTATTTCTTGTGCATTTTTTTAAATTTTAATAGTTATTCTGTTATCCGGAGCGGAGAAGAATCCAATCAAACACGGAAGAGTCTGTTCAGCCAATCTCGAGTTATAAGTACTAACCCGACTTCCTTTTATATAACAGATTCTGCGTGGTGTGAACAACATTTTTTTCAAGTGGTAGCAATAACACAAGACAACCCTTGAGGTGGTGTCAATTTCGCAATGCGACGCGTTTCTTTAATTAATATGGGCTAACCCAAAGTGAACACAAACACACATTTCACAGAAAGCAAATCTTCTGTTATGAAAGAGGAAGATTTTCGGGATTCGGAATCGAACCTACGACCCCCACTCGGCGACTAAACGGCCAAGTTTCCAACCATATCATTGGTTTGTTATTGGAATTTCGACTGCTTGCCTTTACTATCTTTAATTGCTTATGGTTAGTTTTTATGTAAAAAAATATTATGTTATAATATGAGGATTAAATTTTGCACTTCTAGTACATCAATATCTATTGATCATTGTGCGACATTTATCGAAATGATAAAAAAAAAACCTCTGAGAATTATTCCTATATTACTAAGCATAGGTATATTTTTTTTATAAAAACGACTTAAAATGAAAACACATACACTCTTTACCTCTTTCAACTGCTTAAAGCTTGTGTTGTGAAATAGAAAGGTGGTCGGCATCTCTGGAATCGAGCCCACGACCTCCTGTACTAAACAGTGGGAAAGTCAGCGACGGAATAGTCAGGACACCAACCACTTCCAAACTTTATTTTGTTTTACATGTAAATGTTTCTTATACATGTAAGAAACATAATATAATCGAATTTGATACTTGCCCTTTTTATGGACGTTATAAGTGAGTTGTGGGAAACGTGTACATGGCTACTTCAAATAGTGGATACTTATTATAAGTTTACGCTCAATACGAAATAACCGACCTCCTTCTCCCATCCATTTCTCCTCCGATTTGCCCCCTTTTCCCCTCCCGTTCCCTATTACAATATTTATGATGGTTTGTGTGAAATGAGCGTAGAAACGGGGATTGGTCAGCCGTTTTACTGTAGGTACCTACTTCACGCCCTACCTTCTTCAAATCACGCCACAAGCTATTGTGCTGTGCCGACCATTCGAACTTCTTGATGAACACACATTTCCAAACTTTCGCCAACAAATTCGTAGTGTAGATAAACTTTCAAAACTAATGCTAAAGTCGTCGACCGAATAATTTATTGAATAACAGAACTACAATAACCAATTTTCTATCCATTTTTACATACTTTTTGCCACTCCAGTATGCAGCGACGGATATCGCCTTGCTGTTCGCCTTCTTAAGGTCCTCCACCCCACGAGTCACCTGCATTGACGGGCACGTCAACAAGTGAAACTCAAGCAAACCTATCTTCGTTGGTTGGCCCTGCATCTTCTAACCCTCACTCTGAACCTATTCAAAGTTTTCCAGGTAGGAAAGTCAAGGCTATGCGCAGTATTATTGCCCTCCAAAGGCGCCATCCAAAGTCTGCCACCAATTTCGAGCTTCCATTGATCATCTCTGTATTGTTTCATTGACGTCAAGGCATCTATTACTGGTGCATGGTTGTTTTGAGGAAACTCATCCTCTCTGGGCCGCATGATTTTATTATGAATGATGTTTGGTTCTGCCTAAGCCGGCCCAAGGACTTTTGTATAAACAGCTTAAGTTCATTTTATGAAAACGCTTTCCCCATAGACGTTGTTCTATTCTTTTTTGTTTGAATTATTTGTATATTAATTAGATACAACAACAATATAAATCCAACCAATAAATCTGTTTAAAATGATGTTTACAGGTTACGTTATGACAATTTCACAACTATCAAACCACTGACAGCCGCTTAAAATTCAAAAAATAAAAGTTTATACCGTTAAAAGCACTACGAAGCTCTGTTATCTTTTCTTAAATTTTCTTATGCTCAGAGCAACTATCTTCATAAGAACTTTCTCCTGACAATGACCAACACAACGAAAAAAGAATTAGCGAAATTGGTCCAGCCGTTCACGCCTAATACATGACCAATGGAAATAGGGCACCAATAATAATAAATATAAATAGATGAAGAAGATAACGAATATTGAAACGAAAAACAAAAATGATTGCTTTCACAGAAAGATAAATAAAAATGATATTAAGGTCAGGTGGTGTAAGAAAGACTAGAGGAAAAGGGAGATTGGGATCCTTAAATCAAAAACTAAAAGCTCGAATATAATAAAATGGAATTTTGCAATTAACTCCAAGGAACACCCTTGGAGAAATTCGGAAACATTCGTAAATTCGGCAATCTGACTAAAATTCAGTTGACTGACCACGGAAAGACGAGTTGGTGGCAACATTTTAGACTGCTTATTTTGGCGTTAAAAAAGAAGAAGTGGTTGGTAGACTAGCGGTTACAACGCCGGCTTTCGTACTGTTTGGTGCGGACGTCGTGGTTCGATCCCAGGTGCCGACCATCTTCCTCTTTCACGACACGAGCTTTAAGTAGCTTACTGTGAAAGAGTCAAGGAGTGTATTTGTGTTCACTTTGAGTGAGCACAGATTCATTTAAAAAAAAAAAAAAAAAAAGTTTTGCTAGAAGGCTGTCTTTATGTATAAGTATTGTTGAATCTTCAATTTTGATATTTTTACAAGTCTTTTTGTATAATTTTTATGCTTTGAATATCTTTTTTATGTGGTTTAAAACGTAGCCTGTCAACTGTTACCCCAAAAACCGGGGTAAGAGGAACTATTGAACTAAGCTGAAGAATTGTCGTTTTTGGCTATAATTATTGAGAATAATAACTTAAAAATTGAATCAAATATGGAAAACTAACACACATAGGTGTATGCTGCGATTGTCAAATCCACAAAAGTATAATATTACAGTTAGTAGCAAGAACTGCAAATGTAAAAAATAAACTATATTAATTTGTCGTACCCCACCTGACCTTAGGTAGGTACTTACATAATTCTTTCCAAAACCAATTCCACCATCACATATGTAAATAGATATATTTTTATAAGCTTCAATTTATTGATGTACTGGCAATGTTTGGAACCGCAGATTTTCTCAAGCAAATTTTAGTTTATTATTCGTAACAGTTTTGTTTTAACTGTTAAATATTATTGTGATACCCTAATAAGGTTTGTAAAGTTGTATTGCATTCGTCGGATATATAGGTAGTTACCTATAAGGTTTATTCGATAGCGATAAAGATTATTTCGACTTTTGAACACAACCTTCACCATTATTTTTTCTTGGTACATTTTCTGTAAAACGAGTTCGTGGAGACCTTGAAAACCTCGAAACAATCATACCTTATGGCTTATATTATGGAGAAATGTATTAATCATTTTTTTATGTGACTGGTATATTGCTATTTTATCAGGTAGGTACTAGCTTTCCCGACAGATGTTGTCCTGTTTGGTCCTAACTATTTATTGAATTCGAATTTATATGGAGATATGGAGCTTATTACCTTTTGATCAATGTAATATTTGTACGTATTTGAGTTGGTGGTTGTGTTGTTGTTCGTGTTTGTATGTTCCTTTTAATATTCTTTTTTTTATGAACTGTATATAATGTTTGCCCTAGTACAGGCTTGGCCTATTTGGGCAGCAGTTAAATTTGTTATCCATTATCATTGTATTATTATGTATGAATAAATAAATAAATTACGACCGACGCGTCTGTTTTAAACCATGTTTATTCCATCCGCATTCTATCAATCGCACCAACTATTATTTAACAACTGACAGTTCCTGTTAAAATTTCAAAATTGGTTTAAAAGTATAATATTATTAAAAGCACCTACTAAGAAGGTTACCTACTTAGAGTTTTCTTTGATTTTCATAAGAACCTTCTCCTGACTAAAGCCAACATGACAAAAAAAGAATTAGCGAAATCGGTTCAGCCGTTTAGGCGTGATCCGATGACCACTTAAATTGGCTCTCCATTTTTATAATACTTATAGATGAAAATACACAATTTTCTTTTGAGATTTGCATATACTGTAGGTACTTAGTTTTGCCAATATTTTCTTATATTATTTTTGCGGTCATATACGTTTGTTTTCCATTGAAATCTGTTTTTATGTACAGCATAAATTTGATATTTTTGAACTTAAGAATCATTTTTATAATAAAGCATTTTTTAATGATTTCAATACAGGAAACACCTTTATTTGAACAACTGTTGATTTTAGGATCTCTTCTGTAGAAATCAGACGATGACTGGATAGGTTTGCTCTGTTCGCAGACAATATAATTCTAGTTAAAATAAGTAAAGTTTAGGACCGTAGCGTCTTAAAATGATGGCAACAAAATCATTGGCATCTGATACCACACATGACATTATCGACTTTGCTAAGCCTTCTTCTGTTTTAACGATCTGTTCAGGGTTTAATGCGAATTTATTGTTGATGGTCATAAGTTCACCCAAAGCGAACGGAAATATATTTTTGACACATTTCACATAAAGCAATGCTAGTTTTCTGAAGGTGGTCGGCACCAGGGATCGATCGGGGTCGATCCCACGACCTCGTTCAGAACGAAATTGAGCGTTTGAACCGCTGACCTACCATTCACTCGTAAAATACCAGAGCTTCGTATTTCATAGAGTGTGTTTGGACGAAATTGTCAAATTGACATTATCACATTCACTAAATGAAGCGATAAATATCACAATAATTGTCAACTTACATCAGCAGGTTTTTGTAAACTCATTATGTTAAAAAATAGTAACGCAATGTCAACAAGTGACTAAAATGATAAAGTTTATATGAATTAGCTGAAAACGCTTGACATTCTACTAATTATGTGAAAGGCAACGTTCTTACTAAACTCGTCTCTTTTCATGTTAATGTTTATAAAATCACCACCCATATTTCATAACAATACTTTTTTGCTTTGTATTTAGCACATCACAGATAAGAAAGTGGATTAAAAAGAAATGAATAAAATAGTAACAGAAATATCAAAACGAATTCCCAGTTTTTTTTTACACGAAAATTCTTTTCTCAAAACACCTTCGGTAGCAATTAACACACTTTTTATTCCCCTGCTTCCGTATTTTGTGCAATAAATAACCCCGTATTTGTTTTCCAAAAATACCCTTACGCAAACAAAATAAAATACCTTTATCACTGCAAGATTTAAAAGAAATGTATCTCTTATTTCTAATGAAATTTTCTGAAGAATTTTGGATAATTTCATCCGACGAATATTTCTTTCTCAGGAAAATTACCATACTATATACCTGCTCAATGGGTTAATTTTAACGTGCTACATATAACATTATATTATTATTATTTATTTATTTATCATATATGGCGTAAATGCCATTAAAAGTTAAACAAGAAAAATGGTTCACAACAATAAGTTGAATTAGAAATACAGTCTTCAAATCTATATCGAACATTGCAACATAAAAAAAACAACGTCAATTTGATAAATAATTTAAAATACACAGTGAATGTGATAAATAATTAAAATATTATAATAATATAGTCAATGTAATGATTAAAAATAAACATTCCAGTATGCAGAATGTGGCAAAGTCTGAAGTCCGGACTAGAAAAAGAAGGATTAAATAAACATTGATTTTTTTTATAAAGATGAATCTGTGTTCATTTAATTAAAGTAAAGTCTAAAACCTGCCTTTTTGACATCTTTTACAATAAGCAAAGTGTATGTCGTGAAAGGGGGGGGCGGCATGGTCGGCACCGGGATCAAACAAAATACGTATGTCGACGACGAAACCGCTAGGCCACACAACCTAATAGAATAAAAAAAAATAGATTAATCATAATAGTATTATAGATTGCTTTAAAAAAAAATACATATGGAGAGAGAGAGCTGCTGACCACAACCAATAGACGAAACCCGTATTTATAAACTTTAGCCATATCTTCCGCAATGAAAAATATGCTCTCCTACATTTAGCTGTGGAAAGAAAGATGTACGACAGGAAAGGTATCGATCGTTAAAGAGTCTCACTAAAGAATCTGAGACATTTGTTTAATAATTAGTATAACATGACCCGTTTAATGTTTTTATTCCAATAAACACTAAACGGCTGGTCATATACCTAAACATAATGTTGAGAAAAACTGAAAACATTGATTTAATTTTTATCTATGAAGGTCGGGCTTGATTGACAAAAATTTTTAAATCTCAATCTGCGGGCACGAATTTACAAAATCAGGTCATGTGATCCATTTTTCAACAGCACAATAAAGGCGAGAAAAGTTTGAAGGCTGTACTCATAATGATGCCTTCGTCATTTTTTGTATTATTTTGTACATTGTGAGTCACTAGGTAGGTTAAAACAACTGTTGCAATCCCTTTTCATTGGAGTGTCGTGTTTTCTTTATTTTTTTTTTCATAATCAACACGCAATCCAATAGCCTAGTTTGCAAGTAACATTCAATTTTTCAAAGGAATAAAAATGACCCATTTTTATTACAAATTGATTTTTTTTCTCTTATTTACAAAAATAAAAGTTTCATTTCTGGTCGAATAATACGTTCAAATCATTGCGGTTTTTTTTATTTATTTTGTTTTTTTAGGTCCTCTTTCACGACACAAGTTAGCTTACTGTGAAAGAGTCAAAGAGTTTATTTGTGTTCACTTTGAGTGAGCACAGTTTACTTAAAAAGAAATCTTTTTTATTTCTCACAGTTTTCATAGAAATAAAATAGATACTCTATTTTATTTCTTTAAAATAAACTCAATAATAAAATCAGACAGTATAGTTTTCAGTTCTCCTTGCCTTGAACCGTCCATTCCTCAAAGAATGCTTCGTCTTTGTTTTGACTTCAGTCTCTGCATCTCCCTATCTTTAGCGATTTCAGGGTCTTATGATGGAGCAGAGGTATTTCGTTAATTTTAGTATTGTCACTAGCAACAAAATATATAAGTTGCCACTCAGTGCTTGTAGGCAAACAAAATCATTCGTTATCATCTCTTCTTCTCCTTCTTCTTATTCTAGGCAGGCCTGAAGACCTGTTTTTAAGATGTGGGGTTTGCCTCTTGCGAGGTCGACTCCCAGCTGTCTAGATCCACCTCTTTGATGGTCTGCCTTCCGTGGAGTTGGCCGTGCAATGCAATGTGAGGGAGTCTGGATGAGTCCATTCTCCTCACATGTACATACCAGAATCTTCTTCTTTACCTTCCCCGTCTTACTATATCTTCAACCTCGCATATTTCCCGTACCCTCGTTATCCTTATTCTATATCTGAGGGTCTTCCCAGCAATGCTTCTTAGAGTCTTCATTTCTGAGACCCTATGTGCATTTTTTGTTATGGTGGTATCCGCTCTAGACTATATGCCGTACGTCATATGGGTCGCACACAAGTTTTGTAAATTTTCATCTTGCTGCTGATTTTCATGTCGAGATTTTTCCGTATTGAGTTCCTTAAACAACCCGATATGGCGGCAGCCTTGTTTATCTGACCCACTATTTCAGCTGGCAGATCCGTTTGTCCACATAAGTCAACACCGAGGTAGCTAAATTTTGGCACCTATTCCACGGAGATACCATCGACAGATATGCTGCAGTTAATCGGTGACCGTGAAAACACCATGCTATCATCTCAAAGGAACAATTTTGTAACGACTCTTTCAAGATAATGTTAAATACTGTTTATTTCTTGTGTACACAACCGTTAAATACTCATTTTTATTTTATTCACAAAGCCTACCCTCTTACGTTGAATCTTCTGTACGTATAATTTGTTTAATTAACCTAAATGATTATTAGAACAATGACAAAACAACTCAATTATGTAAACAATTCAAATAGCCGTGAGTAAGTAACTATTGTTTACACTTAACTTATAGTCTGTTAAATTTACCCTATGTTTCAAGTTAGTCTATGGAGTGACACATTTGAATGCACGATTGTTAAGTGTCTGTTAAATTACCTGTCTAACACCCCTCCGCTTAAGCTTATAATGTTTTAACAATTATTTTCTTAAAATTTTTACAATTCGTGTGTTTGAGGCAGAGAGGCTGTTTTTTCTTGTACACAGGAAAAGGCTTAAAAATAAATTACGTGCAAAGGAGCCTTTTTTAACAAAAATCTCTTATTGCGATTAACTTTCGTGACGATTCAAAATATTGCCTAAAAATTATTTCATAGCATGCGACATTTAGAAAATTATATGTCAATTTGAAATCACTCGGCAACTGTTAGCTCCTCAATGTAAACAGTTGTCGTTCTTCTTCTTTCTGATCTGGGTAGCAGCTAGCAGCCCCTCGCTGGCATATTAATTCTTCTCCTTTTACTTGTGCCGTATCAGGTCCTCCCGACGTAGGTAGGCAACCATTTCTGCGAAGGTTTCTCAGTCACGCGCCAGCGGGAACAACTCCTCGGCAACTTTCATTAGCATCCTTAACACATGTCCCAGCCAAGTCCATCCCCTCTCCATAATGGTAAAAAGGATCGCACTACACAGCCGAATAGCTTTGCTCTTGAAGAGGTGGTACCATCTAACCAGTACCTTCCCGTGGGACCTGGTGAGTGGTGATTTTAATGTATAAAGCTTAATTATATTAAAAACCGAGAACGCGTTGAAGAAATGGTTTATTTAGCGCCCTCGTGTACCTACCTAATCGGTCCATATGAACGATTCACACTATCTACAATAAAAACACTAGTTAAATTTACAATTCGGGATGCATTTTTGTTTTTTATTGCCTAAAGGAACCCATTGATCGATACTGGAGAGCTCTTGTTGCCCCCCTATGCCCTATGTCTAGGAAGAATTAGATTGGATAAGATATCAGGGGTAATTCTTGTGTTTCATCTAACGAAAGCTCATTAGCTAAAGTTCAGCTGAGAGAAGCACATCAAAAACTAATTAAAAGCATTATTAGATAATAATATGGTATATATGTGTCTGAAATAATTAGTTCTGTACCTGAGAGCCAACTTGTATAACTCCAAAAAAAGTTTTTTGGCCCGGATAGAATATTTGGCGTTATTTCGGATATGTACCTACCTATTTTAATCATTTAACAAAAAATGGAGTCAAGACAAGTGGTGGCTCTAATGTACAGCGAGTTGCAGGGATCAATAATTATTTAGTTATCATGTGTTACGCTGGAAGGTTAACCACTCGTTTTTGATTTTCAGGGCCATCACCTCCTGGAGGATACGCCACTATGATATGGATCCATCCTGGAGATTTCTCTCGAGGAAGTCCTTACGACATCGATCCTTTCCAGCTTGTCTTCAAACAAAAGGTTAGCATATTATTGTTTTCTCCTGCTATATTTTTTCATTAAGTGAATATTTTTATTCAAAAATTGATACCTCCAATGATAACCATCACCAAATGCCTCAATGAAACGTCTTCTTCTTCTTACGGTGTCCTATCGGGTCCCCCCGACGTCGACGACCACTTGAGAGAAAGCCTCCCTATCTTCAGCTGCCCTGATTAAATCTCCCAGTTCTCAGTCTGGTCCACTGAAGAATATTTCGGAGCCAGGAAAGTTATCTTCTTCCGACTCCTCTGCGGCGCTCTATTTTCCCCTTTATGATGAGCTGTGGTAGGTATACCTTGTATTTTTCACCTCTCATTATGTGACCAAAATACGAAGTCTTACGAATTTTAATTGAGGTGAATAATTAATTGTCTGGTCGTGTTTGCTCTGCGTATGAAATGAAATATGAAATATCTAAGTAATCGTTTTATTGTTTGAAATTATAATCCAAACCTCAAGTGTCTAGCAAAATATACCTAATGTACAAAACTTATTGTTCAAACTGTGTTTTTCACTAAACGTGTTATTTTGGCTCATGCGACAAAATAATAACTAACTACAAGTGAATGATTCATTCGATTTTATTACTCAAACACTGGTTTGAATTACATACAATATGAAACTTGCAAAAAACAAACCAAGGTCAAAAGCTTCGAATGTTGTTATCCATTCCATTAAAAGCTTTAAAATTATGTAGGTAGGTGCTACGAGCTTCGAGGGAAAAACGTTGTATGCAAACTTTAACGACTTTTTTTACGATATTTGACTCATAAAAATATCTTAATACATGGAGTTTATTCTCATTAACGGGTTGTATTTTGCATTCATTCATGTGGTTAAGGTCAAAAGGGACATGTAAATCAATGTAAAGTTTCAGCGTCATTTTTTTATTTTGAAAGATTTTCTGATAGCAGAAAAGGTAATGACTGTTTTCTATATAGAGTAATAATTAACCTTGGCTCGTTACAAAGAAGTTGTTTGAGTAAATATGACCTTTGGATATTAGAAATCGAGTGACAAAGAAAAATACTTCTTATAAAATTAATGATTTAACATATTGTTTCCAACAATATTGTTGTTCAACAATAAAACTAATAGGTATAATGTTTTATTAAAAAGTAATTCGCCTTTATTGTATTGAAAACTAGCTTTCTCGACAGACGTTGTCCTGTAAATTCTTACTATGATGAATATTGATTTCAAATTATTTGTAATTTATACAAAAACACATTTGAAATATTTTTGAATTTAAAAAAAATATTCTGAAAGCTCGAAAAATATTTCTTAAAAAATCTGCGTACTTTCAATGTCAACGGTTGTCAGGTAAACAATAAGAATTTTTCATAGATGTCGTTGGCGTCGCAGGAAATCCGTCTATACTAACTTTAATATCATACTTTATAAAATTTCTTATGCTCTTTCAACTTTTTAATGTTTTATTCTGTTATCCGGAGCGGATAAAATCCAACAAACCAAACATCGGAAGAATCTGTTCACCCGATCTCAAGTTTTCGCACTAGCCCGACTTTCTTTTATATTATAAATAATCGGTATTTTTTACGTAAATAGGTACTTACTTTTTATTATGACAGTCTGATAATAGTCTATACTAATCATAATTTTTTCATATTATATTTTGGTACAAAATAATTCTGCTAACACAATTTGCAACTTTCAAAAAAATAAATAATCGAAAATTGGTTTGCAAATAAAATAAAATATAATAAATATTTAAGAGAGTGTGCAACGGATGTTGGCGTAGTGACTAGAATGAAAGTTAATAAATTAAGGTGGTTTGGGAATGTAGCGAGAATGAACGAGGAGAGAATGACAAAAAGGATATATAAATCTGAAAGAATGGGTGCACGCAGACGAGGCCGACCTCGAATGACATGGTCCGATCATATCGGTTCAGTCTTAGAGGAGGGCCAAGTCAGGAGCAAAAGAAATAGAAGAGCTTGTATGCGGAATGTTATGCGTTTGGAAAAAGCGAAAGAGGTTTGTTTGGATAGGAAAGAATGGAAATCCGTACTCTCTGCCTGCCCCCTTCGGGAAACGGCGTTATGGGTGAAAAAAAAGTGTGGAACTGATTAACTGACAACAACGCCAACTGTGAAAAAATCCATAACAACACAATCTTGACAGGCATTGAATTTCAAAACATTTGTACGCAGATTCTTAACATACAAACGAATTTTGTATAAAATTACAAATTCGAAATCAATATTCATAAAAGACATCGGGAAAGCTAGTTGTGTAATAAAATAGATCTCGATGAGGCTTCAAAGTCACCTAGGTATATTTGATGAGGAAAGCGATTGCGAATAAAGAATAATAATGTCTCTATAAGTAATAATGAAGAATTTGATAGTTTGCATGAAAATTATTGTGGGCTATTAAGGTATGTATTTAAATGATATGCATATTTGCAGTAGCACTTACGTGAAAGAGTAACATCCACTTAGGGAAAATATGTAGTATCGAAGCATTTTTAATACTACTTCTGAGAAATATTTTATATGGAACACTACTGCATGCTCTATACGTACGAGCACAACCCTTCACTAGAAAAAAAAATATGTCGGTATGTTTTGTTCGTGCAAATCTCGGTATTTTTATTTCTTATTTATCCGAATATTTTTGGCTTATAATAATAATTCTAATAAACGAAACTTAGCTCTTTTACTCGTTACTCGTACTTTACGGTCAATTATCGGCGTCACACCAAGTCCCTGGAAAGGCTTCAGCAGCGGCATGTCCGCCAATTGATGAGAATACGTTGGTTCCATGAAATTTCGAATGCTGAAGTACTCAGACGATCAAACTGCCTCAGTATCGACACATTCTTGTCTCGCGCTCTCTTGCGTTGGTCTCGCCACGTGGTCCGTATGAAAGATAATAGGCTCCCGAAAAACATCCTATATGGAGAGTTAGCTAACGGGAAGAGAAAACACGGTGGACAGCGCAAGAGATATTAGGACAACTTACACACTGCGCTGAAGAGTGTCGGTAGGCAATCGGACTGGAAGAGAGTTGTGACCGACAGATCGGAGTGGCGGGGTGTCGTTGCGGAGTGTCAGGGGACTGATAACGTAAGAAGACGTGGTCCAACAGTCGGAAGTGAATACCCGTGTCCAGAGTGTGGTAGGATATGTTTGTCCTGGATTGGACTCCACAGCCATATCGGGTGGCACCGAAGTCACAACTGTTGAATTCCTGTTTTTTTGTGTACCTAACACCCGTACTACGGGCAATGGGCATTGATTGGTTGAGATGTGCTTAAGCACTTCTTCCAACGAAAAACCATTTCTCATTCAAACTTCTTCTAATACTTTTACTCCCTAGATAGCCAGTGTAAATGGATAGTTAATTTAAATTCATTTTTTGTTTTAACCTCTTCTTTCAAGTCGTCTCCGTCCATTTATGTGATTTTCATTTTTAAATTAACATAATAATACGTTCATTTTTTATGCTATACAAAGACACTTATATAAAAATATAAAAAGTGGACATTTAATTTTTTTCCTACTCTACATTTGTGAAAATTTGTTTCGCAAAATTCAAATTGTCTTCGACTACTGGTTTTCCTTAATAACAACTAATGACTCTAACAATTCATTACTGATGTTCGATTTTTAAATGGAACAAACCACTACGGGCTTCGACCGTTATTTCAAAGGCTGATGGTTTAGTGTAATCACTTTACAAAATAGAGTCTTACTTTGTGTTTGTAATAATAATTTGCAACGTTACACCCACATTCCCGTGTTTTAGCCAGACATTATCTAATTAGCGGGTGCGACATACCTATTTAGCTCGATAATTATGTTGCGTCGGCACTATTATTGTCCTACTGTGCTTTCATGCTAAAATAAGGGGTGAGTCGCACGGACTGCATTATGAAGTCCATAGTAAATCACTCGACTTCACCCGTTAAGGAAACGACCATTGGCCACATTATACAACAACCCTCTCACTACCCTAACGACACCTCTGATCAGATATAAACGAACTGGGTCACTCTTGTACTTCCTTAGAAGTTAAAAACTTATTAAAGTAAATACTTCAACACACGAATAACACAAACTTTTCATTTCTTTTTCAGGTGATTGTGGTAACCATCGCATACAGATTGAACATATTCGGATTTTTCACAACCTTAGACGGAGAAGCTCCCGGCAATTTTGGTTTGATGGATCAAGCTGGATCTTTCGAATGGGTTCGCAACAACATCGAATCTTTCGGCGGAAACAAAGATAACGTTTGCATCTTTGGACAAGGATCTGGTGCCGTCAGCGTCGGACTACATTTGATATCCGGAGAATGGTCGGTGAAGACTTTTCAAAAAGCGATTGCAATGAGTGGAAATCTTTTTGCTCCCAACACAGTCATTCCGGCAAACAGGATGACAAGTACAGTGAGCAGAGTGGCTGACACCTTCGGTTGTTATAAGAAACCTACGTCCGCTCTTATAACATGTCTGAGGAACGTGTTAGCGCAATCTTTGTTGGACCAAGGAGAGCCCATGACCGACTGGATGCCAATAATTGATTTTGGTCTCAGTAATTCCAGTAGACCTTTTATTGCCGATTACCCGGATAAACTGTTTGAAAAAGGAATGTATGATAAGGTTCCCATATTGACGGGATATACAGATATGGAAGATGTTTTGATTCTGAGTAAGGAAGACTTAGAGGATACGGGGATAACCAGATCGGAGTATGACACAATGGTCAACGATTTGATTCTATCTGGTTTGGTAGTTGAAGCTAACAACGATACTTGTTTCACTAACCAGCAGCACGTCTTTGATACGGTTGGATTCTTTTACAACCCAATACCTCCCACCAGCAACGAAACCATCTTGAGGGAACTTTTTGTAAGGTATTACGTAGAGAAAATGTATGGAGCTCCATCATACATGTTGGCAAAATATATGAGCAAAGATGTTGCGACTTACACTTATAGGTTTGATCTGAAACCTTTGTCGGCTGCTGTCAACGAAGGCATCCCTCCATGGGTTGGGGTTGTGCACAATTTTGACTTGGTGTTCGTATTTGGTCTTCCTTATTTAGCGTCTCCTTTGACACTGAGTCAATGGGACTCTTCCGATAAGAGAATTTCGGATATAATAATGAGAATGTGGGCGAATTTCGCTATGTATTCTAACCCGACTAATTCTGGAGTCTACATCACATGGGAACCATTTACCGTCGAAAATCCAGGTTTTTTGATAATCGATCGAAGTTTTAATATGAGCGGACCGTCAAATATAAACTACAAAGCTTTCGAATTTTGGAACGATTATTTCCCAAGGGTAATGGAAATAGCCAGTATCTGCTGCAACGAAACAAGTGACGGTCTTTCGTACCAGCATCCAAGTCATTCGTCGCTGATTCGTATCCTAGTGGTGTCTTTTATATATATGTTTGTGTGTAAAGAAATATTAGAACACAAAGTAACTACAAGTCAGTTTTAATTTATAATTTTATGAAGATAATTCCAAAAAATGTATGAAAATAAACCAGTTATCCATTGTAATGTGTTAGGAATTTAAATATTTTATCTGATGTTGAGTACAAGCTAAACATATTGTGAATAGTAAAATTAAAACAGAGTATAGAAGTACAGAGATTATTGTGTATGAATGTAGATAGGTATTTTTAGTTTTTAAGTAATCTTATGGATGTCTAGTCTCAAAAATTGATAATTAAAATACTTACCTACTTAGTTAATTTTATTTTGTGAATGAAAAAACACTTTTTCTTATACTACACAAATTATAAGACAAGTGTTTTTTTCATTCACATTATGAATTACTACACGGTAAACACCAAAAATATTATTTAATTTTATTTGTTTAGCTGCTTTATTGGTTTTCCTTTTTTAAAGCGTCAACATAATTTTAAATTATTAGATCTAATATATAAAAAAAAATTAAAACAATAGTATCTATCTACTATTGTTTCCTCGAACAAACTTCAGAAATTCATTTAACATCAATTTAATTTTTAAAAAATAATTTATATATAAGTTAAAAAATTTAAAGAAAGTTAAGCTGTTAGTTAGTTTTAGTTTTGTAGCAATTTATTAATTATTAATAAAATATGCTTTATTTGTGCCTTCTTAAGGATCCAAATTGCTACTGGATAATTAATTAGTAGGATTAAAATAAAGTTAAATTATTATGTAAACATTAGGTATAATAATATATTGAATTATAAAAACAAATATTTTTATCTATTTTGTTACATGTTTTATAAATTACAGTGATTCATAAATGTGGAACAATATTAATGTTATACAAATACTGTAGATACATAATTAAAAATGTAGTTTGAAGTTGCAGTTTTATTTGAAGTGTTTTGTAGTCTAGCGGCTACGAAGCCGGCGTTCGTAGAGTTTCGTGCGAAGGTCCTGGGTTCGATCTCAGGTGCCAACCGTCTTCCTTTTTCACGACACAAGCTTTAAGTGGCTTACTCTGGAAGAGTCAAAGAATGTAACTATATGTGTTCACTATGAGTGAGTGCAAACACATTTTCTAAAAAAATACCTATTATATCATAATCAGGGGCTGCAGAATTGGTGAGACTTGCCCAGGACCGTGAGACTTATTCACAGATGGTCGCCAACCTCCGGTAGGAGTGGCACTAAAAGAATAATCGACCTGGGGAACTTCAATCAAGCTTTGATTTTGATAACCAATGACTTGAGTTCTCAAATACTGCCTTTTGACCCCACTTAGGGGCATAGAATTGCAACTTTAGACCAATTACCTTCAATATCTTAATATACATCACCAAATAAATTAAAAAAATACTCTTATTAAATATTTATTTTATCATAATATGTGAATGTCTATGTTTTTATGTATAAAAAAATCTGTTGACGTTTGTTTAATGTTTTTTTTTTACATAGTAGTTATATTGTAGTATGATGAATTTTTATTATTTCAAATCTGAAATTCTTCCAATATTAATAAGTCAATATAATACATTCTCTTTTGTACGCAATTTATGACTATTGTTTAAAGTAGGTATTCAGTTGAAAAAGCAAATTATTATTATTTTATGTTAGCATAAAAAATATTAAATTTGGTAAAATACTAACATTGTTTTAATTCAGCTGTACTTTCTTTGGATTCTATTTCCCTTTTAGTCACAAACGCGCTTACATTTTCATATCCATTCCTCTCTATCCTTGTTAGAAAAATAGTAGGTAGGTACCTAAACAAACAGACGTTGGTGCTTTAGGAGCTCTTATTGGAGTTTGATGCCTAGGTCATCTCCTCAGTGATGTTATGTAGAAAACCCTTATTGCATATCCTATGCATCTTGTTCAAGGCAGATACTACATATTATAAGGACAAAAATACATTAATTCAATCTCACCAAAGTTGCTAGATACCTACTTGAGTCAATTCCTCTTCTCTTAAAACAATATTGACGTTCAACAATGGGGAATTTTGTTCAATTACTTATTTTAGTGTGTCGAATACACGTGCGCATAATCAATATAATATTCATTATATCATAATATATAAGTAGAAGAAACCTATTGTATAGGTTCACCTCATGTAAATAGAAACATTCATACAGTATTAGGTATGTATATCGTGACCAGCACTGATTTGCATACCATTAATTGCTATACTGAAATACTGTAATAGTGGGTAATAGAATTGCGTGGGGCTCAACCCTCTCCTACAATTCTACCCTTTACACACACGTGTAATAGGAAAAAGAAAAATAATAATTATTACTTTCTTACCATACATAAAACAAAAATGAAATTCAATCCGTTTCTTTCTTTAAACCAATGAAAATCAATTTTTCTTTATCTTTAGCAATGCTACTAATTGTATAACACTTGACTTGAGAATTGACTTAAATGGACGTCCTGGGTTCGACCCCCAATCGGGCCAGAATCTTTCAAATTGGTTTTATTGTGATTTCTACCTGAACATGGAATTCGGTATCTGATGATGATGAAAAGTATAGGTATGGCTTGCTATGGCTTGTTTATTTAGCTTTTACTTCGCTTCCGGTGTCTTGAAAAGGGTATTAAAAGTATGTTATGTTTTCTTGATTTAACATGAGTTTTAATTGGCAGTAAAATCCATCAAGAAGGAAAACGCGTGTTCAAAATATTATTTCCAAGTAAGTATCAAATACTTATACCAAGATCGACCAAGTTGAATGCAGCGATTCTCGTCCCATAACTGATGAGTTTTTTATCCTTTCGATTAGAGTTGAACTTTTCTCATTTTACTAGAACCAAACCAAAGTAGGCACTTTCTTTGAAATTAATATTTACAACATTCGAATAAGTCTAAATGCTACTTTCGCTACAGTAGGTCGTTGCTTCGTGGAAATCAAATAGAAAAATCATTACATTGAATATTATTTTTTATTCATAAAGATAGAGTTTAATTCAAATTTTTAAAGACATTGGTGCCAATTATAATTGTTTAAGATTTAATTAAATATTATAAATACAATTTAAAACATAGATCTTATATAGTTAAAAATAAATTATAAAATATTACAAATTATGTACACTTCCCTGTTTTCGTATAACAGTCAATAGGATTGGACAATTTTTTTTAACATTTATTTTTCTTATAAACTGGAATATAACCTACATATGTAATCTAAATTTTAAATATTTTTTTACACTGTAATAATATGGCGTGTTACAATCAAAGTTCTTATTTTTTAATACAGTACATAATATATTCAAATATTACATTAAACATTGATAAGAAGAGTGATATTAAATGTATAGGTGAAATATACATTTATTTATGTAGATTATTCTCTAGGTTACTGATGGAAAAAAAGATATCCAGGCTTAAGCGTCAATGTGCACTAAACGCAGATGAGGTTTATGTTTTAAATTTTAACATGTTATTTTTTAAAATGGTGTCATATTATTTTATATGGAATATTTTTAATACGTTATATGTAATCATCAGCGCTTTTGGACATTGAAATTGACGTTAGCACAGGTGAAGCCTGATATCGAAAGCTACTTACTGTGAAAATCTAAATTTTATGTTTTCATTATGAGGGTTAAAATTTAAGTTAACAAAGTCAAAGTTTTTTGTACTCGGCGGTGGAATTGTACAACGGCATGCCTAAAGAAATGAAGGACTTTAAATGTAATAAAACATTCATTAAAAAATTAAAGGCGTTAGTATTGGAGAGACGCGATGTACCTGTGGTGTCATAGCGGCTGGTGCCATTTACTGCAAGAATCAATCAGTTCCCTTATACCAGCAATTTTTTTGCTGCCTGGGAATGACCTACTTATAAATGTTTACTGTACGATTACTGATATTATTGTAAAATACGTATTTAATTTGTAAAATAAAATAAATAAATAAATAAAGATCGTTTTAAAAAAAAAGTTAAAAAGAATGAGAGTCCAAGAACATCTCAACACAAAATAAAGCGAAAACAGTAGGTAGGTAGGTAGGTAAGTACTGGAAGACACAAGAGGATTAGGTGTGGCCATGGAGAGATGAAGAAGTGAAACGGAAGAAGTTGAAGATGATGACCAGCTTATAATTGCATGTTACTAAAGAAAATATGCAGCAAGTAAAAAGAATTTTGTCTGTTTTTCCATGTAAAATTAGGTATGGTTATAAAACGAAGAAAAAAATTCCGAAGACTTTTACTCAAAAATAAAAATTCGAGCTTAGCTTCATTTGTATAACCCTGTTAACACACTTATAATAAAAAAGGGATTTTTTCATTAGTAATTAAAACATAAGTAATTTATATCATGATAATTATTTGAAAACTGGACGTAGATCTGGCCCTAAAAAATTAAGTTTTTGGTATTCATCTATTTTATAATTTGGACGGCTCAAACATTAAAAATAATTCAATTTAAAAAATAGCAAATAAATAATTAAGATGCGTTAGTATTTTCGTATTCAATAACCAATCCTAAAACATATAGTATGTAGATATAGATTCCAACCAAAATGCATTTCAAGGTAGTTATATATTGGCTAAACATTTGAGATTCCTTTATACCTAAAGTAACTCAATAGCCTAGAAAAAAACAAATAAATATAAAAATCTTTGTTTTCTAAATTCAGTATGAAATATAAGTGCGTTTAATTTAATATTATCTACTCATGGACGAATACCTCATCTTTCAATTTAAAAAAAAAATTGTTATATTATGTAAATATAAGAGTTTTAAATTAGTATCTAATAGTTTTACTTAATAACAAATAGGAATAATAAAAATTTAGAAGGTTAAAAAAGTCTATAAACGATATTTTTTCCATTTGGCGAAGAATTTAATCGTATTCCTGCCAACTGAAAAATGGTCCTCACATATTGCTCGAAGACCGCTTTTGTTCTTCGCTTCTTTGGCACAAGGTGTCTCTGAAACAAAATAATACAATAATTAAGGTAGTATTTATTTTATATTTCAAAAGTATAAACAATCGCCATCTGTGTGAATTTTTAAAAAACATTTACCTTTTGAAATCGTTCAGCGCCATCCCTCGAAAAGGGGTAACGTTATGTTTGTACGCCACCGTTATTGATACAGATGTCGCCTTACATTCACGTTTGCCTAAGCCACGGGAGCGAACCCAACACAGCAAGTATCTGAAACAATATTATAACAATTTGAACATTGATTCTGTAAATTTCATGAAGATGTCGCATGGGTACAAGATAGACACACACTTACATAGAAACGGAGGCCTCAAAATAAATTGAGTTCAATGAAATAGACGAAATAATGAATTGATTGATTCATTGATTAATCTGCTATGTGTTTATAAATAAACAAGTAGGTATTTTATGGGAACAAAAACAAAAAAGTACCGGCTTGAATCTAGGGATGTTATAAAGCCTTCTTTTACCAAGCAGGAAGAAATTTTAAGTGAAAACAGTTAAAATTAAACTAAAGATAAAAAAAAAATCTAACGAAAGACCAAAATAACGAAGTCGTTTGTAGATCAGTGGTATCGGACGGTTTTAGTACGTATACAGCGTGGGTTTGAGTCCAAGTGCCGACCATTTCCATTTTCACAACACAAGCTTTGCTTTATGTGAAATATGTGGAAAGTGTAGATATTTCTCATCACTTTGGGTGAGCCCATATTCATTTTTTATTGAGCTTGCTCCTCGAAAGTTTATTTGTTTACGGCTACGCCAATTACATATTAAAACAATGTGTTCAATTCTGCATCCTAGGATGTTTTCCTGCATTATCTTGCGTATGGCATGGCATATTAATAGCTAGATTAACAAAATAATCGCGTTGAAAATGCAATAAAAAGGGTAGTAAGCTTGTAGTAGGTAAAACATGGGAAAAACAAATAATATGTATAAACAAATTTTTGTTCGAAACTTTATTAAGTTTTTATGTTTTAGCTGGCACTTTTTTTTGTATTGCTCAAAATAAAATACATACATACATACATACATACATTCTCCCTTTAAGGCCCCCCGCACACCGCAAGTCAGCCCGGAGGAGACAAATCCGCAGCAAACCCAACCCGCACAAAACCAACCGTCTAGTTCGATCGAAGCAATCAAACCAAAAAGCCGATCCCACACAAATCAAGCCCGCCGCAGATCCCCCCCAAACCAACCCGCAATGCAGGAGGCCTAAACCCCACTTAGGGGCATAGGGAGGCCCCAAGAGCTCTCCATTGCGCTCGAAAGCATCCGAGGCTTATGGTGCCTTTTCTGACCGGTTGAGGTTTAAGGACGTGAGGTGGTCAACCTCACGGTCAAAATAAAATAATCAAGGAAAATAATTTCCCGTAAAATACGTACCTATTCCTAAAAAGGAGGAGATAATTCAGAATCTTATAATATAAATGAAAGTCGGGTTAGTGCGAACACTTATAACTCGAGACCGGCTGAACTGATTCTTCCTATATTTGATTTATTGGATTGTTCTCCGGTCCGGATAACAGAATAACTAATGAAAAGTTGAAAAAATTCATAATGGGTAGTATAAAATTTAATATTAAAGTTTGTATGGAACCGTTTTTCTGCGACACGACGCCATAACAAAATAATGATGGTACTTCCCTCTCATTCTTGCAAACGTAATTGCCGCTCTTACAGTAGCCCATCCTACTTACTCCAATTATTTTTATATTAAGTCAACATCGGGCACGAGGTAGAATGTCTGCGCGCGCATATATTATTATATTCTCGCGTTGTTCCCGCCTGAGTTTTGAATACGAATGAAATATGGATGTTTTGGAAATATTTAAATGTTCATATTTTGTAAGCATAACTCAATCGAATTAATTATGCATTTTTTTATGGGAGCGCAGTGCACATTTTGTACATATGAACGGGTCGCCTCGGGTTAGAACCATAGGACAACATCCTGTCGGGAAAGCTAGTTTATAATATAAATAACGAGAATGATTTTCCAGACATTAGGTTGAGCAAGAAAAGCTTACTGAAACTGGTCTTAGAGAGACTCTTGGGGCGGCCAATTAATAAAACAATTAAGAAGCGAGACAAATACTTCCTTAACTCATTATGAACTAGGTACATAAGGCCTTTTCAACGTTGTTACCTGGCGAACTTAAATTAAGCAATTACGAGTTGGCTGAAAGAGATCTTTGGAGATAAGTGCGCCCTTTGATTCGTTAAAATTTACATCATCGTTTTTAATAAAATTAACGAATTGAACGTGCATTCTTGGTGGAATTATTTAAATAAAATAATTTAAATGAAACAATTGATTTGTTATTCCACCGTTTCTAAGTCACCTGTGACCATGCAGGACCTGTTCCTGCGAAACTAGTCAGGTAAATAAATATAGTGGAATAACAAATCAATTGTTTCATTTAAATTATTTTATTACATCATCGTATTTTAGCGATTATCAATATAACTTGTTTATTTAATAGAGTACAGTTTACATCATTTACGATTAAAAAATACTACGATAAAAGAGCTTAAAATATTCTTGATTCTTTAAGCAAGTACTTAATATCCACCCACTATATCTAGGAACATTGAATATTCTTATGTAAGCGTCCTGACTAAAAGCCTTCATTTCCGATGATCTGAAGAATTCGGATCAAGTACTGGTCTTATTTACATCAAATGGATTCAAACCTAACATACATTTTCATTTTTTGGAACTCTAAATTAAATTTCTCTCCTTTATTGCCCAGTTTTCTGTAAAAATATAAGTAGGTAACTAGCTTTTCCGACAGACGTTTTCCTGTGTTCTAACTATGAATATTGAATTCGAATTTGTATGGTGATGAATTAATTATCATTATTTGACCAATGTGACTCCGACCGATGCGTCTGTTTTAAACCATGCATGTATAATAATATAACAAATGAAAGTTCCTGTCGAAATTGGAATAAAAATTTTATACTTAAAAGTACCAATAAGGTGGCCTACGTAGAGTTTTCTTTAATTTTCTAATGTTACGCGAAACTTTCTTTACTTTTTCTATCATAAGAACCATGTGCTGAGAAAAACAAAGAATTAGCGAAATCGGTCCAGCCGTTTAGGCGTGATGCGATGTCATCGGAAAATAGCTCTCAATTTTTATATAATAGATTAACAAGTACCTACCTGCTTACCCGGATAAACTCGACGATCAATTTGTTCAGCGACAAAAGGAAAATAACGTGAAATTGTTTATTTTCTTGGTGAAAAAACATTTTATTCCCGTTTATGGAAACAATGTTCCGATGTCACACTCTGCGTACATTCTGCGTGGGAAAATATATAAGTGGGTGTTTCCTTTCGTTGTTTACTTTAGAAAAATATTAATATTCGTTCACCCGACACTTTTCGCACTACTCTCATTACGCCCCCACAAAGATAAGAGAGGGCGTAATGATTAATTAATATCCTACGTGAGACAATGATTCTAAGTTTTAAATCGTTATATTATTTTATGGTTTTATTTTAATATTTTTTTCGGACAAAAACAATTTTGTTGGTATCAGGAGATGTTTTGGACGCATAGATAACAATTTAAGTTTGCGCAATTGTGCGCTGTTCATGGTTTTTTGATATATATTTTAATGTACCTAACGATCAAATTTCTTACCCTTCACGCCGTGTCGCGTAAGGGGTAGTCGGAGAAAAAGAACCTTCACTCACAACAAGCACACTTTATTCGCTTTTTCCATCGACATACAGCGTCTCCTATTTCTCTTGCTTCTGACATGGGGGTTATTCTTCAACTCAACTTAATCTCGAACGCAATGTCGACCCTCAATACTTTTATACTATAAGTAGGTACATATTCCTAAAAATGCAATTCTTTTTTAGGTGTAGGTAGCATTTTTTTTAGTTCAGCAATACTGGATTTCAAATAGACCAAAATGGAACTTTTTTTATGTATTACAACCAAAATTTAAGTTGGTGTGATCATGAAATGGATCGGTATTGTGATGGAATCGGTGTGTTCGATCTATAAATATTCTTCGGTAGACAACGCCTACCTACAAACATCAGCTTTCCAAGGAAACTAGTCGACAAAAATCGAACATGAATTAATTGTGTAATCTTGGGGTTAACATACACTTTAATGTTCCGGTGTTGTGGTGCCTCAGAATACAATAATGTGTCTCTTTCTTTGCATAAGTTGTTGTTTATCAATCAAATCTCTAATATAAATTAAAGTCGGGTTAGAGCGAATACTTATAACTCTAGATCACCCCACTTACTTCACCGCACCGTTTCGAGCGTTTTAGAAAACTTTCATACAGTCAACAAAATTATCGGGCACATTCTTATCGGTAGGTACCTACTTTATATGTGATATAAATATGTGCGCACGCGCGCGCGCGCGCATATTATATTCTCACGTTGTTCCCGCCTGAGATTTGAATACGAATGAAAATGATCAATTCGGGAAATCTATTAAAGTAGAGATGTTATTATGAAGAGTACACCTACCACCCTACTAAAAACAAATACTCGTATATTTTTTTATAGAAATGTTCACAGAATGTTTTAACAAGGGAAATTAATTATTGTGAAGCTCAACAGTGTCAGTCTATCACGCCCTGTGCCACATCAGGGGAAAGTATTTACATAATCTATCATCTTCATCATAAAAATAAGCTTTTTTTAGTCATAAAGACCATCAGTTTTTGTTTGCTTAGTGATAGAAAGGCACCGAAAAAACAGAAGCGTCGCTTAGTAATATCTTTACTTCATACATGTATGAAGTGATTTTATGTAAATCGTAATTACATGCATGGAAAGGGATAAACGAATTCCTACCATCTCAGAAACACGTCTTGTTTTATTAAACCTATGTCACACTTGGCTACTCTCTAGCTAATATTTTTATTCGCCGCTAAGAAGATATCTGATATAAAAGTTTATGGGTAGCTACTACCTAATCTATATATAAATATGTGAAGGAAAAACTTTGTGCCTATTTTTACAGAAAATGCACGGACGGAGGAGTATGAAATTTCGCACACTTATAGTTTATGTAGAGGAGGGTTGGCGAATGCTAATATTTTCTTAAAATTATGCATCTAAATAGATTAAATAAATAAATAAAAACATTACAAACACTACTGTAATGTTATGTGTTTGATACTCACGCACACTTGCACAAACTACTTATTATGAAGAAGATCAACTTCATAGAAAAAAATATAAAGCGCCTCATAATGGGCGCAGAAAACTTTTTGAAGGCGGTATATTTAAATGGAAGGTGGAGCTGAAAATAGCGAAATATTCAAACACATCTCGTCAAATTGAGAATAGATTTATATTGTTTTTTTTTTAATAATACTATAAAAAACTTTATACATAATGTCAACATTTAAAATTTGACGTATTCGTGTCATTGTTTTGGAAAGAAAATTGTACAATAGCACTTGCTCTGGTCGACCACTAGTTTTCACGATTGCGCGATACTCGATGTATTTTTTTTTTCAATTCTACTGTTTGCGTAAACATTGGATGTAAAATGTCATTTGATGGTTAAAATCGTGTTGAATCTAACCACTCGATATTAAAAAAATCAAAAATGTATGCAAACAATATTACGAACTTCATATTCCGCTCTCAGTGGCCGTAGACAAATTGATTTTTGCGAACGACTACAAACGAATTTTTCGACAATGTAGTCGAGCAGGAAGAAAATTAACTGTCCACTTTTTATATATTATCTTTATACCTCAGTGTCTTTGTTTGGTTGAAATAATTGGTTTTATGTTCCAGTGTACGGTTCATTTTTTTCGCATTCTACATTGACGAAATTTTCGTTTGTAGTCGAACGCCAATTTCAAATTGTCTACGGGGGCAGGTAATTTAGAATGCAACAATACACTTATACACTTAGTTTATTTCATCGAAACAATATCAAAAGTTTACAAGAATTCAGAATTTTCAGAAATAAATTAGAAAACAGTTAAACCAAAATCAATAACACAAATAATTTAGCGATAGATCCGAAAGATTATTCACACATCCACAATTTGGAAATCGACCTAAAACTATTGTGGAGTTGACGGCTCTCTTACTGCAGATCCGTGTAGCAACTGTAGATCACGACAGACATTCCCGGCTTGCAGGGGTTACATGGGGGTCCGCACGACACTGCACATGGGCCGCATGGTCCGCAGGGGCCACATGGTCCGCATGGTCCACAAGGCCCGCAAGGTCCGCATCCTCCAATGGGCGACAAGTTGCTACCTACTTTCTAGCTGATGGCATTTGGTCATGTGACTCAGTTACCCGAGTTAGAAGAGTGAATATGTACCTACGAATCGTAGTGAATTTTTGAATAGCTTGCTAATACCTAGGAATGTCACACTACTAAGTAGTCGCTAATTAGAAAGCTCCTATAGTTATAGTGAAGAAGCCAAGTGTAGCATGGGCTTTAGGCTCTTCTTGAAAACAATCAATCTGGATATGCCTTCAGATATTTAATTAGGTACATGCAGGAAAAAAAAAACGTTTTTTTTTTACTCCGTAATTTTCTTTAGCTAGGTAAATCTCAGATGGTAGATCAAATATTTGTGATTCTTTTATTAGTGATGCTCTGAATAAGGTATTTGGTTCTAAGATTAGTACAAGGTATCCGGTAAAGCAGTACATAATCATAAAGCTATATATGTATTTTTATTCGTTTATTCATTAAACGTTTTTTTTTATGTCGGTATATGTCGGTTGAATGCTTTAAATGATGACGGATGAATTGAAATTGTTTGTTTTTATCATCTTACCTTATTGACTTTTGCTTGATTTTTTTTTTTTTTGTTTTGATTGCTTTGCCTGTTCACTCTTTTAATCTCAATAATGACTTGTCTATTTGTGTGTGTTGTTTTTGCAGTGATTTTATTGTATATTGGCTTATGGTAAATTCTTATGGCTTATTTTTTTTATCTAATTGGACTTTTTGTTATTTTTATTATTTTAATTACGTAATTGTTATTATTTTAATGTTTAATTTTTTTATCTAATTTTACTTCTTGACTTTTTATTATTTTAATGTTATATTTTATATCTAATTTGAATTTTAAACTACTTACTATTTTGATGTTATGAATTTATTAGAGATGTTCTATATACGAGTATTGTAGGTAATGTTGGGGTCTTCGCTGGTTTATAATCTGTTTTTGTATTATTGATTTATATGTATTGTCATGACTGTCTGACCTCTAAAAATTGTAAAAATAAAATAAAAAATAAAATTCCTTAAAATATGTATAGAATCAGAACTACTATGTTGTATGTGCCAAACAAAAACAATCCATAGAAAATTTGTTGTTCGTGAAATGGATGTTGGCTTATGTCAAGATTCGACAGTATGTAGGTACTTAATATTCTAAAAGTGTATATCTTATGTACCTACCTACTAAGGTTGGTATTTTTATTTTAAGGTTGCATGGCTTCGAATTTTAAAGAAGAGAAGTACCTAAATATGAGATAAAATTTCACAAAATTTGTACTTTCGTGTTTAGATATAACAAAACTAAAATTACCGTATAAGTATCATTTTGAGATTTAATTTTATAATCGAGGTTCAAAAAATCTACCACTATACTACGTATGAGTGAGTAACACTGCTCCACAAACAAACTCAAACTTGATCATCAATCAACAATCTTACCATAACAATTCAGCATAATTTGGTTTTAATGGGGTCTATTTTTTCAACAATGTATAGAATAAGTAAACATACATCACATGTGATGTATTTACTACTACACCGCCATCTCTTGAATTTTTTTAAAAGTAAAGCAATTATAGAGGAATTGTTTTGATTTAAAACTTATGACCCATCGAATTTCATCCCGCATCCAAATCAACGATAACTATTTATTTATTTTATAATTTTATTAAATTATATTATATATTCACAATATAGCTTATAACAACATAACGCAATAAATTATTAGCTAAATTTAATTAAGTTTTTATGTCTTAAATTGCATTTCATTCATGTAATAAGTCAAAAATTTTTTTTTAATTGGGTAAGGTCGAAGGTCGACGGGTGGGACAGCTAGTATCTATATAATACTAGCTTTCCCGACAGACGTTGTCCTGTAGTCCTAACCAGAGGCGGCCCGTTCATATGTGAACTGCGCCCGCAGAAACAAAAATACATTATTAATCCGATTAAGTTACTAATAAAATAATAATGTTAAAATATTTCTAAAACATCCATATTTCATTCGTATTTAAAGCTCAAGCGGGAACAACGTGAGAATACTATATGCGCGCGCGCACATTCTAACTCACCTATGAAGTAGGTACCGAGACTAATGTGCCCGATAATTTTGTTGACTTTGCGGTGGAGTAAGTGGGATGTGGGCTACTGTATGAGCGGCAATCACGTATGCGAGAATGAGAGGGCGATGGCGTTGGCGCGTCGCAGGTGATCATTTCCATACTTACTTAAATATTGTATTTTATATCATTTGTTACCCATTTTTCAACTTTTTATTAGTTATTCTGTTATCCGGAGCGGAGAAGAATTCAATAAATCAAACATTGAAGAATCTGCCGATCTCGAGTTATAAGTGTTCGCACTAACCCGACTTTAATTTATATTAGAGATTATCTAGTAGATACTTAGTATACATAACAAATACATACACACTTCAATATCACTTTCAGTATAAATAAAGTTAGCATCGTTGAGAATACTTCTTCTGATTTCCGTTTTAAAAGATAAAAATATTTAAATTTATTTTAATAATTGCGGATTCAAAGCTGCGGTCGTTAAGCTAATTTTAATCATATTATAATCGACGATTTGCTTGACATTTTTAAATTGATGTTCAATTTCCGATTTTTTTTTATTCGGAAAAAGAATGTAAGTACCTTAAACTTTAAAAACGGATAGAGAATAAAACATTGGCCATGGTTTTTATGTGTGTGTTTTTTTTATTTATTTAGACTTATTCCGTTCATTGAAAAGATCTTCTATGCCATTCAAGTATTCCAAGAAATTATTGATGAAGAAGGCTTTGATGAATTCTGAGAAAATTTTTTGTCATGATATTAAATGTCAAATTAACAAACCAATACAAAAATTATTTTCCATAAATTTCTAATACAATATCATATTTTTAAATAATTTACCGTTTGATACGTTTTTTTATATAGGTACCTATATATAACTAAGTAGACTTTATGGCTACGAGATAAATTTAAAGAAAATATGGCAGTTAATCGAAGAGAAAATATAAAAAAGATGAATATTATTTCAAATTCAAAAAAAAATTCTTGTATTATTCCCATATTAAATTGTGTAAGATTAAGATGATTTTCTGAAACGGTCGTAAGCAAATTTTGCTGAATGGGTAAATTAATGAATAATCACGTATCCAAATTAAAAGACATACGAGCTGGAAGAGCGGCGAGGGCTAAAGACAAATTCCAGGAAATGGTTATAGCTCCGGGCTGATGAGAGATAATAAGTAAAGACAATAGAAAAATGTAGCTAAAGATCTAAATTCCCTTTTTGCTCCACTTAGGGACATAGCAAGGCAACAAGAACTCTCCATTGAGGTACATATTTCCATAGAGATAAATGTGCATTGTTAAAAATAGGCCACAAGTCAAAGAAAAGATGTAGGAGTAGCCCAATGAAATTGATTGCAAACGCAATATAGCCATTGACAAAATTCACAAAAGCAGCTTGTCTAAATATTCCGGAGCAAATTTATGCAGTGAATACGAAATACCTGCAATTAGCGGGCAAGAATGGAGTTTCCAGAAACAAACAAGGAAAGCATAAGTAATTACGAACAAAAGAAAAAAAAACTATATAAACCTTAATATGAATTTTCGAAAACTTACCTATTAAAATGCTGTCGGAACGTCCCACTTACACAGTACAAAGCCAAAGGATTCACACAGCTGTTCATGAAAGTCAAGCAAAAACCTATAATCCTGAACGCGTGCCAGAATGCGTTGTATTCTTCATCTGCGTTAGGGCTGAAACATATAAAAAAAAATCTCCATTGAAAGTCAATCTGATGATCTTTGAATGGTCGTCCAGAAATTCACGTGAATTCAAAATGGGAGTTGGGGGAATAAGGATTACGATCAATTAGGAAAAATCACAAAATAGACGTAGGACTAACGAGGTAATTATCAATGCGCAAGACCGTGTTGTCGCATGGCATTGCACGCCAACTCCATGCAAGACGGCTCCCAGGCAGGCTACCAAAGAGGTGGAGGGACAACTGATGAGAGTCAACCTCGAAAGGAGACTTAATTCCAATACTTTAATTACAGGCCACAAGGGCTAAATAATTTAATTCTTGAAGAAGAATATTGTCTTCGGTGAAGTGTAGTAAAGAAAGTATTAACTGATACGCTATGTAGTATTATTTGGGAATTTATTTCTTTTATAGATGACAGTCGTGTCCAACCCAAAGATACGCACGCTCTACCCCTGTATTGCATCGATTGATGTCGTAGTCGGGAACGTCAGGGCTGCTGGGAACTGAGGGCCATTTTTTTGTTTTGAAAATTTTGGTAGTTTTTTTGGCATTACATCAACACGCTCGCCAGGCTTCTTGGCGCTCCCGTTAGCCTTATAGTAGTGCGTCTCATCAGGGATGTTCATAGTATATTCTACACGACAGTTGGCAGATACTGATGTGGATTTTACGGTTGCGTCCATGGTTGGGAAAGAGAAGCAAGGGCAGGTCAATGATGAGGTGGAGTGACGACATCGAGGCTTGCGCTAGTTTCGGCTGGACGAGAAAGGGAGAGATGGCTACAAATGGGGGAGGTCTATGTTAAGAAATGGACGCAAGAATACTTAAAAAGAAGGAAAAGAGTAGTATTATTTTATGACATATTTGGAAAGCAGGGTATTCATATCACTCATACATTGATTATTCAAATATAAAATCAAAGTTTTCTCCTTCAGAGAGAAGTTCTCAGGAGTCTCTATGTGACATCTGATGAAGGTTCGACTGATTTCACGTCTAACCGATATCAGGATTGTTATTAAGATTAAAATATCTACATTATCGAGACAAATTCAGCGCTATGATAAAATATCTTGATACATTCGTGTAAACTTATAGCAGTGCTTTCGGAATACCCACCGCCCTTATAACAGCACATTGAAAATTCTAATGAACATTAAGAGGAGAAAAAGCTAAGCCTGATGCAAAAATTATCTGAGTGGTAACAATTTATATTAATTTATTGTTCATGTTGAATAACCCAACACAATGAACGAAAATCAAGTTTTCGGCCCAAAAACGGCATGAAACGGATTTGTGCACCCCTTTTACTCACCGAATCTATAATAATTGTATCGTCTTGAACGATGGAAGGGTAATTTGGAGTGATGATTTATGATCAAGAAAGAATACTTTGAGGATAATCCAAATTTTCTGTAAAAATATTTAGAAATATACATAGAAGTTATGACAAAATTACCGTTTTTCTTGAGTACCCCCTCGTAATCTATATGTTAATAGCTACGTGAAGTAAAAACTTTGTGACCATTTTTATGATAATTGTGGGGACGGAAGAGTATGAAATTCGCACACTTATAGTTTATATAGAGAAAGGGTGGCAAATGCTAATATTTTTTTTAAATCATACATAAGAATAGATTAAATTAATAAAAAAATTACACTACGCTCACTACTGTAATGTTATGTATTTCATACTCACACACACTTTGCAAGTATTTGACATTATTTGACACAGATCTTTTGTTTATCTTTGGTCAAATTGAGAATAGATTATTATTTTTTTGTATTAAAATAACCATATAAAAAACTTCAAATTTAAATTTATAACATTTCAAATTGGACGTAACCATGTCATTATTTTTGAAAGAAAATTGTGAAATAACGCTAGCTCTGTCTTAGACGAAGGAATCTTAATAATCTTCAAATTTATGTATAATCTAAATTAGTTATGGTCGAATTTCTAGCACTGAACGACCACTTATTTAATGCTTCAAAAAAAAAAGAAAATATCAATCAGTAGGTACCTACCTACTTCCCTAATTTGTAAACATTGTGTTGATTTTTTTTTCATTATTTTTTTTTAAATACATTCAATTAATTCTAACAGAAAAAAAGTATAGTTTTTGGTTCATTCGAATTGAGTTTTCTTTTAAATATTCAAAAAAAAAAATCATAAAAATAACAATATTTCTTGTCTTGGCAGCTTAAAACGCAATTTACATAAATTCTTTTTATCTAAATGAGTTTTAAGTCGTTGCTTTTTCAACTTATTATAAAATAATTTCGTAGTTATAATCACATTGGACAATAATGTCAAGTAATTAGACTGGTGAAAAGGCGCCATTCAAGCAAGAATTTAATTAAAACTAAATAACTTGAAATTTCAGGATAAATACATATATATTAAATTTCGAGTTGGTTAATGAACTTGAACAAAGTACGTGTGTCAACTCAAAGATTTTCAAGCTTGGTTTTGTTTTTTTAAGCAAAATCAAAAGTTCTAAGAACCTCTCTATGTATGTATTAACGTTCATTGACTACTACTATTTTTAATATGCTTGTCTGATTTATGCGTTATACGTACCTACTTAATAAATACATCAAAACCAAATTTAAATTTTACGCCACATTTTTGGTTTCTGAAGTACAGACTCAAAGTATTTGTTTGTGAGGCGCCCTTGACGCAAAATTACAAAGTTGTCCAGGTTATTATTGTTATTATTTTTAAATGACATCGAAGGGAAGAAGAAGTGACTGCGTCAAAAATAATTACAGATAGTAGACAATATAATAGGCAAATAATGCCCTATCTTCGCTATAATAATATAAGTACTACTTTCATTCTGCATTCGGCCGCAAATATAATAAAGCGGAGCCATAATATGTATACAAGTGGTTTACTCTCTCGTTCCAAGAGTATGCCAAAAACAACAAGCATGTTTAGTTAGGTACCTACCTGTATTTGTGTTTTCTTCTAGAATCTAGAGACTTATTTTCACCATGCATACAAACATACATACTTTATAATATCTTTTAAATATTACGCCATTGACAAATAAATGACTAAAGTAATAATAAAAGGGTTAAATCAATAATAATAAGTCCAAACAAAGAAAATAAATATGCATTATCTAATTATTTTCATTTTCAGTGAATAATTAGATACCTATACCCACATAGTTTTCGGCTTTTAAAACTTTAAATCAAGCGGTTACTCAAATATTACTTTAAAAATGAAAATCGGTCTTCAAAAAGTAACTCGAATTCCCTTGCAGAAGTTGATAAAACTTTTTTCATTATTTTGTTGAGAAACGAATTTTTGTCTCCAACTGATATGTAAAGAAGAATATTATATTATATATATTCTGATCTTGATTTAAATGTTACATAGGCACCTGTTACAATCGTGATGCACAAAAATCTGTAAAGCAAAGAACGCTAGCTTTATTCTTTCTTAGTTTTTATCTCCATCTTTATCCCCGTAGGCCTCTTACGAGGCAACCAAACAAAATTACATCATATTATTATAGGCAATTGATAAAACGGGATTCAATGCCAACGGGGTGTAAAGGTTCCCATTGGCATCTCGTCAATGAGCGAAACTAAAAAAAATATCTACTATCTTACATTTCATTTGGTAGACAATATTAAGATACACTAGCGAAAAGAGCAAAGTCGAGAAGAGTAGGTTATAAAAATGTTAATATATTAATTAAATGAAACGGACACCACATAATTATTAAGAAGTTGAGTTGTTAACATTATATGTATGTAGCATTAATGGAATAAAAAGCTTTTTTGACATGATACTTTCTAACTTATCTGCGAAAACATACAATACCTACCAGTTAATTAGATTTTTTGATGATGTTGGTTAATATAACTCAAGCTCAAACGACATACGAAGCTCTTTGATAATTCAGTCTAGAGCCTACAGGTCAAGTAGATTTTTGTTACATGCATCACAATCGAGAAAGTTTGAGCTTTGACAAGTTTTTAACGTACCTACCTTAAATAAAAATATACCAAAATATACCTGCTGGGTATTTTGATCCATTACTAAACAAAGGCCTTCCTTGCGCCCTCTTTTCAAAAAAAAAGAATGTTTTAAGTATTTATTTATATATTTAAATAGATTTACGTGAGAGGTTATTAGTGTTACAAAACCATGTTAGCCAAGCGACAAGCGAGTACTTTCCTCTACCTAGATCAATTATTTTATCCTCCAAGGTTTCTCGCTCGATCTTAAGTATTGCATGGTTTCTAGAAGACTAATGTCGAAGAAATATGAATATTATAATAATAATTATTATAATTATTAATCGTCGAAGATTGGCCTTTAGCACTTTATTACTCGTACTAGTTAATAAAAAAACAATCACTTAATTGTTTACCAAGAGGAAATCGAAATCGCTTGCGTCAACCTTTTCATATCATGATCAAACTCTACTTTAACGAGGTCTGAAAAAAATCGCACACTCCACGGTCAAGTATCACAATAGATGAGAAGGACACGCTGGTAACTTTTGTTGAAGAGTTACGTACATACTACAGAAGAATCGGTAATGCATAGACATGAAATATTTTTTTTCCTATAATATGCTTCTAAATTATCTCCTTCTCTGATCAAAAACCTGGAATTGGTTGGAAACAATTTTAAGGATTGTGACTGGATCTTCTCTCCGCTCTGCTCTATTCGTAGTAGTCCTTTGAAATTTCTATTTTTGAACAACAAAAATATTTTATTTGGAAGTTCAAAGTTGCTGCAGCTAACCACTAGGTTCTTTAATCTATAGGAGCTATTTTTTTATTTGAAATGAAATTTTCAACACATCAATGAATTTGGAGTAGAATTTTGAGAACTCCGGACGTGAACAAATTGACATAACTTTCACAATGTTTTCTTGAAATAAATCGAATTATCTTTACTTTGAATGAAAAAATGTGACTTCGAATTGGTATGGACATGTGAACTCTAGACGAAGGGTTTGGACCAATGAATCGGTTTTATTATCTTTAAGGTGTATATATTTCTTTTACTTAGTTGACTCTTAAATTAATCAATTAATAATCATTTTATCAACGTTATTTTTTGATGCATATAATGAGCCAAACACTATATTATACTTAATTCTAATGTAATGTTTTCCTAGAAAAATGAACCCCAATTAAAAAGCCGTAGTACCTACATAAAAAAAATCTTTTCAATATTAATTACTAACAAAAAAATATTGTAAGAGTTTTTGCACTTACTTAATCATTTTACTTAGTTCATGCATTTTATATAAGTGGGCGTCTTTTTTACTGAGGTATCCAAGCCATGCATAATGACAATTTCATTATTTTACTGCCGGCAGTGAAAGAAATAAGCTTTTCATTCCTAGGAAACCAAAGTATTGCTCTAGGTACATACATACCAAAAAGAAGCAATTTCATAGCCTTCCAAACTTTATATATATGTGACGTTAATCGGTATGTTCTTTTTATGGGTCTGCGGATTATTTGTGAAGTAGGTAGGTACTTACCTATAATAGAACCAAAGCATAAAAATGTGGTATGGTAAGAAGCAAATGGCGAACACGACCACGAATGCCAGGACCATGATGGCAACTTTCCTTCTAGCTTTCACCTGAAACAAAACAAAGAATTTCCCATTTATACTGTTATGAAGCTTTATGAACATTAAACAATAATAGGTATATATTAATACATGAAACAAAAATTTTATACACTTTTTTAGGAAAATACTTTTTACCTATACACCTTTTTGCTGTGGGGTTGCCGGCTAAGAATAGCACCTCTGCTCGTTTTTCGAGCATCTGTTAGAGGCAGGAAATCGAAAAATCAGATCGGGACCGTGAGGTTGACAACCTCACGTCCTAAAACCGCAACCGGTCAGGGAGCTAAGTCGAAATAAATAACGTTAAACGTGAAAACTGTTAACGTTCCAAACGTTAACGTCAACCAAATTAAAAATGGTTTCCAAACCAAAAAAAATGTGTTTCGTCTTCGATATAATAGCAGCGTTGTAATATTTCATAGATTTCGAGGTAACGTTTAACGTTAATTTTGAATAACTGTCAGAATTATTTTTTCGACCCGGAATTTGGAACAACATTGTTTAACGCACGTTGATCAACAGTTTTTACGTTATCTCTATGGAAATAACAACAAATTGTTAACGTTGGAGGCTGTCGTTAATATTTCGACTTGGCCTCCAGAAAAGGCACAATGAGCCTCGGACGCCTTCTAGCGCAATGGAGAGCTCTGGATGCCTCTCTATGCTCCTGAGTGGGGCCTAGGCCTCCCGCATTGTGAGTTGGTTCGGGGGGGGATCCGCGGCGGGTTTGATTTGTATGTGGCCGGTTTTTTGGTCCGATCGCTTCAATCGGACTAGCGGGTCGGGTTTGCTGCGGATTGGTCTCCTCCGGGCTGGCTTGCGGTATGCGGGGGGCCTTAAAAGGGAGTATGTTTATGTTATATGAATTAGGAAAATGGCGCGGACTGTAGAGTGTGAAACTTTGCACACTCACAATTTATTTACTTAGAGTAGCAGAGGCGAATGTTAATATTTTTTAATTATACCTATATAAAAAATACTAAATCGATAAAAAACCATTACAAAGTTACTGTAATGTTATGTATTTGATACTAACAGACACTTCGATGTATTTGACATTGACACAGACGCATATCTTATTTTGTTTATCTGTGGTCATATTGAGAATATAATATTGTTTGTCTTTAATGGTAATAGAAAAAACTTTGTACATATCATCATTTCAAATTTGATGCATCCATGTCATTCTTTTTGAAAGATAATTATAAACTAACTGTTTCTCTTCACTGAAGGTAACATTTTGTTCCGATGGGAGAATTAACTAGATAGATTGGTATTCCATTTGGTTACTCCACCGCTAAGAAAATGTATGATGCCAAAAGTAGGAAGAATCAACGATGTCATAAATGATAATCTTATTCAACGTAAAACCAAATAGTAATAGTAATTTATTTTCCATTTCGATGTTATTTTAAATTTAATTCTTTATCGGCTGTCAACAGAAGTGAGAATTCCTAGAAGGACAATTCTGCCAATAATTTAAATCCCTGTTTATTTAGAGAAACACAAAATTTGAATATCATTGTTAGAATAATTACAGGATTATCACTGATTTTGTAAATCGATTTTGAAGTTGAAAAAATGAAGGAGTTCTTTTTCTGTCATTTTGATCCAATTTTTTATACGTTCTTTCATAGAAATATCAAGCAGGCGTAGCGGCTCTCCAGGAGTACCCACCTTTAAGCGCCGTTTTCCTTAGGTAGCATCAATCTTGTACGAGTATTACGATCTTAATCTGGTCAGTCAGAGGGCATATTATGACTTCGGACTCTTTGTTCTTTATCTTTCGAACCCAAATAACCTTTTGGCAGACTCTCGATTCAAAATGTGCTAAAGTACATGACGATGTTTTTTATGATTATGGTTGATAACCTTGTTTCAATCAAAATAGGTTTGTTGATGCGTTATGTAACATGTAACAAGCGTACTGACTTGTACCATTGTACATACACATTCAAAATGAATTCGCATAATTATATTGTTCGATGTTTCTTAAAAAATAGTGACTGTCATAATTATGATTTTCAAAACTTTTAACGATAAAAAGTTCACGGATGAAACGTTGAAATAATAATTTTGTATTATTTTAATCTGACTGACTGACAGTTTGTTTTGCACCGATATTTTCCCAGAAATTATAGGTAACAGTTCCGCCAGCAGCTGTTTGTAACACTCCTTGTTCATTTCGATTGAGGTTTACATAACACAGAATAAATGGAATTTGATGGATCAGTTTCAATTAATAATTAAATGATAATTTCTAGTTGATATGTTTATTATTAATTTTCCCTTTTCCATTCGATACGTTTCGTTTCATTTCGGATTGTTCCTTAGCTGATTTTAAACAAACCGTGTCAAATGTTTCAGAAACATTTGTATGGAATTAGCCTGCTAGTACATAACATATTAAATATTCCTCTATTTCTTCCCTCACCTGATCACTCCACCATCTAATCTAATCGGAGCCCTAACCCGACCCATAGTGCCCTCGATATACATACATAGTGCCCATATTTAATATATACTTTATCTGAACATATCTTCTTTACAATAAAATCCATCTTAACCCCTTCAGACCTGAATTATTGTTTGCGATATAAAAAATTATGTGATTATTGAATATTGGTAAAAGAGTCATCATTAAAACAAATTTATGATTTTTTCAAAATTTTCATAAATTTTCCCCATTTTCCGGCATGTGCAGAATTGTGCACATTGAGTCTCAAATGTCATAACTGAAAGCCATACAAGTCATTTGATAACATTCATAACAAAGCATTTTTAATAGAGTAAAACTGTTCTACACTTTATATTTTTCTTTGATATGCTACAAAACAGTTGTTACTTTTTCACGCGAATCTAGATTAGATTTATAACAATAGAAATCAATTTTTTGGTGACATAAATTATTTTTTGCATCTTTTTCCCTCTTAACTGTTATCATCTAAAAAGGTCCTATTAAGTTCCATTTATAAAATTGGCTTCACATCATCGTTGGGTCTTCTTTCTCTGAGTATCTTGGGTTCTTCAGAGAAACTGGTATCTCCGGGACGTTCAGCTTTTCTTTTTGAGGCATTTTTTGGCGTCAATCAACGCCTCAGCAAGTCTCATGAAAAAGTGAAACAAATCCAGTTCGTTTTCTTTGCGATGGTAAATTATCAACAGTCTTTTCTGTAGGTATTCAAACCAACCATTAACTATACCTGCTAAATCTACAGCGTGAAAATACATACGGATTGTCCACGTTTTTATCTTTTATATATTCCATAACGAGACAACATCTGATCTTGGAAGTCAAAACCACTCACAATTTCATTGTACTAATTCTTTTATCAATGGAACCTCTGCCTTTTTTCATCTCCATATCGGAAAGAAACGGTGGGTTTGTAAATTCATTGAGTGTTCCTGCTGCAAAAAACATTTTTTCGTTTCAGTACTTGTAGATGATAAGCTGAAATCGTTCACAGGGAAATTATAAAGTGCCAATTTTGTGTAGTTCAAACACCCGTTTTTATTTCACATACAAGAGTTTATTCGAAATTCCCATGTTTATGAAGTCCATATATGATTGTGTCTGTATTTCTTCAAAACCATAATCAGGCATAATATGCTTTTGGAAGTCTCCCAATGGTTTTTTCAACAGAACGACAAAATTACATCATAATTATGGTCCCAAAGTCTTTTCGTCGCCATTTGGGTATTTCCTTTCTCTGTAAGAAGCATATTATATGTTTTATACAAAATAAAATCTTCTTTTGTAAGTGTGTTAAGGCCACTGAATCAGATCCAGTTATTTCATAACATCTTGGAGGGGCTGAAGAATTTTCATTATCCTCATCTTTCTCATCATCGCTCAAATCCCAATCAGAATCCTGTTCTAACATTTCAGACATTATGTTTACATTAACTTCATTTCAAGGGTTATATATTTGGCTGAAATACATAACAATTTTATGAAATATTACGTATAAATAAGCAACAAAAATTTGGGCAAGATGTTACTAAGTTGTCTTTTCTTTGGTACTCTTAGGACGGTTTGGGCATGATTATGCACATATATTTTTAAATTAATTTTATAAAGTATTTTGTAGACTTTGTTTCACAGTCTTATAATTTACACATAATTTAATCGTTTTTATCAACATTGGAAATATTGTTTTTGATAGAAATCACAATTAAATAATTTAAAAATATTTAGAACATACCCCTACCTCGACGTTGACCAAAATGACTGTTGGACTAATCATAAACTACGTTGTTTGAAAGCGTTGCTAATAGATGGCACTAGTTGGATGATTTTAAAATAACTGGAAAGATTCGGTTCATGCACAGAGTGATGGCGGTAGGATAAATATTTTCAAATAACAATTTTATAAGGATTCAAATGTTATGTGCATAATTCTGCACGCAGGGTCTGAAGGGGTTAAGATATATAAGACGGGTTAGTTCGAAAACTTATAACATGAGATCGGCTGAACAGATTTTTATCATTTTTGGTTTATTGGATTCTTCTCCGCTCCGGATAAAACATTGAAAAATTGATAGCAATTAATATAAAATATACCTAACATTAAAGTTAGTATGGGACGAATTTCGATATAACAACGCCATCTGTGAAAAATTCTATAGAAACACAATTTTTATTTACCTGAAAACCGTTGACATTAAAAATATTGACACGCAGATTTTTGATGGAATTTTTTCAAGTTTTTTTTCAATTTAATTTTCGTTTGACACAAACTGTCAGTGTTTGATATTTGGTGCGATTAGCAGAATTCGGGTGTAAAACATGTGGTTTAAAACAGATGCATCGGTCGAAATAACATTGGTTAAAAGTCATTTTAGCATTCTTTTAATTTCGAATTCAATCCAATTAAAAAATCGAACCTTAAAAAAAATACGCGTAAATAAATTGAAAAATTGCACAAAATTGGGACACCTTTAAGGAAATAATGTTGAACATCGTCATAAAGAACTCCAGTAAAATTATTGTTTTAAAATTATTTTTTTTGAAAAATCAAATCTATTCAAAACTATAAACAATAATTAAAAAATCTTTCACCTTATCAATGTCTTTCAAAAATCAACAAACTTACTTGCCCAAATTCGAATGAGTCGTTATTCATTAACGACCAAGCAGCTAAAATCTATCAAGAAAATAATATCTCTTCCAATATTTTAAATGAATGCTGTTGTTTGAAGACTTGAGAAGTATTGGTTTGTTTAATATTCTTACACTTGAACATTGCCCAGCTTAAATCTAGATTAATCTTTTCGTAGAAAGTATATATTGTATCTACAGATGATTATCTTCAACTAGAAATTCATGGTAATATAACGGAAAACGAAAATGGTTTATTATTCTTAAAAACGTTTATTTTAATTTATTGATTCATGCACTCCTCCCGAAAGGCAAATTTGTTTATCTATAGACTCAAATATCGAAAATGATTTAGTATCACAACTGTTCTGAATTCATTTTTTGTTTAATTGTATGTTTGAAAAAGAAAATTCTTCGTTGATCACTCTTTAGGTTGTAGAGTCTTATTAGCCCTCCATGAATTATCACTCTGAATGGATATCATCCATTGGAACAGATCACAAAACAATAAAAAAAAAAAAAAACAAAATAATATCGAAATTATTTTGTGAATCCCTGGAGCTGTAATGTGAACCTTTTTTTTAACTTTTTATCCTTTTTGTATCATGACATTAATTTATTGTGTTTTACTTGCTGACTTACAGCTGATTTTTAATGCCATACGCTTATCTATAAATAAAATATATTAATACGTGAAGGGAAAACTTTGTGACTATTTTTACAAAAATTGCGCGGACGAAGGATTATGATATGGTGGCGAAATCTGATATTTTATTCAAATTATGCATTAAAATATATTAAATCAATAAAAAAACACTACGGACATTACTGTACCTAATGTTATGTAAGTATATCATACTCACACACACACTTCTATGTATTTGACATTATTTGACATATATCTTTTGTTTATCAGTGGTCATATTGAGAATAGATTAATTTTTTTAAATATTAAATAACCATAGAAAAAACTTTGAACATATCAACATTTCAAATTTGACATTAGTTTGTCATTGTTTTTTAAAGAAAATTGTGAAATGGCGCTCGTTCAGTCTTTGACAAAGCAATCTTAATTATGTTCAAACTTATAGGTAATCTAAAATAGTTATGGTCGAATTTTGAGCATTGGTCGACCACTAGTAATAATAATTGGAACATATATGTGAAACTTTAGTGTTCATACCTGTGTCCATCGAAATGTCACTACATCTATACACGAAATGTCAGTACATCAATACACGCATTTTCTGGTGGAAAGATGATGACAAAATAGACAAGTTTGGACCAAGTTTTCAAAACTGACAATCAAATGACGTGACTACTTGACCCACAAATACTCGAGTTACCCCAATAAGGATCCGTTTAGTTTAGAGCAATGGTACTCAACCTTTTTTTTTCGTCGGGCCACATACATATATTTTAAAAGTAATGCGGGCCGCACAACCCCCCCCCCCCCCTTCCCCCGAAAAGTTCATATTATTTTAGTTTATAAAAATATAAACCAGTTTAAGGATGGATAAAATGTTTTTGGGCATCATGATGCAGCGTTCATAGTCTAGTTATTCTATCAACTTTCTAAATAAACAAAATACCACTTAAGGTAAGTACTTATTGTTAGCAGCAAACAGTTGATTTTAGAATTAGGTTAAGCAAGTGAGGTGTTTCCGATAACGACTTTTTGCATATTCATATGGGATTTTCAATAGGAACGTCTATATTTTGACAATTAATTGCGGCCATTTTGTTGATTAAAATACATCAAACTGGCTGTTATGTATTCTATTTACTTTTCCAGATTTAAAGAATGTAAAAAATAATAATATGTGCAAATTTTATCCAAATAGGTATTGTAGAGTATTTTCATTAAAAATATATTTATTTATTTATTGAATGATTTTATTTAATGTTGAAAATATGTACACTTATTTGTAGAATTTTATGTGATTGATTAGAACTTCACTTATACGTGTTGACACAATGACAGTTCTCAGCAGAAGAGAGTGCATTCTGTTACAAATTCGGTGAGCACAGGATGGGGATGGTAAAGGGAGGGGGAAGGAAATAAGAAGATCTGAATATTTCTTGTGTTACCATTCTTAAATATTAGATAAAATATTAGATTATTATTATGAATATCTAACAGGTACCTATCCCGTTCGACCAACATTCGCTTATTTTACGGTCACCTAGATTTCACTTCTCTACAAAAGACCCTATATTTTAATAGGAAAGGCGGTTCGTAATGACAATATTCTTCAGATATCAAGGAATGGAAATGCGAATTTTTAAATCACATTTCGAATAAAAAGTGTGGCGAGCCGAAGAGAAAAGAACGACGGGCCACAGGTTGAGTATCAATGGTTTAGAATAATGGACGAATGGCTTGAAGCGATACAATTTTGGATTGATGTATATTAGGCTCACCCTATCACTCCACATCATCCATTTGGTTTTCCCCACTCACGGTCATTTTTTGGAGTTACATCGCTTAGACGGATAGAGTGATCGTGAATGGGGGGCTTACATTTTAATGACTATTCAACCAATTGTTCATGTGGTTAACGGCTTTCAGAGAAACGGTAAAGTATCACATCATTTCTGTAGAAAATTTAAGAATATTGGACATTATATGAAAATAGTTTTCCCAATAGACGTTGTCCTGTGCTCCTAAGTATGAAAATTGATTTCAAATTTGGAATTTATATTAAAAAAAAACGTTTAAAATATGTTGGAGTGTAAAAAAATTATTTCTGAAAGCTTGAAAAAAAAATCTGCAAAACCAAAAATTTTAATGTCAAGGGTTGTCACAGATGGCGTTCTTCCATACTAACTTTAATTCCATAGTAAGTAATTTTATCTTATTTCTTATGCATTTTTCAACCTTTTAATAGTTATTCTGTTATCCGGAACTGAGAAGAATCCAATAAATCTATCATCGGAAGTATCTCTTCAGCCGATCTCGAGTTATAATTGTTCGCATTAAACCGACTTTATTTTATATTATAAGATGAACAAATGCGTGGGATTTCTTTTCTTGTGCGTAGTAGAATCACTTAATTTAACAATATTCAAATTTTGAAACGCGATTAACCATACTACTTCGTCCTGCGGTGGATTTTGTTTGAAATTTGATTAAAACTGTATCTGTTTGTATATAAACACGCCGAGAAGAAATTATTAATTTGATTTACAAAGAAGAACTCGTGGTTTTATTATGTTGAGAATGTTTTGATTGCATATACTTTTCATTTAATAAGAGATGCCCAGAACAAGCAGACACTTTTATGTTTACGAATTCTACTTCTTAATATATATCTAACTAAAAAAAGGGTTTAGAAGCATTTGAAGTAATTTCAATACAGTATGCATATTGTGAATGTACAGAAAAAAATATTACCTATTTTATCATAAAACAAACTGCCCATACCATGGTTGAAACATTTGGCAACATTTTTTTTAGATTATCTCCCAACTCCCTTGAAATATTTGAATTTGGTGTCTCACTTAGAAAAATCATTAAAAATAACAAGATGGAAAGATACGGTATGCAGTTCGATTAAACATGGTTCCGCCTTTAAATCTCTAATATAAATATTAAATTCTGGTTAGTGCGAACACTTAAAACTCGAGATCGGCTCAACAAATTCTTCCGATGTGTGATTTATTGGATTCTTCTCCGCTCCGGATAACAGAATAACTAATAATAAGTTGGAAAATTGATAAGAAATAATATAAAATATAATATTAAATTTAGTATGGAACGAATTCGGCAACGGTACTGCCACCGCCATCTATTGGGGAAATAGGGTGATGTCTGATATTTTGGTAAAAAGATTATATACATCAATGTTTTCCCTATTTTGCCACAGATGGCGGTAATGATTTAAATTAAACATTTTGTTACCTACGTATGAAAAATTTTGATGATGAAAATTCTATATAGATATCTTATATGTAGGGGAGAGCGGGGTCTAAAGTAACGCGGGTCGGAAGTAACAACGTCCATATTTTCTACCGTATACATGTGAACTTAAAATGAACCAGCTCTACCAAACCGCTACACACGTCCCCTATCCATGCAGGATCACGGCAACCGTCGTGCAGTCAGGGCGAGTGCGCTGTCATCTTTTGTGTTTTTTGACATCACAAGTATTTTTTTAGTGTTGGACTATTTTTGTGAAAACATGCTCAAAATTCGTATAACTAGTCTACGTATGTATTTATTTTTTATCAGCTTAGATGTTATTTTCGATATCTATATTTAGATTCGACTTAAACGGAGCAGTTTATAAATAATTTGGTATCAATTCTAAAAAATATGTTTGGGGTCCAAAGTAACAAAAATCACGGGGTCCAATGTAACTGTTACTTTGGACCCCAATATATTTTCTTACTACAAAAAATGGTCAATATGGTCATAAGCGAATTCGCCTGTCAAGCAAAGGTTCGATGCCTGCTGCTGGCTATTACTTTAAGATACCAGTTTTTTGTAGTACCTATCTCTAAATTTTGGTTCACTCAACTTTATTAGGTTTTAAATTATTTGAATTTTGGCAACTGATTTTGTGATAATTACACAACAAATATATAGGTAAACATATTTATATTACAATTGTGATTATTTATTTTAGAAAGCCTAGGAATAAACCCAGAAAATCTACGTTGCTGATCAATCAGTGTACGAATTCGCCACTCTAGATCACCTTTATAATAAAATAAGCGTAAGACGGGCAAAGAATGTGCATTATGTCACGTCAGTTTGGTTAGATATGCCCATGCTCGTTTCAAGTCCATAGGGATCGAAAAGCTTCTGAATCATGCTCAATGCACGTACCCATTTCAAGTCCATCAACTGATTAACAAGCTCATTCTTCGGCCATCTCAAAGCAAATCGATACTTCCAATAAATACGTTAGACGAATCAGGACCAAGTGGACTATAATAATTTTCGCCTGTGCTGGTTCTTGCCCAAAAGTAAGCCCTAAACTTCAAGCAAATAGTGTAAGGAAATAGAGAAAATCCGCGATCACACCCCTGAAAAATGACTATTGAGGAAGAAAGTTTGAATAGCAAACCTAAAAAACAAATGTTGGAGTTTAAAACGACACAGAAACGATAAAAATTAAACAAATATAAAAATCTAAAATAAACAAGCTCCAAGAGGATTCTACTGATGATATTGAAGATGAATGGTTGTGCATATAGTGTGCATAGAGTCATTCACATCATGTTGATCAGGAAAGCAATGGGTTCAATGTCATGATTGTTTACATTGGGCCCATGAGCAATGTACCGCAGTATTATGATTATGGTTTTCATAGATTTTAAGTGTTTTTTTTTTATAATCAAAATTGTTTTAAATCCTGGTATTCTATCCATTTGTACAACAACTGTTACTTTCGACCCCAATAGGTGTTACAACCGACCCTGCTAGTGGGGTCGGAAGTAACAGTTGAGGCATCTTTGTAAATCCTCCATAATTCTTAAATATGTATTAATAAACACACAAAACTTATCTGGAATTATGGGCAAATGTGTAAGCTTATTCATGAAATAAAAATATGTATCATTACGCTGTTGATTTTCTCACAATGAACTCAAATGTAAAAATTGTTACTTTGGACCCCGCTCTCCCCTACCTATAGAAATGGGCGAGTTTTGGTGCTTTTGAAATAACTGATTCATAATAATATTACAACCACATAACTTTTGATTTTTTCACAATGAGAAGTCATGTAAGTTAGCTATGTTATGTTACCCAGCAATATTTTTATTGACTTTAAAGCGGGACGAAGTTCGATGGGTCAGCTAGTATTATATAAGTTTAAACTATCTCCAGTGAAGATTTTTTGACGCCGGTAATACTTTTCCTTCCCTCGGGTTCATTCACCTCCGTACCTCATAATACAAAATATTTTGAAAATTTTGTTTCATTTTTGCTGCTTCTTGATCTGGCGCAGATTCAATGACCTAAGATGACATTATATTCTTTACTATACTGCTAATATAATATTCAATGTAAATTGTCCAGAATGACATCTCGTCAAGTCAAAACATACTAAATTCAAAACTAAATAAACTTTTTTTTTTTTTAAATATACCGCCAAAAACACTGAAAAGGTTATCTACGTTAAGTTTTCTAACGACTACCTGTTGACACTGTTTTATGAAGTTCATAACAATACTAAAAAAAATTAAATTATCGGTATGATAATTTCTATATGAAATGATATTGATGATATTTGAAACTAAAATATGTATAGTGTTTTGGATTTCAATATTATATTGGAATGAAACCCCCAAAAGATAACAACTCGTGGAAGATTACAGCGAAAAGATTAAGATAAGTCTTAATGACTAGAACGTACATAGAATACTGATATTACTTAAATCTTATTTGTTCCTTAAATCTCCTTGATATTATTATTACATCGTTAGGATCATGTTTCGCATTCGGTTTTCTTTATATTACCAAAAAACCACGAAACATTGACATGGGGTTAAAACCAAGCCTTTTATTGTTGTCACACCCACGTCGGTACATGAGGGAAGGCTTATACGTGGGTGATTATTTTGTTTATATTATAAAGAACACCGTGTTATTTGGTTATTCTACGCAAATTTCAAGAATAATTGGCATGTTCTTTATTAACATTTTTTTGTTTAAGTAATTAATATTTTCCACGATTAAATTCGCAAAATTTAGTCGAATAATTAAGAAGAAAAACACCTTTGCCTAAAGGCATATTATTTATTGCTTCAGATACCAATCGAATAAAGTTGAAATAGATGTGAAAGAACAAACGCATCTTGAAAGTTGATATTAAAAAAAAGATTGGATATAATAACATGAATTCAAAACCAAGTGAAATTTCAAAATTTGATATTCTTTTCAGTGAGAAGAAGCTACCAACATTAGGAATCTGTCTTTTATTTACGTTCATTATTAAAAAATAATCTAAAACCAAGTAGGTAAATATTAATGCTATTTTGTATGAAACCTTTTAATCAATAATAATTCATGTGAGTCGAAACTTTAAATGCTTTACTGACGTAATACTTTTCCCCTTTAATCCGTTTTCATCCCCGTGTCAGAACCTTGAATAGTTGAACGAATCTATTGAGTCACATTGTTTAATTCTAACTAGATTTTGTTACTCTCCTTCAATTTTTTTGTTAGTCTGGTCTTAAGTGAATCGAAGGGTAGATGGATTCTTATTTATATAAGGCTTTTGAAAACCACATAGCCCCGAGCGTGCGGATTTAATGTCGATGGTAGAGCAACTTAATTCAATGAGTTCTTTTCAAACTGATTTTGAGGTTTATTGTATTTGAGAGGCTTAATACCATAAAGAGACTCTCTTCTATAGCACTACTATACTATTTCCAACTATGAATCTTAACATATAGAATGATTTCAGACTGTGTATGCGTGTCTCAGGGGGACAAGAAAGGAGCCTCCACGCAGATTGAGTTTTCACGAGACGAAAAAGCAATCGGGCGTCCCCTGGTAACGGCATTACTGCCGGCCAATCTTTCCAGCACTGAAATATCAAACCTGGGAGCTAAGTCGAAATAAATAACGATAAACGTGAAAACTGTTAACGTTCCAAACGTTAACGTTAACCAAACTGAAAATGGTTTCCGAACCAAAAAAAATGTGTTTCGTCTTCGATATAACAGCAGCGTCGTAATGTTTCACGCAAAGGGTGGCGTATGAAGATGGCGTATAATACAAAATATCAACAAAAAAAAACAACTGGCAGTCTCCTCAGTAGAAAGTTTTACCATGTATGTAGATAATGATCGTAGTACAAATTAAAATATCGTAGTACTGAGTACGTAGGGGTAGGGATGTCATTTACCTGTCTTCTTGCCAATTGCAGCTCTCCAGGAACATTCTTTACACTCAGCACTAAGTGATGAGCCATCAGGGCGTAGAACACACCTATGACTGCCAGAGGGATGGCGTAGTACACCAGGAATCTTCCTAAAACGATCGTTCTTGCATACTCCGCGCCCCACTGCTCCGGAAATGGATAACACGCTTCAAACTATAAAAAAGTAAAAAAAAAACTATATGTAGATAACTTTGATAATCAAACATTCATAAAAGGGTAAATATTTGTGTCCAAAAAACAACAAAAAGAGCGAGAAATGAGAATGCAAACAAATAGGCTAAAAAGCTGGTGGATTGATATTGTTTGAGAAAATTTAGAAAAAAGTAGGTACGACATTTTTTTAGAACGAGTTTGTTAGGGTTTAAACGGATTTTATTTCAATCCTAACAAGTCTTGTGTTTGAGACCAAATTTCATTTTTTGTTTAAATTTCAGAGAAATAATTCCTGAAATCATTAAGGTATGTACCTTATGAAACCGACTTATGAACCAAAACCTGAATAAAACCGCAAAAATGTGAAGATATTCAGTTAAAAAGTCATAATTATAATTCACTACTAAGAAATTTGTTAAGTGAAATCCCGCAAGAAAATCTAATAGAAATTCTAACCGTAATTTTTGAAAGATGTACCTACTCGTATAATATATGGATGAAAAAGAGTTACGCATTAAAAAGAAAAAGCTGATTATGATTTATGTAACTAATAATCACAACAACCGACACGTATTTGAACAATAATAATTATTATTGTAAACAGAACTTGAAAACAAACACAATCTAAAACTTCAATACATTCATATAAAATATTACATAGGTAGGTAATATAATTTATAATTACTCGTACGTATTATTATTTTCAATCTCAAAGCATTCAAATTAATTCTACCAACGAAACAAATTTATATGTACACAAAACAACTTAACTTCATATGAATTTAAAGGTATCTTGTTATGAAAATGTATTACTTAAGTAGATAGTATAGGTATTAAGTTTTGTTTTGGGTGATAATTATTATTAGTACACCGACGGTTAAATAATATAATAAGTATCTAATTAACTAAGTTTCTCTAAAACCCAAATACTTAAACCAAAATGCTCTTTTGTATAAAAGATTTTCAATGGGATACCAACTAACCTACCCTAGTATTCTCTCTTGCAGCTGAGGTAAGTTTCATAGTTACTAAATTCCAACTCATTTAGTATTTCCCAATAAGAATGTTCGTAGTTTCCAGCTAGAGTATCCCGATTGTAAAACTATACTTCAACAAAATAGGATATCCTAGGGAAATAAGCTCTTATTAAACTCGTACTAGCCCCACTGTTTGATTGTAGAATTTATCATAATTATTATCTAAACTCACTGAAGTGATTCTTCATTGCCGATATCACTATCGAAACCGATCGAGAAATCTACTTCAAAACTAATGCACTTATGAAAAGATGGTCTGAAATATTTTGTAACTTTGTCTTGCATAAGTTCATAAAAATATCTAAGGTATATAGGTAATTATAAAAAACCGTCACTTTAGTCCCATGCATTTCATTTTTCAAACATTTTTTTATTCATACAAATAACAAATAAAACCTACCCAACTACGGGAAATATTTTTTTTAATTATAATTCTGTGGTGGCATGGTAAAAGGCATTAAGTCGCGTTTTTCAGCAATTTGAGTTATATGCGCTACATCATACATTATCACAAACAGAACAAAGTTCAAAAACATAAGTTTAAAAAAATTCAATTATAAAGGATTTAAAAGCAAGTTTTCATTCCGGCATAACTCAATATTAATTTTATTTGGCAAGGTAAAACGACGCGCGTCGAATTTTGTATACCACGAAGTAAAACGGTGTTATCTATGATAGAGCTGCCGTGAGAAGCCGTTCTTTTAAAAGTGAACCTTTTTAAAATGTGTTTAAATAATGTATTTTTGTGAACTTAGCAGGTATCTTCCTTATCTGTCGACCAATCTGTTTACAACTTTCGTTGTTTTTATTGTTAAGCTATAGACAATAGATCGGTAATACTATCTGCATATTATTATTTTTTTAAATATTTTAAAATAGTATGAACAAACCACTACGGGCTTACGACCATCTTCTAATGTTATTTCGAAAGTTGGATTAGTGTGATCACTTTACGTTAACAACGTTCGCCATTAGCTCGTAATGTTCAAATTTCCGAATATTCATCTGGTTTACAATGGTTTGATGTTGGAACCTCCCCTGCGCATGATTTTGTGCAGCTTGTATGACATCTTCCCAAACCGTGTATAAATTCCTCAGCTCTGCTTTGAAGGATCGGTACATTGTGAGAGAGGGTTATCTTAACAAAGGTAATTATATCTATAATTAACTAATTTCATTTTATTATTCAAAGAATATTCTTCATTTATTACTTAACAATATTACATTCTGAGCAAAAAAAATATACCTACTGATGTTCTGGGAATGCTATGCTAGAAAATAATAATAGGTAAGCTAAAAAATAACTAATATTTATGAAGAAATGTTGTAAGTGTTGAAAAATAAAAAAATAGCATGTGATAGAGAGTAACTGGGTATATTTCCTTGTAAAATTTGACCTAAGTACAAAATTTTTCAACCTATGAGCCAAAATTGTCAAGGTAAAAAGACACGCATTATAAATAAAGCATATAAACAAAGAAATATTGAAGAAATAAATATGAGTTATCGTATAGTGAACCCTTTTTAACGAAGTAAATGCATCAAAGTTGATCTATTTTATTTGTATTAAATAATATTTGACAAAAATGAAACCTCTCAAAATACTGACCAGTAAATCCGCCATACTGAGAAATGTCATCCCACTGACTTAATGCCTTTTACCATGCCACCACAGAATTTTCGACGGTTACTCGATAAGATATTCCTTGTATTAAGAAGAAATGTGCGAAACTTGATCAAAGATTCTTACATACAACTGTCACAACTTTTCTTGTAGGTAACTACCCTCCAAGGAGTGGTATTGAACACATACTCCGCTTATACTTTTCCGAACATTAGTAGAACAGATCACTAAAGTTTCATTTAAATACTTCACTGATCTTTGAATCTATCGAGTACACGCACACACACGCACACATTCAGTTTTATGTTATTTAGAATATCTACCTTCACTTAATCAATTTTATAACAACGGGAATAATAAGAGTCAAATAGTCCGCAGTTCTCAACATGGTAAAATAAAAGTGGGACCCTTAAATGGGATAATATAACAGTCAATTACCCTTTTCTTTGCCTGTCGTCCGAAAGGTTTTTATTTAAAAAAAATGAATCTGTGATCACTCAAAGTGAACACAAATAGGTACACTCTTTAACTCTTTCACAGTAAGCTACTATAAAGCTTGTGTCGTGAAAGAGGAAAATGGTCGACACCTGAGATCGAACCTACGACCTCCGCACGAAACGATACGAGAGCCGGCGGCGTCGTAACCGCTAGTCTACCAACCACTTCGTTTTGCTACTATAGTATCGATATAAATTTGAGAGTATTTTAAAATACACTCGCTGCAATTTATGAATGTTTGTTGTAAGGGGGACGAAATGTACGTGGACACATGTTACTTCTATTGGAAATTCGATTCACCTAATAGAATGAGTTTGATCTTAGAGACATCCGTGTTGAATCAAATCTTCCTTATTCGGAGCGTGTTGGAGGTTCCACTGGGAATATTCGCTTCACCATCTAATAGCATTTCCTTGTATCTGCTACGTTGCAAATTTTATTGATTCTAGCAGTAAAACTAATAGTGACCATATGTTTAAAAATAGATGAAACACACTCTACACGATAGTATTGAAACTTAACTCTCCTTTTTTATTTGGTCTCAAGAGGTATTTATTTAGGACTGTCATCTTGTGACGCTGAGATTCAGCTTTGTTACTATTTTTTTAACTATGATATTTAAAAAAAATTACCGTGTTTCCTAATATTAATAATTATTATTGTTTACTATCTGTGACTTGGTATTGATATTTTATTATTTTAATGATTTTTTGTGACTTAAATTTTTGCTATTATTGGTTAGTATTTTTCGTTATTGTTTTATTTATTTTGTTACTCTTATATGCATCATTGAGTCTTGTCCTATAATAGTAAATGTAAGCATTTGATCCTGCTTCAATCACTTAATCAGTGATAATGATTAAATTGATACCTTGGTAACTTCCCTTAACTTTTTTTTTATAATTTTATCCAAGTTTATTGCATTTTGTTGTCATCGCATCACGCCTAAATGGCTGGACCGATTCTGCTAATTCTTTTTTCGGCGTGTTTGCTTTTGTCAGTAGAAGGTTCTTATGAAAGAAAAAATTAAGAAAGTTGCGTGGATAATTAGAAAATCAAAGAAAACTCTTAAATAGGTAACCTTCTTAGTATTTTAACAATATATGTATTTTATATAATTTTTATTCCAAATTTGAAAAATTTAAATAAAATTAAAGTTTGACAGGAACTGCCAGTTGTTTGATAGTTGGTGCGATTGTCAGAATGACAATGGAAAATATATGGTTTGAAACAGATACATCGATCTGAATTACATTGGTTAAAAAGTAATAAGCTTATCATTATACAAATTCGAAATCAATATTCATAGACATATAAGAACACAGGACAACGTCTGCCGGGAAAGCTAGTATTATACAATATGAATGTCTCCTTGAGACAAGCTTGACAGACATTTACCATATTAATATGTGCTGAGATATTGAAATTGAATAAACGTATAAATAAAATTTATTTAACAAAATATAGGCCTTGTGAAATGGCTTATTTTAATTTTGAGGTGCTGCATGCTATGATGATGTTTAATAGATATGGATGGAGATGGTACCACTGCATGCCTTTGACAGATGTTCGTTCATTTTAAAAAACGAAAAATTATTCCAATTTAAATAACATAATATTTGAGTAGGTACTTACCTGCGTGGTTGGATTAACAGTAAAGACTCTAACATAAGAGCCGGCTGCAGCGGGGACAGCGCACAGGAAGGCTAAAAACCAGATGAAGACTGTTGCTGTGATAGTCACTCGAGTTGCTCTGGAATTTCCCCCTGCATCATCAAAAAATTTAGATAGTATAAAAATATGAAAGGAAAGATGATAGAAATGGATGAGAATATTGCATTGAAAATATTATCAAAAAGCTGTAACATTGGCCTAAGGGCCCCAAATCGGAGAACTTATGACGGCATGCAAGATGAAGCAAGTTTCTTATTTGTAAAATGCTCTGTGTAGAAAAAATAAAGTAACATTGTTGGTAGGTACTTATTTACCTCAGCAAATTAATATTCATGGTAAAACGAAAAACTACCTACGTATAATGAATAATTTATTATTAAAGGAAAAACTATCTAAAGAGATAATTCTTTTAATAGTTATACTCAGTAAAAACAAAATCTAAATAATTAAAAAGGGCGTTTTCTGGTTTTTAAGTAAGTAGACAATATGTACTTATTATTTATCTACATTTATAAATAAAATTACGTGATTTCAATATTTTATTTCCAATTTTGAAATATTTCTCAGTTTATTCTACCAAATAGAACACTCAGAACTTGTTTTTATTTTAATTGAAAATTTACATTTTAAGTGTTTTTCCATTCAATTTATTGTCTTTCATTTGTGTTATAACAGATAGATATCCACTTTTAATACAAACATTAATATTATTTATTATTTCAATCTTCCTGCAATGGAATAGTTTTTTAATTACGGTCACTTTTAATAACCAATCAACCTCCTATCTTTTGTTAAAACTCTATCTATCTTTCCGCTTTTGTGTTTCCATAAACAATCATAAGATACTTAGAATGTCTATCAAAATTTTGTATCTTTAATTTACCGCGAGCTATGAACCGTTTCAATAACCTATCCCTATAGCGTATGACATTTGCGATTATAGTCATCGCAAATTCAATTTACTATCCGACAATTTTGATTATTTTGTGTTAATTTTGTGTTTTATCTACTAGGTAATCGTACAATCGTAAAGGATTCCGGATAGAAAAATCCTCTCTATATTTAGAATATGTATTATTGTCTATTGAAACGTTAGAATTTTATTTAATTACCATTGGCGTGCCATCGTTTTAATGGGTTTACTATGGCAAAAAACCTGTCGGCTGAAAGCGCAGTCAGGGTAAAAACTGACACCCCTATACTGAGGTCCTTTATGGTTTCTGATATTCTGCACAGAGCATCTCCCCATGGCCAGGATTCCACTGTGTAGACAGTAGAAGTAAACGGAAGACTTGTTGTTATGACTAGAAGATCTGCTAAAGCCAAGGAGAGGATATATCTGAAACAATGGAAAAAATAATTTTTATTTTTCAAGGCCCGTTAATATGATGAAAATTATCATGAGTTTGAAACACAGCTGTACATTTAATTTTTTTATTTTATATTGATTTAATAAATAAAATCTAGAATCTATAATGCTTTTTTATTGCACCACTTGTGGACCATTTGAACACCCATCCACTTTTTTACAAATATTTCTGACATCTCAAAATTAATTTCAATCATCGAATGACCTTTGGCACGAAAAAAAAAACGAAATATGGACTATAAATTACTCCTAGCGAACGATGCGATCGGGAGCTCCATTTTTACGGCTACCAAACCGACACCGAGCGTCAAAGTGAATTCGGCCAGGCAGGTATTACCGGATCGTTCGTAATGTGATCTGCGTCCCCGTGATAAACAGGGAAACTTATTTTACGGACTTCCCTCGTATATTGAAGACGTTACAATCTGGACTCCACGTCTACTGCGGTAAGGGCTGGACCAAGAGCTTTTTAATATAAGGACTCAGGATAGTTTGATTGAAATATTTTTTTTAATATGTTCATCCACTTGTTTTCTCCATGATAATATGTATGTAAGCATTGGAAGACTTAGACTGAGATGGCTGGACGGATCGGAGAGAGACCTCGGACTACTGGGGGTGGACGATTGGCGGAGGACAGCGTGGCATGGAGATGTCTTCTGGAGGAGGCCAAGACCCACACAGGGTTGTAGCGCCACGGATGTATATATGTATGTAAGTATTTATGTAAAAAATAGTAGGTACACATCTTCTTCTCTGGTTTCAATCCTAGGATTGGCTTGCAGCAATTCCCTCAATTCTTCTCCTCCATTCTTCCCTGTCTTGTGCGGCTCTTTTAAGTTCTTCATATGATTCGCATCGCACGTCCACCAACAGGTCCTCCAGGTACTCTCGGCGTGGGCGTCCCCTAGAGTTTGTCCCCTCGGTCATACCCTCCATTATGGCATGCAAGAGGCCTTGTTGTTTTATTATGTGGCCGATCCATCTTGCACGCCTTTCGGACAAGGTCCTGAGCAGGTGTCTTCCTCCTTCGATTCTTTGGAGAACCTCCTCGTTTGTAATGTGGTCTCTCCAGGAAATTCCCAATAGTCTTCTGTAGGACCACATTTCAAAAGCCTCTAGTCTCCGTTTATCTCTTTCAGATAGGCTCCATGTCTCGCAGCCGTACATCAAGATACTCCATACATAGGTCTTGATGAGGAGTATTCTCAGTTTCAGGTCAATATTATAACACTTCAAATTCATTTTTGATATCGTGATTCACATTGTAGAACATTTTTAACTATTTTAAATTAAAAATAAACAAACTTTGTAGTTCTACGAATATTTTATTATAAATAATAAAATACAATAAGATAGCGCTAAAACGTTTTCGGACTCTCGTCCATCCTCAGTAGCGTCTTACAAGTTACTAAACTTAAAAACTAAGGTCTGGATGTCATTGGGAAAAGGAGGGGGTGTGTGAGGGAGGTAACAACAATTTTAACAGAGGGGATGTGATTTCTGGAGTTTGAATATTTAACAATTTAGTATTATTTTTACAATTATTTTTCACTATTTCTAAGTTTTCTAAAATATCTAATTTGAAACCTTTATCACATATATTTATCAATTTAATACTATTTATATCGAAGATTAACCATCAGAAACGTTTTATCATTTTGGAATAAGATTAAATCAATAATTTATATTACTGAAATAACAATACTGTTGTTCCTCTTAGAAGAATATTTATTTTATTTGCCGAGTGTAGAATGTCATATTGTAAATAAATATAACGGCTGAAAATGGGAATAATATTTTATGGAATGATCGATGATAATAATATAATAATTATTCTTCGATGTATTAGTATCTACATAATAATGATATATTATTACTTAAATGTTATTTATAAAGATAGTTTATTGTGTTGTTGTTGAGTAATAGGAATACGATTTTCACGAATTATGTAGCTAAAATGTTACATATAGGTACTTAACTGATTAAGCATCGTTTTGTTTTTTTTAATACATTTCCTTCATAAAAGATATTTAACAATCTTAGGGCTATAAAATTAATTTATTTAATAAACCCTATGTACATATTATGAAAATACCAAGAAGGGATGCAGGTTCGAATCCTGCCCGGGGCATAGGATTTTTCCACGTGTTGAAAATTCTCATAATATTCAGGAATTTGAACATTACCACCTAATGACGAACGTTGTTAACGTAAAGTGATCACACTAAGCCAGCCTTCGAAATAACAGTAAAAGACGGTCGCAAGCTCGAAGTGGTTTGTTCATAGCATTTAAAATTCGAACAGTATTAGTCAGTCATCAGTTGTTATTGATTATTCGTTAACATTTAAAAATGATTAGGTATATTATTATGTGCGATTGTTCGTGTACTCGATAAACTCCACATAACTCCATATTATACACTAGAGGGAGATTCTTGTTTCATAGTGATTATTCTTTCACTACAAACTATTTTTGAAATGTACAGTTTGTCCCGCGTCTTCACCGATTGGGTAACGAGTATGCTTGCTCGTATTGACCTCTTTGACACCAGCATCAGGCGCCTTAGGAGGATTCCCAAAGAAGCCTTCTGATAGTCCATCCTTTGCATGCATGCAATCACCGGAGTCTGCATTTTCTCTTTGGCTTGGAAATTATCTGTGTCTCTTAATTGAATTTTTCTTATTTGAATCAATTGTTGTTTTGTATAATTGTTGCAGATCAGAGTCTTCGTTTCTTCAGTGAAAACACTTTGATTGTTTTTTTTTGTATTTTGTTGACGGATTCATTGTTAACTTTATAATATTGTATGTTTATTGTATTGCCAACTATTTTGTTTTTGACTAAGTATATTATAATTATTGTAAAAGGCCTCAGCCGTATAGGTATTTATTAAAAATTAAAATAATTAAATAAAACTCGAGAACAACTGAATCGATTTGGTTTCGAAATATTTGTAAAAGGGCAGGGTAATTTGAAACGCTGACAAAATAAGGAAAATCATATTAAAATAAGGAAAATTATCCATACAGAGCGTTTCTATCAAAGAAAAAAGAAAAAGTATGATTTATCTTGAAGGGAACCGTTTTATTTAAAGAACCTCGGGAAATATGATTTGAATGGAATTTGTTATAGAGTCTTAACGTACGTCAATATAAAATAAACACTTCTTATAGCTATAGATACTAAATTTTAATCAATATGAGTGCTGCCAGACACAGGTGTTGCAGCGAGAGAAAAAACAATTCCCAAGCTAATATTGTTTGAATAATTGAAAGGCTCATGATAAATCGCTAGATGGATACTAATGGGGAAAAATTGAGTGTCCTCAAAGCCCTTCAGAAAAAATGTTGAAATAGTAGGTAAGGTGGGAACTTTTTATTATTACCCATAAAAAAAGTATTTATCAAAATGTGTTCTGATTGTTTTGTTTGTGTTTTTTTTCTCTTTTTGTGTCTTTGTGTCTTCCATAGTACAGTGCCGCTATAATTAAAAATTAGTATCACCTCAACACAGGCTGTCGTCTAGTGAGGTGATAAATTCCAAATATGTACCTATATAAACTTCAAATATGTACCTATATAAAAGTTGGAAAAATAAAGAAATAAAAATAAATATATTTTTGGCAATAACTTACCTACTGAGAATTCTTAGGATAAATTAAATTTTCCATGCTCAATCATAATTATTACTAGGTACACTTACACTAGGTACACAATTCCTAGGTTTTATTTCGACTAAATGACTGTTAAAAGTTTTTTAATAAATGGGTACTCCAAAATTTTATTTCTTGTTTTGGAGTTATATAATAGGTTAAGAATCGAAAAGTTTTCAATCATCACTTAAATTTTTTTTTCAGTTTTCAGTTTTTTTTCAGTGATTCCTTCTCTACTTAAGTGTAACTTTTGCCTGAGGCATTATTTTCTGGTCAAACGGTACTATCCAATCTGAGAAAGGGGAACCTCGGGTAGAAAATCAAATAAAAATCAGTTTAAGAAATTCTGATCCGACCAGGAATTGAACCCAAAAGTTCTTAATAATGAATTTAATGTCTGAGACAGTCTGATATGCGTATTATCGAGGTTCATAAGAGAAAAAGCAAATCATTTATAAAACATACATTAATGCAGATAATATAAAATGGTTGTCAGCCTAGCGGTAGGTACAGTCACCAGCTTTCTTATGGTCTGTTTTCCTACGGATACGCCGCTACTATAAACAGCGGTGAATATGTCAGTTGAAAACACAGTCAATATTGTTTCCGATGTAACAAAAAACATTGTCATATAATTTTGAAAGACGCCGTCTTGTCAGACGACGGGCCGTTCCGTAGGAAAACACCGTATTACAGAAGGAGATATGTAGGTAGGTTCGATACCCGGTATCGACCATTATCCTCTTTCATGACAAGATATTTTCGTAGAATAAAACCTGTCAAACATTTATTTTTTAAGTGAGCCCAGTTTCAATAAAAAAATATATCAACTACTAAATGTTTTGTTTTTTGTAGGATAATTAAGACGATTATGGTGAAAATAATGTCGAGCGCAATGGAGAGCTCTCGTTGCCTCCCTATGCCTAAGTGGGCCATAAAGAGAATATGGATTGGATTTATATGGTAAAATGTGTTTTAATTTTTTCTAAACATGAGTTTAAAAATACATACATTGTAAATGACGTAAAAATTATATAAAAACAATTTCTGTTGACGAAAAAACGATGTGTGTTTTTCCATGGATATCAAAATAGGTATATAAAACGAATCTTCTTTCCGACCAACTAGATACCTACACGGTTTTGATTACCATAAATTGAGATTCATGGTTTCCATTTTCATATTATGAATTCGGAATATATTGTCGAAGACATTCGATACTTACCTACCAACATAATATTACTTACAACCTTTAGATATTGGTTTACATTCCAATAATATTATTTTCATTGTGTCATTTACATTCTTAAATTAGATGAGTGGTTAAACCTCATATCACCTACATTCTAAACATACTTCATTTACAGTACATAACTGACAACTAAAAAATGTCGATTCTTTATTGTGACACACGTGATAGGCTGGAAGACTTCGTACGGGAATACGAAATTGTTATTTTTCTATTCTCCTCGCATATTTTCCATATTTTCTCACCCTTTAAATAATACCCCTAGCATATAAAAATATTTCAATGTAAAAAGTATCCAAATCGGTCGAACCGTTCTCGAGACACAGCTTATAATTTTTATAGGTATATAAGATTTGTGTAGTATTATGAATGTATAGGCAAGCTATGGTGATGATTAGGTATATTTAATATTTTGAACTTTTTTTAAATATATTTCTGTAATATAAATCAAATACGGAATTCTTGAAGTTTGGTCGACTGCTTAGTTTGTCATGTTTCTCTCAGAAAGACTGAAGATGCGATGGCCAGATGGTGAGGAAAGGGATCTTGGTCTCATGGGAGTCAGAGGCAGGTTGGTTTGGAGGGTCCACGGATGTAGGTATAGGTATGTGTATTTTCTTTTCTTGTTCAAAGAATGTCGAATATTAAGAATGTTTCGTTTTTTTATTCACTTTCGAAAGGGTAACGAATGCACTTGAAAATTGTCAACAAAAGCTTCTAGTCGGAACGATGATTTTCTTGAAGTTTTTTTATGAACATTTGAAAACACAAAATAGGTACCTAACTCGTACAAACATAGAACGCATACAAACATTATTATTATTATTATGTTTATGGCATCCCATCCCTTGAGGGACGATTTGTGCCAGTTTCAAATATTTGATGTTTTGCAAAACAAAAATATTACGCTTTAATTTATTATTTTTCTATTATTTTATATAAAGACTTACTATTTTTACATTCACACACGGCCTTACATACTTACAATCACGCCCTTACATACATACATTCTCGCATTTATATAAAAATATGCATACAAACATCATAATATTATAAATGTACATTTTGGATGGTTAAGGGAGATTTTAAACATTTTCTAAAGCAGCAGACTTTAAAGAAGTAATTTAAAAAGGGAACATTCAATATTTGTCACATTGACCTTTTTTGTCTTACTTGATTTTAAATATTGTTGTTGCATCAACTGATTTGTTTTTTTTAACGATGTTTGACACATGTTGCATATCATTTCTGTATTTTTACATTGTTGTATTTGTTTTTAAAGGCTATTGCCGTTTATAATTGTAATAAATAAATAAATGTATTATGTGCAAAACTTGAAACACTTTTTGGATGACATACTTCTTTGTAGTTTTTAACCACGTATTCATTTTGCTATGTCAGTATAAATAAATAATAATATAAGGTATATTTATATATATATATATATTCATCGCTTTTTCTAAAGAAAATCATCCCAGAAAATAGGTATATGGTTGAGACAGTTTTGTTATGCGATTAGCGATTGAGTTTGTTTTTTACTTTATAGAGAAGAAATTCCCTCACAGAGACGACCTGATGTGTAGGTATTGATACACCCAATTCTTCATCACCAGTGATCAAAGGAGATATTAGGTCACATGCATAACCAAATAAATTTGGTGCAATCAGACTATTAAGGAGATTTCTTGCAAAAGACAGGAGCCGGGATGAGGCACAGATACTCTACAAGAGGTCTTTGGAGATGACGCTCAACAAGAGACAGCGCACCATGAACGAATTGGAGGATATCACAATAAAATTTCTTTAGTAGCAGTGAAGCGAAAGGCCTTGACATCCTAAACAAAAAACAAAGGTGAAGGAATTATTATTAAATATCAAATTGAGATAAGAGATTAATTTATTTATGGCAGTCATCGAAACAGCGCGAGACCGAGTGCAGAGGAGAGCTCCTATAGATTTCCAAAAAACGATGAATAAAATTTACTGTAGTAAAATGTATGGCCCAAAGGAAACATGCATCATCAATAATAAAATAATAGTCTTTGGTGTTAAAAAAAAAATAGTAAATACAATAAATCCAATATCATGTCATTGTTATGGTATCAACAAAGGAGTGTTAAAATCTATGGCATGGTCGTACGTGATGAGCATTATATTACATGACTAATAAATATAAAAAAGGAAACTTACATATTTGGAATATTCCTCATCGCCTTATGCCTGATGAAAACCACCACCAAGGTCCCATTGCCCAGGACACCAACTACAAAGATTATTGCAAATATGACAGGAACAATGTATGTTTCGGGTCTTTGATAGTACGGCGTATAGTCCAGAGCACCATAGTATGAACCATTTTCATTCCATGATTCTAATATATCACCACTAGTCTCCAACGATACTGAGACCGAAGGTAGGATGTCCGCTATCATGAAAATACTACTAAAATTCTTCATTTTTTTAATAATAATATCCACATCACTTTTGAAATCAATACATTAATAATTGACACGACATAGGATAATTAATATTGATCTTGGAGAAATTTCGACTCATTTAATAAACCTTTTAAAGTATGAACACACAATTCAGCCAACGACACTACATACTTCTCTATCTCTATTTTATCTAAATAAGAGAAAAAAAATTAGGTATATAATTTTTTGACTAAAAACGCTCTTCATAATTTTTTTGTCAAAATAAAACCTTCTGAAAAAGACATGAGCACATTACGAAAATTTGATTATTTTGATTCGGCACTTTATTTCGTTTGAGCGCACACTAAAAACATTTAACCTTTATGTTTATGATGACTACATCATCCATTTAATTCTGTTGAATCATCCGATTGAAATTAAACCTGAAACAAAGAAAAACAAAATGTCAAATAGAATTAAGTATATTTATAATAAACTAGATTGCTCGGAAAAGTTCTTATCACTCACATTTAGCATAAACATATTATACACTACTTATTTTCTACTTTTGTTAATTTTCTATTTTCCTCGCAATTGTTTCCATATTTTCTCACCTTATAAAAATATTTAAAAATCAAAATAAGCCAAATCGGTCAAGGCGTTCTGGAATTTCAGCGAGAGTACGCACAGCTATGTAATAATTATTTTTTAAATCTAAAACAACAGTCTATATCAAGACGTTTTTCTGTAGCCCTTACTATGAATATTGATTTCGAATTCGTAACTCATACAAAAATACGTTTAAAATATGTTTGAATATTAAAAAAAATATTTCTGAAAACTTGAAATCTATCAAAAATCTGCGTACCAATATTCTGAAACTCAATGGTTGTCAAGTCTTAGTAAATAAAAATTGTGTAGTTGTGGAATTTTTCACAGATGGCGTTGTTGTCAGTAAATCCCTTCCGTACAAATCGAAATATTTTATTTTATTTGCTATCCATTTTTCGAATTCTTAATAGTTATTCTGTTATCCGGAGCAGAGAAGAATCGATAAACCAACCATCATAAAAATCTGTTTTGTCATTCTCGAGTTATAAGTGTTCGCACTAACCCGACTGTCTTTCATAATAATATTATAGATTTCAATCTTACATGAGTTTTTCTAGCCGATTTTGTTAATGTTACGTAGTATTCTCTTATTTCTATAAAAATAGTCATCTATAAGTTAGGTTTTCATAAAAAGTATAGATTGAAATGTCAATAACCAAGCAGTTTGCTTAAGCCAGAATAAAAACATTAAATTTTGTTGGGAGACGCTTAAAATAACAATAGGTAGGTACCAATGTTATAAGTGCACTGCGATTCTTAAAATCTGATAAATCATTCAATACGAAACTTCAACATTATGGTTCAAAAGTAATGATAATCATAATATCATTGATCCTGTCTTATGTTATACATTATACTCACCTACTAGAGGTCACCCTTCACCGTGTGAAGGACTTCATCGCCCGTTTTTTTACGGTTGCCCAATGGTTGTTTACAAAAATGCGTTTTGGTTAAGTTTAACCTTATTCGTTTGTTAAGTAAATTTGGGTAACTTTATGCTGTGCGTTTTATTTCAGATTGTCAAAATGTGCCCTATTTGCCACGTTCAGGGGGAGGTTCTTATGAAAGAAAAAAAATAGTAGCTAACCATGACTCCGACAAAATAATTTAATTCTTAGTTATGAAATTAAACTAACATTTGTCAGAAACTGCCAGTTGTTTGATAGTTGGTACGATTGAGATTATGCGAATGGAAAATATATTGCATAAAACAGATGCATCGCTCGGAATCGCGTTGGTTGCAAGGTAATTAATTTTTCATTATACAAATTCGAATTCAATAAACTTAGTTAGCACCACGGTACAAAATCTATCGGGAAACCTAGTACAGAAATATAATATGTAAATCTTCGTTTGAAAGTAAGCTCCGATTCTGTGCAATATCTATGTTGTCTTAATTTTTAGCAAAATAATTCTACATAAAATTCAAGTTATAAAGTTATTACATTAAAACCACTAATTGATGTCAAGATCCTCTGTCTTAAAATAAACATTATTGTAAAAGTATTAACAGTCTCTTAATGAAACGACATCAAAGAAGAATATTTCAAACTTTTTATCGTAAGCCACGTTGTGGATAGCCATTTTAAATAATACTTAAAATAACACCAATAAACTTTGTATATCCACTTTATTAATATTTTAACAAAAATATGTCAAAACGTTTTCGATCCTCTCAGATCATCTTCAGTAACTATACTAATAATTAAGACTACTACAACAAAAGGTTAGGACTTGCAGAGGAAGGGGGTGGAGGTGTGCGGTGTGGGAGAGAGGAAGTAGAGGGAGGTGCTAACAATGTTTTCAACAGGGAACTGATAGGATGAATTTGGACATTTATTAAATTATTATTTACATTATTATTGTTTATGTGGAGATTTTCAAGAATTGTCAATTTGTACCCTTTATCACAGACGTTAACTAAATTAAAACTCTTTATATTGAACTTATGTCCTGTTTCTCTGACGTGGTCTGCCATTTCTGAATTAATCGAAATTTTTTTTTACAGCTTTTAAGTGCTCTTCTGCTCTGGTGACTATCTTTCTCCCTATTTGACCAATATACACTTTTTCACAGTTTTCGCATTTTATCTTGTAAACTCCACTGTTATTTAATGGCATAATTTTAGATTTATTGTTCATTATGTACCTTTTTATGGAATTGTTAGTGTAAAACGCTGGTTTGAATTTGTCGCTTTTAATTTTTTTTGAAAACATTGTTAGCTCCTCCCTCTACTTCCTCTCTCCCACACCGCACACCTCCACACCCTTCCTCTGCAAGTCCTAACCTTTTGTTGTAGTAGTCTTAATTTTATTATTAGTATAGTTACTGAAGATGATCTGAGAGGATCGAAAACGTTTTGACATATTTTTGTTAAAATATTAATAAAGTGGATATACAAAGTTTATTGGTGTTATTTTAAGTATTATTCAAAGAAGAAGTTCTCATCAATATAATGTAATGATTAAAATGATGAATATACAAAAAACTAAAGAAAATTATTCATCTACCTTACGAAAGAGGTGATATTCTTAGCGCAGTGTTGACAAAAAAATGTGATAAGAAAGAAGTCAAACCATTTAAAATGCACTTTTAAGTTTGGTTAATATTACTGTACCTACTCGTTTATGGAATGGTTTGTTTAGAAGATATTTGTCAATCAAAAAAAAGAGACCATTATTACAGAGTGGATGAACAAACGCCTCCTTAGCAGATAATAATATTATATTGAGCAAGAGCAAAGCAGACCTGTTTGGGATATCCTTGATAGATTAATTACTGATTTACAAAGTGATTCCCAGGTCTGGTGATGGTAATAATAATCATTATCGAGGAAATTTCCTTTGTAATCAAAGCCTTGTTAGAAGCCTTAAACGCCTTCTTGATAATTCCACATGACCGAGTCAACGACAGCAATCAATTATTGATCTGATAGATCAAGTAGTACCGATGTGAATATTGTTATTTGATTTAACTACACGTAAACCTACAAAATATATTGTAGTCAGATTATCTATGTTTTATAATTTAAAAGAAAGTTGGATAAGTGCGAACACTTTATGTATAGGTGACTCGAGATCGGCTGAACAGATTTTAATGATGCTTGGTTTATTGGATTCTTCTCCGCTCCGGATAACATAATTATCAAAAATTCGAAAAATGGATAGCAAATAATATGAAATATACCTAATATTAATGTTTGTATGAAATAACAACAACGCCTTCTGTGAAAGATTCCATAACAACCAAGCAACACAGTTTTTATTTCCTTGAGAACCATCGAGTTTCAAACATTAGTAGGTACGCAGATTTTTGAAGGAATTTTTTTCGAGATTTCAGAAATATTATTTTAACATTCAAACATATTTTTATTTAAATTACAAATTCGTCAAAAAAATGACAAAATTTGTCAAAGTTGCGTGTTCGATCCCAGGTGCAGACCATTATCCTCCTTCACAACTGAAGCTTTACTGTGAAAGAGTCGATGAGTGTATTCGTGTTCACTTTGAATGTGCACAGATTCATTAAAAAAAATAACAAATAGAAAAAAATGCAGTTACTACAATTACTGCACTTGGGCAGGCTATGAGTGACGAAGAGTTTTAGACAGTAGGTACTAGGGAAGCGCAGACAAAACGTAAAAACATGTAGACCACCATCTACATAATAATTCAGTTATGTATGTATTTTTATTTATTTACTTATATTTCTGTATGTAGGAACATCACGCATAAACCACACATTCTAGGTTTGATTTAAATCGTCGTGGACCCTTGCAGGTATATTTATGTACCTATGGTAATCAATAATCATAGATACATTTTTTTTTCAAATTCAAATTTAAACATTGAAATGAAAGTACATTTTCGGATAACGTTTCGATTGTTATTTGAAGACGGTAAAACAGCTGCCGGGATTATTAGGCATTTCACATAAAATTTGTACCATTCCACACATAGAGAGTGCTATAATATAGTTAAGACTCAAACCATATGAGAGTATAATAGTTAGGTACCTATAAAGTAAAGTATTTTTTTAACAGTTTTTTTTTCAATTGAATTAAGTGTGAGATGTAAGATTATTATGATGCCTACATGGAGAGTTTTTCCATGTTAGTGACAGACTATAATTTTTATTCTTTTTTTTTTATAAACATACATTAAAAGTGTCATTCTTCTCTCCTTTTAGTAATTGTGAAAGTGTCATTCTTCACTTTCTATGCTTATGTCAGTTATAGATTTCTGTTAAGCAATGAGAAGCTAGACTTCATGTTTAATTACCTACCGATCAAGCCTGACAATAAAAAATGTAAAGCAGGACGGGTATTAGCTAGTCTATAATAAGTTACGATAAATAGTACTTACTGAAAATGAAAGTGGTTGGACGACTTTCTGAGCTAATTATTAGGGAGGTATTCATCATGAGAATGAATATTTAAAGACACCATACCTATTTTAAGACACATGCTCGTTGTTGAAAGTTACTGAATACATTTTCCAAATAATATCCCTGAAAATTTCCTTCGCGTTTGAAAACGATTGCGATGTTTTAACTTTTTTTAATATGCTTTGAAGCAATACGATTTGAATTTCGAGACGATGGACCTACAAATTTATTGCTTTTTTTTTCATTTTTTTTTTATTTTTTATCAAGAGAGAAATAAAGAGAGATCATATTTCAATTTCTTAGAAGAAAAAAACATTGAACAAAGATTTTGTTTCTGAAATTTAATCAACGCTTTTACCTTGAAGATGTTGATAACCTCTTCTGTTGTTCATTTTTTAAGGGTTAAAATATTTGGATGTGGAGTTGTAGCCCAATTCAAAGTTTCTTAGAAGGTTCGACTTCAATTTCTTTAAAATCGAAATGTCGTATATTAACCCCTACGCCGAACATAATATTATTTTCCGCATCTCTATTATAATAGTTTAGTTGTTGAGTGTCCAAAATAATCCTTCTTCAAATTGAAAAGGTCAAGATCTGTGAGTGTACCTACTGTATACCTACCATATGCCATAAAATATGACAAGGAGAAAAAATATGCTCTAGGCTACAAAACTTTATTGTCGGTTACTTTTTCATATATTTAAGAACGGCTCTACCATCTATCATGTTGTTCTCAAAATATCTATGATTTGAACTTTTGATAGAAATAAGTCTTCTATGTCAGGTTATTTCAGAAGACCCGGCCTCTTGGGTTAAAGCAGGTGGCAGCCCTGCCACCCTGTAATTACGACACTGGCAAAGAATTTAAACTAGTGAAAAAATAAAATAAATTGCTTTACGTCCATTCCATCATTTCCGAAGACACCGGCAACTTGGTGGTCCGCCAAAGAGAGAAAGTTAGTAGCACATGGATATCCGTCAACCCTGATTAAACTGGGACCAACCTTGATTATGTTTCGTTCAGGGCAAAGAAGAAATTTCAATTTTGATATTTTAATAAAATCCACCCAGAATACACCCGCACTCATATTATTTTATTTTCTGTTTTTATTTAAATATTGACTACATTTTTTTAAATCTCTCCCTTAAGTTCAAAAAGTTTTGCTATTAATTCAATTATATTTTCACTAAATATGGCATGAAATATCCAAATGTGAAATGCTTTATTATTATTTCTCCATATCTTTGTTAGCAATTAGGTATTTAGAGTCTTAACGCATATGTATTGTGTTTGGCATCCATTCTTAACTGGCCAAAATATTCAAAGCTTAGGAGTGTGTGAAGTTTTAATGATAGGTATACCAGAAAGTTGAACAATATAATAATATGTATGTTGCCAATAAACAATTTTTTTTTTATATTATGAACATGAAAAACATCTTAAAATAATTATGTATTTTGTCTCGAAAAACATTTTAATATATAACAACTTCCAAATTAGACATAAAATCTCGGTTTGACTTAAGCCAGTTGGTGATTGGGACTTCCATTACTTTGAAACGCTATTATGATGTTATTTTACCACGCTATTTTTATTACTATTATTTTACCACGCTATTTTTATTACTATTATTTTACCACGCTATTTTTATTACTATTATTTCACCACGCTATTTTTATTACTATTATTTTACCACATCAATCAGTACAGGCTCATCATAAAGATTTTTCAAATTTTAAAAAAGTACAATAAAGTCAGACAATGTGCGTCTTTTTGATAGCTTGCTGATGTTTAATTATTTCTCCTGCAACCACTCGTAATGTGGTCTTGTTTATGGCTCCCGTAATCGGGAGAAATATGAAAGCTTTTACGTTCGGCACTAGATTTTGTTATAAACATAGGTACCTAATGAATTATTTAGTACATACTTAGAGGTACTTCTTCACAACAGCTAAAAATAGGTACCAATAAAATATTGATTACATGAAAATTCGTCGAAGCACAAATTCACCGAAAAATCAGTTTGAAGAATCACAATTGATCGAAAAAACAATTTTACGAAAACCATATTCTGCGAATATAATATACCTATATTTCAAAGTTTAATATTTTTAATTATTTTTATAAAAAGGAGTCGATCTCATTTGCCCAATTACTGTCGTAATCATTGTTGTGTCATTTCGCCTACTTATGTGGATATGGACAAAAGTACTAATGTCATTTTTTAGTCTACAGAGAACGAGCAGTGATTTTCTTTCGCGTTATATTAATTTGTCAAAAAATGAATAATTTAACTGCACTCAGGTTATGGCAGTAATAATAAATCCGCATTCGACGATGTGATCCACATGTGATCTTTGTTCTTCTTGTTTTGACAGCGATCGAAGCAAGACACCATCAATTTCACAATTTCTCCAACTCATGTAGATTTCAAGAGGTAATTTTTTATACACATGTACCACTACTCTGTTTTAAATGCTGGCTTAAAGTGATCTCTTTAAATTATCAACGTTCACCATTTAGGTGGTCTAATTCATCGAAATCCCCGATATTTTGAAATTATGGGAATCTGCAATGTGTCGACTTTGGTTATATATAGGTATGTAAAATCTAGTTTCTAGTTTAGGAGCAAGGATCCATAAATATTTGGAATGTTGTGAATAAATGGTTATAAAAAAAGCTGCTAACCTAGGGTAGCCCAGAACTCATAGTATATTATAACAGCCTTTTCGTGTAAAACATAATATCTTTGCATAAAAATTCATAATTGTACGATTAAAATGAATTTATCCTTGGAATTATTATAGAAACTTTAAAATGATATCGGCTATTGGAGCTTTTTATTATCTGCTTTAGAACTACATATTCAATATTAATCGGTACTTTAAGGGGGACCCACTGAAGATAGGGACCGTGTTTGTGTAGGAGCATAAGACCAACCCGTACACCAAATTTTATGAAAATCGAAAAAAATTTTTTTTTTCTTTTTTAGCTCTTTTTCTAGAACAAGTGAAATTTTGTTTGGATACTTTAAGAGGGTACCCCTGAAGGTACAGATCTCAACATTTTACTGACTCATCTACATCGAGGGGCTAACCGTTCTACCAAATTTCAATCAAATCGGATAAGAATTACTATGAGTTATGGGTGCGCACACATTTTTGGCGTACCTACGCGTACGGGTACGGGTACGCGGAAATTTAAAAAAAAAAGCATTTTTGGAATCTACACCCTCGAAAACGTCTAGAAAATTAATTTCAGCGAAATCTATTTTTTTTTGAAATCCGATCACAAGACTCATGTATATTCCAATACTATAAGTAAAATATAGGAATGTTGTGAATGAATGGTTAGAAATTGTTGGGTATTTGTCGAAGGACGATACCTGCATAACCTCTTAATTGATCATAACACTAAAAATTTGAATTTTTAAAAAACCTGTTAAAAAAAATTAAATTGTACAGTTAACTAAGTTCCCTACAAAGTATAAGTAATGCTTTCTATGTTCTCAGACTGTGTTTTGAAAATCCTGAGATTCATGTAGAAAATTAGAAAGAACATCAAGATAAAACAAACATTATCAAGATCTTGGTTTGTTATTTCAACCTTATGTTCTGAAATTTCATCTTGTCTGAATGGCCACTTAGTTTTAATGTAATGTGTACGTAGACAAAACGCATTATTGTAACAATTACTTAAATAATATTATATTAACATGTTTGTTTTCGTTTTCGACACGAGTATCTGGCAAATCGCTATAAATTGTTTCAACATAATATAAAGGAATTTCGTTTTTAGGAAAGTTTTTCGATCTCATACAATACATATTCGTAGCACTAGTGGGTAATTTTATATTGCTGAGTTAGACATACAACAGAATTTACATAATACGGAGTGCTAAAGCAAGGGACATTGTTTATAAAGAAGTTATATTATTATTGTACGTAGAACATTCGAAAATTCCTTGTTGGATTTCGTGATCTTGTTAAACTCAACCTAATACAAAATATTTCGTTCTTATACTTTAAATAATGCGAGAGATTTTAGCTCAAAAAAGGTTTTTTTTTTTTTTTTTTTTTTATATAAAAATGAATCTGTGCTCACTCAAAGTGACCACAAATACACTCCTTGACTCTTTCACAGTAAGCTACTGAAAGCTTGTGTCGTGAAAGAGGAAGATGGTCGGCACCTGGGATCGAACCACGACGTCCGCAGTACGAAAGCCGGAGTTGTAACCGCTGGGTCACCAACCACTTCATGTTTTATTACACGTGTTTTTTTATATCAGTAAGCGAATATGAATATGAGGTTCAAAGATTTACACAAATAATGTAACAAAATAAGCCATGAGAATTATTGTTTACTACTTTTGAAATTAAGGTTATTAAAAATATTGGATGCACTTAATTTATGTTAACAGATTGTAAAAAAAATCTCATCGATATAGATATAACGGTTAAGTGTTCGGTGCAGCATATACCGATATGTAGAGACTGGAAAACAGCGGTGTTATTTTTTGTGAATTTCGGTGTTATTTTTGGGGAAATTCGGTGTTATTATTGCTCTAAAATAGGGAAATTCGGTGTTATTTTTCTTAGGTTAATTTGATCAAAATGAAGGTAGAAATTATAATAAAACAACGAATATTCGTAATATTTACAATATTATACTATAATCAATGAAATGTATGTAGGTACATATAAACATTGTAAATAAATAAAAAGTCATATCAAAACGAGTAGATACACCAATATTAATAAAAAAATTAAATAAAAAAAAAACATACCTAATCAATATTCCTTAAGACACACAATTATATAATTCAATTAATAAAATATACCTTAAACTACGCTTCAAAATTAAAAATTGCCATTGTAGACAGATTGTCTTCCAGAAAAAATAACAACTAATGACTCTAATAATTCATGACTAATGTTCGATTTTTAAATGGAACAAACCACTACGGGCTTACGACCGTCTTCTACTGTTATTTCGAAGGCTGGCTTAGTGTGATCACTTTACGTTAACAACGGTCGCCATTAGGTGGTAATGTTTGTCTCCGATACTCTTAATCATGAGAATTCTCAACATGTTCAACATGTCGAAAAATCTCATGTACGAAACAAGTAGAAATTTAATAATTAATGAAACATAGAGAAAAAGTTGGAAATTATTGAGAACAAGAGAGCAACCAAATTTAAAGACTGCGGTCATATATTTGGCGCCAGGATATGACTATATCCATTTTTGTTACTGTCTCATATTTATTGCCTATTGGCTTTGTTGGTGCCAATCCAATCCAAATCCTTTGCTTTGTTGGTGCACAACGTTCTAATTATGTCTAGATTCTTGTGACCTTTTTTCAGGACTAGATCTTACAGAAAAAATAACACCTAATGACTCTAATAATTCATGACTGTTGAGGTTCCTCCTTCGATCTGTCCGTAAAGTGTTGTATGAAGAGAAGAACCTCTCGGAGTCCACATTAGAACAAGGCTGAAAAGCACGCTCGAGGTCTATGGGAGGAATTAGCCACCGAAAGAGGGCCTTCCATGTCAAACGAACCTTCTCGCCAAAATTCAGGCAAAAAAAAACTCCGAAGGTCCGAGACTGGCCCAATTTCGATGCGACCTCACGCCTCGAACAGGTACCAAAAAGGGGCCAAAATTCGGCTATCAGATATAGTGTATGTATACAACTGAAAAAGGTTCCTGATGGTGTACAGACTACAGGGGATGAAAGCTATCTTTTAACTATCTAACTCTTGACTCTAAATACCTAAACGTACTTCCAGCAAAGACTCAAAACAGGACAGGATTTTTCTACGCGAAAAATATGCCACAGCTCTAGCTACAGTCTAAACGATCCTGCCTATTAACAATTTTAATGTCTACCTCGCGTGAATTTAATTATTATCAATCTCACTATCAAAATAAACGTGTACGTACTTTATCGACGAACTAATTAACCTTCTAGTCGAATTACGTACTATCCGTGGACTGTTCGTCGGGCCGCAAGTTTCCTCAGTGGGATTCCGAGGGCTCACCATCTTGGGCTTGTGCACTGCTTTTTCGAAGGGAACTTCCTGAGCTGAGCTGAAGAGCGTCCAATTCAGTCAACCCATTCTCCCGGAGAGTCATGTGAGGTATATCTTCAGTCCACAGCGCTCCTAACACACCTACTATATATTATACGGGCTCCGTGATTTTAACTTTAATAAATTTACAACGGCGCGGGCCAAAATACATAATATTTCTTATGCGCGGGAAATAACAAACGCAGAATATCATACCGCGACCGGATATTCATAACAAAATTACTCTTTCGGGGAACAGACCGATGTACCTTTACAAATGAAAATTCTATACTAAACTTACTAGAAGGTTCTAAATATGAAATTCCTAACCAGGTTCAAAAATAAACATTCAAGATAGGTCACACCACTGGTATCGGAAAACGGGGTAACCCGCGAATGACATATAGCAATTCGTGACGTGTGCTTGACATGTGACATGTTAAAACAATACAGGGAGGTACATGCTGCAATACAATAAGCCCAATGGCACACAGAGATCACAAATGTTCAAAACAATACCGTAACGCATCGGCCAAAACCAAACCACATCGAGCAACCTGCTCACAAGCATGCTTGGTGGGGCAACCAAGCAACAAACAAAATACTACGTCGAAACATAAAATCTCTGTGCCCGATAATCGTCCTGGGTAGCTGCCAGCGACGGAACAAAATACACTCTAATAAAAATATGTCAACTCACCCGAAATTCCGCATACCTTCAAATATTTAGCACAATGCACAAAAAGAAAATAAACACGTCATATTCACACATAAGGTATGGTGTATCACTTGTTCCCGCTCCAACCTCATACCACGCCACCCCGGATTGGGACATCTTCAATAAATAATAAACCATAATTAAACGGAAGGTTTAATTATTGACAAACGCGGGACTCTAAACAAAAAACTCTAAATATGTGACACACCATAGCTCAATCGCCAGACACTTCCAAATTACTACAGAAACTATAAAACGCGACGGGAATTATAAATCGATTACAAAAGAAACAAACTTGCGATAAACTATGGAGAGATGTTTTCTGAACGAGACCTGATATTGAACTGAATTAAAAAAAAAAAGAATTCATCTCAAAACAGGAGAATTTACCTTCTATACTAATCGCTGTAAACAATAAAACATTTAAATGGTTTCCTGGAGTGTCCTGGACATACATTCAGTGCGTAAAAATACCAAACTTTCTAATCCGCCATAAACAACAAGCAATTGTTTTTCAAACTATTTACCATCGCATTCCCAAACTTTCAAATAATGAGTTAACAATATTTTGAATAACAAGATATGAATAAATCCCCCACATCAAGGCATCCAAATCGCTTCCACACAATGATTTGCAAAACTACTGTTTGTCATCTTAAGCGATTCAAACACCTTGATAATGTCCACTTTGACTCCCGAAGCAATCTGTCTTGAAATAATTTTTTTATAATTATTGTACCCCGTTCTTAGTGTCTCAACATTTAATGCACTAAAATCTCTAAAAGATTGCAGTTGAGACACCAACGCAGGGGTACTATCCGAGGTTATGACCACTTGTGGACTTAAAATTGCCAGGTCCTCATATATTTTTTTATTGGGATGTTTTTCCATAAGATCCCTTACTTTTTTAAGCGCCTTCTTCCCAGTTTGCATTAAATGTACTCGAGACTGATCGTTTTCTATAGCGGTTTGAGTTTTTTCGTAAAATACACCATTTACGATGTTACTCAAACCGCCTTTGATCTCCTCAAGTACACTGACCAACTGGAGAGATGTTGGGTATGAGGACCCTTCTAAAAATTTTATAGTGTCTACAATCTTTGCACAGTGCTCGAGCACAAATATTGCCTGACATTATTTTCATTTCATGAAATATCAGGCTGGTAAAAAAAACAACCCCGCAATTATTAAAGTCCCTAATTTCATCACTCTTGCAGAACTCAATAATGTCAGTAAAATAGTCTGCCAGGTAAAATGCACTTTTAAACCAGGAATTCCACCTGGTTATGACGGGGACTGGAAAAATGGGACAGTCCACTCCCCGTCTTTCTTTCAAAAAGGAAGAGAATAAAATAAATGTTTCCTCTTCCTAGTATTTAAAAATAATGATTTTGTCTTGCTTACTGTATTATTGAGTTCCGCAAGTTCTTTAATAAAAATATTTCCCACTAAATTTAATTTGTGTGCCCAGCATTGTACGTGTGACAAATGATCCCCAACTACAATTTTCAATGTGTCAACACATTTGGTCATATACCTCGCTGAATCTGTCACGACACTCCTTACATTATATTATTCAACGTTATATTCCTTAAGGGCATCGATGACTGCCCTTACACAATTGGTGGCATTGGCTGCTTCTAAATATGTTACACCAGCAACATGAAGTTCTATCTTGGTGTTAGCAGAGTCCAACGATCTAAAGAGTATGGCGAAGACACAACGTCCCACAGCATCTGTTGTTTCGTCACAGTAAACATCAATTTTCCTCCCCAAGAGCTTTTTCTTCACTTCCACAATTATGTCAGCTGCTACAGCTCCAACATATTTCTCCCTCAACGTCTTTGTGCACGGCAAGTCTCCAGCACTTAGAAGAAAATTCTTGCATTGATGGGAGGGTAGTTCTGGAATGAAAAATCTTCAGTTACATACTCCCTCTCACACTGTGTTTCGCTCCTTCAAAGCAGAGCTGAGGGACATGGACATGGTGTGGGAGGAGGTCATAAACATTGCGCAAGATCGTGCGCAATGGAGAGCTCTTGTTGCCTCCCTATGCCCCTGAGTGGGGTGTAAAAGGGAGAATTGTATTGTATTGTACATACTACATAGATCAATTAAAAACAAATACAGGTTAATACTGTAATGATCATTGATGAAACAACAAATCGATAATAAATAAATAAAAATATTATACAAGTATAAAATATGTACTAGCATTGAAGGAATAGTAGGTCTGGGATGAAGTTCAATAAGTTTTTTATATCAATTACGTTTTAGACCAATTAAAAACAAATACATAAATTAACTTTAATATTTTTGTTCATCCAGTCTCTAAAATGTGGATTATCCAATTTCTCCAAGGGGATATTTGATTTGATGAAAGCTTCGACTGTGCTTCTGGCCAATCCTGCCACAGCAACACTCCTCATGGTAGTCTCTTTCATAGATGTGGCAATCGATGTTTGCTTCGATGACCCAGGGCAGTTTATGATTTTCTTTTCACACATCTTCTTGTGTTTTGCGCCTTGTACATGCTTTTCGCAACTTTAGACATCTTTAAACACACAAAAACCGTTCACAAAAGAAACAAAAGTAAAAATAAAGTGTCCTGGTACAAAAAAATAAGCAGTGTCTCTATCACAAAATTAAACACAATTGTAAAAGGTGTCCTGTCACAAAAATAAGTAGTGTCTCTATCACAAAATTAATCACAATTTATAATAAAGGTGTCCTATCACAACATGTTCACAACAATGATAAAAAAACGGTGTCCTTTCACGAAAAAATAAAACATATTATTATGTTAACGCAAACAGTAGGTGTCGCATATAATAATAAAAAATATTCAAAAACAGTGTCTTTTCACATAAAAAAACGATAAAATAAGTAGGAATATTAATAAAATAACAACTCCAGCGTGACTAAAAACAGCAAAAACGCACCTCAAACCAAAATGACGGAATCTATCTGACAGGAGAAAGGACGCTTCGGTAAGCTACCATAGATCATAGAAATTTCAATAATGCGGAAGACAATAATTCCATATTTCATAGACAAAGACGAAACTTTTTATTAATCTTCGTAAATATTAAAAAAAAAATACATTAGGTATTTCTGTAAAATAAAACACAAAATTCGCATTTCTCTCAAAAAACCTCAAAATTCGCGTTATTCGTGCAAAAACCTTAAAATTCACGAATAAATTCGTTTTATCGCGATGGCGAAATTTTCCAATCTCTACCGATATGTCATTGTCTTCTGGTCTAAAATTGTGTAGGTAGTATAATATGATTATCTAGAGGTTTCGTTTAAACTACCTACTGTATTAACGTTTAATCATATATTTTTTGCAGATTTTTTCGACGTATGTTGAACGTATTGAAGATTCTCATAATGGAAAAACTTCGAGATTTGAATTTACCCGCCTAAATGGTGAAGGTTTTTAATGTTAAGCTAGCATTCGTAACAGCGGTAGGGGGAGACGGTCTTAAGCCCGTAGAATATCAAATTTGATAAGCTCAACATACATCTTCTTCTTCCTAGCCTTCCCTCCACTGCTGGATATAGGCCTCTTCCATCTGTCTCCACTTCTCACTATCCTGGGCCGCTTCAACCCATTTTTTCAACCGCAACAATATCGTCGCCCCATCTCTTCTGTGGCCGACCGACACCCCTTTTGTTTTCCCATGGTCTCCACTTTAAGACTCTGGGAGTCCATCTCGAATTTAGCTGTCTGGCTACGTGTCCTGCCCATTGCCATTTTAATTTTATTTCATTATTTTTTAATTTCATTCATATATTTATTAAATCATTAATCGTCGTGTCAAAATGCATATGTTTATTAAAACGTAAACCTAAAACAAAATTATTCATTTAAGTCGATTTTAGTTTGTTTTTTTGGTAAAATATTGAAATATTAAACTGCTAGTTTTGGCAGCTTTTGTGGTAGTTTAAAGCCAAGGACGTCCGCGGTTTATTGTAATTAATTATTCTCTTCAATGTATAGAATTAATCATTATTCCAATGGTACACTTAGACTTGATAAGATTAAACATTATAATACCTACTGTTAGATATCTAGTTTGTTGAGCAAACACAAAGTTCATTATTAGTTTGGCTTACGAATAAGAAACTTATAACTATCTCTTGTCTTACACAAAGTGAAGTCGAATACAACCTTTGATTCTGTCACAGTAAGCTACTTAAGTTTTTGTAGTGAAAAAGGAAGGTGCACGACACGTCCTGGGATTGAACCCACGACTTCCACAGGAGACAGGACGAAAGCCGGCGTAGTAACCGTTAGGCTACCAGCCAAATTTTACGTACCGTTATTGATTTGAAAATGTTTACGCTTACACATGTGTATTATACATATGCCTCTGCTCGACTTTAAATGGTCCCAAACTATTTTGAAGGTCTATTGCAATTTCGTTAACATGATTTCAAACAGAATGATGAGCGTGATTTAAACAAATAATATTGTGTGACGTTTTATTCCTATACTGCTCTTCTACTCATGTAGAAACCAAGTTACAAAGACCAAGAAGTAAGCATAACCTGAAAAATGAGCATTATACCAAAAAGCGTGATTCCATCTCTCAAAGGGGGATTATGCGGCATCCTGTTTAAAATAATCAACCAGTATGACGACATTTATCACCAATCACAGAAGTCCACGACGTCGTCTTATGCCTGCCTGCCACATATATTATTTTAATACATCGTTACAAACAACAGTCTTCGTCCAATCTTCACAATCAAGTAAACACCGGTTCTGCTTGCATCTCACTCTACTGTATGACCATACCCTATACTGGTGACTATGACCTATAATAATTGACCATAAGGAAAGACATCAGTAGAGTGACATTACTGAGAAACTCTCTAAAGTTAGTGTAAGAATTTAGTATAGGCTGCGTATCTTTCTGAAGTTTTCTGTAGGGGCATTATGCCTAGACACGTTTCCATACTGTTACTTCACGCCATCTTAGTGTCACGGAAACTTGCCCTTGTGTCTCCTTCAACACTATGCATGGGGTCCTCCATTCCATCCATGTTCAGTCATAGACTGTCTTCAATCTGGACGTGTCTATAGGATTTTCCTTGGAGTTCGTTTTTTTTTTCGATTCGTTGGATCTTCTCCAGCCCCTTCAGACCGTCACCATAAATTTAACTATGTTGAATTTATTGAAAATTGTCATGTTATAATTTAAGTGCATGTAAAATAAAAAAAATGACACATACTTTTTTCCATACTATCAACAAATTTGCTTAGCGTTTAAAAATAATAAAAAAATAGGACTGCTTTTCAGTTATTTTATTTTTGTAGCTCCGTCGTATATATTATTATGTATTTACATAACAAACAGATGGGTGGGTTTAAATTTTAATAAATTTCAATTTATCTACGTATAAACAACGAATTCGGTTTAAATGGTGTTTATTTGACATATGAAATAACATATTTTTATGAATAATAATTATTTAAATTGTTTTGAGAGAAAAAAAAACTAAAGGTTTTTGCCGAAATGTTTAACTTGTATGTTTTTAATTTAGAAACGAGTCAAAGTTTTGATAATTCGAAGCAAAAAGGATGCTTCTTAGAATTTTTAGATTACGATAAACGTTCCCAATTATTAACATTTCATAAAAAAAACATCAAAGTTTCAAAACATTGATTAAGTTTAAAACAGAGCTGTTGCTGATATTGGTTCTTTGTAATATCAGCGGGTGGTGAAAGTGATTTTTTTTAGTTACTTATATCTGTGTTTATAGTAGAAAATATTACCAACTGTAAAATCGTACCTAAGTAATGTGATAATAATTATTATATTAAGGTTATTATAAGTTGTAAAATTTATTGCATTTTTATGACTTAATAAAATAAAATAAAAAAATAAATAAAAATTACTATATTCCTACCTATTGTATTTCCTACTTATTCACAATATTTTTTGTCACTTACATATTATTATCAACAGTCAGTATCTAAGTATTAAAATTTTATTGAAGGCAAATTATATAAGATTAGTAATTTATTAAACAAGTTGCCAACTTTTTCAGGAATGAATCTCTTGCACAAGTTACATACTAGGTCGAGTAGCTAGTAATTTAGTACCTAGCTAAATTATACGCCTCCGACCGAAATTCGTTCACTGTATTCAAATAGAGTTCATTAGTAGGTATCTACGAAATGTATTTTTTGTTGAAATTATTTCGTACCTATGTATTATATAAAAATGTATGTTTTTTTTTATATAACTGTGGTTCAGTGCCCTTGAAGTTGTCCAAATAATAATAACAGTTGTATAAAAAATCTATGTTTCTCACACGCATAGGCGTTCACCATAATAGAACAAAATGTATTGACTCGACTAAAGCACCGCACCGGCTAAAAAACTCGACAAAGTTTTAGGTGTTCAGACACTGAACTGCTCTGTTGTATCAATAATTAATACGACACCTACTTGCCAAAAGTTCTTACTTACCAACATTCATATTGATGTATTTGTTTGCGTTGTCAAGGAAAGTGGACGCGCGATCATGCGATGGCAGTTAGGACACACAATTTTTCATCGTACGGTCACAAATTTGTTTATGCGTTCATGCGATCATCGCAATCGCACGATCGTACGATCGCCTAGGTCGTTGGTGTGAACACTCTTCTAGGTGAATTTAGAAGAAATCCTTCATTTGTAAAGACTACAATTCCGGTATCTTAATTCACTTTCTGAAGATTTTCTGTCTATCGCAATCAGTTCGAGATTCTCATGGAATATGATTGTATTTCTATCTTTTTTACTGAAAGCTACACCCTAAGAAAACCTGTAGGTACACCAGATCATCAAATTCAAAACGGTTTCAAAAACCGTCTGGATGATTTCTGATATCAGCGTTAAAAAATAAAAATAATTGTTTCAGCTTTTGTTTATAAGTAAGAAGTATAGATAAGTGTACCTCGCCATGAACTTCTCATTTATAAACTTATTTACATTTAATTTTTTTACAACTTCTGCGGGGGATTTAGGACAAATGCATAATGTAGAGGCAGCTTTGAGTGTCTGATCCTTCAGCAATTTCATAGGAAAAATTAATTTACTTTCCTCTGGTTTGCAGCTACAGACATAATACAAATTGTTTAAGGTGAAAAATATTTCTTGCCAAGTGTTCAATTGTCATATTTTTTTAATTAATCTGTGCTCACTTTAAGTGAACACGGATACACTGTTTGATTCTTTCACAGTGAGCTACTTAAAGCTTGTGTCGTGAAACAAGAAGAGAGTCGGCACCTGGGATCGAACCCACGAACTCCGCACGAATCAACCATTTCATAATATGGGGCTTAATTTTTCTATCGATTGTTGAAGTTTCCGGTAATAATAATTAGAGCCTACAATACTTTTGCTGCCTACGAGAGTTTTATTTAATCGAAAAAAAAAACAGGAGCGTTTTTGTATTCACAACGAATAATAAAATTTAAAAAAAAAAATCTTTTTTCTAGTAAAGATTTTCATCATGTTTCTATAAGATTCTAATCGCGAAAATATATAGGAAGGTAGGTAACATTGAACATGAAAACATCCATTTAACGAAATAGCTCATGTGAAAATTTCAAATTATCGACGGATATTGAAGGAAAAAAATATAATAGACCAACTTAAGTGAGACGTGGCAAAAAAAGGAAGGAAAAAAAGTTGAATGTAGGTTTTTAGACTTTTAAAGCATTAGGAATTTAATCTGACAAAAAATTGTCATTTATTTTAAAATTAACTGGAGCGTTTTTGTTTCCAACTCATACAGTACCTACATATATTTTTAATTTTTAGGTTTACTTTTATATGTAGTAAAAGTTCATTTTGATGAAGTTTTGAACGAAATTGATATGCCATGTTTAATTTCGTGACAATCATAATTCGTTTTTTCCATAAAAAATAATGTTCATTAAGTACATGATTTTTCGTCGCCTCGACTAGAGAATAATTATTATAGTCAAAGGGCTGCATTTTTGTATGTTCCTCTCACAAAGTTCAAAAATTACTCCCCCTGATATTAGGGGGGTGACATCGGTAAATGTTATAGTGAGAAAGTCAGAAAGATTGCAATTCGATCGTAATGGTGACCTAAATGCAGAGAAAGGCCCCAGCTTACAGTCTGGAATAGGGTTCTCTTTCATTTCGCTCTACTTAAGGCAAGGCCTTAAGGCTTACCTGCAGGTAAGCCCTCTAATTCTTTGGATCTTATTCCATTCTTTGATGCGCTATTTAATAACGTTAAATAAATAAATGAATAAAACTCTTCTACACAAAGTATAGCCGGCGGAACTTAATGATTGAAGCATTATCTACCAGTCAACCGGTCCCGTCCAATCTGAGACAGGATTCCAACTCCGAGTAGAAATTTCAAGGGAAAACGGTTAGAACTTTTTTTTACCCAAACTGCTACTTTTGCCAATTATGTTCTCTATGAGATGAAGAAAATTTTATATTATGATTTCATATGTTCTTAGAATTCTTCACTGAAAAAATATTATTAGGCATTAAATTTCTGCTAAAAAACTTCAAAAAAAGTTAATGATTTTCCAGAAATTACGAAACCCTACACAAATACCTACTTTAGAAAAATTGCCTATTTTTTCAAAGAAACATGGGAATGGGTGGGTTTCTTAAATGAAAAATGTAACATTTTAGAAAATTTGGTGGGACCCATTTAAGCCGCCACCCAGTTTAGATCATCCTACATTTTCTTGTGACAGCTTTAATTATTTCAAAATCGCTACAGGAAAAAATTGAAGATATACAACACTACAAAGGGTGACTACAAAGGGTGAAATCTTTGGAGTTGAAACGAATAGGTGGATGAATATCTACTGTAATTTGATGTCCTCCGATTTGTGGACATTATTAGCAGTACCCCAAGTTGACTCGCGCTTTTTGCATACGAGTATAATATTATTGTAACGCTGATTAATGATTTACTGTTCAACATTTTTTATCGTACACACCATGGACCAAGAGATGAAAGCATTTGCAAATGGATCCAGATATTCAAAAATGTATGTGTGACTGTAAAAAATAAAAACATGGGTCGCTTTCCTGCAGTCCACAACAAGGAAAACATTGAAAAAGTGCAGGCGTCGGTTAGTTATTGTCAGAAAGCGAGGTCAAGCATAAAAACCGGCTTAACGTTTGATTTTCATGAAAGTTTGTTATATGAAGCCAATGAAATTCAATCCATGAATGGTCTTAAGATGAATGTCAATAAGACAAAGGTGCAAAAAACGCAATGTTGTGTGAAAGTAAATGATGAGAACTTGGAACAAGTGGATGAGTATGTTTATTAAGGTAGTCTATTTAGCAGAGATGGGAGGTGCGAAAAGGAGATTGAAAGAAGGAATCTGGCTGGTAGAAGGGTTGGCAGTGAAATAAGACCTCTCTCTAATGAGAAATACCTAATAATGTAACTCTTAAATCCAAACAGCTGATAGACAATGCAATCCTGATACCATCCATGATGTATGCGAGTGAAACATGGACATGGACGAAAAATCTGGAAGTTGGAATAAATGCTGTGGAAATGTGGAAATGTGAAAGAAATTAAGAAAAATGCGTGGACAATTAGAAAATTAAAGAAAACTCTTAGTACTTTTTACCTTATATTTTTTTTCCAATTTTGAAATTTTGACAGAAATTGTCAATTGGTGCGATTGACAGAATGCGGATGGAATATACATGACTCATCGTTCAGAATCATATTGGTTAAATGATAATTAATTAATCACCATACAAATTCGAATTCAATATTCATATTTAGGAACACAGGACAACGTCTGTCGGGAAGTTAGTATTCTAATAATAAACGGTGAAAGTAAATCCTTTTTTGCTAGTTTTTCTGTTATTAATATTTAAAATATCCGATTCGCTTTCTGATGGACACCCTTTATTTTGTACGAAGAAAAAATATGCTTTAAACATATATCTACCTTCTGCATACTTTTAACCAATTCTCAAGGGAGTTATATCAAAGCAAACAATATTCAAAACGAAAGACTGCGTGGGTTGTTCGTCAAATACAATGTAACAATATGAAGAGTAATAAATTCGCTTGTGTTATTCGGATGATAAACTCAAAGCAAAGTAATGTAATTTTCAATGCGACTTAACTACGAACATCATTGAACATTGCATAGTAAGAAATTTTGATTTATATCTCAAAAATCGTCACAATAATAAAGCGCTGACGTAGTTACAAAATATTAGATATTCTTAAAAATAAGAATTTGAGAATTATAATATTTTTGAATTTGAATAAGGATTGTCTTTTTAAAAAGGAATTATCAATCGAGCATTACAAAATTATTCGAAAGCATTCTCCTTAAGTAAGATAAAGAATTACCCGATGGTTTTGATAGGTATGTGATCAGCAACGTGGTTTAATGACAAAGTGATCAACACAGATGAATCTTTTGGATTCTAATTCCGACATAATGGACGCACTGGTAGATAGAGGGTATTTGGACTGTGTTGATAACGACTACTCGAAGGCATTCGATCGCGTTCCCAACCGATATTGTGGGCTAAGCTCTGGTTACTTTGAACACTTCAGAGGGTTTGCCTCGGACTCTCACCCTTTACTCCAATAGATTCCATAAACTCGTAGTGATAAAACGCTAGCACACATATTTTTTTTGTCACATCCCTGTCACCCACGTCCCTGTCACAGTCCAACAATTTTGTGTAGGTATTTGAGACAAGCTGAAAACTAATATCATCCAAATAAAACAAAGATCTAGTGGCATTTTTCAAAACTCGAATTCCCTACCCATGTTCTAGGTACTTTCAAGGGTAAGGTTCTTAGGTAGGTTTACTGATGTGTAAAAGAGTCGTTATAGCGAGAAACCAAGTGTGTAGAAAATAATGATTATGGGGTGCTGAAATACTGAGTGGGCGAAAGACTGATGGCTAGGGCACAAAATTGGAAACGACGAGTCAAAATTGCGAATTTGAGTTACGAAATATTTTAAACGATCAGTAATATAGGTAGTAACTTTTTTAGGGAATACAAATTTGCAGCTCACATTATATCCAACATCTGGCACATATTTTTATTCCAAGTGTACTGCGTTATAACTCAATCGAGATGATTCATAATATCGTGTGGAACAATTAATTATTATTAACGAACCACAGGCTCACCATAAATATTCAAATCGGTTTTATAGGCCACTCCCTAAGTATTGTGTTCGCCCAGCCAGTATTTTTTTCATAAATTCAGCAATTTTCAATTTTAGTTGTTAGCTTAAAATAACACTGTTTCCCGCCGTTAGTATCCCGTTTTATTAATTTTTAGCCATTTATAATAAATCGCCAGAAAAGTATATTTTTCCCTCAGACATTTCCGCCGCTCGGTTTAGTTATAAAGTATCTCATTAACAATCATCCATAAATTATTTTATTCGACCTTTTTATAATTTCCACACTAGATAATATATAGAATTTAATATTAGGTATGTGAACGTTGTTATGTTGTGTGCTCTTTGTAAATGATGTAATAATATCATGTTGTATGGCACACGTATGTTTATCTAGGCTTTAAGATGTTTCCATAAAGATTTGCTTGATCAGCTTACAATATTATGTTTATGTAGGTATAAAACTGATATCTCAAGGATTCTTTCGTAGGTACATATTAAACGAGTACCACAACATCACTAATAGAACCTAATAGCCTTATAGGATCATACATAACCACACAATATGCTGATATGATCTTAATTATAAGTGTCACCTTAGAATATTCTATAAGAGTTTATACAACCGATCGATATAAATTTTCTATTATACAAATATCTACAACACTACATAATCTACACCTTTTATCACAAAAGATGATGAAACATTTTTTTTGTAAATAAGCTCTAGAATAACCTCTATCAAGGAATAGTTCGAATCGCCAGTCACCCTGTATTGTATAAGCTATACCAGAGCTGGTTTTTCAACAAATTTCTTGTGTTTGAGCGTAAATTACCAAATACCATAAGCCTTTCCAAATATAGAGAAATTTGGAGCGTCAGTACTGACTAGGACCCAACAGTGAGGACTCTGTTACAGAAGAATAATATTAGAATTGCAATTTTTTTCTATCTTAAATATTTGCAATTTTCTAATGCGTTAAAGTTTTGTAGCACAGTGAATTTCGCGAAAATTCCCATATTCAAGGCATACTCCATTATGTCCTTAAAAATCGCAACAGCGTGGTATGATGACACTTTCAGTGATTTTCCAACTTACCCCCTAAATTCAGATAGGGGAGAGACCCTAGTTCGCCAGTGGAAGAAGTGCGCTAGAAAAAAGTGATGTACCTTTTAAGGCATTTATGAGGTTTTTCTTCCTCAACAGTTAGGAACCAATTCAGACGATACAGCTACAAGACAAAGGTGTTACTAATGAATCGAGACTTTGCTCAGATATCCAGTGCCTATTTATATCAAACGCATGCATTCTTTAGTACCTAATGCAATTGAGACACATTAATGTCATTTGCTTTTTCACGGTCGACATGCCTGTTTAAGATTACATGATGCTTTACCATCCTCATTTCATTGCGTTCCATGCACTCGGTTTGATAGTGCATGTAATAAAAATTTATAATTTTATCTTTATACTACAATATTGTTTCATTGTTGATACTATACGAAACACAATATTATTGAGAATGTATTTTAATTAAAACAAACTTTGATAATATCACTTAATTTTTTTTTTATCAAAATGGAGAAATAAATACATTCGAAAATGGAGAAATATCACAAAGTTCTGGAGAAAACATTATTTTCGGTCGTAAGCCCGTAGTGGCTAGTTCCAATTTAAAAACGAACATCAGTAATGAATTGTTAGAGTCATTAGTTGTTACATATTCATTAAGATCTAGTCCTGTAAAATGGTCACAAGAATCTAGACATAATTAGAACGCTGTGCTCCAACAAAACCAATAGGCAATAAAGATTAGACATTAACAAAAAAATTATATATTCATATCCTGGCGCCAAATACATGACGGCAGTCGCAGTTTTTAAATTTGGTTGCTCTCTTGTTCTCAATAATTTCCAACTTTTATCTCTATATCTCATTAATAATTATTAAATATATCTATTCGTTATATACATGGGATTTTTCGACATATTACACATGTCGAGAATTCTCATGATTAGGAGTTTCGGAGACTTTAACATAACCACCCAATGGCGAACGTTGTTAACGTAAAGTGATCACACTAAGCCAGGCTTCGAAATGACAGTAGAAGACGGTCGTAAGCCCGTAGTGGTTTGTTCCATTTAAAAATCGAACATCAATAATGAATTGTTAGAGTCATTAGTTGTTACATATTCATTAAGATCTAGTCCTGTAAAATGGTCACAAGAATCTAGACATAATTAGAACGCTGTGCTCCAACAAAACCAATAGGCAATAAAGATTAGACATTAACAAAAAAATTATATATTCATATCCTGGCGCCAAATACATGACGGCAGTCGCAGTTTTTAAATTTGGTTGCTCTCTTGTTCTCAATAATTTCCAACTTTTATCTCTATATCTCATTAATAATTATTAAATATATCTATTCGTTATATACATGGGATTTTTCGACATATTACACATGTCGAGAATTCTCATGATTAGGAGTTTCGGAGACTTTAACATAACCACCCAATGGCGAACGTTGTTAACGTAAAGTGATCACACTAAGCCAGGCTTCGAAATGACAGTAGAAGACGGTCGTAAGCCCGTAGTGGTTTGTTCCATTTAAAAAATCGAACATCATTAATGAATTGTTAGAGTCATTAGTTGTAACATATTCAAAAACATTATATTATATTATTGAATCAATATTATTGAACTTGATATTGTTTATTTTAATATTGGTTTAGCTGCTCAATAACCAGTGAAATTACATGGTCATCTCGAACGATTTTATACCTAAAGGACGAAAGGAAAGAAGGATTTTTTGAACTGACAATACACCTAGATAATACAACAATCAGCGTAAAAACGAAAAAATCTGAGTTGTGATAAAATAATATGGAAACAGAATTACGAGCAGGTAGGTATAGTGTTTTGTTTTCAATCCATGTTTTTCGCAAGTGCATACGTTGCAGTTCCTAGAAGTGACATGATAAGGGTGTGCTTTAAGTACACTTCTAGGTATTTGATCTTTGATAACCTAAAAGGCTATTAAACACCAGACAGTCCTCAGTCGTGTTGATGTTACTCAACCATGAAATCGCTCTCAACATTTTCTTGGAAAAAGATCTTCGGAGATAATTATGTCCTTTAATTATTGTGAATAACTCAATTTACACTCGTCTGAAGTAAGTTAATTAACCTAAACTTTGTCAGAAAAGTTTTGATGATTCAAAACGTATTTTTTTGCAATACTTCACGAATGACATAGTGGTCATAAGACGACCAGTTGTCCTAAATGTCTCCAATGCTAGATGTATGTCCAAAAACCGTTGGCTTAAATAAGATGCAAATTGTAATCATTTGGGAGGTATGGAAGACTTTGAAAAAGACCTGTATCCAGGAGTTGATTTTTACAAGCCAAGAAAAAGAATATTATAATGAGAGAAGTACAAACGTCATAAAGAATCAATAGGTTGGTAGCCTAGTGATTCGAGAAGATCGTGGATTGGATTCCAGTGCTCACCATCTTCCTCTTTCAAGCTTACAAGCTATGTTTTCTGTGAAAGATATCAGAAGTGTATTTTGTGTGTGTACTGTAGGTAAGCCCAGATTAATTAAAATAAATCGTAAAACTTAACGGTTTGATGAACCTGTAAAACCCTTGCAGGTTTACATCAAATCATACTTTTTTCATGGTTGAAATTTTTGACACCATGGAAACAATTACTAGCAAGTACTAATTATTAGTAGGCGATGACATTGACAGTTCTTTCTCGTTGTTATTCCCTTGGTGGCTATATCAACGATTAAGAAAATATACTCCACCTCTGTATATGTTTATTTGATATAAACGCATGCACCTTTACATAATCAACACATTGTTCGAAATTTTACGCGTAACAATAATGAAATCTACTACGGTGTATTCATTTCGAATGCTCGATGTAAACAAATTATTACCCCAATGCCCTATCAGATCCACTAAAAATTAGCATCAACTAAAATTTTGAATTTCACGGGCAATTTCTATGATTTCAACCAATCCGAGCAATATTGCTCAAGAAATCGAAGTTAATAGGTATAGCTGCAAGTGGTTTCAAACGAATAATTTCCCCATGTCAAAATTATCATCATGGCCGCCAAATTTCCTTTTTCCTAACAAATTCATCGTATCATTTGTGATGAAAACATGAGCAAAATGATATTTTTGCTGAAAATAATAACTTATTTTATTTTGATTACCGACCTCGGTAGCCTAGTTGTACTAGCGTGGACTTCAGATCCGAGGTCCCGGGTTCGATTCCCGGTCGGGTCAGAGTTTTTCTAAGTGTTTTTTCACTTGAAATTTCTACCCGGGGTTGACCTGTCTCAGATTGTACAGGACCGGTTGACTGGAAAAAATTGCCTCAGGCAATAAGTTCCGCCGGCTATACTGACACCTTTGTATAGAAAAGTGTTATATTATTACCTATTATTATTATTGTTTTTTAGAGTGGTGTCTGAAAAAAAAAGATACGATTTTGACATAATATAAGCGGTTCCTCTAAATTTTTGGCGGCTCTTTCTAAGGTGCAGCTTAAATTATTGATCGAATAGCGGGTTATTTTAGAGGAATTGTGATAATTTAAGTAGAACAGTCAGTTAAAATTTACTTTTTTCGTACACTTTTTTGGCGAATTCTTAATTTTAGCGGATCTGATAGCGAATAGGGGCATATGTCCACATAATATTACAACAAGGGTTGGTCCGTGGTCAACAATTAAAGCAAATTCCTCCCTCTTTCACCGAAATATCAAAACATCCGGTTTGTTCGTACTTATGTAGATAGTACATATTCATATATAACCGCTCCTTAATACGGAAGTGAGTCTGGTTTTATTACTGTAAAGGCGTATATTTGATGAGGAAAATTAAACTTTATTTATTTGCCTAGATAATACATAATATGGGGATGACACTGTATAACTTTGTATAAGCATGGTTAAACATTTACATGGAAAATCTCAGCTACCTATACTTACTTAATTCACTATTTTACATTTCAACCCATACAATTTCGATAAAAAATATCAGAAATTTAAATTATTGTTTTGTTAAAAACATCAATGACCCGAATAATTTGTATTTTATATTCTTTTCAGGGACGAAAACAGTGCGTGAGCTTTGAGCATAGACTTACTTAATTACGTGCAGCCTTTGATAAGGTAATGTGATATTTAGATATATATATATATATGCGTATGGCATATGGCGCTTATAAAGAAAGACTTAGTTCCCTCAGCCATACCCTGGCTTCGGTCGTCAAATTGTGTATATCCTCCATCGCTCCCCGGAACCCATACAGAGGGCACGATCGGACTATGTGGTCAGTGGTTTGACTATGCTCACCACAATTGCAAGTGGGGTCGTTGGAATACCCCCATTTGTAGAGATTAGCTGCACTTCTGCTGCAGTCTGACCGTATGCGATTCAGGGCTGTCCATTCTCCCCGATCCAATTCAAATCCAGGGACTTTCCTCGATGGGTCAGTGATTAGGTGTTTATTTCTCACATCCGCGCTATTCCATTCCATCCTCCATGCCTGCTCCAGCGTGAACCCGTCCCTCTCCAGTGTCCTCGCTCGGGTCCAAAATGGTTTCCTCGAATTAAGCCTATCCTCTGGCAGATCAGAGAGGGCCACGTTCAGTAAAGAACTGTTATCCTTTGCTCTAATCCATTCTCTTAATGTGTGTGCATTTCTGCGGAGGTATGGCGGGTCTATATTGGTTAAGACAGGCAACCATTGGCACTGGGTTGGCTTCAGAACACCGGCTATTGTCCTCATAGTGGTGTTGAGTTGCACGTCCACTTTATTAGCATGAGCACTGCCAGCCCACACAGGGGCACAATATTCAGCTGTAGAATATACAAGTGAGAGTCCTGCCGTACGCAGCGTGTTCGCATTTGCTCCCCACCCAGAGCCCGCCAATTTCTGGATGATATTGTTTCTAGTTTTGAGCTTTGCACAAAGTACTTCAAGTTGCCTCTTGTATGTCAATGATCGATCAAGCGTTACACCAAGATATTTTGGATGTTCTGTTTGTTGCAAGAGGACGCTCTCAAAATGTACATTTATTTTATGCTTGGCTAGCCTGTTGCTGAGGTGGAAGGTTGAGACTTCTGTTTTTGTTGGATTTGGCTTCAGTCTCCAATCTTTAAAATAGCTTGATAGTAGTTTCAAATCCTGCTCCAATACGCGGGCACCAGCATCCAGGTTTCTGTTTCCAGATAATAATGCAATATCGTCTGCATATTGAAACATTAATGATTTAGTTTTGGGGATGTCATGCACGTATAGATTGAAAAGTAATGGGGCCAAGACAGATCCCTGTGGTAGACCGTTGTTTAGGACTTTACTGCGGCTCTCCTCACCTCCAAGCAGCACGCGGATATATCTGGATGAAAGCATTGAATCCAGCAATCTAACAACCCTTCGGCACGGCACCACTTTAGCAAGTTTCACCAGTAGGCCCTGGCGCCACACAGTATCGTAGGCAGCGGACAAGTCGACGAAAGCCGCTGCAAACTTCTGTCCTCTCTGGAAACCAGCCTCCACACTAGACGTCAAGGCGAGCACTTGCTCGCAGCAATCTCTACCCGCTCTGAAACCCGCCTGCTCAACGGGGATCACTGTATCAATTAGGGGGGCAATCCGCTGCATGATCAGTCTTTCGAGCAGTTTATATGGAACACACAGTAAAGATATTGGGCGGTAATGTGTTACGCTTGTGCCGTCCTTTCCCGGTTTGAGAATGGCCACAACTTTTGCGTGTTTCCATATTTTTGGCAACAGTCCACTGCTCATGATCTCATTCATAATCTGCAGAAGCCACTTCCGTGCTCGTGGGCCCATATTAATGATGAACTCTGGGTACATTTCATCCATGCCAGCTGCTTTACCACATTTAACATTCTTCAGTGCCAGATTTAGTTCATTCATGGAGAAGTCTTGGGAAACAGTTGGATTTTCCGTAAGGTTTCTTTTGATTTCTCTTAGCTCGTAGTTTACCTTCCTTGAGCGATTCCTATCAATTGAGAACTTTGAAATAGCCACAATGTGTTTTACAATTTCATTAGACGTCACAGACATGGAAGCTGATGAGGTTGGGAGCTTAGGCGGAGCAGCTCCCAGTTTTCGTAGTACACTCCAGGCCTTGCGACTCGAGTGTTTAAAGTCCATGTCTTTGACAGTTTCATTCCATCTTTCCTGGCGGTTAAGGTTTAGTTCTCTCAACAGTTCCTCGGCAACATTCGCATCAGATGATTCTTGGAATGCTCTATATAGCTCGTTACACCTTGCGCTCCACGCCGGAATATATTCCTTACGATATCCTCGGGGGATGAACTTCTTTGCAGATGAAATTATAGCGCCAACAAATCTATCGTAGCATGTTATTTGGCAGGGTATATGTTGGACAACATTGTCCAGATTGCTTGAAAATCTTTCCCAATTGGCCTTTTTGAAGTTCCACCTCGGGAGGGGCACCGAAGTTGTTAAGGGGACACAGATCCCATACCTCACAATCACAGGTCTATGTTGGGAGTGGGGGAAGTCATCAAGAACCACCCTTGTGGCTTTATCATTGGCATTCACGTTGGGACTAGTAACAAAACTAAGATCTGGGGTATAGTCTTTTTTCCAGCGTGCTGAGCGGAAAGTTCCTCTGTCCTTAGCACTATATAGAAGGTTAATCGAGTTTATTTGAGCCCACTCAGCAATGTCCTCTCCGTTCTTGTCCGCATGGTCATACCCCCATGTTTCACTATGGCTATTAAAATCTCCCACATAAATTGCCGGATGTTCGTAGCAGGACAAGGGGGGAGATGGCCAGGCCACGCTGGGAGGCTTGTATACATTGATAATCTTTATGCCGTTCACGCGGATAGCGATGGAGGATACGTTACCTTGGGTGCTGCTATCAAGGACAGTAACGTCTTCTAGACTTGACCTGACATATGTTGCTATGCCGTACACATTACTATGTACAGCTGCTGTGAGGGTGTAGCCAGGTATGATCCCTCTTCTAGTCAGGTCTTCATCGTCCTTAGTATGAGTCTCCTGTAAGGCTACAATATCTACATTATGTTGTGTCATTAATCGCGCTAGCACGTCACATTTAGAGAGGGAGATGCCCTCAATGTTGAAATGGCAAACATTCATACAGCGTTCTAAGCTGCGAGTCTGGTAGTCCTGAGAAGGACTGTTTCGCTCTTGGTTCTCCTCTCTCTGGTTGCTTTCATGCTTCCTCTCATTTTTGTTTTTCGCTTTCTTCTTTGCTTTGTTTCGCGCCATTGCTGTGTAGCAGCACCTTATTGTTTGCCTGTTAGCTTAACCCAGGGTGGACCACTTGGAGGTCGGCAAACTTCCCACCCCCTATTTAGATAAAAGAGAACCACACCTTACAGCACCTTGTAAGCGTACTATGAGATCGGTTTGTTAATAATATAACGCCATTAGGTGTACCTACTCTATACTATGTATCTCCATCATTTTATGGATCGTAAAACGAATCTTTTGTAAACAGTTTTACGAGTCCATTAAGATGTCGTTGACACGGAAAAATCGACGAGCGGATCTTTTCTAACGATTCATTAAAATGTACCTACTTCCTGTCCACAGAGGTTGACTTTGAATAAAACATCGTACCTATTATAATGATAAAATCGTTAACATTGAAACTCCACTTTGTTCATCTATAAACCATCCCTTTCTACAAACTGTTGGTGTTAAACGGAGTGGAAGTACCTACCGCTCACCACATCTTAAATATACCCTCAAACCCTATTTAATCATTCTACTATTATTGAGTCAAAATCAAATAATATTACATTACTATTATTGGTTCGAACTATCCTATCCTAAATTATTGTCATTTTAGCTCAAAAAAATCAAGTCCATATATAGAAAGATACCTATAGTAGTTCATCGTCTATTTATTAGTGCGTTTGCGCCAGTTTTTTTCCAAATTCAAATAAGAAGGTCTAAACACAAAAGCCCAATAGATTACTTTTTGATGATCCTTATAGTAAATTTTATAATTTCCACTGTTTACCAGTACACATTTGAAAAGTCTTCCCATAACCCTTAAGGGACGCGCTTAAAGAATTGGCGTGATCAATAAGGAAAAAAGAAGCTTATTATCTCTTCTCCAACAGCTACCCTTACCAAACAAAACATGCGCTCAACGCCGCTAACTATAATATTGTTTTGAAACAGTAATTTTTTATTTAGCTCGGTTCTCTTGTCAACAATCGTCACACTATTAGTATGTCGACTAAGCCAGGGTCCGCCTGTTATTGCAGTTTAAAGCGAGTTTTCAAAGAAACTGTGATAAAACCAGACGACCAGAATAAGATGTAATTGGTACGATGGAAAGAGTCATGGAGTAAATTGGGTTACAATAATAAGCTGACGGAAGAATTTTTTACGAGTGACCTTACGGAATTGCTACAAATTTTGGTATTCAATGATTTGATCTTGCGAGGCGAAAGAATGACCAGCCATATATCGATTGTCACTTGGGAAAAGTCTCCAATGCTTCTCGCAGCATGTTCCTAGAAGTTTTGGATTTCAGTCTACACGATTAGACTGCGGAGACATGGCAAAATATCTCTTCTACTCCATACTACGTCTGCTCTGAATATTTTTATAGCACTGCATTGCTATCGAAAAAATACTAGAAAAATTATGTTTTGTTCGTCAGAAATTCTATAGGTACATACCATTATTAATACATACCTACATACATACATACATACATACCATACTTAGCACCTACAAACTGCTGACCAAATCTGTTCAAGGAAACGCAGATAACCCTAGGAATACTAAGATGTACCTACCCATATTTTGATATCCTAATATAGGTAGATCAGGCATCAACTTGAAAAGACGTCCTTAATAAGTCCCTTGGAAAGCATTTCAATAGAAAGAAATTAATTTTGGTACCTACTTACAACTTACTATAGTTATATAACATGCATTATTTTCAACGGTGAAATATTTTAGAGAGAGTCAACTAAATTTAATAATTATACTGAGTCACCAATATAAAAGTTTTAACTAAATCAAACCTTGTATATATTTTGTTGTTTATTCGATTTAAGTCAAACAAACAAACTTTATTAGTCTTCTTAAGAAGTCGGTATTCTATTTCTGTCCGTTTGGGTGGAGATGGTAGGGTTGACAGAATCTAATTATTGTTTCCAGGATTCGATAGGGTTGACTACGAGAAGTATTTGACTCAATACAGACGTCATGAAGGGTCAAAAATCCAAAGACGCGTCGTTTGTCTCAAAGGCTATCATTATCCACGTAAATGCGTTTTGCTAAGTTTTTCTTGATATAAAATCGTGTCTTATGAACTCATATGATGTTAAAACTACCGGTATGTATTATTATTTTTTACTATTTTAGAGTATATTCATATAAGTACATCACATCTTTACAGATAGAAACAATCCAGATAATTATATTGAATATGGGTATTAAAAATATTTAAATATTACCGATATGTATGATGTGTATTTCATATAAATTAATAAATCAATTCATTTCGATCTCCTAAGACACAAGCCGGGACATTTGCTGAATTAATCGCCGACTCTGAAAAGATCTGAATTCTAACAAAACGACATGATTTCAAATCAATTTGTATAAGAATTTTATGAAAAAAATATCTTTATGGATATTATTTAACGTATTAAAAATATTTGTAGCCTTATAGCCCCGGTGAGACCTGGTATAGGAGGGTATTATTAATATTTTACCTCTGTTTTTATTGTTAGTTTGGGAGAAATCCGCGGCGGCCTTAATTTGTGTGGGGTCGGCTTTTCGGTTTGATTGCTTTGATCGAGCTAGGGGGTCGGGTTTGCTGCGGATTGGTCTTCTCCGGGCAGGCTTGCGTTGTGCGGGGGGCCATAAGGGGAGTATATATGTATATATGTATGTCTTTCTCGGTTACGGTGTTTATAAAGGATATAGGTTCCCAACTAGCAAAATCTGTACTTGTAGCACTCCCAAGAGTAAAATTTTGTAGACTTATAAGATACATATAGCATACTTTAACCCTGGATTTGGGCGCAGTTATAGGAGCATTTATTTCTATAACGATGTTCTTATAAGATACTTATAGCATTCTTCAATCACAAGATTAGGACGCACTTACAGGAGCATTAATTTCTATAACGATCTTATAACGAGCTTACAGAATGTAAATAATCAAATAATACACTTGACGAAGCGCAATTGGTTCTATAATGATCTTCAGCTATGCATTCACAAGCATAAATACTCCTATAAGTATCTGCCATAAGTATCTTACCAGACCAATCTTGTTTAATGTTTACTGGTAAAGTACTGTATAAAGTATGTTTTGTTATGCTTTTTGTGCGTCGTGAAAGTTTTTTGTTCTTGTATTAAATACTAAAAATGTAAGTACATTTTCTATTATTAATATAATACATTTATTAATAAACAGCAAAATATAATTGATAAAGGACACTCATCTATCCACTGTTGGGAACATGGGAAGTCATTTTTACTGTAAATATGTACCGTAATTTTATTATTTTATTCACGCGCTTCGGAAAAAAGCTCAATTTACAGTTGTTGTAAAATTTTCATTTCATCTGTTTTATATGAAAATTCGCCATTTTTAAAATACTCTGCATTGAGTACTTTATAGAACCATTATAGGTACATTGTTACTTATAACAGTTTCAATCAAGATAACACATTGCCTCCATTTTAACAAATTAGGGTAGATCAATTTGAACCTCATTATTGTTAGAAGTTTTTTTTTTTACTTATTTCTTGATGTCTTCCGTTACATATTTCGACTTATTTTCGATAAATTTAGATAGGTGACTGACAAATTGTACGGAATATGTAAGTCAGTTGATGACAGCGGAGGCTGTTTTTATATTAAAAACAATAACCACTGACTGACTGATGTCATTAACGCTTCAGCCTTATGGCTGAATTCGAACCCGAAGTGAAAGCAAAGTTTGCATGAAAAATTTCATCGAATCAGGAAACTTAAAAGCACACACGCGACTTCATACTGGAGAAAAGCCATATGAATGCAATGTTTGCAATAAAAAGTTAAATCAATCAAATAATTAAACACGCACAGCTACTGTAATGCTAAGTTTGCAATACAAAGTTTAAGATGTTTTTTAAAGTTTGCATAAATAGTTCAATCAAGCGCGTGCTCAAATGCGAATTCAGTCATATGAGAGCAAAGTTTGCATGAAAAAGTTTACTGAATGGAAACTTAAACGCACACGTTCGACGTCATAGCGGAGAAAAGCCATACGAAAGGAACGCCATATTTGTAATAAAAAGTTAATCAACAGTAAACACTCATATGCTTTAGCCATTCTGCTTTGAATGCTGTTGCGAATGTTGCTGCTGTATAATGTTATTTTTAAAAGAATGCTGCTGCTGTATAATGTTATTTTTAAAAGAATGCTGCTGCTGTATAATGTTATTTTTATTACCGAAACTGTCGTTTTTCTGTGTGACTTTCTTGTTTGTTTGCTTTGTTGTGTGTATAGCGTCTGTTGGCAAATTCTTTTTCTGTATATTGACTTCTGGCTTCTTATTGATTTATGTACCTACCTATAATTAATATTTGTTTATCTGACTTTTGATTATATCTTATGTTTTTGTTACCACTTGATTGAATGTTTTTCATTCTTTAGACTTTTGATTATATCTTATGTATGTGTTTGTTACTACTTGATTGAATGTTTTTCATTATTTATTCAATATTTTATGTTTTAATGTATTTCATTAGTTTATTTAATTGCCAACCTCGATACAGGCTATGCCTAGTGAGGTTGGAAAACAAAACCACTTTTTATATTCTTTGTATGCTTTTATTTTGTTTCATTGTAAATGTTATAAAAATGAATAAACTTATTATTCAAATTTGTAGAAGTCCAAATTTTCTTACTTCGTCAACTATGTGTATTAAATTGTGTATGTTACTAGTAACATAGTCTCGCCCGTAGAAGATTTTAAAATTTTCTGCTAAATCTGCTATCATTTTTCAGCAATGTTCAAGAGCGGAAAATGGTTTTCATTTGAAGAAATCGTAATGGCACAAAACAAGTTCAAAAAATGATGAAAAGGTTCAGATTTCAGAAAGTGTTTCAAAATTATGAAACTTAGTAATAAAAAAACATCGGTACTCAGATCCTTTCCAGTAAGCCAAAACATTGATAGAAATAACGGTTCTGTGTATCTCTTTCGGATTTGACAGTTCAGTAAAAAACTGTTGACAATAGCAATATCTCGAGCACTCCATTTGGTATACTTTCCCAACTTTCCATCTCGCCACCCAATTAACAATCGTGTCATCAAACCAAGGTCTATTAAGTGTAATGAATCACCGACAGGAAAACTCTCTATCAAATCTATGTCTAGCTTTAATAATGGAGAGTCTTAATACTTAACCCATATCTTCCCAGACATAGAAATAGCCGTAAGATTTTCATGAAAATCATACCAGGGACTATTTACAGTCTATGTATTGATAAATAAGTGTCAAAAAAAAATTTGGATATTTGGATTTTTAGTTATAGAACCGTTCCAATAATGGAACACTGGGAAGATACATACATGTAACATTTGGGCTTTTGTATGGGAAATCTAAAACGATATAGAGCGTAGTAAAGTACTTTATGAAGTTTTTTCAAAATTTTAATCCACAATTTATAAATCATAAACCTTGTATAAAATAATAAAACAAAAAATCTTCTTCTTCTTCTTTTTTGTAGACACGGGAGTGTGTTTTATCAGGGTTATCATCTTGACTTGCGTTATTTCAGGTTTCTTCCCATCGCTTGACGAGTATTTTTGATCGGCGCAGCCAATTTGGTACCCTCATGCAGGGCTACATATAGTATTCTTGCTTTTGTTTAATTTCTCAATACATGTTGGTGCCACTAAAATATATTATAGCAAATTATGACGTAGCCACCTGACCACATTGTTCGACTTATTAGATCTCTCAAATTACTGTGTTTCTAATTCGATCACGCAGATATTAACCATGGAGTGTTTTCATTTTAGATGTTCTTAGCATGCTTTTTGTTTTGACATTGTCTGCTCTGGATAAATGCCATGTGTCTTTCTTCACGAACCTTTCTGTCCGTCCTCATATCCTTGTTTTTCTATATTATGACATCTTTCAAGCAGACTGCTTCTGCGGCAGCTTAATCAATCTGTGACCTTACTTATCAGGCAAGCAGGTTACATTGCTATTGACTGTAAAGCAAAGTACTTCAATAGCTTTCTGATGCAGGATTTGCTCCTGTTTTGGAGATATAACACCTGCTTTAACGTTTTTCATAGCGTTTTTGATGAAAAAATTTAACACCACATCCTGGTGGTATTATCACTCATCAAGTACAATGAATTAATTTTTTTCTGTTTTTGAGCGTGGCAGATCTTAGGTGGAATCCGATAGTTAAGATGATTTTGCAGATACTTTTTGAAAATCAACAACATTCACCTTCAAAGTAACCATACAAACAACGTTTTCTTACTGTGTAAGGTTCAGTTCTACCAGCTGTGTGCGCATATTTTCTTTACATAAAATATTTTTTTCGTTTCAAGGTGTTAAAATATTTAGTACACTATTAAACTACGACCAAAAAAATAAATTGCCAACAATAAATAGATTTATTGCATAAAAATAGTACAAAAATTTTACATTGGCATATCATCCCAGTGTTCCAAAAATGGAACGGTTAGGAAAAAGGACATGAAAATACCTACTTATAGTCATCTTTATTTCTTTTATTTTTCATAATGACAAAAGAGACAGGAATATAACTGGTAACGTATTATTTGAATGTTAATTATAACAAACAAAAAATATACGGACATTTTAAAACGAGCAATGTTTTTCCACAAAATCTGCTATAAAGAATGCTTCATAACAGAAAAAAGCAGACGCGAATATCATTCAACAATATCTCTAACTAAAGCCTATTAATCGAAGATTTTAAGCAGAAAAAAATAAACGAGTTACGTTTTTCCAAAAAAATAATAAAAATTATTAACTATACCGTTCCAATAATGGAACACTGGGAAGATATGGGTTAATATTTTGTTTAAAATATTAGATAGCTCATTCAGGGCTATATTAAATTTAACAGCCCAGCTCTGTATATTTTTAAACAATTTATTATTTTTTTCATAATCAGTTTCTTCGAATGCCGAATCGGATTCATCTTCTTTATTTTCTACTTCTTCACATTCCGAGTGATAGTTTATATATTATTTTCGACAGCGGAACTCTCATTTATTGCATCTCTATTTAAACTTGAAATATTTCCAGGCCCTGAATGAGGCATTTGTGAAGAATATGTTTTCACTAATTCAACATACCCATTTGTCATTTGTCACTTTTCTTCTATAACCACCGCTCCTTTTAAATCGAGTCACTTAATTCCATATTAAAAACATTTGAACCACCTCGACAAAATGACTGGCGTTTACCTATAAAGTGATTGAGTTAGTATTTTTGTGTATATTTGCTCTTATAACGTATTAATTAAGTACTGTTGGTTTTGTAAGAGTCTTACACTAGGCTATAGCAGCGAGAACTTATAATGATCTCAGCCAAGTATGTTAAAGAATCTAGTTTAAAGACTATTTGCACTTATAGCGTTCTTTTGAAGTACTATTTGTTTCATATGAGTCTTGAACAAGACTTTATAGACGATTACTTATAATGATCTCGGCGAAGTATTTTATAGGATTCTTTAATCTTACAAAATGCTACTTTAGGATCAGCATTTTTCTCAGGACTATTAAGTCTTAGTGCGTGCTCTTATAGGATTAAATTCTCCTATAACTTACCTATAAAATAGTCTTGTAGCTATCTATAAGTCTGAAATACTAAATCAAATGCTCTTGAGATTATCAACGCTTGTAGAATGCCATTATAAGTAAGAGTATCCTATAACTGTCCTGTGCGATAGTTTTGTAGCAAACTATAAGACTGAGATATAAAAACGAATGCTCTTGAGAATATTAAGGCTTGTAAAATGCTATTATAAGTAATACAGTCTACAACAATGCCATTAAAAGAGGTTTATAAGTACTGATAGACTTATAATCTTTCGTTATAGGATTACTTTGCTAGTTGGGTTTTTTCAGACTTCATTTTTTTTTTCTTTTTTGACATATCATCCACAAGGGGGATGTTTTGGCCATTGGGAGACTTCATTTTATTTGTATAGATTTGTTTTGCTTTATTATTATTATTATCGTATGGCGTGCTGAGTGATCAATATTGTCATATTGAGAAACAGATGAATAAAGTTATTTCTTTATTTATATCACTTTATTCCGTTACTTTCCACCTGACATTACCGCAATTTATGAAATGAAAATAATAAGTAGGTTCGTCCTTTTCTATACAAAATTATATTAAAACATTAAAAAAAGTGTACGCTAATAGAGTCAGTTTTTAATGCCAATGCCAATGATCGTATGCTACTGTATTTTGATTCCCTTTAATATGCAAAATCGCCTTTACACAGGGACTAGCTCCGTGTTGATGTTGAGATTACAGAACAAACACAAAATACAAGAATATAGGATAAATTTCGTACGAAAACCTTTTCCTTACTCAAAAGACTGTAAACAAAAACAGGGTGAATAAAACTCGTTAAGTTTGAATTATTTTTAACCAAAACCAACAAAATATCCATATTACGGAGAATAAAAAGCTTCTCTTAGTTGTGGCAAGACAATCTTTTTTGTAAATTAATTTACAAAGGCTAATTTTTTTTTTATATTATTTACTCATATTTTTATATCTTTTTGAGAAAAAACATAACTTTTGTCGTGTGTCTGATCCGACAAAATGTCTGATAGCTAAACATTTTATACGCAGCAGTATTTTGTCATCCGACGACAAGAATTTGTTCCCAATCGACAAAGAGGAAACACAAGTGAGGATATCCGATTAAATGTCGAATACAATACTCGACGTAGTAGGAACAAGAAGTAAGAGATTTCGCAGTTACTTAAAATATCTACTTCATTTTAACTTAGGTATCAATTATTTTTATACATTCAATTTGTTAGGTGTAAGCAAACAAAAACAAAAAAGATAAAAAAAAAACTATTAAAAATATTAACGGACCTAAAATGGTAAAGGTACATTATTTCATTAAGTTTTGATCTAAATATCGTTAAAAATCTGAAAAATATGTGTTTGAAAAGATCAAAATAGAGTGAAAAAGTGCTTTTAAAAACCTTCATACTGTAAAAGGAGAAAAACGAGTGAAAAAAACTGGAATAAATGTCGGCATCAAGAGGACTTAAAATGTCAAATTCAGATATCGTACACGAATACGCATGTGTGTTTAAAACTTGGAAATAACTCTTAAGATGATAATTTAATAAAATATAACATTTTATTATTAAGTATACTTTATACTTATTTTTCGTATAAATCTAATTGACCGCCTTAGGGGAGTAAAATAAATTTTATTGTATAGAGCTGGGTCTCAACATCAAAGGATCTGATTGCCGATGGGGATGGGAATATGATGAGTAGCTAAGTACGTAACTTCCAACACGATGAAAACAAAAATTTGGCTTCATAGGAACCCCAGAATGGTAAATAATAAAACCAATGTAAATAATAGTACACTTGTAAATAATGTATTTCAAGAATGATAAAGAACAATTCTATAGCATTTATGGAGAGAGATAGACATTGAATATAAGGAATATTGTATAAAAACACCACATTTAGGTATATTTTTATACCTACCTTATACAGGACTGGTTAACTATCCCAGTGGTTTTATTGGTTGATCTTTGTGTCTCGGTAGTTTTATCGTGACAATCGGTTAAAATAGTTGTTGTCAAATTAATTTGATTATATTCTGAATGAAAAGGCAGACCGTATGAGAAACCTTCGGAAATGTCGTATTTCCCTAGCAAAAGCACCCAGTGATTAAGAGCTAGAAATAAACGCCGTGTACGTGTACGCCGTACAACTCCTATTGATAAAGAGCTAGACTTACCTACTTAGAGCTAGCTTATAAAAAATAATTATTCCTATTAATAATACTTTCTGTTGATAGAGCTAATCTCTGAAAAACAGTTTCCATTGATAGCTAGACCTCTGCTTTTAATACTTCCTGTTGAAAGAGCTAATCTCTTAAAACAGTTTCCATTGATAGGGCTAGTCCTTTGCTTGCAGCAATTCCTGTTGATAGAGCTAGACCAATAAAGCGTGAGGGAAAATAGGGCATTTTGGCAAGATCATCCGCAAATAAAAAAAATACAGTGGTAGCTTTTCATTTATTTCAGAACCAATGCGGGTTAACAGATAAAGTTAACCAAGTAATATAATAATATAGTAAAGCAAACGTAAAATTTAGGTAACAGAGATTCCCAATCGTTGACAAAAGCTTAAAAAATTTACTTTTTTTTACAAAATCTTTGGGTATGAAAAGGTCCTTTTAAATCTATTACAAAATGTGTTAAAATTGTTTCTTGAATCATTGGTGTTTCTCGGTTACAGTATAGAATTCTGTTAAAAGGTGAATCCATTTTAACCCTTGACCTTGTTCTCAAAAGTAGGTAGTAAGCGTGCCTTATCGGTATGCACAAAAGGAAAGAAATTACAAGACATTATTACCCAGCTAAATGCTGACCAAACAAGTGCATTCTTGACTTTGAGCGTGAAGAAGCTATGGGTTGGAATTTAATTTTTAATTTAATCATTTTTATTGTTCCTTTAAGTGTTGTGACAAAGATGAAAGTTAATAAGTTGAGATGGTTTGGGCATGCGGAAAGAATGGATGCTAACAGAATGACAAAGATAATTCATAAGGCTGAAAGGAAAGGTGTAAGAAAGCGTGGGCGACCGAGAATGACGTGGATCGAACACATCGATTCCGTCCTCAAAGAAGGCCAGGTAAGAAGTAAGAGAAATAGGAGAAGCTGTATGAGAAATAGTATGTCGGTGGAAGAAGCGAAAGAAGTATGCTTGGATAGAAAAGATTGGAGGTCCGTTCTCTCTGCCTACCCCTTACGGGACACGGCGTGATGGTAAAATAAAAAAAAGTTAGGCGGACACTCATAACTCGAAATCGGATGAACAGATTCTTCTGATATTTGATTTATGGGATTCTTTTCCGCTCCGGATAACAGAATAATGATACAAAATTGAAAAAATGGATAGCATATAACATAAAATTTAATATTAAAGTTAGTATGGAACGGATTTTCTAACAACAACGCCATTTTTTCCTAATTATTGTAACCAAAATCTAAAAAATTATTATTTGACATTGTTTCTGGTATTCCATAGTAAAAATTGTTGTTTGTCATCTTAGTAATTGCTCCAAATATGAGTTCGATTGCTTTCTTCAACCTTGATATTTTCAAAATTCTATGTACCTAATCGAAATTACTAATTTTCAAGAGACAAATCAAATTTTCAGGAAATAAAGACGAGTCATTTGATAATGTCAACGCGAGATTGATGATAGGTGATCTAATTCATTCCTAAACTGTACTTTAACCATTTGACCACTCTAACACTTCAATCCTTTATTGGTTGGTCGTAGCACGATATTTTCGTTGAAAAACTCTAGCGCAAAACCTATATATTTTTCATAAATATGACAAAAACATATATATATTTTCCTATAATATATATTTTTCGGAAATAAATTTCATACTTAATATTCTTCGTCTGTTAGTCGATGCGAATCTACAAGATACTGGCGCAACATAGAGAGACTTGGAGGAACTTCGTGGCGTCCACATGCTCCACACTGGGAGCGAACGTGGATTAAGAAGAAGAAGAAGTAAGTCGATGATTAGTCAAATTAATTTACAAATTCCTAAAATTCTCGTTATGGAAAAGGCCCATTACAAACAGTTAAGGTATTTAATTATAACTGTACGAAATATGTATAAAAAATATTTTTTGATGTAAAAAAATAGTAGGTACTTGTAGTGTCTACAATGTCCAAAGGACATTTTACAAGTTCAAGTTTGAGTTTTGAAGAAACAACTTGAGGATACTATAAACTTAGGTACATATTGGAAAGTTCTTCAAAAGATTTTATTTCATTTTTATAATTAGCTTGGAAATTTATTTTATACATATTAACAACAAAGCAGTCATAACCTATTCTTTTCGACGTCATACACACGTTCATTTTATAAAAGCGTAAGAAACTGCAATAAAAAATAATTAAGAAACCAACTTATCAGTTCTACTATCTATATATATAAACTGACTACTTTGAGGTCCCTCCAGTTTAAGAAAAGTTTTTGTATTACTTTAAAAACAAAACTAGCTGTGTATTTCAGTTATTCCTGCCGTCTTACATATTATTTGAAATACCTAGTCCCGTTAGACATAATTAATAATTATTAAGAACACTGTTTTTTTTAATAATTTTATCTTTTCAAAATTAATGGCAAATGGTATAGTGAGCAAATCAGTAGCCACCGATTGCTCATCTGTTGGATCTATAAAATATGTCTGCATTTACTGCGTAACGTGGGGTTTCGCCGCCCGGGGCGGGTACCAAATTTGCCCCCTCCCCCTTACAGAAAAAAAAACGTATACCTCTAAGAAATTGTTTACAAAGCTTTCAGAGAAAATAATATCTATGAATATTCAAAGCCTACAAAAATAATTATTATATAACCATCAATATAGGTATTATTACCAATGGATGATAAGTGCGTTACGCTAAAAAAGTAACTTTTCCAAACAAAGTTAACGAGGATAATCTGAAAATTATTTACTTAAAAACATTATAGTATATATTATGAATTTATTCGTGCAGCTTAAATTATTATTGAAGTGTTTGTAACACCATACTGAATTTAAATTATCTCTGTGGAATGTTTTAAAACTTAGATATATAAGTATTATTGGTAAATATCCTTCATTAATTCTCTTTTTAAGACCCTCCGCATACCGCAAGCCAGCCCGGAGGAGACAAATCCGAAGCAAACCCGTCCCGCACGAAACCGACCCTCTAGTTCGATCGATGCAATCAAACCAAAAAGCCGGTCCCACACAAATCAAGTCCGCCGCGGATCCCCCCCAAACCAACCAGCAATGCCCACCCCAAACCTCACTTAGGAGCATAGGGAGGCATAAGAGCTCTCCATTGCGCTCGAAGGCGTCCTAGGCTTATGATGCCTTTTCTGACCAGTTGAGGTTTAAGGACGTGAGGTGGTCAACCTCCTTACCTCATATAAAATATTATCAAAAACGTCAGATATTCACATTTCTTTCTTATTTTGAGTGTTCCATGATTAACGCAAGATTCGATGTCGCCACCCTTCATGTAATTGGTATGTCGGCAGTTCGAAACTATGCTTAGTAGATATCTCATTTTTCGATTGCCGTTGATAGTTAAGGGTTAGATAAAGTCAACACCACCTATATAAGAAGGCCTTAGCGCTGGGACTGTGACTTCACATTGTTAATGTCCAGTATGCACTTGCCTATAATATCTGTATTTAGGTACTCACCTGTACTCTATGATATCTGACATATAGCGCCGGCGGCCTGGGCCTCGGGTGTGACATTAGAGGCAAAAAATGGCCGCCAGCGCTTAGGCCTTATTATATAGGTGGTGTGGTGTTGGTAAAAATCGTCATCGTTCAAAATTTTTATCCAAAATAAATAGTCTAATTATTTATTAAACTTCGTCCTCCGAACATGTTACGACAGTGCATTTTCTCGTTTCAATGAAACAAAATATAGGTAAGTTTCCCATATGGTATGATGTACCTAACAATTCCACAAATATTTGTGCATTGAGATAAAAATTCAACGAAATTCAGCCACATTTATGCAAAAAATTTAAGGAAAATGTTGACAAAAGAGTGCGTATGTGCCAGCAAAGTAGCGGAGGCTATTTTTACTATGTGTTATTTCATGCATGGGTAGCCTTACCCTGAATTCATTACGTTTTATTAAGGAAAAATACATTTTAAAGAAACAAAATCCTCATAAGTATATAAGTTGAAGCATTAGATAAATTATTCCACAGTAATTCGTGTTCACGTAGAATGTTTAAGTGCCATGATAATATCTACACCGCTACACTGCAAAAGGAGTTTAAGGGTATTATTAGTCGGCCGTGTTTCATAAGAAAAATTCTCCGCTTGTTTCACGCATTATGATACACCAAGGCGAACAAACCTACAAATTATTTTTGAAAATAATTCTAACAATTTCAAAGCGAAATCCAAAACTTCAAATCAAAAGAAGACAGTGAAAAGTGAAAACTAGAAACGTATATAGCTCACAAGGGTAATCCATAGAAAGATCCATGCTCTGGTGTCAGACATAGCGGTGTAAACAAAACTATGAAGCCAATTAAAAATGACACGTGTCAGATTATGTTCCCTGGAGAACGAAACAAGTAGTGGTCTCACATTATCTTACTAAGGAGTCCCTCATTGAGGAACATAACAAGTGGTACAATATAAAAAATAGGCGATGGTTTTTTTTTATCATAAAGCATTTTGAGATTCAGATGGGGTAGAGGTGTTCGGTTCAAGTGGAAAAGGAGATGAGAAAATTCTTCTTCCGTCGTTTTCGAAAACCCCAAAGATAAAAGATACCGAAAGGCTGCCGACTAAAAATAGCACCTGTCTTCTTTTTGCTGGTTTTTCGAGAATTGTGTAGGGTAGCTCAGTACAAGAGTGCGCAGTGTACAAGAGTACGCACTGCATATCTCCGGATTATTAGTAATGTTTGCTGATAAGTTCAGTGTGTATTTTATTATAGCAGTGGAGCGTTTGTCGTTGGCCATTTTTTTGCGAGTTTTAATTCATTAATAAAGACTCCAGCTAAGATAATCGTTATTTCATGCATTTGTTAAAATTTTTAAGCATTTTGGAGACCGTGTCAAATAAAATCTATTTATATCAAAACACATATATTTAATTATGTATTTCGATTTATTTGTCATCTACAATTGTTCACTCGCATGCTGAGTGACGCCGTCATGACATGTTGGCAGGAATTTTATAATATATTAATTGTAATGTCCACTGTGTGCAAGAGTGCGCGCGCACTCTTGTACTATACCTAAATACGTAATATTATTTTTTTATATATTCATAATAATTTGTTTTTAATTTTTTTTTTGGTAAATGGAGGAAAGTTACATAGACATTTTTTGTTCATTTGAATGTAATATTTTTTTATATAATTTATTAAATTAACATTTTAAAATCAACTTAAAAATTCACTTCTGTGTTTTTCATGCATGAATATTTAACTAAATATTTTAAAGATGACAAAACGCAAACGTAGATCGTGGATTATTAATTAATAGAAAATGCCAGAAATCTGCTGAAAGAATGAAAAAGTCAACGAAAAGTGGCCAGTATTTTAGAAATAGCTGAATCCACTTGACATTAAATAAGCGTTAATTAGCTTTACCGATTAATATTTGAATAAAGTTTGTTTTGATAATAATACAGATTCTTAATTTATTTTTTCATAAATAACATCATATTGAACTGATAACACATGCGCACTCTTGTACACTTTCGTGCGCACTCTTAATAATAATAATAATAATCTTTATTCTGGGAAAATAGTACAAAATACACGAAAAACAAACACATGGAATTATGACAAAAAAGACAGGCAAGTTAAAAATGAAACATAAAGCCAAGCAAACGAGCGAAAACAAACAAAAAATATAGCTTAATAATAAGATAGCCCCTGCAAATTTGTACAGTTTCAAATCTTAAAGAGAACCAAACAGACCTTGAAGAGAGAGAGAGAGAGCTTAAAACACGATGCATGATGTTTATGTGTAATTGAAAGATTAAAAGCCACATGAGTTCATGCACAACATAAAATGGTTTGAATGTCTCACTAGGCTTTCGCCCGTGTCGAGACATTTTCACTAAAAAGCTGTCATACAAAGAAGTTAATACACCTAAGGAAGATAAAAACCAAGAAGAAAAGAAAGATAAAGAAACAAACAAAAAAAAATTATTAAAATAAAATAATTAAAAATAAGATGTCTACTTATATAGATAAACAACTCAAAAAATAAATAAAACAATAAAAAAGATGAAAACTTATATAGATAAATGAGTCAATAAATAAATAAAATAGTAATATGACTAGGTACTTTTATAGATAAATCTACATAATATTTTAGTCCGTTTATATTTTTGAAGGCGCATCAATCGTAGAAAACAGACGTTAAGGTCAGATATTAATATGCCCAGAGCCGTACAAAATGCTGTAGAAGGTTCTTAAATACAATTTGCTGCATTAACTTTAATATATTTAGAGCTATTTAAAAAACTCAATTTTTTTAGGAACTTCATACAAATTTCTCAAAAAAGACAGTAAGCCATCATTTGGAAACAAAATTACTCATGTAAAAGTTGAATGGAATCTTGGTACTACGGTATGAAAATGTAATAAAATAATTGTAGATTGATTTGTTATACATATAAATGTTATTCAAATCTTATTATTCTCAATAAATAAAGATTTAATGAAAAAAAATGCAAAATAGTTCCTCCATTTTGAAGTTTGACAGCTGCATTTATCACACATAGCACAAATCACCCTCTATGGGTGGAATGCCTAATTAATTATCACAGGGTGTAGGGAATGTAGCTAAGATTCAAACCACAGAGCTCTCTCTATGAAAACTTGCAAATTATGTCGGTAGGTTCGTATAATATTATGAGGTCGGTAAAACAGCTACATTATAGAGGTCTGTTAAGCAATGGGAAGCTAGACTAGAACCTGTTTAATTACCTACCGATCAAGCCTGACAATCGGAATCAAAAACGTAAAGCAAGACGGGTATAAGCTAGTCAATATATAAATAAAACAATTAAAACAGATAAATGCTTATATAGAAAAAAAATCAATAAATAAATAAATATTGCACACACCTATGGTGTAAGAGTGCGCATTTGAGGGTGTTTTTGTTTTAATTATTTTTTGTACTTTCTTGGGATATTCTTCTGTGGACATCTAAGAGACAACATACCAAACTACTTAAATATATTATTAAGCTGGTAATTTTTCTAAAATTATCTGTAAAAAATCAATTCATGTCTTAAGTGCGCACTCTTGTACCGACCTACCCTAAGGGGCAATAAATCGAAAAATCTGATCGGAGCCTTGAGGTAGGCAATAGAGAGGTTTTTTGCGTCCCTGCGCCCGTATGTGGGGTTTAAAGGGAAAAAATATATTATTGAAAGATATTTTCATGATAATTTATAAACAAAAGATAAGTCTGTACAAAATAAATTGTCTTTCTTACAAACTAACTATGATAATCCATAAATATTTTAACTAAAATATGACGATAAAATGCTGCGCTGGTGACATATTCAACAACCAGATCTAATAAAGCATACTACTTAATAGAAAGTTTGCAATACTCAAGGGATCATTTTATAACATCGTCCTAAAGTACTCCGAGTTATTTATTAACATGAAATTAAGTAAAATTTCAATGTAAATATTATATTGTAATAGAAACTAGGATCCAAACATTATCGCTGCTGTGAGACTTCTCAAATGGATACAGTTGAAAATGATAAAAGAAATAATAAGGATAAAATTTTGAGTTTTGTATTTATAACCTGATATTTGGTATCCATTTAAGATGAAGATATACCAACCTACTTGTTCTTTGAGTAAGAAATGAGGCTATTTTTACATATAACTAACCCAAGAGTAAATATTAAGCTTTAACGGACTTTTTAAAAATGGTAAAAAAATGTTCGTGAGGGAAAAACCATCGACTGGGGAATCTCTTTGAAAATAATCGATGTGTGACAATGAGTGTCTAAGGATGTTCTCCACCCTCGATTAATTTCAACTCTGTAAAAGGTCATCCTGGCGACTCTCGATTTTATTCAATCTCTATAAGAGGGTAGAAGGTATTGTAATCATGCGAACGAATTTACCGGAAGGTTGTTATAACCTTACCTACCGTTTACCACATAACTACTTTAGACTTTAGATCACAGAGAGGCAGCCAAAATTATCCTAGTCATTTCCAAAAATACTACTTCAGAGCATAAAAACGAAGCATGACTGCGTTACTGCTTGTAGAAGAGTTAACAAACTTTTGACCTTCAGAGACCTAAGCCATTAAATCGCATCATCATTCATCAGTGTGTGCAAGTCCTGAATTCATTCCCTCTTGAATGCGTACATGGGATACTCATTTTTATCAGATAATCGTTTGTTTGTGTCATCCCACACGTACATTGTGCACGCTGCGAGTCCATTTATCCACATTAATGCAGGTTTCAAGCAGTGCAGGTTACATCAGATCCTTTTCAATTGACTCTACACAATTTCTTTCTGGGTGTGTTGAGCCAGTCAGTTCTTTTGTCGGATCTGATTGATCGTTGATCGAATCGGACCGAACCAACTAAAAGGTTCTGCCTCCATACTGACGATGCAGTCCATTATTGTCTTAATTAGTCATACTAAAGCAAAGTGCACTTGTAGCAGCCGCTAATGTCGGGATTTCAGACGGCTCAAAATGGATCGGCCAAGAGTATGGTTGGACTGCACTTTTCTTACTTTATTTTGTACACATGACCTTCGTTATTTTATTAATGGTAAAAAAGGAAGAATTTTACTTTATGAAGTGACCGCTCATATTTTGTTCCTCATTTTTGATGGCTCGAGATTCAAAGTTCAAACTACAAATAATAAGCCCCTTAACTATGATTGCGCTATCAAAATTATTTACTTCAGTGATATAAGCCATCATAAAGTCTATTGTTTTTATTGCCGAATTTTATACGCTACGAAAGACTTCAAATGCAATACATATTCAAATGACTGAAAGAAGTAAACTGCACTTAAAACTTTATAGTTTGTGCTCCGTGAAAGATTGAGACCTTGAAAAGAAACTATGTTGGCTCTGAAATGATTCGTTGTGTGCGACATTTCGGTTGGATTCAAAAGCTTTTTGACAGGTTGTCCATAGTCTGCTAGTTACTTTTGTTGACTTATACTTCTTTTTTAATACAAAAATTAAAAAATCTACTTGTGGGCAGTAAAAAAGTTGTGTCTTAATAAAATGATCAGACGTGATCTAATCAAATATTGGGCGCTTGAGGCAATGTCAAAGCCCCGTTTTAGTCTCACAAATTGCACGTTAAAGAATACTCCATTGATATGTCACAAAATAAAAACTCACTAACAAAATCTAATTATTTGACGTGCATTCTATCACAACTCCTACATACGATTCAGTAAGCAATTGCATATTGAGGTTGTTATATAAATAAATACAGAATACCCCGTTGATTTTCAATTATTCAGTGGTGGTAGTTGGCCCATAAACGTCTCCATGGGAGTCGACGAGAACCGATGAAAATAGCGGCATTATATCTCAAAGACTTAATTGAATCCCGTAATTCAAGACACGTATCTGACTTTTACCTTTATCCAGGATACAAGAAAGAGCCTATTTTAATTCTTCCTTTTTTGATAATTAAGTATAGTTAATTTCCGATTCTGTCTAACGCTTGAATGATTGAAGTTAACGAGGTCCTGAAATTCAATAAAATATAAAATACTACATTATACAGTGACTGGTAAAAGGTATGATAAAAGGAACAAAACACTATTTAACAATGTAATATATTTTCTAAAAGTGTTGGTAGATACTTACGTTATTTTGTTATTTTTTACAAATAACAAAAACCTCTTGAGATTCTTTAATAAAAATAATGTAGTGTTGTAAACTGATTTGAATTCCGAGGTTGATAAAGACTAAAAAAAACAAAATTAGATCTTCATTGCGAAATTGCAAGAAAACACTTGAAAGCTCTAAACTTGCCTCAGAAACCATAAATAAATTCAGAAAAGTGAAAATCTTCTATTGAATCGCAAATTGAAGACCTTGAAATGTTAAATTATTTTATCGTAGGTAGGTATATTTGTATACCTACTCGTATAATATAATGATCCCTATACTTTTTCAATAAAACTCAGACCTTTAATTAACGCAATACATGGCAAGTTTACTATCTCAGCGCATAATAGAATAGAACATGTTATGTAAATGATCTGTTGTCAATAGTTGACTGTAATGACTGTTGTTTATGTACCATGTAATGCGAGACTCTCACAAATAGGTACCAATAGGGGAAGGTGTTGTATCTTGAATACAAATCACATATTTAATACATTAACTTTTAAAATTAGCTTCAAATGGAAAATATTTTACTACCAAATCATAGCCACACAGATCGCATACTGGGCACTCTCTTAACTACCTTGTAAACTTTTTGAAAACATGCAATTTTGAGGACACCTATCTATATGTTATTCCTTGAAACATGCCATGTTGTACCTTGAAACATGCCATGTCGTACCTCGAAACGTGCCATGTTGTACCTTGAAATATGCCATGTTGTACCTCGAAACGTGCCATGTTGTACCTTGAAATATGCCATGTTGTACCTCGAAACGTGCCATGTTGTACCTTGAAACATGCCATGTTGTACTTTCAATTTAAAAAAAAAGAATTAATTTATACCTACTCTTCCTAGTGGCAATATTTAAAACTTTATATGTATTTAGTTTTATTTGACACGACTCAGAGATATTTGAAGGTGTTTCAAGGTACAACACATTCCCCTATTGGTTCCCCTATTATCTACTTGATTACGAATTCACCCCATTATCTAATTAAATTCAGTAAAAATTATCTGTCGTGTTATTTTGAATTCAAGATGTTCGAAAAATGGTTACTTATCAGAAATAGAGCTGTACATATAGAGGGTTTATAATTTTAATTTATTTCTTTATTTTAATTTACTTTAGTTATCGGAACGAAAGTAAACAGAAAATTTTTTTATTCTGGGGTGCCACGGGGATCGGCGGGCGGGTCAGCTAGTATAGGTAATAAATAATATTATTTGATTACAATAATAGGTAAGTAGGTATGTGGAAATTATTCAAATTCGTTGATTTAAATATTATTTAGTATAGGTATATGGAAATTATTAAAATTCGTTGATTTAAATACTAATTAGCAAGTTACCTATTAATCAAAACCCCAATTCAGAACACCAATAATTGCACATTTAGGTATAAACAAATACAGTAAAACCTGTCGAAACGACATGCATAGAAATGCGTCATTATTTGTTTGATTGTCGCAAAAATCAGTTATGTCGTCCCCTTAAAGGACTAAAATGATCTCAGTTTACTTTACCACGTTGGGGACCAAACAATTGTTGTATGCTGGAATCTCTTACATGTAGTAGGTACCTATCACAATTCGTTTAATTTAATATTTCCGTGGACTTCAATGATTGACTTATAGACGAATAAAATAAGTATTTTAAGTATAATAAAATAAGTATAATAAATATTTAAGTATAATATTAAATATTTAAGTATAATAAAATAAGTCTTTGTCCATCTGAGGAAGGGAGTAGTCGCTCCCGAAAACATGTTTATGGAAATAAAGTAATTCGTAGTAGCACAAACTGAAGACTCTTTATTTATTTTTACATAAGTGAAAATGAACTACCAAGCACCCTCGGCCGAAACTATCAACAGTTTAAAATAAGTATGAAAAATTTAGGTGTTCGGAAGTTGTCATCTTGTCTATAAAGATTATGAAACACTGAGTTAATATTTAGTGTAACATCGAAGCTACCCAAAAGCACGTGTTATTCAACTAGAAACAACCCCTTCAACACGTTGCGACTCATTTAATTACCTTTACCCATTAAATCCATTCCTCTCGTATATTATATTTAATGTATTCACAGAACAACTGTATTTCATATGACTAGTGGTCGGCCAGTGCTCTAAATTCGACCATAACTAATTTAGATTATAAGTTTGAACATTATTAAGATTCCTTTGTTAAAGACTGAACGAGCGCTATTTCACTATTTCCTTTCAAAAATAATGACATGGATGGATACGTCAAATTTGAAATATTAATATGTTCAAAGTGTTTTCTATGGTTATTTAATATCTACAAAAAAAAATCTATTCTCAATTTGAACACAGATCAACAAAAGAGATGTGTCAAATACATCGAAGTTTGGATGAGTATGAAATTTCATACTCCTCTGTCCACGCAATTTTCGTAAAAATAGTCACAATAGTTTCCCTTCACGTAGGTATTATATTAATGAAAAAATGTTGAATATTGTTACTTGCACAAGTTAGGAGAGTGTTTTAGCATGCATGATTCCATTAAACCAGCCAAATGAAATTTTTAGAGGTAGTTATCCATAAATAATAGCAGTTTTTAAGATAAATCGTAGAAAAAAAAGTTATGTAAAAATTTGCTGTTAGAGCCCTTGAAAGTTTGTGTAAAAATTTGCCTTGAAAGAAAAATTTAAGAAAAGATTTTTTAAAAGAAAATCTATCGAGTACTGATTGACAAAGATATTAAATAACAATAGTGCCACTATCGGACCATTCTCAGAAAAAATCCAGATCGTAAAATCAAGTGTTTGAAATCCGGAATTTGCTCAAAATTCACAAAAACGTTAATAACTTTTGAACCACCAAATATCGCTGAACATACATGGGGGTGAAATCAATGGGTGCTCTATCTCCCTGCTTCGGATTATCCACTATCATTGTTACACCATGTTTAGATAATGTAATGCTGCATTTACATGCTTGCCATGGTTTGGCAAATCATCACAAACACCAACATGTAAACGGGTGTTTGCCTTGCCTTGTGTGAGCTTGCCAACGACGCGCACGCCAACGTGTAAACGGCGTCCAAGCGTTTGTGAAGGCTTGGAGCTTGTGGTGGATTGCCAAGCCAAGCCAAGCGTGTAAGTGTAGCATAAGACAACGAAGCTTTATTTCAACTTTAAAATTACCCCCTTTTGTTTTCGTGATTTGCTGGCCTTTTTTATTTTTAAACTAGGTGAACCATCAAACTTTGTCCCACCCCAGAACCAATAATATTTTTGTTAGCTTATCAGGTAAACTTAATTCCATTTTTTTTAAATAATCTAACATAAATTGTACACATTTCACTATCTACAGGCTTTCCATGAAATAGCATATACCACTATTTACATATAATAAAATTATAGAAAAAGGAAGGGGAGAAAATTTTGGGTTATAGATATTATTTTTATGCCACTTAAAAATTGTGAAAAATAGAAATTAGGAAAAAAATATTTGTATAGGAACACCCTAATCACCGAGCGGTATGAAATACTTGTACCTACTGTTCGAGATATTCTCATATACCTATCGAGCTCAGTAAGGGGCTTCGGATGAGTACGAAAACAAACGCCGTGACTCGAAGTTTTTATGTATTAGATTTATATGATTTCCCAATAATTATACTTAGCAGGAGAAATTTTGGTTTTTTTTTTGAGAAAACGTGATACAGACTATTATTTGCATAATCAATTAGTTTTTTCAAGGCTCATTCTAATTCAGCTCCCTACTTAATCATCGAAACTTTCAACATCTAAAATTAACATCAGATAAAATTTCTCGGAGCGAAATAACAACACTCCTTTAGGAGTTAGATATTAAGCGAGTTATAATGGATCGAGCAAAGGAAGAGCATTACTTGAGCTATTAATACATTTACCTACCACTCACCCCCTCTGTTGCTTCCAATAAATGACCGGTTCAACAGTTTATATATAAACGATTTCTGGCCGTTATTAATTGCCAATCAAACCACTTTATCTACCTGCAGGTGCAGATATACATAATGTAGCTGACATCAGATTCTGACAAGTATTACAACTTTTCTGTATCCATGTACTTACGATAACACGCAAAAGTAACATTCAACCCTGTCTGCCAACCCCCTCTATTATTTTATTTCTCGCTTTGCATTCCATAATTCCGATTGTATGCAAAAGCATATGATGGCTACTCTTATGTAGGTATATCACATATTTAATATGTGAAGCTAATTATATTGTATGTATAGTCAGGTGGAGCAGACAGCAAAGGTGGGACTGGCATAGCCACGTCCAGAGAATGGACAATAACAGTCTCGCTTTATGCACATTGTACAACCAGCCTCAGGGAACTCACCCTCTTGGAAGATCACCTAAAAGATGGTGAAACCTCACAAGAACGGCTTCAAAATAACGGCATAATTTATAGGCCTCATTCAAGAAGAGGAAGATTTGTTTTAAATAAGGTTATCATCGTATATTAAATAGCAAATGACCATATTATTATTTTCCTCCGAGAATTCTGTCATCTTACGTTAACACCAAATACCTATAACTGAGAATTTTTAAAAGAAACAGCAACAACCTTTATGTACATATAGCTCGTTACTAGTTACTTGATTTGAATTTCCTTGTTTCTATTTTCGTCACAGATTAGATGAAAGCTTTTGTTCAGGGCGGAATGATCTCTTAGCTTTTTTGTTTTATTATTATGCGTGACACACCATTTCTACCATATTTTAGTGTCAATCTAACAATTTGTCCCTCGTCACAGCTTCCGAGTTTTTGTGAAAGAAAAAAAATCATTTTATAACAGAGCTCCAAAAAAAACAACTCGTTATGGAAATTCAAAGAAAAAAAATGTTAACGCTTACAGCTTTTTTTTTAATCGTTAAATAAAAATAATTAAACGGAATTCCAATATTGTTTATAATTTATTTTCTAGTATTATTTCTTTTACAGCTGTTGTTATCACCTGGAAATTATCCGGTAAAATATCCAAAACCCGTGCTATGAAAATTAAGAAAAATGCGTTACACAAAAAAGAGAGTGTAGGATGGTTCGAAAGTAAACTTGGGAATAGTATTAAAATTTCTTAAAAATGGAAAGTACTACTAAACTCATTTATTCAGCACATAAAAGCATCTAAGTAGTAACTAAGTCACTAAACGTCAAGCTTACACTGTCTCTTTCGCACATTCATCATTTTACTGCCGGCAGTAAAAGAGATAAACAAAACATGCTTTTTATATTGCAAATGAAAAAAAACTAGTATCAAACTCTCTCTGCGTCCCATGCAGAGACGGTAAAGGTTCGAATCCTGCCCGGGGCATGGGATTTTTCCAGCCAGCAAGCCAGCCTTCGAAATACCAAGAGAAGACGATCGTAAGCCGTTAGAGGTTTGTTCATACCATTTAAAAATTGAACAGTTTTAGTGAGTCATTAGTGTTGTTGATGTATATTTTTTACCCATCACGCCGTTTCCCGAAGGGGGTAGGCGGAGAGTATGGACTTCCATTCTTTCCTATCCAAACAAACCTCTTTCGCTTCCTCCAAACGCATAACATTCCGCATACATGCTCTTCTATTCCTTTTGCTCCAGACTTGGCCCTCCTCTAAGACGGCACCGATATGGTCGGACCATGTCATTCGAGGTCGGGTTCGCCTGCGTGCACCCATTCTTTCAGATTTATATATCTTTTAGCCATTCTCTCTTCGTTCATTCTCAAACCACCTATTTGGGCATGTAGAGAGAATGAATAAATTAAGGTGTCTTAATTTATTCACTTTCATTCTAGTCACTACGCTAACATCCACTCCACATTCCTCACCTTATCAATCAGTCTCTTTCCGCTTATCCTACGCAGTGATCTCATTTCTACAGCATTTATTCCAAGTTCCAGATTTTTCGTCCATGTCCAAATTTCACTCCCATACATCATAGATGGTATCACGATTGCATTGTGCATCAACTGTTTGGATTTAAGAGATACGTTCTTATTTCTCATTAGAGGTTTAAGTGCACTGCCAACCCTTCTACCAGCCAGTTTCCTTCTTTCAATCTCCTTTTCACACCTTTCATCTCTGCTAAATAGACTACCTAAATAGACATACTCATCCACTTGTTCTCATCATTCACTTTCACACAACATTGCGTTCTTAATTAATTTTTGGAAATTCGTCGGGTACGTTTTATACGTAGCAATATCAGATTGAATTAAATAATTTTTAGAATTTATAATATTAATGTAAGTAGCTAAGAAAAGAAAAGTATTTATTATTATTTTTTCCTGTCTTCCCTGGATACAGTTCCACGAATTCTTTAAAATAAAGAATGTAGAGACTCCAGAAAAAATGACAACAATAAAAGAATGCCAATATTATAAATATCTCATTATTGCATTAATTTTATTTCCATGAAGTATATTTATAAATCCGAAAATAAAGCAGCAAACCGTCACGGGTATAACTGCCCGTTCCCACTTGTCAACAAGATGTTTGGTGGTTGAGCATTTCATTATGGAGATTTACACATTATCAGTGTAGTTGACAACCATTAATTATTGTTCCCCACAACACAGTGGTAACCGAGGCGATGACTTCCAATTCAAGAGGTCGAGTTTGACCAACAACTCAGAAATCTAAAGGTGAATTTATACTAAACGAACAAAGACCCAGAACTTGAAAATAGAGTATATTTTCCTAATCGTTGATATGGTCTGTCATCTCGTTGATATGTTATCACTGTCATCGCCTACTAATAAGTTGTTGTTTCCGTGGTTTCCAGTATCAACGATTGGGAAAATATACTCTATTTTCAAGCTCTGGGTCTTTGTTCGTTTGGTATAAATGCACCTTTACTGTCAGAATACTGTGAGAGTTTAACCGTAAAAAATGAGTTATAAAATGTTGGAAATAAACATAAAAAAGCTATTTTCGAAGAGTGACTGTCTGCTTCTTCGTGCTCAGATCAACTAGCACAAAGGAGCAGACCCTCTTTCTTCAAAAACCAACCAGCACAGATAAACTGTGAAAAAAAAATTAAATATTTGCTTCAATCCAATAATAAGTACAGGTGGTTTTTACCCGATATATTTCAGCCCCGGCTAAATAGCAAAAATTGCAACAAGGTGTATAAATAACAATACGTATACTTCTTGATTAAAAAAGTCAAATTTATAACAGGCACATACTTGAAAAAAATCCATTAGAGCTGACAATTTGGTTGAATTGTAAACGGTCTGTTGAAAGTCTATTTGCGTACAATGTATTTTTTGTAAAACGTCACATTTGATAGCAGTAAGGGTTTTCGCAGTAACTTTGTAACACTTCATTTTAACTGAGTAAAATTTAAATTTATGTTAAGTTTCTAAAAGTGTTAATAATTGAGTATAAATAGAGCATGATCGGTTTCGGGAGGATCAGACCTCTCATCATCAGGTGCAGACTTAGACAAATGTATTACATTTTGTGTGCAGAATGAACCAAATAAATAAATGAAATGGATCAACGCAAATAATCTACTCAATTAAATGATTGATGTTAGGTCACGTTTAGTTACTTAATTACTCTCAACTGAACTTAAATTCTAATGTGGTGGGAACAAGGCTTGTGTGGGATGCTATTTTAAATTTCATAACTGAAGTATTGAGGACACACATATATCGCGCACAATGTTGTGAACCTTTCTCGCATATTAATATCGCTTATCGTCTGTCGTTTTAGTGCGAACGGTGCTTTTAAGACAATGGTGAAAACTCTTAAACACATAGGTTACAAGCTAAATGTGGCACCAAAATTGCTTCTTCTAATATTATTTGAAAATTCAGCATGGTAACATGTTACTTCGGCCTTTTTCAATATTCTAAGTTTAAATAGCCATTCATTTTTCAAGAAGTTACGCATTTAATAATTTTTTTTTACCTGGTTATCCACGAATATGTAACAACTAATTAACAATAATTCATTACTGATGTTCGATTTTTAACCCTGGATAGCTAACCTCCGTCGAATCGACGGGCATCGCATAGTAATATCGCTGTCTCTTTTTAACGATGCATCCGATCATCTTGGTTCGGCTAGTCAACTCAGCCGGCGATGAGGTTGTCCTTATAGCATACTCGCCGATAGGGTAGGTGGCATACTTTTTTACTTTTTTGAGGTATATGTAGCTGATGCCCGTCGTTTCGACGGATGGTTAGCTTTAACGTTAGTATTTTAGTTTCACTACGCGTGCATTTTTTAATTGTAAACTGTTTATTTTTTTTATTCTTTCGATGTTTTTATGTAAGTGAAGATACGATAACTATTGTGATAAGCCAGGAGTACAGTGACAATGATCTGAATGTCGATTTTGAAAGAGAAACCGAAGACATTTTGGCGGAAGATGATGTCCTTTTGGACATCTCTTTAGACGAAAATTATGAACCATCAGCCTCTGAAGAAAGACATTTGAGTCCACTATCTCATACATTTAGACGGTGAAAGAATGTTGTCTTCTTCTTCCTCTTCTTTTCAGCCTTAAGCATCCACTGCTGGATGACGGCCTCCCTCGTATATTATATCCGACCATTTCTGAATTGAACTTGATATATGCGTGGGATAGTTGGTAATACAAGGCCACTCTTGTCAGCGGGTTGGCCTCGGATGCTGCTCCTTCAGAAACCTCACAAAGCAGTATCATATTCTATGGTAAGACTGGCTAAAACAATGACGCCAACGCAAGTCAAAGAAAAGATCGAGAGCGATCTTTTAGGGCAGCTATCCACCAGTCAAGAGCAGCAACCTTCGGGTCAAGGTTCTCTTCAAGTTTAAAAAAATTAAAAAGAGTCATTACAGAGGAAAAACGTTTAAAAAAATACTTTTGGGAAGAAAAAGTTGATAACAGTAAGTATTTCTAAGGTAGCAATATGCGGTGAACATTAATTTATTTTTGTGTCACATGTGCTATATAAAACAGTTCATTTTGTATTAAAAAATAAAGTTTTATGTTTCCATGTGCCATGCAACGCCAGAAAACCGATTATTTAAAAAAAAAATTGTAACTTGAGCATTATAAACATTTTGATGAAAAAATGTGTATTTTTCTTTAGAGGTTCAAGAAAAACCGTTATAATTTGAAAAATAAATAAAAATATTCAATTAATTTTTATTCTTAATTTAAGAAACCTATTAAATAACCGTAATATAAAGAAATAAATATCCTAAGATTTCAACTTATAACAAAAAAAAATAGTTTTTCTAATGCCCGTCGTTTAGGCGGATGGTTAGCTTTAACAGGGTACTCGAGAAGGTTAGCTATCCAGGGTTAAATGGAACAAACCATTACGGGCTTACGACCGTCTTCTACTGTTATTTCGAAGACTGGCTTAGTGTGATCACTTTACGTTAACAACGTTCGCCATTAGGTGGTAATGTTTAAGTCTCCAAAACTCCTAATCATGAGAATTCTCGACATGTTCAACATGTCGAAAAATCTCATGTGTACAACAAGTAGATATTTAATAATTAATTAATGAGATAAAGAGATAAAAGTTGGAAATTATTATAATTCTTTGCTGGTTTATGTATTGTACTTTTCATTATATTGTTATTATTTGTTAAAAAAAACTGTATGTTTGCTAAAATCTGAAAAAAAAATAATGTATATTTCTCTGGTAAAAAAAATGTTACAAAAGGTAGGTATACAGCATATCATTTTTAACACAAGTACAAAAAACAATAATAGGTGTATAACATGACATGAGAAATCCCACGAGGTAAAGAACAAGAGAGCAACCAAATTTAAAGACTGCGACTGTTGTCATGTATTTGGCGCCAGCGTTATCCAGCTTAAAAAAATAATTCGTATATGCGAAGAGTTAACAGAGACAATAGCAAAATCGAAATAAGTTCTTCAAAACTTGTAGGTACGTATGTATTACATGTGATGATAAAAATATACAAAAACATTGCCAACAATAAAAAATACATAAAAGTTTTACAATTTTAATTTCCTACCTTTAAATCGTTCCTTACAAGAAAAAACTTTCAAATTTAATCACTATAAATACTTAATAAAATATTTTCATTTTTCTTCCACATATTCAAACTTTGTTAATAACTAATAAATAATTATTCACTTCTATAAATTAAATAAAATCTAATTTCAATATTTTTCATGAATCATGAAAATTTCACCGACGACACACCCTCCCCGATCGAAGGCAAACTTTGCACTGACACCGAATGCGAAAAAATATGAAGCTCTTCTAGTGTATCATGGGTAAGAAGTTAGGTGCCGTCTTTCGCAATTTGAAGATCGCGTACAACAGCCAACATAAAAAAAAATAAAACAATCACATGCAGTTCAAAGAGAACATTTTTACAAATAAAATAGATGGATACGATATAAAATTATCACGTTTGTTAATAAACGATGGAGAATTGGCGCCGATATTTTATATCAAAAGTTTTTATAGTGTGAACTGTTTACACAAAGAGTCCAATTGGTTTTCATCGGTTTTTCGAAATATAAATAATGTTTGTTTATTTAATTCTAATCTAGTTTAGTTTAACATTTAAATTCAGTGATAATCAGGTGATCGACGGAGAATGCTCCGCTCAAGAAAGTATCATCAGCTAAAATATTATTCTTTTTCAAATTTGAGGTAGGTATGGAATGGTTAGATCATCGATAGAACCAAGTTTCTGAAGATATGGACTGAAGAGCACGCTTCTAGGAATGCGAGGCCATTGTGAAAATATTAGGCAACATCGGAGAAGCCTTAGAAAAAAATGTTGAAAAAATGCTGTATGTTTATTTTATTCATACTTGGTATTTAGACATAAAAACTTAACATAACAAAGACATCACAGAATCAACATACAGAGGGCGAGCTTACAACTAACCCAAATAGTATGTTTGTTGTTCTATGCGTCGTGTTATCAAAACAATTGTAACGAAAGTCAAATGTTATCTACTACTTTAAAAAATCTGTAGAATATTTTTTTTTTATAATTCTCCTTTTTTCATCCCGGACTTTTCTTATTCCCTTATGTTGCTTCTGAGTTAATTTTACCACAAAATCTATGGTTTCTCTTAAATCTTACCAGGTTAAATATGTTTTTTTGAGAATTTTTCAACTATCAATCTCGTTAATCACAAATGCCTGGGGGGTGAGAGAAACATCCCGATAGAATAAATTATTCCCGTGTAATCATAATAATGTGGGAGGTCAATATGGTAACTTAAATCAGTTCCCAAAATAGAATATCTTCCGATACAAAATTTATCGATCTGACACACCATTGTTTAATCCTATACCATTGCGGAGAAGAAAACAGCATCCATCCATCTTTAGAAGATCCACCCCATTGAAATAGAAACACTAATAATTAATGAGGGAGTTAATAATAAGTGCCTACCTTCTCAGATTATTTCGGATTGAAATGGACCAATCTGCTTTCGTTCTCTTCTTTTTTGTATAAATAAGATGTTTTTTATGGTTGTATTTGTTTGAGAAAACATTTTCTCAATCTATAAGGTTCACTTATCTGGGGTAACTGATAACATATACAAATAAAACAAGCTTCAAAACCCAAAAAATTTTATCATCTTTGCTACTATGGTCTTTTAGATCTAAGCTGCTCTGTTCTCTATTTTATAATACCACCCATCTGGCCAGTACTTTCCTACATCTCGTACTCCTCAAAGACTTGGCCGCTGAGAAGGCGTGACGAGCAAAGGCTTGACATCTTTGAACGAAAAATATTGCGGAGAATCTGCGGACCAGTCGGAGATGCAGAACACTGACGCATTCGGTTTAATCGCAAACTTTATGAATTATATGATGCCATAAATGCCGTAAGCATAGCTGGTTTCTCTGGCTGGGCCATGTTTCTAGCGAAACGTCCGTTGGAAGGAAGAGCATTGGAGGATCTAGGCTGAGATTTATCTGGAATGAAAAGAGGGGAGGTACGTTTTCTCTGCCTACCTCTTTATAGACATGGCGAAGTGGTTAAAAAAAACATTTTCAAAATTTACTCAATATGTAGCTAAGATATAAGATTCAGCTTTTACGTGAAACTTTATTATAATCTAACAAAAACGCCAGGATTTTCTTAACCGGAACACCAGGATGGAAGTAAAAGGTGCATACGTCAAGGAAGACATGCCATAAAATACTCGAGTCTTTGGACTTAAGAAAAACTTAAACTTAAGTCTGGAAAATCTTATAAAGTAAAAATTACCTTATAAAGTAAAGATTGTCTTGTTGTACGGTTTATAATTATTATGGTGCATAGTCAGAGATATCACAATCACTGAGTTCTTAGAAATAATATGGTGTACAGAAAAATATTGGTACCAAATGACTTCATGAGCAACATATTATCTGAGTGCCAGAAACTTTTTAGGGATATGCGAAGAATGCTAGTTGTTCTGCAACTCGCTATACTCGTATATATCTTCCTCCCTGTTTTGTCACCTCTTGAGTTAACAATAACATTAATTATTGACCAATTAATTAATCTTTGCAATGTGGTTATTGTCTTGAAGATGTTATACTCTCATGGTATAGTCGCGGCATTTTAACGTTTTGCTCATTAAAATATATTTTTGTTGTTTGTTTATCACCTCATAAGACTTTCTCACGTTAAGTAAATCAGATAAGATTACATAAGAGATAGCCAGAAAAATCAGAGAAACGTACGGAAAAGATTTATTGCTTTGTGAAAGCCAAATCAAGGCGGAATGAAAGTCACGAAAACATTTATTTTTATACCGTCAGACCTTTTTCAGCATGCAAACATTTTCAATAATTAATTATTCAACACAACAAGCATTATGGCAACTTTTCGAAACATAAAAATGGATAATATAGAATTTTGGAGCGTTTGCCGGAAAGACACGTTCTGTCGTATCCGTAAAACATAAAACCTTCAAGTGAAATAATAAATCTGAATATTGCGAAGAAAGACACGGATTAGATGAAAGATAGAATTAATGTTGTAAGAAGGGCCCATATACCCCTTGTGATGTGGGTCAAACGCATCCTAAAATTAGACGTCCCAAGGATATGTTGTGATTTATAAGTTTGTTTTTACGAAAATATCCACGGGATATCTACAACACGATTTAAGAATTTACATATTATTATGATATACACAATTTGTCTAGTTCATTGCATCACGCGTGAATAGCTGGACCAATTTCGCTAATTCATGTATTGTTTTCTTTGCGATTTTTTGGAGAAGGTTCATATGAGAGAGAAAAAATAAGAAGAGTTGCGCAGAACATTTGAAAAATATAATTTAAGTAAACTTAACCTAGCTATCCTTCTTTGTTCTTTTGACAATATAAACAACTTTACTATTTTTTTTAAATTGGCGTTTGAAAATACCACTGTCCGTTGTTTGACAGTTGATGCGATTTTGTATAAAGAAAATTTCCTATGTAAACAGCGTTGAAAACAGATGCATCGGTCGGAATAATGTTGGAAAAGAAATTAATTTATCACTAAACGTATTCGAATTCAATATTCTCAGTAATGACTGGACAACGTCTATTGCCATTTTTATATTCTGGGAGGCCTTTTCTGATGTTGCTGTCCACTTCTGTTTTGCAATGTGGTCTATTATTATATGATCTGCAACTCTTTTCGGCATCTGATCTCTTCTAACACCTAAAATTTGTCACTCCACAGACTTTGGTGCGCATATTAATTTTTGTACCCACCTTTTTGGCTTTTAGTGACATTGTTTCCACATCTTAAATTATAACCGGGAGGATGCATTATTCAAAGATTCTTTTTTTTTAGATTCAATGGGATGTCTTCGTCTTTGAGGATTATTCTCTAGTTTGCCAAAAGGTGCCCAGCCCAATCTGATTTTTCTAGATGTTTGGTTTTCTTTTCTCTATTCAATTTTGTGACCCAAGCATGTTTTGGCAGAAGCTTCATTTTTTTATTTGGTACCTACTCTATTTTCAAGTCTCTGTTGTATGAACATAGTATTAAGGTTTAGGAAATGTTAATTTTCAGACCCACTTTAAGGGTAGAGCATTCTATATTTAGACTCATAATGTACCCAGTACCCAAGCCATTTAAATTTCAGATCAGATAGCAAGCGATTAACTTCCTTTCGCTTTATAAATCTCAAAGCCTTTTAATGCGATTATTTATTTTCATTGTTATTTATTATCCTTGCAAATTATAGTTTCCATTAGTTTTGTTCAAATTCTTAGGTATATTATTTGAATTTCTATTCTAAAACCTGTTAATAAGTTTCAATTGTCACTACTGATTTTCCGCAACTAAACGACATTTAGCCACCTTTTAATCGATGAAATTAATAAAAAAAACTTCGAGAGGGATGTGATTTTTGTCGACAACAACTACTGATAAAAATAATCATTGTTGTCTAGTAAACCTATGTTCGTATTATTATATTTTGCCAACTCCATGGTTTTTAGGGTCACCCTTTAAGAGTCGATGATCAATATAATTTTCGATTCAATGATAATATTATATTATGACATTATACTATGTATACTAAGGGTAGTGGATATTGAGTCTGTTAGTGATTTTTTTCCCACAAAGGTAAGTTTTTATTTTTATTCAAATACCTTTTTGTTCTAACCGTCATTTTTTCTTTTCAGCCAAAATTTTTGAAATTATAGTCTCTTTCAGGACAAAAACTAAATGTCTACCTAAAAAACGTCCGAGGTCATTTGCACGAACATTTTTTTGTGTTAACATACGTTTCTAATTTTTATTTTCGCTATTTTTATCTAAGTACTTACTTAGCTTTTTCTTTTAATCACCCTGCTACCTTCATAGTTTCAAAAACTCACATCTGCAACCTTACTTAGGTACAGTACTTACAAATCAAATTATTTATTTGAAATAATTTTTTCTATTGCTTGGAATGAAATAAGAAACCTTCTTAAGTACCTGTTATTTTCATTTCCCAAATGGGTAATTTTATGTTTTATTTATTGGGAACTATATTTAAACCCCGTTTCTAAAGTGCTAAGTCGTGTGAAACGTGGTTATACGTAAATTCAGTGGCTAAAATAACACGTCAAGTTTTGCATAGGTATTGGCAAAATTTAAATAAATTCTAGTTTATATAAAATGCAAAATGACGACTGCAATTGATGAATTTTCATATAAAATGTATCTCGCGCGATGGTATTTCAATATCTTCCCGTCTTCAGTTCTCTAGGTAGGTACTTATGAATAGTACATACGTACAATGATAAAAAGTGCTGTGTTTGAAATAAAACAGGAATATGTATATTTCTTATGACAAAAGGAAATTATTTTCATACATTAAATTTCATATTAGGTATAGCTAGACTCTCTATTTTTAATATTTTGTATACTCGTCCAATAATTTATATCAGTCAAATTATTGATAAAATATCTGCATTTGAAACGACGTGTCTCAAGAGAATCTCGGGTATAAGATGGTACCACCGCATCACGAACGACGCTATAAGCCGGCGCACCTAGCGCAGGACCATCACTTTCACCATTACGGAGAGGTGATGGAAATGGCTGGGACTTGTGTTGAGGATCCCGAATGACAGTTGGTCGAGGAGAGCGCTGTTTTTCCTCCCATCAGACTCTCAAAGACGTTGAAGACCCTCTCATACCGTGTTCCGTTCCTTCGAGGCAGAGCTGAGGGACTTGGTGTGGGAGGAGGTCATAAGCATTGCGCATGGAGAGCTCTTGTTGCCTCCCTATGCTCCTAAGTGGAGTTCAAAGGGGGTTTTGATTGATTTGATTGAATCGATGTTAACATTAAAAATTTTGTTTTGTTTTTGATCTATTGGTTTTATTTTAACTTAATCCGATTCGAATTCGTCTATATCTCCCTTGTAATGTTGGTAAAAAAAGTAACAGATAATATTTGGTAGACTGGCGGTTACAACGCGGGCTTTCGTACTGTTCCGTATCGAAGGTCGTGGGTTTTATCCCAGGTGCCGACCATCTTCCTCTTCCACGACACAAGCTTTAAGTAGCTTACTGTGAAAGAGTCAAGGAGTGTATTTGTGTTCACTTTGAGTGAGCACAGATTCATTTATAAAAAAAAAAAATATGAAGAGGTGTATGTGTACCTATAATATGTGTTTGGTATTCATAAGAACCACAAAAATATTTAGTAGAGAAAGAGCCATCTATGAATTTTACTCAAATAAAGTATTCAAAGAATTTCCTCGCTATTCAGCATTTTCATTTCAAAGCTGAAAAGCTTTGAACTATTATCAACAGATGTCTTTATTTTATTTTGAAGGCTGCGTATTTTGATGATACAAAATAACAGAAACGGTCAATTTTATATATTAATCCGGTAATTATACGACTGTTTAACGATGACGCTAGAGAAATACAGGAAATTCATATTTGTCCGTCTTTAAATTTATTTTTTCTGAATCATCTTACTTAAAAAAATCATCTTTGAGTTATTTTCATCATCAATAACTGTTCCTTTTGAATTGTTTCTACTTAATACAAGAAATTATTCGCAAGATATTTTTTGCTGTTTTTTTCTCTAAGATTCACATCTGTTATCAAGCTATTTAGACTTGAGTAGAGAATACTTACTTACAGTTCTTTGAAACCCTTTGTGAACTAACTGGAATTTTCAGCCATTATTTTTCACTCTTATTAATTTACATCTTACATAATTCTTCAAAAATTACACAAATTATTTTCTTTGTTTATTCCGCTAAGGGATGTGGAAAATAAAATAAAAAGATAAATTAAGAATTTAAATTTGTTTTTGAATATATTTTTTTTAAAAGATAAATAATTTATAAATTTACTTAGATAATAAAATTTTAAAATATTTACAAGAGTTTAAATTATGATTATTTAATGAATTTATACAGGAAAATATGTTGTCTAATAAGTATTAATTATGTACAGCAATTTTTTTTTAATATAAATTTTAATTATTTACAAACATGCAATCTTAAAAATAATATCTTCTTATATGTGTTTTATTAATACTTAACTAATTAAATGGTTTTTGTGTTGAAAGAATTTTTCCCTTTTATGTTATGATATTCTGCAAATGAGGTCATCATAATATATTTTTACATTTTTTATTAAATAATTATTACAGAATGAATGATTTCATTTTTTTTTGTCGAATACCTGGACATAAATTTTCAACACCCCAACAATAAATACACATACTCATTTAAGTTTTAAGACACCTATTTATTATTTAATTTATTTACAAAATTTTCCCTGTAATAACGTTATATAATTAATAGATATAGGTATTACCATTTTGTACACTAAGCGTAGATTCCCTTTAAACTTTATGATAAACTAATGAGATTTTTTTTATACATAGTATATTTAATTATTAATACACACATGAAGAAAAAAATGTTAAAATTTATAAGAGATTATTATATGTATTGTACAGATTACAAAATTTCATGATTATTTAAAGTTTTTTGATGCACAAATATAATTAATTTTAAAGAATATGTAACAACTAATGACTCTAGCAATTATTCATTATTGATGTTCGATTTTTAAATGGAACAAACCACTACGGGCTTTCGACCGTCTTCTACTGTTATTTCGAAGGCTGGCTTAGTTTGATCACTTTACGTTAACAACGTTCGCCATTAGGTGGTAATGTTTAAGTCTCCGAAACTCCTAATCATGAGAATTCAACATGTCGAAAAATCTCATGTATGCAACAAGTGGATATTTAATAATTAATGAAATATAGAGAAAAAGTTGGAAATCATTGAGAACAAGAGAGCAACCTTATTTAAAGACTCCAACTGCTGTCATGTATTTGGCTCCAGGATATGACTATATCCATTTTTTTTTATGTCTCGTATTTATTGCCTATTGGCTTTGTTGGTGCACAACGTTTTAATTATGTCTAGATTCTTGTGACCATTTTTTAAGACTAGATCTTACATTAGTTGTTACATATTCTTTAAGATCTAGTCCTAAAAATGGTCCCAAGAATCTAGACATAATTTTTTTTTATCCCAATTTGTTGGTCAATTGAAACGTTCAAATTTGATCTAACCTGCGAAATAATTAGTTTTGAACGATTACATTTTTTTAAGGATTTAAAGAATATTCCCTTCTAAAAAAATATACTCACAGCATCTTGTAATAATAATATGTACCTACAGGTATGTAACTTTAAGATATTTGAAGAACGTGAAAGAGTATCAAACAGATTTCAAATAATTTAAGAGCTTCTTTAATTCAATTAAGAGGTCAAAAAGTATTTTTTGATACCTACATCATGACAAAAAAAATCTGTAACTATTCGTTTTTCTCTAAAAAATCTGCGTACCAATGTTTTGAAACTCAATGGTAAATAAAATTGTGCTGTTATGGATTTTTTTTTACAGATGGCGTTCTTGTCAGAAGGTAAATCCGTTCGATACTAACTTTAATGCTATATTTTATATTACGTATTTGCAATCCATTTTTCGATTTTTTAAAATAATTATTCTGTTATTCGGAAAAATCCAATACCTAAACCAAGCATCATAAAAATCTGTTCAGCCGATCTCGAGTTATAGTGTGTTCGCACTAGGCCGGCTTTCTTTTATATTATAGAAGTTACATTCTGCTACAGTCAGTCTCTCCGTTGTAGTGCAGTTGCATATTTCCGTTCCCCATGACAGTCACTGATGTCTCGTGAACATGATCCCTGTAAAAAGACATTCAAAAATTACTTGGACTTAAACATGACATTGAAATACCTATATTTATTTTTATTTTCTTAAAATATTACGTTGGTGTCATCTATTGTTTTCGATATAAGTACCTAAGTAGAGTGTGCCGAACGATTCCTCATAAATAGGAACGTAAGAGCTTCAATAGTTAAACTTTAGGATTATTAAGGATGTATAGAATGGCTTTTCAGAAACAAAATCAAAATAATAAAATATACTTCAGTAATTATTTTCCATATATCAAATAGGTATGACACTAATAGCAAAAAGTTTTAATAACTATTCAAAGATAATATAGAAAGAATGAAGTAATATTGCAAAAAGTATTTTATAATAAAATAATCGTGATTGAATGATAAATAATAACACTGTATTGAATTTAAAATATCAATTTGAAAAGAACATAAAAATAATCAAAGGGCGGACTTATCCCAAAGGATCTCTTTCAGCCAACCCTCTAATATTTTCCTAATAAAAAATATATAATATTTTACTATATATTATTATAACCTACATAATATTATGATGATGCATTTATTTTAATGTTTAGTTGACAACATTAAAAAATACACAAAAGGTGGAAATATTTACATAAAGATCATTCAAAATTGTGTTCAAAATCTCTTATGAATAGTATGATAAGTAGTTGACAATATGAACCTAGTGTTAATGAATAGTAAACTTTATGAAACAATGTCTAATATTGGCCCAAAAAGGACTAAAATAATATATTCATTATTACACATATAAAATATGTAAAATATCTTTAAAACAGATAGCTATGTATAAAAATGAGATTTATTTTTTAATTTGTGGTTATATTATGGTATTTCGTCGATTGTTTAGATTCGTTGGCGTTTATATCAATTAGGTGAAAGCTTTTTTTTACAGTTAGAGCACACTGCGTAATGCTTACGTTGTATTAGATAAAAATAAATTATTTTCAATAACTAATAGAAACCTCGGTACAATTGTATAGACGAAGCCCTTGTCCCTTTTCTTCGACCACCCGCCCCTTGCTTATTTCTCTTTGTAGTGTATTAAGATTGACTCTTCAAGTCTAGAGGAAGATCAGAAGTAAATTGAAATAATATATAGGTACCCTTTCTCCTTTATTTGATTTTGTTTTATTTATTTTCTATATTTTATGTTATGTATTTCAGTATTTTATGCGAGTTTGGTTATAAAACATATTAATCGTACCGTCTTACTGAAGTCGCCATAGTTCTCCTATTGGTTGAGGCTCTCAGTAGTGTCCTTCTGGTGTTCGTCAAGGAGAGAGAATTGGCTCTTCTAGTTTGACTAAACTCTCTGACGTTACCCTTTTTACAGAGAAGATACCTGTTGAAAAACAAAATGTTTCAATAATAATTATATAATCGTTATTTGTAGCATTGTAACCCACAATCCTTGAGCAACCATTTCCACCGGCGACGACGTTCGAGGCTGAGCTCCCGATACGTATCGGTATGGCAAGTGGCGGCTTTAACAACATAACCAAGTTATAGAATGCGTCGGCGTTTAGTGTCGATACGAAATGTAAACTATTTGATGCGTGTGTGTTGCCCATTCCCCTGTACGGGTGTGAGTCCAAGCACCTGCCCAAAGTTCAGCCACAAAAAGTCTCCACGAAGTGGCTCAGAAGAATTTTGGGTATAAGATGATACCACCACATTACGAACGACGCTTTTCGCCGGTGTCCCCAGCGGAGGTCTATCACTTCTACAATGATGCAGAAGAGGTGGAATTAGCTTTGACATGTGCTAAGGATGCCGAATGATAGTTGGCCTAAGAGAAAGGCGTTCCTCCTCTTATCAGGGTCTCGAAGACGCGAAAGTTCCGTTCATAGGATAATCAAACATTTAATTACCCTTTTCTATGTCTGTATTGTGAAGAGTATTTTATTAAAAAAAACAACAACAACAACAACAAAAAATCACCCCACCATTAATAGGTTTTCAACCCTAATTGAATCCAGTAACAAACAGGTTAAGAATAGGGTTGCTCGTTATAAGAAAAAAATGTAAAAATATTCGAATAATAGAAATAATTTATCAAACAAATAATTGATATAAAATGACGTTGATTTAACCTAGCAAGCAATATAAATTACATCATTGGTGAATAAATAGTTTAATAATCAACATTCACATTTTTGGATAGTAAATTTTGTAGTGAACTTTTTTAGGGTATTTTCCACCACAAAATAAGTAACGTTATTTAAAATTAACGAAATTTATATGTTTATAAATAACTAGCTTTCCCGACAGATTTTGTCCTGTAGTACCTATTCTTTACTATGAATATTGATTTCAAATATGTAATTTATACAAAAATATACGCTTAAAATATTTTTGAACGTTAAAAAATTATTTCTGAAAGTTCCAAAAACAAAATCATTCAAAAACCTGCCTATATACCAATATTTTTTATGTCAATGGTTGTCAGGTAAACAATAATTTTGTTGTTGTATAATTTTTCATAGATGGCGTTGGCGTCTCAGGAAATCCGACCCATACTAACTTTAATATACCTAATATTTAATATTAGTTTTCAAGTTTTTAATTGTTATCCGGAGCGGAGAAAAATCCAAGAAATCAAACATCGGAAGAATCTGTTCAGCCGATCTCGAGTTATCTAACCCGACATTCTTTTATATTAGAGATTAAGCTAATTTTCCCACCTTTAGTTAAGAAACAAGGATATTGTTGCTACGAAAAGTACTCAGCTGATTGTTTCTAAGTCGAGTTCATGAAGTGTTCAAGAAATGTTTAAGTTTTGTCTTTTCGTAATAAAAAAATATTATAATTTCGTATTTATTTGGGATTTATTCACGAAAATATGAGTCAAAATGAATTATTCATAACAAAGGTGAGAAAGTAAACTGACAATAAAAGCACGCACGGAGATGTTTTTGTTATTAAGTTTTCCTCGGATTCAACAAAAAATACACCAACTTTTGGGCGTTTGTGAATTCCACGTAAGAGTCACAATGCGAAAAGAATATACTTATTTGTAAAATAAGATTTTTTGATATATATAGGTACTTATTACAGGTACCATTTTATACTACCTACGTACTCTGAAGTTTTTTAACAATTTTAAAAATACCCTAAAAATACCGACTTATTATTTTTGATATATGATTCAAAGACAATACGTCAAGAGATATCTAAGGGACGTGAATTTCCCAAAGGAATGCCTTTTTTATAATGTAGTGAAGATATGGTAGGTACATAATTGATATGGTATCGTATGAGAAACGAATTTCACAACTGTGAAGAAGATTAATTTGTGTAATTATTACATCAATCAATCAATCAGTTCTCCCTTTTACACCCCACTCTGGGGCATAGGGAGGCAACAAGAGCTTTCCATTGCGCTCGATCTTGCGCAATGTTTATGACATCCTCCCACATCATCTTCAAATCCCTCAACTCTGCTTCGAAGGAGCGGAACACAGTGTGAGAGGTTCTTCTTGGTCTTCGGGACCCTGATCGGAGGAAGAACAGCGCTCTCCTCGACCAACTGTCATTCGGCATCCTTAACACATGTCCCAGCCAAGTCCATCTCCTCCTCACAATGGTAGAGGTGATGGGCTCACGCTGGGTGCCCGGGTGTATAGCGTCGTTCGTGATGCGGTGGTACCATCCTACGCCCAGAATTCTCCTGAGGCACTTCATTTCAGAAACTGAGACTTTTTGTGCCTGGGCTTTGGTCAGGTGCCAGGACTCACACCCGTATAGGAGAATGGGCAACACACACGCATCAAACAGTTTGCATTTCGTCTCGACACTAAACGCCGATGTTTATCCTATTGCCTTTTCTGACTGATGTTGTTTTAATCAGATCAAAACAAACAAACAAATAATTGAAAATAATAATCATCATAAATTTTATGAAAACTTAAAAAAAAGAAACAAATACAATAAACAGTAGGGAATTAATTATATTCTTAAAACTACTTCATCTTCTTCTTGTGTTTTATTTTTTTGTGCAACTCTTTTGCCTCCAGTATATTATCTCATTTTCCTACTTTCGGAACATCCTTCGCTAACCATGACAATATTTTCAATTTTGTCTTCGTCAAAATGTCCTAGATTTAGATTTTCAACTTTTAAATAAGGGGGCGTTCAAGTATTACGTAACGCAATTTGGGGGGGGGTCTTGCAAAACGTTACTGTGCGTTACAAGGGCGGGAGGGGGGGGTTCGAACAACTCGTTACGTAACGGTATTTTTTTTTCTTAAATAAAAAAAATTGGGAAATAAATCTTCCAAGTTGGGCAATCCTTTTCGTTTATGTTTTACGGGGAATCCTTCGATTGTACTGAACTTACGTCATTTTTGTTTTTTTCTCCGAAGTTTGGCACCCTTTTCGTTTATGTTTTACGGGAAGTCCCTCGATTGTACTTTACATCATTTTTTTTCTCCGAAGTTAGCAAAGGAACCCTTTTCGACAATATTTTACGGGAAGTCCCTCGATTGTACCGTACGTCATTTTTATTTTGTTCTCCGATGTTAAAGCTTTTGGTGGAAACACGTAGAATGCCGATTCCGACCCGCGCCGACCGACGCAAAGAATGTTTCTATGCAGTTGAATGGGGATACGCACAGCAAAAGCAGACAACATTCTTTGCGCCGCACTGTGGACAATAACCGGGTCTGGCTCTACTAAAATCTATAACTCCTTTATTTGTAAAGATATTCTTTTCAAATTTTTTACTCTCAAAAGCAGAAGGTTTGTTTATTATGCTGATATGAAAATAAATAAGTTTTAATGTACAGTTATTTTTTTAAAAACATTTGAAAACTGACTTTTGTAAATAAAAATCATACTCACTTAATAGTCTATTTATTGACTTTTAATTCAATTTTAGAGTACGTAAAAGTAGTTTTGTACATAAAAGACGGATAAAATGAACTAAAAATCAAAATAAAAATGATCTATACAGGGTGTATAATATAACAAATCAAAGATATTTTACTTGTAGAATCACAACTAAGGAAGTATATTTTGTTACATTTCAAATTCAAATATCTTATCTATTGCTAAAAACTAATGGTATTTGTTACATATTTTTGTATACCTTATTTTATATAGATAAATTTCAGCCATAAAATTTTTTGGTATTCTATTTGTTGTAAGTTTTTTCTTAATAATACTGTAAAATTATTTAAAAATAATATCTTCCATAAGTTTGTCGAAGGTTTTCACATTTACCAACGTCTTCCGACGCGTTGAAATTTATGTTAAATTATAGCCTAGATATATATCCTTAACATATCAAAAAATTGGCTGCTCGATTATGCTTTTTTAGAAGTTATGAATGATAAAATTACACCCAGTAATAGTAGAGTGCCAAAGAAAATCATATTGCTAAAACCAGGGCGGACTATCACAAAACTTATTTTTATGGTTAAACGTTGAACCATGTAAACAATTAATAAATTAAATAAAATTAAAATAATATATTGTTTCGATTTTATTCACAATGACTATTTAAAAGCATATATTTTTGATGGATATATAAATATAAGCGTGTGCGTATTAGATTTCATGACCTTCAGGATCAAAAAAGTAGATACAGAGTACCTACTTCTTCAAATTCGTTCATTTTTTAAGTTACCTACCTACCTATGGATTCCCAATAGTATTATGTTATTATAGGATCTGGAGCATGAAGAAGAGTATAAAATAAACCTATCTTCTGTAATAGCATAATGAAAGTGATTGTGGAAAAATATTATTATTATTATTTTAATTGTATTTATTGATCATGAAGTGTAATGTAAAAGCATGATAAAAGGGTTAAAGGATATTAATACCTATTGTTTTCAGCATATTTACCATTGTAGTTTTTCAGTAATATTAAAATTAATTGTTTGAAATGTTTATCACGTTACACCCTGAATAGAATATTCTCTTTTATTTTTTTAGTTTATTTTATCTATTTTTTATATATGAAAATTATTTTTACTTAATTTAAAATCGAATTAAAGTTCAGTAAATATATTATTAAGTGAGTATGATTATTATTTACAAAAAACAATTTTCAAATATTTTAATAAAAATAACTGTACACAAAAACTTAAAAATATGTATACCATCATAATAAATAAATATTCTGCTATTATTGTGCAAAATTCGAAAACGATATCTTAAAAAATAAAAGAGTTATAGCTTTTATTAAAGCCAGCACCGGTTTTCGCAATTGGATTATCTGCGACACTCTACTTGTACCGAGTGTACTTTTTTTTATTCATAACTTCTAAATGAGCAAAAACGAGCAGCCAATTTTTTGATATGTTAAGGATATATACCTAGGCTATAATCTAACATAAATTTCGGCGCGTCGGGAGACGTCGGTAAAAGTGAAAACCTTCGTCAAACTCATGGAATTGATATTTTTTATGATTTTACAATATTATTAAGAAAACACTTATAATAAATAAAATACTAAATTTTTTTTGGACTAACATTTATCTATATAAAATAAGGTTTTCGAAAATATATAAATCATACCATTAGTTGTTAGCAATAGATAAGATATTTGAATTTGAAATGTAACAAAATATACTTGTTTAGTTGTGATTCTACAAGTAATGAATCTTTGATTCGTTATATTATATACAAATAAATGTTAAAAATGTAGAAATTTGATATCATTATAATGGTTAACATTTATTTTATCAAATGCAATTAAAAATATGTGGAAAATGTGTACCTAAAAAATCATTAAATATTTGCGACTGTTCTACCATATTCCACAGTGCGCCGGTCGGAATCGGCTTTCTACGTGTTTTCACCCTAAGGCTAAGAATTTTTCGCTCTGCGAAAAAAGGAACCTTTTTCGTTTAAGTCTTACGGGGAGTCCCTCGACTGCATTGTATGTAATTTTTATTTCGCCCTCCCAAGTTAGCAAACCTTTTCTTTTATTTTTTCGGGGAATCCCTCGGCTGTATTATACTTACGTCATTTTTATTTTATTTTCGTTGTCAGCATTCGTTAGTGGTCAAAAGGGGGGATTTACTTCATCAACCGTTCTTGGCCTATAAAGGCTCTCATGCTGACTTGCCAACGCAGCTATGCCAAAATTTGGAAAACAGCAAAAGAAAAAATAAAGATAAATTTATGGAACATATAAATAGTATTTTTTTTTCTCCGAAGTTAGCAAAGGACCCCTTTGAAACCCTTTTATTTTTTTACGAGAGTTCAGTAAAAAAATAGTCTCTTGGGTGTTACGTAACATTTAGGGGGGGGGAGGGGGGGTACAGAAAAACGTTACGGCGCGTTACATGGGGGGGGGGTACAAAATCTTCAAAATTTGCGTTACGTAATACTTGAACGCCCCCTAACTAGGTATATAGTTTCACCGACATGAAAACGACTACCACTTTGATGAAATGTCAAAACACTGGCAGATTCAATCAAATAGTGATAAGTCACAATACAAAATGGTGCTTTGTGCTCTGTGATTGGTCAATTGGACAAAATTTTCATTTCACAAAACATTGTTTGATTGAAACAAGACTTTTCAAATGAGTTTTTGTATGTTACTTATCATCTTTTTGTTGATTTCGTTTATACTACTTGATACTATTGTTGATAACGAGTAATTCTGCATTCATAACTATTTTATTTTATATTTGTGACAAAACACGGTTTGAATGTTTGCTCCTCATATACGAGTATATATACCTATCCTTCCTACAAACCATGCACAGAGCTTGCGTAAGCTGCTGCAGTAAGCAAAAACTATGTCTAGTCCCAGGATACTGTAGTAAGGAGATTTTTGACCGACTTCCTGACTTTAAACTCCTGCGTAGGTCCTGAGGATTTTTTTACCCACTTTATGCATTCACTCCCGTTTATCTTATAAGCATACCCAAAACATACATTACCTTTTCAGTTATATTGTGATAAAAAAAAAACTTTAGAATTTTCACCACAGAGCTTCACTCTATACAAAATTCAATCCAGAACCACCTGATCGAGGGTCACATTCAACGCTTTTTAACCTGCCCACAATGAACTGCCCTCGTACTAATCTTAGTAAAAACAATGAAAATAACTTAAGAAGTCCTTATCACATATTCCAAGTATCTTCACCTTTAGATCTAATATTCACAGCCCTAATGTAGGTACATGGAAGAGTAGGCAAAACAAGCCATTCTCGCAAACACTCTCAATCTTTAGTTTGGAAAAATTCAAAGAAGGTAAAATCATCTAAATCAGAATAGCTTGGAACACTAACTTACATTCACGCAAACACTCTCAATCTTTAGTTTGGAAAAATTCAAAGAAGGTAAAATCATCTAAATCAGAATAGCTTGGAACACTAACTTACATTCACGCAAACACTCTCAATCTTTAGTTTGGAAAAATTCAAAGAAGGTAAAATCATCTAAATCAGAATAGCTTGGAACACTAACTTACATTCACGCAAACACTCTCAATCTTTAGTTTGGAAAAATTCAAAGAAGGTAAAATCATCTAAATCAGAATAGCTTAGAACACTAACAACTTACCTACTGCTCATCGACAAGCTTCGCCTACCCTAAGTGTCCCTTCAGCAATCAATCGAAATTATACACAGAACCAAGTCACATACATATTAAAGAAAGATCCCTCGTTCTTCCACAATGAGAACAAAATGTCACATAATACTTCTAACAGATTTTCACATTGTCTGATTATGATATCACATTTTTTTATATATTTCAATTCTTTTGCCAATATTAAGTAGATGTAATTATAGCGTTAAGTATTAAGTGTATTTTTCTCTGAAGAGATAATTCCATTATTATGTACCATTCATCCTAAACCTTAAATAATAGCCCCTAATAAATCCAGCCTTATTACATCGTTTTGCTGCTTCTCAATTTTTTCTTTGCCCATTCCTCTTCCGTTAACTACCCGTTATACCTAACCTACTCGCAATTTATCTGGCGGAACAAGGCAATAATATCGATGGTATAATAAATCACGTCGCATTCGTCAAGTCATTGCGGATTCCCTCAAATTTTTTTTTGTAATTTTTTCATTTCAATTTTCAAAAGTGTTCTCCGTGCTACGGATATTACAATACCACGACTAAATCACTAACAGAATAGTTTTTTTGTATATTGAAGGACAAGATTTTAAAGATCAAAGTGTTTGATGAATTTGGAAATTGTGTGTCGAATAACTGTTTTTGTAGTCTTTGAAAAAAAATTGTTTTGAAAATGTACATATTTTTAGAGGTATATTTAAAAGAAACACTATTTTTTGGAGTTTTTCTCTATATTATGTACCTACTCCATTTTTTTTTTCGATAGACCTATTTTAAAAGTACCTAACTATTAAGGAGTGTACATGCATAAAGAATAAATAAAGCGTTACAAGGCTTCGCAGTCCACAGCGCACAGTGGTCCCACAAAGAAATTTAGGGCGCCAAAATTCAGATTTTTTGTGTATGGGGGTTTTTCGAGGCGCTGAATCCGTTTTTGGACTTATTTTTTCGAAAAAACCAAATGGGGTGCCAGGGGGAGGGGGGCAAATCTTAATATATTGAATTTTTTCGTGTGGGGTATCAAAATATATGTTTTTTGTATCGCTGAGTCCATTTTTGGACTTATTTTTGCAAAAAAAAAACAAATTGGGTGCCAAAGGGAGGGGGGCAATTTAAAAAATTTATAATTTTTCGTGTGGGATATCAATTTTTTTAGGCGCTGAGTCCATTTTTTGATATATTTTTGAAAAAAATGTGACCAAGGAAGGGGAGCAAATCTTTCATTTTGAAATTTTCTGGGGGATTGATGTGTTTTTCAAAGTGATGAGTTCATTTATAAACGTAAATTATACAAATTGAAAAAATGGGTGAAGTATAACAACTTATAATTTTACAAATATATGCACGCATAGAAACATTTTAAACATTGTCCGAGTCAGAGTCCTCGGATGTGGTTAGATGATTTACATCTGAGTCTGTACTTTCGTCTGAGCTTTCTTCTGGCTCCACTTCTTCATTATTGTTTTTGGGGTGAAAGGTACAGTTAGACTTTTCTATTGATAGCATGTTGTTCCTAAGTGGAAGATACAGATAGTACAAGAAACATGCAAGTAAAAGAGATGGAGAGTAAACTATTGTATTCTGTTATCAGGTGACAAATTAGAAAGGATAGCACCCCTATTTATGATGGTCAGTTTATTACTAAAATTTGTATGGCGTTGCAACATTTCCTGAGAAGTAAAATCAAAATACAAAGAAGAATCAAATTATTCTTTTAGCAAGTTTTATTTAACTGAATTTATTGATTTATATAAGAGACACCAATAGAGCTCTGGACAACACAAACAAAGAAACCATGAAACAAAAACATATAATCTCCAGTGCTCCAATAACAGGTATCTCCCGCAAGGCTATTGTGCATAGTTAGGTAGGTACAACAAACGTCTCCTGAGCATTCAAATTAAATTTCGATAATTAAAAACATGATTGCTTGAAGAACTAAAATTTACACAATAGTAATCACTAATTTAGTAGTATAAATCAAATTTTAAGGATTTGGGGGGAAAACGGGGGAAATGTAAGTGATGTAGGTGATAGTACTGGCTTTAAGGAGAAACTTTTATCTGAAAAGTTTTTATGGGAAAGGATGGGAAAATTTTGTAACACTACATATAGCCAGTTAAAAGTGACTAAAAGTACTTACTTCAAATGCAAATTTCCAGACTACCGATTAAATTACAGTAATGAACGAGCACAGATTCGTATTCAGCGAGAAAAATTCAATAAAACACCATGTTCATTAATTTTAAAATACCGGGACAAGGCACTGTAAAACGCGCTTGAAAAACACACACAAATTGACAATACCAGTTGCTGTAGATAACCACCATCTTATAGCGTCTCCATAGCAACGAGACGTACTTCGAGCGAGTTGTCATATGTGGTATTAGAAGCCTTCAAGGTCACAGTACATCAGATCATAGCTAGTTTGTCTCTCTGGTACATTTCATTTTTCTAATTTTGGCGCCCTAAATTTCTTTGTGGGACCACTGTGCAGCGGCCCGGAACAGTTCCTCGACGCTTCTTATTCCAATCGATTTTGTAGCCAGGAAATACCTACATCTAAATTCATAAGTATTTAAGTCGAGTGGTAAATAATTTAGTAATGCCGTGTCTTAACAAGTGCAAAATCTCTCTCATTTCGATCGGTCCTACGTAAGTTATGGTATCCCACAGAATTGCGTTTTTCATGTTTTAACGGAAACATGCTTCATTTTATGTATTTTATCACTTCCCAAAACAGAAAGTTGATATCGATACTAGAAATATGTTTTTTGATACACGTCAATTATGGTATCATCACTTTTGAAAAAATAGTCCCACGTATAGCATTGTATTGTCTCTGGACACAATACACGCCGTTTGACTACTTGCGCACGCCTATTGTATGTTCTCTTTACAATATTTTACGACGTTCGACTTAACAAAAGATGGATCATCTATTATTTTGTTTTTATTTATTAAGAAATTAGTTGCCGTGTGTACGCGCACATTTAATAAGACTTTTGTTCACTTAGAGCGTATTTTTATGAGATGGCCAAAAAAAAAGCAATAAAAATAGCAAATATGAAATAAAGTTTATGCCGCCGTTTGGAATATAATATTATTTAACTCACAGCAAATATGTTTGTTCGTAACTTGGGTAATCTGTTCATTATTCATGTGTTACACTGATCTATTTCCCAATTAATACGAATTATTAAATATATTAATTGAGTAATTTCAATTCTGCAACGACGTAAATAATTGTATGAAGAACTTACAATATTTTACATGGCTTAGGCATTAAAACAAATTATGGTAAGTGTACTTTAAAATAATTTACGTCGGAAAGCGGAATTGAAAACGATATGGTATGATATCTTACCATAATTTACATCGGAGTATTAGGACATTTTTTGTTGTATGTTATTCATACCACATTATACGCGATTAGGTATTTTAAACATAAGACATTTTACACTTCAAAACTTTTAAATAGTCGCAAAAATTAAGGTTTTTTATACTCTCTTAGAATCTCTTTTGCCTTTTGTAACCGAATCAAGTGAAATAAATGTTCTGATGGACGATCTCTTTGAGAACAAGGATGACAAAAGCTCAAAGAAGAGTAGGTACATTCAACATCCATAAGTTTGTTTATTTTTAATTATTTTCCTAGATATTTTTTTTGTATCGTAAGTTCTATAACATTCACTACCTTGTTGTAATTTACATTTCCGGAAGAAATGCGTGGTTTGTAAATCTACACGTCGAAGAAAGTGTCGGCAGACTGCAGTATTAATCAACTGTTTATTTAAAAAAAAGCACTATATCGAATATCATATTGAAATATGATTTCTCTGAAATACACTGATTTCGAACAAATCAACTACAGTAACCGAGAGTAATTGGTGTTATAAGTGGAAAAAAATGTGTGGGTAAGATTTATTCCTTCCTCCTCAATACGAGAGATGTCTCTATAAGAGGACACACAAAACTTAAATAGGTATTATGTTTTGTTCATGCCGAATCACTCTAAAACGAGTGCAGAGCTAAAAAAAATGTTTTGTTCAAATAAGTAGGTACTTACAGTTTGTAATAGGTATCTAAGTAAACTCTTATATTACCCATCACGCCGTTTTTCAAAATTGGTAGGCAGAGAGTACGGATTTCTATTCTTTCCTATCCAAACGAACCTCTGGATAAGTATTGTATAAAGACATTAAATAGGTAAAAAGATAATATATTTTACGAAGTTTCAAATAAGGAATATATTCCTAAAATCTCGTTGAATTAAATGCTTAATCCTTGATTTTCAGAAAAATATTTATTATAATCCTAAATTCAGCGTGTTCGATCGCATTATAGTCTTTGGAGTCAGTCGAGTCGTAGGTACTATTGCAAAAAAACATTCTATTATAAACAATAAAAATATTTACATCCCAAAAGGAAGATCAGCGTGAACAATGACACACGTGATATTGGTTTATAAAATTTAAAGAATTTAACTTGAAATCGAGTATCCTTTTATAATGTTCCATTAAGTACCACAGAGGTGGTACCATTGTTGGTCAAGTGGTTGGTACCTCGCATTGTTTAAAAGTGACTTTTGTTGAATGTTTAGTTTGCAAAAAAATATACAATGCTGTTTTATTATTATTGCCTGTAGTCTAAAGAGCCATGCCGATAAGGTGTAAAGGCAATAAAAATAATCCTTATATTGTTTTTAAATATTTTTGTCGGCATGCACACAAATATTATTATTGCTTTCTACTTTTACAACTCTTATTCAAAACATTCATTGTTAACCCTAGATTTACAATAAAATATCGCTTCACAATTGTGTAGATTATCTAAAAAGTCTTATCTTTAAGAACATTGTGAGTGTTGGTACTTTCGGTATTTTCAAAAGGATTTTATCCTTTTGTATACGAGCACACGCTAGGGGCTGTCCTCAACACCCTATTATACAACAATAGACAATAGTGGTAGACGTAAACTTTAGATTGCGAGTTTCCGGGTTCGATTCCCGGTGGGGTCAGAGTTTTTATTAGTGTTTATTCACTTGAAGTGTCTACCCGTGGTTGGCCTGTGTAAGATTGGACGTGACGGCTTGACTAGAAAAAAATACTGAGGCAATAAGTTCCTCCGGCTATACCTACTGAGATCCTTGTATAGAAAAGTGATAATTAATTTATTTTTGGAATAAACGCATGGGTAAGTAAGCGTGACATTCCTAAGATTTACTACAAAAATGCATTCGGTAGGATAAAGTTTTTATTCATCCAATCCAATAGGTAGGCAACAAGAGCTCTCCATTGCGCTCGATCTTGCGCAACGTTAATGACCTCCTCCCACACCATGTCCAGATTCCTCAGCTCTGCTTCGAAGGAGCGGAACATAGTATGAGAGGGTCTTCCTTGTCCTCGGGACCCTGATGGGAGGAAGAACAGCCCCCCATCAGGGTCCCGGGTTTATTCATAGTCAGGGGTTTTTATTCATAGTCCTATTAAATAGACTTAGGTACTTTTAAGGGAACAAATACATTTGGAATTATAGCAGCATATTTCACAAATAGATACGATATTTTTTTTCACAATAATTACAGAGCAATCTAATAAAAGTATAAGATACGACAAGAAATTTTTCAAAAATTTCGTAGTACAATATGGTAAGTATGACATACGATATTCGAATATGATTTGGTTACAACATACACTATTCTATGTGTAAGATACCATATTTTTGTGCAAATAGAAACCGTAGTATAAAATCGTAAGATCATTTCTACCAAAAGTATTTATAATTATGAAAAACTGACAATACAAAATTAAAATATCGGTATTCATTTAGCGCTGTTCAAAAATTCAATTCTCTAATGTTAATTTCTAGATAAATGTATCATTTCAAACCTTTGGATGGCCGTCCTGTAAAGTTGTCATTTTCAACTTACGATACTGTACGTAGGACCCATCGATTTGTACAATGTATGTAGCTATTCAAACAAAGTGTGGACGGTTTTTTTTGGGAGGAAAGAATATCTTATTTAAGTAGGTACTGAAATACTCAGTGACTTACACAGCAGGAACTTAACAGGTAAACTAACAGGCTTAGCAAAAGCTAATGAAGAAATTATAATTTCCACTCAGTATTAGTGGGAACTAGGCTTTAATAATAATTTATCTAGTATGTATGTAAAAATTAATAAAACTTAAAATCTAGACTCACTTTCGAAAGGATCTTAATCTATAATTTAATAATATGATAACTGCATAGGTGTCTTCTTCGATGAGGGGAAAGAAATCGAACCATTGAAAAAATAAAATAATATAATATGGGGTAAAGCAATTTTTCCTTATGTAATTTCAGTTCTAAATTTTAAGTCATTTTGGAATAAACAACACCTGCAAAAGCACTTGCAAACCCCTACTATGCAAACCCAAGCGAGTTAGCACGCGCATAAAACTTGCGCTCTTAATTCGGTTGAGCTAATTATGAAAAATAATAATTACTTATTATATGTATATTACCAGAACATACTTTAATATACTTTTTATGAATATCACAATCAACAACTACTAACATTTGATAATTTAACCATACGATAACCTGCCGTTATGATCAAATGGTATTGTGCTAAAATAGATTTTAAGTAGCTTCAAAACAAAAATAAAAAGTTGATGCTTTATAGATGACCCATTATTTGTTTGATAATAAAATTTCACAGTCGAATCGAGTGGATGTTTATCATCGTTAAATATTTATATCGCACTTTTATATTAGTCATAACGCCAAGAGTTTTGAAATGGAAAGTCTCAGGAATATAGTCGGGAAAACCTTCAGAAATCAATAAATTTATTCTCCCGGACACGGCATGACGGGGTTTCCCACATCTCTGAGACCCTGATGAGAGGATGAACGGTGCTCTCTTAGGCCAACTATCATTCGGCTTCCGTAACACATCTCCCAGCCATGTCCAACTCCTCTCCAAAATGGTGGAAATTATGGGCCTACGCTCGTTCGTGATGCTGTGATACCACCTTATGTCTAATAACATTTCTAGGCGCTTTTTTACAGCGGAGACTTTTTGTGCCTGGTCTTTGGTCAGGTTTCAGGACTCACACCCATACAGGAGAATGGGCACTAGGCAATACACACGCATCAAACAGTTTACATTAAACTTCATCTCAACACCAAACGCCGAAACCATGGTAATGCTGTTAAAGGTGCCGGGACTCAGCCCCAAGATCACCAGGAATGGTAATGGTTACTCTCAGGTATAGGGAATAGACGGGATTTAATTTAAAGAATATGTTATACTAGCTGACCCATCCGTCGAACTTCGACCTTACCCAGAATAAAAAAAATTGACTGATTACGTGAATTTATGACATATAAACTGAATTTAATTTGTCTAATAATTTATTGCATTATGTAAGTAAGTAATAATAATTATTAATGTTGATTCGGGACGAAGTTCGACGGGTCATAAACTTGTATTAAAAACAATCCCTCTATAGTTGCGTAGCTTTAAAAAATCCAAGAGATGTCGGTGTAGTAGGAAATAAGTCACATATGAAACCTTTTACTTTATTGCAGGTATATATTATTGAAAGAAAAGACCCCGTTTAAACCAAATTTTACTGAATTATTATGGAAAAATTAGTTACCTGTTGAAATGTTTCCTAAAAGCCCCGCTCACGCAGTACAGCGCCACAGGATTCACACAACTGTTCATAAAGGATAAACAGAAGCCAACTATGCGTAGGATGTGCCAAAACGCATTGTAGTCTTCTTGTGACGTGGGACTGAAACAAAACGAACTATTATAATATTTTTTATTATGTATTACGTTTTTTACGAGTGTAATTTTAAGCGTAATAAATAATTTCGGTTGTTTCATTTAACGCCATGCATTATACAATTATGGGGGAGGATATTGGATTACAGACAGAAATATATTAAAACACGTTCAATATCTGTTGCAAACATCACATTTGTATGAGTGCTATTTCAATGTTAGTATGTGTACCATTAGGGCTTACGACCTTCATCAATCATGATGGCTGGTTTAGTTGTGATCACCTTTACGTACAACGTTCACCATTTAAGTACACTGATTCGAATATTTTTTTTTCTCCCAGTGCCACGCTGGGGATTCGAACCAAGGCCACTCCGACGATGTCCGAGTGTATGCCGTCGCTAGCACTGGGCTGCGAGCGGCTCGTCAGGGATCGAGAGAAACCAGGTAGTAATGTCTCCCTTGTGACCGTCTGCGACATCTATTGATTTTAGAGAGAAATTTTGAAAGCAACCATCTTTTTCTGTAAGATTTCTTTTTTTACCGACTCGATTACCTCGAACTGTCGAAGAAATTTACTAGATGGCGCCACACAAGTCATCTTGTGATTTTTTGTAATTAATCTCGACATATTACGTTCATATCATACAATATTTAACAATATTAGCGCATGCTATCAACTTTTTAGACCACATGGTGGACGCGATTCTTATGAAAACACGTTCAATATCTGTTGCAAACATCACATTTGTATGAGTGCTATTTCAATGTTAGTATGTGTACCATTAGGGCTTACGACCTTCATCAATCATGATGGCTGGTTTAGTTGTGATCACCTTTACGTACAACGTTCACCATTTAAGTACACTGATTCGAATATTTTTTTTTCTCCCAGTGCCACGCTGGGGATTCGAACCAAGGCCACTCCGACGATGTCCGAGTGTATGCCGTCGCTAGCACTGGGCTGCGAGCGGCTCGTCAGGGATCGAGAGAAACCAGGTAGTAATGTCTCCCTTGTGACCGTCTGCGACATCTATTGATTTTAGAGAGAAATTTTGAAAGCAATATATTATACCACTGGGTTAACCTTGAACTTTACCATTTGGATTGCTCGTCCACGTTTTTTTTTATGTAGGTAAGTATCGTAATAACACACTTCTTGGTTTTCAAGAATATTTCAAAGTTCAAATGTTACGAAATCCTGGTCGTAAAAGAGTGTTCTCTTCTTTTTATCTGCGCTATTTTAAGTATTTTTTCTAATATTATTAAAGAAAAACAATATTAATCTATTCTCAATTTATATTCCATTTCCAGCTCCACCTTCCATTTGAATATACCGTCTTCAAAAAGCTTTCGGCGCCCATTATGAGGCGTTTTTTATTTGACATTTGTTTCTATGAAGTTGATGTTCTTAATAAGTAGTCTGTGGAAGTGTGTGCCACTGGGTTAACCTTGAACTTTACCATTTGGATTGCTCGTCCACGTTTTTTTTTATGTAGGTAAGTATCGTATATATATAGTCGTATGGTTAAAAGGCGCAAGTCAAAATTATAAAAACAATTTAAAATCCCTCAACCAATTCTTGGCGTCGGTCGTCAGCAAATTCAAATCCTCCATCGAGCCAGGAAACATATGTATTGGACACACATGCACAATATGCTGTATCGTCTGTGTGTCGCTCCCACACTCACATCGGGGACTGTCGATGTAACCCCATCTATGGAGTTCGGCCGCACTTCTTCCACAGTCAGTTCTTATACGGTTAAGCACCGTCCATGATCTTCTAGTATCGTAATAACACACTTCTTGGTTTTCAAGAATATTTCAAAATTCAAATGTTACGAAATCCTGGTCGTAAAAGAGTGTTCTCTTCTTTTTATCTGCGCTATTTTAAGTATTTTTTCTAATATTATTAAAGAAAAACAATATTAATCTATTCTCAATTTATATTCCATTTCCAGCTCCACCTTCCATTTGAATATACCGTCTTCAAAAAGCTTTCGGCGCCCATTATGAGGCGTTTTTTATTTGACATTTGTTTCTATGAAGTTGATGTTCTTAATAAGTAGTCTGTGGAAGTGTGTGTATCAAATACATAACATTACAGTATTCTTTGTAAGCTTTTTTTTATTGATTTAATCATTTTCATGTATCTATTATATTAAAATTAAATTAAATTAAAAATATTAGCATTCGCTACTCCTTCTCAATGAAAACTTATAGGTTAGTGTGAGAAATTTCATACTTCTCCCATGGCCCCATATTTTATCCTTCACGTATTAATATATAGATAAGCTAGCTTATAATTGTAACAAGATTTAATACAATACGTGTGATGATGAAATTGGATAGGTACCGACAGATTAGTAGGTTATATCATACTATTCATACTCTCATCCTTACGCAACACAAACCGTTTTGCTTACATAATGATACGATTTTGTTAAATACCCATAATTTTAAGCCAAATCTTAAAGCATTATCGACGTTTTCTTCTCCTTCGACGTAAGTTTGTAATTATGGTTGCAATCAAAAATTATGAGTTGTTTGGATTCTGTTAGATTCGCATATTTTTATAATAATTTTATTGATATTTTTAAGCATTTTTACTCCTTTGAACTTGAATGAAAATCATTAAAATTCAGCTTTTGTCAGATTTTTTTATTATTTCATATTTTATAATTTCCTTAACTTCTTTTATGCTCAGAAGTCTATTCTATTATACCTAAGTCTCTAATTCTACTTCATAGCTTTTTTTCTTTCGTTTTAGGATCACCGTAAATGGAAATTTGGTTTCTTACAATATAATTATTATGGTACAATAAAATGCATTTTGTCCCTTCTATCTGATCCAACATAGTATTTCTACCTATCGCACACATGTGGTTTTTTGGCTGCCATATTTATATTTGCTGCTGATTTGAAGGGTTTCTCTACCACTTCTCCTAGATATACGCAAATAGTTCGCAAAAAGGTTTTAAATATAGGTATGTCGTCATTATTTCGAAAAAATGTGTCAGAGTGAAAGTGATCAAATGCAGAATCAACCAGCAGAGTTGAGGTGACAATGTGACGAACATGATATTTATAAAATACTAGCTTTCCCGCCAGACGTTGTCCTGTGATCCTAAGTATGAATATTTAATTCGAATTTGTATATTTATGAATTAATTATCATTTGACCAATGTGATTCCGAACGATGAATCTGTTTTAAACCATGTATATTCCATCCGCATTCTGTCAATCGCACCAATTGACAATTTCTGTAAAAATTTCAAAATTGGAATAAAAATTATAAGGTAAAAAAAAAACTAATAAGATTGTCGTCGTAGAGTTTTCCTTAATTTTCTAATTTTCCATGCATTTTTCTTATTTTTTTTTCTTCTAAAAGGACATTCTCCTGATAAAAGCCTACACGACAAAAAATAATTAGCGAAATCGGTCCAGCCGTTTAGGCGTGATGCGATGACATCGGGAAATAGCTCTCCATTTTTATATATAAGATAAGCATGTAAGCTCTTTAGAAACGGGGTCTTTATTGTTACAAATAAATAAATCATTATATTTTTTTTTTCTAGGTAAGTAAATAGAAATAGACTTTTCAGAGAATTTTTTTTTTCAATTTAAAGCGATATAACATTTTTTATCGTGAATAAAATATGTCGGCCGAAGAACGAATTGAATAAAATAAAAAGACAAGAATAGCTACGTCAGATTCAACCAACGATAAAAAAATATAGGTAGGTACAATACGAAAATGTTTGATCTGATAACACGATTGTTGGAGGTTGAAAATATCATTTCCCAGTATTTGTCATTCCACTGACAGATATTATATGCTTTTCCATCGTTTGATAAATATCTGGGATTTAGAAGTAGTCTTAGAGTCTTAGGCCCTGTCCTAGCTGGTCGCATGATCGCACGATCCTGCAATTGCGATGATCGCATGAACGCATAAACAAATATGTGATCGCACGATGAAAAATTGTGTGTCCTAACTGTCATCGCATGATCGCGTGTCCACTTTCCTTGACAACGCAAACAAATAAATATGAATGTTAGTAAGTAAGAACATTTGGCAAGTATAGGTGTCGTATTAATTATCGATACAAAAGAGTAATACAAGGGACGGGCGATCATTTCAATTAAGGCACCTATCGGACGATCGAATTTACGTCTGTCCGTCTGCCCAGTTAGGACACGTTCATACAATATATGTTTGAACAGGGCATCCGCGTTCATGCGATCATCGCAATCGCACGATCATGCGTTCATATGTCACCAACTAGGACAAGGCCTAACGCAATTCTGTAACGTTTTGGAATTTACATAGAACAATATTGAAACTACTACAATTGCTTAGTACAAACATGCCTAAAAGTGTAGTATTATTAATAAATCTTTAGTTTGATTTTTCCTTGTGGATTTTATATTTTCAACGATGAGGGTAGCCTTTATAGTTGATGGTTTTTAAGGATGAGTTTTAAAATAATTAATGTATCCAAATAAATTTACATAATTAGTGTTACCCGTTGCTGCCAAAGAAAATAATAGAAATCAACGACAAAATTAAACCTCCTGGAAGTCAATTTTAAATTATCTTCAATCTCTGTAAAAACTTTATTTTTTACTCATAACTGTCCACTATCCACATTTCAAGATTCAATAAAGATATAAACAGATGCAAAATCAAACTAATAATTTACTAAAAATTACCATTTCACATTTTCAAAAATTCTTCCGACAAACAATTTACAGGATAACATTCAAATCTTATTAAAATATGAAAAATTTTGGAATATTTGAAAAAATAAAGTTTTTTACCAAAAATGTTCAAAACACAAGTCAACCCGAATCTTCTCTCATTTTTCACTATAAGCAAAGCCTTGAGTATAGGGGAAGATGGTCGCCAAACGATGAACCCTTCTTAGGTGGTACGGTAGTTGGAAATCGATCCACTAGACCACCAATCGCCTCAATCAGTACAAAATCTAAGTAAGATTTTTGTGTGTTAAATAAATTGTATTTTTAACACAAAGTTCTACCTTAAATCTCTGTGGTGGCATGGTAAAAGGCATTAAGTCGCGTTTTTCAGCATTTTGAGTTATATGCGCTACATCATACATTATCACAAACAGAACAAAGTTCAAAAACAAAAGTTTAAAAAAATCTACTTATTAAGGATTTAAAAGCATTTTTTCATTCCGGCATAACTCAATATTAATTTTATTTGGCAAGGTAAAACGACGCGCGTCGAATTTTGTCTACCACGAAGTAAAACGGTGTTGTCTATGATAGAGCTGCCGTGAGAAGCCGTTCTTTTAAAAGTGGACCTTTTTAAAATGTGTTTAAATAATGTATTTTGTGAACTTTGAGGCAGGTATCATCCTTATCTGTCGACCAATCTGTTTACAACTTTCGTTGTTTTTATTGTTAAGCTATAGACAATAGATCGGTAATACTATCTGCATATTATTATTTTTTTTAATATTTTTTCATTGCTATTTTAATACTACTATTAATATAATTTAAAGAAAGTCGTGCTAGTGCGAACTATTATATCAACAACTGATGACTGATTATACAGTTCGATTTTAAAATGGTATGAACAAACCACTACGGGCTTACGACCATCTTCTAATGTTGTTTCGAAGGTTGGATTAGTTTGATCACTTTACGTTAACAACGTTCGCCATTAGGTTGTAATGTTCAAATTTCCGAATATTTATCTGGTTTGCAAACCGTGTATAAATTCCTCAGCTCTGTTTTGAAGGATCGGTACATTGTGAGAGAGCGTTATCTTAACAAAGGTAATAATACGTATAGTTAACTAATTTCATTTTATTATTGAAAGAATATTCTTCATTTATTACTTAACAATATTACATTCTGAGGAAAAAAAAATATACCTACTGATGTTCTGGGAATGCTATGCTAGAAAATAATAATAGGTAAGCTAAAAAATAACTAATATTTATGAAAAATAAAATGTAAGTGTTGAAAAATAATAAATTAGCATGTGATAGAGAGTATAGGTGTCACATTTAACTGATGCACATCCCGAGGTACATTCGGTGTGTTGAGAAGGGGCTCGCGGGGGTTGGTCTGACCAATACACGTCGTCCATTCGTATTTGCGTTTAGTTTGCCGCTCAAACTCGAGCGATGAACATTTGACGCGGGGACTTAATAATTTTTAGAATATAAAGGCTCCATCACACTTTTAAAAATGGATTCTATCGTATTAAAAAATAATAAATTAAAAAGTCAAGGGAAGACAATTTTATATAATTTAATTCAGTACATTAAAAAATTAAGATTTCTCTGGCGTTAAAAACATACACACACATAAACAAGTCAAGTGTGTTCTTATTTTATTTATCTTTTTGGTTTATCACCATAAAAAGTAACCAAGTAAAAAAATAAAATATAATTTGGAAATAACAAAGGAGAGACCGGGTTCAAATCCCGGTCATATACTTAACATGATTTCATAAAATGTCTTGAAATTATATAATGAAACAATTCATAGGAAAATATTATATTTCAACTCGTATTTAAATGGAAAATCTAATGTAAGTGAGTAGGTATATTTAATGAGGGTATATTCCTTTTAAAGATTATTTTTAACTGTCTTCATATAAAGTAAATTTGGATAAAGAAAGTGTAACAATGTAAGTATGCTAATATTTAAATTATATTTTACAATAACAAAAACATAGCTATCGATATTTTTTCAAAGAATGCCTATATTGAATGAAGTATTTAAATAAGATATTATTAAACACGCCGCTCAGTTTAAAACTACACCGTGTGATGCGGGCTTTGCACCCCGCGCGCCTCTTCTCTACACACCGAATCTACCTGGGATGTGCATCAGTTAAATGTGACACCTATAACTGGGTATATTTCCTTGTAAAATTTGACCTAAGTATAAATTTTTTCAATCTATGAGCCAAAATTGTCAAGGTAAAAAGACACGCATTATAAATAAAGCATATAAACAAAGAAATATTGAAGAAATAAATATGAGTTATCGTATAGTGAACCCTTTTTAACGAAGTAAATGCATCAAAGTTGATATATTTTATTTGTATTAAATAATATTTGACAAAAATGAAACCTCTTAAAATACTGACAAGTAAATCCGCCATACTGAGAAATTTCATCCCACTGACTTAATGCCTTTTACCATGCCACCACAGATCTTATGCCTGCTCTCAAACGGTTTTCCATGTAAATTTATATGAACTATGGTTGACCAGTGCTCGAAATTCGACCATAACTAATTTAAATTATAAATTTGAACATTATTAAGGTTCCATTGTCAAAGACTGAGCGAGCGCTATTTCACAATTTTCTTTCAAAACCAATGACATGGATACGTCAAATTTAAAATGTTGATATGTACAATGTTTTTTTTCTATTATTATTAAAGATCGACAAACAGCCCTTATACCAGCACCTCGCTGTCTGGGGTTTTTTTTTTTTTTTTTCTTTTTCTTGATAATATTTTATGTATTTATATTGCTTTAGTATTGTAAATTGTGTATGATTGTTGTACGCTTATATTGTAGAAAGAAAGAAAAAAAAATACACTATCTATCTTGTGGATTATCAATAAGTATCAATGGATTGTGCATTGTTTTGTGCAATGGACAGATTTGCATCCTAATTCGTTTGTGGTACTGTTTGACTTGGTTCCTGCATTTGTCTGTATCTGACATAATTTTACCCTTACTTAAACATTCATTCGACGAATTTATAAGATGAAGATATTACTCAATTTTAAACCGCTAATTGTATTTGATTGTACTTTGTGATATTTTATAAATAGGTATGTGTTGTTTTTATTGTTTTGAACATATTATTATTGACACAATATCGAAAAATTTATTAATTATATAAATTTTAAATTTTTATTTATGCTGTTTTGGTACTTTTTATATGACTTATTTATTGCATCCCGCTACCCACTATGATTTGATTAAATATTTAACTTCATTTTGCTTATTTGATCGCTAAAATTTTAATTTACACGGTAATGACTTTTAACATAATTATTACATTTGACTGTATCTGACATTATTTTACCCTTATTTAAACACTAGCCTTTTTACCCGTCCATAAAATTATTGATAAAGTTTGTTGAGAAAAATGGGAATTATAGAACCTGATTTCTGGATAAAATAAAAGTACCTTTAAAGTATGACCCTAAGTAGGGTCAAAAAAGGGAGAATAATTGATTGATTGATCTACTTTAATCTTATATTACTTATATTTAAAAAGTTGGAGGGTTTGAATTGGTAAATAGGTAGATATAATTAGATAGTAGGCGTGTCTGTATGAGAAATATGTAGAACTGCTGTGGTGGCAACAAAAGTGAGTCACAAATATAGCATTTTTATCTATTTACCAATCCTTCCCCATCAAGGACATTAGACTTGATTTCTGTAAATGCCGACCTTATTCTTCTGTAACAACATAATTATTATGTACCTACAAAGTTATATTTATTCTTAATATCAAATTTAACAGGTAGGCACATAGGTAATAATTATTTTAGTATTCTAGATCTCTACCGAGCCAGTGATTTTGTTCATGAAAATCTTTTGTATGAAGAATTTTCAGCATGTACAGCCAGCAAGAAACATTGCATAAAAAACTTCCTTATCAGTAGTGGGCAGATAGTAATTTTCATGTTGTGGCCATCATTATCAGGATTCGAACCTGCACCATACTTCCTGCATGATGCCATCCTTCGTGTAAGTAGAAAAATCATTGTAGATTGCTTATTTCAAACAAAACTGGATTAGGGTAGTAATAAAATTTTCAAATTATTATGGCATCCCATCAATTTATTAAAATATTTCAAAAATTTAATTTGCTTACATAAATAAAACAATTAATACAATTGGTAAAGAAACACTCTTTTATAATACATAACTAAGGGGTTTTACAGTAGCTGTTTAAACTTCATTTTTACAGGGTAAAACTTTTATAATAATTTTTTAATAAATGTTAATTTTGAGTATAAATATTTACTTCTAGAGGATAGACCTCTCATCTATAGGTGCTTAATATAAGTCATACCAAGAGTTGACAATTAATAAGAGGTATACAAAAGTTAAAGTGAAAGTTATTGTTAGAGAAAATATTTTAAAAATTTTGACACACTTTAAAATTCTGTAGACATCTTGGCATTGCATCAATGATATATAACTCTAGGAATCCCAGCTCCATTGAAGAATTATTGAAGACATAAAAGCATCGAGCCGTTGGCCCTATGGCTAGCGTCTTAGCAGATTGTTGAATTTGTCGAATACTCAAGGATTTCAATTTGACCACCTAAATAAGGAAAGTTGTTAACGTGAAGTAATTACACAAAGCTATTTGAAACATCAGGAGACGAAGGTCGTAATCCAGTACTGGTCAAATTGATAAAATATAGCATTTTAAAATCGACCATAAATAATGGTGTAATGTTGAAATATTATATATCAGTCTGTATAATATAACACTTTTCAATGTTATAGCATTGATTGGGATATAGGACCTGATTTTAGATTTCAACATAAAAAAAACATGTTGTTTACAATAATAATAATTCTGAAATTAAAATAATTGTCTCCAAATAAAAAAAAATTAATGGTTTAGAATATAGATTAAACTGCTATAGGCTTACAATAATTATTGTCCTCCAAGGCAATCACTTTTAAGTTTCTTTTAACTAATCTATGAATGCTTATTTTTACCTACTTAATACACATAATCTGCAAATTAAATATAACATAGGTAATCTTTATATTCATAAGAAAGATATTAAAAATTCAGTAAGTAATAAAATAATGAAAAAGTCAGTGCGCGACGGTTGGGTTTGGAGTCACGCTGACCATCACCGCTGACATGCGAAATGTATAAACTTCTAAGAAGCGTTTTAGAATAACGCGTAGCTGTCAGCACGGACGCTTCTTAGAAGTTCATACATTTCGGCTGTCAGCACTCAGCGGCATAATCTGTAAATTAAATATACATAGGTAATCTTTATATTCATAAGAATGATATTAAAAATTGTGAGAAGTTTATAAGTAAATTAATATAAGTAATAATTTTTTAATAGTCCAGGCGTTGGTTATTATAACATAACATTTTGTTAAGATTATAAGGCCTGTTCCAATTAAAATCTTCTTTTTCCGATGGTGTTACAGCCCAATTCTAGCCTTGTGTTCCATAATTCGACTCCTCCAGACAACCCTGTCTCTGTCCTAATTTCGAGAGTCAAGAAATTGCTCGCATCCTTCCTGACTTCATTCGCACATCGCAGCCAAGGTCTGCCAATTCAGCATAATTTTCTCTTTGGTGCCCGCAATGATGGCATTCTCTGTCCATATCTGGCCCACCGTAGCCTATGATAATTAACCAATATTAGGATGGGAGGTTAGATATCTCAAAATTTCTTATGCAAAATTTAAAAACATATAATGGGATTACACTTTATAAATAATAAAGAAATGGATATAACATGAGTTTAAAAATGTTGATATTGATAAAAGTAATATTTACTTACTTACTTTGCGTTTCCGGTCTACACTTTGCCACACCAGTAAGCAGCGACAGTCATCGCCTCGTTCGCAAGGATAAGGTGTTTGCAGGTTACATGTTATACCAATCAGCAGGCATGTCAAGAGGTGATTGTCATCCTGGAGCTCACCACATTCATATTCAGTTTTGTCAGCAGAGAGGTAGCCCCATTTATGTAGGTTTTTCCTACACTTGGTGACACCAACCCTAAGTCTATTGAGGGCAGTCCATAAAGTGAATGGTAGGTGTTCAACCGTACTGATGCCTTGTAAAGTAATATTGAGAAGATGCAAGACTTATCTGCAAAAAAAAATTATGTGTGTTGAAAAATGTTTTTATTGAGCCCTTTAATGTTGCTGCATTTAATGTCTATTTCTTTTTATTATTTTTATTTATTTTATTTTATTTAAAACATTTATATACAAACAGTGAAATTGATACAAAAATAAGACAGTACATACAATTTGCAAAACATACACCAGTGAAGTATATACAAGACATTTAAATCAAACATATAAAACTGTGAGGTAAACATTTTTTTTTGAAATAGGTTACATGTTACATACCTGAAAAATAGAATTCCATATTAATGTAAATCTCAGTCCATCTATCAAACTCATACGACTTGTATGTTTTTGGTTTTGCAAGGAATGAATAATTTCTGACGGCTATTTTCGACAAAGCTCAAACAATAAAAATAACCTTTGTGCGAAACTAATTCGCAATATTACTCAAAACTACACAAAAGCTATAATTATCAAGACAAACAAATAATAATATTATTATTATTGCCAATTATCTCATTTTTATTACGCGTTGATTATTTACTGCGTATAAAATTTTACACTTTTGACAGCACCATAGACCATAGAAGTAGAATTTTATATCATTACGAAGACGCATACAACTATAAGTAGTCTGTGCATACAACTTTATTCCAACCCTTTCATATTGAAAAAAAATACAGTATAGAAATAATTCATTATATTGTAAATATTTATAAAATTGATAATATTGAAATTATATATTTTTTATTCATTTAAATAATTAAGACCTTTTTTATTTAATAATTAATTATGACGTAGCAAATTTGGTAATTATAGACGACATTTTATTCTGCAATACATATTTTCTAGATTTGATAGTGTCTGTAAAAGCAACCTTTACAAAAATATAATATGAAGAAGATGTAATTTACAGACAAAATATATTTAAATTGGTTACCTAAGCAATATTATACGCTACTTTATTTTAATTAGATTATAGTGCGCCACACCAATCATAGATTTACTAATACATAGATTAGTAGAATTCATTGTCAATGCTTTGTCAATGTCACTCAATATTGATAAATATTGATCTGTCAAAAAAAATAAGAGAGTGATGGAATGCTAAATGCTTCCAATTTCAAAATATTGGAAGCATTTATTTGCTGCTCAGTAGATATTTTCGGTAGGTACCTAATGTTGTTTATTAAGATTTATTATATAATCACTTCTTTGTAATTTTTAAGTACTGACTCAGAAACATAAAAAATGATGACCTTTTCTGTGACATTCTTTCCATCGCTTAGGATTTTATTTTTTTAGTTTAAGAATGCATGAAAATCACTTTGAAATGTTAACCGAATTGGAAACAAATGAGCTAAGACTTCCATACTTTTTTCAAATTATATAAGCAATATGATTTATGCTAAACTATAAGATTTGATTTTAAATTCAACCATTAGTGCAAAGGGGTTAGTAAAGAAAAATAAACGCAAATATTTACTGACTGATGATTAATTTATTCATTTTCAGTGTCACAAACCTTGGTTGCTTTTATCTGTCATCAAATTGGGCTGTGACAGAGTCACCTTTGGGTTTTTTTTGCGTCAAAACTTGGTCGAAACCTGTCAATCTGCACATACCACATCCAACGATTGCAGTTTTGGTCTTTGAAGGATTCTTTATTCTACAGGATCATGTTTGAGATGTATAAAGAGAATATGTTGTTGACGGAAGAAACTACTACACCAATTATCCCATACCATACTTTTTTAATATAATGATTCTTGTCGTATTATGAAACATACGTGAAGATTGTTATATTAACGCAATAAAATATTAATATATATTTAACATTGTTTTTAATTTATCTTCATACCTATTAATTAAGAATTTAGATAATTTTGTTATTATAATAGCAAATAAAGTGATCTTCAAATAAAGTGATATTCGATGATTTTGTCCACAACAATCTGTTTTATGTGATTAATTGAGATATGAATATTATACAGTATTTCTTAATTATTATGATGTGGATAAAACAAATATATTTTTTACTATAATAAACATGCACAATTACCTGACAAATCCATTATGATTTTGGTTAGGAACGTCATTAGTTCCTGTCAGATTCGCTTTCTTTCAGAGTTCTGTTTTATCGACCAAATCTACTAAAGAATTTTTATACTCATTTCAATTTTCAAAAATCATTTTTACGATTAATATATTTAAATGTATTATGAATTTAATTTCATGTATCTTTATTATTTACCAACGTTTAATATGATTTTATCAGGTACTTACTCATCCTACTCAATGGCTACGACAGTTTGACACAAAATGTGGCCATAAATTTTTTAAAATGTGTCATTTTTCAAAATGGAGGAATAATTTTTCCAAATTTTTTCATTAAATCTTTATTTATTGAGAATAATAAGATTTGAATAACATTTATATGTATGACGAATCAATCTCCAATTATTTAATTACATTTTCATACCGTAATACCAAGATTCTATTCAACGTTTACATGAGTAATTTTGTTTCCAAAAGATGGCTTTCTGTCTTTTTTGAAAAATTTGTATGAAGATCACAAAAAAATAAAGTTTTTTAAATAGCTCTAAATATATTAAAGTTAACGTTGCCAATTGTATCTAACAACGTTCTCAAGCAAATTGCACCGCTCTGCGCAGATTCATATCTGACGTAGCATTTGTATTTTGAGCGTGATGTTCACATATACGGTAAAGTATTGTCAAAGGCAGACAAACATTTCTGAATTATTATGTAGATTCATTCGACGAAATTACGAGTTGTGGGTATTGTTCAATTTAAAATCGTATTTTGTATTTGATTGTATTTTGAGATCTTTTATAAGTATATGTATGTATGTGTGTATGTATGTATGTGTATGTGTGTATATGTGTGTATGTATATATATGTATATATTTTATTGTTTGGAATATATAGAAGAATTTATTCATTACATTAATTTTAATTTTGTTAATGCTGTTTTGATACTTTTTATATTGATTATTTTTTTATGATAGCACTCCCCGTTACAGGCTTTTGCCTAGTGGGGATGCTAATTTGTTTTTAAATTCTTACTAAAATTATGACGAATGTACACTTCCATTATTGTCTGTTATATCATATTATACACGAATAAAGAAAGTTATTATTATTATCTATCTATCTATCTAATATTAATCTATTCTCAAATTGACCACAAACAATGCGTCTGTGTCAATATCAAATACATCGAAATGTGTGTGAGTATCAAACACATAACATAATTAATTAGTGTTTATAATGTTATTTTTTATTGATTTAATCTATTTTTAAGCATACCTAATAAAAAAAATAATTAGCATTTGCCACTCCTCTATATACTGTTGAAAGTGTGCAAAAATTCATTCTCCTCCGTCTACGAATATTTTCGTAAAAAAGTGTGTATAAAGTTATTGCTTCACGTATTACTATATACCTAATAATGGTTTATTCAACTATATTCATTTCGTCATGTTAAAATAGTGCTATTTATAGCCTCAAAGAAACATCTGTTTCATAACAACGGTCATTTGATTTTACAACCCCTCGCCCCCAGAGTCCTTTTCCGGTTAGGGGTGTTAGATTATTAAACACGGTTAAGTTAAATAGCTTCAAGCCAAATAATAATATCAATACATCAGGGAGGAAATAAGTGAGGAATCCACCCTCCAATCAATGATATTTCTGACTTCAAATGCCTAAATACAAACAGATTTTTAGACTGCCCCGACAGTCTTAAATATTCTCCCAAAGTATGTTGCAATATATTCATTTTCCTCTTGATAGTTTTCTTCATGTCTGTAGATCGTAACCTAATGCCAACCTGGTCTCCGAGTCCCTGACTATTTCTCCAACTATCCCGACACTACGCCAATTATACTGGCTCGGCAATCGTGGACCCCAAATTCAGGCCAAATCTGGTGCGATCTTCCATAAATAAAATCAATCATCCATCCCTGATAGTATCATAATAGTTGGTTCTGTATATTTTAGGTGCTTATTTCTCAATATTTACATAATATGTTATCGAAATGAGTCCATCGTGTTCAATGGAGACATAGTATGGCTTTCTTCGAATTACTTTAGAGTTGAATGCGATTCGTTATCGACAAGATGATTGTGTATCCGATACTCCGGGTAGACACTAATCATCAGTGGCGGAGAGTGGTAATTTTCGACGGCAAAGCGATGATGGAAAATTTAACAGGTTTTTTAGAGAAAAAATAACAACTAATGACTCTAACAATAATTCATTACTAATATTCGATTTTTAAATGGAACAAACCACTACGGGCTTACGACCGTCTTCTACTGTTATTTCGAAGGCTGGCTTAGTGTGATCACTTTACGTCAACAACGTTCGCCATTAGGTTTTTTAGGTTTTCAGAGTATTTTGGAACTTATTTGAAAACAATGATTCGAAGAATACCTATGTAAAATGATTTGTAAAGTTATCAGGAAACAGCTTGTCCAGACGCTTCGCCACTGCTTGCAATTGCTAAATTAAAAAATAAATTTAGTAAGCGAGAATGAGACAAAATTAAAAGAAAGATCTTGCTTCGGATGGGCAATCAGTGACGGAGATCGATGTAAAAACACTTTAAGGTACAACCATGTCATTTAAGAGCCGATTATGTCGTTTCTCCTAGATGGACCTGGGAAGCTACTCTGGAAATTCAATGTTGACCATCCATTTTTTTAATACTTAATGTACCTTCTTTATAAATCCTTATTTATACAATGTTTTTGTAAAGCAATACTGGATTCAAAATAGACCTACGTGAAACGATTTTTTTTTTGCCTAGCAATCAAAATCTAGAGATCATAATAATATCGTTAATCAGATTGGAATTGGATGGTTATCGCGATGTAAGTAAATGTAGAGTTAGGCCTCTGACGGGAGGGGAATGACTGGTACTCGATAGCTGGAAGGCGCTTAACGGGATCTAAAGCTTTTAGTAGTTGATGCTTGGTGAACAATTATGAAGGCAGATAAAGTGACTTGGGGAAGATTAATGAGGAAGGCTTAAACCTGCAGAGGGTTAAAAGCGCAACGCCACTAACCATCAATTAAACTTTTGATTGCAAACAATCAAATACATTCGATTTTGAATGGCTAAAATCTGCATTAAAAGTTAGAGGAACTATAACTAAATCTGATGTTTGCGAATATATTCCAATATTCTAATGATTGTAAAATTTCTCAACTATTATGAAACCAACATTTAAACTTGATATTAAAATAGAAGTTTTAAAATATTATCACCTATTGAATCTAATTATTCAAATAAACCAGTTATTGGTACACAAAATTTAAATAGAGCGGTTTTCTGGATACAATAAACATTAGTAATAAAATAATTATTGTTTATTGCTAAGCTTCGCACGTTCTGATAGAAGGTTAAATTGTTTTGATGTCACACTCAAATTTGTCTGGTAACTTCACAGTTATCTACCCTGTAGGGATTAAATAATGTTTACCGACTAACTTTTCTGACGAACTGTAAGCCTGATCCCAACTGATAGTAGGTAAACTCGCAACAGATTGTTTAAAGAGGGTCAAGTGTGACCTTTGAAGTTTGACGACCTCATCTCACGAAACTTTGCAACCAACAACAAAATACAATTATTATAAAGCATTTTATGTTTGTAATAAAAATATATATTTCTGTGTTGCAATGTATAGTTTCAACACGAAAGCTATGTAGAGTTCACCCATCACTTAATCATATCGTTCGAATCCACGCGTAAATGATGGCTTAATACACCTCCATCTCTTGTCTACACAAATGAAATGTTAACAGAACTGTACAGGGTAAACTGTGTGTGTGTGTATCCGTCCGTTTCAAACTACATAACTCATAAATGTGTGTATGTGAGGCCTGCTTCAGCGAGTCGAGCATCAGTCAGTCTGTGTTTCCATATATAGGACCTTCAAGCGACAGTTTTCATTTTTTTCGCACTCTACATTGGCGAAAAATTTGTCCGCAAAATTCAAACTGTCTACGGGGGCTGTTTATCCTGGAAAACGCCAGGCGAATTTTACTTATCAAGTCTATCATAACGATTTTAGCACAGTACAAGGGTTCTGAGTAACTGGATTCATAACCAAGGCTTTCAAAAGAGCACGTCGCAACCCTTCATTCCTTCCGGCGATATTTCAAGATCCTCACTCTAATTTAATATGAAAAGTTGAACCTACGTAATACCTGATATAATAAGCTTTTGCTTCTGCATAGATAAAGTAGTATCAAAACATTGTTTGATCGATTGGTTAGAGTTTTACGGGTTTCATCATCATAAAATTATAATATTCTATTTTTGTAAGATAAAATAGGTACACCACGAAACTTCTTCGACAGGTTATCTGATATTATTTAAATAATGTTCAATTGAAATTCTGCGGTTTCAAAAAAGTGTGTTGACTCAACGCTTTTTTTTAATCAAACGTTAATTTCATTTGCTTTTTTTTTAAACTTAGGGCCGGTCTTTCGAATGAGCATTATACAGCCCAACAGTGAATGGAAAAATAACTTTAAAGGCTCCACTAACTCAAAATGGGTCTTTCATGAGAAATTTAATGGACCATTGGTTAATTGACAATTATCTTGGTTTTTTTTTTTTGCGACTGGCAATATTGAACTTGTTGCTATCTTCACTCTATACATGTGTGAGAGCGAGACGCGCGGTAAACACCATTCGTTAGAAAGAGATGACAGACAATGTCTTATGTGTTTGTTTTACTGCAACTGTCAAGTTAAGTTTTATTTTATTTCTGTTATTTAAATATTTTAAAAGGGAACCCAAACAAATATTATATAAAATAATTCATATATATTATTTTCTGTATAAAAAAATAAGTATTTCGAGTTTATTCCCATTGCTTTATAATAATATTATGTACTACGTGCGTCATCTTGTAATTTTGACATTTCACATAGCATTACTACCAAAGTGAGATATTTTTATAAAATAGACGATATTTTAGTACCGCATAGTTCCTATTTTGATGCTTTATAGAAAGCATTGTAATCCGATTTATAAATTGGTCGAAAAAAAATGGACTCTCTCATAATAAGAATCATCAACAATTTCGAAAAACGGTATCAAAACAGACAAAATTGGCAACCATTTTGACAGTTCTTAATTGTCCATTAGTGTGCTATTGGCTGTTGGAGCGGCCCACTAAATTTAATCTTTCATTAAGGGGTTTAATGCCCTAATCGCCGCTATTTGACAGTTGAAAGATCCGTTTTTTTCTCTAACGGGGCATAAGTGAGTTAATCCTCCATTAAAACTTATTTGACTGTATAATCCTTTTTCAAAAGATCCACCCTTAATGAAGTATTGACATACCTAACAATGTTGATATTGTTACGCGCTCTGTGATTAACTCGAAACAACAAGCCTATCATCATTGGAATTATACACAGGCATTTGCATATGGGGAAAATGCGTCAAACAATTCCAAGTACAACGTTCCTACAAAATGGTGTATTAAGGAAACATGGGATCATATTTATTTATAGTTTATACATAATATTTATAGGTGGTCACCAACGTTTCCAGTACGTATATTTTTTAGCAACGTTGTAAGGATTGTACGATGCGTTTGCTCCAAAGTCGCATTTTGTCTTAGTTAACCATAGGTACCTTTAAAAAAAACCCCCCATCAATATATTTTTTACATTATATTATAAACATATCATTCAAAGCCTTTATCCTTCAAAAAAAAACTCAATGAATCTAGGGGAACTGGGGGCATAACCGCCCCCACAAGCTTTGAGTGTATATAAGTGAGTTAAAAAACCATTAAATGGGTTAAAAACCATTTTATTTTATAACATAAAACAATAGTATAAAAATTATGTATTCTACAGTAAAATCAAACGAAGCTTAAATATCAAAAAATTGAAAAAAAAAAGAATGCTGAAAAAAACGGTTGTGCCCCCACAGTGAGGGCATAACCGACCCCCTACAGAATTGTGGGCACAACTATTTTTAGTAACACCAAATCACTTCTTTGAAGATATTTTAATCTTTAAATATCGTCTACATCCATACTGTCATCAGAATCCTCATAGTAGCAATTGTGACACATAACTAAATCACCATTCTTCTCTTGGGGAATGTGTTTTTAGTGATTTTGTGGAAAACACCTGGAGTGAAATATTTTATTACAGGTGTCACATTTTAACCTTTGCAGACACCACATCCATCTTCAACTTTGTTAGTCGGTCTTATTAGTTTTCCTTTTCTTTGGGATTTTTGGGCTATTTGCGGGATATAATATATGCGGTTGTGCCTCTACGCGGTTCTGCCCCCATCAGACAAATTTGTTAGTAACAACAATATTTCGTTTATTTTATATCTTAAGTTAGCGGTAAATGTGCAAAAAACGAATTAAATATCTTTTGAATGCACTCATTACAATATTTTCCACAATTACATGCAATATAAGTATAAAAAAGTAGGTACATTGAAATCAAGAAAAAAATATAAGAAAATTACCAAAAATAACAAAAAATTAAATAAAACAGGAGATACACAAAACATACGGCACTCACACGTGCGAACTGAACAAGTACTGTATTACTATCTCCCTCGCAGTGAAAGTGGTCGTTTTAGGAACTACTTTTCATACAAAAATATTCGAAAACTGTTGTGCCCCCATATGCGGTTATGCCCCCAGTTCCCCTACTTTCTTTACAACCAGAGGAGGATGTCGCGTGATTTTCATAAAAATGTCGTCCTTATAAAATAGGTTGTAAAGTTACTGCACCTAAAATTTATGTCTATATGTCACGCATCAGTTTGTTTCTTTCTTAAGAAGTTTTTAAGTAATATGAGGCATCCGACCGTTTGTACTGTTGATTCTAAAGGTAGCTAATCTTATCTAATCAGTCGCTCTACAACCCAGGTCGGGTCTTTGCCTCCTCAAGAGCTTGCCTCCACGCCTGACGATCCAGCGCGGCACTCCGCCAGTTGGAGATTCCAATCTATCGGGCGTCCCGCACTACACCATCCAACCACCAAAGCTTCGGCCTTCCTGGTTTTCGTCTTCCGCTTGGCATGCCGTACAAAATCTTCTTCAGCATCTCCTCGTCAGCCATTCTTTGGATGTGTCCAGCCCATCGTAGTCTGCCAATTCTTATATCTGTGTGTGATGGTTGGGTCTTTATAGATGCAATGCAGTTCATCGTTATGTCTTATACGCCATTCTTCACTACCACAGATGGGACCAAAGGTTCTGCGGAGCACCTTTCTTTCAAACCTTTCCAATGCTCCCTCGTCTGACTTACTTATAGTCCAACACTCTGAACCATATGTCAAAACTGGCCGAACCAGGGTTTTACATAAAAGCAGTTTGGTTTACAAACCGGTTTGCAGCTACTATTCTACGTTTTATTTCGGTTGATACATCATTGTTACTTGTTACCACAGTGCCTAGATACACAAACTCGCTGACAGTTTCGAAGCAGTATTCAAGGTAGATACCTACATTTATAAATCCTTATTTATTTACTTTTTTTTTTTGGTAATCAATATCGGAAACTATTATTTTATTGCTTACCAACCAAAATATTAATGTCATAATGGCATTGCTTTTAAGATTGGAATAGGATCGGAATCTCGATGCGAATGAGAGGAAAAAAATCTTACCTGTAATAGAACCACATCATGGTGACATGGTAGGGCAGGAAGCAGATGGCGAATATCACGACGAAGGCTAGCACTGTGATGGCGACTTTTCTCCTAGCTCGGACCTGAAACAAATCGATCATTGAAGTTCAACATACCTACTTCATATTTTCCTTTAAAATCGTATTTTAGAAATAAATTAATAAGTAAAGAATTGTATTCACAATGAATCCGAGAAGTCAAGACTTTAGAGGGAGATCTAATTAAGTAAAGTCCAAACGACCACCAGTTCCTAAAAGTTTACCATGAATGATGTGCTGGCCACACTACAAAGTTGCAGTCGGACAACACACAGAGGCTTATAAATACTCATCAATCAATCAATCAATCAATTCTCCCTTTTACACCCCACTCAGGGGCATAGGGAGGCAACAAGAGCTCTCCATTGCGCTGGATCTTGCGCAATGTTTATGACCTCCTCCCACACCATGTCCATGTCCATCAGCTCTGCTTCGAAGGAGCGGAACACAGTGTGAGAGGGTCTCGTCTTCGGGACCCTGATGGGAGGAAGAACAGTTCTGTGTTATACTCATACAGTGTTATTAATAAAAACACCTTATTACTGGTATAAACCATAGAATTACTAAATATCTAAAACCGTGGTACAACGAGGATGTTATTCTAATTCTATGGTTTATACCATAGATCTGTGGTATACCTGAATTATTAATAATATTTTTCTTAGACCATGGTATAAAACATTGCATAACGTTATACCAAGACTATTATTAACACTGCATGATAATGGGTGGCCCTTTAAGAAGAAATAATACTACTGAAATATTGTGCCACTGCGCATGGTTCCAACAAGTACCACGTGACTGCTGTTAAACTCATACAAACTGTGACGTTTGTCGGTAGCGGTGTGTGTCATTCGATTTTTTATTTTTAATATTTTAGCGTTACCTTAGAAGAATTTAATGTTTTAATCATATAATAATTAGTTAAAGAAAGTATCTATGGGCTTTGTTGTGTTATCTTGTGCTTGTGGATGAAAGTAAAATGAATTATTATTGATAATTTATCTCCAGTCACGTGACTGTTGAATAAAGGGAACCAATTTTCGGTTCTGCGGATCCAAAAAAGTTCTCTAATAATATTTATACTCAGTGGGGTGGCCATATTAGTATGATGTTCCTTTGATTTCCATCTTTTGTTATTACACATTCCTTTGAAAAAAAAAACTTTTGTTATAGTCCTTTTTTTTCAATTCAAATTTAACAAAGGTGACTGTTTCGTATCGAGCTCGAAGGACCAATGTTGATTTACGAATTAGTTATGTTTGAAAACACAAGTCTCTTAACATTGTGATTTTAATTCAAAGGAACGTCGATCTAGAATCTAGATTTTAATGGAGAATTGGACCCTACACGGACAATATAGAGCTGCTTGGAGAAACTTTCTAATTGCATCATGCCTCACTTTGGGAGCTCGCGTGGAGGTAACAAAATTTTCCAACCAATTATACCCTCAAGTTTCATACACTCTCTGTGCACATCGTCATTGAAGCTGTACAAGAAACTTGGGTAGCTCCTGTTATCATACAACTAATGCCTACTAGCTTAGCCGAGACTATAAAAAAAAAAATATAAAACATAATATCTTCAAAAAAATTAATATCCTTATTATGATTTTATTAATATTCTTTTATTACCTATATTAAATTTATATTTGGGTATTGTGAATAATAGATAATATTTAACCCTAATTAGGCGCATAAGGAAAATCGCACAAGTAGGCGCATGAAAAAATTGAAAATGGAGAGAAATTAATAAATAAAACGAAGTATTTATTATCATAATTAAAAAAAATAAAGTGTCGCTTGTGATGCGGTGGTATAATAGGTCAGCGAAAGCTTTTTGACACTATTGTTTGAGAATTTGAAACGGTTTACGGAGGTTCAGTGGATAATCATACCCAAAGAATTATCTAACTTAATTATGCAGTGCGACGTTCGTGATGCGGTGGTAAAATCTTATACTCACGATTCTCCTCAGCCACATTGTTTCAAATATGCAAATACTTTAACACAATATACCCATAAAATTTATAAGAATAATTAACACACGCATCAATATGTTGTTATTAAAAGTGAAATTAAAAAAAAAAAAATGAAAAAAAAATACCCATTTTAACCATGATTTACCTTTGTATTTTTTTTAAATTTGCCTTTGAATTGCAATTTCAAAGTAGAAACATCGACAGCATAATTATATTATGAGAAAAATCTACCGTCAAAATAAAATACATATAATTAAGTGGACTTATTTTGAAGAATAAAATAAGCTTTTTACCTCAAAACCTCCACAATTTTCTAGTTATGCTCGGTAGCGACATACAAATGTCCTAAACGCTACAACGTCATTCCATTAACACTTCAGCAGAACAAAGGAGAACAGCGGACAAAGCAGATAGTCTGTAGGAAACAACCGAAGAATAGTGGACTCTCCGCCCGACAGCAAATTAGTAAGAGATGTTAAATGCAAACTTTTGCAGAATGTACGTAAGTACATGTACAAAATTTACTTATACTTTTTGGTTTGATGAGAATTCCAGTGTTGGAAATAGAGGGACAGGTGAAACCTAACATTATTTTCCTCTCGTATAAAACACAAAAATTTTCCTACCTTATTTTTGCCAACGTCAGAATTATTCTAACTAGTGGTCGGCCAGTGCTCGAAATTCGATCATAACTAATTTAGATTATAAGTTTGAACATTATTAAGATTCCTTTGTCAAAGACTGAGTGAGCGCTATTTTATAATTTTCTTCCAAAACAATGACATGGATTCGTCAAATTTGATATAATTTTCTTTCCAAAACAATGACATGGATGTTGATATGTTCAAAGTTTTTTCTATGGTTATTTACTACATAAAATATTTCAATTTGACCACAGACAAACAAAAGATCTGTGTCAAATAATGTCAAATACCGATATGTTGGATGATCTCTACAGAGTCTAAAGGTACTTCAGGGGATTCTCACATCTGTCATTTATGGAGCACCTGACCACCGTACTATCCTGCACGGATGCGGCATAACTCCAACTATTGATTTCTGAGGAGATGAAAAACCAGGAATTCGCAATCCCACTCCTTGTACTAAAGCTCGAGTATCTCTATTTGGGGCTCTCCTCTTTTCGCACCATCGATGTCACCCATAGTTACAGAATTGTCTTGACCTTCACGCATAATAATATGAAAAAAAAAAATATACTAATAAATTACCTGTCGTTGAGCCCCCCGCAGCTCTCCAGGAACATTCTTGGCGCTCAGCACTAAGTGTCTGGCCATCAAGATGTAAAAGATGGCGATGACTGCTAAGGGAAGAGCGTAGTATAGAAGAAACCTTAGTAGAACAATCAGTCTTGGATATTGCGGACCCCATTCCTCCGGATAAGGATAACACACCAAGAACTGTAACAATGAAACTTTCCATTAATGAAATTCATAGTCTTTCAAAAACTTCTACTATTTTCATAGATGCGACTGTTAGTATTACAAAAGACAAGCAAAATTGTTTGTTGTTTAATTTAGTACCTACTTAAATATTCACGTACACAATTTTGATATTATGTATACGAATATTCGCAATCAAAATGATTTCTCGTATAATACCCCCTATTCCAATTCAAATTAAGTGCGCACTAAACTAAAATAAGAACGTTCCTATTTTAGTTAGCCGGATTGGTATTCGAGAAATTTTAGAACGTTCCTATTTGTTCCTAATTAGACTTTAGTTTGAAATTAAGTAGTTCATTTTGGTATTCGGATTTCGTATTTAAGTCAATTTTAGTGCGTTTATCTGTCAAAACGTTCCTAATCTTAGTTCACACCTAATTGTATGCGTCTAAAAAGATATTTTTATGATAAACGTTTTTTTTAACCAAATAATTATAAAACATAATATTAAGCATTTCCCCCGAATTTATTATAAGTAATACAAATAATAGCATCAAAAATTATTATCATTGAACACCAATGCAATCATACAGTCGTCTTCGTTACACTTCGGGTTGGTTCGGCAGTTTCCGGCGACCATGTTACTTGGAACTTGCTTGGAACATGGAGCTCGTTTGAATTTTTTTGTCTTCTCCGTTTGGCTGTCCGCTTGTCAGCATCAACCAATAAGGCGCATGCTCGATCCATAGACAATTATAATTCAAAATAATATTTATGGTGAACTAATATTGGTTTTTAGAACACGGCATAATTCCGAATACGAATTTTAGTTCGAGTGAACTTAATTCTAAATCATTTGGAACGTTCTTAATAAGAACGTTCTAAAATCCGAATAGGGGGTAATATGTCTTTTAAAATACTATGCCGTTAATTAAGTAAAGTGATGCAGGGCAAAACCACCATCAGGAAACTGGAGTAATACATATAATAAATTCATCTCTCAACAAAAAACGGATTGCTGTTTACAAACATTGAGTTAACAAGAACGAAAATCAAAAATTTATAAAGAAGAAACTAATCAACCAAAGAATCCATAATAAAAGGTTATGATATCTTGTAACAGGCACGTGTTACGTCAAAGTAACTCATTGAGGTACGGCAAGGTTGAACTCACGAAAAAACTCACGAATGTTATTTCGGATGTGACAATAATGATTTAATTAAATGAATTAGAAATCGTATAAGATTGCTCTGACTCAGTGGGGTAGCGTGGTTTTTCGCCGTCAGATTGCTTTTTGGAGTTTCAGAATAGTTATATTATACACCAGACGGTAGCACAACTAATTAATGTCACTAACTAACACTTAAGGACAGCATAGAGGGAAATGCAACTCATCATGACCATGTGGAAATGGAAATGGTAATGAAAACCCTAGTGACGTTTGATGATTAGCAGGCATACTCTATAGATTCATCCTCCAAAAGGTCTAATGCTAAATGACAATCAATGTCATTATTATACACATAGATAACCTCCCCCGGTGGCGAAAAACACAAAACAACTTGACTATCTGAAATCAGTTTTCTCCATTATAATTCATTTCAAATTGTACAAAAAACAGTCAATACTAATATTCCATTCAAGATCTCTACATGTAATTATTTAGAACACAAAAAACCATCAAAAGAAACGGAAAAGAGATAAAAGTATAGAAAATGATCTAATTATCATAATAAAAATAACCAAAACATCTGATTTGAAGGCAGGGATTTCCTTTATCTTTCAAAAACCCAAACTGTATAAGAACATTAAATTATAATGACTAACGAACCGATTCTTTTTAAATAAGAATAAAACTCAGAAAAGATGTTGCCACTCGTATTTAATGTTATGTATGAAGGTAAATTAAATGTGATTAATATGTGATTTCATCATTAAATAAGCATATTAAGCAACATGAAATAAAAACAAAATGATATTACGATAACAATATTAATAAGATAATTTTTAGATCGCCGTTTTGTGATCAAAAGACCACCTCTAGGGCGCTATAATATTATGTATGTAAGTATAAGATAAGTATTATATATATATGTTTTCGATGTCCTGTGAGATCCTTACGATCTCGAGCCACATTTGGGATGCCAAAATGCGGAACCAATTATGCACAGAACTCATTCTTCTAACCTACTCGCTGTTAATGTCTACGTATATACTTTACTGGTGTTTTTGGTGTCCATACTATTTGTGTGATTGTTTCATTATAATAATTATCACTGTTTGTATATTTGTTAAATAAAAAATATATATATATATATATATATATATATATATATATATATATATATTACAAAATATCGATTGAGACTAAGGGCGTGGCCAGGGAGAGGGCTCAAAGGGTACGTCGAAATCTCTATAAATTTATACTTAAAAGATCTTTAAATTGTAGTAAGAAATCTAACTGCCTACAAGGAGCCAGGATGACTTTGACATACTTATAATATAGTCAACAACTATATTGGAAAATTATAAGAACAAATTATTACAAGGACTTTTAACTACTACAAAACCTAAAGATTAATGTCGGTTGATTGAATTATGTTAATAACTGGGCTTGGAATATTGCCTGCAGCCCAAACTAAAATTGGACCAAGAGACTCTTGTCCAAGTGCCCAAGACTAGAAGATTCCAGAGAAATTCCGGACGACCCCAGCGAGGCCTACATATCGTGTACATTTTCCAGAATCAGTGAGAGTAGAATAATTTTTCATTTAATGTACACACTTGTGTACGCTGGACTGGAGTGGGTTAAAACAAAAGTTCTGAAAGTATTTTTATTTATAGAACATTAATTATTGTGACGCCAAACGTCGTTTCGCGAGGACGACTTATTTGATTTTAAATTTTAATATAACGAACTAATTGGAAAATATTTACTCTTTACGTCGAATGTTTTCGAAATTTGATATTTATTTAGAACAAACAAGATATTTAAAGATACCTGTGATTATAGGCAATTTGTTTTTCTTATTTTTTCAGCTTTTCGTTTACCTTTATTAACTCGAGAATGTTTAGAACTCTCAGCATGCACTTCGTTTATGTTCTCCGTGACAAATCTCATACCCAATTCAGTGTGGCATTCGACCTGTACTGAAGAATACGTATCTAAAGGGTAGGTTATAAAACGAACAGAGGCTCCCTGATACTAGGGAACATCACGGTTACTTTTGCCATAGGTACCCCTACGGCCTACATGCGGTGCTCCGTAGGGATGCACTATGATTTTTCCCCCCTTCAAAAATCCATTATACGCATTTGTGTGAAGATGGACTAATTCTATATCTGGCTATGGTGGAAAAACCGACAACAAACATGGATGCTTCCACATCATTGTGGACATTTGGTCAGATTATCAAAAACAATGTTGCAACCTGAGAACGGGAATACTCTAAGTGTAAGGACCTCTCTTTATTAAGGCATCAAAAAGACCATTCAGGAGACTTCTTGTGGAGAGAAGGAGCTGGAAGAGGCACTGTTTCTCTGCAAGAGGAGGCAAAATAAGAGGAAGGGCACAATTAATTAATTGAAGGATGTCACAATTTTGGTCCAGTGTCACGGGGGGCATATTTTAAATTGACAACAAGATGAACATAGAAAGTCAATCGTCCGAATAAACATATTTTCGCCATGTTATTCGCGAAAAAGGTCACTTGTCTAGCATAGTAATTTTCATCTGCGGTGATTTTTTGAAGCGGATACTTTTTTTCTCCTTCCCCGATGTGGAATCACCTCAGTAGGTATGTCAGAAACAAAAATTTGGCATGAAATTTTGAAATTTCTTTTCCATATCTCTCTAAAGAAAGAAAAGTTCTTCCCTTGACATAAGTAAACTTCAAAGTGAAGTATTATTAGGAGAAGAAAGTTCATTTCCCAAACATTCTTTTTTCTGACATATTATTGACACTTTCCAAAATCCCAACGGCTGAGAATTTTTAAAAATTAATATAACTGCGAGCATATTTAAAAACAATATTTTCATTACTTTTGCGTATTTTCCATTTCATTCATTATTCTTTCATTTGTTATTCCTACGAAAAATATTATTTTAATACTGAGTAAATGAATGCCTGCTTTGAATAAAATTTTCAAAGGAAAACGTTAGTTTTATGAAATGGAGATGTGATTTAAAATTTTAATTTTTTTGAAATAACAATTTTCATTATTTATATTACCTACACCGAAAGATGATTTCTTTCCGACCTAGGTAAGCAAGTGGAATTAGCGCAAATTTTTTATCAAGAGGTCCCGGGTTCGATTCGCGGCCTGGTCTGAATTGTTCTATGTGATTGCAATTTCCACCCAGGGTAAACAACATGTTTCAATACGTTCCGCCGACTCAACAAAGGTGTCAGCACAGCCGGTGGAGCTTACTGCCTGATGCAAAATCTCTTCCAGTCAACCGGTCCCGTCCAACAGGCCAACTCTTCAAGTATGCTGGGTTAGAAATACTTTTAATGGTCGGAACATTGCCGAAATGCCTAAAGAATTCATCAAAAGGATGCTTAATTTATAAATTGAGAAAAAGGATCAGAAAGGAATCAGAAACATTTTGTACAATTTAAAACATATTCTTTGATTGTCGAGGCCGCTTAGAATAATTGCTAAAAATATTAATTATTACGCCTTCAATTGTCTCGAACGAAATGTCAGATTATACCTATTCACTTTCTGAGAAACAAAAGAAATGTAAAATATTTTATTTAAAATGAAACGAAGACACATTTTTACGGATACACGTATCTAAATCTTTTTTTATGAACGAATTAAAACGAAATATTTTCAATCTGTTGAGTTCCACAACAATATGAGCAAAAAATAATACCTACCTGAATAAAATGAAATCCTTTATTATTTAAACGAAGTGTCATGTAGCAGCGTGTGTTTTTCCAAACCGTTAGGAAATTTTCCCGGACCAATCATTTGGCAAAAATTTGTTTCAGACGTTTCATATTTGTTTGCGGAATTTATAAACGGAAATTTTGTAACTTTGAATCTGTGTATTTTTTCGTAATGGGTGAAACAATTTTTTAGTATTATTTTTTTCTCCGTATCTGGTATCATTCATTATCTCTCTTATATCTCTTTGTATTTCAGTCGGGATCTCGATGCCAAGGAGAAAAAAAAAGCTATCACCATGAATTTTAACTCACATATTTTAAAATCCTCAGCCATGGACGAATATTTCCTAAGTGTTAACAGCTATTTTTAGCTTACCTCAAGGAGTTTTTCAGCCCTTGAACCCATACGAGATCTGAAAGAATCGGTAACCGGTAAATTCAAAGCGACCAATTTATCGTCAGTAGGTACAATTCATCGCGAATTCTAGGTTTTTGTATATAACTCTGTAATTATTTTTGGTAAAACTTCAGTTTAGTCAATCCCTATCATTCGAGGTTATTTTATATACGATTTGAATATTTATTTATTTATTTCATTTTCCACCATAGACCCATTCCAGGCACTTCAGGACGTCAAGATTTTCACAATTTTATATGTAGAAATTAAGAATATAATATAGAGATGGAGACAAATCAGATCAATACAGGGTCAAGCTATCATAATACAATTATTAATTATTCATAAAAATCACATAAGGTGAGAAAAGTATGACTGTAAGCGAGCAAGTAAGACTTTGTAATGAAAATCTATCTATTTGAGTCATGCCTGGGTGTAAAGGTCCCATTCAAGCTCACGTCAAAATATATAAAATAAATAAATAGGTTAGGTTAAGGTTGGAACGTAGTTAAAAACGGGGATTCAGCCCCCCATACCTTATGGACACCTCCCCGATTGACGATAGCACGGTAATAATACTCCAGCCAGCGTATGTCAAAATCATCGCCATCTTTAATTTATAGGAGTGAGTAAACTGAAGCTTTACCTGATTTTTAGGTCATAAATAATTTGACAGTTTACAATATACTTAGATTGATGAAATGTAATCGCGATGAATTGTACCTGCAATGAATTGTACTCTCGATGAATTGTTCACGATGAATTTTCCTTGTCCTGAAAGAATCATTGTCAGTTGAGATTGTTTACCATAAATTATCGGACTATTTGTTAACAATGTAATTTCTGTTTAATGCAAACATTCACAATCATAAAGCAATTATTTGGTTGATGACGCAAAGTTTGGTTTTTACTGAGAATTTGATCAATCTTCATAATAATTGAAATCTTTTATGTAAACGGAAGCGGATTCTGTCAAGGCTACTTCGTAATTTACGTTGGTATGTATAACTTTTTTTTAGTTAATTCTTGAGAGATTGGGATATGACCTCCTCACAAACTAATATCGAGTGACACCTACTAACTATTACTTATTTTTATGTGAAATTTTATTGATCATACTAAAAATCTTACCAAAATATTGTTCAATTAAGACAAATTCTTATTTAGACAATTTATTCTTAGATTAATTTAGTGCCTTCCATGATAATCAAAATTGAGGAACCCTCGTCTACAGAATAGTGTGTGACACGATATAGTGTAGCATAGTTAATTTTCACTTATGAAGATGGGCGGAAACACAGCCTTCCACTACGAACGATCGCTTAGTTTGTTATGTATGAGTTATCAATATACCTAGATACGAAACATTTTCGGTCCATGGGTCTCGTTATTAGGCCAGCCTGTTATCTGTGGCAAAGCCTTAAGGGCGATACATTTTCCCAAGCGTTTGATGACAAAATACTAAATTGCCTAATAAGTGTATTGTGTTACGATGTTAACAGCTTAAAAACTTAAGCATATGTGCTCCATACGACAAGTGACTATGCTTAATGTTTATTAATAATTGTTCATAGTGCGTATTTCTACAATTTTTCTTAGTGAAATTTTGCTTACTAGTGGATACCTGACGCAATTGCAGCTTTAACACAAAGATGCAATAAGATTTAATGTTAAAACTTTCCCATGAGAAAGGCAGATCATAATGTCACTTATGTAAAAATAAATAAAGAGTTATTAATAATAATTCGTAGTAGCACAAACTGAAGACTCCTTATTTATTTTTACATAAGTGAAAATGAACTACTACCAAGCACCCTCGGCCGAAACTATCAACAGATCATAATGTCGTGTTGATAATCTGGATTTTGAACCAACCTCAAACTAATTTTGGTCAAAATGAAAGAAACCAGCCCCCGCAGGATCCCTGATGCGCAAACTCCTAAATAATGTTTTTTAATGTATCTACATTCCTAAAACCTTTTGATAAGGCAGCTAAAAAAAAGAAAATTAGTATCATTTTTTACTCTTAGTGGTCATAAACCATTTTTCACATCATTTACGTAGTTTCAATGTTTATAACGGACACCAAAAGAAACATTTTGTAACAAAACTACCAGGCCGACTACGTAAATAATAATAGATGGTACCTATGTTAAATGTTTTGCACCATATTTTTGACAACGATAGGTATAATTTATTTTTTAATCATCAATGGATAAGTTCAAACACTATGGGTGTTTTACTACCTATCTTCTCGTGGCTACTAATCATATTCAAATTTCAATTCTGAATTTGAACCCCTTCGGTTGTCTTTTGCTGGGTTACGTGAGGAGCTCATTCTATTATCTATCCAAGGCGTACACTAATAAGTAAAGAAGTTTTACGGCCGGTTTCAATAACCTATCCGTAGTAATCAGTTAAACGCTATCCGTCAATTAACCGCAGTTAATATTCTATCCTTATCCGCGTTTCAATAAACAAACAACAGATATATAGTATTTATGTCAGTTACCATGGAAACTATCCGCGTTTGATCATAGAAATTGTCAATACTTCGTCCATGTCAATTTTCGAATATACGTCAGAGTTTCAATATCAACAATATTCCGAAACCTGGCAAGAAAATCTTTGTTCGACAATATCGACATGAAATTTATCCGTGAATATAACATCCGGGGTTCTTCGTCCTCGTCAGAGTCGAAGACTCGTCTTCAAATAACTCCAAATCGCTCTCGTCACTTGAAAAAGCCATTATTTTCAAAAAAACTTGTTGCTGTACCAAAAACTTGCCGTCGAAATCGGGGGATAGAAAAAACAAACCGCCAAAATCGGGGGTTAGGAAAACCATAGAAAAAACAGTAATCACAAATGTCACAAGCTACTAGAGATAGGTTATTGAAACGCTTTATCGCCGATTTCTATACAAATCATATAATGAAAGATAGATAGAGAGTTTAGATAGAAATTCTATCTATCCTTTGTCTATTGAAACACCAAAGTGTAAAGATAGATAGATTTTTTAACCATATATAGGAGATAGATAGGTTATTGAAACCGGCCATTAGGAAATAACCAATAAAATCATCTCACACTAAAGACCATTTAAATATTCTTTTTGACAATTAATCTTGACAGTCTGATTAAAAAATGTCATTTTGGAATATATAATAAAAAAATACTTGAAAACTATCTAAATTATTCCATTCTAATATCAGAAGCACGAAGAAAATAACCATGCACGTGTGAAGATGCTTGTAGTTTTTAATGAAAACTTGGGTAAACGAGTGAATATTATTCCAGGCACGTAGTGAATCGTCTGGATTATCTGTGAAGAAACTCGATACAGTTTAATATTATTGAAAGTAACGGTGCGACACAAAATTGTGTTCCAATCGTAAAATAGCGCTCGTCAATTTGTATGTCTATTACGGCTCCAGATGACGGAACACATCAGTTGAAAGTCGCTCCTTAAAACTCGTCAATGGTAGAAAATAAAATTTCACTAACAAAAGACTGCTGAATCCTGATAATGGTCTACTTTCAAACAAAATTTCGGCTTTATTATAGATAGTTATCATAAAGAGGTTCCAAAGGCCACTAGGGTCAAAGTAAGCTATAGCTTGCTGGAAAATGTGGGTCTTTAAAATGCTATGAAATGCCAAGTTCAATTACACCCACAACACTAATTACATATTAGTCCAATTTGTTAGCACCCTACTTGCGTACTTCGGGCAATGTGTTCAGATTATTTGAAACATAGCAGATTATGGGAAGATGAAAGGTGAATTTCTGGCACTTTGAAACCAGAACCAACCATTGCCAACCAACTAAGGAAAGGCAACCCATACAGAAAATCTACCAGGGAACAAAACGGGATGCCACGCTACTTAATTCATTTGCAGGAAATTTCCATGGTATAAGAATTCTTTCCTTTGATGTGGTGATTGCTAAGCCGTGGTGACCCGATTTTATACTCTAAGAAGAAGAAAGTTAGACAAATGACCGGCCTCGGAAGCCTAAATGCTTTGGCGTGGACTTATGATTAAGAAATACTGAGTCGATTTCCGGAGACAAGGTTGGTTACTTATACGATTGCTAAAGAGAGCAGGTAAGACATGTTTTTATAAAAGTGCTTGTTCGAATCAGAGTTTGATTGTTTGGAAAAGCTTGGAATAACGCTTGTTCCATAAACAGATACTTAATCATTTAAATTCGTAGGAATTATATTTGAACCGTGAATAATGTGTATAACGAGAGGAGATTATGTAACAAACAGCTAGTTCCTCATAATCAGCAACAAACTAAATTGGCTACAACTAATTAGTTCTGTATTGAGACCCATGTACCCAAGCTCAGCAATACCTCTGAATAAGCCGGATAATTATTACAGAAAGTTTAACAATATCTTAAATGAACACGTTTTAGTGAGAAATTCACATTTTATATCTGGAATTTCAAAGTGTAATTCAACTTTTTCTTATGTATTTTGAACTGTTTTTTTGTATAATTCATGCCTATTTCTGACATCGATTGACCATCCTCCGAGAAAAAGGGTTTTTTAAATACATCTTGATAACCACATGGATTATGAGTATAGACCATTTAGTTAGATTATACCAAAGTCTTCTTGCGTAAACAGAGATTCTTTCGTTTGCCTATATTTGTTCGTCAAGATTTTATGGATTTTTATAGAATGCTCGTTTGCTTGATATAAACAGCGCAAAACTTGCAATTATACTTTCAGTCTGAGAATGAGATACAATGCGCCTACTACCGACCACAAACCAACACTATTAAAAAATCTGTACACTAGAATATGAAACCAAATGCCTCCGAAGAAATCTGGGTTCTCGAAAGATACGCTTTATCTAAGAACCTTTGTCCTGAAGTGATACGCGATAGACTGTTGTGATCTCTGGAATTTTACTAACCTTAGCCAACAATTGTTCAATATTCTACCTATGCAATGAGCAGTAGGAAAAAAATATATTGTTCACTATAATAACCTTCCATGAGTTATTTCTTACGCCATTTTGAAACAGTTTCTTATATGAAAAATAGACAAATTCCATCGTCAGTTTTATGTTTGATCTGACGGTGGCTGGATAAATCGAAACCGGGCAAAAATAATATATTAAAAAAAAACAGTTAAAAAGTAAGATTATTTTTTCCTAACATAAAAATTGAAAACTGTCTACAAGTACTAGAGAGCTATCGAAATAAAAGCAATGGGTATTTTATTCTTACCTGAGTTTCAGGGTTGACTTGAAACACTCTGACATAGGATCCAGCTGCTGCAGGTATTGAGCATATAATTGCCAACACCCAGATGAGCAACGCCGTCAGAATTGTACACCTGGTTGCTCGTTTCCCTCCTCCTGAAAGTATGCAATTATTTTATAAAACTCCTTTACAAAGTCTTTCAGGATGGCATGAATTCAAACGAATATTCTACAGAAAACAGAATTGGCATTACCTATTCTAACTTTATGTCATTTTTTATTATTATTACCTATATTAAACGAGTCAACTATATATTATAACTAGCTTTCCCGACAGACGCTGTCCTGTATGTTGTAGTCCTTACTATGAATAAAGATTTCAAATTTGTAATTTATACGAAAATACGTTTAAAATATGTTTGAATGTTAAAAAATTATTTCTGAAAGCTCGGACACAAAATCCTTAAAAAAATCTGCGTACCAATGTTTTTAATGTCAATGAGTGTCAGGTAAACAATAACATTGTTGTTGTAGAAATTTTCATAGATGGTGTTAGCGTCGCAGGAAATCCGTTCCTACTAACTTTAATATTATATTTTACATTATTTTTATGCATTTTTCAACTTTTATTAGTTATTTTGTTATCCGGAGCGGAGAAGAATCCAATAAATCAAACATTGAAATAATCTGTTTAGCCGATCTCGAGTTGTAAGTGTTCACACTAACCCGACTTTTATTTATATTAGAGATGTAGGTACATAATATATCTTTCAATCTCTAATATAAATTAAAGTCGGATTAGTGCGAACACTTTTATAACTAGAGATTGGCTCAACAGATTCTTCCGATGTGTGATTAATTGGATTCATCTCCACTCCGGATAACAGAATAACTAATAAAAAGTTGAAAAATGGAAAAGAAATAATATAAAATATAATATTAAAGTTTGTATGGAACGAATATGATGCGACGCCATCTTTGAAATAATCTAACAACAAAATTATTGTCTTCTACACCTGCACCCTCTCATTCTCGCATACGTAATTGTCCATTCTTACAGTAGCCCATTTCACTTACTCCACCGTTTCTGGCGTTTTAGAAATTTTTTATACAAAGTTAACCGAATTGCGCGCATATAATTATATTCGCGTGTTAATCCCGTCTGAGCTTTGAATAAGAATGAAATATGGACGTTTTAGAATTAATATTTAATGTTATTATTTAGTTAGTTTATTTTTGTTTCTGGAGGCGCAGTGCACAATGAACGGGACGCCTCTGGTTAGGACCAAAGGGTCCACAGGACAACGTCTGTCGGGAAAGCTAGTATAATAATATACTTGATTTGTTCATTGAATGTTTGTGATTTTCATATTATGAGACCTTGGGTGGTTGTTGAGCGAATTGTTTTTAATCAGTATCTGATTGTGTTATATTTTGTTGACATCTGCCGGTGCATAGGTGAATACTGTAACGCCGGCTGATGAAATAAAAATCGGAAATAAATAAATAAGTAATACTCGAATTACAAATTAAAATCGGTTGGTATATAGGTACCTAACTAGCCTGGTGGTTACGATCCCGAATTTTATACTGCTTTGTACTAGATGTCGTAGGTTCCATCTCAGGTGCCGACCATCTTCCGCTTTCACAAGCTTTAAGTAGCTTATGCCGTGGTCACACGTGCCGAGTAAACGGGCGAGACAGTAAAATGATACTCGCCCGAGAGAGTGATGAGCGTTAAAACCTTATGGCCGAGCATTCGCCTTAGGGTTTAGACGCAGCGAGTACTCGGCCGAGTGCACTGTCTCGCCCGTTTAATCGGTACGTGTGACCAATGCATTACTGCGAAAGAGTCAAAGAGTGTATTTGTGTTCACTTTGAGTGAGCACAGATTCATTTAAAAAAATATATATATACTTATAAATGGTAAAAAAAAAAAAAAAACGCCACGACGTCTTATCCGCGAGCCACAAATACACATATTCACGCGTAGTAGTGCGTTATTCCTGTTGTTTGAAGCGTTTGGATACAAACAAAATCTCCGGTGTTAAAAAAGTGAACCGATAATAATAATTATTCTCATCATATACAAGAATTTCAGGTGCCTACCTGCAGCCAACATTTATAACTCTAAAGTAGGTAGGTACGTAGGTACTAATTTATCAAGTTCATGCAAAAAAATTCATCATCAGATAATACCTATTATATACTAAGTACTGGGCCCTTTGAGCATTCTCGATGACCTATCATGATCTCAGAAACTACGAGTTAAAAGAGGAATAATTCTCCATTCCTGTAATTGGACATTCCGATGTCTGGCTGAAAAATAACGATTCGAAAAATCGCTCGAGCGAATCCTAACAGTAGTCAACCATTCAAAAACGATTCGCCATAGATACATCGTCTACTACTTGTTCTTTCTTCTGTAGTTTCAATCCTGGGATTGGTTTGCAGCAATAGTATTGGATCTCATTCATCCATTCCTCTCTGTCCATTGCATTACTTGTTAAGGTGTGGAAACAGCTGTAAAAAATATTGAACAAATCTGGTGGATAGAGACTGGAAGATTCTTTCATCCAGTCGAGCGTGAAATTAAATCAATATAATGGAACTCGTTGTATATTTGATAAAACCTGTTTTATGAAAATAACAAAAAACATTGTTTCTTCAAAAGGAAATAAACATGTAGGTTTTCCTACTGAAGAGGTTCTTGTTCTCTGACCTTATACTAGAGAATTAATAAAACTAGAAGCGCAGAGTTAAACCTCGTGAGAACTGCAATATTTTTTGTTACATTAAAAATCTATAAGTAATATAAAAGTAAGTTGGGTTAATGCGAACACTTATAATTCGAGATCGGCTTAACAGATTTTTGATAATTGGTTTATTGGATTCTTCTCCGCTCCGGATAACAGTATACGTAATTATTATTAAAAATTCGAAAAATGGATTGCAAATAATATAAAATACAATATTAAAGTAAGTATGGTCTAATTTTCTAATGGAGAGATTTCTGAATGTTCTGAGTTTGATGGTCGAGTCAGTGTTTAGTTTTCTCTTGTTATTTCTTATGATGATCTTGACTTAAGTTTTTTGTTTGTCCACTAATCTTATTAATATTACCGACCTCGGTAGCCTAGATGTACTGGCTTGGACTTCAGATCCGAGGTCCCGGGTTCGATTCCCGTTTGGGTCAGAGTTTTTCTTAGTGTTTTTTTCACTGAAAATTTCTAACCGGGGTTGGCCTCTCTTAGATATGACGGGAACGGTTGACTGGAAAAAATTGCCTCAGGCAATAAGTTCCGCCGGTTATACTGATACCTTTGTATAGAAAAGTGTTATATTATTTTTATTTAATTATTAACATTGTATTTGGAGTTTATCAAATGTTTTGGGAATGACTGTTTATTTCCATTGATAAATAAAAAAATTAAAAAAGTTTGACAGAACCAGTTTACTGGATCAAAGTACCATTGAGTCTCTAAGAATTACCTAATTTTCTATAGAAAATGATAAAAAATAACATCAAATAAATGCTCATTTATACACTATTCAACACGGCTAAAAAAATAACTTTATCATAGATGATTTTGTGTAGATTTTGATGGTTTTTTCATTTTATTTCTCACGAAAATCTATTTTTTTCTAGTGAGCATATTATGAACTCGTTTTGTGATAGAGAAAGAAAGTCGGCATCTGGGATCGAGCCCGCGACTGCCAATCTGATAGTCTGCGACGCAACTACCGGGCTTCCAACCGATTTGAATGAATGAATGAATATTAATTTATATTTAATTTTTTTATCAAAATGTACAAAAAAGACATTTAAGACAAACATTCGACTTAAATTATTTTATAAGTAGGTAGGTATTTTTTTAATGTTGGGATAATATATTGGAATGTTGGGAGATTCTAATTTTTCTCACTCCAACTCTCACTCAAAAAAGGTATTTTTTTTTCTAGATTAACAACTTGTATAATAGCTATCAAGGATTACAAAATAAATCACTTTTTTAGATGAATAAAATAAATTTTGTTGTTGAAAAAATAAAACAAAAACATCATTTTTTGTCGGAATCAAAATGTTGTAATCAATTCGTCCATCCATATTTTTTCTGACAAATCTATTTACAGAAAATGAAAAATGCTTTATTTCAGAACGATTCAACCCATTTCATTCGTTACTACTCCCTTTAGTTTTTATATGCTTTTCACCCTTTTATGCATATTGGAAGTTTCATTCTTATTTAAGCTGACACCGCACCTTAAGCAGCTTAATTTTTGTTTAACATTTTTAAAAATAACACTTTTAATCATATCTTATAATATAAATGAAAGTCGGGCTAGTGCGAAAACTTATAACTCGAGATCGGCTCAACAGATTCTTCCGATGTGTGATTTATTGGATTCTTCTCCGCTCCGGATAACAGAATAACTAATAAAAAGTTGAAAAATGGATAAGAAATAATATAAAATATAATATTAAAGCTAGTATGGAACGAATTTCATGCGACGCCATCTTTGAAGAAATCTAACAACAAAATTATTGTCTTCTGCACCTGCACCCTCTCATTCTCGCATACACATAGCAGCCCATTTTTTCACTTACACCGTTTCACGCGTTTTAGAAATTTTTAATACAAAGTCAACCAAATTGCGCGCATATTTGTTGATTTTTAATGTAATATTGTACATTTTTTATTTGTTAGTGGCATGAGATCATCCGATTGTAGATGGAATGCCAATGATAATAAAAAAATAAATTATATTCTCGCGTTGATCCCGGCTTAGCTTTGAATACGAATGAATTAATATGGACGTTGTAACAGTTATTTTTCACGTTTAATATCGAGTAGCAGTGTATGCTAATTAAGGAACACATCTATGCGTCGTCAGGATGGGTAGCGCTCCGAGCGGCAATACTAAGTATTAAACATGTCGTATCTGGACACTATATATGAGAGGTGAACTTAGCAACGGCGAGAGAAAAAGATCAGACGCCCTGACGAGAATGTAATTCTTTTATTGTGTTAATTTTAAATCACCATTTAGTTTAAGTGAAACTAGTTATTGTGAGATAAATTGTTAAGGGTTTTCAAATGTGTCGCGAGCCCGTATTAATTGGCAGGTATGTAGTTGAGAAATTTATAAGTAATTGTGATTAAATTATTTTTTCATAGTGTTGATACGCAACATTACTAATTTTCGTTAAAGATTTTTTGGTAACTAGCATGACACGATTTGTATTCTTATTTCAGAATACGGGTCGCAGGCTTGGGATAGAATACCTGGGGTTAATTATCGCTGGCTTGGGATAGAAATATCTAGGTTTGAATATCGCTGGCTTGGGATAGAAATATCTAAGTTTGAATATCGCTGGCTTGGGGTAGAAATACCTAGGCTTAAGTATCGCTGGCTTACGATATAAATGCCTAGGCTTGAGTATGGATATATAATTGCTAACTTGAGTTAGATGTCCCTGAGTTTGAAAAATTTAAATCGATGGGTTGGGGTCGTAAAGTATATCATGCCGTCTTGTATAGTCATGATAAGACAAATTGTACAGGAGGGAATCTGGGGATGATCCAGGTATAACTCGAGCTGTCCACGGATTTGAGGGTCAATAAACTTGGAAAGTGGTGGTTCCTTCTTGCGATGCGGGAATCGTAATTTCAAGTATTGAACGTCTACCATGGATGTGAATCTGGTGAGCGTAGCGGCAAATCAGGATTAATTTAGTTAAGTCGAAGTTTTCTTAATTTATGTAGTATTTGCTTTTGGTGACCACACGAATCGTTGTAAGATTTTGTTTGATGAAGCTGTGAATACGCTTGTTAAATTTACTTTTTTTTATATATATTCTCTTGTACCTATGGTTGTACGTTTGACTCGCAACGGTTGAAATACCGTATGTACATAAAGGCGAGGAAAGAAATTGAAGTAATATTCAAATGTAGTCGAAGTAGTTTATTTTGATATTTGAGAAATTTCTACCAGTCTATAAGTTAATATTTGGTGGAATTTACATTTACTTTCTACTGAAGAAAGTCCTTTGAGTTAATTATCGACTGGAATGTTTTTTTTGATTAGTTTTAAGAAAATGTTAATATTTGTAGAATCTGTAGAGAGTTTTTTATGAAATTTGATCATATTTGTTTTATTTATGGAGATTTATATGATTTGGTCTTGAAATTAAACGATGTTCAATTTGTTATTAATTTACTTCTTTCATTTGAACATAATGTTGTGTTGTCTAATTGCCCTCTAAAGGAAATGGTATTTGGTAGGCTTGCATCGTAACCCTATCTTGAGAAAAGAGTTAAAATCAAACATGCTTGATAGTTGAGAATTTTATTTTAGTAGCCGGGCATCACATAATGAAGGTAATGTGATTAAGTAAATATTCTGGAATCTTTTAGAAGATTTATTGTGGATGAGACCACACTCTCTTAAGCCTCTCTCCTGATGGCAGACCACAACGAGCGGTTTGAAGGAGGACTTCAGTCCTAATTCAGGCAGCTTATTTGTGTACATGACTTTTCTCGAGTACTGGAGATTATGAGGAGTCTCTGGTCCTCGAGGAAAAAGTGTTACATAAAGATGGCGACCAACGTGTTTGGCATCAGGAAAGACAGAATTTCGAGTTGAAACTTCGAATTCAATAAACCAAGCCATTTCCTTGAGGTCAAATATTCTTGAAATTTGTTTTATGTTATTTTTACTTTGCTGGATTTTGGATTCTCGTCTCGGGTGTCTGATCAGTTTCTTTCCAAATTAGTTAAGTTTAGTTAAGTAAGGGTAAAATTGGATTTAAATTGGGTTGTTTTTTTTAATTTTGTAAATTTTTTTAATTTAATCATGGTAGGTAGGAAATTTTTCTGCTGAAATTTAATAACCACGTGACATATTGTAAAAAAAAAAAAATATTTTTGTAGGGTAGCAAAATTTTTGTTCGTAGTAACAAAGTGTCTAAATTAAATTCGGGGTAATATTAAATTTTTGAACTGCAACAAAATTTGAAATTTATTTCTCTTGTTCATTATTATTTATCAAGTTTTCGTTTTGATTTTATTTTTTTTAAATATTGTTTGAGACACTGATCAGATTAGGTAAATTCAAGGAAAAGATTTGTGTTTGCATGAAAATAACTTGTATTTTTTTCTTCTAGATTTACATTTGATGTATATTTATGGAGAGTGAAGCTCCCATATGAAAGCAGCCACGGAGAGCGAAGTCGTCTGGACTATCTTTGCGCTGACAATTCAATATTTAATCGAGAACATAAAGTATACGGAAGGAAGATTTGATTTTATGAACGATTATTTGGCTAATTTTTTTCTTTGGAAGAAGTTATGGGTAAAATCGGGTAATTATTATTATAAATTTTTTTGTTTTGATTTTTCTTGTTTGAAATTATTTTGTGTTAGGTATTCTGTCCTCACAATATTTTGATACTGTGGAACGGTATGCATGTGTATGGAAAAGGATTATTGCGTAAAGTGTAAAGAACATTTATGTGAATAGTAGTTCACGATAGGATTAGGCGTGAAATAACTTTAATTTTGTTTTTCAAGTAGGAAGAGGTATATGAGTTAGTATAAAGTTTGAAGTAAGTTTTAGATCAAAGACGCAGAGCAAATTTTAGTGCTGTATACGAATCTAGTGTTTAAGATTCGGTAGTGAGTAATTTATACTATTGCTATTAGGTATTGATATAGTTTCTAATTTTTTTTAGCAGAGAAAAGCAAAGTTAGAATGGATTCCGAACTAGACAATAAATTAAAAATACCTTTGGTAGAGCAGGATAGTAGGTCTGCTGTGTCAGATGAGGGTACTAGTTATCAGAAGGAGGTAGACGATAAGGTAGATGTAATTTCAGTTAAGAGTTACACTAGAAGGAAACCAGGACAGAAGGAGAAGTCTCTTAATAGGTCAGAACAACCTTTTGAGGTTATGGATAGGTCAAAATTTATGAGAGCGAAAGCCAAGGAGGTAGATGTAAAGAAATGGGGCGTGAGTTTTGATGGTTCTACCGAGGCCAGAGAATTCCTTACTAGACTGATAGAACTCGCAGGAGTTTATGAAGTCAATTTGGACTCTTTGATAAGATTCATGCCAATTTTGTTGTCCGGTTTTGCATTGATTTGGTTCCGAGCTAACGAATTTATTTATAGTTGGGAGGATTTTAAACTCAAATTTCTAAGTCAATTTGAAGGGGCAGAGAGTCAGAGAAAATTAAAACTTGAGATATTGTCTGCTAGACAGGGAAGTACAGTTTCGGCGAACGAGTTTATTTTGGGTTTAATAGCGAAAAATAGGTCGTTAGATTTACCTTTAGAAGAGGAAGATTTAATAGACTCCATTAAAAATGGGTTATCGGAAGAATATGCAGGTGTGCTATCGACGGCAAAATTAGATAGTACCAGAGACATTATGTATATATGTTCTAAATTTGAAGCACTGTCGGGGACGAGGCGACAGAAGAAATCTCAGGTGATAGGAAAGATGATGGAGTTTTCAAACGATTCTCCTCATCATGAAAATACTACTCGTAACGAGAGGGAAACGTACCCTTTACATCAGTATAGGAGGAATCAAGCTCGAGGCGTAGAGTCTGATTCGAGAGATATAGATTTTCGGCGTAGTGATAGGGTAGGAACGAGTCAAGAAGTTTCGGGAAGTCGTAGAAATTTTGGTGTCGGAAATTCTAATAAAGAATACGGGAAGGCTGGAAAGGTTTGCTTCTATTGTCAAAGACAGGGGCATGTTCAGGCGAACTGTTTCACGAGGTTGAGGAGAGAGGGGAAAGCATTCAATTCGGATGACAATCGGAAAGGTGAGAAGACACCTTATAAGGTTAAGAACGAACAATCTAAGGCGTAATAGAATTGTTTTACGATGTAATCATGTAAATAGGTTAGGTTTTAGTAAAAGATTTCCATATTATTCAGGTTAAGTATAGATTAAAAAAAAAGTATATGTAGTATTTACTGTGTGTGCGTTACGCAATTTTAATTACTGTAGCGAATATTGTATGAAAATTAGGTTTATTTATCGGTTCGGTATAGCACCACCAGTGGAAGGAAAAAATAATCTTCGTTTTGAAAGATTTTTATTTCAGTCCGTAAAAGTTGGGAAAAATAGAAATCCCATAATAAATATTTATACTTGATTGCAGAAACGGTATAGCGCCGTGGTGTACGGCGAAATTTACTGTAAGCGCCGTGAGCGTGTTTGAATGTTAGCGGAGTAACAAACCATTCTAAAGATAATTATTCCATTTAATTATATTTTGACTGCGCCGAAGGGAATTAGTGTTTTTTTTCGTTTGTAGTTTTAGAAAGGAGTTATTTTTTTTTTTGTTATGTAATCTTCTCAAGTTTAAGATGCAATACAGCAGAGTTGTCGTTTGTAAGTCAAGTGGTTTGGACGTGTTTGTGTGTTGTCAACGCTAGCGAGACACCAGTAACGCCGTGCCGTGAGATTAAAAATTTCAACTTTATATTATTATTTCTGTCGTAATTACTTAGATATTACATACATTACACATATTCATAATTTGTTTAATATTTTCTATTTCTTGTAGATGTATAGTTACTTTATATTATTTAGTAGTTTAGTTCAATAAATACTTGTTGTAGTTTTGTTGCAAATAACCCGCCTTGTAGCGGGGAATTCTCACTGCGTTAAATATTTGATTTATTATTTTAATTTTTTTTTCTCCTTCATTATTTTTAAGTAAATATTTTTTTTTTCTTTCTCTTTTTCGTTTTGTTTTGTTTTTTGTTTATTAGGGTTTACGTTATGTAACTATATAAGTTAAGGTCTTTTCTTTTTTATTTAATTTTATATATCTTTTCGCAATTACTTGATAAAAAGTTCTCGTTTCGTCTATTTTTCTTAATACGTATAAATATTTTCTAAATATTTATTTTCATTTTTACTAAAGAAATTGGTTTGATGGTATAATGCAGCCACCAGACCCTGATCCTGATCCGCCTGATTAAGGAAAGAAAAGAAAGTTTAATGGCGTTATAATCTCCAACATTATGGAGGAGGATAGTACAAATGGGAAAATGACAACCGATCCCCAAAACACTATTAGTACCGGCCCGGTCCGAGAACATTTTTACTCCCCGAAATCATTGGGACCCTATGTTGTCAACATACAACTTTCAGACAGTAAGCCTATTCATCCGATGGACTTTGGGAAATTTATTTTTAAGAGGAATATTAAAAACGTGGTTAACGGATCCCTCAGGGCAGAGGGGAAGTATAAATTATCGCTTGAATTTCAAAATGGTCAGGCAGCTAACGCTTTTATAAAAAATTTATATTTAATTTCCAACTCATTATACAAAGCTTTTATACCATCATATAATGTTAGCAGAATGGGTCTGATAAGGGGTGTCTCAGTTGACATCTCGGAAGAAGAATTGCTTGAGGGACTCAAAGAATCTAATCCAAAGTTGGACATAATAAAAGTTAGAAGATTAAAATTCAAGGACCGATCAGGAGAGAAACCTGAGTATAAACCCTCTCAAACAATTGTTATCACATTTGAAGGGCAGTCCCTTCCCGATAATGTTTATCTGTATTATAATTCTTTTGGTGTGGATATATACTATTACCCCACCATTCAATGTTACAAATGTTGCAAATTTGGACATACGAAAGCAGCCTGTCGATCCCCTGCCAAATGTTTTAAATGTGGAGAAAACCACGAGTTTAACGATTGTTCTTCCGATAAAATCCAATGTCACAACTGCAAAGGAGCCCATAAAGCAATAAGCGTCACGTGCCCAGAGCTTTCAAGACAGAAAAATATTAAAAACACAATGGCTCGTGAGAATGTGTCCTATGTGCAAGCGTCTAAAATGCACCCATTATTGCATACATTTGCTGAAGTAACAGCTAATCCTAAACCTAATTCACAGGTCGCGCCCCCAGCAACGCTGGGAAGTTCCTCCAGGTCAGCCATAAAACATAATTCTAACCATAATAATTCCACGCCCCCTACTAAAGGTGTTTTTAAGTATAAAACTCCAAAAGCTGCAGTAGTCCCAGGATATGATAGGTCGGAGTACAACTCTATGCTTCTGTTTCCGAATGGATCAGAATGGTCTAGTGCTCCTAATGGTTTCGCTTTAAATGATTCCCCAGCCCAAGAAAATCGAAATCAAAATCTGAAAGACAATCTGTCAACAGATAACAATAATTTTCTAATGACTTTAATTACGATGCTTATTGAACTATTGTCGTCTCAAAGATCTGCCCCAGTTAATTCTGCTCATTTGGTTTCCACGTTAAGATCATTTATTTCTGAAAATGTCCCGACAACATCACATAATCAATAATTTTCGAATTCTCCAATGGAACAGCCGAAGCGCTGTTGCAAACCGAGATGATATATCCCACCTTCTTAAGGAACACAGAGCCGATGTCTTTGCTTTATCGGAAACTTGGTTTTCCAGTGACTCGCAGGTTAATTTTTCTGGATTCGTGTGTTTGAGAAATGACCGCCCCGATGGTAGGGGTGGAGCAGCTCTCTTAATTAAAAACTGTTATTCCTTTAACCCTATTACTTTACCTGATCACCCAAAAATACAAATTGTAGGTGCCGAGATATTCGGTATCGCAGTGATCTCATTATACTGTCCGCCTAGGACGAAATTTGACCCCCGTTTTTGGAGAGACGTAGTTGGAAAACTTCCCTCCAATTTCCTATTATTGGGCGATTTTAATGCGCATTCCCCCTCTTGGGGCTGCCACTATTATGATTCTGCGGGAAAGGATATTCTGGATTTTGTGGATTCTGAAAATCTAGTCATCCTTAACAGTGGGGAACCTACTAGGCTAACCCTTCCCAACCAAAACAAAAGCGCGGTTGATCTTTCAATCTCATCTTCCAACATAGCTTCCATTACAACTTGGACTGTTTTAAATGACCCGTACTCGAGCGATCATTACCCTATAATTTTACACATTAATCATCAAGTTCGTCAACAACCAAGACCTGAAAAAAGACAGAAACTTAATATAGGAAGGGCGAACTGGACCCTTTTTCACTCTCTCCTGGAGGAAGGAAAATGTATTTCTGTACTAGATTCAGGCAATCAGATAGATATTAACACGTATGCCACAGAAATAACTGACTATATCAATAATGCTGCAAGTCTCTCAATACCTAGCTCTTCCGCGAGTAAAGGTAAATTCTACAGCCCCTCCCCACCATGGTGGGATCAGGAATGCACAGACTCGGTAAAGCAGAGATCTTTGGCCCTAAAAAAATATAAAAGAAACGTGACTGATGAAAATTATTTAATATTACGAAAAACTCAAGCTATCACAAAAAAACTTTTAAGAAGGAAAAAACGTCAGGGCTGGCATTTATTCTGCTCATCGCTTAACCCGGAAACCAACATTTCAGATGTGTGGAATTCGGTTCGTAAATTTAGAGGGGCTTGTTCCCCTCGACCTGATGTATCAAAATCGTTCGATTGGATTGAGGAATTTGTGGATTCGCTTGCACCTCCGTACGTCCCACAGGAAATGGAACTTCAAAAAAACCAGATCACTTCCCAATCTCCAAGTGTATCCTTATCCTCTCCTTTCACAATGAATGAACTATCATCTGCAATTGATTCATGTGGAGTTTCTTCTCCAGGTCCAGACCAAATCCCATACAGCTTTTTCAAACACTTCCCAAAGTCTCTACTTTGTGAAATATTAAAACTATATAATTGTATATTAATGTCGGGAACTATTCCAGATTCCTGGAAAGCCCAATTTGTTATTCCAATACCAAAACCAGGAAAAGATATTTCAAAGGGATCCTCATACCGACCCATATCTATGTCATCATGCTTTTTGAAAATTCTGGAGAGAATGCTTAAATCAAGGCTAGAATGGTTTGCCGAGAGCAGTGATTTGCTCCCGGTCTGGCAGTTTGGCTTCCGTAAGGGAAAATCTTGTATTGATAACTTGAGTACCTTGATTGCAGAGATTCATTCTGCCAGATCGGTTAAAATGGATACTGTGGCTTGTTTTTTGGATATATGTAGAGCATACGACAATGTATTACTCCCTGTTTTATACGAAAAGCTGGTTTCACTGGGTATTCCGTTACTTTTATGTGATTTGATTTCCAATATCATGTGCACAAGAAGACTCTTAATAGAGACACCCTTGGGCATAATTGAGAGGACGATCTTTCGTGGCCTGCCTCAAGGATCGGTCCTAAGTCCATTTTTATTTAACTTGTATACCTGTGACATTCAAAATTCTATTCCCTCTCCGTGTAATGTATTACAATACGCGGATGATTTTGTAATCTTCGTGTCCCAAAAAAATATTGTCAAATCTGTCGAATATCTTGAGAGATCATTAGACTCTCTGAGTTCCTGGTGTGATATAAATGGATTGGAATTCTCACCATCCAAAAGTCAAGTAGTCTTCTTTTCAAATAAACACTCCACCCCAGACATCCCAATAAGCTTTGGGGACTTTTCCATACCTATCAAAGAGTCAGTTAAGTTCTTGGGAATGGTTTTGAATAGAAAATTGTCATGGAAAATGCACATTGATTACATAACAAGCAAGTGTGAAAAAAATTTCAATATTTTAAGAGCAGTTTCGGGAGTGTGGTGGGGAGCTCATCCATCCACAATGAGAATGCTTTACTCAGCGTTAATAAAAAGTCATTTAGACTATGGTAGTTTTCTTATGGACCCACTCCCAAAATACCTCTCGATCAAGCTAGAAAGGGTTCAGTCCAGAAGTTTGCGACTCATACTCGGAGCCATGAAATCATCGCCAGTAATAGCTCTCCAGGCTGAATGCGTGGAGATGCCGCTGTCGTTGAGAAGGAAGTCTCTGGCTTTTAAATTTTTATTGAAACGCATGAATCAGACTAATCATCCTATTTTCTCTAGGCTACAGAATTTGCTTAGTTCCCGACAGCCAAACCTGCTCCCAGGTTTGCGTTCAGTGTGGGAGTACTGTTTGAAAAAATTTTCTAATCTATCAACTGTAAAACATAACATTGTTTCCTTCCCGTGCATTCCCTCTTCCTTCTCTCCTGAAGTTTTGGATAATATCCAATTAGACAAATCATACTCACTTCTCAGCCCAAATATAGTCAACGCGATTTTCTCTCGTAAGATTGAAGAGCATTGGCCTTCGACTTATGTGAGATTATATACGGACGGTTCCAAGTTGCTGGAGGGAGATTGCGGGGCTGCGGTCTATATTCCGTCAATAGGTATTAAAAAAATGTTCAAGCTTCCCAAATCTGCATCTGTGTTTACCGCAGAATGTTTGGCCGTCAAAGAAGCCATCTTGGAAATACGTAGCCGTTCTCTCACGCACACTTTAATTCTCACAGATTCACTTAGCTTTATAGAAGGACTAAAATGTTGCCAAAGGTCATCTACGAATAGTCACTTGCTTTGGGAAATCAGGACGCTATTATACGAATGCCACTCTAATGGAATTAAAATCGTTTTAATTTGGATACCTGCGCATATCGGCATTAGTGGGAACGAGACGGTGGACGCTGCGGCGAAGGAAGCTTGTCTTTCTGGTAGTGTCCCCAGCTCGTTTGTGCTGCCGTTTAACGACTGTATTGCTGATGTTATGACATTAATACGTAAAGAATGGGACGATATATTTACTCAGACCCCTAAGGGGGCACGATATAAACAAATCCAACCGCTAATACCAGGAGAACCATGGTTCCAGGGTAAGCGTAGAAATAAGTTATACATATCCCTGTTGACTAGATTGCGTATAGGACATGTCGCCCTGGCTTCACATTTGAAGAGACTTGGTGTGGTCGACTCGTCCCTCTGCGAGTGTAGGGAGGATGATGAGACCATCGACCATGTATTCTTCGGCTGTAGTCTGCTTCCAAATAATGTTTTCCTTCAGGAGTTACTGGAAAGGGGTCTTCCCCTTCCCCTGAACGTTGTGTCTTTGCTGTCGAGGAATGAACAAGATATCAATGATATTATAGTGAACCATTTGCGGAGAAATAACAAGAATCTTTGAATCCCTCTTTATTTTCCTTTTCTTCCTAATTTTATTCTTTTCTTAAACTAATATGTCTATGAAATAAGCAAAGGCTGCATCACCCGAATACGGGTGCTAGCCTCAAAAAAAAAAAAAAAAAAAAAAAAAAAAAAAAAAAAAAAAGATGCAATACAGCAACCTTTATCGGCGGGGCCGTTTTGAGGGTTATGTGAAATCAATTATGTATGTGAGAACACAGAGAGTTTGAGAACGGAATGTTTGAAGTTTTGAAAATCCATGGATAATAATTAGTGATGAATGAATGAGGAAATGTGATGAAGGTAGGTAGTGACATGTTAAGAAAATTTTTGGTTCGCATTGACGCATCAGATTTGGTTCGTCTGTCTTTAGGGTTGTTGTAGTAAAGCAGTTGTCACAGGACAGCGAAGATATTCTAGATAGAGAAGATAATAATGTTCTGTTGTAGTATGGATGAACTTATAAAAATTAAGTTTTTTTTTTGTGAGAAAAATGTTAGCCGTTTCGTGAGATACTTTGTTTATTCGAGTATGTAACAGAAGGTTTGAGTGGGAGAGTAAAGGTGTTATTGAAATTGTTTAACGGTAAATGGATGAGGACAGACTACTCGACTTTTCAAAGTTTGAGGTGAAATCTCTGTAAGAGAATAGGATGGTTTTGACTTTAAGGTCAATTGTGTCAGCGTACAGTGCGTCTGGGCGAGTTCGAATTCCAAGATGCTCATTTGTTTGTTAATTGTTCTTTTATTTGATTTGATTAAGTGTAGTACATATCATATAATGATTTTTATATGTTAAATTTACAAGTTTTTTTTTTGTTTTTTTGAGTCAGTTGAGACAAATGTTATTGATATTGTCTGATGTTATGTACAATGTACAAGTAAAGTAGACTCCATTAAATTGAAGTCATAAAATATAGTTTGATTTTTGAAGACTATTGAAGATTAAAAGAATTGAAGGTTGGATAAATTGAATTTGAATTTGATTCATATTGTTTAAAAAAAAAAGTGAGAAAGAGTTTGTATTAATAATTTTTTTGGTAAAATTTATCTTGTAATTGATAATATGAATTTGTAAAATGTAATATGGAAGTTTGGAGAGTTCATTTTAGGTTAAACCCTTCATTATGAAAAATTTTAGTATTTTTTTACTTTATTATATTTTTGTTTTTATAAAATTTGTCGGAACCACTAGATGAGGTGGGTAATGATTTTAACGATTTTGCTTGTTACCTCCGAAGATATGATTTACCTAGTAGACATTGAATCTGAAGCAAATCGTTTGGCGCCCAAATAAATTTGTAAATATTAGTTTTAAGTAATCTGAGCTGGTTGGCAATGAACTCTCTGAAATTCTCCAATTTTTGGAAACTTAGGTCTATAAGTGATTTTCCTGTAATTTTTTAATTAACTTTCAAATTCGGTACCTAGTTTAAGTTTTATGATGAAGTGTTGTGTGGTCACTTGGCGCGGTGTGAAATTTAGGAAAATGTTTGGAGATAGGTTATCCGAGAATAGGGTAGAATGGGGTAATGCGGGTGATGTGTTAGGAACACATTTAAAAAAAAAAAAAATTTTTTTTTATGTGAGGAGGGGTGTATTTGTAACAGTTATTTTTCACGTTTAATATCGAGTAGCAGTGTATGCTAATTAAGGAACACATCTATGCGTCGTCAGGATGGGTAGCGCTCCGAGCGGCAATACTAAGTATTAAACATGTCGTATCTGGACACTATATATGAGAGGTGAACTTAGCAACGGCGAGAGAAAAAGATCAGACGCCCTGACGAGAATGTAATTCTTTTATTGTGTTAATTTTAAATCACCATTTAGTTTAAGTGAAACTAGTTATTGTGAGATAAATTGTTAAGGGTTTTCAAATGTGTCGCGAGCCCGTATTAATTGGCAGGTATGTAGTTGAGAAATTTATAAGTAATTGTGATTAAATTATTTTTTCATAGTGTTGATACGCAACATTACTAATTTTCGTTAAAGATTTTTTGGTAACTAGCATGACACGATTTGTATTCTTATTTCAGAATACGGGTCGCAGGCTTGGGATAGAATACCTGGGGTTAATTATCGCTGGCTTGGGATAGAAATATCTAGGTTTGAATATCGCTGGCTTGGGATAGAAATATCTAAGTTTGAATATCGCTGGCTTGGGGTAGAAATACCTAGGCTTAAGTATCGCTGGCTTACGATATAAATGCCTAGGCTTGAGTATGGATATATAATTGCTAACTTGAGTTAGATGTCCCTGAGTTTGAAAAATTTAAATCGATGGGTTGGGGTCGTAAAGTATATCATGCCGTCTTGTATAGTCATGATAAGACAAATTGTACAGGAGGGAATCTGGGGATGATCCAGGTATAACTCGAGCTGTCCACGGATTTGAGGGTCAATAAACTTGGAAAGTGGTGGTTCCTTCTTGCGATGCGGGAATCGTAATTTCAAGTATTGAACGTCTACCATGGATGTGAATCTGGTGAGCGTAGCGGCAAATCAGGATTAATTTAGTTAAGTCGAAGTTTTCTTAATTTATGTAGTATTTGCTTTTGGTGACCACACGAATCGTTGTAAGATTTTGTTTGATGAAGCTGTGAATACGCTTGTTAAATTTACTTTTTTTTATATATATTCTCTTGTACCTATGGTTGTACGTTTGACTCGCAACGGTTGAAATACCGTATGTACATAAAGGCGAGGAAAGAAATTGAAGTAATATTCAAATGTAGTCGAAGTAGTTTATTTTGATATTTGAGAAATTTCTACCAGTCTATAAGTTAATATTTGGTGGAATTTACATTTACTTTCTACTGAAGAAAGTCCTTTGAGTTAATTATCGACTGGAATGTTTTTTTTGATTAGTTTTAAGAAAATGTTAATATTTGTAGAATCTGTAGAGAGTTTTTTATGAAATTTGATCATATTTGTTTTATTTATGGAGATTTATATGATTTGGTCTTGAAATTAAACGATGTTCAATTTGTTATTAATTTACTTCTTTCATTTGAACATAATGTTGTGTTGTCTAATTGCCCTCTAAAGGAAATGGTATTTGGTAGGCTTGCATCGTAACCCTATCTTGAGAAAAGAGTTAAAATCAAACATGCTTGATAGTTGAGAATTTTATTTTAGTAGCCGGGCATCACATAATGAAGGTAATGTGATTAAGTAAATATTCTGGAATCTTTTAGAAGATTTATTGTGGATGAGACCACACTCTCTTAAGCCTCTCTCCTGATGGCAGACCACAACGAGCGGTTTGAAGGAGGACTTCAGTCCTAATTCAGGCAGCTTATTTGTGTACATGACTTTTCTCGAGTACTGGAGATTATGAGGAGTCTCTGGTCCTCGAGGAAAAAGTGTTACAACGTTTTAGAATTAATATTATTATGAAATTAGTTTATTTTTGTTTCTGGAGGCGCAGTGCACAATGAACGGGCCGCCTGTAGTTGAGACCAAAGGGTCCACAAGAAAACGTCTGTCGGGAAAGCTAGTAAATGAATAAAAATGTACGATGATTATGAATGCTTTTTAGTTTAAACTTTAACAACTCACTAGACAAATATGTATTATAAGATGTATTTAATTCTTAAACTATTGTATGATTAAAATGTAAAATCATACTTATACGGCTCGCTTACACTAAATCCGTCATCAGGCCAACTTTGCGCGTCCGACTATGGACAGAGCTGCCCGGACGAGTCTCGGACTTGTAGTGCTAACACTGCAACAGTGCCACTTGTGCCAACATTGAACGTTGTATTGTATTATTTGTATTCAAATTATTATCTACTCGTTGTATTACTTAACATTAAGTATGTAGGTAGGTACTCAATTAGTCTGTGCCTTTGTACTCGTAACACACACATACACATTCTCCCTTTAAGGCCCCCCGCACACTGCAAGCCAGCCCGGAGGAGACCAACCCGCAGCAAACCCGACCCACACGAAATCGTCCTCATAGCTCGATCGAAGCAATCAAACCAAAAAGCCAGCCCCGGACAAATCAAATCCGCCGCGAATCAACTCCAAACTAACCAGCAATGCGGGGGCCTAAGCCCCACTCGGGAGCATAGGGAGGCATCAAGAGCTCTCCATTGCGCTTGAAGGCGTTCGAGGCTCATTGTGCCTTTTCTGACCAGTTGAGATTTCAGGACGTGAAGTGGTCAACCTCACGGTCCCAATCTGATTTTTCGATTTCCTGTCTCAGCAAAAAGAGCAGAGGTGCTATTCTTCGCCGGCAACCCCACGGCTAACACAAAAAGTAATTATGATAATATAAAATAACATAATATTATTTATAAATTATAATAACAAAACATTCGTACGAGCCGTAGTTTAGGTAGATAACAACAAAATTTAAGTATAAATACAATCAATTTACACAGAATACGTCCGTGCGACTGCCGATAAATCCGAACAAATTCGAAATCCACGGTTGATTCTCCGTTCGGACGATGACGGACGTGTTGGTGTACGCGCTCGCAACGGACGAGCAAATTAATTCGTCCGATAACGGATTTAGTGTAAGCGAGCCTTTAGTCATTAGTGTATTGTTTTTAGCAAATATGACAATAATTCGTAAGTACATATCTGAATCGTCCGGAGTATGAGAATCTATAATATAGGGAAGCTACGTATAATATGCTGGTTGATACTGAAATAAGTTATGTTTTGTAACTTTTCATAAGGTCAAAGTATTTTCAATTATGTTTCTAAAATAAAAACCTTTAACTGGTGATGTTACGTAAAATTGACACTCGTAACGCAAAAACATTGTTTTTCACAGAAATGGCAAAGTAGCTACTTCTAGTGCAGTTTGGCATCGGCCGATACACGTCACCTTTAGAGTTACAGGCATAATTTTGATTTTTGTATGAAACCAAAACATTAACATATTTTTTTTATTTTTATGTTTTTTACTTAAGTTACTTAGGTCTTAACGGAATAAGGTTGATTATTGTTTTTAAGTTTTATGAATTTAAGGTTGATTGATCGTATACCTACCTACCAAAACACAGACCAAAATTTGATATCATGTTCATATGCAGGTAGGATTAAAGAAAACTTTCCATTTAATATGACAAAAAAGTGTTTTAATTTAAAAACAAACTAACCTAATTTTACAAAATGTTACATTAAAAAATAAAAAAAAAAAAAAAAAAAAAAAAAAAAAAAAAAAAAAACCGTGACTCATATACACATCACCAGTTGAAGGTTAAGTAACATACTGAAATTACGTATTCAAAATTACCTGAAGTATGCAGTCTTCGCATTGGGTCCACGATGGCGAAGAACCTGTCTGCTGACAATGCAGTCAGCGTGAACACGGAGACTCCAACTGATATGTCCTTGGCAGTTTCTGAAATACTGCACAGAGATTCTCCCCATGGCCAAGATTCCACCGTGTACACAGTGGATGTGAACGGGACACAAGTGATGATAACCAGCAGGTCTGCTAGTGCCAAAGAAAGAATGTATCTGTAACAAAAGTAGAAAAAAATTATGGGTAAATTCGGTTATGATTAAAATTATTAATATTGATATTATGGGTGCGCACATCAACCGGTTTCGGAATGATTTCAGAACCTGCCATTTTCGAAGTGGTTGGTAGACTACCGGTTACAACGCCGGCTTTCGTACTGTTTCTTGTGGAGGTCGTGGCTTTCATCCCAGGTTTCGACCATCTTCCTTTTTCACGACAGAAACTTTAAATAGGTTACTGTGCAAGGATCAAAGAGTGTATTTGTGTTCACTTTGAGTAAGAACTTCTTAGTTCTCCGTGATGAAATAAAAGTTTTCTTAAGGAAAATATTATAAAACAGCTTTTCTCACAGACGTTTTCCTGTCTTTACTATGGATATTGAATTCCAATTCGTATTTTGATTACCTTTCTATTTATAAAAATAACAAAATTACTTTTGTTACCAATTATTGATAAGATAAAAACAAAATATAAATTGCTTTTGTTTATTAATTTTTGATATTATATTACTCTTCATTTTGTTCACTTCATTTTGTTGTATTATATTACTCTTCATTTTACTAAGAATAACGTCTGAATAATTTGAAATTTATATTCAATTAAATAAAAAATTCGTAACCCAAGATATATTAATAAGTTTGCATGTTTACACAAGCATGAAATCATACCCGCTCGATTGAGCAAACATCGCTTGACTTCATACATTAATATTTGCATGGACGTTAACAATAATTAATTCCCCCGCGAATTTCTCAAATCTGGCTGTTAAAAGATGAGATATTTTATACGTCATATCACACATATTCCCCGAACTCGACCTTTTTCATTTTTTTCCCCAAGAGATACTATTTTTATCCACGTGGTCAAAAAGTTTCCGGATTTAAATTATGGTGGACACGCCAAAAGTATTTCGGCTTTATCTTACGTTTGGAGATTGGGAGATGGATTTTTGCAGACAATCGCTGCTTCTTTGATCTCGTAACACAACTTAAGTCTCGTCTATTATCTACCTATTAAAGATTGCGAAGTATGTCGAAAACGATATATCACCAAGCTCAATTGTCTACACCAGGATGTCAGCGTACTCCAGTCCATCGAGATCAACAAACTATACTATGACATCTGTTCCGTTTGGATGACATGGAACTCCCAAAAATATAATTTAACAATGATATTTTTGGTAGTTTCATGATCCATGACCAATTGGATCAAGCGTTGGAAGAAGAAGCTTTGGACTACCAAGATTGAATGATGTGGTTGCAGATTGCAGGGCTCGGGGGCAAAGGAACTGGAAGGTGGCAGCCGGCAACAGGGAGGTTTGGCGACGTTTCTTGGAGGCAGCTAAGACCCACCAAGAATTGTGACGCTGAGGCCATTCTCCACGAGGAAACTCCTAAGCGACTTGAATCTCCTACGCGTATGATACGCGTCGCTCTTTAGTCGCTTGCATACATATTTGATCGGTTTCGCACACGACAAAACGCGTCTACGACGCGTTTGATACCAGTTGCATGCGACTGGTCATGCTGGTCGCAAGAGACTGCAATGCGACTGCGACGCTATCTGAATCGTAATAAAATGGCGTCAGAACAAGCGGAAAACATTAAATTTGTTCAGGAGGTTGAAAATTAACCATGTTTATATAATTATGGACTGCCGGATTATGTAAGGAATATACCTACGAGATAAGGCGTGAGCTGAGATAGGAAAGAAATTCAACTCGCACACGCGCTCTCTCATTGTTGTATTTTTTTATGAATATGTGTAGCTAATAACTGCATCAAATTAGAAAAAGACTCTTTTGACATTCAATAAAAATGAAGAAACTTATTATCATCATTCTCATGTAGTTATGTATGGGTGCACCCAAAATCTACTTTTTTTCGATTATTCCTTTTATAAATTAAGAGAAGAACATTATCTTCATCGCTAAAATCACTGGACATTTTATGAACGAGCGTGTATTCTCAAGAGTTACAACAAATATATGATGAATGTAGTCATAGTTTGGGTAGCGTCGTGTGCGGAACCTAGCTTGATAGAGTAGCATACGCGTCGACGACCAATGGATTGCGTCTCAGTCGCGTAGCCCGTGAGTATCCTCGTGGGAGAATGGCCTGAGAATGAACATGATTAATATGAATAACAAAGGAGAAGAATTGATATCTATACAATTTTTTTTACATTTTTCATAACAAGCAACCCTCGTAATGTGAATTTGAACCCTTTAAGATTAGATACAGAAAATACCAACAAAAAAAATTGAAGGTTTATGAGAAAAAATCTTATAAACTATTTTGATTCTACGGCAATGACAAAATATTATGTTCTCGCCTGCTTTGTCCATGAGAAATTTTGACTCATTGAAACCTTAATGATAGTTAGCTCCATATCTTATCTATTTTTTCAGACACTGGTTTTGGTGGACCCATATTATTAAAAGGATTTGAAGGATCGACATTTAGGTAACGGAGCCTTATTCCCGTAATCAATCGCATTTAAAAATCACTCAACGATAAGATTAAGACATGATCGCAATCAGGTCGCCCTTGAATTTGACGTTTGTAAGATAAGTTACTGGAATGCCGATTACATAGAATTTCATACTAATATTTCAAACATAACGAATTTTTAAGATATTATCTGCTAGATATCTTGTTTTGTGAATACCAATCCGCCATTTTAATATTGTCAATCAAGATAGGAGCGTATTAAGACCGCTACGAGAATAACCCTACAGGAAGACCCCAAACACATAGAAAGACCTGAAATTCAACGGCTTAAGAGGTGACCCTGACTTAACAGACTTTCGAGTCTTCGTAAAGTTATAAAGAAAAATTTATACCGTAATTGTTGTCAAGTTTGTTAAAACTCTATTAAATTTTACATTTTAACAGAACTTTCCGAAAAACACCTATTCACATACAGCACATGTTGCTGTTTCTTTGTCCTGAACTCAATCAAATCTGTATTCTTTGTTGTTCCGATGGTACAAGGATTAGTCGGCTTTGGAATCCCGATTGCTTTGTTATCATCGAGCTTCGTGGGGATCCTGTTTTATTAAAATTATAAATTTGGTAGGCGACATCAATTATAATTATGCAAACAATGTCTGATATTTCTGTTGCGTAATGCCACAGAATTATAAAAAAAAATATTTATATCCATTGAGGAATTATGACAATATTCAAAATAATTGCCTAAGTGATTCTAAGAATTGTTTATTTGATCAATACAGAACATTTTTATGCTAACCGCTAACTTATTCTAATATTTTGATATATTTATAAAATATATCTACGTACTTGTTTGATGTAATTTATGTGCCTATTTCTTCTCGCAAATATTAACTTTTGTATTTATCATATTATTTCAAATGGTGCTGTGTGAATGACTGAATTATTGAAAAGAGTAGGTAAATTGTGTTGGAGCTTCTTATATAAACATACCGTCTAAAGAAAAAAAATCTCAGTAAGTGTGCAATTAGCATTCTATCTTTAGCTTGACAGATTGACAGCAAGCATTGAAAAAAAAAACTCCATAATTTATTTTATTTACAGTAAATGATTGCCTGTCTCCAACTGATTGTGAAATGTGTATAGGTAGTAGGTACCTACTAGATTTCCTTTTTTATGGGAACTGGAGTTTAAATCTTCACATTCAGAAAACACGAAAAAACCTTAGCCCAGGGCACTGTCTCTCTCTAGATTCATTTTAATTCAAAGATTTAGTGATTGTCAAACAAATTAATTTCCTAGCATATTATGTTTTTAGGTTGGTACTTTTGAGCATTATATTGCTTATACCATACATAAACCAAGTAGATTCATAAAACGTTCACAGATTTTTTTTTTCAAGATTATACCTACCAACTTATAAAGAAAAGTTTAGATACCCATTAAAGTATGGTACGTATAAAATTGTAGGAAGCCGTACTCATGCCCTTGTAGATAGGTAACAAACGGCTGTAGACTTCCTTGAGGGTTGGATAACTTCCTTGTTAATTTCCCTTGTTGATCATCGAGGGACGCCGAGATAAGACAGGTGAGCAAAAATTAGGTACCCAGCTTAAATTTTCTAATTAAAAATTTTCTTTCTTTGTTTTCATAACAGATTCGTAAAACCCGGTTTTAAAGAATTCATTTAATAGTCCTCATCATTAAAATAAGTTGTACCTGTGTGTAGAGTATTTTCTTTAAAAAAGATATAATACAACTACTGAAATAAAGGACTGTGAAGGACGCTGATGTACTCACCTGAGTATTTCACTTTCTGGACACTAAATATTTGTAGTTTGTTTTGTATTATTTGATGACACAGACACTTTTACACTGACGATGAACTTATTAATTGAGTTTGATGGAATATTGAGTAATTAATTGTATTTATGTAGAACTTCACGGATACATGTATGCACACGATGACAGTTCACAGCAGAAGAGATCGAATTTTGTTGCAATTTGGGTGAGTACAGGATGGGGAAGGGAGGGGGCAGGAAACAAGAAGATCTGAATATTTCTTGTGTTACCATTCTTAATTATTAGATATTATGAATATCTAACACTGTGTTCTCAAGATCAAGCGCAATGGAGAGCTCTTGGTATATCCCTATGCCCCTAAGTGGGGTGCAAAGGCAGTTTGGATTTGGTGTCTTTGCTTTTATGTTAAGAGGTCATAAATAGAATTAAGTTGAAGAAACAGGATAACATAAGACAAATTCGGTGATTCAAAATTCCTTTCCAAAATTCTTTTTAATGTTTTTTAATGAATCTGGATCCCTCAGTGAGCACAGAAATATCCTCGATTCGATGCGTAAATAACGATGGCTAAAATGTACCTACCTAGCTTTAAGTTCTAGTATACACGAACGTAATAAGAATTTATAGAAAAGAACTCTTATTAAATGTCTTGTTTTAGTTCACTTTTCTACCACCGCACACCGGGCCGTAAATTTAACATGCTATGTTATAGATAATAATCTCTCGTTGTCAGGGTGGTTGGTGAAGGTAGGTACCTTAAGTTCTTGTTTACACAAAACTGACAACAAACTGACACAGGACCTGTATGGGTTTTGTGTATTTTCAATCAGCATAGCTCACGCATATACTTCCACATAATATGGGTGTGGTATGTGTAGCCTACGGGGAACGCTGGATAAGCCGCGTTAATTTTTCAGTGTTGGCTATTTTGATATTTTAATTTAAAATATCATAAATAATATTTTTTTCAATTATGAGAAAAATATTACAAATTGAAATTAAAAAAAATTATCTTTTTTTATAAAAAAAAAGTCGAAAATGACTATTTTCCGAATTATTTTTCATTCATCACTTCGTTTACTGTCTTAATTTAATTAAAAATGTAGAGTGACGACTAGCTAACAAGGATAATAAAAAAGGCTTAATTATCGAACAAAGTTAAAAGAGTGTCTCGGAGGGTCGTCATCCCCTTCCTAATTATTCATTTATGAGCTGGAGAATTCGCCAGAGGGATGTAAGATGTGCTAAACGGTAACACCGCTTTAAAGAAAGAATAACAAGTACCAACATCATTATTTTGTTTCTGTTTACACAACAGTAATCTTATTTAAAGAGCATTGCAAGACTGTTTTGGTAGATTTCTTGGCGAAAAATTTATTTTCGTGTAGTAATTCTTAGTCCTCAATGGGCAACAATTTGTTGCTCAGTGCGGACTAACATGTTGATGGAAACTCGTCAAATAGACCACCAAAACCAAAGCGAAAGAAGTCAAAGTGGCCGATGAGAATTTATTAGCTTTATTGAAAATTCTCAGAACGGAGATGGATGGTAACTAAAGGGACGTTTTAATAGAGATTGGCCGATATGAAAGAAGAAGAACTCTTGGTCGATTGGTAAAGGATAGTGTGTAGTTTTGATGTAGATCCGAGTTCTGCAAAGACGTAGCATTTTTATACGTACAGTTTGAAATATATACCTACTAGTAAGTAATATACTTTTTTTTAATTTAAAGAAAGTAACTTTATCAACTAAAACAGATTACAAGCAGCCAAACTCCTAAATAACAGCAAATTTCTAATTGAAAAAAAAATGAGAGCTTAATAATTCTGTTCCTGAGAGCCAACGAAATCCAATTTTTTTTTAATAATGACTAAAATAGGTATGCACATATTATTCAAAATGTACGCCGCATAATATGTAATCGGCCAGTAAAAAAAATGTTATTTTATTTTGCGGAGTTAGGAGGTATAGAATTCATAAAAAACCACATAGCCCATTAAATTATTATTGGACTGTAAAAATATTTATTTCTCTATGTATATTTTATTCAGTGAGTTAGATGGGCATTGGGCCATCAGAAAAGAAAGATAGAAAAAGAAAAATGTCACGTAAAATATTAGACTCTAGCACAACGGGAAACATTTCTACCATTAACTCGGCGAAAATTATTCTACGTGTTCAAATTTTCATTTCATGTAGATATAATTATTAAGGATTATGAAACAAAAGATGTTAAAGTTTTCATTTTAAAAGTATCACGCCGGAACAATGCTTTATGCGTGGCACCAAAAGTTGATAAAATTTTTGCTTCTGTACAATTTTTCAATTATTTTTTTGTGTATCTGATGGATGCCGAGGTCATCGCCTTGGTAAGATCGAGAAAGTTGTTCTTTCACAATACCCCTAAGTGGTGTCTCAAAAAGAAAATTGATTGAATACTTGTTTGATAGTCCTGTCTAAACATAGATATCCACATAAATTAGATTTTTTCGTCTTTTATATAAAGCAAAATTTTCGTTGTGTCGTTTTGTCAACAAAATGATTGAAATTGTGCGAAGGTTTTTAACGTCGTAACTTGGTCACCAGACGAATAACAAACAGCATAAAATGTCACATTATGTGAAACATGAACACGATTTAAGATAAACACTCAAATTCAATAACCGTATTGTATTTTATTTTGCTTTATATAAACGTATATGAAAAAAAAAAACTAAAGTTAATAATAACTGTATAGTATAGCAACACGTCGGGGGCATACTAGTTTTTAAACACAAAAAATCTCATAAGATTTAGTAAACCCAATTATAATAGACAATATTATAGACATATGTAGGTATGCTACCCTAGGTATATTAAAAATATGATCGTGAGATATTATAGATTACTTTTGTGCTGTATTCTCTCCATTTTTTTTTTACTTCAATGAAATATAAGTACAAAAAAGATTTTCCGTAGTTGGGTCGGTTTTGTTATATGTATGAAAAATATTTCTCGTGGGGTCAAAGCGTTTGAATGAAAATACCGCGTTACGGACAAACTAGTAAAGAGATGTGAGAATGACAAAATCATTTATGTCCTATTCTCTTTCCCACCTTTGCAATAGCCCGAAAGCATCCAATGTTCCCTTTCAAAAACGTTTTAAAACGCCCTAACAGTTGTTAATGTTCTACGAGAGTGGAAATAGCTGATGTTCTCAAAGTTTTACGGTTCGAGCTGTAACGTCTGGAAGGATATGGCTAATTAAAATTTCTAAACGACTATCTTTGATTGTGGATAGGTGGGACTGGAAGTCACGTTTTGTTTACTCATGAATGTTTATTTGAAAGCTATATGAAAACATTTTATAGTTCAATCAATAATGACAGATCCAAATACTCACTAATCCAGTATCCCTAAGCCACCCTATCCGCCTCCACTGTGCGCCAGTCACCAACCCCCAAAAGCCCCAGATGCCTCTCAGCGCCATCCAGCCATCGTAACTCCTCCTTCCTTCTGGTCTCGTGCAGAAGATCCTGTTTAGCACAGAGTGTTGATCTGCTAGCGATACATGTCCCAAACAACGGAGCCGGCCTATCTTTACGAATGTGGACACTTTAATATCATTGTACATTTCATAAATCTCACGGTTGTATCTGATTCGCCAGTGATCTCCGTCTTTGACCGGTCCATATATGCGGCGAAGGATCTTCCTTTCGAAAATGTCCAGATTGTCCTCGTCTCGTTTACTCAGTGGCCAGGTCTCGGAAGAATACATACGTCAAGACCGGCCGACCGGAATTGTGGTTTTGTACAATTTTTTTTATTTTAGACTTCCTAGACAGCAGTTTGGATTTAAGGAGCTTTTGAAGCCCAAAGTAGGCCCGGTTTGATGATGTGATTCTCTTACTTATTTCATCGCTGACACTGTTTTTATCCGTTATGAGAGATCCAAGATAAGGGAGGGTGGATGCCAAATTAATAAAAGAAGAATAATGATCCAGTTAGAAAAAGCAGTGTTGGAAAGCCAAACCTGCGATGTTTGGATGACGTGGTTTCAGACCGCAGAGGGCTTGGTCAAAGAACCTGGAGGCTTGGAAACATTTATTGGAGGCCTAGACACACCAAGGGTTGTGACGTTGAGTGAGGTGATGCTAAAAGAATCGATTTATTTTATCTTTAAAAATGTGTTCCTATTATAGCAGAAACAACATAAAGTGTCTAAAAAAAGTTCTTTACAAATATTTTAAAGATGAAGGCGAGATTCTTAACAGAATCTAAGGGTAGTTTGCTCAGGTAAGAAAGACACCCCAGATGGATTGGTTGCTTCATACGATAGAAAAACTGCTGTAAGAGCTAACTACTGATGGAACGATTTTTAGAGGCGTCCACACAGGTACGCTATCGAAGAAATTTTCTAGAATGCGATTGCCAAAACTAAAAAGATAAACAAAGGCATCGTATTTTTTATTTTCGCGTGCATTTTAAATAAATAAATAAAATACTCTTTATTGCACACAAAATGTAAAAAAAAAAATATTATTGTGGAAAGGGCGGGCTTATTGCCGAACGGCAATTTCTTCCAACCAACCCCATTTTTTTGTTTTAAAATTTCTAAAGCTGTCCCATTTCCTTAACTCCCACGGAAATTTTTGTCAATGTTTTAATTGAGATTGTATTATTGTCATTCCACTTTTTATACCTCATTTCTTTCTATCCAAGCACACTTCTTTCGCATCTTTCAGCGATATACCATTTCTCATACAACCTATCCTATTTCTCTTACTTCTGACCTGGCCTTCCTTGAGGACGGAATCGATGTGTTCGATCCACATTATTCTCGGTCGGCCAAGCTTTCTTATACCTTTCCTTTCAGGCTCATAAATTCTCTTTGTCATTCTATTTGCATCCATTCTTTCCACATACCCAAACCATCTCAACTTATTAACTTTCAATCTTTGTCATAACACTTACTTCCATACCACATTCCTTCCTAATATTTTCATTGCTTTCCATATCCCACAAAGTTTTTCCATTATATTCTTCGTAGAGATTTCAATCTACTGCATTTATACCGCATTCGTCTGTTTTCGTCCATCTCCACGTTTCACAGCCGCACATCATTGATGGTAAGAGGATTGCGTTATGCACTAGTTTCCTTGCTTGCAGTAGACTTTGTTCTTTCTCGTCATAGATCTTAGTGCACCGCCCACCCTGCAACCAGCAACTCTCCCAAGTTCGATTTCTTTTTCACACTTTCCATCCCGACTAAACATTGAGTATTAACGAATTGTTAAATAACCTTAATACTCATCTCATTCACTAACTTGCTCAAGACATTCATTTTCTACAGTCATTTAACAATTCGTTCTTGCTTCATCCCTTTCAAATACCAAAACCTTTGTTTTGCTAACATTCATTGATTGCTCAAATTGCTCAAGTTATTAAATAAGAAAATTTATATAATAATAATTTTATTGTGCTTAAATATGTAGGTACATGGCATTTTTTGAATTATCCTGTTGTAATCGTTAAGCTGCGTGTTTTTTTTTTATTATAATATACACCTTTCAATTAACAAATTAAATTTATGAGATGTCAAAACGATATTCCATTTTCTATATTAAGTCACGCAAATAAATACTTAATGTATATTATTTTTTTTCAAAACAAGGTTATCCTCACACTCTTGCTAACGTAAAACTATTATACAAATATATTCATAGCTTTATCTTCATTATTTGTTCGATGTTAATGAACTTTAAATACAAAGAAATTTCTTATAACTAAAAGGTACTTATATACTTAAATCTTTTTAAATGAATCCAGTGTATTTTATTTTACATACATGGCTCACAAACTCATAAAGTCCAGATATCTTGCAACTATTTTATTCAAAATCGTTGCCTAAAAACTCAAAGCATATATGAATTTGTTCACAGAGCAAAACCTTTAAATGTGAATGATTTAAAAATAGATATTTTCTGAAAGGACGCAACGTTGCTGAGTTAAAATATTTGAAATATTCCGATAAAAGCAGCTTTTACTGAGTATGCATTGTATGTGTTTTTTATAGAACAATTTGAAAAAAAAGCAAAAATGATAGAGAAGATAAAAGTGTGAAAATTCTTCGATGAGAGAAAACATTTTAGAATGACAAAGAGACGACATAATAGAGAGAAAACGATTTGCTTGCACAATTTTTCACTCAAAGAAATTCATCACTGAACTAAAACGTTCTTCTACATACCTTAAACTTTTGCATCAAAATTTTGATTTTTTTTTTATTATTAATATAATTTTGATTTAATATCATAATAAATTGGCTTGATTGTTTGTCGTGGGTGAAATGTTTTGCTCAACGTTGTTAAAGTAGGTACCCACCCAATGCAACTCACCACGAAGAGTTTTTATTAGCTTTCCACTCATCATTCGGTGATTGATTGATGACCACGAAGAGTTAGGAATGTCTTTTTATTTACATTTTATAATTTTGTAATTGTTACGTAGAAATATTTCGATTTTGGCGATGACTGCCACAATCATGTAAGTCACCACACCAGCGCTGAAGAGGACACTGCGACCGCAAGCATCCGCCATCAGAACTAGCTCCTGAAGAAGCCCTTCATAGAGATGGGCGAAATATTTAGTAACAATAACACTCATCGACCACGGCGATACAGCCCGGACAGAATCAACAACATAGTGAGTTCACTTTTATGTCCATGAAAAACTGCGGTACAAACGGTCCCGGTGGATGCTAGGGCCAACTAGACGAAGAGAGGACGAGATGGCTTGCATGGCTGTCCAACATGCAGAATATATCCTACACCTTAATTCTATCCTCCTACCTTCTATGGGCCCTCCCATCCACACTCACTAATCATCCGTAGTAACTAACTGACTCTCTGTAAGAGGTCTCTGGAAACGATGCCCAAGAGGAAGCGCCCCTTAAATAATTAATAACTGAAAAATGTCACAAAAGAACTGTTTTAGTCTAATGATATGGGGGGCATAATGGTCCCTTAACCTTTTTTCATAAATAATATGGTTTTATACGAATATCACAAGACCTGAGCTCATATTTTTAAAGACACATGACATTTTTCGACATGTTGAACATGTTGAGAATTCTCATGATTAGGAGTTTCAGAGACTTAAACATTACCACCTAATGGCGAACGTTGTTAACGTAAAGGGATCACACTATGCCAGCCTTCGAAATAACAGTAGAAGACGGTCGTGAGCCCGTAGTGGTTTGTTCAATTTAAAAATCGAACATTATTAATGAATTGTTAGAATCATTAGTTGTTACATATTCTTAAAGATATTCCTTATTATTTAAATTATCGATTATATTTATTCAACATCCTTCGAAGTTAATATGATCTATATATTAAGACGTGAAGGAAAAACTTTGTGACTATTTTTACAAAAATTGCGCGGACGGAAGAGTATGAAATTTCGCACACTTATAGACACTTACAGAGGAGTGGTGAATATTTTTTTTAAATTAAGTACAAAAATACAATAAAAAAACATTAGGTACCACACTACTGTAATGTTATGTATTTGATACTCACATACACCGCTATGTATTTGGCATTGACACAGACGCATAATATTATATTCTTTCGTTTATCTGTGGTCAAATTGAGAACAGATCAATATTGTTTGTCTTTAATCATATTAGAAAAATCTTACATATTATCAACATTTTGACGTATCCATGTCATTGTTTTTGAAAGAAAATTGTGAAATAGCGCTCGCTCATTCTTTGACAATGGAACCTCAATAATGTTCAATCTTATAATTTGTATTATTTATGGTCGAATTTCGAGCACTTGTCGACCACTTGAATCAATAAATGTATCACTTCCTAAAAGGATAATGATACATTCAGTAACTGGCGCTGTTCCAAATTTAATAAAAAAAAGATATTTTACCATTATTAATCGATTTTTTCAACCGTATAGACTTCAGTTTACTTAGATGAATATCGAAATATTTTTAGTAACTGTGTGTAAAAAACCTAAAATGAAAATTAATTGTTTGTTTTGACGTTGTTGAAGGGTCTGTAAATGTCTTTTGTTGAAAGATTTATAGATTGCTTATTTTTTGTATTTTCTTATTCCAATAATAAAAGATAATGCGTTATCGATTAAAAAAATATAATGTAAATATTTTCAAAATAAATCATAAAAAACTATGAAAACCATTTATTTTTTTCAAAGGAATTGAAATGATTTTCTCTTGACGTTGAGTTCTGTTTAAATAGTTTGAAAGATATCAAATTGTTTGTGAAGCTTTTTCGTCAAGGACGTGCCTCGAACAGTTCCAATTTTTGTCTGTGTGAAAAAATTAATTGTGAATTAATTGAATGTAGGTATACAAACAATATTTCAATAATTATGTCCTGTATTTTATATTGCTATGTACCAACAAATTTGACACGATGAAGGGAAAACTAGAATATATTTCTGAATAAACAAATTTTGACTCGAAAAACGGAAATGAGAAGAAGAAAAATGAACAAAGATTTTATAAACATAGAAATTGTTCTTAGTTTAAATTTCCCAGTTTCAGCTTCAATTTAAACCCAAAGCGTGTTTATAAACACAAAGACAAGAAAATCTCATCACTCCCCGATCATTTGTTTTACTTTTCGTACATCAATTTACCGAAATCCCGATGAGACAATCAACATTAACTGTTAATCTACTATATCCTGCTCGCAGCCTACGCTTTATGGGATTAGGGTTAAGGCGAAGGTTTCCAAGCTAATGATTTACACCTTTTTCTTGTCTATCGAATCCAGACCGATATATTATTTTTTTCAGCAATGAAACATAGAATTTGAGCAAGGATACTCGAGTCAATTAAAGCGGTGGCGTAGCTTGGACATCGTGAATTCTTTGAAAAAATATTTATGCGAGAATAATTATAACTTTTTTTTCAATACAATGTACAGTTTAAAGTGGTGAGCACTCCTCTGCTTCGAATATCCTTGCTCGTTCAAAAACATTTTCCAAAACCTTTCGCAGAATCTCAGGTGTTAATGGCGGCGATTTCATCGCTAATATTGCTTTTTAATTATAACATGGTTCTTGGCTTGCACGATGGCCGTACTTTTTCATTTAAGTATCACAAAGGTCTCAAAATCTCAAAAATACTCCAATTGAAATAGCTTGTTCACGGAAATTCGCACAAATTTCCCATGCAGGCTAAGTGAACTGAAATATTAATTTACAAAATAAATATCGATAATTTTTGCTTAGATATTTTTCGATTAAGTTTTGATCCACTCAAAATTGGGTAAACTCACAATGGAGAGCTCTTGTTGCCTTCCTATATCCATGAATGGGGTACAAAGGAAGACTGTTGTTATTGTTGTCCAGAGAATCCAAGCTACAACGTCTTATATGCGCCATATATTATGATACTCACCTACATACATAATATTATAATTTTTTTCCTTGTCGCTTTATAAAGCTTCATGCAAAAGATATTTATTATTTACTAGCTTTTCCAACAGACGTTGTCCTGCAGTCTTTACTATGAATATTGATTTCGAAGTTTGTAATTTATACAAAAATTCGTTTAAAATATGTTTGAATTTTAAAAAATTATTTCTGAAAGCTCGATAGATGAGAGGGCAATGGCGAGCATTCGGCGCCACAAAACCGAAAACAACCAGCTAAGGGACGGAAAATTCCAAGAGAAAACCCTGATCATCCTGGTAGGGGGTTGGGCGAGAGACTAATAACCCCTCCCCGTAAAAATATAAATATTACGAAAACGAATACCAAGCCTCGGATAGCTTCTGGATCTCGATACTGACCCGGCAAAGAGGGGCGGCTGGGGAAAGGGAGCTGTGGAGGCGAAAGTTACAGGAGGCCAAGGCTCGATTTGGGCTGTAGCGCCATTGAAGAAGGAGAAGAAGGATATATGTAAGTAAAACGACTTTTTTTAAGCCTTCACTCGTTTGTGAGTGTTATTTATTTATTTATTTTATTCATACATAATAATACAGTGATAATAGATAACAAATGTAACTACTGCCCAAATAGGCCAAGCCTGTACTAGGGCAACCATCTTTACAGTTCATAAAAAAGAATATTAAAAGGAACATACAAACACGAACAACAGCACAACCACCAACTCAAATACGTACAGTCCACAAACAAAGCATAACCCCACAGTCACAACACCCTTTGGCCCAACAACAGTATAAAGAAGAAAGAAGAGAAAAAAAAAACAAAAACTAAACAAAAAACTTTATGGGACAAAACCCAAGATATCCTGCAAAACCGTATATATCCTGTTATATAAAACGACTTAAGCGAAACAAAATTTTGTTTAGACTTACGACATTTTTTAAAGATAAAAATATCAATTTTATTTTTTTCTATCAAATTCAGAAACTTAAATTTGATATTTTGTTCTATAAACCACCAAAGAGATGGAGGTAGAGCTGGACATCGGCATCCCAAGATTCCAGAAAAAACAGATTCTTGATCTTGATAAAGAGGAAGAAGTATTCATTATTTTATAGTATCACTATTCACTATGTATTCTAAAAAAATTAATAGTTTCATTAAAAAATGATGCATCATAACTCATAAGGTATGATTCCACAATTTGAAGCTTATTATAGTCACTCAATTTGAGTTTTATATATTCATGAGCTTAGGTACCTATAGCTATCGATATTTTGTACGGGTTTGAAATAATATAGCCTTATCACAATATATTTTAAAGATATTTCTGATGTTCATATTTCAAAGGTATTTAGGTACTGACAATACGATCCATAATCGGTTTTAAAATATGCACAATTTGTCCAAAAGTTGGCTGTAGGTATGTAACTAAGATCGAACAAAGAGCCCATATTATTGATATTAGGTATGTTGTTTAACTGACATATAAACATTACGATCGCCTGGTAAGAAGCCTAAATGTGAAAAAGCTCTAATTTTACGACACACTCAACGAAATGTATAAAAATCTTATTAAAGATATAAACCTCCGGCTGTTTTATTAGTTGAGATAAAACGAACCTTGGTTTTATTAAAATGATATTAGATGCTCAGCGCAGTGGCGTAACTAGGGGGGGGCGAGGGGGGCGGTCCGCCCCGGGCGGCACTTTTCAGGGGGCGGCAAAATGAGCCGAAAAATAAAAAAAACTTGATAAAAAACACAAAACTTAAATAGTATAGGTGAGAGAATTTATTTCGTGCTCAGTCCATAGGCTGCAGGTCACACTTAGGAAAGTAACAGTTCATTTTTTCTACTAATACCTCAAAGTGATTCACTATCAATGTCTTAGCGCAAACCTTTCCATTTTGTCATGCAGAGGTCAAAATATTATATTGCCACCTTGCATTTTTCTGTTGAGGTCATTTAAATGAGCGAATGTGTCCAGATAAACAAGTTTTACCACTCATTATTTCATTTTGAACACGAATGACGAACCTCTAAAATTATTTGGGTCTCATTTTTTTGCGCACACCAACTGATGACCGCGGCACACCGTTTGCGGAACACTGTATTAATGCATCCTATCTATAAGGCCCAACGCATCAATATGCAGAAATTTATAAACATCCAACCACAGTTAATTATGTAATTTCGGGTTAAGGTCTTAAATTTTTTTTTTGCGGTGATTCCGCAAGTAGAAAAATCTGTGTCAGAAGTTAGCTCTCTCCCACTGTCAAAAATTGATTTTGTACTATATTGTAGTGCTGTAAGTATGTACATAAATCTATATACATAAGGGAAAACTTTGTACCCCTTTTTACGAAAATTGAGCAAACGGAGGAGTATGAAATTTCCCACACTTACAGTTTATATAGAGAAGGGGTGGCAAATGCTAAAATTTTTTTTTAAATCATACATAAAAATAGATTAAATCGATAAAAAAAACTCTACGCACACTACTGTAATGTTTGTACTTCTACTCACACACACATCGATGTATTTGACACAGATTTTTTGTAAAAAAAATCTATATACACAACATTTCAAATTTGACGTGTCCATGTCATTGTTTTTTAAAGAAAATTGCGAAATTCTGCTCGCTCAATATATTATAGTTTAAATTGAGTAATTATGGTCGAATTTTGACCAATGAACTGGACCACTAGGTAGTTATAATAAATATGCAAACTTTTTTATTTTGATTTTTTTTTTCATTTTCGTGTTTTTTTCCCAATTTATATAGGGGGGGGGGCGCCAAACTTTATAAGGTAGGTGGGGGGGGGGGGCGCCAAATGTTAATCCCGCCCCGGGCGGCGAAAACCCACGTTACGCCACTGGCTCAGCGTGAGATCTTTTCGTCTGAATTTGCTTCTTTTTCTAACCCTTAAAACGACACGATGATTGCAACTTATTAGGCTAATAAAAATAGTATAGTATGAACTAACATCAGGTGAAAGAAAAACAATGTGCGCCCTATATTATCCATATTAACTATGAAATATAATATGGAACAGAAGCTGTTCTTTATGCTGCGTTTTATTTTATGTATGCGTGCCTATTTTATAAAACTTCATATTGATCTGAATATTTTATAGCGTTGAGATATCTGAAACCATGTTAAAAAAAAAAAATCGCTTATTTCAAAATTTTAGCAACTTGTACAAATTGAAATTGGCATTCGACTACAAACGAAGATTTCGTCCATGCCAAAAAAATGAACAACACTGTCCACTGGAACTTATAAAAAAATATTTAACCTAAATAAAGACACTTATATAAAATTGTAAAAGATGGACAATAAATTTTCTTCCTATAATGTATAGTAGGTACATTGTCTCCCATGGACTTACTGACTGGAAACATACTAGAAACTTTCATTGGAATAGCAAAACCATTTGAAGTTAGCTACACTTTCGATATTTTTCACAGAAACAAAGCTTATGCTTGAAAATGAAAATGGTCAGCCCCGAGATTCGAACCCATGACCGTCAGTACGCTGTACTAAAAAATGCAAGGAATATTAACAGTCATTCTAGGTAAATCTTCATAAGCCGAAAATAATGAAGTTGTTACATAATGCAGTTAATAATACAATTTTTAATCACAAATGTTAAAAGTATAAGTACCTAAATATATTTTCAACTGACTTATAAATCATAATATTTTAAATTCATAATGAAAAAAAAGAGTAATTATTTTAAGCTTTGAAATATTTTTAATAATATCTGGTTAGACCCTCGCATACAATACATACATACCTACCTACAAGTAGCAAAGCCTCAGGGTTGAATACAATATGCTTGGAATAATCTTCACATAATATTAAATTTTATGTATATTAACTTAATAATGTGATTATATTAGACAGTCTAGGTTTAAAAAAAGTACCCAAGTGAAGCTAAAATTTCAATAAAAATATTAATAAGTTGAAAGTACCTAGGTATCCTATTTATTAAAATATATTTTTAAAACTCTATATCGATATTTTATTATATCATATATCAATATTTATTGTATCAATATAGAAAGAAAAAAGAGCAACAAATTGAATCGGTTTGTGGTGCATTTTTTTTTAATTTTTCAAATAAATATTGCACAAATAAATTGTATGGGCAACAAAAACACCAGTAGAGAATGATAAACGCAAACATTAACAGCGAGCTGGTAGGAATTAAAAGGCAAACAAAAACTTAGGCAATAGTATAATAATATGTAAATAAAAAATAACAACTAATGACTCTAACAATTCATTACTAATGTTCGATTTTTAAATAGAACAAACCACTACGGGCTTATGACCGTCTTCTACTGTTATTTCGAAGGCTGGCTTAGTGTGATCACTTTACGTTAACAACGTTCGCCATTAGGTGGTAATGTTTATGTCTCAGAAACTCCTAATAATGAGAATTCTCAACATGTTCAACATGTCGAAAAATCTCATGTATGCAACAAGTAGAAATTTAATAATAAATGAAATATAGAGATAAAAATTGGAAATTATTAAGAACAAGAGAGCACAATATGTAATATATTAAGGAACATGGAAGGAAAAAGGTGGAAAAAGGAAGTTACTGCGCGATCCTAAATCTTTTTTTTATCTCAAGTAGGTATTTACCTTTCGTCAAATTTTCAACATCTGGAAGCCATGCTGCATACCTATTTTAGAATGAGTGATCAAAATATTCCTCATCAAACGGGCAAAGGAAACCACACTTCATAATGGCTAATCGTGAGGGATTGATGGATTTGATAGGAATGCAAAGCGGTCACGATCTTTCATCGATGGAACGTTTTGAGAAGAAGAAGGACCAACCCTAACGGATCTTATTGGCTAAAGGTTAACGGTTTAAGAAGAAGATGGACCAAACCTAATGGCCATATCTTTTTGACCCATATGGCCGGGCTAACGTGAAGGAAACGCCAATTCACTTGGCAAACGTTGTGTACCTACCTAATCTAGTCAATATCATTTTCAACACATTAATATTTTGAGGAGTAAATTGAGGAAAGTGAATGTTAAATAAAGCGAAAGGCTAAGGAAGATAAAACAATATAAAATACCTGGTTAATATTCAAATGGATGTAGTCACAGGACAGAGAATTATGCTCAAAAGCACAGTGCAGAGCATCAACATCTTTCATGCCATTCAAGAGCGTTGAGGATCGAATTATTGATATCTAGGTATATATTTTCCAAGAAATTATGGCAATATTCGATAATGTGCTTGATGGATTACAGCTGGAGAATCCCGCATGTGCCACCTGTGCACATCGACCATTTCGGTGCGAATACGGCTTAAGGATTCCACTAACCTATTGTATTACATTGCACCAAATTTGTGAAACAACATAATCTAATCCCAAATATGATGCGTAACTCTACACGCAGGGTCAGTGTGAAGAATTAATAAATTATTTTTTATAGGAAAATTAAAACTGCATCATTAATTTATTGATAGTAATGTTATATTAGAATTCTATTTCTATTTGAAAAGTTAAGGGGTGTCTCAAGATACTCAAATAACAACCTATCGCTACAAACACTTCATAAGTTCAAATAAAAATAAACACAGCCAGATGTATCATTGAAGCTGACCCTGGTAAAAAAAATAAAAGCAATAGTCCCTAGAGTTTTCCCTTAAAAAAACATTAAATTCTAATCCATCATCAACAGATGCTGTTTATGAAACGGTACTTAATCCTCTGATGAATAAATACCGTTTTTTTTCAGGGTTTTTAAAAGAGGAAATGTAAACAATTTTTCTACAAAAAGGTAATTTTAAGCCAGTACTTATACAAAAAAAAAAAAACGTGAAATCGATCGAGTAATCCTTTAAGTGAAGAAAGAATAATGGAATATTTTTTTTAGATTTCATAGTTGCATCATTATAAATTTTTCATTACACAACTTCATTTCGTGTACCTATGGACCGTTTCATTAGAGTGACGCCTTAGTTAGATGTAACAAAATGGCTGCCAACGTCAACAATCAAATAAAGGTATTGTCAATATTTTGATGGTATCTCAAAATCCGACATAAAAATATATGGGTAGGTACTTATAAATTTGATAGATGGTCATGTTGAACCGTCAGCATGACGGCCATTCTTTTACGGCCCGAAAGGCTCTGGAGGCTGTCAAAATGATACTCGGCGAGGTTTTAACATGGACAATTCAGCCAGAATGAAAAGAGGAGTAAAGTTTGGATGCTTTCACACATTAAAATTCTTCATTTTTATAAAAGTTGAAAATATGTGTAGACTTGTTGAAAAAAAATATTTTTCAAGAATTCTTCTAGAGATGGATAAAGCATAATTTGAAAACAACAATACGAAACTAATTGAAGGAGAGTTTTGCAGACAGCTACCTCTGTTGTTCTTTTTTCGGAGTCGCTATTTCTACCCCTTGGTTTCCCGCGCTTTTTCAAATTAAAAATTTACCCGCCATAAAAGTGGTTATTCCTACCAATTTTCTGCGACTTCTGTGGTTTACAAAGTAAATAAGCGTGTGTCACTTGTTATATACTACTCAAAAGTGGTTTATATACTGTCATTTAACGTCTGTGAAGTTTAGATCGATATTTTTAGCTACTTTTGTGTGCAAACTTTATTTTTATTATACTAGTTATCTACTTTTTTTATTGCAATTAATTTCCTTACATATTTTCTACAAATTAAGTGTTTTTATGTCGCTTTTAGGTTAAATTATTGAATATCTTGGATATTTCGTTTTGTGCAACTACTATGAAGTGTGTCATGATTAGTTTAAGTGTAATTTAATAATGTGTTGTTATCCAGTATTTCTGACGAACTTTGTATTAAAACAATTGATTTATAGAATAAAATAGATTAATTATTACACTTCGTTTTTGTTATTTTTTCTTTGATTCATGAAGAAGACAGGCAGAGCTGGGCCCTAAAAAAACAGAAGAATTGATTACACATTCATATATCCCTTCATGCCTTGTCCCCCAAAGGAATAGCAATAGTGCTTGCCAACAAATTTTATTACTATGCACAATGAAAATTAATGATTTTTTTATATTAAATTATTGATTGCAGATCACAAAAACTACAAATTGTGTTTGTTATCCATTAATTAAGGTTAATGTTTCTATGATTCTATGGTAATTGTGACAGCTCCGTTATATAATGCCGTTATTTACCTTTTGATTGTTTTACATAGATTTTGTTTCATTTAGAAAGAGAAAAAAATAAAATATTTTCCTTTGTTGTTTATGGTAAATTGATAAAAAAAAATCAAAAATTTGACACTAATGACGGTTGAAGTGTAGAAATAACCACGGCCTTCTTTTTTCCATCGAAATTAATTTTAATTCTGTCCACGGAAAATTCTCTAGTTCATGATTGAAATATTTTTATAGCTAAAAAAATATACCTTTATAAAATGAACGTCGATTACTTTTTTTCCTTTGAAAATTATTTTTTAGTAGGTATGGAAATACCTGCTGTTATAATAATTAATTATTAATGAAATTCTTTCAAATAACCGTTTTTGAGTATTTTTGATAAGCTTTATTTTATTTTAACTACACTGATTATCGTTGTTTACCACTTTTCTGATACTTTCAGTCCCTTGGACATTTTGTTTACTGTCGGTATTTATTTTTTAACGTTTCAAACATTTATGTATTGTGTCAAAGTGGAAAGGGGTTCATCTTTGCTAGAGACGGCTATAGGGATGCGAGTCGAATCCTGGAGAGTGCATGGTATTTATGAGGAGCGAAGTTCCCATGATTTGAATTTCGGGGGTTATCAACAAATCTGAGCTTCCAATTGCCAAATTTTGTTAACGTTAAGTGATAACACCAAGCCAATTTAAGCGTAAACCCGAAGTTATTAACTTGGTAAATCCTTTATTTAGAGTAAAATGTCTTAATACCTACATACAGATCGAGTTTTTAAAACTGATTATAAATCACAAGCAGATATACTATGTATCTTATAATATAAATGAATGTCGGGTTAGTACGAACACTTATAACACGAGATCGGCTGAACATGATTCTTCCGATGTTTGATTTATTTACATTATTCTTTGCTCCGGTTAACATAATAAAAAGTTGAGAAAATGGATTAGAAATATTATAAAATATAATATTAAAGTTAGTATGGAACGGATTTCTTGCGCCGCCACCGCCAACTATGAAAATTCCATAACAACACAATTTTTATTTACTGACAACCATACAGTTTAAAAACACTGGCAAGCAGATTATTGATAGAATTTCTTTCAAGCTTTCAGAAATAATTTTTTAACATTCAAACATAATATTTTTAACGTATTTTTGTATAAATTACAAATTCGAAACAATATTGTAGCAAGGGCTACAGGAAAATATCTGTCAGGAAAGCTAGTTATAAATATAGAAGATTTACCCGATAGCTAATCTACATGAGTGGCTTTTTGACAGGTCATTTATGGATTGCTCGAGTGAGATTTTGAGAGCTCATTGGAGGCTACTAATAAGTGGGGTGCTGCTGTTTGTACCTAAGTACTACAGCATATTCAAGGGATCGAATGACATCGTGGTTGTCTCAGAATGTTCCTTCTACGAAATCTGAATCAATCAAATCCCTTTAAATCAAACAAACGGATAACCACAAGACAATCGAAGATATAATTAAGGGAAAATGTTATTGAATTCACAGCTGGGTAATTTCAAGTGATAAACAGATCATAAACACCAATATAATAAATAATCGAATTAAGCATCTTGTAAACACGATCGGAATTTTGGCCGCAATCTGCTATCCGGTGTTAGTTAAATCAAGGCTCGGCTCTGCCAATTTTATGCCTGTATTAACTCACATCTAAACAATTATTAACGGCTTCATTCAAAAAAATTTAACTGAATCTGTGTCATATATATTTGATGTTACTCACATTGTACCAAACTTATTAATTTAAACTATAGCAAAAAGGAAGGTGCCAAAAATTAAATTAACATAAACAAGAATATCAGTCCCCGTAGACAAATTCAAATTGGCGTTCGACTACAAACGAAGATTTCGCCAATGGTATAAAGGTCAAAATAAAATATGTATGGCAAAAACGCCATTTATTTTATAGCAATGGGTATGTGTATAAAATGGCATCGTGTAGATTTTAGAAGTTACATGAAATTTTATTTTATAATCGAAATATGATTTAAGTAGGTATATAAAACATTCAAATAATTAAATTTATTAAAATTAATACTCACGTGTTAGGGACATTCCTCATAGCTCTGTGTCTCAAAAATACAATCACCAAAGTTCCATTACCAAGCACACCAACAACAAATATAATAGCAAAGACGATAGGCACTATGTATGTTTCCGGTCTGGTATAGTACGGGGTATAATCCTCTATAATCGGGCCACTGAAATTTGGTGATACCGATGTGAGGTCCTCATCAATACCGGAATCTATCAAAATCCTACTGAAGTTCCAGTCACTTACGTTAAAACTGAGATCACCCACTGTTAAACTATCTACCATGTTATTAGACACATTATTAATGTTATCTGCCGAATCTTCTATCACAGACTGGGTAATGATAAAACCCATTTTCATTATATATTTGTGTTCACTTATTTACGTTACATTTTCTCTCATATTTTACTGTTCTTCACTGAATGTTTTAAAACTGATGATTTACTCTTCACATTATTGAGGCATTTTTGATGATTGCGACAATTCTGAAATAAAAGAAAAAAAAATATCAATGAAATTTATTTATTTATTTATTAATCACATTAACGGCTAAAGCCTTTTACATAAATATTAATAATAATATCATATAAGATAATTTCATCATCAACAGCAATAAACCAACAAAATTACACAAAAGATAGAAACTACAAAAAAAATAAACAAAACAAAATCAGAATTATCAATTCAATCTCAAACAAAATAATACAAATCTCAAAAACTTTCGTCCAAACAATAAATAAACGAATGGATTTGATAATTATAATAGGCAAATAAAACATTATAAGAAATTAGAAACAATACCACAACAAACAACAATTAAAAAAACCTACAAATAGGACAAAATCAGAGTAGAATCAACTCGTCCATAAAGGAAACATTTGGAAATCATTATTTAGCAATAAAAATATACCCATACTTTGTATAGGTGCATAATAATAAAAAACAAAAAAAATAAACTAGTAGGCAGATAAATAAAATAAAAAAAAACCGTATGGAAGCGTCCTCAGAATCATACTTCATTCATCACAACATAATTATTCAGCATTATACCCAAAAACTTATTTATATGGAAGCAAATTACAGTAGATAGAGACATAATTCCATTGATTAAAATCATTAAAAATCATACCAACGCAGTCAGTTAAACGAAACAATAAAAAAAAATCGGTAATAAAAATAAATAAATAATATCAAACCAGAACAAGTACTATTAATCGTTTCTCAAATATTAGACATTCAAATGAAAATTATTATAATAACAATTTAATAACATTGTATGAAAATAATAATAAAAACATACATTGTACATAAGTAGGTACCCAATTGGATGGCATTTATTACACTGGCATGATAAGAAATAATATTGGTGGCAACACACAATGCACAATGAAATGAATAATTATCAATAAGATAAATTAATGGAGTTGATAAAATAACAAGATAATACATTTTTTATTCATCGCGATTGAAAGATATAAAAAAAAATATGTTTATCAGTTCCACATCATTCAACCCAGACAAGCATACCTATACTTAGTTTGAGTATGAAACTTCACTGTGATGCATGTTTTTATTAATTTTATTTTTTGTTGACGAACTGGTAAAGGGATTATTGACTATAATTTTAAAATTATTTGACGAGCCTACTGGGTGATATTAAATATTGTATGTACAGTGCCCTTGAAGTGCAATGCACTAAACGGCGCTATATAAATTGTCAAATTATTATTATTATTATTTCAAATCATTTATTCATTAAATCACAATATATCATAATATGATATGAAGTATACATCATTGTAAAAAAAATTAATAAAAATAAATTAAAATTAAATACAATGCTATATACAAAATATAAAAATATCGGTATTATCTCTCATGATACATCACGATGTAATGTAATCATGAGAGATCTTCGAACTACAGAGAAAGGAACCTTCTTAACATCCTACATGAGGACAACAGAACTGCCTTTTGGATGGCATATCTGAGACCACAACAGATGCCAAGTTTCCCTAGATTGTCTTTAAGAGACTTAGGAATAACTCCATTCGTCGATATCACTATAGGTATGTGTGTTGCTGGTGTATGCCACATATCCTTGATTTCGTGAGCAAGATCAAGATATTATTTAATTATCTTGTCTTGCTCGGCTTTTTTCAAATTTTCGTCATACGGTACAGTGATATCCACGAGATAGGTTATGCCGTTCCTACGATCAACCAATACAATGTCCGGACGATTTGCGTTAATCGTTCGGTCAGTCTGTATTGGTATATCCCAATATAACTTTGTATTATTGTTTTGCATTACCGAAATTGGGGTGTACCTATAATAAGGTACTTCAAAATCGAGTAAACCATATTTTAAGGCAAGTTTTTGATGAACTACTCGTATTTTAGCCACATCGTTATGTCTGTGCAGATACTCAGAACCTCACAGGAGAGAACACCCAGACAAAATATGTCTAAGTGTTTCTCCCGTTTGGCCACATGCACGACATTTATCAATAGTGTCAGGTGTTTTTTTTAATTATTATTATTATTATTTATCAATATATTAACACTATTACATTAAAGGTATGGACGAAAAACGGTAAAAAATATACGCAAACAGTAAAAGATGATCGGTGACAGTAGAAGACAAACAACGAAAAAGCAGGTTAAACTATATTATTATGAAGGTTCAACTTGTGTACAGGGATGAAAGGCCAAGGGTAAAGGACAGGAATGAAGGATATGGAAGAAAAGGGATGCACGAGTGGTAATTTATTACCTACTTTAAAAAGAGTTTTTTTAGGGATTGATTTATGAAATGTTTTTTTTTATCTTCAAAACTCTCTTAACATCACTTTCATTTCAATGATAGTTTATTTTTATTTGATTAAGCATCCAAATTGCGGTGAATTGAACCCACGATGAATTTTCCTAGACCTGCGATGAATTTTGCCTGCGATGAATTGTTCGCGATGAATTTTCCTAGACCCCATATTATGTACAACTGATGTAAGTATCTTAAATGAAAACATTCATAATAAAAATAAATAGTGGTCAGTTTTCTAATACAACTATTTTTTCTATCATGCAAACAATCTTAAAAATGAGGAAAAAATAAACGGAGACCAAATTCGAAAAAAAAACATAAACAAAATAATTCGAGAAATTCCAAACACAATGTTTAAGATTTAATAGAATGTCAAACCAATATAATAATTATTTTTTTCCCATTTTGTGGAACATTTCAATTATTAAAATAACATAGAGACCCTTGTCAAGAATTGTAAGGACAAACGCAACACTGCTCACTGAAAGTTGTTTCTTTTCATGTATTAGTCAGGAGCAACATAAACCTCAAACCAGTGTTATTTATTAAGACGATTATTTTTTTAAATATCGATCGATTTTTCGGCAACATTCAATCTATAATAATAAAGGAAAGTGCCTGACTGACTGATTGACTGACATACTCACTCATCAACGCACAGCCCAAACGGCTAATCGTAGAGAAGTGAAATTTGGAAATTAGGTAGGTTTCAATACAAAACCTTCCACTAAGAAAGGATTTTTGGAAATTCCACCCCTAAGGGGGTGAAAAATAGGGTTGAATGTTTTTCAAAGTATGTGAATATCTCGGGAACTAGACATGGTACGAACTTGAGATTTGGCATATGAATTCTCCTATAGAAATGAGTAGTAGTTTTCTTGGACAGTTTTTCCAAATTTTCACTAAAAGGGACGAAAAAGGGCACATATAAAAAGGGATGATTTTTAAGTGCCTCCTAAAAAGTTTAAAACTGGTTTTATCGAAATTTCAAAACAATAATTTCTACAAAAAGAGTCAAATTATACTATTTTGTTTTCAAAAGATATCATTAATTAGAGGGGAGGGGGTGAGGGGCACTTTTCCAACGTGTGTGTGTGTGTGTCCGTCCCCTCTTTATAACTTTTGATTCGCTTGATGCACAAATCCTAAAACTTCAGAAAATATTGAATACTTTAAGCCTACAAAATTTCTATACTCAGAATTTTGAATTTTTTTTTTTCAGTCAGGGGTAATCAACCATTGAATTTTTATTTAATTTTTTCATATATCTCGAAAACCATAAAATCTAGAAGCCTAAAAATGTGTATGTATATAGAAAAATACAATATCTAAAATATAATTTAATGAAAAAGTTCCAGGATTTTTCAAACTTTTTTTATAAAGAAAAATATTTTTTTATGACAAATTTACGAGTTTCAGTGCATATATTTCAGAATTTTATAAAAATATCGATAAACGCCGAAACCCTCCAACTAGATAATTGATTTTTCTATAAAAATGTCTACATTATAGCAGTACATCTCAAACTTTTCTAAACAATTTTTGTAAAAATTTAATTTATCGACGACATCGTTTCTTACAATAAACATACCGACTCGGGCCATCGACAGTTGGATCTCATTTTTACATGTAACTAGTGATGTATAAAAATTTAAGATATCTAAAAATTAAGAAAAAATAAATAAATACATAAAACATTAAAAAATTATCTTTCACTTAAGCAGCAAATAAATTTCATTAGTAAATTAGTTACCTATATGATATGTTGAAAATGTCCAATCTTTCAGATATTTCGTTCAATAGTTTTACGGCCCTATTGATTGGGGAATTCTACGTACTAACTTCGCTATCGTAGCGCAAACATATCTATAAGTAGCCAGGAAGGTAAGTATGCACTTTGTTGCCGCGCGCACATATACTATTTTGGTATATTCGCGTAGGTTTTTACTTGAATACGGGGAAATCCTGCTAACGTTTGCAAGTTGCAACACATATACACACACACATATACTTTTACATGCACCTGAATACCATCAGAGATTGAGTGTCGTAACTTTGACCTTGAGACCTACCTAACGGTTCACGTGCTGCCAGCTAATATTTGTACAGTCCCACCGCCAGTGGCTTTCAAAATTAAAGAGTTTTTTTGTGAAATTTAAAATAAGTTGAAAATATCCTTTGTCAAAAAAAATAAATAAAAAGAGATAGGTATTTTTAGTAGGTATGAGATATTTAAAAGTTTCCATTTTCACCACAAAGTAAAATAAATAAATTTCAAAAAACTTAAATAATACAGGAACGTGAAAGGTCTAAAAACAACGCAAATATTTTTTTTTTATTTTGCGGTTTTTAGGTAAAAATATTTTTTTTTCTTTTTTTTTTACGGCAAGTACATGGGAAGAACCTGAATTACATAATAATTCGTTAGGTCTTGATCTGTCAAATTATTTGAAGTCATTTTAGTAAAAAAAATATACGCATTTAATGGAAAAAACTAACTAAATGGTTATTAAAAAAAACTATAAAAAACCTTACTTTGATTTTTTTGCGTAATCCATGAGTATAGGTAATATTGAAAAAATGTAAATCGAATTAAGTCAATAGATTATTCAATATGAAAAAATGTAGCTAATTTGAAAATATTACATTTTAAAAGTATCTACAAAATAATTATAAATTTAGGATAGATCGTAAATAATAATTTTGGAACACAGGTAGATAGGGAACACAGAAAGATAGGTGACGTACAAATTAATAATAGGAAAGGTGGCTCGATTTGTGAGTGGTGTGCCCGCAACTGTTGAAAAAAATTAAAGAAAGAGATCGCTTGTTCAGAAAATGGAAGAGTAATCCTACAAATAACATATATAAAGCAGAATATAGTGTTTTTAGAAATAAAGTTAATAACTTGATTAAGAAAGCGAAAGCAAATTATCATTTTAGGATGTTCAATCAAAATTTGGGAGACATTAAGAAAACCTGGGACTCTATTAATTTTATTTTGGGTCGTAAGTGTAAAAATAATTGTGACGAAGTAATTTTAAAACACTTCTCAAAAAACAACACGAATAAAGAGATAGCTAATCAATTTGTTACTTTTTTCACGGCGAGTATTCAAAATATGTTGCATGAGTGTAGCGTTAGTGCGATTAACATCGCACAAACAGCGGCGAATCACTCGATGTATTTGCCTAGGGCGCAGGTGACCGACATTATTGATATCGTTTCAAAGTTAAAAAATTCAGCTCCGGGAGCTGATAATATACGGATTTCAGACATTAAGCAGAACGTAAACCTGCTGGCTCCTGTCATTACACAACTAATAAATTTAATTATAGAAAAGGGGATTATTCCTGATCAATTAAAACATGGTATTGTGCGTCCTATTTATAAGTCTGATAAAAATCTGTGGCTAGTAACTACAGGCCCATATGCATACTCCCAGCACTGGAAAAAATATTAGAGAGATACTTGTCTAATAGGCTGACAGATTATCTAAGGAAACACGATTTGGTGGATCCATCGCAACACGGTTTTCAAAAGAGTAAAAGCACTGAAACATTATTGTCTGAGTTCTCAAATCTGGTAAACTGTGAATTAAATAAAAAAAATCATGTTTTGGTAATGTTTATAGATAACTCCAAGGCATTCGATGCCATTAGCCACGGAAAGCTCATTGCAGTTTTAGAGTCCATAGGTATTAGGGGAAATGTGTTAAAGATTTTTGAAAATTATTTTAAAAATAGAAGTATAAGTGTGAAAATTTCTGAATCATATAGTGATGTTAGAGGCATTTTCTCGGGTGTGGCTCAGGGCTCCATACTGGGCCCAACGCTGTATATAATATTTGTGTCTGTCATGAGAGTGTTGTTTAAGCATGTGAAACATTTTGTATATGCTGATGACACTGCATTGGTGGCCTCTGGTCCTGATGTGAGTGAAGCAAGTAGAAAGCTACAACTGGACTATGATAGGCTGTTGAGATGGTCTTATGACTGTGGACTATTGATAAATGCCAAAAAGACCAAGTTAATGCACATTAGAACGCCTCATGCGAGGGTCCAGTTGTGTCCCGGTGTTGTGTCTCATACGCACGAGTGTATTCACTCCAACGTTGGGCTCTCCAGTGAATGCGAATGTCCGCATATTTCAACTGTACAAAAATACACATATTTGGGAGTTGTTGTGGATGATAGATTCAAATGGGATATGCATGTCGATAATGTTTGTCGTAGGTTAAGAACTATAGCTGGTAGGATTTTTAGAATAAGAGATTATGTGCCCAAATCCACACTTCTGGTGATATACAGATCCTTGGCTGAGTCGATAATTAGATATGGGATCGCGAGTTGGGGTTGTTGCACAAATACGAATTTGAAAAGAATTATGTTAGCACAAAAGTCAATTTTAAGGTTAATTGTTAAGAGGGACACTATATTGTACGTGAATAGAATGCGAAGAAAGGATTACTCGGTATATTTTAAAAAAGTGAAGGTATTAACAGCTAAGGGTCTGTACTGGCAGAGGTTGGTCCTTGATCAGTTTCTAAAGGATGATTTTAAAAACAAACCGCAACATTTTCATAGTACGAGATTTAAACTGAATGACGGATACAGTGTTCCTCAATTTAATAATAAATACGGTAAAAGAAGGTTAGAGTATAGTGTGCCGAAGCTGCTTAATATGATTCCCGCGACTATTAAGAGGTGCTCGAGCAAAGATGGACTAAAGAAACTTATCAAGGAGTGGTTGCAGAAGTGTGGATTTATTTATAACTGATATATGTATGTGATTCCTGTATATAATGTGTAAATAGTCATAATATGTTAAGTGTTTGTATATTTTGTAACGATGTAAGTGAAACATTATTGTTATTTTCGAATTTATAAGTGTGTATATATAAGTGAACACGCCGACAAGTCTTCTGTCGAGACTTGGCGTGACACAATAGTGTAATAGTATATTATATGATATTTTCCTTTAATAAAAAAAAAAAAAAAAAAAAAAAGGGCCTACCTACATGCAATTGCTTGAACGACGCAAAATTAAGGTCTGGTTCACACAAGCGCCTATTCAACGCGCGTTTAAAAAGCATTGAAATAGAACAAAAATACATTCACAAGTTTATGTTCTCAAGTCAGCGCTTTACAAACTCTTTTTTAAAACGCTTTTACCGCGCAGAATTATATTTATATTCATAGTATAGTTGTATAACAGTCCATATCGATAGCTTTAAGTGGCACTGAGTTTGTATAATATGTAATTTTGAGAGTTTTGAGAAAATCAATGTTGAATGTTTGTCATCAAATTATAATAACACAAACACAAAAACGCTCTCAAAAGTTCATACAAAGTTATTAATATAATAGGTACACATGTTTGTTCGTAGTTTAACATTTAAATATTTTTGATTTTTGAGATGTCTTTTTTGGAATTCCATTTCCAATAATAGTGTCAAATATTATAATAGACATTCGAAAATAATAAGAAAATTTCCCTAAGACCTTCGTACAATGTCACAAACTGCCCTTTTAGGTATCTATATTATTACTAGCCTACCGAGGTCGGTGTATATGTAAAAGATTCAAAACATTATTACATATGAATAAAGCAGTTAAAGATCACTCTCTCGAGAGAGGATTGCCACGGTGGAAGAAAGAAGAAGAAGAAAGCACTTTTATAGAAATCAATACACAATTACATACAAATAATATTTTTATATTATTAAAAGAGATAAAAAAAATACTAAAATAATAATTCTATTATCGATCGTAAATAATCAGTTTTGGACGTAAATTTGAGAAGTGTTTTTTTATTCGTCAACAATAGTATGTCTCACTCTCGCGCACTCACTTCTACGAGTATACTTCTACAGAGACATACTATTGTTGACGTCTCTAGCTGTATTGCGCATGTTGATACTAACAATACTTCACCTAGATATATGTAGGGAGGTACCTACCCAATTATTAGAGTTAAGGGATTCTAACAGGACAATGTTTATCAAGTCAGAAAAATATGGTAAAAATTAGCGGGCTGATAGATACTATTTGTATATGAAACACATATTTTTTTATTTCAAATACCTACAGATCATAAAGTGACAAAAATATTATAAAAATATAATAGGTACTTATAGGATATTAAATGTATATTTGAGAATGTAAATTATAAAAAAAAAGAAATATACAGAAATATTCTCAGACAGTCTTGGCAAAATAGGACAAGGATAGCCTATCCCAAATAATGGGACATTGTTTTTTATGGCTTTCACCTTCTGAAAAAGTGTTATTTTTGCGATTGTCATATAGGGGTTTAAAATTATGCAATATTATTTAGGGGCCTAAAATTACACACATAACCAAGAAACAATTAAAATAATCACACACTCCTGTCATATTCTCAAGTCGTTTCTTATTATAATTATTAATTTTGATACGATTCTGCATTGTTGATATGAAAGAGAAGCTGGATACTATATTTTAAAAAAAAACTTCAAATATTTTAATAAGACAATGACTGTTAAGACAGTTCAAATGAAGAGATATATAATATCAAATGATATATATATATATATATATATATATATATATATATATATATATATATATATATATATATATATATATATATAAATCACACCTACCCACCCCACACATACAAAAACCACCACCCACACCCCACAAACACATCTCCAATCAAACACCACAACCTCCAATTCAACTACAAGTTCCGCCACTGACTCAAATCCATCCACAAGTACCCTAACAGACAGTATACCTACTACAAACACATCTCGTAATAGCGCGCGTTCCACGAGACAAAATACGTCATAATCTGCTTAGCGAGTCAACGAATAACATCCTTGCCTTGTTACTGTAGATTAATTTTCGGCGTTATTACTTCTGTAATACGACGAAAGGCTGAAGATGGAGTCTCTGATGGCTCCGAAATATATACCATCAAACCAACAAACTAACACCTTTAATCATGTTCCAAACAACATCGGGAACAACTCACAACGCGACTGTATCCGAAATAATAATTTACATATTCCGCGTCGCGAAAAGCTTTATATTAACATAATATCACTTTACGGGAGTGGCGTCAAACAAGATCTTGACCGTTTCGAGAATTGCAAGCTAAAACGAGTGAAGTGTTTGAACGATATTACGTTCTTAGTGAGGTGCCGTGACAATAAAGTGATACCGACATCGTTCCGTCTCAGGTATTACAAGCAGAATACACATACCAATCGTATTCTACACAAAGCAAGCCTAGGACTGGTGCGAGCGGAGATTGCTGAGAAACGCCGCCTACTAGATCAGATAAGTGAAAACTTATACTACCAACATCTTAAACTGTCTTCCCTCATTCACCCTCTATTATGGAATCAGTTTGATGACATAATACAAGAACGACTCGACACAGAAAACACAACCATTAAAAATACACACATCAGGAAGTTCAATAATCTCACTAAACACCTACAACCACGATCACATACACCAAACAGCAACAACCAAAACCCCCTCCCTGCACTCGCACACACAGTGCACAACTTATCCAATGAAACCCTTGACAAAAATGCCCTCTCAATCCTGTCGAAAGGCTTCAACTTTGCCATATCTCCCTCACACATACCGAAAGAGAAAATCATAGTCAACCTAGAAACTTCCTTGCAAACTATCCCAGACAAGACAGCTGAAGAAATCAGACAGGAAGTCTGCACTATACTACGTAAATCCAAGGCCCCCAAGTCCAACACCACGCACGCTGAGCGTGAAGCCCTCAAAAAACTTAAACAAAACCCCAACATTGTCATCCTCCCAGCCGATAAAGGCAATGCCACCGTGGTAATGAACTCGACTGAATACGACAACATGGTTCAAGTCCTGTTGCAAGACGACTCCGTGTACAAAGTCCATCCGACAAACCCCACCACATACCTAGAAAAAACCACGAAAGCAATCATCACTAAGTCTACCCTTTCCAATGAAGTAAAGAAACGCCTAATTCCGAGAGAAAAATCCTCGGTGATAGCCAAGTTCTACGCACTTCCCAAAATCCACAAAAATCCATTAACTCTAAGACCCATTGTCTCACAACTAAGCACCCCAACATACAACCTCTCTAAATACCTATCAAACTTTCTTTATCCCGATTCTATACAACGCGACTCATACATAAAAAACTCCTTTGACTTCATAGAGTTAATCAAAACAATAAAAACCAACGAAACAGACCTGTTAGTAAGCTTTGACATCGTATCCCTCTTCACAAACATTCCCATAGATGAGACACTTACAATCTTAAAAGATCGCTTCAAAATACCTAAAATGTTTATTGACATGATAGCCCATTGCATGTCCAACACTTTCTTCTCATACAAAAGCACAATATACAAACAAGTATCAGGTGCCAGTATGGGTTCATCCCTATCCCCAATACTTGCCGACTTGTTCTTACTAGACTTCGAAGAACGAGCACTAAACCAAGCTCAATATAAGCCGACCCTATACAAACGATACGTAGATGACACCTTTGTCATCTGGTCCCATGGTAAAGAAAAGTTAGATGAATTCTTAATCTACCTAAACAACCTACATCCAACCATCAAATTCACGATGGAAATAGAGACCGACTGCCAACTCCCCTTCCTCGACACACTCATTCGCAGAAACCCTGACGGCACACTAGGACATAAAATCTACCGAAAAGCAACCTCCACTTCGAGATACCTCCAAGCAGACTCTCATCATCACCCCTCCCAACTGCAAGCGGTCGCCACATCTTTGTTCCACAGGACTGTATCCCTGACAGATAACACACAAAGAGAAGATGAAGAACGCGTTCTTACCAAAATCCTAAAACAAAATGGGTACTCCAACAAACAGCTGAGTGCAGCTAAATCACACGCATCCACCCCTAATCTGTCAACACCACCTAACGACAGGTACCTCGGCACTTGCAATATCCCTTATGTCAGAGGCGTATCTGAAAAGATCGGCCGCTTACTCAAGAAAAAACATATTCGCCCTGTCTTCTCAGCAAACAAAAAAGTTTGCACAACCTTACTTCTACCTACTGATAAGATCCCCAACGAACACCAAGGTGTATACCAAATCCCTTGCAAAGACTGTCCCAAAGTATACATAGGTAAAACGAATAGAAAAGTCTCGGTCAGAGCCGAAGAACACAAAAATGACGTCAAAAACAAAAAACCCTCATCCACCCTCGCGCTACACACAATGACTGAAGGCCACAAAATAGACTTCGAAAACACAAAAACACTACACAAGTCAAATCGAGAACTACACCGCACCTTGCTCGAAGCAATTAACATTGCCAAACGAGATCATACACTGAACGAAAGAGATGAAACGATTAAACTTAACCCCTCCTACCTCCACCTCTTAGACCAAATCACACCTACCCACCCCACACATACAAAAACCACCACCCACACCCCACAAACACATCTCCAATCAAACACCACAACCTCCAATTCAACTACAAGTTCCGCCACTGACTCAAATCCATCCACAAGTACCCTAACAGACAGTATACCTACTACAAACACATCTCGTAATAGCGCGCGTTCCACGAGACAAAATACGTCATAATCTGCTTAGCGAGTCAACGAATAACATCCTTGCCTTGTTACTGTAGATTAATTTTCGGCGTTATTACTTCTGTAATACGACGAAAGGCTGAAGATGGAGTCTCTGATGGCTCCGAAATATATACCATCAAACCAACAAACTAACACCTTTAATCATGTTCCAAACAACATCGGGAACAACTCACAACGCGACTGTATCCGAAATAATAATTTACATATTCCGCGTCGCGAAAAGCTTTATATTAACATAATATCACTTTACGGGAGTGGCGTCAAACAAGATCTTGACCGTTTCGAGAATTGCAAGCTAAAACGAGTGAAGTGTTTGAACGATATTACGTTCTTAGTGAGGTGCCGTGACAATAAAGTGATACCGACATCGTTCCGTCTCAGGTATTACAAGCAGAATACACATACCAATCGTATTCTACACAAAGCAAGCCTAGGACTGGTGCGAGCGGAGATTGCTGAGAAACGCCGCCTACTAGATCAGATAAGTGAAAACTTATACTACCAACATCTTAAACTGTCTTCCCTCATTCACCCTCTATTATGGAATCAGTTTGATGACATAATACAAGAACGACTCGACACAGAAAACACAACCATTAAAAATACACACATCAGGAAGTTCAATAATCTCACTAAACACCTACAACCACGATCACATACACCAAACAGCAACAACCAAAACCCCCTCCCTGCACTCGCACACACAGTGCACAACTTATCCAATGAAACCCTTGACAAAAATGCCCTCTCAATCCTGTCGAAAGGCTTCAACTTTGCCATATCTCCCTCACACATACCGAAAGAGAAAATCATAGTCAACCTAGAAACTTCCTTGCAAACTATCCCAGACAAGACAGCTGAAGAAATCAGACAGGAAGTCTGCACTATACTACGTAAATCCAAGGCCCCCAAGTCCAACACCACGCACGCTGAGCGTGAAGCCCTCAAAAAACTTAAACAAAACCCCAACATTGTCATCCTCCCAGCCGATAAAGGCAATGCCACCGTGGTAATGAACTCGACTGAATACGACAACATGGTTCAAGTCCTGTTGCAAGACGACTCCGTGTACAAAGTCCATCCGACAAACCCCACCACATACCTAGAAAAAACCACGAAAGCAATCATCACTAAGTCTACCCTTTCCAATGAAGTAAAGAAACGCCTAATTCCGAGAGAAAAATCCTCGGTGATAGCCAAGTTCTACGCACTTCCCAAAATCCACAAAAATCCATTAACTCTAAGACCCATTGTCTCACAACTAAGCACCCCAACATACAACCTCTCTAAATACCTATCAAACTTTCTTTATCCCGATTCTATACAACGCGACTCATACATAAAAAACTCCTTTGACTTCATAGAGTTAATCAAAACAATAAAAACCAACGAAACAGACCTGTTAGTAAGCTTTGACATCGTATCCCTCTTCACAAACATTCCCATAGATGAGACACTTACAATCTTAAAAGATCGCTTCAAAATACCTAAAATGTTTATTGACATGATAGCCCATTGCATGTCCAACACTTTCTTCTCATACAAAAGCACAATATACAAACAAGTATCAGGTGCCAGTATGGGTTCATCCCTATCCCCAATACTTGCCGACTTGTTCTTACTAGACTTCGAAGAACGAGCACTAAACCAAGCTCAATATAAGCCGACCCTATACAAACGATACGTAGATGACACCTTTGTCATCTGGTCCCATGGTAAAGAAAAGTTAGATGAATTCTTAATCTACCTAAACAACCTACATCCAACCATCAAATTCACGATGGAAATAGAGACCGACTGCCAACTCCCCTTCCTCGACACACTCATTCGCAGAAACCCTGACGGCACACTAGGACATAAAATCTACCGAAAAGCAACCTCCACTTCGAGATACCTCCAAGCAGACTCTCATCATCACCCCTCCCAACTGCAAGCGGTCGCCACATCTTTGTTCCACAGGACTGTATCCCTGACAGATAACACACAAAGAGAAGATGAAGAACGCGTTCTTACCAAAATCCTAAAACAAAATGGGTACTCCAACAAACAGCTGAGTGCAGCTAAATCACACGCATCCACCCCTAATCTGTCAACACCACCTAACGACAGGTACCTCGGCACTTGCAATATCCCTTATGTCAGAGGCGTATCTGAAAAGATCGGCCGCTTACTCAAGAAAAAACATATTCGCCCTGTCTTCTCAGCAAACAAAAAAGTTTGCACAACCTTACTTCTACCTACTGATAAGATCCCCAACGAACACCAAGGTGTATACCAAATCCCTTGCAAAGACTGTCCCAAAGTATACATAGGTAAAACGAATAGAAAAGTCTCGGTCAGAGCCGAAGAACACAAAAATGACGTCAAAAACAAAAAACCCTCATCCACCCTCGCGCTACACACAATGACTGAAGGCCACAAAATAGACTTCGAAAACACAAAAACACTACACAAGTCAAATCGAGAACTACACCGCACCTTGCTCGAAGCAATTAACATTGCCAAACGAGATCATACACTGAACGAAAGAGATGAAACGATTAAACTTAACCCCTCCTACCTCCACCTCTTAGACCAAATCACACCTACCCACCCCACACATACAAAAACCACCACCCACACCCCACAAACACATCTCCAATCAAACACCACAACCTCCAATTCAACTACAAGTTCCGCCACTGACTCAAATCCATCCACAAGTACCCTAACAGACAGTATACCTACTACAAACACATCTCGTAATAGCGCGCGTTCCACGAGACAAAATACGTCATAATCTGCTTAGCGAGTCAACGAATAACATCCTTGCCTTGTTACTGTAGATTAATTTTCGGCGTTATTACTTCTGTAATACGACGAAAGGCTGAAGATGGAGTCTCTGATGGCTCCGAAATATATACCATCAAACCAACAAACTAACACCTTTAATCATGTTCCAAACAACATCGGGAACAACTCACAACGCGACTGTATCCGAAATAATAATTTACATATATATATATATATATATATATATCTTTATATAAAAATGGAGCCTTATATCCCTTAGAACCTTCTTAGTGCTTTTGACTAAAAAGATTCTACCTAAATTTGAATTTGCATTTGACTAAACTGTAAGTTGGTAGATAGATGGCGCGATTGATAAAATGCTCCCTGCGTAGCAAAACAAATTTATTTGAAGTGGTCGGTAGCCCATCGGTTCAGTCGAAAAAAAAATATAAATTGTAACTATAAAAAGTCCTTTAACATAGATTTAGGTATTTGAATATCCCTAAAGGGATTTTTGTAGAGGTTTTATTATATACAGGTGTTAGCGTTCCGCCAGTTTAGGAAGAGAAACCAAATAATATGTGAGCGAAGCCACGGGTAACAGCTAGTACAATATAAAATAGAGATTTTTTTTAACTAGCCTTGAAAAACAATATCAATGGTTCGAATTCGAATAAAAAAAATATAGCTTTGTACCTATATGGTATTTCCAAAATTTGACTAAAGCTGCATTTATACTAAACGAACAAAGACCCAGAGCTTGAAAATCTTACCATAATAATTCGGTAAAATTTACGTTTAATGGAGTCTATTTATCCAAGGACAGTAAAGAATAATTTAACAGGCTTCACATGTGATTTATTTCTTACTACACCGCCATCTTTTGGATTTTTTTTTAAAGTTATGCAACTATATAGGAATTGTTTTTATTACAAACTTATGGCCCGTAGAACTTCATCCCGCATCCGAACCAACAATAATTACATATTGTAAGTTAAATTAAATTAGGTTTTTATGTCATAAACTGTATTTAATTCATGTACTAAGTCCTAATTTTTTTTTCTGGGTTAGGTCGAAATTCGACGGGCGGGTCAGCTAGTAGAGTATATTTCCTAATCGTTGATATGGTCACCAAGGAAATAATAACCAGAAAGAGCTGTCATCCCCTACTAATAAGTTGTTCCAAACATATATAGAGCCGAAAAATAGAGCATATTTTCATGATCGTTGCTATTGCACACCATGGAAACAACGAGCAAGAACTAATCATTAATGGGCGATGACATTTCTTTCTCGTTGTTATTTCCTAAGTGACCATATCAACAGGCGGTGACACCAAAGTTCTATATGTCGGTCGCTGTTGTTTTCTCCTTCTCAGGCTTTCTCAGGTTTTCTTTCCAGCTCAGGCTCTATGCTTTTTTGGTATAAACGCACCCTTATGAAACATCAAATAGTTTTATCTTGTGTGGATGTAGGCATTTCGGAGACTTTACGGTGTGGGAGTTAAAAATGACCGAACGCAACCCAGACAAGACAACGCCTTCATATTTTTCTTCGACCATAGATTGTCCCTACCTTACATTGTCTTATGCCTCAGGTAAATTTTACAGCTTTTGTATATAATTAGTTACAACTTTATTCATTTTTAGACCAATCTTTTGTGCAGTATTATTTTGCTCGTTAATCATGGTGTCCAACTCAGTTTTATCATTGGGAAATATTACCAATCGTCAGTAAGTAAATGTCAAATCACTGAGAATCATCGTGTTTGTGTTAATACATTAATTTGGTGATTTAATCTGGAGTTTTGAAGGCATCTTCGAGAATTTGTATGAAGATTTCAGGAGATAAGATGTCACCTTGTCGTACAGAAAAAGAGTTGTGCGTAATAAAACACCACCATAAGATTGGCCGTTGAATAATACCAATTCTGAAAAAAAAAACTTTCAAAATTTCATGTAGGTATATCGGTCTAATGTTAAACAAATATATCATATTTTTGGAATCGTGCGATGGGTGCAATAAATCAAACAATTGTACCTACTCACGTACGTATAAAAAAATCATTATTTGCTTCACACCTATACCAGTATTCTAAATCTCTGTGAGATAACCGCCGGCGTAAATTTACGGCATTGTAAAAAAAACGTGTACAATAAAATGCTTCCACAAGCTCTACAGCCCATACAACATTCGCGTGATTTTCTAACTGAGTAAAATTTAGAATAGGGGCATACTGTTGTAAGATTGCCTACTTACTTTCTTGTATTTCATACCATTAGCGATGTGTATTCTATGAAAGAAAGTTTTCGCTACATTTTACAATTCTCTGTGGGTATGTACGCATTACCGGATATTTCCCTCAGGTACAAACACCCGCCGTTAAAAATAAGAATAATAGAGGCAATACAATGTGTGTAAACAAAATATAAGGCTTATATTTACCTCTGTACGAGAAAAATTCTTAGTACGAAATCGACGACATTCCAGGGGAAAATATAGCTAAAAGCAATGCGCGCCTAGCGATTTAATAACAACATTGTGAACATTTAAGCGGTGAATATCTTTCATCAGATTTATCACTCAAAATTAAACCATTTATATTAAAATGAATTTTTAAATATCAGATATTTTAAATCTTTCAATATCCGTCAGAATTAAGATGTTCTTCTTCTTTTGGTATGTTAATCCTTCCAGAGATAAAAAAAAGGTCAAAAGCAATGTTGTGGCTAGTGATACGCGGGGTCATTTTAGAACTTTCTACTCTCTAAAATATTACTAAGTAAGTACCTATCTTGTTTTTAATTTACTGAAAAAATTTGCTTATATTTTTTCCTTCTTTTTCTTCTTGATATAGGACATAGTCCTTTTTTCTCGGATATTATTCCTGTGACGCCGACGTCCAGCTGTCCCTCCATTTTTTTGTGGTTGTCCAGGAGGTCTGCTAGTTGATGGAATTTCTTATTCCGCTCTCTTTACCATTCTCACCGAATCCGCTCTGTTAACGTGGTCTCTCCTGTAGCGTCTTCTATTCCTTCCTCATCGCACGTCATCGCGGATTCCCCGAATTTCAGAGTTTCTTACTCTGTCTCGAATAGTTTAGTCCGCTATGGGGTGGAGAATCTTCATTTGGGTGGTTCTAAGAAGCTCTGATTTTCAGACCGTATGTCATGGCAGGACTCACGCAGGTCTAATAATATCTCATATAAGTAAAAATCATAATTTCCGTGAGTCATATTTTGGCTTCCTGGAGTCAAACAATGTGTTGAAAGATTTGGGAAGCGAGGCAAAATCAGGACGAACGTCCAGAATATAGCCGCTTTGGTGGCATTCGGTTGTACTTCGGTAACTGCTTATTTAAATGCGGCTAAGTCTCACCCACTCCTAAACCTATCAACTCTCTTAGCATGGTCTGTTATTGGGTATTTGCTTTCTGGAGCCTTCCCTCGTCTATTTATCCACCATGCCTGCTCCAAAATATATACCTGTACTCTGAGCGAGAACGGAAGCAGATAGATGAGTTCTTCTTTCAGGAGTGGACGGAGACATGGGGGAATATAATAAGAAAAATTGTAAGATTATGATTGGACTGTACTACCATGAAGATATTTAAAAAAAAAATTCTCCATAACTTTGCAAATTATTACAAAATTTATTGTTGTAATAAAAACGGCATCGAAGCAGATCAGAAAGTTTTTCAACCCTTAACGCCGTCTTCCGAACGGGTGGAATAGTAAAAGCCCAAAGAAAATAAAGAGTCAGTCAAGATAACTTTTTCATTGTTGTTGGTTTATCATGAAATTTCAGATTTTTCCGTCACGTAGGTACTCATTGTTTGTAATTATTAAATAGGTTAACAACGAGGCGCTTGTATTTTCCTATTAATTTTTTATTTAGAAGAAATTGACAAATAATGAAAGCTAATAAAAAATAAATATCTCAGAACAATGACAAAGAATCGAGTGTATATAAAATAGTATGAGTAGGAATTTTTATAAATCGCCTTTTTAAGGCCATTGAAAAACACGTCTAATAAAAAGATATTTTGTAAGAGATTTGGCCGTACGTGAGAAGATTTTTGATCAAGAGTAAATTTCAGATAAAATTCGTATAAATATCCGAGGTTTCTAACAATCTTTTATTTCAATAGGAAAATAGATAAGTTAAGCTGTCTTCATTAATTTAGTTCTTGAATAATATAATAATTCAAAACATTTTAAAAAGGTAGGTACATAATATTGTTGTAGTAGCAAATGTCTTTGTATATGGTGTCTATGGTCACTTCGCAACCCGAACCTCCCAACATAACAAATATTAATGCAAATTTTTGAAGGTCAATAATTATGAAATTATTAGGTATGGAATTGAATCGACACAACACAACTAGAACCCAAATTTTGCTTAGAACATCTGAAATGAATACTGCGTTCTATTCTGATAAGATCTTTCGAGGGATATAATCTGCAATACTACGATCAGAAAAACCTGAAACACAGAAGACATTGTTAAATGGGGCAGGTCATGGAGACGATTCTGGCACGACCACGTCTCTAGGATGGACAGCAGGATGCCAAACAACATTTCATCGGGCAGTCTCCAACTAGGAAGACCTCCAAAAAGACGAAAAGATAAATAGATTTCGGCATCCCAGGAAATTTCAATGTGTGAAATGATCCTTGGTTCTATTTTAAGAGAAAGAATAAGAAGATTGATTCGAAGTCTATTGGCACGATGTGTGTAGAACCAGTCTATTACCAGCCTAGAGATTTTATCCATAGAGGTCCTTTTTTATTTTCAAATTCAGAAGTTTGGATGGAAACGAGGTGAAAATCATAGTCAGAGTGATGAAAGAATTCCACAAAAACATTGCAAAACAGAGTTCAACCTGAATAGACCACAACATCCGTCACCCAGGTTTGCTTTTTACCAACATCATCAAAGGAATGATTGCAGAGATTGCCTCCAAGGGTTATTGACTCCAAAAATTAAGAAGCCTATTGACAACAAGGAGGCTTGAAGATGGAGACTTTTTTGAGAATCTACGGAATAATAACTAAAATAAGAAGAAGAAAAACCTTCATTTTGATGGATTTCATGGTAAAATTATACGAAAAATAACACGCAAGACGCGTTGCGTTAATAAACGTTTCATGATTTCTATATTTGAGATTAAATTGTAGCACAGTAGGATTCAATATTATAAAGGTTTGCTAAAGGTTGATACATGAACCGAAGACGCATAATTACCTTGAATAATAATTAGTTGTCTGAAACCTAATAAGGAGTTAGATTAATTCAATGTCACGGCGACGACGCCGACGCCACGTATCTGTTACCTCATCTTCGACTTACTTAAGTGTGCATTTAAAGTGAAAAACAATCCAACAGACAAATCTTGCGATAGGGATTTTGTATTCTTTGTGCTGAATAATAATTGCACAAAATATTATGGGATGACATACTTAGCAAATTTTAAGAGCGCTTGAGTATTATCAAACTGACTCTTGACCTACGTAAGGTCATCTTTGTAAAGAAAAAATAACAACTAATGACTCTAACAATTCATTACTAGTGGGTTCGAATCCCGGTGCCGACCATTTCCTCTTTCACAACATAAGCTGGACTTTATGTGAAAGATGTCGAAAGTGTATTTGTGGTCACTTGATGTGCGCTCAGATTTTTGTTGTTAAAAAAAATCTTCCGCAAAATTTTAAAATAATAAATCATACCTACATTTCTTAAAGATTTTGAGGAGAATCGTTGGAAAGACATGAAAAAAAACCCACATATCCATATTTTTTTTTTTTTATTTTTTTTTTTTTGCTTTTTATATGCTTTCATTAAAAAAATAGAGTTTGTCTGACCTTTTGTGAAAATGTCTTAGTTATATTTTTCTAAAACTGTTTTTAATATTCTGAATTTTCTCGACAATGTTTCTTATTTGCATTTAGTGTAGTAAACTGCTTTAAACATATGTCTATACCTATAGTCTATCGTTTAACAATCTTGCCGCAATAAACTTAATGAAACCCTCTACTAATGGATATCTTGGAAGAACATGAACCGATCTTCTACAAACGGCTTGCACTTAGCTTTCTTCTTACGAAATGAAGAGCACTAAGGTTTTAAGATGTTATACTCATGTTTCAGAACGGAAATCTTATCTATGAAATCCAAAACCAGTGATCTCCCCACTTTGCAAAATATTACGAAGGTTCATTAATTAGCAATACTTTGATAATTAAAATAAAATAAATATTTAAGTTTAAAATTAGATAAAAGAACGACGCAATCCGACAAATGAATTTGTTAACACCTCGGCAGTTTTGTTAATTAAAATCAATGTATGTATTATTATTCTTGATGCAGCTAGCAGTCTATTGTATGGCACTTTGCCAACTAGCGAAACACACAGACATCTTCAAAACTTCAAAACTCAATTAAATTTTATCTGAAGTATTTAACATAGTGCAGCGGTTTGTACAGAGTGCGAACGACAAATTATCGTTCCATTATAAAGTTCACAATAGCATCCTCGTACCTCTAAACTCAAATAATATTATCATTCAAAGGGAATTCTGTATCATCGCAATATAGGTAAGTCATCGTATAAGTCTCAATTAAAATGTGTTGAAAGTATGAATACATTACTATGTTAGTTTAAAAAAAAGCAACAACAGAAAATACAGCGTATGACTGGTTTAAAATGTGCCTACTTGAAGCGCAGATTTAAAATCAAGAGAAAAATATCAGACCTTTAAAAAAGCCCCAACACAATGCGCTTTAGACACATTCAAGAAACAAGCAAATTATGATGTATAGAGCATAGTAAGAGTTAGGAAGATAACAATGACATATTATCGGCTCGGATCCAGTGTTGGCAAAAGTCAAAAGAATATGGTGTGCCATGCGTTTTAATACGACCCCGTGACTGAGATGAACCACACCAGAATTCCCAACATGTAGTAAAGAGCAACTTTTTTCATCGGGCAGTCAATATCCTTCAATAAAATCCACATATTAATACGTGAAGGAAAACTTTGTGACGATTTTTATGAAAATTGCGCAGACAGAAGAGTTTGAAATTTCACACACTTATGTATAGTTTATATAGAGAAGGAGTGGCGAATGCTGATATTTTTTTAAATTATGCATAAAAAATATATTAAATCAATAAAAAAAGCATTTAAAACACTATTGTTATAATATGCTATGTAATTTGATACTCACACACACTTCCACAGACTACTTTAACTTCATAGAAACAAAATTTGTTTAATGTAAAATGAAAAGCGCCTCATAATGAGCGCAGAAAGCTTTAAAAAGGCGTTTTTTTTCAAATGGAAGGTGGAGCGGAAAATTGTGAAATTTGATACTTACACACACATATATTCTTTTGTTTATCTGTGGTCAAATTGAGAATAGATTAATATTGTTTGTCTTTAATAATAATAGAAAAAACATTGTATATATCAAAATTTCAAATTTGACGTATCCATTAGAGTGGAACAAAAAATTTTTTAGTCGAATTTCGATTTGGAATAGTTGTATTATGTTGCCTATTGGCATCAATAATCTACATAAAAAATATAAAAATTCTCATACTACAACGGTAAGAGCCCCCGCTTTGACTTCGAATATTTACAAAAACGGCAATTTTGGGGCTGTTTTCGCGGTCTACGAAATATTACAGAATTTACTTAAATAGGTTTATTTTATTCAAAAACTAATTCAAACATGGTTGACTAGCTGTTGCTATCACTATTTCATCAATTTAATAGTCTTTGACGCTGTGAGAGAGGAGCAAAGTGCAAGACAAAACGGGGGCGGCAAGGGCTGATTTATACATTTGAAATTTTAGTTTCATCAAGTGCAGTGGATGATTATTGTCTTAAAGTGAAAGGTCGCATGTCAATTAATATTTCCAAGAGTGTGTAGGAATAGGTGATGTATGTTTTAAAGTGTACTGCTTCTTACTGTACTTTCTTAAGTTTCTACACAGATTTTATTTTTTATTATAACATTTGTCAAACCCATTTATAAAATTACGTCACATTTTAATACGTAGGTAGGATTTATTCTATTAAGTCTGCACAAAAGTGCTATGAAACCAAGTATCGGACATTTTAAATTTTGTCTCGTAGATGTCATGTTAATACACTTTAAAACATATATCACCTATTCCTACACACTCGTGGAAATAATTATTGACATGCAACCTTTCACTTTAAGACAATAATCATCCACTGCACTTGATGAAACTAAAATTTCAAATTTATAAACCGGCCCTTGCCGCCCCGTTTTCTCTTGCACTTTGCTCCTCTCTCACAGCGTCAAAGACTATTAAATTGATGAAATAGTGATAGCAACAGCTAGTCAACCATGTTTGAATTAGTTTTTGAATAAAATAAACCTATTTAAGTAAATTCTGTAATATTTCGTAGACCGCGAAAACAGCCCCAAAATTGCCGTTTTTGTAAATATTCGAAGTCAAAGCGGGGGCTCTTACCGTTGTATGAGAATTTTTATATTTTTTATGTAGATTATTGATGCCAATAGGCAACATAATACAACTATTCCAAATCGAAATTTGACAAAAAAAAATTTTTCATACAAAAGTGTTCCACTCTAGTATCCATGTCATTGTTTTTGAAAGAAAATTGTGAAATAGCGCTCGCTCAGTCTTTGACAATCAAATATAAAACCGTAACTCAGTGGCCGCCGAAACTCCTTTGTTTAGATATATCGATATCATTTTTAAAAACGTCATGTACCTACATTCATCATTTTAAACCAATCTGTGAGCATTCTCAAATACTTTTGTATTTTTTCAATGATGGTTACCTACATAGCAAACTTTTTACATAGGTACAGGAAAAGAGCGAAACAATAAAATATACGAACAATTATTGCTTCACTTTTGCATTGACCTTCATGTATTCCTATTAAGATAGAAAACCGCATATTATAAGTTCTCGTTAAAATCCACAGCCATATATATCACGAAAATTCCTGATTTTCTTACGTTAAAGAAGGTCCTACGGTAGTTGTTACACAATATTGTTGGCCATTATTCTCCGCCTCATTTACATTACAACGCCTCTAACGTATTTACACGGTATTCTTACAAAATATGCGGACTGGAAATGTAAAACATGTATAAATCCATCGGGTTGTGTGTGTATTTATTTAACTCTTTATCACCTAGGTGAGTAATTATTAACGAAGTTTTTTTTTCTCAAAGCTGCAAAATGTTTTTAAATAAACATTGCCATGTGTTTCGTAGCCATTCATAATGTAAATAAACATATTCTCTTCAACGCTACTAGTATTTATAAAAAAAAAACTCAATACATTTTATGAATGTCAATTTGTATTAAAAACTCGGATAAAAATACATTACATCTATCGATTGTTGATTGGCTTCAATATTCAAACGAATAAGTATCTTATTAAGGCGCGTTTAAATCAAAAGAAACATAAATCCAGAGCTGAAGAATAAAACTAGATTACTTGAAAGTTGATATTGGTCTCCAAGGAAATAACAACGAGAAAGAACTGTCATCACCCATTAATTAGTTGTTGTTTCTATGGTGTCTAATATAATGATTGAAAAAAGTATATTCTACTTCCAGCTCTGGCACTATCTTCATCTGGATTAAGGATTGACAGCTGTTTTTCTTTTTTGCTAAGCTTTTCATTCATTCAAGACATATTTTGTTACATTCTTTGTCATTCTTTATCATTTTCTACTTCCTTTATAAACCATGAAAACTCCCTAAATTCTCTAAATGGTTCAATGATCTTCAAAATCCACATAATATCGTCTCAGTTTATCTCTGGTGGTAGGTACTCCAAAATATATTGACCTTAGATAATTTAGAGCGATCCTCCACGTCGTTTTCTGCTGCATTTTAGATGAAAGATAAGGTTAAGATAAGGTTAATGCCCTCAAATGATTCCTCAAAGCTTTGCTCAGAGAGGGGCAGTTTGCATTATCAAGAAAATAGGTAGGAACAATTTTTCTTATCTTAACTCACAGAATGATGAAATCTATTGTATCTATATACCTCCCCGAAGCACGAGTTTTACTCATTTTCGGGGAGAATTTCAATACTTAATAGCGATTTTGTCTCGATTTTTTTATTTTGTATTATATTATACTCAGGTTATTATCAATAAAGGAATTATATTATTATTATTGATTTTTATACTTGCTCGTAATCTGGACAGATTTTTTAAAATCAAATGTTTTTAAAATCAATTGATAACCTAACCTAACCCTTTTTTTTTTTAAATGAATCTGGGCTCACTCAAAGTGAACACAAACACATTTTCGACATCAAAGTTGAAATGGTTGGCTACGAGATTCGAACCCCCGACCTTCAGTACATGGTGTACGTACGAAAGCCGTCCAATGATACCGCTGATCTACAAACTAATTCATATTATTTAATATTGTTTCATATTATATGAATATGAAAACTGTTTCAGACACAATTATAACTGGATAGTTAATTTGTGAAGATAATAAATCATTTTGAATGGAGGAGCAAAAAAGATTAGTTTAATAATAAATATCTATCGGATACAAGATTGGAAATAATGGGAAAAGCTGGTGCCAAACGACTTTTTTAACGTTCAAATAATACCGGAAAGTTTACACGGGATAAAGCAAAATAATGGAATATTAGGTAACTTGCGTGGGTGCCTACTGCATGCATGTTCTCTGGTGTTTATATGAATGTTTTATCTTATTATCGTAAATAAACAGCAATTATTGCAATATACACTTGATCAACTTGAAACATTCGAAGATTGGCTTCCCGAAATAATGCTTTTTGAATCAGTATTCCAAGTATAATATAAAATTCTTTAAAAACATTTCAATTAAGTAGTCGATCATATTATGTAGAGTGATTTTCTTACTATGCGAGCTGTCAAAAATTATTTTAATCGTCAAGAAACTCAAGTAGAGTCGATATTAATTTTATTCATCATCTCGCTAGTCGTAAAAAACAGGTTATTCTCACAATATTTATGTTGGTATTAAGTATATTAGATGTCAAATTAATCGTTTAAAAACAGAAATTCCTTCTGTTTACTCGAAAATTTTAATGAAAGAAAGTAGGCAAACTCGGTGGTCTTTTAGTATAGTCGCTAATAGCTTTTTATCACCACAGTGGGTGGGTGCAGGTTACTATCTGGGGTAGGCCTATCTCAGATTGGACGAGATCGTTTGGCTAGAAAATAATACCCCAAGATATAAGTTCCGCCGGCTTTACTGACAATTTTATTTTGGCAATGTTGATTTATTTATTGATTGTTCCAATTTTCATAAAATCAAGTCGAAGGAAGCCATACCTACATCTCTATATAAAAATATGACTTAATTAGCTATAATAAGCTCTAGTTGTCTAGATATAATGGCTACTAATCTGATCTAGCTCTACAGTATTGTGTTCGTCTATAGGTTTTGTATTTAAGATAGACATGGACAGCAAAAGTCCACAGTGAAACTTTATTAACAAATGTATGAATAATTCAATAAGACATTGACGCAAAAGCACGCGGACTGATTTAATCTGATTAATCTCAGTATGTTTTACAAAACATTAAGTAGATAAGTTCTAGCATATTATTTTATTTATTTATTTTATTTTATTTTATTCAGTCTAAAAAATCATCACTCAGCATAAAAGGTACAAACTGTGTATGTACTATGGAACTAGAGTTATATGGCAATATTAGATCTTATGAATGAACTAAAGTCAAAGACCACGGAAGATGCATAATATGTACGTACCATTTACCTTGAATCTAAATACTGCATGTATGTAGGTCAGTGGGGCTAGTACGAGTTTAATCGAAAGCTAATTGCACGCTAATAAGCGCTTATTAGCGTGCAAATAGTGTTCTCAAACCAAACGATCGAATCGTTCGATCATTTTTGTATGAAAATTTTTCGAAAGTCTTTCGATGATCGTTTCGATATTCGATCATCGAAAACTTATAGTAGTGGTACGGTAGTAGGTATCTGTACTTTACTCCATTAGTATTATCATAATGGTCAAGAAGAATTATTGTTATATAGTTTGCAAGTTTAAGCGTATTGTAAATTCCCTCAGTTCGATACAAGTAAAGAAATTTTCACGATCAGCTGATATTATTATGTTGATGAATAAACTAAAGTCAAGATCATGGAAGATGCATACGATGCATGATATTTAATTCTAAATACTGTATGTAGCTATGTATTTATAATTTACTCCATTAGTACCTATAAGTCATAAGGTATTATCATAGTGATCTTATTTTGAATGAATGATTGTTATATAGTTTGCAAGTTCAAGTGTATTGAGAATTTCGTTAGTTCGATACCATTATCAAATTTTCATGATCGGATATTATTTTTGTTGATGAATGAACTAAGATGCATACCTACCATTATCTTGAATCTAAATACTGCAAATATGCATGTTTACTTCACTCTATAAATATTATCATAATATCATTTTATTTGAATGAAGTATTGTCATTCTATGTTCTTCTTCTCCCGGGCAATTATTATTACCACGACGTGATGGTGGGGTCTGCCTTTAGTTTTTCGCCGCCACTCAGCTCTGTTTTGTGCATCCTCGGGGGTAGCTCCGCAACTCCCCTATTAATTGTCATTCTTAAATGGTATCTGATAGGGTTGAGATTTGAATTAGATCTCAACTAGGTCATATTTAGGCCGTTTCGTGACCCTACAGGGCCTACTGAGTCAGTTCAAAGTATCAAGAAGCCTATTTTTACAATCTTGAATGTAATGTTTCAATACTTCCATGAATATAAACTCACGATCAACAATTAAAGAGGTAGATAAAAAAATTGCTAATTGGTAGCCTATTCACCATTTTCGTACGGTCGAAATCTTGATATTAATTAAGTTATTCAGAGAAAATATTTTTGGGCTAGCTTGTGGTGAAATAAAATTCGTAATTATTAATTGCGTCCACACAATCTCCATAGTCATTCGCTTTAAGCACCATCAACCAATTAATCGATTGCTGAAACACAACAAAAGCGTGCATTCTTTTACCAAAGTTCGTCACAAAAATTATGGTTTTATATGTAGAAAAATAACCACTAAAATGTCAAATGTTTCAATATTTATGTTTTCTTGAAAAACTCCGCAAAATCCTTTATAGCTTATGTGAACCTTTTTTATCTCCCGAAAACAATCAGTGAAGTCTCTCAAATCCTATGGATGATAATATTAACTCGCGCGATAACAATATTATATTATCTTTATGGTGTCTTTGTGTAGTACGGGTTGCAAAACTGTTATGTTGTAGGAAATACGCTGTTTCCATTGTTATGAAAGTATTTGTGTGCCAGGTTTATTTCTCCTGGCGTACATCACATCACAGAGACAAGAAACTGCAAGGCATTACAGTTTGTTTGTAAAATATTTTAATATAATTTTCTTTATTGTATCAACTTGTAAACATGTGATGTACATATTATGACCATACGATAAATAAATAAATTTATAAACTAGCATTCCCGACAGACGTTGTCCTGTGAACTATGAATATTTCTGAGGTGGTTGGTAGACCAGCGGTTACGACGCCGGCTTTCGCTCTGTTTCGTGCGGAGGTCGTGGGTTCGAATCCCGGCCGTGTCGACCATTTTCCGCTTTCACGACACAAGCATTTGCATACTGTGAAAGATTTCAAAAGTGTATTTGTGTTCACTTCGAGTGAGCACATATTCATTTAAAAAAAAAAAATGAATTCGAATTTGTATGGTGATGAATAAATGATCATTTGACCAATGCAATTACGAACGAAGCGTCTGTTTTAAACCATATATATTGCATCCGCATTCTGTCAATCGCACCAATTGACAATTTCTGTCAACATTTCAAAATTGGAATAAAAATTATAAGGTAAAAAAGTACTAATAAGGTTGTCTACGTAGAGTTTTCTTCAATTTTCCATGCATTTTTCTTATTTTTTCTTCTAAAAGGACATTCTCCTGATAAAAGCCTACACGACAAAAAAAGAATTAGTGAAATCAGTCCAGCCGTTTAGGCATGATGCGATGACATCGAGAAATAGCTCTCTATTTTTATGAATAAGAAGATTATTCTTTCAGGATTGTAGAATCATTGTCCATGCAATAAAACACTGAATTTCTCTCCTTACATGTTTTCGAAGGAAAAAATTCATAATATGCATTACTTTTAAGGATTTTGTAAAGTTCAAAATTTTATGAATAGTTTTTTTTTAATTCATTATAATATAACAAAAAATACAAAAATGTTTTTAAGTATAGGTACCTATCTATATTTTAAGGAATTAAAATAACTATTTCATGAAGATTCTCGAAGAATCTCGTGACTCCATCTTCCAAAAAAAAAAAATACATGTATGTACCTGGATGCCTATAACCCTCGTTGTATGTAGTAATAGAGACGCATAAAGCTATTTTTTTTAGATAAAGGAGACAAAAAAAATTTATATACACTCGTATGTAGTCCTCAAAGTAACCTTTCCGTAGAAGAATTTTCATTTCAAGAAATATATCTTTACCCCAATATCGGTCCGTTCGATGTCTGTCACATCAATAGAAAATAATATATATCTTGTACGCGACATAGTCTTACCTTTTTTTCTAAATAAACGCTGACAATGATAAAAAATGTACGTATCCACTATTTCTCACTGTAAATCGATACACGCTCAATTTTAATATTGTCAGCAAATTTCACTTTCAGCGCCCGATTTCAAAACGATTATATTTTTGTTTGGTGTTCAATCTTTGCTTGCATTGGTGTGATTCGTAGTAAATATGGACCAGCCAGAGACGTAGACCACTGGCAAATCAGATACAACGGCGAGATTCATAAAATGTACACTGACGTTATTAATGTGTCCACATTCATAAAGTTAGGCTGGCTCCCCTGGTTGGGACATGAATATTGTATCGCGGGCAGCTAAACTCTCGGTTTTAAACAAAATCTAACCAGACGGAGGAGGAGCATAGGAAATCCAAGGCTACGATGGCTAGGTGGCGTTGAGAGGAACCTGGAGCTTTTGGGGGAGTTTTTTCAGGAAGGTCGATTCCCACACAGGGTTGTCGGGCTTCACGAATGTATATAGTTATGTATGTTTAATTTAAGATGGCTACTCAATTTTTAAATGGACTACAGAAATGTTTTTTTGGGTTGATTTATAAATCACTGCGCAAACAGCTATTCATGTTACTAGATGATATTAAGTTATTCTGAAAGCGTTTAGGTTTTTTGTAGGTATCTGATGCCTCCCAAAATGGCAAAATAGTTACTAAACAAATTATTCATCCTTCTTGGCGAACCGTACACAAGAACAAAATATTAACATGGAACTTTTTGTTGTTGCTCAGTTGCTCAACCTAAGGCTTGTGATTCTGCAGCGAATTTTTTGGTCAAATGGATCAGGAAAGAAAGTGCGTAAAATATTAGGTTAGTGTCACAGTACTATAATTATTATAACTTTTAGTATGTTACCTACAATAAAAATGGTCAATCTACTACTGTCTATCAAGCTACCAGCTGCATTTTATTTCTCTCTTTGTAAAGTCTTGCCTTTCTTGTAGTGACAAGATCAGCACCAATTGGACCTCTAAATAGATAGCAAGGGAGCTAAACTTCCACATCCCAATAAGAAAGTTGAGGTTCTTAAACAAACACATGGAATTTCTATAAAAAAGAAAGACGAAGAAGCACACGATTTGGTATATATTATATTACCTGTGTATAATAATTAAAGAAAATCTAAGAACAAAAAATGTAAGCTCGTACAATACAAAGGATGTAGTGACATTGAGGCTAATAAAGGTAACATCTCTTTGTAAGAACTTTCGGCTCTGATGAACAGATATGAAAAACACAAAGAAACTGATGATAAGATGGTTTATTTGTAAGTTACTAAAAACATTGTTGGCGATGCGAAGTATTAAAAAAAATATTTTGGTTTCTACGTGCACGAAAAGTATTTTACAGTAAGTACATTTCAAATGGGTAACTTTGAAAGAGTATTTTCGTAACGTAATATAAAAATGTTTCGCGTTCTGTCTTTTCGGATATGTGTTTTCGCATGTTGCATCATGTTTTTCAGGAAAATTGGATGTCCAACTGTCATTCAAAAAAAAAATCGCCTTGGCAATCGTTTACTTTCCAAATTCTGTAATATCTTTATTTACGCAGTCGATGAAACAAACTTATTCCACAACAACTTTTATAATAGGTATGTCATTAATTTTTCTGCCAATCAATACTTCCTATCATGACTTAAACTTCAACTTTCTCAATATTCTTCCAAATTTTCACAAACAAAATCAGACACATAGATTTTATCTAACAACGAGTAGCATAAATAATCGCATTACTTAGGTTTTATGTTCAATTTCAAAACTTTTTTTTTAATTTCACCACAAGATTCTTGCAACTGCATTATATCAATGGCCCGATTTAATAAATATCAATTAGTCGAATTTCGGTCACATTATACCTACTGACGAAAATTACCGAATAATGCCCGAATGTCAGTTAGCCATTCTTGAACTGATTTGAGTTTGTTTGATGGTTTTCTGTTTTCGTGCCTATTATAACTATAAATTGAGCATTTTTTTTCTTCTTGTGCTTTGTTTTTTGCGGATATTTTTATTTTATTTTTATAGTCTAATAACCTTCATTTGGGTATGTACTAAGATTCGTCAACTGCATCGATAAAAAATAATTCTACTAGAGTTATTGACAAAATTTCAACAAGGAACTATGGAATATGTTCTCCAAAAAAACCGGTGATGATTTGTGAAAATTGCCATAGCGTGTATAAAATCATTTTTTCCGATGTTTCATTACCGTAGTGCTTTCCAAATCCATAGTAACCAACCAAAAAATATTCTAATACTAGCTTTCCCGACAGACGTTGTCCTGTGGACCCTTTGATCCTAACCAGAGGCGGGCCGTTCATTGTGCACTGCGCCTCCAGAAACAAAAATAAACTAATGAAATAATAACATTAAAATATTAATTCTAAAACGTCCATGTTTCAATCGTATTCAAAGCTCAGACGGGATCAACGCGAGAATATAATTATATTATGCGCGCAATTTGGTTGACTATGTATGAAAAATTTCTTAAACGCCCGAAACGGTGGAGTACCTAAGTGAAATGGGCTACTGTAAGAGTGGTAATTACGTATGCGAAAATGAGGAGGGTGCAGGGTGCAGGTGCAGAATACAATAATTTTGTTGTTAGATTTTTTCAAAGATGGCGTCGGATGAAATTTTCGTTCGTCGAAAATCGTTCCATACCTACTAACTTTAATTTTATATTATTTCTTATCCATTTTTCAACTTTTTGTTAGCTATTCTGTTATCCGGAGTGGAGAAGAATCCAATCAATCACACATCGTAAGAATCTGTTCAGCCAATCTCGAGTTATAAGTGTTCGCACTAACCCGACTTTAATTTATATTAGAGATTACGGATATTTGGCCTGCCCTTTAGGTATAAAATAGCCCTAATGGTGATCAATTCGACGTTTGCAAGCTACGCTAGTTCAATATATTGGCAAAACTCATTCTTCTAGCAGGAATGAGTATGAGGATAAACATTTAGTAAAAGCTTTAAATTATTGCCTGCTCATCCTATTAATTAAGTCCAGTTAATTTAACTGACTCTCTTTCATTGTTGTCTATCTCCTTTCCACATTCTGTTCTAATTAACAGAAATTCTCAAGTTAACACAATTAGAAAATTGTTCCGACATTAATTTACATGGAATATTTCGCCTATAACGTATTACCTACAATGCTATATGTGTGTAAGCATTCCCGTAGGTATATCAATGACTGCATCCACGTTCGATATTCGATTCTAAGGACCTCTATAGAGTCTAGAATATCTAGAACCTGCCTAATCACACTCAAACCATAATGGGTGCGATCCTGTGTAAATAATTATTGTGTTATATGTTTATCAGATATGGACTTGAAGTGAATGATCATGCAGTCAAAACTACAATACACTACATTATTAAGTAAATCATTGATGGAAAGGAAAGTATCATACGTAATACATATTTTGTATACCTAATTATTTATCAAGATTATGACGAGATTGGGGTGAATTAGAAGAAAATTAGACAAGATTTGGAAAGCGTCGGCGTTTAGTGTCGAGACGAAATGTAAACTGTTTGATGCGTATGTGTTGCCCATTCTCCTGTATGGGTGTGAGTCCTGGCACCTGACCAAAGCCCAGGCACAAAAAGTCTCAGCTTTCGTGTGCATTAGGAGAATTATTCTGGGTGTATTATGGTACCACCGCATCACGAACGACACTATACGCCGGCGCACCCAGCGTGAGACCATCACTTCTACCTTTATGGGGAGGATATGGACTTGGCTGAGACATGTGTTAAGGATGTCGAATGACAGTTGGCCGAGGAGAGCGCTGTTCTTTCTCCCATCAGGGTCCCGAAGACGAGGAAGATCCTCTCATACTGTGTTCCGCTCCTTCGAAGCAGAGCTGACAAATCTGGACATGGTGTGGGAGGAGTTCATAAATAACATTGCGCAAGATGGAGCGCAATGGAGAGCTCTTGTTGCCTCCCTATGATGCCCCTAAGTGGGGCATAAAGGGAGTTTGGATTGGATTTGGATATTATCTAAATGATTAACACTAATAATTGGGCTTAAGGTAGGTATAACTTTTTACCGAAGAAAATTCCATCCAATTTTGTATTCAAACTTGTATACCTAATTCCTGTACTGTTACTTATTTTGATGTAACATGTTGTCAAAGTGTTCAAATGATTCGAGTTTCAAGAGTAGGTAGGTAATTATGTTTTAAAATGCTTTACTTTCATGAGTGAGTTTGTGTTTCGCTGCTTCATGGGGGTCCTCTCTTGAAGGTAAATCCCGATTTCAATGTCAACCCTCTATACTTTTTATATTAAAAGTAGGTACCTACCTGTATAAATCCTTGTTTGTACCGCTTTTTTTTCGTAAAGCAATACAGTATTCAAAATCGACCTACGTGGAACTATTTTTATGCTCATCAACCAGAATCTAAATGCCATTATAACATTGCCATTAAGTTTGAATTGTGATGCAAATGCAGAGTAAGGTGCCTGTTCTATCCTTCAATCAAAAAAGTATCAAAAGTTTAAAGAAAATTACACAAGCAATATATTATGCGATGAACTAAAATGACACAACAGATTTTTATATCGTGGAGAAAATAATATGTTTTTTCTCCTGGTAATTTTTTCGTACGTCAATGAAAACATCAAAAGTCTCGCGAATCAGTATCTTCCGTTTTTATCGGCTCGAAAAACACCATGAGCAACATATTATTATTATTATTACTTCCCTTCTATGATAAATGTATGAATAAATTCCCCAGGCGCCTACATGTCTTTTTACTTCATTAGATCAAATCTTTTTTTTTCCTCACATCCAAATAATAAAAATACCTAAGTAATAAATGTATGGGTGCGAATTATTTCAGTCTAATTTAGAAAATTACAAAGTGTCGTATGACTACATGGACGATAATATTATGCTATGGTCTGTATTACAGTGTAAACATCTGCGCCACGAGCTTTAACCCAACGCTGAACGCATGCAACGAACCAAATTTCCATGGTTTGTAAACTAACACAAAGAGTTTCAGACGTTCACAAAAAAAAAAAAGGTTTCAGATAAAAGCTGTATGTAAGGTCAGGAAAAAATAAAATTACTATTAAATTGTTGTTTACATGGTGTCCAATAGCAACGATAAAAGAAAGAATACTCTACTTCTTCTAGCTCCACTCTTTGTTCGTTTGGTGTAAACGCACACTTAAAGTGACCATTCGTTTGCCGTAAAATGGAAAAAAATTCGCTCATACATTTTAAACGTCGCTTAAACATTCGACTTAAACATCTGACAATCGAGCTTGCTCGTGCTAATTTTATCAAAGTATGTTAAATGGATAGTGATTGTAATTTTTAACTCTAAGATGTGATGACCATACGATAAATAAATAAATAAATAAACGTCGCTTAGTAAATAATTAAACTTACTCCATGTTCGCTCCCAGTGTGGAGCATGTGGACGCCACGAAGTTCCTCCAAGCCTCTCTATCTTGCGCCAGTTGCACAGCTTAGTCCAGCATCTTGTAGAACAGCAGTGAATGCCCGCTTGATTGTTAATTTCGGCCTGCCTCGCCTTCTTGTCCCATCCGGATTGTAGAAAAGACTCGCATATTCAGGTCTCTCGGGGGACATGTGGAGAACATGGCCAAGCCAACTCAATCTGCGCTTCTGGATTACTGAGGTGATTGGCTGTTGTGCTGTTCTGGCGCGTACGGCCTCATTTGAGACATAGTGGTACCACCTTATCCCCAAAATCTGTCGCAAAAATCTGTTCGCCTTCGTCAGATGCCAGGATTCACAACCATATAATAACACTGGCATAATGGACGCATTAAACAGACGACACTTAGTCTTAGTGGAGAAGTTGATGGATTTCCACAGTTTTCTCATGCTGTTAAAGGACGAACTCGCCATTGCAATTCTTATGGAGAGCTCCTTCTCTACCCCGCCGTTTGGTGTCAAATAGACTCCCAGGTATTTGAAACTGTCGACATCTTCGACATCGTCCCTACCCAAAGTTATGGCTCCCTGGCTGAGGCAGAAATCATTTTGCATGTTTTTGGTGGTATTTATTTTTAGGCCAATACTTTCTGAGTAGTCCTTTAATCGCCTTAAGATTTCTGTCACCAGTTCTTTATCCTTTTCAAGTATGAGCACGTCGTCCGCAAATTCCAGGTCGCACAGAGTGAGATGATCGGATATATGTAAACCTCGATCTTGAGGGATGGCCGGACGGAGAATGAAGTCCATCACAATAATAAATAAATAGGGGGCGAGCACGCAACCCTGTCTCACGCCAGTTGTGACCCCAAACCATCTTGTGTAGTCGTTCTCTACTCGTACACGGCATTTGATTTCTTCGTGGAGAGACTTTATGAGGTTTACAATTTTTGGTGGGACACCGTATGCCAAGAGTATATTCCACACAGTTTCTCTGTGAGGGCTGTCGAATGCCTTTTCATAATCGACAAAGCAGCATGATAAAGGACTTCTAAACTCATGGTGCTGTTGGAGAATACATCTGATGCTGTGGATTTGGTCAGCGCAGGATCTGCCCTGTAGGAATCCAGCCTGGTTATTTCTTAAAACTTGTTTAAAAGGGGTTCTCAGTCTGTTTAGCAAAACATAAGCCAAAACTTTACCTGGTATACTTAGGAGTGTTATACCGCGGTAATTGTTGCTGTCCATAGAGTCTCCCTTCTTATGCAGGGGTATGATGTTGCCATTTTCCTTATCGTCCGGGCAGCATTCCTCTTCCCAACCTTTAAGGATTATTTTATGCATTGCTTGGGCTGTGGAGTCACACGTAGTTTTCAGATACTCAGCGTAGATTTCATCTGGACCTGGAGCTATGTTGTTCTTTAGATTGAGAATGGCTTGCTTTATCTCTTGTAGACTGGGTGGATCTTCGGTGAGGTGCTCAACTTGGGGAAGATTCGGTAGACCGTTTAGAGTAAAAGGATTTGTGGGGGCGGGACGATTTAGAAGTGATTGGAAGTGAGTAAATTAAACATCCCACCAAAAATATTGATGAAATTCATATTCTTTTAATTAATTTGTTTTCGTATGAAAAAATATTTAATTTATTTAAAGTAGTAAGTACCCTTGGAAGCAATATTGATTAATGTAGAAAGTTTGTGTAAAATTAATGGAAACTGCTCTCAAAGATAAACAAACTGTTGAAACTTTGCAGTAAATATCTCATATTATAGTTATATGAGTTTCAATAATAAAAACTAAGTTCATTTAACCCCAGAAGGCTTTTGATAATCTTTGCTTTTAATAATCTTTAAAATTGTTTAGGTACTTAAAATGAGTCAACTTAAACGTACAAAATTACTTAGAAGTCTTAGGAGTATTTTTATTTAATGTAAAAGTTACATACACCACTCATCATTAAAGTTTTGACCTTTGCGATGAGTGTTGAGTAGATGAATCATATTAAAATTAGTATACCTAATATCCACCCGAACAAAAACATATCGAAAGAAATAAATTTAATCAAGTTGAAATAATATTATATGAAACCGTTTTATAATACACGAGTTTGTTTACAACGGCGCTGTCACACCACGCACACAGCCATCCGGCCTGTTTGTTCTGGCCGCACACACACACACACACACACACCATCAAACACTCGCGCGACTCTGTTGCCATATTGTGTTCTTCTTCTGTGGATTGCCATATGTTCTGATTTTTAAACTGATTTTTTTTCTTTCTTTTTTTTTTGTGTGTGCATGTATTTTTTAATATTGTTATTTTGTTATTCTGTATTTATTATTTATTATTTTGTATTTGTTGCGTATATTTCGACTTGTCTGGGATTGTTTACTTGTTGATACTTTATCTATTTAACGTGACTTAATTCTTGTTTTGACTTAAATCTTATGCTACATACTTATAAATTCCGAATAATCCTTGCATTTTCATAAAACGTATAAACTTACTTATTGATATTTTTATATCTATATTTATAACGATTTTTCTCTTTTGACTGCTTTTAAATCTCTTAATTTTCATATAATATGTTGTTTTCTGTGACTTTAGTCTTGTTCCATTCATAGATATCTATAAAGTGGAATAGTATGGTAGCGTAGTAGCATTTTTCATGTTATTTTTATTTAATATAATTTTACTAATTGATCATTTATCATTTAACGTTTTTTAACTCTATTCCTTATTTTCATGTTTTATTTGCTTGTTTTAGCTATTATTATTATTTTAATATTTTATGTTAGGGTATTTATTATTATTTCTATTGAATGACTGTATTTTATTTATTTATTGCTTTTGGTAGTGACTCCCTAATTGAGTTTTGTTTTCTCTCTCTCTTTTTATTATTTGCTGATTTCTAATTGCATGAACATTCATAGTATCTGGCAGACCTTCTTGAACTGACTTGTTAATTTTATTGCTTCATTTTAACTAAAAAAGAAAAATTTATAAAGAAATTGACTATGACAAACAAAACAAGAAAGACCACCCTGGGGGCACAACTGGCAAAGCCCTCTCCTAGATCTGCTGAGTCCTCGCCACTACATGGTAATCAGGAATACCACTTAAAGAACAGGTTGCTCTCTAGGATTGATTGTATGAAAAGAATCATGGCTCTATGCGACGATTCAATAAAACGCACTAAGTCGGTGGATCTGGCTTCTGCCCTTAAAGAAATCCATGGCCTGGCCAACAAGTGTGCAATCGAAGTGGATGACTTTGGGAGAGCCTCTGACACAGGTGAAAGGCTTGACAGGATGGCGAATGTTCTGGAGGAGCAGAGCAAAAAGTTGGACATGCTTTTGACCCCTAAAAATGATAGAGCATTAATGGATCCTGGATGTTCAAATGGAATGCCAACTTACGCAGAAATGCTTGCACATGGTGTCCGGACTGGCCCGGGGGTATCTCGGGAGAATACACACTGCATGGTGATTTCCTCTAAGGATGCGGACCGTGGTAGCAATGACATCGAAGGATTGTTCAAAAGGTCCGTTAACGTCAAAACACTTGGGGTGGGTATATCTGGAATCCGACATGTTTCCAACAAGAAGAAGGTTTTGGTGTCATGTCCAACACTGGAAGATAGAGATACTCTAATGACTCATATGAAACAGGACGGAAATGAGTCATTGACAGTCGTGGAAGGCAAGAAAAAGCAACCGTTGCTGGTGATTAGGGGAATCATTGGCGGAATGACTGAGGAGGAGCTCAACGAGCATCTTCTAGCACAGAATAAAGGCCTTAAAAATCACGAAGGCAGACTCAGAATGAGATATAAACGAAGGCATAGAAATTCCCTGCTATGTAATCTGGTGTGTTCCTGCCCGGGACCATTGTACGCGGCGATATTGAGAATGGGTAGGGTGAGTATAGGGTATCAGAGGCTTGAGGTTGCAGATGAGAGTCCACTAGTGAGATGCTACAAGTGTCAACAGTATGGACACACTCAAAATCATTGTGTACATGAGTGTGGTTGTTCCCACTGTGCTGGGGCGCATTTGTTTGCGGATTGCCCTAACAAAAACCAAACTCCTAAATGCATTAACTGCTGTAGGAGGGGTTTTGAAGCGAATCACTCTGCTATTGACAGGACTTGTCCTACGAGGATTATGAAAGAGAAACAAGCGCGATCAACTATAGATTACCCCTCGTTTTGCTGATGTTGTTGTTATGGATGATCGACTGAGTCTGTGCAATGCCCTAGATGAATATGAACCGATAACGGCTAAGGTCTTTGCCAATCCGAAGACTTGTGGTCTGGCCTTGCGAAGAGTGCATGGATTAAAGCTGCTGACGCTAAATATTCGTAGTTTAAATAAGAACTTTGATGCATTTGTTATAATGCTTCATGAACTTGGTATTGTTTTTGATATTATTGTTTTGACGGAGTGTTGGCTTGCGAGAGATTGTGAACCTAAATCCCTCACTGGATATACATGTATTTATAGTAAAAACAATATCAGACGAAGTGATGGGGTGGTGGTGTACCTAAAGGACGGCATACCCTTTGACAATGAAGAGAATTTTGTGATAGAGGAGTCTAATTCACTTAAAATTCGAATTGACCGTTCAATTATCCTAATCGCTATTTATAGGTCTCCTTCTGTCTACAGCTGTGTAGGGTTTGTCAACTCCTTAAATGATGTACTGTCTAGTATTCCAGGATCTACAGATATAGTAATCACAGGTGACATAAATATTGATATCTGTAATGATATGAGCCCTAATGCATTGACATATCTGGAACTATTGGCTCACCATGGATTATTGACAGCCATCAATAAACCAACCAGGGAAAATGCATGTCTTGACCACATTTTGATCAGAACTAAAGGTACACCAACAGCTGCCATAATGGAAACAGCTATTACAGATCATTTCCCTGTGATGCTCATTATAACCCCAAGGAGAGGAGACAATTCTGTTAACAAGACCAACCCGACAAAAACATTCAAGCGGATCGACCATGAAAAACTCAAACAACTTTTAAATGATGAAGATTGGGGGGAGGTTTTTGAGTGCAACGATGACCCAGAAATGGCTATGAACTGTCTTGTCGACACATTGCAGAAGCACGTAGTACAGTGCACAGAAATTAGGGAAAGGAGAAGTAAACATCAGATCAATAAGGAGTGGATTACGCATAACCTTTTGAAATGCATTAGGAAAAGGGACAGCCTTCACAAGGAGTGGAAGAATGACAAAAGTAATATTCAGCTAGCAACTGAATACAGGATGTATAGGAATGTGTGCAACAGGGCAATCAAGACTGCAAAAGTTGTGTACTATAGAAATAAAATTGCCAGCAATGACAAAAACCCAAAGAAATGTTGGGAGCTCATGCGTGAGTTTCTGGACTCTGCAAAGAGGGGGAGAAGCGGGTGTGGCTTGGATGTGGAGAGTTTGGGAGAAGCAGAATGCTCGGAAAACAACATTTTGAATAAGATTAACAGCTTCTTTGTCTCAGTGGGGAAGTCACTTGCTGGTGAAAAGTTGAAAAGAATGAATGTGAGTGAGGCTCAGCTAGCGCGGGGAATGAAACTGCAAACACAGCCTTGTGAGTCCATGTTCTTGGGTCCAACATGTCCTGTGGAAGTAATGATGATGATTGATTCTCTAAAGTTGAGAAGTGCACCTGGGGATGATGGAATAACGAGTAAAATACTGAAGGACTCTAAGCACAGCATATCGAGGCCTCTCAGCCATGTGATAAATCAAAGTGTCGTGAAGGGTGTCTTTCCTTCTATACTGAAGATGGCTGTGATCTGCCCGATTTTTAAAAAGGGTGATCCGAAGGAGCCTACTAATTATCGACCAATTTCCTTGCTAAGCGCTCTCTCGAAGGTCTTTGAGAAAATTATCAAGGTAAATTTGGTACGATTCTTGGAAAGACACAAAATTCTGTCAGACAACCAGTTTGGATTTAGAACTGGTATGAGCACCGAGAACGCGATACTTCAACTTACAAAGTATGTGTCTCAAAATTTGGATACGGGAGGCAGATGTGTGGGGGTGTTTTTGGATCTGGCGAAAGCCTTCGATACCGTCTCACATGTGCTGCTGTTAAGAAAGCTTGAACTGATCGGAATAAGAGGCAGTGTTCTGGCATTGTTCGACTCATATCTCAGATGTAGAGGACAGAAAACATCTCTGCTGGGTAAAACTGGTGATGAATGTCAATGTGAGGCATATGGTGTACCGCAGGGAAGCGTGCTTGGGCCGGTTCTCTTTCTGATATACATTAATGATTTGTGCGAATGCCTAAATATTGATGGGAAAATAATAACATTTGCTGACGATACAGTTTTGCTTTTCAATGGCAAAACCTGGAGGGAGGCTGAGAAATCTGCGCAAAATGGCTTTGATAGAATCGTGAAGTGGCTGGATAGTAATTTGCTAACGCTGAATGCCGACAAGACAAAAGTAGTGTGTTTTCATATTAACAAACGCTCTAAGCCTGAGACTTTTCCTAGGATAATTATGCATAGCGATAATCATCAAAATCACAATTGCGATGAATGTTACGAACTGGAGGTTGTTAATCAGGTTAAATATTTGGGAGTATGTGTCGATGAGAATCTCTGTTGGCGTCAACACTTGACGGCCTTAAATTCAAAACTGAGGAAACTAATATACTTTTTCTCCTGTATAAGGAATGTTTTTGACCTAAGTTTCCTCAGAGCTATTTTTTATGCAGTGTGTTACTCGGTGGCTAGTTATGCGATACTGGCATGGGGAGGTGCAGCGAAGAGCTTGATGTTGCCTGCATCTCGAGCTATCAGAATAATATTAAAGGTGATTAAGGGATACCCTTACGTGTATCCTACTGATGACTTACTGAGGGAATTTAGAGTGCTAGATATTAGGCAGCAATATGTCCTAAGGTTGGCAATGCATACTTACGTGAATAGAGGCCACATGCAAACTGTCCAGCACAGCCATCACACAAGAATGGTTGCGGACAGTAATCTAGAGATGCCAAGAGTGAACACAACATTTGGGTTGCGTTTTCACAGTGTACTGGCACCAAAAGTGTATAACCAATTGGATCCGCAATGGAAAGCCATGAGGCAACCAGAGGGATTCAAGAACAGGGTAAAGACTCATCTCCTTGGTCTTGGAGTTGTAGGAGTGGAGTCGTTGCTCCACTTCATGACTTAGGAGTGATGAATGGAGATGAACATTGAACAGGTGAACAACCCTTTGAGGATCCAAAACTAAATAATGACTTACCCTTCGCGACACAGTCTATGGACTAGTGCGACTGGGAGGAAGTGGGAGAGGGATCAAACTTTAAAGACATTAAATCAGGTGTGGATGGAAACGAGGAAAAGGGCCGAGTTGATTGCATGTAGCTTGGGGGGAGTTTTAGCCACGACGAATTGACAATTACTATGTAGTTTTCTTTGCTTTATTTATTTTGCTCAAGAAAGCACTCATTCCCCTACTGTTAATTTTATGTTTTTTTGTTTCATTCTCGAACCGTTGATGTGTTCTTTCTGTAAATCTTGATTTTATTTTTTTATTTTTTCTCTTTTGTAATTGATTAGAATTTGTTACCCGATGTGATTTATCGAAGATAATTAATAGTGAGGACCTTTCATTGCTGTGCTGACTTCGGTTTTTTCCTATATAAATGTTTGACATTGATTTTTATAGCTATTGATTTTTTACTATAATCTAATATTTGGTACCTGCCTACTTTGTATTGTGCAGCAAGTGGATTTAATTGATTATTTGACTAAAGGATTTGTTAGTGTTAATTGAATGATGAAACATATTGTAAATGACATATTTAAGCACAATAAAAAAAAAAAAAAAAAAAAAAAAAAAAAAAAAAAAACGAATCATGGGTCTTTACTCGGTTAGTGAATGTTCTGCGGTAGTAACAAGCATTGCCTATAACGGTCTTCAAGGCGATAAAATGTCTTTTTCATTTTTACGAAATGGCGACTCATGTTCTTGAAACTAAACATGAAATAATGCAACTCTGGTCTAAATTAAATGAAGATTAAAAGTTCGTCATAGTAAAATGTAAACTCTGCACAAATAGGCCCTGGCGGCGATTGAGAACCTACATACAAGTGCGTATCTATCAATATTATTTTGGTAAAGGCAATAAATGGATCATATTTTATTGGACAGTGTTATTATAATTTAAGGGAAATTTCTGCCATTATTTCTAGTTTTTTTATGATTTTACATAAAAACCGTTCTCGATTTCCATTTTATTGTTTTAACTTTTTTATGTAACTCAACGACACTATGATTTTCCATAAAATATAAATCGGAATTGTTTTTACGGCGTATGAGTATGTTTGCGGCATTTCTCAAAATTAGGTACACGAAAAGTTTTGGAAAATGGAAAATTTTCATAGTATACCTAATTGGTTGATGGATATCTGAAAAAACTCTGAGACGGATTCGTCAGAATAAAATTCATGAAAGCTGCAAAATCAGATATATCAATACCTAGATCAATTTTTTAAAGGAATCACGTAAAAACGAAGGACAGTAGTTCAAAAACAGCTGTACTGCAGGATATTTTATAGGGGGCCGCCAAACCTAAGGGTTTTTAGAAGGAAGGAGGATATTGGTGTCTATAATGCTCTGTATGTTGTACAGCCATACACGGCAGCCGTATGCTATTCGATTCAAGCATCCAATGTCGTGATCTTTTGTATCAAAGATTCAGCATGGGCTGATATAATGGTGTCTACAATGAGTAGATAATGGTTGAAATGTGGAGACATTTATAACCATAGACCTCCATAGTATCTTTAAATGGCAGACAATATTTGAAAGAAAATCCAATGATGTGGGAAAAATAATTAAGCTCATTATAAATATTCTAAAATATATCTTGTAAGGGATGCTTTTGTAAGTTCAAAGATAATTTTATATTTTGCCTTAATTCAATTAACATGAATTTCGCATGTGGGGATGTAACGAAAACAGAATATTTTTAGTCCTACCACAAAGTAAAAGTTTACATGTTTATATTTTATTTATATGTTGATAAAATCAACAATATGTTAATTACATTGGCAGACAAAGAACATAACAGACAGGATGACAGAGAAATATTTAGAACTTAAATCATGTGATTTTAATTTTCGTTTCATAATATGAAGGTTGTATGTTTTAAAATTTGCCCTGCTTGAAGTTGGTATTTATTTAAAAAAAAATCCTATTTCTAAGTCGACCCACCAAGGTAAATGATTCTTCAACGGTTTGAATAGAGTTTTTTTAGATTCCATTTTCATAGGATTTCATTGCCGTTTTGACATATTTGGGTAAGTACTTTCTATACTGCTACTTTCTATACGTAGATATCTCTCATTGGTTTTATACTCTTCGTTTTTATATAGGTAACGCAAAATGAACGTAATATTTAAATTATTAAAAAAAAAACAACAAAGATATTCTTTCTTTAAAGGCATTTTTCACTAAATCGCAAGTACACAGGATAGAGTCTGAAATGATACCTATATAATGCAAACATCCTCCGCTGCTTTGCTGTCACATACGCAATACCCACTCCTGTTTCATTATTTTTCGTAAAATTTTGCAAAAAAAAATGTGGCTGTATTCCATTAATTGAGCGTTGGATTTCCTTCTCAATCCACACGTATTTGTGGATTTGTTGGTAGAGACTTCTAACATTGAATAACACCATAAAAAGGTAATCCATTTATTGAATCACACAGCCTAGGAGACTTATTCGTTTCACCGAGACGAAAAGGTGCACGATTGTAACATGTTAGGAGAACGAAGTTAAATCACTATTCCGACCACATCTTTCGAACCATTTTTGATAATTTTTAAGCTATCAGCTAAGGAATGAGATATTAAACAATACTTTACTGCGCGATTGGTGGTGAATTTAAATCTTTACCCTTTACAAAAATGTCAATGCATTTTGCAACATAAGGACTCGAAACAATTGCTTGACAAAAATAGTGTAACGTTATTGTACTTCCTATATTTCATATATAATTTATCATTGTCAAATTCATGCCTTTCTCTTCCGGAGATGGACATAGGCTAGAAACAACTCACCCTAAGATATCCGTGGGTTCTCTCTCTTGAGGCAACCGCGGTCTGTTCGTCCGAACTTGTGTCAAATCTTACAACCTCTGAACTCAGGACAACCGATATAACTACTGGGTACTTCACAATTATTTGGGTCACCATTCTTTGACAACCTTTATTCGTATATTGATATTTTAAGTGAAAACATCAAGAAAACAAAGATCTTTCTTTATAAATACCTTGAGGCTTGAATAAACCTCATGTGCACCATTAGTTGGTTTCCGTAGTTGTTTTATTACTATTTTTCTACCTGCTTATTCTTTGCCTTTTAAGAGGTAGGTGGAGATAGCCTGACATTGCTACAGCCTTGTTCGTCAGTGTATTCATGAGTTGTTAGTGTCTCTTTCAATTATTTAAATGACAGCAAATTAAGTCATATTTTGAGTTTTCTTCAAACGCCTATTCAACCCTTTAACACTCCTCAAACTTATTCTTGTCACGTTTGAATGAAGTATTGAATAAACTTCATTTATTTTTCGATATCATATAATACCAAATACATTCCTACCTACTATTTATTTGAAGACATTCTTTTTTATATTGTTTTTTGTCATTTATTTTTTTACTAGCTGATACCCGTCTTGCTTTACGTTGTTGATTTGGCTAGTCAGACTTGAGCCGTAGGTTATTGAACAGGTTTTGTATGCAGCTTTCCCCTTCTCAGGACCAGTAGGCCTAGACAAAATGCATTTGGCAATCGACTACAAACGACTTCGACAATGTAGAGGAAGAAAATTAACTGTCCACTTTTTATATTTTATATTATAAGGATCATTGTTTGGTTTGAATAAATGTTTATATGTTACAGTGGACAGTTAATTTTTTCGCACTATACATTAGCGATATCTTTGTTTGTAGTCGAACGCCAATTTGAATTTGTCTACGACGGCAGGAGTATATATTTTATCTTAATAACTGAGTACACACGTAACGATTTATCTTTAAGATTTGACCGATAATCGCTCATTTTCAAAAAAAAATTTCGCTAAGATTTTAAAAATGAGCGATTATCGGTCAAATGTTATAGCTGATAATCTATCATTTTCAAAATTTTTCACGCCAAGATTTAGAATGTGTACCCAGCTAATGTTTCAAAAAAGGAAAAAATAAGAGTCACTGCTAAATATGCGAAAAATTTGAAAAACTAATGTCACTTTCAATATTTATAAAAAAATAGAAGATGAGGAAAAATTAATACTCACTGTTGAATACGCGAAAAAATTAAAAGAAGAATGTAGTTATACATAGGTACCTACCTACCTAGTATTATAATACGTGTAGTTGTTTCTAATGAAAACCTCCATACTGTGTGTAGATATAGGTACCTACCTACCTTATAATACGTGTAGTTGTTCCTAATGAAAACCTCCATACTGTGTGTAGATATAGGTACCTACCTACCTAGTATTATATTATGTATAGTTAGTTTGACCTACTTATGACTGTAGTGATAAATTTAATGAGGTACCTTAGGAGAGAGAGGGTGCAAGCGAACTCTGCTTTACCGGCTTTAGTCATCTGTCATGGCGTACATATTTTATAAGAAGTTTCGGTGAAAATCTTTATAAAATAAGAATTAAAAGACTTCTACTTATATTTTTTGTATTTCAAATCAAACTTCGATCGATTTTGTACATTTTCATACCGTAATGCTACAGTTCTACACAAAATTTAGACGTATAATTTTACTTTTAAAACATGACTTTCTCATTTTTGTATGAAGATTTTAAATTTTTAGAAATTTGTAAATAATTTAAAATATATTTAATGAAATGTAAATATTTGTATCTCAGATTACCACAATTGTATTTGCGAAAAACTGCGAAGAAAAATATTCAACGCAGAACCTACGGTTTTAGCGTGATGCTCTTACATACAGTTGGAGTGAAACAAATAAATAAATAAATAAATAAATAAATAAATAAATATACATACATTACTGAATTATTATGTAGATATATATAATGTGAATTTTTCAGGTAAATCGTCCGTGCGATATTCTTTTTTCTTGGGATCTCAGCCCTTGAACTGGTCTGTCTTTAGCGTAGTTCATCTTGAAGAAAAGTTATTATATTTTTGCCAAGAATATGTACATTCTGAAAAGTTTTTTTTAAGGTATTTATAAGTATTAATGTTGAAACTCTGATTGAATTGAAAACTTGTTGCAAGCCCATACGAATTATATTGAAAGAACTAATGCCAACATTTTTGCAGGTTCTGATAAGAGTTTCTGCCAACATGCAGATATAAGCAAGAAGGTTTTTTATAATATGAATGAAAAAACACTTGTCTTATACTACACAAATTATTTATAGCAGAGACGCGTTTCGTCCTGTTAGAACATTTTCGATCGAAAAGCAGAGACGCGTTTCGTCCTGTTAGAACATTTTCGATCGAAAATGTTCTAACAGGACGAAACGCGTCTCTGCAATAAATAATTTGTGTAGTATAAGACAAGTGTTTTTTCATTCATATTATGAATTACTACACGGTAAACACCAAAAATATTAAAGGTTTTTTATAATATGGATTTTCTTCTCCTTCTTCTTCCCTTCTTCTACTTCTATTAGGACTGATCCTGTCTCGGTTCTCGGTGTTCATATATTTCTCCAGGTGGTAAGACCGTTGCGTTGGTACAGAATCAGCAGCTTTTAATATACGCCTATATTTATAGTCCAGAAACGCCTTCTAAATTATAAGATCGTGGAAATGAATGCTTCTACTTATATAGGAGTGCTCAGGCCCTGTCCCAGAGTGTTTTTTCTGCAATGGGATGGAGAGCCTTCATATCTTTTCTGAGTAGGAGGCTCTTCGCCTTTGCTGTATAGGCCCTTGATTCTATACCATATCAATTATCACTTGCTCTCCTTCAACATGTAGCTTTCGAGGATCCAGCTATAGCGACAGTTTTATTTGCCTGACTTTTGACTTTATTCTTTATTCTCTACTAGCTTTCCCGACAGACGTTGTCCTGTGAACCCTGTGGCCCTTACCAGAGGCGGCCCGTTCATATGTGCATAATTTGCCCTGCGCCCCCAGAAACAAAAATACATAATTAATTCGATTGACTTAAAATAATAACATTAAATTATTTCTAAAACATCCATATTTTATTCGTATTCAACGCTCAAAAAAGAACAACGCGAGAATATTATATACCTACTCGCAGTTTTGTTGACTTTAGATGAAAATTTTCTACAACGCTCGAAATGGTGGAGTAAGTGGGAAAGCCTATTGTAAGAGTGGCAATTATGTATGCGAAAATGAGAGGGAACTACCATCAGGAGCAGTATACAATATTTTTTTTGTTAGATTTTTTCATAGATGGCGTCGCAGGAAATCCGTTCCATAGTAACTTAAATACTATGTTTTATATTATTTCTTATCCATTTTTTAATTTTTTATTAGTTATTTTGTTATCCAGAGTGGAGAAGAATACAATAAATCACACATCAGAAGAATCTGTTCAGCCGATCTCGAGTTATAAGTGTTCGCACTAACCCGACTTTCATTTATATTATAAGATTTATTATTTATTCTTTCTTAGGCTTTTTGTTTGGCACTTGTAATCGTTCAAGTATACAAAAGTAAACAATAAAAATATAAAGGTACATAATAAAAATACGATATACATAATTTCCAACTAACAGGTATCAGAAATACGAAAATAAATACATTTAAAGATTAAAGAATAATATCAAAGCTATTTTGAGTGTAAAGGGCTCAAAATAACTTCACGTCAACTTATTTAAAAAATGGGTACCAAGTAACAAAAAATAGAAAAAAAAAACAAAATTTAACTTAAATATCAAATCGAGTCAACATTCCCATTTAGTATATCGTCAAAATTGTAATAATATGCTTATTCAACAAGATACTTCTTCACCTCTATTTGAAACTCCAATAAATTAAGTGCTCTGACACTATGAGGCAACTTGTTAAATAAAAGTATACTATTACAGCTGATGTAACTTTTTGAAACCTTTGCCAATCTACGTTCCACAGACCGTACATACATCTCGTTTACTCCTACTTCTTCGCAAAGTTCGCTACAGCAAGATACTTTTAAGAACCTATTTACCTAAGAACTAAAATCACGTCACTTTAATTAATAAAATGTTAACAACTTAAAAACCTGGGCATCTCAAATATAACGAAATCTCCATAAAGGAAACTAAAAAACCGACTTAACTGTAAAAAATCGGCTTAAAATTAAGGTATTTTCCAAAAATTTCATTTCGGTTGTAAAATCATATTTTTAAAGTAAAATTTTAAAAACTTAATTTGAAAGTTTATGATCTGGAATCATTATCAAAAACCGTTCAAAATTGTTGTGAATTTGATGTTCAAAAAAGAGAAAAGTATCCAAGAACTTCATCCTTACGATCCTAATAACTATATAAAGTCGACCATGAGGGCAGCGATGCGTGTACAACTCACAAAGTAAACGTAGCTCTCCTTGAAACTTTGATAATTTATCGACTGGAGATTATTTAACGGTCTAAAAAATGTGAAACAGTATAAAAAAGGGTAAAAAATCACGTAACTTCAAAAAAGGGAATAAAAACTTTCAAAGTGTCTGTTTAGAAAAGTTTTGTGGCAGTCTTTGATATTGTGTAATGGTTCCTCTCAATCATATTATTATGCTTTGTATAGCAAAAGATATTCAATATAAAACCACTTCCTGATGTATTCGTAAAACAAGCAAACCCATAGATAACTATTTAAGAATAAAAGCATTTTAAATGTGCCTCCAACGCAAAATGTTTCATATTCCTTGGACTGAGATGGTCATTGGCACGGAGATGTTGTGAAGAGTTGGAATAGGTAGAGAATTATTGTTGATCAATATCAAGAGAAGAAAAACATTTGGGACATAAAATACTTCGCTATACAAAAGAAAGTCTCCTTCACCTTATAATGAAGCAGAAAATTGATTAAGTTATAGGGATGGGAAGACAGCAGATTTCCTGTCTTTGAAATGGACCAGAATCCAGTGAGTAGATGGACTATTTCCAGAACAGAGAGGCCTACGTCATAGCGGAAGACCGTCACCGAGAGGCCCTGACATAGATAAAATAAAAAATAACGTTCAAGATTTTGGGTAATTAATTAATTAATACCAACTTCAGCAGTTGGCCCTGTCGTGGTGCGGTGATTGTTTTGCGTTGCGTTGAGAATAAAGAATTGGATATTTAAAATATTATAATTGGCTGAATTTGATGATTAATCGAATAGAGAGGACCAAGAACAGTACCCTGCAGAACACCTTATCCAACATAAATAACTACTCTTCTCCTCGGCCTCCTCTAAGTGTTGTAGCTTAAAACTTATCATGTACAAGAGACATGTTTCCCACCTTGGCTAGTTCACTCAGCAATGAATCATTGATACATTAGACTGGTTTGTGTATTTCCTAAAAATTCGATAAAAGAACCTTCAGTTACCAATTATTAACCTCCAAATTATTAAACTTAATATTCCATCTCGTGCTGAAGTTTTTGTAATATTACTTATGTAATTGATTTTCTCATCCTCTACAACAATTCCGTGAATTATTAATTTCGTCAGTTAATATTCCCGAAATATTTGTCTTATTAAAACTGGAATTTCAATTCGTCTGTTACTGAATAATGTCAACACTGAGGATAGAGACGCTATAATTAATATATACAGTATTACTAGCGACATTGTTATTAAATTTCATGTTGTAACGAAAAAAGTAAATTTACTCGTTGTTTATCGTCAGGCAATTATTAAAATTATTACTTAAAACCGTTTGCTGGAAATAATTTCAAAGTATTGTAAATTTTACGTAAGATCTAGTTCAAACAGTGTTTTGAATGATTATTTGAAAAACGAATTTAAGAAACCTTCTATAGGGAAGATATATATTCTTTGAATAAAAAGTATTGTAAACGTAAGATCAAGTTCAAACAGTTTTTTGAATGATTATTTGAGAAACATATTTACGAAACCTTCTATAGAGAAGAAATATATTCTTTGAATAAAATATGTCGAGAGATTTTGCAATAAAAAAGCACAATCATTCAAATACCTAAGTTTTGATCGCATTGGAAAACCTTATGTGATGGGAGACTGATAAAGTAAATAAAATTTCACCTTTTAAAAAGGTGTCAGTACAGCCATATTACGCCATTTCTACGAGATATCAGTGCTTCCCGTACAATCTACGTCAGAACACCTAGGGAAAATTCATGTAAAAACTTACCTTGAAGATAATATTTTGGTGATATTTTTGCATGGCGTCTAATATTTTGATAACTCACAGGATCGAATTGTATTTCATTAGCTTTGAAAACTCGAATATCCTGAGGTTTGAAGGGTAAAGAATAAAAAAAACTACCTTTTTATAAAATCTCTAAGTAGCCCAGTATCTAAGTTCTTTTTGCTAAAGTTTTCTAAAGGCGATACATCAACTATAATTACCTTCGTCCTATCCAAACAATATATAACAAAAGTATGCAAATTTCATTTACATTTCAAGTAAGCATCGTGAAAGAGTCTCACTTCACATAAGGAGGTATTATTATTTAAATTGAATCCCATTTCTTGGCCCCATCTCGCCTGCCAAATTACCTTTCAGGAACGCGTGATAAAAAAATCTGATAAATTTAGTTTTGTCGAAATTCGAATCACCTTAAGAGGTTTTGCTTTTTTTTTCAATATACAGAAACTATTTCGAGGGGTGTTTTTGAAAGTCAGGAAACTTCTAAATTTTTTTAAATGTATCAATCAAGCCATCAGGATAGAAAGTAAAACATTAAAAGTGGAATTTCTTCAAACAATTGACTATCTTATTTTTAAAGCAACTGAAAATCTCTTCGATGCTCGACTGCATAAACAAAAACGTTTTTCGTTTAAAAAATCATCACCTAAATTCCCAAAGTCAAATCACTGCCTTTCATCAACTAGAGAGAATTCTACATAGACAGTGGAGTTTTAAGCAATACAGATGTTATTATAGATTTCCCCAAAAAAGATAAAAAAATATATATAAAATAAATATTTATGAGAATTTTGAAACAAAAGGAAACTAATAATTCACAATCATTCGCCAAATTTCTAGTTCTTAGTTTGCTATTAAAACAATACCAATACTATCCACTGAAAACGATTTTAACCTTAATAATGAGAAAAATAATAATAAGACATTACTTTTAGATAAAGCCGTCATTAAAAAACAGTAAAATCGTAACTACAATAAAAAATAATGAGATAAGGTATTAAAAAAATAAAATCGACTTAATGTCAAAAACATAACGTATATTTATCCGAAAATAAAACAAAAAGTTTCATATTTTTTTCTTTATTCCGTTGTCTTAATCCAATGATAATATGACATTGCCTACTGCCGAACATAGATATTTGAAGTGGAGTAGAAAAACTCCACGGACCATTAATTTCATATCTCTCCGCTTCGGGCTATTATATTTTTGCTTTATATTTAAAATTCTACAGCCCTATTTATAATAGCAAGAGAGACAAAACTTCACCCTTGTTAGGAACATAATCTCTATTATAAAAAAATGGAGCCCTATTTTCCGTGGACCACGTCGTGTGAACGGCTGGACTAATTTCGCTAATTTTTTATTGATGTATTTGCTATATTCAGGAGAAGGTTTGTAAGAAACGTAAGAAATTTTAAGGAAAAAAAACCATCGATAAGGTGCTTTGATAATTGTGGCGTTACTACAGGGTGGCCGGGGTGGCAAAATGACACGGCCCCGGCCCGAGAAGTTGTGAGCTCAGAAATAATAATTTTTAGAACAAATTGCTTATTTTTTTTTTAATCAACCATAGTGAGATACATCTAAATACCATACACAAATTCAAATAACTGAATTATTCTTTAGAATTTAACACAAAACAAAAATATGTTAGATAAATTTGAAAAAACATCCAATGATTTTATATTTTTTATTGTTGTACATTGGTGGTGCGTGTGACGTGCGTGTTACTTGATGCGATTGTCAGAATGTGACCTGTAAACATCGATTAAAACAGATGGATCGTTCGGAACTATTTTGTTTAAATAAGTAATTAATACCTATATCATTAAGTATTAAGTATACAAACTCGAATTAAATATTCATAGTAAATACAGGAGAACGTCTGTCGGAGGAAAGCTAGTAATAATAAATACTATTATGAAACAATATTAACTTACAAACTGGAACACTAGACAAACAAACAACCAAACTTCATTACAATTATATACCTATTACAAAACAAATAAACTTTGTCTGTTATGCTACCGTTCATATTTCGATCAAAATATTTATATATAGCATTCAATGTCAATAAAATACAATATGTTGTGAGTCTGCCAAATGCACAAAACAAGAACTATATTTTTAACTATGGAAATCCATCTGTTTTACTCGCTAAACCAGTGCATAATCAAAAGAGAATAAGGCATATTGTACAAAACGTCACGTAGTCACGTCAATAAGGCACGGACACGTTTTTTTACTAATTTACTCGCTTCACCACCAAAAAAACTCGATCAATGTGAACTAGGCTTTAGTTATGCTGGAAGGAAGACAGGCATCTGGCATAGTATGCCGAAATCCAATACCTAACAATCTCACCATAGTAATTTGGTAAAATTTGATTTTGATGGACTTCTGTTCTTTCAACAATATACCTAATATAGAATATCGTAACATGTATCACATGTGATTTACTTCCTACTACACCGCCATCTATTAGATTTTTTTTTAAAGTTACGCATCTATAGAGGAATTAATTCTTTTTATTACACACTAATGAGGCGTCGAACTTCATCCCGCATCCGAATCAACAATATTATACATTACATACATAATGAATTCCCCCATCAATGTGTTTTTTCGATACTTAATCAAACAAAATATAGCCATTATACACAAATTTATCAACGAAAATGCGAAAAATTTGGGCCCTTTGATAGTGATAAATTAATACTCTAGTTTTTAATTTTTTTTTTACTTTTTACATGTTTTTTTTAAGTGAAACACATTTCAAAGCAGAAAAACTACCTATCTAAATAAATAAATTAAAGTAAGCTACCAAACGACACCTTAATTTTTTTTTATTTTCAAATTAGATGAATCAGTTAGACTTTTTTTATGTTTTATGAAATTCATTGTTTTCTAAAAATGTATTAAAAATAACATTTGGTCTTTCTCGTTTATCGTTTCATTTATATAAAAATACTAAAAAAAAGGTATAAAATGTATTCCTATGTAAAAAAGCACTCTTTATCGATGATATCTAACTTTAACATATGAAGTGGTTGGTGACCCAGCGGTTACAACACCGGCTTTCGTAGTGCGGACGTCGTGGTTCGATCCCAGGTGCCGACCATCTTCCTCTTTCACGACACAAGCTTTCAGTAGCTTACTGTGAAAGAGTCAAGGAGTGTATTTGTGTTCACTTTGAGTGAGCACAGATTCATTTTTTAAAAACAAAAAAAAAAAAACAAAAAAAAAAAACTTAAAACTCCTAGATGGTGTTGCTGGCCGGATTTAAAGAAACGATCCCCAAATGGGGCCCACGGTACAAAACGGGTTTTAAAAATAACATTTGGTCTTTCTCGTTTGTCGTTTCATTTATATGACGTGGCTGGTAGCCTAGCGGTTACTTTCGTGCTGTTTCTTACCGGAGGTCGTGGGTTCGATGCCAGGTGCCGACCATGTTCCTCTTTCACGGCACAAGCTTTTAGTAGGTAGCTTACTGTGAAAGGGTCAAAGATCGAGCGTAAATTCATTTTGTAATGGAAAAAAGCAACCTCCAAAGTAGATTGGAACAACGCGTAATTGTGTTTAGGTATTTCATTCGATTTTCTCATTTCGTGCGATCAAGTATCGAAAAGTCACATTATATTATACATTTATTATTAATCTTCTACTAGACCCTTATTAAAATTAAATTCAAAAACGCAAGTAATTATTTTGTTCCTGTTTAAGATTTGATTACTAAAATCGTCACAAAAAGGCAGTCCTATGACGAATTTGAAATATTGTGTTTTGCACTCAAAAATCTCCCTTAAGCTTTATTAATGTGGAAGATAATACTGTAGTACCTATTTACAAATACCAAATTGATAATTATGAGATTGTTCATCTTCTAACTAGAATTACCAATATCTTAGATTATTTTCAAAAAACTCTTATTTTGATAATAACATTTTTCTTTCCATAATATGTCACCATTCACCCAATCGTAACAAATTCCGCTATTATATTGTCGATGTCATATTTTTTTTTTGATTAATCAATATATTATTATCTAAGTGCTACTAGCCTGACGAAGAAGACGTTCGGTCTTCGAAAACCGGTTGTAGAAAAAACTAAATATGTATTTTGTTTCTTTCAAACAATTTGTCTAGGCCTGCAGGCATCAGACCTCCAAAGAAGCCTCACCTCTTGAATCAGAAGTCACAAGGCCTTAATTAAAAAAAGGTGAAGCCTTAAGAAAAGAAACCCCCATCGAACATAAATTTGAATTTTTAGAATAGTCAGAGAAAATTAAATGTATATTTTCACGTAGTGACGCAATTCATACTAATAAAAAATAAACTTATTTTGTCGCTATATTATGAAGAGGCACTCCATTATCAGAAATTTGATATCATTGGTTTGACTGTCAGAAAAATTTAATATCCGATCGAAAAAGTTTCGAGAGAAAACCACTTAGATCGAGTGTGCCCTTCAGTGTTTTAGCTGTCAAAATAAAATTGACCAATTAAAATCATCACAGTTTTTTGTACATTTTATATCGTATTTTCGCCTGCCCCGATAAACAGCTACCGATAACTATCGATGGTCACCCTGGTCTCCCGGGTGGATAAATTCAAGTACCTGGGAGCAACGATTACCACCACTGGTGACCTCGGGGCTGAGCTCCCGATATGTATCGGTATGGCAAGTGGCGCCTTCAACAACATGACCAAGATATGGAAGGCGTCAGCGTTTAGTGTCGAGACGAAATCTAAACTGTTTGATGCTGTGTGTTGCCCATTCTCCTGTATGGGTGTGAGTCCTGGCACCTGACTTTGGCCCAGGCACAAAAAGAATCTGCATTCGAAAGTGCCTCAGGAGAATTTTGGGTATAAGATGGTACCACCGCATCACGAACGACGCTATACATCGGCGCACCCAGCGTGAGCCCATCACCTCTACTATTATGTGGAGGATATGGACTTGGCTGGGACATGTGTTAAGGATGCCGAATGACAATTGGCCGAGGAGGGCGCTGTTCTTCCTCCCATCAGGGTCCCGGAGACGAGGAAGACCCTCTCATACTGTGTTCCGCTCCTTCGAAGCAGAACTGAGGAATCTGGACATGGTGTGGGAGGAGGTCATTGGCGTTGCGCAAGATCGAGCGCAATGGAGAGCTCTTGTTGCCTCCCTATGTCCCTAAGTGGGGTCTAAAGGGAGTTTGGATTGGAAATCGTATTTTATCGGTTGCCAAAATATTTTTGTCATATTATAAAAGTCATGTCCCTGAAATGTTATGTCCAAAAAAAGAAAAAGTGTATTCACGCACAAAAGCACAGTTTTACATCATCCGAGGACCAACTTAACGACACAAGAAAGAAAAGACAGAATTATGTATAATTTAGATGAACTAGTGATCGACCAGTGCTCGAAATTCGACCATAGCTTATTTAAATTATAAGTTTGAACGTTATTAAGGTTTCATTGTCAAAGACTGAGCGAGTGCTATTTCAACATTTTCTATCAAAAACAATGACATGGATACATTATATTTGAAATATTGATATGTACAAAGTTTTTTCTAATTATTATTTAAGACAATCAATATTAAGCTCCAACCCATATATCCAATCCAAGCTCCAAATCCAAACTTCGTTTTAATAATATACTACCATCAAAAAGCTTTCTGCGCCCATTACGAGGCGCTTTTCATTTTACATTTGTTTCTATCTGTTGATCTTTATAAGTAGTCTGTGGAAGTGTGTCTGAGTATGAAACAAATAACATTACAGTAGTTTTTGTAATGTCCCTTTTATTGATTTAATCTATTTTTTATGCATAATTTAAAAAAAATATTAGCATACGGTACTCCTTCTCTATATAAACTATAAGGATGCGAAATTTAATACTCTTCCGTGTGCGCGATTTTTGTAAAAATAGTCACAAAGTTTTTCCTTCACGTATTAATATATAGATGACATGCCTTCTCCTACAATGGGTTTTTTTGGGAACAAAGGACTCTGTAATACAGTAAGACTGTAAAATTTATTGGAATCAATCTGAACAGTAATAGTAATTGCCTAACTCTCAGCAGTAAGTAGGTAATTAAAAAAAATGGTAAAAAAGTTTAAAAATATTTACACTGAGTCTAACACCAGTTTTCATTTCTTATAGGTACCTACCTAAGATTTGAATTTAAATGTTGACTTTAAAGTTTCAATTTGGCAGTTTTAAGTTTTCAAAATATCTATCTATATCTATCGTTTTTTTTTCAAAATCGATAATCATGCACTAAGAACCGAATAACAAAATATGTATAAGACTGAATGTGTCACAAGCAATTGAAACAAATAACATTAAAAAACACTTTAAATTTACCCTATAAATCCATAATCAATATAAAATAAACATGAAAAAAAAAATAAGTTAATAACAACTTATCTTATCTTAGTTATATAACTTGTATCAAATCTTAAAAATGATAATAACGCTGACATGTTACAAAATTGCGACCGTCAACTGTAATAAAATGTTAAATACAATAACTGCGGTTGTAATAATTCAATTATACCTCGACAATAGGTCGTATGACAAAGGACATGATAGAGATATCAAGCTGACTTGACTCTAGTACGAACAACTATGTACATCGTGGTTGTTATTTCAATAGAAAACGAATGGAATGTCTACAATTATTATCATGTTGCTTCTATAAACGTAAGTAGATTCGTACAATCGCATGAACAAAATGAACTTTTATTTATTTGCCATAGTATGCGGCAATGTGAGCACATGTAGTACATGTGCTCACATTGCCGCACATACTGTGTTAATAGTATTGTAGATTGCTCCCTGATATTTTTTGACAAGTCACGTTAAGAGATATTCTTTGAAAAGGGAGGTTTTTCTGATAAAAATATAGGTTATGCATGCTTTTGAAAAACAGTACATTGCGTTTTTTTTTTCTTTACCACCACAAACCCGTTCGGGGTAGGTACTTCACGAACAAATGAGCAGAATCTCTAGTAAAAGTTTTCGATGATCGAATATCGAAACGATCATCGAAAGAGTTTCGAAAAATTTTCATACTAAAACGATCGTTTGATTTAAGAACACTAATTGCACGCTATTAAGCGCTAATTAACGTGCAATAAGCTTTCGATAAAACTCGTTAGCCCCGCAGATCACTGCAAGGGTGACCGCAGGACCTCCGATTAAGAGGTCATGTCGCTTATTTGTTGTGTTCATTAATCATATACGTAAAACCCGTTCATTTTTTCTAACTTTATTATGCTTGGAAATCATACAACTGTTTTTTGATAATTGGTAAGGGTTGTTTCATCAGTAGGCGGATATTTTTATGACGACTTGTACAGATGTATCGTATTGTTTTAGTCACATGAAGGGGGGCCTTTTTTATGTAGATTCATTATAGAAAAATTATTACACTAAGCCGTTCTAACAACAGAAGAAGACGGTCGTAAACGCGTAGAAACATGTAAAAAATGTAAAAAAATGTCATATAAAAATCCTTATATACATACGAACACATATTAATTACATGACAGCATCATATTGTTGTTTCTTTAATATGTTAGGCCCTGTTCTAGCTGTTCACATGATCGTGCGATTGCGATGATCGCGGACGCCCTGTTCAAACATATAACATTGTATGAACGTGTCCTAACTGGGCAGAGCTTGATGTAAATGCGATCGTTCGATCGGTGCCTTGTTTGAATTGATCGCGCGTCCGCTTTCTTTGACACCGCAAACACCTTTGAAGTTAAACTCCCTGATTGAGTTTACCAGGTAGGAAATAATAAAATATTCATTTTAATGTGTAAAATGATCACTTCAAATTAAATACATACATATACATACTCCCGTTAAGGTCCCCCACTCTACGCAAGGCAGCCCGAAGGAGACCAATTCGCAGCAAACCCGACCCGCACGAAACCGATCCCACAGCTCAATCAAAGCAATCAGACCAAAAAGCCGGCCTTACACAAATCAAGCCCGCCGCGGATTCCCCCAAATCAACCCACAATGTGGGAAGCCTAAGCCCCACTCAGGAGCATAGGGAGGCATCAAGAGCTCTCCATTGCGCTCGAATGCGTCCGAGGCTCATTGTGCCTTTTCTGACCAGTTGAGGTTTAAGGACGAGAGGTGGTCAACCTCACGGTCCCGGTCTGATTTTTCGATTTCCTGCCTCTTGCTGGATGCTCGAAAAACCAGCAAAAAGAGCAGAGGTGCTATTCTTAGCCGGCAACCCCACGGCGATCAAATTAAATATCATCGTTGCAAAATTATTATTTTTACATCCAGATCACCTGATACTATAGCAATCGCTCACGTCCGTTGGTTACTAAATACCATGCGGGAGATACATCTTATTGGAGCACTGGAGATTCTATGTTTTTAATTCATATTATGTTTTGTATGTGTTAATCAGTACCACTGATGAATAAATACAAAATAAGGATAGAACTAATAAATTTCGCATTGATGAAACACTCAAAACAATAATTTTTGAATGCGCACGAGCTAAATAATTAATTATGTTCATCATTATAAATCTGTACATTTCATCAAAATAATTACAAATTATTGTGTTTTTGTTTAGTTGGTTTCATTAAAAATTTATCCGCCTCGTGCTGCCTTTCAAAAGCTCTTTCGAATTTACGTCAAACACTTGAAATGTTTTCTTCAACATTTCCATATTAAATAATTAAAGACACTGTTTAATTTTTAAGACGTGGTAGACACTTCTTCTTCTGTTTCAGAGTATCTTTGTAACGTCACAATTTTATGTAATTATTGTCGGTACATAATTAATAGAACTAACCATAAACTTGAGTTTAAGTTTGAGTGGTTTATAAAGTTTTGAACAATACATACTTTTGTACGCAAAACACAACCCATGTTGTTACGTTTGAAAGATTTTACTTAGAATTTGTGAAGTTTAAGATGTCATCTAAGACTCTTGTACATCATACAATATTGAGAATATAATGATAAGATTTTTTTTTTTCAGAAAAGTATTTAGCATTATTTAGAGTTTTATTATTTTTTTATTCATAAACCAACATAATAAGGTTTTTTAGAAGCCCAGCCTGGTACGTTTTATTTTTATTGATTTCAACTTTTTCTCACAAAATCCATTCACTATACACTACTTCAAAAGACTCAACGAAAAATATATCGTATTGGGAGAGTCTGCTGTGATTTCGTTATTCTTTGGAAACTGTTAGCACTGCGTCGAATCTCTCGAAATTTTCAATACCTTACATTGTTGAGGGATTTAATCAGAATCTTAGAAGTTCCAATTTGAGCAAAAATATATAGTTTTTTTAATGCAAATGATAATATAATTTTATCGAGTTATTAGTTACGTTGTGCACCAACAAAGCCAATAGGCAATAAATATGAGACATTAACAAAAATGGATATAGTCATATCCTGGCGCCAAATACATGACAGCAGTCGCAGTCTTTAAATTTGGTTGCTCTCTTGTTCTCAACAATTTCCAACTTTTATCTCTTTTTCATTTTATTATTGAATTTCTACTTGTTGCATACATGAGATTTTTCGACATGTTGAACATGTTGAGAATTCTCATGATTAGGAGTTTCGGAGACAAACATTACCACCTAATGGCGAACGTTGTTAACGTAAAGTGATCACACTAAGCCAGCCTTCGAAATAACAGTAGAAGACGGTCGTAAGCCCGTAGTGGTTTGTTCCATTTAAAAATCGAACATTAGTAATGAATTGTTAGAGTCATTAGTTGTTATTTTTTCTTCGAGTTATTAGTTGTTACATGTAGATTAAAAAACATGGCCTTATTAAATATGATCTTCATATTTTGATATTAATTAAGCCATACATAATAATAGAATAACGAATTTAAGTTAAACAAATGATACAACTATTGAAAAACTAAAAATAAAGATTGAATGGAGGGAATAAATAATGTTCTATTTTAATCTAGCAAATTTTTATTATTGTTTTCGCTGAGGGTATGCATGATGGTGAGACGTAAAAAAAGTATTCTATAGACTTTTATGGTAGGTAGGTAAGCAGTGCAAATAAGTAGCTCTGAACTCCTGATTTAGGGCATCGGTACGTGGATAAAATTCCCCAAATCGCAAAAAATACACGAGACCGACAACTCAAACAAAGAACAACGATTTCACTGTGATCTAACACAACAACAAACGAAAATATGGTAGGTAAATGGATGCGAAAGACACATTACTTTGAAAATTCCATTGTGTACTTTTGAGGTTAGAATCTTTAGAATTATTACGTTAAATGGAAAACTTTAATTAATTTCGGATAATTTGGTTACCGCTTGTCTTATATGTAATACACACCGCAGCTGACGTGCGCCATACATCAAGTATGTGGGAGTACATGCATGCCTTCCTTCTCGAAATTAATAAACTTCTTATTTTGATCAAAATTATAATAACTCGTGTCTGCTTGATTTCAGAATATTATAATCATAACAGTGTCTTGTTTTAGGCTTGCTGTTTTCTTAAAGAAGGTTTTTAAACCGAATAATATAACAAAAATATACTTACTCAAATAAATTTAAGGTAATTTGCAGCTATTTTCAGTGAAGGCCTAAAAATCTCGTTATTTTTACTATTGTTTATCAGCCTATCAACGTCCACAGCAGGACATGAACCTCTCTATTTTCACGTCCTTCTTCCTGTTCCTGGGCTTCCCCATCCATATGGCCCAAACACTGCCAAACAGCCTGTAACTGTAGGTGTAGGCAGACTAAAGAACAAGCAGAAACAGCTAGAATAGATTATTTATTATTGATTTTTAGTGCAAACGACGGTTTATTTTCAGTAGGTATTTACACCGATGTCCACGAGCACGGAGTTGAATTCTGAGCCGCATGCGCAAGACATGTTGCATTCATAAAAAAGCAACGAAATAATGATCTCTCTTTGTTTACACAAATACAGTTTGATAGATTCGGATAAAAGGAGCATTTGCTCGTTTAGTCTTGACCCACTCTTAGAATTCTACGCTCCAACTCATCGGCCATCTAACCAAACGTTTTCGGAAATTTTTTGTGTATTGTTTTCTCATCCAACATTTAAAATCAGAATGTCAGCACTCTTTAACAAGTTTGGAAAAAAACCGGTATTGGCTGATGCTGGTACCCAGGGGCAATTTGAATTTTGCGAACCGAATTTTGACTGTAACCGAAATTCAAATTGTCTACGGGGGCTGACCCGTAACTAACTCTTTCCAAATCTCCCTTAATAACCGACAGTTCATATCCTCGAATTTTTTTCAGTCTCCAAAATGTTCAGCAATCATATAAGTCTGTATTTTTCTATCTCCAATCATTTCTGTAAAATGGCAAGGTTTTTCTCAGTCTCAATCGCTGATAAAGTTACATGCGTATGACACCCTCATAAATTGTTTTTTTTTTAATCCTAATCAAACGACATTTACTACAGATTTCTGAGATATTTGTTTATTTGAAACACTGCGATAGAACTGAAATCTGAAAAAAAAAACAAATCTACAGTTGCCACACTTTCACTCAAAAATTCTTACGCGGATGATTCACGTGCCAAGAGGAGTAAACTTCATTACTCCCCCCTTTTGAAACGACCGAGTCAGGGAATTTATGGTCGACAGCAATTTCCGGCCAGACTTTGCTTATGGTGTAATGTAATCACACAAATTTAACATCTTTAAAACATCGTTGAAACCAGTTTTTTTTTTTTAAATTAAGGCATTAAATTTCAAATGTTTATTTGTGGCCAATCAATCAATCTCTCCTGTTTGCTACCATTCAAGAGTGTGGGGAGACAACAAGAGTCGATCGATTAAGTTCGATCTTGATGAATTTTACCGATGTCATGTCCATCAGGCCTCTGGAAAAAAACGTAATGAATAACGAAAAGAGGCTTTTTTCGTCTTCGAAACTCTGATCCTAGGAATATCAGCACTTTGTCCGTTGAATTATACGTACTAAATACTAGAAGAGGAATTCCCTCATTAAACGCGTCTATGAAAAAAACTGCTTATTCAAGGTCTAGTGACCTTTTATAAAACATAAACATAGGGTATATGTGCTGGTTTACAAAGCAATGAATAATATCTCTCCTTCATATTTGGAGGAGATGTTTGCTCCCAAAATGATTACAGAAAGGCGCGCAACTTTGAGGTCGGCCCAGAGCCTCTTCTCTGAACTGGAGATAGGAGGTCCGCAGAGGAAACCCTACGCGTTACGGTGATCGCGCTTTGTGCGTGGTGGGGCCCAAACTATGGAATGCTCTCCCTCTGAGTTTAAGGCAAGTTTAAGAAACTCTTAAAGACCCATTTTTTCAGATGTCTTACTGATGTTTTATATTAAATTTGCATTCTTCCAATCCGTATCTATGATGATTTCACATATTATTTTACTATTTTACAACATGACGAACCTTGTGGGATTATTGCCATTTTTGTTATTTTATTATGTTTTAACGAACCTAATTGGTGATTGATTACTACTCTTTTCTTCTTTTTATGTGAGGCGCCCTTGAGGTGAACATGTTTCACTAAACGGCGCCATAAAAGTTGTCCAAGTATTATTATTATAGACGCAATAGTCTATGTTTTATAAAAGGTCGTTGCATCTTTAATTTAAAAGAAAGTCGGGTTAGTGCGAACAATTATAACTCGTGATCGCCTACACAAATTTTTATGATGCTTGGTTTATTAGATTCCTTTCCGCTCTGGATAACAAAATAACTTATAAAACATTGAAAAAGGTATAGTCGATAATATAAAAATATATAATAATTAGTATGCAACGGATTTACTGACAACATCGCCATCTGTGAAAACTTCCATAACAACACAATTTTTATTCACAATTTTTTTTATTTTTATTTATTGAGTTTCAAAACATTGGTAGGTACGCAGAATTTTAATAGAATTTCTTTCAAGCTTTCAGAAATAATTTTTGACATTCAAACATAATATTATGTTAATTTTTGTATAAATTTTAAATTCGAAATCAATATTTATAGAACTACAGGACAACTTCTGTCGGGAAAGCTTGTTTTTAATAGAATTATATTTGTTTCTGACATAGTTTTATTCAGATATTTTTTCAAAAGTCTCTAAAAAATATAAATAACTAGCTTTCACGACAGACGTTGTCATGTGGACCCTTTGGTCCTAACCAGAGGCGGCCCGTTCATATTATGTGCATAATGTGCACTGCGCCTCCAGAAACAAAATTAAACTAATTAAATAATAACATTAAAATATTAATTCTAAAACGTCCATATTTCATTCGTATTCAAAGCTCAGACGGGATTAACGCGAGAATATAATCATGTGCGCGCAATTTGGTTGACTTTGTATGAAAAAATGTCTATAACGCCCGAAATGGTGGAGTAAGTGAAATGGGCTGCTGTAAGAGTGGCAATTTATTTATTTTATTAATTTTATAAAGTTATATAAATATCTTTTTATATATATAATTAGGTACGTATGCGAGTATGAATGGTTGGAGGTGCAGAGGACAATTATTTTGTTGTTAGATTTCTTCAAAGATGGCGTCGCATGAAATGCGTTCCATACTAACATTAACCTTTATTATTTCTTATCCATTTTTTTTTCAACTTTTTATTAGTTATTCTGTTATCCGGAGTGGAGAAGAATCAAATAAATTACACATCGTAAGAATCTATTGAGCCGATCTCGAGTTTCGCACTATCCCGACTTTAATTTATATTAGAGATTATAGTTTATAAACGTATAACAATAATCTACTCAACTACTTAAACCATGTTCACTTCCAGTGTGGAGCACGTGTAGGCCACAAAATTCCTCCATGCCTCTGTTTCTAGCGCCATTTGCACAGCTTTATTCCAGCCTCTGTAAAACTGCAGTGAATATCCGCTGGATTGTTAATTTTTGATTGTAGGAAAGACTAGTATATTTAAGACTCTCATCAGGGTCTACGGGAATATGCGGAGACCATGGCCAAGCCAGCTCAATCTGCGATTCTGGATTATTAGATGATTTGTTGTTATACTGTTCCGGCGTGTATGGTCTTGTTCGAGACATAAAGCTACCACCTGATGCCCAAAATCTGTCGCAATAATCTGTTCTCAACACTAGGATCTTCTTCTGTTGAGCCTTCGTCAGATGCAAGGATTCAAATCGATGTAATAATACTGGCAGAATTAAAAGGGGCGACACTTTGTTTTGGTGGAGAAGTTAGTGCATTTCCACAATTTTCTCATGTTGTTAAACGACGAACTCGCATCCCGCCGTTTGGTGTCTAAAAAACTCCCAAGTACCTAATCAAAACTTTTACTAAATTTCACTTTTTCAAATTTACGATACCTTATTCAAAAAGTATTTACTTACTAACGTTAATTTTAAACCAGGTTATGGAAAATATTTAAGTGTCCTTATTACAAATAATAAGATTTAAAGGGAGACCTTACCTAGTTTCCTGCAAAATGTCACCAGGACATAAATTAACCTTCAATTTTGTTCAATTATCTTCACTCAGGAGTTGCTTTACCTCTATTAATAAATAGGTCGCCCCGACGGGTCACCCCTATAAACATCATAATTTCTGTCTGCTACCACATTAAAATGTCACAAACAGCGGGTACAGAATAACAACCTCACGACGTTTAATAATAATTCTCCTAACAGTGTTGCCAACGCGCGCTGACCAAGATAATGGTGACACTACATACGTTCATGAGATACTCGTATTATCGCCATCGTTGCACACAAAATATGACCTTTGTTTAAAATAAGATGTACACATAATTCGACCTACGTGTAAATGGAGGGGTAGATACACAAAATATGACCTACGTGTAATTTTTTATTGCATATTATTTGACCAAACAACTATCATTATTGATTGAAGTATTTTTTGAACTGTTTGATACTTATAGGTATAACACAGAACCAGAACTTTTTCCAACTCTTTTCAGAATTCATTAGTTCCATATAGAAAGCTTTGTTTTTGAAGATTATCAATATTATCTGGCGACAGCGGAGACTACAGGTTTACTTGTTTCAAAAGCGCTTAGGAGATAGATGGCTAACTTCAATCATGAGGAATCTAATTGTAAGTGATGTCAGAAATTTGATGGACAACATGAAAATCAGTATTACCATAATAATAATTATTGAATTACTATTTTCGGTATACTAAATTTAATGAATGGATTGGCATTGATAAACGTATTGACAGGAGAATCCTACGCATACAATGGGCAGACATGGTTACTGGTTAGCAACACCAAAATCTGAAATAAAAGAAATAGCATTTGATTGGAAGTGGTAAAGGATGTATTTCTTCGTATGAAAAACTTACAAAGAGTAATAGTGGTCATATTGAGTGAACGCTAATTTGTTTAAAAAATATTTACCCTAAAATACTTGCTTGCTTAGGGTTAAAATGTCTGAAATGTAGGTCATAGTTTACATAAATAAGTAGGGACCTTGTGAAAATGTAGGATTTATTTTAAACCTGGATTTGTTATTGTTGTACGAGTATAGGCTCAAAAGACCGTCGCGTCGTCTTGAGTTTAAAAGATTCCATGTTGATACCTGGCGAAGATTTAAACTGAATTTACTTGTACAAGGCAGTTCTAGTTTTCTAATCTACGTTTATATCTTCAATTAGGGGCGCACCAATCTAGCCCCTCTTCTGTGAAATACTAAAGTAGGTAGCGTTGGTAAATCATTACTCCGTAATCTTTTCTCAGATACAAAACACCAATGTATTTCTATAATTTCAAGATTGACTTTTCTTATATACAAGGAACATATTTACGCAGACAACTTCGCCGAATTACGTTACTTTTAAACATAAAAAATCTTCATAAATATTGAGCAAAGACTATAAAGAAATGGAACACTACTTATGGATGGAAGCTTATGCCAAATCTACTTGTTATATTCACGTATTATGAAGGAATTAGCGTCGGGGCATTTGGCCCAGTGGTTACCGTCTCTGCAAGACGAGGGACACCGGTTCGAAGACTGCCCGGGGCATTGGATTTTTCCACAATCATATTGAACATCTTGAAATTTCTCATAATATTCGGGAATTTGAACATTACCACCTAATGGCGAACGTTGTTAACGTAAATTAATCACACTAAGCCGGTCAAAAGCCCGCAGTGGTTTGTTCATACCATTTCAAAATCGAACAGTACCTATAAGTCAGTCGTCAGTTGTTCATATATTCGTTAACATCTCTATAATAACTAACTTCCTACTCCCTTTTTGACCCCACTTAGGAGCATAAGGAAGCCACAATAGACTTCAATTAATAATGTTGGATAAAAAAAAAGTTGACGTGTTCTTTGCTGAAAACCGATTTCCGTTGCAGAGTGATTATTTTACTTTATTTCTTCTTCTTTTTCTTTGGGTGCCCTGCAGGTAACTCCGACATTGGAAACCACCACTGCAAAAGCCACTCAATCCTGCACTAGTCCAAAGAGTTCATCGACCCTTGATATTCCTGTCCATTTCCGGATATTTCCCATCTTTTTTCAATAGGTACTCCTCTCCAAAATCAGTTGGAGAAAGCAAGTAATGAAAATATTTCTTCCTTTTAGCACATGCCCCAAATATGATACCTTCTTCACTTTGATATGCAACAGTAATTCTCTCCTGATGGTGTTTAATTTGAATTAGTATCATAAAACGTTTCAAATATGGTGTCAAAATTATTGGAAGTATGAACAAAGTAGTCTAATGGGTGAACTGTGCGATCTGGAGTACACGGACGACCTAGCGTTGTTCAAGACGACAGTGGAGGAATTACAGCGCAGTGTTTTAAGACTCTGCGACGAAACAGCACGCTTCGGCCTTCAGTCAATGCCATGGCGAATAATGCCTGCCCCGATAAACAACTACTGATAACCATCGATGATAAACAACTACTGATAACCATCGATGATAAACAACTACTGATAACCATCGATGATAAACAACTACTGATAACCATCGATGATAAACAACTACTGATAACCATCGATGATAAACAACTACTGATAACCATGGATGATTATCGGCATGGCAAGTGGCGCCTTCAATAACATGACCAAGATATGGAAGGCATCGGCGTTTAGTGTCAACACGAAATGCTAACTGTTTTGCGTGTGTGTTGCCCATTCTTCTGTATGGGTGTGAGGCCTGGCATCTGACTAAAGCCCAGGCACAAAAAGTATCTGCATTCGAAACGAAGTGCCTCAGGAGAATTTTGGGTATAAGATGGTACCACCGTATCACGAACAACGCTATACGCCGGCGCACCCAGCGTGAGCCCATCACCTCTACTATTATGTGGAGGACTTGGCTGGGACATGTGTTAAGGATGCCGAATGACAGTTGGCCGAGGAGAGCGCTGTTCTTCCTCCCATCAGGGTCCCGGAGACGAGGAAGACCCTCTCATACTGTGTTCCGCTCCTTCGAAGCAGAGCTGAGGGAAATGGACTTGGTGTGGGAGGAGTTCATAAGCATTGGCAAGATCGAGCGCAGTGGAGAGCTCTTGTTGCCTCCCTATGCTCCTAAGTGGAGTTCAAAGGGAGTTTTGATTTTGATGAACAAAGTGTTCATCGTGTTTTGTTTGAAATTGTATGATATTTAGCCGGGTCACGGTTTTATCAGCTCAAGACACGATAGTTACGGATCACTGGTGTAAATTATTAGCAATACACGTCACGTTTAGTATTTAATTGAACATAAAAATACCTCATAGTTGAATCATGACGTCAACATCGAATTAAATATCATTGAAGATTTCTCCTAATTAGATACCATTCATTGCTGGGTGATATAAAAGGATTCTCTATCAAAAGATATATACAAAAAAACTAATAAATTACGTTTAGCTTTGGTTTATTTCATTTTCAAGTCTACCAAATCAAATTAAAACTGACGATGATACATATAATCCTATAATGAAAACCGTCATTAGATTCTCTGAAAATATCTCGGAAATCAGACTGAATTCTGAGAAAAATAAATAATAATAATTCATCTAAATATGATTATGTTTTATAAATATAATGGACTGATTAATTTTCACTAATTGATGATCCCGATAGACCTTAGATATAAAATTCACGGTAAATTGTCTGAATATACTTTAAATTCAAAACAATTCCTCAAATTTTCTTCCATTCTGTCTATTTTTAAGATTTGAAATATTATAATCGTCGTGGTTTTTCCTCATGACTGAGGTTCGTGACCTGGCACTCTCGCCTCTGTAATTACATCATGTATAGTCGTACTCGAGCTCTCCCGACACATCGCCGTCCGCACTGCTCCAACAACAACTGTTGTACCCGTAGCATCCCTGATTTGGTCTGTCCATCTGGTGGGTGCTCTTCCTCTGCCTCTAGATCCTTCAGCACCACGAAGATTTACCAATTTTCTCTCTCAAGGCTCTCTTCATCTCGTCTGGCAATGAGTCCAAAGAACTGGAGAATTCGCTTCAAACGAAACTCTTTCAAAATTGACACATTGGTTTTTCTAGCCGTCCAGGGGATTTGAAAAAAACGTCTCCAGCATGAAGGCGAAGGTGAATTCTTTGTTTTTGCCATTGAAATAAAGCTGAAAGATTTTTTTCGCAGGATAATAATACTGTTAGGAAATAAAACTGTTTACAAAAACCCAATGAGATTATTGACCTATTTATTATAGATACCAATAATTTGTTTAAGGTGGGGCGAAGTAAGACGGGCCAACAAAGTTATGATAAAAACTATGTAGCTTTCCCGACAGACGTTGTTCAGTGGACCCTTTGGTCCTAACCAGAGGCGGCCCGTTCATTGTGCACTGCGCTTCCAGAAACAAAAATAAACTATCTAAATAATAACATTAAAATATTAATTCTTAAACGTCCATATTTCTTTTGTATTCAAAGCTCAAACGGGATCAACGCGAGAATATAATTATTATATCCGCGCAATTTGGTTGAATGTGTATGGAAAATTTCTAAAAGGCCCGAAACGGTGGATTAGTGGGATGGGCTACTGTAAGAGTGGCAATTACGTATGCGAGTATGAGAGGGTGCAGGTGCAGAAGACAATAATTTTGTTGTCAGATTTTTTCAAAGATGGCGTCGCATGAAATTCGTTCCATACTGGCTATAATATTATATTTTATATTATTTCTTATCCATTTTTTTTTCAACTTTTAATTAGTTTTCTGTTATCCGGAGCGGAAAAAGAATCCAATAAATCACACATCGGAAGAATCTGTTGAGCCAATCTCGAGTTATAAGTGTTCGCACTAACCCGACTTTAGAGATTTTGCTCTAATTCGTGAAACTTTAAACTTATGTACCTAGATATTATGAAATTGAGTGTGAACTTTAAACTCTTTCCAATAAATGGCGGTGTAATAGAACAAAAGTCACATAATATGAATTATGTTAAGTAATTTTATATGCTATGTACCTAATACTGCTGAAAAATAAAGATGTTGCATCGTAATAATATGTAGGTATGTATATTGTATATATCATAATTATTCTTATATCGCATTTGATTATATTAATGAAATTCACTCCCACACAGATTGGATCAGATTTATTTTGCTTTTAAATTATATTCGTGGGATGATCTTCAGGATAACCTTATGAAAGATTTATGCTTTTACGAATTGAAATTGAAATTGGTGAGGTTGAAATTGGTTTGGAAGTATTATTAACATCCGCCCACCTTTTCCAAGCAACGATAAAAAAGCATCGTAATTAGAAAACAGCGTGTACTGTATTACTTGAACTTTGTAATAACACATGTAGGATATCGGGTTTCTCAACAAGAACTTTGTTTTTCAATTATTGTGGCAATACCAACAACATGATATAGTTTTTTGACGTATTCGTAGTAGACGCATTGGAAATTGTTACAATGAATTCAATTTCGCTTGAAATAATTAAAATCCACCATGAAAATGGTGGTTCTGTTAAAGTTACATTTCGTACAGCCAATGAAACGATCAATTAATTGCAAACTAAATTAGCCGATAATATAATTTGACGAAACTCAGCTGTTAAGTGGCCAGCCAGATCGAGTGATTTAACACCACTGGATTATTTTTTGTGGGGCTATGTTAAGGACAGAGTCTAAAGCGAGCTAACCGAATCGATTGCAGCCTTTAAACTCAAAATCCGTGATGTGATTAACGAAATAGTCCCGCCATTTTGACAAAAAGTGATTAAAAACTTTGATGAAAGAATCGACATCTGTCAGTGTGCTCGTGGTGGACATTTGCCAGAGATATCATTTTTCATTCATAATTGCCGAACTTTTCTCTTTGTAATTCAATAAAAATTTTAATCATCTTCATCTATTTTTTTTGTTTTAGAAAATAAAGTACTTGTTGAAAAACCCTTTACTTACTTTGTAGTTCAACAGTCCGATGGAAGAAAGTAATATGCGTGCTGTTCTTTATATTTTCCTTCCCTAATCATCAATTCATTCATTCTCCCTTCCAATATCATTTAGAAGCATATAGAGGCAACAAGAGCTGTCCATTGCGCTAGATCTTGCGCAACGTTTATGATAATAGCTACCACATGAAAGGTGGTTAAAATCGGTTGCAGGATTCTAACGGGACAAACAAACAAACAAAAAATCTCTGATAAAAATGGGGTAAAATACCAACATAATTATCTACCTGTTTTAAAGAAAAGTCGTATGTGAAAAAAAACTTAGGTTCAATTTCTGACCTGACTGCGACCCTGAATTAGCTCAGCTTTTCATACTGGTTCGAGGGTACAGAAATATCTACTTAAACAAGTCGTATAAGCGTTTGGCCACACACTATACGACGTTTATTAGACTTTCCGTTGAAGTCGTGTAATTGAATTTACGGTTAACTATACGACTGTATTGTTTTACATCGTATAATAATTGTAAAAAAAACTTTAATGAGACTAGCTACAGGACTTGTCTAATAAAGTAGTCGTATACGTGTTATATGAACGACTTTTCCGACATATTGGTCAAATAAATTATAAAGTCACGATTGCTACTCTTATTCGACTTTTGGACAATATACATCCTTTTGATATAATAATAATATAATATAACACTTTTCTATACAAAAGTGTCAGTATAGCCGGCGAAACTTATTGCCTGAGGCATTTTTTTCCAGTCAACCGATCCCATCCAATTTGAGACAGGCCAAACACGGGCAGAAATTTCAATTGAAAAAACACTTAGAAAAACACTGAACTGACCGGGAATCGGACCCGGGACCTCGTGATCTGAAGTCCACGCCAGTACAACTAGGCTACCGAGGTCGGTTATTTTCTAGGTCGGTTATTTTAAAAGTCGGTCCATTTATTAGACCTTTATGCGATATAAAAATCAAATGAAGTGGTTGGTGGCCCAGCGGTTACAACGCCGGCTTTCGTACTGCGGACGTCGTGGTTCGATCCCAGGTCCGACCATCTTCCTCTTTCACAACACAAGCTTTCAGTAGCTTACTGTGAAAGAGTCAAGGAGTGTATTTGTGTTCACTTTGAGTGAGCACAGATTCATTTAATAAAAAAAAAAAAAAAAAAATTTTTACTTACGCGACTTTTGTGCTTGTTGAGGCACAAATCACTCGATCTGATATTTTTTAATTTCCTGCCTGTTACAGGTCACTCGAAAAACCAGCAAAAAGATCAGTGGGCCTAGACAAATTGCATTTGGCGATCGACTACAAACGAATTCTTCGACAATGTAGAGTAGGAAAAAAATTAACTGCCCACTTTTTATATTTTTATACAAGTGTCATTGTTTGGTTTAAATATGTAACTGTTTATATGTTCCAGTGGACAGTAAATTTTTTCGCACTATACATTGACGAAAATCTTCGTTTGTAGTAGAACGCCAATTTGAATTTGTCTACAGATGCAGAGGTACTATACTTGTAGCCGGCGACCCCGCGGTTACCTTCTTGAAAGTGAACATTGTCTGTTCCCTTGTGTTTTCAATATTCTTTTATGAAATGGAGTCGTGGACTCTGTGGGCTAGGGACAAAGACAGAATAGAAGCTTTCGAGATGTGGTACTGGAGGCGAGAATTCCCTGGACAGCAAGAAGAACGAACATCTTAATTCTTCAATAACTCTGCATCGCGTTGCCGTCTCTCTGTCTCGAACAAATATTAAAGTTCTTTGGACATATAGCACGTAGAGGAAGGACAGCCTTGAAAAGCTGATAATGGTTGGAAGAGCGCCGGGTACAAGACCAAAATAAAACAAAATATCCACGCGACGACACTTCATAAAGCCGTACATCTGGCGGCGGACAGAACATCCTGGAGAGCAACGGTTCGAGAAAGAATTCATGGTGGCCACGAGCCTCAGCAATGTGGACGACGACTGGTAAGGTAAGGTAACTTATAGGAAACGATTATCATAGAAACTATCCACTTACCGACAAAATTTATAAGAATCTGAATTTCCCGTTGTTGGATTTGTTTTGTCAAATTCACCTTATTTTTGTCACGTTGGGTTGGAGAATGATTCATCGAAAGTATCGAGATACGGACGATCCACTGCAATAAATTGTGAAATAGGTAAAAAATATTCATTCCATTATCAAAATGACAAGATATGAAATTTGTCAATGAGAGAAGGAACTGATATAAAACTAAAAACTTAAAACTAACAATGACATTCAATTGGCTAATTCGTCAGCTCAGGTATTATAAGTCTCAACACTACCTAACTTTAGAAGTCATACACAGGTGAGATAAAATAATTATAAGTGTTGTCTTTATATTTAATAAAAAAGCAGCTGATTAAATTCGATTACAGCGTCAAAGAAACAATAGAAATAAATTTAATAGCTTTCTACCGATTTTGTTTTACAAACAAAGACTACACACGCCCGTGAACTAAGCTATCACATTTCACAAACGAACTTTTCAATTTACTTACCCTGAACATTATCTTTTCAATTACAGACTATCAATTATTTTTTACTGGTCAATTAAGCGTAATTGATAGTTTGTTACATCGTGCTAAGTGTATATTTTTGATATTTTAATAACAGCCAGTTTTGGTGTCACATTCTGTGTGTGTTATGCTTAAAAGGGGACTTTTATTAAACCCTAAACGATATACATAATGTCTGTACTATTATACAGGGTGTCCCAGAAAGTACGATTAATTGGAAATGATAGGTACACTTTTCAGCTATTTCAGGAAAAAATGTGTATGTTCTTAAAAATTGTGTCTGTAACCATTTTATATCCAGTAAGTCAGAGTTTGAAAAAAAAAATACAAAATAATTATAGATCGAAAACTATAAAAAATCGCTTTTAGCTAATTGGATAGCACTAAAGGTGTTCTATCTCTGGACTTCTACTCAGTTTCTAGGATACTCTGTATGCGTACCTAAGGCTTAATCTAATAATATTTACAGTAGTAATTAACAGTGAGTAATTTTGTTTTCAAAAGATGGCCATCTGTGTTTACGGAGATTTTACTATGAGGATTTTTAAATTTTATAATTTTATTAATTACATTAAATATATTTCAGAAATTGTAAAAATTTGTATCTATGATTACCATAAATATACCTGCAAGGATCCACGACGATTAAAATCCAACGCAGAACCTACGGTTTTGTCGTGATGCTCCAATATACAAAAATAGAAACAAACAAACTAATAAATAAATACACATACATCACTGAATTGTTATGTAGATTAGAACAAAGATAATAATAGGTATATTCTTTGACTTCAAGATACTGTTAGAAATATAGAAAATAATAATATATTAAGTACACTGCAGTCCTTCTCTATTTTTCATCTGCGGCGTGCGTGATAGAGGTGGTTGTATGAAGAAGCGGATTTTTAGTTCAGATTAAGTATCATTCAAGCTCTCTGATTCGACCACCGGTGCCAACCACTCACCTTTTTAGAATACAATTGTTAACTTTGGGTGAGTTTCATTTTTAGTATCTTGTCACATAGAGAATTACACATTCTTGTAGGTAGATAAATAATTATAAATATAATTACTTAATGCAGGAATGTGTGCATTAGTAATACTTAATAATTTAATATGATTATAACATTAATTCATTTTACTGATACGTGTTAAGAATTAATTTATTGGATTTGAGATTCATTTACACTAGGCTATGGATTTTGCTCATCCATCAAGGATGAATAGATAATGCCACGTCGTGTTTAATGTAACCATACATTTCCATTCCATTCCGTCCTCCCTATACACCCCAACTAGAGGGAGGCAACTACTCCCTATTTTGTTTATTGACAATATTATCAACAACTATGATTTCTTCTTCATTTCCCTGACCATGGCGATTATTTATTCCCACATTATAATTTTGTCCACCTTACATATTTTGTTACTCCGCTCATTATTCGACTTCACTTATGATTTTTTTTTACAAAGAAAGCCAGATGATTATAATATGCTCCTACTGCCATATTGGGGCATCCTTCAATTGGTTATTTCTCAGAGAGCTGCCTCTTATTGGACCTCAAAAGACCAAATGCAGAGTGTCAGCACCTTTTTCCGGCTCCTACCCTCCGCAAAAAGTCTAAGTTATCGTATTTTTGTTGCTCCCAAAGGACTGGTTTTAACAGGATTCTCATGTTCCAGTTGCAGCAAATGTTTTTGGTCATGTAAACTTTGACCACACTTGGTTTCTCCACATGAGTTCGTCTCCATGCAGATACTATGATTACCCTCCACTTTTATACTCCACAAATGTACCAGGCGATTCAGTATAGCCAAAATTAGGGAAAGTAAATTCCGCTCCGAATGAGCCCCGCATGACACTTTGAGGTTGCCTAGTATCAGGAAGCCTCCGTTTACTACTAGCCTACCTTCGACACGGCTCGAATGACACTATAGATTGTGGGATTTCGATCAGAAAGTGTTACTCTTTCCGGATTTAGGTGAGTGTGGATGAAAGAGCTCATAGAAAGCAGAAGATAAAGGATATCCTAAAGAATATGATGTTAGACAGTCGTGCAAGACACTTCTAACTCTCGTCTACAAGTCGACCCTACAAACGGCTTTTACCACAATTTCTTCCTAAAACGATATTACAGTCCACCACGGTTAAGCGAGAGTTGAAATGCGGAAGCTCTTAAGCAAATCGCGAAGGAAATTCCATGGAGCCCCTTTCGATCAGCTATCCTTTATTCATCTGAGCCTCTTTCGAGGGCTATGCGCCATGCATGTACCAGTGTAAACAAAAATGTGCTAATTTTACATGAATCTTGATGAACTTGGTGCTTTTAGTTCATTCTCAAGTAGAAAACTGTACTCAACTTGCCTATAAACAACCTTTCTTTAGCCTCTATTGTTACTTGAATTCTTCTCTAAGTGTGTACGGGTCATTAGTTTTTAGAGAAAGTAAGCAAATGAATCCAAATAGTAAGGCTATATTTCTTTTTATTTAAATATATGGTTAATATCTTGGTATGTACAAATGTACCAAGATATTAAGCATATGGTACATCCTGGTTTACAAATCATAGGAATAAACTGTAAAGAAAGTCAAACAGGCAAATCACCACCGAGGTTAAGATGATCTACATACAATATGCTCTTTGTGGAAGAAAACATAAGATTAATTAAAGACAATGTGCATTCATGGACACGCCGACTACATCACAATGAGAGTCATTATTTAATACACTAGCTGCCGTCGCAAGGTCTGGACATAAAAGTAAGTCTGAATGACTTTAAAACTAAGAAGGTGAACAGAAGTTTTAAACATTTCAATACCTTCCGTAACGTTCACATAATTTAAAATTTATAAAAATATGCACATTCAATTTTTCAGAGATTTAAATGAACCTTAAACATATTATTTAACTTCTTAAAATGTTACGGTTTTTGAGAAGCCACACATTTTCTTTGTAGGTACCTAATTATTTTTCTGTCAAAACAGTAGAAACACGTTTGCGAGGAAATATTATATCGGAAAGAAAAAAATAGAACATCGGTATTCGGTATAACTAACATTCAACATATTTTTAATCTTAATGTATTGATTGACTTAACAAAAGTTTTTTTTTTTTTTTTTTAGCTCTGCACTCGTTTTCGAGTGATTCGGCAAAATCAATCTGAATTTTAACAATGTACATACCTCCATGTTTCTTTTGAATTTTCGGAACATTGAAACTAAAATGTAGACACAAAATGTTTTTTCTTCATCTCTAAAACTATCATTTATTTTTGCAATTATATCGTTATGTTATTTGATCCAAGATAAATTTCACTGCAATTAAAGGAGGACATAAGTATTTCATGTGTTTTTTTTTTCATTTGTCATACTTAATAATTACAAAAAGCATCTGCTAAATTTCTAACATAACCTACAATTTTTAAAATGATAATTTTAAATGTCGGATATTATGGCAATATAGAGGAATTAAAAGTGAATTTTTAGGAAAAGATGAATTTCAACCCAACTGAATTTGCACCCTTTGTAGTCAGTATAACAGCAAAAAGCACCCTTGAGGCGAACTTTTTTATCATAAAACGGTCAAATAAGTATATGTAATTATGTTTTAGTAAAAGTATAATAATAATATGTACCTAATAAAAAAAGTTTTTAACATGTAATAATAATTGTAAATTGTATGCACGTGAGTGCCTTTTTCACTGCTTACTTTATTTTTTTAAAAATTAATATAAATGAACCTACAGGAATCCGTATTTTCGTTTAATAGAGCATTTTTTTAACGTGAGATGTACATAAATGAAAATAAATACTAAATTATACCTTTCGGTAAAGTTTTTCTCGAATTATCATGATGTTAAATTTATTTAAATACGTCACACATTATTTACACAAAAACCGGTTATTGACACCCACATTAACATACAAAAACAACAACAACAAAAAAGCACTTACCCGTGAAAAATAACGAACACACGTGATGTTTTCCACTACGAAAATATTAATTTTGTAACACTACACTCATTACTGTAGAAATAAAACTCAATTTTTTTTTTTAATATCAATAAATTTAATTCACAAATCAAAATCGTTTTCAGGAAAAGTTTTCACTAACAGAAATGAAGAATTTAAAACTTTCTTTATTTTCATTTAGAAGTTTGGTATTGCACAGGGGCGCACTCGGGGACTTGTCCGTAAGAGAGCGAAAGATATACTGACAAAGTTACGTTGAAACTGCGAGTCTTGTTTGAATATTTCGTTCACGTTTGGATGTCGGCTAAATTGCTCCCAGTTGCGCACGCATGGAAAGACAACGGATGTTACAACAAACAAATGATTTTTTCTTTATAATAAAACAAAATACTTAACGCGCGAAACTGGGCAAGTCTTAAATTTAAACACGATATTTGTTACGAAAATAAAATGATGTTGTATTGTGTATTTTGATACATGCATTCACTTTCTTTCATGCGTGTGTATGTTTATGAAGACTTTGCAAGCTAGCTGAACTGCCCCCGTAGACAAATTTCAATTTTGCGAACGACTATAAACGATTTTTTTCGATAATGCAGAGTGCGAAAAAAATAAACTCTGCACTGGAACATAATATAAACAAATATTTTAGACAAATAAAAACACTTACAATAATACAAAAAGTGAACAGTTAATTTTCTTCCTACTCTACGTTTTCGAAAAATTCGTTCGTTAAATTCAAATTGTCTAGGGTCCCTGAGTTTTATGAAATACCATCAGATCACGTGGTTCATTGGTAGCGGTGATATCAGTCGACGGCTTTCTTACGTGCAGCGTAGTATTATAGCTAGTGTGATTACTTCAGTAACTTAATACTTATTAATTTACAGGCTATTGAAATATTAATCAAAAACTTACTTTTAGAGATTTTTTTTGGGTAGAAGATGTACACGCATAACCACTTGCCGTAAAGCGCCGCTATGAACTGTTTAATATGGCGCGTCAAAAAAGCAACAAATGTGCGTTGTTGCCAGCTCGCTGTCGGCCATAGACTTCGAAAAATTGACTATGTCACAACTCTCCTCTGTCACAACCCTCCTAGGTCTCCCTACTGGAGGTCGTGGGTTCGAATTCTGGCGCCGACCATTTCCGCTTTCACGACTTACCTGAGCCTTTTCTTTGTGTGAAAGGTGTCAAAGTGTTTTTGTTTTTTGTTTAAGGAGCCCAGATTCATTAAATAATTTTTTATATAAAAAAATAATTTAAAAAATGTAAAAACTTGCATGCGATTTTGATAAGGCAAGAAATGGGACATGCTTTGAATCGCTTTTTTTAATAAAAATATATTTATTACATGATCAACTCTGTCAAATGCTTTTTTTATGCTTTTAAACAAAAAGTGATCACAGCAGAAGAAGACGGTCGTATAGAAATTACAAATTAATAATGGAACACAGTAAGCGCAATGTTGGCAAGCTGATTGTAATATGCAACTTGTCAAAGAATAACAAAATGTAATAAAAAATCCCATAAGGTAAGGCGTTTTGCAGTTATATACATGGTGTAAATGAAGAAGCTGAAACAAGATCTAAACATAGAAAATGAAAAGTATAGTTTTCATAAAAAATAGCATAAAACTTTATAAAATCAAAAACTTAAGACTCAAGCATACTTTCAAGGATCTTTTTGAAGTGAAATGGATTGTGAAAGTGCACACGGGAAAAGCACGGAACCGGAAATGCATTTATTTTGTTTATAGTACATTTATGCCATAAAATATGTTGCTATACAGCGAGTAAGTAATGAGAGAGCGTAAATATTTTATGATCGTTATACTCTTTATGGTGGACATTTTCCTGAGAGGCTTCTTTAAAAATCCCTTTAACCAATTTTCTTCAGGCAATCTGCGAATACAATGTAGAATAAACTTATTATAGTTATTACTTGTATTTATTTTCTAAATCCTACTTATATAGAATCTGGCCTCCCAAAGAGAATACCGCTCAGTCCGCTCTTTGTGAAAAAGTGTCAATAACTTTGTTGAGGAAAATTCCAATGTGATCTAATATATGTACAAACCAATATGAAACACATTTCTTTAACGCTATTATTGATGGGAATAATTTAAGAGTGAACAAGACATCTCAGAAAGCTTGAAGTTAGTACCTACTAGATCCGTGGTCGTCATCTATGCGGCCCGTGGCAGACTTTTGTACTGCCCGCGACGCGGGGAGCGATTTCAATAGACAATGACTACCAAAATCAATTTTTCGAACAAAGTTAATTAAACACAAAACGGGGTTCGGGAACATGGAAATGCCTAAAATTCATTATATTTAAGAATCCAACATGAATCACGTTTCTATTTCTACTAAAATTCTTAAATATAATGTAGGTATAAATATTTTTTTGAATAACATACGAGGAGATTTCAAAGATTTCTCTGTATGGATATGAAGGAAAACGCAGAAAAATCTGAAATAAAAAAATTAAACTCTTTTATATAGTCTTTTTCAACTCAAATGCGCTTTTTCAAACGCCAATAATTTATGTATCTTTTCAACAGCCTTCAAATTTTTTTAACCTTCTCTCTTTAACTCTCCATCATCGGACTTGATTTGTGTGGGGCCGGCTTTTTGATTTGATTGCTTCGAACGAACTAGAAGGCCGGATTCGTGCAGGTAGGCTTGCTTCGGATTTGTCTCCTCGGGGCTGGCTTGCGATGTGCGGAGGGCCTTAAAGGGAAAATGAATGAATGAATGACTCTCCATCGTCGGAAACAGTGTTGCCGCACCTATCCGGGCATCGCAACGTGTGTCCGGGTGACCGTGCGAAACCAAAAATGTCCGGGTCGTAACTTTATTTTATGACCTTTTTTAGCATACTCTCACCTTTCCAGATACAAAATTTTCAGAATGACCTGTTTTAAGTAAATAAGTAGCTAACCCTAACAAAAACACTTAGAATTATTACAACAGAGCTCCAAACTCTCCATAGAAAATTCAATTTGTTTTTGTTTCTCCGGTAGTGTGAGGATTCGTAGTAACCATCTTTCACCAGACTTTTACGACGTCTAAAAAAGTTATGAAATATTTAGTATTTTGATATTTAGTGACGACCGCTGTTCTAGATGATCAACAGAAAATTATTACACAAACTGCTAAGTTCCATCGTTCAACCTTCATAGATAAGTTATACCTTCTGCTCCGTTTAACTGTTGCTGCTTTGCTAACTTATATTTAAACACAACACGTACTGCACCAACCCTCGTTCAAAACACAATAAACTTAAAACGACATCGAAAGAAGAAGAAAATCCGAAAATCGTTCGGTGAAAAACCTATCCGCCGACTACACAATACATATTTTTGTTCTTCAAACCTGGTGAAATTTTAAGGTACAAGAATTTGTTTTCTTGTATTTATCAGAATAATGACATTATTCGACACTTAAATCTAATGCAACAATAGCGTTTCTAAACTCCAGAATGATTTGGGACATAATCACTTCTCTGCCTCTTGCTATCCAGAACAGTTCTTACACTCGCAATATTCCAGTCCAATTACATACATTGGTTAACCAAGAGATTTGCCTTCCAACTTGTCTTTACAATATCTTGCCTTTTAAAATAAATTGAACGATCCTTTATTTTTTCGACGTGCGATGCCTCAGATATTAAAACTCAACTACTTTTGATATTTTTCAGCATGCTGATACAATTAGCTCTCATCAGTACCTGAGAGTTACAGATTTTCTGTTCATAGAGTTTACTTTCAGGGTCCAATTTTTCCATCCCTCAGAACAAAGCATACAATCAACAATCTCTACCTTAATTTAATATTGAATTTATGATAATAAAATATTACCAGTTGACATTGGGTTGGACGTTTCAATAAAATAAAACAAAAATCTAATAGAAATTGTTTGCTATAAAACCGCCTCACAATTCAACGTCTTAAAACATTTAAAAACGCTTCGTATACTGGATGCTTTATCCCGATACAAATTAGCGAGAGTTTGGGGTAATGTGATGAATATCCACCCCATGTGTTGGTTGATTACATCGTAACAAACCTTAACAAACGAATTTGCGCACTGAATTCCGAGCTGCGAAATACGATTAAACTTCTCACATTCAAGTATAAGCCTTACGCTACAGCCTTGTACCTCTCTACATCAGGATCAGTGTTGGGATTATTTGAATTCAGCAGGCGTCAAGCCTCGCATGAATGAATTGGAATTTGCTTTGAAACAGCTTCCTAAGATTTTTGATATTTCGCTACATAGAATCTAAGAACGTTTCGAGTAGTGTTTTGGGCCTCAAAATATTCTCATTATTGGATGGTACCTACACATCGTTCCTGAATACGGTGTCCTTTTTTACTTCAAAGATTGACAACATCATATTATTTAGTACTTCAATAAAACTGAAATTGTTTTTCTCATTAGAATCGTTTAGCTTCCTCCATGAAACAACTTTTTCAATGAAACTGGGATCACAAATAAACATTTTGACATCTTTAACAAATATCACGATGGAGATGGTGAAGAGGAAGATAGTCAGCGCCGGGGATCGTACCAACGGAAAGTCGAAAGCCATCCCATCGACTGATACCACTAGACCACCTACCACCAGTAAAGAGTTTTCTCAATCAAATATTGACAGTCATCTTTTTTGGTTAGTTGCAGTTAATTTAGTCAACTAGCCGCTGATTATTATATGGCTAAAATTTCAATCATTTTTACAGTCAAAATCCCAACATGATTCAAACTTTATATTATGTGCTTGATTTTTTTTTATTTTTGCATGGATTGAATTTCAGCTAAATTTCAAAGTTTCAAAAATGATAATAAATACATAGGTTTTTATTTTGGTCCGGGTCTCGAATCACTGAAACTGTGTTTCGTTTCTTCGTACACAAGATGGATTAGGTAACCTTGTGGACATCATGTGAAGCCGATTATTTATATTTATACAAGATCGATCGCAGTTGGGGGGAGGGGGTGAATTGTAAATAATATGAACGGCAGGCCAAGTTCAAGAATGCATATGAGCGGCGGGCCGCAAAGAAATAGATGATAATATTACATTAATACTCTTCTTTAATTTTCTATAACTTGGTATGATTTATTTAAAAAAAAAGGTTTCTTACGTAATCATTATGTTACTGGAATTTGGTGATGTATTTATGATAGCAAAATTTTTTTAAAGCTCTAAGTATACTTGTAGACCAAGAGCAATTTGAACATTATTTTATTTTATTTTTTTTTATACAAAAAGTAATAAAATCTCCAATAGAGCTAGTAATGGCGGCCGAAGTTTACCCAGACCTATACCCGAATTCTAAATTTTATCGGAAGGTAGTCACGGAAGTAAAGTGAGTATTACACTATACATTTTGTATGGAAAACGTGTATAGCGCCGCCACAAGGATATTTCTATAAACAAAAGCGATTCTCGCATTCGATACGTATACACGATTTCCAAAATATATCTATGTATCGAGTTACTCACTTTAGTTCCGTGGCTACCGTGGTAGTGCTTTAGGCACTGATGGTACCTACTACGAGGGGTCACATAGGAAGTATTGATTGAGTAATGTTCTATACATCTCTAGAAATTTTTATAATTTCAAAGTTTCTTTTAAAAGGCGGAAAAATTCTTTGTCAACGGCGAACTAGAGAATTTTATGATTGAAACTTAAAAATTCATTATTTCATAAAAAAATGTATTGCTATATTTTACAACTACAGTTTTGTTATAAAAGTTTTGTAAAAATATAAACTTTATGGGAAAAGTTCGCTAAACTTTGATTCGAGTTCAATGCAACAATTTTTAAAGATGGAATAGTTAATTAAGAGTTTATGATTTTTTCTAGGAAGTAAAAGTTTAAGTTTTTTCATAAAAAATCGTCTCTTTATATAAGTTGAATCACTTGGTATATTTTAAATTTATTTAACATCATAATTATTACGTTTAGTCCGGATTTATTTACTTATTTTATTTATTATTACGTATCATTGAACACTATTGGTGTAAAGGTACATTTTGAAATTTGAACACTATCGGTGTAACTGTATAAGACCATGATTCGACCGGTACTCACATACTCCTCGGAAACCTGGCCGCTGAGTAAACGTGACGAGCAAAGGCTTGACATCTTTGGACAGAAAATACTACGAAGAATCTACGGACCAGTCAGATACGGAGAACACTGGCGCATTCGGTTTAACCGCAAATTTATGACATTATATGATGTCAACGCCGCAAAATTCATAAAGCTTAGCCAACTCTGCTGGCTAGGCCATGTTCAAAGATCAAGCGAACCGTCCGTCCTCAAGAAAGTTTTCTGTGGGAGACCTGCTGGAAGGAGGTGCATTGGAAGACCCAGACTGATGGCTGGACGGAGTGGAGAGAGACCTCGGACATCTGGGGGTGGACGATTGGCGGAGCATGGCGGAGGACAGAGTGGCATGGAGATATATTTTGGAGGAGGCCAAGACCCACACAGGCTTGTAGCGCCACGGATGTTTGTATGTATGTGTATCGGTGTAATGATACTATAAACGAAAATAGTGATACAAAATTTTGAAATTTTTGTCCGAGGTAAATAACAGGCAGTATTCTACGTCGTACATAATACGAATGAACGAAGAAGCCCAGACCAGACGATTAACCCTCACACATCCCGAAGGTCGTAGAAGAGCAGGAAGACCCAAGCTACGGTGGATGGACGGTGTTAACACGGATGCAGGTGTCATTGGACTGAGGAGCTGGAGGACGGCGGCACTCAGAAGGACGGAGTGGAAAAAATCTCTTGACTCAGCCAGGGTCCACCCAGGACTGTCGTGCTGATGATGATGATTCTACGTCGTACAAAGGTAGATACCGCAATGGTATTCAGAGTATTCATGGATGGATGGACTAAACTAGTTGGAGATGCTATAACAAAGCCGAACAAGTGATGTGTTTGTTTAAGGTTGGGCGAATCTTCATATACCTTCAGCCGTTAGCTAACGCTCTAAAAGCTGAAATTTCCTTTATCCTCAATACAATATAATAATACAATTTGTAACGTTATAACATTCTAGTCGTCTCTCAAGACATTCCCAGATAACCGTTCATATTGTTCTGCTTAAGACTATAATATGTCCATCCTTCCAAGAAGGCATTTCAGTCGAAACTTCCTTATAAATTTAACTCTCTTACAAATTAATGGAAACGTATTATGATACCTGCGTCCTTTTTGAGGTGTTTATTTAGTCACGTGTGCATGATAATGCCTACGTGAGGAAATAAGCGTGTTTTTGGTACAAAGCTATACAGATTAATACTCGTACAATCTTAGAGAAACTAAAAGATATAATGACAACTCAAATTAATATCTAAGCACCACATTACTTCTTGGATAATGGTCTTATGATGAATGTCAATAAGTAGTAACATATTTGGAATTTATCTCCTCACTAGACGACAGCCTGTGTTGAGGTGATACTAATTTGTACTTATAAGACAAAGGTGCTTGTTTTTGAAAGAGCAGATCTAAGAACGCAATGTTGTGTGAAAGTGAATGATATGAACTTGGAACAAGTGGATGAGTATATCTATTTAGGTAGTCTATATAGCAGAGATGGAAGGTGTGAAAAGGAGATTGAAAGAAGGAAACTGGCTGGTAGAAGGGTTAGCGGTGCACTAAGACCTCTAATGAGAAATAAGAATATATCACTTAAATCCAAACACCTGATGTACAATGCAATCCTGATACCATCCATGATGTATGGGAGTGAAAAATGGACATGGACAAAAAATCTGGAAGTTGGAATAAGTGCTGTGGAAAAGAGATCACTGCGTAGGATATGCGGAAAGAGACTGGTTGATAAGGTGATTAAGATAAAATTAGAAAGGAATGTGGAATAGATGTTAGCATAGTGACTAGAATGATAGTGAATAAATTAAGGTGGTTCGGGCATGTAGAGAGAATGAACAAATATAGAATGACTAAAAGGATATATAAATCTGAAAGAATGGGTGCACGCAGACTAGGCTGACCTCTAATGACATGGTCCGATCATATCGGTGCCGTCTTAGAGGAGGGCCAAGTCAGGAGCAAAAGGAATAGAAGAGCATGTATGCGGAATGTTATGCGTTTGGAGGAAGCGAAAGAGGTTTGTTTGGATAGGAAAGAATGGAAGTCCGTAGGTACTCTCTGCCTACCCCCTTCGGAAAACGGCGTGATGGGTTAAAAAAAAACATTACTTCTACCTTTATGGAGAAAAGATGAGTATGGCTGGGTCGTGTGTTGACGATGTCGAAGTAGAGCCGAAGAGAGCGCTGTTCTTCCTCCCGTCAGGGTCCCTAAAACGAGGAAGACTTTTTTAAGTGTTTTAGACATGGTTTGGAAGAACAACTTAAATGGCTGATAACGTAGCGGTTCAGTCAAAGACTTTCGTAGCTTCGAGTCAGCCCAGATTCATTGAAATTTTACTATTCTTCATTCATCACTGATGTTCCATTTTTAAATGGAACAAACCAACACAGGCTTACGACCGTCTTCTACTGTTATTTCGAGGTTGGCTTAGTGTGATCACTTTACGTTAACAACGTTCACCATTAGGTGGTAATGTTTAAGTCTCCGAAACTCCTAATCATGAGAATTCTCAACATGTTCAACATGTCGAAAAATCTCATGTATGCAACAAGAAGATATTAAATAATTAATAAAATAATAGTTGGAAATTATTGAGAACAAGAGAGCAACCAAATTTAAAGACTGAGACTGCTGTCATGTATTTGGCGCCAGGATATGAATATATCCATTTTTGGTTATGTCTCATATTTATTACCTATTGACTTTGTTGGAGCACAACGTTCTAATTATATCTACATTGATTCTTGTGACCATTTTTCAGGACTAGATCTTAACGAATATGTAACAACTAATGACTCTTAACAATTCATCACTGATATTCGATTTTTAAAGGAAACAAACCACCACGGGCTTACGACCGTCTCTTTTTTGTTTCGTTTCGTTGCGATGCATGATGCGATGAGCAAGTAAAATAAGGCTTCATATTCATATAATACATAGAAATGATTGAATGACAGATAGGGGATCTTCGATGTTTTGGACTCAAAATTTGAGAATGGAGACGGTATAGTCTCCGAAAAACCGGTTCATGTTTGAATATTAAATTTGTGATAGAACTAAACAAGACTTTTTATTTTGACGTTATCCTGTGTCCGAATTTGTATAATTATAAATTATTCATTACCTTTATACTAATGTAATATCAACTGATGCGTCTGTTTTAAACCATATATTTTCCATCCATATTCTGTCAATCGCACCAACCATCAAACAACTGACAGTTACGATCAAAAGCTAATTTTATTTAAAAAATTAGAATTAATTTATATTTTAAAAAATACTAAAAATGTTACATACCTACTTTTTATTTTTTTCATTGATTTTCTAATGTTCCGCGAAACTTTCTTAACTTTTACTTTCATAAGAACCATCTCCTGACAAAAGCAAACACGATTAAAAAAGATTTAGCGAAATCGGTACAGCCGTTTAGGCGGGATGCGATGATCACACAAAATAGCTCTCCATTTTATAATATAGAAAAGGGGGAGCAGGGTTCACTTAATATAAATCTTTCCACAATGTTTATTCAAATAATAAAATGTCAATATTTACGTGTATTTGTCTACTAGCGAACAAACAATATTCCGATTAGTCTTCTGTCCTCCATATTTTGTTGACAGTTTTGTCACAGCGCTTTTGGCCATGCCAATGCGTCTTCTAATTACACCCACACATGAACCTTCGTTGGCAAACTCGGATACAAGATACAAAAAGTCTTTGATAGATTCGGTATTGGTCGCTATTAGACTAGCTCGGTCCACCATCATTATATTTTCTTTTCTTAAACGGTAAATAATTATTTTTCAATAATTATCACGTTCTAGATATCATAAACATTTTGATTGATTATTGAGAACTCAATTATTTTTATTCCAAGCAAGTCCTCGGCGTAAAACAATATATCATTTTGATTTGTATTTGCTCAAAATAAATCTCCGCAATACGACTATTTTATACACAAATAATGGTACATCTTTTTTCCTCCTTCAGCAACATAGAGAATATGATTTGTGTGATTTATTGGGCAACAATGCGAAGGGAAAAACAGAAAGTTCCATCAACATGACGTCTGCCTACAAATTTGTCATCGATATATATTCAATTCGTAGCTGTTATTTATTTTTTATTGAGAATCCCATAAGCATTCACCTTCGCCTTTGAGACAATTGCTACATATCCGCATCATCTACTTATTCAAATTGACAACATAAAACATCGGAATTGTTCTTTATCATCAATACGAAAAAAAAAAAATCGTGCTGGGGACTATAGCGTCACGTACATTTTTATTCAAATAAAAATAATGCAGATATACCTACCTACCTACTGGTTGTACGCCTTTGTCAGCATTAGATATACTAAAAAATGCAAACATATTTTTTTACATAAAATTAATATATTATATCAATAACTACTGCGGAGCGGAGAGACAGACAGTGCGACATATTGTAACTGAATGCAGCCTTCGAGCATATGATGGAGACCCAGAAGACTTTTTCACCTTCAATGACCCAGCGACCGAATATTTTATAAGACACCTTTTAAACATTTGACAAGCAAGCCTGTTGCTTGTGCTCATCCAAACATTTTATTATTTTACTAAATGACTATTATTTTGAATAACTTATGATGTGATGTACTGTATAACATACGATTAATAAATAAATCAATAACTACTAATGACTGGCTGTTCGATTTTTAAATGGTATGAACAAGCCACTACGGACTTACGACCGTCTTCAGTTTGATCATTAGCTACGGCTACACTACGGACATAGCTGGACCATGCTGGTCAAATAGGGGCTCTGGTCAATCGTGGGCAAGTAGCAACATTGGACATATATAAATTTTCATACTTAACTACGCTACTGGTCCAACGCATGTCCAACGTTGACAGCTGGCGCCCGTTAATTATAGGTCATTTTGAACGTGGTCTGTGTTTGAAAATAGAAAAAGTAAGAAAATATTTAAAATAATCTTAGCTACATATTTCATATTTTAAACTTCCAGTAATTATTTTTTCTCAAATTAAAGAACGATAAGGTACAATACACTATGAAAATAATAACCTATAAGACGTGACAGCTTTCAACGTTGGACCAGTATTGGCGATATTTGCAGACATGGTCGACAAGTACCTACACAAGTAATGGCCCATGTCAAATATTGGTAATTGGTGAAGCGGCCAAACTACTTGCCCATAATGGATCGGAGCCTATATATTATTTGGCCAACATTGTCCATAGTGTAGCCGTGGCTTTACGCAAACAACGCTCGCCAATTTGCAACTCACGCTTATTTACAATGGATGCAATAGGACGTGCATGTAGATCCTAAGAAAAAGACGGTCGTAAGCCGCAGTGGTTCAAATTCGTATTTAAATTACCATTTAATATTCGAATAGTTCTAGATTTGAAAAAAGTATCAAAACCTTTGGGTCCTCTATATTATATTATTACTGTCTTATTAAAAACTTGTTCAAATTTAAAATTATGATGTGCAGTATTGATTATACCTAATTGATTTACTGATTAGTATCAAAAGATTTTCCCAGAAATTGTCGGGATTTCACCAATTTAATTAACAATAGGTTATAAAGAAATTTATTCTTCGTTATTTTCGATAGCACAGCCCTAAAGTTCCGGTCTTGTTGAAGACTTTCTAAAATAATCGGACCCAATCAGAAAAGTTGTCAAAAAAATCCGTTTCTTACTCGCTAGTTAGAACATTGAGCTTACACGATCAAACATCCTCTTCTGATTCTCTACTTTAAATATCCAACAATATAACTCAAATCTCTGGAGGGAAGAATTTGCTACTTACACTGCTGAGAGAAAAATCCAAATCTGGAGATCAGACTGCATACATCGTGAATCTGAAGATCGTGCTACATAATTTGATGAATCCAGGGATCGTACTCCATATATTTATAATAAATCCTGATGTAAATTACATCACAAATGCCTCTTCCATTCATGGGTCTCCACATGCTTTCAGTTAGGGTCGAATCAAACAAGTTCATATATTCTGTGTTCTACCAACAATTCTTTTTCTATCTTTTTACACTTCTATCTCCATAAATTGATTTACAAATCTTCGATTTTCCAATACCTTTTGCTAGAACGATGTCTGTAGGATCAGCATTAAAAATTAAATAGGTATACTGGAATAGAGTACGTTCTCTTTGATTTCAAAATAATTATGAGCATTGGTACAAAAAGATTCAAGTAATTCTTAGAATATTGTTGACAAAAAAAAAGAATCTAGAAATAATGTAATAAAAATGTGATACTCGAGACGTTAATCCCTCAGGCTGCCTCAATCAAATAGATTTACATCAAGAACGAAATCTCACTTTATATGAAGTGACAATGTCGTACAGACAGACAATGAAGATACAATGGAAAAAGGTCTTCGCTGGAAAGGAGAAAGATTGTCCCGAAAACAATAAACATCTTAAGCTGTCTCTATGAAACCTTGGCTGAATAACATTTTTTTAAGAAGTGGTGCGTGGGTGTTTCTTTTGATACAAACTTATACAAATAATAAATAGAACTTTTCTAGAATTAAGATAATCTTTTTCATTACTCAAAATCTTAAAAATAATATATGCGAATGGTGTGAATGTTATTATCATATTCAATTAAGATCGCATTTTGGCCTGTTTATTTTGTAATACTAGTAGGTAGGTACAATAGGTACATACTGATTTATTTTTTCAAGGCGTTCTAGGCATTGTGACGAAAGCACTCGACATTCAATAAAATTGTTTTTCCTTGAATTCATAATAAAAATCTTTCAAGTACCTTAATATACTAACCTTTCAAAATACATGAGGATAATGTTCATTTTATGATTAATGATTATTTTCTTTTTGAAGTGGTTGGTAGACTGGCGGTTACGACTCCGACTTCCGTGCTGTTTGGTGCGGAGGTCATGGGTTCGATCGCGCCGGGAGCCAGGCTAACTGTGAAAGACTCAAAGAGTGTATTTGTGTTCACTTTGAGTGAGCACAGATTCCTTTTTTAATAAAAAAAAAAAAACAATTAGACAAAAAAATATATTTCTAAAAGATGAAATTTATAAGCTTAATTGAAAATCCGAAATATCAATCTATATGTAGGAACAGAATCAAATCAACTGAAATGTTGCGTACTATACGGTGATAGCAATCATAATAATTGTGCCATTGTAGCATAGAGACAATGGCTGCTCTCATTGCTACCACTTCTATTCAACCGGGTTCGGCAACACAATGATGATAATACATCCGAATTATTACGATTTTGTTTAAACACCCACCCTTAATTAGTTTACGTATCTAATTGTTTTTAAAGGGTAAGGTCGCCAAAACTACCCTCCATTGTGTTCTAGTCTTTGATTCATTTTATTCTCATAGCCCTCATTGTTTAACTTGCTAAGCGTCTATTTTTCATACATTTTGTTCTGAATTCCAAACCATATCAATGAATTTTGTCAAACCTTTTGTATGCATAGTATCATCGTAACGTGGGGAATATCTGGACTTCTTCTGTGGTGGGATACAGTGAAATAAAAGGCTAAAACTAGTTAATAAAATAGAGTTACAAAGAAAAAAAATACAAATTGGAAATTAATAATTTTATATTTCTACAGAGTGAATTCGATACATTCCTTGACAGGGATTATACTGGAGCAAATTTGCAACAATTTTGTTCCTGAAACCAGGGGTCAAATGCCAGTGGTTTTCGAGTAATTTAACTATTTAGATATTTTTACAATTTTCCACCTTTTGACCTAAAATTGAAAATTGTGACCAAAGCACTCAATTTAGGAAAGTAAAAATACATTTTTCCAATAGCTGAAGAATAAAAGAATGGTTAAAGTAAGAAATCAAGAAAAAAATTTCTAAACTTCATAAATACAACGTTTAAAAATCACAAGTCAATTTTTGTATAACCCCTGTCAAGGAATGTATCGAATTACCAGTCACCCTGTATAATAAAGTGTTGTGGCCTATAAGCGATTAGCCACCTTCGAGGTCAATTACCAGCTGTCCCTTCTTTGATGGTCTGTCTGGGAATTGTCATCCAATGGGTTGGCCATGCAATCGCATGTGGGAAAGTCTGGATGAGCTCATTCATTCAATAATAATAATAAGTTTTTTATAGAGAAATATTCAGAATGAACTAATAATTTACATGCATGTGAAAGAATGTCATTAGATATTAAGGTCAATGTTGGTAGATATATAAGGCTTGTACATAATACACACTACTGCGTTATCTTTATGAGTATTGAAGTCGACGACCTGTCCTAGCTTGCCGCATTGCGATGATCGCATGGACGCGGACGCCTTGTTCAAACATAACATTGTATGAACGTGTCCTAAGGGGGCGTTCAAGTATTACGTAACGCAATTTGGGGGGGAGGGGGGGGGTCTTGCAAAACGTTACTGTGTGTTACAAGGGGGGGAGGGGGGGTTCGAACAATGCGTCACGTAACGTTTTTTTTTCTTAAATAAAAAAAAATGTGAAATAAATCTTCCAAGTTGGACACCCTTTTCGTTTATGTTTTACGGGAAGTCCCTCGATTGTAATGTACATCATTTTTTGTTCTCCGAAGTTAGCAACCCTTTTGGATAATGTTTTACAGGAAGTCCCTCGATTTTTCGTTTATGTAATGCGGGGAGTCCCTCAATTCTACTGTATGTAATTTTATTGCTCTGCGTAAAAAGCAACCTTTTTCGATTACGTCTTACGGGGAGTCCCTCGACTGCATTGTATGTCGAAATTTTCATTTCGCTCTCCTAAGTTAGCAAACCTTTTCTTTTATTTTTTACGGGGAATCCCTCGACTGTATTATACTTACGTCATTTTTATTTTATTTTCGTTGTTAGTATTCGTTAGTGCTTTAAACACGCAGTACGCATAAACACAAATTGCTTGTAGTGAGCGTTGTTAGTGAGTTTGTAGATAGGTACTATAATGTCCACAAAAGGTGGGGATTTACATAATCAACTGTTCTTGGCCTATAAAGGCTCTCATGCTGACTTTCCAACGCATCTATGTCAAAAAAATACCAATGAAATTTGAAAAACATCAAAAGAAAAAATAAAGAAAAATTTATGGAACATAATAAATAGTATTATACGAGAGTTCAGTAAAAAATAGTCACTTCCAGAGTGTTACGTAACATTTAGGGGGAGGGGGGGAACAGAAAAACGTTACGGCGCGTTACATGGGGGGAGGGGGGGGTAAAAAATCTTCAAAAATTGCGTTACGTAATACTTGAACGCCCCCTAACTGGGCAGACAGACATGTGTAAATTCGATCGTCTGATCGGCGTCTTGTTTGAAATGATTCGCTTGTATTGCTCTGTTGTATCGATAATTAATGCGACACCTATCATGCCAAAAGTTCTTACTTACTAACATTCATTCATATTTATTTGTTTGCGTTGTCAAGGAAATTGGACGCGCGATCATACGATGGCAGTTAGGACACACAATTTTTCATCGTGCGATCACAAATTTGTTTATGCGTTCATGCGATCATAGCATTCGCACGATCGTGCGATCATGCGACCAACTAGGACTGGGCCTGATGGTGTTTATGTACTCGTCTTAACACTTCATGTCACAATGTCATTAAAACTAAGGTAAAACTATAACATACTTTCTATACCCCTCCTTTAATTTATTCGTCATTTAGAAAGGTAATTGTTAATTTCGATATAGGAGAAGTTTTTTTTGCTAAGGCATTATAGAAACATACAATGAGCGAAAAGTTTCAACGGTATTCCGATAGAAAACCAACAACCGAAAAAAGAATAACATATAACTACCAGACAGATGAAACTGTTGCAACCTTGCCAAGCGACATTTTTTTGCAAAACACATTACCAACAGCAAGTTAAAAGATGTTTATTGTTTGGATGTTTTAAAAATAGACGATATCGTTGGCGGCACTTATTGGCGTTTGATGTCGTCATCTTCCTGCTTGCTGTTGATGGTAATGCCGTTCGCATAAACTGCTGTTTAGCTATTTAAGCATATGTGGCTCAAACCACTATTATAATTAATTATTTTTCCTAGTTTTAAACAGAATTAATAAAAAAAAATATTTTGAACAATTTCTTAAAACGAACAATTGAATTGACTGTCAAAATAAGAACGTGATCCAACAAAAAATTCAGATACGTGTTGAGTGCACCGTACTTTTTCAAAATCTTGTGATTATGTTTACCTATCATCGAAAATTTCATCCTATTACATATATTGGGTTAATGTGTTTAATTTTTGGCATGTCATGATACATCAACTTAAATTTAATAACAAAATTGTTTAACGATGCGAAAAATTAATAAAAAATACGACTTTCTAATAAAAACGACGTGCTTCATCAACGCTAATCGATCGAACGTTCGAAAATTTTGTATGGAGATTCGTTTCGTTCAACAAATGGTTCGATCATCGAACGAACCATTTGACAAGTCGGATTGTATGAGAAACACCTATTTCGATTCAAAAAACCTACGATCATCGAATCGATGATGGAAAACTTGTTCTAGGGCTACAGCAGATTTCAAACTCCGAACTCATTAGTATTTTGTATTATCTCAAAATTGAATTCTTTATTCACGAACGAACATTTTTATAAAAAAATCTTGAAATATCACCAACCCCTACAAAAACTTGTAACTTGTAGGTACATATGTTTGAAAAATTGTTACTATAATAATAGTTTATAACATGACGAACCTTTAGGATTATTATTTTAAAATATTGACAAGCCTTGGAGATTAATAATAATTATGATGAGTTATTTTGTGTGCGAGGCACCCTCGAGGTAAAATTGTTTACTAAACGGCGCCATAAAAGTTGTCCAGTTTATTATCTTCTTATATATAAAAATGGAGAGCTATTTTCCGATGTCATCGCATCACGCCTATTAAACGACTGGACCGATTTCCCTAATTCTTTTTTTGTCGTGTAGGCTTTTATCAGGAGAATGTCCTCTTAGAAGAAAGAAATTAAGAAAAATGCGTGGAAAATTAGAAAATTAAAGAAAACTCTACGTAGACAACCTTTTTATTCCAATTTTGAAATTTAGTCAGAAATCGTCAATTGGTGCGATTGACAGAATGCGGATGGAATATACATGGTTTAAAACAGACGCATCGATCGGAATCATATTGATCAAATGATAATTAATCCGTCACCATACAAATTCAAATTCAATGTTCATAGTTAGGAACAAAGGACAACGTCTATCGTGAAAGCTAGTTATTATATATTTGGTCTGAGTGGAACCTGTTGACAAGTCATTGAAATGACTTAACGGGTTCCACTCATTTGTTGCGCTGTTTCTGTGTAATATAAGTATATTGTGTAAATATTTTTTTTTGTATTTTTCTGTTTGCTTATGTATATTTGTTTATTTAATAAAAGTTATATATAAAAAAAAGTTGCATTAATTTTTAAGCCCATATTTTTGTGGTATTTTCAAGCTCCAGAAAGTCGTTTTTCATTCAGAGAGGGTTCTGGAGTCAAAATTCAAATCGTCTGCATATCCTAGTATCTGGCTAGATTTTCTGAATATAGTACCAGATGTTTCCAGCCCTGACTTTCTTATGGATTTTTCTAAGGCGATGTAAAACAGTATACCTGCCAACGCATCACCCTGTCTCAGCAAGAAATAATCAAACTAGAAAATAATCATACATTACTTACTAAAATGCAGCAGTTGAGTAGGTACTATAGGCACGTAAATTACGGTCCTGTCCGAGATGGTCGCATTATCGTACGATCATGCGATTGCGATGATCGCATGAACGCATAAACAAATTTGTGATCACACGATGAAAAATTGTGTGTCCTAACTGCCATCGCATGATCGCGCATCCACTTTCCTTGACAACACAAACAAAAAAATATTATGAATGTTAGTAGTAAGAACTTTTGACAAGTAGGTGTCGTAATAATTATCGATACAACAGAGCAATACAAGCGAATCATTTCAAACAGGGCACCGATCGGACGATCGAATTTACGTCTGTCCGTCTCCCCAGTTAGGACACGTTCATACAATGTTATATGTTTGAACAGGGCATCCGCGTTCATGCGATCATCGCAATCGCACGACAGTGCGATCATGCGACCAGCTAGGACAAGGCCTAAGGGTTGAGTTATTTTCATCAATTTTCTTAAAAATAACTACTTATTTATCTGAAATGAATTCAAGCGGATAAAAAGGAAAAATCTCCTAATAGATTTTTAATGGTTTTATTTTTCAAATAAATAAGTGGGATGATTTGCGTATTCCGATTTTCGTAAGCATTACTTAATCGAAATAATATTTTTAAATGAGTTGAATGTGAAGCGTCGTGGTGGGAGGTAGCGCTAAGGAGCTCGCTGTTTCAGCTAAGATTTCAAACTCATATTACCTACTAATATTTTGTTCGATATTACAACATTACTTTTTGTTTAATATTATTTACTAACATTTTCTAATCGATATTTATATATCGCTTTTTGGTTTCATATATTTTTTGTTTATTTTTTACATATTTTGTTTTTGTTTACGCTTCTGAAACTCAACGCCGCGTCAGTGTCTATTTTTGGCCCGCTACCCGCAACACCGCTTGGGGGAGGTGGGCCGGCATAAGTAGGTACCTGCGTGCATATTATGCGTTTTAGAATATAAGGATTCTTTAAAATTTAGTTTTGTTAATTTTATTAGTAGACTCGCGGAGTGATTATTATTTTTGTAACTTCGGTATAATTTACCTCCGGGTATATTATTTACTTTATTTAATTTTATTTTCCTATTGAAAAGGGTTTTGTATCAATTTTTTTTTTCTTTTTCTCTAAGACAATTTTTTTTTAATTCAGGATGGACGAAGACCGTCCACCGGATCCTCCTGATCCAATTAATGTAGAAAATCCACCAAGCAAAAGGCCTCGCACGGTATCACCCATACCAAACCTAGACAATAAAAACAAAATGAATATTAATATGTATCCAAAAACTAATGGTGGTCCGTATGAGATATACGTGACACATTCGGAAGGTGAATCGATTCACCCAGTCAAATTTGGAAACTTATTGTATAAAAATAACATTAAAAATATTACAGAAGATGGAATAAAAGTTGAAAATAGATATAAGTTGTCAATAAGGTTCGACACATATTCGGCAGCGAATAATTTTATTGTTTCCTCTTTCATTAAGGATAATAATTTGACGGCAGTCGTACCATCTTTTCGTTTGGTTAAACAAGGTCTCGTGAGACGTATCCCAACAGATCTTACTGAAGAAGAAATTGTTGAAGGTGTTCAGGTTCCTCCCGGTTTTGGACGCGTCACGAGATGCCGTCGTCTAAGTAGAAAAGTATTAACAGATGATAATAAAGTGGAATGGAAACCTTCCACCACGTGCGTTCTTTCTTTTGAGGGACAAAGCCTTCCATCCAGAATATTTCTATTCTTTAATTCCATTCCGGTAGAGTTATACTCATACCCTACAATCATCTGCAGGAAGTGTGCTCGTTTCGGGCATACGATGGCCAAATGTAGGGCGTCCGTACCTAAGTGTGCGAGATGCAGCTCAACATCTCATTCCCGAGACCAGTGCACTACATCCACTCAGGAGCTTTTATGCCCAAACTGTAATGGTCAACATGAGGCCACATATGTCAATTGTCCTGAGTTGATTAGACAAAGACAAATTAAAAATGCCATGGCTAGAGACACAATATCCTTTTCCCAAGCGGCAAAACTTATTCCAAAACAAGCTAAATCGTTCAGTTCAGCAGTCTCATCCAAAAAAACAAATGCCATCACTAATAAAAAACCAAATGAACCATTTACACAACATTTCAACCGAAAAGAGTACAATGATAATTTGATGTATAAAAACGGCCAACCTGGAAATCTTCCAGATGGTTTTGCTATCCGTAACCCCCACAGTAATGAAAGTATCGTTCATGAGGAGGAAACACTAATAACTTCTGAATCTCAAAAAACTAATCAAAATGCGAATGTGAATTATCTACTATCCAATGTTGCAAAAATCTTGTTCAATATTCTTAACTCACAAAATGATAATTATGCTACAGAGGCTATACCCTTTTTAAAATCTTTAATAAATAATGGACAAGTACCAAACAATAACTAATCATCCTTACTCTAGCCCTGTACTTCAGTGGAATTGCAGAAGTGCGGGATCTAATAAAATTGACATAGAATTACTGTTAAAAGAACTTAAAATAGGAATCGCAGCCCTGTCAGAAACATGGTTTAAGCCGGGTGATGAAAATTTTGAAATACCACACTACACATGTATTAGAGATGATCGCGCAGATGGAAAGGATGGCGCGGCTTTTCTCATACACTCATCTATTCCGTTCAAGAGATAACTATACCAAATCCATCTCCTTCTATTCAAATAGTTGCTATACAAGTAAACAATATCGGTCTACTATCTGTATATATAGCCCCATCAGCAAATTTTGACATTTCCTTTTGGAACTGCCTTCTTACTCACATCCCATCAACTTTCATTATATTAGGGGATTTGAACTCGCATTCCGCCAGTTGGGGAAGTGCCTCTCAGGACTCCTCTGGAAAAAATATATTAGAGTTTACTGATGAGCACAATCTTTGCATCTTAAATGATGGTAGCCCTACAAGAATAAACCATCTCTCTAACCGACCAAGTGCGGTGGACTTATCTATTTGTACTGTAGATATTGCCTCTCAGATGAGCTGGAGGGTGTTTCCGGATGTGCTGTCTAGTGACCACTTTCCAATATTAGTCACAGTTCCCACTTCACTCATTCCTACCCCGAAAATAGCAGACAAAAGAAAATTCATTACAAAAAAGACCGATTGGTCTAAAGTTTCCAAAGAATTGAATCATTTAAATTTTACCAATATAACACTTTTGGATCAGGTTGATGATATATATAATGAACTACATAACGGTTTAACTAAGGTAATCGACGCTAATACCAAAACAATTAAAAAACAATCGGAACCCCGCATTAATCCGCCATGGTGGGATGATGAGTGTAGTGAGGTTGTTAGGGAGAGACGAGAGATAACAAAGAAATATAGACGTAATATGAACCCGGAAAATTTCCTTGAGGTAAAATTGATACAAGCAAAAGCAAAGAAATTACTACGACGGAAAAAGAGGGCTGGATGGAGGTCATTTTGTGAATCTTTGTCGCCTTGTTCTCCAATTTCCTATGTGTGGTCAACGATAAATCGTTTCCGTAACCGAAACATGAGCAGTAGGAGCAATGGGCTGGCACCAAAGTGCCTTACGGAGTTTGCTGATTGCGTTGCTCCATCATATGTTCCAAGTTGCTCCATCAAGTTATTGTTTTTGCTCCTGTTAATTTTTATATTTTTTTTAATATTAACTGCTTTAAAACACACAAAATCATAACAAGGAGACCACGAGTGAAACTTTTACTGTTTTGATAATCAATCGTGAAATATCTTGAATTGAGAATCCGTATACTTATGTACTTTTATTATTTTTAAACTGTGAACAACTGCTTTTGACCACTACAAGTTACAGTGAGAAAACTATTGATTGAAGTGAAGGGAGACCTTCTTAATGTTTTAACCTAATTAATAATAGAACATTTTAGTCAAAATCCTCAAAAGTAATAATATAGTGGCTGCCGTTTTTCAAAAAAAAAAATTGAATGAATATTATGTTATTATTGTGAACCGCTGTTCCGAACGAATCGAGGTAGTAACCAATTTGTGAGCATCGTATATCTGCTGCATTAATAAGATCCATTTTCGACGGTCCCAGCGGTGTGCTGCGTGGATCAGTTTGTTAAAACGTCGACTAGTGACACTCGTGCGAGAGATACCGTGGATCGAGTCACACCCTCGCCGAAACTTTTTATTTTTCTTTTTCATAAACAATGGAGCCATCTATGAAATAATGGAGGAAACAAAGTATTGGATCAACCCATACATGGAAAGAGACATCTATGGAATAATATAATTAATTATCAAACTACAATCAACCAGTGGATCATAAACTGCCTAAAGCTTCATAACGACATACAGTACACAGTATATAATTGTGTATCCAGTCAATGACGTCGCGGACTGTTGTGGAGTTGCGGTAACACCGTTGGGCTCGGATCCGGGGGCCTTGGTTCAAATCCTAGCTGATGCACTGAACATTGCTTTTTTTTTTAAATTTACATTTTTCTTTTTTGGTATTGTTTCATGTTATTTACTGTTTTTTTTTTTTTTTTTCTTTTTATTTATTATTGTTTTGCGTAACTTGTTTTGTTCTTTTATTAAATAAATACTATTTTTATTTTTACAAAAAAAAAAAATTTAATACGTTATTTTTTATTTACATGCTTATTGACTTTTTTCCAGACATATCTATCCTTTTCATTATAATTGTTTTAACGCCTGATTGCTTACTGTTTTTATATTTGTTTCATATATGTATATTTATTTTTTATATTATTTAGTAAAGTATATGTCTAGTTTGTTTTCCTTTTATCATATATTTTTAGTATTGTTTGTCAAATAAGTACTTAGAAGTGTTTTTTTTATTTTTTTATTTATTATTATTTTTCTGTTAACTAAATTAACTCCGATGTTCTTCTTTTTAATTGTTTGCCTATCTACTTATCTATGTGCATCCTATTTATGTATATTTTAACCATATTAAAGTAAATATTATTCGTTCAATTTATCTGTCAATTTATGTCAATTTTATAAAATTAACTTACTCTATTTTACCTACTATTATTCTAATTGGATATATATATATATGCATCATAGCATATTTTATTTATTTATATATTTTTTTTTCATTATTTATTATTTATTTTTTAATATATTTATTTTTATTTTTTCTTTATATATATTATATATCGCATCAACTTTGTGATTGTCTTTAAAGGGGCTGGTCACACCTTGGTCCATTACTGGATCACAGACTGTTGAAATCATCCTTGAGGTCTGTGGGTTGAAACAAAAATATCTAATTGTCTTGAACCAGAAAATCTCAGAAAATGCCAAAGATGAACACGAGAAGTGTCGAATCGCCAGGGATTTCCGGTGCGTCTAATGTGAAAAATAAAGAGTCTGTAAAGACTGCTACGTGTCTAAATGAGCGTCATTTGAAGGAGCTCAAAGCGTGTTGTTCCTCGCAATTTGCTAGTGTACTGACACTGCTTGGTGAAATGACCGGAAAGCTTGATGAAGTACTGAGGGACAATATAATGCTACGAGAGAAGGTTGATCTACTGGAATGCAGACTCTCGGCCATCGGTTCAGCGCCCAATTATGCTTTAAAGGTGGGAAGCAAGGGTGCAGCCTTGGATCCTAGTAGGACCTCTTCTTATGCCAAAGCTGTTAGTGGCGCCAATCATTCCTTGGTGATAAGATCAAAGGATCCATTGAAGACGAGCGAGGAGATTGAAGGAATTATAAAGAGGAATTCTTTATTCTTTATTCTTTATTCATCCCCCATAGGCCCTCTGCGGGGCACTCGGGTTCATTAAAAATATTCAGTTCACAAATCACAATACATAAAACAGGAGAACATCATTATACAAAATAGTACAGTATATGCAAATATTTGACAAAATATAAATAATATGAATGTTATTCAATGCCAAAGGGGTGTAAAGGGTCCCTTTGGCATCTCGTCAATGTACAGAGCTACAATATGACAACAATATTATATTTGCAGTAGCGACAAGAACAAAGTCGAGAAGAGTATTAATAATGTTAATATGTCAATAAAATGATACAACACCACATATGTAAGAAATTAGGTTGCTAACATGTCATCAATGGAGTAAAATGCATTTTCGACAAGATACCTTTTAACCTCTCTCTGGAAACGTATAAAGTTAGACAATTTAAGATCAGAGGGGAGATGGTTATAAAGCCTCACACTCATGCAAATAAAACTCTTGGACAGCTTCGTCAGTCTATGTTCAACAGGCCTTAGTAGAGTTTTATTGCGTGTATCGTGGTGATGAAATTTTAAGTTTTGGGGAGTATTTTCCAGATTTTCAATACAATATCAACCTAAAGGCATTGAAAATAGGTGTTGACGTCATCAAGAGAACATCTAATAGGTCTGTTGTTATTGGGCTCCCATCAAGAAAGAATAGTGAAGTATTGAAAAAGGAAATTCAGGAAAATTTTGAGGATATTGAGGCGGAACACGGTAAGAAGAGAGATCCTCTGGTGATTTTCAGGGGTGTGATTAAGGGAGTGAACGAAAAAGATCTGAATGACTCATTGAGTACACAGAATGGTGGTTTAAAACTTGATGAGACCATTAAAATTAAATACAGAAAAAGACATAGAAATTCCCTTTTGACAAATATAGCATGCCAGGTGAGTCCTAAAACTTGGAGGGCCTTGACTGACTTGGGAAAAGTCCATATTGGATTCCAGCGTGTTATTGTTGAAAATGAGTCGCCTTTAATACAATGTATGAAGTGTTTGTCATTTGGACATGTGCAGTCTCATTGCCGCAAGGAGGCCGAAATATGTGCAAGGTGTGGCGAAGAACACGATACTAGAGAGTGTAAAAAAGAAGAGCATCAGTATAGGTGCTACAATTGCTCGATGCATAAGAGAGAGGACTGTTTTCATATGGCCATCAGTGGTTTGTGTCCTACAAGGCAAAGATTTGAGAGGTTGGCAATAGAAAATACAAACTATGAGTGCTGAAATGGGCGTGGATGAGATTTTCGAATGTATTGATAGTTTTGGGAATGCTGATACTAAGCATGTGCTGACGGCCAGTGAATGCCGCCAATATATCGACCCTAAATGTTGTCTAAAGGTTATTCACATCAACATAAGAAGTATAAGCAAAAATTTTGATGCTTTTCTTATAGAGTTGGCTGATTTGTCTACCGACTGGGATATCATTGTGCTCTCTGAATGTTGGCTCGGTAATTCATACCTTCCTAGACAGCTTGGTGGATACTCAGAGTGTCATTCGGAAACCTACCTGAATAGAAGTAGTGGGCTGGTGGTGTATATTAATAACAGGTATCAAAACGCCACTGTAACTGAACCCTCGATTTGCGAGGCCAACTGTCTTCAGATTCGTCTCACTGAGGATCGTGTTATTCTTGCTTTGTATAGACCGCCGAGTTATGTTAATAAGAACCCATTTTTGGAATCTCTGGCTGATTTGCTTACTGAGTTGAGACCTTTTCGGGAATCTTTGATTGTTGGAGATATTAACATGGACATTCTGGAAAACGATATTTCTAGTGTTAAATACCTATCAATGCTTAACGAGTTTGGCTACGTTTCCACTGTAAATATTGCAACTAGACAGCAGTCTGGTTCGTGTTTGGATCACATGATGTTGAGATCACGGTTATCTTTTGTGCCTGTGGTATACGAGTGCTCAATTACGGACCATTGGGCAGTAATGCTTGGACTGATAGATGAGCGCGGAGATGGAGCACTGAGGGAAAGACCAGGTAAAACTAAGAGAAGGATTATTGATCAGGATGCGATTGTTAGATCTATAAATTCTGAAGATTGGGATCCGGTGTTAAGATCAACGGATCCTGAGGAGTCCCTTGACATATTCCTGAAAAAATTTAAAGATAATATTTCTAAGAATACTACATATAAGTATTGTGGTTCTATTAGCAGAAGGAGACGTCTGAAACCATGGATTACCTTATCAATGGTTCAATGTATTAGAAAGAGAAACAAACTACATCAAGCAGTTAGAAGACATCCACATGATTTAGATTTGAGAAACAGATACCTGAGATACAGGAATACATGCAATGCTATTATAGCCGATACTAGAAATGAATTCTATGGTTGTAAGATTCGTGACGCAGGAAACAATGTAAGTAAGATTTGGAATGTCATTAGGGAATGTACATATAGTGGGAAGGAAAAATGCAATGAGTTGAATGCAGTTCTAGTAAACGATAAAATTGTTAAAATGTGTGATGATCCTACCACTGTTGTTGATCATGTGAATGAGTTTTTTGTCGGCGTGGGAAAGGAGTTGGCTGGTAGGATTTTGAACGATTTGAAATTAACGGAACAAGAGCTAGCACAGAAGATGAAGAACCAAAATTGTTTTTCGCCACCAAATTCTTTTTTCATTAGTCCACTAGCAAGAGAAGAAATTACTAAGATTATTGGAACACTAAAGAATAGTAATGCCTGTGGTCACGATCAAATTAATACAATGGTATTTAAACAATGTGCTGATCACGTTTCTGCACCACTCACACATATTTTTAATTTATGTATTGCACATGGAACTTTTCCTAGTCAATTGAAGTGCGCTATTGTAGTTCCAGTCTATAAATCTGGTGATAGAAATCTCGTTACCAATTACAGACCAATTTCACTTTTAAGTGTTGTATCCAAAGTATTTGAGAAGGCGTTGAAGACAAGACTGGATGTTTATCTCGGCAAGTTGAGATTTTTGTCGGATCAGCAGTATGGGTTTCGGTCTGGTTTGAGTACACAAAATGCTCTGAATTCCTTCTCTGATTATGTAGCAAGAGCTTTGGATGGGGGATACAAGTGTTTGGCAGTCTTTGTTGATTTAGCCAAGGCTTTCGATACAGTTTCTCATGCCTTGTTGTTGAGGAAGATGGAGTTCCTTGGTATCAGGGGACTGGCACTGGATCTGTTTAGGAGTTATCTGTCTGGTAGGATGCAATCGAGCAGAGTCAATGGGATGATAAGTACTCAAAGGGAGGTACAATATGGTGTTCCTCAGGGCAGTACACTGGGACCACTGCTCTTTCTCATCTACATCAATGACCTGTGTAATATGAAGTTCAGTGGATCTGTTCTTTCTTTTGCGGATGATACGGTGCTGATGTTTGAGGGTAGGACGTGGGAGGAGGTATATGGTTTGGCGGAGACTGGAGTCGGTAGGGTTGGGAAGTGGTTTAAGAACCACTTGCTTACTCTGAATGCAGAGAAAACTAAATATATGACATTTTCTATCACAGCCTCGGGTGGACCATCTTCTCCGATTCCGTTAGTTTTACATACATGTTCAGGGGGTCAACCCTGTTATTGTCCACATTTAACTGCTTGTAAATCTATTAAATACTTGGGTCTGGTAATCGACTCACATTTGAGATGGGATATTCATTTGGAGGGACTATCTGGGCGATTGAGAAAGTTGATACATATGTTTTGTGTATTGAGGAATGTTTTGGATAGGGATAGATTGAGAGGGGTATATTATGCATTGTGTGACTCCTTGCTAAGCTATGGGATAGAGTGTTGGGGTAGTGCCGCTGATTCTCACATGTATCAAGTTAATGTTGCACAGAAGGCAATTATAAGAGTGATAAGTCGTGTACCGTATAGGCATCCATCGGATCCACTATTTAGGAGTCTTGGAGTATTTGATGCTAGGCAGATTTACATTAAAAATACAATTATACGTTACGCTGCGTGTAGGACAGAAAGGACTATCGCCCAGGACAATCATTACACTCGCTCCATAGCAAGGGGTGTAAACGTCGTTCCCTTTGTGAATACGGCTTTTGGACAGCGATCAGCATTTTATCTGTCACCAAGGCTGTATAATTTTTTACCCGATCATCTTAAGCGCAATATAAGTCTAAGCGTTGTTGTCAGAAACACTAAGCACTGGTTGATGGAGATGGGTCGATCTGAGGCTAAAAACATTATTTTTACTCATGTTACTTGAAGTATCAGGGGATATTATTATTATCAATGATTATTATGGTTTCATACTTTGTTTTGTGTATATTGTATATATTGTGAGTTTGTTTCATTGTCTTGCCTGAATACCATTTGCCATTTCATTGTATTTTTAATTTTGATATATTCATTATGGTCTCTCAATATATTTTATGATTATTTTTTATTTTTACCTATACATGTCTCATGTTTCTTATTTCAATATCTTATGATTTCATGTTTATATTTATAGTGTGTTCATTTGTCCGTCAATATATTATGAGATTTTTATTATCTTTTATTTTATTTATTTATTGCTTCATTTACCTTTCCTATATATCTTATGATTTTTATTTCATACTCATATCAGTGTACCATTTTCCAATTGTATCTATGGTGTGTTCACTTGTTTGTTTGTATATTTTACGATTTCGTTAGATTTTATCTTATGATTTTAATTTCAACATCTTATGATTTCCCTTTTATTTGTAATGTATATGTCTTGTATAATTGTAATGTGTATATTTATAATTTTATAGTGTGTATATTTTTAATTTATGTTCATTATCTTCCATTTCAATTTTTTATTTGGTATTTATAATATGTTCATTGTGGTCTCGTAATATACTTTATAATTATTTTTTACCTAATATGCCTGTCTCATATTTCTTATTTCATTGTCCTCTAATGAATATTTTATTATTATAGTATTTATATTGGATCCCACTCTTATATTTATAGTGTGTTCACCTGTCTGTTAATATATTTTATGATTTTTATTACAATATCTTAAGATTTTCCTTTTATTTGCAATGTATGTCTTGTATATTTATAGTTTTATAGTGTGTATATTTGTAATTTTTATTTCATTATCTTGGGATTTCCTTTTTATATATATTATAATGTGTATGATGTATTTCATTATATTTTAAAATTTTATTGTCACATCAGCTCATGATTTTTATTTCATTGTTTTTCATCATATTTTTTGTCATTTATATATATTTTTTATTATTCGCAGCATGCCTCGACACAGGGAAACCTAGTGAGGCTGCTGCATTAATAATGTATTTCTTGTTTAAGTTTGTTTGAAGATTTTATCTTGTATATATTTTGTGCATGTTGTTTTATTTTAATAAATTAAATTAAATTAAATTTTGATGAGATCCCGTGCCAGTATTCACAATCGAACCAATCAGTGTGGCTGGACGCACCCTTTCATATAAATGAACTGAAATTGTTTTTGAATTCCTTGGGAAACTCTTCACCAGGCCCTGATGGAATGACGTATAGAAATTTCAAACGATTTCCAGATGAAGTGTTAGAGATTTTACTTGATTTATTTAATAGGATTCTTGATACATCAATAATCCCACAGAGTTGGAAAGTCCAAAAACTAATCCCCATTTTAAAAGCAAACAGAGACCCATCGTTGGGCTCATCTTATCGTCCCGTGGCGTTATCGTCCTGTTATCTTAAGATACTGGAACGCCTGATTAAGAACCGAATAGAGTGGTTTATTGAGCACAACCGGGTTATTCCAGAATTTCAGTTTGGATTTAGAAAGAGTAAATCATGTCTGGACAATCTTTCAGTTCTTACAACGGAAATAAGGAACGGCTTCATAAAAAAAGAATATACGCTCGCTGCTTTCATCGACATCAGTGCAGCTTACGATAATGTCCAAATACCAATATTAATGAAAAAGTTACGTGAAATAGACGTGCCTGAAAAAATGGTTCAGTTAATTCACAATATACTATGTGAACGTAAGATATTGATTCAATGTGGAGAGGAGCTCAGGACTAGGACGGTGTGGAAGGGTATTCCGCAAGGTTCTGTCCTCAGCCCAATCCTGTTTAATATTTACTGCAGGGACATCGGTTCGGTGTTGCCGACAGAATGCCGAATATTGCAATATGCGGACGACATTGTGCTCTATGTTAAAGGTAAAAATATAGACAAGGTAGTTAGAATGATGACGGAAGCATTGGAAAAGGTTTATCAATGGCTCACAAAACATGGGTTGCAATTGTCTTGCGGTAAAAGTAAAATTGTCTTATTTAGTAATAAACATAATCCACCCGAATTCACGGTAAAAATGAATGACGAAAACATACCGTTGAGTGACGATGTAAAATTTTTAGGCATTCATTTGAACAGAAAATTATCATGGAATTCCCAGATCGATCATATTGTCAGCATCTGCGAGAGAAGTGTGAATGTCCTAAGAGCGGTATCGAGGGTTTGGTGGGGTTCGCACCCTACAACCATGAAAATGTTCTACAATGCCCTCGTTCGTAGTCGTTTGGATTACGGAAGCTTCTTATTGGACCCAATCCCAAAGTACTTACAGGATAAACTTAATCGTCTCCAGTCCAAATGTTTAAGACTAATTTTGGGTGCCATGAAGTCCTCACCTGTAAATGCATTACAAGTGGAGGCAGTTGATATGCCATTAAATATCAGAAGACGAATGCTGGCTGATAAATTTTTAAGTAAAAGAGTTAACATTTTAGATCACCCACTAATCAATGCAATAAAGAGTCTTCAATCAAATTTCCCCTCTAGGTTAAGAACACTTGGCAAAACGCCCATTCTCCTCTCCAGTTTTGAGAGTGTTGTAACTAGCAATCTGGATGTTTTGGGAAGGGCTACATCTCCTTTGTTCAGTGTCCCATATAATATAATCACATCTCGACCAAATGTCGTTGAATATACAGGCATAGACAAGCATTCTAACCTATCACCAACTTTAATAAACACTTTTTTAATTCATTATTGACAACGAAATTTGCTAACCACACGGCGGTATTCACGGATGGATCAAAGTCCGATGATTTGTGCGGAGCAGCTGTGTATATCCCCTCAGAACCTCACTCAATACTTATTAAATTGCCTCCACAGGCATCTGTGTTTACTGCAGAGTGTCTGGCACTACGAGAAGCATTACGATACTGCAGTAGTGTAGATTATACCAAAAAATTTGTTATTTTCACAGATTCACTAAGCGCATTAATGGCGATATCGGGCAATACCCTCAGAGACCCGAATAACGACTTGATTCTCTCTATAAAACATACGATTTATGAAATGGAGAATATAAAAAATATGAACGTCATTCTAGTATGGATCCCTTCCCACAAGGGAATAATAGGTAATGAACACGTTGACTCCTTGGCAAAAAGAGCTAGTCAGGAAGGAACAGATCCGAACGACTTTACATTACCCTTTTGGGATTGGAAGAATGTATTCGTAAATAAAGCGTACGAACAATGGTCTGTGGGGTGGACGGAACATAGTTCCAAAGGTTCAAGACTGCGTTCAATACAGCCTAAAATACCTAGGACTCCATGGTTCAAATTATACAAACTGAACAAACGCGACACTTCAATTATTTCAAGATTGAGACTGGGGCACTGTTTGACTGCTCAACACCTTCACAGGATCGGAATCCTACCAGACCCGGGGTGTGAATGTGGTGAGGGGGAACAGTCGATTGACCACATACTCTTGGCTTGCCCATTTAGAGGGCGTGGTGACGTATTTATTGAGGGGAACTTTCAGGGACCCCTCAGTTCTATTTCTTTACTTTCTATGCGTCCGCGGGACTCTTACGGTTATATTGCAAATTTTCTAAAAAGACACAATATTAAAATATAGTTTGGTTTCAATTTATCTGATCTCGAATAATTTGTATATAATACAAACTATTTGATTAATAATGGCACAAATCACTCTTTGAGGGTGGAATGCCTAATTAATAATAAAAAAAAAAATATATATTTTTAAATGTAGGGAGTTTTATGTAAAGGGAGACTTTATTCATCCATAAAATGTTGGCGTCTGTTGAATAGATCTTATGTATTTTCTGTATGTATACGCATGAATAAAAAAAATAAAACAAACAGATATAATTGTATGAACCATTGAAGTGTTGGTCTATTACATAACGTTTATTCCAAAACTTCTCGAGCTCAGGTGGCGGTCTTAAAGGTTCCCTAGGAAGAACAAAACCAATTGATTTACTGATGCGATTTTGGTGATTGTGTGGTTCGTTTCCCAGCGGTTCCGTTGCAGACTACGACGTCGTTCTGAAGGTGTTGGGCTCGAATCCAGGTGCCGACAATCTTTCTCGTTTACAACACTAGCTTGGGTTTTTAAAATAATACTTAGAAGCTTTATTTGTTTTCACTCTGAGTGAGCTCAGATTCATTTAAATAGGAATAAAATAATAGCTACAAACGTTTTGATGATTATGATCGTTCTTACAAAAATCGAATAATAAGATAATTATTTTTATGTACCTACCTACCTACAGACCAGACGATCGATCGGTACCAATGACCAAGAACTGCAGCCCTATTCACGAAAAAGTTTGAATCGAACTTCGAACTAAACTTAGACTTAAACTTTTCTGAAAACTTTTCTAAATATCTAGTCATGTAAGTAGTCTGTGATCTGTCAGATTTACTCATTCAATTTTGCAACAATACTAATGTTTGCACACATCAATCAATGCTCTGATACATAATATTAATTTTAATGGTTTTCTTGAGTGTATTTGCTATTGATATATATCATTCGGTGCAGTTTTGCGTGCTCTTTTCGGCCATATAAGTGATTGTGCTGGACTCTTAATGTCTGGAAAATTTTAGATGAAAAACTATTTTGCTGAAATTGACATTTCGTTTTATGCTGGCAAATGGTGAAAAGTTCTTATATATGTGACTCAAAGTGTTCTGTGTTATTGTGGACTACCAAAATAAAGTGGTGCTACAACATAACAACTGGAAAAGCCGTGAGAGGCTTGTTTTCTTTTTTGACATTTCTGTGAGTTAACCTGTAGTACGGGTTGCAATACATCTTTTTGATAGCATTTTGTGTGTGGATTCCAAATCTGTGCTTCATTCTGAGGTGGCTGATTGCTGGACTCTGCTAATAGCCAATTAGCTTTCTGAGTCATCATAATGTCCGAGAGGGGTATCAGAATACCCATGATCAAAAAAAATTTGGGAAATGGAGGCTCTAATTCAGCTCCAACATCTCGAGACACATCTCCTGCAAATAATAGGAAGCTTACGGAGAGGACAGAGGTGGGAAATGGATGCTCTTTTGCTCGGCAACTAGTTAAGGAGTCGATAGAACAATTAAATGGTGCTAATAATTTAAAGAAAGAAATTAAGGAAAAAGTTATTGATAGTCTTAGAGAGCTTCTCAGAATTGTAAAGGAGCTAAGTGCAGAGAATGCGAGTGATGAGAATAGTGTCGATAACTTGGAGATTCTAAAAGAATATGTAGGTGCGAAGATACAGGAAAATTCTAATAAGATTGATGAAATATTATCAGAAATTAAAAAGAAAAATTATATTTCTACCCAGGATCTAGATAAACATAACGGCAATATTGCTCCTCTTCAAAAAACCTACGCTTTGGTTGTGGGTTCTAAAGATCCAATGAAAACTGGAGACGATATAGAGGGGCAAGTTAAGAAAAATGTTAACCCTAGAAGTTTGGGTATTGGTGTGAGTAATGTAAGAAAATCAAAAAACCACAAAGTAATAATAAATTGTACAAATGAAACACACCGAGACAAGTTGAAAAGTGAATTGAGTCTGACTAGTGACAGGAGTGGTCTGACTGTGCAGTGTGGTAGGGAGAGAAACCCTTTGATCGTCTTTAAAGGTGTAATCAAGGGAATAAATGAAGATGACCTAAACGAGTCCTTACAAAAACAGAATTCGCATTTGAATATAAAGGAAAAGGTAAAAATAAAGTATTTCAGGAAGCATAGAAATGGATTACTGGCAAACTTGATTTGTCAGGTGGAACCTGGAACGTGGAAAATATTGACGATGGTGGGGAAGGTCTTTGTGGGTTTTCAGAGGATTCAAGTGGAGGACGAGTCCCCACTTGTCCAATGTTATAATTGTCTGGCCTACGGACATACCAAGAGATTCTGTACAGGACCCACTAGATGTGCATATTGTACTGAAGAACACTTAGGAAATGATTGTAAAAGGAAGATAGAGGAAGTGGGCACAAATCCAAGATGTATTAATTGTTCTGATAAGGAAAATAATAATCACTCTGCTTTTAGTCCTGAGTGTCCAGTGAGAGTACTGCTAGACAAGAGAGCCCGAGAATTGACTAATTATTTTTGCTAATGTTGATCCGGGTCTTCAAAGCGATAACACGAAAGATAAACTATCTGCATCTGATTTCTTTGAGGATATTGATGGATTTAAGCATATTGAGGCTAAGATTTTAAAGACTGCCGAGGAATACAAACAAATTTTTAATAAAAATATTGCTATGAGTGTTGTCCATATTAATATCAGGAGTATTAAACACAATTTCGATTCTCTGATGGTGGAGCTCTCATCTCTCGGGATGGACTTCACGGTGTTGGTGCTGTCGGAGTGCTGGCTTGGTGACAGCTTTACACCTAAACTTATTGATGGTTATTCGGAGTACCACACGACAGATAATTTTAATCGGAACAGTGGTCTTGTTGTGTATGTAAAAAATAATGGATTTGTTCACAAGTGTCAGGAAATTACAATACAACATGCTAACTGTTTACAAATAGAAATCGACAAAAATACATCAATTTTCGCCATGTATCGATCTCCAAGTGAAAACAATAAGGAACAATTTATTGAATCAATGAATAATATATTATTGAACACAAAAATGTACAGTCAGGTTCTTATTACTGGAGACATAAACATTGACATACTGTCACCTAATGTGCAGGGAACACAATACCTTACTATGTTGAGTTGTGTGGGTTTCGTCTCTGCTATTAATACTATTACCAGGCCTGCTACGAATACCTGTCTGGATCATGTGATGGTGAAATCCAAGAATAATTTGGTTTCTGCTGTATATGAAATTCATTTAACGGATCATTACATGACGGTGCTTGGTGTTGTGGGACACAATAATGATACCAACAAAAATACTGTAAATAAATATGTAAATGTGAACAGAATTATCGAAAGAGTCAGAGCCATTAATTGGGACCCGCTAATTGGTGTGAATGATCCTAATGAGGCCATGGAGTCTTTCTTGACTACATTGAAATCGATTATCATTGAGAATACTACACAAAGTGTCAGAAGAACAAAAAAAAGTTTGAAATTGAAACCCTGGATTACTGACAGTTTGGTTGCGTCTATTTGTAAGAGAAACAAAATGCATAGCGAAGTTAGAAAATATCCTGAAAACCTGAATCTTGCCAAGGAATACAGGAAATATAGAAATATTTGTAGAAAGGCTATTGAAACGGCAAAACACCACAAAATATGGTGATAGAATTGCAGAATCGGGTAATAATACAAAAAAACTGTGGAATATTGTAAAAGACTGTACGAACACAAAGAAGAATAAAACTGTAGAAATTAAAATGTTAATTGACCAAAAAACCTCTAAAAGAATAGATGAACCCGATAGAATAGCTGATTCATTGAACGACTTCTTCTGTAATGTTGGAAGCAACCTGGCTGGTAAGATTGAAGGCGAGATTGGTCTGACTGAGAATGAACTAGTAACTAGGTTGAAGAATGAAAAGAGGATGGTATCATCATTTTTTTTTACCCCGGTTGTGGAGCCTGAGATTCGGAGAATTATTTCTACTTTAAAAAACACTTCCTCTTGTGGTGATGATATGATCTCGTCTCAAATAATTAAGCTCTGTGCAGAATGCATAGCCATGCCGCTGACTATAATTTTTAATAATTGTTTTACACAAGGTATATTTCCTACATGTTTAAAACATGCCATCGTGGTTCCGATTTTCAAATCTGGAGACCCTTACAATCAGACTAATTATAGACCAATATCATTGCTTAGTTGTGTCTCTAAAATATTGGAAAAGGCTGTAAAACAGAGACTTCTGGATTACTTGAACAAACATAAAATATTATCAGGTAACCAGTTTGGTTTCAGAGAAAAGATTAGTACTGAAGATGCTATGAACAGATTGACGGAGTATGTGGTTTCTCGTTTGGATGGTGGAAAAAGATGTCTGGCAGTGTTCCTTGACTTGGCGAAAGCCTTTGATACGGTTTCGCATAAAATTTTACTAAGAAAGATGCAATTTATTGGAATCAGAGGTATAACTGGAGACTTTTTTGAAAACTATCTAACTGGCAGAGAACAAAGGACTAAAATAAGCAATGAAGTGACAAGCAAAACATCTAAAATAGAATTTGGCGTACCCCAGGGAAGTACATTGGGCCCGTTGTTGTTTTTATTGTATATCAACGATCTGTGTGATTTAAACTTTGACGGTGAGATCATAACTTTCGCCGACGATACAGTCTTATTGTTCAGTGGAGACACATGGGCCGAAACTTATGATTTGGCTCAGAGAGGTGTGAGGGTGGTTAAGAGATGGTTGGATAGTCATCTTTTGACGTTGAATACGGACAAGACAAAATATGTACCTTTTTCTTGGACTCTGGCTTCCCAGCCTGATTTTGGTGGAACAATTGTTGTTTGTGATTGTGATGATGATTGTGTGTGTTCTAAGATAGAAAGTACCGATGTAATGAAGTATTTAGGTATTGTAATTGATAAGCATTTAAGATGGTCTGCTCATTTGGAGGTCTTAGCGAAAAGATTAAGAAAACTTATATATGTATTTAGAACTGTAAGGCATGTATTAGACTTAAATATGGTTAGAATGGTGTACTTTGGACTTTGTCAGTCAATTCTATCTTATGGTATTGAATGCTGGGGCGGTGCATTTGTTAACCACCTGTATTCTGTTAATATTGCTCATAAAGCCATCCTTAGAGTCATAAATTTTTGTGGATATAGGCATCCATCTGAACCACTCTATAGGACTTTCGGGGTGTTGGATCCTAGACAGTTGTATGTGCTTCGTATCCTGACCAGATACCAGTTTGAGAGGGATGTCTCTGCTGCTGTTCAGCATTCTTTTTATACAAGAATGAGAGCTCAAAAAATGCGAGTTCCTCCAAGAATGTGTACAACCCATGGTCAAAGGTTCCCAATCTTCCTGGCACCATTTTTGTTTAACAAAATAACTCCATGTATTAGAAATATAAAAAATAAGTGTTTATTTAAGAAGCTTTTGTCTGTTTGGCTACTGGATGTAGGAAGAAAGAATGTGGAGTGTATGTTAGAGATACAGCGGTAGAGTTGTGTACTGGGATATAGTTGATGTGTTTGGGAAATGCTCTGTGGTTGATGAGTGTGATGTGGGGGGTGATATGTGTGATTGTGGAGTGTTGGTTTGAGTTGATGCTAAGGCAAATTGGAGAAATGTGCAGTGAGATACAGTTTCTTCTCACTAGTTCACTGCACAAGTATTTATCAAGGAAAAAGGGTTGTAGATACATGTAAGTTTAGTTGTAGATACATAAAATTGTCATAACTATTTTTTTTTTTTTTATAAAACCATTATAATTGTATTTGATGTATCTCTATATTTGAATTTCTGCAATACTCTGTACATTTTTGTTGAAAAATAAAATTATTATTATTATTATTATTACTACCTGTCAGATTTACTCCGACTTTTCCAACTTATTGAGCTGTCAAAAATTCTGTCTGTTAGATATGTACATTTCGCCCATCTAAATTTCTTTTTCAGTCTTTATAATTGATTTTCTCCGTATTTACAAGCCACATATGCGTGTTTATTTTAATATGAATAAAGTTGGAAAAGTCGGAGTAAATCTGACAGGTAGTAAATCTGACAGATCACAGACTACTTATATGACTAGATATTTAGAAAAGTTTCAATCTCAATAACATTTAATTTGGTTGTCAAACATTAAAATAGTTTCACGATTAGTTTTTTTTTTAAATCCGGTATTGCTCTGCGATAAAAATGTTATTAATAAGGATTTATACAAGTATTTTTCCTATTTGTATGTATTTTTATATATTTTTCATGAATATACATACCTAGTGTAAAAAAAACTATAAAAATGGAAAAAATACTTTATTAATTAAAAAAGCATAGGTATGATAATAAAAAAACTAATACCCTTTGTTATGTTACGGACAAAAATATTATAGAGAATATTCAGACATTTTTTAAAATTAACATCAGCAGCCCGATTCACGGAAAAGTTTAAGTGTAAGTTTAGTTCGAAGTTCGAACGAAGTTCGATTCAAACCCTCCGTGAATAGGTACATAGACTGTAGATAGTCGCCGCCTACAATAATTATTATTACCAGCAGCCCTATTCACAAAAGTTTGAATCGAACTTCGTTCGAACTTAGACTTAAACTTTTCCGTGAATCGGGCTGCAGATATAACAAACTACATACTTAATATATCTATAATAATAAAGGAAAGTGCCTGACTGACTGATTGACTGACTGACATACTCACTCATCAACGCACAGCCCAAACGGCTAATCGTAGAGAAGTGAAATTTGGAAACCAGGTAGGTTTCAATACAAAACCTTCCATTAAGAAAGGATTTTTGGAAATTCCACCCCTAAGGGGGTGAATAATAGGGTTGAATGTTTTTCAAAGTATGAGAATATCTCGGGAACTAGACATGCTACGAACTTGAGATTTGGCATATGAATTTTCCTATAGAAATTAGTAGTAGTTTTCTCGGACAATTTTTCCAAATTTTCACTAAAAGGGACGAAAAAGGGTACATATAAAAAGGGATGATTTTTAAGTGGCTCCTAAAAAGTTTAAAACTGGTTTTATCGAAATTTCAATAAAAAAAGATCTCTACAGAAAGAGTCAAATTATACTATTTTGTTTTCAAAAGATATCATTAATTAGAGGGGAGGGGGTGAGGGGCACTTTTCCAACGTGTGTGTGTGTGTGTCCGTCCCCTCTTTATAACTTTTGATTCGCTTGATGCACAGATCCTAAAACTTCAGAAAATATTGAATACTTTGAGCCTACAAAATTTGTATACTCAGAATTTTGAATTTTTTTTTCAGTCAGGGGTAATCAACCTTTGAATTTTTATTTAATTTTTTCATATATCTCGAAAACCATAAAATCTAGAACCCTAAAAATGTGTATGTATATAGAAAAATACAATATCTAAAATATAATTTAATGAAAAAGTTCCAGGATTTCTCAAACTTTTTTTTATAAAGAAAAATATTTTTTTTATGACAAATTTACGAGTTTCAGTGCATATATTTCAGAATTTTATAAAAATATCGATAAACGCCGAAACCCTCCAACTAAATAATTGATTTTTCTATAAAGAATATAACATCATAGCAGTACATCTCAAACTTTTCTTAACAATTTTTGTAAAAATTTAATTTATTGACCACATCGTTTCATACAATAAACATACCGACTCAGGCCATCGACAGTTGGATCTCATTTTTACATGTAACTTTTTTTATAAAGTTAAACATTTTTTATGACAAATTTACGAGTTTCGGTGCCTATACCTATTTCAGAATTTTATAAAAATATCGAGAAAAGCTGAAACGTTTAAAACTGGTTTTATCGAAATTTCAACTGCAGATAGTCAAATTTTATTATTCCGATTAGGGTGCGTGGTAGTTTTTTTCGAAAAACCATATCTCTTAGATAAATTAAGTGAGAAAGCTGTAAATTAATATATAGATTCTTACTTTAAAATAAAAATCGACCGGTTTCATTGTTTTGTCAAAGATTTATTTTAAGCAGTGTTATGGTATGATAAAGATTTTTGCAACAAACAAAATAATACTATTGAGATCCTAAACTTGAAACGCGGCACGATGAAGTTACACGTGCGGATAGGTATATACATACTGCATGTACCTTTGTAATGCCCAGAACAGTGGTTTCCAAAATTGAAGATTATTTTTGTGAAATTAAAAATACGTTGAAAATATCCTGTCAAAAAGAAATATAAAAAATAGGCATATGCAGGATGTCCAAAGCAAAAAAATCGTAGCTAGCAAAAATAACATTCATACAAATTGTACGAGGAGAAATTTTCACAAAGCTAACGTTATCTGCTAGAAAAATTGTCCCCATACATTTCGTATGGAGAATCATAAAAATTTTCCAACGCCATTTTCGCCATAAAAGTTTTTTTAGGTATGTGCCGTAAAAATAGCTAAGGTCTGCCGCGCACTGGCAACTTGTTTAAAGAACTATTAATTCAGTTGCTTTGAAGAAGTTCGTAGAAAACAACCTCAACTAAAAAGTTGCCCGTGTGCGGGGCTGCATTCAATACCTTGTGTTTTATTGGAAGCAACTAAATAGTTGCTGTCAACAAGTTGCCAGTGCATGGCAAGTCTAAGTGAAATTTACAGGGTACATGTTTTGATAAATTGGAAAGTTTTTGAAGTTATTTATAAGAATAAAATTATGTGAATACTTTTTTTAAATCATCTTCAAAGTTTTTGTAAAATTTTAAAATTACTCTAGGTAGGTATTTGGAATTTCAACATTTTTAGTTGGGACGATTGTATCAGATAAACACATAATTGTTTTTTTTTATCAACTAAGTATACTTAATATTCATGTTCCTCAAAAATTGGTGTCTCTGTAACCATTTAAATTCTGTAAGTCAGGGTTTGACAAAAATAAAATGATAGAAAGGGCAAATGAGGCTATGCGCTCGGTCGCCGGTTGGATGAAGACTGAAAAATTGGATATTGCACCTGAGAAGACGGTTGCAATTGTTTTTAACAGAATAATTAAAACTGGACAGATTTCCTTCATGTGTGAGGGTGTCAATATAGTTCCAGAAAGTGAGGTAAAGTATCTGGGTGTCACAATCGACAAGGGTCTCCTTTTTACAGGACATATAAAGCGGTCTGCGAAAAGGCTGAGAAAACAGTACAGGCTATGCGAATAATTCTGCCAAATGACACCTTCGAGCGCAATGGAGAGCTCTTGATGCCTCCCTATGCTCCTGAGTGGGGCTTAAGTCCCCTGCATTGCTGGTTGGTTTGGGGGTGATTCGCGGCGGGCTTGATTTGTCCGGGGCCGGCTTTTTGGTTTGAATGCTTCGATAGAGCTGTGGGGTCGGTTTCGTGCGGGTCGGGTTTGCTGCGGATTATTTTCCTCCGGGCAAGCTTGCGGTGTGCGGGGGGCCTTACAGGGAGAATGTATGTAGATATGTATATTGAGGTATTCGGATAGCCCTTGTCTTAAGGTGTTCAATCTCTGGACTTACGCTTAGTCGTGGATTCTGAGACACCCTGTATACTAGTAGTAAGTATCCTGTAAGTACTTTTTAATATTTATTCATTGAATAATCATCTACCTACAAAGAACTAGAAGTAACATCTCCTCATGAAATGAGGCAATAATATAGAGTAGACTAGCTGTCACCGTTGAACCCGTTCGATAAAAGGTAGTGATATTGAACAATGTACCTACTGTCTCTCTCTCTCTCTCATATATTATATTGTTCTCTTTCTCGCTTCTTTAAATCTCTCAAACAAGATGAAAAAATACAGACGAAAGATATCGAAATTGCGGTGTGTCGATGTTTGTCCTGAAAATCTAGTAATATATAAATAAATCCGCAATAAAACAGCGCTTGAGCCGGAACGGCAATAAATGTCTTATTACCGTTAAAACTGCGAAACACCTTGAACTCACATCCGTTTGGTTATAAGGAAATTATAGGAAAAATAAATGGCCTGATTACAGAAACAGCACACAAAACCGGAGCTTAGCAATATCGGGAAAATTTGGTGAATGAATCATTGATTTGCTTCGGGTCAGCGTTTTGAACAACACTATTAGCCGCGCCTATGAAATGAATAGGTAAGGATTTTTCACATTGTGCGATTTCGACGCGCTGTTTATTCCAATAATACCTACTAAAAAAAGCCCGAACTGTAAATATGTACCTATGTGTTTATCACAGATTTATACTATGTATTAGTGTGCGCTAACACCAAGCGAACGTGGAAAGTACGAGTTTTATCGAAAGCTTATTGCACGCTAATAAGCGCTTATAAACGTGCAAATAGTGTTCTAAAATCAAACGATCGAATCGTTCGATCATTTTTGTATGGAAAATTTTCGAAACTCTTTCGATGATCGTTTCGATATTCGATCATCGAAAACTTATACTAGGGCCTCTGAATCTGTATAAACAGAGCATACCTACCTACTGCTTTCTTTTATGGTTGATATTGGAAACCATGGGAACAAATTTAGCAAAAACTAATTTTTATTGGGCGATAACAGTTTTTTATTTTTTTTATTTTTATTTTATTTATTTATTATTTTAATGCATGAACAGACAACAGTTATGATATAGTACAATATATGGACGATTACAATGATCAGTCAACTGTCACACAATTAGGTACTCCTTGGAACATTAGTTTCCGACATTCACTAAAACCCTTAATCATTCGTCCTCAATCACCATATATCTATAATATAAAAGAATGTCAAGTTAGTGCGAACACTTATAAATCGAGATCGGCTGAACAAATTTTTATGATGCTTGGTTCGTTGGATTCTTCTCCGCTTCGGTTAACAGAATAACTAATAAAACATCGAAAAATAAATAGTAAATTATATAAAACTAGAGGTCCGCCCCAGCTTCGCACGGGTAGATAGATACTTAAAAATAATTTAGTTTTCATACAGATCCCTAACTTTTTCAAAATATTTTATAGCATAATGTTAATCTGAAATAATTGCATTGCAATGTATCGTGTCACGTCACTTTACCACCGTGACTACTTTGCGCGGTATTTCTACTAAACTTGACGTCATTACTCCCCTCAGTGCCCTCCCCGGCTCCCGTACGCACTCTGCATCGGATAAGTTGAGATGATAAGAGACTATGCTTTTTTTCCAATACTCACATTTTTAAACTCGTGATAACTTTCGAATGGAATGTCCGAATTGAATAATTCAAAAAGTTATACAAACATATTGAAGCAGACTTGAATATGAACTAATTTATTTTAATAAGGAGTAATACCAAGATACCAATAAAGAGCCTTTTATAGAGGTGACAATTTATTGATTTTTTTTAAATAAAAAAACAATTATTGTGGTATAACTATAATAGTTAGACATATGCTGTCGCGATACTTTTTGTAAATAATGATGTCTTCTACAAAATTGTAGTACATTGTTTTATTCTACCATCATTAGTTTTCACAGCGTTCGCGATAAAAAGAATATTTTAGGTAAATTTTTTACACCTTGGGTTACATTATTGAAGTTTTCGTAGGTTACCCACTTTTTTTTGGAAATTAAATATAACCTATGTTCACCGCCGATATTGTAGCTTCCTAAAAGTGAAAGAATTTTTCAAATCGGTTCAGTAGTTTTGGAGCCTATTCGATGCAAACAAACAAACAAACAAACAAACAAACAAACAAACAAAAAATCAAATCTTTCCTCTTTATATATTAGTATAGATATAAATAGTAAATTATATATTACCTAAAGTTAGTATGGAACGAATTTCGATACAACTACGCCATCTGTAAAAAATCTATAGAATCACAGTTTTTATTTACCTGACAACCATTGATATTAAACATATTGGCACGCAGATTATTGGTGGAATTGACGTGCATTTTTTTATAAATAATTAATACGCGAAAAGCGAATAAATCTTATTTTGAAATCAAATTGTCATTTGACACAAACTGTCGGTTGTTTGACAGTTGGTGCGATTGAAAGAATTCGGATGGAAAATGTGTGATTGAAATCAGATGCATCGGTAGGAATGGCATTGGTTAAAAGTCATTTTTATCATTCTTTTAAATTCGAATTCAATATACATAGTTATATCACAGGACAACGTCTGTCGGGAAAGCTAGTTATATATAAAAGAGAAAAAAAAAAAAACAAAAAATAATGAAAAAAGAAGAAAAGAAAGAAACAAATTTCAGTTACATAATATTATATGTCACCATTCACACACACATCTACTCACAGCATATACACACATCAGACAAAAAACAAATATTCATAGAAATATAAAAGAGGAGTAGGGAGTGGCGGGAAAGGATAAGGATGGGAAAAGGGACTGTCACATTACGTCAGAGTATGTATCGTCTTGAGTATCTGTAATGTAGTGGTCTTGAAAGCGGGAAGCGTTAGTCCAAAGATATCTACGTCGATCAGGAGTTTGTTGTATGAGGTCATGAGTCTGTTTATGGAGTTCCTTTGTCCAGCGTTTGTATTGTTTGTCTAAACGTAATGCTGCATTTACACGCTTGCCATGGTTTGGCAAACCACCACAAACACCAACGTGTAAACGGGGTGTTTGCCTTGCCTTGTGTGAGCTTGCCAACGCTTGCAACAAGTGTCTGTTTTTACACAGATCAAAGGAATTTGTGGCAAATGTATGAAAATACCGACGCGCACGCCAACGTGTAAATGGCGTCCAAGCGTTTGTGAAGGCTTGGAGCTTGTGGTGCTTGCCATGGCAAGCGTATAATTGTAGCATAAAATGGTCTCTGTATCCGCATGCTGGTAGGTACTTTGAAGCTTATTTTAGGCAGGAGAGTAGTGTCCATATCAAGAAAATATACTACTTCCTTCAGCTCTGGCTCTATGTTCTTTTGGTTTAAATTGTTTGTTTTTTGAAGTGGTTGGTGGCCCAGCGGTTACAACGCCGGCTTTCGTACTGCGGACGTCGTGGTTCGATCCCAGGTGCCGACCATCTTCCTCTTTCACGACACAAGCTTTCAGTAGCTTACTGTGAAAGAGTCAAGGAGTGTATTTGTGTTCACTTTGAGTGAGCACAGATTCATTAAAAAAAAATAAAATGTATCCGTAGTATTTGAATGAACTCGAGTGCTTTATTCAATGTCGCGTTGATATTTTCTAGAGAATAACATAAATATTAAAAAAAAAAAAATTTGCAATGGAATCTCAACTCTACTTCTGAAGAGAATAACCAAAAAGTATATCATTTTGATTTTTTTTTTTGCGCAATTAAAGGCAGGCCACACCCGCTTATCACACACCTATCATTAACATCTGACTGACGAGCGTTTTTATTGGCGAATGTGCAACGACCAGCCTTTAAATGCGCAATAAGTTTCGAATACGTAATATTTTTTGGTCACTCGCTCTAGGAATAGATTTTGTATAGGTTTCTTCGACATAAACTATTTATCTTCAACATATACTGCGTTTATACTTGAAGTTTGTTAAAATCTAATCTTACTATTATTATATTTTTAATGAATCTGTGGCCCTGACAATTTTAATTTCGTGAACGAAATTTTTGGTTACTGTTATGTAGGAAGAATTAATTAACTGTTCACTTTGTATATTAGTGTCTTTGTTTGGTTTGAATAATTGTTTATATGTTCCAGACGACATTTATTTTTTTCGCACTCTACATTGGCGAAAAATCCGTTCGCAAAATTTAAATTGTCTACGGAGGCTGGACTCATTGTAACCATTTCTAATGAAAAAAAAATTGATAAACGCCTTCTTATAAAAATTTTTGGGACATCTTAAAGAAAACCTAGTTTGTGAGTCGCCTCGAAATCGTACAATCTGAAAAGTGTTCATTTCTTGCGAATATTAATATTAAATACATAATATGAAAGAGAGTTTTTTGGGGAATTTGTTTTACCCCTCGCCTTTTTAGTGTTGGTCAGGTTGTTAAATATTTATATTAACAAGTTCCAAAATTCACAAACAGTACAAAAGGTTACACAATGTCATTAAATATCTTATATATTTTATCATATTGGTAATGGATATAACGTGGGATAATTTAATGTAGATTTAAGTAAGATATAAGAAACAGTAAAAACGTGTTTATTTTAAGCAACCTTTGTAAGGAGTAAGTTGATTCAGATAAGCGCCGGTTCCTTGAAATGTTTATACAGACCTCGAGTGTCCCTTATCAAAAGAATACGCGGCGTACTAAGTGTAAAAAAGGGGAGGTTTATTTTTATAGCGCTCCTCGTGTTGGTATGGAAATTCAAGTGTTGAAGGTCTTCCTCATATTTACTAAGGCAACAATGGAAATAAGTAAAAGAAAGTGTCTGGTTGTATTATAGAAAGGCTCGCAGAAACTTTATCGTGAGATCTGATGAGATACCAGAATGAAATCGATACTTTTCGCTGATGATGATAATTTACATTTCGTACTTACTGGAACATAAAAAACTAAAAGGGTTCCCTTTTCACCGTGTGACGAGTTCATCGCCCGATTTTCAGAATACGTTATTTATTATAGCTTACCAAGTATCGTAGTTTGCATCTTATGAAATAACGATTCATGTCCATAGATATGAACTAATAAAAAACTAAACAAAACTACATTAGTCTTTTGCAGTCTTTTCATGGATTATTTAGCGCGCTCCTAATAAAATCGAAATAGGTCCTAATAAAATAGAAATAAATCCAGAACTTTTAAAATAAAACTTGGACGCACTTTAGGGTTTTCCATTTGTTCTCTCTGGAGTGGAATCCTGGATTGAGCGAGTGCGAGACCGGGAGAGGATAGACTTCTTTGAGATGTGGTACTGAAGACTAAAACCTACAAAAAAATACCTTGTCGATCAGCCAGGAGGACAAATTATGTCTCAATACTGTGAGAATTTCCGTCAGAATCAGACTAACGTCCGTCTGTCTCGAGCGTTTGCCGGAATATTTAGGTGTATTTTCTCTTCATTTGGAGGAGTACCAAATTATAAGAAATTTTGATGTTGGAAATATCAGCAATACCATAAGCACTTCTCATTGAATTCTATTTAATCCTTTCTCCGCAATCCTATCACATTTTGTCTATGTATTAATAATAAAAATAATAATTCTATACAAAGGTGTCAGTATAGCCGGCGGAACTTATTGCCTGAGGCAATTTTTCCAGTCAACCGGTCCCGTCTAATCTGAGAGAGGCCAACCCCGGGTAGAAATTTCAAGTGAAAAAACACTTAGAAAAACTCTGACCCAACCGGGAATCGAACTCGGGACCTCGGATCTGAAGTCCACGCTAGTAAAACTAGGCTACCGAAGTCGGAATTACGATCTTTATTCAGGGTTTTTCGTCTTTAAGTAACAAATCCTTTTAAAAAAAAAATCTTGCAAAATAAGTGTTTCAGGAAACCGTCAATTTCAGAGTTACGCTGTTTTGCTATGAGCTGATGGTTAAATGGGAAAAATTAAAAAAGCCCATTTTTTCGGAGGAAGCGTCATTAAAATGTGATCAAAGAGTAATTATATTGTCATTAAATGGATTCCAAACAGACGGAACAATTAATTACGGGAAATTATGACTTTACCCAGACTGTAGGTGGGCGAACGCAGGCAACACGATATTACTATGATGTATGACAAGTAACGGTATCTTCTTAACAGGAAACTATTTTTAATTAATTGTTCATCAAGCAGATATTTACTTATTGGTACTTTATTATATTCAAATTAACTACGACTAGTCGATTTCTGTCAGTCGAGGAGTCAATCGAATCTTCGAATCATTCTAAATTCAAATTGTGACCAAATCGATAACTTACCTTACCAGTCGTCGTCCTCATTGCTGAGGGTCGTAGCCATCATAAATCCTTTCTCGAGCCATTTCTGTCCAGTATGTTCTGTCCGCTGCCAGATGTATGCCTCTATGAAGTGTCGTCGCGTGGATGTTTTGCTTTATTTAATCGGTCCAACACATCGGCGATCTGCCCCGTGGTCTTGTACCCGGCACTCTTCCAACCATTATCAGCTTTTCAAAGCTGTTCTCTCCTCTACGTGCTATAGTTTCGCCGGCTATATTGACATATTTGTTTAAAAAAGTGATAATTTATTTTATTTTATGTCCAAAGAACTTTAATATTTGTTCGAGACAGAGAAACGACAGTCGCTCCGTGATGCGGAGTTCTTGAAGAATTGACATGTTGTAATGATCAAAACTGAAATATTAAATAAACAAATAAAACTATATATATTATATCTAGATATAAATCAATCTTTGAGGGTGGAATGCCTAATTAATTATAAAACTTAAGATATAATTGATTTGAATTAAATAAATTTAAATATACTTTTCTACAAAAAGTTTGTGTAACCACCTTTGAAGTTTTTTTTTTAATAAATAACTGTTCTCTTTTGTACTATGTAATTAATACCTATCTATAAACAAAAATGGTATATATGTCAGTTCTAAACCCAAATGAGTCAATCAATCTATACTGCCTGTCATAACCACTTAGAGGCATAGGGAGGCAACAAGCGCCTTCCACTGGCGTCGAAATTGACTCAAAATAGTAAAAGGTAAAAAGTTTCTATATCAGTTAACTGTGATTGACTCGGAAACCATCTATCAAAGTTGATTTTAGTGGTTTTGTGTCAACAAGGAAAATGTCAGTAAGTAAATTTAAAAAAAGATTAACGAAACGATTTAGTATTTAAATAAAGTAATTTAACAATAATTAATTAAATGGCAAAGAAACTTTCTTTGTCACCTGTGACCATGCAGGACCTGTGCCCTTATTCTCGTAGCGGTCTTAATACGCTCTTATCTTGATTGACAATCATAAAATGGCGGATTGGTATTCACAAAACAAGATATCTAGAAGATATCTTAAAAATTCGTTATGTTTGAAATATCAGTATGAAAATGACCCAGTTCAAGATAGGATTATGATTAGATTCCGATAGTTTTGTGAATACGACTGCTTGCGATCGTGTCTTAATCTTATCGTTAAGTGATTTATAAAAGCGATTGATTACGAGAATAGCCCTACTGTGCTTGCATGACCACCTGTGACCATGAAGGACTTGCAAGAATAGTCAGGGTACCTATTAAATAATTTGTGGCATAACAAATTATTTGTTTTTAATATTTAAATTACTTTACAGCAGGGATGCACAGACTTATAGGGAGCAGGGGCCACTGGGGAAGATTATGAGCCAAGGACGGGCCGCACTGAAAGTTTTGATTTCGTATTTCACCGCTTAATTTTGTAAAACTAGGATTCTGTGTTTCATAGTGCCTTTTCACATTATATTCCTTTGGAATGGCAATAGAGCTGTTGCATATTAAACACGCAATATTATTACGCGATGAAACAAAAAAGTATTTCTTGGTCCAAATATCTTGAAACTTTCATCTTAAACCTTTAGTTTTTTACTAGTTCCTGGCTTATCCATATCGAAATTGATATATGTGCTTGGTACGACGAGTAGAATAGGTACGTTGTAAACCTGAACAAGAAAGTGGAAGGTAGGTACTTAATGCCGCATTTTTATTACTAACAATTCAAAAGCTTCAATAAAAAGTCAAGAAATATTGTTATTTACGACTTCCACAGTCGATATTTCACACAAGAAACCAAAAAAGTAACTAATAAATAGTTTTTTTTAGTAATCTTTCGAAAAGCTACAAAAGTAATTAATATTCTTTTTATTTTCCAATATTTTAGGCAAAATTTCCAATATCATCTGCGGGCCGCAGATAAACTGATGAAGGGCCGCGGGTTGTGCATCGCTGCTTCACAGTATGAATATTTTATATATTTATTTGTCAAATAATTCGTTTGAAATATTCATTAAAAAAATGTGACACTTATTATGAAATATAAATTTAATAAATTTGTAAGTAGGTAGGTACATCATGATTTATCGAAATGGTTTGAATTGCAAATTAATTCTCACTCTTCCGGTTTCCAAGCCTCTCGTCGGAATTTCAAGTATTTCCTGATCAAGCATCTCTACTTAGCCCCTTTCTTAATTGAATATCGCGAATCCCTAACAGGTGAAGTACCCGTATTATATCATGTTAATTCGATTTGAAATCTCGGGATTAATATGGAGTAGTCATAAATTAATCACTTTTTCTCGAAACATCAAGTGCTTGTGATGAAACAAATACAACGCCATTTCATACAATATATCTATGGTAGGGGGGAACAATCAGATAAGTCAAAATAGTCTACTTTACAGGAGACAGTTTTTTGTATTTCTCTATATTATTTTCTATTGGACTTGTTATGTTTTTTTTTTAGTTTAGCCTCATCAAAGGAAGGTTTTTAAGCAGTGATAATTATTTTTACAAAATCTTCATCATTAAAGAAAATCGTTGACTTATGTGATTTCGAACCACGCATATAGGAAATTAATGGGTGACTTATATGTTCAGGTACGAAAATAAAAGGTGGTGTAAAATTTATGTAAGTAATAAATTTAGTTCAAATATTTAAAAAAAAATACACATATCTCACTACAATACAATTCTCCTTTTTACACTCCACTCAGGAGCATAGGGAGGCAACAAGAGCTCTCCATTGCGCTCGATCTTGCGCAATGTTTATGACCTCCTCCCACACCATGTCCAAATCCCTCAGCTCTGCTTCGAAGGAGCGGAACACAGTGTGAGAGGGTCTTCCTCGTCTTCGGGATCCTGATGGGAGGAAGAACAGCGCTCTCCTCGGCCTACTGTCATTCGGCATCCTTAACACGTCATGTCCCACAATGATAGAGCTGATGGGCTCACGCTGTGTGCGCCGGCGTATAACGTCGTACGTGATGCGGTGATACCATCTTATACCTTACATTCTCCTGAGACACTTCATTTCAAATGCAGAGATTTTTTGTGCCTGGGCTTTGGTCAGGTGCCAGGACTCACACCCATACACGAGAATGGGCAACACACACGCATCAAACAGTTTACACTTCGTCTCGACACTAAACGCCGACGCCTTCCAGATCTTGGTCATGTTGTTAAAGGCGCCACTTGCCATACCGATACGTATCGGGAGCTCAGCCCCGAGATCACCAGAGGTACGAGGGGGTAATGGTTGCTCCCAGGTATTTAAATTTATCTACCCGGGAGACCTGGTGACCGTCGATGGTTATCGCTAGCTGTTTATCGGGGCAGGCATTATTCGCTATGAGCTCTGTCTTGCTGGCATTGACTCAAAGGTCAAGGCGTGCTCTTTTGTCGAAGAGTCTTGAAACACTGCGCTCTAATTCCTCTAAATAACGCTGGTCATCCGCGTACTCCAGATCGCACAGTTCGCCCATTAGACCATCTCTCTGTGTTATCGGTATACCTCTTGCTCCTTGCATGGACTTTCTCAACAGGACTGCACCATTTTAACTATTTTCGGAGGTATACCACACACAGCAAGTATTTTCCATATTTATGGTCTATGTGGGCTGTCGAAGGCCTTTTCAAAATATATAAAGCAACAAGCGACTGGAGAGTTTAACTCTTTACACTGCTGAAAAATGCACCTGGTAAAGAAAATTAGGTCCGTGCAGGACTTGCCAGGTACAAAGCCACATTCTTGCTCTCTTAGGACAGCCATGACAGGCCCCTAAATGAGGTGTAGTAATATCTGAGATAATACCTTACACGTAATTCCACGGTAGTTTCCGCATTCAAGGGGATCCCCCTTTTTAAGTATTGCGACGATGAATCCATTCCGCCAATCTTTTGGGCACCTCTCCTTTTCTCACGCCATTTTACATAAATATATCAAGAAGTAGTTGGCCAAGGGTGTCTATGCCTTGTTTGAGGAGCTCTGCGTGGATTCCATCGTCTCCTGGCGCTTTGTTGTTTTTCAATCTCATCACGGCCAGCACCATCTCGCTGTGGGTCGGCGGATCTTCACATATCCCAGTCGCCTGAGGTATATTCAGACCCGCCAACTCCTCCTCAAAGTTGTAAGGTGAGGAGGGTTCGGGGCAGTTCAATATTGACTCAAAGTACTCCCTCCATCTCCCTTTAATCAGTTCGGGGGCAGTGACAGTGGCTTCACAAGAGTCTCGTATTGCCGTCACGGATCTTTTTTGACCCCTGCCCCCGACCTCCCGGGTAATTTAGAAAAATGTCCTTGAGTCATTACCGAGCGCAGCAGACTGTGCTCGCCGTATCTGAGAATCTAGGTGTCTTCTTTTATCTGTTCCTACAAAGTGCTTCACCTTACAGTTCAGCTCCCTGTACTCAGACACCAAAGCGGCCAGTGTTTATTTTTATACACATATCTCACTAACCTACATTAAAATCAAAAGATCCGGATCCTGTTATTGACTATTATTTGTAGGAATTTGTTTATAAAAATCATGAAACATTGTGGGAATCAAATCCAACATAGACATTCTGTCTATGTTGGAAGACAAAGTATTTCTTTTCTTCTGCTTCCCATTGTTTTAATATCAAATTATAAGTACAGTGAATGTTTCTATTTAAATGAAATCCGTTGAAAACTGTCCCACATGTCCACAGATACAGCACTTGATTTATTTGACGTAAAATACAATAATTGTCAAATAAGTCATAGATAAAGTCAAGAGTGAAAAATTTTTGTGTACCTGAACACATAAGTCTGACTTATGTGTTTATTCTCCCCGGCAGTTTGAAACATTTATTGTGTGTGATTGAGTACAACCTGAATATAAATCTTAATATATTCTTCTGACTTATGTGCTTTTGAACATGTGTGAATATAGCTACATATTATCGGATGAGCAAAAAATATTTTTTTTGACCAATGTGACTTATGTGTTTGTTCCCCCCTACCATAGATATCTTCTAGATATTTAATTATCTAATATATTTTACTAGCTAATATACCCGTCATGCTTTACGTTTTTAATTTCGATTGTCAGGCTTGATCGGAAGGTAATTAAACAGGTAGCTCTAGCTTCTCATTGCTTAACAGATCTCTATAACTGACATAAGTACCGAAAAAGAAGAATGACACTTTCACAATTCATAAAAGACAGAAGAATGACACTTTTAATGTTTATAAAAAAGAAAGAAGAAAAATTATATGACTAATGATAGCGGCAGCTGTTTTGCCGACCTCAAATGTCAATCGAAACGTAGTCCGAAAATGTAATACTCGAATTTTTATTTAAATGTTTATAAAATACATTTTATATGGTATGAATTACATTTATTTTTATTTTAAATCAATCATGAATCTTTTAAATACGTTTTTATTCAGTCAAACTTCGGTTCCATGCAACGTTTTTACATGAGTTATTTTTCTTTTCAAAAGATGGCCATCTGTGTTTACGGAGATTTTACTATGAAGATTTCATAATTTTAGAAATTTATTAACAACTTAAAATATATGAATGGAAGTGAAAACCCAAGATTTGTCACGAAATGCATGTGAACAACATGCACCTCGAAAGACAAAAAGGGATAATCAGCTTTTCACAGGAAACAATATGAAGATGGGAGGTTTACTCCTTTTCACTGTGATGAATTCGGCAGAGACTATGCTACTGCACTTGCATATGGGACGAGGCTGTGCCCATCACCAGAATATGCGATTGGGTTCGTCAAAAAGATGAAGTGTTTCGACATTGTGCGCATGTGTCTGATCAGGACCATCTCCCAAAATGGCCTACACATCGTGGAATCCGATGAAAGCGGGCAGTGCCGCATAACATAAATGGAAGTGAAAACCCAAGATTTGTTTGAATAAACTCATAATACAGCATCAACATCCTACCGGCTGATTGCTTCTCCTCGAAATACTGTGGGGTAATAGAAGAGGCATTCTTCGATGTTTTGGGCAGAAGGTACTTAGTGGTAGTCCATTTCAAATCAAAATGAAATAATTAGTCTTGTATAGTTCTATCACAAAATAAAATATTATTCAAAAGTGAACCGGTTTTCGAAAACAATCTTTCCTATTTCAAATCTTGAACATTGGTTATTAACAAAAACTGGTAAGAAGTAACCAACAAGACTCGTTTCATTTTCATTGTTTAAAATTTTATGTCAAAAATTAATTAGGCGGAGTTTATTCAAACAGATCTTGTTTTTTCCTTTTTGTCGTTTTGAATTAAAGACAAGCGTAATCGTAATTTTTTTTTTATTTCCCACAGACTTTAAAAAAGGGAGCAAACTGAAATTAACCCGAAAAAAAGTTTTACAACTAAGTACCTTTTATCGAAAACAAACCGTTACAAAGAAAGGGGTGCCTAAAAAGACTAGCTTTGCATTGGACGCATTTAAGGAGATGCCGTTTCTAGGACGTAATACACATATAATACAATTATGAATAACTAGTTTTTTAAAGGCACCCGTGGCGACCACCTATGGCCTTTTTATGCAAACTTTACTTTCTCATAGCTGTAAGCATTCACATGTGAGACTTCAAAACACTTTGTTGATTCATTCTTTATGAAAATTCAAAAACAACTTAAGCTTTTAATTACAAACATTACATTCAAATAGCTTTTAGAATGTGGGTATTCAACTATTTGATTTGTTAAACTTTCTCATGCAAATTTTGCTTTGTTATGGCTGAATTCGCATGTGAGACTTTACGGCACACGGTTGATTGAACTATTTATGCAAACTTTAAAAACAAATTAAACTTATTGCAAACTTACCATTCAAATGGTTTTAGCATGTCAATGGTTGTTTAAATTATTTGATTGATTAAACTTTTAATTGCAATTATTGCATTCGTATGGCTTTTCTCCGCTATGAGTCTTATTACTTGAGACCGCAAACTTTTTATTGCACACGTTGCATTAGTAAGGCTTTTCATCACTATGTAGTCCCGCTGTGCGTAAAAGTTTCCTAATTTGGTACACTTTACTTTCTTATGGCTGTAAATAACCCGAAAAATTGTTTTTCTCTACGTCAAGAACTTCAAAAAAAGTGCTCAGCCACCAGGCATAATAATATTATTATGTTACTGTCAGCTGTCAGCCGTATATTAGTATAGAACAAAATTTGTCTTTAGTTGCGAGTGGCGCGCCATCTAGCGGCGTTAATGACATCAGTCAGTCAGTCAGTCAATGAGTCAGTGTTCAAGGCAAATATTATATAGATAATATTATATTAAGTTCTGTTATCGATTTTCTTCTTAATGATGTATTTTACTCAAAGAAAATTTATAATTTTTCGTCTGTCTTTTAATATAAGAAATTCTTTTTGGATTGGATTTTCCAGAAACACAAGATTACTTCCACCTTTGACATTTGATTCAATGCAATTATAATTTTTAATTTAAGAGGAGTACATATCCATTCAATTCAAATTAATGATTTTTTCTTAAATAGTTCTGAGAAATGATCACTGATTGATAATGATAAGAGTTTACGGTAAATACTTATCACATTGAAATGAATAAAACAAGCACATTCCCGTAAATATATAGCAATCAACTAAGCATTTAATTCTTTTTTTAAATACATTGTTAGAAACAAATCAAGTAATCAATCCTTATTGATAAGTCTTACCAATATTGTAAAAACATATTTGCACTTTCGTCATACTAGTGTTTCTGCATATATCTATCTACAAGGAGAATGGTTTGATTGAACACAAAAAACATACAATATCGAAAAGGTCTTAATTTTAATGTCAAACTATATGCCTTTCTACCTCTTACATGCTCAAATACTCTCTGATTATAATCTGAAGTGCTACATAAATAAGAGCTGGAGGCTGATCATCGTTGTGTTGGTCCGACGAAATCAAACAGAACATCGCTTCGAAGCTCCATCACCCCGCTAGGTCAGAAAATTGCGGAGTGACAAGCCTAGAAAACAGGGGTCTTTGACAGTAAGCAGCAAATAAGACAACCACTCACCTGAAGACGTGAGTCAGTATTATTTATTTATTTCCCATGGCACAACAAACAGACAAAACATATACATCTAGGCTATAAAAAAGACAAACAAATGAAATGATAAATGTAATGCCCACTTAAATGTGTGCACATATTAATAACAAAGATTGATCCAAGAATGCTTCAAAGGTCAAATAATACAAATAATAATAATAATGGTCTAAAATAAAATAAAAATAAAATTTCTCAATATAAATAATAATAGCTTAACCTATAAATCAAAAAACAATAAAAAAATAAAAGGTTCAAATCAAAGAAATAAACAAAGCATCAATCACAAAGAAGGGACAGAGGAAAGGAATGGGAGAGGAAGGGAAAAGGGTGACAATTAATTGACATTAAATTGTAAAATTATTAAACAGATCACTCATTATGGAGCAGTACACTGAGAACAGAATTCTTAAAACTATGTGGTGTAGCCGCAAATATATCAATGTCAGAGTACTTTGCATTATAGTTGTGCTTCATTCTATGCAGTGGATTCCTACAACCTGCATTAGTTAAGTGTCGGTTTATTTGGAGCGGTCTAAAATACCGTCTCTGTGACGGCACGCAAAGACCGACATCGGCCAACAATGTGGGCACGTCTACAACAGATGTACAAATCTTATGCAGCATACAAGCATCGATGAGTTCACGGCTCATTACACCTGTCGATACAAAGCCGCGAAATTTACGTTCGCCGCATTATGATGAAAATAATACTAACTACTAATTTCTGCACTTTGGTGGTAACTTTCATGAATGGAAATTGAATAAATTGACGTCTAAAAAACAATTCATTGTCAAAAAAAAGTTGCTGTTTGGACCAAAAACTCCAAAATTGGCAAAATTACGAAATGCTGTTTTCGACGCGAATAGCCTTACACACTTCCGATTCTTCTGAAAGATTGATTGATTACTCACTTAAATAGACCTGTCTCAGTGAGCACTCGTGCCCTCCTCCTAAGATCAACCCTGTTCTTTATCATGTACTACAACGTTGACGTAATCGCCAGAGACATCACTTGACGGTGTCTTTGTGTAATCGATTTCGTGTCTAGGTAATTACTTTTTTATATGAAAGAAACACGATCTCATAACGTCTAATTATTTCTTTCATCTATCTGCCTACGTTTTTTTTTCAAAAATACGAAAATAAGCTCCACAATACAGATTTTTTGGATGCAAATTAAAAGTAAGTTATATACTTATATTGAGATTTAAAATTAAATTTAAATATTTAACTAACTTCTGGGAGCATTGAACATACAACTATTTTCGTAATATTTATATAAATTTATCTACATTTCTATATATAGAAGGTTCTTATTTATGATGGATTTTTTTCTGTCTCGAGAAATAATTTCTCTTGACAGTTGGAAAATATGCCAGTCTGGTAAACATCCTTAAGCTCAATTTTTCAGAAACACACACATTTTAACCCTCAATAAATTGACAAGCTCATGAAACTCCTGCTCTTCGATTTTTCATCTTAATGAAGATATTGTATTATAACCACCAATTATAATAACCACATCAATGAGGTAAAAATTTTATAACAATGTGATAATATTCTACAAAGCATTTTTAAATACACTCCAGTTAAAACTTAAGATTCTTTATTATAACAAAGTTTTTTTTTCTAGAACATACATCTCCCATAATCCGGAGAGCATTTGAAAAGTTTTTCCATTAAAAGCTGATACACAAAGTTAATGACGCGAGCATAATTACTATCTGGAGCACTTCTCAGAAGACGTCAGACAAAAGGTTTTTAAATTTCGGAGAATGTTTAAAGAATTTTGGTGATATGTGTGAATTTAAGTAAGCACCCACCGCACTACTGCATAGATGTTGTTTTTTTTTTTTGGTTTTTCATTATGTGTTAGAATTGTTATCAAAGGTCGCGGTTTCGATTTCCGTTCAGGTTAGATTTCTGTTTTCTATGTGATTTTTTTTTTTACAGTAAGACGCAAACAATGGCAGTTGCAGGATAACTTCACTTGGGTCCTGGACGTGCTGATGGGTGTGAGAGATCAGTGGGAGTCCGTTGCGTATTCTCGGAAACTTTGGAGATACATTGTTAAGGAAACATACCCTCTGCAGGACGTATACCGCCATTGAAAGTTCATATTATGTAGTAGATTTTTACTCACAACATTTTCAAACTATCACACTGCTCGGTTTTCGTAGAAGCGTTTTTCTCAAAAGACATTATGAAAAAGTGGCACATATTTACGCGTGATGTTTACTCTTTTTCGCACCGCAATGTATGAAGAAATTAATTTTTATTACCTTCCTGCCTACAAAAAACAAATAACATTAAGGTAACGTACACGAAACATTAACTTGAACAAACAAGAATGTCGACAACGATATTAATTTTCGTGCTAATTTCTTGAAATCGCTAATGCGACGTTACATATTTGTTACATTTGTACTCTAACGACCCGAGCAATTAGTGATACCTTCCCGTTACTGTGTAAAGACAAGTTTTCATAATAATATGCAAACGTGGATCCCATTTTCTCCCTTAGTTAGCTAATGTAGTTTCTTTGAAAGAAATGAGTTCCAAACTAACATACTTAAAATAAGCCGTTTAAATTGCAGTTGTGGATCCCGCACCACATGTGACTCAACATGTCAGTGATGCTTTACACGCTGTAAGAGCTGAATCGATGTGGATGCGAACTATTTTTCTGATATCTTCATTTTTATTAAAAGATCTAGAGTAGGTGCTTACAATTCAAAGGCAAGGCATGATGTAAATGTAATGTATCGTACCTACTCACTTGCGCCGCGAACGTGTGACATTGCATCAATTTAATCGAAAGGTTAGGTGTATACGTGATTCGAAAGGGCGAACGCGAGCGGAACACATTACAACGAACATCGAACGAATTACAATAACGCCATCCGTGAAAAATTCTATAGAAACACAATTTGTATTTACCTGAAAACCATCATTGACGTTAAAAATATTGACACGCAGATTTGTATGGATTTTTTTTCAAGCTTTTTTCTTATTTGTTACAATTGAAGCGCATTTTATATAAATTAAAATGCGAAAAGTGAATAAATCAAATTGTCATTTTTATCTTTCTTTTCTATTCGAATTCAATATTCATACTTATGACCTGTGGGTACACACATACGCGCGGTAATGTAACCAATAACCAATGTCACGTGGCATGCAACTTAAAGGAATAATCTGTAAAGAAAGCTAGTTTTTATTAAAAAAAAAAAAAAAAAAAAAAAAAAAACACAAGCGGATACCTGGCTGTACTAATTCAGATCCGCTTAAAAGAAGTTTTTGTGTAAAACCTTGTTCCCATAATTTTGTTACCTTTCAATTGAGACCGTTTTAGGTTAGGTCAGTTGAATGGTGTCAAAGTTGGACATTCACACTACACCGGTTGAAACCGTTGTGTTTGACATAAAATATATTTCAAATATTTGTCGACTACTTGTCCTCTTGTCCTATACATAAAGTACTTTTGTTTTCGTTAAATAACTTTCCTGACAGACTTTGTCCTTTTCTTACTATAAGTATTGAATTCGAATTCGTATTATTATGAACTAATTACCTTTTTGAGCAATAACCGATGCGTCTGATTTGAACGATGTTTGCGGGGCACTTTCTGTCAATCGCCCCAACTATCAAACAACCGACGAAAATAGGAAAGTTTGTATTATAAAAAAAACTGAAGGTGACTTGCGTTAAACTTTCTAATCTTTAGCAGAATTTTCTTTTTTATTTTAATTGCTGCATACATACGTAACGATTTATCTTTACGATTTGACCGATAATGAGCGATTGTCGGTCAAATCTTAAAGATAAATCGTTACGTGTGTATCCATCAGCTATTAAGAATCTTTTCCTGGCAATAATAGACATATCACGCGTGATGGATAAAATTGATCATTTTTTAATTAACTCAAAATGTATTTCAAATACCTATTTTGTTATCTTGTCCTATATTTCTATCGTTGATTACATGTAGAATTAAATTCCATCATTTTGTAATCTTTGTTCACAAGGAAAAAACACAAAGCCTTACAAAAACAGATCATTGGATATTCATCAAAGACGGGATTAAATTTCCCATTCAGCTCATGCCGCTTCTGTATCCCGTATCCGTATTATCTTCCAGATTATCTATGCGAACTTGTAAGTTCCTGAAAATCCATCCCAACTACCTGTTGTAAAAACATTATTGTAACTGATGATCCGATACACATTACATGCCTTAGTGTTACAAACGTTGTTAACATTTTTAATTCGGTGAATTATTTTGGATATTATTTTGCAAGGTATTGTGCGTCGTTTTTTTTTTCAGGGACCTACTTTGTACTTATTTTGACAGAACATAATACAGTTAATTAATTACATTGTTTAGATAGTCAGATCTTCTGTCAGACCCATCATGACGTACGGGATCAAGTCCAGGGCTGATGCATCGCGACCAAAATAAAAAGAGTATCAGAAATGTAAGCTCTCATCAGAAGCATAGCCGGGATGTTTCTCAGACGTAGAGTAAGGAATACGAAGGTAAGGAAAATATGCGAGGTTGAAGACATAGTGAGATGGGAAAGGCAATTAAGAAGGTTCTGGTGTACACACGCGAGGAGAATGGATTCTTCCAGACTCCCTCACATGGCATCGCACGGCCAACATTTTTAGATCTTTCCAAGATATTACAACTAAATTAAAGGTGACCATTACTGCATCAAAACCAGTGTATTATGTGGAGCGTGATTTTGCAATTTCTGCATCTGTAGTCTGGAACAGGCCTCCACAGACTATCAGAGAAACGCACAACAAGGCTGTTTTATTGGAGAAAACAATAGGTATAATCCATAACAAAAACATTAGTTAGCAGGGAGCGTCTTTCAGATGGAACATTTTTTTACAAAACGCCACGGTGCTATACAAATCATCCAAATCTATATATTATTACGTGAAGGAAAAACTTTGTGACCATTTTTACGATAATTGCGCGGACGGAGGAGTACGAAATTTCTCACAGTGGAGTGGCAAATGCTCATATTTTTTAAAATTATGAAATAGATTAAATCAATAAAAAAAACATTACAAACACTACTGTAGTAATGTTATATATTTGACACTCACACATACTTCGATGTATTTGACATTGACACAGACGCGTATATTCTTTTGTTTATCTGTGGTCAAATTGAAGATAGATTTATGTTCTTTGTCCTTAAAAATAATAGAAAAAACCTTGTACATATCAACATTTCAAATTTGACGTATCCATTATTCAATATCCATGTCATTGTTTTTGAAAGAAAATTTTGAAATAGCGCTCGCTCAGTCTTTGACAATGGAACCTTAATAATGTTCAATGTTATAACTTAAATCTGGTCGACCACTAGTAACAGTCAAAATAACACAAATACCTGTTCTATACCATATTTTTATCAGAACCAAAATCTCCTCATACATTTTTTAATTTCAATGTTTTCTTCTCTCAATACAATTCTGAGTATTTGATTTAGAACAGACCACCACGACGCAGTTTTGCGTCAAATAACAAATATAATATATTATATTATACGACATGTTTATTATACATGTTTGAATAAATAATGTGTGCTTACATATTTATGCAATTTAACATACATTTTGTAAAATTTCTGTGATTTTAATCTTCGAACCACGACGTGTCTGGTAAAGAGAACCCTGTAGAAATGCAAATATGTAATCTTATTTGCCGTGCAAATAAACGAATAGCTTCCCTGAAACGAAATTGCACTTCCACTAACGTATAAAGGATTCTGATTTGAACGTTTGCAGGTGAGAGAGGAACGCTTTATAAAACTTCCTTCTTGAACTAAGGTTTGAAATAAGGTAGGGGAGACAGGTACACCTAGGGACACTAATTTTTAAACTGGTATAATTTTTTTGTACAAAATGCTTAGAATATGTAAATTAGATATTTAATTTAGATAATTAAAGCCTCTGCTCTGTATTGCAATTTATTTGAGTGAGTTTGAGTTTTTTGTGTGTCATCTTGAGATTTTTTATTGCGTTAATAATAGGTACATTAAAAAAAATGTCAGTAAAACTATTTTAGAAGATAAATAAATAAATAACAATGATTATTAAAGAAAAACTACGTATTCTTTTTTTTACCCATTACGCCGTGTCCCGTAAGGGGTATACGTAGAGAGAACGCACCTCCACTCTTTTCTATCCAAGAATACTTCTTTCGCTTCTTCCACCGACATAACATTTCTCATACACCCTCTACTATTTATTTTACCTGGCCTTCCTTGAGGACAGTTTAAGAAATTACAAAAATTAGATAAAAAAAGAAAAATATTTTATGGGCATTTTTTTTAATTAAGAAGAATCTTGATTGTTATTGAATAGTTATTTGGAACAACGTTGTCATCATCTACGTTTGGCAAAAATGCTGTTCCAGCTAGAAAGCAATATGAAAAATTATAATACATAGTAACAGGCTTACCTGTTAATATGTATAAAACTTATAATACGACATAGTAATGCGAAGTGGAGCCAGAGATGGCGTTCGATAGACAATCTAGGCGCAATAGGACAAGGAGAGCCGACCCCAAATAATGGGACAAAGGCGAGGGCGAAGAACACTACAGGCTTACCTGTATCCAGGCTTACCTGTAGGTACAACATTTCAATTTTTTTTTTTTAAATTCATCTAAAAAAATGTGTTAAGATTTTTAAGGATACTTATTATATTTGCCATTACTGATTGAAGAAAATTCATAAGATTAATAAATATTTTCTCAAACACCAAAGAGAGGAAAATTAAAAAATATCGAAGAAAAACTAGCGTAAACACGTCGCAAACTCATTATTTTTCAACTAGAAAAAAATAAAACGAACATAAGTTTACGTATGGAGTGTTTTCAAATCCAAAAAAAAAGAATATGGATTCGATACAAAATTTTGAAAAAAAGTGTCTGTCTCTATGTATAGTTGTACTCAGTGTCCCTAGAAGAATCACTCTCCCCTTCTCACTACAAAAATAATAATATAAGGGTAATATACTTATACCATAATGCAGTAGCGACTAGACCTCTCACCAGATTTTCTATGTTGATATCTATACTAATATATAAAGAGGAAAGATTTGATTTTTTGTTTGTTTGTTTGTATGTTTGTTTGTTTGTTTGTTTGTTTGCATCGAATAGGCTCCAAAACTACTGAACCGATTTGAAAAATTCTTTCACTTTTGGGAAGCTACAATATCGGCGGTGAACATAGGCTATATTTAATTTACAAAAAAAAGTGGGTAACCTACGAAAACTTCAATAATGTAACCCAAGGTGTAAAAAATTTACCTAAAATATTCTTTTTATCGCGAACGCTGTGAAAACTAATGATGATAGAATAAAACAATGTAGTACAATTTTGTAGAAGACATCATTATTTACAAAAAGTATCGCGACAGTATATGTCTAACTATTATAGTTATGCCACAATAAGTGTTTTTTTATTTAAAAAAAATCAATAAAATGTCACCTCTAGAAAAGGCTCTTTATTGGTATCTTGGTATTACTCCTTATTAAAATAAATTAGTTCATATTCAAGTCTGCTTCAATATGTTTGTATAACTTTTTGAATTATTCATTTCGGACATTCCATTCGAAAGTTATCACGAGTTTAAAAATGTGAGTATTGGAAAAAAAAAAGCATAGTCTCTTATCATCTCAACTTATCCGATGCAGAGTGCGTAGGGGAGCGGGGAGGGCACTGAGGGGAGTCATGTCAAGTTTAGTAGAAATACCGCGCAAAGTAGTCACGGTGGTAAAGTGACGTGACACGATATATATTGCAATGCAATTATTCCAGATTAACATATGAAATATTTTGAAAAAGTTAGGGATCTGTATGAAAACTAAATTATTTTTAAGTATCTATCTACCCGTGCGAAGCTGGGGCGGACCTCTAGTATTATATAAAGAGGAAAGATTTGATTTTTTGTTTGTTTGTTTGTTTGTTTGTTTGCATCGAATAGGCTCCAAAACTACTGAACCGATTTGAAAAATTCTTTCACTTTTGGGAAGCTACAATATCGGCGGTGAACATAGGCTATATTTAATTTCCAAAAAAAAGTGGGTAACCTACGAAAACTTCAATAATGTAACCCAAGGTGTAAAAAAATTACCTAAAATATTCTTTTTATCGCGAACGCTGTGAAAACTAACGATGATAGAATAAAACAATGTAGTACAATTTTGTAGAAGACATCATTATTTACAAAAAGTATCGCGACAGCATATGTCTAACTATTATAGTTATGCCACAATAAGTGTTTTTTTATTTTAAAAAAATCAATAAAATGTCACCTATAGAAAAGGCTCTTTATTAGTATCTTGGTATTACTCCTTATTAAAATAAATTAGTTCATATTCAAGACTGCTTTAATTATTCAATTCGGACATTCCTTTCGAAAGTTATCACGAGTTTAAAAATGTGAGTATTGAAAAAAAAAAAGCATATTCTCTATCATCTCAACTTATCCGATGTTGAAAGGATGTAGACGACAGTACGCGGGGGGGGGAGGGGGGGTCATGTCAAGTAGAAATACCGCGAGACTCAGTTCATTCATTGCTCAGTAGGTAACCCTACCAATTCTCTGTTTTATCGTAAGGTAGTCACGGTGATAAAGTGACGTGACACGGTACATTGCAATGCGATTATTCCAGATTAACATATTATGTGCGATTATTCCAGATTAACATAATATATATAAAATATTTTGAAAAAGTTAGGGATCTGTATGAAAACTAAATTATTTTTAAGTACCTATCTACCCGTGCGAAGCTGGGGCGGACCTCTAGTAATATATAAAATTGAAGCTTGTTGGCTGGAAGACGTTCTTTGGGATAAAATCGCCAAAGGAATTGTTTTAATGTTTCTCATTCAATTTTTATCAGCAATGCTATAATAGGTATCTATGTTTCAATAAATAAGTTAAAAAATAGTTCAATGAATGGAAATGGGTCTGCCATATGGTGAGAACAGAGAACAACGAATGACAGATGGACCAAGAACAGTGGGGCTAGTATATGAGTTATAGCGAAAGCTATTTGCACGCTAATAATAAGCGCTTTTTAGCGTGCAATATGAAGTGTTCTAACGTTCAACGTTGAACCATTCGATCATTTTGTTGGGAAATTCCTTTCGATGATCGAATCGATTCGATCGATCGATGACATATACTAAAGGTACAGGTAATAGAATCGCAGGCCTGACAACAATAAGAAAGTGGCCGGCAATTAATGGCACCTAATGTTAAGAAACAGAGAACCGTGGAAGTCGGAAAGGGAGGTCTATGTTCAATACTGGACGAGTAGAGCCAATTTTTTTTTCATTTATTTATTTAAATAGGTACCTACAACGACTAAGGGGGTTTCGAGAAAGTTGGTAGCATAGTCATACATCAGTCGACGGCTTTCGTACATACATACAGCGTACTGAATGTCGTCGGTTCGAATCCCGATGCTAACCGTTTCCACTTTCACAACTCAAGCGATTCAATAGTAAGTTTTAACCGTTAAGGGCCTATACACATCTGCGCCCACAACGAACGTTGTATGCAACATAACTAATCAGAATGTGTAGAGCGACTATATAGTTTGCTGTCGGATCGCTGCGTTCCGTTCGTGGTATTGATCGTTGGCGCACGTTACCGCGTGAGCGCAAATGAGCACAGGCCCATAACGGTTAAAACTTACTAATGGCATCTGACGAAGGCTCAACAGAGGAAAATTCTCAGTGTTGAGAACAGATTTTTGCGACAGATTTTGGGGATAAGGTGGTACCACTATGTCTCAAATGAGACCGTACGCGCCAGAACAGCACAACAGCCAATCACCTCAGTGATCCAGAATCGCAGATTGAGTTGGCTTGGCCATGTTCTCCGCATGTCCCCCGAGAGACTTGAATATGCAAGTCTTTTCTACAATCCGGATGGGACAAGAAGGCGAGGCAGGCCGAAATTAACAATCAAGCGGGCATTCACTGCGATTCTACAAGATGCTGGACTAAGCTGGGATGAAGCTGTGCAACTGGCGCAAGATAGAGAGGCTTGGAGGAACTTCGTGGCGTCCACATGCTCCACACTGGGAGCGAACGTGGATTAAGTAAGTAAATGAATAGTAAAACGTTTTACTAAGTGAATACTATGTGATGGATGCAAGAATTCAAACAAAATTATAAGCAGAATTTCATATCATGTTCGGAGTAGAATGCCTCATTTAAATAAGAGAAATTCTGTTAATTTCAATGAGTCACATCCATTCATAGAATTTAAAATTTGCGAGAAGATACCTATTCTATGTAAATTATGTTCTGAGGAGAAGTTTTAATGAAAATTGTGCGTTTAAAAATAATTTCAGCGTTGAAAGTTTCAGCCAAACTTCTTATTGGTGTACATTAATAACTCTGTAGGCATTTCCAATAAATGAAATGAATCCAGAGATCTGTAAATCGCTTATCGAATGTTCCGACTTGGTTTACGTTATCAGAAGTTTTAAATCTGCAATATCATGGAGATAAAATATATCGTATTGAAAAAGAAAAAATTAGAGGATAATGAATGTAAAAAATTAAGTGCGAATGTGAATGGCAATTTAAAGCTCTTTTGGAAGGAAGTGAAAAGGAAAAGGTTTGGGAAGGATGAGAAAGTAAATTGTTTGAAAGATAAAAATGGATGTATGCTGACACAGGAAAAGGATATAGGTCTGAGATGGAAAGAGTATTTTGAGGAGTTGTTTGAAACCAAGGATGGATGCGGCAGTTTGTGCCAAGTAAGTATAAATGGACAGGGTGATGAGAGTCAGCAAATTAGTATGAATGAACTTATGAATGCGCTTAAAAAAGCAAAAAATGGGAAAGCGTCAGGTTGCGATAGGGTAGCAACGGAGCTTATCAGGTATGGCGGCCGAGTGACGCTGCAGGAGCTTTTCAACTTGTGCTGGACGGAAGGCCGTACCCCAGGTGACTGGAGGAAAGCCATTATCTGCCCTCTGTACAAGGGGAAGGGCTCCCGGTTGGACTGTGGCAACTATCGTGCAATCAGCTTGTTGAGCAACGTGGGTAAATTATACAGTAGAATTTTAGTAGACAGGGTTAGAACAATAACTGAAAATAAAGTTTGGGATGCACAAGGGGCTTTTATGAATGGGAGGGGGTGTGCCGATCAGATCTTCGCTCTGCGGATGATTACGGAGAAGCTTTTGAGTAAACATCAGAAGCTTTTCTGTGCATTCGTAGATTTGGAAAAGGCATATGATGGGGTAGACAGGGGTAAATTATGGGAAGTTCTATCAATTTATGGAGTGAATAACCGGTTGATTCGTGCCATTGCTTCGCTATATTCGGAAAGTACTGCGTGTGTGAAGGTGAACAGTCACCTTTCACCGGAGTTTTATCTTACGAAAGGTGTGAAGCAAGGGTGCGTCATGTCACCCTGGTTGTTCAATTTGTTCTTTGATTTTTGCGTCAGTGGGTTAAAAGATATAAATATAGGGGTTGAACTAAATGGAATAAAGGTATGTGCGCTTATGTATGCAGATGATTTAGTACTTATGGCTGAGTGTGAAAATGATTTGCAAGAACTTGTGTCAAGTGTGTTTGAAAATTGTGCAAAAAATGGTCTAAAAATGAATGTAAGCAAAACAAAGGTGTTGGTATTTGAAAGGGATGAAGCAAGAACGAATTGCAAAGTAACCGTAGAAAATGAATGTCTTGAGCAAGTGAATGAGTATGTGTATTTAGGAAGCATGTTTAGTCGTGATGGAAAGTGTGAAAAAGAAATCGAACGTAGGAAAGTTGCTGGTCGCAGGGTGGGCGGTGCATTAAGACCTATAATGAGAAACAACAACGTCTCACTACAAGCAAAGAAACTAGTGCATAACGCAATCCTGCTACCATCGATGATGTATGGTTGTGAAACGTGGACATGGACGAAAAAAGAAGAATGTAGTATAAATGCAGTAGAGATGAAATCTCTACGAAGAATATGTGGAAAAACTTTATGGGATATGGAAAGGAATGAAAATATTAGGAAAGAATGTGGTATGGAAGTAAGTGTTGTGACAAAGATGAAAGTTAATAAGTTGAGATGGTTTGGGCATGTGGAAAGAATGGATGCAAACAGAATGACAAAGAAAATTCATAAGGCTGAAAGGAATGGTGTAAGAAAGCGTGGGCGACCGAGAATGACGTGGATCGAACACATCGATTCCGTCCTCAAGGAAGGCCAGGTAAGAAGTAAGAGAAATAGGAGAAGCTGTATGAGAAATGGTATGTCGGTGGAAGAAGCGAAAGAAGTATGCTTGGGTAGAAAAGAGTGGAGGTCCGTTCTCTCTGCCTACCCCTTACGGGACACGGCGTGATGGGTAAAAAAAAAAAAAAAAAAAGTATTTGGCATTTTAATATTTTTAAAGAAAGTTCGAGCAAGTAGTTGGGATGATTCTAGAAGCGGCATCTTCTAATAAAATGGGGTAATAGAAAAATTATTGGAATGGTCTTCATTCGATAAAATGTCGTATGTAGTATTTACAAATCTACATACGACATAAATAAATTAATTATAATATGATACCATGGTTCAAAAGTTTTTGGATACTCACACTAATTTAGTTTTCTTGTTGCTATTTCACATAGAGAACTCAAAACAACTAGAGGAAAAGATCCAGAAAAAAAGATAAAGAAACCGTTCAAATAAATTTGATTGTCGTATTCGTGAAGAAAGCATATTTGCCTAGCATAGTCATTATTTCTTATTTAGACTATCTGCGATGATATTATAATTTATTTTAGATTGAATTACGAGTTAACAAAATCAGAGACATAAGCTCATACTGGGGACCTGCAGAGCATCGGACTGATCTGGGAGGAAGCGGAGCGGCTGGCACGAGACAGAAGTTCATGGAGGGACCTAGTGGCGACCACATGCTCCACCTTGGAAGCGAACGTTGATAGGCAAGGTAATACTAATACTAATCAAAGTGAGCCAGGCGGTTACGACGCCGGATTTCGGACTGTTTCGTGTGGAGGTCGTGGGTTCGATTCCAGGTGCCGACCATCTTCCTCTTTCACAACCAGGATTACCAGGTTTTTTTTCAAAAATATACCGAACCAGTGTTCCCGCTTGGTATCCGGAAAGATGAAAGTTCCAAAAAAAAAGGTCATACTCAAAATTTGCTATCCGGAATGTTGAAATTTCCTCAAAAAAAAAATAAGTTCATTCCCAAAATTTCCTACCCCGAAACTTGCAAGTTTTTCTCTAAAAAAGAAAAAAAAAGTCATTCCCAAATTTTTCTGTCCGGGAAATTATTAATTCACTAGAAAAATCATTCCGAAAATAAAAATACTGATCACTCCATAGTTCGGTATTTTTTTCATACCGGATATGGGGCAAAAATACCGAAGAGTTCGGTAAAATACCGAACACCTGGCAACCCTGTTAACAACGCAAGCTTACTGTGAAACAGTCAAAGAGTTTATTTTTGTTCACTTTGAGTGGACACAGATTCATGAAAAATTATCTATTTGAAGCCCAATAATATATATTACCTTTTATGACCTGTACATATCTGAAAACGCGCGGTAGCATAACCGATGTCACGTTGCATGCAACATATCAAAATTCCATAATACGCGGTTCGCGGTGGTTCGTCACGAGCCGCGCGTGTTCAGATGTGTACAGACCCATATGATTCGCAAAATATCATTGAGATTTTGGCCAAATATTTCAAAATATATAATTATTATCAACACAATTTTTTTTTTTTTTATAAAGAAGGTCAAAGGACCATATGCCCTTTGAGTCACCGCGACCAATAAGATCTATTGTGACATCCTTCAAGGAATTCATGGAGCGCTGCCTCTTATTGTGCCACGTCTCCAGAGGCCTCTTGCAGAGTGACAGTGCCTCTTCCCAGCTCCTGCCCTCCGCAAAACGTCTCCTTAATCTTCTTTTTGAAAGATAGGTCCCAACAGGATTCCTCTCGGTTGCAACAAATGCTTTTGATCATGTGAACTTATGTCCACTTTGACCACTGATGTGGAAGTACCTATTATATCCATCACACCAGGTCGGCTCTACAAAGGTGCCATGTACATCCTCCATAGCCAGAACTAGGGAAATAAAAGTCCACCCCTACAGATCCCTGCATGTAGGAGTAAGGCAAAAAGTCACCCTGAGCTTGTCTGGTATCAGGGAGCCTCCGTTAGTTACTAACCTACCCGTTAGTCACGCATCCCTCGGCACGGGTCGAATGACACCTTGAATTGGGGATTTTTGGGCAGAAAGGTTTACTCCTTCCGGAATGATAGGACTAGATGAATATGGATGGGAGGGCTCGTAGAAGGCAGGAGGATTGGATTCAGGTGTAAGAAATGCCCTGCATGTTGGACAGCCATGCAAGGCACCCCGTACTCTCTTCGGCTTGTTGACCCTAGCGTCAACAGGGACCAAATGTAACCGCCGTTTCAGCCTGGGCCAACGTAACAGGGTCCACCACTTGTAGGTGAGAGTCGAGTTGAAATGCAGTGGCTGAGAGGCATTAAATGCTCTTTTATTGCGCGTAACATTTCCTTGGACCCCAACACAATTGTTGCAAACCTCTGAACATAATGCATCGCAAAATGTATGTAAAGTTATTTTTACTCACCAAAACCAACATTGAATTAGTATGTAATAAAGATTAAAATATCATAAATCAAATCGTAGATAGATTTATTTTTAATATGGGTTCGATTGATGTGTAGAAATTAAGAAATAAACAGGTTTGTTAAATAAACTTGTGAATTGTATTTAATAAAATCACAGTCCGATTTTCTCAATAAACTAAAGTTTATTTTTTTGTTTATTATTCATGTGTGGTAAGTTGACTCCTTTAACCATGTAATCTAAGTATGGAGAACGTCATAGTTGAGATTAAAGAGGAATAATGTAAACTATTTATTTAAGAATACGTTATCTAAACATACATAGATCTGCGGCGCTACATCCCTGGGTAGGTCTCGACCTCCCTCAGCAAACTTCTCCAAGTCCCCCTATCCGCCGCCACTGTCCGCCAGTCACCAACCCCCAGATCCCTCTCAGCGCCATCCAGCCATCGTATCTTTGGTAGCAGCGCCTTCCTTCTCGTCTTGTGCAGACAATCCCATTGGACACAGAGTGTTGATTTGCTCGCGATACATGTCCCAACCAACGAAGTCGGCCTATCTTTATGAATGTGGACACTTCAATGTGCATTTCATAAATCTCACTGTTGTACCTGATTCGCCAGGGGTCCCCGTTTCTGACTGGTCCATATATCCGGCGCAGGATCGATCTACCTTTCGAAAACGTCGAGTTTGTCCTCGTCTCGTCTACCTAAACACAAGGGCGTCGCCAGGCCAAGGCTGAGGGGGGGGGGTGGCAATTTAACCCATTCATAAGCTATTCTCCGTATACCCTATATTATGGAGGATGAGAAAAATATGAATTTTAGGGGGCTTCCATTAATCACGTGATCCCAAAAGGGGGAGGGGAGGGGTCTGGAAAAAAGCACGGAAGATCACGTAGGGAGGGGGCTCTAGTGAGAAAATCACGTGCTTTTGTTTTTTTCTGATGAATTTAAAGTAACACTGTTAGACTTTCAGAAATTTAAAAAATTGACGAAAACAAATCACAAGTTTCTTAATTTTTTGTACTAAATAGTACCTACACGTGATTTTTGGGGGGAGGGGGGGGGGTATTCTGAAACATCACCAAATATCACCAGGGAGGGTCTAAAAAGTTGCAAAAAACATCACGTGATTAATGGACGTCCCCTTAGGTAGTCAAGAGTTCATACTCTGGCTTACACTTGCAGTGCGAGTCTTTGCCTCTATGACATAATCTTCGGGGATTTTTTGTAAATTTTTCGATCACTTTATTATGAAAATATTGTAAATTTTCATTTAGAACACAACGTTCTAATTATGTTTAGATTCTTGTGACCTTTTCAGGACTAGATCTTAAAGAAAAAATAACAACTAACGACTCTAAAAATTCATTACTAATGTTCGATTTTTAAATGGAACATTAGTAATGAATTTTTAGAGTCGTTAGTTGTTATTTTTTCTTTCATTTAGAAGTTTTTAGGATTTATCGGCAAAGCATGGTTTTAGAATAATAAAATAAATAAATAATAATAATAAAATCTTTCTTTATTTCTCGCATAAAAAAAAATCGCAGACAATTTAAACATATAAACAACAAGATTATACAAATAATAGTTTAAAATAATATCAAATAACACATAAATGAGAAATCCCACAAGGCAGTGCCCGTTCGTGGGTATTACAGAAGTATTAGGTATATAAAATTGGATTTTTGTATTATGGAAGTAAAAAATAAAAATACTAAAATATATATGGAAATTGAAACCAAAAACTTAATCACATGGAGTGAATAAAGAAATGCATATCCAATCTAACAATATAAATATAAATAAATAATACTCAGTCAATATATTAAATCATCCATTGTAAACATTTATAAAATAAAACATATATAACTAAAAAGATTTAAAAAGAAAGGACCTATGTATTTATATAAAGTATAAATATGGATAAATATATAAAAACAAAAGATACAAATCAAAACAGAGTATAATATTAAAGAATAAAGTAATTGAAATAAAAACAAGAATAATTACAAAGCTACAACAAAAATAAAAAAATTGAAATAAAAACAAAAATATAAAAGAACTATGGTTGCTTTGCAGTTGGCTACAAAAAAAAGTAGGGACCTACGGAAACCCGTCCGTTCTCTAAAGATACATTTATACCAAACGAACAAAGACCCAGAGCTTAGAGTATAATATTTTCCTAATCATTGATAGTGGACACCATGGAATCAACAACTTATTAGTAGGCGATAACAATAATTCTTTCTGGTTATTATTTCCTTGGTGACCATATCAACGATTAGGAAAATATTGTACTCTATTTTCAAGCTCTGGGTGTTTGTTCGTTTGGTATACATGCATCTTTATGTTATGCAGCCAGAAAATCTACCTAACTCTAACCAATATTAAATCATTAAATTTGTGCTTCCTAAAAATATCTCGCATTTTATTTCAGTTTATTCACGGTTATTATCGCGCGTTGGATTTATCATTAAAATTAATGTTCATAAAATAAACGCACGAATGCTTTAATAATATGATCATACCCAATACACGTAGGTATACACTTCAATCGTTTTATAATTTTGATGCAAAACATTGTCAGACCAGAAATCTTTGGTTTGATTATAATAAAAATGTAATATTTTTGATGAGGAAAGCGATCTTAAGAACCCACGAGATGTTCAATCATTTTCTGATTATGAAATTATTAAAAGCTCGTAAAATCGACATTTGTTACCTCTTGTAAGTGCAGTACCACTAGTATGAGTTTTCGATGCTCGAATATCGAAACGATCATCGAAAGAGTTTCGAAAAATTTCCATACAAAAATGATCAATTGATTCGATCGTTTGATTTTCGAACACTATTTGCACGCTAATAAGCGCTTATTAGCGTGCAATTAGCTTTCGATTAAACTCGTACTAGCCCCACAGTTTTATTGAATACTAGCTCACACCCGTCCTAGTTTACGTTGTTAATTCGGCTAGTCGGACTCTTCCCATCATTTTAGATTTTTTGATTTTAGAAAATATTACCACAATTACAGCCCCAAAGAACTGCGATGAACAAAATCCAACCTTAATTCTAGAGTTTAGGCGTAATGTGTATACGAAACGAAAATACATATATAACTGAATTATGTACCTACCTATTGTGTGTATTGTGACTACTCTAGAACTGTTTATACACTTCAAAGCTGTTTTACCCTAGTATGAACACCTAAAATTCAATAAAATTCAACAAACTGACCTAGACACTTTTCATAATTTTCCATTTCCAGGTTCTCACGCTAACATGAATGTCGTGCCAATAGAGGAGGCCGTGCAATATTAGGGAGCTCTCCATCCGCTTATCAGCTTGTCGCTCCATCCATCAGCCAATAGGCTGGAGTGGTTTTGAATAGTAGCTTGGGAAGGTCTGGACACGTAGGTACTAAGGAATCCTACAGAAGACATTACACGCCTCAGCCTCGATTACCATCCGGTAGGAAGTATGTAAAAGGCGCGGAGTGCCTCTCCACACACTCAGAAGATTGTACGAGGCTGATCTTCGGGGCGCATAATTCGACTTGTGTGAGGTGACTTTAGGGTGGCATGGATCCCAAACAGGGTAGATAAAAAAAAAGGTTTTCAAAACTATTCCAACTTTGTATTATAAAACTCAACCAATTTAAATGAGTTCACATTTACTGAAACAGAATAAATCCTAGCGATTCCATAATTTGTTTTAAGATAAAAAAATTACACATTACGATTCAAAGACTCGCTTGTGTGTTCTCTAAATTTTATGAACTGTCAGCCAACATACTAGATTTTCTATATTATAATAATTGTATCGAACTGGAAATGGGTAGAATTTTTGGTTTTGTAGAACCTTATATACCTATAGTTAATAATATAGAAGATTGTTTACAAGTTTGGATCATAGAGCTTTCGTTATTTGACACCTGCGACCAATATTTACACAACTTTCTTGTATCAGTTTACCAAAATAGGCTATCGGACGAAATATCTACGCTATGCTGAAACCCTCTTCGGTAATAAACTTTATACTTTCTGTATCGATAAACCCATCTTCTATAATGGCTATGTTGTTAAATTTATACCTTACTTTAAAGTGAGGACTGAGGAGACAATATTTTTTTATTTACTTTCAAAACAAAAGCTTTGAAGAAAACATAATGTCTGATACTAGAAAACATACGTGAATTTATGATAGATATATTTAAACTTTTTAAAACAATCGCGGTGTATTTTTAATACACATGATGTTATTAATAATATTTAAAATACATAGGATCTTCCGCACGAGACCAGAGGGAAGGAGGAGCATAGGAAGACCGAAGCTAGGATGGCTGGATGGCGCTGAGAGGGATCTGAGGCTTTTGGGGGTTGGTGACTGGCGCGCACTGGCGGCGGACAGGGGGCTTGGAGAATTTTGCTGAGGGAGGCCGAGACCCTAAGGGTTGTAGCGCCGCAGATGTATGTATGTAAAATACATAGGGGTCAAATAAAAAGTGACAGTATGGTTAGCAACTTACTTAGGGATTTACTACTGAGACAATAGCCGAAATACGACGCTCTCGTCAACTGGTCCCGGCAAATCTGAACCGGAACTCCAGGTTCGAGTAGAATTTTTAACAATTAAGCACCTTTCATGGGTTAATTTATAATTCTGTAAGAAATTGAAAAATATGTGATAAAAATATTGAGAAAATTATTTAATTTTTAACACAGAATCAACCATTTTGATCCTAGATTTTTATATAATATTTTTTTTTTTAAATTTGAACCGCTACAGAGTACGGTTGTCTGTTTTGATAGCTGGCTTGGTTGGTATGACGTTTACAACGTACGCCAATTAGGCGTTCAAATTCAACGAAATAATATTCAACGTATCAAAAATCCCATCCACCTTGCCAGCAGGACTCGAAAGCCCAAACCAGAGACGCTTGCCTTTCTCTCGGAATAAACTCAATTTTACGTTGTATAACGTTTGTGATTTTTATTTAATCTTGCGCCATTCTGGTGTCGAGAGCTCTAACAAATAATATGTACCTATGTCAACAGTGTCAGTATAGTAAAAATGTCAAAATAAATTGGTCATCAACTACAAATTTTCTGTGTATATCTGAAATTCTCGCCATTTCACAAACTGGCTGCGGCATTTTTCATATTTTTGAAAGATATTTTTATCTCTTCAGTGAGAATTTCCGCCACAAATTGCAGCGGAAATTATTGACGTTAAATTTACCGCTCTAGTTTTATCTCTAAATGTTAGTTTTCAAAGAATTATTATGACTGTAAATTTTGATCAAAAATAACTTTAATTTATTTTGACAAAACTCTTACATATAATGGTGCGGTGATATCAGATGTAGACGCTGCTGGTGTGCTGTATCACGCGCGGTCTATTGCAACGTAAACAAAACAGATCACATTAATGATGAGATTTAATGAAATTATTACACATGCAAACTTTAGCAATCTGTCATATAACTTAAATTATGCACCTGATATTATTAAAGCCAGTGCACATGGTAAAATGTTCAATTGTTCAACAAATGTTTTGCACATACATAAAATTACTAACTAAGAGTTTTTTACTGTAGATGTTCATGTCGTAGAAGAGGAAGACGGTTGGTACAGAGCCCACGACCTTCAAAACAAAAGTCTTCGACTGAACCGCTAAGTTTCCAACCACTTCAACATTCACTTTGTACATTATATGTAACAAACAACTCTAAAGATATAGTATATATATATAAAAAATAAAAAATAAAGAAAAAATAACAAGTATCACCTCAGCACGGGCTCTTGCCTAGTGGGGTGATAAATTCCAATAATTTTATTCTCATTCTCATGTAATTCATATTTATTTGTATTGTTTTTTTTTTTGGAAATAAAATTAAAAAAAAAAAGAATGTCGGGGTAGTGCGAACACTTATAACTCAAGATCGGCTGAACAGATTTTTATTATTTTTGGTTTCTTGGATTCTTCTCTCCCCCCCCCCCCCCCCTCGGATAACAGAATAACTAATAAAAAATGGATAGCAAATAAAAGGTATAAAATATAATTATTAAGGTTACATAGTATGGACCGAATTTCGATACAACAAACGTCATCTGTGAAAAATTACATAGAAACACAACTTTTATTTTTATCTTGCAACAAAATTTTTTGGCACGCAGATTTTTTATGGATTTATTTAAGGTTTTTTCTAATTTGTCAACATTCGAGCGCTTTTTTTATAAATTCAACCGCGGAAAGTGAATAAATCTAATTATGAAATCAATTGGTCGTTTGACACAAACTGCCAGCTGTTTAATAGTTGGTGCGACTGACGGAATTCAGATGGAATATAATATGTGATTTAAAACATATACATCGGTAGGGTTACGAATGATTCTTTCAAATTCTTACACAGTATTCATAGTTAGAACACAGGACAACGTCTGTCGGGAAAGCTGGTTATAAAGTAAAAATATAAACAAAAGATGAACATAATAATTTCTATTACAAACCATATGATATGACATAATGAATATTATTGAATAAAACATTTTCAGAATACAGAAATGTCAAGAGTCTCAATAAAAATTGGATACGACGCAACTCAATCGTCTGTTTTTCATTTCAGAATAATATTCATTATACATATTAAACCTGATATTGATATCTGCCGTGAAAATCCAAACACATTTGAATGGAATCAATAAATCTTTATTGGAATTCAAACATTGTACACAACGCTTTGTTATTAGGATATTCCACCTTATGTGAATCTCGTAAACATCTCCTTATTTACATCAATAGATAACTTGATTATATCACGTTCGCGAAGACATTGTATGGATTGTACACAATAAAAACGAGATGACGGGAACGTATTCACAAAAAAGAACTTCACGTCCAGTTCCTCTCCATAATATTAGAAGTGCATGATGAGCCCACGCCGGGTACGCCAGCTTAAAGAGTCGTTCACGATGCGGTTGTACGGTGTGCCATCTTATACCCATCTACATAAAGCTCGTAGTACATAGGCCTCCTCATGATCACGCCACTCCTCTCCGTCTTTGGTCATCGACATCAACTCTGCCGCAACGGTCCGCTCGATGTCGTCGCTACTAAATGAATTAAAATAAAGATACCTTGAGTAAACAAATGTTGAAAAAATAAAAATATGTAAGACTAAAAAGTAAAAAAAAAAGTTATACATAATAATATTTTATATTTTACCTAGTACATTTTTTTAATGGTATTGGCTTGTGCTTAGATAGAAAAGAGCGGAGGTCCGTTCTCTCTGCTTATCTCTTACAAGACACGGCGTGATGGATAAAAGAATCCTGCTATATTTTGTCCGAAATCCATCGTCTCAGAATACGTGCGTTGAATGTATGAAATAAAAGTAAGTACACCTGAAGGGTTGCGACAATGTTAAGTGAGTATTTTCAAGAAGTTAGTCATTGTTCACCCTCCATCAGCGTAAAGAACACAAGAGCGGGACAGAATAAGATTCAGAGTGCTAATAATACCCCACACTTATCCCGTCAGTATTAAAATGAAATCGTTTTTATAGAAGCCAGTATTAAACTTTTAGTGGCGGCAGTAGGGATAGAGACTAGGTTAGTGCCTATAACCCAACGGTTTATCGTTCGTTTCAGCTGTAAGAGAAACCACCGTACATTTGTCACACATAAAACTCACTTCTTCAACTGTCTCTCTCTCTCTCTTTCTCTCAACAAAACTTTTATAATGTCGAGGGTATTTGAATAATCTATAATATAAATTAAAGTCGGGTTAGTGCGAACACTTATAGGTAACTCGAGATCGGCTCAACAGATTCTTCCGATGTTTGATTTATTGGATTCTTCTCCGCTCCGGATAACAGTACCACTAGTATAAGTTTTAGATGATCGAATATCGAAACGATCATCGAAAGAGTTTCGAAAAATTTCCGTTACTATCCAAACACTATTTGCACGCTAATAAGCGCTTATTAGCGTGCAATTAACTTTCGATTAAACTCGTACTAGCCCCACAGAATAACTAATAAAAAGTTGAATAAATCGTTAAGAACTTAGGTAAAATATAATATTAAAGTTTGTATGGAACGGATTCGGCATCGGTTGGGGAAATAGGGAGATGTCTGGTAGATTGATATTTTGGTAGAAAGATTCTATAAAGCTATGTTATTCCTATTTTGCGGTATAATGGTTGAAATAATTAAAAAGATTGTTAAGACATTTTTTATGGTACTTTTTCAAGCTTTTTTATAATTTGTTAACATCTATAATTATTGAAGAAAGTCGGGTTAGTGCGAACACTTATAACTCGAGATCGGCTGAACAGATTTTTGTCGTGTTTAATTTATTAGGTTCTTCTCCGCTCCGGATAACAGAATAACAACTATTAAAAAATCGAAAAATGGATGGAAATTAGTATGAAATAATATAATATTAAAGATAGTATGGAACGGATGAATTTTAGTGTTTTTGAAATAACTGATTCATAATCACCACATAACTTTTCATTTTTTTTTACAGAGTAGTCATGTGTGTTATGTTACCCAGCAATATTTCATTGACATTAAGGCGAGACGAAGTTCGATGGGTCAGTTAGTTTAAAATAAAATTGAAACGTGATACATTTAAGGATGGTTTGTTTTATGAACACACCACACGCTCCAGTCAGAGATATAAAAATTACAGCTGATTAATGTAACTTTGATTGTTCAACTTAGTTTTGATGTAAAGAAAGTAGTTTAACTATTTTGAATTCTGTCTATGTGCAAATTTACGAGTAGAATTCATGATATTTAATGTATAATTGCGACCTCAATACGGTGAATGCGAGTTTTGGCTTTTTGAAATTTACTCTAATTTTAGTTACACATTTAATACTGGGCTGGGCCCTACGCCAGCGTAGACATTCATGATATTTAACGTATAACCGCGCCTCAATACGGTGAATGCGTGTTTTGGCTTTTTGAAAACTACTTTAATTTTAGTTACACATTTGATACTGGGCTGGGCCCTATCCCTCGGTTCTACCATTATAGGGAGGAGATGGACTTTGCTGGGATATGTGTTAAAGATGCCGAATGACAGTTGGCCGAGGAGAGTACCATTCTTCCTTCTATCAGGGTCCCGAAGACAAGGAAAACAACCTTTTACCGTGTTCCACTCTTTCAAAGCAGAGCTGATTTGGACATGGTATGGGAGGAGGTCATGAACATAATATGCTCCTATATGTGTGGGGCGAGTTTAGATTAGATTAGACTCTAAATCAAAGTAAATAAATAACACTTATATATACATACATAGGTGCGTCATGTAGCAAGTAGATCCTCAATTCCTTCGCTCCAAGAAGCCACACGGATGGGTGACCAACTGTAGCAAGTAGAACTCTATAGATTGCCCCCGTTGAGGAGCCAACTGTAGCAAGTAGAAGTGTGGATCTCTAATGAGGTGGAAAAGTATCTTCTATTGCCCTTGAAGTGGGCCCAAATTGTAGCAAGTACTTCTCTATAGTGGGTAGACTCTGTTGTGGGTAGATCTTCTCTGAATCACCCCGCAGGCGGAACACAGATGTACCAAGATGCAAGTTGATGTCTCTTAGCGAATGACTCGACAGGTGGGAGTCATACAGTGTACATGATCTTTGAGCGAAGCACTTGTACAACATAGTTCTAGGAACACAAGATTTTGTATTGTTACTATGACCAGCTCAGTCAGAAAACTCTGTCGTAAAGTCACTTATTTTTCTTATAGGTTCGGTAGAGCATGAAATAAACCACTTGTAACAAAATTATCTCTTTTTCTCAAGGAAGTAGTGAAAAGTTCGCTTATGGCGAATATTCAAGGTAGTAAGTTGAATTTTTAAAGACTTTTATGGTTTAAAAACACAGATATCAATTAATTGCAAGAATCACATTTATCAGTTCACAATAAAAATCAATTAATAACCTTATACACTTTTGAATATGTCGATATCTTATTATTTAATTCACACGTGGTTAAATAATGTTTTTATAATAAATTATTATTACTTATCAGCACTGAGGAATTCTTAACAGTTTATTTAAAGTTCTTTTGTTCTGGCGAAATGCACATAATATCGTAACCCGTAGGCTGTTAGATTATTTAGGATTTTATTCTGAATAAGTTTATTTTTAATTATCAAACACTGATTGGATGCGACAAGGTAGATAACCGAGATTATAGATCACAATTTAAATTGATTACTTATGACAAGGAAATTATTTAATACGCAAAAGGCATTTTGCGCGGTAAAAGGGCCTGCGCAATGCAAGCCACACCGTCTCAATCGACAGGTGTTCTAACAAAGGCGTATACTAATTGAATGTCCGTAAGTGTGGAGACTATCTCCCTTTATATTCTTTATGGAGGTGAGAAACGCGCGGGGTGCAATCGCATGGGAGTTCGTTACTTTCTACTTTTAACTTAGGGAAAGATGGACTCGCCCGTGGCCCCATATTGTCTTAGCCAATAAGAGAAAAGAATTGCAGACGTGACCATATATGGAATGTAATGCTATCAGTAAACAACGATAGTTTACCAGAAACTTCTATACTTGTGAGAATTTAGTGTATTATGAAATCTTCATACAAATTTGTTCCTTACTTTTTTTTTATACTGGAGAAATATAAAATTGAATTTAAATTTTGAATTACGACACTCCCCTCCAAGTTAATCAATAAAAAAAAAAACAATAAAAAAAAAGGAGCTGAAGTAATTCCAAAAAAAATAAAAAAAAAACTTCATCAATAGTGCCCTTAGAGTTCGAGGGTAGCAGAACTAGTACGACGTGTGCTGATAAGTGAAATGGTTACACAAGAATTTTCAAAAAAAATTTAAACTAAATTTTTACAAAAAATTTTCTAAGTGAAAGACGGACACCAAAGCTAGTAAATTCGCTATAAATACAATAGTACCTCTTTTTACGTTAAGTGAATCAAGATATTAGAGCCTTCCACAGTTATTAATCAACTCATATTTATACAGTTTTTCTATACAATTCAAGTTTCCTATTGAATTTGTAGGCAAACTTCAACCTATTTTTACTAGGCTCTGTACTCTATACAATACTTAGATGCTGTGTACTTGAGTCTTTCAAAATTCAAACATATAGTAAACTTGTTTATCTGGTGTCGTCACTAAAGAAGGTACTGGAAATCCATCACTATGTGTGAGTTACTGAATTTATACAAATCAAGTGTCTTTTTCTTAAGACTAAATGTCTTTAAAATTAACAGTTAGGAGGCGCGAGGATATGTTTTCAAAATGGCCAAACATTTTACAAAAAAAAATTATCAAGGCGATAATAAATAAGATTGAAGTTACTTGCATACTTTTCATCTTTCATTCATCTCAAAAAAAAGGACGCTAGCTATTTTACGTTAACACTTTCATACATCACGAACTTCAATTCTTATACAACAATATAATAACAGAACAATTATAATTCAAATTTCTTCAGATGGAATATCTCAATTTCAGCCATGATGAAGACACATCAACGAACGCAATCATTCGTTAATTTTTCTTAACCTATTTGGTAAAGAACACAATACATATAATAAACCTTATGTTATTTTCTTATTTTATGGACCTAGTGTGTCGAGATTAATAATTTTAGTATGATTTTAAAATGCCCATTACAGGGAACAAAATGTTCTCTGTATAATTTTTCACTGTTAACACAATTCACTGTTTAATATTTTTATGACACACCTAACTGAGTTATTGAACTCCAAGTTGTTTTAAATTAACTAATTTAAGTTTGACAAGAACCTTTGACCGTAATGCAACAACTAGATCCATTTGTTCCTTATGAAAATTCGTAAAATAAGCTTAAAATAATTATTCTCTGTACTTGCCCAAAGTTATACAGGAGGAAGATGGTAAATTTTGCTAGCTGAATACAAGATGTAGTAGTATTCAAAACTCGGGAGCGCCACGTTTTTTTAATACTTCAAAAAAAACGAAAATCTTTTCTAATCTTATATCTGGGTAATCGTCGTAAAATATAACAATTTTATAAATTAATGACTATGGGGTGTTATCTGCTGTAACACAATTTAATATACCGAAATGTATTCATAAATTTATATCATAAGCTTGTACTCAAGAAATGCATAGTAATGCAACATTACAAAGTCAGGTGATCACCAAGGGAAACAACCAACAATTATCAGATACGAGTGATACGATTGGGTACCTAATGATTTCTTTACAAGTACTCAAAGTTAATCATAATTGACTATAACTTAACTAGGGGTTCTGCGAGACGTCGCAACTTAATTTACGTGCACGTATTAGGTATAAAAAAAATTGAAATGTACTAGAAAGGTAAGTACAATAGATCTCCTACAACTAAGGACAGGTGCCAAACTCGGAGGTAACTGTCAATTTCCGAAACGAGGGAAATGTTTAAATACTTGGTAACTACCAGTATCTCATAACACAGTTAGACACATAAGTGTAAAATAAAGTGTTTATCAAATAGATATTAATCTATTAGGGTCTTTTATAAGTCGATCCAAACTATAGCGATGATTGAGGTTGAATCTTTCATCAACATCAACAATTAATAATTATTTATAACAAATAATTCTTTGGTTTATGCCGGCCACACATAACCAGTATACTTCACACAAAAATAAATAAACATATTATCACCAGTCATACACAATGACTCAAATATTATGCAAAAAATTCACATAATCTTTCTGTTCTCCAAAGCTTGGGAGAAACAGAGTATCCTTTGACAATATGTAACATAACACAAAAAAAAACATTTTCCAAGCATGAACATAGCTTAAAATTCAAAGTTGTTTTGGTAGAGTTTTCTTAAATAAGAGACTCGGATTTAACAAACTTTTCCTATACTAAATTATTTGGATGTTACTCCAAACAATTCTTTCCTTCATACTTTGTTCACAGCATGGAAGGAGAACACTAAATTTTCAGAATGCGCTCTTATTCGCAGTCTGCACCGAATTTATTATACATAAAAAGTTTTTAACTAATAAGGTCTAAGGCATTAGTTTTAAACAACAAAATAAATTCTCAAGAAACAAAAAAAGAAAAAACTATGGAATGGATGCTTCATACCGGCCTAAAAACTAGTTTTTTAAACGTAGGTTACTCCTAATACATGATCTGAAGCAAACAAGTCAATCATATATTAAGTCCTACAAGGTTGATGGCTGGGACTATAGGTCAGCTGTAGTTCCAGGTCAACCGAATTCACTCCAAGTGGATATCTGACTGAAGGTCAGGTCCTCGAGTTCCACATCGTATATCAGGGGGTGCGCGTATTTCCCGAAGGACGAATACTTGTGATTTAAAATTGTCTCTCGACAATAGAAAATTTTCTCCTACTCGAGGTTCTCATAACAGGGCGTCGCCATAAAGATGAGAACCGCTGGTGCCATGACTAGGTCATACGGCTTAGTACATGGCTGTCACGTTTAATTAACAAAATAAAGGTTCGTTCACAATTTCACTATATCTTTCGTATGAAACTTTCCTACATAAGGTCCGGAGTAATCCTTTAATTCAAAAACTGTTCGGGATAACCTCTTCACAACGATACATTTGATAAAACGGGGTGCTAATTTCTTCGAGAAGTACTGTCCAGCCTTGGACTGTGAGAATGACCTTCTCCAGACGATTTGACCTATACCTATTGAGTTGAATGTCTTTCCGGCGTAGGTTATAACGGGCGGCGTTCTTATGGAAAGCCTTAACTAAGTTGTGGGAGACAGATTCGTAGAATTTTTCTAGATGAGATATGTCATTTAGACGCTGTTCTATAGGGTCGGTAAGATCCGTAGAAGAAGATTGGTTAACCTGAAGGGTTCTATAGAAGGATGCGTGAGGTACATTTTCGAATCCAAACATTAGTAAATGAGGGGTGTGTCCGGTTGCAATGTTCATTGTAGAATTAAGACAAGAAGATATCTTAGGTAAATGAGTACACCAGTCTCTCTGATTCTCTCCTACCAACATCGCTAATAGAGTGACTACTGTTTGGTTATATCTTTCTGAAACATTATGTTGGGGGTGGAAAAATGCATTATAACGAAGGTCTTTAATGCCGTGGGAGACAACAAAGGAACGGAATTCAATCGAAACAAACTGTTTCCCGTTATCTGCCACCAAAACGCGTGGTACAGAATAAGGAAGAAATATATGGTTTTCTAAAACCTGGATTACATTACGAGAGGTAGCTGTTTTTAAAGGAAATGTCCACAGGTATTTTGAAAAATTATCTATAACTGTAAGAATAAACACGTTCTTTTTGTGACTTAATGGAAAAGGCCCTATAAAGTCTAAACTAATTGATTCTAGAGGTCTTGTCAAATTTTTTGGAAAAATAGATATACCATGGGGTCCCTGATTTGTATGTTTATACGCTTTACAACGGTCGCAGTTGTTTATTATTTGTTTAACGTGAGACAACAGTCCTTTGACATAATACGTACGGGAAATGAATTCGAAAGTCTTCTGTACACCGGGATGACAATGTTCGTTATGATAATTTTTAATGAGTTCTACTATGTGACATTTTGGAATCACTAATTTCCACAGATAAGAAGGATTGTTGGAATTTGGATCCTTTTTGTACTTGGAATATCTATACAGGTGACCATCATTTATCATGAAGTTCGGGTAACTCTGGGGATGTTTTGTACAAGAAGAAAATAATTTAATATAATTTGGATCTGTAATGTTAGAAAAAGGTTCCGGAACAGACACTGCGGAGACAGGTAGTCTGCTTAATCCATCCGCAAGATGATTTTCGCATCCCTTCTTGAATACAAATTCAAAATCGTACTGGGATAATCTGCAGGCCCACCGGGCAAGGCGGCCGCTCGGCGATGAGATTGAATTTAGGTACTTCAGGCAACCATGGTCACTCATGACTGTGAAACGCGTTCCCTCTAAATAGCTTCGAAAATGATGAATTGAATCGACTATGGATAACAGTTCGCGTTCTGTGGTGCTGTAATTTTTTTCTGGGGGGGAAAGTTTCCGGGAGTGATAAGCGATAACATGTTCGACGCCGTTAGCATCCTTTTGAGAAAGATAGCTTCCCAAGCTCACAGCGCTTGCGTCGGTGGTAAGGATATAAGCTAAATTATAATCAGGTGGCCTTAAAACTGGTGCGGATGTCATCAAATTTTTTAAGGTATTAAAAGAATTCTCAGCCTCGTCTGACCACTCAAATTTACGACCGTCATATTTATTACTAGTTAATTTAGTGAGTGGAGAAGCTACTCTTGAAAAATCCTTGATAAAGCGACGGTAATAAGCTAGCATGCCTATAAATGCTCTAACCTGTTTACTAGAGGTTGGACGTGGATAGTTTAACATTACTGATATCTTTTCTGGATCCGTCCTAATTCCATCTCTGTCGATTACATGGCCTAAATACTTTAAGGTGGACTGACAAAATTCTGATTTACTTAGTTTTATAGTTAAGTTGGCTTCTTTCAATCTTGACAGGACAATACGTAGGGTTTTTAAATGTGACTCGAAATCCTTTGAGCAAATTAAAGTATCGTCTAAATAACAGAATATTTCGTTCCCTAAATCTGGAAATAGGGTGTCCATCAGGCGCTGCATTTCGGCTGGGACATTTTTGAGGCCAAAAGGAGTGACAACAAAATGAAATAATCCTCGGCCCTCAACAAAGAATGCGGTTTTCTGTTTACTACTTTGTTCTAACGGCATCTGCCAAAACCCAAGACTCAAATCCAGAGCCGTCAGATATTTAGTGTCACGTAAGTTATCCAATATGTGATTAATGTTTGGGAGTCGGTAACTGTCAGTTTTCGTAATTTCATTTAATTTACGGGGGTCAAGTACCAGTTGACCAGTACCGTCTTTTTTTGGGACAATAAATACATTATTTAAATAAGGAGACCTGGATGGTTCGATTATTTTCATCTGTAACATGTAATCTACCTCTTTACATAGCTGTTCTCGACGTACGTGTGAGGCCGGGTATGTACGCTGTTTGACTGGAGGATAATTTGCTGTATCAATCACATGACTAACTAAATGGGTACGTCCTAGACCTATCTTCTCGAAGGCTATCTGATCGAACTCTGTTATAACTGATTCTAAAACTAATTTTTGATTAGGAGAAAGGTCGTCTATTGAATTTAAACATCGAGGCACGCTTGTAACGGAGCTAATGTGATACGAGGGTTCGCTATTGGTTTTTGGGTCTGGAAAAAGCGGAGGTACCAACTGGGAGTCTTCTAAAAATGGTGTGCCCAAGATGAACTGTTCGGACAGAGAAGGAGCTATTATAAATTCTGTCATTAACACTTTTTCATTGAAGCACAAGGGAAGGGTAATCTTGCCGATAGTATGTATTGGTGAGTTGTCGACACTGCTGATGTTCGTGGGAGAATACGTTGGAATGAAACCCACCTCTGCAAATGACTGATATAGGTTCCCCCCTAAAAGATTGACTGCTGCCCCGCTATCGAGCAATCCACGGAATTGTAAATGAAAAATTTTAAAATGTAAAAAAGGTCTACGATCACTGGCATTAGAAATTTTTACCGAATTTACCTGCAAAGTATTATAGAATAGTTTAACACAAGCAATCCATGCTTTTCTCTCATTTGCGCAGGTCGTATCATCTGGAGAGGTTTTAGCAGGATTGCCTACAAGTTTTTTTGTTTAACTAAAGGAGGTGGACGAGAGAGATCGGGCACGGAGATATTTGAGGAATTTCTAGAACGAGTAAACCTCAATCGATTAACCGGAGCGACTGTAGGTCTCTGAAGAACTCTACAATTACGCGCTATGTGACCCATTTTACCACATTGATAACATTAGACAGCTGGTGTAAGAGGTTTCCTAAATAATACCGTGTTCGGAGGTCGTATGGCAACTGGAGGAGGAATTTAAAGAGAAGGCTTGGGAAGAGCTACGGTAATTGTCTCTAACTCCGTACAAAGTTCTTCAATTTCTTCCAAGGAAGCGGGCTGTCTCGCTATAAGCGCCGCTGCATATCTCTGGTCTAATCCGCGTTTTATGGACTTGATTATCTCTGAGGCTCTGAGGGGAGATTCTAAGGATTGATTCAATATCACAATTCTCGAGATGAAGTCTCCAGCACTTTCCAATGGTAGCTGGGTCGCTGTCAGGATTTCAATTCTCCTCAAGCTATTTGCATCTGGGGAGTCAAATCTCTTGATATAGGCTGCCTTAATAGTTGACCATGATTTTCCCGAAAAGTTAGAAGCTCTATGAAACGTGAGCGCTCTATCCGCAATAAATTCAGGCAAGGAACTACCCAGTAACTCAATAGGATAATTACGAGAGATTGACAGTTCCTCGAGACGCGTGAAGAATTCTCTGACGTTAGATTTGCCCGCAAAATGTTCAACTGGCCATGATCCAAAGTTGGTGGAATGATGCAAAGCTCTGACAGGTCGAAATTCTACAATGGTGTCAGAAGAAGAAGAAGAAGTGGGTTTTGGGTTTATGCTGATACTTGACAGCTCCTTAACAGGTGTGGTCACAGTACGAGAGAGACTCACTATTGATTCAGTTTCTGAAGCTGAACCAGGGCTATGAACTCCTGAAGATGATGACGTATCCCCACTTAATTCCGCATTATACTCCAGACATTGCTTACGCAAAGTTAGCAAACCAGTACTTGGCTTTACTCCACGAATTTTCAAAGCTCTAATCAAAGTTTTGGAGTTTGACTGGGCAATCCTAGGTATGATTGTATTATTAGACTCCATGGTTTGAATCGTAAGAGAAAGAGGAGAGAGAGAAAAAAAATATTTTTATATTAACAGGAAATAATAAAAAAATAAAGACCGATTCAAAAAGGCAATATCGTGCTCTTTATGAATTGAATATACTCTGAGCGTAATCGATATTAACAATCAATAGGTATATAATAATTCGGCGAAGTTTGTGAATTGATTTCAAAAAAAATATATTAACAACGATATGATTAGCCGCACATTATTCACAAACAAGTATGTGTGTATGGGAGAAGTAGGTCAGCTGTCTTCATGGTCATATGTTGACGCGAGAACGGGGATATTTTATTATAAGCAAGCATGTAGGTACGTATTTTCGGTGAACAATATTTGTAAGTAAGTATGAGCTATAGTAGCACTCTCACAAAGGAAGAGAAATTTTACTGCGCAGGTAGGTAGGTAGGTAGGTAGGGGGTACCTATCGCGTATTTGTCGGCTGCTAGCTGACCTTGCAAAATTTCCGTTGAGAAGTTGCCCACACACAACTATATGTGCGATTCGTAGCTATACATATTCGCCGGGTGGCCAAGTTTGACCCTGAACACTTCCTGCGATGTGGCACGTGTAGAATCCTACACCGGAAAAAAAAATATTTTTATAATACCGTCTCCCTATATAATTTGAATCCAGTTCAAAACTAACGCCAATTTGTTTACTGAAATTATTTCGCGATTTGAATCTTTCTCTACACCGAATTTCTCCTTACAACAAGGATCACTTTCTTGCCAACTTTAAAACTTCAAAATTTATGATACTAAACAAGACAAAAAAAATACTTCTGTTACTTCGTTCTTCTACTTCGGGCGTGTGGACAACAATTTGAAATATTTGACACTCGCTTTTGGCAAAAAAAAGAGAAGCAACTACTGTATCTTTTCAATATCTATTCAAAGAGGAAAGTAAGGTTAAAAGAGGTACCTAAAGATAATCTATATCATAACTTGTCAATTCTATGCTGACATATAGAGGAATCCTTTGTCCAATTAATAGGGATTGAGTAATTGAACGTGGCATATCAAAGATATGAGAAAGGAAAATTTGATCATCTTACCGTGATTTTAAACTGAGTGGCATCAATTACGAAAACAGGAGATATAATTCTTACAATGGAATGCTTTCTTTTCGTAAAATAATTTTAGGTGTGAAGACAATGTTTGCGCAAAAGCGATAACAAAATTCACTCGTAATTTACTGTCACTATTGACGGAACTCCTCAAGACTTACGATATGGGGTCAATGAGACAAATTCCGCAATTAACAAAATAAGTATTGGCGGGCTAGCGATTCCTACAAAAAAAAATTGGATAATACTTTCGTAGAAAGGGCTTGAACAGAAAATTTATTTATACTCTATGGAAGTTGAACACTGGATTCCTAGATTGCATATGGTCTATTAAACAATTCACATATTCTTGTCAAACGGATTTTAATAAATTGATTTAAAAAATTAAAACGATCAATAAATTAATTAAGATTGATTGAATATTCACCATAAGATATTGCTGATCACGGTGGGCGCCAACTGTAGCAAGTAGATCCTCAATTCCTTCGCTCCAAGAAGCCACACGGATGGGTGACCAACTGTAGCAAGTAGAACTCTATAGATTGCCCCCGTTGAGGAGCCAACTGTAGCAAGTAGAAGTGTGGATCTCTAATGAGGTGGAAAAGTATCTTCTATTGCCCTTGAAGTGGGCCCAAATTGTAGCAAGTACTTCTCTATAGTGGGTAGACTCTGTTGTGGGTAGATCTTCTCTGAATCACCCCGCAGGCGGAACACAGATGTACCAAGATGCAAGTTGATGTCTCTTAGCGAATGACTCGACAGGTGGGAGTCATACAGTGTACATGATCTTTGAGCGAAGCACTTGTACAACATAGTTCTAGGAACACAAGATTTTATATTGTTACTATGACCAGCTCAGTCAGAAAACTCTGTCGTAAAGTCACTTATTTTTCTTATAGGTTCGGTAGAGCATGAAATAAACCACTTGTAACAAAATTATCTCTTTTTCTCAAGGAAGTAGTGAAAAGTTCGCTTATGGCGAATATTCAAGGTAGTAAGTTGAATTTTTAAAGACTTTTATGGTTTAAAAACACAGATATCAATTCATTGCAAGAATCACATTTATCAGTTCACAATAAAAATCAATTAATAACCTTATACACTTTTGAATATGTCGATATCTTATTATTTAATTCACACGTGGTTAAATAATGTTTTTATAATAAATTATTATTACTTATCAGCACTGAGGAATTCTTAACAGTTTATTTAAAGTTCTTTTGTTCTGGCGAAATGCACATAATATCGTAACCCGTAGGCTGTTAGATTATTTAGGATTTTATTCTGAATAAGTTTATTTTTAATTATCAAACACTGATTGGATGCGACAAGGTAGATAACCGAGATTATAGATCACAATTTAAATTGATTACTTATGACAAGGAAATTATTTAATACGCAAAAGGCATTTTGCGCGGTAAAAGGGCCTGCGCAATGCAAGCCACACCGTCTCAATCGACAGGTGTTCTAACAAAGGCGTATACTAATTGAATGTCCGTAAGTGTGGAGACTATCTCCCTTTATATTCTTTATGGAGGTGAGAAACGCGCGGGGTGCAATCGCATGGGAGTTCGTTACTTTCTACTTTTAACTTAGGGAAAGATGGACTCGCCCGTGGCCCCATATTGTCTTAGCCAATAAGAGAAAAGAATTGCAGACGTGACCATATATGGAATGTAATGCTATCAGTAAACAACGATAGTTTACCAGAAACTTCTATACTTGTGAGAATTTAGTGTATTATGAAATCTTCATACAAATTTGTTCCTTACTTTTTTTTTTATACTGGAGAAATATAAAATTGAATTTAAATTTTGAATTACGACAGTCAGTACAGCCGGCGGAACGTACTGCTTGAAGCATTAATTACCAGTCGACTGTGGGCCTAGACAAAATGCAGTTGGCGATCGACTACAAACGAATTCTTCGACAATGTAGAGTAGGAAGAAAATTAGCTGTCCACTTTTTATATAAGTGTCATTGCTTGGTTTTAATAACTGTTTATATGTTTCAGTGGACAGTTAATTTTGTCGCACTATACATTGGCGAAATCTTCGTTTGTAGTCGAACGCCAGTTTGAATTTGTCTACGGGGGCTGGTCCCGTTCAATCTGAGAAAGGATTCCATCCCCGTGTAAAAAATTAATGTGAAAAAACACGTAGAAATATTCTGACCCGACTGGGAAACGAACTGAAGTCGGCGCCTATGCAAATAGTCAAGGTCGGTAGGTAATTTGGATGTTGAGGCTTGAAATATCAGATTGATAGATACCAGCTACTTACAGACGAATGATATGAATGAAAAAATATTTTTGAGTAGGTAAGTACCTATAATGAAAAAAAAATTCTTTGATGTCTACAGGGTTGGCTGCGAATGAAAAAACCTCTATAAAGAAGTAAAGAATCTAAAAGTTGCAGCTTTCTCAAACGACACCCAGGAACACGATTCCATAGCATTAATCGCTTACTAGATTCTTTTTCGAAATTCAAAAGAACCTATCTACCTTAAAGATTATTTGTCTAACCATATGAAATTTCTTGCAATGCAGAACGGTAGAAAAACCTTAAGCACGTGCTGCCACTTTTTTATTTATTGAAGTCACAAACAGTGTTCATGGCTAAACACATGTGAAAGGACGCTGAGTAGCAGTTAATCTAGAAAAGCGTTGATAATCCTCAATGCTTTTCTCGATAAACCTTCTTTCTGTTTTCCTTCCTAGCATGACATAGGAATTTGATCACGATTGTATTGGATTTAAATTATCATCGTCATTGAGAAAAATACCTTATTTTTCCTCATTCAAGCCTGAAGACCTGAAGATAAACCACAGAATTGAGAATGAATCAATTGGTTAATCTCACATTATTCAATTTTTTTAAATAATTCTTAAAAATATTATATCCCTGATGCGTACAGTCAATGAATTTTTTGTTCTAAAGATGCTGACTTTGACCGACTGCTCAAGATAAATAATTTGCTTTGTCTTGTTCAAAGCGACCTTTTATGGCCTCTAGAGTTAGTTTTTATTCATTGTCACCATAGATAATTCGTTACAGTAGGTACCTACCTATTTTCATGAAAAAACTTTGTATTTTAACATCCATAACTATCTTTTTAGTTAGGTACCTACTTGAGACTGGCTAAAAACGCCAACAAGGTAAAGGTCATGAAAAAAATAATCCCTTGATTATTGCTAGGTATTTTATACATTCTTTTTTTAAACATTTAACTTCCTACAACTACTGAACTGAGGCAGTCCGTACAAGAAAGAAATGTGAACATTAAAATAAAATATCATCCATCCGAGGAAATTTGCCTTCGGCCAGGACCTCCTCGACCATCCACCTTTCCCGTCACCATAGTTGAAAGATTTCAATTCATCGATTTATACCCACAGATAGCATATTTTTCGGATTTTAATGGCTTGTAATCTCTTCATCTGTTGACCTTTCTCAGGACTTCTGTGTTGGTGACTAATGGTAATGGTAATTTAGGTAGCTCTTAGTTTCACCACACCATCTAAAACATTAGAAACGTTACAAAATCACGTAAAAGCTAGGTGAAAGTCACCATAAGTCTGACCACAGAATTCGAAGCATCCGTGTGTGTAACCACATCTCGAATGCCTACAACCGATTCATCGTGTGGACCAGGGGCCCTAGACAATTCGTTCGCAAAATTCAAATTATTGTCTACGGGAGCAGGGACCAGATTAAAACAAATTAAACCCTTTGGTTGTTAAAGAAAAATTATCAGACTAAGCCAATATTCCGTAGTAATTGTCACAAAAGGTCGTTTTCTCTGTAAATAGAATCATTCTGCCAAATAAAAAACAATTATTTACGAGTGAAATTTGAATAATTTTTTACGTACCTATACATCTATATTTTCTCTTCTCTTAGGTAGGTATTCATAAAAATTTTGTTTTTAATAATATGATGAAATAATATTTTTATCAGCACAAAAAAGCGAAAAACATGGATCCCAGAACATCTGTGTTTTTACGAGCGCGTCTTTCAATACTCTGTGCGTTTGTGTTTTAATGCTTAGGTGTACAGCAACATGGACATATGGTGCTTTCCAACATTTTCCGTACATGTGGCCAAAATTTTGTGAACATATTTTTCATTATAAAAACAACTTCGGTATAATATGTACTAGTAATCTCACATTAATACTACAGAAAATATTTTTTTTTTTTTATTTAATACAATATAAGTAAATCTTTGACAACATATCGTGATAGTGTGATAGTGTAACGTCTATGATAAAGAGCGATAAAGTGGTTATATTTTCGAAAACATACTGCCCTTACTGTAAAAAGTTAAGGATGTCTTCAAAAAGCTAAACCAACGAGTGACCGTTTTTGAATTGGATGAAATGGACAATGGAAAAGCAATTCAAGATATACTTCCTAGAGTATTTGTGGATGGAAACTTCATTGGTGGAGGCAGCGATGTGGAGAACATGATGAACAACGGAACTCTCCAACCCCTGCTTGCAGGATGATGATTGCTGTTTAATTCTGTATTTACTTAATTCTTAAGTTAATGTATGTACAGAATTAATCTTCTCAAATCAAATAGGTACTTGCCTATTTATTGTTTGAAGAAAATTTACCCATTTTGTTTGCAATCAATCGATTTCACACATATTTTTTATGCATACTTTTATTTATTTGTTGATTTGCTTTGAAAATAGTAAATACTATTTTTTATTTTAATTTATTTTCATAGTCAGCTGTTTACAGATTATTTGATGAATAAATTTCGTTTTTATCTGATATCGAAAGATAAAATTACATAACAGTAATATTTTAACTGTGCGGCTAATAAATATTATTTTGTATTCCAACATTTAAAACATATTGGTGGTTTTGTATAATAATATAGTCCTTAATGATCAAATAAGAAGTTGGAGTTGTGTAAAACAGTAAAAATTTAAACACTTTGAATTAGATATCTAAGTATATATCGAAGATTGAGAATTAAAAATACAATCCGACTCAAAAATCAAAGCATACAATAGTATGCTATTGTAATATTGTATTAGTATTTTGAGGCGTAAAGGGAGTTTGGATTTTGATTGAATTGGTATTTAGCAGAGCTGACGGATTTGGACATAAAATCCGCGCATGATTGGTTCCGGTGGATGGCTCTTGTTGCCTCCCAATGCCTCTGAGTGGGATCAGAAATATCAGTATGTAAGTAAATCGGCATGTATTTTTTTATTTCATTTTTCAACAAAATATCTCAATAACCAAAAAATAAAAAGGCGCGTAGGTAATTAATTGTATTTGAAGTTTGATTAGTTGTTTTCGCACAAACAACTAATCAAACTTCAACTAAAAACTTTCACAAATTACTAATAATTCAAACAAGCTAAAAATAAATGTTCAAAAGTAATTCTTAATTGCAAAGTACCTCTATGTTAAAATAAAATGAAACAACAACGAAGCGGATAAATGAACTCGTAAAAATAAATAACTTAAAGATCAACCGAAGTGGATAGGTACCTAAAGGTTATTTGGATATCAAACGAAGATAATTATTGTTCTTCCAAATAACCCGACCGCCGCGGTTAGATAATTATCACAAAGTGCCAACAGAGGTAACGTTAAGCAGACGTCTTTAAAGTGGTGAGATAGAAAATTTCCAATTCCCCCAACAAGGTGTGGAGAAAACCTGAGTAATTTATCTCAATAAATTGTTGGTGTTTACTTTGTTTTGTTTGCTCGATCGGCTGATACAGAGAAATGGATCAGATGGTGCGGTTTCCATTTGTAACAAAATGTTGTAACTGCAAATTTTCCTTTGTTTGTACATAATGAACTTTGCAGAAATAAACAGACCAACCTCGGTAGCCTAGTGGCAAAGGCTCCGACTACTTCAGAACAAGAGGTTCCGGGTTCGATTCCCGGTCGGGCCAGAAATTTTCAATGTGTTTTTTCACGTTAAATTTCTACTCGGGGTTGGAATCCTGTCTCAGATTGGACGGGACCGTTTGACTGGAAAAAATTGCCTCAGGCAATAAGTTCCGCCGGCTATACTGATACCTATGTATAGAAGAGTGTTATTTATTTATTTATTTATCATTAAAAGAACAATTCATGTATACTACATATAGTAATACAAAAAATAATTGAGTACTTTTTGTGTGTCTAAAACAATATATAATTACACAGCATCGAACAAGAACTTAATTAATGGGCAATATAAAATAATAAAATGCCAGTAGAGATTCAACAAATTTTGTGCTTTTCTAAATATAAACGTGCCTGCTCTGCAGCCCGATTCACGGAAAAGTTTAAGTGTAAGTTTAGTTCGAAGTTCGAACGAAGTTCGATTCAAACCCTCCGTGAATAGGTACATAGACTGTAGATAGTCGCCGCCTACAATAATTATTATTACCAGCAGCCCTATTCACAAAAGTTTGAATCGAACTTCGTTCGAACTTAGACTTAAACTTTTCCGTGAATCGGGCTGCTGGTTGGGTCTCATGTATTCAGTTGGAAAATTTGCAGGATATCTTGGGTTTTGTCCCATAGGTAAATAGTTTTGTTTAGTTTTGTTTTTTTCTTTCTTCTTTATACTGTTGATTGATATTTGTTGGGCCGAAGGGTGTTGTGACTGTGGGGTTATGCTTTTGTTTGTGGAGTAGTTGAGTTGGTGGTTGTGCTGTGGTTCGTGTTTGTATGTTCCTTTGAATATTCTTTTTTATGAACTGTTAAGATGTTTGCCCTAGTACAGGCTGGCCTATTTGGGCAGCATTTCCATTTGTTATCTGTTATCACTGTAATATTGTGTATGAATAAATAAAAAAAATATGACAGATAACGTGCGCCAGAGTTCTGGCTTTTTCTCGTTGCTGTTTCCTTGGTGACCATATTACCGATCAAGAAAATATACTCAGTTTTCCAACTCTGGTTCTATATTCGTTTGGTATTAACGCACCTTTACACGAATATTCGGTTAATCAAGAGAGCATTTGATGTAGACCATTAAGCTGTTGACTCGACGGAAAATACCAGAAAAGTTCAAATGCACACCGTGGTCAGTGTTAAGAACCATGCTTGGTATTAGCCGATAAGATAGCATAAGAAATTCGGCATGAGTAACAGGCCAAAATGAAGATATCATGGATCGCATAGTAACACTGATGTGACAATAGGTATGTAGCACTTGTTTCAAGGTAAGATTTCACAACTTCCTAAATTTTTGAGTTTAAAATAAGAAACTGGGAACGAATTGGAAAGGATAAGTATGAAGCCAATGTCCAGCAGTGGATGACCGAAGGCTGATAAAGTACAATACCAATTAATTTCTCAAAATTTTGACTTCCTGATTATTCATGCGGTGCATTAAGACCTCTAATGAGAAATAAAAACGTATCTCTTAAATCCAAACAGTTGATGCACAATGCGATCCTGATACCATCCATGATGTATGGGAGCGAAACATGGACATGGACGAAAAATCTGAAAGTTGGAATAAATGCTGTGGAAATGAGATCACTGAGTAGGATATGCGGAAAGAGACTGATTGATAAGGTGAGGAATGATTAGAAAGGAATGTGGAGTGGATGTTAGCGTAGTGACTATAGAATTAAAGTGAATAAATTAAGTTAGTTTGGGCATGTAGAGAGAATGAACGAAGAGAGAATGACTAAAAGGATATGTAAATCTGAAAGAATGGGTGCACGCAGACGAGGCCGACCTCGAATGACATGGTCCGATCATATCGGTGCCGTGTTAGAGGAGGGCCAAGTCAGGAGCAAAATGAATAGAAGAGCATATTATTATATGCGGAATGATATGCGTGTGGAGGAAGCGAAAGAGGTTTGTTTGGATAGGAAAGAATGGAAATCCGTACTCTCTGCCTTCGGGAAACGGCGTGATGGGTAAAAAAAAAGATTATTCATAAAATTTTAATTTTTTGTGGTGATATTTTTCAAGCACATAATTATTAGGTATAATAGCAATCATATGGATAAATCGTCTATCAAATATTGAATACCTAAATTCAATAATATTATTTTGTTGATACACATTTCATTTCTATCCACAAGAAAATATGCCAAAGAACAATATTTCTCTTCGTTTCAGGTTAAAAACAAACATCTGAAACTTTGAAATATATTTCTCAGTTTTCAAAGGTCGATTTATTCGAACTATTTTTGCGGAAATAAAACGTACGTACTTGAGACTGTACGCTGAAGGAAAATCGTTTGTTACATTGAATCCTATATAAATGTGCAGGAGATATTTATTTCAAGAACTTGTTAAGCAACAGGAAGATACTACGTAGTTCTTTAAAATGTAAACTAGTACTTGTGACCTTTTATAAATAGGAGCATACACAATAATACACATACACATTGAGGCCCTATCCTAGAATGGTCGTATGATCGCACGATTGCGATGATGAAACATTGTGTGTCCTAACTGCCATCGTATGATCGCGCGTCCACTTTCCTTGACAACGCAAATAAATAAATATGAATGTTAGTAATGTTAGCGATCATTTCAAACAAGGCACCGATCGGATGATCGAATTTACGTCTGTCCGTCTGCCCAGTTTAGGAGACGTTCATACAATGTTATATGTTTGAACAGGGCGTCCGCGTTCATGCGAACATCGCAATTGCACGATCGTACAATCATGCGACCAGCTAGGACAGTGCCTCGGCTTTTAGAGGCTTGCGTAGTTTTGATAAATGATCGACTTTCATCAGCCGTAACATATTGCCTCCAATATTAAGATGAAATCGTCTAGGGAGTGTTTGAATAAAAGGAGGAACGAATTTGATGAGGCTGTTAAAGTGGCTAACCAATGGCTAATGCGGGTTGGAATTGACAAATCGGAGAGTGTGCTAATGCACATCCTACGACTTCCAATACGCTGTACGTACGAAAGCCGCCGACTAATACCACTGGACTACCAACCATCTCTTCTCCACCATTATGTCTTATGTGCTTTAATTATCTTACCTACTCCTTTGCTCAACTCTCAAAAGTTAATTCATTTTACTTACTTACTTACTCTCCCTTTTACACCCCACCTGGGAGCATAGAGAGGCAACAAGAGCTCTCAATTGCACTCGATCTTGCGCAATGCTTATGACCTCCTCCCACACCATGTACAAATCCCTCATGTCTGCTTCGAAAGAGTGGAACACAGTGTGTGAGAGGACCCTGATGGGAGGAAGAACAGCGTTCTCCTCGGCAAACTGTCATTCGGCATCCTTAACACATGCCCCAGCCAAGTCTATCTCCTCGCCATAATTTTAGAGGTGATTGTCACACGCTGGGTGCGCCAGCGTAAAGCGTCGTTCGTGATGCGGTGGTACCATATTATACCCAAAATTATCCTGAGGCGCTACATTTCAAATGCAGAGGTTTTTTGTGCGTGGACTTTGATAGTGGGGCCAGTAAGAGTTTAATCGTAAGCTAATTGCACGCTAATAAGCGCTTATTAGCGTGTAAATAGTGTTCGAAAATCAAACGATCGAATCATTCGATCATTTTTGTATGGAAATTTTTCGAAACCCTTTCGATATTCGATCATCGAAAACTTATACTAGTGGTAGGTGCCAGGACTCACACTCACCCCCATATAGGAAAATGGGCAACACACACGCATCAAACAGTTTACATTTCGTCTCGACACTCATTTACCTCTTCAGAAATATATAGGAACAGGAAAAAAATTTAAAGTTGTATCAGTTGGCAGGTTTTCATCAATATAAGTACACTTTATTCCTCATTTCCATTGAATTTGTTTATCCTTAATTATAAACATTGATGAAAGTTATTCCATTCTTTAGATACGCCAAAAATACATATTGTCTCAAAAAGTGGAGTAAAGTTTAAAAGAGTTCAGCGAACTATCTACTTTGACACAGAATCACAGTAACTATGTACATATTATTATTTAAATGTGGGATTTGCAGAATGCGTCACTGTTTTTATTTTGTTTACTCTGTCTGTAGACAAGTGGCAAAGCCACGAAGATTTTTCACACATTTTGTAAATATTTTGTTAGAAGAATTATAATTTATGTGAGAGGTCATAAAAAGTACATTAACACAACGTAAACAAAAAATGTACCGAAATATGTTAGCCATCCAAAAGTTCCCGCGTATATTTTATTATTGACAGGTTTAAAAATATCACGATAATAATTCATTTAAAAAAATCCAAATAACTCTCATTTACAGATAATAATAATATCTTCTCTGCGTTGGAGTTGTAGGAATAGAACATTATGATTTGCTGCAGGATTTGAATCACTATCGGATTATTATACGGTACGTATGTAAGGTTTTTATGTCTTTAGCCTAAAATTTAATTTTAATCTAATTCAGAATATCTTTTAAAGATAATATTGCTGGTGTAGCTGTGCTTTTACACACATATATTGAGGATATTTCATATTAACAAAACCAAAATATTTCAAATATTTTGTAAATTCGACAAAGGAACAAACAAGAAAGTCACAGCTCATTATACCTATTATTCAAATCAAATCAAATCTCCCTTTGAATTCCACTTAGGAGCATAGGGAGACAACAAGAGCTCTCCATTGCGCTCGATCTTGCGCAATGCTTATATTATTAAAATGTTAAAAGATAATTAAAATAATTAATTAATAAATTGTAAAATTTAATACAACTACAAAACTGGTAGTTAATAACAAATTAGGCAAGGGCGGATCCAGCTTTGGTGCCAAGGGGGAGGGGAGGGTCACATAGTCGTAGTCAAGCCACAAAAAGTAGTTATAATTTAATTTTGATAATAATAGATGCAAGTAAAAAGTAGGTATTTTATTAATAAATGTGAATAGGTACTGTACTTAAAAATACCTCACTTTATCTAAAGTAATTTATAAAATATTGAAATTACTTGAATAAAATCTACCTATATTGTGACAAAAATATAAAAATAAAACATTGTTTAACAATTTTACTTAGTGGTTCACCTAGGTCCTGGACACAGCCCTGGAGCCCTGGAAAATAGTTTTACTCATAAAATCTTGAAATTAAAATTATTTCTTCAAAATATACCTTCTTATGTTTTTTTCGTTAATTTCATTTAAATAAGCCAAAAATCTCGATACCTATCTTCATCTTCTCCACTCAAACTGATTGATTGATTGATTGAAAATGAACCAAATTTTAAGTTCGTCATTGTAATGATGTCTTTGGCTCCTAGCTGATTTCCTTATACACACCTTAAACTCAATTAATTTAGATGAATTAAAATGAAAAACTCTCCGAGCATTAAATAATCAGGAACGGGCGACGATTGCGTTTATTTTGCCGATCAACTCTTCTCCTACTTTTGATGTTATATTTTAGTAATTGTACAGTTATGACTAATACGTTGCATAAAATCAGGATATTTAATGATTCCTAGAGATGGGCCGACTACGTAGGGGGATACCACCACCACATGCACCGAGAGTCTAAGATATTAATGGTCGATTTCACCAATTTTTATGTAGCATTAAGTGTTCTCCACACCATAAAAACGCAACGCTAAGAGCTTCTTGAAGTAAGGAACCGTTGGTGAAAGTCACCATTGACTATAAAAAGGATTGAATACCCTCTTAGATTACGATCGGTGTAGGACTACGATCGGTGTAGTCATCCGAGAATGACGTGGATCGAACACAATACATCGATTCCGTCCTCAACGGAGGCCAGGCCAGAAACAAAGGAATAGGAGATTTTGCATAGGACACATACCTAACGTCGATGGAAGAAGTAAGTTTGATAGAAAAAAGTGGGGACACGTTCATTTTGCTTATTCTTTAAGGGAGACCGAGTGATGGATAAAAAAAATAAAAACCAATAATACACGTTCAATTCGTTCTGGCAAAGTTTTTGAAAAGCCGTAGATAAATAAACCTTTATTTACAAGATATTGATAAAACAGATGAACAATATAAATGAAATCTGTCGGAAACAGTCTGCTGGGAGGCATATCTCCTCTTGCACACCCACAATACAAATCAAACAACGAGTAAATGGAACTCTGGGGAGATTCGACTATTATTGGCTCCTGCGATAAATTACATTTTGAACATTATAAAATAAATAGGATTCAAACTAAACATCAATACTCGATTGCATCGAACTTTTTGCTGAACTGCATTAAGTACCGGTTTTAATCTTTTGGGATTTAAATCGACCGTTTTTTTTAAGTGGCATATCTATAACTCAAAAATAATTCCCTACAGTAAAAAAATAACGAGGTTCTGCCGAGTCTCCGATTTAGTTTTTAAGGCCCTATCGGATGTGAGATTGATGAAGGTATTTTAAAAATTGCAACGATTTTCTGAAATTAGAAATATAAGTCAAATCGTAACCGTGAAAACACGAGAATTTTATTAAATAGCATGTCAAGCTTAAAAGAACATTTGGAAGACTCCCGAAAAAAAATAAAGTTTTTCAACAATACCTACGTGCCATCAGGGATTCCACTATTCGGTCAATTAGGTATCTGACAATTTATGGAGAGTTATTTTCGCCTCCCTATGCTCCTGAGTGGAGTTCAAAGGGAGTTTTTATTGATTTTGATGGATCTGACATTTATATGCTTTTGCCATGAACTCTGTTTTAAAATTTCGTGATGTCTTTTATCGTCACAATAATTAAGCTTTGTAAATGATGCAAGTATAAACGCAGATATCGTACAATTTTTTTTGAGATATTCCCTCTAAATAATTCTGAATCCCCATACATACATTAATATTCCAATGAGTGGTTTCAACACGCTTTTACACTGAAATTTGTATACTCCTATGTATTACAAATAACGCTATTGATAGTTCCGTTATGCTTATTACGTTGCATCAAATCAGGAATTAATTGAGCTTTTGTGAACATGCTCACAAAATGTCAAGACAGATCTCAGTGTTATTAATTATTAAACTCTATACAGGAGAAATTAGTTACAATAATTATATTTGAAGCCAGTGTCAGACTTCATATCCAGACACTACACCGTAACACTGGGTGGCTCACAAAGAAACCCTCGTAATACAGTAGTGTTCTTCACATTTTTATAATTTCAGTAATACACTAGTGAGAGGATAACCATTTAATAATATTAAATGGTTATCCTCTGGCTACATCTACATTACATATTATGTAATGTAGATGTAGCCACAATATGTAGACATACTTAATTATTCACTCATCTCTCATCGTAATTAACGTTATTGCGAAATCTCTAATCAAAGACAGGGATTTTTGTAAATAAAATCTACAATAATTACTGCCTATCAGATCTAGATATCTTCACGGAAATAATATATCGTCTGTGGATTCTTGAAACCTGCTATGTGACCAAAATGCCAAAAATGAGTTTTGGGTACCAAAATGATCGTCTCGTCAAGGCGCATCTACCAATGAAACCCACTATGTGATTTTGAGGTGTGAAAAAGTTATTAAGGAATTTGAAAACTACTATGTAGGTACATTAGTTAAAACTTTTAAACAGTTTTATGTGTTTCCTGTAGAATTTTGTTTATATCACATAGCAGATTTCAATAATCCACCGACGATATAACTTTTCGAATGTCTTCGGATATTACCTTACCTTACCTATCCACGTTCGCTCGTTTCGTTGCCACTAAGTCCCTTCATACACTTCTGTCCTGTGCCAGCGGCTCCGCTTCCTCCCAGGTCAGTCCGATATTTTACAGGCCTGTGCTATAGGCTCGTAGAATGGTAAGTCATGGTCTTTCTCTTGTTTTTTTTTGTCGTAAGAGTAAATAAGGGGGAAAAAGAACTATCCACATCATTCAATAGAGCAATGTCAACGTCAACAATGTTTTCTTACACCACTGCCAAACCGATTAGATATTCTTCCAATCCGAGGAACAGTACAAAAAAAATTCATGAGGACTGGTTGGCATCGTAACATTCATGAAAGCTAACTTTACGCTCATTTCAACCAACTGTCATTTGGCATCCTTAAGAGATATCCTAATCAAGTCCATCTCCTCTCGAATCGTTGGACCTGCGCCGGGTGCACGGGCGTATAGAGTCGTTCGTGATGCGGCGTTCGTGATCATCATTTACCCATGGTTTTTCTAAGGCACTTTGCGTCTGGAAACTAAAAGGCGACGCTTTCCTTATTTTGGTCATGTTTTTAGAGGCGCTTTTTGTCATACCGATGCGTATCGGAAGTTCAGCACCTCTTGCCTCTTCTTCTTCTCTGGTCACAATCTTATGATTGGTTCGCAGTAATTTTCCCCACTCTTTCTCTCCACTCCGCCTTATCTGAAGCAGTTGTTATGATTTGCTGATTCCTCGTAGGAGGAACAGCACATGTCTGAGTATACGTCTTGTAGATACTCTTAAAGTGGTTTTCCCCGAAAATTTGTCCCCACAGTCATCGTCTCAATAATGGTATGTAGGAAGCCTTTATTCCGTATTACATGACCTATCCATTTTGCACGACTTTCGGATAGGATTATATAAGCAGTGGGGCTAGTATGAGTTTGATCGAATGCTAAGTGCACGCTAATAAGCGCTTATAAACGTGCAAATAGTGTTCTAAAATCAAACAATCGAATCGTTCGATCATTTTTGTATGGAAAATTTTCGGAACTCTTTCGATGATCGTTTCGATATTCGATCATCGAAAATTTATACTAGGGCTACAGGTGCCTACCTCCTTCGATTCTCATATTTCTATTGGTTTTTAACTGAGTCACTTTTTCAGAAAAACAAAACGACGGTTAAATCGAGGCGAAAACTGAAAAACTAACAACAACTTGAGCAAAGCAAAACTTTACTATTTTTGATGCTAGTATTTTTTTTTGTTTTGCAACATTAGCAGGGGGTGAATATTATTTTTATAACAAGTTGTTATGATTCCAAACTTTTAAGTTCACAAAATAAACGATTTTCTAAATAGGAGTTTGAAAATAATGCAATATTCAGCGACGAAATATTTGTATCCACATAATATTGTAAAAACGTACTTGAATAATATACTAAGGCGAGAATAGAGTATTATTTCTCAAAAACCTGAAAGAGTATCGCTGGTATATTTTGAATAGCAAAACAAATAGGTAATATAAAATACAGTTTGCTTCTCTGAGAGAATGTGAATATATCGTGGTACAAAAGTGAATATGAAAATACAAAGTGTACATTAATATCCGGTATCTTAGACATCTACTGAATATTTTACGTTGCTAAATTGCCATCTTGAAAGAAGCTCGATCTTATTTTGTTTTTAATGAAATGTAGCTATGTAGGCAAGAACCTTGTAAGTCGCCTTTCAATGATTTATCGACACAGGGGTAACTCTTGAAACTCAATCCCGATCTCAACGTCGACCATCGAGACTTTTAGTATTATAAATACTTGTATGCATTCTTATTAATTCCATTTTTTCGTAAACCAGTACCGGATTTAAAATAGACCTACGTGAAACCAAATTCTTAGTGTGATAATGACATCGTTATAAAGGTTGCAATTGGATCGGTTATCTGATTTAAAAAGCAGAGTAAAGCACCAAGCTTCTAATATTTAAACCAATATCCTACTCTGTACATACCTTATTCTTTTCAAAGTTAGTTCTATGTTCTTTAGAATTAATTATTATTATTGTTATCTTCCCTTAGCTCATAATAAGTCTCTTTTACATTGTATAGTTGTCATTTTTTTAAAGTACCTACTCATAAGTTCACCCTTTCTTTAATGCTGTTTTTTTGTTTCATATACTTAACAATTTGTAAAATATCTCATATTCATTTATATTCTTTAGTCTTTGTCCATCTGAGGAAGGGAGTAGTCGCTCCCGAAAACATGTTTATGGAAATAAAATAATTCGTAGTAGCACAAACTGAAGACTCCTTATTTATTTTTACATAGATTTCACTTTTCTGCTTAGAAATCGCGCATTGAACGAAATATTTCGTGATTTTTTCGGAACTCCTACCACATAGGTACTCCCCTTTTCTTCAACTTAACCTAAACCTCACGTGATTTATGGATAATCCCATAAAAAAAATAGGCACTGTAACATGTTTCGAACAACTGATGTTCAAGAGTTTTAAAAGTTGAGGGGAGAAAAACTTTTAATTGACTAGAATTCAATGTAATAAACTCTCTGAACACTGATCCTCTAGGAAAAATTGTTACTTACCACGTACGTTCATACGTAGATTTTTTTTATAAAAAGGTATCTGGTCTTTCCCAAAGTGAATACAAATAGGTACACTTTTGACATAATTCACAGAAAGCAAAGCGTGTGTTGTGAAAGAGGAAGATGGTCGGCACAGGGGATCGAACTCACCACCTTCAGATCGAAAGTCGGCGACTAAACCGCTAGGCTACCAGCCACTTCGATCTTCCAACATTTATTTCCATAATCAAATAAATGATTTAATTGGATAAAGATAAGCATCAGAGATAAAGTAATCCGCATAGATTTCTACTCGAAGTGCTTTTAACAATAAACTGAATCGTTTCCTGTAAACTGCATCACGACATCATTATTTATCTCGAGACCAAATCATTCATAAAACCGAGGATATTAATAATAATAATAACGATGAGAAAATTCATTGATAAAAACGTAACATAACACAAAACGAAAAGTTAAAACCTAGTCTTTACAAAAGTCATTTCCATCACAAAATGAAATTTTCCTTTTGTACATGGAGCCTTCGTTTTAAGTACACTCACATTGGAGCTGTCAAACCGTTTTTAAAATGTACTTTACCTCCGAATTCAATCATGTAACCCCAAACAGGCACTTCATGAGAAGGTTTTATTCAAAGTTTTGAAATCGCGATTGTAATTCGTAGCTTTTTACGAAAAGTCACGTTATTGCCGTTGGTTTTTTAATAGTTTTTGTCTTGTTAAAGTTCGCCGTGTAGCCTCATCAGATAATGTAGCAGGTGCATGCGGTCTAAGGCCAGGTATAATCGTATTTCGTCCCAAGGTGAAGGATAAAAACAGGGCTGCCAAAAATAATTAAAAGGAAAGGTTGTTTATTTTTTATTATTTTATCTACTATCTTCAAAGTTACCTTCTTGTTATCAAGCAGAACTTTATTACTCGAGAAAAGTAGTTTGCTTAAATCGCGAAAACGAATCTATGAATCCACTTACAATATTGAATTGTTTTTACAATGTATTCAACATAATATTTCATTATATCAACACCGATCCATTAAAAACTTCGTTCTTATAAACTTGAAAACATTTTAAAAACATTCCTTAAAAAGCTAACCATACCATTAAAGTTGCCTAATCTTTTTCAAATAATAATTTAACAGTTTTTGACGTTATCGAAATCATGTACCTACTTGATTGATTTTCACTGGAACCTGGAATCAGGGGGGTTAGTCTGCGTTTCAACCGCAATACCAATCCAATTTCAATCTTATCACATTTAGATATTGGTTACTAAGCATGAAAATAGTTCCACATAGGTCTACTTTAAAGCTGGTATTTCGTTACGAAAAAAATGGTTTAATTAAGGGCTTATACAAATATTTATAAAGTATTGACGGAGGACATTGAAAGCGGGTTTCGGGAGTATCAAGAGTAACCCCCCCCCCCCCCCCCCAAAAAAGTCATCAGGAATCTCTGCAATTCACGGAGTTTTCATTAAAAAACCCTAATTTTACGAATTATTATATGAAGACGGAGTTGTTGAAAAAGGTTGTAAAACTTATTATTAAAGATGTATCTATGTAAATAAAGCTGACAGAACTAAACACCTCAAGAAATTTTTCTCAAAACAACGTAGAAGAAGGCGCTTACAAATTCTAAAGAAGAATCCAATTCTAGAGGAATTCAATTTTTTTTAAGTCTAATAAGATTAAAACAAGAATTGATAATATTGACATTATTATTTTTTATGTTTTTTATTTAATACCTACTCTTTTTTATTTTCTTTCTTTTTTATATTATTCTTTGCTAGTACAACCCTAACTAATTTAATTCTTCCTTTAGAATTTGTTATATTATACAGTAGATATTGTGTCTTAATAACTTCTGATGTGAGTATTTAATTAAATGGAATATTTTCAGAAGCCTCAACTACCTTACTCTTTTTTTGTGTACCTAATACGATTTCAAAATATAAACTTCACTTAATAATAATGTGGATATTGGAAATAATTATGGTAGACTAACGCTAACAATCGATAATAAAGGATATCGTGCAAAGAATTAATCGATAAAAATATGTAAGAATCCCTATTATAATACGGATAATATTAAGGCTTGTGTGCGGTTGAAGTAGCTCTAATGGAGGCTAGGACTCGTTTTAAGGAATTTCATACAATAATTAGTCATTGGTTCCGATCAGTTCAGATATGATTATTCTGACTTGGAGATTATTAAAGCTTCTTTACTAGGTATATCTTTTATACTAAACTCTATGCCCATTGACGTCAAATCGTTCTATGTTTTATCACTTCTTATTTCCGCATAGAGTTAAACTCATTCGAGATGACGAAAGTTTTTTTAATGAATCTGTGCTCAATCGTAGTGTACACTTTTGACATCTTTCACGCTAACCAAATGTTTGTGTCGTGAAAGTGGAAATGGTCGGCAACGGGATTCGAAGCCAGGACCTCCAATACGCTGTATGTACGAAAGCCGCCGACTGATACCATCAGACTACCAACAACCTCAGACTTACATTACTACACTTATTATCAAGTTGTTGGTTCTATATACTTACAATCTCCCTTGAGGCACACCGCAAGTCAATCCGGAGGAGACCAATCCGCAGCAAACTCGACCCGCACGAAACCAACCCCCTAGTCTGATCAAAGCAACCAAACCAAAATGTAGCCCCACACAAATCAAGCCCGCCGCATACCCCCCCCCCCTTAACTAATCCACAATACGGGTGGCCTAAGGCCGTGGGGTTGCCGGCTAAGAATAGCACCTCTGCTCTTTTTGCTGGTTTTTCGAGCATCCTGTAAGAGGCAGGATATCGAAAAATCAGATCGGGACCGTGAGATTGACTATCTCACGTCCTTAAACCCCAACAGGTCAGCAAAGGCACAAGAAATAAGCCTCGGACGCCTGGGTCCCGTTAGGTGGGGTTCATGTAGATGGTTTCCTCTCTGTAAAGGCGCATGATCCAGCGCAATGGAGAGCTCTTGTGCCTCTCTATGCTCCTTAGTGGTTCTATATACATATGTAATATCTAGTTCTAGAAAGCAGCACAAGAATCCATAGGTAAATATAATATATAGAACGTTGCATTCGACAATATTTATTATCTAAGAGGAGATTATAAAAAAAAAATTAGATGCAGTGGTTGGGTAGCCTAGCAGTCCGTTGCCAGTTTTCCTACTGGAGGTCGTGGTTTCAATCCCAGGTGCCACAAGCTTTTAGTAGCATACTGTGAAAGAGTCCATAGGGTATACTAATTTGTGTTCAAACTGTCTAAAATAATCAAGTCTCCCATCAGCAACATCAGTGCATTTCTTCCCACTACGTTGTTTCGGGGTAGCCAGAAAGAACGGACCGCCACTTTTTATATTTATTTATTTTCTTATTTTCTTTTTTATTTATTTTATTATATTCTTTCATATCGAAACATACGTTTTAGTTTTCCCCAATAAAACTACTTAAAGGCTTCTCCTATTTCTTGTAGCCTTCCTTAATAAAACAGATGTTTTAGAATGCATTTTTTATGTTCATAGATAATAATTTTATAACACGAATATATTTTCAATAAATTAATCAATCTATATTTTTTTTAATATCCAACGAAATAAATTCTTTAACTTCTTAAAACCAAGATTTATCCTAAATCAAATGACGCCTTATCCGTACAAAAAAATGTTATGCATAATTCAACAGCAGGTTCTATGACGTATTCACCATATAAGTATTCCAAGCATTGTGTGTTTATCTTTAATAATAGACCGTCTTCAAATATTTGATCAGGAATCTCAGCTATTTTGCCAAACTAGATTCTTATCTGAATTCATTTACATAGAATTATTATTACAAACATCCTGAGTACAAGACGCTCTGTTTCTTTTTATATTCTAACTAAATGTGTACGGACGATTATGTTGGTGGTCCAATAAGCCAATGATTTAATTCAATTAAGTACGTTAAATTAGATTAAATCTGTAAGTACTACTAATTAGAATGTTTGATTTGCTTACGGAACTTTACTTATGTCGCGAGTTTATATTGGTATATTCGTTCACTTCATGTAAATACTCTAAAGCCAGGGCCAGACTAGTGTTACGTTTTATGGCTGTAGGTACACATCTGAACAGTGAAACAGAAAGTAACGTAACCAATGTCACGTTGCATGCAACGTATCAAAATTCCATAGTACTTTCGCGGTTGTGGAAATTTGATACGTTGCATACAACGTGACATTGGTTACGTTACCACGCGTGTACAGGCCTACAGGCCATAATGTAATGTAACGCGAATTTTGTGTGTGGACTGCACAACGAGCGTAACATGTAACGACCGTTGTGTATCCATTGGCGGTCGGTGAAGGTTCCATCGTGTGGACGTTCAAGATGTGGAGTAACGAACAATCGCTGGAACTTGTCACATTATACCTACAAAATTACGTTGTTTGGAATCCAAAAAAATCGATGTACCATACGTTTTTTCCATTCTTCTAGGTTAATAAATACAAAAAAGGGTTGATAAATACAAAAAAATAAAAGCGGCACAAGCTCTCACCACTTGCCCGTCCGGCACGTTTGTAGAAACTGAGTTGAACAGCTCTTTGATTCGCATTGTTCGCGTACACGATTTGGATTGTTCGCGTGCCTACCACATACCCAGCGTTACATACCTACACGTTACTCTAGTCTGGACCCGGCTTAAGCTGCAATTCATTCACGATCAAGCCTGCAGCGGCGTCCAGTTTTCTCAGCTCCCCTTTTGTCTCTGGATAAAAGTAAAGGGCCTAACGTGAAGTTTTCCGTGATTTCTCTACTGCAATATAGGACGTGTATTAACGTAAATAATTGACTAATTAGTCAAATTTTGCAATCCCGGGTATACCGAAAGGGTATGAAGAAACCGGGCTGTAAAAGGATTCGAGGGGTTTTAGCAGGTAAGAGTCCGGCACTATCTTTAAGGTGTCAATGACGGATTTCCCCTCAGAAAAAAAAACTATAAACGTTTGCAAGAATATTTCGTAATACACTGTAAAATATTTTTATTGCAAGATTAATAAGAGTGATTCAACGTTGCAATATTCTAATGAAACATTCATTGCAAATGCATGGGCGGGATTTGAATCATCAGACCGAGTATCGTTTGTTATTCCTGACTCTGTGAAGGGCAGATGTGACATTGTTATGTACGCAGACGATACATCCCTTCTCGTAGAGGGAAACAAATACGATGAATGTCTTGCTGAGAGTGTAGTAAAAATTGTGGACGACGTAAACCAATGGTTTGATGTTAATAATTTAGTATTGAATATGACTAAAACCAATGCGCTTTGTTTCTCTCTGAAGCGGAATAAGAATATATCAGCTAATCAACTTCTAGCAAATAATTCATTAAACATAGTAAATAGTTATAAGTTCCTTGGTGTCATGATGGACGAGAAGCTCCAATGGTCACCACACGTGGACCAGCTCTGTGGCAGGTTGGGCTCTGCAATTTATGCTATTAAAAAAATTAAAGATTTATGTGGTATAAAAACTGCAAAGAATGTGTATTTTGCTTACTTTCACTCGATTATGGTCTATGGTGTGATGGTTTGGGGTGGAGGGGCGGATTTCTCAAGAGTATCAATTTTGCAGAAGCGAGCTCTGAGGGCGCTACTGGGTATGCAGCCGCGGGAGACTTGCCGTAATGCGTTTAAGGAACAGGGCATTCTCACATTGGCCGGTGCATATATCCGAGAGTGCCTTCTTTTCGCTAGGAGAAATCTGCCGAATACACCCCTAAACTCGGAATATCATGATCATGGCACTAGGGCTGTGAATAATGTGCGACCTATCAGGCATCGCCTAACAAAAGTTTCTAAAAGCTTCATATGCCATAGTGTGCGTGCTTATAACAAATTACCACAGCCCTTTAAATCCATGGATGACGATACCTTTCGGAGAGAGATCAGGGAGTATCTGGTTGAACAATGTTTTTACACTATTGACGAGATGCTAAATCAAACGTAGACATTGTTAAAAAAAAATTTCTTGTCCTTTCTTCTTTCTTTGGAGTCCACATTGTATGCTCGTTGGGCGGCCCCCCTGGTGGAGTGCTCTCTTTCTTGTTAGCCTGACAAACCTGTTTATTTTTGTGACTCCCCATGCTGTATATAATATGCTCCATTTCTGTTTGTTTCTTATGACATTTACTGACAGGAGACTGAAAGGCCCTTTACACCTTTTCAGACTTGCCTAAGCGTTTATTCATCTACAAGAACTTGGAAGAAATTTTATATCTGATTTTATGTTGAAGAAATATCATGTTTTTATTTTTTGTATTTAATTTTTTTTTTTTTTTTTTTGTATTTTGTTTTATCATCTTGCATAATTTACTTCTTCTTTTAAATACACTGACAGGAGACTGAATGGGCCATTTACACCCTTTCAGCCTCGCCAACGCTTTCATTTATTTATCTTATTTCATGGATTTCAAAATGTTATTGTGTATTTTTGATCTGTTATTGATGTGCTTAAATTTAATAATGTTTAATTATGTCTGGTTATGTATAATTTTGACGACTCCAAGTGCCCGAAAGGGCCTAGGGATGAGAGTGAATAAATAAAAATAAATAAATATTGAAACTTATTTTCTAATTCTTCTAAAAGTGAATACTCTATAAACACAAATACCTTCATATTTTGGGTAAATCTGAGACAACGCACTTCGAGCTTTCGGCCGTCTACTACTGCTGTTTTGAAGGCTGGCTTACTGTTATCACTCTAATAGAAAGAATTAAGATATACTTACCAGGATAAACAGAATAGGTAAGCGTGATTGAAGATATACATACTGAGATGGCAGTGACAAAGAAGAATTTAGTATGCACATGTGAAGAGAATGGACACGTCTATAGACTCCAGATTTTGGATTGGACTCCAACCAAAAAGATGGATAGACAACCTCCCAAGTGGCTAAGGCTAAGGCCTAAAATTATTAGAAAAACTATTTTTTGACACCACATAAGAGTGTCCCTAATTTAATGTACTAGATATCAACTAGGTATTTTATAAGCAGGAACTTGAGGTAGGTACAGGCCTTAATTATACCAAGGTTAAAGAAAAAAGCACCCCAATTCCGTAAGAATTCACAAGCTTAGAATCCTCTAAAAACTATAGGTAGATGATACTGAAAAGGTATGTTTTAACTAGATATGTATGACAGTTTCGCTTAAATTATCAGCCAATCGAATACCCAATCAAGACAGTAAAAATTATACGAAAAAGACAACGAACATAATATAGTATTTCAAACTGCATATTATGTACAGTCGATTACTTTAAATACAATAATATGTACCTGTGCACCAATATAATAAGTTCGTCCTTTCAAAATATTTCGAGCAACCTTCTTGAAATTTTGTATTTATCTGCCGTAATTATTATGAAGCACCAGTTAAATAAAAAAATGTAGGCTAAACGTTATGCAAATGAAGAAAAATCAGTGCTACTGATATTCCCGGAGGGTGTAGTGTTAAAACACGTGTAAAGAATGAGCCATCTCATTATTTATATTTGCCTAAGGGCAACGACAATCATCTGACGATATGCATAAAATAAATTACTATACTTTTTTACGTGACATAAATATGCAACTAAAAATGTTGCATATTGACGTGCAAATATTTGAGATATTCAAAATATTTTAAACAAACTACATAGGTACCTACTTAACATAATATTTATATAATAATTTGGAATTTAGGTAAGTTTACCAAAAAATAATTACATTATTTTCATCATTGAAAAATTATCTGAATTTATTTACAGAAATGTTTGTGAATTTACACAAATGGACTGTTTATTTCATTTTTTTCGTGTTGCTATCTGTTTCGTATTCATAGTACCTAATTCCTAACATTGTCCAACCTACCTTTCCTATGGTCGTACCTGCGACAATTTTCTATGTGTTAAGACAATCTATGTGTCAAAAGTCAATCAGTATGCTAGTAGCCCCCGTGGGGACCGCATATATTTTCGTACTGTCGTTGAAACTGACATCAAGTCAATTCAGCGAGTTAAATTTACGTGTGTTTTACGTTTTTGTTTATGTGTTATTGCAAGTACATTACAAGCTCCCGTGGGGTAATTACATCGTCGTTGAAACTGACATCAAGTGAATTCAGCGAGTTACGTTTACGTGTGTTTTAAGGACATAAAAGGACAGCCAGTAAAACAAGGTAGGTGCGATCCTTATTCCCATCTACCCCTTTACGAAACATCATTTGGTCCATTCGAGCCGGATTGTCCTTTTACTTCCTTAATTCCGAATACGAAATATCAGGATCGTATCTTGGGTATTTTTGTGTCAATTTACATTTATTTTTTATACATATAGCCTGCAAGCAAATTGTCTCATTTATTTCTTATAATTTTTTTTTTGTTATAAGATTTATTATTTTCATAAATTGATTTAATTTGCGTAGGTACGTACAATAACTTTGTTGTAACAAAGTGTATTGTCGCGCGGTGGGTATTCCGTGAAAGATATAATCTTGTCTCTGGTCTGTGCGTTGTTGGTGCGTTGTCTTCCTTTATCTAGGGCAGGTACCTGCGCGATTTGACATTTCATTTTTGACATTGACATTGTTTTGTTTACATTTACGTTTTTACAATGGCCAAAGTAATTAAACATAATTTGGCGCTTTTGAACATTCAAAGCTTATTTGATTTTGCTAAGGAGGCACAGCAAAACGGCGAAGAGGCATCATTGCTTAAGTTTACGATCCGATTTGCTGACATAGATAAAATAAAAGAAGAATTTGTTGAGTGTCATGTTTCAATCCAGTCTATCTCTCGAGGAGATTTTGACTCTGAGGGGCATGCACTTAAATATAAACAATTCATGGAGACATATTATAGCATTAAGGAAATATATAATAAATTGTGTCCAGCAGTGGTTACCAAAGTTATCAAAACAGAAAGCCAAGCTTCGACCACGATTGCATTGCCTCAAATTGTGTTGCCAAGTTTCAGTGGTTCCTATGCGGAATACACTAATTTCATTTCTATATTTAATACGTTGGTGCATCAAAATGCAACATTAAACGGTATTCAAAAGTTGCACTATCTTTTCTCTTTTTTATCGGGTGATGCACTACGAGTTATTCGACATCTTGCAATATCAGAAGAAAATTATCAAGTGGCCTATAATTTAATTAATGAAAGATTTTCTAATGTAAGGCTGATTGCTGACAATCATTTGTGCAATTTACTTTCGTTAAAACCGGTAGACAATGCCTCGAACTTGCGACCTTTTGTTGACACTCTTAAGGAGAACACGCAAGCATTAATGTCATTAAAGATAAATATCGACCAGTGGGATTTCATATTGATTCACATTTTTTCTAGAAAATTGTCTCCTGATTTACGTAATCGATTTGAACATCAGTTGTCTAAGAACAAGTTACCCAAATTTTCAGAATTTTTATTATTTTTAGAAAACCAATGCCATGTGTTGGAAGTAACATCTGTGAAATTTACAAAGGAAAAACCTGTAAAAGGGGTTTTTCATTCAACTGTAACATCCACGAATAAATTTTGTTGTCATTTTTGTAAAGAACAATCACATGCCATTTTTGGATGTGAAAAGTTTAAAAATTTGACAGTTACCGATCGTCGTGAATTCACAAAAAAGAATCGATTGTGTTATTCGTGTTTGAAATCGCATGATATAAAAAATTGCAAGAGTTCAGGTAGATGTAAATTATGCAGTTCTAGCAGACACAATACTTTGTTGCATCTGGAACAGCATCGGGGTCCTCAATCTGAAGCGGAATTACGCGTTCCCCAGACTTTGAGTGAGGTTCATTCTGGTACTGTTTCAGGACTTACGACTGTTTTATTGGCCACTGCGCGGATCCCTATTAGGGATGCCTTTGGCAATTTTCATGTATTAAGGTGTCTTCTCGACAGTGGATCTATGTCATCCTTTATTACGGAAGAGTGTGTCAGACGTCTGTCACTGAAACGGGACAGGATGCACATACCAGTTACATCATTGGGAGGCAACGCTGCCCCTGATATTCGTGGATCCACTCTTATTACGTTGAAGTCACGTTCTGGTGACTTGCTTTCAACTACAGCCTTGATATTGCAACGCCTTACGAATAATCTACCAAGTACCAATGTGCCACAACACATTGTTAATGCGTATAAGAACTTGTCGCTAGCTGATGAGTATTTTTATGAGCCCGCCAAAATAGACATATTGTTGGGTGCGGACTTATATACTAGTCTGCTGGACGGCTCATCTGTACAGTTTTCTGAAGGTATACCAACTGCTTTAGGTACAGTATTCGGTTACGTTATAAGCGGTCCATACGGCAGGGCAGCCCCTGCATTATATAGCAACCTTAGTATTTGTTCTTTTCATAATGACGTGTCGTTAGATAAACTTGTTGAAAAATTTTGGCATTCAGAAAATCTTCCTGAAATACATATTTCAAGTCCGGAAGATGATGAGTGTGAAGAATTTTTTATGCGGACTCTTGAGAGGTCGCAAGGCGGAAGATTTATGGTAAGATTGCCATTTAAGAAAATTCACCCCCCGCTGGGTGATTCATATAACACTGCGTTGAGAAGATTTTTGAATTTGGAAAAACGTTTCTCACAAAATGAAGATCTCAAGCATGAATATCGTAAGTTTATGAGTGAGTACTTGGCACTGGGACACATGACACCTTATACAGGTGTGACCCAGCCAGGTAAATACTTTTATATTCCGCATCATCCTGTATTTAAAACAACAAACCAAGTAAAAAAAATACGAGTCGTCTTTGACGCAAGCGCCAAAACATCTACATCGGTATCTCTTAATGATTGTATTTATTCGGGTCCCAAATTACATAAAGACATTTCAAATATTATTACGAATTTCCGTCTTCATTCGGTTGCATTCACCTGTGACATTAAAATGATGTTTCGCCAGATAGCAATGAATCCTGAAGATCAACCATATCAGTTGATACTTTGGAGAGATTCCCCTGAAGAATCTATTGGTCACTATGCGCTCTGCACAGTTACGTATGGCGTGACGTCATCGCCATATACCTCCATGAGGGTACTGAATGAACTTGCGAGAATCGGTAAAAATCAATTTCCTGAAGCATCTAGGGTTTTAAGCTCTCAAATATTTGTTGATGACATCATCACTACAGCTCCCAGCGTGCGGGATGCTATTTTACTAAAGCAAGAACTGATATCATTGCTTGCTATGGGAGGTTTCGAGCTGCGCAAGTGGTCGTCGAATGATAAGCGGCTACTTGAGGATTTACCAGCTGAGCACTGTGAAATGTCACGTTCATTTGATGCAGCAGATTCAAATATTAAGATATTGGGGGTTCAGTGGAACCCAGTTAATGATTGTTTTAGTTATAGTGTCAGTTTACCTGAGAATACCCTGTGTACCAAAAGGTCAATCCTATCTACCATTGCGCGTATTTTCGATCCATTGGGTTGGATTTCTCCTATTACATTCAAGGCGAAATTAATTATACAAAAGTTATGGTTGCTTCATACTTCTTGGGATGAACAACCTCCTCATGATATTGTCCAAGAATGGCAATGTTTTATGAATGAGTTGAACATTATCGAAAAATTTACAATTCCGAGAAAAATATTTGATGAAAATGTGTCGGAAATTTCTATACACGGTTTTTGTGATGGTTCACTATGCGGATATGCCGCAGTTGTGTATCTTAGAACTGTCGATTTACGAGGTAAAACTGAAATTCATTTATTGGCAGCTAAGTCAAAAGTTGCTCCTGTACGTACTGTATTAACTGTCCCTAAACTTGAATTAAATGGTGCGCTTCTTTTGACCCGTTTAATTGAGTGTTGTGTGTTGTCGTTTGGGGACAAACTTAAATTTGATAATGTTACTTGTTGGTCAGACTCAACAATATGTCTTGCGTGGCTTCAAACGTCACCTCATTTATTGCAAATTTACGAAGGGAACCGTGTTTCTCAAATTTTAAATTCTAAGGTTGATATTACCTGGAGGTACGTACCCTCTAAGTTGAATTGTGCTGACATTTCCTCAAGAGGTGCTTTTCCCTCAGATTTGTTAAATTTTGATTTATGGTGGAGCCCACCATGGCTAAAGGAGTCTTCTGATAATTGGCCGTGCCAAAAGAAACATCCTATAGACTTGAAAAATCTCCCTGGTCTCCGTGATACCAAGGTGACTTCTCTACACATTGACATAAATAATTCCATATGTATTAGGTTTAGTTCTTTACAACGTTTACAAAGAGTAACCGCTTACTGTATGAGATTCATATCTCGATGTAGAAAGCAGAAGACGCCTTCTGGTCCTCTTACATTAGAGGAATTGAGGTTGTCTCTATGTAGATTGGTCAGGTCGGAACAGTCAATTGCATTTGCTGACCAGATACGCAGATTAGAGAACGGACAAGCGTGCTCATTAAGACATTTAGCAAAGCTGTTCCCATTTGTAGACAGTGAAGGCATGTTAAGAGTTGGAGGGAGACTTCGGCACTCGAAACTGCCTTACAGCTCCAAATTTCCCTTATTATTACCAAGGGATTCTCATTTGACTGCCCTCATTGTCGATAACTACCATAAAATGCATTGCCATGTCGGTCCAAATTCTCTAAATGCAATACTACAACAGCAGTTTTGGATAATCTCTGCGCGCCGTGTTATTCGTAGTAGGATACATAAATGTCTGACATGCTTTAAGGTTAAACCTAGGTCTGTGACCCCCCAGATGTCAGACCTTCCATCGGACCGTGTTCGAGTGGCTCATGCTTTTGAGGGAGTTGCGACTGACTTTGGCGGGCCCTTTTCTCTACGAGCAAGTAGAATACGCAATGCTAAAATTACGAAGGCTTATTTATGCATATTTGTTTGTCTTTCCACTAAGGCAGTTCATTTGGAGGTGGTGTCAGATCTCTCTACGGAGGGATTTTTGGCAGCCATCTCTAGATTTTCTTCCCGCCGAGGGCTTCCGAACTTCATTAGATCGGACTGTGGTAGAAATTATGTAGGTAGTAACAGGCATCTTAATGAGGCTCAAGGATATCTGTCTAACTCTGAAGTGCAGCAGGTACTTTCTGATAAGGTCCAGCAGCGTGGTATTACTTGGCATTTTAATGCTCCAGGTTATCCTAATAGCGGTGGGTTGTTTGAGGCCGGTATAAAAAGTGCAAAAAATTTACTAAAGAGAGTTATTGGAGAACAGATATTGACATTCGAGGAGTTTTCGACTGTTTGTGCGGAAGTAGAGGCTGTTCTGAATTCGAGACCTTTGACGCCTCTGTCAGAGGATCCTTCTGAGTTAGATGTCCTCACTCCCGGTCATTTTCTTATTGGTCGCCCTCTTGTCGCGGTTCCAGAGCGTTGCTACGATAGTGTACCCATCTCAAGGCTAAATCGTTATCAGCTCATTAAGTCTATTTCGCAGTCTTTCTGGTCAAGGTGGCAACGAGAGTATTTACATACTCTACAACAACGGTCCAAGTGGCTCAAGGCCACAGTTCCTCCAAAAATCGGAGAACTTGTCCTGATACGTGAGGACAGCGTACCAACATTGCAGTGGCGACTGGGAAGAATAACAAAACTTGTTTCATCTCCAGATGGAGTCACTCGTGTGGTTGAGCTAAAGACTCCAACTGGTGTCCTGATGAGGCCAGTTTCGAAGCTGTGCCCACTTCCTCATCAGGATGGCTAGATGTAGTAATGATCTTTTGTTTATTTTATTTTAATTTCTTTATTTTTTATTTTTCTTTGTTTTTTTTTTTCTTTATTTTATTTTATTGAGACATTTGCTTTGCTTGCTCTATGTGTTTTGGTTTAAGTTTGCAATCCGTTTGGGATATTTATTTTTGCCTTGTTAAAGAGTCTTGGTATACATACCAGGCCTCTTCGGGGGGAGGATGTTTCGTATTCATAGTACCTAATTCCTAACATTGTCCAACCTACCTTTCCTATGGTCGTACCTGCGACAATTTTCTATGTGTTAAGACAATCTATGTGTCAAAAGTCAATCAGTATGCTAGTAGCCCCCGTGGGGACCGCATATATTTTCGTACTGTCGTTGAAACTGACATCAAGTCAATTCAGCGAGTTAAATTTACGTGTGTTTTACGTTTTTGTTTATGTGTTATTGCAAGTACATTACAAGCTCCCGTGGGGTAATTACATCGTCGTTGAAACTGACATCAAGTGAATTCAGCGAGTTACGTTTACGTGTGTTTTAAGGACATAAAAGGACAGCCAGTAAAACAAGGTAGGTGCGATCCTTATTCCCATCTACCCCTTTACGAAACACTATCATTTAATTTCCATATTTTATTTATTTTATTTTACCGTTGTTTTCGAAAGTCCATTCCGTGTGATAATATTATTCTATGAAAAATTGTTTTACTAAAATATATCGTTTGTTAGTGTTTTTATCTTATTTCAAATTTTAAATTATTATTTTGTTTTCAACCAAGCCTTTAAAATTTATAAAATTTAATAAAACAACAACAAATCTTTCAATCTACTATATAAATTAAATCGGGTTAGTGCGAACACTTATAACTCGAGATTGGCTCAACAGATTCTTCTGATGTTTGATTTATTGGATTCTTCTCCGCTCCGGATAACAGAATTACTAATAAAAAGTTAAAAATGGTTATGAAATGATGTAAAATACAATATTTAAGTTTGTATGGAAAGGTTACCTGGGACGCGCCCACGACATCGCGGGTAGTTCCCTCTCATTCTCGCATACGCTCTTATGGTCTGGGTTCCTACGGATACGCCGCTACAATAAACGGCGGTGGATATGTCAGTTGAGAACATTGCCAATATGGTTTCCATAGTAACGAAAAACATTGTCATATAATTTTGAAAGACGCCGTCTTGTCCGATGACGGCCGCTCCCTAGGAACCCAACGCATTACAGTAGCCCATCCCACTCACTTCACCGCACCGTTTCGATAGTTTTAGAAAATGTTCATACAAAGTCAACAATATTAACGGGCACATTCGTGTTGCTAATAGGCGAGGTAAGGTGTGTGCGCAAGCGCATTTTTCTCAAGTTGTTCCCGCCAGATCTTTGAATACTTCAGAAATAGTTTAATGTTATTATTTTTATTACCTTATCTCAATCGAGTAGAAGACACACAATAATATTATTGGCTGTTAAACAACCTTATTGAACTATTGCCAATGCATTCACACACAATAATTGACCATTATTCATAATCTTTTACAAATAGATACATAGGTAATCTTCTAAAATAATATTTAAATTCAAATAACAATGAATATTTTATAAAATATTTCGAGCATTCAAATTACATTGTTTGTTCAGTTCTTTCACCCCCTAGAAGCAATAATTGTGTACAAAAATGTTACCCCTATTGAATTTTCAAGTATTCTGTTTAAACGAGTTACCCATTATTATAAGAACAAAATGTTAAGTAGGTACCTATCTACCACAGTACGTCGCGTTGCGATACACTACTTGTAATCCCGTTTATGGTAATTACTTTTCTTGTTCAGGTATCATTAAATTGACATTAAAATTACCGTGAGAAATTATTAGTCAACTGTAAAATTACCGTGGTCACTAAATAAGGTTTACTTACTTGTGACGAATTCTCTCGATTTGTATGAGATGTGGTTTAAATTTAAAAAGGGCATAAACGTTTTGTTATACCGAATAAAATCTATCAAAATATTATATACTTTTCTGTCAAAAATATTCTTGAGCTTTAATACGACATAGTCAAACATTCTCAGTTTCACAATTCTTAATGGCGGGTCTCAACAGCTTTCAAGAACCCTTTCCGAACCTGCCTGTCGCCGACAACATGTAACCTTTCAATTTCTTTGCCCCAAAGCCCTACAGTTTGCAACTGCATCATATTTTGGCCATCCAATGCTTCTTCTCATGCGAAACATGGGCACTGACGAGGAGGGATGAGGAACGGCTAGATGTGTTCGAGAGGAAAATCTTACGTCGAATCTATGGGCCCATTAATGAAGGCGGAAGATGGCGAATCCGGTACAATGATGAACTATACGGATTGTATGATGACATTAATATCAGCAAGTTCATCAAAATATGCCGTCTCCGCTGGCTGGGACACATAGAGAGAATGGACGAACACACTACCCTCAAGAAACTCTGGAGTGAAAGCCCGACTGGCAGAAGAAGTATTGGCAGACCAAGGCTGAGATGGCTCGACTGCGTGACTGGAGACCTGCAGTCCCTGGGAGTGAGGAACTGGCGTCGCAGGACGGCTGACAGGGCGGAGTGGCGACGACTACTTGAGGAGGCCAAGACCCACAATGGGTTGTAGCGCCGTGGATAATCTAATAATAATAATAATAATAATGCTTCTTTTTACAATTGGATCATTAAATTACACTCTTTTTTAAACTGACGTCCCTACACTGTAGTCTGTTTATCTTAATAAACTTGACAACCTGATAGAATCCGTAGCTGTAGGTATATTCTATTGTTTTCGGAAAACATCGGCCTTTTTAACGAAGACGGATTTTGATTCAAGACAAAAAACCCTATACTCTCGCTCAAATTGCACAGGCTTCAGAAAAATAACTACCCCTTTTTATATATCAGTATAATAATTATATTTTGTATTATATTCGAGCACGTCTTATACAAAATAGATGGTAGAGTGGACCTCAAAGAGTTAGTAGTCTAATGGGTAGGTTTTTATACCCTTTAACTTTCGCTTCGTATCGTGTTGACCATTTTCCCAACACAATATTTATTTATTGTAAAAGACACCAACAGAGCATTGAACACACATACAAAGATAAACATAATATTATAAAACACATGCACCCCCCAATGCTCCAATAACAGGCGTCTGTAACATAATTAAATAATATGTTTTATATAGCTTTTTTAGGACTCTTGTTGCTTTCATTATGTATTGTATACTATTATCAGCATTTTGATTCACTATAGAACTCATTTTTTTGGTTTAACTAAGTACCTACCTATATCATTCTTGTTTCGAGAATCAGGTAGATGGGCAGATTCCGGGCCCAAAAACAAACATTGTTCAAACACTGTACTATAAGAAGGCTATCAACAACATAATGTATTTGAGTCGCTGATAATCTTATACCTACTCGAATCACACGAAACACCCAGACAAAATCTTTAAAATATATGTATTAGAAAAGTGTGAAGCTATTATTTAGCTCCCTCTATTATAAGGTAGCCCCACATTTCATAATCTCTATATATAAAAATGGAGCCCTATTTCACCAATTTCGCTAAAAAAAAATTTATTTGAACTTGTATTTGACAATATAGTTTGTGCTATTGACAGAATGTACCATGTTAAACATCGTTTAAAACACGCACCGGTCGGAATATAGTTATATTGCTTAAATTTATAACTAATTATCTATCTACATAATAATTCAGAAATGTTTCTGTGCTTTCTATCGTATATGTGAACATCACGCTCAAAATACAAATGCTACGTCAGATATGAATCTGCGCAGAGCGGTGCAATTTGCTTGAGAAGGTTCTTAAATACAATTTGCTTCATTAACTTTAATATATTTAGAGCTATTTAAAAAACTCAATTTTTTTAGGATCTTCATACAAATTTCTCAAAAAGACAAGTAAGCCATCTTTTGGAAACAAAATTACTCATGTAAACGTTGAATGGAATCTTGGTATTACGGTATGAAAATGTAATAAAATAATCGTAGATTGATTTGTTATACATATAAATGTTATTCAAATCTTATTATTCTCAATAAATAAAGATTTAATGAAAAAATTTGCAAAATGATTCCTCCATTTTAAAGTTTGACAGATAGCGCAAATCACCATCTATGGGTGGAGAGCCTAATTAATTATCACACATTAGGGAATGTAGCTAAGATTCAAACCACAGAGCCCTCTCTCTCTCTCTCTCTATGAAAACTTGCAAATTATGTCGGTAGGTGCGTATAATATTATGAGGTCGATAAAACAGAAATTGTAAAAGTGTCATTCTTCTTTTTCTGTGCTTATCTATCTATCTATTACAGTAAAAAAATAAACACCACTCATCATAACAGCTTTCGCCTTTGCGATGAGTGATGACAAAACAAACAATAAAATAAAACAAAAATCATATTATAAATAGATAAAAACTAGAAAACAATAAATAATTACATATTAATAGTAATAAATGTATATAATTAATGATACAAATATACACACATAAAATAACAAATAAATATAAAAATGCATTGAGGCATCATAAAATAAAAACAATTATGTCAGTTATAGAGGTCTGTTAAGCAATGGGAAGCTAGACTAGAACCTGTTTAATTACCTACCGATCAAGCCTGACAATCGGAATCAAAAACGAAAAGCAATACGGGTATAAGCTAGTTAATGCATCATTATACAAAGTTGAATTCAATATTTATAGTACCTTAAGACAGGACAACGTCTGTCAGGGAAGCTAGTAGGTAGGTACATATAAATATACATTCGTATAAGAAATATCGGAAGGAAGTAGGTAGGTATAATTAATGGCTGTTTTATTTATATAATGGGTAAGTACCTAACCTATAGTTAGAAGAGTGTTCTTATACAAGACTGGTGTTCCTATACATTTTTTATAGTCGGTATGGCAGCGTGCACCCAGACAGCAGCTGTTCCACATCCCTCCCTTTCCGCGCTCCATCGGCTCCTCATCCACCAGCCACACATCCATCTTCTACAAACCATGCTACTTATATCTTACCACTATTCTTCTTCTACGACTTCCACACTGTAGTGTGGTGTGTGTTACCTTCTCAACCGTAACATTGGATACATTCGAATAGGGTGACCAAAACTATTTTGAAATATCTAGATTTTTTTTTTTTAATTTTAATACGCGAAATCTATTTCTCTTCATATTTTTTTGGTTTAAATACACGTTTATCAGTGTCGTTGCTCAACCCCAATATACAAGTGATTCTTAACTACAAAGTGATGGCTTGGAATGCGGGCTCATGCAGCATGTTGAACATGTCAATGTCGAAACATCAGCCTGCACTAGATAGTCGAGAGCCCTTACTCGTCAAATTGAGAAATTAACCATTAAAAATCAAACATTCTAAGTTAATGCCTTGTAGGTATCAAATTCTTACTTGCGAATAATGATACATACTTAATACGTTTTTAGATATTTTTTTTTACCCATCCCGCCGTGTCCCGTAAGGGGTAGGCAGAGAGAACGGACCTCCACTCTTTTCTATCCCAGCATACTTCTTTCGCTTCTTCCACCGACATAACATTTCTCATACACCCTCTCCTATTTCTTTCACTTCTCACCTGGCCTTCCTTGAGGACGGGATCGATGTGTTCGATCCACGTCATTCTCGGTCGGCCACGCTTTCTTATACCTTTCCTTTCAGCCTTATACATTCTCTTTGTCATTCTGTTTGCATCCATTCTTTCCACATGCCCAAACCATCTCAACTTATTAACTTTCATCTTTGTCACAACACTTACTTCCATACCACATTCCTTCCTAATATTTTCATTCCTTTCCATATCCCATAAAGTTTTTCCACATGTTCTTCGTAGAGATTTCATCTCAGATGTTTTTAGAATATGCCTATTCGAAATCTGATTTTCCATTCCATTATTTATTTATTTGTTATAAAGAATATCAGAGACACGTAATATACTGAACCCGTATGTTCCGAATATTACTCACTAACGTAAGTCAGAAACTCGCGGGAATTTTTCTTGTGCTTCTGAGATTTCCGAAGCATTCTATGGGGGTTGCTATACACATTTCAGCACAAAATTTCCTAATTCACGCCAGCATAAACGTCACGGAGCCTCATAATAGGGTTTCTGAACAACATAAACAAAATAAATCATGACACAAACAATAGAATCTTCAGTGTTATTATAAGGGTGTGTTTACCGACCTTGTTAGCCTAGAGGCAAAGGCTCCGACTTCAGATCAAGAGGTCCCGGGTTAAATGTGTTTTTCATTTGAAATTTCTACTCGGGGTTGGAATCCTGTCTCAGATTGGACGGGACCGGTTGACTGGTAGAGAATTCTTCAAGCATTAAGTTCCGCCGGCTATACTGACACCTATGTACAGAAGAGTATTATTTTATTTTTATACCAAATGAACTTAGAGCCAGAGCTGAAAAATATAGTACTTACCTATAAGTACTTTCTTGATCATTGATAATTGATCACCAAGGAAATAACAACCAAAAAGAACTGTCATCGCCCATTAATTATTAGTTCTTGTTTCCATGATGTCCAATATCAACGATAGCTTTTTCATGGGTTTAATACTCACCTAACTATGCACAATAGCTATGCGGGAGATACCTGTTATTGGGAGCAATGGAGATTCTATGTGTTTGTTTCATGATTTTTTTTTATGTTGTTCAGTGTTCTGTTGGTATTAAAAAATAAAAAAAAGTCAAAATATAATCTACTTCTAGCTACGGCTCTGGTGTAAATGCACACTTACAAATTACGTCTCCCATGGCTTTTGTTTAGAGTAAGGTAGGTACTGTCAACGTCTCCTAGCTGAACATTCATATAAAAACAAATAAAAATGAATTGCAAAGATGTTCAAAGGTAGTATTTTTATTGTATGTTTCAATATCGATCAAAAACTATAAGGTCACCCTACGATCAAGGCCCCACACCCTGATAATACCGATTCGCCTGGTGCTCGCAGTTTCTCTCCCCGGTCGGGTATTCGAATCGAATCAGTCTTGCGCGTTGAGTCGTCGTGTGAGGTGCGCCGTGTGTATTGCGCGTTCGTCGAGTTTAGCTACGAAAGTAAACAAAACAAAAAAAACGTGCGCGTTGTGTGCGATATATTATTATTCAAAAGCCGGCAATTGTAAAAATAGGGTGAATAAAAATACGTACTTGTTTCTTTCTTTGTTCAGTGAATTTTGATGCCCACATCGGATATTTCTTCCTCAACTACTTTCAAACGGTTATTTTGGTACTAAAAAAGTTAATCTAATTCGAAAGTAAGTCATTTTGTTTATTAGTTTGTAGATATTTAGAACTTTAAAAATACTATCTATGTTTTGAAATCTGTCTCCTTTATACCTTTACAACTAACAATAAACTAAAATTATGTATCATTATCTTCGTGAAATCTTGTATAGATTTTCAAGGACTTTTTTTGTTCTGTCATTGGAGGACTTTTTTTCATAATAATATTATTATTTTCTCCTCGTAACACCTGTTGATTTTTTTGGTTTCGCGGAAAGACTTATTATCCAACTCAATGCTAATGCTATTGATTTGTTACATAAAACAAGCTCTCTAGAAAATAATTATTAGTTTATTCAAACTTTATTTTGTAATAAAACTGTTTTCTGACACATTTTTTTAAAATATGAGTGCAATGATAATTATTTACAAGTGACAAAAATTTAGTTCGTCTAAAAAATGTCGTGAAACAATGAAATCTATATTCATTTTAACAACAATGATTGATATTGGTTCCTAAATTTCCAATTAAAATAATTTTCTATCGTCACTTGTGGTATAACTAGCCAGAGATAAGCTTTAGTGCCATAACTTGAATAAAAAAAGTCTAATTCTTCGCATTATTATTATACCAAAACTTCCATAAAGGGCCAAATATTGGATTGCATCCAATAATATGTGGAATAGTTATTTTTTCCTATGTGCCGGAATATTGATTGAGAAAACCCGCGGTGTAGATAGATTTCGTTTTTGACAAACCGTGGGATAGTTTGAATACAAAACTTCGAAATACTGTTTCGGTTATGTCATTGGTTTGTAAATCTGCCAACGGGTCAAAAAAAAGTTGAACCAAAAACATGTACGATTGTTCGAAGAATACCCAATCCTAAACTCGCAAAGCAATCAATTAGGAGAAGCCTTGATTATAAAAAGGTAATAAAATTGGGAGAAAAAAAAACTAACACCGCCACTAACTCATTGGTTGTTGTTTTTTTTTTGTCTCGACCGCAAATTCCACAGTATCCTGCTCGTTTCAAATAAAATTATTACGAGGTTGGCAACACTGTACATAAAAACACCAGGCACCTACTGACTTGCTTCCAGACTCCTATTCTGATCACACCTGGGGGTCCCCGCGTGGTACCGCATAACTTATTTCATCAAGGATTTTTGAACTAACATCCACGTGCAACAATCATTTAAGTGTTTGAGGAAAGGATAAGGAAAAGTTTGATGTCGTTATTAAACAAAGTTGAGTCAGCTTTAAGAAAAGCGACAGTCTTCGAGATGGTTAAACTTCATAATAACAGAATATTGACACCAGCATATCAGTTTTCACCAGAATTCAGTTTCTTAAGAGAACACCCCAGATGTGACAGATTCTATTAGTTAAAATATGGAAGTAGATTATTCCTACTCTATAAAAAAAACTCAACCCTTTTTTCTCATGCGATTTGCATCTTTATACGAGAGTAAAGCTTTGAGAAGAGGTTGTTAATCCAAATTGCATAATTGTCACCTTGATAAAAGATGCGTAGCTATATCTGAACTTTTACTCAAAACAAATTTGACATAATGTGTTTATACTTATTAAAGACCAAGACAATTCCAGTTGCATTGTCAAATAAGAAAAGATTTCATTTGCCTGTCTACTTATTTCATTAAAACTATGAACTTTGAATTCAAATTAAAGGCATCTGATAAAACTTTTCAGACAATAAAACAAACGAACTCAAAGAATTCATCGACTCTCATCCAATTAGATTCAAGCATTCAAATAATTATGTTCTATTTTTGAAATACGGTTCAAATCCATTTGGTGTGTGCCCAAACTGTATAATATCGCACTACAATAATTCTAAGAGCACATCCATACAAACCTTTCATCGCTTTGAATGTAATCCTAACAGGTTTGAACATTTTGTAATAAATTATTATTTACTAGCTGATACCCGTCTTGCTTTACGTTGTTGATTCGAATTGTCACGTTTGATCTGTAGGCTATTAAACCGGTTCTAGTCTAGCTTCCCGTTGCATAACAGACATTTCTGTGACTGCCATATGCACAGAAAAAGTAGAATGTCAATTTCACAATTCATAAAAATATTAGAAGAACGACACTTAAATAATAATTAAAAATAAATTCCAATAATTTTATTCTGATGTAATTCATTTGTTTGTATTTTTTTTTTTTTGGAAATAAAATAAAATAAAATTACGGAAACCTTGAACTATTTATTCAAAGCTGGCCTAAGTATTTGCTATTTCTCTCTTTCAAGGTTTGAGTCTTAGCTATATATTAATACCCTCTATGAGTGAATTGCCTAATTAATTAATAAAGGGTAGGTACTGATGTTTGACGGACTAAACTTGAGGTATAAGGATCAATTTCGAAAATGGATACTTATGGATAATTTTTTTTTCATTTTCTATTTCATTTCAATGTTTATAAAAAACTTTTTATTAAATTTCCATACCGTAAGAATACGATTCCATGCAACGTTTGATAAGTATTTTTTTTTTTCAAAATTTGGCTAGCTGTGCTTACTGAAGTTTTACTATGAAGATCATTAGCTGCATACACACGTGACGATTTATCTTTACGATTTGACCGATAATCGCTCCTTTTCCAAATCTTAGCGAAAAAAAAAATCGCTAAGATTTGGAAAAAATTTAAATTCGGATCCCTTTCCTTAAAACGCGCTATATTCCGTTGAGAAAACACGCACATTATATTTATTTCATACAACCTGAGGACAGTCGACTTGGCCAGTCCATAGAGAAACAACACAAGTCAGTGACTTTAATTTAATTGCAATAAACAATACCTATGTATCTAACATCAGCTGGAAGAGTTTTGCACGGCTCTGTGAAGAAAAAAATATACCTAACGTTAGGTTTGTATTTCTTTGCTATACAAAAATACATTCAACAAAATTATTATGTAGATAACTTCGATAACAAAACATCAAACAATGATCTTGGAGAGCGCGTAGGAAGCAACGATCACACATGCTTAGTCCGCCAACATCTACCATAACCAAGCACCTATCTTTTGATATTTTAATTTAATGAAATACATCATTTTATTGTTGTTTGTTTGAATTTATTATATGGTAAGCGGTCTCCTAGTTTTAAGTTGAATGAACTTCATGGTATGTTTTTTTATTATTTATTTCCATTGCATTTTATGTTAATAGAAACCCATAACAATTGCTAGTATTTGTTAATTATAAAGAATTTTACTTCGTTTTACTTTCATCATGTTCGTGTATCCATGGGTAACTTCACGAAAGATTCACGGACGTGTAAGCACATTGGAAAAAGCAACGATACAGATGAAAGGTGACTCTTCTTCTTAATCACAAGCACCATTCCTTCCAGTTACTACGCTAACATTCGTTCTACATTCTTTTCTAATACCATTATTTCTCACCTTATCAATCAGTTTTGTCAGCACATCCTGCGTAAAGATCTCACTTCTACAGTATTTATAACAATTGACTTCCAGAGTTTTCGTGCCATCTCCATGTTTCATACATCATGGATTGTTTCAGGATTACAGAATAAAGCTGAAGACACCTTTTTCAAATCCATATTTTATGGCATGATACCCACATTGCTCTTACTCGATAGCAACAATCATTAAAGTTGTTTTTATTCTCTGTAAAAGTTGGATTTTCCCTTTAGGATCCGATTTCTTGAATAGTTTGAAGTAAATAATACTGGAGATATTCTTTTGTTTTTTATGCCTTTGTTGTACGTAAAATTCGAATTTAAATATCTACTATTTCTTTAACATTGATTATGTCAAAAAACCTTGCAGATTTTTATAAACAACAAACTAAACCTCAACAAAATCAAGAATCACTACAAAGAGAAAAAAATCGATGGAACAAGATGTGATTATTATTTGACATCTTTAAAGTTGGTCCGTATGAATGTGACCTTAGAATTTCGACTCAATAAGATTACAAGATATCGCTGCAACATACAATCTATATAATAATTAAGTTTTGCATGTATTTTTTCGTTTTTTTAATGAATCTGTGCTCATTCAAAGTGAACACAAATGCACTCTTGACATCACAGACAGTAAAGCTTGTCATTATAATTGTAAAATTCGTTTATGTTCTTACTTACTTTTCGTATGGCTATTCCGTAAATAATCTTGAACCGTAGAGGGCTGCGCCCCGTCCTCTTCTACAGTCTTGGCTCCAGCGCCATCAGCTAGTTCACCGCCTCCGGAGAAGCTTAATTCCGTACGTCATCACAATATTACACATAAACAGCTAACTTTACGTTCGATTTTAATTGCCGCTAATCCTTGTGAATGTACTAATTGTAATAATGTTAGATAAAATTAAATATAAAATAATTTCTTCGAAAATATTAAAAGTTTTTATAAATGTCTAAAATTACAGTAGGATCATCGTTGTGATTAAACTTAAAGAGATCAGTATCTTTTGGAGATGTAAAGCAAGACGGGTAATGCTAGTAAACTAATAATATAAAATGATGTCTCTCGATACATTGTCCGTATGTCCGTATGCTGATCTCAAATGATTCTACCTGAGCAGGTACAAGCCTGTCCTCTGACTGAACATACGAGTATCAAACTACACAATGCTAATTCACGCTGCGGTCTTTGTAAAGCGATGATTCACTTTGGCACACATAGTTTTCTCCTGAGTCGCTATTGTTATTTCCTTAACCTTTATTTACAGTCAAGATGATCGGCGAAAAAATAAATAAGAATGTGTGAAATAATGTAAAAAATTGTTTGCCTACTGACATATCTCTTGTTTCTATGTAGGAAATGATACGTTTCTGTTATAACCATAATGTGACCACTAACTGCTTTATTTAAAAACTACGATCAGTGGAAAAAATAGCTCAGCGAATATATCGAATAAATATCGTTTGATTGTCAGCGGATCTCTGTAGATTTTGACCCGCCATATTGGATTCAACGTCAACTGACAGTTGTTTTGAGTATACAAGAACGCTTTTTGTAATAAATACACTTTATTTAAGTTTATTACCCCTACAAATATGTGCTCCATTCATATTTTGGCCATTGTATTTTGGTTTATCATTTTAATAATAGGAAATTTAAAAGAAACAAAGCAAATATGCATTCTCGTAATCATTCGAGGGCTTACAACCATGATGTACCAACTCAATCTATAAGAAATATAATGACGTTTTGAAGAAAATATTCAAAGAATACTTAAGTAGGTACAAATATTAAAATTGAAGTGCTCAAACATAAATTAGTTCATTTTTGGTGAAATATAAACGTTTCGTATGATTTAATAAGGACATAACTATATTTTGATATAAAAAAAATAATAAAAAAGGTATCTATTCTGCATCAATAACTCGAAATCATTCAAATCTGACATAGCGCACTTTGGTTTTAAACCATGAACTCATCAATCGGCGATGGCATATTACGCGCGCCAGAATTGTAGTTCTTGCTCGTTTTTGTTTGCTCGGTGTCTGTATAATCGATCGGGAATTAATTATTTATTTAAAGCCCTAGCTCTAAGATTGTTTGGTGTAAACGCATCCTAAAATAACGCAACATTACACAATACGTATAATTTTCACCATTTAAAAATCGTAGTAGATGGGTAGGTACTTAAAATTACAATTAATTGCGACATCCTTTCCCATAGCCAATAGTATTTCTTTTGTAATAAAATAATTGTTTCGAACATGTATGAGCCAAAATTTGTTTCAAGAATTTATAAAGTACACTAAACTTATGGTTCGATTGAGGTTTGCTTCAACTGCTACGTCATTGTATTTTTGCGCGTGTAGAACTTGTACAATAAAGCGCTGCTAAAGAAAAGTGAATTAAAATGCTTCTTGCATTCCTTCCTTTTCCCATTAGTTATACGGATTTTTTCATCTTCCTTCCTCCAAGAATTTCAATATTGGCAAGCACGAACACAATAAGGTATATAGATTCACCATAATATAGACAAACTTTTCATATATCTCTCTCTCTATTTTCACGATATATTTTCCATTTGCATAAATCATTATACACTACTTACTTTCCGTGACATAAAATTATATAAAAAATGTGTCACGGTGATTGTTATCTTACAGTTTTCGTATCAAAGATTTTCAAGAGAAGGCATCAATAGTTCTGGAATAAGCACCTAATAAATTTAAAAAACGCATTCACCTTATTGACGCGTTAACCCCGCTTAAACCCACCTTCCCATTTCCTACAATGAATACGGAGATGTCCGCAAATTTTTTGTTATGTTTCATTCCCAGCAGATGGCGATATACTATGTAAACTTAATTAAAAACTATTTTAATTAAGTTACCTACTTAATAAGTTAACACAACGATTATATTGGTTCTGAGGCAGTATACAAAGTTTGACGTTCCATCAGTCAGCTACGTAAAAATGTATGTTATACCAGGCAAATGGGGAAAATGTTATTAAAATAACTATGTAGCCGATGCCTTTTTTTCTGAATAACATTGTGATTCACTAATTCGACTAAATTGTTAGTGAAAACGAAGTTCCAATAAATCAACTCAGTGTTTATATAATGTGTAGGTGTGCGTCATATTAATACCTGATCAACTGGGAAATCCTTATAAAATATCTTCATACTTAGAACAGCAATATAGTAATATTCATCAATAATGATATCCGATTAAAGAATCTGTCCCCATCTGCAGGTTGTTTAATCTTCAAATCAGGTGGTACAAGAGAAGCCATTTCATCATCATCATCAGCACGACAGTCCTGGGTGGACTCTGGCTGAGTCAAGAGATTTTTTCCACTCCGTCCTTCTGAGTGCCGCCGTCCTCCAGCTCCTCAGTCCAATGACACCTGCATCCGTGTTAACACCGTCCATCCACCGTAGCTTGGGTCTTCCTGCTCTTCTACGACCTTCGGGATGTGTGAGGGTTAATCGTCTGGTCTGGACTTCTTCGTTCATTCGTATTATGTGCCCAGCCCAGCGTAATCTTGCTATTTTGATTACTTGTATGACATCGGGATCCTTGTAGAGATCATACAGTTCTTGGTTGTATCGCCGACGCCATACTCCTCCCTCATTTATTGGCCCGTAGATTTTTCGGAGAATCCTCCTCTCAAAGACCGCAAGCTGTTGCTCATTCATTTTAGTGAGCACCCAGGTTTCAGAGGCGTATGTCAGCACTGCTCTTATGAGTGTTTTGTACAGCACTGTTTTAGTATTTCTACTGAGGTTCCTTGACTGGAGTTGTTTGATCAGTCCATAGTAACATCGACTGGCAGCCATTATGCGTTTTTGGATTTCCTCAGTAGTGTTGTTATGTGTGTTGACAAGAGACCCGAGGTATACAAAGGAGTTGACTATTTCAAAATTATAGTTAGCGGCGTTGAACGTGTGTGCTACATGGCCATTTCAAATTTGTTAATCTAACTCCAAATTTGGTTCTTTTTTTTTTTATTTAGCATGAAAAAAGAACTTCAATGCATCGTTATAATGGCCTGTACATGCGGTATCAAAATTCGGCACGAACCACCGCGTACAATGGGAATTAGAAACGTTGCATGCAACGTGACATATTGGTTACGTTACCGCGCGTGTTCAGATGTGTACAGACCCAAACATTAATCACACGAAGCAATTTTGTCTGATTCACATTCTATAACTAAGAACACACAAACAAATAAGAAAATGATAAAACGAGACACAGCATTTTCAATTCCCAAAATATGACTATTTTAGCCCTAAAATAAACCATCTTAACTGAAATTTATTCTTCCCCCAACGACTCTAAACATCTTTCATATCTCTTCCTCAGCCAAGAGTTACACAAATTGCCATAATATAACGGGTTGTCAAAAACTTTTGATAGTAAACTTCATTTTTATTGGCTTTAAAGCGACTCGTAGACGTCGAAATGACATATCAAAATATTCAACTGAAAACATTACGATTGAAATAAAACTAAAATATAGACACTTTAATTTCTGGTGGATATTTTCAAAACTAAGTTATCGCGGATCTTATATATAAAAATAATTTTCTTGGTTTTTGCAATTGCTTTGCACTTATCTATAACATAAAGGAAAGTCGGGTTAGTGCGAACACTTATAACTCGATATCGGCTGAACAGATTCTTCCGATGTTTGATTTATTGGATTCTTCTTCGCTCCGATAACATACATTGAATATGATCCTCCACCACCCAAGATTTTATTTGCTTAGCATTGCAAGTATTTTGCAAACCTCGGATATCACATTTGACACAAGACAAAAAAAAAGTATTTGGGACTAAAGACCCCTAGATAGATATACCAAAACAAGAAAATCTTTGATTGTAAGAATACAAACAAAATGCATGCATAAGAAAGCATTTGCCAATAACGACCCCGAGGAATAGGTACATATTACATTCAACAATAATATCCACCCCAAGGAATACTTACCCAAATTCCAAAACATGAAAGTCTTTGAAAAAAGGACCTAAACATATTGTACAACACATAAACAGGGTATTAATATGAAAGTATTTGGCAAAACACAGTACACACCCCGAGGAATACACACCGTACACACACTCAAGTATTCCACAATAGGTATTTTAAATATTTAAAGGTAAGTATTAGAATATAATTGGAAATTTCTCAGAATTTTACATATCTGTTGTGTATGTGCCGATTTCTTTCATTCATAGTATTATTCAGTGGATTGATAATTCCTTACAATTGCGAGATACAATACAATGCGATGAATGGAAGACGTCTAGTAAACCAGCGTACTAGCATTGTTAAATCGTATTCGCAGGTATATGCACATTCACCTACGTTCATACGTCAGATAGGTATAGCGGATAAGGATACAATGCATGATATAATATTATTGTATTGTTAAGAATTTTATATAAAAAAATAACAGATTCTTGGGCATGCGTTAAAGTTATTTTGGATACATTTTCGTATATAGCCATTTCGTATTGTTTGCAAAAATCATCTTTATTTTCGAACGAGTGAAGGCTTATAACAAAGAATAGAACTTTAGTTTTGCAAAAGATTTATTAGAGCCTTGCTTCTGTTTATAACAGTACTTTTGTCGGATCAGCTACTTTATAGGTTCTGATTCCAAACTGATAACGTGTCCCATAGTTGTTGTCTCCATTTGTCTTCAATCGAGCAATCTAGACTTGTAGCAGCAGCTAACCTATATGGATGTTGGGATTTGTTTTACAGACGGCTCGAAGGTGGATTTTCTGTATCAAGATGTATTGGTTGAGTAAAGTTGGAATGCACTTTTCTTACTTCTTGAAGAAAAGCTTCATACAGTCTAAGGCTAAGGTGTAGGGGTGCTATATAAGAAAGTACACTTTACTATGGAACAGGAGTTGGTTTTAGTATGCCGCTAATGATTCTCATTGTTACGTTCAATGGAGTGTCTATAATATTAGTTGTTGCTTGATATTTAAAACCGTAGCGCAATTTTTAACGTTTAATCGATGTAGCTTCAGTGTAGCTTCAAGTTGTTCCGGCGGGTTTATTAATATTATTCACTCTGCACATTGCTTTCTTTCTGACACGTTCTAGATGGCTTTTTTATGCGAGAGCTTTCTTTAATTTGATTTTAACGTTAATTGAAAAATATCTTCGGTTTGCTCTATCAGAAATCTCTTGTTGCGATAAATTTTGAAACGACAGTTATTCGAAAGGCAAAACTATTCATTAAAGCATTTTTTTTTCATGCCAACTAAAAGGTGCCGTAAACCTACTCATAATTTTATAGCAATGTACCTTCTTATGTAAATTAGACAAAGAACACTCCAACAAACCCGAATTTTATGAAATATTTAGATTTTATTTTATGAGACTGTGATCTCAGTGTAAAACATATTGTTATTTTGTATACTAACGAGCTCTATTGAATATCATAATAATATATCCACATAAATCTTGAAGGAGGAATTTGTGGAATTTGGAAATAGGTCTAATCCAACTGTGCTCGCATTAGCCACGTTTAATGATGTCTTGAACCTCAAAGGGAACCTTTTGTAAGAAATATACCCAAGTACGTAATTTTTAATAAGAAAAAATAATATATATATAAGTTTCCCTATTTTGCGTAATCGGCCTCTAAATTTTATGATTTCTACAATGCATGCAAGTATATTCTATTGATTTTAAAAACATTCATAGTGATTCGGTTTGTAATTTTATACATCTCTTAAGATTAAAATTTGAACAAGGATAAAGGAAGATGATCTGGACAATGATTATGATAAGTAATTACTCGACGTTACAAATAATATTCCTTCCATTACTCCTTCACATTGTCAATAGCAAAAATCCTTTAGATATAGGCAGCTAAGCCGTCCTTATCACTGTATTAAAAAAATCGAAAACATATAAACTTCCTTCATTGTACGCAGTGATATGTTAAAAATATTATGACACGTCTCTGATTGTACGATTTCCCTTGAACTCTATGTAGATACTGAATCAGAATCCTGTTTCCTTTTTTAAAAAAAACATCTACTTTTCCATTTTCAAACTTGAACGAACCTGGCGTCTTCCTTTTGTGCTATTGAAGCTCCATTCCACCTGCTCCTTACAAGGGTATGCATTATTGCAAAATATATGTTTTGTAAATTCAGCAAAGAACAAATCTCCTGGTTTTGAAATGTTTGAGACCGGACAGGAATCAAATCAGTCGAGACTCTGTTACCAGGTTTCAAGGTCCATGGGCACAAATCCAGGTAAAAAAAAAACATCGTCACAAAGATCTTAAAAAGATGAAAATCGTAAAATTATCGATGCTTCTAACGAATTTAAAAATAGATGGTAAAAGTGAGGTGAAAATAGTAGATTTAACAGACCAATTCATTAGATCGATTAGCGTGAACCATCGATTAAATGAATCAGTCTCCCATATTGTTTTATTGTTTTATTGCTATTATTACTTATAATTAAACGTTTCGTAGAACAATCATTACCAAGCAGCGTCCATACGTCAGGCGTAAGAGCGTAATCTGGAACAACCGATACGCTTGAGAGGTCTGCGCTTACTTTCGATTACATATTGTCTTGTCAGTCTATTGGCATCATTGCGGTAAATCTTTAAAACTACTAAGTATACGGTTTAATACAAGAGTGTCTCGATTTTGATATCTTGTTATTTTTTTTTTACATGGATAAATTATTTAAATTTAAAAGATGTAAATGCAACATAAATGGTGAGTTTCTTTAGATTAAAAACTCATGGATGTGCGATAAGACAAGATGATGTTTACTGATTTCGTGTACCTACCTTACCCCAAAAACAGTACCATCTGTTTTAGTAGATAATAATATATACTTTAGTAGATATATCCTATTTTCTTTTGGTTGGCATTTCATCCAAAAAAATGATGTAACAATCAATTAAAACTTTTTATTTTGTTGTGTTTGCTATCGTTATAAGCTTCTATAAAAGAAAAATATAAAGAAATTTGTACAAAATATTATAAAATTTAAGTAAATTTTATGACCATATAAACCTTTTTAATGCCTAACCTTCTTGTTACATAATTTTGAATATTTTTTACTTTCCTAATGTAACCTTATGGAGTTTTACATTACTGTGAGTTGTTTGATAGTTGGCCCAAATGGCTCTGCAATAATATCGTTTAAAACAGAAGCATCGGTAAGAATTATGTTGATAGAATAATTAATTTACGATTATATACCAATTCGACTTCAATTTTTATCCTTAAGACAGGACAACGTCTGTCGGGTCAGCTAGTTTTAGTATAAAAAGCCATTCAGTCATAAAAGTATTCAAGGCTAGGTATGACTTGTCAAAATAAAGATTATTATTTGATATTCTTTATGTTACTTACTATTAGGCCCTGTCCTAGCTGGTCGCATGATTGTGCGATTGCGATGATCGCATGAACGCGGACGCCCTGTTCAAACATATAACATTGTATGAACGTGTCCTAACTGGGCAGACAGACAGGCGTAAATTCGATCGTCCGATCGGTGCCTTGTTTGAAATGATCGCGCTGTTGTATCGATAATTAATACGACACCTACTTGCCAAATGTTCTTACTTACTAACATTCATATTATTTATTTGTTTGCGTTGTCAAGGAAAGTGGACGCGCGATCATGCGATGGCAGTTATGACACCCAATTTTTCATCGTGCGGTCACAAATTTGTTCATGCGATAATCGCAATCGTACGATAATGCGACCAGCAAGGACAGGGCCTTATACTCTATAAAGTATTTTTAATACGGATAATATATTTATACTTTCTATAGAACCACCTACACATAATATAAACAAACTTACCGCTGTCCACTCTTGCCTTTGCAATTTCTGAAACCGTTTTAACGGAAGCTTGAAACTGAAAGATCACAAAGAATAATTTTATGAACAAGGTACTCAAAAACATACCAGAAACGTAATACTTTATCTTCAAATGGAGGACTAATAAATAAATTGAAAAACTTTGCAACGAGTCCGGGTGTTTCAAGATGATGATATTTAAAACGAAACATTTTTCGTATTTGCAGCAATATCTTTGTTGTTTGTCAGTGAAGATTGGCTGGCAGAAATATGTTTTTATAATGACAGCAACAAATAAATTGAGGAAGACAGATGAAAGTAGAAGATAATAATAGCAATTTCACGCCAGGGTGAGCAAAGTTCGCACTTGCAGCATGATTGTTTTTCTTTCATTTCCAAACTTTTGTTTATTTTTTTTTTGTTTCATTGTTGCGCTCTTTAAGTTTATTGAATAATTGTTTTCCATTCATAACATAAACAATAAATCTTAAAGACATTCAACTTAAAATTTACAAAAGGTTCTTGGGAAACAATGCCCCAAAAAAAGGTGTCGATTTTTTCTTCAAAAAGTGTCACTTTTACCTGAACAAAATGAGATTTACCTGAGTGGCATGCGTCTTCAACCTTCGTTGTTAGAAATATGAAGGAGGCAATAAATAAATCAGATGTTTTTGTGTAAATGGAGTGAGGGATTTCAGAATAATACCTAAGCAAAGTTTTGAGAAGGTCGCCTTTTACTAAGGATGTAAATATTGAACAATTATTCCTTATAAATCCAAGTAGCGTAAGATATTGAATCTACATTCAGGATTAACTTATAATTTTATGGAATATTTTTTTATGTGAGAATGACCTACGAATTTGAATTAAAGGCGAGGCACATCAGACTGCTTATCACACTCCTATAATTGACATCTGATTGACAAGCGTTTTTATTCGACAAAATTACAACGACTTGCCTTTAATTGCGCAAAAAATTCTAAATTACCTAGATTATTTTGACCAACAAGTGGAAAACATTGCTATCTTTAAAAGAGCATAAATCAGCAAGCCTTCGAAGTCGTTTTAGAATATACCTATTGAAGATAATGCATGAATATATTCATTAATTTATAGATATATGTTATCTACCTATGTATTAATTATTTTAAGCAAGCTATTTAAAATCAAGTTACGCTTCTTAGATACATTACAAAGAAAAACAACACGACGCGTAAAGCCATATGTGCCTCTTACGTTAATGGCCATAGATTTTCGAACATGGGCGTCTTGAATGTTGAAATGGCCATAGAATGTCGAGACATGCGCATCTTGAATGTTTACATGTGTTGCTGTATGATCCATGCTGACTCATCGGTAAGATATAGATGAGTCATCATCCAGTCTCATGTGAATAAATAAAGAATAAAATAGCTAATAAATGTTGGTACGTAAATACTAAATATTTGCGATAAAAAGTTACTGAATTATATCAGGTCCTGGTGATATTTTGACATTTTGGCTTCATTGTGGCACAGAAACGTCATGCAAGTGCAATAAAAATAATTGATACGGCAGAACAATGGTTACTAGATATTAGATAAACCACATTTATAGTAGAACTAGAACTGAGACTTCACACCTCTATCTTTGGAAACACAGCATTATAATTTTACAGCATCTTATCGTGTTTGCATTATGTGGGTCCAAGCACTTATAACATCGTCCACTCGCATGCGGTCACAGGAAATGAACAATTTAATTATTTAAAAATCCAGTCATTTTTAAGTATCCAATTCTTCCACAAAGATATGCGGTGGACACCTTTTTTAATCACAACAATTGTCTAAATAATTTCATATATCCGTCCAGGTAACTATTTTTTCTCCTACTGCTCACCTATACCTACCTACATACATAAAGGTTTGAGGTGTCAAAATAGATCTTCCCACACAATTCTCTATGGTCAGGATCTTCTATTATTTTTGATTCGTTCCGTCGGTAAAGGACGCACAAAGTACTAAATACCTTTTCAAAATATTCGGTTAGAATAGTAAAAAGTTGCGGTATCCTTTTAATAGAAAGTATTTGGGTTATTTTCTAAATATTTATGTAGGTATCCACTTTTACTATGTACCTAATCGTTTATCTTATGAAACAGCCATCTAGAAATTAGCTCAGAATTTGACACAGTCTAAAAATTTACTATTGCATCGTCGCGTCGTTAAACACAAGTTAATTAATTGTGTGCAAAAGTAGACACAAGTGCACACCAAGAAATTAGGTACCTACATACAAGTAGAGTGTTCAATTTGTTTTGCAAAGCGTCCAATTCGAAAAGCAAAAATTCTTGTGTAAAAGCAATTGCACCATTAGAGAGATCGGCTGTAGGTCAAATATGTAGTTGTCTAATTCTAGTTTCTTCTTATTAGAAAAATGCATTAGGTACTACCGTGAGAGTAATTTCTATACAGAACAATCGCCTCTTGATTTCAATGCCACATTTTAAAGTATGTATGTCAATAAATTTGATAGGAAAATGTTCTAAATATCTGCTTAATTTATGACTTTTCTAGATCATTATTAAGACATTTAGATTAGATCTTATTTGGTACATCCTATTCATTATGATATGTCCATTTCGTTTCTCACGCCTTCATTGTCTTTTATTCAAGAAAAATTGTACGAAATTACGTTTGATTAACTTAAAACGTTTGATTTTGTAGAGTTTATTTTACTTTCATTCTGATACGGTGCAGAATGTTGAGTGTTGAGTAGAATGAATGAGAATTGAGAAAGGGCTGCTGTTCGTTCTTTGAAAGAAAGGTTTTGAGAACTGGTTGAGAAAACGTTTTGGGCGTATTTGCGAACACGGAGTGTGGAAAATAAGGAACAGACATGAGCTTGAAGCACTGTGCAACAACCAAATATAATAACATGAAAGAAATCTTGGAGCTGTTGATGTGACAAATTGAAGAGTGCGAAGTGAACTGTAGTACCAGTTGATGTTGATGATGTAGATACTAATTTTCAAGATAATAAATTTATAATAGGTACATTTATCTACGTGATAAATATTTGCAAAATAATTGTAGGAACTCCGAAATGAATGGATTAGAAAAAGGATCAAGTTACTGAGTGACGCATAAAATAGCGTCTCTGAAGCGGAACTTGGCTGGCCATATAATAAAAACAACAGATGATAGATAGACTAAGAAAACCCTGGAGCGGAGACCAAGAACTGATCATAGAAACCTAGGTAGGCCACATCTGAAGTGGTCTGACGATATTAGAAGAGTGGCCGGCAATTAATGGCATAAAATAGCAAGAGACAGAGAATCGTGGAAGTCGGGAAGGGAGGCCAATTTCCAATACTGGACGAGTGAGAAGGCTGATGAGTGATGATGAAGAAGTAGTTACCTATCTTTTTTTCTTCTTTTCGGCATTCCATCTACAAGAGGGATGGTTTAAACATAGTTATATATCTCTCAAAGTAAAAATAATACAGTTTCAAAAAATTTTCTTGTATATCAACATCTTTTCGTCTTCTTCAGTCGGTCACTCGATATTAGATCGCGACCGCAATGCATCTGCACTAATTCTCTCCAACCCTTCCTATCCTCAGCCGCGAAGCACCATGAAGAAGATGCGGGAAAGGATAGCGGTTCGACAGCACCAAGCAGGCAAAGAGGACCACACATTAGATAATGCTCAAATTAAGAATAAAAATCGGACTTTCTTCGACAAAAAAAAATGTTTCTTAAGTATTTTGTCATTCAAAATAATACTCGGTATCCAAATTTAGTTTAATTAACAGACAAGTGTTAAATATATCAATGGGAATTTACGATATACATCAATTCAAAACACTGTCCATTCAAAGAATTCTCGCACTAATTGTCTTTTGAGCTAATAGATAATTTCTTGGGTGGTCGGGCATCGCTTACATTAATTTTTCAAAGAAATCATCCTATTTATTTATTATCATAGCTATTACATTAAGAATGGATAAAGGTATTAGTAATTCTATAAAGAAAACATCTGAAGTCAACTTGGGTTCGACCTTCACGGCTCTAAGATTCGCATGATGTTTGCTCGTTAAATAATTCGACCACATGCCCAAACATCCGCCAGTGATAGGTAAGTACCGAGAGATTATCTTAAACCTAGGTTTATTAGCTAGGCTGGAGAAAAGTGTTTTAAACTTTAAAGTATAGTATGTTTGTTTCCTGTGCGACAAAGGCATATGTGGTGGTGTGACCACGACACAAATTTTTGCGTCAGATATTCAATTTCTTAATAGAAGTGAAATACATAGCTACGTAAATGTGTGGTCACTTACAAAAAAATGGACGTGCTCTCCGTCTCACGTTCTGTAACAAACTGGCTCGCATACTACTTAGACACCGACAGTACAGGTAGCTACCACTGAAATGGTGTGTACGTATAAGATGTAATCTCACCAATACAAAAGTGATTTTCGTTGAAAAGTTCGAATGGACTATACAAACATACGTTTGCTTTTGTTTAGCTTCGTATTTGATTGCATTCTGTTTATTTTCGGTGGCTTAAGCCCTAATACGCGATTTATAGTTAATTGTTTCGCAACTAACTGCTTATTTATTGGTCATTAAGTTTAGATATCGAAGGTTCTAATTAACTCGCTGGTTTTCTATAAAGATTAGGCTTTCATTAACTGGGGATCAAGAATCTCATTCTTACTACTCAGTTCCTGGGATATCGATCAACTGGCTCTCCATCTTTTTACGGTTTGCCCGGTGGTGCACTGCTTTATATTATGTAGTCTCTCTATCATATTCTTTTTTTCTTCTCCATACCACGACATATTTGAAATATTGAAGATCTATCGTTGAGCTAGAATTATTTGTTCATTTACAAACAGGTAGCTCTCAACAGCCATGAAATAAAATAATATGTACAACAAAATGTGAGTTTGATGATTTTTTGGTTCCGTAGTTTCTTTTATCATTTTTCCATAATATACTGTGTGTATTTTCGTTCAAAGATGTCAAGTCTTTGCTCGCCACGCTTACTGAGCGGCCAGGTCTCTGAGGAGTATGTGAGTACCGGTCGGATCTTATACAGTTGCTCCTTTGACTTTCTGGAGAGCAGCTAAGATGTAAAGAGCTTTTGTATACCAAAATAGCATCCGTCCTACAATCTTTGGCTTATTTCGAAGCTGATTTTATTTCTGCCAGTAACCAGTTAAGCGAACCAGAAAAATAGAAGAACTGACAGACCAGTCAGAGATGCAGAACATGGCGCATTCGGTTTAACCGCGAACTGTTACAGGGTGGCTGTTGGAGACGGACGAGGGGAATGTGGGAGAGCACTGACTCTCTGTGATTGTCGTTTGTTTGTAAAGTGGAGTGCAGTGGACTCTTATTACTACAGGAGGCTGTTTATTTTTGTCTTGTTATTTTTAGTTAAGATTATGATTAATACTCTTATTTTTAAGAGAGAGTATAATGTTTTTTATGAGTTTAATTAATAGGTACATGCATTGATTGGTTGGTTGCATGATTTAATTTGAAGTAGTACTGCCCCAGAACAGACGTTGTCTAGTGGGGCAGTAAATTCCAATGATGATATGTATTAACTGATTATTGTAGTTGTATTGATAATGGAAATACATAAATAAAAGTAAATAAACTTTATGAATTGTATGATGATATCAACGCCGCAAAATGCATAAAGCTTCGCCGACTCCGCTAGCCGGGCCATGTTCAAATATCGAGCGAATAATCCGTTATCAAAGAAATTTTCTGTAGGAGACCCGCTGGAAGGAAAGAGCATTTTTTCTTTCCATACAAAGTTTTCCTGCTTGTCAAGCGTGTCACAATAGAGGATCCTTTTTTTTGTTCTGAGCCACTGGAAATGAAATGTATGTAGGTGATACGACTTTTACCGATTCATCGATTATAATTTCAAAAAATCTCTTATGAGTTATGAGTGAAAAGAAAATTTTAATCAATATTATAAAAAAAGAGTCGTACGGGGTCAAACATGGTTAGATACATTTAAATGTACGGGATTACTTTTGTGCGTAGAAATAACACAAATACCTAGACTTTGTTTCTCAGGAATGGAAGAAATTATTAACATCATTAGTAACGCACTCTGAACAGGGAACCAGCTAGTACCTACTTCACTGCTGTTTTATGACTTCTATGTAGGTATGTTGCTTTTCTATTATGTTGTTTTTTTTAGTAATAACCTGTCAACAAGGAATATCTACTTAATTAACTTCTTTATTATTTTTATAATATATATTCACCGTCACCATGTGACTTCGTCGCCCCTTTTTACGGTTGCATAATGATAGTAATCAATTTGCACAAATACATACCCTGCGTCTTTTAATTTTCAATTCATGGAGAAAATTAATGAGCTACTTACCTAAAGTTCTTTTCTACACAGAATATAATCACATAAAAGAAGAACTCTTTATTTTCATGTACTTATCAGTTTTCAGTCAGTGGGGTACCTATTGTGTGTATCCGGCCGCTTCAAGCAACATGTATAACGCACCTCTCCATAGATGTGTATATGTGTCTCTTGGATATTACGTCATAGCGTCAGTTAAGGTGCCTCAATATAAGTTCGGACAAACTCATAATCTAGTTCCATACTCTCCTAAGTCCGCAAAAGTTCAAACTGGAAACTGCGGATGTCAATTTCGAATTTTCTACCTTTAATAATTCAATCAGGTACATTTATACCTTTGTTCTTCATCAATTAACTTAAGAAACGTCACAATCATGCTTATTTTTAATGGCCTGTACACATTGGAACAAGCGCGATGACGTAGCTAATGTAACATAACATGCAACGTATCAAAATTCCATAGCACGCGGTTCCCAGTGGTTCGTCACGAATATGATAGTTTCGGCCGAGGGTGCTTGGTAGTAACAAATATGTAACAACTAATGTCTCTAACAATTCATTACTGATGTTCGTTTTTTAAATGGAACAAACCACCACTGGCTTACGACCGTCTCCTACTGTTATTTCGAAGGCTGGCTTAGTCCTTGGTAGTAGTCCATTTTTTACTGATAAAATGAGTCTTCACTTTGTCTGGGGTGTCTTCTTATGTAATTAAATCCGGATGTATAATTTTTTTTTGTAAATAGAGACTCCCACGAAACGAGATATTTTTTTAACATATTAATATACAAAAACAGCCTGACTGCTACAATTTAATAAGACTCAATCATCCTGAAAACCACAAAATGGTCTTCCATATTGAAATACTTCCAGCCTGTAAGTAAAATATAATACAAAGTCCAAGTAGTTTTTAAACACGATATAATTTGTTTTAAATTATGAGAATCGATGTAAGATCCTTCCATCTTAAAAACTGTGGTCTGCTTAAATGTAGAATATCGAAACCATAATTGTTACCATTTTGATCATGCGGTTACTTGTACTATTGACATTTATCTCACCATGATAATTTAGTAAAACTTGGTTTAAATAGGGTCTATTCTTTCAACAATATATACATTTAGGTTACGAGTATCATATGCGACTTATTTCTTACTACACCGCCATCTCTTGGATTTTTTTAAATTTAAGCAATTATAGAGGAATTGTTTTGATTGCAAACATATGTTGACCCGTCGAACTTCATTCCGCATCCGAATCAACGATAATAGTTACATATTTCATAAAAATATTAGCTAAATGTAATTGTTTTTATGTCGTAAACTGCATTTTATTCATATAATAAGGCAAAATTATTTTTTATTCTGGGCTGGGTCGAAAGTCGACGGGCGGAACAGCTAGTAGGTATTTGATATCTGTTCAACTTTACGTGTTTTTTTTTTTCATATGTTAAAAACACCAATAGACAGGTACCTATAATATTTTCAACGCGATGGTGTCACAGATGAAGGACATGAAATGACTGTATGGCTATTAATTACAGTGGCTACTCGTAATCTATCACACCTAGGGCAGTGCAGCCTACGGAGGACAATGAATATTGGAGTCGTTTCGTTCACTCAAACAAGCTACCATAGATCACGAACATTAGCAATGAGAAACAAATTGAAGAGGAGAAAATCTATTTTTGTTATAGTCTTGTAGTATAGCGTGGACATTGAAACTCCAGCCAGGAGACCAGGCAAACCACCCGCCACATGGTTGTCGAGCATCAATAGGGACCTAAAAGAATGCGAAGTGGAGCCAGAGATGGCGTTGGACAGAAAATCTTGGCGCAACAGGACACGGAGAGCCGACCCCAAATAATGGGACAAAGGCGAGGGCGAAGAAGAAGAGTCTTGTAGTATAGCGTATAGCCCGTCATTGATTTGATCTTCCTGAAAAATAACTCATATATTATATATAATACTTCTTTTTAGGAAATTTGTATATTGAATATAATTCCATTTATAATGGTCGTGTAAAAAGTTAGTTAGTATTTGAATAAATAAAATCTTAATGGAATATAATCGTGTTAAGATAATTGTTCGCAACAACTAACAATATTGTTCGGCAGTGGTGCATTTTAATCATCATTAAAACTCTTCCGGTGCCATAATAATTAATGCACACAGTGTTGCATGTGACTTGCCGCTGTTATTAATTTTATAAACTTTATGTAAGAGAAACTTTGTGAATACCTATATAAGACTCTTCAGAGATTTATTTTATAGGTAAGTAGAATCTTTTCCTCTCGAGGCACTATAAAGTGTCTCTCACAAATACTTATTCATTAATCTGAACACCATTCACATTGAAAATAAATACCATTAAATTATCAAGCATGTAGGTATACACTAACTAATCAGTTTGTTTTGTACAGTAGAACCCTTCGTAACGAACTATATTCGTTTCAAAACCTAGCTCGTTAAGCGGAACCCTTTTCAATTTAAAACGATGTAAAATAATGCATTCAATATCTAAAAAAACATGAAATTTGCTATTTATATGGCAATTTTCTGAGGAGACCATTTAAATATGTGCGCATTATTAATTATCCACTTAAATTTCTCGTTCTTGCTTCTTTATGATATTTTTGTCACTTTTACACAATGTAGCGTATAATTTACAAATCGCGCTTAGAAGTTTGTGTGATCACGTGCGATGCCTTTCGTAGTCAGATTTTTGTACTAGAAAAATACTTAGTCATGTATTCTTTACTGCTTCGAAGTAACGGAACACGGGATGAGAGAGTCTTTTTGGAATGGTATTGAAGGAGTTCATTGAAACTGCGCAATATGGAGCGCCGTGCTCTTTTATTGCTTTCCTATGCCTCTAAGAGGGATCTCATATACTGATTGATCGGCTTTAATATATTCTATACACATACATACATACATACATTCTCCCTTTAAGGCACCCCGCACACCGCAAGCCAGGTTGGTGGAGACCAATCCGCAGCAAACCCGACCCGCACGAAACCGACCTATAGGTCGACAACTATAAAAAAACCATTCCATACACTAAAAATGCATTGGGGACTGGTGGTAACAGGGGGTAGCGGACAGCGCTAGGACGAATCACGTGCGGATATTTCAGTTTCCCGCCGCCTTCGCAACGGGAAGGACGTCTGCTCGCTTCTTTGTATTTTATCATTTATAAAGGTGTCTGCAAACAAGCAAAATGAGTACCGACTTCAAACGATTAAATAGTAGTGCAAATTTAATCGTTTTACATGTTATGCAATATATTTTGTTTGAGCTACTTTACATTAGTAAAGTAGCTCAAACAAAAAGTAGCAGCGGGTAAATCTACATTTCAAAATAAATACCTACGATTTCGATCCTTCCCTTTAATATTAGGTAGATATTATAACAGATTTAATTATTTTTTCTCTACTCTGACGTGTTAAAATATATGTTATAATAAACACAAAGCATAAAAAGAAATTGATAAATGGAGAAGATTCTAAAAGACCAATTCAGAAAACATATTAAGTAGGTACCAACCTAAAAAACGAATTCTTTAAATGTGCTATCAACCTTAGGTATATATTTTTATATCACAACATCATAATAACAAATTAAAAGAAAACATACCTATTACGAAGAATATGACAAACGGAGGAGTAGCCAACATACAATTTCTTAGAGCCAACCTTCAACCCATTAGAAATTTTACAAACCTAGGTACTATTTTTTTTAAAATTAACTCATTAAAATGGTGTCTAATTGAGATGAGCATAATAAACTTTCTTAGAATTTACCTGTAACTGTAAGTACACTTTAAGTATTACGAGTATCCCAGCTAAAATGTATAAATGCCGTATAGCTGCATCAGTAGCGACTTTTTAGCGCGTCTCCGGCTACCCTTACTTCGTCCCCCTGATTCCGCACCTACAGATTTTAGTGTTAGGAGTGGTATTATTATAGTTGTCGACCTATAGCTCGATCGAAGCAATCAAACAAAAAAGGCGGCTCCGGACAAATCAAGCCCGCAACGAACTACCCCCAAACCAACCAACAATGCGGGGGCCTAAGCCCCACTCGGGAGCATAGGGAGGCATCAAGAGCTCTCCATTGCGCTTGAAGGCGTCCGAGGCTCACTGTGCCTTTTCTGACCAGTTGAGATTTAAGGACGTGAAGTGATCAACCTCACGGTCCCGATCTGATTTTTCGATTTCCTGCCTCTTACAGGATGCTCGAAAAATCAACAAAAAGAGCAGAGGTGCTATTCTTCGCCGGCAACCTCACGGCAATTCTATACACACTAACCCAAAATTTCCAGCACGTAATTTGGGCTATAAATATGGGGTGTTCTTTTTTTGAAACGTCTCTCATTGTTGCCCTCAATTTAATGATCTAAATCTTTTGATAAAATTGATGCAATGTTACACATTCGCGGCGCATGTGAGTACCGCGCCCATGATAGAACAAAATCTATCACTCGATCTTCGAATAACGCGTAATACACGGATTTACTTTTCATTTGTTATCCGTTTAGTATTTCGTGTAGAATGTAACAAGAGCTTACCAAAGCAAACTGTTTGGTTCTGTGTGCGACATGTCAGGTCCACGGTATATTATACTTCTCTTTAGCCCCAAATCCCTGTCCAAACTCGTGTATTTTGACACCAGTAAATCAGCCTATGTACAACCTTTGATATTCACGTGCGGTTTCTTCCTCTGTATGAATTTTAAATTATTCTAGTTAGGCCGGCAAATTTAATGGTTTAATTTGACACTCTTTATTTTAAAGCGTAGAAGATTTAAAGAGGTCATATTTCGCCATTGCAATAAGATTTAACGTTGTGAAATCATAAAATATGCTATCTAGTTTTCCAGAAAATCTTAAAACTCTCCGCGTCCTACGCTTACGACACATCGTTTCGTGTGCTGACTTGTATGAAAATAATATAGCGTGCTACTTGCGTCGTTCGCTCATCTTCCCCGGGGAAGATTCACGAATAACGCAACGCAATTTTTATTAATATTGCTAAACTTACAGGATGAATTTTTGAATTTCCCGCAATAGATACTCGAAATTTAACGCAAGATTGATGGAGAGTATGCAAATCCCATGAGTAAGGAGTTTAATCTTACCATAATAATTCCGTAAAATTTGGTTTTAATGCATGGAGTCTATTCATCCAACAACATATAAAATAATTTAATAATGTAACACGCTTCATATGTGACTTATTTCCTACTACACCGCCATCTCTTGGATTATTTTTTAAGTTGTGCAACTATAGAGGAATTGTTTTTATTACAAACTAGCTTTCCCGACAGACGTTGTCCTGTGGTTCTATCCCGAAGTGGCCCGTTAATATGTACCTACATGATGTGCACTGCGCCCCCGTTAAACAATACAAAATTAATCCGATTAGATAAGCTAATAAAATAATAACATTAAACTGTTTCTGAAACATCCCTATTTCATTCGTATTCAAAGCTCTGGCGGGAACAACTTGAGAAAAATGCGCTCGCGCACACACCCTACATCGCCTATTACCAACACGAATATGCCCGATAATATTGTTGACTTTGTATGAAAAATTTCTAAAACTATCGAAACGGTGCGGTGGAGTAAGTGGGATGGGCTACTGTAAGAGCGTATGCGAGAAAGAGAGGGAACTACCCGCGATGTCGTGGGCGCGTCCCAGTAACCTTTCCATACAAACTTAAATATTGTATTTTACATCATTTGTTATCATTTTTTTTTTACTTTTTATTAGTTATTCTGTTATCCGAAGCGGAGAAGAAACCAATAAATCAAACATCAGAATAATCTGTTGAGCCAATCTCGAGTTATAAGTGTTCGCACTAACCCGACTTTAATTTATATAGTAGATTTAGGCCCCGTCGAACTTTATCCCGCATCCGAATCAACCATAATTATTACATACCTAAAGCAATATATTATAAGTTAAATTTAATAAAATGTTTTTATGTCATAAACTGTATTTAACTCATGTAATAAGTAAAAAAAATATTCTGTGTTAGGTCGAAGTTCGACGGGCGGGCAGCTAGTATTGAATATGATATATGCTTCTCATGGGATACAATTAATTCAAAAATATACATACATTTCATATTATAGTAACTCTTTTAGGGGAAAAAATAAATATACTTAAGTACCCAATGTTATTTAAATTTTAAAAATTGATGGTTTTATTTTTAGAAACAGGGTTCATTACCCAAATTATATTTTTTATTCCCTCCAATGTTTAATTTCTTCCTTTTAGCGTGCGAATAAAGTTATATTTTCGCTCATTGCTAAGGTTTTTATCGCAAAACTACTAGATACTATTTTACCCATCACGCCGTGTCCCGTAAGGGGTAGGCAGAGAGAACGGACCTCCACTCTTTTCTATCCAAGCATACTTCTTTCGCTTCTTCCACCGACGTAACGTTTCGCATACAAACTCCTCCTATTTCTCTAACTTCTTACCTGGCCTTCCTTGAGGACGGAATCGATGTGTTCGATCCTCGTCATTCTCGGTCGGCCTCGCTATTCAAAAACATTTTCTGATTTAAACAGTCCTATTTCTTTTGTTTCTGTGAAAGCCTTTCTTGAGGACGGAATCAATGTGGTCGATCCACCTCATCTTCGGACTTCCATTTACTTTTACTTAAATTTCAATCATATAATCGAAATTTTACACTTGGCTACAGGCCCTGATCCCGATCACTCCCTTTTCTTGAATGTTTTTTATGTCGATATTGAATCTTTCACAGAGACTTAGTTTAGACTTTTTCATTTTCAAATATAAATTTTGTTTAAGTACCTAGTATTAAAAAGTTTGCTACAATTTTGATCACTCAAAAAACACTTGACATTTGTCATTTTTAAATCAAATTTCAGCAATTTCTTGACATTTTGTTTTAATGAGCACTGTACTCCAGGTGTACGCTGTAAAACAACATGCATAACTACACTCACTTTGAGTGTTTTCCCTTTGAAGAATACTCGCTATATACATATAATGGGCTATGAAGGCATGCAGGCATTAAAAAATGTAATAACGAAAATGTTTTTGAGCGGAAAAAACAAGGAAGTGTCTCCCGCTTACGACTGGATTTCTAAGCCTCGTAACAAGGGAGTGACGCCTTATCCACGACATTCATTTAACAGTTTTCTAGAGCGAGTAACTTTACACCACAAATCTTTTCATTAATTTTGATTTTCTTTATTTCCTGTATTCTACTAAAAAAATGTGATAAGTGTGCCGTAATAATCTTATTCTGTATTTTTTAAACTATTGACAACTGGTTTCGTTTCAGGCACAACAATTCTTATTTGCTTAGTCCGAAGTTAATGAAAAACAAATTAACCCACCAACAAAATCTGGGAAGTAGTTACTAAATATAACACTCTTCTATAAGATAGGTGTCAGTAGTAGCCGGCGGAACTTAATGCTTGAAGCATTATCTACCAGTCAACCGGTCCCGTCAATCTGAGACAGGATTGAAAATTTCTGACCTGGCCGGGAATCGAACCCGGGCCCTCTTGATCTGAAGTCGGAGCCTTTGCGACTAGGCTACCGAGGTTGGTCGGTGACTCAAAGTTATTCAAAGGGTTAAGGATTTCTATAACGTTTTTTCGATAAGCGTTGCCAGTATATTATTTGCTGCTTCTTCTTATAAAGGCACCAGCTGACATCTAGAACATTGTAGGGTATTATTGTGTAATAAAAGTCCTTCGTTTCGGGGCTTGAATCAGATATCAGAACTCACCCATATAAAATAATAGTCCTTCAATATTATACTACGCCTACTATTTTGTCTGTTTCGTAACAATCCTACGTTAGAGAAACAAAAACAGTTGTAAAAACTGAAATGATAAACGTTCCCTTTTATTATGTGTCGTTAGTTATTCCTAATTTATGTGTGTGTGAGATTTCCTAAAAGATACTCCTTAAGAATTTTCCTTTTTACGATATCATGTGGGAGGTGCGTAATGGAAAGTTTTAGAACTACTAAATAACACCAAATAATATGTTCCCATTATTTTGCTTTCTTTTAGTTCTTTTTTTATCATGTTTACCTATATTTTATTTCGGATCTAGAGATCTTTTCATGATCGTACAAATGTCCTGTAAAGAACCTAGGAACAAAATCCATTAAAATGGAAACTGAACACAAAATTTGACAGTCTTTTTAAGTTTTCTATGAGAGATGTATTTAAACAATTATAACTCAGACCGAACCTCTGTCATGGCTAAGTGCTTTCAAATAAATATGTACTTGTTTATGTCAGTCATTTAATATCTAATTATAGCTCATTCAAATAACATCCATTTGAAGTATAATGGTCAATTAACACAAACAATAATGACGAAATCCTTTCCTTCACTTTAACTAATTTCATGTGAACATTTTAAATGGGTAACTTGATTTCCGTTAAAGGTTCTCGTTGTCATTTAAAAATTCTCACATAATAATAAGTCGACGGTTTAAGGTACCTACAACATAAATTAATGTTCAAAGTGTAATTTAGTGTCCAATGTTTATAATAGTGAAATGTAATTATACTAAACGTTTTTTATCTCTTTGTGTTTCAGGTAATTCCGAGAATAAATTTCTACAAGTCATCTAGTGGATGTTCCATGTGACCGTGTCTGTCTATCAATGAACAAGCTGTCCGTATTCAAATGTGAATGAACGATTTATAATACTAGGAGACTCTGATTATATCGCGTGATACCATTGTGATTATATTCAGAATGTTTTCACTACACGCCACAACTCCGTCTAATATCAGATTTTCCTGGGCGGGAGTGGCGTTTATAGCATTTCTCACTGCTACACAATGCTATGCCAAACTAATGAGTCCAATACCAGACAACATTCTTAGAGAGAATACCAATATTGATATTACTAATGTAAGGCTTCTTCCGAATCCATCCCCTCGAGTATACCGACAGCAAATTGAAATCAACAGCATAGACGAATATGATTTGTCTCCAGATGAAAAAAGAATTGAAAGCTTACTCCAAGAATCCGTGGGATTGGTAGGAAAAAGAAAGCAATTAGTGGAAGAAACACTCAATGGAATTAGAAACAAACTTTGGAAAACTGATTTCATTCATCTTAAAAGACACGTCCGAAGTGTGGATAGTGAAAAACACAATCGTCATAAATTTAACAAGAGGTATATGGCCAAGTTGAAACATAAGCATCGCAAGCATAGTATGAAAGGTCCTCACCACGCCGAAAATCAATCACATAATGGTGAAAATACACATTATCAACAAAAAAAGAGCAAATTTATCAACAGAACCCTTGAAAGGAAAGTTGAAGTACCGCAAGAAAAAGTAGACGATAATGAAAATGTAGAAGCCAAACTTTCCAGATGGGAAGACATTTTCAAGAACAGTAAAAGAATGCCAAGAAGAGAATTCAAAATACCTGAAAAACCTTTGGAGAGTGTTAGTAGTGAACGCAAAATTACAAGAGATTTCGGTTTGAGTAAAGTGGACGAGATGTTGATGAGGGGTAAACGTGCCATAGTGAATTCCGATTATACGGGACGATCTCATTGGCGTGAGCCAATCTGGTTGGGTTATTCGGATGTTAAATTGCATCTGAAAGAATCGTCACAAATGTTGAAGTTTCGCGTTGAAGCCAAAGCTACGGGATATGTGGCTTTATCGTTTGGGAATGACGCAGTCTTAACTTGGTTAGATGATGACGGATTACCACATATTTTGGTAAGTTATTGATTTTTTTTTACACTTTTTTAAAAAGTCTGCCTTTTTCTACTGGTTAATCAAATCAAAGGACAGGAAATCGAGAGCTTATTAATGAGCTTCTTCGATTTCCCCCTCAATTATTTATAACATGAAGTTTTAGCAAAGCTAAAAAAAGATTCAAAAGAAACTTTGTATGTCCAGAGGGATGGTTTCCTCTTGTCATGATGGTCACGTTTATAAAATAAACAAAGAAGGGAAGACCGCAGACAAATGGTATCAAGTTCCCGGCAACGTTATAGTACGTAATTATGATACTTTAACCTAATGTTATTATATTGGGTATGATAAAAGGAAGTAAATTCTTGTGGGCGTCGGGTCCTCCCATCGGGGTACTGCGTAATTGCGACCCTCACTACGTGTCACACAAAAAACAATAACAGGATAAGGAAACAACACCACCACTAATACATTTCGGAATGTTAATTTGTCTACGAAAATGCGTAGGTACGCCTAATACATAATGAAAATCTCTCCTTTTATATTCTGGTTTTAATTTAATGATTGTCAGTTTCCTTTTTTTTTTTAGAAACCGATATTTAAGGTTTTATAAATGTTTGATTTTGAATAATGTCGCAACCATCTGGAGTTGGATACGCCTGTAACATGGATATTCCCAAAGTTGTTAAAATAATAAATGGTTGTTGAAATTCTATTGACAATATTAAGTAATTATCAATTATTTAAGGGTTTGATCAATTGATATAAAAATGATCAACGCTGCAAAATTGAAGTTATTTGTCATTGACGCGATGGTAGCATAATACCATATCTTGCAACATAAAGTAAAAAAAAGACACAGAAAGCTCATTTTATAATCAATTAAAGAGTCTGATTTTTCTATCAAATGATATCCCAAGTGCAATTATTGTTTTTGACGTTACTCTTGAGTATTGATATGGTACTGCAAGACGGGCGAATCAGCACGTCATTATTTTATTTCTTACTAGCTTTCCCGACAGACGTTGTCCCGTGGTTCTAACCCGAGGCGGTCCGTTCATATGTACATAATGTGCACTGCGTCCCCATAAAAAATACATAATTAATTCGATTGAGTTAAGCTAATATTATTTCCAAAACATCCATATTTCATTCGTATTCAAAACTCAGGCGGGAACAACGCGAGAATATAATATGCGCGCGCAGACTTACTACCTCTAAGCCTCTAAGGTCGTAAGCCCGTAGTGGTTTGCTCCATTTAAAAATCGAACATTAGTAATGAATTGTTAGAGTCATTCGTTGTTATTTTTTTCTTTAAAATTCTACCTCTATGTGCCCGATGTTGACTTTGTATGAAAATTGTAGTATGTGGGATGGGCTACTGTAAGAACGGCAATTACGTTTGCAAGAATGAGAGGGAACTACCCGCGATGGCGTTGGCACGTCACAGGTGATCCGTTCCATACTAACTTAAATATTCTATTTTATATCATTTCTTACCCATTTTTCAGCTTTTTATTAGTTATTCTGTTATCCGGAGCGGAGAAGAATCCAATAAATCGAACATTGAAAGAATATGTTCAGCCGATCTCGAGTTATAAGTGTTCGCACTAACCCGACTTTCGTTTATATTGGAGATCGGTGTAAATAATATCGAAGCAATAATGTGTGTATAATGTCGAGCTTCAAACGATCTTATTAAATTTTATATTCTTGGAAAATATTAATAAAAAATTTCATTCTTAATACACTGCTAGCTAGAATGTTCCAATCAATATGCGAAATGTGCCCTATTTGTAAAAGCAGTGTTTTTATAAAATCTCTGACAAATTACCAGCTACAAATCAATGGGATTCCTTACTGGATTTCAAACAGACATTCGTGCGTGCTACGAAGCGTCAAGACTGACATGTTTAACAGAATATAAACATACTCGTAGTAATAATATGCCACAATGGTATCGTTTTCAAAAAGGAAGTGGTCTAGCAAGTAAATTGGATATTTTACTATTATTACACAATTATATTATGTATACCTGGATGTTGAACGAGACATACTCACTTTTTATTGATTTACAACACCACCGCTTGAATCCAAAGGTCTACTCACATCAACCACACTTTAAATTCAAGAATTTTCCATCTCGAAAAATAAATACTGAAATAAAAAAGTTTTTTTTTTTATCTATTTTTGCGAACTTCTACGCCATTATGAGGGTGAATTTTTTTTTTATTATTTTGAAATTAGTATCTGCCCGCACCCTCTACGAATATCATTAAAGAAAAATATCTCATGAGACTTCTTTCGAGAGTGGAGTCAACTCGAAAAAAAAAACTGGTGTGTAAGCGATTTTTCGACATTTTTTAATATTATGGTATTCAAAGTTTAACTTGTAGATATTTTAAAAAAAAAATGGCAACCAAAGTATGGTGATTACACATTTTTGGTACACTGTGGTTTAAAGCTACGGCTACACTATGGCCCATGCTGGTCCAGGCTGGCCAAATAGGGGCTCTGGCCAAGCATTGGCAAGTAGCAACATTTGGCAAATATACTTGTACACCTGGCTACACTATTGGCCCAACTTTGACAGCAATTTAAAACGTACCTACTGAGATAATAACTAAGCGACATTTCGTCAGCTGCTTGTGCAGGAAAACCTAACTATTTTTCAAAAATAAGAAATACCCCATCACGCCAATTCCACACAATGTTTCTATCACTGATCCATTGATCAATTCTTGCTTTTATTCATCATTTTACATTCCACTCTCAAATTACTATTCACTGTATACTCCTATCTGAGTGGGGAATTTCAATAGAGTTTATCTCCCTAGGCAAAAAGGAATATTTTAATATAATTTCCAATTCACAAATATACCAATAAAAACTTTCATAATTTTATTAAACCTAACCTTCAATTTTAATTGATTTTTATTGTTTTGCAATAGGTATACATATATTTACCTAGCTCTTACAGTTTGATTTGGACTACAACATAAACGAAAATAAAAATACCTATTGATAAAAAAAACAAGAATCATGGTTCCATACTTAGTTCTCGAGTGGTTTAAAGAAAGCATCCACCACCGTCTTTGCCGTTTGCGTTTTTCATTATTTTATAACAGAAAAGCAGATGCCGCATGTATCACTGAATAGGATGCTCTAATTAATGCTATATCATTGTCAACTTCCATTATTTTATCTGAATAAAAAAAAATGTTCAAAACACTATGAAAATAACAACATGGAAGAGATGACAGCTGTCAACATTGGTCCAATATTGGTGAATACTTGCGGACTTGATCGACAAGTATACAAGTAACGGCCAATGTCAAATATTGGTCGATATTGGTCATTGGTGAAGCGGCCACACTACTTGCCCATGCTGGGCCAGAGCCTCTATTTGGCCAGCATGGCCCATACTCTAGCCGTGGCTTAAAATTAATAGAAAAAATATTTCTTACAATTTTTTTATTTCTTTGAAAGTGCGTACAGAGATTAAATTCTTGGTATTTTGGGAGTCAAGTGACACTCATAAGTCTTGAAATTCAAATAATCTTGTTCTTAAATGACCATTTCTCCTTTGTTTTGTGAATCTTCGATATTTTTACACCGTCTAGAGTCTAGACGACGGATTTTTTAATGCGTTCGAGTTTCAGACATACTTTTTCAATGTAGCTTTCACCTGATTTTTTTTTATCTGGAACTGAAATTTCAGATTCTATGTGGCTGGATACTGGGGGAAAATGATGAAAGACATAAGCGTCTTCCGACATATCATCATGCTCTTTTTATGACCCCACTTAGAGGCATATGGAGGCAACAAGAGCCTTTGTTGGACGCTTTGTTTTCTGCCCTGTGCCTCATCATAAGCAATTTGAAAGGAAAAGCGATGTACCCGAAGGGGTCGTCTGGTGAGAAAATCACGTGAACTTATTTTTTCTGACGAATTTTTTTTTTTTTTTTATTGATATAAATATAGAACATAATTATTTACAAAAACAAGTATAATACTATGATTGAGTCACGCCAAATCTAAAGATTTGTCGGCGTGTTCTCTTAATTGTAAGTACATGATACAGTTTACTTAATCTACTACTACATTAAAAACATAGAAATAGAAAAAAATCATAGAAACACAGTTGCACTTTCAGACATTTTTAAAATTGACGTTTTTTTTTTTATTTTTTTTTATAAAAAATGAATCTGTGCTCACTCAAAGTGAACACAAATACACTCATTGACTCTTTCACAGTAAGCTACTTAAAGCTTGTGTCGTGAAAGAGGAAGATGGTCGGCACCTGGAAACGAACCCACGGCCTCCGCACGAAACAGTGCGAAAGCCGGCGTCGTAACCGCTAGACCACCAACCACTTATTAAAATAAGAAATTTCTTTTCTTTGTACTAAAAGAGTATATACGTTATTTCCGGGGGGGGGGGGGTATTCTGAAACATCACCAAATATCACCAGGGGGGAGGGGGGTCTAAAAAGTTGCAAAAAAATCACGTGATTAATGAACCATGTAAATCATTAGGGACTACAGTATTGTTTCTTTTTTGTTTTGTTTGTTTTCTTCTTTTGATAAACTGACGGAATGTTATTTTTTTAAACTATGAAAATATGTGAGTAAACGATGGGAAAATCTCAGTAATAACGGTAAGTGTTACTTTGTATGTCCTTAATCACCATACGTACATAATTGCTGTTTGAATTAATAACATCCCAACCTTCTTAGTCACATCATACCGATCACACGGTAAATAAAGCAGCAATAGTCACGTATATAGAGGGAGATGAAAGAAAAATCAGATGATGCAATGCAATAAGGTTTTGCATAAAAACGGCATTTCTTTAGAGGAAGTAAGAAACTGTAGAATATGCATCCTCCAAACGAAGAGATCCGACCCCAACAGTCAACAGAGGCAATAAGTTGGGAAAGTGCTATTAGGAAGAAGATCGCATTCTCAGTCGCCGGTTTGTGACCTTTCTAGTATCGTGGTTATCCTAACCAAGGTTTCGAAGTGGCATTGGAGGACGACTATAATCCGCTGTCCTTACTTTGGTTCACGGCTGCACTAACACTCCTCTTTTGTATTCTTAATGAATGAATAAGTGAAGAGCGCCGGCAAGTCGCGACACATCAACTCTTACCTCCGTGTCACTCGCCAATAAGCAACTCGTACCGTCTATTATTCTATACTCTGTTCGTGCCAGTAGTAACTTGCAATCTCTGATATGAAAATATGATTTTTAAAAAAGTTAAATTTCATTTATCCTAGGTATGATTTTTTTTTAAATATATTATTTTTACCCATCACGCCGTGTTCCGTAAGAGGTAGGCAGAGAGAACGGACCTCCACTCTGTTATATCCATGCACACTTCTTCCACTCACGTACCGTTTCTCATAAAACCTCTCCTATTTCTCTTACTTCTAACCTGGCCTTTCTTGAGGACGGAATCGATGTGTTCGATCCACGTCATTCTCAGTCTGCCACGCCTTCTTACACTTTTCCATTCAGCCTTATAAATTCTTTTTGAATCATTTCTTTCCTCATGCCCAAACCATCTCAACTTATTGTCTTTCATCACTCTCATAACACTAACTTCCATAACATTTTCCTTCCTAATATTCTCATTCTCATTCCTTTCCATATCCCATTCATAGAGCCTTTCCACAAATTCTTTAAAGAGCTCTCAACTCTATTATACTAGGTACATTCTTATACATATTTTTGTCCATGTCCACGTTTGACACCAATACATAATAATTGATGGTAACAGGATTGCGTTATGCAATAGTTGTTTAACTTTTTATTTTTTATATGTACAAAAAATAGTTTTGAATGTCGCGGATTTGTTGGTAGGTCTGCTGTAAGGCAGGAGTCCGGCACAACCTTCATGAGGATATTTATGTACCAGAAATAAAAAATATATATTTCCTATTTGTATAACAAAAAAGTGTTATTGAGAGATAAGGGTTCAATACCTGCAATTTAATGCGCATTTATAGGCTAGATTTAGGGGGCTTATACCAAACTTGGGTTGCCTGTTTATATCAGTTAAACTCTCTCGAAGGAAAAAAACGAAATCGCTTCATAACACCGCTCATCAATCACATGCGTATCCCTCTCACGTCAGTGGTGGACATAGGGCTCCCGTTAAAACCCTTGCACGCATCTGCTAGTACAGTCAGTCGTTCTACCTTCTAACATTATCTGGTACTTCTTCAATCTTTATATATTTAAATATATTTGCTGTGGAACTCTCGTCTCCATAGAAAAGTATGAACTGAGTCATAATATTTTACGTAACTACAATTACATACAATCTTCTACATTTAGGTTGTAAAAATACCTGTCATTTGATATTTTAATCAGATAAGGCAATCCTCAAAAAAGGGGTTTTGTGGTATTCAGGTGTAACTCGAGAACAACTGAAGATCTAACTTCATTCTCCCATTTGAGTCTAGGTCTTCCGACTCGTCGTCTTCCACCCGGATGGTCGTTTCGAGGATCCTCCTAGTGACCCGTGACGATGGCTTTCCTCAGCCTGGTAGCATTGCTAATATTATATTGCATCTGATTCTCCATCAATCACAGACAACAGGATTTTAACTAACACTCTGCTCTGAATGTATCTATCTGTCTTAGATCAGTCTGCTTACGCAATAACCTGACTGCTTTGAATGTACATATATTTTTTTCAATGTTCTTACTAAAAAAAATTTTACACTACTCTTTAGAGTTTATATTTTCCCTAAACAGAGTATAAACGCGAATACTACTTGATCGTTTTTAAGTATCACTAGACATGCATCATCTTTACTATCATTTTGTAAAAGCCTTCCATGTTCCCTTGCATTACACTACCGAAGATAATCTTTTATCAGACATGACTATCCACCCTCTTAATTCTTCTCCAAGTACCATCTTCTCCAGGAAAGCTGGCCTCGTAATTGCGGCACTATCCGGTCATTGTCTCAACTTCATACATAATCTTTTCATTTTATCCCACATTTTTTTCCCAGAATTATCATTATCGACAGCATTACACACTCATTAGGCAACAATTTTTTTTTTATCCAACTCTAGTTGTTTCTTCTTCTTCATCTCTATTCGACCAGATACCTCTAACGTTTACAAGAACTCGGCTTTTTTTCTCTCAATTTTTAGCCATTTAGATATAATATGCCACTCCTCTATTTTGTGTTTTAAAACAAAGGAATTCCTTTTTCACTAGAATCAAATTTAAGAACAGTAACATATTTGCCAACATTACCATTTTTTTATTTCCCATACCTATTAATATTTTTACAATGAGTACAATAATAATACATACTTACAATCTAGGTAGATATATTTTTTTTTATTTTGGGATTTATTATCTCACTAGGCAGATAATGTCTCGGCCTGTGCCGAGATAATACTTTTATTTTTATTTTTTTTAGAAATACTGACTACTAGAAATACATATAGAAATCTAATAAAATATAACATAGAAAATAATAAAAAACCCATGAATAAACTATATTTTTGAGACTAGTTGCATATGCAGTATTAGAGTGACATTTACACCGATCTCCTTTCGTACAAAAAATATAAAAACTCACGAGTGCAACTCAGCATCGGAAATGCAGGGAAAAGGTCCACAAGAATCCACAACAATGCAGAAGGCGATCGATCATCACAGACAAGAAAAAATCAGAATCACATAAACATCATATTTTACATCAGTGAATCACTCGTCTACCTCAACACATACACTAGAATTCTCTCTGACTCCTTTACTCCTTTTTCAAATAACCAGGCGTTGTCTAAGCTCAAAGAGTCTGATATATCTGCCATTATTTTTTTTTTTTTTTTATTAATATTAAAGATTTACAAAGTATATAAAATTCACATGACACAATAGGTACATAATATTTAAATACAATAACTCTGTCGATAGAGCAAAGCTCGTGGTCGACAGAGGAGCACAACCAATAGACATCACAACTTACTTACACAATATTAATACATACAAGACAATACAAACATTCTTTTTCTCCCTGTGTGTTACTTCACACCCTCCAAGATAAACGCATCTTCAGATTCGCTCACAACAAGGAAATCTCACACAATCATACATCCACACTGATAATCCAAACCTGGACTGCGGCCTTGTAACTTCCGTATACCTCTCTATCGTTCTTATTGCGGATGGTAGGCTGTTAAAAAATTCCGTCCGAGGTGATGTTGGGCAGTTGAGGTTCGAAACCTCTCAACTAGAAAGCTTCCCAAAAGATTTGCTCTCATGCTTCTCACCGGTGTAAACTCATATTTGTATTTATGAAACATGAGCAAGCAATTTTTAATATATTCTAAGTCCAAGAAATGTGAGGTGTCTCTGCGCAAATGTCGTCTTTTCGGCTGTACGAGTATTTTGTATTGATATTTGGTATTTTCAGCTGCGGTTTACCTACCTACTTGGCTAAAGTTTGAAGTCACATTATTGCATAGATGAGGTTTTCACCACATTTAAAATACACATAAACTTTTTTGTAAGTTAAAGTTGATTACCAAATTTGAAATATCCGTGCTTTAAACGGATTACACGGCTGGTACAATATAATTGAGGAGTGGGTAGAAAATCTTATCGTTTCCAATTTAATTAAGCGCACCTTTTCCTCTCCTTCCGTCCTTTTGACTTCCAGCGAACTGTGAATCCTGCACCGCGCTCATTCTTTGTCGGCATTGTCTAACACCCAACGACCCAACACAAAGATACTCCTTGTAACGCCGTCTAGCGTGATCCGCATTGAACCCCATATTTTTCAACATTAATTAGACTATAGATTAGATTTTCGTCCATTGTTCATCATTGTCACAATCTTTAATGATAAACAAATACTGGGAAGAAGACCTGCCTACACAAAAATTCAAGTAAATTCAAAGCAAACGAAACTGGTGTACCTACCCTACCTGCGTAGTTAGAAATATCGGATCATCTATTTATGTAAGAGATATCAATTTATCTATGGATATTATATTCTTCAATCTATGTTTTTTTTTTTAATTTAAAACCTTTGTGGATCATTTGATAACAATAATTGAAGTATGTTTTTAATTCCTTGGTAATACGACATATCTTACCATAATAATTCGGTAAAATTCGGTTTGAATGGAAACTATTCTTTCAACAACATGTACAATAATGAACCATGTGACTTATTTCGCACTACACTGCCATCTCTTGGATTTTTCAAAAAGTTACGCAATGAAATTATTTTTATACAAACTTATGACCCGTCGAACTTCATTCCGCTTCCGAATCAACAATACCTAATTATTACAGAATGCAAAAAAAAACAGTTTTTATGTCGTAAACTGTATTAAATTCATGTAATTAGTCAAATTATTTTTTTTATTTTGGGTTAGGTGGAAGTTCGACGGGCGGGTCAGCTAGTAACGTAATATATGAAGGTGGTTTTCGTCTTTGGTAAGATTTTGAAAGCGAAATTAGTTACTGTGTTAGTGTGTTATTACTTAAAACATTTATTCATAAATCTACATAATATTTCAGAAATGTTTGTTTTTTTATTTGCCTTTGACAATACTTTTACCTTATATGTGAACATCACGCTCAAAATACAAATGCTAAGTCAGATATTAATATGCCCCGAGCCGTACAAAATGCTGGAGAAGGTTCTTAAATACAATTTGCTGCATTAACTTTAATATATTTAGAGCTATTTAAAAAACTCTATTTTTTTAGGATCTTCATACAAATTTCTCAAAAAGACAGTAAGTCATCTTTTGGAAACAAAATTACTCATGTAAACGTTGAATGGAATCTTGGTATTACGGTATGAAAATGTAATAAAATAATTGTAGATTGATTTGTTATACATATAAATGTTATTCAAATCTTATTATTCTCAATAAATAAAGATTTAATGAAAAAATTTGCAAAATGATTCCTCCATTTTGAAGTTTGACAGATAGCACAAATCACCCTCTATGGGTGGAAAGCCTAATTAATTATCACACATTAGGGAATGTAGCTAAGATTCAAACCACAGAGCTCTCTCTCTCTCTCTCTCTCTCTCTCTATGAAAACTTGCAAATTATGTCGGTAGGTTCGTATAATATTATGAGATCGGAACAAAAATTGTAAAAGTGTCATTCTTCTTTTTCTGTGCTTATGTCAGTTATAGAGGTCTGTTAAGCAATGGGAAGCTAGAATAGAACCTGTTTAATTACTTACCTATCAAGCCTGACAATCGGAATCAAAAACGTAAAGCAAGACGGGTATAAGCTAGTTCACAATATATCATAAAAAACATACAACATTGTATAATTTTTTTTTTAAATTCACGATTTAATGTAATCATGAGAAACCTTCGAACTATAGAGAAAGGAACTTTCTTAACGTCTTACACGAGGACAACATAACTGCCATATCTGAGACCACTACAGAGGCTAAGTTTCCCTAGATACTCTAAGAGATTCCATTCATCGATATCACTATAGGATTATGTGCCACATATCTTTGATTTTTTCGCCATAGGGTATAATGATATCCACGATATATATTATGTTATTCCGTTCCTACGATCAACCAATACAATGTCCGGATGATTTGCGTTAATCGTTCGGTCATTTTGTATTGGTATATCCCAATATAACATGAGATTATTGTTTTGCATGAGCGAAATTGGGGTGTGCGTGCGTGTAATAAGGTACATCAACATTATTATTATGTGATTTCTTTTGATAAAACAAAATAAACTGAATTTCCGCTCTTACAAAAACACACGCAAAAATATGTTTATCAAAAAGTTTATTTTTTATAACTACTTACGTAGGTATAATAAAAAAACCTCTCCAAAATGGTCGATCCGTTTATTTCATTTTATTACATAGAGATATAACGTGTATCAATATATCAAAAGAGATTTGGTTAAAAAAATAAATGTGAGACTTAACCGAGTTCCCTTCCATAAATAGGGGTAGTTAAGTCAGATGTTACTATGATAAAAACGTTATTTTTATCTTTTTCTCTCATTATTCTCCGCCTAAAGCGATAAAATTATCTAAATCTTGAATTTTCTTTCTCACGGATTACCTAATATTTTTGAACAAAAAATCTTGCTTGTAATATGGAATGAAAAAGTACAACTTTTGTCATTATGAAAATATTATAATATTAAAATATTATGTCAAAGTAGAGTTAACTTTTTTAAGTAAACACAATATGACACGATTGCTAATCCACTCATTTTAAGTTCCGAATAATATTTTCAAGATATTGATAATTTATTAAACTATGGTTAAATTACTAATGCTATGAATTTGAAAAAAAAACCGGCTACTGACTAGCGTTTTAAGATCATAAAATTGTCTCTTTTTTTTAAATTTTTTTTATTTTTTTTTACCCATCACGCCGTTTCCCGAAGGGGGTAGGCAGAGAGTACGGATTTCCACTCTTTCCTATCCAAACAAACCTCTTTCGCTTCTTCCAAACGCATAACATTCCGCATACATGCTCTTCTATTCCTTTTACTCCTGACTTGGCCCTCCTCTAAGATGGCACCGATATGATCGGACCATGTCATTCGAGGTCGGCCTCGTCTGCGTGCACCCATTCTTTCAGATTTATATATCCTTTTAGTCATTCTATCTTCGTTCATTCTCTCTACATGCCCAAACCACCTTAATTTATTCACTTTCATTCTAGTCACAACACTGACATCCACTCCACATTCCTTTCTAATACTATCATTCCTCACCTTATCAATCAGTCTCTTTCCGCATATCCTACGCAGTGATCTCATTTCTACAGCATTTATTCCAACTTCCAGATTTTTCGTCCACTCTTTTTTATCCTCAATATTTCATAAAAAAGACAGATTTTATATATATATATATATATATATATATATATATATATATATATATATATATATATATATATATATATAGTAGATTTAAATACCTACTGTACTTAAATTCACCATGACCATTCGGTTCATGACCCCCCCGCCCTGGATCCGCCCTTGGGAACACCGACTGAACGATGCCGTTAATAGTAATTTTATTGTACTTGACTCCAGCCCCAGGTCAGACTCCCTTGACTTTTCTGTTTTGTGCTTTCTGGTAGAGTTCTTCTACTTTTTGAAGTCGGAACAATTCCCTTATACTTCTTAGCTAGGACGTCTGCTGTCTTTGCGACTTCCTTGAATTTTCCATTGCTTTAAGTATTTGGTTAAAAGTATTATGAAACAGTTAAAGAATCTGACTATAACTTATGAAATTGGTTTTAAAATCTAAGAAAATGCATGGAATATATTATGATAATGTAGCATTCCAAATTATATTTTCTCAAATAGTCAGCTTCTGTAGTAAAGACAGTTACATAGTTTGAAGCAGGCAGTCATTATATTCATAATAGATATTGTCCGTCTGAAAGGAAACACACTAGAATGGGAGGCACGCGCCAAAATATTCCAAACATTAGGAAATTGTCTGTATTATTCAAATTTGTCACGTTTTCCTCTCATGATGTTCACAAGTGGACAATGTAACTATTATCCCCCTCATCATCAGCGAATGACTGTCATAAAACCTCGGAGACTCATCAACATTTTTTGCTAATACATACATGTAGCTCGTGCTTTTGAATTTCATTTAGCGAAAACTCCGGTATATCCCTCACGTTTTCACAGCCTCATTGATTAACTGCCAGAAATATGCTCATAGAGTTATTAAAGTGAATACTCCGTTTGTGATCCCACTTAAGAACATAGAGAGAAAACAAGAACTCTCACTGCGCACAATCTTGCATTCCATCAATGAACTCCAACCAAACCAATGTAATTTTTCTTGAAGACTTGAGTACCGTGTTTTTCAGAAATTCGTATCCTTCGTAAAAAGATTCAACGAAACACCCAATGCAGATGATTTGTTTTAGATACATATAGACAACGTGACGTTAGGTCCAGCTGTATTTTAACCACTGTATGCCAGAGCTTTAGGATGAATAAATATACAGCAAAATTATCAATCAGCAGAATTTAAATTTATCTTTTGTAAGGCGCTGATTATGCCTCGAATCACAACATTCGTCAAGATACATAAGCATAAATGGGTTTTTCTGTGAATTGATTTTAACATACTACGTTAGAAACATTTCACATCTTGCTTAAAATCGTATTCAGAAGCTTTTCAAAGTAATATAAAGGAAAGTTATTGTTTCCGCATTAATTTACTTATCTGTAAGGATCACACACAGATAACAACTTTACCCTAACGTACCTCAATTAACATCACCATGAACCGGCATACACACTTATAATGACAACAACAAGCTGTGTTCCCTACAGTAACATCCGTATGTGGTTGCTCTTCACGCTTCTGTGATCAAATGGTGACTGACCTGTCTTGGTCTTATATCACTATCTGTATACCCATATAATAGTCAGAATCTGTCATTTTAATTACGAGTATTTACTTCAACCTGTAAATCACTTTCGATAGTGTAGGAAAAAATACTACAAAAAGGGGGTACCTACCAGAAAACAATAATATTTATTGTATGCCCGCGGAACAAATCAAGATGACAGCTTACTTCTTCTTTGAACAAAATTACCATACAACAAACCAATGCGAGTCTTCCTTTCTGACCCAAATCAGGGGCACGGAGAGGCAACGAGAGCTCTCTCCCTCTCTACTGCGCTAAATCTGGCGCAACTTCGATGAGCTCTTGCCACAACCTAACCTGATCCATCGGCTCTACCTCGGAGGAACTGAACACATATAGAAATACATCCCTTTGAATTAATAATAATAAATTTTATTCATAATTAGAAGCACATTAACAATGATTGGTACAATTATACAAAAAAAAAACAAATTGGAACAAAACAAAGTTCAGAATCTCGCTGGGCTTTCGCCTGTGATGAGATGCTTCAACAATTAACCACACAATATGTACAAGTTATAGGATAAAATACCAACAACTATATTCACCACAAACATACAACCCCAATACTTTGGTATCCATCTCAGCAAAAAAAGAACCAGGGACCACTTGTTAAGAGAACTCAGAAGCTTATATAATTAAACTAACGTGAGCGGAATTTCTTCATTACCTATTCCGTTTATCAGACATTCAAAAGTAGGTACTATAAACAATTAAATTTGATATGTAGGTATATTTTGTACCGTATGATCATATAACAAAACCCTTATTGGTTCTCATTTTGTAAAACACTCGTAAAGTTTTCTGTGAGTAAACAAATTTTATTCGAGCTCTTTTGTTTGAGATGAAAACAAAAAAAATGTAATTTCCACATGTCTGAAAACTGAAGCCTCCTTTTGAAATAATAATATTATTATTAATAAATTGAGTAATAAAGAAAAGTGTAATATAAACGTTCTACTATATTATTACTATCTAGAGTTTTTACGAGTGTAATAATATTATGGAATTTTGTATATCGCTGATCAACTTTGTCTTCGTCATAATATAAAAAAAAAGCTGTCAGTAGGTATATTAAAAAAAAACACGATAAAGACGAACTCGCATAATATCACATTACGCACTTTATGCCTCCAACGCTTTCAGTCATTTTTATACGAAACTAAGTTTTTATTAGAAACTCATTTTATTTAGAATTTCTAAGAAACACTATGAAAAAAATACACATTTTGATCGTATATCATTTTTCATTATAAAAGTATTATAATACATGAAATATCATGTAAGCAGAACAATTCATTGTACCTACATACATTGCTTACATTAACTTCTTCTTTATAAGGATCAGGAGAGTTAATGTGCATTAACATCGTGATTTCGATTCAATTGCAATCTCAATAACGATGTCATTTTGACAGATTTTGATAGCCAAGCTTGAACAGAGTTCCACGATGAATCCGGTGTTACTTTGCGAAAAAATGGTATAAACAAGGATTTTTTTTATGATTCTGTGCTCACTCGAAGTGAACACAAATACACTTTTGACATATTTCACAGTAACCAAAGGGCTATGTCGTGAAAGTGGAAATGGTTGGCACCGGGATTCGAACCCATGACCTCCAATACGCTGTACGTACGAAATGGATACCACAGAACTACCAACCACCTCATACCGGATGTGTATTAATTTTATACATGTATATTCTCAAAGTATGTATTTTATTTATATACTTTCATTAATAGTATAAAAAATAGACTCAAAATGGAAAACGCCGGCTTTCGTACGTTTTCGTTCGGAGATCGTGGGTTCGATCCCAGGTGCCGACCATCTTCCTCTTTCACGACACAAGCATTAACTAGCTTACTGTGAAAGAGTCAATGAGTGTATTGTGTTCACTTTGAGTGAGCACAGAATCATTTAAAAAAAAATATTTGATGATACCCATTGAGGGCTTTTCTGAACATCCGACCCTATCGAGTTGTGTTCCGGTAGTGCCCCCCCCCCCCCCCCCCCCCCCAGGACCTGTTTTTCTTTTGAGGCTGAAATCCCAACTCTCTTTTACACCTTTTCCAAAAGTTCCTCAACGAGGGCGAGTTGCGAAAGCTTATAAAAGTGGGAATCTGGTTGTGGCATTCATAATTTTTGACAATTCAATCCATCTGTCAACTTCAAATTCTAACCCAAGTAGGTGTGCTCGTATAAAAGATTTTGGCACATATATGTTAGAGAAATTGCGTAGATAAACGATTTCTCTTATTAATTTAAGGTTTATTTTGGTTTAATTAAAAGTTAATAATAAAACAGTTTAGAAAAACATATGTATCAAGTAGATGTACGTATAGCGTTTAACATATTGATAAAAAAATACAGTTAATTTAATTTAGACGTTCTAATTATTATTATTTTCTAGCAGCATGCGTTCGTCAGTAACATTTCGTTTAAAATTGCCGTGAAATTGAAATTGTAATTATTGGGATAGGAATGCAAAATGTAGGAAATCGATCATTAAATCTAAATGTTTTTTGATTGAATTCGAAAAAAAAACAACAATTGAACAAAACGCCTTTTTGTTCCGTGTAACAATGAAAACTAATTTATAAGAACTAAATTTAAAGGCGTTTATTTAGGAATGATATCATTAGAATATTTTGATTGCTAATTTGTTAGCTTGACTGGAGTTTTAATGAAGTATTTTATTCTAAATAAAATCAGATAATTTACTCTCTCCAAGTTGGTACATACCTACTTTTTGACAACTATAAATGATAATGGGTATTATTTGTAAGTACGATTAGGTAATGAGAAATGGTGTTTTAAAATTTATCTCTGAAAATTAAAATTTAATTTCAAAGGAGAGATAATTTATCTATAGAGATTATCATTTTTTCAAATCAGGCCAAAAATAATGCTCGTTATTTTGCGAACTGAATTTCATAAATTCGAAAGTTATTAAGCTTCCAGATGACTATAGACAATGTCAAAACGAGATTGACAAAGTGCTGTTTTTGTCTTCGAGTGTCCCTTGAATGAAATTTCAATAAATTAAGATGGTTTAGGCATGTTGACTAAAAAAAGCTTGAAAGAAATGTATGAGAAGACGTTATCAAACGAGAATGAAACGGATCGATCTCCATTGAAGAAGGAAAAAAAATAGGAGAAGCTGTACTTCTGCGACATGGTATAAATAACTCTAAGAAACAAAAATAATGTATTTTTCTATGCAAAAGAGTGAAATGTGTTCTCTCTGTCTATGCCTTTAGGGAATAGGGTATAGGAGGGCACAACCCTTAATGATGCCTTTAGGGTTGCGGCGTTGTAAGTGAAGGTGCAACCAAATTGCTGAAATGTTCAAAATTTGACTTTTCACTAAACATATTATCTTTGTCCATCTAGTAATTTTCTGGCAGTGAGTGATGTATAATATCTCTTCTCTAATATAAATGAAAGTCGGGTTAGTGCAAACACTTACAACTCGAGATCGGCTCAACAGATTCTTCAGATGTTCGATTTATTTGTTTATTTAACTATTAAAAAGTTGAAAAATGCATAAGAAATAATATCAAATATAAAGAAAAAATAACAACTAATGACTCTAACAATTCATTATTAATGTTCGATTTTTAAATAGAACAAACCACTACGGGCTTACGACCGTCTTCTACTGTTATTTCGAAGGCTGGCTTAGTGTGATCACTTTACGTTAACAACGTTCGCCATTAGGTGGTAATGTTTGTCTCCGAAACTCCTAATCATGAGAATTCTCAACATGTTCAACATGTCGAAAAATCTCATGTATGCAACAAGTAGAAATTTAATAATAAAATGAAAAATAGAGATAAAAAATAGAGATAAATCAAATATGATATTAAAGTTAGTATGGATCGGATTTCCTGCGACGCCAACGCCATCTGTGAAAAATTATATAACAACTAAGTCATTGTTTACCTGATAACCATTAACATAAAACATTGGTAGACAGATTTTCGATGAATTTTTTTTTCGATAATTCAGAAATAATTTTTTAACATTAAAAAATACCTCATTTAAACGTATTTTACCATTAATTACATTGGTATTTGAAATCAATATTCATAGTAAGGACTACAGTTCAACGTCTGTCGGAAAAGCTAGTACTTTATACATAATACATCATGAAACATAAATACTTACCAACCCCCTTGGTGGCATATAAATAACACATTCAGGATAATTAAATACACTTAATACCTAACAGCTGGCCAGTAAGGCTGATCCAACAAAAGTTGAAGCATCAATAATATTCGAAGCGCTATTTTTAGTAACACTGCAAACTACACGTGTGCTACAACTGCTACATTTGCAGCTGCATTTTTGTACTAAAAAATATAGTGTTGCATTTTTTTTACAAGCTTATAAATAAATACGAATAAATGCAGAAATAATTTGTTAGGGCAATGAAAGGTTACGAACTCTTTGGTAATAAACCAACTCTACATTGTGTTCTGTGCTTTTAAAGCAGTGTTCAAGTAGTTATGATTTTTAGAAATCATATAATATTAAGTCTGCTTATATGTAGATGGTACAGGATTATTCTGATGACATTGCTGAAGAGAAAACTTTTTTAGATACGAACATCTTTGATACTTTACAAAACTTTACAGTAACTCTAAATACTTAACAGTTAATATAAACCCCAAACAGCACCAGGTGCTGGTATATGGGGTTAAGTGAACTATATTAAATATTCTTGTTACATTAAATTATATTAAATCACTTCCTATTTTTCAAAATATATTGTTTAAGTTTTTTTGTAAACAGTGCACTATTCTTGCAGCTCTTGAGATCTTCTGGCATTTCATTGAAAATTAATAATGCAGAGTAAAGAAAGCCATAACGGTTCCTATCAGTTCTAGGAACATTCTCGACTCTGTAATGGTTTTGCTGCCTTGTGCCATAAGAATGAACATCACTGTTCGACATCAATACTACGTTGGACTGTGTGTCTGTTTGTTTTGTATTTTATAAATCATTTTCGCTTTCTCAGACTGAATTAGTTCATCTAAATCATACACCCCGGCCAATGCGTAGACTTCAGTTGTTCTGGTTAATCTATCTAAATTATAAACCCCTTTCAGTGCTTTATTTATAATTCGTTTAACACTGTCCTTAGTTTGAACACTACACTGCGACCATATCGTCAGCCCATAGGAGATCCGCAGTAGTATAAATGCATTATACAAAAGTTTCTTTGTTTTACTATCAAACCATTCACTTCGTCACATAACTCCAATCATTGGGCTTACATTGTCTAGCACAGTCCTTATATGATTCTCCCAGTTTAATTTGTAATCCAATTGCAATCCTAAATATTTAATTGAGGTTGCTTTCTCTATCTCGGTATTGTTTATATTGACGTTGAGGTCTATTGACTGTTTATTTCTTTGTTTTAGTAACATGTATTTCGTTTTGTTAGCATTTATTGTCAAAGAATTATTATATAGCCAGGATACAAATTTTTTCAAATCACTATTTATCGTTTCTTGGAGATGTTGTTTTTCATAGTCGCTGTAAATGAAAACTGTATCGTCCGCATATACAAAGTATTTTGCCTTCATTCCACAATATCTGAGATTGTCTATATAGAGTAAGTACAAAAGCGGACCCAGTTACGACCCTTGCGGTACACCATATTCAATTACCCTCTCATCACTAATATATTCACCATTCCTTGTAACTGACTTTCTATTCATCAAGTAACTTTTCACTAGGCTATGAGCACTTCCCCGGAATCCTAAATTATATAATGAGCACAATAGTATCCCATGATCTACAGTGTCAAAGGCTTTGGATAAATCCACAAAAACAGGAACCACATATTTACCCTGATCCATTTCATTATTTATGTAATTCATGACGTCTATAAGTGTCGTTTGCGTGTTGCTTCCACTCTGGAAACCATATTGTTGAGGATCCAGACCACCTATTTCCCTAATAATGCTCACAAAACGTCGATAAAGGACTTTTTCAAATATTTTGCTCAGGGTACTCAAGAGACTGATGGGACGGTAATTACCAGGCTCCAATTTATCACCCGACTTGAAAATAGGCACAATTGTTGCAACTTTAAGGCATTCTGGGAATTTTCCTTATTCAATACATCCATTGATGCATTTGGCAATAGGCCCTGAAATTATGTCACATAAATTCTTCAAATCAATAGATGATATACAATCACTTCCACATGATGCACTGTTTTTTAGACTTGTAATAATTGTTGTTACTTCAAATTTGTCAGTTGGTGCAATAAACATAGTATATAATGGGGTTCTGTTATAGGAATTCTTTCCTCTCCTCCCATCCGAGTTATCATGGAGTTTTTCTGCTAGAGTTTTTCCAACGGAACAAATATACTTGTTAAGAGCATTTGCAATACATTGCTGGTCATTAGTGCTGTTATTAGTAGCTGTCAGTATTTCTTTTATAGTATTTAACTTGTTTCGGTTATTTTTACCAAATCGTCGCTTATCGAACAACACCGCTCAACTCATTTTTACCAACTTTTCAGGAGAGTGAAAAAACTGCCTATTTTGGTGAATTTAAGTGTTTATTTATTTTTTTTAATTCAATTTATCATATTTTTGAATGAGTAATACTATTATTTGCTAATATATATGTTTTTTCAGTTAATTATAGTTTTAAACTGACTTGGGCGGTATTACACTAATATTTTATAGACTTAGGCGGTGTTGAATACAATATTCTAATGAACGAACCACTAGGAAACAGTTATAATTTCAATATTATATTGTTATTTTTAAATATAAAATCATAAATAACCAAGCACAAAGCAATAACGATCCAATTTTGACTCAAAATATCCAGGAACATTTCATCTAAAAGCATTATTGAAAAAAAAAATTAAGCTCCGCTTCCTATGACGGTCGAATTTGGTTCACAAGAGAATAAAAAAAATAATCGTCTATGTTTAGAATTCATGGTCTTCCAAACCAAGAGCTTTCATTGTTCATCACTTAGCTGTAGTTCGATTCCTTCTATTCATGGAGGTTTCATGCTTCGAGCAGGCTTATGGACACCATGTTTTACCATTATTTCGGCTATCTTTCGCCTTTCCGTCACGTCTTTAACCTCAACATCATTCCCTTTTCTTTCTTATGTTGCGTTTATATGTACTTACTGGGTTCTTTTGTTATCTTATAAAATTACCCCCGTGCTCGTCCACTGCAGGTCATAGGCTTGCTCAGTGCTTATGTCACTACTCCCTGTCTCTGGCCATCTGGACCTGATGGCCCGTATGATGTCGTCGCTCCACCTCATCGGCTGTCTATCTACTCTTCTAAGGCCAGTCTCTTGTCTGCAGTCTGTTGGTCTCGTAATCTACTGTTCGTCGTCTCCAAGTAATAGGTACAGTAACAGGACCAGTGTACTTTCATTTGAGCTTGGCAATTTTATCACCCACATCGTTGACTCATGTGCAGCTTCGGATATCAGTATTTCTGGTTGGGTATCTTATTGAAACACCCTTCTTCTGATCATAGATCTTTCCATGGCATGCTGTGCTACTTTCATCTAATGTACCTACCTATGCTATGTTTTATGAAAGAGCATGCTTTACACTCATAAGGCAATGTAATGTTGGGATTTCATCACCTTATTTCGTAATTATTTAATTATTATTGACATATTTGTCAATACATCATCGTCAAACTTTAAAATCATCTTACATCCTTACTAATTAATTTATTTATTTAAAGAAAGAAAATTCAAAGGATAACAAGTTTTGGAGACACTTCAACATTGTTTAGCGCTACAGAAGCGGCAAACGTGTATTTAAAAGTCTTCAGGTGCCACAGTTCGTTTCGAATGGTATAATATAGAGTGGAAGCTAGTGGATTGTTGCCTGTTCGTGGAACGTAAGGTCTCCGGGGATCATCAAGAGGTGATTTTTGGTTTTCATGAAAATATTGGTTCCACCAATTGGTCATCAAGCGGTGGCTGTTGATGTTGGGGATTCTTGAGAGGTGGCTATAGATCAAGAAAGTGTCACTGAAGTGCTATTTATAATGGAGTTTATGGCAATGTTGTTTTTTTATAAGAATGAATCTGTGTTCAATCAAATTGAACACGAATACTTTTTTGCCTCTTTCACTTTAAGCTATTTAAAATGTGTATCGTGAAAGAGGAAGATTGTCAGCACCTGGGATCAAACCCACTATCTCCAGTACAAAACAATAGGAAACTTGTCGGAACTGTTAAGCTACCAACCACTACAAATCAATTAGTCCGGCATCTTGCAATAATTGATATATTTCTTCATCTTTATTCCTATACTTCAAAGACCTTACATCCATGGGACATTTCCAAGCGCCTATAGAAAACTTGATGTAACACCGCCTAAGTCATTTCACTGGACCAAGAAAGTTAATGACAACACCGCGTAAGTATTTGGTAACAATTTTACTTGACTTTAACTTGGAATAACATGCAATAACAATAGGAAACTAAGCATATTATAAGGAAATCAATATCCAACATGTGTTATCTATATGTTAATCAGCTCATATCACAAAGAAAACAGAAAAACCACACAAAAAACAATGATCAACACTCGAATGGCACCAAACTTACGAACATTGTATGGCGGAGTGACTACTTGAGCGGTGTTACAGGGCTAAATTACTTGGGCGCTGTTACTATTTTTCAATTATGGCCTTTGATTGGTTGAATTTTAATAAATTGGACCTATGGGTACACGCGGGAGAAGTAGTTCTATCTTTCTGCATTCAAAAGTCAAAATCGTCATTTTTCGACTTGGGCGGTGTTGTTCGATAAGCGACGAAATGTTTCATTTATGATTTGCCAAAATTTTCTTTTATTTCCATTAGCATTTTGTATACCAAATTCAAAGTGTCGGTTTTTTGCCTATTTTATTTCATTCTCAAGAATTCTTCTAAATACATTATTTTTAAATTTATAGTCCTGTTAGCCTTATATGAAGAGTATATTTTATTTCTTTGTTCGATTAGTTGGACAATTTTCGTGGTAATAAAATGCAAAACCTCTACGAAAATTTTCACATCAAGACTCGTTCCTTCGAAATCGCGTAACAAGAGGATAAACTGTAGGAAACAAGACAGATGATTCAGATGCCTTATTCAATTGAACACCTGATAAAACCGCAGATGAAAACTATAAGGGATGGGAATATTCAATCTCGATATTAATAATAAATCTGTTAGGTTCATAGGGTGAAACTGAAGACCGCAGATAATTACAATATTGTCTGAAGACAGCATATATTTTGTTGAAATCATTGACCTCGTGAGAAAATCACACACACTTATTCTTAAAATTATAATGCTTCATAAATTATAAGCAATTCACTTGGTTTTTCAAGTTCATCTTTTTAAAATGAAGGCAGAACGGCGTGATGGAAAGTAACGCAATTTGTTTAAACCATACCTATTTATAAAGGTATGTTTTTTTTTCAATTTGTACTTTCAATAAATTATGCAAATATACCTAACAAGGAGTTAACCATTACTAAGTCCTTAACATTATAAAGTAGGTACCAAGTATTATTTGATGACAATCATTAAACCAATAATTAGTGTTCTATTTTAAGGGGTAAATTTTATACAAAGTTGAAACACTAATGCACTGGGTTCCTAGGGGGCCCGGGCGGTCCGTCGTCTGACAAGACGGCAGTCTTTCAAAATTATGACAATGTTTTATGTTACTACGGTAACAATATTTACAATGTTCTAAGCTGACACATTCACCGATTTTTATAGCAGTGCTGCACTCTTAGGAAAACAGACCATAAATGCTTCTTACAACCGTCTTCTACTCCTGTTTCAAAGGCTAGTGTGATAAGTGTGCTATAAGTGTGATCACTTTACATTAACAACGTCGTTCGTCATTTAGGTGGTCAAATTCATCGAAATCCCCGAAATTACGAAAATCATGGGAAATTTTTAACACGCTTAGGGATGTGGAGTTGATTCCTGCAGGAGGCATGGGGTTTTTCAATATTTCGAAGATTCCCGATTCATTGTCACCTTAGGTAGAGTATTATAAAATGTGAATACATAACATACCTATCTACCAAAAAGGGTATTATGGTATAAAATTAACAGACACCGAAAAAAGAGATTCTTCATATTATAAAGTTCCAATAGATGTCTAAGTAGGACGTTTCTCTTTGTTCGCGTCATTACGACCGTAATATACTAAACGGTCCATTATTACTATTATTATTATTTCTGGCACAACGTGTGTGTGTACGTAGTGTGGATATTTGTTTTACCGCAAAGAATGAACTCGGTAAGGAGACAAAAAAAACCCGAGAGCTTTAGTAATTTACTACATCCTCTCTTGCGAGCCCTCCACATCCGCTCCAAATGCACATTGTACAAAAATATAACTCGAGAGATTCCAAATTTCAAATAATTAACCCTCGACCCGTCGCAACTCACGGTTAACTAATATAAAATTGAATTGTTATTTCCGCTATAAAGTATGCAGTGTAATAGCTATGTGAAAATACATCCTTTTTTTCGACAGTGTGGTTAATGGCTATTACCTCATGCCGTGCTTTACTGTTGTCCTTCTTGACTTTGCAAATTACTTGGGCAAAACTATGACTCAGTTCCTCGACAGTTTGAATGCCAAAACAGAAACACCACTTCAAATTGAGGAGATTAAGTATTTCCTCAATCTTACTCACATCCCATAAACTTCTATTCGTTACATTGCATGTAAGTACTAGTGAATTGTTTGAACGTCAACTTTTCAGCTCCGTGAAGAAGCACTTATGTAGGTACCATATTCCTACTTTCCCTCTGATTGAGATCAAAGATAATAATCATTGCAAAATAATGACCTCATGTTGGTGAAGGCTTTGCGTGCTATCTCTATTGTACATTAAATTTCCGTAACTATATCGACGTTTTTTGTAACGCTGCCGCTCATATATACGAATTTTTCAACTCTATCAACAAATTTCCCTCTTCCTTGGCTCAGATAACAGGCCATCCTTGTCAGCTGAAATCACTTTGCTTGGTTTTTTGTGCATTTATATACAAGGCAAATTGCTTTCCAATTCCGTCGACACGATCCAGGATAATTTAGAGATTCTTTGTGCAATTATGCCGCCACTTCCAGAAGTAAAAACCTGCTCAGAACATCAGAAATGAAGGTCTTAAGGGCGATTGCAGAAAGGACGCTAAGAGAATTCGCAACGTCGATATCAGGTAGACCTGTGAGGCCGAAAACTTCCTACGATGAGGCAGTGACAAAAGAAGGTTCTGGAGAGACCACGTCAACAGAATGGATGAATCCAGAATACCACACTTAGCGATGTATGATTTTCTTCTTTCGTTACGTAATGACGCAAAAAATAATTATATTCGACCGCAGAGAGGTCCATCAAACAACCTCTACTAACAAAACCATCCACTTGCCTCGAACACATTTGTTTCGTTTTATTTTAAAAAGTGATTTCACGTACGTGTTTATTTATTGGATCAGACCATAGACAATGAGCAGACGATGAGTCCTATGTGCTATGGGTATTCGCTTATCTCCACCATAACAACAGTCTAAATGTACCTACTAGTTTTTATCAACAACTAGCTCTCCCGACAGACGTTGTCCTGTAGGTGTCCTGAGCCGGAAAATATAGTATATATTCTTGATCGTTGTTATTGGACACCATGGAAACAACGAGCAAGAACTAATCATTAATGGGCGATGACATTTCTTTCTCGTTGTTATTTCCTTAGTGACCAATAGCAACGATCAAGAAAATATACTCTAAAAGCTTTCCCGAAAGACGTCCTGTAGTCCTTACTATGAATATTGATTTCGAATATGTAATTTATACAAAAATACGTTTAAAATTTGTTTGAATTTTAAAAAATATTTCTGAAAGCTGGAATTAAATTCTGTACGAATCCAAAATCTGCATACCAATGTTTTGAACCTCAATGGTTGTCACGTAAATAAACAATGTGTTGTTGGGAGTTTTTTTTACAGTTGATGGCTTTGTGTTCAGTGAATCCATTCTATAGTAACTTTATGTTTTATATTTTTTTTTTCTTGTTTACCGGCTTTCCGTCCGATTTCGGACGATTTGAGCCCCAGTTTAACAAAATTAAAGTATTTAAAAGTTAAATTAAAACATAGTTTTTAATCATAAGGAGAAAAAGAAATTAGATAAAAACAATTTTTTTTTTGCACAAATGTAATAAGTACCTACTCTATTTACTTTGTTTGAGTTCAGACTCAGTAGGTACGCGACATTGATAGGGTAATTAATCAAATTGTCAATATTAAAATACAGTGGAACCGCAGATCTGATGTTTTATATTATTTGCTATCCATTTTCGATTTTTTTATTATTATTCCGTTATCCGGAGCGTAGAAGAAGAAGAGAAAAGAAATTAACATCATGTATGAAATATGGAGAAACTGGTGAGTCGTGATCGAGTTTGCACCAGATTCAAGTGTAAACCCAAAATTTAGAATTTATTCCTCAAAATAGCCAAAAAATTCAAAATGAATGAATATCTAAATTATATTATGCTCGTTTCCAAACAATTATAAGTCACCTTCACAATCTTTGTTGACCGTAGTATTTCAATAAAATAACGTAAAATAAATTTCAATTTCATTTCAAATTTACACTTTCCTTTCAAAATACAATTCGGATGTCGCGGGGGAATCCATCGCAAAGGATAAGTCGTTTAAAAGTAGATAATAATATTATTTTTCTTACAGTACGGAATTCTCTCTAAAAAGTTCCAATTTATTCATGACTAGAGGTCCGCCCCAGCTTCGCACGGGTAGATAGATACTTAAAAATAATTTAGTTTTCATACAGATCCCTAACTTTTTCAAAATATTTTATGCATATGTTAATCTGGAATAATTGCATTGCAATGTATCGTGTCACGTCAGTTTACCACCGTGACTACTTTGCGCGGTATTTCCCCCCGCTCCCGTACGCACTCTGCATCGGATAAGTTGAGATGATAAGAGACTATGCTTTTTTTTCCAATACTCACATTTTTAAACTCGTGATAACTTTCGAATGGAATGTCCGAATTGAATAATTCAAAAAGTTATGCAAACATATTGAAGCAGACTTGAATATGAACTAATTTATTTTAATAAGGAGTAATACCAAGATACCAATAAAGAGCCTTTTCTAAAGGTGACATTTTATTGTTTTTTTTTTTAAATAAAAGAACACTTATTGTGGCATAACTATAATAGTTAGACATATGCTGTCGCGATACTTTTTGTAAATAATGATGTCTTCTACAAAATTGTAGTACATTGTTTTATTCTATCATCATTAGTTTTCACAGCGTTCGCGATAAAAAGAATATTTTAGGTAAATTTTTTACACCTTGGGTTACATTATTGAAGTTTTCGTAGGTTACCCAATTTTTTTTGGAAATTCGATATAGCCTATGTTCACCGCCGATATTGTAGCTTCCCAAAAGTGAAAGAATTTTTCAAATCGGTTCAGTAGTTTTGGAGCCTATTCGATGCAAACAAACAAACAAAAAATCAAATCTTTCCTCTTTATATATTAGTATAGACAAGGATGCCCGCTTCTTATTCTCTTCAAAATTAGTGTGGAAAAAAAGTATTTGATAAAAAATCTTATTATTTTCTAAATAATCTTTGACCTCAAGTATCATAAAATAAAATCTCCTTGCTCTAATTTACTTGCTGAATATATTCAAGATATTATTATGCATTTCTACCAACGTGGTATTTTTTCACGGTAAAGTGTATATGTGGGAAGTAAAATAATTAGTTCAATTATTATTAGTGTACGTTTATACCATAGAGTCAGGGCTCCATAATCTTCTTATATAAATGAAAGTAGGGTTAGTGCGAACACTTATAACTCGAGATCGGCTTAACAGATTCTTCCTCTGTTTGATTTATTGGATTCTTCTCCGCTCCGGATAAAATGGAATAACTGATAAAAAATGAAAAATGGGTAGAAAATAATATAAAATATGATATTAAAGTAAGTGTGGAACGGATTTCCTGCGACGCCAACGCCATCTATGAAAAATTCTAAAACAACAAAATTATTGTTTACCTGCAACCATTGACATTAAAAATATTGGTACGCAAATTTTTGATAGAATTTCTTTCAAGCTTTCAGAAATATTTTTTAACATACAACTATATTTTAAACGTATTTTTGTATAAATTACAAATTTTAAATCAATATTAATAGTAAGGACTACAGGACGTCTTTCGGGAAAGCTTTTAGAGTATATTTTCTTGATCGTTGCTATTGGTCACTTAGGAAATAACAACGAGAAAGAAATGTCATCGCCCATTAATGAATAGTTCTTGCTCGTTGTTTCCATGGTGTCCAATAACAACGATCAAGAATATAATGGGTATACTATATTTTCCAGCTCTATATTCGTTTGGTACGCACCCTTGAATGGGGTACCTTCTTAATATTATTTTCTTATTTGACTCATTATTTTTAGTAGAATCGAGAGTACCTATAGATTTAGCAATAACCTGATTATTTCCAGGTGTAATTTTTAAAATTTTGTTTTTTTTTTTTATGTTTAACATTATTTTTTTTTTCCTGACACGAATTTCTTCATTTTTGACTTTAATAATTGGTATGAAGGCATAAGAGTAGCATAATGTGCCAGATATTATTAATTTATTTACTAATCATTCCATTGTGCTCGATCTTGATGAGTAATATTCTTTCATTTTGATTTTTCTTTACCGTGTGCTCATCCTTAGCTTTATATGCCCACGTTTTCTTTATTTTGGTAACTCTCTGAATGACGACGAATTCTCAGAATTAAGAAATTTTGCAAAAATAACAGAGAAAAAGGATTAAAATTAATTTAATCTATCTTCGAAAAAAGGTTGATTTAGACTTTAAAAGATGTGAATAACTTTCGTGAAACTTATAAAATGTTTTTTTAAGTCCTATCTATAATGTTTCGGGCTTATTAACAAAAATTCTAAAAACACGAAAAATATATTATTTTTTTGTTATGAAACGAACATTTTTCTACATATAGCTGATATATGTAGCAACACTCCCTATCTTCTTTCAGTTTTTTGAGATTGGGTTGATGCTGTACTTTCAAGGATATTTAATAGTTAACATTCTTTGATTTATCTCTCCGTTCTTCCAGTTCTGATACAGCTTCCATCACTGACTCATGTTCTGAAAGATCTGTGCGTCCCATGGGAATGGATCTAAGAACCTTCAATTCGCCCATCTTCCCAGTCACCACTCCAATCTGCGAGACTGTCTTGGATAAATTTGTCGTCATTGGCAATAACCTTTCGGCAAGTTCACTTCACGAGCTATGCGAGTTCTAGGCTTTGTTTTGCGCACTGTGAAGTCTTTCAATAATTTGAACTCCATTGTTCTGCTGTATTCATCCATGGTGCGAAGTATCTTGGAGTATAACTCACCTATATGGTCCCCGGTTTTTCAAGTACATATTCTTGCTATAGAGAGAGTCCAAAATAGATTCCTACGAAATCTTAATTTTAAGCTGGGTCTGAGAAGGGAGGATGTGGATTATTTGTACCTAAGAACAATATCAAACCTAAACTGTTTGCAAAACAGAAGAATATTTTTCGATTTAATTTTTTTGTTCAGAATATTAAACTCTCACTATACCAGCCCTGACCTACTGAGCATGATTAATATCAGAGTTCCCGCTAGACGCACTAGATGCACGGACACCTTTTTGTGTGACAATACTCCTTCTGTGTATTTGGGTAATGCAGTTCAACACAGGCTGCACCGCCAGGGGAATGCGCACTTGGAAGACGTCGATGTATTCAATATTAGCTATCAGCGGTTCAGGGAACTACTCAAAGTAAAATTGGCATGATGGGTCTATTTTTTTAGTATTATACATACATATATATATATATATAAATATATATATATATATTTTTTTTTTTGCATGGGATCTTTCTCTTTTTGCAATTAACATCTATTTCTAACTGTGGTCGATCATACTACATATATATATTTTCTTTTCTGCTTTGAATGAGTTAGTGTAATTATGTAGCGTTACTGTGTAACCCAATGTTTTATTTTCTGTTGTACTATGTTTCTTTGATTATTGTTTTTGTGAGGTTTTTGTTGTTTTTTTATCACTTTTCTTTTGTACATGTTTATATTGTTAATGGCACATAGCCGTGAATAAATAAATAAATAAATAAATAAAGTTCCCTGACCGTCTTAATATAAGAGTTATTAGCATCAACTAGTGCCAACTGCACATCACTTAACAAGTTAGAAGCCTCCACCCTCATCTGCACCACATTGGAATCCATAATTTATACCTATTTATTATATTTGACACTTGTAAGAATCGGCACGTCCTCCTGGAGCTGAACACCCTGTACGGTAGTACCGTAGCAGGAACTAGTGGGAACCAAACATATGAATGAACTCCAAACAGACGGTCTACCCCTTAGATTAGGAAAGAGAGGGGATGCGTAACTTCTATGCATTGCCGTACTAAGAATCTGTGATCATTTCGACATTTTTTGGTGGCAGACATTAGCAGATACAAATACATTTTTTGTACTAAATATAAATAACAGAACAGAGTCAAGTGCAGTCACGGTATCTAACTACTTATAATATGTATCTAAATTTTATTTTAAGGAAGAATGAATATATCTAGACGGCATTGGGGCTAGGGTTGCCACCTTTTATTTTTCTATTTAAAGTACTTTGGTTATTATAGGTAAGAAAAAAAAGTACACTGTATCAAAATGAAGTACAATTTATTTTTCTATATTTATATTTTTATTTTTCTATATTACTTGTTTAAAAGCATATTTTTATTGCTTTTTGCAGTTTGTATCAAATTGGTATCTCTAAAAAACACTTGCACACCATCTTTACAATATATATTTAAATTAAAGTAAATCAGTAATTCGTTTTTTATTTTTAAAGAATTAAATCAAGCGAAATAAAGTATTTTCGTCTACTTTATTGTTCCCATAAAGTATAGAGTACAATTACCTGAAATAACGTACAATACTTTATTATAAAGTACGGGTGGCAACCCTAATTGGGGGCCAAACTATTGATTAAAAATATGTCAAAATATTGCTATGAGTTTCATATTAAAAATGGTCGTGGATTTCCTTGATTATTTTCCTGATCTAAAATACATTTTTTTTCTAACAAATTTATGCTAATTGGTTTTTTTTTTAGTTAAAACCCTCAAATTTAAGTAATAATATGTTTTTCTTTTGGGAATTTTGCTTGTCTCTCCAACCTTGCTTATTACCTACCTAATGGTTACTGATATTCCCTAACAAGTGAACTTAAGCCTACACTTGCTCAACTGACCGTCCATGTTTCGCACTCATCCAAAATCTGACATCTTCTACGGATTCTTTATAATTATTTTCTAATTTCGATTGGTCCAGCTAAACAGCTAAAAACTAGTAGATTCCAGAACATCAACAGTAATAAGTGCATTTGATTTTTAGTAACAGACTAGATAACAATAGGACAGATTTAAATAAATGAAAATTCAAATAAAAAATTTGTATAGTAAAAAATGTCTGGTAACAAATTCTTATTCAAAACACCCATGACATGTTTAAACAATCTTTTAATAAAATATGAGAAATTCTTAAGGAATACAGAAGCTACGCCTAATGTATTCTTATTATAAAATCTGTTAAATAAAATACTATCACATATCTATTCACGTCAAGCCGCGTACAAGAATTACTACCTTTGATTGTAAATTGTAACATAATCATTGACCCTTTTTATTGTAGAGATGTCGACGTGGTGGGTCCTCGGTTCGTTACATAAGTGAGATGTATCCTTTGATAATATTTGAAATGGTTTCATTAAAATTCTTTTCCTAAATAATATTATATTTCATTCACTAGTTCGGACTTTATTTAGGCTTAGAATTAAATCGTTTCCTATAACTATTAAATACAAAAAAAAAATCAAAAAAATAATATTCCACTCAGCGGTAGGTACTCACGGGGAAACCCGCTTACTTTAACTGCCAATATTAAATAAATAAATAGTGTTCTGTATTGAGGTGTCAGTATGGCCGGCGAAACTTATTGTTTTTTAAAACGATAAAATATCTAATGTTTTCTTATTCTTTTTTTTTCAGGTGAGTCGAAGATTCTATCTTTTGAATTCGCACAATGTTGTCTGAGAGAGGAAAAAGTATGTATTTCTTAACTTATCTATACTAATAATATTATAATCTTGAAACCGCGTTTTATGATAGAATTCTATGATCTCTGAAACTACACATCAGATTTAAAATTAAATAATTCGTAAAGGCACTATGTTCTATACCGTATATAATTACAATCAATCGTATTGTTTGTTCACAGTACATTATACACTTTTTTTTATAAATCGACGTCACTATAAAAAAAAAACAAAACAATTTGTTAAATTAGTTTATGTGTTTTTTTTATCATGAAAATCGATAAATTTTGGCGAGTATTTTGTTTGTCTTTGGGAATTCCTTTATAAAGACAACTCACGATATTAATATGCAACACATAAAGTCGTTGGTAGGTAATTCTTAAAAATGTATTCCTAGCATTGACATCTCCTCCAAATTATTCCCACACTTTGCATCGAGGTTTGGCGCTATCGATAGCTACCAACTTATTATATGTTCGCTCATAAATATCTTGAATAATAATAACCATAACCATAATAACCATAATATATTGATATTCTATTCAAGGATGGCATTTCTTAAATAAACAATGAGTTTATGTGAGGAAAATAGTAAAAAAAATCAGATTCCTGTTTAGTTGATAAGATTATTTTGTAAACGAAACATTCAAACGTTCGAAACATTGCAAAATTGATGCTTTTTATCAACTTTATATATTTTTTTAATGTCTTCATCCTGAAAGCGTCGATAAACAAAGGGACTTTGCTTTACCAACTTTTGCTCTACAAAACGCTGTTGCGAACTGGCAATCCCGATTTCAATCTCAACCGTCTATACTTACTTTTAATACCGACATCGGTAGCCTAGTTGTACTAGCGTGGACTTCAGATCCGAGATCCCGGGTTCGATTCCCGGTCATTTCAGAGTTTTTTTTTTTTTCTTTTTTTCACTTAAAATTTCTATCCGGAGTTGGCCTGTCTCAGATTGAACGGGACCGGTTGACTGGAAAAATTGCCTCAGGCAGTAAGTTCCGCCGGCTATACTGACACCTTTGTATAGAAAAGTGTTATATTATTAATACTAAAAGTACTTGTAGAAATCCTTGTTTATACCATTTTTTTCGTAAATCGATACCGAATTCAAAATAGACCTTTGTGGAACTACATATATAATAGTAACCAATATCGAAATATTATTATTAAGACTGAATTTGGATCGGAATCATGATCTGCAGAATAAGGTACCAGTACCTTATTCAAATAAAAATTCTAGAGACTAATCCAGAAGACAAAGTGTCACCAATGATTTCTTGAAAGTATTATTTTAATCTACACACATTATAAGGTATAAATTTAATCGTATTTTTTTTACTGCAATGATAGTCTAGCCCAGAAAACTGACCAACAAACCCTATAATGTCATACACACATCTATGCAGTGTTGCTTTATTTATGTTATTTGAAGAGGGCGGATACGCACACAATAGTTACCATGGTGGCAGAAATATGAACCAATACAGGAAATTTGAATACAACAAATTTTCACCATATTATTTGTGTTGAAAAGAGCTTTATTTGCCTTCAGCCATCATTTAAGCCTCGAATCGAATGTAAAAAACACGCAAGTTTCATTACCTACTTAATCCAAATGTTCTTATCAATAGGTAAAGTGAATTTACATTGACACATTTTTGTGAACTTTCTAGTATTTATGGAATAAAAACAAGAGAAACGCTAGTTAGTTGAAAGTTTCTTTTTAGTAAGTAGGTAGAAACAATCAAAGTTTTCCACAAGTTAACCCTTAATATTCACTCGTGGATATCGTGATGTGATTATCTCCAATTCTACTAAAACGTCCCCTAACAAAACGATCACATCTAAACCTTTTATTATTATCCGGGGATGAAAAAACAACGTGATATCATCATTATAATGATTTTTATCTTAAAAGGATCTAGTTAGTGCCTACGTGTTATTATATTTCTACTAAGCCATCATTATAAGGATATTATACGGAAAAAAAACATCGAAATAAATATTTTGTTAGGTGTTTTATTGAGTATACTCAGTTATCTTATTATTTTTTTCATGAGATTTTCTGCCGATATATTATTATTTCGCATTACCTTATCTTTGTCGCATTAAGAGTATCGTTAAAACAATAAAACGAATCGCAAAAGAAAACAATTTAACATGACGTTGAAGGAAATCAGCTTAGTATTTTTGTTAGATTGGAAAATCGAGTAAATGAATCGTCATAGGACAAACTATACGAAATAAATGTTTTGAATACGTCACTGATATTCACAACCTTTTGATATATCTCTACTTGAATTTGTTAATCCATTTCTAATTTTTCGCAATTTAATCAAATCAATCAATGAAATCGTCATTTACACCCCACTTAGGGTCATAGAGAGGCTACAAGAGCACATCGCTCTAACTCGCACATATTCAATGATTCTCATGATAAATCATATCTCATGATTACCTATTGTCAACCTCGATACAGACTTAAGGTCTAGTGAGGTGACAAAATTCACTGTGATAAGTATTGTATCAATCATGTTTTTATGTTACATATCTTGTTGTAAATATTCTGATTAATGACCTTCTCCCACATGATGTCCAACATGGTATGAGAGGGTCTTCCTCGTTTTCAGGACACTGATGGGAGGAAGAACAGCGCTCTCCTCGGCCAACTGTCATTCGGTATCCTTATCACAAGTCCATCTCCACTCCATAAAGGTAGAGTTTCTGGGCCTCCGCCTGAATTAATAATTGATTGCAAAAATAGAACATTACAATAGTACCGGCTTACGACCTTTTACTTTTAATTCGTATATTGACTTCTCGTAAAATCACTAACCGACATTTCGTATCGTAAATCAGTCTACTTTCATTGTATTAAGGCATCTGTATTATTTTTGGTATAAAAATAATGTTTTTTTTTTTTGTTTTGATTTATACTGACCACATATATGATTTAATTTGTTTGTTTAATTTAAATTATAATTAAATCGCTTGTTGACAGCCCCGTAAAGGTAATAATATGATCTTATAGATGTGCCACCTTGCCAATACACGTCATAATACGTGACACGGGGTAACGAATGATTTGTTAGATAACACTCAAATCTATTCAGTATTCATACGCAGCATTCTCTACAAACTACACAAATATAATATCAACCAACACTGCTCGTTCTTACTGAGAAATCAATCAAAGTGAAGATAAGAATATTAATAATCCCACACAACTCTTAAGATCGTGTAGTAATGAAGTGTTTCCTTCACAAACAATTTCCCTATAGATTCAATAGAGTTTTCTTGTATTAAGATCCTTATCACATATCTTTATTGTTCTATCGCTTGCTTATTATTATTGTCCATTTACTACAATGTGAGTTCGACCTGAGAAATTCTCGACAATCATAATAATTATCGTAGAAAGAAAGCACATAATGATTCTTCTGTTATATTATGGTTATTAGAAGTTACGAGATTAAACATTTTCGTTATATTATAAGGCTATACAACTTCTTCTTCATTTATGTCCACTCCAAAAGTCCTAACCAACCCCAACGCTCTAAAGATCGGCTTCGTTCTTTTAAATTGTTTGGATGGGCCTACCGCATCTCCGATTGCCTTCTGTAGCCTAAGTATGTAAGACACAAAACGTACTTATAGTCTTCGTTTTGTACCAAAACGGAGCCAACTGTCAGTTTTTAATTACATCGGTAGTATGTAAGCCTACGTCACCGTAATTTAGTTTTCGATTACGCGCTGTGATTTCTCGCGTCTACTTGAAACGTAACGTAACGTTTACCTTAACATGACGCAATGTCAAGTTATCTATGCGAGTTACATACTTAGGCTACTGGATGGTTGTTGAGGCTATGAGGCTATGTCCTCCATAGGGTTCCTGAATTCCTAGCCAGGTTAGTCGGCGGAACCTTATAGTGGCAGTTACCAGTAATTGGCCTGTTAGGTCTCTGATAACTGTGTTCGGCACCAAATCGTTCAAATGGATGCACAGCTCTAATCCCCCATATGAGTGTTTTGAGCGCTGGTAGGTTGGCAAGATTCACAGCCATAGAAAAGGACTGGAAGGACACGGAAATGGTATATTCGGTCGTTATTTTTAAAGCTAAGATTGTACAAGAGTTTATTCTCTTGCTGGTGTTTAAGTCAGATAATAAGCCAACGTCAATATTATGTAAACGAATTCCCGAGTTTTGTTATGATTCAGATTAGATTTAATTTTACACTAAAATTCTTTGCATCCTTTTATCAAATCCAATGGGATCCATTTTTTGAAAAAATCAGACAACGAAAAAGTTCAAACAGTTTATTAATTGGTAATGTTATTTTTTATTTATAATCATTACAATAGAAGCTTAATATCAACGAAAACACGAGAAATCTTTTATAACATTCTCAAAAAAAACAATAAAAACGTTTTTTTTCTGAATAATTTGAGAATACAATAAAGCGGATTAACCCTCCAATTCCCAAGCCGTACCTAATCATGATATTCATATGGAATTGTGTATTTGGTGCCTTTATGGAATCCAAAGTGATGGTCCATCGACAAAATTTTCAAATTTTTTGTAGTTTTTTTATGGGGTAGGTGTCACCTGAGGGTGACATTGGGCACTGTAGGTACCAAATTAGGCAAAAACATAATCATACATATTTTTAGTAGACAAAACGATATTTTTATTGAAAAAAAAAGATTATTTAAACACAGATGTGATGGATGTTGTATAAATGAAGTGGTTGGTTCACCAGTAGTATCAGTCGACGGCTTTCGTACATACAGCGTATTGATCTTGGGTTCGAGTCCCGGTTCCAACCATTTCCACTTTCATGACACAACCCATATTTCATAAAATATACCTGTACGACAATAGGTATACTCATCATGACAGGTTACTTTGGCAACTTGCCAACCATTTTGACAAGCACTGTCTATTCCGAAGGCAAACAAGGGCCACAACCATTTCTTGCCCACGAGTGAAATCCTTTGCAAGTGGCTATTCTCGTCAAAACGGTCAATTCTTCCCATGTACTTCTTTTATTTTATGATCATAGCAGGCAGTTCACTTGATTTTTTTTCTTTGCTTCCCCACCACGCCAACCCGATCGAATTTACTCCTGAGAGACACTCCGTGGCAGTTGGACTATACCATGGTCATGCCATTTACAAACACACAGACTTGAGCTCACTGAAGGAAATCGGACCTCCCTCACTTTTTTCGCAGTGCGTTCTCCTAGTAGTGGATATTTTCCGTTCGGTTTTCTCCCACAGTGCCAGCTCTTCCAAATCGCTTTTTCGTTAAGGTATTGAGTAATTTAACACTTTTAAAGAACTTGTCAAAATAATAGTTGTATGGCCTTTGTTCTTGAGGCAAGTTTTCTGCTATGTAGGTATATAATAAAGATGATGCTCTGAGGACAAGAGGTAAATTTTTCATCTTGAGGAGGAAAGATAACAACAAATTCATTTATATCATTATAACCTACATAGTTCTTTAATATATTCGCTATTTTGAGACTTTCAAGGCTATAAAAATAACAAAAAGCAAGAATTAATACAACGCATACAAATAGTTCCTAAATTTGTTCAATAATGTACCTGTATTGCCCAGTGTCACCTGGAGGTGACATTAAAACTTCAAATAGGTATAAATCGAATATTTTAATAAAATCGTGAGAACAAATTTGTGTAAATACTAAATTGATCCTTTGTAAATCTGCTTTAGAAAGAATATTTCACAATACTTACTATTTATACATTTTTTGTCAATGTATATTCCGCTACGTACCAATAACACTAAAATTCCTGTCAAGAGCTGACAATAACTGTTAAAATATGCAAGATTAAAGTTGCCAATTGTAAAAATTATACACAATCGGATTGTAATACCATTTTACAACAATGTTATATCAAAATAAATATAGTAATAAACCTCCAAATATTTTTAATATTTTTTTGAAAACGCGGCACCTGTAGGTGACGTTGGGAATTGGAGGGTTAAGTAAAACAATTTACTTAATTGAATATTTTCTGTGATTTTGTCAAAATTAGAAACCGTTTTTAATTTCAAATATAATATAATTTTTTTATAGAATTACAGCAGAATCAAATATGTAACAAATGAACGTCGGGAAATCTGCAAATAACAAAAGAATTACGAGTATTTTTGTTTTCTAAGTAAATCCGTGTTCAGTTTATAAAGACAAAAATTTAATATTCTGACGGGATATTTAATTACATTCGTGTATTTTAATAAAATATGTAAAATGCTTGTCGCCGTTGAAAGACGTATAAATATAATATGTTTAAATATATATTTTCTTTGTTCAAAAAATCGTTGTCTCCTAAAGTTTTTTACCATTTGCTTTGAAATTTCGACAGTACACTGTTTTCAAATATGGGTAAAGCGGGCGGTTACATAGTAATGTCATCTTTAGAAAACTGGAAAATACGAGTATACTAAACTTTTTTTTTCTCGTTTACCGGCTATACTAAACTTATTATAAGACAAAAAATTAAGAACTTACCTTGATTATTTTGGGCAAAAATTTACCAATCAAAGTATTGAAGGATGTTTTGTAGAGAAATCCATGTTTGGTCAAGTCTTCTTGGACGCGCTTGTCTTTCAAAGTTTGTATCAATTTGCCCGCACTCGTTTTTCCATGGCTTTCCTCTTTTGATTTCTAGCTTAACTGACTAGAACATTATCAAAATAAATACAAATTATCACCAATCTTTATGGGTATCTTCTCCTCAAACATGGACACAAGAATCTATACACTTCTGATAATACGACTCCTGGGACACCCCTCGATGGTATTCGCCAACCGAATTGAATTTAGATGTCACTTATGATGTATGGACACTTCCTCCCACGTCACTTAGTGTCCAAGAGACAGGATACATCGCAGGCTATTTACGCACCACCAGCTAATTAAGTGACTAATCATTATAATACGCCCACACGCGCAAGAATACATAGTCTATTGACCCACTGACTATGTGCCTCCCTACTATGAAATTAACTCATTTTTACCCAATTCCTTATTTTTTAGTTTTTTTTATCCAAATACTGACCATTTTTAAGATCATATTATAGTGTCATTGGCTCTATGATTTTTTGGATGTACCTACCGCCATTAATTAAATAAAAAAAAAAGATCATATTCTTTCATAGCGTTAGTAAACATTCACTCGAAACGGCTCACTTTTCAAGGGAAATAAAAAAATGTAGTGATGTAGATACAGTACTACAAAATATGTTATTATTGGTCTTGTCGTCTCCAAAAAACCGGTATATGGCAATAATAAACTCTATTTCATTTTAATTGAAATAGACATATTATTTTTTACTGCATATGTTACGTTGTTTTTGAGCCATTGTAGCTTTCTGATGCTTTGAGAGTCTTCTTCTTCCTGACACTCTTTCAAATGATCACCAAAATGTTGTACACATTTTATTTTACAATAATTATTTGAAATTTATTTATTTTATTCCTTAAATTTAATTATTCTATTAAAATTACTTTATATCGTTAATACAGGTATCTTTGAAAATTTTGGTTAAAAAAATACTAATTTAATTTATACGATATTCTTATTTATTTACATTTAATTGGATGTTAGAGATTGCTTCGGCTATAATCCCACCATTGCCCACTATTTTTATACACTACTAGCTTTCCCGACAGACGTTGTCCTGTGGACCCTATGGTCCTTACCAAAGGCAGCCCGTTCATTGTGCATAATGTGCACTGCCCCTACAGAAACAAAAATAAACTAATAAAACAATAACATTAAAATATGTAGGTATTTATAAAACGTCCATATTTCATTCGTATTCAAAGCTCAGGCGGGAATAACGCGAGAATATAATAATATCCGTACAATTTTGTTGACTTTGAATGAAAATTATTTAAAACGAAACGGTGCAGGTGCAGTAGACTGAGTAGACAATAATTTTGTTGTTAGAATTTTTCATAGATGGCGTCGTAGGACATCCATTCCATACTTACTTTAATGCCATATTTTATTTGATGTTTTATAAATTTTTCAACATTTTATTAGTTATTCTGTTATCCGAAGCGGAGAAGCATTCAATAAATCAAACATCGAAAGAATCTGTTGAGCCGATCTCGAGTTATAAGTGTTCGCACTAACCCGACTTTAATTTAAATTAGAGATTTTGTAATATGTGCAATGTGCATAAAGAATTAAATAAATAAAACACCTATTCCGGGCATGAATGGGTTAATGCTTGTAGATATGACGTATTCCAATCTAGGAGTCGTGGGAAAACGAGTCTCAATATTCCTCCAATTAATAATAATATCACCATCATGGCGCAATAATTTACACATTGTGCAAAAAAGTGGCCCAAAACCCAGTTATAAATTAGTGTCATTAACACCGTGAATACATTATACAGACGTCAACAACACAGTTCTATGTATATGTATGTATAATTATGTATAATTAAACAGGCGTTTTGTTGCATAGATATGGTGAAATACTACTGCTTAAATGCATGACGTGAGGCTTTTTTTATTGAATAACCGACCTCGGTAGCCTAGTCCTAGTCGCATAGGGGCCGACTGCTGATCTACAGATCCCAGGTTCGATTCCCGTCCCGTCAGATGATTTCTGTGTTTTCTTTTTTCAGTTGCTATTTCTACGCGGGGTTGGATTCCTGTCTCATATTGGACGGTGGGCGTTCGACTGGAAAATTTTACCCCAGACAGTCCACCGCAGATACCTTTGTATGAAAAATTATAAATCTCAATGTTATATATATGATATATCATTAACAGTAACATGAAAACTGGCTGGATATTGGAGGAAAAGTTCACTTCTGCCGATAGTGCCTAGTTAATGAGATGGAGTAACCAAATGAGCAATGATTGTCAATGTATTGTGGAGGGGAAACATGTTCAGCACCCAGGTATTTATATCAGTCGGTGATCGAAATACTAGTTAAGAGACTTGAGTAGAAGGGGCAGTGACAAAGTGCAGCCAGCGACACTTCTTCATAAATCATTTTAGCCACTTTGTCCCATGTTTGAGATATACGGTAATGTAGAAAAAAAAACACCTGGTTTTTATCAGGTACTTAGTTCTGACCGGACCAGGAGTCCAATTCGAGAAATCACATTCGGAAGACCATAGCATTTATCAAAAAAAGCTGCAGAGATAGGAAAAATGAAGTTTTGGATGTATGGCACGCGCCTGGTACCAATTGAAAATCTTTCGGTATCAAATCATTACTAGATTTGAGACAACCGTCATCCTGTATTCAATCAACTAAAAGATACAGCTTTGATATACATATTACGGATAATTCCTGAAAAGACAGCATCACATGAACAGAGGAGATTTTAGTCAAAGTTGGAAAAAGATGACCTACCGAGGTTGTTTGGACTCAATCACAAAGATCTTTCATAAAGGATTTTGATAAGATTTAAGAGGATAACAAACTATCAAAGAATAAAATTAATTAATAAAAGACATTATACAGTTGTTTTAAGGATGCCGAATGACAGTTATATATGTAATACTGAAATGCTTAATATTTATAAGATCTTTCTCTTGAAATTATATTTAGAAGGTTCATTTTCGAAGGTCGAGGTTGAAGTGTCCTTTATGAACTACCAGACAAATTAATTAATAAGGTTTCACCGGCCGTCGAATATTTACTACAGTAAAATTATTTCCCATGACGCATAAAAAATTACTTACGTAATATTACATAACTAATTATTGCCTCCCTATGCCCTTAAGTGGGGTTACAACTTTGATGAACTCCTTTTAGAAAATTCAATTTATAATCTTCCTCTCTGGTCAAATGTTCGACCAGTTTATTCAAGATTCAAGCCTTGGTCTTGCGATTACTAGGTCCAGTTTTTCCACCGTTTCTTTTGCGGTTATACATAGTAATTTCCCTTTTTAAATTTCTGACATGATGAACTTTATTTTTGATTCACTCATACTACCTGATTCCTGTCTAATTTGAAAATTCTTGAATCCTTTTTTTGGATATTCTATAGCATATAACTTAGGTAAAAACAAACAAACATCTTTTTTTCTAAGTTTTGTTTTTTTGCTTTTTCTTTTCTATTATCTTTTTATCTTTTTTTATCTTTTCATTTGCTGGTTTGATTAAATCTATCCCTAGTTCTCGACCAGTCGCTCTAAAATGGCATCGGTTCCGAGACCATCTTTCTTGTCTTCTAAGTAACAATGTATTCAACTTTGCACACGTTTTTATTTCTGTGTTTTGTGTCTGTCAAACTAAGTACATACTTTATATCAAAACCGGCCTAGAGTATCCCATACAAGCGAGTTACTTACTATAAACTACCCCTCGTTTCAAAAATTCCCACCTTTAAAATCATATGTCATGTTTGCGGTGGTAACTGAAGAAGCAATTCCTGACAGGTGCACCCTACAATAGTAAGGGTTGGCATAGTTTTTGCCAGTCATGCCTCTTGTGCGTGCACCGCATGAATTTTAACTGACGTCTATGTGAGTTGTAGGTTGACAGCTATCAATTCAAATGGCTCGCAACAAATGTACTTCCTTGAGTCAAACTTTTTGCAATTAACCTTGTATTATGTGTATGTGATGATTTCAAAGAATTGAAGAAACAGCAAAACGTAAAAACCCCGAACACCAGCCATCACTATAGCCAATTCTTCTCCGTCTTGAAATTTTCGAAAAAAGCTTATCCACGACATGTGCCTTCTATCACTCCATCGGCGTCGGTTTATCTATTTTCAGATAATGACATTTTTCCAACTTTGTGAGTTTTTATTACTTAAATGAAAAAACTATCAATAAATTGATTCATTTCAGCTGGTGCGGAAGATTGCCTTTATTTTCTGGTGGCCACAAAAAACAAACCTCCACATATACAGTCCCGCCACTCACCAAACTACTGATGGTGAGCGCCATGCAACATTGGACTCGTAATGGTACAGCCACCGCAAACGCGAACGTTTAAATGGGGTGTTTGCCATGGCTTGTGTGAGCTTGGCAACGCTTGTCCCCGATCGGGCGAGTGTCGGTTTTTCGACGCAGATCAAAGGAAGTTTGCGCCAAACGTATTTTTTTTAAGGGTATGTTTTGCGCTCCGACCTGTAGTGGTCTATTGTGCTTCCACTACTTGCTCATGGTGTTACGCAATTAGAGCTTCCCCACTAATCCCAGACGCTTCAGGAAGTCCAGCATTAGGAGGGAATCCAAGGCGGCGAGGTCCTCCACATCTATCCCGTGTTTACCAAAACTTCTTGCTCTCGCATAAACTACTGCATCGCAATCTATAAGTAGGTGGTGAGGCGTTTGTACCCCTTCTTCGCAAAATCTATAGGTTCCATCATCTTCGAGTCCCAGCTTCCTCAGGTGTTCCCTAAGTCTACAGTGACCCGTTAAGAAGCCTGTTAGGGTTTTAAGACCTATTTTACTTAGGCTTAAACATATTTTGGTTCTTCTGGAGTTAAACCCACCAAGAAGATCCTTGGATTGCCTAAGTCCGGAAAGGTTGTCCCACTGTTCTTCTCTTCCTTCCCTTGGCAAACGTATAAAAATAACGACGCGCACGCCAACGTGTAAATGGCATCTGAACGTTTGTGAAGGCTCGGAGTTTGTTGGCTTGACAAACCGTGGCAAGCGTGTAAATGTAGCATCACATTTAAATTTCAAAAAGTATCGTAAACTGCGAATCAAACAGGGTGGCCATACATAACCTATAGGTCTATTTAATTATTCATCATTACTAAAATTAAATGACATAAAATGCAGTGTGAACTACCGCCAGCCATTACACAGAGTGTTTTGTAAATGTGTTGAATGGCATTTCTTAAAAAATCATAGTTTACTTACACGGTACACGGAATCATCGACTCGGTCAACCTTCTCAATTTGAAAATATTATACTCCAAGTAGATCCGAAATCGGTTATTTCAATCAATAATATACTTTAGTATTAGTTTTAAAGTTTTTTAGTAAATATTTAACAAAGTTGTTTCGGTTGCTCTTTTGAAATCAATAATTCAAATCACAGTAAATATTAACTTATATCAACATCGCATCATGCGTTCTACAGGTCAGACACAGGGAACAAACTTCGTACACTATGATTAATTTACATCCAAAGACCTCTACATTAAGGTCTCCCGAAGGTCAGCGAGTAAGAAGACAATCGAGGGGGCAAAATGATAGTCGTGATTAAAAGTATTTCGATTCTCAAAAAGGCGGAAATATTCCAGTAAATCGTGAACATTCTTAAGTAGGGCTTTTTGATAAAGAAGTATAATTGTAATGATCTAGGTTTCTTTCATAAATCTTTGTCTACAAACCGACCAATTGTCAAACCACTGATTCGACATTTTTTTGCATACATTTCGAGGCAGTCTAAAAGCAAAAAAGCTCTAGTTTTGAACACATTGAAGAGTTAAGAATACAAAATACATTTCCTTAATTTGAAAAAGATCTATGTAACAAGCAGTTTTAGCAAAGATGATTTAAATGAATATGATTGTGAAAAACATTCAAACGTTTGTCAATGACAGGATACATCGAGCCAATAACAATTTATTATTGTAAGCGGAAATTTCTAGTGATAAATAAAAGGATTAACAGGGAATGATAAAGTTGGTGGGGCAGATATGATAATTAGGACTTAAATCCCACCGGAATTAATTCTCACGGTTATCAAAAAATTACGTAAACAAATCGCTTATTAATATTCATTTAACGCCCGAGCCCGATGTTGGTAAGATTTAAATAAATTTGTCTTATAAGCCTGTTTGTCAAGTCCCCTTAAGTCTTATTTGGACACGGCTTAACAAACAATAACATCTTAATATTGATTTCCTCCCAAATACTGATTTAATACTTTGATACTTAAAGAGTTCTTCTCCAATACCCCTAGAGTGGCATTAACATCAGTCACTTAAGCCTGCAAAAACTTTCTTTGTACAGGCTTTATTTAAAGATTTTTTTCTGTAGAGGTATTTAAAACATATACTAACCTTGGTGTATGATGAGTCCCTTCTTTGTTCATGTTTGGCCCTAATGGAATATTTTCAAACAACCCTTGCGTAAAATGCACCGATATGACATTCCTTAGAGCACCGTACTGACTTATAGAGTTTCTTCTTCTAGTCAATCGGCACTTTCCAATCTGAGATGAGTTGCCAGTTTAGGATAGTAAGTATGTAAATGAAGAATGCTTGAAAAAATCTGACTCTGAATATTCGAGAGTGAGAAAACGAAAATCATTGTTCTAGTTAATTGTATTGAATTCGATATAAGAAAAATTTCACATAAATTCGGTTTCAAATGGAATGTCTTAGCTTAGAAAGAGGAAGTCATGGTTAACCAAAGAAGTTTCAGCTAGATATATTTTATTTTCCCCATAATAACCATTCTTCTTGGACCATATCCGCTCCCTAAGTTGGAGCATAATATGGACAAGTTTTCGCCATGCCACCATGTTTCCCGCAGTCCTTATCGCCTCATCCCAGTTGACTACAGCGCCCCGATACCTAGAATTCTTCGGAGGCACTTGCTCTCGAATCCTGCTATACGTGCATTTTGACCACAAGTTGGTGGTCGTAACCATTAGATAAGAAAAAAGGAGAGAATAATTAACTATTCGAATATACAAAAACAGTAAAAAACACACACACAATATTATGCCAAAAAATAACATAAATACATCGGTGATATTAACCTTTTCACTGCCGCGTACCTACCAGGGCGTAATACTTTATTACTTATGTCACAATGCTATGTGTGTGTACTAAGTAGGAACTTACGCCCCGGTTCGACGTACGAACGGTGTAATGGAACAGCCGTGTCATTTGATTAGGACAGTGACGTGGAGGTATGGCCGACGTAAACGTGCTAAATGATAATGTGCCGTGTATTTAGTATGTCTTATTGTTTACACTAGACAGATATTATTATAAAAAAAAAATAAAACTGAAATCACAATAGCATTAATTAGACTGACTTCAATTTTGTTATTTTATAAAATTATGCAAATGTGACTGGATTATGATGTAATAGTGGAACAACTGTGAATATCAGATATCCATGTTTTATATTACGGTAGTATTTTTAACAGTTCTTTTTTAAACATACAAATAATAATAAATTAATGTAAATTCTTTCTGTTCTTTTTATGTTTGAGACCTTTTTATATCATACTAGCTTTCCCGACAGACGTTGTCCTGTGGTTCTAGCCCGAAGTGGCCCGTTAATATGTACATGATGTGCACTGCGCCCCCGTTAAACAATACAAAATTAATTCGAATAGATAAGCTAATAAAATAATAATATTAAACTATTTCTGAAACATCCCTATTTCATTCGTATTCAAAGCTCTGGCGGGAACAACTTGAGAAAAATGCGCTCGCGCACACACCCTTCCTCGCCTATTACCAACACGAATATGCTCGATAATATTGTTGACTTTGTATGAAAATTTTCTGACGCTAGAATCGGTACGGTGGAGTAAGTGGGATGGGCTACTGTAGGAGCGTATGCGAGAATGAGAGGGAACTACCCGCGATGTCGTGGGCGCGTCCCAGGTAACCTTTCCATATAAACTTTATTATTGTATTTTACATCATTTATTATCAACTTTTTATTAGTTATTCTGTTATCCGGAGCGGAGAAGAATCCAATAAATCAAACATCAAAAGAATCTGTTGAGCCAATCTCGAGTTATAAGTGTTCGCACTAACCCGACTTTAATTTATAAAGTAGTTACCTATATTTTACCAAATAATTTACAATTTTTCGATATTTACTTTTACCGTTATCACCTTCTTTAAAACATCCTTGCATATTTGAGGTGGTCGGTAGTCTAGTAGGTACATTGTATTGGAGGTTGTATAGGTTCGAATCCCGGTGGTGCCGACCGTCTCGTCTTTAACGACACAAGCTTTAAGAAGCTTACTGTGAAAGAGTCGAAGAGTGTGTTTTTGTTCACTTCGAGTGAGCACAGATTAATTTAAAATTTAAAACATAAAATATCTTTGAGAACTTTAACTTATTTTGTTTGTGAAGTCATTATTGATACTAAAATGTTCTATACATTTCCTGTACATTTCAACCTGTTATTGGAGCACTGGATATTCTATGTGTTTGTTTCATGTTTTTATTTTGTTTGTGTTGTTCAGTGTTCTGTTGGTGTCTCTATGAAATAAAACAATAAATAAACATCAGCTGACTAAAAAGTATCTTACAAAACCTTCGTTTCTTTTCGAACTTTTCGTCTATCAGAGCTGCCAATTACTAATAGGTATGTAAAAAAGAAGATATTATTTTGCCTATTTAAAAATGGAAAATAATATAAAAATGTTATATGTAGACGAACTTCAAAGTCTTCGCTTCGGTTTATTGAGAGCCGTGAAAATTTTCCTATATGAATTATTCATATTTTATCCAGGCAAATGCAAATAAGCCCAGAATTTTAACGCTCATATCGGCTGCTAACGGTGAAAATGTTGAAAAGTAGATCTGGAGTTTTAGGACCAGGGATCCGCATGCGGCTCTTTGCTCAGGCATTTGGCGAGTTTGTATTTATGGAAGTAACATTATAGATAACTGTATATCGGCTCTCTAGTTTCTTTGTCATCTCATGTCCATGACAATTTGCTCTTCCTACTTGTCAAACTGACAACCACTGGTTTAGACCAATTAATTAATGATTTTATTAGTAACTCTCGTTAACAGCGATAATAGGTAGGTATTATAGTAAAATATCGGCATGCGTTCTAAAATAGCAGTGAGCGTGATTACCGTTCTTCCGTATTTCCCATTGGCGAAACTGCGTCCCGACATAAAGAGACGTAACATGTAGATTATGACGGACTTATTGAATGAATCATGATTGCTATTATTTGGGACCGTGTGAATCGACCTCTATTGTTTCATCCAGCCAACTTTATTGTTGAACTTGCTCATTTAATATGACATACGTATGTATACGTACCTCGACTAACTATTGTTTAAGTATATGATATTTTGACAAGTCGAGTTATTTCGTTTCTTTAAAAAGATTATAATTTTCTAAATATTTATGTTTTCTTTCAGTACTTTCAAGACGAAAGGAAATGTATTTTTTTCTACACCCAAACTTTGTATGGATCTGAAGGGTACTAAAATATGTCATTGTATTCCCCAGTTTTGCCATTTGTATGAAAAATATTACGCCTAGGGTTAGTTTTGCAATGATAATACCTACATTGTTACGGTCGAAAATAACCAAAAATTATATATGATAATATATTGATTACCTACATTTGAGGGATGAAGATACCTATCATTTAACCTAAGAAAACGTGGAAAAATACATATTGTACATGTACATCCGATGGTTGAATAAAGGTGGGTAGGTACTTTGAAATAATTGATCTTTTACGTCGCAGAAAAATAATAATTAATCAAAAAAACGAAGCGATATACAGACGTCAAATGTCACATAATAATTGAATCGAAATGTGTCAAAAAGTCTATAAAGATGTCAATCAAACCTTCATTACCATTTCTCTTCAATTTATTTGTCAAATAATGAGACTCGTTGACAACACCCTTTTCAATTTAACTGTTACAAAAAAAAACGAACAGGAAAAACGTTTTATTTCTGTTTTTTTTTTTTATCAAATCACTCACAATTATTGCGATATACGGTTAAAATGTGTATTAAGATTTTCTTAAAGTATGTATGTACAAGTAAGTTTTAATATTAAAAAAATATATACATTTTTTTTAAGTATTATAGACATCCACCCGAGTGATTTTGGACATTATTATTATTGGCTGAAATAAGATGAAGTGTTGACTTTAATTTTCTATAACAATCTGAAGACCACTTCCGAAAGAACCAAAAGCGGCCGGATGGAATAGGTATAGTATTGCATTGAAAAAAATGACGGCCGCGGAGTGTGCGTCTGTTTAACTTTAATATGGAGCGAATGACATCTCTCGTATTTTAACTAATTAATATTTGAATATTCGCACAAATCATGAGGTTATTAAAATATATTTTGTAAAGTCTAATTGCTAAGCTTACAGTGCTCTTAATTCACATTATAAGAAGACATCCAGAGAAATAGTATATATGAAATATCACGTTTCATTTTTGTCCTCGGTAAAACATTGTCAGTTTTATGTTAAAAAGATAAATTTATTTTAAGAAACTCTTCCTATATCCAACATTTTAATAATCTATAAACGAACAAGTTATATAATAATAAAAAATTTACTTCCTTCCTGACAAATATCGACAACAACGCCCACTAAACTCATAGCGGGTAATTTAACTTTAATAAATCTCATTCAAAATGTTATAACTTTACGTTTTAACATACGCCTACGTTAGTTTATATTCACACAACACTTCAAACTTCCTATAGGTGTTGGTACCTGTAATCTGATATGGGAATAAGTTTCAAATACTTACCTTGTTAGCAATAGAGCTTGAAGACTGTTATATTGATAAGTAGGTATACATTCTTCTTCTTGAAGTGGCCAGTCAAGTCCTCCTGAAGTTGGCTATCACTTGGACAAAGACCGCCCTGTCTCATGAATTAGTTCCCTCACGGTTTAGATTCCAGTTCACGCCCTCATGCTGTGGAGCCATGACACCCGTCTTCTCTAGTTCTTGCCCTCGATAATTAGCTGCAGAAGCGAGTATTTTTGCATCTGAGAACGTGGCCAAGGTATATCTTAATGCTTGTCAACAATTCTCTATCAATACTTGCCCTATTCAGGACCTCCGAATAACTGACCATCCATGTACATAGGTATACCTAACTAATATTCTGTAATATCTTATCGAAATTTCTTTTTCGGTTTTTCTATTTTACTAATGTACATTCTTCATAGATACTTATAAATTGACATGTACTTCGCGTATTTTATTAGTTCTAAACTAATATGTATACATATAATTTTATAAACCTCCTCATAACAATCAAATCAAAACTCCCTTTGAACTCCACTCAGGAGCATAGGGAGGCAACGAGTGCTCTCCATTGCGCTCGATCTTGTGCAATGCTTAAGACCTCCTCCCACACCCTGTCCAGCTCCCTCAGCTCTGCCTCGAAGGAACGAAACACGGTATGAGAGGGTCTTCCACGTCTTCGAGACCCTGATGGGAAGAAAAACAGCAACACTTTGTCTATGGTCAATGGCGCGACAGTAACTTTTTTTCGCTCCGAATAAATTTCACGAATAGTGCAAAAATTATGTCTGAGGCACAGCTATTAGGACTTCAGAAGTCTTTCAAGGATGAAATGGACGACTTCAAGAAGAGACTCTCAAGGTTTGACTTCCTCCAATGTGATGAGTTCACAAAGCTCAGGTCCGACTTCGAGAAATTTACAGGGACCACTGAGGGCGCGGTGAATAAGCTTCTTGAGGATGTTCGACGCTTGGAGAAACAGGTGGATGACCTTGAGGCTGCGGAAAAGGGCAATACCTTGCTGATCCATGGTTTAAAGGAGGGGGCAGACCACAATCTCGAGGGCGATGTCGTCGAGTTTCTTAGTACTAAGGTCAGTGATTGTGTTGTTTCTACAAGCATTGCCACGACGTACCGCCTCGGGAGGATGCAGGGCGACAGGGCGCGACCTGTGGTGGTCCGCTTTGATTCACTACGTGCAAGAAACGCTGTCTTGAAAGAAAGAACCAGATTAAAGGGATCTCAGTGTCTTATAACGGAGTATCTTACGGCCAGGCGCCTGCATCTCTTTAGGGAGGCCAGGAAACTTTTTGGATTGAATTCCTGGGCTGCGTCGGGCAGAGTTTTCGTTAAAATTAAGAATAAAGTACACACCATTAATAGCATGCGCGATTTGGATGCGCACAGGAATGAAGCTAAATCTAATGTAAACAAACCCACCGTGAGTACCGTGTCACACGAAAGATCACTGAGACCCCGCAGGCCATAAAACTGTCAACTTCGACTTTTCTATTTTTATTATATTCTAGAAGGCTTGATCATAATTATTGCTCTTTAAATTAAAATTCATTCATGATACAACTGGGGTTGCGTTAGTCACTGTCAATGTCACCTGTCAGTTTTCTTTTCTTATAAGTATTGCTATGGATCCATAGATTCTGTATCGCAAATATTGATTACTTATTCCATAGATAATAACTATTCTTTTTCCTTAATTATTGGTGGGTGTCTGGACGGTGTACACCTTTCGCATATTTGTAATTTGAATCCGCGCTCTTGCACGCTGATGTCTTAACTTTTTATTTGTTTTTATTTTTAAACTGCACTCGTGTGGATCTTTGTTCGAAGCTTTTTAAATGTATTTTATTGTATCTACCTATAAGAACTGAATTTTGTTATATATAACCTTTTTTTTTTTTTTTATTTATTTATTGTGTTTGTTTTCCTTATTATTTTACTACCTTGATTATATACCACATTATTATTCTTTTTATCACTTTTATTATTCTTATTAATTACATATTTTGCCTTACATATCTACATTTTTTAATAATAATTGTTAATATTTCATTAATTTTAATTGAACCTACCTAGGTGTATTCTATTATATTTATTTATTTTAAGCATCGAATTTTGTGAATATTTACCATTTTATCTACTATTCATATTTTTTATTTAGTTTTGATTTATTTATATTATTATGTCCGATTTACCATACCACAATGATTCCTTCCTTTCCCTACCCTCATCTCCCCTCTCCTCTGCTCATTCTTGCTTCTCGGATTCTTTTGTGTCAATTGATGGGTCTTCTATGGGCTCTGTGCCTTCACTCTCTGAACAATTACAATCAAATCTCAGTGCTGTTAATAACGTTCTTAATATATGTCATATCAACGCCCAGAGTATTCCAGCTCATTACAATGAATTACTCACTACCTTTGTTGATACTCCTCTACACGCATTGTTGGTTAGCGAGTCCTGGCTCAAACCATCTCTCTCATCATCCATGTTTGCTCTTCCTGGTTACAGATTGATCCGATGTGATAGAATGGATCGTGTCGGTGGGGGTGTGGCCATCTACCTTCGTGATTCCATTCAGTATAAGGTTGTCGCGTCTTCTGAGTCGCGGGCGGCGGGGGGAATGGAGTTTATGTTCATTGAGGTGTCAGCCATGCACTCCGAGATGTTGATTGGAGTGGTCTACTGTCCGCCTAACTGCAACTATTTTCTTGAGCTTGAGATGGCGCTTGAATCGGTGGTGCCTAATTACAATCACACTGTCATAATGGGTGACTTCAACACCTGCATGTTGAAAAACAATTTGCGAGCCTCCAAATTATCTGCCGTTGCAAATGCTATGAATATGCATATATTGCCGCTGCGTGCCACACATCATCATCATACGACCGACACGGAGACTCTGCTTGACTTGATCATTACACCTTCTCCCGAACTGGCTATTTCTCATGGACAGATGGCTGCACCAGGGTTCTCGTCACATGATCTAATTTATTTGACATATAAATTAAAAATGTCAAGAATGAAGCCCGAGTTGCAGTCCTTTCGTAATTTTCGTAGAATCGATACGGATCATTTGAGACGGGATGCCGAAGGTATAAACTGGCAAAAAATTTACGCCAGTGATGATGTTGATGCAATGGTAGTGGAGTTTAATCGGTTGATTATTGAATTGTTTGATAAACATGCACCTATTAAAACTGTACCACTTAAACGACCTCCGGCACCCTGGTTAACTGACGACATTCGCAAATTAATGGCGAAGCGCGATAGAGCAAAGGTTAAATTTAGGCACACTAAATGTCCGGTGAAGTTTGAAACTTACAAATATCTTCGTAATCTCTGTTCTCGTCGATGCCGATTAGCAAAACGTGAATATTTTCACTCCAATATTCAGTGGTCCTCGTCAGGTAAAACATGGCGGTTTTTAAAGAGGAATGGTGTTGGTGGGCGGGCGAATTGTTCTGACGCCACTGCGATTGGCCTAGACGATCTGAACCGCCACTTTTCCTCGTTGCCCGTCTTGATCGATGCTGACGTGAAACGGTCGACGATAAACAAAATAAGGGGTCGTGTGTTTGATTTTGATTGCGAACCATTTAGTTTTAGGCTTGTATCTCAGGGGGAGGTGCGCAAGTCACTTCTGTCCATTAAATCGACCGCCGTTGGGTGCGATGGGGTGAGTTTCAGGATGCTGGCTCTAGTCATGGACGCTGTCATTCCTGCAATCACTTTCATAATCAATTCTTCAATGTCAAGTGGAATCTTCCCTGCCGAATGGAAGGCTGCAAATGTGATACCACTTTCTAAGGTTAGTTCCCCGTCATCTCCTAAGGACTTTCGTCCTATCTCAATTTTACCCTTTGTATCCAAAGTTATGGAAAGGTTGGTCCACCTTCAGTTGAACGAATATCTTCTTGGCCACGACTCGTTTAACCAGTTTCAGTCTGGTTTTAGAAAGGGCCACAGCACAACAACTGCATTGCTGAAGATATCCGAGGATATAAGATACGCAATGGAACAGAGACAGCTGACTTTGTTGACTCTTCTGGACTTTAGCAGTGCATTTAATTGTGTGGATTTTGACCTTCTTTTGGCCCGATTAGTGGCTCTTAACATCGGAGATACTGCTATTCGATGGAATGAGTCTTACCTCAGGGGTCGCAAACAGAGGGTATGTTCTTCGGACGGAGTCTCGGACTGGTCGAGTCTTCAGGCGGGTGTTCCACAGGGAGGTATATTATCACCTTTACTGTTTTCTGTCTTCATTGACCCTATTACTCGGAACCTCAGCGGATCCTATCATCTTTACGCTGATGATCTGCAACTATATATTCACTTTGATGCTGGCTGTGCTGATGGTTGTTTTAATGATATGAATGTTAATCTCCAACTTTTGGACTCTTGGTGCAGGGAGCACGGTCTCCTGGTTAATCCAACGAAGTCTCAAGCTATCGTACTGGGAAGCCCATATGCACTTCATAATCTCAATCTTGCTCCCCTGCCTTCTTTAATTTTAAGTGGTTCTGTGATACCTTTTTCAGATTATGTCAAAAACTTAGGTATATTCTTTGATAAGAGAATGTCTTGGTGGAAGCAGGTCAATGAGGTCAGCAGAAAGGTTTTTGCTTCATTGCACTCCCTTAGGAGATTGAAGAATTTCTGTGCGGAGGAAACAAGGAAGCGGTTGGTGGAGTCTCTGATTCATCCCCTATTTGATTACGCTGATGTGTGCTACCTAGATATTTCAGTTGAGGCTTTGAATAAGCTCGAACGCCTTCAGAACACCTGTATTCGTTATATATATGGCTTAAAAAAATACGACCACGTTTCTGAGTTTCGCCAACGTCTGGGATGGAAATCAATCGCACGGCGAAGGGATGACCACGTTCTCTGTCTTCTGTATAAGATTCTTTTTGATCCCTCCACTCCTCTGTACCTTAAGGAACGATTCACATTCTTGCACCTGCATGGACTCCCACTGAGGTCGGCGTCGAACAATCTTCTGGCTATCCCGCCACATAACTCTGGCTACTACACGGACTCTTTCACGGTGCATGGATCGAGATTGTGGAATCAACTTCCACTGCAATGTCGCGTTTGTTCGTCCATCAACACATTCCGCAGGATCATTGCCGGCCGTTAGTCTTCATTGTAAGATGAGAAGCATCCCCACCTTCCTCCCTATTCCTCCCCAACATCTAGTCCATCCTATCCCTATCCTCATATTGTATTTATATGTTTATATTATATGTATATATTTTTATTTATTTATTTATTCTTAGACATATTTTTATTTTCTATTATAATTGTTTATTTTTTGTCACTTGTTATCTATTGTTCTGTCAATCCTAATATTCTCTTTGATTTAACTGGGTTGGCTGGCAGAGATCCTTCGGGATAAGTCCGCCCTTTCGACTGTCCTAATTACTGTCTCCACACTATATTTTGATATAATAAAGATTTATTTATTTATTTTATTTAACACTCTCCTCAGCCAACTGTAATTTGGCATCCTCAACACATGTCCCAGCCATGTCCATCTCCTCTCCGTAATGGTAAAAGTGATTTATTTTATTATTTTATTTATTTGTTGCCACCATAGGCCCAATTTGGGCACTTAGGGACGTCAGAAAGGTTTTACAATATATTTTTAACATATATCTAGATTTTATAGATCACATAAAAAATTAATAAGAAATAAAAATTATAACAACAAGTAAGTATAAATTACAAATACAGGAATCATAAAAAAACAAATCATAATAAGTTTAATGATTTGAGTCATGGTGGGTGTAAAGGGCCCAACCATGCTCTTGTCAGTCACAAACAGATACATGATATTATTTGGTGTTAAAAGTACATTCTTAGTCATGTGGAAGTTAGTATACCTACATATATTATTATCATTATCAATGCTAAATGGTACAATTTGTCTCATTTAGCATATCGTCAACTGAGTAAAATGACTTATCCACGAGATACGTCCTCACCCTCCTCTCAAACGCCTCCGCCTCCAACAGTCTCACGTCAGCTGGTAGTTTGTTGTATAGACGGACACTAAGGCAGAGAAACCCCTTCGAGACCTTTGATAGTCTTGGTTTTATGGCCCGAAGGTTCTGCCCGTGTCGGGTGTCGTACTGATGGATATCACAATTTCTAGGAAGAACGGACAGATTCCTCCTGGCAAGTATTAAGCATTCCCAGATGTATGCTCCCGCTAATGTAAGTATTCCTAAGGATTTAAAAGCATTTCTGCAGGAATCTGTTTGATGCATACCCAGGATTGCCCTCACCGCCCGCTTTTGTAAAATAAATACTCGTGAGGAATCCGCCGCTCGTCCCCAAAACATGACACCGTAAGTCATGACACTGTGAAAGTAAGCAAAGTAAACGGTTCTGGCTGCTTTTTTTCCACAAATGTCTTTGATTTTTTTTACGGCATATACTGCGGAGCTTAGTCTGTTGCACAACTAGTTTATATGTGGAGTCCACATCAGTTTATTATCCACAGTGATACCCAGAAACCTAACGTTGTTTGCTGTCTCTACAGACCGCTGTGCTAATGCCTCAATGACAGGATCGTTAGTCGTTTTTCTGAGAGAAAAGTGAGTCGCATTCGTTTTTGTCGTATTTAAGATTAGGTTGTTATCACTAAACCATTCCCCCACCCTCCCCAGTACATTACTCGTGTTAACCATGGTTTCATTTTTACTGCCCTTATCCCTGATGAGTAACGAGGTATCGTCAGCAAACATAACCATTTGGCAGTTCTCTTGCATTTTTTCTGGTAGGTCGTTTACATATATTAAGAAAAGTAATGGACCTAGTATGGATCCCTGCGGTACTCCATACCTGATTACTTTTGGCTGCGACTTACAATCATCAACAACTGTAACTTGTTTTCGCCTCTCTAGGTAGGATATGAAAAATCCAAGTTCCTGATCTCGTATGCCATAATGGTCTAGCTTACTTATCAGAACCTGATGATGGACACAGTCAAAGGCTTTTGACAGGTCACAAAAGACACCATAAGTATCACATCCCTCATCAAGAGACATTAAGATGGTTTCAATCAGAGAGGTTATAGCATCCTTTGTACCTTTGCCACTCTGAAAACCGAATTGTTGTGGATGCAAAATGCTTTCATGGACTAAGAATGATGTGAGCTGCTCAGCAACAATTTTCTCCAAAAGTTTACTCAGTACAGGCAAAATCGATATAGGTCTGAAGTTACATGGATCTTTTTTATTACCTTTCTTATGGATTGGTATAACTTTTGCCATTTTAAGCAGCTCGGGGATGGGCCTGCACTGGGTGCATCGGCGTATAGCGTCGTTCGTGATGCGGTGGTACCATCTTATACCCCATAAAAGTCGTCAAAATATCAAAATTCTTCCCTGTCCACAATAGGATTCGATATACAGGAATTTGTTAGCAAATTTTTTGAAAAAAAGGATAAGTAGTTCCTACCTGACTTTTTCACCAATTCAAAAATTAAAATATATAAAACTATTTTTTTCCACGCTGTCAAAAAAACTCATCTAAGTATGTAATTCAATTACTTTTCATCTTATCGATCCATCAAATTAAACGAGTATATCTTTAAAAAAAAACAATACACTTAATTCAAACAAAAATAATAATGTTTATAGCTAGGATATTCTCAGTTTTTATTTTCTCCAAATAATATTCTCTTTCGAAAATGTTTCAATAAAACCTCATTTGAATTGATTTCCTTTCTCAGCTCAGAACCGAAACAAATCCTACAATGAAACGCCTCCGATTGGAAAGAGATTCATTTACATTTTTATCTTCAAAATAAATGAATTATTTTACAGTGATTGAAGTTTAATTAAAACCTTTCACTGCCTATCAAATCGGAGGAATTTTTCCAGGCCAGAATAAAAATGACACCGATCGATCATAATATTAATTAGAATCTTTTAAGCGGTAATAATAATTCGGTAGCTCTTGACAATTGCCAATTTTATCTGTTAGAAAACTCTGGCATACGGTACCCTTTAGGCCCAACACATCAATATGTAGATAAAAGTTCTTGGTAGCCATCTGTAAGATAAAGTAATGTAGTGGGTAAAGTGATGAAAGAATCTGACGGCCGCATCAAATGAAAACTATCCAATAGATGGATATCTAGAAGATAACAGTGTTGCTATGCTGAAATCTATTGATTTGTATGTAAATGTCTATGGATTCCATAGAAATTTCTATCAATTTGCCTTTTCGCGCCAGAGTTGATGTCAGATGAAGTCTTGTTTTGACAATTATTAATGCGTATTGAACCAAATATTATTTAGGTTAGGTTTTAATATTGTTTTTTGTTTGGCATGTTATAATTTTGTAATATTACTTCTAAAACATGAAACTTTACAATGATTTAACAGAAAGTTTGAGAATTTAACAACATTGATATCACAATTTAGATTTTTTTATTCCAGATCGTCTGTTTGAAAACCGGCAATTTGGTATCTTTTATCGATCGAAATTGAAGAAATATATAATTTGTCCGAAGCTTCAAAATGATAATTCATTATAATATGTAGGTATATTTTCTCATTATTTTTAATGAAGATGTATATAATTATCATTATGGTTTATGGAAAAACAAATCAAAAGTTCTTCACATTCACGGCGTTACGGGAGTTTATAAACGTCAGTGAACGCTATTTTGACAGCCATCTTAGAGATAAATCATTATCCAACTGAAGGTACCTCTTGTTAAAAATGGCGTCGGATATCCTAAACATAAGCGATATCTACACACTGATGCGGCAAATATCTCAAAGAAAGGCTGTAAGATATATTTATCTATCCACTGATTGATGCGTTGGTCCTTAGAGGAGAGAATGTTCTAAGCTGGTCGCCTGTGAAGAGCAAATGACAACATTTAAGACACGCATCTCTAGACAACCTATGACCATCAACGTCAGTCACAAATATGTCGAGTTGCGTCGTGTGGTTTTTCTTCGTAATAAATTTACAAATTGTATCTTTAAGAGTCGTAGCGTGATCTTATAGCCTAAATAAAGCATTCTCAAAGAAATAGAATATCAAATGAAAAAAGATTTTTGTGTAATCTGATGGATAGGGTTCAAACATAAAACTACATAACTATAATATATTGTGGTGATTTTTCCTAGGTTTACGGTAGAGCATGAGATATGGATATAGATAGATTTCAACTAATTATCAACTCAGGGCGGGGTACTCTCATGTACATTGGCATCCACTTATTGTTCCCTATATTATTTCTCAATCAAGGAGGGAGGTTGTTAAGATTGTATATTCATGGATATGAACAAAATTATTGCTGAATAATGGTTTTATTAGCTTGCCCTCTGCCGCGGTGGACAGAGGATGGGCTCAATGGCAAAAAAAACAAATTTAACAAAAAGTAATTTACATAAAGTTTTCTGTGTAATATGGGCATGGATTGCAAAGAGGTTATTACTGTTGAATGACCTGACCTTTAGAACACTCACGATCCTGCGTCGACGTCTTGGGGCGGCTCCGTGAATTTCGGCGTTTTTGTACGTAGAAAATCTTAATAGATCTCGTCGATGAAGCACAAGCTGTTGATCACCATCTTTTTCTTCCGGTGTTGACTTTCGGCGTTTGAATCTGTAGATAGTTTTAATAGATCTCGTCGATGAAGCACAAGCCGTTGGCCACCAATTTTAATAGAGCTCGTCGATGAAGCACATGCTGTTGGCCACCATCTTTTTCTTCTTCCTTTTCAAAGAGTCCCGTCCGTGCTGCTCGGCTCCGTGCTTGGTCTGACCCCGAGGCCTCCCCACCGCCCGGCTATGTCGGCCAGGCGCGCACCACTTCCCGTTGAAATGTTGCCATTGTCAATATTTAACTAATATCTGTCAAAATATTCTGCTACAATATATACATTCCTTTTAGTAAAAATAGATTTAAAATGAATTAATTTTGGGTGAATTGGTCAATAGTTGTTTTGCGCACAATTGTGTATTCGAACAATTTCCCCGGCTTCGTCATCCTGATAATCTTCTTGCTTCTGAGAAAATACTTCTTCCATTTTTTTATACACAAATTCAACGACTACAATTCGATAAAAAATAGTATTTTCAAATGCAAAGAAATCAGTTAATTTTTAGCGTAAATGTTCTCACACGATCAAAAACCAAAATAAGGTAGACAATTTTTCTTGTACTCCAAATAATCTTTTTAAAAAGAACACGAACTGTCTAGGCTAGGCGACAAGATATAAATAATTCTAGTACCAAAACTTTTCTTTTCGTGTGTTTGAATAGAATACTTCCTTGTAGCCCTGCTTGTTTATTTAAATCCTGAATTCTCGGCCTATATTTATCTTAAAGTAATGTTTTATTTCCCAAGTGTGCGATAGTTTACTGTTCCGATATTCTACCGAATATTCTGTTTAATACGCCAATAGGGCTGCCAAAATTACATTTATTGGGTTTCAATGATTTACAATATTTGGTTTGCAGCAAGGTTCGGCATATCATCAGCATTTAAGTTACAAACTGTTTCTATTTAGTTTTTCTTTACAAACTTTTGAGATATTCACGTTTTGGGCATCCCTTGATCATCCCATGCATCAATCAGTTCCACAGCTTTCCTGTCATAGCTCTATTCAGAAAGTCTCTTTGATTGCCGTTGACCTTGTAGTATATTTTACTCATAGTATATGGAATATACATGAGTCTTGTGATCGGATTTCAAAAAACAAAATAGATTTACAAAAAAAAAAAAAATTCCGCGTATGCCAAAAATGCGTGCGCACCCATAACTCATAGTAATTCTTATCCGATTTGATTGAAATTTGGTAGAACGGTTAGCCCCGGATGAGTCAGTAAAATGTTGAGATCTGTACCTTCAGGGGAACCCTCTTAAAGTATCCAAAGAAAATTTCACTTGTTCTAGAAAAAGGGCTAAAAAAGAAAATAAAAATCTTAGATTTTCATAAAATTTTGTATACGGGTTGGTCTTATGCTCCTACACAAGCACGTAAAATTTGAGGTCCGTAACTTCAGTGGGTAAGTACCGATTAATATTGAATAATATGTAGTTCTAAAGCAGGTAATAAAAAGCTCCAATAGTCGATATCATTTTGAAGTTTCTATAATAATTCCAAGGATAAATTCATTTTAATCGTAAAATAATGAATTTTTATGCAAAGATATGTTTTACACGAAAAGGCTGTTATAATATACTATGAGTTTTGGGCTACCCTAGGTTAGCAGCTTTTCTTTGATTGGTATTGAGGTTGTAGTCTCTTTGATCAGCGTTGACCAATTATGAATTTCATTAGATTTTTTTGAGAACATTGCTATTCGTCATTTGTTCGGTAGATTTATTGCTTAAAATGTAAACATACCAATCTAAATCTTTTCTTTCATATAAGTAGTTACTGTCAACTGTTTCAATCAAATTTAGGTAAATATGAGTTTTTGAAAACATTCAAAATGTTATGTGTTTTTCTATAATAATTGGGACTGTACAGTAAAAAAACAGTAGCAAAAAAGTAGATACCAAGTAAAATAATGTTTGAATAATTTCATTAGTACACGTAATATACAGTACACAAAATATACGTTTTTCCAAGACTAGTTTCGAAAACAGGCCTTCTATATACCTATGGTCATAGCAGACATAGAAAACAAAGAGTTTTCACGAATATGTAACAACTAATGACTCCAACAATTCATTACTGAAGTTCGATTTTTAAATGGAACAAACCACCACGGGCGTACGACCGTCTTCTACTTATTTCGAAGGCTGGCTTAGCGTGATCACTTTACGTCAACAACGTTCGCCATTAGGTGGCAATGTTTAAGTCTCTGAAACTCCTAATAATGAGAATTTCAGTTTCGCGATATCATGTGACCATGAAGGTCCTGACAACAAGTCACTGAAAAAATATGTAAAATAACGATTATTTTTACTTTACAGTTTAAAATTGCATGATAGTGTGTTGTTGGATTTCCCACCCCTAACGATAGACAGAGGGTAGCTGTTTCATTATGGCACGTCATCCCTATATGTCAGATACAAAACTCGATAAAATAATGTCCTATGACCGAATAATAGAGGAAATAAGGAATACGTCCAAGTATAAATAATTCAGGAAACATTCATTTCTCTATATACGACAAATAATATAGGCCATGATCGCTGTGACCCAATTTCTACCAATAAAACGGAATGTTCTTTTGATAAGTATCTTATAGGTTTCAAGTTTGTGGTTTCTTTGTGTGTTATTCGAAATAGACTCCATCAAAATCATCAAAGCTGATTATATCTGGTTTAATTATTTCTGTATTCTTTATAATACAGAGAAAATCTTTCAAAATAATGCGCTATTTTTTCGAAAAATTAACGCATCACATTTAATATTCTTTTGTATAAATCATTGTACTTACTATATGGATTCACAAATATTCTAATTAAATAAGTAAGTTTACACTGGCCTAATATAGCTAAAATCAACTTTTGATTATCCTCGAAGTATCTTGTGTATCCTTGAATATTGGGTTGCTTTTGTATAGATTTATATCTTATGCCCACAAAAAAATGATAAATAGGGGCTAAAAGATGAATGGTATTTTTCAAAGAAAGCCTTCGAAATCACAGTAGAAGATGGTTTTACATTTCAAAAATAGAGCATTATGGGTAAATGAAATGAATATATTAATGTAGATTGTAGAGGCGTAAAAACCTTTTTATAAGAATGTATAAAAATGTTCCCCTTAAAAGATCTAGAAAAATATCAATCTTAATTTTTCATAGTATAAGTTTTAAGGTAGTTACTAATCTAATAAAAATAAACCTAACAAAGGCTTAGCCTATTTGGGCACCATTGTTATTCTTTATTCAAGTGTTACGTAATAAATTAAAGGAATAAACATAATTAAATATTTTAAACAGTTTTTAATGGATTAAGAATTACATAATAATATTATAATATTAATAATATTAAGAATTACATAATTATATTATAATCACTTAAAGTTAGATTTTTAAAACAACAAATTACTATGACCATTCTCCACTCATACAATAATGTTACTAATACTAAATTTTACAAGCAACCAACGGCCAGAAACACAACCCCGAAACCGTAGGCCGAATTGAAAAGCAATGAGTCTACTGCTATAAGCTTTTTTAGTATAATAAAGTTGCGCCAATGTCAATGCCTACTTCATTATACGTGATAATATTTTTTTCCCACGGAAATGAAGAAATTCTCACGGGAAAGGTACTGTACAATGTACATTGTACATATCTCCATAGAACGCCCTCCTATTATATGTTGTATTTTTTTTTCGGGAGAAGTTCATCACAATTTCGTCCTATCACTTCCTTCCTCCGCATTCCTTTATCCTTATCCCGATTGTAAACATATTTATCCCTTATACCTGAACCGGATGTGATGATTATCCCCTTATTTCGTTCGCACGCCTCTTCTTAGTACTTATCTGGGTAAGGTTTCCTGACAAATTTTTAAATGAATTGTGGATTTAGGTACTAACTAACCCCCTAACTATTGTTTCTTTATAGTCTTGTTTAGACTGATGTCCATGTTTTATGCAAAAATTAACAGGTTATGGGATAACCTGGTAAAAGTTATTATGTAAGTATTAAGGACCTTTTGAAAATTAAAAACAATAAACCTTAGCAGTCTTTGAACACCGTAAATAAGTCTCTAACTTTAAAAATGGGCAGTTTGTGTTTCTCTTTTCCTGTTATTTATTTATTCAATCTGATGGGCTCACCCAATCTGAACTACACTTTTTAAATCATACACAGAAATCAAATGTTGCGTTGTGATAGAAGATGGTCAGCATCGAGGATCGAACCCACGACATTCAAAACGAAAGTAGGCGACTAACAATAATATGAGAGAGTTGTCTTCTATGAAGGAAGAAATGGTTGTCTTTCGGCATCCTCAACGTGAATCTCATCTATGCCCACCTGCGCCGTTATGCCAGAGAGGCTAGCTAGACCATAGGGAGGTTTCATTAATAACGTGGGCCCGAAAGGGGATTGGGGCGTCTTAAAACATCACATGTGGAGGGAGGCGAGTTGGAATATCACATGTCATTTATTGTTTATTGTTTCAATGTATGCATATTTGGATACTAACTTGACTTAAGAACGAAGATACAAACACGCTAAAAATATTGTAAAATTGCTAAAACCGAAAAGAAGATGAATGTTTCTTTCCGAGTCTACGTTCTATGAGCTGTTGTTCCTCAATTTGGCACTTTTAAAGATGAAACAGAAAAATTCGTTTGCTACAAAATAAACCAGCGTCACATAAGTAAAAGCTCCTTCTAAATTCACTCCCACGGCATTTTATTCCTTTGTATACAAAGTAAACAACTATTTAGACGTTAAATAAAAACCAATATTTATGCCAGTAGTCCACAAACCCGACTGGGATCTTATTTTATTTTTCACAAATTATGAAATCTGATCTACTAACATTTTATAAACCCGAATATAACGCGATATCTTACGACCATTAATTTCCGGTAAAAAATCGGCTGACTCGCATTAAATTCGGGGTTTAGCGCGGGTCGATACTTTAGTAGGGCCGGTTTTAGGTAGATACCTATGTTTCCATGTGTGAGCATTTCTTACGCAATTATTATTGTTTTGTTTCGTTATGCCAGATGTCTATTAGGTACGTGCATAAAAGAAAGTCGGGTTGTAAAAAATTTAATACAAAAAATAATATTAAAGTTAGTATGGAACGGATTTACTGACAATTTCACCATCTGTAAAAAAATCCATAGAACTTTAATTAACAACCATTGAGTTTCCAAACATTGCACGCAGATTTATGATAGAATATATTTCAAGCTTTCAGAAATATTTTTTTAATATTCAAACTTTTTTAAAAATATGTTTGTAAGTATAAATTACAAATTCGAAATCAATATTCATAGTAAGGACTACAGGACAACGTCTGTTGGGAAAGCTAGTTATATATAAATACTTACTTAATATACCCAAATTTTTAAGAATTAACGATTTGGAATACAATTTTAATTTGATAAAAAGGGAATAAAAGTATTATTTTAATTGATTTATGACAAATAGACAAGTGTAAAATGAATTGTAGCACAAACATTGCATTCTTAAAAGGATGACCAGCGTAGATTCTTCAAAGTTTGTCGAGAATGTGACATACGATAGGTGTCATTGAATAAATTTGCCACCTTCTTATTATGGTGATGCTATACAATAATTTTACATTAATTCCCCTCTAATTCAAATTCATATTTTGCACTCGTTTGTGAATTGCTTGTTATTAGAGGTTCCACTGTTTGGTTGATCTATCTTTAGAAGCTACTGATACCTCGAGAGTGACTGTTTGACAAACACTGGATTAAACTATGTACCTATGTATTGTATGTTGTGAGTAAATAACCGCTACCGTTTTAGGTACATAATAATGCCTATATTGACGGGGTTGTAAATAACGATATAATAGGTACTGTTTGTATTCACGCCTATTTTGAAGAGGCTTTACATCTATATAGAAATTACACAATAGACCTAACCTGACCGGTGTTTCTAGCAAATTAACCTGAAGAGTCTTAACTTAGACACAAGGATTCAATGACAGCGTCTGACCTGATCTATAAATTATTGAACTAGAAATTGTGTTATGAAAATGTTACTCATAAAACATTCACATCATTTCTGTCACTTCGTTTCAAATGCATTAGGGGTCGTCCATTAATCATTTGAGCTTAAAAGGGGGAGGAGGGTCCGGAAAAAAATCAAGTAGGGGGAGAGGGATCTGGTATCACGTGTAAGTATTTTTTTTTTTGATGAATTTAAAGAAACACAGTTTGCACTTTCAATATTTAAAAAAAAATATGAAAACAAAAAGCATATTTTTTTTCATTCTTTATACGAAAAATGATCACGTGATTTTTGGAGGGAAAGGGGGGGTATTCTGAAATATCACCTGGGGGGAGGGGGGATCTAAAATTTGCAAATAACATCACGTGATTAATGGACGGCCCCTTAGAATGCGTTTATATCAAATGAACGTTGAGCCAGACCTGGAAAATAGGTTAGGTATAATTTCATGATCGTTGATATTGGACACCGTGGAAACAACGAGCAAGAACCAATCATTAATAGGTGATGACAGTTCTTTATCGTTGTTATGGTGACCATATCAACGATCAAGAGAATATACCTACTCTATTATGGAGCTCTGAGTCTGTTCGTTTGTTATAAACGCACCCTTATATTGATTACTCAATACTCATAAGGTACCTATTGGATAACAAAAGTCAAACATGTTAACTAAACAATCCACCACTTAATAAAACGAGGGAAATCCTCTTATATCTGCAAACCGTGCATGTTATAATAGGACATAACTAGAGACTGGAAAATAGTGGTGTTATTTTTTGTGAATTTCGGTGTTATTTTTGGAGAAATTCGGTGTTATTTTTGCCCTAAAACACGGAAATTCGCGTTGTTTTTTCAACGTTCATTTTGTTCAAAATGAAGGTAGATTTTATAACAAAACAAAAAAATAGTAATAGGTATTCATCAACAATTATTTTTATGAATATACATTGCCAAATTAATGAAAAAATCTCATCAACAAGAGATTCACAAAACAAATTATGCAATATTTCAATCAATGTTACAATAATTTAAACTATGCTTCAAAATAAAATAAAAAATACTTTTGTTGACATCGGCGTAAATGATCTGGAATCCTTGGAATTTTTTTTGGGTGGGGTCATCCAAAAAAAAAGTTGTCACTATGGGACCTTCCCAGCACTTGGGTAGTTATTTTTTGCTTTAAATTATTATTTCTGAGCGAGCAACCAGAACAAAGTTTTTCCTTCGTTTTCTACAAAGAGAAAAACCCCTCATGTCCACATTAGAACAAAGTATCCAAATCGCATCCAAACAATAAAGCGCCCAATTATTTTTTGTCATTTCGAGTACCTAATTCAAATAATATGATAATTTCCACTTAGATTATTTTTACAAAATCACATTATTTCAGTAAAATAGACACGAAATTCGCGTCTTTTTCTAAAAATCACATTATTCGCGCTATTTGCGCAAAAACCTTGAAATTCGCGTTATTCGCACAAAAAGCTCAAAATTCGCGAAAAAAAATCGTTTTATCGCGATCGCGAAATTTTCCAGTCTCTAGACATAACTCATTATCTCAAGAAAATTCCACATGGTACCATGGATATGTCGCATTTTGAGTGTAATATTTTTCAACAATAGCCGACGTGAATGCCCATTCATGCAACGCGCTACTCAAACGCTCTATTTACTCCCGATACAAAAGCTGAATACCTACACTCCAAACATAATGAATACATTTTTTTTCGTGGGAATACAAGCAACATGTGTGCATGAGACATTTTGTATGTTTAGGGTCTCAGACTTACACGATTTCGAATACACGGTATTGACTACAGCTATGGTGGTTTACGAGGATCTTTTTGTGTTTATTAGGTTTTTTTTTTTTTAATTTTGCTGTCGTTTGTTTTTTAATTTTCCCATTTAAACTGGATGAAATTAAAAACTCGCAGAATAACTCAAAACACGATGTCTTTTGTAAGTATTTATTTATTTATCGTATGGTCATCACATCTTAGAGTTAAAAATTACAATCACTATTCATTTAAATCTCTTCTTATTTTTCTTTCTTTTTCTCTTCTCAAAAGATGGGATGTGCGCCAGGATCGTTGTTTCTTATTTCTGGCGACCAAAGTGCTAGTCCTAGTGCTTTTTGTATTAAAATATAGTTATGAATCCAAATCCAATCCAAACCCCTTTTAGGGGCAAAAGGAGGCAACAAGACCTCTCCTTTGCGCTCGATCTTCTGAATATTCATGACCTCCTCCCACATCATGTCTTAATCCCTCAGCTCTGCTTCGAGGGAGTGGAATACGGTACAGGAGTGTCTTTCTCTTCTTCGGGACCCTGATGGGAGGAAGAACAGCGGTCTCCTCGGCCAACTGTCATTCGGCATCCCTAACACAATATGTCCCAGTCAAGTCCATCTCGTATGGTGCGCGGGCGTATAGCGTCGTTCGTTATGCGTTGATATCATCTTATACCCAAAATTCTCCTGAGGCAATTCGAATACCCCAATAAAATCTTAAAGATTTTATCGTGAAAATAGAATGAATAGTTTATTGTTTTTAAGTTAAAAAAAAATTCGTCTAAAAAGAAAGATTCGATCAATGGATTAATTTTTAATTTGCAGTAGATTGATGAATTCATTTGTGAAATAAATTTATGGAACACTATATTGAAAAAGTTTTGATACAATTTTTTAAAACATCCATTCGTAAATCGTGAGGTTTAATCCTAGCGAGACCTGTCTCCCAAATGTAGCCTTTTTTTCACCCACATTAACCGTGAGATTTTGTGATAACTTTGCCTTAGATATTATTGAAATCAGCTGATCTTTCTCACGTGATTTTTTTGCTGAGTTTTAGGGAAAGATCTAAAGATAAAATAATTTCCCATCAATATGTTTGCTGTTGATAGATTTTAAAGACGATCCTAATTCTAATAACGCACGTATAGAGAAGAGGAATGAAACTTCTGCAAATAATGTTGTTTGTAAGTCCCCTTCTGAGCTTCCCATATACTGGATGTATGCGAAGCAAATTACTTGTTTCTTTACTAACTATTTCTCATCTGAGATGAAAGATGTACTTGAGGGTATTATCACGAATATGTAACAACTAATGACACTAACAATAATTCATTACTCGATTCGTTCGTAATCGTACATCGCTCGATTTTTAAATGGAACAAACCACAACCGTCTTCTACTGTTATTTCAAAGGCTAGCTTAGTGTGATCACCATCAGCGTTCGCCATTAGTTGGTAATGTTTAAGTATCCGAAACTCCTAATCATGAGAATTCTCAAAATGTATACAACAAGTGGATATTTAATAATTAATGACATGTAGAAATAAAAGTTGGAAATTATTGAGAGCAACCAAATTTAAAAACTGCGACTGCTTGGCATTATCACGTTGAATTGACTAATTGTTGCACTGTGAAGCAAAAGATAAACTCTGTATACGATATAATTTAATATCTTAATCAGGTTTTACTAGTAGGTAAACTGTTGTTCCAAATTTAAATTTATAAAATGCGCTTTCGTCTTAAACGTGTGATCAAGTAATGTATGTTTCGGTGCGTATACTTATGTTGCCATTTTTATTAGTATTGAAGCATTATACATAATATGAGTAAAAAGACAACAGTACTGCTGTAAATGTGTATATATAAGTGAAAAAAGTAATTTCTACTACGAAGTCTGCTGAGATGATAATTCTCTTGTCTTTCATGTTGATAACTAGCAGGAATATTTATGACATGGTATAAATACAAATAAAACAATATTTTTTAGATAATCCCTTCAACTACACCTATATCGTTTGCGGAGTGCTTTGCGGTTCTTCATTTATTATTTCAAAGTGATAAACAAAGGACCACATTCTTCTAAAACTACTTGTCACATCTCCTTGCTGAGCCATCATTAAAAAAAATCTGTCATACTCTTTTAATTTTATGCCAAGTTTAGTAACTAACCCGTAGTGAAACTCTAAAAATCTTTTTGAATTCGATCGCAACTAAATCGTTTTTAGACCATTTCACCTAATTTCTTAGTTGATTTCCGCCTCCTTGAACCTTAAGGTAGATTTTCTTTAGGTTGTTATCTATCTTTAGGTTATAAAAATAAATTTAAATCAGTCTATTCCAATTCAAATTAAGTGCGCACTAAACTAAAATAAGAACGTTCCTATTTTAGTTAGCCGGATTGGTATTCGAGAAATTTTAGAACGTTCCTATTTGTTCCTAATTAGACTTTAGTTTGAAATTAGTTCATTTTGGTATTCGGATTTCGTATTTAAGTCAATTTTAGTGCGTTTATCTGTCAAAACGTTCCTAATCTTAGTTCACACCTAATTGTATGCGTCTAAAAAGATATCTGATGATATTTTTATGATAAAAGTTTTTTTTAACCAAATAATTATAAAACAAGTTTATTTTTATTAAAAATATTAAGCATTTCCCCCGAATTTATTATAAGTAATACAAATAATAGCTTCAAAAATTATTATCATTGAACACCAATGCAATCATACAGTCGTCTTCGTTACACTTCGGGTTGGTTCGGCAGTTTCCGGCGACCATGTTACTTGGAACTTGCTTGGAACATGGAGCTCGTTTGAATTTGTCTTCTCCGATTGGCTGTCCGCTTGTCAGCATCAACCAATAAGGCGCATGCTCGATCCATTGACAATTATAATTCAAAATAACATTTATGGTGAACTAATATTGGTTTTTAGAACACGGCATAATTCCGAATACGAATTTTAGTTCGAGTGAACTTAATTCTAAATCATTTGGAACGTTCTTAATAAGAACGTTCTAAAATCCGAATAGGGGGTAGTATAATTATATTTTAACTTTATCAAAAAATATATCCCCTTTTTCTCGACTGAATTATCATGAAAATCCCCATGAAGAGATCCAGTTTTCTAACAACCACTAACTCCAACTTCTCATGGCTGTGCCAGTGCAGATAACAGGAACAAAGTTATCTCGAAACTAAATTGAAAAAAAAGAGGAGTTCCGATGCAGTTGATTGAATTTTCAGGAAACAAACTTCGCTTGTTGAGTACGTTCCGAAGCGCCATTCTGAACACCCAACATGTGTTTTACTATGGTCAGTGGTCACTATCGAAGGAGAGTGAGGAATATCGATGCAACAAAATTCTCAATTTAGCGAACCTTTGATATGTCCCTGAAAAAAGGCTATATTAAATGAAAATGAGCATATTTTTATGTAAGTGTTTTACCACAATGTTGGATTGAATTTAGGTCTTTTTAAGAGGATGCTAGAAGAATAGTTTTAAAAAAAAAATTAATCCTTCCCAATAGAACCAACTATTTAAATCAATAAATTGGTCCTCGATTTTAACAGATAAACTTTCATAAATTCCTACCTTACTATATCTTCTACTGCTGTTTCAAAGGCTGGCTGAGGGTGATTACATAAAATTAACAACATTCGCGATTTATTGAAATCCCCGAAAATCCAAATCATGCATGGGACACGAAACCGCATCCCTTCCATTTTCTAGAGACTTTACACGTAGAAGTTCAATAAGTTCTGGTTCTGACAAACTGTGGAAAAACCCATAGGTAAATATTTTGATTGTTGTATTAATGTCCTTACTTAATGACTATTATTCTAAAATGGAAAACAGGCGATTGAGTTGCGTCGTATCCAATTTTTATTGAGACTTTTGACATTTCTGTATTCTGAAAATGTTTATTTTAATACATTAGTTGCGTAACTACTGGCAACTGATTAAGTTCTAGCAAGAGCTTCTTGCGTTGAGTTGGAACGTGAATTTGAGAATACCAGTCTTTATAATATTTCTTTGTCATGTGTGACTATGCAGAACCTGTGCCTGCGAAACTAGTCAGGGTATTAAAATAATTAAATAAGTCTCAGCGATTTTTTTTTGTATGACAACGAAATGGTATTTTGTTACAAAAAATCACAAATGTCTCCATACTAACCGAATTATTAATTACTATATTTTTTTTCCAAAAATTTCTCAATTTATTGACCGTGGAACCTAATTATTCAAATACCTACTTGAATTAACCTCCGATATGATTAAAAGGAATATTGAAGTAGATAACTACTTGATTTAATTTGGCAATTAGTGTTTACTCAGAATTCTTCATTAATATCTAACCAAACTCATTTAAATTACCCACTCAATACCAGTCTCTTAAGGACAGGGTTTAAACGAATGAGATTAAACTTCTACTTGAATTGCTCTTCAAAAAATAGACAACTGGTACCTACGTAATGTTAATAATGTGTATCATAATTCATATCTCTCTATGGAATGACCCTTTTTCCGCTGTGAATTCTTGCGTTCTGCATTAACTGCACACTATTCACAAACTTGTGGACTTTTCTGTCAATTAAGTATATTTCTTCTTCTTCTCAGACTATACCGTCCACTTCTGGACAAGTGCCTCCTTTATCTCCTACCACGCCGCTCTATCTTGGGCTCTCTGGACCCAATTGTGTTTTACGAGATCGTGTGACCAAAGCTCCTTGCAGTCATTTTGCGTCTCCGGATTTCGACCCTCAATTAAGTATACTTGGTGGAAAATTCAGACGAAGGATCACCTCGAAAAGGACGGCATACCAAAATATTGCTATACACAAAATGAAGGGAGAGATCTTCAAATCTCGTGTTGCCAGTTCATTAGTGTCAAAAAAGGGCTCGAAACTAAAAAAGTATACAAGAAGAAAAAATAAGTAAACCATCATCTTCAGTGTTACAACCCGTGCTGGATTTTAGCTTATCCTAAAAAGCTTTTGAATCCTGATCTGTCAATGGCTGCCACTTTTCAGTTATGCTGTCCCAGAGCCCCACAGTCTACGATAATGCCATCGTAGTTTTGGTCTTCATTGGGTCATTACACAACACCATTTTAGGAGCTCCAGATACCTACTCCATAGGTGCAAATGACCCATTCAGCGCGGTCTGTTGTTGAGTGGTGATGGTGCCAGTTTTTGCCAAAATTATAAGGTTTTGCTTCTACGGTATAAAAGAGTATAAAACTAATAAATCAAGACATTATTATAACTAGTGGTCGGCCAGTGCTCTAAATTCGACCATAACTAATTTAGATTATAAGTTTGAACATTATTAAGATTCCTTTGTTAAAGACTGATCGAGCGCTATTTTTTATTTTATTTTATAAATATACAAACAGTGATATTATTACAAACAATTACACAAATAGTATGGACAACAAAAACACCAGTAAAGTATATACGTAGACATTAACAGCGAGTAGGTTAGAAGTATTAAAAAATACTTATGTAACAATATGCGCAGACTCAGCTGGGGATAATGGCAAGAAGGAAAAGAGTGAGGGATAGGAATAAAGGATAAGGAAGATAAAAGAAGTTATTGCTCTGACGTCTGACGTTTTGCCTGAAAACCGTAAGGAAATTTTAAAAATATTACTTTCAAAAATAATGACATGGATAGGTACGTCAAATTTTAAATGTTGATGTATTCAAAGTTTTTTCTATGGTTATTAAATACAAAAAATATTCATCTATTCTCAATTTGACCACAGGTAAACAAAAGATCTGTGTCAAAATAAATAATGTCAAATACATCGAAGTGTGTGTGTGAGTATGAAATACATAACATTACAGTAGTGTGCGTAGTATTTTTTTTAATCTATTTTTATGCTTAATTTAAAAAAAGTATTAGCATTCGCCACCCTTCTCGTATATAAACTATAAGTGTGCGAAATTTCATACTCCTCCGTCCGCGCAATTTTCGTTAAAATGGTCACAAAGTTTTTCCTACACGTATTAATATATAGATACGATTCAGATTACGAACTGTTCTTCACATTATGCTATTTAATGCGGTATAAATTATTATTATGGTTTCAAATTTTCCAAACGAAATCTGGTTTTATAATGTAATCATTGGATCCACTTTTCTTGAGATATTTTTAATTGAATCGCTTTTCTCAGCTTTAATGAATCCGCGTCGCCAATAAACGATTTCAATCAAATAAGATTGGACTGAATCTTTTCGAATTACTCGATTTTCATTCGTTCTATCCTCGCATTAGATACAGAGATTTGATCATCTCTATCTTGACAGCGTTAATATGATTTCGCATAAACTTCCACACCGTTTAATATTTTCATTATATGCGATTAAAATCTAATTCGTATTATCTTTTCATACATTCCCCTGTGGTTTGAGTCCTTTGGTGCTAAATCATTATATTTATATAAAGCCTATCTATGTAAACCTTATTCAGATTGTACATTGAACAAGCTAGTACCTACATAGTTTTCGAGTAATAAATCTTCTTTAAATAAGGCCAAAGTAACCATTACATTTTGCCAATACTTTCAATAAACATTCATGTGAACTTTTTTATCCTTTTTATATCTTGACTTTAATTTATTGTTTTTAACATTTTTATCCTTTGATGACGCTGCTGACTAGTAGCTGATTTTCGATGCCATACGATAATAATAATTCACATATTATAACTTGGTTATTATTTAAAAAAAATCATATATTAAGTAAATTCATACCATAAAAGAAATATTGAAATAAGTACATATAAAAAACGGAATATTTCTACCAAAACCTAACGTTCCCCATCCTTCCTCACTTGACCACTCCTCGTTGAACCGCATCCAGTTTTTTTTTTCAGACTTTTGAAGACGTTACTTGCCACCTTGTTAGTGGCTGACCCTATTCAAAGTGTACCTACATTCCAGAAACCTTTTACTCCATCTGCTGTAAACTATTCAACGGACAACAATCTTCAAGATCTCCTTCTATTCCTCTCTTGAACGAACCATTTCTTCACTTGCTTCCAAATCTTTGTTCTGAACGTTCTGCAAACCATCTTGTCATTGACCTGGGTCATTCTTTGTGCCCATCTCAACTGTGTTCTCTATACTTTCTCGTGATCGTTCGGGGTCACAAAATCGACACGCATTTTTATCAATTTGACATCCTGACTTCTGGTTACATGTTCCAATTATCACCATTACTTTAATTTATAGCTGGAATTGTTACATATTCGTTATGATCCAGTCCTGAAAAATGGTCACAAGAATCTAGACATAATTATAGTGTTGTGCACCATCAAAACCAATAGGCGATAAAGAGGAGACATTAACAAAAATGGATATAGGTATTCATATTCTTTAAATGTGGTTTTTCTCTTGTTCTCAATAATTTCCAACTTTTATTATGAAAATTTCTTTCGAATGATTAATTTCTTCTTTCCCATATCACAAACACACATAGCAATGACGACTGAATCTTCCATTATTATAATACTCGTCGGAAATTAAGCGATTGTTATTGAACATAAATCAAATGTGGGTTAACTCCAAACAACGTCTCTTATAATAACAAAGCATGGCAGAGTTTATTTCCACATTTAGCGGGGATGTGCGTTCGGCAGATAAGACACCCGCACATCTAGTTACAATAATAACAAAGCGCGGTTCGAATGGGTTGAATTTGACGTTTCACGAAACAGCCCCTCAGCCCCATAATATTTTATGGACGATCCTTAGGATGTCATCAGCTTTCTTTTTCAAGATCAATATCGCATTGAGACCCCTTTTAGGGTGGGAACAACTGCTCTTCACTGCGCTCGATCCCGCGCAGCTTCAATGACAGAGAAAATCATTTATTTGAACTGATAAAATCGGTAGAACGAGCGTTCGCTCTTTTGGTGTAAATCCACCTTTAGGAGGAAAACCAGCGCTCTCCACAGCCAACAGTCATTCGACATCCTAAAGACATTTCCCAGCAATTTCTTTTCCTCTCCATTATGGTAGAAGTGATGGGCCAGCGTATACGCCGGTAGGTAGGTACAATCTAATATTTAGCTATAATTCTTCACATTTTTCATCGATTCTTAATCTAATTTTAATCTCTCATTGTTTGCCGAACTGAACCTGTGTCTTCGCTGTCTTAAGTTTTGATCGAGATCAAAACCGGAAGACGATGTTTTTCTTTTTTACATGTAAATTTTTTACTTGCATTTTTCCATAAATACCAGATTTATCAGGCTTGCCGTAAACACCGTATGTCAGTATTTAGCGTGATTGTAAGGATAAACTTTACACAACAATTGAGATAGACAGTACGTTTTTGTTTATGTTATTGTTATCTTCAATGCTGCCATATTATCATTATTATTGCCAACAATCAGAAGGAGAGATCGATATTGTCGAAATAATCTGGCGAATTTCATGCGAACACTTCCGTACGTGCAACGACAGAGAGAATAATATGTGGTTGTTTTGCCGTAAACACTCTAATTACTTTATGCCTATTATATTTACTAACATTAAAACCTATCTGATAATCCTAAAAACTGGTACTATTTTACCGACCAACCTTGAGTTAAGGAATTAAATATCACATTTCGAAAATTGACCACTTAAATTTTTGTAAAACAATAATATAACACTTTTCTATACAAAGGTGTCAGTATAGCCTATGGAACTATAATATAACAATAAAATATGGTATATAAGATTTGAATTACATTAATTTGTATGTCAAATCAAGCTTCAATTTTTTTATTACATTTTCATACCGTAGTACTACGATTCCATGCAACATTTATATCGAGTACTAATGTTCTTTTTCAAAATATGTGTATTTACTGGAATATTAGTATAAAGATCGTAAAAATAGAAATTTCTTAAAAGCATTTAAATATTATATTAGTTTATTTGCAATAAACTAGGTACATCTTACTTCAGTAGGAAAAGTTTTGCACGGCTCTGCAAAGGTTGGTGGCGTGATGTTATGACTTACAAAAATATATAAACACAATTACATAGAGATAAACACAGTATGTGGACTTTTAAGTTTTGATGTTTTTTTACACCTCTAAAATAACTTTTTTAATTGCAAAGGTAGAAGGGTCAAAAATGGTATAAAATTAGTCGACATCGTAAAATTTAATGTAGATTGTCTTTTGATCATTAAAATAAATTTATAGTTTTAATGTGAATTTGCGGGGTAATAATTTCATACATCCTTATTTAAAAATCTTTATATTTTAACTGAATATTTTTTTTGCTAACTTATTATCTATAGTTAGGTACTATCTAGCAAACTTTAGTAATAAAAAATTTATTTTCAAATAATTCAATTGTAATTCATTATTTATTTATTTATGATGTTATTTAGGTAAAAATAATCCCAGAACTAAAGCAGAATATTATAGATTTGAGTTTTTTTTTATGGCCTTCACCTTGTTGGTGTTTTTGGCCAGTCTCAAGTAACTAAGATTTGAGTTTAACAAAAAAAATTGTAAGTTCTATCATGTTCGTGCTCATCACAAAAAACATTCAAAATTGGCTTTATTTCTGATCTTTCAAAATCTTACTGTATATTTTTATTTTATTCATTTACCTTGTCGTAATTCAGTGAAATTAATAGCAAAGGTTGTGCGAATTAATATGACATCGAGTAGCAGGTGAAATAATAGAATGGTTGATTTTTATCTCGTTAAATGTCAAACTTATAAAAATAATATGAGTAAACAGATGTCCTTTCATATTGATGATTAAAACCCGGAAGTTTATATGTCTTATTTCATATTTAAATGAGCACACTTAACATATTGAAAATAATAAAACGTGTCAAATATTCACAGAAAGACCTGATACTCCACAAGCATCAGAAGAAAAATAGTCTTTCATACTCTTGAATAGATACGTGGATCTGATGTTTTCTCATCGAAATTTCCAGGGACACCGGATAAAGGGTTAACCAAAGCCTTTCATTGGGGATCAGGAGCAGGATTTTAGGAAGATCTCAGGGCAATGGGGGTAACTAACTGGAGGCGAGCGATGGACAAGAGGAATGGCAGAGAATTTTGGAGGAGGCCGACCCTCACAAAGGGCTATAGTGCCAATGATGATGATAGCCTTTTATTGCGTTCAATATGTCTACATAATCAGCATCATCATATATAAGTGAATGGAGAAAAAAAAATGATGGCCAACCCAAACATCTAGGCATCACCTGCACGTGGTTCCCTGTGTTAGAAAACCAACGAGGCACTGGCGATCGAGAATCGGCGCAATAACCGCATCACCAGTATGGGACTAATTCCCCATATTAAAAACAGCAAGGGAAACCTGTAGCAAACCCTCCAACCCGCCTTGACAGCGTTGCATGATGTCATTTTCAGTGACTTTCCAACTAACCCCCTCAAATCAGATAAGGGAAAGGGTCTTGTTCAGCAGTGGATGAAGTGGGCTTGAAAAATGTAAATATATGAATCTTCAATTTATGTGACTGCATTCTTCGGTGAATATGTTCCAAACACCCTCGAACTAATACTAAAACTATACTCTTTTGTTACTACATTGTTAAAATAGAAAGGTTAAATATATAAGCTGCAAAAAAAACTCTTAATTATGAAGTAAACAAAATGTTAATAAAATTATATAATAAAAAAGTTGTTATTTTCTAGTAAAAATTATTATCTAAGCTGTAAAGATAGATATTACATTTGTCTCACTTCAAGAATTGTGCGAACATCTGTCGAAATTTGTGTTATTGTGAGCAGATAGCAGCCGTGAGTAGGTGCCCATTATCACGTGCCCTGGGCAGGTGTGTGGAACGGCAGATGGCGAACATTCGAGAAGCAACAGGCGCTGCTCCGCGCACATAATGCCTCTTCGGGGAGCTCATCCATCGCTTCTTGTTTCTCTAACAATATCCGCATGGCAATATTAAATTTTATCTCATCATAAACCTAAATATACACGCAATACCATAGTCAGGTTGTGTGTGTATGAATTTGAAAGGACATCTTGTTTTTAAGATACAGTTACGGGTTGGCTAGAAGAGATCCTTCGGGATAAGTCTGCCCTTTGATTCTTCATCATTTTTTTTTCAAAATGTAATTAATTGTACTTTTCTAGAATTATATAATTTTGCTCTTCTTATGCAACACACATTACGTGGAGTTATGTAATGTTACAATTCTTATACAAAACACCTAATGTAGAATTATATAGGTAGGTACCTATTTTTTTTTAACTTGTGCTCACTCGAAGTGAACACAAATACACTTTTGACATCTTTCACACTAACCAAAGGGTTGTGTCGTGAAAGTGGAAATGGTCGGCACCGCCGGTATTCGAACCGACGACCTCCAATACGCTGTACGTACGAAAGCCGCCGATTGATACCACTGGACTACCAACCAACACATAATGTTACACTTATTTTGCAACACAAACTACGTAGTGTAACGTTATATTACAGTTCTTATACAACGCACATTATGTAAAATTATATAATTGTACACTTCTTATGCAATACACCTTACGTATAGTTATGTAAAGTTACAATTCTTATACAACACACATTATGTAAAATTACATAATTTTACACTTATTACGCAACACACATTACGTAGAGTTACATAATATTACAATTCTTATACATCACACATTATGTAAAATTGTATAATTGTACACATCTTTTGCAATACACATTACGTAGATTTATGTAATGTTATAATTCTTATACAACGCAAATTATGTGGATTTGTATAATTTTACACTTCTTATGTAACAAATATTACGTAAAGCTTTGTAATGTTACAATTCTTATACAACACATTTAATGTAGAATTATACAATAATGTTACATTTCTTATGCAACACACACTACGTAGAGTTATGTAAAGTTACAATTCTTACATTATGTAAAATTACATAATTTCCACGTCTTATACATTGCGTAATGTTATATAAGTTTACACTTCTTATGCAACACACATTACATAAAGTTATATAATGTCACACTTCTCATGCAACACAAATTACGTAGAGTGATAATATAATGTTACATTTCTTATGCAACACACACTACGTCGAGTCACGTAAAATTACAATTCTTATACAACGCACATTATATAAAATTATATAATTGTACACTTCTTATGCAATACACATTACGTAGAGTTATGTAAAGTTGCATTTCTTATACAACACACATTATGTAAAATTACATAATTTTACACTTATTATGCAACACACATTACGTAGAGTTACATAATATTACAATTCTTATACAATACACATTATGTAAAATTATATAATTGTACTTTTTATGCAACACACATTACGTAGAATTATGTCATGTTACGATTCTTATACAACACACATTATGTAAAATTACATAATTTTACACTTATTATGCAACACACATTACGTAGAGTTACATAATATTACAATTCTTATACAATACACATTATGTAAAATTATATAATTGTACTTCTTATGCAACACACATTACGTAGAATTATGTCATGTTACGATTCTTATAAAACACACATTATGTAAAATTACATAATTTTACACTTATTATGCAACACACATTACGTAGAGTTACATAATATTACAATTCTTATACATCACACATTATGTAAAATTGTATAATTGTACACATCTTTTGCAATACACATTACGTAGATTTATGTAATGTTATAATTCTTATACAACGCAAATTATGTGGATTTGTATAATTTTACACTTCTTATGTAACACATATTACGTAAAGCTTTGTAATGTTACAATTCTTATACAACACACCTAATGTAGAATTATATAATGTTACATTTCTTATGCAACACACATTACGTAGAGTTATGTAAAGTTACATTTCTTATGCAACACACATTATGTAAAATTACATAATTTCCACGTCTTATACAACACACATTGCGTAATGTTATATAAGTTTACACTTCTTATGCAACACACGTTACGTAAAGTTATATAATGTCACACTTCTCATGCAACACACATTACCTAGAGTTTTATAATAAAGAGTTCTTTATAATAATTCTCTAAATGTGAATTTGTGTAGACAACAACTCTAGGTACCTGCAGCCATCATTTACGCATTGAATCGAAATAATTATAATAACGTCACATGGTGACGGGTGACCTAGTATGAAAACACATATAAGACAAGAAACCTCGTATGTGATTATATACTATCAGTATAATAGGTAATGCATGTCGTTGTTTCTAGCACCATAATATATATGTCGCGACGGCATCCTGTCCTCAATAGAATAATAAGAGCAAGAACAATGAAATAGCGCATATTTAGACAGCGCTAAGTACGAAATTTCATACATTTTTGCTGTCATATTGAGCTCAATTTATCAACCGCATCTCTAAATTATAATTAAGGTTACTTGTCAGAAAAAAATAAAACATTGGTAGGTATTATGACGTCATTATAAAATGTGACAATAGTTTCTCTCAAATGACGTCGGATAACAAGTGTGATATATTACAAAAGGCAAGACTTTTCCACTTCTTTCTTTGCTTTTCTAAAAGGTAAAAATATTGATTATGTGATCGGAAGATGTGAAAGACAGTAAAGTTTGGAAAATGAGGACGAAAAAGACAGATATGCGTTTCGAGATTGATTAATACCTAAATTTGAAAAGATTCTAACTCAAAAATTAGCAATGTTGTCATTTGTAAAAAGCTAAATGTTTCACAGTAGAGAAATAATTAAAAATATTGTTCTGAAATAGTGAATTTGTTGCTATCCCGTCAAAATTCGCAAAATACAATTGTCTCTTGATTGCTTTTTTTTTATTGAATAATGTTACAATAAAAAACAAAATATTATTTTAAAAATTGTTGTGATCCTTAATTGCCGAATTGAACTTTATGCATATATTATTAAATTTAATTATTTTAGCATTTACTCATTGTTTTATATGAGTTCCTACAAAATCGATTTTAAGGAAAAATGAGTCATGATAATATATTAAAAGATACAAATTTATGATTTTAAAACGTTTTTTAGAATTTAATGTAAAGAGGTACGAGTTTGTAATCTTTTCTGCGAATTTTCACGGTCAGTGATGTTCCAAGAAAATGCTGGTCTTTCAAGGACTTCATGTTCCAGACAAAGGCATTATCCAGTTTTATTGGAACTTGAAATTAACGATCCTACTAATCAATGATTCTTTTGTTTTTTTTACAAAATAAATTAAGACAACAACCGTCCAAAAGCTCATCATGGTTTCCTGACGTTTCCCAAAATTTTAAGTAACAAAGGGATACCAAAGTGTAAAAATATTCAATCAATCAATACTCCCTGTCTGATTCCAATCAGGGGCATAGGGAGGCAACAAGAGCTCTCCACGGCGCCCGATCTTGCACGGCTTCAATTACTTCCTCCCACATCCAAATCCCTCATATTTGCACGGCCGACCACAAAAAAACTGCTTGATTAGAATGTTTTAAGTTACAAGCCCAAAGAAAGAAGAGTAAAGAATCCATAGACTTGCTAGACTTTGCGCATTCTAAAGGAGGGTATGAAAATCAACCAATTATATGACATCATTGTGTAAAAACTAACATATTCGCAACAAACACTTTGGTAATTTATTTTCTACTGCCACAATACCAACTACCTACTAGAAAAAAAATAGAGAAGCATTAAATTTATCAATACTAAAATAACTTGACCCCACACAAATGGTACGATAGCTTGTGAATCGTATTTTTCCGTGAATTCGACACAAAATCGCTCTAAATGAACAATTTGAGTATGAAAACGCTTTTAAATTTAACGATTGTGGTGTAAATTCCATTTTCTCCGTGCACCATCATTCATATTTGAAGTGGTTAGTGTGAAAGATTCAAAGAATGTAGGTGGGTACTTATTTTTGTTTACTAAGAGTGGGCCCAGATTCATTAAAAAAAATGCTCATCAAAAAAGAAAGTATGACCGTATTCCCATCATCCACTTCTGTTTGAAACATAAATCAATAAATTGAAGTAAGCACAATGGACACTAAAAAGCTGTGCGAAATGCTTGTTATTGTGTTCTTAGTTCTTACAATGTTTGTTTAAGAATAATCAATAGTTTACTGCTTTTATTATTAATCCAGCCGAGAAGTAACTAATCTGCTACGCCTACGTCGTAAAGTCGGGTTTACACTTTCAAATTTATACGACGCAAACAAAACAGTTAATATTTTAGTCAAATTAATAGTTAATGTTATCCTGGTTATGTTTCCCATAAAAATTATTTAATTTAATTTGAAAACACATCAGAGATTGTCCAA